>CM038053.1:138068540-140568540 GCA_021397845.1 Areca catechu | reverse complement strand
TGTCTGCTTCACAAGTTACTTCTGGAAAATCCTTTGGTACCTATTAGGAACCAGACTGAAATTCTCCACTGCCTACCATCCCAGACTGATGGACAAACCGAGGTTGTAAATAGAAGTCTAGGGAACTTGCTGAGATGCCTAGTGGGAGAAAGTCTAGGGAACTGGGATTTGTTATTGCCACGTGCTGAGTTCGCTTACAACAGTTCGGTCAATCGATCTACGGGCAAAAGTCCCTTTGAGATAGTCCATGGTTGCAAGCCTAGGAAGCCTTTAGATCTAATCCCACTACCTATTCACACACGAGTCTCTGAGTCTGCTGAGTCTTTTGCACAGCATGTCACAAATCTACATAAAGAAATCAGTAATAAGATCAACCTGAGCAATGAAACTTACAAACACTTAGCTGACTCACATAAGAGGGCTAAAGAATTCTGTGAAGGTTATTATGCGATGATTAGGCTCAACCCTGAACGGTTTCCCCTTGGAACCATAAAGAAGCTGCATGCCCACGGAGCGGGACCTTTTAAGATCTTAAAGAAAATAGGGCCTAATGCATATGTTTTGGAACTTCCACCTAATATGGGTATTAGTACAACCTTCAATGTTTCAGACCTAGTAGAATACAAAGAACCACTACTAATACCTAGTGAGCCTTTTGAGCCAGAAACTTTCATTGAGAGTGAACATATTTTCGAGTGTCCACCACCAACCTTACCTGAGCAGAGAGAGAGGATTGAGAGAATCCTGGATGACAAGATCATTACTACCAGGAATAAGGACTATCAGCGATACCTGGTTCAATGGCAAGGTCGACCTGAGTCCAACAACTCTTGGATTACTCGAGAGGACCTGCAAAGACTTAACCCGGACTTGTTCGAGCATTACCAGGGCAAAACTGAACCATACTCGCTGGGTAGAGTTCTGCCCACCCCAGGAGAATTGGTGTGGACACCAGAAGCCGAAAGAAACTTCACTCCAACAAGGTTAGCCGTATCCCAATTTGGATCGAAGATAATTAGGTTACCTTGTATCCTTTAGTTCAAAAATATTTTATTTTCAAGAGTCATTTCCTTTTCAAGAGTCCTATAATTAATTTTGAGTTTCAAATCAAGAGTGTTTATTGAGTCCTGTAATTACTTTTAAAATTTCATTTCCTGTAAGTCCATTTCAAGTTTTAAAGTCTAGGTCAGTCAAGTCAGTTCAGTTGAGTTAAGTCTAATTCAGTTGAGTTAAGTCTAATCAAGTCTTAAAGCCATGAAAGCCAGCAACAAGACTCAAATTCTGGACCCCAGAATTTGACCACATGAAAAAGAGAAGACACATCAACCAAGCAAGAGAAAAGGACCATCAACTAGGACCACTGGGCGCCACATGTCATTCTTATCCAAGTAGAAGACCACCTCACCATGCCACGTCATCAGGTTTCACTTCACCAGCCACCTCATCACCCTTTGGGCGCCAACAAGGGATATTCAAATTCAAGGAGGTTGGCCACATCCCTCCAAGTCCTCCACCAAATCCTCCAACCCCCCCCACATCCCTCCAAACTCTCCACCAAATCCTCCAACCCCCCTTGTAATCCTCCTCGATTTGGGGAGTTTTTAAATTTCAAAAGCTAGCTTTGTGAAGCTATTAAAAGCCTTGGACGTCCATTGTAAAAAAGATTGATTTTGGGAATGAATGAAAATTGAAGTTGAAATTTTAGAAGTAGAAGTTGTCTTGTGTTTTTTTTCTTATGTGAAAGTTTCCCATCCTCTTCCTCCACGCCAAAGCCATTCTTTTCCCCTAGCAAAGCATCTTCCAAGCTCAAGTGAAGGCATTGGAGTGGCCAGATCTTCTCAAAATTCTGTTCTTAATTCATAAACTCTCCCATCCCTTCTATATGTTCCTATCCTTCTTCCTTAACTTTGATCTTCATTGCAGGGTCCTTCGAAGTTTTTGAGTTGTGGGCTAGGTTCACCTTGACAAAGAACCAACAAGCTGAAGCCCCAAGTCCAGGGTTCTGATCTCTGTTATCCAGGTTCTTCAGTTCTGAGCATTGGTAGTTTCAAGGTATGAATCAAAAGAAGGTTGGAAAGCTCATCAAGGTAAGTCCACAATCATTAGCCCCTATTGTCTAGATCTTCTTCCTTCTTAGTTTAGGATTGTGTCTAATCAAGTAAAAGTCCAATTTCTTATAATCCTTAAGTCTTATTATGATGAGTACAATGCTAGTGTAATTAGGTTTCATTGCTCTACAAACCATATTCAAAACATTAATCATATGCTTGCCGCATCATGGTGCGGGCACCAGGATTAGACAGAGGCTCCTCAACCCTCTATGGATCTCTGATTAGGGTTTTAATCTGTTGGGTCCTATAATAAGGTTTCAAGCCTGAGTAAGTTACTTTTGACTCATGTAATTATTTCAATTTTTTTGTTTTAGTCATGTATCTTGGCCAATTTGGTCAAGTTAGGGTCAGTGGATCCTGTAATTAGCTGAATTGGTTCCCAAGCCCAGGTCAACTTGAAGATGGGCTCAAGCTTGTTTGAAGATGGGTCCATATATGGGCATTCAAGTCAAGCCCAATTGTTGACAGATCAAGCCATCTCTCCATGCTAAGTAGGAGCGCCACTTCAACTCATGGAGCGCCACTTCATATGTTCCACATGGCATGAAGAAGCGCCACATCCCAAGTCACTTGGGCGGCCAAGACATGATGGAAGTTTTCAAGGTCAATGCCATGTTGGACGCCCCATCACACCTCCCCTTGATCCAAGCCAACAACATTCCTTCTCCTCTCCCCATATCAAGCCTTTCTCCAAAGAATCATGGCCATCCAAGGAAGGATCTTAAAATCAAATGAACATCCCTTGATTCTTGAAGATAACCTCCCCTCTTCACTCCCCTAAATCAAGCCATTCCACCAAATCAAGGTCAGCCAAATGGGATTTTCAAATTTGAAGAGATCAAATTCAGATTTTTGGGCGCCCCTAAATGAAGACTTGTAACCATTTTTCATTTAAATTTTGAATGGGACTTAGGAGTTTATATAAAGGGACAACTCCTCTTGTAAAAATAGTTTTGTTGAAATAAAAATTTTAGAAGTTTCTTCCTTTAGCCCCTGTCTTCTTAGACTAGGAACTCTATGAGAGAGTGCCTTTGTCCTTCGAGATATCAGGGATGAGAGGCCCTGAGTTACCTTCTTCCTTCGCAAGCCACCAATCCATCTTCAAGCTTGGAAGCCCCTGGAAGATCCAATTGGATGCCCAACGAGAAGATCCCTTCTCGACCACCATCCTCAATTCTTTTATCCATTACTTCTTACTTTCTTATACCCTCTTCTTTCTATTTTCTAACCCCTTCACTTGGTTGCTCGCAGGTCATCCTGGTGCCACGGACAGAGGAGTCGATCTTCCTTGCCTTCGGGACCATCGGATGAAAAGTCGACGAATCCGCAGGGTCAAGGCTTGATCTTCCAGGCCGCATCTGCAAGTGTGAGCGAACTCGGCATCGAGCACATCTAAATTTTCACGGTTTGCACTTCCTAGTCTCTTAAGATGGTATAGTCTTAGAGCTAAGTCCTATCAGGATTTCTCAATCCCGGGATCCTTTTCTTATCACTACTTAGGGGTTATGTCTGCATGCTAGAGTCTCTTATCATTATGCAAATCCCTAAATCTATTCTTACTTCGAATTTGGTTTTCGGTCAATCCCCTCAAACATAAAAACAACAAAAGAAAATTACTTGCACACATATCATCTCTCTTCGTAGTCCCGCATCACTTTTAGATCTAATCTAATCACATATCTTATATATGATTAAAAGTTTTAGATCTAAACAAATAATTAAAATAGTTTTAAAAATACTTTTTCAAAATCGATCAACATGTAATGGGATAAGCTTATATCAGTACATATGATCCTTTAAACAACTTATTGCATATCATAATCATCTAAAATCATATCCATAATATTTTTTATGTATATTAAATCTTAAATCATGGCTCTGATACTACTATTAGATTAGGTAAATGTAGAATACAAAATTTTTATCTCATGAAAACATGAAGATTAAAATAATTTTAATCCTACACATGCTTTGATTTAATCAAGTATCACCTAATAGGATCTAACATGCATGAAATATCAGGATTATTGAATCTAAAATCAAAAAATAAAATAAATCTATGATCAATTACCTAGCTGTTGTGCTACTCCATCTTCTTTGCAAAAATCAGATCTTTGGATGTTCCGGATTCTCGTCGTAGCCATGCAAGTGCCTGGTCTCTATAAGTATCTATATGGAGATAAGCTAATCAAGAGCTTCGAGGTCATCGAGATACTAGTATCTTATAGGCCTTGCTCCTTGGACTTAGATCTAATCTTCTTCTTTAAGAAGAAGAAGAACTAGAAACCCCATGCAAAACCCTTTCATGTTGAATCATAGGAAAAAGGGATGGAAGAAGCTTAGGATAAAGAAAACCCCTTCTTTCTCCTTTTCTCCTCTCTCTAAGATTTTTCTCTCTATGGCATGTAGATGTAAGTAGGAAGAGAAGAGGGGAAGTGGAATGAGAAATGGCGACCAAGAAAAATTATGTGAATTAATTCCTAGCACCAATCTTATTTTTGCTTCTTAAAATTGCACGCCCCATCAAAACACCATGCCACAAACTCTCAAAGATAAGATATTATCTTATCTAATTTGAATCTCATACAAAATAAGAGGGGGAGACAAGAACTTGGCATCAAGAAATTGTGATCTAGTGCTAAGAGAGAATATGTGCATTACCTTTTCTTTCCAACATGCTTTTCTTTTTTAATCTCATGCCAATACTAGAGTCCATGCCCCATACAAATCCCAAACCTCTTCAACCACTAAATAAGTATTAAATTTGAATCAAATTCAAATTTAAAGACTAATCTATGAGAGAGAAACACAAAGAAGAAGGAGGTTGGAACCCTCCTTGTTTTCACGCATGCAAAAAGAGGGGTGCTACTTTTAGAGCGCCCTCTTCTCAAATTGGAGACAAGGAGAGAGAGCGAGGTAAGAAAGTCCCACTTCAACTAGAATTCTAGCTTTCTATTCTAATTGGATTTTGATATTGATTTATTTCAAATCTAATTCGAATTTTGATTTGAATCAAATTCGAATCCTATCAATCCTAATCTGATTAGACTCAAATCCAAATTCTATTTAGATCATGAAATCTAATTAGACTCAAATTAGGTCAAGACTAATTAAATTAAATCTAATTCAATTTAATCATGGCTTGATCCATGATTTAATTAAGTCCAATTGAATTATAATACTTATAATTAAATCTCTTGGCTAACAATTGGTATTTCTAAATATGTAACCCTTTTATATTAATTCAACTAATCAATCCAATAATAATTTGATCAAGATTTAATCATTGATCATGTTAAGCTCCTTTTGTATATGATCCTATAGGTTCTATTATGTCTGGTAGTGAGATATAATGTTATATCCATCATAGAATCATCAAAACACCCTCTGATGGATAGAATTATTTCAACTCATCCCAATAAAGATTGTTGATCTAAAATAATTTTAGTGAATTTTCACAATCCACCAATAATATCTAGTAGCATGTAGTGACAACCTAGTAGAACAAAAAAATCAAAAGCCTGATAAGTACATAAATATTAGTGATAAGTGCATTAATTTATAGATTAAATTTACTTTATTTAATTAAAATTAATATTTTTATGTAGTGTTTTACATGAAAGAACCTTACCAATGCAAAGAGCATGATTTTAGGAGTTCAACGGCACGAACGACACCTAATTTGGAGTTTGGATGGCCCCAGAATAAAGAGTTGAATCTTATATTAAGAATTTGCACAGTTTTAATGTGTCGGTCCATGGGTTCATGGAAGCCATGCCCGGTCCACATCCTCCATTGCTTCCTTGCTGCTGGTCCACGGAATAGATCCGTGGACCACAGACCAAACCGAGCACCGAACTCGTCGGAGAAGATGCCGAAGCTCCCTCTCTTGTCGCCAGGACCCTCCTCGCTGGCTGGTGAACCCTCCCATGCCGGAAAATCCCAGGAATGGCCATCCTTCCCTGGATCCATCATCCTCTTCCTCTCATGACCGTTCTTCTTCTCTGCTGCTGCTGCTACCATCCCAGTTCATCATTCAAGCTTCCATCTGCACCGTTCTCATGGCCAGAGAAAATGACGGAGAAGCTTTCAACTGAGTCCATCTCCACCGGACCGAGCCACCTTCCCATCCATCGGTCATGGTCCTTTTTCCCTCTGCTTGGTCTTCGCCCGCCGCCATCGATGATGTTGTCGTGAGTAGCCTTTCAACCGAGTCCACCATCTGCTAGTCACCACCATCTTCTTCCTGCTGTTACCGGCCCAAGATGCCTCCCGCCTTATCTACCACAGACTGTCGCCTTCCTGTTATCCCAGATCTCTGTCCAAGACATCAAAAAAATTCCAAACAACCAAGCCTCCACCCGTCTTCCATTCTCTGTTGTTGTCGCTCACCCTCTCATGGCCGGAAGGATCCGAACCAAGCCCACCAGTCCAGTCTTTCTTCATCATGGTTTACATTTTTCGCCACCGTGAGTCGCTGCATCACTACCATGTGGTCGGTCCTGTTATCGGGAGAAGGAGTGAAGCAATGTCCGAATACAAGGAAGGAGTGATTTGTTCGACGGCAAAGAAAGATCGATCACGGATTATAGGGATGATATCGAAGGAGTTTAATTTTTAAGATCGAAAACAGGATTGTGCGAGTGGATATGGGATAGGAATGCGGAACAGAAATGGGATACGAGATAAAGATTAGAATAGAAATAAGTATGGGATAAAGATAAGAAGCAAATCTGTCTACACGGAGCTGAAACGTTTCCTGCACCTATATATATATATATATGGAGCATCATCACTTCATTACCGGAAACATCTATCGATTGACACATTTTACTTCCAGCCCATCATCCCTTTTCTCTTGTTCTTTCTTTCACCCTCCCTTAGAAAGAGAGAGCCTAAATTTTATTATTATTATTATTATTTATTATTTTTATTTTAATTTCAAGTCCTGTTAATGGTTTAGGAGTTAAATCTTTTGTAATTAGATTATTTTCTTTGTAATAAAAAATTTATTTTTTTATTTAAATTTTTCTTATAATTTTTTTATTTAATTTCAGGTTAGGTTAATTTTCTGTAATTTAATTCTTGCAATTTACATTCCTGCAATTAGTGTAGTTTTTATTTTTACATATTTAAATTTTATAATTTAAATTTCAACAAGTAGGGTAGATTGATTCTTTTTTATTTATTTATTTATGTATTTATTTTTAATTTTTGAAGTTTTAATTTAAATCATGTCTGGCTAAGCAAAATCTCTAGGATTGGCAATGAAGCTAGATCATGATTAGAAGCCCTTCCTTGGATCTCTTTTTGGACTTTGATTTTTAAAGAGTCTCTCTTCCTTTTTAACTCCTTGCCAAGAGACTTGATGAGCTATAGTTGGGTTTCAATCTCTTCATAGTTCATGCTTGATTTGATACAAGGAGGGTAATGGATAGAAAGCTCAATAATTTATTTTTTCATTTCTTTCTTTCTTTCCTTGTAAAACCTTGATGGATTATGATTGAGTTAAAATCTCTTCATAATCCATACTTGGTTAATACAAAGAAAGTAGTTAGAATGATGTTATCAGAAAGATCATAGAGAGGTTTTTTAAATCATTGATCTAGTGGATTCAAAGACCCTAGATCTTTAAATTATTTATTTCATCGATTTGATTAATTTTTGTTCATCTTTGTTAAAGCTTACCTAAGCAAGAGTTTGAACATAGTTTAAATGCAAATTCTCGTGGGATCGACTCGTACTCGTTAGACGTGCTACTTTATATACCGTGCACTTGCAGTTAAACTTAAGTTTACATCAAATTTTTGGCACCATTGCCGGGAAATTGGTATGTTTTAAATTATATTTTAATTTCTTGCTTTTAAATTTAATCTGATCTATATAATATTTTTTTAAAAGTTTGTGAGTGCTGGAAGTTAGGTACAAAATTTAAATTTTCTTTTTCTTCTAGCAATATTATCTTGATCTTAGTATAGTTTAATTTTTAATTTGAAGTTATTTGATCTCTTTTTATTTGTGCATAGCATTTCTAAATTACTTTAAGGGCACAAACCTTAAGATAAGGTGGGGAGTTCATTGCCCTTCCTTAGCCCATAAACAAAACCCCTTCATTTGCATTAATCCAAGCCTCTAAATAAAATTAATTAGATGTTGATCCTAGGGACATCCGAGCTCATTAGGACAAGGATACCTACGAGTTATACCAAGCTAGTTTCAATCATTGAGTTGGTGTCTAGGAAAGTGATTCAAGAATCTTAGTCTCGAAGAAAGGCGGTTACTTAATTGGTTTCGTTCGCTGACCTGGCAAATTCAATTGGTGTTTAAGGAAAGCAACAGGGGTCCCCCACTAATATTACACTTACTTGGCCAATTTGGTGAATTGGTTCGAACTTGGAGTGCTCGAAGGTTGACTTGGAATAGTTAGGAGCTATATAGTTCTAGGTTAACCCTAGGATAGAATTAATTTTGCATGAAACTTGTTTAAAAAAAATTAAAAAAAATCTTACTTTAGGTATTTTCAATCTTGATTGCCCTGGCATAATTCAAAGTTATGTTGCATGGTTGTCATAGGATATGAAAAGATTAAACTGATTTAGATTTCTTGAAGAAAAGCTTCTAAAATAAAAAAATAAATAAATATATATATATAATTCAAAAATAAAAGATATAGTAAATATAGTTAATTCTCCATCTCCTGTATGGAGAAGGATATCAAGTCGACTAGTTAGAACTAATTTAATTCCTATTTCATATCCTATGACCTTCATAATAGATTTAACAAATCAAATCCAAATACTTAAGGATTTATGTTATCGATTGATTCCGTCCAACCTTTTTGCGTAAGGTTGCCCCGACCCACTACTAATAATTTTGAAATCAAATCTCAGATGATTAATATGCTTCTAAAATTTACGAGAATAGAGGATGTATATATATTTATGAGGGAATTTGAAGAGGTTTGTGCAACCATGAGGCTACAACAATTGTCAGAGGACGAAATCAAGCTGAGACTAATTAAATTTGCTCTTAAGGATAATGCCAAAAAGTGGCTTTATAGCCTTCCAAATCAATCTGTCATGACCTGGGAGGGCTTTGTAAGAATATTCTTAAAGAAATATTTTCCTCATAATAAAATAGCTAAAACTAAAAATGAAATAAATCAATTTTATCAATTAGCTAGTGAGTCATTCTGGAAGTACTTTGATCATTTCAAGAATCTCTTGACCCAATGTCCACACCATGGTATAGAAACTTGGAGGCTATGCCAAATAATTTATGAGAGTTTAGATTCCAATTCAAAAACCATATTAGAGTCCATGTGCCAAGGCCAATTTATGTATAAAGAATCCAATGAGGCATGGCAATTTCTAAAAGACTTAACTGAAAAGAATTTACAATGGAAAAGAACTTTGGAACCAGAAAGATCCACACCTTCAAGAGATGGAATACACCAAATTTAGACTTCCTTAATTACAGAGGCCAACATTACAACCTTAATATGTAGGTTAGAGGTTTTATAACTTCAAAGATGATGGGGGACAGAATCAGGGTAGGATCGTCGGCAAGCTGAGAAGTCGCCGAAGATAAGGGTATCCTATTTTTTTAATTTTTTTTTGATTTCTCAATGGTGGTGGAAAAGGAAAAATAGGGATGGAGGGTAGGAAAATTGGACACTCTAGGATTTGAAACTTACATTCACGGAGAGACATCTCACCTCTAGGGCATCTCACCCATCCCACTACATGTAGCCTAGGGCATCCCACCCATCTCACTACATGCGGAGCCTAGGGCATCCCACCCAAATCGCTACCTGGGGCCGTGAAGGAAAATCCCTAAGACCTAGAGGGGACTTGACGGGGAAAAGGGGATAACTAGGATCTCTCACCCCTCGACGCTCGAAAGCAAAGGACTAGGGTCTCTCACCCCTAGACGCTGAAGGCGAAGGACTAGGGTCTCTCACCCCTCGACACCCGAAGGCGAAGGACATATGGGCCTCTCACCCTCCCCATACGGGGCGAATGAAAAGAAAAACTCTTTTCAAAAAAACTCTTTATTGACCAAACTATTTTTTTATAAAGGACTGAGGGTGGTATTTATAGATTTTCCAACCCTTATTTGAATTTGAATACAGGATAAAGAGATAGGGATAACTTAAATTCAAATACAAGATAGGATAAGATAAGCCTATCAATATCTCAATCCTAACCAATAAAATCCTAATTTAAATTTCAAATAAAATATAAATCCTAAATTTATTCTTCAAATTTAAATTTATTTGCTGCTCCAAAATTCATGCTGCTTCGAGATTCGTTCAGGCTGATGTCTCCATCATTCCCCTGAGGTGGGGAAAACTCGACTATGTCGAGTTTAGGTCAAGCTCCAGCTTCAGCTTGACGTCGAGGGGTGTCGAGGCCGGCTTCCACCAAGAGCTCTAGCCCACCAGATATCCGGTTGTTAGAGAGGATGAGCCGCTGGAGGGTCGGCAAGCAGGGGAAGCCTTCGAGTGACATGAGCAGCACATTGGCGATCGAGAGGTGCTCCAGGGTCGGGAACTTCTCGAAAAGGACCGACGGCGTGAGACGGATATGAAGGCACTTCACAGGCTGTGGAGATAGGGGGCTTCACGGAGGCAAAGAGGAAGGGGGGGTGCTTAGCTTGGGAGAAGCGGCTCGATCTGGGCACCATGGACGTTAGTGAGGATCGGTGATCGAATCCGGATGGGTGGTCCTCAAACGGTGATGAGGATGTTGATGAGCGATGAGACAGCGTGCAAGTTCTGAGAATCAGAAGATTGTACGAAAGCTCAGGGAGCCGGAAGGAAATGGAATCGATGGCATGGAGGGGAAGGTGGCCGGCACGGTGCTTTCCACAGGCAGAAGAGGTGGTGGCCGGCTTGCTTGGGGAAACCGGCCGATGGAGCCTCGGTGGTGACGTAGGTAGAAGAGTCCTTCATGCCGACCTCAAACTTGACGGTGCAGACGGGCTTGATGATGGGCTGCTCGAGGGGCTGCTCATCCTCGTCCATCACGAGGGCCTCCACGCCCTCACTGTAGACCTCTCGACAGTGGGGTAGTACTTCTTGTCCTCGACAAGGATGATCTGGGAGGTGGCAGGGTTGGTGTCCATGTCGTCGGTGCCAGCGCCAGAGGCCATAATCCAGCCATTGGTGGAGGGGCTGGGTGAGGCATCGGCCTCGTCATTGAAGTGGGCAGAGCCGAAGGGAGACTCATCACCAGAATTCTTGGCATCATCGGAGTCACGGTCGGACTTAATCTCTGGGCCGATGTAGTTGCCGAACTCGTCGTAGAGGCTCTCGTCCATTTGGGGATTCGTGTGGAGATCAAAATTAGGACTACTGTTAGGGTTTGGAAGTGAGGAACGAAGGAAGGGGAGCAGGGTAGGTTTAGGGTTTCAAGGAGATAGGAAATGAAAACGGACAGATTGTTTCACGGCGGTTCCAGTAGAGGGCGAGAAGGACTTGCATTAAACAAAAATTCGATGGCCACACAGACGAGAGGGGAGGCACGGGTAGTTCGCTGGCCACAAATGTTGCAGGTGAAGAGCATCCGGCGAGAGGGGCTTACACCAAATGGCAGATCTAATGTAAAAATCTGGGATTGGGAAAGACACATACCCTAATATGATCTATGGCTCTGATACCAAAAATGATGGGGGACAGAATCAGGTAGGATCGTCGACGAGCTGAGAAGTTGCCGAAGATTAGGGTATCCTATTTTTTTATTTTTTTTTTTGATTTTTCAATGGTGGTGGCAAAGGAAAAATAGGGATGGAGGGTAGGAAAATTGGACACTCTAGGATTGAAACTTACATTCACGGAGAGACATCTCACCTCTAGGGCATCTCACCCATCCCACTACATGTAGCCTAGGGCATCCCACCCATCTCACTACATGCGGAGCCTAGGGCATCCCACCCAAATCGCTACTTGGGGCCGTGAAGGAAAATCCCTAAGACCTAGAAGGGACTCAACGGGGAAAAGGGGATAACTAGGGTCTCTCACCCCTCGATGCTCGAAGGCGAAGGACTAGGGTCTCTCACCCCTCGATGCCTGAAGGCGAAGGACTAGGGTCTCTCACCCCTCGATGCCCGAAGGCGAAGGACAGACGGGCCTCTCACCCTCTCCATATGGGGCGAACGAAAAGAAAAACTCTTTTCAAAAAAACTCTTTATTGACCAAACTATTTTTTTTACAAAGGACTAAGGGTGGTATTTATAGATTTTCCAGCCCTCGTTTAAATTTGAATACATGATAAAAAGATAGGGATAACTCAAATTCAAATACAAGATAGGATAAGATAAACCTATCCATATCTCAATCCTAACCAACAAAATCCTAATTTAAATTTTAAATAAAAGATAAATCCTAAATTTATTCTTTAAATTTAAATTTATTTGCTACTCCAAAATTCATGCTGCTCTGAGATTCGTGCAAGCTGATGTCCCTATCAAAAGACCATCTAGTGTGAACAAGTATTTTTGCTTATGTGTAACGAGTGCAATGCATTATACCATGTCCTTGAAGAATGTCCCCTTCAGATGAAGCCAATAGAGAATGGATGTACACAGGTGAATGCTACATATCATAGACCAATAAACAATTCTTATGCACCCATATATAACCCAGGATGGAGGAATCATCCAAATTTTTCATGGTCATAGAATCCAAATGTATGTGGTCCTAGTTTCAATCAATAAAACCTAAGACCTAACCCTACAATGAACAACCCATCACCACCAGGCTTTAACAATAATGATAAGAAACTTAGTTCTTTAAAGAAAAGCCTGGAAGCTCTAACCAAATCTAATACTGACACCAATACTATATTAAGTAATTTTATGCAAACCATGGGCCAACTCCTAAATTCAAACTCTCAGGCCATAGCCTGCTTGGAAATGCAGGTGGGTCAATTAGCATCTACCATTAATGAAAGAGAACAAGGTAGTCTACCTAGCCAACCTGAGCCCAACCCAAGAAATCAAAATGGTCAACCACCCCAAGGAAATTAAGTCAATCAAGTAAATGCTATTACTCTTTGAGATCAAGAAAGCAAGTGGATAATAAGATAGATACATCTGACACTAGAGAGGACATGACTGTTAAGCCTGCTGAGTCAACTGATCCACCTAATGAATAACCTACCTTACAAACTCAAGATTTGAAAACTAATAATCCACCAAACTAGGTGCCTAAAATTTTTAAAGCTCCTTTTCCAAATCGATTACGGTCTAATAAACAATCGAAACATTTAGATAAAATGTTAAAAGTGTTTAAGCAAGTCAAGTAAATATTCCTTTACTAGACAAGATCCAACAGGTTCTAACTTATGCTAAATTATTAAAAGATCTATGTACCAAGAAAAGGACTACCAATGTACCAAAGAGACTTTCTTAGCAGCAAGTATGAGCTTATACTTGTTGAATCATATGCCTATAAAATATAAGGATCTAGGATCTCCAACAGTTTCATGTGTCATAAGAGAAACCCACATTGAGAAGGCCTTACTTGATTTAGGGGCTAGTATAAATATTCTACCATATTCAGTTTATGAACAATTAGGTTGGAAAAACTTCAGCCAACAGGGATCACATTATAATTAGCAGACTGATCTTTTAGGATCCCTAAAGGAATCGTAAAGGATATCCTAATTAAGGTTGGCAATTTTATCTTTCCTGTAGATTTTGTCAGTTTTGAGACTGAACTAGTATCAAATCCTAAGGATCATATCCCAGTTATTTTAGGAAGACCATTCCTGGCTACTGCTAATGCTGAAATTAATTATCAGAATGGACTTATGAAGCTATCTTTTGGGAATATGACTATTAAGCTAAATATATTCAATTTAGAACAGGAATCCACCAAGCATGCTAATGTAAATGTAATCTAAGATGAAATTTATGAATCTATAGACATTAGTGATGAAGAAGTCAATCTTGAGTCTAGTATCTGGCCAACCCATGAATATGAGAACGTAGATAAAAAACTTGGAGATGATAAGAACGGCCAGAGATTGGAGCCTCCTACTGAAACACTCATGGAAATGGCTAAACAATTAATCAAGTCATCAATAGAGGAAGCATCCAAATTAGAATTAAAATCCCTCTCCAAGCACCTTAAGTATGCATATCTAGGTCTAGATGAAACCTTGCCTATAATTATTGCCTCAAACCTAAATCCTAAACAAGAGGAGCTGTTAACTATTCTAAAAGAAAATCGAGAAGCAATAGGCTAGACCATGGTAGATATTAAGTGAATAAGCCCTTCCATAGTTCAACATAGGATATACCTAGAGGAAGAGGCTAAACCAACTAGAGAAGTCTAGAGAAGATTAAACCCAGCAATGAAAGAAGTAGTCAAGAAAGAGATTTTGAAATTACTTGACAATGAAATTATTTACCCTATTTCTGATAGTTTATGGGTAAGTCCTGTTCAAGTGGTATCTAAAAAGTCTGGAATACAAGTGATTCAGAATGAAGCAAATGAACTTACCCTAATTAGGATCCAAACATGATGGAGGGTTTGTATAGATTATAGAAAATTGAATACAGTAACAAGAAAAGATCACATTTCTTTGCCATATATTGACCAAATGTTAGAGAAATTAGCCGGACAGGAGTTTTATTATTTTCTTGATGGATACTCTGGGTATAATCAAACCCTATAGCTCCTGAAGATCAGAAAAAGACTACATTTACCTACCCATTCAAAACTTTTGCTTATAGGCATATGCCCTTTGGGTTATGTAATGCACCAGCAACCTTTCAAAGATGTATGATCAGCATTTTTTCTGACATAGTTGAATGATTCTTAAAATTTTTCATGGATGACTTTTCTGTGTTTGGCCCTACCTTCTTTGAATGTTTAAACCATCTGAAACTAGTTCTAGAAAGATGTAAGGAGAATCATTTAGTTCTTAATTAGAAAAAATATCAATTCATGGTTAGAGAAGGTATAGTTCTTGGCCATGTAATTTTGAAAAAGGGAATAGAAGTTGATAAGGCCAAAGTTAAGCTAATTGCAAGTCTTCCACCACTGAAGTCTATTAAACAAATTCGTTCATTTTTAGGACATGCTAGATTTTTTAGAAGGTTCATACCCAATTTTAGTAAAGTAGCTCGGCCATTGACAAATTTATTAGCAAAGGAAGTAAAATTTGAGTTTACTCCTGAGTACTTAGAGTCTTTTGAATTCCTTAAAAAGCACTCATTTCTGCTCCCATTATTCATCCACCTATATGGAGTGAACCCTTTGAACTCATGTGCGATGCATCCGATTATGCTATAGGTGAGATTTTAGGTCAAAGAATTAATTAGTTGCCTAGAGTTATTTATTATATGAGTAAAACTTTAAATGATGTGCAACTTAATTACATAACTACTGAAAAGGAGTTCCTAGCCATTGTCTTTACCATAGAAAAATTTAGGTCTTACTTGGTTGGATCATACACTATTGTTTATACTGATCACTCAGCCATTAAACATCTCCTTGCAAAGAAAGATGCTACGGCATGCTTGATAAGATGGATTTTGCTCCTTCAAGAATTTGACCTAGAGATTAAGGACAAGAAAGGAATAGAAAATGTTGTAGCTGATCACTTGTCCCAAATCATAATTGCACCATCTAGTGAACCACCTGTCAATGAATTTTTCCCTGATGAGCAACTCATGTCTGTGTCCACTAAATCATGGTATGCTGATATTGTAAATTATTTAGCCATTGGTAAAGTTCCTTCTCATTAAACTAGTCAGGATAAACATAAATTCTTTTTCCAAGTGAAGTACTTCATCTGGCATGATTCTTACTTGTTTAAATAGTGTCCTAATCAGATCATTATGAGGTGTGTCCCGATTAATGAGGTTAGAAGTATTTTGTCATTTTGTCATGACCAAGCATATGGTGGTCTGATGTGGTATGCGATGAATGATTTCTAATTTAATGGATGATTTAATTTGTTGAGCAATGATCCCTATGAACATAAATAAATTCAACCACAAGATAGCAAAGAGTCATATGAAAGAAAAACCAAATAAGGGATAACTCAAACTAGGGTTTCATGTTCATCCATGAAGATTGGACCTAAGGCATGGGAAACCATCCTATCTAGGGCATAGACCATTCAAATATTTAGACCTAAGAAATAAGGAGGGTGTTCTTACCAATATTGATGTCTCATGCCATTAGTAGGGATTCAATTTTAGCACTTTCGAATTGAGATTGGTACTTGAAACTATCACTCCAAGAGATGTAGACCTCTGGCTTGAAAGGTCCCAAGGGCAAGACCAATTTCCTCTTCAACTCGTGATCTTGGAGAACCCTAGAAAGGAAAGGGATTAGAGACTTGAGATGACAAGAAGAATGAAAAAATACTAAAGCTTCAAGGAAGAATAGTATGGTTGGATTGGATGGAGTTGGAGGAGATCAAGTTGCTTCATTTGGTGCCTGGAACATAATCTCATTGGAATCCTTGAGCTGCAACTGGGGTTGGTCCCAGAAGGTAAGGGATGGTATCCAAAATCTGTTGTAGAAGCTTCTTTGAAAATTAAAGTTGGCGACCTTGAAGAAAGGAGATGATGGAGGAGCTTTGGTTGGAATTTGGGAGAACTTCTTTGGATGGTGGAAGGGCATCTTCTAGCTAGAGTAATGGTGGGTTTAGGAGAAGATTAGGACGGCTAAAGGATGGTTTTGTGGGCCTCTCACCCACTCCCTCTCAGAGGACACATTGCTTATCACAAGTAGAAGAAACAACTCTTTTAATTTTCATTCATCAATATCCTTTACAAGGGATTTGGAGTGGTATTTATAGCCTCTCCAAAGTCATTTGAAATTTTGAATTCAAAAAAAGGTTACATAAACCATGGAGAGATAAGTGGGAAAGTTGAAACTATCCTTGATTCATGCCTTGATCATGGAGAAATAAGTGGGGAAGTTGAAATCATCCTTGATTCATACCTCGAATGCTTGGTTGGCCACCCTCTTTGAATTCAAACCTTGGCCGACCAAGATGGAGTAAGGTGGCCTCATGAGGTGGCTTCCATGTGGAACTAGGAGATGAGGTGTCTTCCATATAAGTTTGATGAGTGGCTATTGACTCTGTTATTGATTTTGATGATAAGCAAAACGATTAAGTATAAGTTGAGTACTAATGGTTTCTTTGAAGTGTGTTTTTGTTGAAAAAGATGCTCACAAATCTGAAGAAGTTTGTTTGATTGAAGTAAACCAAGTTTGGATGAAAAGATCTGCTCAAAGAGGACTTGGATTATCAAAGATTGCTTGAATGGTCAATTGAGTTAAGTATAAATGTGTTTCAGCAAAAGTTCAGACTTTTCTATGAAGATTTCAGTGAAGTGTTGACTCAAAGTGTCGACACATGTACGAAGTGTCGACACATGGAGGTGAAGTGTCGACTCAAGCCGGTATGCAAAGAATGTTTCAAATGGCATGGCTGAAGTGTCAACACATGGACCTGAAGTGTCGACTCAAAGTATCGACACATAGATCAGCTCATCGCCTAAGATTTTCAAGTCACAGAACTTGCTGAAAATGAGAATCTGCTGAAGTGTCGACACATGAAAGTAAAGTATCAACTCAAAGTATCGACTCAGCTGAGGAAGTGTCGACACATCTGAGATTTCCAGAGAACTAGATTGAAGATTTTTAAACTAGGTGTCGATTCAAGAAGTTCAAGTGTCGACCTGAAGTATCGACTCATAGCCTGAAGTGTCGACACATGAAGTTCTGGAAACAGTAACGGCTAGTTTTTCAAACACAGAACTCGACCCTTTTATCCTCCAACAGCTAGTTTTTCAAGTCTAATGGCTAGAAATGGGATTTAAGGCCTTGGAAAGGTATTTATATGCTCCAAATCAAATCAAAAGGAGAATTCAAGGGCTGATCCATCAAGACCGTGATCGGATGCACTTGAAAGTATGGCTTGAGATGTTGAGCAGACATGATAAGAGTAAAAATGAGTTTTTCGGATCAGGTGTACCTGATCTTGACATCCTAGAGGATCTTGCTAGTGTAGTACACCGGCTTTTGGGACCTGTCCTGATCCATGCAGATGAGGACTGAACTGATGGCTCCAGGGGTGATCACCAGGTACAGGAGGAGCTCCTCTCCTGTCTCCGGCCTAGAGAGCAGTGGTGGTGATGCCAGGAAGTCTTTAAGCTCCTCAAAGGCCACCTTGCACTCCTCAGTCCAGGTGAAGTCGTTCATCTTGCATAACACCTTGAAGAAAGGAAGGCTACGGTCCGTCGACCTCGAGATGAATCAGCTTAATACGGCAATTTGACCCTCAAGTGCTAAACCTGCTTCTTCGAGGTCAGATGTTCCATGTCAATGATCATCCAGACCTTCTCCGGGTTTGCCTCGATACCACTTTGGGTCACCAAAAGCTAAGAAACTTTCCTA
The DNA here is from genome assembly GCA_021397845.1 of Areca catechu. Lineage (NCBI taxonomy): Eukaryota > Viridiplantae > Streptophyta > Magnoliopsida > Arecales > Arecaceae > Areca > Areca catechu. The sequence continues at coordinate 140,549,997 of CM038053.1, read as the reverse complement.
CTGCAATCTCGAAAGCACACTTGATCAGGTTCAGCTTCACCTTGTGCTCCCAGAGGTTTTGGAAAGCTTTCGTATGATCGGCTACATGGTTTGAACTCGACTTGCTCATGACGAGTATGTCATCCACATAGACTTGCATGTTCCTGCCGATCTAGTCCTTAAAGATCCGATTGACCAGGTTCTGGTATGTGGTGCCAGCATTCTTCAAGCCAAATGCATCATCTGATAGCAGTACGTCCCTCGGTCGGTGATAAAGGCAGTGTGCTTCTCATCCTCTGGGTGCATCCAGATCTGATTGTATCCGAAGAATGCATCCATAAAAGAGAGCAAGCGGTGCCCCGAGGTGGCATCCACTAACTGATCGATCTTCAATAGATGGAAGCTTTCATTCGGATATGCTCGGTTGAGATCGGTGTAGTCCACACAGATCCTTCACTTCCCGTTATTCTTTTTTACCATAACCACATTTTCCAACCAACTTGCATATTGCACTTCCCGAACAAAGCTGGCCGCGAGGAGTTTGTCCACCTCCTCGTTTATCACCCTTTGCCTCTCTGGTGCGAAACTTCTTTTCTTTTGCCGCACAGGGCGATACCTTGGGTCGATGCTCAGCTTGTGAGTGATGATCTCAGGTGGGATCCTAGGCATGTCGGCAACCATCAAGGCGAACACGTCGGCGTTCACCTGGAGAAACTCTAGTAGGTGTGCTCGCTCATCATCTGGCAACTACACACCTATCTGCAACGTATTTGCCGGGTCGGTTCCGAGGGGATACGATAGTAGGCGATTAATCGGGCCACCTCTGGGGTCCTGTACCCTTTGGTCAAGGTCATCTGCACTAGGGTCATCCTCGGTAGCCTTGGCCCCAAGAAAGGTTTGGAGGCAGTGCTGGATTGGCTACGGTGCCCCCCTCATCTCCTCGACACCATATGGAGTTGGAAATTGCACTAACAACCGCTTTATGGAAATGACCGCATCAAGCAGGTTGAGCCCGGGTCAGCCAAGGATCATGTTATAAACTGAGGGGAGCCTAACAACCGTGAAGGTCATCATGATGGTACTCTGCCGAGGTAGCATCCTAGTAGTAACAGAAAGAGTGATCTCTCCCTCGACTCCTACAGAGTTACCTGTAAAACCAACGAGGGGTGTGTACACAGGTCTAAGCTGAGCAGAGTATAGATTCATCCTGGAGAAAGCATCATAAAAAAGTACATCTATGGAGCTTTCACTATCAACCATGATGCGTTTTACAGGATACTTTGCGATCATCATCTTGACAACCATAGCATCATTGTTTATATTTTTATTTTCAACCTCCCTCTCCCTTACAAAAATAAGAACATTCTCAAGATTTTCCCCACTCCAGGCCTTCTTGGAAGCACACTCGACTCCCCAACATATCATCCCCATCGGCTTCTCGATAGGGCGGTTTTCAACTGCATGGACTGGAGGGAGTGCTACGAGCACTTGAGGCTCCACTGGAGGTCTGCCCCCCACGAACCTTCCAAGGTAGCCCTTCTTTATAAGCTCTTCAATCTCCTTTTGAGGTGCCGGCATTCCTCGATGTCGTGGCTATGATCATGGTGGAACTGGCAGTACTTCGTCCGATCATGACCGTTAGGTGGCTTTAGCTGGGGTGGGCACCTCAAATAGTGCTCACCCTCGATTTCCATAAGGATCTTCGCCCTTGGGGTGAGAAAAGGAGTAAAGTTCTCTTTCAGGATGGGGTCTCTCCTTGGCTTTGGCTTCTGGCAAAAGTTCGGGGCAGCTGGTGTGGACTTTCGCATCCTTGAGGCCTCTCCGGGAGGTGGCTTCTTTAGAGGCCTTCCATCCAGCTCCCTCCTTGTGCGATCTGCCTCCTCGATACAGATGTACTTCTGTACTCAGAGAAGGAGCTCGGAGTAAGTCTTGTGGGGCTTTTTATCATGAGAGTAGGTTAGGCGGGAGGTCCTAATCCCTCTCTTCAGCTCCAGCATAGCAGCTAGCTCATCGAGGTTGTAGATCTCTAGCGTGGCAACCTTGAAACAGGCCACGTAGTCCTGTAGGAGCTCGTGGTCCTATTGCTTGATGGAGAAGAGGCTGTTCGCCTCCTATGGCACCTTCCGGCATGTATCAAAGTGAGCCATAAACTTTCCCTCCAGCTGAGCAAAGCAACTGATGCTCTCCGGCTCTAGGCTAGTGAACCACACCCGGGCTGCTTTTCGGAGAGTAGAAAGAAGGGTGATGCAGAGAAGAGATCTGTTACTCCCTGGACTCTCATGAGAGCCTTGTAGCTCTCAAGATGATCTAGGGGGTTGGTGGTCCCGTCATAGGGATCTGCATGCAACATAAGAATCGGCTTGGATCCGGCTTCTCGTGGACTTCTTGAGAAAAGGAGGGATGGGTGTCGTAGCCCGCTGGCTCATCGGTGGAGCCCTACAGATATGCAAACTGGTGGGATAACTCCGCCAGCTTGAGCTCCTGTTCCTCCAAGCGCTTCCCAGCCATGCGCCTAATGGCCTTATTAGTTGAACCTTCTGCAGAGGCTGATGGAGCTGGAGAAGGTGACATGTGAGGCATATGATGTGGAATCTTTTTTTCGACCTTGGCGGTTGATGGGGACCCGAAAGTTCATTTTATTTTATTTTATCTTATTTGAGTCCTGTAATAAAGTGAGACAACTGAGTCCAGTTGTTAGTCCAGTCAAGTTAGATCGAGTCCTACAATTTTCATTCATGTCATGATCCAAGAGGAGAGTAAGTAGACCCGGAGATTCACCAGGCCCCTCAAGTAGAGCTGGACTTCATGCACCTAGGCCCTTTCATGCTGCCAAGCCCACAAGAGAGAGCTCCAGTCCAAGACAAAGGCCCACTGCTGACCAGGCCCACCAGGGTTTCTTGGCCCACAAGTCAGGGTTTCTTCGCCCTCAAGTCATGTACCCTGGGGTGAATATATAAATACCGCCCCTCCCCTCTTGTATGAGTATCTTTTTCCTATGAATACAAATTAACATTATTTTGGACTGAGTTTTGAGTTTTTCTCCGGATTAGAGTGGGTGTGATGCCCGGGTTCCTTGTTTTTGAGTGCAAGCCCTAATCCCCTGGTGACTTCTACACTAACCAGCGATCCTCCCCTCGCTTCCTGTCCCACATCAACTTGGTATCAGAGCTAAGCGGATTAGGGTTTTCTCTTCCTCCCGACTCCACATCGTTCCTCCCGTTCAGATTTTCCTGTGCAAGTCTACTTCTCAAACCTCGATCAGCCGTTGAAGTCCGTCAATGCCTTGCATCAACCTCCCTCCCATAACCCCAATGCCCCATCATCATCGACCATCACTGCCCGAGCCATCTCCACCGGACCTCCGCCCGTGAAGCCCGTCTCCTCCGGCATGTCCGATCTCCATCGCCCCAATCAATGCCCAGTAAATGAAATCTCGTGCCGCAGACATCCGCGTGCGGTCAATCAATCCGGCCACCCGTGTCACCCACGGGAAGATCCATCTCAGCTCTTGCCCCAGCCGCCTCCTCCCAGCGGGAGGATGCCAGCACGGTCGAAGGGGCCGGATGGAAGAAGAGAGTGCCGGATCTGCTCCTGGCCTGCTCCCGCTACGATGATGCCGACGCACTTGATCGCTGCCCGGCTCCCCATCAGCCACCCGTCGGCACCGGCAAGAGCCCCTCCGCCACCCGCTTTGACTCGGACCAGACTTCGGCAGCCCATCTTGCTTCCCCTCAGATCAGACCATGTCCGATGACCTTATATCCACCCGTGCCAGGCCACCACCCATGCCCCACTGCCGCCCATGCCCCCACCATCGTCGCCCCCATGCCATCCACCAGAAGCATCTCCCCGAGCCACCGTCTCCTCCCCAGTGCCACCACTGGCGAAGCTCGCTGGACTTCCCTCCCCCCTCTACAAGCATCCCCTATTTTGGTTCATGGAGAAGAGATGCTCTAGTGCACAAAAGTGAAGGCAAATGCCCTTCGCTGTTGCCGACTTCAATGCATGATTCCTGGAGCAGCGGGAATTTCATAGCTGCACAAATCTCAGAGCAACCAAAAAAAATCTGGACTTTGTTTGAAAAAGAATGAACCTAGCCTCTTTTGATTTGATTAGTTTTGGTTCTATCAAACCCCCGCTGAGCCTAACTCGATGGAGTCGAGTTCTCCCCACCACAAGGGAATGATGGGGACCCGAAAGTCCATTTTATTTTATTTTATCTTATTTGAGTCCTATAATAAAGTGAGACAACTGAGTCCAGTTGTTAGTCCAGTCAAGTTAGATCGAGTCCTATAATTTTCATTCATGTCAAGATCCAAGAGGAGAGTAAGTAGACCCGAAGATTCACCAGGCCCCTCAACTAGAGCTGGACTTCATGCACCTGGGCCCTTTCATGCCGCCAAGCCCACAAGAGAGAGCTCCAGTCCAAGACAAATGCCCACTGTTGACCAAGCCCACCAGGGTTTCTTGGCCCATAAGTCAGGGTTTCTTAGTCCTCAAGTCATGTACCCTGGGGTGAATCTATAAATACCACCCCTCCCCTCTTGTATAAAGTATTTTTTTCTTATGAATACAAATTAAAATTATTTTGGACTGAGTTTTGAGTTTTTCTCCGGATTGGAGTGGATGTGATGCCCAGGTTCCCTGTTCTTGAGTACAAGCCCTAATCCCCTGGTGACTTCTATGCTCGCCAGCGATCCTCCCTTCGCTTCCTATCCCATATCAGCGATGTCTGGCTATTACCCACTCGAGGGTTGGGGACCGGCTCTCCCGATCGGCAGATCCAGCCTGTTGCCTCTTTGCCGAGGTTCGGTGACTACCCTGGTGGTCAGTGGTGGCCCGCGACTGCGAAGGCCTTTCTTGAAAGGAATGCAGCTATTGCGGGTGCTGCAGCATGGACCGCGGGAGTCTCAGGCTGCTGGTAGGTAGCCAAGGACCGGTGCTGGTGCTGGAGTTGGCGTACTACTACAGTGAGGATTTGTATTTGCTGATGAGTGCGGCTAGCTGAGTGTCCGCCAGAGGTGGTTGAGCTGGAGCGGGGAGCTCTTCTTCTAGACTGTGCAGGTCCCTACAAGAAGGGGGATCCCTCGTAAGGCTGGTGGAGACTTTCCTCGCTCGCGTTATCACCATCCTTTCAATGGATTGCTTGCGAGGGGATTCGGTTGGATCAGAAAGTATCCCGTCCCCCCTACCTGGTATGTCAATCTGTTGCTGCCAAGATCATCATGGCCTATAGCTGATGTCAAGGTCAGAATGCGCTCCTATCGCTCGGGATCCTACTCGTGCACCCAGACCTGCAAAACAGAGTTAGTGACCCATGCCGGAGATTCTGATGAAGGCACTCCGATTATCAAGTTAGAACGATCCAGGGGAACAGATCTTCCTGGTCGAGCCCCTAAGATGGACTCCATGCTAGGAGGAGAATTTGTGATGTGAGAGAGTGCAAGTGGGCCGAGCATAGATCGTGGGTGTGACAGCATAGGAGAGCTCGGGCTAGGTGGCTGTGTCCATCTAGACCCCTCCTGGGGGTTTCACGGTAGCCTTGAGCATTGTCTTCCAGTATGCTGCCCCCTTCTTGCTTGTTGGACCTCACTCGACTAGATCTCCCCTTGAATAATGCTTGAGAAAAACTTCCACTTCCCTTGTTTGAATATGAGAGGCCCCTTTTAGCTGGGGGTGTTGTGCACCGCTTACCTCGGGATCTTTTCCATGCTTGTGGGCACGTGCAGTGACGTTTCATGCCGTGGCCAGGTTGCTTTCCATTTTGGTTATATGGAAGCTACCGTTCATGCTGACATTCCTTCTAGTCGCTCCCTCTTGGGTAACTTAGCAGAGCCTCGATCTATGGGCTGCCGCCTCTTGGATCCGGATCCACTGGTTGAATTCCAATTCCAAAGGGTGCAGCCTGTTGTGGAAAATGCAGAGCCTCGATCAGAGAATTCCCCCCATTTTGGTGTAAGCGGTAGCTGGGATCATCATCGCGGCCTGGCAGGCATCTTTTCATGGTCCTCGGGCATCGAGTGACGTGGGACACGGATGCGATGCAGTACTAAAGGTTGATTTAAATTTTATGTTAATCGAGAGCAAATATTCATTAACCTAACAGCCTATTAAATAATATGTTAAAAGAATCTATAGCAAGCAACTAAATACTAAATTACATCACTCGCATGCATACCTAACAAAATAATTAATTAGATGGATCATGGCGATTGAGAAACCACCCTAGATTAGGTTCCTACTTTCTAACATCAGATCTTGAGGAAGGGAAAGGGATTTTGAGTTACCGATATGCTTAGAAGCCTCCTCTGATGAAGATTTGGATCACTGCACTCTAGGGTTGAAGAATCGGACTCCAAACTGATCATTCCTAGCATCTGAATTCCGATCGAATTGATTCCAAAGCATGGACGCCGATCTTCAGAGTCGGATCTCAAGAGAATCTGCCAAAAAACACCAAAAATAGCAATTAAATGTTGAAAATCAAAAGCTAGAAGGAAGGCTGGCACCAAGGTTGTTGGTCCTCCCGGGATCTTCTTCTTTGGTTGGCTTCTAGGATCTCTTCAAAGCATTGGATGAAGGCCTTGAAGAGACTTAGGGATCAGATCTGATGGAAGGATCGGATGGATAAATAGGGCGTCGCACCCTGGTAGAACTTGGACGTCACACCCAAGTGTTCCAAGCGTCACACCTAGCACCTATCAGCCATCGCAGCTAGAAAGGAATTGGAAGAAGAACTCGGTAGAGTTTCATTTCATTTCATCAAATATTCATTATCTTTACGAGGGGTACAGGATCCTATTTATAGGATTATTCCCTATAAGAAGTACAATAGGACTCAATTATATTTTTGAATTTAAAACTTCCTTGCAATCTTAGACTTCTCCTTGAGCTTAAAATTTAAATTGACTTGGGCGACCACTTGAGAAAATATATTCGGGAAAAAAGAAGATGGGGCGCTAATCCCCTTGGCGCTAATTTTCTTTCTCATTTGGCACTAACCTTCTTTCTCTTGGCGTCTCATCTCCTTGATAGGATAAGAACATCTTCAAAGATTTGAATTTGAACCCTTATTTGAATTTAAAAGGGGTTTGCTCAATCCTCCCTTGATACTTGGATAAGATGAAGGGATATAACTTAATAAGAGAGAACTCTTTGATTTTTGGATGAAACTCCTTTTGAATTTGAAATCTTCTTTTTGAATTTGAATGAAGATATCTCCACCGATCTTGGACTTTCCTCCCATTTAATTTTTAAATGGATGTGGGCGTCATCTAGAATGAGCAACAAGAATATGAGGGGGCGCTAGATGAAAAGCAGACTCCTTCTGCTTTACTCCTCTTAAAATATGAGATGCCAAATAATTTTTCTATGGGCCATGTGGTGTTGTCTTGATGTCCAAACACTTGTCTTAATGTCCAAAAACAAGTGGTAGGCCATGTGTATTGTCCCCCTGATGACGTGGCAATAGTTGTCCAGAAATCATGCAAAGTTGACATGCAAAATAGGCTAGCATATGACAAGAGCTTGTGCTAGCACATGGGTCACATGGGCTTGTCTTACAATTGGTATCCCCTGTAATACAAGACACAATAACTAATTTTTACGGGACTCAATAAATAACTAAAGTCCTATTTGATCAATTGGAACCCAATTTGATCAAAAGGGCAAGACATGTAAATACGTAGTTCAACTTGGTAAAAAGGGTTTAGCCTAAAAGGCTAAATAAATAAAATCCTAATTCCAGTTGGTAACAGGGACTAACCCTAACTAACCCAAAATAACAGAAACTAAAATAAATTATTTACATGAATAAAAAGGTTGGGTCCAGGGTTTCATTCACAAGTGATCCACAAGGATGTGGGTTCAACCTGTCAATATTTTCGGGCCCTGGTGTCCTCACCATCGAGCCACCATATAGAGAGAGCGGTGACTTCCTTCGTCTACAGATCTCTTCGTCCAAGGTGGAGCCGATCTGGAGAGGCGGAGCTCGACTCGACCTCGGCATCTCGACCTGGATGGAGCGTGCCGGGCGAAGGAGAGGTGGAGCTTGACTTTGACCCCGGGGTCTCGACCCGGAGGGAGCACGCCAGGTGAAGGATAGGCGGAGCTCGACTTCGACCCTGGCATCTCCACCCGAAGGGAGCGCACTGAGAGAAGGAAAGGCGAAGCTCGACTTCGACCTCGGCGTCTCGACTCGGAGGGAGCACTCCAAGCGAAGGAGAGGTGGAGCTCGACATCGACCTCGGCGTCTTGACCCGGAGGGAGCGCGTCGAGCGAAGGAGAGGCAGAGCTCGACTTCGACCCCGGCATCTCGACCCGGAGGGAGCTTGACTTCGGCCCCGTCTCGACCTGGAGGGAGCGCGCCGGGCGAAGGAGTGGTGGAGCTCAACTTCGATCTCGATGTCTCGACCTGGAGGGAGCACGGTCAGGCGAAGGAGTCCAGGCAGAGGCATCCCACATGGCATCTTTGTCCGGCTAGCGTCTGACAGGGGTTCGATGTCAGTGATACCGCTACATCAAATTGATTGAACAGTCTAGATAATTTTTAAAATTTTGAGGGGTAAAATGTTAATAGGCTTAAGTAAAAATGGTAAGTAAGAATGAAATCAATTTCTAGATAATTCTAACCCTCCTATTCACATCGAAGAAGAATCTACCTCTTGGATGTGTGTGGGTGTTGTTAAATGCAAAGTTCCTTTATTAGTTTATTAAAAATAGAAAAAATGTTAATAAAAGCAAGTTTTAAATATTGTTCCACCGAGTAACCGGGCCTCTTCGTTTATGTAAACGGTTGAGTCTCGTGTTAAAAAGTGGAGATGTAAAGAGTTTTGCTATATGGCCAGTTTTGATCTTTGCCTTTCTGACTCAAGCCAGTAAGCCTGAGGGGTGTTCTACACCTAGTGCCCTAAGGCCAACTGGTCTAGAAGACATTGGTCGAAAACTTATTATGAGGGTCAGATAGAAAGCTTAAGAGATTAAGGCATTGCACGGTCTATATCAAAAAAAAAGAAGTCAAAGAAAAGTGTAGCAATAAGAGGAACATACTTGCACTAAAATATCTCACCACTTCAGGGGAGTAGAAGATTTAGAAATGACAGTAGGAGTTGGTCAAGAATTATTTGAAAAATGAGGAGTTTGCACTTAACCAATTTAGTTAAAACTATTAATATCCCAATGATCAATTTAATCTACTATCTAATGAAAAATCTTCTACTTATAAAAAGGGTTTGAGAACAACCTTTGAGTCTGAGTAAACTTGTATAGGGTATTAAGAGTTTTGGTAGCCTCCTTAATTATTTTCTTAATTAATTAATTCATGAACTATTTTTACTTGAGGACGAGTAAGATTCAAATTGGGGGGACTGATAAGTGCATAAATATTAGTGATAAGTGCATTAATTTATAGATTAAATTCACTTTATTTAATTAAAATTAATATTTTATATATTGTATTTTATATAAAAGAATTCTGTCAACGTGAAGAGCATTATTTTAGGAGTTCAATGGCATGAATGGCACCTAATTTGGAGTTTGGATGGCCTCGGAATAAAGAGTTGAATTTTTGTTAAGAATTTGCATAGTTTTTGAACAGATCCATGGACCATAGACCAAACCGAGCACCGAACTCGCCGGAGAAGATGCCAAGCTCCCTCTCTTGTCACCGGGACACTCCTCGCTGGCCAGTGAACCCTCCCATTACAGAAAATCCCAGGAATGGTCATCCTTCCATGGATCCATCACCCTCTTCCTCCCATGACCGTTCTTCTTCTCTGCTGCTACTACTGCCGTCCTAGTTCATCATTCAAGCTTCCATCTGCACCATTCCCATGGCCAGAGAAGATGACAGAGAAGCTTTCAATCGAGTCCATCTCCACCGAATCGAGCCACCTTCCCAGCCATCGGACATGGTCCTTTTTCCCTTTGCTTGGTCTTCACCCGCCGCCACCGATGATGTTGCCGCGAGTTGCCTCTCAATCCAGTCTACCATCCACTAGCCACCACCATCTTTTTCCTACTGTTACCAGCCCAAGATGCCTCCCGCCCTATCTGCCACAAACCATCACCTTCCTGTTATCCCAGATCTCTATCCAAGACATCGAAAAAACTCCAAACAACCAAGCCTTCACCCATCTTCCGTTCGCTGCCGTTGTCACTCACCCTCTCATGGCCAGAAAGATCCGAACCAAGCCCACCAATCCACTCTTCTTCTTCATGGTTTCCGTTCTTAACCATCGTGAGTTGCTGCATCACTACCATGTGGTCGATCCTGTTGTCGAGAGGAGTGAAGCAATGTCCGAATACGAGGAAGGAGTGATTTGTTCGATAAAGAAAGATCGATCACAGATTCTAGGGATAATATCAAAGGAGTTTAAATTTTAAGATGAAAAATAGGATTGTGCAAGTGGATATGGGATAGGAACGCAGAACATAAATGGGATACTAGATAAAGATAAGAACTGAAATAGGTATGGAATAAAGATAAGAAGCAAATCTGTTAAGAGGATCAAGATGAGAAACCAACACAATTTCTACACGGACCCGACACATTTTCCTGTGCCTATATATATGGAGCATCATCACTTCGTTACCAGGGAACATCTATCGATCACCACATTCCACTCTAGCCTGTCGCCCCTTTCATCTTGCCCTTTCTTTGTCGATCCCTGAAATGATTTTGATGATAATAAAACATTGGAGCATGCATTTGTTACTAATACTTTTTGAATATTTAAGAAGTTTTTGCAGGATGATTTAAATGAACAACCACTCTTCCTACAATTCTGATCTTATTAATGTATGTCAAGTTTATTTTTGAAAAAGTATCATGTAATGAAGAGCCCAAAGAAAAATTACTTATGTTTTCATAAAAGTGGGCCAATTCTATGTAAATTTCAAGTTTAAGTTACTTAGAATAGACCTTAATAGAGTTTAAAAGATCATAGAAGTCTGTTGGAAGCTTTTGGAAGAAGATTGGAGAAGTTTGGAAGGTTTTTGACAAAAATCACTCCAGCCGACTCAAAGCACAAGAGCCGACTCATTGTTCTGGCATGGCACGAAGTTTCTAGCATGTAGTCGTCCGAGCCGACTGAAGGAAATTGAACCGACTCGTCCAGAGCTACAATTCTTCAGTCAGACAACCGAGTCGACCTGACAGAAAATTGAGCTAACTACTCCAGAGTATGAAAAAATCAGTTATGAGAGAACCAGTCAAGCAAGCTAACTGATCAGTGAAGAGCCCACTTGACCAGTGTTCAATTTCTAAAGTACTGAGAATCTGAGCTGACTCGACTCATCTAAGCCAACTTGAATTCTTGGTTTAGGTGCATAACGGTTAGTTCCAAAATTGATTTTTTGAATCCAAAAAGTGCTCCAACGGCCATGTTTTAATTTCCAAGGCTCTACAACGGTCATATTCATCTTAGATTAGTTCAAGGACTATAAATAAGGGATTCAAAATATCTTTTGAATAAATTTTAATGAGACTTTAAGAAAATATTCATTATTCAAGAGAGCTTTGAAGAGAAGAACTCAAGACTTCACCAACTCCCATCTTTTCTTGAGTCATTTATTGAAAAAGATTGGAAGCCTTAAAGAGCATTCAAGGAGCAATCAAGAAAGCTTCTCGAAGGGCATCAACTACAACTATCCGACAATGTTTGGTTTGTCATTATTGTTGCTCTATTTTTAACTCTTTATTTGAGTTGTACCAAGTACAGCAGGGGCTGTAACTTAGGGATTGTTTTAGGTTTTTGGCGAGCCTTTGAAAACCAAGTTTGGGTTGTTAGTAAGCTCGGGAAAAACTAGCATTGTATTGGATTCTTGGTGATCCCGGTGTAAAACTAAGATTGGGTCTTGGTTTGTCAGCCTGGTGTAAAACAAATCAACTATATTCCGTGGATGAATATAGCGGAAATTCCAAGTGGTATCTTGGATAGTGGACGTAGGAGCTAAGTTGCTCCGAACCAATATAAAATCTATTATGTTTGTGATTATTCTAATTATTGGTGGGGACACTAGAATCATACACAGATCCCTGGATCCTATATGGTTTAATTAGTCATGTGTCAAAGTTTTGAAAATTTTATAACCAATTAAGATTGAGTCCTGTAATAAGTTGAGGTTAGTTGATTTGTCTTAACGCTAAACCTAATCAGTATTTTGAATCCTGTACATCAATTATGAGTCCAGTATGAGCCCAATTTTTGTACAAGAGAGGAGGTCATGCTATTTTAGAGTTCCACCAGGCAACATCCAGGAGTCAGAGGCCACTACATCAGCCCAATAGATTTTGTGTGACAACCCAAGATCCAAGATACTTCCAGAAACCCTGATTCCTTCCAGATGCTCTCCAGATGCCCAGATTCCATTCCAGATGCCAGAGCATATTCCTAAACCATGACATCCATAATTCCAAAGGTCCACCTGCATCCCAGTCCAAGGAAATCAAGCCTAGGCGCTAAGCCCAAGTCCTAAAAAAGCAAGATTCCATAGAATATTCCTACTACCAGGCTATCAAGCTACCCCAACTTCTAGGAGGCCCAAGCCCATGCACCAAGCCCCTTTGGGCCAGCCCCTTGCTGCCCCTAGAAGCTCAACACACCCTCCTAGGAATCCTTGAAGTGTTGACCAAGTCCAAGAGGTGTCCTTGAGTGGAATAGTCAAAGCATGAAGGGAGAAGGAGATGACTAGGTTAAATCCTAACCTAGTTGGGACTTATGCTCCTAATTATTTTAAGATTTATTTTTCTAACCTAGCTAGGAGAGGACTTGTAACCCAAGTGTGTAACCCTAGTTAGAGGGCATGGAAGCTCTATAAATACCCCACCCCTTCCCCTCTTGTAAACAATTTTTATTCATGATATCAAAACCCTTGTAAATTTGTTTGAGCATGCGAGCTTGTGTTATTTTGCTTTTGTTCTTTGGTTTGTGTTTGTGTTCTCATTCTTGGCCAAATTCCTTGCCACCCTAGCATCCTTCCATGCCCTAAATCACTGACATCCAAGCCTTCTCACATCTAAGTAGGAGTGCCCTAGACCACCAAGTAAGGAGATCTTTATCAAGCTTCAAGCCGCCCGCTTCTAAACCATAACCTGATTCCTTCTAAACCTAGTTTCCTTTCTTTTTCTTACTCGCTGTTTTGATTGATTGACATTTTGTAGGATCCTCGAGGTGTTTCACCTCCCCAGAGGAGGCTTTCCTTGCCTCCAGGACCACCCAAATCAGTCATCAGTTCAAAGAAAACTGAGCTTCATAATCCAGGCTTCGATCAGAGTGTGAGTGATCCTTTCTACTGCAAAGTTTTCAATCTCTGACTAGTAAGAAACCTTCCCTTCTTTTAATTTCTATTTTGATGAAGATAAGCTATACTAAATTGGAAGTTTCTCAACTCTCGAGTCATGGCTACTTATTATCTTGCATGAGTTCTTTGCGATCATGATGATTCTTTGCATTGCTATTCCTTATGCTAGTTCTAACTTAACTCTGGGAATCTAGCCTGCAAATTAAATTTAAAAAAATATAAAAAAATTAGTTTACTATTTTTCCTGTATCTTTAGCAATCTTAGAGTTGTCCTGCACCAGTTTGGTATTAGAGTGGGTTTAGGATAGTTTTTATCAGCATCGCATTCACAAACCCTAATTTCTGTATCCTACCCACTGCATTAGGTGTTTAGGTTTCATCTGATTTTGGTATCTTAGGAATTTTATTTTTTTGTGAAATTTGCACTTAAGATCCTTTGTTTTATCCTGATAGTTCTCATAATTTTAATTAATTTTATTGAAACTTTAATTCTCTAAAATCTAGCATATTAGGAACCCTAACTAAAAGTTTGATAATTCTACATTAGTCCGAAGGCCCTAGGATTTGCATAATCATTTGATTTTAGTTTTGCATCAAATTTGGTAGAGTTCATCATCACCATCCGTCCTCTGTCCTAGAGTTTTTTTGAATTTTTTCTGCATCGAAATCTATATCAAAATCTTCATCTTTTGAAATCCTAATTCTGATATTTCTGCACTTGACTCAACCTAACCTAATCAACTTCCACACACCCCAATCCCAAGCCCAATTTGTTTGCTAACCTAATCAACTCAAACCTAATTTGCCACATCATAAAACACACATAAAATATTTTATTTCTTTGATTGTTTTAGTTTGCATTAGGGCTTATTGTATGTTCATCATCTCTTTAAATTGATCTTAAGGGCAACTCAATATTTTAGATCAGGGCAGGAGGTCATAACCTATACAGGGCCCAAAACAACCACCTAGCATTTCCACCCAAACCTTAATTAAAACTAATTAGACCTAATTTGCCCTAGTGGGCTAGGTGACACCCAACAGGTCGGGTTCGAACCGTGTGGGCCAACTAGTGCTATTAATCCTTTAGCTATTACTGAAAGCTGGTGTCTAAGACTGGGGGTCCAGAGTCAAACGACCTAAGTGGACTGGTGGTTTATAATTAGGACCCTATGATAAGCAGAAGGAGCCTCCCACCACCCCACCCCCTACCTGGCCAGTGGAAGGATTAGTTGCTGGGTTAAGTGTAAGTTGAGCTGACCTATTCAGTTTTGGCTCCAGGTCTAGGAAACCCTAGATTAAGCTAACTCATTTTGCATGCTTGGTTGCACCATCTCATTTTGACTGATTGTTTGATTGTATGACTACTAGATTAGGAACCCAATATTAGAAGTCTAAACCCCAAACCAACTCAGCCATGGATTCCAATTTTGAGGCCATCATGAACCAGCTTGCCAAGTTAACTACCCAAATGAACCAAGTCAATATCCAATTCCAAAACCAGTTAGCCCAAATAAACCGTAGGTTTGACCAATCTGACATCCGAACCAAAGATCAATCAGCTCAAATGGCCCAAATCAATACTAAGCTTGACCAACCCAATGACCAGTTAATCCAATTGACCCAATCCCATAACCAAATGAACCATATATTCAACCAAGTCGACCAACGATTTGATTAAGCAAACACTAGGATCAACCAGTTAACCCCTAGTTTTGACCAAGTAGGAGATAGGTTAGGAACCTTAGGCAAGACCCATAGGGCTGAACCCTAGGAACCCATAGTCCATTGGAATCAGCCCAGTGCCAATCAGCTTACCCCTAGTCTACTTGAGCCCTAAAGGATTAGTTTCCTTAGTTATGAACCCAGTCAGGAACACCTTAGCCAACCCACCCTTGTCACTCCAGTCATTAGTCAGTTTTTTCCTAGTCTACCCCCTCTTACCACCTCATTGGTTCACCAGGAAGACATTGAAGAAGAGATATATAAGGCTGACCCAAGTCTGGTAGAGGAGTATGAGAAGAAGAAGAGGAGTTTCCTGTAAAAGACTTAGAGTTAGTTGACCCAGTAGACCCTGACCACATCTAGATTGTAGAGGAAGAGCAGTTAGAGGAAGAGAACCCTATACTGCTATCAGAATCATACTTGAAGAGCCACTAAAAGAAAGCCCAATTATAAAGCCCAGTCCTTTATTTTATGAGCCAGAAGAATTCATTAAAGACCTGATCTCTTTGAATCAGTACCCTCAAGATGATGTCACCTCTTTGACTCCACTTGATCTCTTTCCTAAAATCAATGACCCTTTCTTCCATAATGTAGACCCTGTAGGAATATCCCAAACCCATAAGGTAAACCTCATTAGTCTAGGACTAATTCCTGACATCCCTTTTTACATCTTAGTCTATCCAATTAATCCCGAACCCTTTCCTTACTTTCCATCTAATCAGACTAACCCTGAATCCACCTCATATTTTCTGCCTTTTCTTGAATTTTCTTATGTTTCTTTAACTGTTCATTTGCATTTTATAGGGATAATCATACTGCATTCATTCATTGCACAAGTTAGATTTGCATCATATTTTTGGCATACCCTATAGCACCTAGTAGGCATACATAGTAAGTTCTCATGTGCATGCCATGTTAGGGTCAAACATAGAAAGTCTATAGTGTGTTAGGTTAGACCCTAGAAAGTCCAATAAAATTTTCTTTGATAGGAAAGTTTAGTCGAGTCTAATAGGTATTAGTTAAGTCCAATAAAATTCACAGTCCTAAATCACATATCTACACCAGCACTAGCCTCTACACAGCATATGCATCATGAAATTAGTCAAGAGCTGAACATAATTAATGAACTAAATAATTACTTGACTAATTTCCAAAAGAAAGATAAAGATTTTTATACAGAGGAATATGTGACTGTTAGCGAATTTTCTGCTCACGAAGCTGGCCCATCCAAAATAATGAATAGTAGTGGACCCAATGCATATGTGCCTAAGATATCACCTGATTTAGGTATTAGCTCCACTTTCATCATCTCAGACTTTGTAAAGTCTAGGAAGCCAGTAGTGATACCCAGTGAGCCCCTTCAGCCACTCCCCTTTTTTTTGAGAGAGAACCCACCTCATAGTGACCACATATGATTTGGCCTTTTGGTGAGATAAAGATTGAAAGAGCTTTAGATGATCAAGCTATCGTTGCCTAGGATAGAGACTATCAGCAGTATTTGGTCAGGTGGCAAGGTCAGCCAGAATCTGAGGACTTGAGAAACACTGGTGTGGATCTGCAGCGCCTCAACCCAGATCTTCCTCAAGCCAAATTGACCCATACTCGATGGGGTCGAGTTCCTCCCACCCCGGGAGAATTGGTGGGGACACCAGGATCAGACATAGATCCCTGGATCCCATATGGTTTAATTAGTCATGTGTCAAAGTTTTAAAAATTTTGTAATCAATTAAGATTGAGTCCTGTAATAAGTTGAGGTTAGTTGATTTGTCTTAACCCTCAATCTAGTCAGTATTTTGAGTCCTGTACATCAATTATGAGTCCAGTATGAGTCTAATTTTTGTACAAAAGAGGAGGTCACCATATTTTAGAGTTCCACCAGGCCACATCCAGGAGTCAGAGGCCACTACATCAGCCTAGTGGATTTTGTGTAATAACCTAGGATCCAAGATGCTTCTAGAAACCCTGATTCCTTCTAGATACTCTCTAGATGCCCAGATTCCAGTCCAGATGCCAGAGCATATTCTTAAACTAGGGCATCCATGATTCCAGAGGTCCACCTGCATCCTAGTCCAAGGAAATCAAGCCCAGGCACCAAGCTCAAGCCCTAAAAAAGAAAGATTTCATGGAATATTCCTGCTACCAGGCTACCAGGCCACCCCAGCTTCCAAGAGGTCCAAGTCCATGCACCAAGCCCCTTTGGGCTAGCCCCTTGCTGCCCCTAGAAGCCCAACATGTCCTCCTAGGCATCCTTGAAGTGTTGACCAAGTCCAAGAGGTGTCCTTGAGTGGAATAGTCAAAGCATTAAGGGAGAAGGAGAAGACTAGGTCAAATCCTAAACTAGTTGAGACTTATGCTCCTAATTATTTTAAGATTTATTTTCTAACCTAGCTAGGAGAGGACTTGTAACCCAAGTGTGTAACCCTAGTTAGAGGGCATGGGAACTCTATAAATACCCCACCCCTCCCCCTCTTTTAATCAATTTTTATTCAGGATATCAAAACCCTGGTAAATTTGTTTGAGCTTAAGAGCTTGTGTTATTTTGCTTTTGTTCTTTGGTTTGTGTTTGTGTTCTCTTGCTTGGCCAAATTTCTTGCTGCCCTAGCATCCTTCCATGCCCTAACTCACTACCATCCAAGCCTTCCCATGTCTCAGAAGGAGTGCCCTAGGCCGCCAAGCTAGGAGATCTTCATCAAGCTTCAAGCCACCCACTTCTAAACCCTAACCTGATTCCTTCTAAACCTAGTTTTCTTTCTTTTTTCACTTGATGTTTTGATTGACCCTTGACGTTTTGAAGGATCCTCGAGATGTTTCACCTCCCCAAAGGAGGTTTTTCTTGCCTCCAAGACTACCCAAATCAGTCATCAATTCAAGGAAAACCGAGCTTCATCATCCAGGCTCCGATCAGAGTGTGAGTGATCATTTCTACTATAAAGTTTTCATTCTCTGACTGGTAAGAAACCTTTCCTTCTTTTAATTCCTGATTTGATGAAGATAAGCTATCCTAAACCAAGAGTTTCTCAACTCTCGGGTCCTGGCTACTTATTATCTTGCATGAGTTCTTTGCGATCATGATGATTCTTTGCATTGATATTTCTTATGCTAGTTCTAACTTAACTTTGAGAGTCTAGCCTACAAATTAAATTTTAAAAAATATAAAAAAATTAGTTTATTATTTTTCTTGCATCTTTAGTAATCTTAGAGTCATCCTGCATTAATTATGTTTCTTACTTGCTTCCGTATTCCATACTTAAGTTACCTCACTCACCACACAAAGTTTTAAAAGAGTACATATTTGTGAAAAACTTTAAATACCCAATTCAATCCCCCTCTTGGGTTGGCCACCTGGGCAACAACTAGATCAGAGCAGTGTCTCCGAAATTTACTTAGAGAAAAGATTTATGGCAAACCCTATGAGGACCTCTTTGGCCAAAGGCCAATCTGCAAATATACCTCCATTTTTCACAAGTATAAATTATACCTACTGAAAAGCACGAATGAAAATTTACATTCAAGCAGTAGATTTTCAATTATAGAAAATAATTTTAAAAGGACCTCACACACCCACAAAGAAGGTTGATGGTGTGGACATCTTAAAACTTGAAGATGAATGAGATGAACATGACATGAAAATGGATGAGTTAAATACCAAAGCCATGAATCTTTTATACTGTGCTTTGGACACAAATGAGTTTAATTAGATTTCTACTTGCATGTCTGCAAAAGAAATTTAGGATAAACTTGAAGCAACCCATGAAGGAACCTCCCAAGTCAAAACTTCTAAAATCAATATTCTTATTCATAATTATGAGTTATTTAAAATGGAACCGAATAAAACTATATCTACCATGTTCTCAAGGTTTACAGATATTATTAATGATTTAAAGAGTCTTGGCAGGATATACTCAAATACAGATCTTGTACAAAAAGTTTTGAGATCACTTCCAGATAAATGGAATCCAAAGGTCACTGCTATCTAGGAAGCTAAGGACTTGAACACTTTACTATTGGATGAGCTCCTTAGATCATTGATCATGCATGAACTCACAATGCAGCATAGAAGTGAGGATGATATTAAGAAGAAAAAATTGATAGCCTTCAAAGCTGCTGCAGAATTAAAGAAATAAGAAGAAGAATTAGAAGAAGAAAGCCCTTCCTTAGACAAAGATGAACTTGAAGATGATGATATTGCTCTAGTCATGAGAAAATTCAAGATATTTATGGACAGAAGAAAGGCAAGACATTGGAAAAAATACTATAGAAAAGGGGAACACGGTAAAGAGAAAGAAAAGAAAAAAGAAAGAGACAAAGAGCAACAGCCTATTTGCTACAAGTGTAAGAAGCTGGGGTACTTTCGTTCCAATTGTCCCACCTTGAAGAAAGCCTATAAAAATAAAAAGAAGAAAGTAATGGTTATAACTTGGAGTGACAGCAAGGAGTCTACATCAAATGAAAAAGAAAAGACTACCAAAATAGCTAATATATGTTTGATGGGTCTCGAGGATGAGGTAAGTCTCCTAAACCTAACGATGAATTTGCATATGAAAAATTGAATACTACTTTTTATGAGCTATTATCTGAATATAAAAAGGCAAGTTTAAAAATTATGCTTTGAAAAATAATAATAATGTTTTAATGAAAGAAAAATATGAAATTTTAGAAAAGAACAACATCTTACAAAAAGAGTTGAGCTGTATTTCAGAAAAATATAGTCTTACAAGTGGAAAAAAATGGATATCTTGAAAAGAATAAGGCTCGACATGAAGAAACTATATATTTGCAAAAAGAAGTTGAAAAACTCAAGTCCTTAGTTGAAAAATTAACTTTAAGTTTAAATAAGCTTGAACTGATTTTGAAAAGTCAAAGGGATTCAAATAACAAAGCTAGAATTGGTTACAATTCATTGCATTCTAATAAAGTAACAATAATGTTTTAATGAAAGAAAAAAATGAAATTTCAGAAAAGAACAACATTTTACAAAAGAGTTGAGTTGTATTTCAAAAAAATGGAGTCTTGCAAGTTAAAAAGATGAATATCTTGAAAAGAATAAGGCTCTACATAAAGAAAATAGACATTTGCAAAAAGAAGTTGAAAAACTCAAGTCATTAGTTGAAAAATTAACTTTAAGTTCAAATAAGCTTGAGCTGATTTTGAAAAGTCAAAGGGATTCAAATAACAAAGTTGGAATTGGTTACAATTCATTGCATTCTAATAGAGTAACAATAATGTTTTAATGAAAGAAAAAGATGAAATTTCAGAAAAGAACAACATTTTACAAAAGGAGTTAAGCTGTATTTTAGAAAAATATAGAGTCTTGCAATTGGAAAAGAATGGATATCTTGAAAAGAATAAGGCTCTACATGAAGAAAATATACGTTTGCAAAAAGAAGTTGAAAAACTTAAGCCCTTAGTTAAAAAATTAACTTTAAATTCAAATAAGCTTGAGCTAATTTTGAAAAGTCAAAGGTATTTAAATAACAAAGCTGGAATTGGTTACAATTCTTTGCATTCTAATAGATTAACAATAATATTTTAATAAAAGAAAAGGATGAAATTTCATAAAAGAACAACATTTTACAAAAGGAGTTGAGCTGTATTTCAGAAAAATATAGTGTCCTGCAAATGGAAAAGAAAGAATATCTTGAAAAGAATAAGGCTCTACATGAAGAAAATATATATTTGCAAAAAGAAGTTGAAAAACTCAAGTCCTTGAAAAATTAACTTTAAGTTCAAATAAGCTTGAGCTGATTTTGAAAAGTCAAAGGGATTCAAATAACAAAGCTGGAATTGGTTAGGAATTCATTGCATTCTAATAGAGTTAACAATAATATTTTAATGAAAAAAAAAGATGAAATTTTAGAAAAGAACAACATTTTACAAAAATAGTTGAGCTATATTTCAAAAAAATATAGTCTTGTAAGTGAAAAAAAATGGATATCTTGAAATGAATAAGGCTCTACATAAAGAAAATATACATTTGCAAAAAGAAGTTGGAAAACCCAAGCCCTTAGTTGAAAAATTAACTTTAAGTTCAAATAAGTTTGAGCTAATTTTGAGAAGTCAAAGAATTCAAATAACAAAGCCAGAATTGGTTACAATTCGTTGCATTCTAATAGAGTTTTAGCTACAAAGTTTATAGCTTCAAAATCATATGTACCTAAGTTTTCAACTCAAAAATCTTTTGCATCAAAAGTTTCAGCACTTGCATCTTTTCAAAAATCAAAAGTTATCTGTTATTCTTGCAATGGGGTTAGTCACAAATCCTTTGAATGTAATTTGAAAATGAACAGTAAAAGTAAAGTGAAAAAGATTTGGGTTTCTAAAGGAACCACTTTTACTAACTTGCAAGGATCCAAGAAAGCTTGGATACCTAAAAGAACTACTTGATTGTCTTGCAGAAATGTCTTGCAGCTAAGAATTTAAAGAAAAGATGTTATCTGGACAGTGACTGTTCAAGACATATAATGGGTGACAAAGAACAATTCATCACCCTAGAATGAAAGATGGAGGATTGGTCACTTTTGGTGACAATAGTAAGGGAAAGATCATTGGCATTGGAAAGATCAGAATTATCTCTTCTATATTCATTGAAAATGTACTGCTAGTTGATAAATTGAAGCACAATTTATTAAGTATAAGTTAATTATGTGATAGAGGCTTCAAGTTTGTCTTTGAATCTTCAATGTGCCTAGTAACTAACTCACTTGATTCTAGCACTAAGCTCATTGGTCATGGACTTGGAAATATATATGTTGTAGATTTAAATGATCTAGCCATGTCTAATAGTACAAGTCTTGTGTCAATGAACGCTAAAACCAAGGAATCTAGCTTACTTTGGTATAGAAGATTAGGTCATGCTAGCATGCATACAATAGCTAAATTAATTTTCAAAGATCTAGTTAGAGGTTTACCAAAATTTAAATTTGATTTTGAACATTTTTGTGATAAATGCCAATTTGATAAACAAACTAGGGAGAGTTTTAAATCGAAAAATATGGTTTCTACTTCTAGACCTTTAAAGCTACTATACATGGACCTATTTGGACCAAGTAGGATCACAAGCATAGGTGGTATAAAATATGAACTCGTGATAGTAAATAATTTTTTGAGATTTACTTGGATTTTATTTATTGTACATAAAGATGAAGCATTTAAAGTTTTTCAAAAATCTTATTAGAAAGTTTCAAACCAGAAAATTTTTTCAGTTATTTCTATTAGAAGTGATCATGGCACAGAATTTGAAAATCTTTATTTTGATGAATATTACACTAAGCATGGCATTGATCACAACTTCTCCGCTCCTAGAACACCACAACAAAATGGTATTATAGAGAGGAAGAATAGGATATTGGAAGAGATGGCCCGAACTATGTTATGTGAAGGCAATCTTGCAAGGTACTTTTGGGCAAAAGCTATGAACACCGCCTACTATATTTTGAATCATGTTTTGATTAGACCTATTTTAATGAAAATCTCCTATGAACTTTGGAATGATAGAAAATCTAACATTCATTATTTTTATGTTTTTGGTTGTAAATGCTTTGTGCTGAACAATGGAAAGGATAACCTAAAAAAATTTGATGCTAAATCTAATAAAGCAATTTTTCTTGGTTATTCAACTTTTAGTAAAGCTTATAGAGTATTTAATAAAAGAACATTGAATGTTGAAGAATCTGTTCATGTTATATTTGATGAATCTAACCCCCTACCTTCTAGAAAAGAAGAGTGTATTGATAATGATGCAGATACAATCGACAAAGCTATGAAGAATATTTACATAAAGGACAAATTAACAGGACAAGGAGGAGAAATGGTAAGTAAAGATTATGATGATTTACTAAGAGAATAGAGGTATGTAACTTCATATCCTAAATATTTAATTATTGGTGATCCTTCACAAGGTGTTAGGACTATGTCATCACTTAGAGATGCACATGACTATCTAGTATTTATTTCACAAGTAGAACCAAATAGCATAGAAGAAGCAGAAAATGATCCTAATTGGCTGATGGCAATGCATAAAGAACATAACCAATTTGAAAGAAATAATGTATAGACTCTAGTAAATAGATCCTCAGATCATCCTATTATTGGCATTAAATAGGTTTATAGAAATAAACTAGATGAAAATGGCCAAGTAATTAGAAATAAAGCTAGATTAGTGACTAAAGGATATAATCAATAAGAAGGAATAGATTTTGATGAAACCTATGCACCTGTAGCAAGATTGGAAGTTATTAGATTATTGCTTGCATTTGCTTGCTACATGGATTTCAAATTATTTTAAATGGATGTAAAAAGTGCATTTTTAAGTTGTTTTATTTTAGAAAAAATTTTTGTAAAACAACCACCAGGATTTGAAAATCATGCTCTTCCAAATCATGTTTTTAAACTTAATAAACCATTATATGGTTTAAAACAAGCACATGAGCATGGTATGATAGACTGAGTAAATTCTTGCTTGAAAATAATTTTGTTAGAGAAAATGTAGACACTACTTTGTTCATTAAAAGAAAAGTAAATGACATGTTAGTTGTACAAATTTATATAGATGATATCATTTTTGGTACAACTAATGAAAATTTGTGTAGAGAATTTGCTGAGCTTATGCAGGGCGAATTTGAAATGAGCTCGATGGGTGAACAACCTACTTTCTTGGACTCCAAATTAAGCAAACAAAGGAAGGTATATTTATAAACCAAGCGAAGTACATCAAGGAGATCATTAAGAAGTTTGGTATGGAATCAGTCAAAGAAATGAGCACACCTATGAGCCCCTCCTGCAAACTTGACAAAGATGAAGATGGAAGTAATGTTGATCAAAAACTCTATCGAGGTATGATTGGATTAGTATTATATTTAACTACTAGTAGGCCTGATATCTTGTTTAATGTATATATATGTGCTAGATTTCAATCAAATCTAAAAGAATCTTATATACTTGCTCTCAAAAAAATCATAAATTATCTAAAAGGAACTAGTAATCTAGGTCTATGGTATTCCAAGCAATCTTTATTAAATTTAATTGGATTTTCTGATGCTGATTATGGTTGATATAAAATTAATAGAAAAAGCACTAGCGATACTTGTCAATTTCTAGGGTTGAACTTAATTTCATGACACAGTAAGAAACAAAACTCGATAGTACTGTCTACTACTGAGGTAGAGTATATGGCTGCAAGGAGTTGTTGTACGTAAGTGTTATGGATTAAATAACAATTAGAAGATTATGGTGTTATTCAAACAAAAATTCCTATCAAATGTGATAACACAAGTGCTTAATTTGACAAAGAATCTAATTCAGCATCCTAGGACAAAACACATTGAAATTGGACATCAATTTACTAGGGATTATGTACAAAATGGCAATATTGAACTTGAATTTGTTCTAACTAAAAATCAATTAGCTAACATCTTTACTAAGCCACTTAATGAAGATAGATTCCAAATGATTAGAGGAGAATTAGGTTTGTGTGATCCATTTTAGTATTTTGACCTAATTTTTTCAAAATTAAGGAAAAATTATCTAGAGAACCTCCTTTACCAATCTAAAGTCACAAACCACCCTATCTAATGTAATTCTAGAGAATAGATACCTTTTTATTATTTTTTTTGAGCCATTTTAAGTGTTTTGGCTCGAGACGACTCGAGCAAAGGTCGAGTTGACTCGAAGGTCGAATCCTGTTATAAAATCATAAGCCCTATAGTCCCATTCACTTTCCTTTTTCATTGCTCTATAGAAGCTCTAGGGGGACCACTTCCCTTCCAATTCTAGATCCACCTGAAACCTTTTGCCCCACTTTTTTTTTCTCCAGATGGCTCCAAAGAAAGTAGTTGCAAAGAGACCAAACATGTGGAACCGAGCTCCATCCAATGGGAAAAGAGATCCAAACGGTGTGAGGATGAGCCGACTCGGGTTGAAGAGCAAGAAGAACCAAGAAATTTGTCTCCCACACCGGCAAGGCAAATCATTCCCATGGGAAATCTACCGGTTACCTCTGGTAGGTATATCAATTTCATATTTCTTGAAAACCAAGGTTTTAGAATCGGTGGCTGGATTGAGCAGCAACGATGGGATTTCTTTTGTTCTCTTGATATTCCTACGTATCCCTCTCTTGTAAGAACATTTTTGAAAATCTATCACTTGGGAAGAATGAGATTTTATCAACCGTAAAAGGAACCCAAATGTGCATAGATGAAGATATATTGATGTTGACCCCTTGAGTGATTTTGATGATAACAAAATATTAGAGCATGCACGATTATTACTAACAACTCTTCAAGTGGTTTATAAGTTTTTGTAGGGTGATTTATTTGTTCAAAGTTGAACTCCTATATTTATACTTCTTATTTTGAGTTGTATTGTAATCTTGTTTTGTTTAGAAGAACCCAAAGAAAAAAAGTTAAGAAAAATCATGCAAAAGAGTTACTTCTATGAGTGTTGTGCTTTTGAGTTAGTTTGTTTTAACTGTTTGAGAGTTTGGTGAGAGTGTTCTTATATTAAATTGTAAGAATTCCTAAAGAACTTACTCGAGCCGACCCAACATCAAAAGAGCCGACTCTATCTCATGGCACGCAATAAGGATTCTAGCACGCAATAATCTGAGCCGACTCGAGTAAATCTAAGTCGATTGGAATAAGTCCGAGTCGACTCTTCCAAAGTCCAATTTTGAAGTCTTCTGAGAACAAGCTAGGCAAGCCAACCCGAACCATAATGAGTCGGCTTTGCCGGAATAAATTTTGAAGACCTGAGGAAGCGAGCCGACCCAATCTACAACGAGTTGACTCCTCCAGAGTAAAGTTTTCTGATTCTTAAAAGAAGAGTCGACCCAAGTAGAAGCGAGCCGACTCCTCGAGTTCAATGTTTTCAATGATGGATGATTGAGCCGACTCATCTAGAGTAAAGTTTTTGTACTCTGAGACAGAGAGCTGACCCTGCTGAAGAATTGGTGACTCGACCTATCGAATCGAAGGATTCGAGCCGACTCGAAGAATCCGAGCCGACTCGAGTGTCGTTCTCAAGTACATAATGGCTAGTTCCAGAATTTCTTTTTAAATGCAAAAAGGTCTCCAACAGTCAAATATCACATCCCAATGGTCTACAACATCTCAAACTACCTTGGAGTGATGGAAGACCATACATTTGAGGATTTGAACTTCTAAAAAAAAGGAGTAAGAAAGTTCCTCAAAGTTTTATGGTTTTATGGATTATCCAACCTACCAAAAAGCAAGAGAGCACAAAGAGCATTCAAGTCAGTCTTCATTCTTCACCAACTCCCATCTGAAGATTGAAGCATTAAAGGAAGAAAGGAACCCTCTCAAGTGCATTAAAGAAGAATTAAAGAAGGCTTCTACAGTGCAACAGTGAAAACTATCCGATACAAGAGTTTGTCATTTATTGTTGCAATTTCTTTCAACTTATTTGTAGGTTGTTAGGGTATTGGCCGTTTAAAAAACCAAATAGGTTCTTGGTGAGCCTTAGATAAAAACCAAGTGTTGGATTTTTGGTGATCCTATGAAAGCCAAGTTAGGTTTCTTTGGTGATCCTGTTCAAAATCAAAGGGTGTTGGGTTTTCTTTGGTGATCCTGATAAAA
Organism: Areca catechu; assembly: GCA_021397845.1. Lineage (NCBI taxonomy): Eukaryota > Viridiplantae > Streptophyta > Magnoliopsida > Arecales > Arecaceae > Areca > Areca catechu. Next base: position 140,523,400 of record CM038053.1, on the reverse strand, counting down.
TCAAAGTGTAGAGGTTTTGGATTGTGAGCCTGTAAAACAATCCTACTATTTCGGGTGTAAATATAGCGGAAATCCCAAGTGGTATCTTGGATAGTGGACGAGGAGCTGGGTTGCTCCGAACAACTATAATTTTTGTGTGTTTGTGTTGTGCTTCTTTGATATTATTTAGCTTCTGCAAGTCATTATTTTGTCACAGCATCTAACACTTTAAAAGAAATTTTTAAGTGCATATTATCTGCTTATATGTTTTTAAATTTCCAATTCACCCCTCTCTTGGGTAGCCACCCGGGCAACAACTAGTATCAGAGCAAAGTCTCTGAATACATTAGAGTAAAGATTGATGGCTCATCATATGAGTATATCTTTGGCCGAAGGCCAATCAACCAATAGACCTCCACTCTTCACTAGCATAAATTATGCATATTGGAAAGCTAGAATGAAAATTTATATTCAAGTAGTTGATTTTCAGTTGTGGAAGGTCATTATAAAGGGTCCACATATCCCCATGATCAAAATCGATGGAGTGGATGTTCCAAAACCTGAAGAGGATTGGGATGAACATGACATGAAAATAGGTGAGTTAAATGCCAAAGCAATGAACTTGCTATACTATACTTTGGACAGCAATGAGTTTAATCGAATTTCCATTTGCTCTTCTGCAAAGAAAATCTGGGATAAACTTGAGGTGACACATGAAGGAACTTCCCAAGTGAAGTCCTCAAAAATTAATCTTCTTGTACATAGTTATGAGTTATTTAAAATGGAACCTAATGAGACAATCTCTGCCATGTTCTCATGCTTCACTGATATTATTAACGGCTTAAAAAGTCTTGGCAGGGTATATTATAATGCTGATCTTGTACAAAAGATTTTAAGATCTCTTCCAGACAAGTAGGATCCAAAAGTGACCGCCATCCAGGAAGTGAAAGAAAGATTTGAATACCTTACTGTTGGATGAACTGCTAGGATCTCTCATCACACACAAACTGACCATGCAGCACCGAACTGAGGATGATCAGAAGAAGAAAAAATCCATTGCCTTCAAAGCTGCTATGGACTCAAGAAAGGATGATGATGAATTGGAAGAAGATTATTCCTCCATAGAAAGTGACATGGAAGATGAAGATGTTGCCATGGTCATTAGGAGATTCAAAAAGTTCTTGGAAAGATGAAAAGGAAGAAACTATAAAAAATTCCATAAGAACAATGAATATAGCAAAGAAAAGGACAAAGAGAAAGAGAAGGAAAAAGAAGTGCATGTATGCTATGAATGCAAAAAACCAGGGCACATCCGACCAGATAGTCCTTTATGGAAGAAGGGTTTCAAGAAAAAGAAAAAGAAAGCTATGGCAGCAACGTGGAGCGACAGCGAAGCATCCATATCTACTGAAGAAGAAGAGACCACAAAATCTGCAAACTTATGTCTAATGGGTCTTGAGATGAGGTATCATGCCCTGAGCTTCCAACTAAATTTATGTATGATGAATTGAATTCTGCATTTCATAATTTGCTTATTAAATTCAAGAAAGCTGGGGTTAAAATCAAATCCTTGAAGAAATAAAATGATCTTCTACTAAAAGACAAGGATGAAATTTCTGAAAAGAATAACATTTTGCAAAAAGAACTGAATATCTTTTCTGATAATGTTATTGCTTTAAAAAATGAAAAGAATGTTTTAAATGAGACAAACAAAGCTTTAGTTATCAAAAATATTGATTTGAAAAAGGAGGTAGAAAAGCTTAAGCCTCTTGTAGAAAAACTTATTTTGAGTTCTAATAAGCTTTAGCTAATTCTAAATGACCAAAGAGATTCAAAAAGCAAAGCTGGAATTGGATTTAATGCTTTAAATGTTAAAGGAGTTTCATCATCAAAATTTGTATCTTCAAAAGCTTCAGCTTCAAATACAAAATTTTGAAAAGCTTTTCCATCAAGTTTCGTTTCAAAAGGCTTAAAGTATATTCCTAAGAATTCTGCTAAAAAATCTTTCAAACCAAACATATCCATTTCTGCATCTTTTAAAGCTTCAAAGCATGCATCATTCAAATATGATAAAATTGTTTGCTATGCATGTCATACATTTGAGCATAAGTTTCATTAATGCAATTCCTTGAAAAATTCCAAAATTGATATATTGAAATATAGAACAGTTTGGGTTCCAAAGGGAACCAATTTTGCTAACCCGAAAGGATTCAAGTTAGCTTGGGTACCTAAACCACTCCTTGATTATTTTGCAGGATTGTCTTGCAGTGCTGAATACTAAGAAACGATGGTATCTAGACAGCAACTATTCAAGGCATAAGATGGATGATCACCCTACAAATGAAAGGAGGATCGGTGACTTTCGGTGATAATGGCAAGGGAAAAACAATCAGAATCGATAAAGATTAAGATAACCTCCTGTACTTTTATTGAAGATGTACTGCTAGTAGATAAATTGAAGCATAATTTATTAAGTATTAGTCAACTTTATGATAAAGGCTTCAAGGTTATCTTTGAATCATCTATGTATATAGTAACTAACTCTCTTGACTCTAGCAACAAATTCATTGGTCATAGACTTGAAAATATCTATATGGTAGATCTAAATGATCTAGCCATGACTAGTAGTTCTAGCCTAGTAACAATGAATGCTAAGGAGTCTTGTTTACTTTGGCATAGACGATTAGGTCATGCTAGCATGCATACAATTGCCAAATTAATTTCAAAAAATCTAGTTAGAGGTTTGCCATACTTTAAAATTGATCTTGATTATGTATATGATGCTTGTCAATTAGACAAACAAACTAGGGGAAGTTTTAAATCAAAAAATGTTATTCAACTACTAGACCCCTTAAGCTACTTCACATGGACTTATTTGGACCAACTAGGACCACAAGCCTAGGAGGTATGAAATATGGCTTTGTATATGACTTTTCTAGATTCACATGGGTATTATTTCTTGCACACAAAGATAAAACCTTTAATGTATTTCAAAAATCTCACAAAAAGGTTTCAAATAAGAAAAATCTTTCTGTTATTTCTATAAGAAGTGATCACGGAACTGAATTTTAAAATCAATTTTTTGATGACTATTGAACTGAGTACGGCATTGATCACAACTTCTCCACTCCTAGAACACCACAACAAAATAGTGTTGTAGAGAGAAAGAATAGGACTTTGGAAGAAATGGCCCAAACCATGTTGTGTGAAAGCAATCTTCCAAGGTACTTTTGGACAGAAGCAGTGAACACTACCTGTTATATATTAAACCAAGTTTTAATATGTCCAATTTCAAAGAAAACCCCCTATGAGCTTTGGAATTGAAGAAAACCTAATATTAACCACTTTCATATTTTTGGGTGTAAATGCTTTATATTGAATAATGGTAAAGATAATCTAGAAAAATTTGATGCAAAATCTGATGAATCTATATTCCTTGGTTATTCACTGCACAACAAAGCATATAGAGTATTTAATAAGAGGACTCTTACTGTTGAAGAGTCAATTCATGTTATTTTTGATGAAGCTAACACCTCACCATCTAGAAAAGATGAGTGTATAGACAATGATGCAGGTATACTACAAAAGGAGATGGAAGATCTAAGCATACAAGACAAGCCAACACAAGATGGAAATGAAGTGGTAAGTAAGGATCATACTGATTTACCAAAGGAATGGAGGTACGTAACTTGACATCCTAAAGATCTAATTATTGGTGATCCTTCTCATGTGTTAGGACTAGGTTTGCATATAGAGATGCACATGACTACCTAGCCTTCATTTCATAAATTGAACCATGTAGTTTAGAAGAAGCTGAATCTGATCCAAACTGGATGATGGCCATGCATGAAGAATTAAACCAATTTGAAAGGAATAATGTTTGGACACTAGTTAGTAGACCCTAGACCATCCCATCATAGGAACCAAATGGGTCTATAGGAACAAATTAGATGAGAATGGTAAGGTTATGGAAAATAAAGCAAGGTTGGTAGCTAAAGGGTACAGTCAAGAAGAAAGAATAGATTTTGATAAAATTTATGCACCTGTAGCAAGACTTGAGGCTATTAGATTACTTATGTATTTGTTTGCTACATGAATTTTAAACTATTCCAAATGGATGTCAAAAGTATTTTTCTAAATAGATTTATTTCTGAACAAGTTTTTACAGAACAGCCACCAAGTTTTAAAAATCATGCTTTTCCTAATCATGTGTTTAAATTAAATAAAGCTTTATATGGTTTGAAATAAGCACTTAGGGCCTGGTATGATAGACTAAGTAAATTTTTACTTGAAAATAATTTCAAAAGAGAAAATGTTGAGAAAACTCTTTTCATTAAGAACAAAGGGAATGACATGTTAGTTGTACAAATTTACGTTGATGATATTATATTTGGTACAACTAATGAAAATCTTTGTGGAGAATTTGTTGAGTTGAAGCAGGGTGAGTTTGAAGTGAGCCTTATGAGTGAACTCACTACTTCCTTGGATTACAAATCAAACAAATGAAGGAAGGGATCTTTATAAGCCAAGCCAAGTATATCAAAGAAATAATCAAGAAGTTTGGCATGGAAACAAGCAAAGAGGCTAGCACACCCATGAGCCCATCTTACAGATTGGACAAAGATGAAAATGGATCCAATGTTGACAAAAAGCTTTATAGAGGTATGATCCCCCTATTATATTTGACTGCTAGTAGACCTGATATCTTGTATAGTATATGCGTGTGTGCTCATTTTCAATCAAATCCTAAGGAATCACACATGTTTGCTGTTAAAAGAATCATCAAATATCTAAGAAGTACAAGAAATTTAGGTCTTTGATATTCTAAAGAATCTACATTAAATTTAATTGGTTTCTTAGATGCTGACTATGCTGGATGCAAAATTGAACATGTCAATTTCTAGGGTTGAATTTAATTTCATGGTACTGTAAGAAGCAAAACTCCGTAGCATTGTCCACTGCTGAAGTAGAGTATGTTGCTGCTGGCAGTTATTGTGTTCAAGTGCTTTGGATTAAACAACAGCTATAGAGAACTAAGCACATTAAAATTATACACCATTTTATAAGAGATCATGTCTTGAATAATGACATTGAACTAGATTGTGTGCCAACAGAAAACCAACTTGCTGACATTTTCACTAAACCTTTAAATTATGATAGGTTTGTAATGATTAGATGTGAATTAGGTTTATGTAACCCTCTTTAGAAACCTCAACCTATTTTCCATCAAACTTAAGGAAATATCATCTAAACAAGCTCCTTGCTCCATTTAAATTCATAATTGTTCTCCTTGTAAAAATATTTTTTTACTTGATGTTTTGTGCTCCCTCTGCTCGAGCAAACTCAAGCAGAATTCACCTTGAGTGAGCCAGCTCGGATGTCGGGCCATCTCTTTTTAGTTCGAGCCATAGGGTTTTTCATTTACTTTTCTATCTTTGGCTCTGTCTTCTTTCCCTCTGAGGAACCTTTTCCAAAAAACTCCATCCTTCCAAAACTCCTTTGGATCTCAGTGTGCTTGAGGGATGGCTCCAAAAAGGGCAGTTAGGAAGAAGCCTCGACGGGAAACTGAGGAAGCTCCATAGGAGAGAAGATCCAAATACTGTGAAGATAGTTCTTCTCGAGTTCCTCCTCAACCGGCTGAAGAACCCATCTCTGTCTCTCCAAGTCAACCAATTTCCTTGGGTATGCGACCTGTAACAATAGGTAGAAGAATTTTATTTGAATTCCTTAAGGAAATAAGGTTAATTGTTGGGGATTTAATTAAGAACCAAGGCTGGTGGAATGTGTGTTCATTGGACATTCGAACTTATCCAAATCTGGTTAGAACATTTTATGAGAACATGAGATTTGGAGAGCACCATATTGAGTCTCTGGTTAAATGGAAAAAAATCATTATCTTAGAAGAACTACTTGGAAATACCCTGGAAATGCCATTTGAAGGTATAGAACATTTAGTCCTAAAGGATAGGACAAGGGCTTTACAGACTGTACTAGAACAGACTAATGTTGATGAGATTGGAATCCTTAAAGCTAGCTCCTTATCCATTAAAATGAGGCTACTCCATAGCTTTATAAGTCAGATTTTTCTACCTAGAACAGGTCGATTTGACTGGGTGAGTGAGAGAGACTTATGCTTTATGGAGTTACTAATACTTGGAGATAAAATTAATCTTCCAGCTATAATGATAAGTCAAATGAAGGAAGCTACGAGGAAAGTGAAGGCATGTTTGCCTTATGGGATGATTCTTATTCTTTTCTTCCATGCTGCGCATATTGATCTATCAGGAGAAGATAGCAAATCACTCCTACACACTGACACTTGTACAGCCAAAACCTTACAGAGGATGGATTATTTGCTATCTAAGGGGACTTGGAAGAAGAAATCTGAGGCACCAGTCACTGAAGAACCAGAAGAATAACAAGTTGAGATGGAAACTAGTGAAGGCACCTCAACAATTCCAATCCCTGAGACATAGCCACAGCAAGGCTCACCATATCAGATAGCTTTTGATGCTTTCATGCCAGACTTTACTCCCATTGCTCCTCTTGATCCTTCTGATACTCCAATACCTGAACATGCTCCTACTATTGCTCCAGAACCCTCTACTGTCCATCATGTTGATATCACATAGTAGCTTAGTAAATTTGCAGAAGGTTTATTAAGTTCCTTTGGATCCATGATTAATGATCTAAAAGCAAAAGTAGATCAAAGTCTTGATGAGTTTAGGGAGGAACTGAATTCAGTGAAAATGGGTATGGGAGATATAGAGAAAAGATTAAGAAGGGAGGATAACTACATAGAAGATTTTGGGATTCTCAGAGGTGAACTAGGAAGGCTAAGAGGATCAGCCGAAGCATTTGCAAATGTACAAGCCTCTAAAGTTCTTTCAATGCAGAAGGAAGTTGCATAAATAAAGGTCTCAATGGAAAAACTGATTGCTTCCAAGGATTCAAAGAAAATTGAAACTGAATTGAAAACAATATATAGTTTTTTGTGGAAGCTGATGACTAAAGTTGAGGACCTTCAAGCTGCTTAGAGTATACCTCCTTCAGCATCACTGAATCCTACACCTATTTCCTCTAGACCACCCAAACAACCTGCACCTCATTTGAAAACTAGGTCTAAGAAACCCTCTAAAGCCAAAGCAAAATCCACTGTTGTTCAAGCTGAATCTGAGTCTACTGATAATGATTGGGCACTTTTGTTTTTCTTTCTGAACTGAATGTACTGATTTCTTTTAAAGAAATGAATATCACTCTTTTGGCTACTTGTGTACAAGTGTTATGTTTATTTTCATTGACTATGATGTTATCTTTTTTAATAGATTATCTTCATTAAGTTGAGAAAGTGCAATTATCTCGAACAAAATTTGGAAACTTTCTCAATCTATATCAAAAATGAGCTTTATATGTTGGAAACAAAATTATCTTTGAAAACTTCACCTTTTTTACTAATGACAAAAAGGGAGAGATATTTGCATGAAAAGGATAATAATTCTTAGAGAATTCTTGGAGATATTTGCATGAAAAGGATAAGAATTCTTGCTCAGACATATGAAAATTTCATCTGTATATATGCTCTAATACATAGAATGTCATATGTCTGATACAGAAAATTTTCATATGCTATGATATATAAAATTCTCTTATTTTATATGCTCTGATACATAGAAGTTTCTATCATGCTCTGATACAGAAAATTATCATAGAAAACCTTGATACATGAGCTTTAATTCATGAATATTCTCTTGCAGTACTTGAAAAATACACCTCATGCTCCATTACATTGTCTTGCATAAAATTTTTTTTTAGAACATAGAGTATTTTATTGAGGGGGAGATTATTTCATAATACTCTAATTCTCCTTCTACAATTCAACATTAATGATAATTGAGCATGTCAAAGTTATAGTCAAGCTTTCTATACTTGTTAATACATTCTTGCAAATACAGTTATACAAGTAATTGTAGAGTTTTATCTTATGTTTTCATGTCCAGTGTTTTGTCATCATCAAAAAGGGAGAGATTGTTGATCCCTTAAGTGATTTTGATGATAACAAAATATTGGAGCATGCACATTTATTACTAACAACCCTTCAAGTGGTTTACAAGTTTTTGTAAAGTGATTTATTTGTTCAAACTTCAACTCCTACATTTATACTTCATGTTTCGAGTTGTGTTGTAATCTTGTTTTGTTTAGAAGAACCCAAAAAAAAAGTTAAGAAAAATCATGCAAAAGGTTACTTCTATGAGTGTTGTGCTTTTGAGTTGGTTTGTTTTAATTGTTTGAGAGTTTGGTGAGAGTGTTCTTATATTAAATTGTAAGATTTCCTAAAGACCTTACTCGAGCCGACCCAACATCAAAAGAGTCAACTCTATCTCATGGCACGCACTAAGGATTTTGGCATGCAGCAATCCGAGCCGACTCGAAGGAAACCGAGCCGACTCGAGTAAATCCGAGTCGACTGGAATAAGTCCAAGCCGACTCTTCCAGAGTCCATTTTTTAAGTCTTCTAAGAATAAGCCAGGTGAGCCGACTCGAACCACAACGAGCCGACTCTACCAAAACAAATTTTAAAGACCTGAGAAAGCAAGCCAACCCGATCTGGAATGAGTCGACTCCTCTAGAGTAAAGCTTTCTGATTCTGAGAAGAAGAGTCGACCCAAGTAGAAGCGAGCCGACTCCTCGAATTCAATGTTTTCAATGATGGATGATCGAGTTCAATGTTTTCAATGATGAATGAAGTTTTTGCACCCTGGGATAGAGAACCGATCTTGCTAAAGAATTGGTGACTCAACCTATCGACTCGAAGGATTCGAGCCAACTCGAAGAATCCGAGCCGACCCGAGTGTCGTTCTCAGGTATATAATGGCTAGTTCCATGATTTTTTTTGAATGCAAAAAGGTTCTCCAACAGTCAAATATCACATCCCAATGGTCTACAACATCTCAAACTACATTGGAGTGATGGAAGACCATATATTTGAGGATTTGAACTTCCAAAAAGAAAGAGTAAGAAAGTTCCTCAAAGTTTTAAGGTTTTATTGAATATCCAACCTACCAACAAGCAAGAGAGCACAAAGAGCATTCAAGTCAGTCTTCATTCTTCACCAACTCCCATATGAAGATTGAAGCATTAAAGGAAGAGAGGAAGCCTCTCAAGTGCATTAAAGAAGAATTAAAAAAGGTTCTTTAGTGCAACAGCAGCAACTATCCGACAACAAGAGTTTATTATTTATTGTTGCATTTTCTTTCAACTTCTTTGTAAGTCGTTTGGGTTATTGGTGAGCCCATTTGAAAAACCAAATAGGTTCTTGGTGAGCCTTAGATAAAAACCAAGTGTTGGGTTCTTGGTGATCCTGTGAAAACCAAGTTAGGTTTCTTTGGTGATCCTGTTCAAAATCAAAGGGTGTTGGGTTTTCTTTGGTGATCCCGGTAAAACCAAAGTGTAGAGGTTTTGGATTGTAAGCCTGTAAAACAATCCTATTGTATTCGAGTATGAATATAGTGGAAATCCCAAGTGGTATCTTGAGTAGTGGACATAGGAGCTGGGTTGCTTCGAACCACTAAAATTTCTGTGTATTTGTGTTGTGCTTCTTTGATATTATTTAACTTCTGCAAGTCATTATTTTGCCACAACACCTAACACTTTAAAAGGGATTTTTAAGTGCACATTATTTGCTTAAATTTTTTTAAATTCCCAATTCACCCCCTCTTTGGTAGCCACCTGGGCAACAATTGAGTAGGGTTTTAAGAATGTCTAGGGAAGGAAGAAGTTATTTGAATTTAAATGATAAACAGAGGACATTGAGACTTATTTTGGAGAGGAGAAATGTAGAAGGGATATCCAATGGCAAGCTAATATATTATCCCTGGAAATGAGACTTCTCCACAACATCATTAGCCGGATCTTTTTTCAAAGGACAGGTTGCTTCGATTGGATAAGCGAACGTGATATGGTATTCATGAGATACATGATTGAGGGGGAGGCCCTCAATCTTCCATTCATCATGTTGGTACAGATATGGGATGCAGCCAGGAGAGCGAAGGCTTATCTGCCATATGGTATGATGTTCACTCTATTATTCCAGGAGTTTGGTATCGACCTGACCGGAGAGGATGGACAACCCCTTCACCATACTACTGATAGATACTTGGTGAAATCCCTCCATAAGATGGGTTATCACCAAGTAGAGGGTGTTTGGATCAAGAAGATGGTTAGAGAGTGGTACATCACTTTGATTCTGATGATGAGGCTGAGGCTACTGAGTTTGCCGATACTGCTGCTAGAGAGACTGATAGAGATGCTGAGCATGAGTTTGATGGAGACAGTGACTCTGGTGATAGCACTAAGGATTCCACTGATGAGGAGATCCAGGGATAGATCGGCAGTCCTAGGACACCTCTTATACCATCAGCTACACCTGCACCTTCTGGACCGTCGACTTCAGCACCACCGACTACCACTCAGGCAGATATTACTGAGTAGCTCACTCAGTTTTGTGAGACTCTGATGGGATCATTTAGATCGATGTTTGGCGATCTATGCCAAACACTCGAGACTGGATTTCAGGAGTTCCATATAAAGACGAGGGAGTTGGCATGCAGGATTGAGTCTGTTGATATGAGATAGAGGTTCCAGGATGAGCACATCACTGACATCAGAGATTTACACTAATTTTGGGAGACTTCGAGCAGTTGACTCATTTTCCAGAGAGCAAGCCACTACACTTCATGAGCTATAGAAAGAAAATCAAAAGATTGGCACTGAGCTTCGAACTGTCCGAGTCTTTGTGTCTGGATTGCGATCTAGAGATGGAGCATCTGGTGCACTACTTCAGGACAGCCACCTACTCAGCCTTCATCTGTACCGAGGTAGCCTCCACTACATGCCAAACCTACACAGCCACCTCCACCACCTACAGTTCAGCCTAGCATACCCTCTATAGACCTCAAGATTGAGCTTACCCCTTCTAAACCTAAAGCTAGACCAAAAGCCAAATCCACTAGGCCTAAGGCTCCTACCAGAACTAGGCTTAGAGATCTTAGGCAAAAACGTTTGAAAACTAAGGTCTCTTCTACTATCTTAGAAATAGGTTCTTCCTCCAGTGAGGAAGAAGATGATTAGATATTGTTTGATCTTGATTGTATCTTCTATATGTTGTTTTTAATGGTTGTATCTTTTTGTATCAAAAACCTGCTTATATATATGTGTGTGTATGCACTTTGCTTTAATGTCATTGTCATTCTATTTTTTTTTTTACTTTTTTGTGATGCATACAGCTTGGACTCAATAAGAAATATCAAACAATTATCATTGAAAAAGAAAGGAAAATATTAATAAGAATATCAAAATTATAAAGAGAAGGTGAAATTATCTCAAATCATGTTAATATTCTTATTCTATTTCAAAAATCATTGAATGCTTAAAGAACCTTTTTGTTGATGACAAAAAGGGGGAGTAATGTTTGTATTGTGCATGGAAAATTCAAAACTTCATTAAAATATGCAAGTCAGGGGAGAAATTGTTTATGCATAATGATAATTAATGAACTTTAGACTTGAGCTTTGATACATTTTAATACTAAATGATAACTCTGATACATTCATGAAAATTAATTTGCTCTAATACATTTTAATGCTCAATAAAGCTCTAATACTTTCTTGATGCTAAATTAATTGAAATTAACTTGAATTTGCTTTAATTTATCTTGATTAGCCTTTGATTAGCTCTAACACCTCTTGATATTCAATATTTATTAGCTCTGATACATTCACACTTTGGATTTTATTAACTGTTATACTTCTTGATACTAAAAGAAAATCAGCTCTGATATATTTGAAATTAGCTCTGATACATCTTGAATGCTCTATCAGCTATGATACACTTTAATTAACTCTTGACTAGCTGTTGGCTTTGGCTCCTTAGTTTTGATGATTAACAAAAGGTTGAGTATATGTTTGGACTAATGTTTCATTTCAAGATAAAGTTTCAGGCCATAGGTTATTCAAAAAGAGTATCAAGAGTACAATGATGAAACCAAGCTTGCTTGATTTGGGAAAGAGCTCTTCTACTTTAAACAAGATCAAATTTCTCATATTGGACCTTCTTATTAAGAAGTAATTAACAAAAGAAACAAAGGCTTAGAGAAACTCAAGCATGGCACGCACCTCTCCAAAGTTTCAGAAAATCTCAGACCAGAGGTCGACCCCCAGAGGTCGACACCTTGCCAAAGGTCGACCACCAGAGGTCGACTCATGAAGAAAAGAAAAGTTCAGCAAGGCCGGCACGGCAAAATTTCAATGGCATGCTCCAGAGGTCGACCACCAGAGGTCGACACCTGTCCAGAGGTCGATACCAGAGGTTGGCTCATCGCCTGAGAATTCAAACTGGGCAGAACTATGGTTTCTTGGATTTTTGCCTAAGATAAACTGGAGGTCGACTCATGAGGTCGACACTTGATCCAGAGGTCGACTCATGGCATAACGGCTAGTTTTTCTGAACTTTTGATTTGATTTCTAACGGCCATAAACGGCCATATTTTTGATTCTAACGGTCTTGTTGAGTTGTTTCAGCTTGAATGAAGTATTTAACCTCCACCTAACTTCAAAAAAGAAAAGGAGACAAAGTGAAAAAGAAGAGAGAAAAAGTACAAAGCTTTCAATCAATCCTAAGCCAAAAAGAGTGAAAAACCAAGAGATTCCTTAGCCAAAAGCTTTCCATTTTAGAGGAATCCGGCTTTCAAGTCTTTGGCATTTAGTGAGGTCCAAGATTCCAAGAAGAAGACTTGAAGAGTCTCCAACAAGAGCTACATCGAATTATTTTTGCTCAAAAAGGAGTTTGTCTTGTTTTTATTCATTGTATTCATACTCTATTTGTGTTAGCCTAGTTTCAAGGGAATTTGAAAGTATTGTGAGGTTTGTTGGTGAGCCAATTGATAAAACTAACTAGGGTTGCTTGTAAGCCCGAAGCCAAAACAAGTGTGTGAGGTTTATTGGTGAGCCAATTGATAAAACCAACTAGGGTTGCTTGTAAGCCCGAAGCCAAAACAAGTGTGTAAGGTTTGTTGGTGAGCCTAGGTAACAAAACCAACTTAGGTTTTGACTTGTGAGCCTTGTAAAACAAGTCGGCTGTAATCTAGAAAAGATTATAGTGAAAATTTCCAAGTGGAGCTTGGGGAGTGGATGTAGGTGCTAGGTGCACCGAACCACTATACGTTTTGTGTGTTTGCATTGCTTTACTCTCTATCTTCTTTTGCTCTTTAGTTGTTGTTATCTTTCATTGCTTCCATTGCACAATTACTTGAGCACTATCACTCTTCACATTTGAAATTGATAGCACATATATTGCTTTATTTTTTAAAAGGCCCAATTCACCCCCCCTCTTGGGCACCATATCTGGGCAACAAGTGGTATCAGAGCACCGGTACTCTCTTGTAGGTCCAACGATCTTGAGTGAAAGATCATGGCCGCCCCAATTGGAATGGGTGTAGTTGAAGGTCAAGCATCAAATCGCCCTCCTTTCTTTAATGGCACAAACTACACATACTGAAAAACTCGTATACGCATTTATTTACAAGCTATAGATTATAATATATGGAGAGTAATTACTAAAGGGCCTCATCAGCCCACTCACTTGGTTAATGGCATTATCACCTCAAAATCTGAAGAAGAATGGGATGACAATGACATAAAACAAGCTGAGTTAAATGCTAAGGCGATGAATTTGTTATTCTGTGCACTTGACCCAAGTGAATTTAACAGAATATCAAATTGTATTTCCGCCAAAGAAATTTGGGATACACTTGAGGTTACCCATGAGGGTACACACCAAGTGAAGACCACAAAGGTGAACATGCTCATTCATACGTATGAGATGTTCAGGATGGAACCAATTGAAAGTATTAGTGAAATGTACACTAGATTTACCAATATAGTAAATGGTATGAGGAGTTTGGGAAAGATTATATCTAATGGTGAACTTGTTAACAAACTTCTCAGGTCTCTTCCAGCTTCATGGGATGCGAAAGTAATGGCCATAGAAGAAGCCAAGGATGTCAATACTCTACCTCTTGAGCACCTTCTTGGATCACTGATGACTTATGAGCTTTCACTAAAACAGAAGACAGTGGACAATGACAAGAAAAAGAAAGCCATAGCCTCCAAGTCCACTACAAAGGAAGAGTCAAGTGATGAATCAAAAGAAGAAGCTGATGATGATGAGACAGCCCTCATTACAAGAAAATTCAAAAGATTCATGAAAAAGAAGAAGGGCTTCTACAAGAAAAGGCCACAAAAAGGTGATCACAATAAAGATAAAGAGAAAGAAAAAGAAAGGGATCCACCCATCTGCTTCGAGTGCAAGAAGCCTGGACATTATAAAACGGATTGCCCTTTGCTTAAAAAGAGTCGAAGGATGTTGAGAAAGAAAGCCATGATGGCTACCTGGAGTGAGAGTGAGGACTCCAGCAGTGATGAAGAGCAGCAGGTAGTTGCCAACCTATGTTTCATGGCCAATGAAGATGATGAGGTAAATTCTGAACCTGAAATTGAATTTACTTTTAATGAACTACATGATGCTTTTGATGATTTAGTTATGGAATATGAAAAATTAAAAATGAAAAATAAGAAATTAAGAAAGCTAAATCATGAGCTTACCAAAAATTCAGACAAGTTTTCAACTGAAATTGAAGATTTAATTCAAGAAAACAAGAAATTAACTGAACATGTAAAGACCTTGAAAAATGATAAGGACAATCTTTTAAAAGAAAATGATTCTTTGTAAAATAATAGAAGTTTTGAAACTAATGAGAAAATTGAAAAACAAAATAAAGAACTGTTGCTTCAAAACAAGAATTACAAAGAAGAGTTAGAAAAAGTAAAACCTTTTGTAGAAAAGTTTACTTATAGTTCAAAAAAATTAAGTATGCTTTTAAACAGTCAACATGCAGTTTTTAACAAAGCTGGACTTGGATTTAAGCCACAGAATTAGCAAAAACTTTTCAAAAACTTTTTCATACCTGTATCTTCTAATATTAACTGCTATGCATGTGGTAAGTTAGGACATAAATCATATACTTGTAATAGAAGAAAATCAAGTACCTTTGGAAAGATTTGGGTTCCAAAAGGAACCAATTTATCTAACCCTAAAGGATCCAAGATGACTTGGGTATCTAAAGTTTCAACTTAATCAATTTCTGTAGGTGTGTCTTGCAACCAAAAATAAAAGAAGAATGTGGTATCTGGACAGTGGTTGCTTAAGGCACATGACTGGGGATGTGAAGCAATTCTCATCACTAGTAGCTATAAATGGTGGAAACGTTACTTTTGGTGATAATGGAAAAGGTAAAATCGTCGGAATTGGTAAAATCCATATCACCCCTAATGCTTATATAGATAATGTATTATTTGTTGATGGCTTGAAGCATAATCTTTTCAGCATTAGTCAGTTTTGTGATAAGGGTTTTAAAGTAATTTTTGAATCATCTTTGTGCATGGTGTCTAGTCTAGATGTCGATGGCATCAAGATCACTGGTCATAGGCATGGAAACATTTACATGGTTGATCTTGATGATCTAGCCATGGAAAGTGGTCAATGCCTAGTGGCTAGGGAAGCCAAGGCAAGTGAAACTAGTTGGCTTTGGCATCGCAGGCTAGGGCATGCTAGTATGCATTTGATTTCAAAATTAAGCAAAAAGAATCTTGTAAAAGAATTGCCAAAACTAATATTTGAAAAAGATAAGAATTGTGCTGCATGTCAATTTGGAAAACAAACTAAATCTACTTTTAATCCTAAAGGAGTAGTATCTACTACTAGACCCCTTGAATTATTGCATGTGGACCTCTTTGGACCAACCAAAACAACTAGTTTGGGAGGTAAGAAATATGGACTAGTAATTGTAGATGATTACTCACGATTTACTTGGATAATGTTTTTAGCTCATAAAGATGAAACGTTTTCAGCTTTTGTTAAATTTCATAAAAAGGTTTCAAATGAAAAAGATCTCACTATTTTTTCTTTGCGTAGTGATCATGGAACTGAATTTGACAATCATGATTTTGAAGCTTTTTATAATAAGAATGGCATTAGTCATAATTTTTCTGCACTTAGGACACCTCAACAAAATGGGGTGGTAGAAAGAAAAAACAGGACTCTTGAAGAAATGGCACGCACAATGCTTTGCGAAAATGATTTACCTAGATATTTTTGGGCAGAAGCCATTAATACTTCCTATTACATTTTAAATCGTGTTTTAATTCGACCTATTTTGAAGAAAACATCATATGAGCTTTGGAAAAATAGAAAACCTAATCTTAAGTATTTTCATGTATTTGGTTGCCGCTGTTTCATATTAAACAATGGCAAAGACAATATTAGTAAATTTGATGCCAAGTCAGATGAGCGTATCTTCTTAGGATACTTTACTTCTAGCAAGGCATACAGGGTCTTCAACAGAAGAACTCTTCTAGTTGAAGAATCAATTCATGTAGTGTTTGATGAAACTAACAAAAAATCTTCTAGAAAAGAAGATTCTATTGATGATGAAACAGGTACAAAGAAGCTTGAACAATTGACAATCAATGAAGATGTGCCCAAAGAAAATGATGATCAAGAAAATGAAGATCAAATTCAAGAGATCAATGCAACTTCACCAAAACCTTTACCTAAAGAGTGGAGGTATGCACATGGACACCCCAAAGAGCTAATTATTGGTGATCCGTCAAAGAGAGTAAGTACCGCTCTTCTATCAGAAATGTTTGTGATTATTTAGCTTTTGTTTCTCAAATAGAGCCTAAGTCAATTGAAGAAGCTGAAAAAGATTGTAACTGGATTAATGCCATGCAAGATGAACTAAATCAATTTAAACGAAATAACGTTTGGACTTTAACTGAAAGACCCCCTAATGTTTCTGTAATTGGCACAAAATGCGTTTTTAAAAATAAACTTGATGAACATGGTATTGTAACTAGAAACAAAGCTAGACTTGTTGCTAAAGGCTACAACCAGGAAGAAGGGATTGACTTTGATGAAACCTTTGCTCCTGTTGCTAGGCTGGAAGCAATTAGACTTTTACTTGCTTTTGCTTGTTTTATGGATTTCAAGTTATTTCAAATGGATGTTAAAAGTGCTTTTTTAAATGAATTTATTGAAGAGGAAGTTTATGTTGAATAACCTCCTGGTTTTGAAAATCATGAATTTCCTAACCATGTTTTTAAATTGCATAAAGCATTGTATGGTTTAAAGCAAGCTCCTAGAGCTTGGTATGATAGATTAAGTTCATTTTTGATGAAGAATGATTTTTCTAGAGGTAATGTAGATAATACATTATTTTTGAAAAAGAAACATGATGATCTCTTAGTAGTACAAATCTATGTAGATGATATTATTTTTGGTGCTACTAACGAATGTCTTTGTCAAGAGTTTGCAAAGTTAATGCAGAGTGAGTTCGAGATGAGCATGATGGGAGAACTCAACTTCTTCCTCAGACTCCAAATTAAGCAAACCAAAGAGGGGATCTTCATCAACCAAGCCAAGTACACAAAGGAAATATTGAAAAAGTTTGGGATGGAGACTACCAAACCAATAGGTACCCCTATGAGCTCTTCATGTAAATTAGACAAAGATGAATGTGGTAAATCAGTAGACCAAAAATTATATAGAAGCATGATTGGTTCATTGCTATATTTAACTGCCAGTAGACCAGATATAATATTTAGTGTTTGTATGTGTGCACGTTTTCAGTCTGCTCCTAAAGAATCACATCTCTTAGCTGTAAAACGTATATTTAGATACTTATCTTGGTCAATTGAAATTGGTCTTTGGTACTCTACAGAGTCATCATATGAATTGATTGCTTATTCTGATGCTGATTTTGCTGGGTGTAAACTTGATCATAAAAGTACTAGTGGAACTTGTCAATTCCTAGGAGTTAATTTGATTTCATGGAGCAGCAAGAAACAGAATTCGGTTGCTCTATCTACGGTGGAAGCCGAATATATAGCAGTCAGAAGCTGTTGTGCTCAGATTCTATGGATCAAACAACAACTCAAGGACTTTGGCATCAAACTAACTAAGACACCCATAAGATGTGATAATACTAGTGCAATCAATTTAACGAAAAATCCTATACAACATTCAAGAAGCAAACATATTGAAATAAGACATCACTTCATAAGAGATCACATTCAAAACTCTAATGTGTTGTTAGAATTCATTTGTACTGATTATCAATTGGCTGATATATTTACAAAACCATTGAATGAAGATAGATTTTGCATGATCAGAAGAGAATTGGGAGTCATTGACCCTTTTGCTTGAAACTCTTCAATTTCCTTCAAAATATCTCAAAAATGATTTATAAATTCTCAAATATATTTAAAGCTTCTCTAAGAATTCATTCTAAATTTTTTAAATTTTTTCCAAATTTTATTTTGACAAATTTTTTTTCGGAGGTTGACACTTAGAATTTCGGAGGTCGACACTTGAGGTCGACCCCTAAAATTTTTTAGAGGTCGACACTTGGACAAAAAATCTATTTTTTTAAACCCGTCCGCAAGCCCTTTTTTCTTCCATTTCTTTCCTTTTCTCCTTCGTGTGGTCCCCCTCTATCGCTCCTAAAGCTCTGAACAGTGGATTTCCAACCCTCTCCCTCCTCTTTTTGGGTAATCTTTTCCTCCCCTCTCGTTTTCTTTTGAACCAAACCGTTTTGATCGTGTTCTTTGTTTTTGGGC
Source organism: Areca catechu (assembly GCA_021397845.1). Classification (NCBI taxonomy): domain Eukaryota; kingdom Viridiplantae; phylum Streptophyta; class Magnoliopsida; order Arecales; family Arecaceae; genus Areca; species Areca catechu. The sequence continues at coordinate 140,504,690 of CM038053.1, read as the reverse complement.
AACCGTAAGCTTTTGCCTTTTTCTACCCTCAAATATCGGTTGGTATTCGATTGAAAACACTCATTTCTTCCCTCCATTTCGTGCATTTCTTCTATTTACTCTCTTTTTCTTCTCAATTTCACAAACCCTCACTTACCTTTTCACGATTCCTTCATTTGCCCAACTGTGAATTCCTTTTCTCCTCTCCAAAATTCTTGGTTCTCCTCTTTCTTAGCACTGCACTATCCTTCTTCTCCCTAAATTATCCTCTTCCATCCATATGGGTCCAAGGAAGCATTTGGCTATAAGGAAAAGGAGATTGGAACAAGGCCAGGGTAGTACTGAGCAATGAAGAAAGACGAGACATGAGCGTGAGTCGTCCCCAGAGGCACCTGCACCAGTGCCAGCCAGCTTAGTACGGAATAGCATTGCGAGCAGGAGACGTGTGGACATACCCTTCTAGGATCAGCATCACTTTTTTATAGGAGATGTACTGAGAGATGCAGGTCTGGTTCACTTCTGCACGATGATTGAGAGATTCTACCCAGACCTCATCAGGGAGTTCTATGCATCCATGGCCACTGATGGCATCGGATGGTCTGCTACTGTTCGTGGGATCGAGATTCCAGTGACACCGGAGGTCATCAGTCGTGTTTGGAGGATTCCACTTCATGGCACAGCCGCCACTTCTATCAGCGACAGAGAGCGCACCTTCAGATGTATCTTAGAGCACGAGGATGTTAGCGGCATTTCCACAGTAGCCGCTAACCAGCTATCATTAGAGATGAGAGTGCTGCATCATATCATCGCCCGCATCTTGATTCCAAAGAGTGGGAGATTCGACTTTATTACAGAGCGTGAGCTAGTGTTGATGGTGTCCCTGAGACAGCGGACTCCCATCAACCTTCCCAGGATCATGCTTCAGCAGATGGGAGAGGCAGCATCTCACAGGAGACTAGTTCAGCCATATGGCATGGGGCTGACACAATTATTCAGGGAGTATGGAGTCTCATTTGTTGGTATACCCTTCAATCAGCTGCAGCATACTGACACATATGGAGAGAAATCCCTGCATAGGATGGGATTTCGATTGATTGGTGATTGATGGGTGCGATGTGAGTCTGGCCAGGAGCCAGATGAGGAGGAGGAGATTTGAGCAGCTGAGGCAGGGCCTTCAGAGCCTACTGATCATGGTACACCTCCTCGTCCAGCACCAGAGTCAAAGACTGTGGAGCCTGAGCCATTCACGCCACCACCCTCATCAGCTCCAACACCTTCTGCTACTGCTACACCATAGAGGACTACAGCGAGCACATCGGACTTTGAGCAGAGAGTGACTAATCACATTTCAAAGGTCCAGATAGAGATTGCTGGTGTACGACAGGAGCTACATGGTCTGCGGATCCACACAGACATGCGCATTGGATCTCTCTCAGCTACTGTCAATGTAGGATTTCGACAGATCCTCAGCTTACTGAGATTGGCATTGCCACCAGGGACTGTAGATCCAACAGTGCCTCCTCCACATTCTGATGATGATGATGATGACTCCAATGGCTACAGTGACAGTGATGGAGATCAGCCTGGAGCAGGTAGCTCTGATGTTCCACCTGCTGATCCGATTCCAGAGATTCCCCCTTCTACTGATCCTCCTTCTACTGATCTTCCTAGTACTGATCCTCCAGCTACAGATGTGCCAGTATATACTGAGATTACTGAGTCACTCTTTGAGTCTATTACAGGCATTCCAGATGATAGAGATGAGCATACAGAGACTGATATTGATGATCCCACTGCTTATGAGCTTGTCAGCAGGCACACTCCAGCTCAGTCTACTCAGCATACTGATCCACCTACTCCTACTGCTACTACTTCTGTTAGGACACCTTCGGAGTCTTTTCCACGGACCTATAGATCTCGTAGGACTACCCCTAGGTCTGGTCCCTCTTTGAGGACTCGGAGTCTCACTCATAGGACTCCAAAATCCTCATCTAGGATCTCGGCTCCTATCTCTTTTGATATACCTTCTGATGAGGAGTAGCCTTATAGATTTGCTTGATGTATGATGTACTAGTTTTCTTTGTATGTTCTGATGTATCAGTGTTTTGTGCTTACTATGTAAGCAATTTTGTAACTGAATACATTCATTTATATATCTATCTACATTGTGGTATTTTACTGTCTGATACCAGCTCTTGGCATTTATCCTTTTAAACCCTCAAGTTAGAATGTCTTTGCTATATCGAATGCACAAATTGAGGGGGAGCATGTATTTTATGCAACTAAGTACTTCATTGTAATGGAACATAATTTTCTTTAGTATATCTTTTACTACAAAGAATGCACTTTTTGATTCTTGACAAAAAGGGGGAGTATAGTAAAGTATATATGGTAAAGTATAGTAAAGTATATATTGTTCTTATGACTCTTTCATAGAGTAGAGTAAAGCTATTATGGTTCTTATCTTTTTGACTCATGAGAATGTTTTCACAAAAAGAAAGTAGATGAAAAGTAAAATTTTTTTGATATACTCATATATGTGAGGTTTCTTTGAAAATTTTTTTAATGATATATTTTGCTTTTGGACTTAATTGCATATATACTCAAGGTTTTGTCATCATCAAAAAGGGGGAGATTGTTGGCTTTGGCTCCTTAGTTTTGATGATTAACAAAAGGTTGAGTATATGTTTGGACTAATATTTCATTTCAAGATAAAGTTTCAGGCCATAGGTTATTCAAAAAGAGTATCAAGAGTATAATGATGAAACCAAGCTTGCTTGATTTGGGAAAGAGCTCTTCTACCTTAAACAAGATCAAATTTCTCATATTGGACCTTCTTATTAAGAAGTAATTGACAAAAGAAACAAAGGCTTAGAGAAACTCAAGCATGGCACGCACCTCTCCAAAGTTTCAAAAAATTTTAGACCAGAGGTCGACCCCCAGAGGTCGACACCTTGCCAAAGGTCGACCACCAGAGGTCGACTCATGAAGAAAAGAAAAGTTCAGCAAGGCCGGCACAGCAAAATTTCAATGGCACGCTCCAGAGGTTGACCACCAAAGGTCGACACCTATCCAGAGGTCGATACCAGAGATCGACTCATCGCCTGAGAATTCAAACTGGGCAGAACTATGATTTTCTGGATTTTTGTCTAAGATAAATTGGAGGTCAACTCATAAGGTCGACACTTGATCCAGAGGTCGACTCATGAGGTCGACTCATGGCATAACGGCTAGTTTTTCTGAACTTTTGATTTGATTTCTAATGGCCATAAATGACCATATTTTTTATTCTAACGGTCTTATGGAGTTGTTTCAGCTTGAATGAAGTATTTCACCTCCACCTAACTTCAAAAAAGAAAAGGAGACAAAGTGAAAAAGAAGAGAGAAAAAGTACAACACTTTCAATCAATCCTAAGCCAAAAAGAGTGGAAAACCAAGAGATTCCTTAGCCAAAAGCTTTCCATTTTTGAGGAATCCAGCTTTCATGTCTTTGGCATTTAGTGAGGTCCAAGATTCCAAGAAGAAGACTTGAAGAGTCTCCAACAAGAGCTACATCGAATTATTTTTGCTCAAAAAGGAGTTTGTCTTGTTTTTATTCATTGTATTCATACTCTATTTGTGTTAGCCTAGTTTCAAGGGAATTTGAAAGTAGTGTGAGGTTTGTTGGTGAGCCAATTGATAAAACTAACTAGGATTGCTTGTAAGCCCGAAGCCAAAACAAGTGTGTGAGGTTTGTTGGTGAGCCAATTGATAAAACCAACTAGGGTTGCTTGTAAGCCCGAAGCCAAAACAAGTGTGTAAGGTTTGTTGGTGAGCCTAGGTAACAAAACCAACTTAGGTTTTGACTTGTGAGCCTTGTAAAACAAGTCGGCTGTAATCTAGAGAAGATTATAGTGGAAATTCCCAAGTGGAGCTTGGGGAGTGGATGTAGGTGCTAGGTGCACCGAACCACTATACGTTTTGTGTGTTTGCATTGCTTTACTCTCTATCTTCTTTTGCTCTTTAATTGTTGTTATCTTTCATTGCTTCCGTTGCACAATTACTTGAGCACTATCACTCTTCACATTTGAAATTGATAGCACATATATTGCTTTATTTTTTAAAAGGTTCAATTCACCCCCCCTCTTGGGCACCATATCTGGGCAACACTAGCCCTGATATTTTTGACATTTAATTGACTCTGATACCTTCTAGAGCAAAAGTAGATTTTGATAAATATTAGATCTGATGCAAAATGCTCTAATTTTTTTATGCTCTGATACTTTTGACACATTCTGATACATTGTTGATACTCACTTCTAAGTGTTCATATATACTTAAATGTAAAGTTTTTTTTTCATGCTCAGTGTTTTGTCATCATTAAAATGGGAGAGATTGTTGACCCGTGGAATGATTTTGATGATAACAAAATATTGGAGTATGCATTTGTTACTAATACTTTTGAATGTTTGAGAAGTTTTTGTAGGATGATTTAAATGAACAACCACTCTTCCTACAATTCTGATCTTATTGATATATGTCAAGTTTATTTTTAAAAAAGTATCATGTAATGAAGAGCCCAAAGAAAAATTACTTATGTACTCATGAAAGTGGGCCAATTCTATGTAAATTTCAAGTTTAAGTTACTTAGAATAGACTTTAATAGAGTTTCAAAGAGCACATAGAAGTCTGTTGGAAGCTTTTGGAAGAAGATTGGAGAAGTTTGGAAGGTTTTTGATAAAAATCACTTTAGTTGACTCAAAGCAGGAGAGCTGACTCATTGTTCTGGCATGGCACAAAATTTTTGGCATGCAATCATCCGAGCTAACTTGAAGGAAATAGAGCTGACTCGTCCAGCGCTATAATTCTTCAGTCAAATAATTAAGTCGACCCGACAGAAAATCGAGCCGACTCCTCCAAAGTATGGAAAAATTAGTTCTGAGAGAACCAGTCAGGCAAGTCGACTCATCGATGAAGAGCTGACTCAACCAGTATTCAATTTCTAAATGACTGAGAATCCAAGCCAACTCGAATTCTTGGTTCAGGTGCAAACGGCTAGCTCTAGAATTGATTTTTTAAATCCAAAAAGTGCTCCAATAGCCATATTTCAATTTCCAAGGCTCTAAAATATCATATTCATCTAAGATCAGTTCAAGGACTATAAATAAGGGATTTCAAATAACTTTTGAATAACTTTTAATAAGACTTTAAGAGAACATTCATCATTCAAGAGAGCTTTGAAGAGAAGAACTCAAGACTTCACTAACTTCCATTCTTTTCTTAAGTCATTTATTGAAGAAGATTGGATGCCTTAAAGAGCATTCAAGAAGCAATCAAGAAGGCTTCTCAAAGGGCATCAACTATAACTATCCGATAATATTTGGTTTGTCATTATTGTTGCTCTATTTTTAATTATTTATTTGAGTTGTACCAAGTATAGTAGGGGCTATAACTTGGAGATTGTTATAGATTTTTGGTGAGCCTTTGAAAACCAAGTTTGGGTTGTTAGTAAGCCTAGAAAAGCTAACATTATATTGGATTTTTGACGATTCTGGTGTAAAACCAAGATTGGATTTTGGTTTATGAGCTCGGTGTAAAACAAACCCACTGTATTTCATGGGTGAATATAGTAGAAATCCCGAGTGGTATCTTGGGTAGTGGACATAGGAGCTAAGTTGCTCGAACTACTATAAAATATGTTGTATTTATGATTGTACTGATTGTGTTTCTTACTTGCTTCCGCATTGCATACTTAAGTTACATCACTCACCACACAGTTTTAAAAAAGAGCACATATTTGTGAAAAATTTTAAATACCTAATTCATCCCCCCTCGTGGGTTGGCCACCCAGGCAACATTCTTCCACCCTCTCTTCATCCTAGCCAAGGAGAGAGACCCTTAGTTTTTTTATTTTTAGTTTTATTTATTATTTTTATTTTAACTCTAAGCCCTGTTAATGGCTTAGGAGTTAAATCTTTTGTAATTAGATTATTTTCTTTGCAATAAAAAAATTATTTTTCATATTTAAGTTTTTCTTATAATTTTTTTATTTAATTTCAACATTAGGTTAGGTTAATTTTTTGCAATTTAATTCTTGAAATTTATAATTTTGCAATTAGTGTAGTTTTTATTTTTGTACATTTAACTTCTATAATTTAAATTTTAGCAAGTAGTGTAGATTGATTCTCTTTTATTTATTTATTTATTTATTTATTTTTGAAGTTTTAATTTAAATCATGTTTGGCTAAGTGAAATTTCTAGGGTTGGCGATGAAGCTAGATCATGATTAGAAGTCCTTCCTTGGATCTCTTCTTGGGCTTTGATTTTTAAAGAGTATCTCTTTCTTTTTAACTCCTTGCCAAGAGACTTGAGAGCTATAGTTGGGTTTCAATCCCTTCATAGGTCATGCTTGATTCGGTGCAAGGAAGGTAATGGATAGAAGGCTCAATAATTTATTTTTTCATTCCTTTCTTTCTTTCTTTGTAAAACAATGATGGGTTATAGTTGAGTAAAAATCTCTTCATAATCCATACTTGGTTAATACAAAGAAAGTAGTTAGAAGGATGTTGTCAGAGATATCATAGAGAGGTTTTCTAAATTATTGATCTAGTGGATTCAAAGGCCCTAGATCTTTAAATTATTTATTTCATTGATTTGATTAATTTTTGTTCATCTTTGTTGAAGCTTACCTAAGCAAGGGTTTGAACATAGTTCAAACATAAATTTCTCGTGGGATCGAGCCATTCTCGCTAGATATGCTACTCTGCACACCACTTACGATTAAACTTAAGTTCACATCAAACTCCTACATGTAGTTATCGTGTGATTAAGTTTTCTATTAAGAGTCCCGACAGGATGCATGTCATAAAAACTTGTCAAATCCTAAGTATCTATCATATACAATATTCAATTAGCTCAAGTCCAAATTATAAAAACTCATAAAAAAAACTCATTATTCGCATTGTTGTGGCCACGGTCTTAATAACTTACCTTCTTAAATCATATAAGACTACTCCTCAATTACTAAGATCGATGGATCCCAAATAATTGCACACCCTACTCTTACAGTAAACCTACTATAGCCAACAAATACTGCAATGACCAGATTTCAAAATTTAAATCCTTGAAACCCTAGTTAATCAAACCCTAGACCCAAGACCCCCTTAATCATATCAATTAACAAGGCAAAATATTAGAAAAAAAAAAATACCTGTAATACTAATATCCTTTATTTCATTAGGTATACAGATGTATACCCTCCAGAGATGATCCATATAGGAACTAGATTAAGGAAGTACTCCTTTTGCTTGCTTGACTAGAAACTCTTCCAGTAACCTTTCTTCTTTTAGTAGCCTTTCCTCTCTTCTAAGATGTTTTTCCTTTGGAAGAGTACCTCAAAATCTTTCCAAAAACATTTTTACTATCCTATTATCCTTTCAATTCTTTTTCTAGGTCCTTATCTTAAAATGACGGACTTGTCTTAAAATAAAAGACTTATCCTAATAAGTGAAGGAAGAGAGTTGTCAGGATAAACTTCGGATGCTTTGGTTTGAATCATTAAATCCTTTAAATAGGAAGAGATGAGGTACTTAAAACACCTTTTCATCAGTCCCTAATCTGATATTTAATATATCAGACAAGATTCTTCAAGTCAAAGGAGTTTCTAGGTAAAAAGGTGCTGAGTGAAATATACATTATTTCATAAATATTTTACACCAAGAGTTGCTTATCACAATTCTTTGAAAAAAAATCTGATAATTAGCATTTAAGTTAAGAATTAAAGAGTTGGTATAACATCCCAATAGGTGTATAAATAGAGAGGCTTATCTAAAAAAGGTGTTTGATAAGCAGGACTCTAGTCCATTCCATGCACCATATATTTCAAGCATCGCATCCCTTCATGCGCCCATGTGAAATCATGCCTATAATTTCTCCATTTGACTGGTCAATTATAGTCTAATTGCATGGATAAGAAAGGATAGGGGTTAAGATCTATCACCAAAAAGGTGATTTATTTATAGGACTCTTGGTCCTTCACCCCTTAATTTGTGCGCATGCCAATATTGGCACCAAGAGTCCCAAGCCCTTAGGACTCTTGGTTTAATACATGGATAAAGACTATAAAATCAAAATAAATCCTAATTTGGCTAACCCACTTAAGGTTCAATCTAATTTAAGTTATACTCAAATTAGTTAGCCCAAATAGCAAATATTTAAATCCAATCTAATTAGGTTAGGAGCTAGGCTAGCCAACATATGCTAGTATATTAATTAGCCAGCCAATTAAGATCCTATCACCCTAATAAAAATATAAATAACTTTCTTGACTAATTCCTTAACATGTGTGATCCTTTGGATTCCTCATCTAGCTAGCAGTAGGTCTAGTTTCATGTCAATTTAATTTGATTAGAAATCAACTAATCGAATTAGATCAAATCGAGCTAACCCTAATTGCCAATTTAAACCATCTTTCAGATTGACTCATGAAGTCAATCAATTTAATTCATGAAAACCTACAAGACATGATTGACATCTAGCAACATGTCATGCCTACCCAGAAGATGAAGAATTTTATAGAAATTACCAAAATACCTTTTAGTGGTAAGTTACCATATAATTCAATCCTTCAATCTTCCCTTATCCCGAATAAGTGATGGATATGAAAAATTGTCAAATCCTTATACTTTATTCATTCGAACCTCAAGTCGCTAATGAAGACTCGATCAATAAAAGATTAGAAATATTTCTAATTTTATCTTACTTTGATCAAAGACTTTCTGTATCATCATTTGATGAGATTACATGGGATAAATACTCCTCTTACTAAAAGTGATTGATTCTTTATTGACCTACTCATAACCTTCATATACAATTCACCATATCTATGAACATTTAATATATGACTAAGTTATAAATGAGTATGAACCAAACCATGGATTCATGTATACAAGATATTATGGTGATCTTAGGTCTAAGGATCACTTGCATAACTTTCACTAAGAGAATCATTTTTTAACAAGACTTCCATAAGATGTTTTCATGATTGATCAATTCAATGAACTTATACCCTGATGAGCACCTACATCCTTATATTAGTATCCCTACACAAGTGGTCGTAAGACCAACCACTCTCTCTATCGAGCATACATAGGATGTGCTAGTCTCTCCATAAATATCGATCCCCAACTCGATGCTCCTATGACTGAAAATATTTTAGATTAGGATTTATAAGATCTTAGATCTCATTATTTTGAACTCCATCATAATCCTAAAATCATTGTCCTAATCTATGCAGTTTATCATAATCTTAAAAACAATATAGTATAAGATATAGCATATGATGAAATAAAATATCTTTTACTAATATCATACATGTGTCGGGAGAATTTTATAGAATGCTCCTAATACATAAGAAATATGATTAACTTTCAGGACACTTTCTTTTACCATATAGTTGGGACTATATTTATGTATTGTCAAACTACAGCAACCCCACTATGAGCAACTCATATACCATAGATCTAAGAACTACTCATACAACTACAGTATCAAGAAAGTCACTAATAAGTGAGTAGACATCTAAGTGACTTCTCATGTTAGTCATGCTCAATACCGTTGTTCTCTAATAACCACCTACACTTTTGTTTCAATATACCTACACTATAAACTCGAGACCTATTTATCCAAAAAGGAAACAATCCATATATCGATCTAACCAGATCAATCACCATCCCTATGATAATCCTATGATCAAGAGTAATTTACAAGTTAATCTAAAATAATACATATGTCAAATTCTTAAGTCTTAAGAATATATTGTTAGATGTATGCCGTGAAAGCCATGTTGGCTTGACATATTTTAATTTTAGGGCATGAACTTTATACTTAATTTTCCTTCTTAATTCTTCTTTATTAATAAAGGTGATTAGTTTCATTCATATTGATGTGTCTATGAATCATTCATGGAGTTAATGGACAATGACACATATTTTCAAGAGTTGAGAATATGAGATATGTATCTTTATAGATTAACTCCTAAAGGCTCCCGATTGTTGGAATATCATAAGGACAGTGATTGATATGTTAAAATCGGTGCATAGATCACTTTCCTTTATGGGTAGATGAGTCTCTGACCTATAGTATGGTGATACTGGAGTGAGAGTGCAGGTAGTTGATAGAGATCAACGATACTGAGCATGACCAAGTACAGGAAGTTATATGGATGACTACTCACTTGTCGATAACTTCTTGATGCTGTAGTTGTATGAATAGTTCCTTGACCTAAAGTGTCTCGACTACTCACAATAAGGTTGCTATAGTTTGACAGCACAATCATATGATTTCTATCCATACGGGACCTTACGATGTTTGTTGGCTACAGTAAGTTTATTGTAGGAGTAGAGTGTTCACTTGTAGGGATCTATCAACCTTTGTAGTAAGGTATAATCCTATGCAAGCTTAATGAGACTTAGTCCATAAATCTATGGCCATAATAGGGTGATAATGAAAAGATATTTTCATTAGTATCATAATTGGACTTGAGTCAATTAGGTTAAGCATATGACTGATGGTTTGACGAGTATACGTAACCAACATCATGTCAGGATTGTGATAGAGGAACCGAATCACATTGTAACTATACCTAGGGGTTCCAATCTTATTCTGCTGGGTTGCCACTACATACTACTAAGTGTCACTAGTGAATTATGAGAGCCCGTTAGGATCATTCTCGGATCGATGATTCTAATTAAGGTTTTTCGATAATGTATAATGGATAACATGTCTCATTACCAGACATGATAGGACCTAAGAAATCACACATATTAAGAGCTCAAGTAACCAATCAGCAAATCAATTTGGACCTAATTATAAGTGTTACAAATAATATTTGACCTAATTGTAAATGTCACAATTAATTGATTATGGATTAATTATTAATTAATTTAAATTAGATTTAACTTAATTAAGTTAGACTCAATTAATTAATCCAAATTGATTCAGGTCAATGTTCGCTTCAAAATGGTTTGATCGGATTTAAAATCGACTTCAGTTTGACTATAAAATCATTGAGTTTGGACCAAAACCCAGAGTCCAGTTAGATTGGGACTCTCTCTCCATGTCTCCCCCTCCCTCCACATGCCTACCTTATGGGTCCCATTTATTTTGTGCGGCAAATAGTGGGGCGTGAAAACCAAGGTGCTAATATTAGTTTGGCGTGAAGGAAATAAGGGAGGGAAGAGTCCTTCTTTTCCACTCCTCTTAATTTTCAACCGGTTGAAATTGAAATACTGGTATTTTGGTTTAAAGGGATGGGAGAACTTGAATTTAAAAGGAAGAAATGTAGTCGACCAAGAGATTTGATTATTGGCATGAATAGTTCTCTCCTTCCACCATGAATTAATTTGTTGCATCTTCTCTTCTCCTGGGTGCTATACCAGGGGTTCTCTCTCCTAACGCCAAGATACATTCTTCTCCCTTTATTTGTTTTCTCTTTCCTTCTGTGAGATCTAGAGAGATGCTCTACTAGAGCAAGAAGAAAAAAATGGTCTAAGGTCTTGCAGATATAAGATTCCAAGATAGAAGCCAAAAGTCGGTCCGGATTTGGATCGACACAGTTCTCAAAGTAGGTGATTTGCTGAAAGAGGAGAGGGCTGCAAGGATCTAGTAGTCCGGTGCCCTCTACGACTTGGATGTGAGAGCTTCGTGTGGATACCAGCAGAGGCCGGGCGATTTCGTGGCTCCGACAGAATCCCAACTTTTTAGCAGCAGATTTGCATGCTTTTCAGAGCAGGCCTGAATAGCGATCCAGGTAAGTATTTTATGCTTAAAATAATTTTTATTTTAGATTTAATATTTTTCTCATGTTATGTAGCATGTTAGAAATTTATGATAAATAAATAGATTTATTTATGATTTGCATGATTAGATATAAAATTATTTTTATATCTACTTCCACTGTGACCGGCTGCTGATGCCTATTTAATTGCAATTTTTTGTTCTTGGGAGAAAACCAACATATACGTTGTTACAGTAGTAAAAAAAATTCATTCGGCCCTGACATGGCATCCTTGGTGGCTGACGTGGCCACATGCTTCACGGTTATCCCAAGTCCCCATCCAAAGAAGATGGTGGGTCTGCTTGTTTTGTGAGGAGATCGGCCAGGTCGGCACCTCGGCCTCACCTCAACTATGCACCTCAGCACTTTGCCACCTCGTTCTCACCTCGGCCATGTACTTCTCCACCTCGGCCCCATCTCGGCCATGTACTTCTTCACCTTGGCCCCACCTAGGCCATGTACTTCTCCACCTCGGCCATGCACTTCAGCACCTCGGCCAGTCGACTTCGACCCGGAGTTCAGCTTCTTAGGGGCTCAACCCGCATCCCAGTTCGGCGCCAAGGTCACATCCGCAGTAAAACCACGCCCAGTCGACTCGACATGCCCACGACGCGCCGGGGGCTACCACTGCTTCTCCCGCGGTCCAGCTCTTCCACCCGCGCACGCCCATGCCAGGGCACGACCCCGTGCCTGCCACCTCGCTTCCGCCAGTCTGGTTCGACTTTGCGCCAGCCTAGCAGGACTTTGCCCAATCTAGTGCTTCCGCACCCCCGATTCAGCTTTGGCGCCCAGTCCACCTAGGCTCCGACACTCCGGTGCCCAGTCCGCCCGTAGGAGGCGAGGCACTGGTTCAGCTCCAGCCTACACCAGGGTCAAGCCCGCATGGAGTCCTTCCGATTGTGGTGCACCCCAGTAGCAGTTCGGCTTCGCCTCCACCGCGGCTTGCCCAAGCTCCAGTTCGGCAGGATGCCTGCTCTAGCACTGTGCCCTACACCCGATCCGGCACTCCCATGCTCCAGCCTAGGTCCGCCCGCGGCACGCTCGAGGCTGCCCCTGCTTTGCCTGCTCCGGATCCAGTTTATTTCAGCACGACCACGGCGCGCCCGTGGCAAGCCCATGGCATGCCCGAAGCTGCCCCTACTCCGCCTGCTCCAGCATGGCGCCCTCTGCCCGGCCACGATGGCTCCCAGTCCAGCACAGCTCCGCCCGTCCCAAGCCTAGCTATGCCCTGTGCAGGTGGTGCGCTTCGCCTCCACCCAGTCCGGCTTCGCCCCCCTGGGCCTGGCCCGACTCTGAGATGGAGCTCTCCGGTCCGGTCGCGTTCACAGAAACGTGGCACGGGTCATCTCCAATCGACCGCGCGAGGCTGGCTCTGCCGGAAGCTCCTCCCCTGGTCCAGCACCTCAGCATCTCTAGTCGACCACGCGAGTCCGGCTCCTCCCGAAGCTCCGAGCCACGATCCGGCACCTCGACGGGCCCGGCTTTGATCGGGAGCGCGCTTTCTGCTCCGCCCGACATCCTCTAGGGACTGTCCAGTGCCCCGCTCCAAGTGAGGTTGTGCACTCTCAATCCCCGTGTGTGGGGAGACCCTGCATGCAGTGCCTCAATCCGCGTGCCTACCTTGTGCACCTCGGCCCGCGTGCATAGAGGCCTCTACAGACCTCGCCATGCATAGAAAGGCTCTGTGGCCTAGCCTCGTCGTGAGACATCTCGAACTGTGTGCACGGAGGGTCCCGCCTACCTCATCTTGGCCCGCATGCCACGGTCCATCTGACTCCATCCCAGGTACACTTCTCGAAATGCAGGTATGGAGAAAAGCTGGATGGCAGCCTGACATGTAAAATCACCATCCCTGCCAGACTTGCTACAGGCCCTGTAGCGCACCACCCGCAAGTGGGCTATATGTTAAAGCCTCCCAGATCACTTTTTGCATAAATTAGGAAAGAGTGCCCCACCCGAGGCACTATGATCCTTCACCAACTTCCTGAACCGCCCAGAAGGAGAAGATTCGTCAACCTATCCTAGCCTCAGGCCTACATAAGCCTGGTAGACCTATGCTAAGAAGAAGGCGGGCCAAACGACAAGAGTTGCTCGTCTACATAAGACCAGCTTGAAGAGATAAGGGGAGTAAGAAATGACAGACCCTCTTGAGTCCTGCATTATCTTCCATTTATCCTCCATTTTTATCACCCTATAGAAGCAAAGAGTTCCCCAAGCTCCCTACCTCAGAGGTCTTCTATTCTCCTCGATTGTCCCACTGACTTGATCGTCGGAGTGTCTTTGCAGAATCCCCGGCCCAGGTCTCCCCTATTTTTCAGGTCTACCCGACGGAGGGAGCCGATTTACGAGGCCAAGGCCCGAGCATCCAGCGGAAGGGACTCACAGTGCCGGAGCTACGGGCCACGACAATCCATGTGGCAACATATGTCATTATCCACTAACTCCATGGATGATACATGGATATATATGTAACATGTATAGATCAAAATAGTCCAATTTAGAATATTAAATATAAAATTATATCCTAAAATATATATATATTTACTGGATTAGCTTTTAGGATATACATCTAAAAGGCATCACCAATCAAAATACAATTTTGGTGAGTTGAACAATCTTTTCTTCTAGTTGGATAAGATTCTTTTCATCTCATCATCCATTATACTAGAACTAGCAACCATGCTCACTTTTATCCTTTAATATGCTTTAAACTAGTAGCCATGCTTTCTCTTATCTACTTATATTGCTTATGCATTTGGGTAAAAAATTAAGGATTCCATTGATGTAAAGAGCCATAGCTCTAGTGCCAACTTAATTCAATATTTGAATCATGTTGGAATTCTATTAGGTATGAGCATAGCTCTAATCCCAACTAGCTATGATATGAACTCACTTCCATAGAAAAAGAGAAATGGGGTATTGATTGATTTTTTTCTACTTGAATTTTCCTCAACTCGTTCAAATTGAATCTCATAATGAAAAAGAAAAGATAAAAGAAATTTGAAAGTATGGCTTAAATCCTTGTTTTTCACTATACCCTCTATTTATAACACTAATGAAGTAGTATAATTTGAATGAATTTTATCTCTTACTCCAAATAGGACTAGGTCTAAAAGAAGACTAATATAAATAATTATGAAAAAAATACTTAAATCCTATGAGATATGGATCATGACTTATATATTAACTTTTTCTTTTGTCACTTTATGTAATTTTTCATGGATTGGAAGATAGCATTCTATCAAATTCTTTCTTGAAAGAAAACTTTTGGTTTAACCAACCTGTTTCAGAATTCAAACGATGATATTTCGGTCCAAGTTAATTCCTTAGAGATTAGTCAAAAGTTATAAATCTTGAAAATATATCTGATTCTATAAAAAAAGATCATCTTTATTGAATATCATATGATCCACTTATAGTCTCCTAAAATTTATCATGCAATTTGATTTTTTATTATGACAAATCTAATTATACCTAGATATTATCCAGTCCTATTCATAGTGGTCAAAATAATATATATCAAATTTCGTAATCTTCTTTTGATAGTTATGATGGTCAACATAATTCATATAAGGACTATTAATTTTAATATACATAAAATCTTAGTGATTCTTTTAAATATTTATATTAATCAGAATGATCCCTATCAAATTTCATAGTCCTTGAAAATCACTAATATAATAATCAACTAAAAATCTTAGGGCATCTATAATTTATAGTCCCGTCCTATCCTTTTTCAACCGGGAAAGTAAAGCCAAAAAAAAAAAAAAACTCAAGCAAAAGAAAAGCTGTCTTGCACATCACAAACCCACTACTGTCCTTTTCTCCTCACTGTCCAAAAAGTCATCACCCCAGAGAAACTCCTCCCCGGTCCCTACACGCCCTTCATCTCCATCCTCTTCTGTCTTCTTTCGCAAACTTTCCACCACCTGGCACTCCTGGCCTCCTCCCCCACCTCCTTTCCGTCCCCTCTCCTTCCTATAACCCCCCATTCCCCGATCTCCTTCTCTTCGTATCTTCTTCGCAGCTAAGAAACCACCCACCAACCCACCCACCAAGGGAAGAAGACAAAACATAAATAATAGTAAAGATGACCGACGAGAAGAGGCGCATCATGTACCGCTACATGCCCGCCGTCCACCCCTTCCGGCTCCTCTGCACCATCCTCCTCACCTTCTTCCTCCTCGCTGGCGTCATCGCCCTCATCGTCTACCTCATCTACCGCCCCTCGAAGCCCCATTTCGCTGTCATCGGCGCCATCATCTTCCAGCTGTCCAACTCCTCCACCCAGCCCAACGCCCTCTCCACCGGCATGCAGTTCACCCTCGTCAGCCGCAACCCGAACGAGCGCTCCACCATCCTCTACGACCACCTCACTGCCTACGTCTCCTACCGCAACCAGCCCATCACTCCTCCTGCCAACCTCCCCCCGCTGTTTCAGGACCGTGCCAGCTCCGTCGCCATGTCCCCGGTGCTCGGCGGCGACTTCGTGCCCGTCTCAGGGGACGTCGTTTCCGGCCTCGTCACCGACCAGGCCTACGGCGTCGTCAACCTGCGCGTCGTGCTCACGGGAAGGCTCAGGTACAAGTCAGGACCGTTCAGGAGCGGTTGGTACAACTTGTACGTCCGCTGCGACATGCTCGTCGGAATTCGCAAGGGGGTCACCGGTCCGATGCCGCTTCTCGGCGAGCCCCAGTGCGATGTCGATACTTAGATATATATATATATATCTTCTTGTAATTGCTAGCTACGTTCCTCCGGTGCAATAAATCCAGCTTGCCGTCTTTATTGTGAAAATGCGCATCTTTCTTTTTTTTTTTGTTGTTGAATAAAGAAACATAAATGGATATCGAAAGTATGTATAAGTTATGATATGAAGTTGGATAATAAAGAGATGACAGGATATTCTCCAGTTCTTGGGAATTAGAGACGGAATGCTTTGCCATTTTGGTGCTTCCTCTTTGGCCTTTTTATTTTTTAGATCCAGCAATAAATAACTTGAAAGGAGATTCAATTTGTATTCATTTCTGTTTTGATGATAAAGTTGGTCTAGTAATCTTTATTGTTCTGAGAAAATTTATAATATGTTTAATTACCCGAGAAAATGCTAGAGATGGGGCATCTGCTACGATGCTTTTTTTTCCCTGTTACACAGCGTTTTTCTCCTCCACAACAGTATTGTATTGGATAACAATGGAGATGGGGCAGTACTCCTGGATCCTATTTTTCTGAAAGAAAGTCTAGCTCTAGAGAGTGTTTTAACTTTCTTTTGGCCTTCCTCCTCCTCCTCTTTTTTTTTTTTTTTTTTTTTTTTTTTTTTTTTTTTTTTTTTTTTTTTAGAGGGATAAATCCTGGTATAGCTTCGCATTCTGGCCTCTCGTTAAATGATTGTTTAATTTAAGTTATATTTTTTCATGTAACTTTCTCACCAATCAATGGATACGTCAATGAAATTTTATTATGATGTCGGAGTAACAGCTGCTCCATCTCTAATCATGTGTATCTAAAAAATTTTAAAATTTAATTGAATCATCAAAAAAATTATGTCTCGAATTCATAATAAAAAATTAATTTATAAGAATAGAGTCTCTTACTAACCATGCTACCACAGTAGTGGTTCTTTTTTGCCATCTTTGTTGGCGAGGCCCTTTTTAAGTGCTATCGTTAGATAAATTTGCTTCTTTCCCGAGTCTTTGTACCTATTGGCTTTTGCATTCTTTTGGTCTTCCACAACTATACTCCGGGGAAGAATATAAAATTCCCACACCCAGCCGGCAGCTCTTCTATCCTCCTCCTCTCTGTTATGTTAACTGGTCATGAAGCTTCTCCCCCGGCTGGTGGGGAGGGAGATCAGATTCATTCCAAACTGAAAGAGAGATTGAACCCATATATTTTTTATCGAAAAGAGAGATATATAGCACTGAATGCCATGGCTGTTGTCGTCGTTCGTTCTGCAGTCCAGCCGGCCAGATCTTCTCAGAGGAGGGATATTTGTCGCTCTTGTTTTGATAACATACAAACTCTTGTGGAGGTGCGTGCGGATGAGGACAAACCGCTTAAGTGAAGTCTAATAGAACTAACACGTAGCATTCTAACAGGGAAGACCACATGGAGTTCTTTTGAAATTTGGAGGAGTTGGAGACAAAAAGATACGGTCTGTTCGGTCTTACATTCACCTGGTGTCTGCGGAGGAGTGCTGTTTGGGTTTGCATTGGGTTTCTATGTGCGGTGCCGCTACGCTCCATTTGTTCGTTCGAAACGGAGTTGCGTTTCTTTGTAGCCCGGTCCGACCTGAGCTAAACGTTATTTTAATAAATTTTAAGAGACAAATGGGCTTGATGCGAGTCCGAGATTGGCATGGTGGAACTCTAAGGCCCAATCCACTTTCAGCTGTTCAACGCATGCAAGATTTGGGCTGATGTCGGCAACTGAATTGCCGACTTCAATTCAAATTTTATGGGCACCGATTTACCAGATATCTTGGCAGAGGGGTCGATGAAGGCGATCGATGACACGGGGATAAGGGTTTTCTCTAGGATCGGGAAGTTCCTCGCGTGTCTCAGCACTATCCGAACCTCTCTTCCTCCGATGAATATCGAAGCTAACGTCGATCTCACCGGATAACCCCTCATGGTGCCCCTGCCCATTTCGAAGGCCATTTTCCTCCGGTGGCCACCGCAACTCGAAGCTGACCTTGCCGGTAAGTCCTTCTCCATCTCCTCTCGGGCATGGGTTGTGTAGAGGCATTCGATGGGGAGGAGGGAGGGGTCTGTCACGTTTTTCTTTGGGATTTTGGGAAGAGGCTAGATGGTGTTGAGATCGCCATCGGTCTCTCCCTTTCCTTCCGGTGATCCTTCCCGGACGATCGATCGTAAGGATCGCCATCATGGGTCGTGGTGTGGGCACCTGGATCCGACAGAGGCTCCTCAACCCTCTGTGTATCTCAGATTAGGGTTCTATTTTTATCGAGTCCTGTAATAAGGCTATAAGTCTCAAACCTATTCCTTTTTTGTTTTGAGTTATGAGTCCTGTATCGAGTCGAGTCTCAGTCTGAGTCTCAGTATGAGTCCTTTGTAAGTCTGGGTCTCAATTTTATGTCTTTTTAGAGCCAAACCTGGAAGGAAGCCCAGTCAGCTCAGGGCCCACCTTATCTGTTTATGTGGCGCACTGAGGTGATGACATGTGGTTTGTTTTGGGCGCCCAAGAGGGGGGACCACTCACATGATCCATGCCCCCTTCCCCTCCCCTCTTCAAGCTCTCTTCCAATCTAGGATGGGCAGTCATGGAAAGAAGTTTCAAATCCCTTGATGCATGCCTCCACTCAAGACTCCTTCCATAAAGAAGTCAAGAAAGAAAGGCATCCTCCATTCTCCAAGTGGAAAGAAGTTTCAAATCCCTTGATGCATGCCTCCACTCAAGCCTCCTTCCATAAAGAAGTTAAGCAAGAAAGGCATGATCCCTTGATGCAGCCTCCTTCCATAAAGAAGTTAAGCAAGAAAGACATGGTGAAGACATCAAGCCTCCATTCATGCCTTCTACCAAAACCAAGCAACCCAAAGAGGGAAGTCAAGGTGCAACGCCCCACTCCAAGCCACGATTCATGCCAATCCAAGCTGGTCGGCCAAAGAAGTCCTCCTCCAAATTTTGGGCACCAAGTGTAATGGGATAGTTTAAATTTCAAAGTGCTCTTAAGTGCCTATTTAAAGGATCCAAACCCCTCTTGTATTTATTATTGATGATTAATGAAAGAAAGCTTGTGTGTTCCATCCTCTTCTTCAATCCTTGTCTCTTAGGCTAGGTTGAGTGAGAGCTTCCTTCGTCCTTCGGGACGTCGCATGGTGAGAGGCCACATTCCTTCGCCTGAGGACGTCGCGTGGTGAGAGGCCACACTCCTTCGTCCTCCGGGACGTCGCGGGGTGCGAGGCCCCAAGTTATCCTTTCAACTTCGGATCCCTCCAGGCGCCGAGCTCGAAACCTTCCCTAACCCTAACCCTACTTCTACTTCACTACTCCTCAACTCTCCATTGATTCTGTCGCGGATTTATTTTCAGGTCTTTCCAGGTACCACGGGCATCGGAGATGGTTCACTTCACCTTCACGATCACGTAACCTAGAGGCTGGCGCCATCGCGGGTACCGACTGCTCGGGCATCCAGGCCGCATCCGCCAAGTGAGAGCGATCTCGTCATCGGGTGCGACAAGCATGGAGGTTCGTGCCTATTTCTCCCAGGTAAGGTATTGTTTGGCGAGCTAGTCCTACCGGGGTTTCTCAATCCCGGGATCCTGTTCTCCATCCCTACTCTCTAGAGATTCTACCTGCTGGCATTGGTTTCGTTGTTACAATTTATCCTATGTTTGCCCTTTTGTTCGTCTTCGGGAATCAAGATAAAACCCTAAAAGAAAACAAGATATAACCACCTTTGCATCATCCGTGCTAGCATCATTATTCATCCTCATCCCCTCCTTTTTTTTTCGCATCATTTTGGTATCAGAGCCTAGGCTAGGACTAGTGCTCTTGCATTTAGGTCTCTGCATTCTGTCCAGCCCATATATAGTCTGCTATTTTAATTTTTTCTCTTTGTAGGAATCTCCGTTTTATTTGATTTTTCTTTTGCTGGATCTGTTGCATTTAGAGGATTTTTCTACTCTTTTCTCAGATCTTATTTCATCCTACAGAAATTCTACAAGATGAAATAATACCTGAGAAAATCTCAGGCCTGCAGTTTTAGCAAGCATCTCTTTCTTGTCTCATTTAGTTAGTTCATGTATTTAGTTCATGTTTAGAATTTTACATTTTGCTTAGCATCCATATATCTGAAAGACACAAAAATATATATATAAAAAAAATAATAATCATTTTCTTAGACATTTGTGTGCATACATTGTTCATAATACACCTAAGGGCGACAAGTTAACATAGGGTCAGGAGTTCATAACCTATCCCTAGCCCAAAAACCACCACCCGGCATTTCGAACCCTAGCCATTAACTAAAATCAATTAGACGTTAATCTGCTCTAGTGAGCTAGGGACACCCACGAAGTCGGGTCAACCTAAGTGTTGGGCCAAGCTAGATTGCTTGGAAGTGTATGCTTGTGTAGCTGGTGTCTAGGCAAGCAGTTCAGGGACTAGATCCCAAGGGAAGTGGGTTGGTTCGCTTACCTGGCCAATTGCAAGATTGGTGTCTAGGCAAGCAAAGAGGAACCTCCACTAACCTTACGCTTACCTGGCCAGGTGCCAAGTTACTACTACCAGGTTCGTCTTCTTGACTTTTCATTTGGTGAGATCTCCTAGGTCTAGCACACCGTAGTACCGTTTTGTGTGTTTGCATGTGCACTAGATCAGGAGCCCTTTTTCACCCACCGTCTCCAACCCCTATCGAAGACATGGACCAACTTCATGTTGAGCTTGCAGCCATGAACGAATCCCTGACTCGAGCCATAACTCAGTTAAGCACCCAATTAGATGATAGGCTTGACCAAGTAGAGGCGAGACTCATACCTTTAGAAGAAAATGCTAAGCCCCAATCTGAAGCCGGTCCTGCATCCCCTCACCCTAGGAGGATCCCACAACAAGACCCTTTCTTTGAGGATGAGTTTGGAAGAAACCCCACCCCCTTTGTGAATACTCATCCCAGAAGAGCCCATCTAGAGGACCCTGAGGAGAGAGCCATTAGAAGTATTAAACTTGAAGCACCCACCTTTGACGGGAGTCTAGATCCCAGGGTATATGAAGATTGGGAGTCTGCAATGGAGGAATATTTTGATTGGTATTGTATGACTGATAGAACCAAGTTTAAGTTTTCCAAACTTAGGTTGGTTAAGCAAGCTAGGTTGTTCTGGAATAGTGTTGAGAACTACATGGAGCAGAGAGGTCATTTTCCTGTAATAGACTGGAGGGAGATGAAAGAAAAGCTTAGGAGAAAGTATTTACCCCAATCCTACACCCAGAGATTATTGGACCAATGGAAAACCCTGACTCAGGGAAGTAAGAGTGTGGCTGAGTACATCGAGAAGTTCGACGAATATGTTATGCGGTGTAAGGTTATCGAGTCACCTGATGTAACCCTGTCTAGGTTTAGGGCTGGCCTTCACCCAGACATCCAGAGAGAACTTTACTTTAGGTCGACCGAAACCTTAGAAGAAGCCTACCAAATCGCTAGGACCTATGAGCGATTCCTGAGAGCTCCCACCTATAGAAGACCTGAGACCTTTAGGAGCCAGAACCGACCTAGCCCAGCCCAAGGATACAACCCGGCCTACCCAAGTCGACCAGGACCAACCCGATCTGATCCAAATCAATCCAGCCTAGCTCGACCTGGTCCCAGTCGTCCTAGCCCAAGTCGACCCCAATATAGTAGAGAAGACAAGAGTAAGGCTGTTGAAGTCCAGAAAAGACCTAACCCCCAGGGTAACTATTTTAGGTGCCATAAACCTGGACACTTTGCTAGTCAGTGCACCACCCCTGCCCTTTTCATAGAAGAACCGACTGAGCCGGAACCAGAACCCACTGTTGAGCCAGAAGAGGATGTCTATGACCCTGAGAACCAATTGTTGGAAGAATATGAGGGAGAGGAAGAGTTCTGTGAGCCAGAAGACCATCTAGGAGTTGTAAGGTGCATCCTAGCCCAAAACGTAGTACAGGAGGACTGGCGTAGGACCAATATCCTACAGACCCTGATTAAGCTAGGAGATAAAGTGTGTAAGGTCATCATAGATAGTGGAAGCTGTGTCAATGCCCTTTCCTTGAACACTGTCAGATCCCTAGGACTAACCATAGTTCCCCATCCCAATCCTTACAAAGTCTCCTGGATAGATTCAACCTCCATCCCAATCAAATCTAGGTGCCAAATCAAGATCAAGATGAGTTCATATGAAGAAATGATTTGGTGTGACGTTTTACCTATGGGTGTGGGTAGCATTATTTTAGGGCGACCCTGGCTCTTCGACCATGATGCCACTCTTTATGGTCGATCCAATACCTGTGTCTTCTTCCACCAAGGGAAGAAGGTTACCATCAACCCAGTCCAACCCAAGGACCCAGTCAAGAAGGGATCTAGCAGCCTTAAGGAAAAGAAGACTGGAGTCAATCTGATTTCTTCCAAAGACCTTCCCGAAAGCTCTCCACTATCTAGGAGCATCCCGCCTACCCGAGAACTTGCACCTATCGATCCTCCTAGTACTAACCATGAGGTTAAGATGAGCATGCCTGTAGACCTACATTCACATATTAAGGTCAGTAGCCTAAACCTTGAACCAGTCCTTGAGTCTCCTCCTTATTTCCTACCCTTCCCCGAACCTTCGCACATTTCTAAGGCTATGAGTGCACTTTTTGTTGAGATTATCATTTTGCATGACTCCTTAGAGCCCATCCCATTCGCCCTCTACTTCTGGCATACTTTATGGCATCTGTTAGGGATCCTTAAAAATTTTTCTTGTGCATACCAGGCTAGGGTCAAGCCTAGAGAACCAATGGTTTAGTAGGTTTACGCCCTAGGACCCCAATAAACTCCTGCCACTAGGAATACCTAGTTTAGTTTGCTTTCGTATATACTTGAGTCTCAGAATCTGGATGATCACTTGCATTGCATACTAGGGACATGCCTATGAAAAATAATTTAATCATATAAAAAGCTGGCTGATTCTCGAAAGTGAAATAAAGAATTTAACATAGGAGATTTTGTAATGATTAGGCTCAGGCCTGAACGGTTTCCTCCGGGAACCGTTAAGAAGCTACATGCTCGGAAAGCGGGTCCCTTTGGAGTAATTAGGAGAATGGGCCCCAATGCCTATGTGCTAGAGTTACCCTCGGACTATGAAATTAGCTCGACTTTCAATATCTCTGACCTGGTTGAGTATAGGGAGCCTGCATAAATACCTAGCAAGCCATTTGGGCCTGATTTTACTTTCGAGAGTGAACTTGAACCTGAGTGTCCACCTCTAAATATGCCTGAGAGAGGAGAGCGGATCGAGCGTGTCCTGGATGACCAAGCAATCACCACCCGGGGCAAAGGCAACCAACGTTACTTGGTCCGATGGCAAGGTCGACCCGAATCTGATGACTCTTGGATCACCCGGGAAGACTTGCAATGCATCGACCCCGATATCTTGGAGAGGTACCAAAGCCAGTCTGCCCCTTACTCGATAGGGTTGAGTTCCTCCCACCCCGGGAGAACTGGTGTGGGCACCTGGATCCGACAGAGGCTCCTCAACCCTCTATGGATCTCAGATTAGGGTTCTATTTTTATCGAGTCCTGTAATAAGGCTATAAGCCTCAAAACTATTCCTTTTTTGTTTTGAGTTATGAGTCCTGTATCGAGTCGAGTCTCAGTCTGAGTCTCAGTATGAGTCCTTTATAAGTCTTGGTCTCAATTTTATGTCTTTTTGGAGCCAAACCTGGAAGGAAGCCCAGTCAGCTCAGGGCCCATCTTATTTGTTTATGTGGCGTACTGAGGTGATGACATGTGGTTTGTTTTAGGCACCCAAGAGGGGGGACCACTCACATGATCCATGCCCCCTTCCCCTCCCCTCTTCAAGCTCTCTTCCAATCTAGGATGGGCGGTCATGGAAAGAAGTTTCAAATCCCTTGATGCATGCCTCCACTCAAGACTCCTTCCATAAAGAAGTCAAGCAAGAAAGGCATCCTCCATTCTTCAAGTGGAAAGAAGTTTCAAATCCCTTGATGCATGCCTCCACTCAAGCCTCCTTCCATAAAGAAGTTAAGCAAGAAAGGAATGGTGAAGACATCAAGCCTCCATTCACGCCTTCTACCAAAACCAAGCAACCCAAAGAGGGAAGTCAAGGTGCAACGCCCCACTCCAAGCCACGATTCATGCCAATCCAAGCTGGTCGGCCAAAGAAGTCCTCCTCCAAATTTTGGGTGCCAAGTGTAATGGGGTAGTTTAAATTTCAAAGTGCTCTTAAGTGCCTATTTAAAGGATCCAAACCCCTCTTGTATTTATTATTGATGATTAATGAAAGAAAGCTTGTGTGTTCCATCCTCTTCTTCAATCCTTGTCTCTTAGGCTAGGTTGAGTGAGAGCTTCCTTCGTCCTCCGGGATGTCGCGTGGTGAGAGGCCACATTCCTTCGCCTGAGGGCGTCGCGTGGTGAGAGGCCATATTCCTTCGCCTGAGGGCGTCGCGTGGTGAGAGGCCACATTCCTTCATCCTCCGAGACGTCGCGGGGTGCGAGGCCCCAAGCTATCCTTTCGACTTCGGATCCCTCCAGGCGCCGGGCTCGAAACCTTCCCTAACCCTAACCCTACTTCTACTTCACTACTCCTCAACTCTCCATTGATTCTGTCGTGGATTTGTTTTCAGGTCTTTCCAGGTACTACGGGCATCTCGGAGACAGTTCACTTCACCTTCACGATCACGTAACCTAGAGGCTGGCACCATCGCGGGTACCGACTGCTCGGGTGATGCGGGACAGGGATTGAACTGGATCGCTGGCGAGCATGAAAGTCACCAGAGATTAGGATTTGCAAAGAAGGAGGAAAGAAGACGGTGCAGGGTTAAGAAAAATACTGGGGTTCACATAGATTCTCCAAGAAGGGGTTCACATAGATTCTCCAAGAAGAACAAGCACATAGCAAAGGGGCTCACACAGATGCCCTAGAAGAACAAGCACATAGCAAAGGGGCTCACATAGATGCCCTGGGCTCACACAGATGCCCAAAATCAGGGATCACACAGAAACCCTGGATAGATGGATAAGGAATCATACAGATACCCTAGGATCACACAGATCCTTCATATAGAACTATAGAAATTTTATTCATCCATCCTCCTCATTACAAAAGGCTGAGGGTGGTATTTATAGATTTTCCAACCCTCATTTGAATTTGAATACAAGATAAAAAGATAAGAACGAATCAAATTCAAATATAAGATAGGATAAGATAAGCCTATCCATATATCAATCATAACCAACCAAATCCTAATTCAAATTTTAAACAAAAGATAAATCCTAAATAAATTTATTCCAAAAAATGCTTCAAGATCTGTGCCACTCCAAGAATTATGCTTGCTCCAAGATCCGTGCTTGAGATGTCCCCATCGGGCATCCAGGTCGCATCCACCAAGTGAGAGAGATCTCGTCATTGGGTGCGACAAGCATGGAGGTTCGTGCCTATTTCTCCCAGGTAAGGTATTGTTTGGTGAGCTAGTCCTACCGGGGTTTCTCAATCCCGGGGTCCTGTTCTCCATCCCTACTCTCTAGAGATTCTACCTGCTGGCATTGGTTTCGTTGTTACAATTTATCCTATGTTTGCCCCTTTGTTCATCTTCGGGAATCAAGATAAAACCCTAAAAGAAAACAAGATATAACCACCTTTGTATCATCCGTGCTAGCATCATCATTCATCCTCATCCCCTCCTTTTTTTTCCACATCAGGTCGGCTCTGTTTTGTGGGATGGGTGGCTCGGTTGAGCCGAGGGGAGCAGTAAGAGTTGGGATCGGGGGAGAAGAGAAAGAAAAGAAAGAAAAAAAAAGGAAGAAGGGTTTGATTCAGAGCAGAGAAGAAAAAAAGAAAGGAAAAATGGAAAAAAAAAGAAGAGAGAGAAAGAGGAGAGAGAGGAGAGTGAGGGGAGAGAAAGATGATAGAGAAAAGAAAGGGAGGAAGGGTTAAATTTTTGGACCAGGATTAGAATTGGATTGATGAGAGTGCCCAATGATAATTTAGTTTTCTTTTTAGTTTTGACATAGAAATTAATTGTATGATTAAAATTTTATGGTTCAGGATTGTTGTTGTCCTTGGAAGATCAGGTCTATTATTTGAATTGTACGCTATTGGTGGACGCTCTTCGATAAATTATCTTAATCTCTGATATTGTATGCCAATATGTATATATTTATGAAATAGTAAATATATGTAATATATTTGCATTTGATTGTATTGGGTTGTGTGCATCGTGTTGGTGCGAATATATTGTGTTGGTATGGGTGCAGTGTTTTGGTGTCGGTGCATTATGTCGGTGTGGGTGCTCTCTAGTCCGACTATGATCATACGATGACCTAGTCTCTTTTTGGGCCTCCAGCGGAGCTATTGCTGGCACATAACGGTTGAGCTATATATGACATAGGAGCTAGTTGCCTTATTTTAGCCATGCATGGCAGGCACATGGAGAGGATGCATGTTTCTCGTGTGATACTCAGAGCTAGTTTTCCTTTTGGACCTCCAGCGGGGCTATCGCTGGCACATGACTATTGAGCGGTATGTGATACAGTATCTAGTCTCTTTCAGGACGAGCCATGGGCTGATATAGCCATAGTCAGAGAGACTAGAAGAGTAGAGTAAATGGTTGGCCATCCATAGTCGTGTCGTGTCTGTGTCGGTTGCATTTAAGTGTACACGTTTGCATAGTATTGTTGGTATATTATTTTGAGATGGACATCTTATATGCATGAGTTGTATCTGTTACTGGTTGTTATTGATATATTTGTGTATGTATATTGGAGGTGATGATAACTTACTGAGCTTGTATAGCTCACCCTTGTTTTCTTATATTTTTGTTTTAAATATCGAAGATCAATTGGGCTTTAGGACTAGTCAGTGAGGAGCTAGGATTTAGGTATTGATCTTTGAGTTTATATTAAATTTTAGTTAAATTTTATGAAAAATTCTTGGAATAAATAAATAATTAGTCAAATTTGTTCCTTTCCATTATTTGGATGTTGAATTGAAGGTTAGCCCTGGCATGATCTTTAGGATGATACTCAAGGTTGTGCGATCGATCATATAGTTTATCTTAGTTCTGAATTCGGGACGTGACAGAGTGGTATCAGAGCAAAGGTTTAAGATCAAGTGAGCTAGTTTGTAAGAGTAGGGTAGAATTAGGGTTTTGATTGAATATTCCAGAATAATTATCGATACTGAGAATTTATTTAATTCCTTTTGATAGGTGTATGTTATAGGTCCAAGGATTTTTGTTAAGTATAGAAGGCTTGCACACATAAAATGATTAAATTCTCCTAGCTTAATTTTTGGAAGGATATTATCAAGGCTAGATAATGGATATATAAAGGTATATTTTGAGTTATGTCATAATTTGATTTATTTTGGGAATCTAATTTTGATAAAATTGAAGACCGTGATACAGGTGATTAGAAATTAATAAGATGATTATTAAGGCATGATTGATTGATATCGAAGTTTGGGTTATGATCACTTGAGACCAATATAAGTAGTTAGGATATGATTGAGTGATATTAAAATTTAGATTGTGATCACTATGATTGTGATATTTGAACTTAATGTTATGACCAATTGGAATGGATTCAAAGTTAGATTTTTAATCCCTAGGCATTGTGCATAAGATCTGGAATATGATTTTTGTAGAGATTGATCTTGGATGGGACTGAATGGTTAATACTATTTGATCATAATAAGTAAGCATATTATGGATATTGAAGGGATAGATAAGATGTATATTTATCCTTGATAAATGGATTAAACCGAGTTTCAGAAGTATTGACTTGGAGATATAGTGTGTTATGTTATGCTGAATATGTATATTCAGTTCTTAATTGAATAATATTGGGATTCTAAATTTGATTTGGATGAAGATCATGATAGCATATGAATTTTATTAGTAATTATATAATTATAAATTTTGGGATTATTGCAAAATGATGTTTTGGATGAAGGTTGTGAAAAAGTTTAATGATATTAAGGAGAGTTTTCGATGATTCTGTATGGAGATTATTATAAAAAATATGTAATGAAAAATATGTTTGAAATAAAGTCTATTGTAAATTAGCGGGTTAAATGATATTATATGGACATAGCATATCTTGGTGACTTATGTTAGCAATTTTGTATTCGATTATTTGATCTTATATATATGTTGGAGATTTTTAGATCATGGGTTAAATTGATATGATATGCTCGAGGCCTAGTAAGGACATAAAAATTTAATAGTTTTGATCTCGTTATTTAAAGGTTTAGATTCTAATGAAAAGTGATATTCTTGTTAGAAATTAGATGATTTGATCAGAGTGTGCAGTGAAAGTGTGGTGGATTAAAGATATTAGGATTAATTTAAAATGTATTTTGATGGATGAATGGAGGCTTTTATTGGGATTGCCGAATTTTGGACAAATGAATCATATGAGTTTTGGATTGCACATCTTTGAGTTTAGAAGACTTAAATTTCAAGGACAAAATTTTTTTTTAGGAGGGGAGAATGTGAGGCCCAACCCAATTCCAGCTATTTGACCCATGCAAGATTTGGGCTGAAGTGGCAACTGGGTTACTGACTTCATTTCAAATTCTGTGGGCACCGAATTGCCGGATATCTCGGTGGAGGGGTCGGTGAAGGCGGTCGACGGCGTGGGGGGATAAGGGTTTTCTCTGGGATCGAGGAGTTCCTCGCATGCCTCAGCCCTGTCCAAACCTCTCTTCCTTCGGTGGACGCTGAGGCCAACGTTGATCTCGCCGGATAACCCCTCCTAGTGCCCCTGCCTATTCCGAAGGCCATTTTCCTCAAGTGGCCCCCGCGACTCAAAGCTGACCTTGTCGGTAAGTCTTCCTTCTCCGTCTCCTCTCGAGCATGGGTGTGTAGAGGAGTTCGACGGGGAGGAGGGAGAGGTCTATCATGATTTTCATTGGGATTTTGGGAAGAGGCTGGATTGTGTTGAGATCACCGCCGGTCCCTCCCTTCCCTTCCGGTAATCTTTCCCGGGTGATCGATTATGAGGATCGCCGCCATGGGTCGACTCTATTTTGTGGGATGGGTGGCTCGGTTGAGCCGAGGGGAGTAGTAGGAGTTGGGATCGAGGGAGAAGATAAAGAAAATAAAGAAAAAAAAGGAAGAAGGGTTCGATTCGGAGTAGAGGAGAAAAAAAGAATGGAAAAATGGAAAAAGAAAAAAAGAAGAGAGAGAAAGAGGAGAGAGAGGAGAGAGAAAGATGAGAGAGATAGGAGAGAGAAAGATGGGAGAGAAAAGAAAGGGAAGAAGGGTTAAGTTTTTGGACCAGGGTTATAATTGGATTGATGAGAGTGCCCAATGATAATTTTGTTTTCTTTTTAGTTTTGACAGAAATTAATTGTATGATTAAAATTTTGTGGTTCAGGATTATCGTTGTCCTTGAAAGATCAGGTCTAGTATTTGAATTGTACATTGTTGGTGGATGCTCTTCGGTAAGTTATCTTGACTTCTGACATTGTATGCCAATATATATATATTTATGAAATAGTAAATATATATAATATATCCGTATTTGATTGTATTGGGTTGCATGCATCGTGTTAGTGTGGGTGCATTGTGTTGGTGTGGGTGCATTATGTCGGTGTGGGTGCTCTCTAGTCTGACTATGATCATACGAGTACCTAGTCTTTTTTTAGGCCTTCAACAAGGCTATCGCTGGCACATGACCGTTGAGCGGTATGTGACACAGGAGCTAGTTGTCTTATTTTAGCCATGCATGGTAGGCACATGCAGAGGATGCATGTTTCTCGTGTGATACTTAGAGCTAGTTTTCCTTTTGGGCCTCTAAAGGGGCTATCGCTGGCACATGACTATTGAGCGATATATGATATAGGATCTTATTTTTTTTGGAGCGAGCCACGAGTCGATCGTGGACATAATCAGAGGGACTAGGAGAGTAGAGTAAATGGTTGGCCATCCATAGTCGTGTCATGTCTGTGTCGGTTGCATTTAAGTCTACACGTTTGCATAGTGTTGTTGGTATATTATTTTGAGATGGACATCTTGTATGTATGAGTTGTATCTGTTACTGGTTGTTATTGACATATTTGTATATGTATATTGGAGGTGATGATAACTTACTGAGCCTGTATAGCTTATCCTTGTTTTCTTATATTTTTGTTTCAGATATCAAAGATTAATTGGACTTTGGGACCGATCAGTAAGGAGCTAGTGTTTAGGTGTTGATATCCGAGTTTATATTAAATTTTAGTTGAATTTTATGAAAAATTCTTGGAATAAATAAATAATTAGTGAAATTTGTTCCTTACCACTATTTGGATGTTGAATTGAAGGTTAGGCATGGCATGATCTCTAAGATGATACCTAGGGTTGTGCGGCCGGTCGCGTAGCCGATCCTAGTTTCGGATTCGGGATGTGACAGGAACAGGGTAAAAGGTGAACGTAGGGGGATGGGACCATGAGACAGGAAAAGGGCTGCTAGAAAAAAATGTAGCTTAGTACCATATATGGGGTTATAGTGCAGATTAATCATAAGGAAAAAAATCATTCCTTTCCCTCAGCTTGGATTTGCTTTCTACGTTTTTATTAGGGCTGTAAATGGGTTAGGTCGGACCGGGTTATGCTTGATCCCAATCTGACCCGGTTTCTTGATCGGGTCTTGATATTGGACCCAAATCCAATCCAATAAAAAATCGGGTCGGGTCAGGTTGGGTCCATAATCAAAATTATTGATCCAATGGATCATTTAGGTCGGGTCGGGTCCATATATAACCCAACCCCAATCCATAACAAACGGGTCTGGTTCGGGTTCAGTTCGGGTCAGGTCGGGTCACGGTTCCATTCATAAAATTTTACTTGAATTAATAATGAAAATAATAAAACACAATGCAGTCCAAAGGGGACCCCTCGATATATTTTCTAATGTTACTTGATATTACATTGTGTGGGATGCTACCGGTCAACTTTAGAATCACTGTACGCATCGTAACCACATTGCTTGCCTCGACCACGGGGTTTTCCTAAAGGGCATCTGTTTGCCAAATTTTAGAGTAATCTCCCTTTTGGGACAATATAAGAAAAAAAAACCCTGTAACATGGAACACTTTTGAAGAATTCACATACACAAGGTTCATCTCCAATAAAATTCATATTTATAAACTGATGCATTATGTAAAAGAAAGATGTGTTTAAACAGGATACCATACAATCTGGTCTTCCATTTACCAGAGGTGA
This sequence comes from Areca catechu, assembly GCA_021397845.1. NCBI lineage: Eukaryota > Viridiplantae > Streptophyta > Magnoliopsida > Arecales > Arecaceae > Areca > Areca catechu. The sequence continues at coordinate 140,472,994 of CM038053.1, read as the reverse complement.
TTATCTCATCTCGATCCACCGCCTTTGTCAAAAAAGTAAGCAATGTGACATTAACCACAAGGACGACTAATACGAAGTCCTGGCAACAGTTTCGATGGCAAAAATAAAGCATTGCTTCTAGCTCCTGGCCATGGTTGCAATGAGCTATATAACAAGAAACACTCATCAGAGATAAGAGTTGGAAACAAAAGACAGTAACAAGAATTGCGACAATGTGATAAATATGCCAGGGTAAATCCTTCTAGTTGCAATCATAATTTTTCATCAACATCAAACACAGACATGACTTAATGCCCAAGATATGACGAGGCTCCTAGAATTCTCTCAAGCATTACAAGAAGGCCCAAGGGGCAGTCCTATGTCTTTGTAGATATTATATGCACCGTAAGTTTAGCCTTCCAGCAATAATATAATGTTGCAACAATAACAGCAGAGCTACAAGAACTGGTGTGCTAGCTATCCGTTAACTTATTGCAAGTTACAACATTGGAAGAGATGTCACATTGTCATACATATAACTGGCAGGTGAAAGATCAGGCACGTCACGCTTCATTTCAAATTTGTAGAGAAGTGAGGGTTATTGTCAATATGGCTATCATATCATCATATGATAACAAAATCCAAGAGCCAAATGCCAAAACAAGCATGGTTTTCAACCTCTTAATTGCTGTATGACGAAGGCACTCTCAAGGCAGACAAAAAAGCAACGTCTCTTTTGAAGTCTTTTGTAATTTAAAGAACCTTCAAACATGGATCTCGTTGGAGTAATCTCCTTGCTCTTTAGGAACAAGTTTGCCTACAGAATTTAGCTTCCTCAGAAGGTCTGGCCTTCTGCATTTAAGGCCATGATATGCAGAACCACATTTTCCTACACATAAATAAATGCTTCCACACTGAACAGGTTGCAGGTTGCCAGTATGTAAGCACACTATTAGTTATAGTCTTCTTAGATGGAATTTAAGAAGGTAAAGTAACAAAAGAAATATTTAAGGTAATTAAATGCATGATTAGGCACCCACCCTAGGCCCAGCTAGCTCCTTTTCCACTGTCGACAGCACCAGTTTCTGGGGCTGCATTGCAAGGAAAATGTTTAGACTCTCTTTAAAGGATATAAAAAAAAGAATTAAATTTTAGCATGAACAAATAAAAAGCTGCAGAAGGCTCAAAGATTATCATGAACTCTTTGAGATTATCATGAAAACTCAAAATGCTAAAATTGGCAATAAACTTACAGTAGCCACAAACTATCATCTGTCATTAACCATACTCATATATGACGACACATGAAAAATTTAGAAACTGCAATTGACCGTTCTAGAGTTACATCTAAATTTGTAAATGGAGCAAAAGAGCATGGTGGCATCTCGAGGGAGAGGAGCTTACTATATGCTTTTCTCCTAGCATCATAAAAACCAAAATATAAACCGTAGTGGCAATGCAAAAAGTAAGGTAACCGCAAAAGAGTCCTCAATATCAATAACGATAATATAAAAGTAAATAATGTAAATATAATAAAAAAAAGATTATTACCAAGATAAGCTAACCATCAATATCAATAATAATAGCCATTTCATAATCTTCAATCTTGTAGTTCATATGAGAATGTGGGCCATCTACATATAAAAAAATTAAAAAATTAAAAATTATAAACTCTAGAATGCCCTAGTAGTTTAGTATATAATAAAATTTATGAATGCTCTAAAAATTAAACCTGCAAGATGAGGCAAGGTATCTCGAAGCCAATCTTGGATGCATATTAGTACCTCAACCCTATCAGGAGATAGACTGCTACGAAAATCATCCAAAATCCTTCCGGCAGTGCTGAAGGTAGACTCAGATGCAACGGTAGACACTAGAATTGCTAATATATCACATACCATCTTAGACAATATTGGATATTTTGATTCATTAATTCTCCAATAGTCTAGAATGTCAAAATTCTGATCCCCTAAAGGATGAACCTGTTTAAAAAATAAAATATATTGCAAGTTATTTTATAACCAAAATTGAGCTATATTTTAATGCATATATATAAATTAAAGATCATAAAGTATATTCTCTTCTAAATAGATCTCTAATTCTGACTTAGATGGTTGCGCAACTTCTTCTTCTTGAATAAATTCTTCATAATCTTGCATGAAAAAACTCACATCTCCTCTACCTTGAGATGTAGACCCCATCTCCTCCACTTGAACATGAGAGCCATATGCATCATATAAAATTGTATAATGATCATAAAGACTTTGAATAACATCTTGTACCTTATTGATCTCAATTGAAGCACGATCACTATTATTATAGATTTTCTGAAAACAATACTTAATAAGCTTCATCTTATGTCTTGGATCAACAATAACCCCTATGGCAAGAATGTGAGAGCAATCTTTCCAATACTTATCAAATTTTTCTTGCATTTTTAAGGCCATCATCATCACAACTGCATTTGAGCTCCGAGATTCTTGAATGAGAAGCACTTGTATTCTCCAAATTTCATAGAAAAATAAACTTGAAGTTGTGCTTTTTGTTTGTGAAAATAATTCAGTTATATGATGGAAAACTTTCAAAAAGTTGCAAATAATGGTACCTTGAGACCAATCTTCCTCAGTTGGGGCATTTTCAAAATTATGATCCCGAGCCTCAAGTCATATAAATACATCCTTGAATTGTATAGCATCATTTAACATGAGATATGTAGAATTCCAACGAGTAGGTACATCTATGCATATCCTTTTCTTACCATTCATTCTTAATTGTCTAACAATTCCCATAAAATTTTCCAATCTTGCTTGAGATGACTTTATAAATTTAACAGCCTCCCAAATTCTAATAATAGCACCTTCCACTGCCTTCAAGCCATCCTTCACAATCAAATTAAGAATGTGTGCACAACAACGCACATGAAAAAACTTGCCATCCAAAAGTAAGTCTCTTCTATATTGCTTTTGAAAGTCCGTAGCGACAACTGTGTTTGCTGACAAATTATCAAGGATGATTGAACCTAACCTTCTTTCAATATTCCAAGATGAAATGCAGCTTGCAATAACTAATGACTAAGCCTGTATGTGGTGAAGGCACCATCTTAAAATTGATAATATGCTTTTTAAGTTTCCAATCATTAGTGATGTAATGTGCAGTGAGACACATGTATCTCGATGTTTGATTTGATGTCCACATGTCAGATGTTAAGCTAATTCTTCCACAGTTTGCATTAAACAACTCATGCAGTCTTCTTTTTTCCCTTTCATATACTTTCAAGCAATCAGATGCCAATGTTGTTCTTGAAATAACATGAAATTCAGGTCTAAGATTTCTAACAAATATCCGAAAAGCTGGATGTTTAACTGTCGTAAATGGTATCTCTTGTAGAATTATCATTCTTGCAAGGTCTTCACGGCTTTTCTCTTGATCAAATGAATAGGGAGTTAACTCATTTAATGCAACACCATCTTTGGATGTTACATTACCAATTAATTGTTTCTGTCTCTTATCAAGACTTTTTTTTAACTTACAATTCTTTGTATGTTTGTGAAGATGATTTGTCCCATTTTTAGGATCAGCTGAAAAAACTGCATGATAATAATTGCATTTAGCTTTATCTTTTTGATTTTCTAACTCAAAATAATGATTCCATATCTTTGATCTCCTTTTCTTGCTCAACTTAGAGCTATCTATATTAGAAGGCTCTACCGGTTGTGAACTACTACTACTCAGTGCACTTGAAACTTCTACTATATTTTTATTACTACCCATCACGGACATAAACCTATTTCATATCAAATTAAATAAAAAATACAAGCATTAATTACAACTAAATAAGATAAAAATATAAATTCAAATAAATCTATAAAATATAAAATTATAAAAAATGATTGTAGCCTGCAGACATAAAATCATCTTTTTCATCTATTTCATCCAAGCATTAGGATTTAGGACTATATGTTCCATCTATTTCATCCAATTTTATCATTTAAAATCATCTTCTTAGCATACTTTCCACTTCATTGTATTTTTATTTTTTAAGTACATCGACTCTATTTCTAATTTTCTATACTATAAAGGAAGTTATAAAGGAAACTTTCATGAGTGGATGCAGACAATTGCTCCATTATTCAAATATGTATGCATTAGTGCATGCACACATGTATTGATACTATGTTATAAAAACTCTCATATCTCAACATGGTGACTATTCATGAATTAATGTGCATAATCTGATCAAAGGATAACATAATCCAAACAATTTATCCAAGAAAGTTTTCACATTCACAAAGGTTATAATGTGTTTCTTAATCAACTTAGACAGTACAAGAATGATTTTTCTGTGCACTTTATAATTTGCCAAGATGTAATTTTTAATTCTTATATAGTCTCAAACAGAAGATGCCCAGATGGGCACAAGAAGTTATCCTATATTTCTATGACTCTCATAGCATTAATAAAATATAAACAAACACTGTAACAACGGAGATCATACAGAAAAAAAAATCCAAAATAATGAATAAATCCAAACATAAAATATTTTTAGGAAATCAAAATAGGCATCTGGATCTTAACTGAGTACTGGTTAGAATAAGAATATCATACGATTGGGAATGGAACGAGCAGCCCTGGAATGAAAGACTTTACGCGAATAGAAATTGTGGGCAAGACCTTATGAGTGGTCCCCCCCAACTTCCTCAAAAAAAAAAAAAAATTTTGGTTGGATTGATATTTGGTCCAAGCACCAGTGCCCTGCCTTCACGATATTGGCCGTGAGCCTGTGATCCCAATTCCTATGGATACATTACCATTTACCATCACATATTCACATGAAATTAATTGCCGTTGTGGTTGGAAAAACTGAAAAAGCATTCTTAAGTATTTTTTTCCTATTTCTAATACGAACATTTTGCTGTTGATGGGAGAAAGCATGATGCCTTTTTTAAAAATAGAAAATTAAAGCATAACATTGCAGGCATGAACTTTGAAATTCATGAACCATTGTTGGCATTCTCCCTGCAATGATCTAATGTAATATGTTTCCCTCTTTGGTCAAAAGATTTGGAAAACAAAGAATAAATTTAGAATTTGGAACCTTTGTCTCCGTTCCGTACCTTCACTTTTTCCCCGGGAAGAAAGCCTTCTACTGCTCCCGCAATGGAGAATAATGGACAAAATCCTGAAACTCAGAATCTGAGGAGTAAAAGCTTTGGAAAAAAGAATCATGGGGGCTAAAAAAATTATGGAAAAAAGATTGGAAGGAGAACTCACCGAGCACCGAGCCTTGAGAAGGAAGTCTTTTCACCTGCCACTGGACTGAGATCAATCACACGAAGGGGGAGATTCGGCGATGGGAGGACCGGAGGAGGGAGGGAGACCAAGGGAGATGCGGAGGTGGAGTGGAAAATGAGATTAGGGTTGATTGTTGAAAACTTGAAATGAATTGGTCTTAACTCTTAACTCTTATGCCATTACGCGGAGTCGGGGTGGGTGATGGGCCTGAATGGGCGTAGGTTTGGCCCAAGCTAGAAACCCAGAAGGCCCATAACCCATTACAATTTAATATTAAGTGTTCTATGTTTAACTGTTTATCCAATATATTATAAATAATATATTTAAAAAATATTCGGGTCCTATACATGGGTTCGGGTCGGGTTGGATTGGATCGGGTCATGTTTCTGAAGATCCAAATTAACTCAAAAACTTTTATGGATCGGATCGGGTCGGGTCAGGTCTGAATTCAATAAATCCAGATCCGATCCAAAAAATGAATGGGTCTAATTTTTAAATCCGATCCAGATCCGTGGATCTTTTAAATGGATCTGGATCGGGTCTAACCGGGTCAGGTCGGGTTGGGTCTAACCGGGTCAGGTCGGGTCGGGTCATGGATCGACCCAACCCATTTGTAGCCTTAGTTTTTATTCTAAAAGAAGCCAGGGAGGTGTAATTCTGGGCTAGCTCTGACTAATTTGTCCATGTTGGTGAGGATGGTTCGGTGGAATACATGGCTAGCCCATTTCCAATAATCCCTAACTCCATGTGTCCTGCATGTTGGGTGTTGCCACCAAACTCCTAATAGAATGATTTCTGGTGACTTACTCAAGACAGCCAAGTATGGAATGTTGGGTGATAATACGGTTGCTTGAAGCTTTTTTTTATAGATCTCCTCCATATGTAAAATAAATCCCATATCAAAAGTTCTTTGCTAGAGAATACTCCAATGCTTAAGTCGATGAAGAGTTTGTGGAATAAATGGAAAACTTAGAGAGAATAAAATGGCCAAGTCTCTAGGCATAGTATGTCCTGGCTTATCCCTTAAAGGTCCTCTTTGTAGTAACCAAATTCTGTTAAGTGATAACCTCCTTTCATTAGCTATAATAATATTTTGTTAAGGCTAATCTTGTTTTGTTGTAGGTAACAACTGGTGCAACAGCTTTCTATTGTGATAGTTATTAACTTTTTACTCTCTTAGTCGAGCAGTTTTGAATAGTTAGCACTCTTGTCTTAGTCATCGATGGTGCCTAGACACCTTATAAATTAGCCGCTTTACCATATCATTGGCTGGACCTCTTGAGCATGCTACTTCTTAAGAATTAGTTGTCTGGCCATCTCTAGGCATAATATAGATAGTTAGTCTTTAGCTTAATTAGTTAGCATCATTCTTTTATAATCAAAGTAGTTTGCTTCCACTTGTTGAATTATTTATTTGACGATCTTAGTCGACAAGCCCAGTCTCTCATTAATCATCGAGTATGATTTTTTTGTATAATAGTTATCCCCTATTCCTAATTCCAAGGTATTTTATCATTTTAGAAGAAGGGAGTACAACATCAATGTTGGCATGCCCTTAAGCTTTGCCATTTTCTTTCTCTGTATTGGCCATTAATATTTCTTCAAAAAAGTCAAGAAAGGGATGCTTTGCCATTTCATTAACAAAGCGATCATCTGGCAGGCCATCATGTCGAAGTAGTGGTTATGAATGTTAGAAGTGGCAGGCGATTCAAAGAATTTGGTTATGTTTTGCCTGACTGCTCCTCACTGGACATATGTGAAATCATCGTTGGAGACTTCATCATTCAAGTGGATCATGTTGACATGTCTTTATCAGAAGGGTGGTATGACAAATAGCTAGTTGATTTCTTTGGCCATGATCAAGACACGTGGCATAATTTGATGAGTTACTTGTAGTTCGAAGGCCGCATCATGACCATCATCACCACCTATATAAAGCTTTTCCTTTCTTTAAAGATTTCTTGCTAAAACTTCAAGTTTCTTTACTCCCTGAAGATTTCTTCTTCCTGAGAGCCTTTGATTTTCTTAGGGTCTTCTTCCTCAAGTTTTCACCTACTTCAAGACCTTCACAGGTTAGGTTATTGTTCCACTTAATATTTTCTCTCTTTTTTTTTTTTCATTGGTTTCTTCAGCATTTCTAGGAGGTTAGGGACCTTGGAAGCTTTTCCATAGGGTTTTCTTCTTCTTCATAGATCCTTTCCTATCCCTTCTCTCTTGATTTTCAAAATCCTTTTAAGATGGTTAAGCAATTGGAGACCCCTATTGCTGCTAGGTCTTTTATTCCTAGGGGAACTGTTTTACAATAGTCCCTAGAAGATCCCTAACCTAGGAGGTTGAAAGGTCCAAATGTTGAGAACCTTCACCTATAGATTAGGTTAGGGTACTCTGTCGGAGTCTAAAATAATTGTCCTGCGAAATTACTATAAAGTTTTGTAGGATTTCCAAGTATTTACCTCTAGCCATGATGATCAAGTAAATAGGGCCTCCTCTTATTCCATAGCTATATATGCCAAGCATCTTAATGCAGGACTTTACTTTTCTCTCCATCCCTTTATTGTCAAAGTCTTCAACTTATATAAAGTTGTCCCAGTGCGATTGACTCCGAATACTTTTCATATCATTTGTGCCTTTATAGTCTTATTCCATGATTATGAAACTGAGCTTAAGAATTCATTATTCTATAATCTTCTCAAGGTTAAGAGACATCCTTATGGCTAAGGATGGTGGTTCATCGAACCACATCATGGTTAAAAATTTATCAAAGGCCTTCCAACTATTGTTCATTGTTGGAAGACTTGTTTTTTCTTTTTGTCTTCCAGCCTGTCTTAGGGCTTTAGCACTGAGTGGAGGGAGCCCCATCGCTCCCAAGGATAGCACAAAGGTTCTCCTAGCCAACAAAGAGGATTATGAAAAACTTTTAGGGGCTAAGATTCCTTTAGCAAAGGAGCTGTTGAAAGAATAAAAACTCTTCCTCATTAGAATTAGTGTATCTCCTAGCTTAGGTACAATATAAGTAATAAGTCATAGCTTTAGATGCTTATTGCTTTTGACATTGGCCTAATTAACTTGATTATCTTCATCTTTTCTTGTAGAAGGAATGAGACCTGATACTAAACATATCTGGCAAGCCATTTGAAAGAGGCCTACTAAAAGGCCAGAGATCGCTCAAGCATGGAAGAAGCCACGTGCTGCTCCAAGTTCATTGGCACCGGGAGCTTCATTTACTCCCACCATTCTTGTTCTAGCTGCTATGGACATCGAGATAGTAGCAGCTGCCTCTAGTGACAATGTTGTCATCGTCGAACCTCTACCGACTAGACCAATATCATCGTAGCCATGTCTTCGAGGTGATCAACTACTCCTCATCTGACAAGCCCCCTTCCCCTCGTGCTCACACCTATAGAGGAAAGGCACCACAATCTTCAAGGGTTAGTAGGGATGCTCGGGCCACTAAATAGCCCAAGACATTCATTAATCTTAATATTTATTCCAACAATTCAGGCCTTCAAAACCCTAAATTAGCTCATCGATTATTGAAGGCCATCATTCTTCCAAGTGATGGGGAGATGACCAAGTCTTGTCATTTGGATGATGTTGGATTTAACCCTTGATTTTGATGACTAACAAAATGTTAAGTATATATTTTATACTAATATTTCATTGTAGTTATGAGTTTTAAGATACAGGCACCTCAAATTCTCTATATAAAAGTATCAAAGCACTAATTGGATGCTAAATACTTTTCATTGGTTAAGAATTCTTCTTATTTGAAAAAGGCCTCAAAATAGATCAAATAGAGCCTTACAAAAAGGGTATTGAAGTTTCATTGAAGAACTTTTTGAATTTTGAAGGTCGGCACAAGTTTTTTACAAGTTGTAGAGTCAAGTGTCGACTCATGGTACACTAAGTATCGACACTTCAGAAGTTGGCACGTAGAAAATTTCTTTGGCATGCCAAGTGTTGACTCACAAGAATCAAGTGTCGACTCACGGAAGTCAGGAATTGACTAACAGAAATGAAGTATCGGTTCATGGCCTGAGAAAATTGAAGATACAGAACTATGCCATTCAGAGATTTTTCTGTCAAGTGTCGACTCAGGAAATACAAGGGTCGACTCAGGAGATTCAAATGTTGACTCACATAGTTCAAGTATCGACTTATAGCCTAAGAATATAAAAAAAATAAAATCCTGATTTTTCAAATGTTTATACCTTGAGTCAACTCATGCTAATCCAAGTGTCGACTCATGAACACTCAAGTATCGACTCACAGAAGTCAAGTATCGACTCACGGATTCTGACAGCTATAATGGCTACATTTTCTGAGAGACAAAATTGATCCCTATAAGCTCCCAACGGCTAGTTTTGCTCCACCAACAATCTCAAATCATTTTTTGAAAGTTTTTGAAATATTTAAGCTTCACCAAACTCATTCATTAAGCATTGAACATACAATAAAAAAATATTCCTTAAGAACTTCACTTCCAAAGTTAAAAGGAGAGCAAAAGAGAAGATTCCACTGAAAAGCTTACAAGCCTTCATTTTAGCATTCCAAAAGTGTCTTTGAAGTGATTCCAAAGAAAAGTCAAGTCAAGCAAGCATCAAGAGCCTCAAAGCTTCTACTTTCTACTCTATAAGAGAGTTTGATTATGTTTTTATTCTTGTATTGTTAACTTTATTGTTTGTGACTAGTTTCAAGGATGTTTGAAACTAGGTGAAAGGCCCTTCTAAGCCCAGAATTGGAATCCAAGCCTAGGTTGGCTTGAGTAAAGGTTGTTGGTGAGCCTAAGTGAGAAAACTAACTTTGGGTTTGACTTGTGAGCCTGTTAAAACAAGTTGGCTGTAATCTAGGTTGATTATAGTGAAATTCCCAAGGAAAAGCTTGGAGAGTGGATGTAGGTGCTGTGCTTGCACCAAACCACTGTAAACTTTTGTGTTGTGTGTGTGAACTATTTACTATTTCGTATTTACTACTTATACTCTTAGTATTGTATCTCACTCACTTGTTGCACATTTTCATTGCTTCATAAACACATTAATTTTAGTACATATATGTTTTAATTTTTTTTACGAAATCCAATTCGCCCCTCCTCTTAGGTTGCTACGCTGGGCAACAAGTGATATCAAAGCTTGGTACTCAACGAATAGGTCTAACAATCTTGAGTCCAAGATCTTGATGACAGCCTAAATTGGTGTTGGAATTGTTGAGGGTCAAGCCTCAAACCAGCCCCCCTTGTTTAATGGCACGAATTACATATATTGGAAGACACGCATGCACATTTATCTTCAAGCTATTAACTATAACATTTGGAGGACTATTGTTAAGGGTCCTCATCAGTCTACTATCTTGATTAATGGCATTCCCACTTCCAAATTGGAAGATAATTGTGATGAAAATAAAATTAAGCAAATAGAGCTTAATATAAAGGCTATGAATCTATTGTTTTGTGCTTTAGACCCAAGCGAATTCAATAGAATTTCAAATTGTCTCTCCGCTAAAGAAATATGGGATACACTTGAAGTTACCCATGAGGGTACTCATCAAGTGAAAATTATCAAAGTTAATATATATGAATGTTTAGAATGGAACCATCTGAATCCATTAGTGAAATGTATACTAGATTCACTAATATTGTGAATAGCATGAGAAGCTTAGGTAAAGTTATTTCTAATGCTGAATTGGTGAATAAACTTCTCAGGTCACTTCCTTCATCATGGGATCCTAAGGTGACAGCCATTGAAGCCAAGGATGTCAACACACTACCTCTTGAGCAGCTTATTGGATCTCTTATGACATATGAGCTATCACTAAAGCAAAAGGTTGTGGACAATGACAAGAAGAAGAAGACTATAGCATTTAAGTCCACAACAAAAGAAGATACAAGTGATAATCTTGATGAGGAAGATGATGAAGATGAAACGGCTCTCATTATAAGGAAGTTTAGAAGGTTTATGAGAAAGAAGAAGTACAACTTCAAGAAGAAGCCTCAAAAGGGAGAGCCTAGTAAAGAGAAAGAAAAAGAGGGAGCAACCCACTTGCTTTGAGTGCAAGAAACCTGGCCACATCAAGTTGGACTGCCCCTTACTCAAGAAGAACATAAAAAATTAAGAAAGAAAGCCATGATGGCTACCTGGAGCGAGAGCGAGGACTCAAGCTTAGATGAAGAGCAGCAAGAGGTTGCAAATTTCTCCTTGATGACAAATAATAATGAGGTAATGTCTAAATCTAAAAATGAGTTTAGCTTTGAAGAATTGCATGAAGTTTTTAATAAATTAGTAGTTGAATTTTAAAAACTTAAAATGAAGTATAAAGAACTAAAGAAGCAAAATTAGGAATTGATTAAAACAAATGATAAGTTATTAATTGAAAATGATTGTTTGCTTCAAGAAAATAAGAAGTTAACTGATAAAATTACCTTTTTGAAAAAAAAAGGAAGATTTGAAAAAGAAAAAAATCATTTGCAACAACTGAAAATTTTGCTAAACAAAATAAAGAACTTTTGCAAGAAAACAAGAAGTACAAAAGTGAGCTTGAAAAATTAAAACCATTTGTTGAAAAGTTTTCTTATAGTTCTGAAAAACTTAATATGCTTTTAAATAATCAAGGAGCTATTTTCAACAAAGCCAAATTAGGTTTTAAACCTAAGAAATAACAAAAACTTTTCAAAAATTTCTTTGTACTTGCTTCATCTTTCATTACTTGTTATTTTTGTGGCAATATGGGACATAAATCTTATTTGTGCAACAAAACAAAATTGAGTAAAGATTGAAAAGTTTGGGTTCCAAAAGGAACCACATCCACTAACCCTAATGGATTTAAGATGACTTGGGTACCTAAAGTCTCCACCTGATTTGTTATTGTAGGTGGTCTTGCAACCAACAAAAGAAGATTGTGGTACCTCGACAGTGGTTGCTCAAGGCACATGACTGGAGATGTGGAGCAGTTCTCTTCTCTTGAATATCAAAATGGTGGAAATATAACCTTCGATGATAATGAAAAGGGCAAAATCGTTGGGATTGGTAAAGCCCATATCATCCCCTCTACTTATATTGATAATGTTATTTTTGTAGATGGTTTAAAGCATAATTTACTTAGCATTAGTAAGTTTTATGACAAAGATTTTAAAGTTATTTTTGAATCTTTCATATGCATTGTCTCTAGTCTTGATGACAATGGCATCAAGTTTATTGGTTATAGACATGGCAACATTTATATGGTTGATCTTGATGATCTTCCAGTACAAAATGGTCAATATCTAGTGGCAATGGAAACCAAGATCAATGAAACTAGTTGGCTATAGCATCGTAGACTAGGACATGCAAGCATGCATTTGCTTTCAAAACTTAACAAAAAGAATCTCATAAAAGATTTGCCAAAACTTAGTTTTGAAAATGATAAGATTTGTAGTACTTGCTAACTTGGAAAACAAACTAAATCTTCTTTCAAACCTAAGGAAGTTGTCTCTATATATCTAAATCCCTAGAATTACTTCATATGGACTTCTTTGGACCTACTACAATATCTAGTTTAGGAGGTAAGAAGTGTGGTCTAGTTATTGTGGATGACTTCTCACGTTTTACATGTGTAATATTTTTAGCTCATAAAGATGAAACATTTTTTGCATTCATTAAATTTTATAAAAGAGTCTCAAATAAAAAAGGTATTTCAATTATTTCTTTGAGAAATGATCATGGTACGGAATTTGAAAATCATAATTTTGAAAAGTTTTGTAGTGAAAATGGTATTCATCATAATTTTTCTGTACCTATAATATCTCAACAAAATGGGATGGTAGAAATAAAAAACAGAACTCGTGAAGAAATGGCACACACCATGCTTTATGAAAATGATTTGCCTAGATATTTTTGGGTGGAAGCCATAAACAATGCTTGCTCTATTTTGAATCATGTTTTAATCCAGCCTATTTTAAAGAAAACACCTTATGAGCTTTAGAGAGGTAGAAAACCTTCAATTAAGTATTTTCATGTTTTTGGATGCCGTAATTTTATTTTAAACAATGGCAAGGACAATCTTAGCAAATTTGATAATAAGTCAAATGAGGATATTTTTTTAGGTTACTCTACATCTAGCAAGGCATACAGGGTCTTCAACAGAATAACACTTTTTATTGAAGAATCCATCCATGTTGTATTTGATGATATTGACCAAAAATCTTCTAGAAAAGAAGATGTTATTGATGATGAAAAAGTATGAAAAAATCAAAAAAAGTGAACAACAATGAAGAGCCTTCCAAGGAGCAAGATGATAATCAAAATAATAAAGAAGAACAAATACAAGGAGTTGTCAACACATCAATGCCTAACCCACTACCTAAAGAATGGAGGTATGCTCATGGACATCCCAAAGAACTTATAATTGGTGATCCATCAAAAGGGGTAAGCACTCATTCTTCATTAAGAAATGTATATAATTATTTAGCTTTTGTTTCTCAAGTAGAACCTAAATCTATTGAAGAAGTTGAAAATGATTATAACTAAATAAATGCTATGCAAGTTGAACTAAATCAATTTAAAAGAAATAATGTTTGGACTTTAGTTGAAAGACCTACTAATGTTTCAATAATTGGTACAAAATGGGTTTTGAGAAATAAGCTTGATGAAAATGGATTTGTTACTAGAAATAAAGCTAGGCTAGTTACTAATGGATACAATTAGGAGGAAGGGATTGTTTTGATGAAATCTTTACTCCTATTGCTAGACTTAAGATAATTAGGCTATTATTGGCATTTACGTATTTTATGGATTTTAAACTATTTCAAATGGATGTCAAAAGTAATTTTTTGAATGGATTTATTGAAGAAGAAGTTTATGTTGAACAACATCCCAATTTTGAAAATCATGAATTTTTTGATCATGTTTTCAAACATCATAAAGCTTTGTATGGTTTGAAACAAGCTCCAATAGAGATTAAGTTCTTTATTGCTTAAAAATGATTTTTCTAGATGAAATGTAGATACCACATTACTTTTGAAAAAGAAGAATAATGATCTCTTAGTAGTACAAGTTTATGTCGATGACATCATATTCTATGCTACTAATGAATGTCTTTGTCAAGAGTTTGCAAAGCTAATATTGGGTGAGTTCGAGATGAGCATGATGAGAGAACTTAATTTCTTCATCGGACTCCAGATCAAGCAAACAAAAGAGAGGATCTTCATCAACCAAGCAAAGTATACAAGAAAAATCTTAAAGAAGTTTAGAATGGAGAATACCAGATCATTAGGTATGCCTATGAGCTTCTCTTGCAAACTTGATAAAGATGAATCAGGTAAAAATATAGACCAAAAGTTATATAGAGGTATTATTGGTTCATTACTATATTTAACTGCAAATAGGCCAGATATAATGTTTAGTGTTTGTATGTGTGCAAGATATCAGTCTACTCCTAAAGAGTCTTATTTATTGGCTGTTAAATGCATACTTAGATACTTGTCTGGCACTATGGATATTGGACTTTGGTACTCTAAAGATTCATCATATGAATTAATTACATATTCTGATATTGATTTTGCTGGATATAAACTTGATGAAATAGTACTAGTGGAACTTGTCAATTTCTTAGAGTTAATTTGATTTCATGAAGTAGCAAGAAATAAAATTTAGTTGCTCTATCTATGGTGGAAGCTGAATATATAGTAGTTGGAAGTTGTTGTACTCAAATTTTATAGATCAAATAACAACTCGAGGATTTTGGCATTAAATTAACTAAAATACTCATAAGATGTGATAATACTAGTGCAATCAATTTAACTAAAAATCCTGTGCAACATTCAAGAAGCAAACACATTGAAATAAGACATCACTTCATAAGAGATCATGTGCAAAACTCTAATGTGATGCTTAAATTTGTTTGTACTGATAATCAATTAGCTGATATTTTCACTAAACCCTTGAATGAAAAAATATTTTGCATGATTAGGAGAGAGTTAGGTATCATAGATCCCTTTGTGTAGGACTCCTTCAAATCTTGCTCTTGTGCTCTGAGCCATCTCGTTTAATTCTTAAACTCCTTTCTAAAATCCCCCTGGATTTTTTGAAAATTTTATAAAATTTTCTTTGATTTCTTGGCCAAGTGTCGACACTTGATTTTTGGCCAAGTGTCGACTCATGCCAAGTGTCGACACTTGACCAAAATTTAAGTGTCGACTCACGAGCAAAAATCCTATTTTTCTAGGGCATCACCTGTTCGAACTGTGCCACTTATCTTTTGTTTCTTCCTTGCCCTAGTGATCCCCATTCTCTCCGTTGTCCTTGGAACAGTGATTTTCCTGAAGTGTCCCTTGAAACTTCGGTAATTTCTTCTCTTTTCCCTCTTTTGGATCGATTCTTCACTATTTTATCCATGTCTTTCATTTGATTTTGTCCGATTCCTCATGGTTTTCATAATATTTCTCACTATTTCGGCCGAACCCCTCTTCCTGATCTCTTCAGTCTGTTTTTCTTTTGTTTTCTTGTGGATCGACCAAGACATTGCATTGGTTCTTCCACATTTCTCCCTTCTTTCCATTCCTTTGACCGCTTCTTGCTTGCTCTCTTTTCTGTTTTCTTTCTTCTTCCTGCCGGCCATTTTTCTTCTTTTGGTCTTTCTCCTCTTCCTTTTGACCACTCCCAGTTCACCCTTTCCTCTTTCTATCATTTCCCTCTGTTGGTGATCATGGGACCCCGCAAGCAAGTTGTCTCTAAGAAAAGATTGAGTCAGGGTTCTACTGAAAGAAGAACCAAGGCTTGAAGTGATAGAGAACAACAGTCTGAGCATGAGAGAGTGGCACCTCCTTATTCCCCCGCAGCAGACAGAGTATCAGTGAGATGATCATTGCTGGTCAATGAGTTGACTTAGCGTTCTTCGAACGTGAGGGTTTTCATCTTAGGCAGATTCTTAAGATAGCCAGCTTGACCTCCTTCTGTACTATGAAGAAGAAATATTATTTTCACCTCATCAGAGAGTTCTATGGGAGTTTGGCTTACGGTAGTTTGATATGGAGCGCTACAGTCCAAGGCATTGAGATTCCTATTTTTGAGGAGATTTTGTGCAGAGTCTGGGGTGATTGTTGCCACATGTGTTGGAGATAGGGAGGAGGCATTTTGATATATTATAGAGCGAGATGATGTTAGCGGTGTGACTCCAATCATCGCTAATCAGTTATCTATTGAGATGCGGCTCCTTCACCACTTCATAGTTAGGATTCTTTTGCTAAAGACTGGTCACTTTGATTTTATAATTGAGCGAGAGCTGATGTTGATGGTTTGCCTTACCCAAAGGGCGGCCGTCAATCTCCAAGCCCTGATGATGAGCCAGATGAGAGAGGCTGCGACCCAGCATCGACTGTGTCTTCCGTATGGGATAGGACTGACTTGTCTATTCAGAGCTTATCATGTTCCTTTGGAGGAGGAGGCCTCCAAAGATATTCTGCACACTGATGTGTATGACGAGTGGGCCCTACATCGTATGGGATATAAAAAGGTGGCTGATAGGTGGGTTCATAGAGAGTCTGGTCAGGAGCCACATAAGGAGGACGAGCTACGAGCTATAGAGGCAGGACCATTTGAGCCTACAAAGCACTTGACACCTCTTAGACCCGCACCTGTTGAGCTTCTGGATCTGAGCCTGTCTCATGAGCACCAGTACTTCACCTGCTGCCGGTCCTCGTACATCTACTAATTATCCTTTGAGGAGCATGTTAGACATGAGTTTGCTGAGGTCAGGAGTGAGATGATTGGACTAGGAGTCAAGACTACTCGACTCCGGATTGAGATTAAGGGACTGAGAGCACATACTGATAGTTAGCTCTCAAGGATCTGACAGACTATGGAGACAGGTTTTACCAAGATTTGAGATCTCCTGAGATCTCTCTTTCCTCCGATTGCACCCTTTGGTCCACCTCCTCCTCCGCCAGCAGATGATGGTGACACTCTTGGTGATGGTGGTGATGGTAGTGGTGAGGCTGGTGGAGGCACTGATGTCCTTGGTGATGATAGCATGGTAGTGACGATAGAGCAGGAGATTATAAGATTGTCAGTTGGGAGATTCAGACTCCTGATACTACCACTAATACTCCTAAAGATGCTCAAACCTGTCTTTCTGACTCCAGTAGAGACTCTACCTCCTCTCTCTACTAGATCATCTAGGGTTGTACCCCGTTTTGGTCCTTCCACTAGGACTAGGAGCCATAGTTCCCTTAAGACCCCTAGATCCCTTACTTCTAGGACTAGGATTAGTGCTCCTATTTACTTTGAGCTTCCATCTGATGAGGAGTAGCCTCACAGATGCTTATCATGATGTTTGTGTTATCTACTATGTATTAGCTTATTAGTCATGTATCAGTTTATGCTATGCAAGCAATGTTGTACTGAAATTCTCTTGCATATATGAAAGCTTTCTTTTCTTTCATGATTACTCTTCTTTTTATCCATTGGCTCTGATACCAACTGATATTTATATATTGTCGGATCATGGAGAGTTTACTCTTTTTAATGTTTAATGTTGACAAAAAGGGGGAGTAAAATAAATATAAGCATTTTAAGCATTTTTTATAAATTTTGAAATATTTCAGAACTTATCTAACATACGGGGAGAGAAAATAATCTTTTCAAACTTGTTTGGCACTTCTCCTCCATGAAACTATGTTGTATAAACCTTGATATGATGAATTTAAAGTATATGCTCACTTGAATAAGTATAATTGAATTTAAATGCTTATGATTGTTGGCTTTAGCCCTTGATTTTGATGACTAACAAAACGTTGAGTATATATTTTATACTAATATTTCAATTATAGTTATGAGTTTATGGATACAGGCACCTCAAATTCTCTATATAAAAGTATTAAGGCACTAATTGGATGCTAAGTACTTTTCATTGGTTAAGAGGTCTTCTCATCCAAAAAAGGCCTCAAAATAGATCAAACGGAGCCTTACAAAACGGGTGTTAAAGTTTAATTGAAGAACTTTTTGAATTTTGAAGGTTGGCACAAGTTTTTGATAAGTTGCAGAGTCAAGTAACGACTCATGGCACACTAAGTGTCGACACTTTAGAAGCTGGCAAGCTGAAATATCTTTGGTACACCAAGTATCCACTTACAGGAAGCAAGTGTCAACTCATGGAAGTCAGGTGTCAACTCATAAAAATGAAGTGTTGACTCATGGCCTGAGAAAATTGAAGATACAGAACTATGCCATTCGAAGGTTTTTCAATCAAGTGTCGACTCAAGAAATGCAAGTGTCGACGCATAGCCTGAGAACAAAAAAAGGATTTTCAAATGTTTATACCTTGAGTCAACTCATGCTAATCCAAGTGTCGACTCATGAAGGCTCAAGTGTCGACTCATAAAAGTCAAGTATCGACTCACGGGTTCTGACAGCTGTAACGACTATATTTTCTGAGAGGCAAAATTGATCCCTACAAGCTTTCAACGGCTAGTTTTGCTCCACCAACGGTCTCAAACCATTTTTTGAAAGTTCTTGAAATATTTAAGCTTCACCAAACTCGTTCATGAAGCATTTAACATACAAGAAAAAAACATTCCTTAAGAACTTCACTTCCAAAGTCAAAAGGAGAGCAAAAAAAAAGATTCCACTAAAAAAGTTTACAAGCCTTCATTTCAGCATTCCAAAAGTGTCTTTGAAGTGATTCCAAAGAGAAGTCAAGTCAAGCAATCATCAAGAGCCTCAAAGCTTCTACTTTCTACTCTATAAGAGAGTTTGATTCTACTTTTATTCTTGTATCTTTAACTTTATTGTTTGTGACTAGTTTCAAGGGTGTTTGAAACTAGGTGAAAGGCCTTTTAAGCCTGGAATTGGGATCCAAGCCTAGGTTGGCTTGAGTAAAGATTGTTGGTGTGCCTAAGTGAGAAAATCAACTTTGGGTTTGACTTGTGAGCCCGTTAAGACAAGTTGGCTGTATCTAGGTTAATTACAGTAAAATTTTTAAGGGAAATTGGGGAGTGGATGTAGGTGCTGGGCTTGCATCGAACATAAAGTTTTGTGTTTGTGTGTGTGAACTCTTTACTATTTTGCATTTACTGCTTATACTTTTAGCATTGCATCTCACTCACTTGTTGCACACTTGCATTGCTTCACAAACACATTAATTTCAACATATATCTATTTTATTTTTTTTTAAAGAAACCTAATTCATCCCTCTCTTGGGTTGCTACGCTGGGCAATAGACAACATTATACCATCCTTATATCTAAGTCTTCTAAAGGTAAGGGTTCTTTCTTTTACTTTATTTTTATCAAATTTTTAGTTATTGCCAATCATTTCCAACTTGAAAAGTTTCATTATTTCAGTTTGTCCATGAAGTAGCTATCATCGAATTGCCCATCATAGCAACCTAAGTGGGGGGTGAATTGGGTTTTTTTTTAAAAATTAAAACTAAGTATGTACTGAACTAATGTATTTGTGTAACAATGTGAATGTATAGAATGTGATCTAAATACAGTGATTTAAAGAATAAAGAGCAATGCAAGAGAAGGAAATGAGAAGGCAAACCACACACACAAACACAAGAAGTTTATAGTGGCTCGATGCACTATAAGCACCCACATCCACTTCCTAAGCTACCTCTTGAAAATTTTACTATAATCTACCAAAGATTACAGTCAATTTGTATTTAAGGGCTCACAAGTCAAACCCACAGTTGGTTGTCATATTTAGGCTCACCAACAACCTTTCCCACAAGCCAACCCTTGGTTTGTACTCCAATTCATGGCTTGGAAGGGCCTAACCCCTAGCTTCAGTACCCTTGAAACTAGTTACAGCAAATAAGACCAAAAGTATAGTTTAAGCATAAGAGAAAGCTCTCAAAAGAGCAAAAAATAATGTTGATGAATCTCTTCTTGAATTCTTGAGTTGTCTTCTTCGTCTTGGAAGCTTTCAATGAACACTTTTTGGAAATTGATTTGAAGGCTCAATAGCTAGAATGAAGGCTTTTCACTTGGAATCTTCTTTTTAGCTATCTCTTGTCTTTTCAATAGCTTTCAAGGATGATAGGAATTGTCTCTTGTGTATTCAATGAATTTGGTGAGTGACAAATATATCAAAAACCTTCAAAAATCTATTTGTGGCCATTGGAGAGGAGAAACTAGCCATTATGGATTGTTTGAATCAATTCTGAACTTCTGAAAATATAGTCATTACTGTTGTCAGAACCTTTGAGTTGACCTATGAGTCGATACTCTGGTCGACACTTGGATCAACACTAGGTGTAATTCTTGAAATCCATGGTTCTACTTCAATTCTGGTCTCAGGCTATGAGTCAATCTGTGAGTCGATACTTCAACTTTTGAGTCGACACGTGGGTCGATACTTGAGTCAGCACTTGGCAAAATATCCAGGAATGATACTGTTTTAAAACTTTCTTATTTCAGGCCATGAGTCAACCTATGAGTCAACACTTGGGTCAACACTTAGCATGTCGATAGAATTTCTGCATGCTAATCTTCAGAAGGTCGACACTAGGCTTTATGAGTCGATACTTGAGTCAACACTTAATTTATGCCAATCTCAAAGTATGTGCCAAGCTTCGAAACTCTAAATTTTATCCAATAAACTTTCAATTTCTTCTTCATAATGACCAAATTGATCAATTTCTTGACTTTCCAAAGTGATAAGACTTCTTAAACTTTGAAATTCATCTTGTATTAATATAAATGACTTTGATAATTTTATATAAAGAATTTAATGTACCTGTAACCTAGAATTCATAACTCCAATTGAAACATTAGTGCAAAACATATACTCAATATTTTGTCATTCATCAAAATCAAGGACCAAAGTTAACAATCTTCCTCTTTTTGATGATGACAAAACTTTGAATACATAAGCATTTAAGTTCAAATTTGGCTATTGTATTAAGCTGTCAAGTAAGCATATTTTCAAAGGCATTATAAATTGAACAAGTTCATCAAGCAAACTTCACATTTGTTAGCATATCAAAGTTCATGAAGGTATTTAGATGAAGATGCATCAGCTCTTTTATTCATACAATAATATTTCAAAGTTAGTGAGTCAAACAAAGTAAGATTTTCTCCTCCTTTTTTAAGTAGAATGTAAATTCTTGAAAATTTTGGATTTTTACTAAAGTTTTGGATTTTTGCTTATATAATCTATCTTACTCTCCCTTTTTGTCATCATTAAAATTAAAAGGATTTTCTCCCCCTTTATTAGTGCTTTTATCAAAAAAAGGTTAATAAGATAAAAAGAAGAGTAATAAAAGGAAATATAACTGTGATAGATAAAGAAGTTTCAGTATAGCAAATGATATCCTTGTAGATATCAATCTTACAAGACATCAACAAAATAGCATACATGAACTAAAATACACTATAGAAAGTACTAGTAACATGAAACACAAGATAAGCATAGCATCTGCGAGGCTACTCCTCATCAGATGAAAATCTAGTACAATAGCTGCCATGATCCTAGATGTAGATGGTCTAGGGGTCTTGTGGATCATGCTTCTGGTCCTAAGGGATGGGCCAGAGTGACCTAAGATCCTAGAGGTCTTGGTGGCACGAGTCTCAAAAGTATTAGCTGGTGTGAAGAATGGAGAATCTGTGGCACACTGATCAGTAGTAGTATCAGGGTCCATAGTCTGAGCTGAAGTATCTACTATACAACTAGAGGCTGATGCTTAGTGGATGGTGGGACATTTGGTGCAGACTCATCACATACTGCATCACCACCATTTGCTGGATCATCATCACCAGCATCACTATCATCGTCAGTATTGTCATACTCAGTATCCTCTGCAGTCTCCTTATCATCATCATCATCAGCTACATCCTCTATCTCATCATCTACTAGAGGAGATGGAGGTGGAATAGAAGGTCCTGCTGAAGGTGGAGGTGGCAACATGGATCTTAAAAGATCTTAGAGCTCAGTAAAGCCTACCTCCATACCCTATCTGATCAAAGTAAGCTTCTCATCAGTGCGTGCTCTTAGACTTTGCAGCTTTATCTATAGTCTATTGGTCCTAATAGATATGCTCAATACATCATCTTGGACCACAGTAATCTGCTCTATCAATCTCTCCTCTAATCCAGAGTCTATCACTGAAGTATGTCGAGGAGCTCGAGCAGAAGGGGGCATAGCTGGCCCAGACTTAGATTTGGTGACTGGTGCTCGTCTAGAGGGAGTCATCTGAGGAACGGGTGTAGAAGGTCTAGCCTCTACTACCCGAATCTCATCCTCCTCATCAGGCTCCTGGCCTGACTCTCTCCTCATCCATCTGCCCCCCACCTTCCTGTATCCCATCTGTTGTAATGACTTCTCACCATAAGTATTAGTGTTCTCTTTGAAGGCCTCGCCTTCTAAAGGTATCCCAAAAGCATAGAAAATATGAGTCAATCCCATCCCATATGGTAGACATAACCTCCTCTGGGTGGCCGTCTCACCCATTTGATGCACCATCAATAATGGAAGGTTGATGGCTGTCCTTTGAGTCAACATCAAGACAAACTCTCGCTTAGTGATGAAATAAAAATGACCTATCTTTGGAAGAAGAATGCAAGCAATAATATGATGTAGGAGTCTCATCTCCATAGACAGTTGACTCATAGAAATAGTAGATATACCTCTGATGTCATCTCGCTCCAAAATGCATCTATAAGTTGTATCTGTCTGCCACACAACTAACTATGAGTCTATGCTGAGGAATCTTCCATACCCAACTGAGTGTCTCTGGAGTAACTGGGATCTGTACACCCCTGACTTGAGCAGTTTAATTGATCCCATTTATGGCCATACTACCAAAAAACTCCCTCATCAAATATGGGTAGTATCGCTCTTGCATGGTGCATAAGGGGACTAGTCCCACAGCTCTCACCAGATCACCAATCACGAAACCCTCAAAGTCCAAAAATGATAGATCTATCCTCCTGCCATAAGTGATGACCTTCGCTGGCATCCTTTTGGCTACAGTGGAAGGCTGTGAAGGGGGTGCTCTCGCAGTCGCCTGAACCTCGGGCTCATCTTGCTGTCCAGCTGGATCAAGTCATGCCTTTGATCTCCTTTCCTCCATGCTTGCTTCTCCATGCTGAAACCTAGACCTTTTCTTTTGGAAAACCACCTGCTTCCTTGGACCCATGGCCACCGAGATAACAAGGGACGATCGAGATTAGTGGAGAGAAGGAGAATTTTGCCAAAAAAGGAAGGATAGGGTTCGGAAATCACTGTTAGAGGATGACGGGAGAGGTTAGGGACCACTTAGGAGAGAGAGGATTGAAAAAGAAATGGAAAAAGATCACTCGGTGATACCCTAAAAAATCTAGTCATCCAGTCATGAGTCGACACTTATGATTTGCTCAAGTGTTGACACTTCAATGAGTCAACACTTGAAAAAATCTCAAGTGTCAACACTTGGTCAAAAATTCAGAAAAAAATTAGGAAAAAATTTCAATAAATTGGTAAAATTTAAGGGGGGTGTCTAGGGATTATACCAAGTAATATTTGGGAGGATTTAGAACTTTTGAAAGAATTCAATGAAGTGTTTGAAAGAGTTTCAATCAAAAGGGTTAATGATGCTTAATTCTCTCCTAAACATGCAGAACCTATCTTCACTAAGGGGCTTAGTGCCAGCTTTTCTCGGCGAAGGAACAATTTGATATCCTATTGAATTTGTTAGGGTCCAATTAACAAAATAACAAATTCATAGCCTTTGCATTAAGCTAGCTTGCTTAATGTCATTCTCATCCCAATCATCTTCTAATTTGGGAGTGAAAATGCCATTAACTAAAATAGTGGGCTGATGAGGACTTTTAACAATGGTCATTAGCCTAATCCTTGCTCAGCTTGCTCCGAACACTATCAGGGCCATTTCCTGTTTCACTATTCTTTGTCACTTCCATAGGATTGTCATCCATTTTTTCTTGTTCAGGGCCCTTTTCATCCTGAATATTAAAAAGTGGGGGATGATTTGAGGCTTGACCCTTAACAATACCAATACAAATTTGGACTACCATTAGATCTTTAACTCAAGATCATTAGATCTTTAACTCAAGATCATTAGATCTATACATTGAGTACCAAGCTCTAATACCATTTGTTACCCAGCATAGCAACCCAAGAGTGGGGGTAAATTGGGTTTTTAAAAAAATTAAAACTATGTGCTAAACTAATGTGTTTGTGTAACAATGTGAATGTGGAGAATGTAATCTAAATGTAGTGCTTTAAAGAATAAAGAGCAATGCTAGAGAAAGAAATGAGAAGGCAATAAATGAGATTCTATTGATGAATAAGCAATCAATTCTATTGATGAATCTCTAGAATATCATAGTCCAATATCTATTATGCTAGATAGATATACGTTTAACAACCAATAAATAAGATTCTTCAGGAGCAGATTAATATCTAGCACACATACATATGCTAAACATAATATCTGGTCTACTTGCAGTTATGTACAATAATGAACCAATGATACCCCTATATAATTTTTGATCAACATTTTTACCAGATTCATTTTTGTCCAGTTTGCAAGAAGGGCTCATAGGTGTACCTAATGGCTTGGTCGTCTCTATCCCAAACTTCTTTAAGATTTCTTTTATGTATTTAGCTTGGTTGATGAAGATCCTTTCTCTAGTTTGCTTTATTTGGAGTTCAAGGAAGAAGTTTAGTTCTTCCATCATACTCATCTCGAACTCTTCCTACATAAGCTTGGCAAACTTTTGACAAAGTATTTCATTAGTAGCACCAAAAATGATATCATCAATATAAACTTGTATTACTAAGAGATCATCATTTTTTTTTTCAAAAATAGTGTAATCTACGTTGCCTCTAGAAAAGCTATTTTCAAGTAGAAATTTACTTAACCTATCATACCAAGCTCTTAGAGCTTGTTTTAAACCATATAAAGTCCTGTGATGTTTAAAAATATGGTTAGGATAGGCATGATTTTCAAAACCAGGGGACTGTTCAACATACACTTTGCTTCAATAAAACCATTTAAAAATATACTTTTAATATCTATTTGAAATAATTTAAAATTCATAAAGTAATCAAAAGCAAAGTAACCTAATTGCTTCTAATCAAGCAACCGGAGCAAAAGTTTCATCAAAATCAATACCCTATTCTTGATTATAAGCTTTTGCTACCAATTTAGCTTTATTTCTAGTTACTACTTTATTTGTATCAAGTTTATTTTTAAAAACCTATTTGGTTCCAATAATTGAAACATTAGTAGGCCTTACAATTAAAGTCCAAACTTTATTTCTTTTGAATTGAATTAATTTATCTTACATAGCATTTATTTAATTAGGATCTTTTTTAGCTTCTTCAATTGATTTAGGTTCTACTTGTGATACAAATGCTAAATAATCACACACATTTCTTAGTTAGGAATGAGTATTTATCCCTTTTGATGGATCACCAATTATAAGTTCTTTAGGGTATCCATGAGCATACCTCCATTCTCTAGGTAATGGTTTGGGTGTTGATGAAGCCCCAACTTCTTGTACTTATTTTTCTTCATGGTTTTGATCACCTTCTTGCTCTATGGAAGGTCCTTCATTGATTATCAATTTTTCAATCCTTTGGATACATGTTTCATCATCAAAAGGATCTTCTTTTCTAGAAGATTTTTTGTTAATTTCATCAAAAACAACATGAATGAATTCTTCAACAAGAAGTGTTTTTCTGTTGAAGATCTTGTATACCTTGCTAGAAGTAGAGTATTTAAGAAGATACCCTCATCTGACTTGGCATCAAATTTACTTAGGTTATCTTTGACATTGTTCAGAATGACACAGCGGCACCCAAATACACGAAAATACTTGATGGTTGGTTTTCTACCTTTCCAAAGTTCATAAGGCATTTTCTTCAAAATCGGTCGGATCCAAACATGATTTAAAATATAACATGCAGTGTTTATGGTTTCTGTCCAAAAATATCTAAGTAAATCATTTTTACAAAGCATAGTGTATGCTATTTCCTTCTAGTGTCCTATTCTTTATTTCTACCATCCCATTTTGTTAAGATGTTCTAGGTGCAGAAAAGCTATGATGAATTTCATTTTTATTACAAAATATTTCAAAATCATGATTTTCAAACTCAGTTCCATGGTCACTACATAAATAGATAATTGAAACACCTTTTTCATTTAAAACTTTCTTATAAAACTTGATGAATGTAGAAAATATTTCATCTTTTGAGATAAAATTATTATCCATATAAAACATGAGAAATCATCTACAACTAATGGACCATACTTCTTGCTTCCTAAACTAGTTGTTCTAGTAGGTCCAAAGAGGTCCATATGAAGCAATTCTAAGGGTCAGATGTAGAGACTACTCCTTTTGATTTGAAAGATGATTTTGTTTATTTTTCAAGTTGACATTCACTATAAATCTAATCCTTTTCAAAGGTAAGTTTTGACAAATCTTTTATAAGATTTTTTTAGTTCAATTTGAAAAGCAAATGTATACTTATATGCCCTAGTCTACGATACCAAAGTCAACTAGTTTCATTGATTTTGGCTTCCATTGCTACTGGGCATTGACCATTTTGCATAGGTAGATCATCAAGATCAATCATGTAAATGTTTCCATGCCTATGACCAATGAATTTAATGCCATTGTCATCAAGACTAGATAGATATGATGCACATAGAAAATTCAAAAACCAAATTGAAACCTTAATCACAAAATTGGATTATGCTAAGCAAATTATGTTTTAAATCATTAACAAGTAGAACATTATCAATATAAGTAGAGGGGGTGATACGGACTTTACTGATACTAATAATTTTACCCTTTTCATTATCACCAAATATCACATTCGTACTATTTAGAGCCTCAAGAGATGTGAATTGCTTTACATCTCTGGTCATGTATCTTGAGCAACCGCTATCAAGGTACCATAATCTTTTTTTTTCTTGGTTGCAAGATACACCTCTTTTTCATTTGCCATGAAGCAAATATTGGCAACCTCTTGCTGCTCTTCATGGAGCTTGAGCCTTCACTCTTACTCCAAGTCGCCTTCATCATTTTCTCTTTGAATTTCATTTTGATTTTTTTGAGAGTGGGGCAATCCATTTTATAATGACCGGGCTTCTTACACTCAAAATAGATTGGTTTCTCCCTTTTCTTCTCCTTACTAGGCTCTCCTTTTTGTGGCTTCTTCTTGTAGTTATACTTTTTCTTCCTCATGAATATCTTAAACTTTCTCGAGATAAGAGCCATTTCATCTTCCTCATCTTCCTAACTGAAATCATCAATAGATCCTCCTTGTTTATGGACTTGAATGTAATAGTCTTCTTTTTCTTGTCATTGTCCACCACTTTCTGCTTTAAGGATAGCTCGTATATCATAAGTAATCCCAAGAGCTACTCAAGAGGAAGAGTGTTGACATCCTTAGCTTCTTTAATAGCGGTGACTTTTGGATCCTATGATGATGGAAGAGACTTGAGGATTTTGTTGACAAGTTCAACATTAAATAAAACTTTTCCCGAACTCCTTATACCATTAACAATGTTAGTAGACCTAGTATAATTTCACTAATTGATTCATTTTGTTCCATCTTAAATATCTCATAAGTATGGATGAGCATGTTAACTTTGATATTCTTCACATGATGTGTACCCTCATGAGTAACTTCAAGTGTATCCCAGATTTTTTTGGCGGAGGAACAATTAGATATCCTATTGAATTTCCTAGGATCCAATGCATAAAATAACAAATTCATAGCCTTTGTATTAAGCTCAGCTTGCTTAATGTCATTCTCATCCCAATCATCTTCTAATTTGGGAGTGGAAATGCCATTAACCAAAATAGTAGGCTAATGAGGACCTTTAACTATGTTCTTCCAGATATTGTAATCTATGGCTTGAATGTAGATGCGCATGCGTGTCTTCCAGTAAGTGTAGTTTTTTCCATTAAAAAGTGAGGGATGGTTTAAGGGCTCACTAGTCAAACCCATAGTTGGTCACTTAGGCTTACCAACAACCTTTTCCACAAGCCAACCCTTGGCTTGTATTCTAATTCATAGCTTGGAAGGGCCTAACCCCTAGTTTCAATACCCTTGAAACTAGTTATAGCAAATAAGATCAAAAGTACATTTTTAAGCATAAGAAAAAGCTCTCAAAAAAGCAAAAAATAATGTTGATGAAGCTCTTCTTGAATGCTTGAGTTGTCTTCTTCTTCTTTGAAGCTTTCAATGAACACTTTTTGGAAATTGATTTGAAGGCTCACTAGCTAGAATGAAGGCTTTTCACTTGGAATCTTTTTTTTAGCTCTCTCTTATCTTTTCAATAGCTTTCAAGGATGATAGGAATCGTCTCTTATGTATTAAATGAGTTTGGTGAGTAATAAATACATCAAAAACCTTCAAAAAATCATTTGTGATCATTAGAGAGGAGAAACTAGCTGTTATGGATCGTTTGAATTAATTCTGAACTTCTAAAAATATAGCCATTTGATGTGGGACTATTTATGCATGCTAATTATTATTTGTTGTTAAGCATTAAGTTAGGAGTTTGTATCCCGAATTTTTAGGCAAGATATTACGTAGGGAATTCTATAAAAAATCTGAAGCACAGGTATGCAAAAATAAATCCTAAAAATGAAGAAACAGGATCGCCAAGGCTGAGAAGCCCTGGTTAGGACTAGCTCTTCTGCAATACTGCTACCAGAGGAGTCTAGGAAGTGTGCATGGTAGAGATTTGAAGATCAATCCATGAAGAGTTCACTTTACGCTCTCGGATATGGCCTGAAAAATAAAGCTATCGACCTTGTAGATTCATGGCTTTCTATTCGATAGCCTGAAAGCTGGTCAGATGGAATCCTTGGATTCGTGAACTCTGAGGGACTTGCAAATCACCTAACAGGGGTTAGAAAATGAAGAAGAAGAAGGCTAAATCATTGAAGGAAGAAGGAAATGAAGAAGTTTGAAAAGGGCGGCTAAGTGATGAAGAGGGATGGCGGCTTAGAGGCAGGGCACAGGGATCACACAGAAATCCTAAGGGATCACACAGATACCCTTAATCTCACTAAAAATTCACACAAAATTCACTCATAAAGTTGAGAAGAACTCAAGAATTTTTTTATATTCATTAACATTAAAACAAACAAGAGAGTGTGGGGTATTTATAGATGTTTTCCATGTCCTTTCCTTGTTAGGATAGAATTACAAAGTTGAGTGGGAGAGAGATTACAAAATTGCTTAGAAGTAGGAGTATACAATTTGAGTAGAACTAGAACAAAATCTCCTTAATTAATTTGGACTTCTCTCATTCTTTGACTTGGTCAAAAGCTCCCTCTTGGGCTTGGAAGCCTAAATGGACTTGGGCTTGAACTTTAGGATAGCAAGGGCATCCTCCAATTTAGCTTTGGGAGCATGGGCTTGATGTAAGGCTTGGGCAGCCTCCAAGGTTGGCGCATGGGCTTGGTCCATGGTTGGTGCATGGGCTTGGTACTTGTCCCCTGGTGGGTTGGAAACTCCTGGGCACCCATTTAAAGTTAGACTGGTATACACCTAGGGTGCCATGGGCTTCACTTGAAATTGGACTTCTGGGCTGGGGCGCTTTGAAGAAGAATATGCCTGGAATCTTCAAGTGGAAAGACTTTGTGGCCTTCTACTTTGGTGATCCTTTTCTTGTGTGAAACTAGTACTTGACATGGACTTGTAACTTGTACTGAACTTACAGGACTCAATTGGACTGGTTAAGATAACTCAACCTATTACAGAACTCAATTCAACTCAATTGGACTAGACTCAACATAGGACTTGAACAAAACTACAGGACTTAAATTGACACAAGATCCAAAATGACATAACAAGACCAAAATAACTATAGACTCACAATGAGCTGACTTGAATAAGTATGCTCAACTGAGCTGAACATAACCAAAAAACTTAACTCATAAATCCTAATGGTATGAGTCCACCTTAAATACAGGATCAAGTGTAACAAGGCCTGAAAACAAAACTCAAGGCCCAAATACAATACTCAAATGGATAACATAGCCAGATTATTGGACTCAAGACAAAATTTGAATCATGGCTAAAGGACTCAAGCTCAGGGACCTAAGTGAACTAGGATTGACCTAATGTCCCCATCAAATCTTCTAGGGTGGGAGGAACTGAACTCCATCAAGTAGGGGTCGCTCTAGCTCTGGTGTCGCTCAAGGAGGTATGGGTTAAGGCACTGCAAGTCCTCTCGAGTAATCCACGAATTGTCGGATTCCGGTCAACCTTGCCAATGGACTAGGTAGTGTTAATAGCCGCCACCTTGGGTCGTGATAGCTTGATCATCCAGGATATGCTCAATCTGTTTTTCTCTCTTAAGCCAATTTATATGTGGACACTCTGGATTAGTTTCGCTCTCAAAGAATGGAGTAGGTCCAAAATCCTCACTGGAATCACTGTCGATGCCCTATACTCAACTAAGTCTGCGATATTGAAGGTAGAGCTATTGCCTAAATCCAGGGGTAGATCTAGCATATAGGCTTTGGATCCTACCTTCTCTATCACTCTAAAGGGTCCAGCTCTGCGAGCATGAGGCTTCTTAACCATAACAAAATCTCTTATATTAAATTTCTTGGCTCTCTTTCAGGAATTAGCCAGTTTGTTTCAAAATTAATGCTTAATGTGGATGATGCACTTGACTTGTACTGACACCTAACAAAAATGCAAACTCAATTATGCATTCATATTGCAAGCAACTTTATTGGACTCCTTGGGCTTAAACCTAGCAGACTATAGACTCTCTAAGTTTGACCCAGGTTTGGCATGATACGAAAATTTACAATGAACTTCTAGTAAATGCCATAGAGTATGCCAGAAGTAAGATGCAAACCTAACATGGACAATGAATGTATGCAGTATGCTAATCTCAATAAAATGCAATCTAATGATCTTAGAAATGCTGGAAGTTTCTGGAAAGGGTAGAAAATAAGAGGTGGAGTCAGGGTTAGTTTGGTAGGGTATGGAATAAAAAGATGGTTCAGGGTTAATCGAAAAAAATAAAATACAAGAAGGGGTTTCAGGGATAAATCCTAGACAAATGAGGTTGACCTTACGGGGTTGAGGTATATCTATGGGGTCTGTATAATGGAAGAACGGGTCACTAATCTCAGGGAAGAGATCTTCAATAGGAACTATAGAAGGGGATTCATCCTGAGGGTACTGATAAGCCAAATCCTCAATAAAGTCTTCTGGTTCATGAAATTTAGGACTAGGTTCTATAATTTGGCTTTCTTTTAGTGGCTCCTCAAGTAAGATTTTAACAGTAGTATATGGGTTCTCTTCCTCTAACTGTGCTTCCACTACAAGTTCAGTTTGGGCATGGTCAGGGTCAGTTAACTCTAGATTGGCTTCAGTCTGGTTATGGTCAAGGTCAGCTAATTCTAGGTTGGCTTCTACTTGGGTATCTATTGGGTCAACTAATTCTAGGTTTTCTATAAGGAACTCCTCTTCTTCCTCATACTCGTCCACTAAGCTCTCATTAGCTTCATACTCCTTTACCAGACTTGGATCAGCCTCACATACTTCTACATTAGGTTCAGACTCATCTTCATCTAGCTCACCTAGGAATAAGGCGCTGACTGGACATTGGCTAACAAAATGGCCTGGTTTGCGACATCTAAAACACACTCTCGAGGGATTGGAACTCTTCTGAACCTTTATAGACTTGCCTCTATCTTCCATATGGACCATAATGGTACTAGGCTAGGGTTGGCTCGGTTGGGTTGGTTAGGATCTGGTCCTGGGCTAGGGGCACTAGTCCTAAAAAATTTAGGTTGACTAAAGCAAAGTGGACTAATACTAGGCTCATATCTAAGGGTACTAATCTTATGAAATTTAGGTTGACTAGGAAAAAACTGATTGGCACTAGGCTGATACCTAGGGGTTATGGGTTCCTAGGGCTCATTGGACAAGGGTTCAGCTCTATAGGTCTGGGGTTTACTGGACTTATAGGATGTGGGTTTAGATCTATGGATTAATTGGTCGATCCTATTGGTCGCTTGGTTATTTCTTTGGATCAATTGGTCAAGTCTTTGATTTATTTGGGTATTGGATTAGTCAAACTTGAGGTTCATCTAGGCAAATTGGTTTTGGGATTGGGTGGTTGATTAGACGAT
The DNA here is from genome assembly GCA_021397845.1 of Areca catechu. Lineage (NCBI taxonomy): Eukaryota > Viridiplantae > Streptophyta > Magnoliopsida > Arecales > Arecaceae > Areca > Areca catechu. The sequence continues at coordinate 140,440,626 of CM038053.1, read as the reverse complement.
GATCTTTTCACTCATGGCCTTCATGAGCGTCTCAAAATTAGGTTTCATGTTTGAACTAGGTTGGGGTTTAGACTGTTTGTATTGGACTCCTGATCTGGTGGTCACGCAATCAATCAAATAAGGTGGTATGATGCAATCAGGCACACAAAAAGAAAATGAACTATAATTTTCTAGACCTAAAGCCAAAATTGAATGAGCCTACTCAACTTATACTTAACTCGGCAGCTAATCCTTCCATTGTCCAGGTAGGAGGTGGGGTGGTGGGAGGCTCCCCCTGCCTATGATAGGGTCCTAATTAAAAACCACCAGTCCACTTAGGATGTTTGCCTCTGGACCTCTAGCCTTAGACACCATTTTTCAGTAATAGCTGGGGAATTAGGTGCATTAATTGGCCCACACAATTCGGACCTGACCTGTTGGTGTCCCTAAACTCACTAGAGCAATTAGGTTGCTAATTGATTTTAGTTAAGACTTGGGTTCTGATGCTGGGTTGTTGTTTTGGGCCCAGGACAGGTGATGAAATCTTGCCCTGATCTGAGAAAGGAAGTTGCCCTTAAGATTGATTAAATGAGATGATGAACACACTATGAGCCATAATGCAATCTAATAACAATCAAAAAAATAAAATATTTTTTTTGTCTTTTATGAGGTGGCAAATTAAATTTAAGTTGATTAAATTAGCAAACAAAATTTGGACTTGGGTGAGGTAGGGTTTGGAAGTTGATTAGATTTGGTTTGATGAAGTATGCAGAACATAAATTATGGTTTAATTTGATGCAAAATTTGGTTCAGTTTTTAGTGTAGAAAAACTCAAAAAAATTCCAAGATAGAGTACGAACAGTGTAAACAATCCCTATCAAATTTCATGTAGAGAAAAATTCGGATGATGATGCAACACCTATGGTTTTTAGACTGTGTGCAGAAGTTCAGGATTTCTGTTAGGATTTCTAAGATGCAAAAAGTTTTTTAATTGTTGTTTTGATAAAATAATTAAAAATCATTATAATTATTAGGACTAAACATAGAGTGTAAAATATAAATTTCAATGAAAAATAAAATTCCTAAATGATGAAATAGACTAAAACTCATACCCCTAATGCAAAGATAGGATGCAGAAGTTTTCTAGGGCAAAAAAAAGTAGGCATGCAAAAATTCTACAAACCTAAATAAATTATGAGAAAATTCTCAAAAATAATATCAATTACGAGAAACCTAGAAAAATAAAATTAGAATTTTTTGATCTATCTCCATGCAAAAACAAAAAAAACAATAGACTGTGTATAGGAATTATGGGATGCAGAAACTAGCCATAAATATGCTCTGATACCAAATGATGCGGGACTATTTATGCATGCTAGTTACTTTTTTGTTGTTAGACATTAAGTTAGAAGTTTGTATCCTGAACTTCAAGCCAAGATATTAAGTACAGAATTTTATAGAAAATTTGAAGCACAAGCATATAGAAATAAACACTAAAAGTGAAGAAATAGGACCACCAAGGCGAGAAGCCCTGGTTAGGACTAGCTCTCTTCTACAATACCGCTACCAGAGGAGTCTAGGGGGTGTATCTAGTAGAGCTTTGAAGATCGATCCATGAAGAGTTTGCTTTACGCTCTCGGATGCGGCCTAAAAAATAAATCTATCAACCCTGCAGATTCGTGGCTTTCAATATGGTGGCCCGAAAGCTGGTCAGATAGAATCCTTAGATTCGTGAACTTTGAGGGACCTACAAATCACCTAACAGGGGTTAGAAAACAAAGAAAAAGAAGGCTAAATTGCTAAAGGAAGAAGGGAAGGAAGAAGTTTGAAGAGGCAGCCAAGGGATGAAGAGGGCTGGTGGCTTGGAGGCAGGGCATAGGGATCACACAGAAATCCTGAGGGATCATATAGATATCCTTAATCTCACTAAAAAGTCACACAAAATTCACACATAAAGTTAAGAAGAACTAAAGAATTTTTTTATGTTCATTAACATTAAAACATACAAGAGGGGGTTGGGTATTTATAGATGTTTCCCATGTCTTCTCCTTGTTAGGATAGAATTATAAAGTTGAGTGGGAGAGGGATTACAAAATTGCTTAGAACTAGGAGTATACAATTTGAATAGAACTAGAACAAAATCTCATTGTTTAATTTGGATTTGTCTCCTTCTTTGACTCGGTCAAAAGCTCCCTCTTGAACTTTAGGGTACAAGGGCATCCTCCAATTAGGCTTTGGGTGCATGGGCTTGATGCAAGGCTTGGGCTGCCTCCATGTTTGGTGCATGGGCTTGGTACTTGTCCTTTGGTGGGCTGGAAACTCCTGGGCACCCATTTGAAGTTGGACTGGAATACACCTGGGGCGCCCTGGGCTTCGCTTGAAATTGGACTTCTGGGCTGGGGTGCCTGGAAGAAGAATATGTCAGGAATCTTCAAGTGGAGAGACTCATGGGCTTCTACTTTGGTGATCCTCTTCTTGTGTGAAACTGGTACTTGACACAGACTTGTAACTTGTACTGGACTTATAGGACTTAATTAGATTGGTTGAGACAACTCAACTTATTATAGGACTCAATTCAACTCAACTAGACTAGACTCGACATAAGACTTGAACAAAACTATAGGACTCAAATTGACACAAGACCCAAAATGACATAACAAGACCAAAATAACTATAGACTCACAATGAGCTGACTTGAACAACTAAGCTTAACTGAGCTGAACATAACCAAAAAACTTGACTCATAAATCCTAATGGTGTGAGTCGACTCTAAATACAGGACTCAAGTATAACAATGCTTGAAAACAAAACTCAAGGCCAAAATACAAGACTCAAATGGCTAACACAGCCAGATTATTGGACTCAAAGATAAAATTTGAATCATGGCTAAGGGACTCAAACTCAAGGATCCATAGTGAATTAGGGTTGACCTGATGTCCCCATCACCATTACTGTTGTCAGAACCTTTGAGTCGATACTTTAGCTTGTGAGTCGACAGTTGGGTCGACACTTGAGTCAGCACTTAGCAAAAAATCTAAGAATAATCCTGTTCTATAACCTTCTTGTCTCAGGCCATAAGTCGATATGTGAGTTGACCTATGAGTTAATACTTGGGTCGACACTTGGCATGCTGGCAGAATTTCTATATGCCAATCTTCAGAAGGTTGACACTAGGCTTCATGAGTCGACACTTGAATCGACACTAAGGTCGATACTTGATCTATGCCAATTTCAAAGTGTATGCCAAGCTCTAAAACTCTAAATTTTGTCTAATATACTTTCAATTTCTTCTTCATAAGGACCAAATTGATCAATTTCTTGGCTTTCCAAAGTGAGAAGACTTCTTAAACTATGAAATTCATCTTGCATTAATGTAAATAACTTTGATACTTTTGTATAAAGAATTTGATGTACCTGTAATCTAGAATTCATAACTCCAATTGAAACATTAGTACAAAATATATACTCAACATTTTGTTATTTATCAAAATCAAGGGCCAAAGCTAACAAGACCACCAGAGCCTAAAAAGAGGTGGTCAAAGAACTCAAACAAACTTTTAGGGCCATGTTAAAGAAGATCTCTAAGGAAAACACTATATTAAGGAAGGAGTTACGTTGGACGTAGAACCACTCAGCCAGTTTAGAGGCTAAATTGAGAAAGAAAAAGAAAAAGCTTTTGTCTAACAAGGCCATCATTAAAGACCTAAAGAAGAAGCTTGATGAAGTGGTTGCTCGGGCGATGGAGGTCAAGAAATAAACCAAATAAGCGAAGGTTGATGCTTTAAAGGTAGTTGACAATTACAAGAATTTAGCCAATTTCAAAGAAGTAAATGGAGCATCATACTACAATTATGAGTATGGCTTTGATGATTACAAGGACAAGGTTATGGAGCTTTTTCCAAATTTAGATCTTAAACAGGTAACCCTTCTAGGACAAGAAGAAGAAGAAGAAGAAGAAGAAGAAGAAGAAGCTGGAGGGAAAGGTGAAATCTGGGAGGCAATTATTGAAGAAGCGATTCTCCTAACCATTCTTGAAGATATCTCAATCAAGGAAGTGGCCCACTCAATAGATGAAGTGTACCAGGAGGTGCTTCCAGATGATGAATAAACATAGAAGACTTCTATCCTTTCATTTTTTGCTTTATAATCTTTATTTCTAGCTTTCACAACTTTTTGGGAGTCGGCCTTTATCCAACTTTTGTAAAGACTATAAACTTCCTGTAGAAACATCAATAAAACTTGCTTTCTTCATTCAATGTCTCATTATAAACTAGGTCAATCAATTAACTACTATTTTAAACTAGGTCAATCAATTAACATTAATCGATTAACTAATGCTAGCTGACTAATTGAAACCATAACTGATATGGTCAACTTCATCAATTAACTTTCATGGCATTGTCGGCCACATCAACTAAATTGAAATGGCTAAGTAGTTAACCAACTTAATACTATCGATTCTAGTTGAGCGATTAAACTATCTTTTAGATTGTCCATCATACTGATTGTTGTTGGCATTAGCCAACTATTTTTTAACATTATTAAACATACTAATTATAGTCGAGTATTAGCCAACTATTTTTAATATTGTGAGACATATCGATTGGTTTTAGATAGTTGGTGTTGCTGCCAAGATTTCCCTTGCCTATAAACTCGGTGGGTCTCGATGCCATGTTAATTGCTTTGGGAGAGGTCGGGTCCCTTGCCTCTGGACGTTCCTAGCTGCCAAATGGTCCTGCAAGGAAGAGAACCTGGGTCAGGGGTATCGATAGGGACATTCTGATAGTCAAGTTAGTTTGGCGATCAAAGATAATAGTTTCTCTATCAGGAGGCCTAGATGACCATCGTGAAGAGAAAGAATGAGAGATTTTTTCTTCTCTTTCTAAGCAACGGGGGGTTGCTTGTCACTTACCTTGGTCGGAGGTCCCTCTTACCTATATATAGAAAGTGACACCATTAGATAGGGTATGCTATCATAGCAGTGCATTCCCCAGAGAGGGGGCAGGCTTCGTAGAACCTCGTGGGATAGAAACTGAAGTCCTAGCAGAGCACTCTCCTACGAGGGATGCAGGTGGTGTGCTATAGGACCTGTGGTCTTAGTAGAGCATGCCTCTACAAGGGATGCAGGTTCGGTGGAATGCCTTCTTCCCTTCGCAAGGTATTCCTTCCCGAGTATCATGATAGGTTTGATAGAGATGGCGACACCGCACCCCTCGTCGCTATCTAGGTGCTCTACTATAGCATTGGAACCAGGTGGGCTGTACATGCCCACCTGGGGTTGTGACCTTTTGTCAAATATTCGATCCATTTTCTCATCTCGATCTATAGGGGAATATCCTTCTATAACCAGGGCCCAACCTAGCTAAGAGCTCTACTCGGCTAGGAGCTTTACTTGGCCAGGGGCTCTACTCAACCAGAAGCTTTACTTGACCAGGAGCTTTATTCAACCAGGGACTCTATTCGACTAGGAGTTCTACTCAGCCATAAGTCTACTTAACCAGGAGCTCTACTTGACTAGGAGCTCTACCCAACCAAGAGCTTTCTTGGCCAGGACGCAGCCCATAGGCACCACGTCAGCAATTAGTCATGTTAAACATGGGTGCCATGTTAGCTGTCAACCATGTCAGATGCCCCCCACTCCTAAGTCCAGAATGCGCTATGACTTTCTGAGTTTGGGGCAAAGGAAGTAATTCGATGTTGCTAATGTGGAAGGGCCCCCAGGCTCATCATTAATGGCCATGACCTTTGATGATCTGTAGATCGCCTGCCCACCAATCAGGAGTCACACATCAGTGGTGGGTGGCAATCTAAAATGATGTCTTCATGTCCCCTAGCATGGTGGTTCATAAATCAAAGCACCTCAAGTGGTGGAATGTGTCCTGATCCCATCGGCCAATGGGGGGAAGGTCATATCCGACCATTGGACATGGCTTCAAGAGGGGTTTTGCTATCCATTTTGGAAAGACATCTCATTCCATTGTGTCCTTTCAGAACCGTCGAGGGGGGGAGGAAAAGAGGAGAAAAAGGGAGTTCCTCACCCATATTTGGAAAGCTCAACTCGAAGCCTTGTATAGGTTAGTCCCTTCTCTCTGTCCTCCCATTATTTCTAGTCCACATCGGGGGAGCATTCCTTATCCATAGCCTTAGGCCTTCTTTTCTTCTTTCTATTCTTCGAGTGCCCATGAGTTCCTTCGAAGGTGAACACCATTCCTTGGAGCATGCCCTGGGTCACCCAAGTGTTACAGAGTCATCTCGATCTAGACATCCTACCTCGGATAGCGAGAAGGAGGAAAATGTCCCCTTCTGAGTCCTTTGGGGTCCCTACCGGATGGTGGAACCCATTGTTTTTGCCTTGCCTCTCCTCCATCATCCCCGAGCTAGGACCTGGCCAGTTCATTGGGTGTTGCCTCGATGATGACTAGGGCAGATGCCCTTCATCTCTACGGGGTATATGGGATCCCCGAGTCCATCCGAATCATGGCCCCAGGCCCGAATGAGTGGGTTATTTCAAGCGAGCCGGGCTGGATCACCTTATATGATAACTTTTTCCTTGCTGGCTTCCGACTCTCTCTCCATCCTTTTTTATCTTGTCCTTCTTAGATAACTATAAGTTAGTTCCAGCCCAACTTATCCCGAACTCCTTCAAAGGTTATCTGCTGCTTCATCATCCTGTGCCATTTCCATGATGTGGTTGCATGGTTTTCCCTCTTTAGGGCTCTATTTATCTTGAAGCACCATCCTGCAAATAAGGGGTGGTGGTTTGTTACACCCCATCTCGAGATCCTTCGGTTTGACCTGCCCACTTTCATCAAGAGATGGAAGAACCAATACCTCTTCGCTTTGGTCAAGGGAGTTAATTAGGTTTGGAGTGACCATGACCGGTCCCCTAATCATAATGCCATGATGGAGATTGCTGATCAAGAGGTGTATGACCAGCTTATTACCTCGAAGGTTCCTTGTGAGTGGGACCTCCTCTCCGACCAAAATGTTTTCAACATTGAGATCAGCCCGATCTAGTCTCTTGGTAAGGTCTAAGATAAACTTTCTCTTATGGCTTCTAGCAATTAACTGAGTTTTTCCTGTCAATGCAGATATGAAGTTCTCAATTGATAGGATTTGATAGATGTCCTGTAAGTGGACATCATCGATGAAGCCCTTGGAGGAGCTAGCAAAGAAGCCCCACGGGGAGCTAGAAGAGAGGTCCCATGAGGAATCATCAGAGGGGCCTCAGGATAGAGGAGCTAGAGAAGCTCCCAAAGGCAACTAGGGGTGTGGTCCCAAAACTCAGTGGGACCACCGAGCTGAGGGAGAGACCTACTTAACCCCCTCCAGTTATTCCTGAAGTCATATCAATCCCACCATCCCCCAAGGTGGGAACTACCACTGAGCCGGAGAGGGTGTTGACTTCGCCCACGGCCTTTTCTATGGTAGGGGTCCAGCCATCAGGACCAGCATCAACCAGCCCCTCCTCATTTATGACCCCAAGCCCCGGAGTAGCCAGGGTTTCTATAATGGTGCTGCCTCACACATCTATCACCCTTGATGCTGGCCTGGCTGAGAGGCTACTAGGCTTCATCTTGCAGCCTCAAAATGACAGAAAAAGGAGTGGCTGCATGGTGGGTGAGACCATCTCCGAGATCTTCCTCTAGCTACATGTGGTAAGTCCTTTATACTCCCATCAAGCTTTGGATATGGGGAATGGAAATGTTAACTAACCATTTTTCTTGATTCTTGACCCCAGGTCATCCAAGACTCCTTCCTCATTAAGGAGGCATGTCGGGCACTGGCACAGCGAGATGCAGAGTCTCACAATAGGGCCAACACCATCGAGGTGAAAGCCAGGGCCCTGGCAGACTAGGTACCAAGCTTGGAGGCCTCAGTGAGGGAGTTGGAGGCCAAGCTTGAGAGCTTGCAGGACTCCATCACCGATCTCAAAGAGTGGGTGGGGGACCACAAAGTCGAGATTGTAAATAAGGTGAAGTACATTGCCCTCCTAGAGAAATGCCTTATCGAGTTTACTACCATGATGCTCTGCCAAGAGGGGTAGCTACATGCCCTTCGGATGCAACTAGGCCTGGCGGAGGATCGAGCCATGGTGGTTGAGGTGAAGGCCACCACCATCGAGGTGGTGAAGGAAGAAGTAACTCAGAAGGTCATGCGGTACAAGGCCTTGGCAGAGTTCAAGGATGAGGTGAGTGAAGCATTTTGGATAATGATGTGGTGATGGCGGACACGAAGAAACCAGGGGTTATTCAGAAATGGGAAAAAAAACCTAAAGCAAATAAAGATCGTGGGAGGGCTAAGAAGCCTCCCGGGACTAGGATAGGATGACCCCGAAAATCCTAAAACAGCCAGACTCTTTTGATTTTCAATTTTCTTGATGGGATAACGAAGGAAAGATAGAAATATGGAGGGGGAACGGGAATGAAACTCGAACCTAGGATGTAGATCCGATGGGAAATAGAGAGATGGAGGGGAAAAGGGTACCTAGGGCTTCGAGCCCCATGTCAGCTATTTGGTAGCGAAGACCTTATTTGGGATCACATCCTGCCATCATGCACGGAGGCACTGATGACTTGGAGATCACACCCCGCCATCATGCACGGCGACACTGATGACTTGGAGCGGCTTCACACTCCTTGACGCTCTCATTGGAGCGAAGGCATTAGGGCCTCACACCCCTCGACATCCCAAAGGACGAAGGCAAACGGGCCTCAGCCCACTCCAAACAGAAACAGAACCAACTCTTTCAAAAATTCAATTTCATTAACTACTTTATTACAAGAGGAGTATGGGTATTTATAAATGCCTATATCCCTTTTGAAATTCAAAAAAATAAAATCCCCTGAAATCCTCCATTGATTTTAAAATCAAATTCAAAATCAAAATCCCAAATTTTCTAAATTACATTCATAAAAAAAATACCAAATAAATCCTGTTTATTTGAATTTTGAAATCCCCTTCACTCTAAAAGTCATGCTGCCCTGAAAATCATGCTACTTTGAAAATTGTGCAGCTTCAAAAAGCATGCAGAACAGCTTCTCCTTGGGGTGCTTTGAGAAGTGTGCTGAATTTCTTCTCAGCAGAGCAATAGGGGGGAAAAAACCGATCTCTGGTCGGCCAGGGGCTAGCGGGCGGCGGGCGGCAATGCGGCCGGCGGGCGGTGGCGGCGGGGCGGCGGGCTAGGCGGCAGACGGTGGAGGTGGGCAGCGACGCAGGGGTGGCACGATCGGACGGCATGCACTAGCATGTCGTTCGGTCTTCCCACGGGCGTGGGGCCCATAAATGCCGACGGGGCGGCTAGGCGGCGGCCGGGCGACGGATTGGTGGTGATCGGCGGCATGCGGCGCAGGGGTGGCACGGCCGCACGATACTTACGAGCGTGCCGTTTGGTCTTCCCGCGAGCGTGGGGCCCAGAGAGGCCGGCGGGGTGGCATGCGGGCGGCGGCGGCAGCGGCGGCCTCCGACGCAGGGGTGGCACGGCCGCACGGCATGCACGAGCGTGTCGTTCGGTCTTCCCACGGGCTTGGGGCCCAAGGACGCCGGCGACGACTCCGGTGGCCATGCATGGGCCGACAGACGGTGGGCGATGGGCGACAGCGGGCGGCAGCGACGGCCGTGTGGGTGACGGTTAGACTTCCCAAGGCCGTCCCTTCATCTTCCATGGGCGGGGGCAGCGAACGCCGGGTTTCCGACGAGGGCAAGGCCGGCGGGCACCGGCGGGCAGACTGGCAGGGGCGGCCGGGGGTGGGGCATCCTGGATGGGGGAAGGGGGGGAATGGCGGCTAGGTTTTGAAAAAAAATTGTTTACGAGATGAAAGGTTGAAGAAAGGGTTAGCCGGGATAACTCGGGGATAAACTTGGTATAAAACAGGAATAAAGGGAATAAGTGGAATAGTAGGGTTAAGAAAAATAAGAAAAACTAAAAAAAATTAAAAGAAAACCCAGATGGGTTTTGGGTCCCCCATCATTCTCCTGCAGCATGAAGAACTCAACTCTATCGAGTTTGTCGACGAAGAAAATCCTAGTCCGCTGCTGGCTCTGATACTAATTTGATGTGGTGATGGTGGACACGAAGAAACCTGGGGTTATTCGGAAATGGGAAAAAAAGCTTAAAGCAAATAAGGATCATGGGAGGGTTAAGAAGCCTCCCGGGACTAGGATAGGACGACCCCAAAAATCCTAAAATAGCCAGACTCTTTTGATTTTTAGTTTTCTTAATGGGATGACGAAGGAAAGATGGAAATATGGAGTGGGAATGGGAATGAAACTCGAACCTAGGATGTAGATCCGATGGGAAATAGAGAGATGGAGGGGAAAAGGGTACCTAGGGCTTCGAGCCCCATGTCAGCTGTTTGGCAGCGAAGACCTTATTTGGGACATATCCTGCCATCATGCACGGAGGCGCTGATGACTTGGAGATCACACCCCGCCATCATGCACGGCGACACTGATGACTTGGAGCGGCTTCACGCTCCTCGATGCTCTCACTGGAGCGAACGCATTGGGGCCTCACACCCCTCGATGCCCTGAAGGATGAAGGCAAACAGGCCTCAACCCACTCTAAACGGAGACAGGACCAACAACTCTTTCAAAAACTCAATTTCATTAACTACTTTATTACAAGAGGAGTATGGAAATTCATAAATGTCCATATCCCTTTTGAAATTCAAAAGAATAAAATCCCCTGAAATCCTCCATTGATTTTGAAATCAAATTCAAAATCAAAATCCCAAATTTCCCAAATTACATTCATTAAAAAAATAACAAATAAATCCCGTTTATTTGAATTTTGAAATCTCCTTTGCTCCGAAAGTCATGCTACCATGAAAATCATGCTACTTTGAAAATTGTGCAGCTCCAAAAAGCGTGCATAATAGCTTCTCCTTGGGGTGCTTTGAGAAGTGTGCCAAATTTCTTCTAGGCAGAGCAACAGGGGGAAAAAAATCCATCTCGGGTTGGCCGGGGGCCAGCGAGCGGCGGGCGGCAACGCGACCGGTTGGCGGTGGCGGCGGGGTGGCGGCCAGGCGGTGGCGCAGGGGTGGCATGGCCGCACGGCACGCATGAGCGTGCCGTTCGGTCTTCCCACGGGTGTGGGGCCCAGAAACGCCGGCGGGGAGGCGGTGCGGCTGGGCGACGGCCGGGCGGTTGATCGGCGATGAGCGGCGGCATGCGGGCAGCGGTGGCAGCGAGGCCTGTGGTGCAGGGGTGGCACGGCCGCACGGCACGCACGAGCGTGCCGTTCGATCTTCCCGCGGGCGTGGGGCCCAGGGAGGTCGGCTGGTCAGCGGGTCGGTTGCCGAGCTGCGGATCGGCGTCTTGCGGGCGGCGGCGGCAGCGGCGGGCTGCGATGCAGGGGTGGCACGGTCGCACGGCACGCACGAGCATGCCGTTTGGTCTTCCCGCGGGCTTGGGGCCCAAGGATGCTGGCGGCCGTGCATGGGCCGGCGGACGGCGGGCGGGCGGCGGCGGGCGGCCGTGTGGGTGACGGTTGGACTTCCCAAGGCCTTCGCTTCATCTTCCATAGGTGGGGGTGGCGGACGCCGGGTTTCTGGCGAGGGTAGGGCCGGGGGGCACTGGCAGACAGACCGGCGAGGGCGGCCGGGGGTGGGGCAGCCCGGATGGAGGAATGGCGGGGAATGGCTGCTAGGTTTTGAAAAAAAATTGTTTACGGGATGAAAGGTTGAAGAAGGGGTTAGCCAGGATAACTCAAGGATAAACTTGGTATAAAACAGGAATAAAGGGAATAAGTGGAATAGTAGGGTTAAGAAAAATAAAAAAAACTAAAAAAATTAAAAGAAAACCTAAATGGGTTTTGGGTCCCCCATCACTTAACCTTCTACAAGGGCTTTAAACAATTCAAGAAAAAGGTGGCATGGGTCTTCAACATCTCGGACCTACATGACATCAGCACCGACAAACCAGAGGGAGCTAGAGGCGGGACAAACCCTTCCATCCGGGTCAATCTAGCCAAAGTTATCGAGCCTCAGGCTGACCTAGCTCCACCCCAAGCATCCTCGGTTATTGAGGCTACTACAAGCCCAGTCCAACCAAGCTCAGTGTGGGAGAGCGTCGCACGAGTGATGGCCAAGATAGGGACGATGATCAACCCCACCGTGGAGGCCTTCAAGTCTGGTGGGGTCCTAGCTTTGAACTCAGGGCCATGAATAGTTGTAGGATTTTTTCTCCCACCCTTTTTTTTTTGTATCAGAAATATTTTGTTGAGCTCCCTAGCCTATTAGGGGGCTCCTTAAAAAATTTTTTTTGGTAATAGATTTGAGCATTTTCCTAACTCGACTCTCCTTCCTTCACTTTCCCTTCTTCTCTCTTTTTTTTTGATGCCCATCATTCAGCTTGATGGTCGAGTGATGAGGTAGTAGAATAGTTCCTTCCAAGGGGATGGCACTATAGGGCATCCCATCAGGATTTATCTACCTTTAAGTCAATGGGGTAGGCTTGGCTGCCGTGGGGTAGACGGGCATTATGAAGCATCCCATCAAACTTCGCCTCGCTTGGGGTTGGATGAATGTGCATGGGTGCTATAGAGCAGCCATCCCGTCAAACTTCATCCAACTTGGGATCAGATGGATAAGTACGGGTACTATGGAGCAGGCCATCCGAGAGGACAGTGCTATAGAGCATCCCATTGAACTTTGTCTGACCTAGGATTGGATGGATGGGCATGACTACTATGGAGCAGGCCTTCCAGGATGAGAATATTATAGAGCAACCCATCAAACTTCATTTGACCTAGGGTTGAATGGATGGGAATGGGTGTTGTGGAGCAAGCCATCCGAGGGGACAATGCTATAGAGCATCCCATTGAACTTTATCTAACCTAGGGTCTGATGGATGGGTGCGGGTGCTATATAGCAGGCTATCTGGGAGTACGTTGCTATAGAGCATCTTGTCACACTTCATTCGACCTAAGGTCTAATGGATGGGCGCGAATGCTATGGAGTAGTTCATTCGGGGGGATGTTGCTGTAGAGAATCCTGTCGAACATCGTCCGACCTAGGGTTTGATGGATGGGCATTCTTTAGAAAGGTAGGGTTGAGTAGTTTTATTGAAAAGCATTTTCATGCCATTCCTGCAAGAGGGACATACGTTATTGATAGTACATCCTCGAGTTCCTGGCATTCCATGTTCGCGAGATCAGGGTGCCATCAATCTTGGCAATTTGATAAGCTCCTTGTTGTAATGCTTTGACCACCTTGTAGGGGTCCTCCCAATTCCGTGACAACTTCCCACAGTCACTAGGCTGGGACACCTATGCCCATCTTAAGACAAGGTGTCCTAGGTAGAATGCCTTAAGCTTTATGCACGAGTTGTAATAGTGAGCCACTCGCTGCCAGTACATGGCCATGTAGAGTCGAGCTTTATCCCTCATGTCATCCAACAAGTTAACGTTAAGGAGGAGGTGAGCCGAGTTGCTCGACTTGTCGAAGTACTCCAATCATAATGTCGTCAAGCCAATCTCTACGGTATTATCACATCGGTGCCGAAGACCAAGTTGAATGGCATCTGATATGTTGTGGTGTGAGGTGTGGTGTGGTAGGCCCACAACACACTGAGAAGCTCTTCCACCTACTGGCCCTTTGCTTTATCTAGTCTAGTGCGAAGCCCTTGGAGAATGGTCTAGTTTGTCATCTTGGCCTCCCTATTAGCTTGTGGGTGGCCTACTGATGTAAAGTAGTGGTTTATATTCAGGTCAGCATAGAACTTCCTAAATGCCTAGTTATCGAATTGCCACCCATTATCGATGATGACGGTATGAGGGAGACCAAAATGGTAGATGATTGACTTCCAAAGGAAAGATCTTGCCTTGCCCTTAGTAATCTATGCTAGGGGTTTCTCTTCCACCACTTGGTGAAGTAGTCGATGGTGACGATCAGATACTTTCTCTAGCCGGATGCTAGTGGAAATGGCCCAAGTATGTCCATCCCACATTGGGCGAATGGCCAGGGGGAGGAGAGTTGAGACAATGGAGAAGCCAGCTACGATTGGATGTGGGCATGCCACTAGCAGCAGTCACACATTTGCATGAACTCGACTGCATCTTCTTGCATGGTGTCCCAATAGTAACCCTACCTCAGGGCTTTATAGGCCAATATTCTGCCCCCCACATGATTCCTGCAAATGCCTTCATGGATCTTTTGGAGGACATAGGCAGCCTTTGAAGGTCTCAAGCATTTTACCAAGGGGTAAGAATATGACCTTCGGTAAAGCTGCCCATCCATCTGCATGATTCGGGTGACCTTAAATTTCAGGAGGCCGACCTCTATGAGGTCTTTAGATTGGATACCTTTGGTTATGTATTTAATGTAGGGATCCATCCAACTCAGCTTGTGAGTGACCTGCTGAACCTCGCTTGCCATCCCTAAGCTAGGGGTTCCAGGTACTCATTATGAAGCAGGGGGTGGATGAGCAGCATAGTGGAAGCAATTCAAGTGCGTGGACAACCCTCTGCTAGCGATCCGAGATGGATGCAGTAGGATACAGGTTTTACGAAGGTCAATTGATTCTTTGGATTGATAGAGAAGAGAAGAAGAAGAAGAAGAAAATTTTTAGGAGAAAAAAGGGTATTCCACTATATTGTATTCAGCCTCCCACTCTATACACAATACAAGACAAAACATACATATATATACTTAGGTCACATAAGACCTAGTCCCCCAAAAAACTCCCCAGGTTGGCACCGTGAGATTCTAAAATCTTGACATCCGAGTTGGCTTGCCTTCTGCGAGTCGACTCAAAGTTGGAAATAGTCCACTGGACGAGTCGACGCTCAGATTGTGAGTCGGCTCATCCAGAACATCATGTTTCTGTCTACACATATGAGTCGACTCCACCCTGAGTGAGCCGACTCTCACAGAAATACTTCACAACTATTCCAAGCTAAGCCAACCAATGAGTCGACTCTCAGACAACGAGTCAGCTCTTATGTACAGACTGACAAAACCAGCCTATTACCTAGGATGTCCTAGACTCACTCCTAGCCCTAAATACATCATGTATGACCATGACTAACTGGACCAAGGCCTAAACCTTGACCCCCAAGCCTTGGATGCACCATCTGAGACTCAACAATCTCCACCTTGGTGCTCCAAGGCTTCAATCAACTACACCAGATTCCTCAGACACATCAACCTCATACATGAGAGAAAGCTTTCTCTTGGTAGAGGCTTTGTAAGTGCATCAGCTTGGTTCTCCTTTGTATGGATCTTCACCGGTGCCACTTCTCCTTCCTCCACCAACTCTTTAATCCTGTGGTACCTCACATTTATATGCTTTGTGCGCGCATGATAGACTAGGTTCTGAGTCAAATGTACGGTACTTTGGCTATCACTGTGCAGGACCACCATGCATTGTTTCACCCACATTTCAGCAACTAGCCTTTTAAGCCACAGTGCTTCCTTTGTAGCCTCTGTAATACCTATATACTCAGCTTCTGTTATAGATAAAGCAGTGATAGGTTGAAAGGTAGATCTCCAAGAAATTGGTCCACCATGCATGCCAAAGATATAGTAGACCTTCTTGTATCAAGATCACCTGCATAATTTGCATCCACATACCCTTCAAAAGGATCCAAACCTCCATATAACTCCCTGGAGTTCCTTTCTTATCCTTCTAGCTACCAACCAAATACTAGTCCATGGTTTTGAGTTCCTTGCAAACACCTTAGGATCCACTTTAACGCCTTCTAGTATTCCTTCTCAGGGTTAGAAATGTACCTGCTCACCTGGCTTACATCATACACTATATCTGGCCTGCAACACACCATAGCATACATAACATTGCCTACTGTATTTGCATATGGAACTCTCTACATGTACTCTCTCTCCTCATTTGTCTAGGGGCTTTGAATCTTAGAGAGAGATGTGCCTTGGTAATGGTGTCTCTGCTGGTTTGGCCTTCTCCATCCCAAACCTCTCAAGTATCTTCTGAAAGAAAAGTGCCATAAAAGCCAATCTTTATAATGGCATAATCTATCAACTCTTGTATGACATTAAATAAAGGCAATTGTGATTCATCATATTGCTGCATCTATATTAGATTATGATGAACCCTATAGGTTGGGCAATAAAATTAGGGTTATGATAGAAATCATTATAGTGAGACCTAAGTTCCTATAAACCCTAATCTAAAATGTTCCTAATCGCTGGACCATCGGTTCGGGGATCGATGAATCCGAAAAGACTAGCAAAGCCTATGTATGCTCGTTAGAGAGTGTGGTTGGTCTCACAGCCACTTATGTAGAGACACTAATATAAGGATGTGGGTGCTCATTAGGTTATGAGTCCACTGAACTGATCCAACAAGAGAACATCAAATGGAAGTCTTACTTATCAAAGGAACGTTCTCTTAGTGGGAGTTGTGCATGTGATCCTTAGACCTGAGACTATCATAGTATCTTATGCATATGAACCCATGTTTTGGTATATACTTATCATGACAATTAAGTCATTTACGAGATATTTCTGGATATGGTGGATTGTGTATGAAGATAATAAGTAGGTCAACAAGGAATCAATCACTTTTAGTAAAGGGGAGTTGTTATCCCATGTGATCTTTTTTAATGATGACTCAGGAAGTCTTTGATCAAAGAAGGATGAGATTAGATAGGATTTCTAATCTATCATCGGTCGAGTCTTTATTATAAAATTAAGACTTGAAATGATTAAGTGCTAGGGTTTGACATTTATCCATGCCCATCACTTAATCAGGATAAAGAAAGATCGAAGATTAAATTGCACGATAACTTTCCATTTAAGGATATTTTGGTAATTTCTACCAAATTTCACATCTTCCAGGTAGGCATGACATGTTGCTAGATGTCATTCATGTCTTGTAGGTTTTCATGAATCAATTTGATTGAATTCATGAATCAATTCGAAAGCTAGTTCAAATTGGAAACCTTGGTCAGCTCGATTTGACCTAATTAGGTTAATTGGATTCAATCAGTTCGAATCGGCTTGGACCTAGTCCTACAACTGGCTAGATGTGGAACCCAAAGGGTCACACACATTATAAAATCATCCATAGATGTCAATTGGATTTTTATTAGGGTCATAGGATCCTAATTGGCTAGCTAATTAATATACTAGCATATGTTGACTAGCTCAATTCCTAACCCAATTGGATTAGGTCTAGTTGCTTATTATTTAGGATAACCAATTTAAATGGGACTTAAATTAGTTAGAGTCCTAAGTGGGTCAGCCAATTTTAGTTTTTATTTGAATTATTTTGGACTTATCTTGCTTGTGTGACAGAGTCCATGTTACCATGGACTCATGGGCGCCATATTTCATTCACGCATATTATGTGCATGCAGAAGGATCAAGAGTCCTTCTGTAGATAAATCACAAATACAGATAAGATTCCAAAGGCCTCATCTTTATCTCCATGCCACTTTGGAAGTGGTTGGACCGGTCCACATATGGCTTGTGGCGTGAAAAAGGAATGGCACACATTGAAGGGATGCATCTCTTCTTTGTTGGTGCAAATTTGAGATCAAGAGTCCTTCTATTTGAAGGCTCTTGAATTTTCTCTGATGCTTCCTTTCTGAAGTCATGTCCCTTGTCTTTATTTTAACAAGAATTTCCAGGATGGAGATTAAGTGCTGGAAACTGAAGAGACAAAGAAATGTCTCTGGGCACATGATAAAAGGCTATCATGATATGATTATCCATCCAAAAGACTCCTTATCATCGAAGGGACTTATCAGATGGCTATAGAAGAGGCACATCGGTGCCCCAACCTACTCTATAAAAGGCATCAATGATTTGATGCCAGACACACTCAATCCCATCAGAATTCCTAACTTTCTATTTCTCTTTCCCTTCCCTTAAGACAAGTGTGTCTCTTTAAGACAAAACTTGTTCCTTCAAGACAAGGCTGGCCTAATTAAGACAAGAGACTAGGGAGAATAATAGAAAAGGTATCCAGGATCTAAGAGTAGATATAGAGAGATCTCAGAGTGCCCTACAGGAGGGTAGGGAGTCTAGCAAATGAGAAAAGTCCGAAAGGCTGCTGGAAGAATCCTAGTCAAACAAGCAACTACGTAGGAGTATGTTCTTGGTCCGATTCCTATATGGATCACCTCTGGAGGGCATGCACTTATGTGCCTAGTGAGAATAAAAGAATATAGCATTCCAGGCATTCCTCTATTACTCTAAAGTTTTGATTTACTGATTGTTATGCATAAGTGGTCCTAGGGTTTAGGGTTTCGGCCGCTTAGGATTTCAAAAATAAAATTTTTGAAACTTAGTCTTTCGCTGCACCTGGCCTAGGTAACCCAACAGTAGTATTAGTGCCACCTTGATGCATACAATTAGAAATCTCTTTGGTGTTGATTGTTTACTATGTTATGATGCATGATTAGTTCAAATATATACATGTGATATGTTATATCCTAGTAACTACTTCGGATTGGATTAGTCACCATGGCCGTCCGATCATAGAAGCTAAGTAGGATTTAAAGGCCCTCTCTTTCTATTCAATGGGGTCTCCTATGGTGTGTAGGGGTGCCGCTATTGCCATATCCCATGAACAAGTGAGGTAAACAGAGTATTGTGTTAATCATGCTATGGTTATGCATATTGGGGTTAATATGCTTGTGTGTTAGAATATCATGTTAACATGATTAATTGGGATGTGTGTGAGACCATCAAAGCCATTTAGTCATAGTGTAAGTTAATCATGATGCAAATTCGATTAAGGTATGATCAACCAATTAGTGTCTAGGCAAGTGGTTCTGAGAAGGTAAAGGGAATGAGATTTTTAATTAGTTCCATTGTTTGACCTGGCCAATTCAATTGGTGTCTAAGGAAAGCAACAGGGGGACCCCCTCATCCCTTCCACTTACCAGGCCAATTTGGTCATATCTAGACCTTAAATTGAAAATTCTAATTGATTAAGCACACTACAAATTGCCTTCCTTCATGCTAAGCCAAATTAATATAGAAAACTATAGTAAGTTTGTTATGTAACACAAGGCCTACTTTAGGGTTTGATATAAAATTTGTCTCGGTGCACTTAGTACTTTATAGCATGATTGGCAATGTTGCTTTGTTGTGTAATACAATGGCAACATTATCCGATCGTGGCTATATAGAAATGATGGGTTTGACTAATTTAAGATATTATGGTTTGTTGTGCATACACGAGGCTATAAGTGTCTTACAGGCAAATGTTATGTTAAGAATTGTAAGGGATGCAATTAGAAAGGGATTTTTTTATCCTTGAACTCATGAGTATTTGTTGTGTAATACAAGGCATTCATGAGAAATTGGGATTTCAACCCCACTAAAGAAACCTGGTAAGGTTTCTCGCTTACCATAGGTGAGGGTTATGGTATTCGAATAAAATAATGGGAGACATAATTAGATATAAAAGTCCTTATCTATTTATGGATGTTATCTTGAGTGGTCTGCTTATAGTTGTTCTTTACTTTTATGTAGATTTAAGTATTATGGTTTCAAGTTTTTCACTGCAAGACATTTTAGATGCCAACAAATTGATTGGTCCCAATTATGTCGATTGGTTGAGAAACTTGAGGATAGTATTAACTCAGGAGAAACTTTCTTATATTCTTGATTCTCCAGATCTAGAGTCGATTGAAGAGGATGCTTTTGAGAAGGAAAGGGCATACATAAAATATGGCTAAATGATAGCATGATTGTCAAGTGCATCATGTTGGCCTTAATGAGCAATAAGCTTTAGAGGCAACATGAAGAGATGGAATCTCAGTCCATATTGCTCAATCTAAAGGAGCTTTATAGAGAGCAAAGTAGGGCTACTTGGTACGAGATATAGAAGCAGTTATTCCATGCTTACATGAGTGAGAGTTTATCAGTTCAAACCCATGTTTTAAAAATGATTGACTTAATCACCCGATTAGGTCAATTAGGGTTTGTAATGGATGGTGAACTCAATCAAGACTTGATCTTGCAATCATACCCAGATTCCTTCTCTTAGTTTGTTCTAAATTATCATATGAACAAACTGAATACTTCTTTGCCTGAGCTGCTTAACATGCTTAAGATAGCAGAGAGCCATTCTAAGGGGGATAAGGCTCATCTTCTTCTTGTTGATGGGAAGAAGAAATAGGCAACGGAGAAGGGTTTGAAAAAAAAGTTCAACACTAAAAATAGCATCTAGAAGAAGAAGAAAGCAAAGAAGGCTGTTTATGATGGAGCCTATTTCCACTACGACAAGTAGGGGCATTGGAAGAAAAATTGCAAGATATATCTTGCAAGTGTGAAGCAAGATGCCGGAAGAGCATCTAAAGGTTTGTACATGATACAAACAAATTTATCATTAAGTGCTTCCATTTCTAATTCATGGGTATTGGATACCACATGTGGGTCTCATATCTGTAAGTCATTATAGGGACTCCACAGAATTAGAAGCTTGAAGAAAGGTAACTTCGAGCTATATGGCACAAGTGGTGAAGCCATAAATGCTGAAGCTGTGGGCACCTATCTTCTATTATTACCTTCGGGTAATGTATTAAAGTTAGAAGATTGTTACTATGTCCCAAATGTTGTAAGAAACATTATTTCTATACCCTTGTTATTACAACAAGGATATGAAATAAGTGTAAAGAGTAGTGGCTACTCTAATCTTCATTCTAATAAAATATTTGGATATGGTTGTTTTATCAATGGTCTTTTAACTTTAGTACTCAATGATAAAGTATTGCTTGTTGATGACAAGAAAAGAAAGAGAGAAGATATAAATGTCACTTATCTCTAGCATTGTCGTTTGGGTCATATCAGTGAGTCTAGGATAAACAAGTTGTACAAAAAAAATTTCTTTGAACCTTTTGATCATGAATTATTAGGAACTTGTGAATCCTGTCTCATGGGTAAAATAACCAAGTCTCTATTCACTGGACATGGAGAAAGTGCAACTGAATTGTTAGGACTAGTACACACAGATGTGTGTGGTCCTATGACAACCCAGGCCAAAGGAGGATACTCTTATTTCATTAGTTTTATTGATGATTTATCAAGATTTAGATATGTGTATCTTATTAAACACAAGTTCGAAGCCTATGAAAAACTCAAAGAGTATCAAAGTAAAGTCGAGAAACAAACCGGGCATAGTATCAAAAGTCCTTCGGTCTGATCAAGGCGATGAATACTTGTTTAGTGAATTTCTCGATTATCTTAAAAACAAAGGAATTCTCTCTGAATGGACCCCTCCATAACACCACAGCTAAATGTGTAGCATAAAGGAGGAATCGTACCTTGTTACATATGGTACGGTCCATGATGTGCTTCACAGATCTTCTAGTATCTTTTTAGGGTATGCCCTAGAGACTGCTACATACATATTGAACAGGGTATCATCAAAGGCAATTAATAACACTCCATATGAATTATGGAAAGGGAAAAGGCCAAATCTTAAGTATTTTAAGATTTGGGATTGCCATGCTTATGTCAGGAATATTTTTGGACATAAGTTAAGTGCTAGGACTGATAAATATAGGTTTATAGGATAGCCTAAAGAAGTTATAGGCTACCTTTCTACCATCCTACTGAGCAAAAGGTCATTATCAGTAGGCATACCATATTCTTGGAAAAGAAGTTCATCTAAGAAGGGGGCAGTGAGAGGATATTAGAACTGAAGAAGTTCAACCTACATCAATTCCTCAACCAGATGTTCCAAAAGTCTAGGAACAACCACAACACATACCTTCCCTCCGAAGGTCAGAAAGGGTACGGGGTGCACCTCTCAGATATGGCTTTGTCATTGGGAATGACAATGAAGCCAATATTATATAGGATGACGATCCTATGACCTATATGGAAGCTATCAAGAGTAAAGACTCTGACAAAAGGCTAAGTACCATGAAATCTGAAATGGACTCCATGTATTCCAATCAGGTTTGGGCTTTAGGAGATCCACCTGAAGGAATTAACCCAATAGGGTATAAATGTATCTTCAAGAAGAAGATTGGAGCAGATGGTCAAATAGAGACCTACAAGACTAGGCTAGTGGCAAAAGATTTTAAACAAAAACATGGCATTGACTATGATGACACTTTTTCACCAATAGCCATGCTCAAGTCCATTCGGATATTGCTTGCTATGGCAGCATACTATGATTATGAGATCTGGCAATGGATGTTAAGACTGCATTCCTCAATGAAAATCTTGAGGAAGAAGTCTATATAACACAACTAGAGGCTTTTGTCTCAAGTGGGAGACCAAACCAAGTATGCAAGCTTAGAAAATCCATTTATGGATTAAAGCAAGCATCGAGAAGTTCGAACATCTGCTTTGATGAAACAATCAAGGAGTTTAGTTTTATCAAGAATGTGGATGAGCCATGTGTGTACAAGAAGACAAGTAAGTGGTAGGGACACAAGAGCCAAGAAGAGGAAGCAAACCTTTTTCAATTAAATTTGGATCACCAATGAGTAAGTCCATGTGTTCTTCACAAAGATAACTCGAGTCCCAGTTATTTTGAGTTGTAATGAGGTCAAATTGAGTTATAATTTGATCAAATTGAGTGTAATTTGGTCAATTAGGGTTGCTGGGTTACCAATTGAGTCCATTGAGTCCATCAATTGGTTTTAAATAGCATTAATTTGCTTTGTTTGATGAATTGTCTAGTTTAAGTCCTGTAATTAGTGTTTGAATAAGTTAAGGGGTGTCATAGGTACCCAAGACCCAAGTCGTCATTACCTTGGTAGATCAATTCTAGGTAAAAAAAGGGTTGTCCAAATTTTCATTCAGACATTCAGACATTCAGATATTCAGATACTCAGACATCCGGATATCCAGACATCCAGATATTGGGACAACATTCAAAATCCATCTTTATCCAAAAGAGGCGCCCCATCCCATTTTTCATCATCCATTTAAGATTTTAAGGAGGCGCTAAATTGAGAGGAGTAAAGCAGAAGAACTCTGATTCTTATCTGGCGCCCCCTCCCTCATTCTTGATGCCCATTCCAGATGACGCCCCCCATGGTCCATTCAAAAATTAAATGGAAGAGTCCAAGATGAATTGAAGAGTCCAAGATAAATGGAGGTTTATCCAAAGTTCAAAGGAGGAATTATC
Source organism: Areca catechu (assembly GCA_021397845.1). Taxonomy (NCBI): domain Eukaryota; kingdom Viridiplantae; phylum Streptophyta; class Magnoliopsida; order Arecales; family Arecaceae; genus Areca; species Areca catechu. The sequence continues at coordinate 140,417,568 of CM038053.1, read as the reverse complement.
TTCTATCTTCTTTTAAATTCAAAGGAGGGATTTTAAACTTAAATTCAAACATTCAAAGCCTTTCTTATCCCATGTTGCTGACCATGGGAATAGAATTCAATTCAGATTTTATGCCAAGGATGAGAAGGAATTAGTGCCAAATGAGAAATAAGAAAGAAGGATTAGTGCCTAACTTCATTTTGCCGAACAATTTTTTTATGTCGTCGCCCAAGCCATGGAGAGAAGGAATTCAAAATTCAAAATTCAAGGAAGAAGCCAAGAAGTCAAGGAGTGTTCAAATTTAAATGTAATTTAAATTTAAAAGAGTCCTATGATATCTTCATGTATGAAGAACTCTATAAATAGGATCCCATACCCTTTATAATTATTGATTGATTATTGAATTATGAAATGAAATGCTGTCTTTTTCTGCAAAGCTGGGTAGCCTTAGTGATTTTCTCTAAGGGCGGGGAGGTCCTTAAGAGCTCAAGGTGGGGAGGTCTTTGAGAACTCAAGGCGGTGAGGTCCTTGAGCGGAGGTTCTGCCGGATTCAATAATTGCTACCGATCTTCTTCTAGCTTTTTGCATCCAACCTTTCAATTTTCCATTTCGAATCTGAATTATGTCAATCTTAAGTTTCGTTTGCTGCCTTCTTTGTAGATCCCAGGTGTTCAAGGACCTTAGAGGATGGATCTTTTGCTTCCGAACCAAGATCTGATTGTGGATCTGAAATCTGGAGTCATGATCTTTATCCTACTACGAAATCTGAGCGACCGAGCAGCAGATCCATCTCGATTCAAAGTGAATCTCCATTGGGGTAAGTAACCAATCCTTTTCTCATTAGATTTAGTAATTGAAGCATGGAATAGCTTGATCTTAGATGGTTTCCTAGCCGTCGGGTCCTTATTCTTTGTAGCTTGCGGAGAGGATTGCGGGTAAGTGGTTAATTACCTTCTTTACTCTCTTCAATCTATTATGTTAGTTGCTTTACTATGATCATTGCTCTCTAAATCATCTAGACTATAATTGAATTATCCTACACCACATCGTATCTATCCTGCATCATCTTTATTGGTATCAGAGCCTTAGGTTAGATTAGGGTTTCATGCTTGCTGAATTCTGCATATACCTGAACTTGATCTGCATAGAACACCATATTAGATTAGTTATTTTCATCTAAAATTAATTTTTTGTTAATCCCCAATAAGTAAGTAATTAGCATCTCAAATTTTATTAAAAAAATAAAAAATATTTGTTTGCAATTTTTTTAATCTCTGCTGCATAGTTTAGGTCTGCTGCAATTTTATTTTACCTAGTTTCGATAGCTTTCATCATAGCTATCTGAAACTTAGTTTATTTGATTTTTTTCATTAATCTAAGCCAAAACAAACTCAGATCTAAATCTTCCTTATAGATTTCAGATCCGAGGGTTTAAAAAAAAATTCTTTTAATTATTTTAGAGTACTTTGGTGGAAGGAAATCATGCTTCCTGAGCAAATATACGAAAGTATATTTATGACCCATGGAAGTAATGAGCTATGGCCGGATGTGATAACCCAAGATTGAAGTTTGTTTTGTGCTTAAGTGTATGCTTGCTTGCTAAAATTTTTTGTGATTTGTGTGTTTAAGATTGCTTGATTAATTTCTTAAGCACAAATTAAGGTTTCTTTGGCACATTCGATCTATTTAGATTCCACTAAAATTTAATTCCTGCAATTTAAATCTAAAATCCAAAATTTAAAATTAGAATCTGAAATCTAAATTTAAAATTCAAAATTCAAAGTTTAAATTTTGAGTTGCTAGTGTTATCATATCTTATCTTGGTAACTAGAATTGATTGTGCATTCATATTTTATACCAATTCTAAGGGCAAGCAATATAACATAAAGGAAGGATTGAGACCCTTTCCATAGCCCAAAACAACCAACCCCATTTGCATAGTCTTAAGCCTTAACTAAAATCGAGTAGCACTTAAAACTAGGGATAGCAACAGGTTGGGTTTTATATATGTGTTAACCCATTATAGTAGTACTTCTGTGTGTGCTTCTGAGAATCGGTGTCTAAGGCTAGAGATCCGGAGGCAAATGCCCTAAGCGGACTGGTGGTTTTTTTAATTAGGACCTCACGAAAGTGAGGAGAGCCTCCCACCACCCCACCTCTTACCTGGCTAATCGAGGAGTTACTATAGTCTTGGTTATTACATTGACTAAGCACTATAATGGCCCTTAGGTCTAGGAACCCTAGACTTAGGCTGATTTGTATTGTTTGCACTGTATGACCACTAGGGCAGGTACCCCATACCAAGATCAACAGACTCAAGCCAGTACATCTGCATCTATGGATTTCAGTCCAGAAAGCCTGATGCGTACTTTGACTGAACAGTTTAGGCATACTTTGACTAAACAGTTTAGGCAGTTGAGTGGTAGGCTAGACCAACTTGATTATAGAATGGGAACCCTTGAGGAATCTCATGTGTCTTAACCAAACTTTACACCTCCTAGACCCACTCCAGTTCATATTCCTAGAGCCCAACGTCCTGATCCTATTCCTAATCCAAATCCTAGACACCCAATTTAGGATGAAACTGAAGAAGTAGAGCCTTTACGAGTGTTAAATTTGATGCTCCAACATTCGATGGGAACTTAGATCCTAAGGTCTATATGGATTGGGAGAGTGACATGGATCAATATTTTGAATGGTATGAAATGATGGAAGAGCAAAAGGTAAAATTTGCAAAGTTCAAGTTAATCCAACAAGCATGATTGTGTTGGGGTAATACTGAGAGATTGACCCTTCAGAGAGGACATATGCCCATAGTTATATGGAGGGATATGAAGGACAAGTTGAGAGAGAAGTATGTGCCATTAACATATCAACAAAGGCTATTGGATCAATGGCAGGACTTGACCCAAGGTAGTAAGACCGTGACCGAGTACATTGCCAAGTTCGATGAGTTTGTTATGCGATGTGGAGTAGTCGAGTCAGAATCTGTGACACTATCTAGGTTTAGAAAAGGCTTGAATGAGGATATTAGAAGGGAACTATTTCTAAGAAAAGTACATGATTTGGAACATGCTTACCAGGTTGCTAGAGACTGTGAACGATTTCAAAGAAGACAACCTATCTATTGACCTGAACTCAATAGGTTTAGTAACCCTAGAAATAGGTCAAGCCAAGTTCCTGTTAGTCGGCCTAATCAACCCATACTAGTAGGTCGAGTGGATGATCGAGGAAATGCACCAATTAGTCAAGAGGATGATCGAGGAAAGGCACCAATGGGTCGTATGAATGACAAAGGAAGAGCACCTATAGTACGTGGAGAAGGAAGTCAGAATGTAGAGTATTATAGGTGTCATCAGGTTGGCAATTTTGCTAACAAATGCCCTGTACAGAACCTACACATAGGTGAGATAGGAGAAGAAGAGGAACCTGAAGTGGCTGAAGAGTGTGGAGAGGAAGTATATGAAGTTGAGCTTGACTTAGCAGAAGAGTATGAAGGTAATGAGGAGGAAATAGAGTCACCTGACCTTGTAGGAGTTGTTAGGTGTATTCTAGCTTAGACCAGGAAGAATGAGGACTGGCTAGGACCAACATCCTGCAAACCTTTATCAAAATAGGGGACAAAGTGTGTAAGATCATTGTAGATAGTGGGAGTTGTATCAATGCCATTTCTACCAATGCAGTCTTTAGTCTAGGTTTATCCACAGCACCCCATCTCAACCCCTATAATGTTTCATAGATTGATGCTACCTCAATTCCCATTAAGTCAATTTGTCATGTCACAATCCATTTCCAGTCATACCAAGAGAAGGTCTGGTGTAATGTGTTACCAATGGGAGTCAGTAGCATAATTTTTGGAAGACCCTGATTATATGACCATGATGTTACCCTATTTGGAAGATCAAATTCTTGTTCCTTTAATTATCAAGGTAAGAGGATAGTCATAAATTCAACCCCACCCAAGGATCACATTAAGAGGGTCTCCAGTAATCTAAAAGAAGAGGAGCCAGGATTGAACTTAATTATTGCTAAGAAAATGGAAAGAGAAATCATTGGAGGTGCACCCATTGGAGTTTTAGTGGTTAAAGAGATTCATGAACAACCTAAACCTGAACACCCTAAGGAAGTTGTAGAGCTTTTGAAAGACTTTCAGGATATGTTTCCTGAAGACTTGCCAAATGAACTGCCACCATTAAGGGACATCCAACATGCCATAGACCTAGTCCTAGGAGTTACGTTGCCAAATCTCCCACATTATAAGATGAATCCTATAGAACACTTAGAGATGCAAAGACAAGTAGGGGAGTTTTTTCAGAAAGGATTCATTAGGGAGAGCCTTAGTGCTTGTGTAGTTCCAGCCTTGTTAACCCCCAAGAAAGATGGCACTTGGAGGATGTGTGTCGATAGTAGAGCCATCAACAAAATCACTATTAAATATAGGTTTCCAATTCCCTATTTAGATGAAATGTTAGATATGATGGCCGGATCAACCATTTTCTTGAAGATTGACCTTAAAAGTGGCTATCATCAAGTTAGAATCAGAATTGGGGATGAATGGAAAACAGCCTTTAAGACTAATGATGGTTTGTACGAATGGTTGGTAATGCCTTTTGGTTTGTCCAATGCTCCTAGCACTTTTATGAGGATAATGACCCAAGAATTAAGAGCCTTTATAGGAAAATTTATGGTTGTATACTTTGATGATATCCTCATATACAGTAAAACAAGGAAGGATCACTTAGACCAACTTTATCTAGTGTGTCAGACCCTTAGGAAAGAAAACTTGTATGCCAATCTTAAGAAGGATGACCACTACGATAGTCTTTCTAGGTTTTGTAGTAACCCCAGAGGGAGTGTCAGCTGATCCTGAGAAGATTAAATCAATAGTTGAGTGGCCCATACCTAGGAATATTCATGATGTCCGTAGTTTTCATGGATTAGCCACCTTCTATAAAAGATTTATCAAAGGATTTAGTACCATTGTGGCATCGATTACAGATTGCATTAGGAAGGGAGCCTTTAAGTGGACCAAGAATGCTGATAGAGCCTTCCTAGAGATAAAAGAGAAGATAACACAAGCCCCGATCTTGAGACTTCCTGATTTTTCTAAAGTATTTGAAGTTGCTTGTGATGCTTCGAGTGTTGGCATAGGAGGAGTACGTAGTCAAGAGAGTAATCCTGTAGCCTTTTTTAGTAAAAATTTAAATAAGGCTAAACCCAAGTACCCAACCTACGATAAAGAGTTTTATGCGGTAGTACAAGCATTGAAATATTGGAGACATTATTTACTACCACAAGAATTTGTTTTGTACTCTGACCATGAGGCACTTAGGTTTCTAAATTCTCAGAATAAATTAAATCCAAGACATGCTAAGTAGGTAGAGTATCTCCAGCCTTATACTTTCATGATGAAGCATCGAGCTAGTTTAGAAAATAAGATTACAGATGCCCTTAGTTGCCAATCAATGTTGTTGAATTGTGTTAATATTGAGGTTGTTGGATTTACAAGCTCAAGGACCAGTATGAGTCTTGTCCAGATTTTGGAAAAATCTATGAGAAAATCAAGCAAGAACCATCTAGTTTGGATAGTGATTATACTTTGTGAGATGGTTATCTTTTTAAAAGAAATAAGCTTTGCATACCTAGAACATCCCTTAGGGAATTTCTGATTTGGGAGATCCATGCTGGAGGCTTAGCAGGACATTTTGGAAGAAATAAGACTATTCTGGCAGTGGAGGACCAATTCTTCTGGCCAAGTCTTAAGAGAAATGTAGCACAAATAGTGGCTAGGTGTAGAACTTGTGTTGTTGCGAAGCAGCAAAGACAGAACACTGGCCTCTATACCCCTTTGCCTGTGCTTGACTACCCTTGGCAAGATCTAAGTATGGACTTTGTTCTAGGTTTACCAAAAACCATGAGGCGACACGATTCCATCTTTGTCATGGTAGATAGATTTTCTAAAATGGTGCATTTCATTCCTTGTTCACAAACATTCGATGCCTCTAGAGTCGCCAAACTTTTTCTAGATGAGGTGGTCAGATTACATGGTTTACTCAAGACAATTGTGTTTGATAGAGATGTACGGTTCACAAGTTATTTCTGGAAAACCCTCTGGCATATGTTAAGGACTAAGCTAAAGTTTTCCATAACTTATCACCCTCAAACTGATGGCCAGATCGAGGTAGTGAACCGAAGTCTAGAAAATTTGTTAAGATGTATGGTAGGAGAGAATACTAGCAATTGGGACCTATTACTGTCTAGAGTTGAGTTTGCTTATAACAGTTCAGTCAATAGGTCTACTGGTAAGAGTCCTTTTGAAATTGTACATGGGTACATACAAGCCACAAAAGCCTTTAGATTTGATTCCATTACCCATGCATGCCCATATTTCTGAATCGGCCGAGTCATTTGCACAACATGTCAAAGCATTGCATAAAGAAATTAGTAACAAAATTAAAAAGAGCAATGAATCATATGAGCATGAGGCTAACTTATGTAAGAGATTTAAAGAGTTTAATGAAGGGGACTTCATCATGATCAGGTTACGACCTGAATGGTTTCCAGTCAGAACCATGAAGAAACTACACGCCCGTAGTGCTGGACCGTATAGGATTATAAAGAAGATTGTACCTAATGCTTATATGCTAGAATTACCATCTGAGTTAGGTATTAGTCCGACCTTCAATATATCTGATCTAGTTGAGTTTAAGGAACCAATGGTGATACCTAGTATGCTATTTGAGCCTGATCCCACCTTTGAGAGTGATCCTATCCCAGAATATTCACCAGCCAAATTACCAGAGAGGAGAGAAAAGATTGAGCATGTCATGGATGATAAGATCATAACTACTAGAAATAAGAACTACCAAAGATATCTGGTTCGTTGGCAAGGGAGACCCGAGTCTGAGGATTCTTGGATCATTAGAGAGGATCATCAAAAGTTGAACCATGACTTGCTAGAACATTACCAGAGCCGAATTGACCCATACTCGATGGGATCGAGTTCCTCCCACCCCGAAAGAATTGGTAGGGACACAAGAGCCAGTAAGAGGAAGCAAACCTTTTCTGATTCAATTTGAATCACCAATGAATAAGTCCATGTGTTCTTCATAAAGAACACTCGTGTCCCAGTTATTTTGAGTTATAATTAGGTCAAATTGAGTTGTAATTTGATCAAATTGAGTGTAATTTGGTCAATTAGGGTTGCTGGGTTACCAATTGAGTCCATTGAGTCCATCAATTGGTTTAAGAGTCTTGTAAATAGCATTAATTTGCTTTGTTTGATGAATTATCTAGTTTGAGTCCTGTAATTAGTGTTTGAATAAGTTAAGGGGTGTCATAGGTACCCAAGACCCAAGTCGTCATTACCTTGGTAGATCAATTCTAGGTAAAAAAAGGGTTGTCCAAATTTTCATTCAGACATTTAGACATTCAGATATTCAGACATCTAAATACCCATTTTTCATCGCCCATTTGAGATTTCAAGGAGGTGCTAAATTGAGAGGAGTAAAGTAGGACTCTGCTTATCTGGCACCCCCTCCCTCATTCTTGATGCCCATTCCAGATGACGCCCCCCCATGATCCATTCAAAAATTAAATGGAAGAGTCCAAGATGAATTGAAGAGTCCAAGATAAATGGAGGTTTATCCAAAGTTCAAAGGAGGAGTTAACTTCTATCTTCTTTTAAATTCAAAGAAGGGATTTTAAACTTAAATTCAAGCATTCAAAGCCTTTCTTATCCCAAGTTGCCGACCAAGGGAATAGAATTCAATTTAGATTTTATGCCAAGGATGAGAAGGAATTAGCGCCAAATGAGAAATAAGAAAGAAGGATTAGCACCCAACTTCATTTTGCCAAACAATGTTTTTATGTTGTCATCCAAGCCATGGAGAGAATGAATTCAAAATTCAAAATTCAAGGAAGAAACCAAGAAGCCAAGGAGTGTTCAAATTTAAATGTAAAAGAGTCCTATGATATCTTCATGTGTGAAGAACTCTATAAATAGGACCCTATATCCTTTGTAATTATTGATTGATTATTGAATTATGAAATGAAATGCTGTCTTTTTTCGCAAAGCTGTGTAGGCTTAGTGATTTTTCTCTAAGGATGGGAGGTCCTTAAGAGCTCAAGGCAAGGAGGTCCTTGAGAACTCAAGGCGGTGAGGTCCTTGAGTGGAAGTTCTGCCAGATTCGATAATTGCTACCGATCTTCTTCTAGCTCTTCGCATCCAACCTTTCGATTTTCTATTTTGAATTTGAATTACGTCAATCTTAAGTTTTGTTTGCTGCCTTCTTTATAGATCCCAGGTGTTCAAGGACCTTAGAGGATGGATCCTTTGCTTCCAAACCAAGATCTGACGGTGGATCAAAAATCTGGAGTCATAATCTTCATCCAACTATGAAATTTGAGTGATCGAGTAGTAGATCTATCTTGATTCAAAGTGAATCTCCATTGGGATAAGTAACCAATCCTTTTCTCATTAGATTTAGTAATTAAAGCATGGAATAGCTTGATCTTAGATGGTTTCCTAGCCATCGGGTCGTTATTCTTCATAGCTTGCAGAGCAGATTATGGGTAAGTGGTTAATTGCCTTCTTTACTCTCTTCAATCTATTATGTTAGTTGTTTTACTATGATCATTGCTCTCTAAATCATCTAGGCTAGAATTGAATCATCCTACACCACATCGTATTTGTCCTGCATCAGTAAGAGTGCACTTGCTTCTTGGTCTTGTATGATGATGACATATTCATCATTGAAAATGATATTCCAATGTTGCAATCAGTCAAATCTTGCTATCAGAGCAGTTTTTCATGAAGGATTTGAGAGAGGTATCCTATATACTAGGTATAAAGATCTATAGAGATAGATCTAAGAGGATGCTAGGCTTATCCCAATCTAGGTACATTGCTTAGTGTTGAAGAGATTCAACATGGATGGAAGTAAGAGGGGTTACTTACCTATGAGTCAAGGCATACATCTCTCCAAGAAAATGCCTCCTAAGACACCAGAAGAGAGAGAAAAGATGAGTTTGATACCTTATGCTTCGGTTGTAAGATCAATTATGTATGTTATGTTATGTACCAGACCTGATGTTGCTCATGCCTTGGGCTTGGTAAGTAGGTTCTAGAGTGATCTAGGTGAGGATCATTGGAAAGCTGTGAAAAACATTATTAAGTATCTGAGAAGGACTAAAGATGTTTTTCTTATATATGGTGGATCAGAGTTGAAACTAGAAGGGTATATGGATTCTAGTTTTCAATTAGATCCGAATGATAGCAAATCCATATCAGGATATGTCTTCACCTTATATGGTGGTGCAGTGAGTTGGAAGAGTACTAAGCAGCCAACTATAGTTACTCAGTCACTGAGGCAGAATACATAACTATGAGTGAAGCCACGAAGGAAGCTATATGGATGAAGAAATTTATCATGGAATTGGACATGGTTCCTATTATAGAACAACCGGTGTCACTTTATTATAGTAAAACTAGAGTTGTTGTGCAAGCTAAAGAACAAAGGTCTCATTAAATGCCCAAGCACATCCTAAGATACTTCCATCTCATTCAAGGACAAGATATTATCATCGAACGAGTAGAAACAAAGAACAACATAGCAGACCCATTCACTAAAGCATTACCTTAGCAGCATTTTGATCACCACTTAGATTCTATGGGTATAAGATACAAGGGCAATTGGCTTTAGTGCAAGTGGGAGATTGAAAGAAAAGTGCTCTAAAAGCCAATCTTTGTAAGGGCATCTACCAACTCTTGTATGACATTAAATAAAGGTAATTTTGAGTCATCATATTGCTGTATCTATATTAGATTATGATGAACCCCATAGGTTAGGACAATGGAATTAGGGTTATGATGGAAATCATAATAATGAGATCTAAGTTCCAATAAACCTAATCTAAAACATTCTTAGTCGATGGACCATCAATTCGCAGATCGATGAATCTGGAAAGACTAGCACATCCTATGTATGCTCGTTGGAGAGGGTGGTTGGTCTCATAGCCACTTATGTAGAGACATAATACAAGGATGTCGGTGCTCATTTGGTTATGAGTCCACTGAAATGATCTGATAAGAGAACATCAAATGGAAGTCTTACTTACATGTCAAAGGAATATTCTTTTAGTGGGAGTTGTGCATGTGATCCTTAAACCTGAGACTATTATAGTATCTTGTGCACATGAACCAATGTTTTGGTGCATACTCATTCATGGAAACTAAGTCATGTATGAGGTGTTTCTAGATATGGTGGATTATGTATGAAGATAATGAGTAGGTCAATAAGGAATCGATCGCTCTTAGTAAAGGGGAGTTGTTATCCCATATGATCTTTTCGAATGATGACTCAGGAAGTCTTTGATCAAAGCAAGATGAGATTAGATAGGATTTCTAATCTATCATCGATCGAGCCTTCATTATCGAATTAGATTTGAAATGATTAAGTTCTAGGGTTTGACATTTATCCATGCCGAGTATCACTTAATCAGGATAAAGGGAGATCGAAGGATTGAATTGCATGATAACTTTCTATTGAAGGATATTTTGATAATTTCTACCAAATTCTATATCTTTCGAGTAGGCATGACATGTTGCTAGATGTCAATCATGTCTTGTAAGTTTTCATGAATCAATTTGATTGAATTCATGAGTTAATTCGAAAGCTAGTTCGAATTGGCAACTTAGGTTGGCTCAATTTGACCTAATTAGGTCAATCAGGTTTGATAAATTCGAATCAGCTTGGATCTTGACCTACTGCTAGCTAGATATGGAACCCAAAGGGTCACATACATTAGAAAATTGGCCAAGGATGTTGTTGCCACCTAGATCGCCATGGCTTGCAGCTTCTTACGTGGCCTAGGTGAGTGGACTCCTGGCCAGCATCACCGAGCCCATCGGTTGGAGACAATCAAGGGGAACTTGCCCCCCATCACGGGGCTAGGAAGAGTCACCATGCTCGGAGGGGTCAGTGTGGGGATGAAGGGGCTTCATAACGTGCTGTGGTCCTCCTATGGGCCTCTCCAGTGGGAGAGATCTTCTCTGTATCGTCCCTCTATCGGGCGGACTTGCAAAACAGCGGAGACCTGTACCGGGGATTCCAGCAAAGACACTTCGACGATCAAGTTAGTAGGATGATCGAAGGAAATAAGAGACCTTTGAGGCGGAGAGCTTGGGGGACTCTCTGTTGCCAGAGTGCGATAGTAAATGGACGATAATGTAAGAAATGAAGAGAGTATGTTGTCTCTTACCTCCCCTTACCTCTCCATGCCGGTCTTTATGTAGACGAATGGTTCCTGCCACTTTTGGGGAGGCATGCTGGTCTTGATGTAGACTTGTCAGGCTAGGGTAGCCTGTGAGGCCATGATGGGCTGGTGAACCTTCTTCTTCTGGGTGGTTCAGGAAGTTGGTGCAGGTGTACAGTGCCTTGGATAGAGCGCCAGTCACCAGTTAGTATAAACAGTAGCTTAGAAAACTTAAATGCAAACCTTCCTTGCAGACGGCATGTTAGGTGGCATGCCATAGGACCCACGTGGAGGGGGATCCTTGGAAAGAGTGCCCGGCCCATGTGGATGGGCCCCTCAGGAAATGCGCTGGGCCTACATGAATGAGGCCGAACTGCATGGTGCACCTAATGACCGAGCTGGGCTATGATGCCAAGGTGCTGAACTAGCCGGGACATCGCTTTAAGTTGCGATGCAGGCACGTAGACCGAGAGAAGGCCCGTGGGGGCCTCCATGCATGCTGAACGAGGTGATGTGTGAGGCCCCTTGCACATAGGCATGAACCCATGCATTGCGAACACGAGCGCTGCTGGACCATGAGAGTGCGAAGCTGGACCGCAGGAGTGCTTGGGCATGGAGCAGGTGCGGACGGATGTGGCCATGTGGGAGTGCCAGACGGGGCACCGAGGTGCCGACCTGGCCTACCTAAAGTGGGCTGGCCAAGCTGTCGATCTGGTCGAGGTGCCAGCCCGGTCGAGCTGGGCTCCAGGCATGGCTAAAGTGAGCTGGCCGAGGTGCTGACCTGGCCTGCCTAAAGTGGGCTGGCCGAGCTGCCGATCTGGCCACCATAGGGGCTGATCTCTTCAAGTGGACCCACCATTATGTCAGGGTCGAATGGGTTGGTTACTACTATAACAGATGCCCCAACTTCCTGAGTCCAAAATAATACTTCCCCTCATTTTGGATGAAGGGAGTAGCTTTACCCATTCGGCTCTATATCATAGTAGGCCTGCAAAACAGGAATAAGAGGTGATGTTTTTGAAACTTACTTGCCCGTAGGTACCTTGACTAAAGGTTAGTTGCATTATGATGGTGCTAGCATTTCAGTCTGACCCCTCTTTGACCGGGTAGAAGGCGGTGCCATGAAGGAAGAGGTCGGTGAGGTGCATAACTTGGGTGCACACATGTATGACAGGGCACATGGTTGGGCTAAGATCACTCCTCAAAGCTTTTGATGAGGCTTTTGGTGTGGGACTTTCGTCATTTCCCATTTTAAGGTGCCAGGATCTTTGGTCTTGGAGTGCCGGGGTTTCCGGTCTTTAGGTGCCGAGCATTCCGATCTTTAGATGCCTGGGATTCCGGGCTTTAGGTGCCGGGGTGTCCGGTCTTTAGGTGCCGGGTGTCGGAGTCTTTAGGTGCTAGGGATTCTGGGCTTTAGATGCCGGGGATTCCGAGCTTTAGGTGCCGGGGTGTCCGGTCTTTAGGTGCCGGGGATTCCGGGCTTTAGATGGTGGGGTTTCCGGGCTTTAGGTGCCAGGGTTTCCAGTCTTTAGACGTCGATGACTTCGGGCTTTAGATGTCGGGGTTTCCGATCTTTAGGTGCCGAAGTGTCTGGTCTTTAGGTACCGGGGTGTCCAGTCTTTAGGTGCCGGGGTGTCCGGTCTTTAGTTGCTGGGGACTCTGAGCTTTAGGTGCTGGGGTGTCCAGTCTTTATGTGCCGAGGATTTTGGGCTTTAGATGCCAGGGATTTCAGGCTTTAGGTATTGGGGACTCCGGTCTTTAGACGCCGGTGTGTCCGGTCTTTAGGTGCCTGGGTGTCCGGCCTTTCTTTACCAAACTCATTGTTGGGCGGATGAGCTCCCACAATGATGAAGAGCAAAGTTGCACCAAAGAGTAACTTTAATTATTGGGGGGGGATTCTTACACCCTTTATGAGGTGGCAGAGAAGCTCGTTTGGTTTGCTAGGAGGCGAGCCGCAAATGGTTGGACCTCCAAAGCTACCCATGGATATCTCCAGATGAGATTCAGGTGGTAAATGCAGGGCTCAGTGATGAGCCTGGCTTCATCTCGGTTTGATTAAGGGGCATGAATTTAGCTCGGCTAGATCAAGGGGCATGAATTCAGCTCGGCTTCATTTGAGCTCAGATCGAATGAACTGAGGGGCTTGACTTCAGCTCTTAACCTCACCGGACTTGGAGTCGGACGGATGAGTTCCTGTGTTGGTGAAAGACAAAGTTGCACCAGAGAGGAACTTTAATGATTGAGGAGGGATTCTTACCTCCTTCATGAGATGGTAAAGCTGCTGGTTCGCCATGCTAGGGGGCGAGTCATGAATGGTTGGAGCTCCAGAGCTTCCCATGGACATCTCCGGACTTTAAGTACAGCAAATGCCAAACTGTAAGTTTTCTCGGTAGATGGCGGGACTTCTTGGAGTCTCCGCGGACATCTCCGGATTGTGAATAAGGCAAGAGCTGAACTGAGAGTCATGCGGTAGATGCGGGGCTCAATGGGGACCTGCAGCTCGGCTTTATTGAGTTCAGCTCGGCTGAACTGAGGAGCTTGACTTCAGCTCTTAACCTCACCGGACTTGGAGTCAGATGGATGAGTTCCTGTGTTGGTGAAGGACAAAGTTGCACCAGAGAGGATCTTTAATGATCGAGGAGGGATTCTTACCTCCTTCATGAGATGGTAGAGCTGCTGGCGCATGCGCGACCATCGCATACTCCAGCCGGTGGAGGTGCAGCCATCACAAGCTTCCACGATGGTTGGCCTTGAGCATCCTAGAGGCCGAGAATATTTAATAATGTTGGTGATGATCGTGTTGTGGAACCCTCAGGAGGGGAGCAGTACAGTGTATGCACTTATTAGTTTTGTACTATCCAATGCCCACATTGTGTGGAGGGACAGGATCACCCTTTTCATCACGTTTGCATGGAGTGGAGGACAAAACCCCACCCCATGGTCTTGCATGGTGTGCGTGAAGTGAGTGGGCCTTCACAGCTTCCTCCTTTTAGGAATCATGCTTCGTTCGTTGCCTTCCCCAGCCATAGTGGGGGTTAGTCTTCCTCATCTCCAATGGGAGTGTGACCTCAGTAGGGAGCTTGGTCTCATCAAAGAGCTTGACTTTAGTGAGGAGCTCGGCTTCATTTGGGAGTTTGGCCTTAGCTTTGTTTTATTGAGAAGCTTGACTGACTTCTGGCTTGAACACAGAGCTTCGAAAGCTTCTTGGCCATGGCTCGAAGTTAGGCGGAGATCTGAGCTCTGGTCTTGGGTTGGCATCTCAGAGCTGGGCTCGAAGATGGTTGATGATTGAGAGCGGCGTGGCTTGAAGGTCCCTTGGCCGGAGATCTGAGCTCCGATCTTGGGCGATGAAATGAAGGTTTTGTCGTTGCATTTCCCTCTTATTCTCTTTCTTTCTTTCCCCTCTCTCTCTCTCTTCTTTTTTTTTTTTAGACGAGTGGGGAGGTCAGAGAAGAGGGTCACAGGATTTGATTGCCTTGGAGCTAGGCTCGAGGCCTTCTTGGCCGGAGAGCTGGGCCCCGGTCCAAGGGTTGCCTGAGAGCGTGGCTCAGGTCTTTGGCGCCTTGGAGCTAGGCTCGAGACGTTGATAGGAGCTGCTTGGCTTGAAAAGTTGGTGCAGGAAGTCTGAGCTTCGGACCCTGGTGTCTTAGAGCTGGGCTCGAAGACTGGGTGCCGGAAGTCTGAGCTTCGGACCTTGCTACCTTGGAGCTCGCCTCGAGGCTGAGGTCTTGGCTCTGGGCTCTGAGACCTTGATGCTTTGGAGCTGAGCTCGGAGCTCTAGTACTGAAAATCTGAGTTCCGGACCTTGGTGTCTTGGAGCTAGGCTCGAAGAGTTGGTGCTAGAAGTCTGAGCTTTGGACCCTGGTGTCTTGGAGCTGGGCTCGAAGAGTTGGTGCTGGAAGTCTGAGCTTCGAACCCTGGTGTCTTGGAGCTGGGCTCGAAGACTGGGTGCCGGAAGTCTGAGCTTCGGACCTTGATGCCTTGGAGCTGGGCTAGAAGATTTGGGAGGTCTTGGCACTGGTTTTTGAGACCTTGATGCTTTGGAGATAGGCTTGGAGCTCTGGTGCCAGAAACTTGAGTTCCGGACCTTGGTGTCTTGGAGCTGGGCTCGAAGAGTTGGTGCCGGTAGTCTGAGCTTCGAACCTGGTGTCTTGGAGCTGGGCTCGAAGATTGGGTGCCGGAAGTCTAAGATTCGGACCTTGATGCCTTGGAGCTAGGCTCGAGGTTGAGGTCTTGGCTTCGGGCTCTGAGACCTTGATGCTTTGGAGCTGGGCTCGAGCTTTGTGCGAAATCTGAGTTCCGGACCTTGATGCTTTGGAGCTGGGCTCGAAGCTCTGGTGTCGGAAATCTGAGTTCCGGACCTTGGTGTCTTGGGCTGGGCTCGAAGAGTTGGTGTCGAAAGTCTGAGCTTCGGACCCTAGTGTCTTGGAGCTGGGCTCGAAGACCGGGTGCCGGAAGTCTGAGCTTCGAACCTTGATGCCTTGGAGCTAGGCTCGAAGATTTGGGAGGTCTTGGCGCTGGGCTTTGAGACCTTGATGCTTTGGAGCTGGGCTCGGAGCTCTGGTGCCGAAAATCTGAGTTCCGGACCTTGGAGTCTTGGAGCTGGGCTTGAAGATCTGGTTCAAGGGGCTCGGCCTCGAAGAGGCTCAACCTGGTGGAGAGCATCGCTGGCCAAGCTCCAGCTCAGGTGGCTCCAGCCTTCGAAGGGCTCGCCCTGGAGAAGGAGAGGTGGATTCGGCTCCGGTCTAGGGGGCTTGGCCTCGAAGAGGCTCAACCTGGTGGAGGGCATCGGTGGCCTGGCTCTAGCTCAGGTGGCTCTAGCCTTCGAAGGGCTCGCCCTGGAGGAGGAGGATAGGGCTCTGGCCTAGGCATCTTAAGCTTGCGGGAGCCTTTCCTATAAAACTGAAACACAGTTTTTTATTTTGTAAATGTAGCGGAGGAGTTACCTGTTAAACTCCGATTATATGAATAAACAAAGATATATTTCTTCCTTGTGCAGGCCAGAATTAGGTCGCCTACCGCTATCTTGGGAGAGAACGAGACTCCGCTCGTTGCACGGAAGCATAGAACCCAGTTGCATGGGGGAGCAAGGCTCCGTCGCATGGAAAGATGGACCTCCGTTGCATGGGAGCATGAGACTCCATTGCATGTTGCACGGGAGGAGAGGAGACTCCCATTACACGTTGTATGGGAGGAGAGGAGACTCCTGCTGCATGAGGAAAATGGCTCCGTTGGATGGGGGGAAGCACCGTTGGATGGGAGCAAGCCCCGTTGCATGGGAGTAAGTCTCGTTGCATGGGAGCATACTCCATTGTATGGAGGGAATGAGGCTCCCGTTGTTGCATGGGGGAGATGGAACTCCATCGCGAGGGAGGAAAGAGGCTCCCGTTGCATGGGAGCAAAAAGCTCCGTGGAATGTTGTCGCATGGAGGAGATGGAACTCCATCGTGGGGAGCAAGGTGTCGTTGTGTGGGAGGATGGACCTCCGTTGTATGAGAAAGATCACTCTATTGAATGGGAGGAAGTCCTGTTGCATGGGAGGAAGTCCTGTTGCTTGGGAGCCAACTCCATTGCATGGGAGGAAACTCCGTTGCATCGGAGAGTTAGGAGCCACGTTGCATGGATTTCTTTCTTCTTCACGATGGCCAAACCTTTCCTCCCTCTCTTTTCTTTTCTCTCTCCCCTTTTTTTTTTCTCTTTTTTTTAGTGGGGCTCCTGGATGGTGGTACCGCTGGGAGGTGGCTCCATCCTTGGCTTGCTGCCTGCTACCCCATCAAGGATGGCAACGCACCTTAACCGCTTAAGGTTTTTTGATCGAGGCCGCTCCTTAGAGCCTCGAGAGAGAGGGAGAAGTTCTCATGCCCCCATCCCTGTGCCCCCGGTCTGCCCCCCGGGGACTAAGGATAAAGGTGGAAACTGTCGTCCCACCTTATTGAGGAGCATGAATCTGCCCCCTACCTGGTGTGCCAAACTGTTGCCGTCTAGATAACCATAGCCTGTAGCTTTTTACGTGGCCCAGGTGAGTGGACTCCCAGCCAGCGTCACCGGGCCCGTTGGTCGGAGACGATCAAGGGGAACATGCCTCCTGTCATGGGGCTCGGAGGAGTCGCCGTGCTCGGAGGGGTCATTGTGGGGAAGAAGGGGCTTCATACCATGCTGTGGTCCTCTTGTGGGCCTCTCCGGTGGGAGAAATCTTCTCTATATCGTTCCTCTATCGGGCGGACCTGCAAAACATGGGAGACCTATGTCGGGGATTCCGGCAAAGACACTCCGACGATCAAGTCAGTGGGACGATCGAAGGAAATAAGAGACCTTTGAGACAGAGAGCTTGGGGGACTCTCTGCTGCTAGAGGGTGATAGTAAATGGACGATAATGTAAGAAATGAAGAGAGTGTGTTGTCTCTTACCTCCCCTTACCTCTCCATGCCGATCTTTACGTAGACGAATGGTTCCTGTCACTTTTGGGGAGGCGTGCTGGTCTTGATGTAGACTTGTCAGGCTAGGGTAGCCTATGAGGCCATGATGGGCTGGTGAACTTCTGGGTGGTTCAGGAAGTTGGTGCAGGGGTACAGTGCCTTGGGCAGAGCGCCATTCACCGGTTAGTATAAACAGTATCTTGGAAACTTAAATGCAAACCTTCCTTGCAGACGGCATGTTAGGTGGCATGCCATAGGACCCACGTGGAGGGGGATCTTTGGAAAGAGTGCCGGGCCCATGTGGATGGGCCCCTCGGGAAATGCGCTGGGCCTACATGAATGAGGCCGAACTGTGTGGTGCACCCAGTGACCGAGCTGAGCTGTGATGCCAAGGTGCTGAACTAGCCGGGACGCCGCTTCAAGTTGCCATGCAGCACGTAGACCGAGAGAAGGCTCGTGGGGGCCTCCATGCATGCTGATCGAGGCGACGTGCGAGGCCCCATAAACGTAGGCACGAACCCATGCGTTGCAAACACGAGCGCCGCCGGACCATGGGAGAGCGAAGCTGGATCGCGGGAGTGCTTGGGCGCGGAGCAGGTGCAGATGGATGTGGCCATGCTGGAGCACCATACGGGGCACCGAGGTGCCGACCTGGCCTACCTAAATTGGGCTGGCCGAGCTGCCGATTTGGTCGAGGTGCCAGCCCGACCGAGCTGGGCTCCAGGCATGGCTGAAGTGAGCTGGCCGAGGTGCTGACCTAACCTGCCTAAAGTGGGCTGGCCGAGCTACCGATCTGGTCGAGGTGCCAGCCCGGCCGAGCTGGGCTCCAGGTATGGCTAAGGTTAGCTGGCCGAGGTGCCGACTTGGCCTGCCTAAAGTGGATTAGCCGAGCTGCTGATTTGGCCACCACAGGGGCTAATCTCTTAAAGTGGTCCCATCATTGTGTCAGGGTCGAATGGGTTAGTTACTACTATAACAGATGTCAATTGGATTTTTATTAGGGTCATGGGATCCTAATTGGCTAGCTAATTAACATACTAGCATATGTTGGCTAGCCCAATTCCTAACCCAATTGGATTGGGTCTAGTTGCTTATTATTTTGGCTAACCAATTTAAGTGGAACTTAAATTGGTTAGGGTCCTGAGTGGGTCAGCCAATTTCAGTTTTTATTTGAATTATTTTGGACTTATCTTGCTAGTTTGATCTAGTCCATGTTAGCATGGACTCATGGGCAGCATATTTCATTCACGCATATTATGTGCATGCAAAAGGACCAAGAGTCCTTCAGTAGATAAAACACAAATGCAGATAAGAGTCCAAAGGTCTCATATTTTTCTCCATGCCACTTTGGAAGAGGTTGAATCGATCAACATATGGCTTTTGGCATGAAAAAATGAATGGCACACATTGAAGGGACGCGTCTCTTCTTTGTTGGCGCAAATTTTAGATCAAGAGTCCTTCTGTTTGAAGGCTCTCAAATTTTCTCTGATGCTTCCTTTTTGAAGTCATGTCCCTTGGCTTCATTTTAACTAAAAATTTCAAGTGGCAGAAGGGGATTAAATGCTGGAAATCGAAGAGACAAAGAAATGTCTCTTGGCACATGATAAAAGGCTATCATGAAATGATTATCCATCCTAAAGACTCCTTATCATTGAAGGGTCTTATCAGATGGCTGTAGAAGAGGCATATCAGGCACCCCAACCTACTTTATATAAAAGGCATCGGTGATTTGATGCCAGACACTCAATCCCATCGAAATTCCCAACTTTCTATTTCTCTTTCCCTCCCCTTAAGACAAGTTTGTCTCTTTAAGACAAAACTTGTTCCTTTAAGACAAGGCTGGTCTAATTAAGACAAGAGCCTAGGGAGAATAATAGAAAGGGTATTAAGGATTCAAGAGTAGATATAGAGAGGTCTCAAAGTACCCTACAGGAGGGTAGGGAGTCCAGCAATGGAGGAAAGTCCAAGAGCCTATTGGAAGAATCCCAATCAAACAAGCAACTATGTAGGAGTGTGTTCTTGGTTCGATTCCTATGTGGATCATCTCTGAAGGGCATGCACTTGTGTACCTAGTAGAAATAAAAGAAATATAGCATTCCAAGTATTCCTCTATTATCCTAAAGTTTTGATTTACTGATTGTTATGCACAAGTTGTCCTAGGGTTTAGGGTTTCGGCTGGTTAGGGATTCGAAAATGAAATTTTTGAAACCTAGTCTTCTGCTACACCCAGCCTAGGTAACCCTTCTTGATATAACCACCTTGTGACAAATAGAGTATTTCCTTGCTTCTATTCCTACAAATCTCCATTCCAAGGATTTTTTTTGCTGGACCCTAATCCTTCATCTCAAATTCTTCAGATAATGCTCTCTTCAGCTCTTTCACAGCCCTCATACTTTTGCTAGCTATCAACATGTCATCCACATACAAAAGTAGATACCGAGCATTGTCATTATCTACATCCTTCACATACACACAACAGTCATGTTCATACCTAAGAAACCCAAGGCTTAAAATAAATGTATCAAATTTGCGATACCATTAACGAGGTGATTGCTTCAAACCATACAGTGACCTCTGGAGTAGACATATCTTATCCTCTTGTCCAATCTCTATGAAGCCATCAGGTTGCTTCATTTAGATCTTCTCTTTTAAGGTTCCATGTAGGAAGGTTGTTTTCATATCTATATGCTCCAATTCCATATCATGTTCCGCCACCAATGATAGCAACACCCGAATTGAAGTATGGCATACCACAAGAGAAAACACCTTCATATAGTCAACTCCTTCCCTTTATGAGTATCATTTTGCTACTAGCCTTGCTTTGTATCTCACTCTACCTTGCTCTGAAGGTACTATCTTCTTTGTGAACACCCATCTTGAGCCAATTGCCCAAGCATCTTTAGGTAGATCCACCAGTTGCCATGTCTTATTCCTTCTGAGAGATTTCATCTCTTCTATCATGCCTTGCATCCATAATTCATTATCAGGACTTTCCATGGCCTCCTTGAATGTTTCTGGATCTCTATTGATAGAGATGAGAGCATAAGAGATAGTCTCATCCATACCATATCGCACCGACTTTCGGATCGTGCACTAAGGCTTTTGTAGTGCCACTCCCCTTGCACTATCGTACAAGTCTGCTGTATGTGGCTATTCTTGTACCTCCCTCTGAACAGTTAATTTTCCTTGCTGATCCTTCATCACCAGAGAATCTTTCCTGCCTAACTCCACCTTCAACTGAAACACCCTTGCCAATAGAAGTAGATGGCCTATCCTCCACCTATAAAGGGCAATCATTACTGTTCACCTTTGTAGTTGCACTTCCATCCGTACTCCCTGGTCTCTCCAAGATGATCCTCTCATCAAAGATGACATCCCTACTGATCACTATCCTCTGAGACTGAGGATCTGACAGTAGGTAACCCTTGATTCCTCATGGATACCTGATGAAGATCATCCTTTTCGACTTAGGGTCCAACTTGCTTCTTTCGGTTGCCTCCACATGTGCATAGGCTAGGCAACCAAACACCTTCAAGTGGCCAAGCTTTACCTTCTTCCCATTCCAAGCTTTCTTTGGAACACCTCCATTCAGCTTGAAGTGAGGGGACCTATTAACAAGAAAACAAGAAAGAGTTATAGAACCACCCCAAAATGTTACTAGGAGTCTGTAGCCTCATACTCTTAGCCTTCTCCAATAGTGTCTGGTTTATCCTTTCCACAATACCATTCTGCTGAGGGGTCATCCTTACTGTGTAATGGTATTGGATCCCATTTTTCTCACAGTAACTCTGAACTCTTTACTAGAGTACTCTTCCCCATTGTGGGCACCACATCAATGGTCAGCCACATCAGAATATTAATCAACTATCTTTGATATTGTTAGACATACTGATTGTTTTAAATAGTTGGATGTTGTCAACTATCATTGACATTGTCAAATATATCGATTGGTTTTAGATAGTTGGGTGTCAAGCAACTATCTTTGTAAAAAAATTACATAGTACACATGTCATCTTAAAAGGTAACTTTGTTAATTCATTGGTAGTACATATGTAGATTCTTGGTATTCCAAGTGCAAGCAATTTGTACTCCATCTAAACTCTCAATTCTTAGGCTCCAAGATGTAGCAACTCAGTGATCTGGAACGGGCCTTTCCAATTTGGAAAGAGTTTTCCTTTCTTAGTAGACTTAAAAACTTCAGCTCTTCATAGTACAATGTTACTCGGTTGAAAGGTTTTTAGATTGACCTTGGAGTTGTAATATTGAGCAACTTTTTGTCGATATGAAGCCATCCTCAAATGGGCTTGCAATCTTATTCCTTCTAATAGATCTAAGATAGCCCTTCATTGCTCTAAATTGCTTGGTTCCTTAAAATTCTTAACTCACAAAGAATGCAAGCCAATTTCTACCAGTATTACTACCTCGATTCCAAATATTAGATTGAATGGAGATTCCCTAGTTAGAATTCAAGTAGTTGTTTGGTAAGCTCAGAATGCAGAACTTATTTCTTCAACCTAGAGTCCTTTAGCTTCATTCAATCTTATTTTTAGACAATGTAGAATTGACTGATTTGTTGCTTCTACTTCACTGTTAGACCGAGGATGTCCAACAGAGGTTAACCTATGATTTATATGATATTGAGCACAAAAATCTTTTAAACCTACGATTGTTGAACTATCTTCCATTATCGATGATGATGGTATGAGAAATTTCAAACTGATAAGTAATATTATTTTAGACAAATCCTTCGACTTTTTCTTTGGTTATATGTGCTAAAGGCTCTACCTCGATCCATTTGGTGAAGTAATCAATCACCACAATAATGAATTTTGTTTGACCAGAAGCCAAGAGAAATTAGCCCAGTATATCTTTCCTTCATTGAAAATGGCTAGGGAGCCACAAGTTGGGTTGGTTGACTTGCTGGGCATCATTTAGAGTTTAAGAATCTCTGGCACTGATCGTACTTTTTGACAAAGTTAGCTGCATCTTTTTGAATAGTGGCCAATAGTATTCTTGCCTTAGAGTTTTGTAGGCTAGAGATATATCTAATGCGGGACAATACACAAAATTAAATTACTAATTTTAAATCTAATTTTAGTGATTAATCAAAGATTAGTTTTTCTGGATTTCTTTTTGTTTAAATACTCAAAGTAATGAATAAAGTAAGACTAGTCAACTAGTTATCATCTACTAAGTAGATATAACAAATCTAATTAGAAAATAAGAATCTGGTGATTAAGAAACAACCGTAAACTAGGGTTCTATTTATCAAAGGATCAGAAATTAAGAGTTAGGGATGGTTAATACTTTACCAACGAAGATGATAACCCTCTTGATGTAGAACTGATGGGACTCTAGGATCTTGTGACAGCACTTCAAGATTGTCAATCCTCGGGCTCCGATCTTCCACTTGACTAGTTCCAAGGCAAAGTAACTATCACTTTGATCTCGATCACCTATAATCAGTCAAACACTCAAAAGTAAACTTAGAAGGAAGAAAGAATTTCATTGGAAAAAAGGAAAGGAAAGGGGAGGAAGAAGCTTGTAGGCGACTAGGGTTTCTGATGGTGGGATAGATATAGGATAACTAGGGCCTCACATCCCGTGATACTCCAAAGAACAAAGGATAGGGTTTCACACCCCACGATGCTTCGAAGAATAAAGGAATAGTGTCTTAGACCCTGCGATGCTTGACACAGCAAAGGAATGGCATAATAACACCTTTATTTCATGAATAATAGAATGAATAATACAAAGGGGGTTGATGGGGTATTTATAGACCACCAACTAGAATTGTTGGGTTACAAAGTCTTGACTTGGCTTCCCTTGGGCTTCAATGACTGATGAATTTCTTCTTGGGTGTCTTGGACTCCTGTCTTTGAGCTCTCCATGGCTTTTTCATAATGGGTGACAAGAACTCCTCTTGGATTTGAAATGTGTGACAATTATAAATGAGAAGTGGGTGGCATGAAATGAGATGAGGTGACAAAAAAAATAAGAAGAATTGCTAGGTGTCCTTCTTTCATGATTGGCATCAATCCTTTGAATTTTGGGTGATGAAATGAGGAGTCCTTCCATCTTACTCCTCTTAAAATTAGCATGGAATTTAAATGGGCAACAAGCAATAAAATGAGGCACTTTTTTCTTTCTCAAAATTGGCATCAATCCTCCTCTTCTTGATGTGAATCTCCCTTGGACTTCTTCTTTCTTTTGAAAAGTAGATGAAGATAATTCAAAGGCAAGTTAGAGAAGGTTGAACTTCTATTTTCCTTGGACTCCTTTGAAGTAGATAGATAAGGTTGCTCCCCACTTCTTTGAAATTTGAATGGATCAAGTAAGCACCCCCTTGAAGTTAGGCAACAAAATGAGATAGGAATTAGTGCCCTCCCTCTTCTTGGCCGATTTCTCTTAGAGTGGGCGACAAAGAGAAGGTGGAATGAGGAAGTCCTCTTTTACTCATCTTAAAACCATAGGCATCTTGGAATTTAAATAAGCAACAACATAAGGTGCCCTCCTTGGATAATTTAGGATGAGGTCTTAATTGTCTGATGTCCTGATGCCTGAATGTCTGGATATCCGGATGTCTTGATATAAAATAAAGACAACCATTTTTGACATAAAATTGGCCAACCAAGATAAATGATATGGCATGTGATGATGTCCAAGATGAGGTGGCAAGTGATGTAAATTATGGCATGTGACACAAGCTTGATGATGTGGCATGGGCATCCAAAACTTGATAAGGTGGCTCATGTGATGGCTTGACATGTGGTGCCAAGAATTGGTTAGCACATGTCTTGATTTGGGTGCAAATGGTGTCTTGATTTTGTACATGGTGTCTTGATTTAGGTGCACATGGTGTCACATGGGATCTTGAATTGGGTCCCCTCGTGTATTACAGGACTCAACTTAATGGAGATTTTTTTACAGACTCAATTTTGGATCCAGGGGTTTTTACAAACAACTCAATTTTGGGGTTTAGGACTAAACCCAACTAAGCCAAAATAACATAATTTAAGATAACTATTTACAAGTGATCTGGGGTTTAGACTTAGGGCTTCATTCACAGGTGATCCACAGAGATGTGGGTTCGATTTGTCATTTTCTTCGGGCCCTGGTGTCTGCACCAATATCCCCAAAATGATCTCCATAAATGAATTCATGTACTTCTCTAAGAGCATAGTTGATATCAATTAGGCCCAAACATTTCAATAGAGGCAAAGTAAATGACCTCTTATAAAGAGTTCCATCCATGAGTATGCTCAACATGGATCACTGCCTTCATGCTCCACTTGATGTACTTCTATGCCTTTGTCGATGTTGGGAGCTTCAAGATGTTCAATGTATATCCTTCCAAGTGAATCAATCATTGATGTCACCATCCAAAAAAGTATGTTAGCCCAAGAATTTTCAACAAGGGGGACATGAGATATTTCGAAAGATTTAAAGTTTGGTATAAGGGCTTGAAAGAATTGTACCCTAAAAGCCAATCTTTGTATGGGCATTTCTATAATCTTCTAACTCATGTGTGATATTATTTATTAATAAAAGATAACTGTTGATTCATCATGCTGCTGCATCTTATCAAGATTATGATGAACTCCATTGGTTAGGGCAATGAAATTAAAGTTACGATAGAGATTATAATGGTGAGACCTAAGTTCCTATAAATCCTAATCTCAAATGTTCTTAGTTGTTGAATCATCGATTTGGGGATTGATATTTTCGGAAAGACTAGCACATCCTATGTATGCTTCATGGAGAGGGTGGTTGGTCTCATAGCCACTTGTGTAGGGACACTAATACAAGGAGTGGGTGCTTATTAGGATATGAGTTCACTGAATTGGTCCACCTCGAGAACATCTTATAGAGATCTTACTACTTGTCAAAAGATGGTTCTCATAGTGTGAGTTGTGCAAGTGATCCTTAGACTCAGATCATCATGATTCCTTATACACAAAAAGTCATATTTTGGTTCATACTCATTCATGACAAAGAGTCATGTACAGGGTGTTCTCGAATATGGTGGATTGTGCATGAAGGATGTGAGTGGATCAACAAGGAATCGATCACTCCTAGTAAGAGGAGGACTTATCCCATGTAATCTCTTTGATTGTAGGCTCAAGAAGTTTTTGATCAAAGTAGGATGAGATTGGATAGGATTTCTAATCTTTCATCGATTGAGTCCTTATTATCGAATTAGGATTCAAAAGGATTAAGTGCTAGGATTTGATAATTCTCCATACCCATCACTTATTTGGGATAAAGGAATATTGAATGATTGAATTGCACGGTAACTTTTCACTGAAAAATATTTTGGTAATTTCTATCAATTTTTTTATCTTTTGGGTAGGCATGATACATTCCTAGATGTCAATCATGTCTTGTAAGTTTTCATGAATCGAATTGGTTAGATTCATGTGTCAATTTGAAAATTGGTTCAAATTGGCTAACTTTGATCAGCTCGATTTGACCTAATTAGGTCAAACAGTTTTGATTAGATCAAAATAGCTTGGACCTGGACCTATTGCTAGCTAGATGTAGAGCCTAAAGGGGCACACATGCTAGAGAGTTGGCCAAGAAGTCAATTACATTTTGGTTAGGGTCATTGGATCCTATTAGGCTAGCTAATTTGCATAGCATATGCATGGTAGCCTAACTCCTAACCTAATTGGATCGGGTTAGTTAGCTTGCTATTTGTGCTAACCAATTTAAGTGGAACCTAGATTACGTTGAGTCCTAATTGGGGTAGCAGTTATCTATATTCATCTAGATTTTATTGGACTTTATCTTTGGATTATGGAAGAGTCCAAATTGGATTGGACTCTTGGCGCCATATTAGCATGCACCAAGATTAAGGGGCGTAGAAGGACCAAGAGTCCTTCAGCCACTTAATCACTTTTTCAGATAAATACTAGGACACTCTCCCTTATCTCCATGCCCATTTGGATTGGGCTTGACCAGCCAAAACAATGGGAATTGGTGTGAAAATTATGGTGCAAATAATGAAGGGATGCGTCCCTTCATATTTGGTACAAATTCAAAAATCCAGAAGTCCTGCTTGAAGGCTTCTGGTTCTCTGATACATCCATTGGATTCCCATAGCCCTTAGCCAAATATTGACCAATTACTTGTCACATGGCAAGTATAAAATATGCTAGAAAATTAAAGAGACACTTATATGTGTCTTGATGCATGATATAGCATATCAGGATAAATCTTTTCATCCAAGGGACTCCTGCTTGAAGGGTCCTATCAGATCATTAGATAATTAGATCAAGGGATAAGAAAAATGTTTATCAGGTGCCCCCTCAGTCATTATAAATAGGCATCAGTAATCTGATGCCAAAACATCCAAAAATAATCCAAAGAAAACTTTCCTATCTCTCTTCCTTCTTTTAGGACAAGAAATCTTCTATTGAGCCTCAGGTGGTGCATTCATAGCTAGTTGGGTCAATGTACATGTGTTGATGTAGTCTATCATGATTTTCCATGATGTTTCTAGGGCTAGGGTTGAGTCCAGAATGAGTCCTAGGTGTTTAGGCTCGGTTTTGGTCAGTTTGGGTCTTAGGGTCGGCTCTTCTGTTGTAAGAGTCGACTTTGTTAATGGCACATCTCAGAACATGTAATTATGGACTGGACGAGTCAGCTCAAATGGATTCGAGTCGGCTCAGATGCACAGTCTAGATGAGTCGGCTCGGATGGATTTGAGCCGGCTCGGATGGATTCGAGTCAACTCGGAGCACAGTCAGAAAACCTATAGTCTGGATGAGTCATCTTGAATGGGTTTGAGTCAGCTCAGATGCATAGTCAGGAAACCTGTAGTCTGGAAGAGTCAGCTCGAATGGATTTGAGTCGGTTCGGATGATGGATGAACTATTTTCTGAATGGTGCCAGCTGAGTTTTTGGGATCTCGGGCATGTGTGATCGAGGTATATATATATATTGTATTCTCGTAAGAGGATGTGAGTGGTGTAACGAACTTCTTGGAAGTGGAAATCCTTT
This sequence comes from Areca catechu, assembly GCA_021397845.1. Taxonomy (NCBI): domain Eukaryota; kingdom Viridiplantae; phylum Streptophyta; class Magnoliopsida; order Arecales; family Arecaceae; genus Areca; species Areca catechu. Next base: position 140,389,912 of record CM038053.1, on the reverse strand, counting down.
TCTCCCGTGTAAATTCCTCTATTTTATTCTTCCTTTTCTCTTCTCCTGTTCTTAGTATTCTTGATCTTTGTAGACCTGAATCCTACCATAATCTTCAATGGAGATTGTTGGCAGATGGTCATCCACAGCCTGGTGATACCCTTCCACGATTGCTTTGTTGATCAGGGCATTCGTTCTTGATTGGGAACAAGGCTGTTCTTGAGGATTTTGGTTCGTGAAATCTAATTGGATTTAGAATTGAATTCCCAACATTATTTTCAATATTTGGTATCAAAGCTAGGTTCGTGGAAGGAAGATTTCAAGATCAGAGGGTTGGAAGTAAGGCTTCTTGCAGGTATGATTTTCATATCTCTTGAATTCTTGATTGTGGTAATGGCATCAAGTGGGTTCAAGGTAGATTTTGAGAAGTACGATGGTAAGGAAAACTTCACCCTATGGCAGCAAAGGGTTAAAGATTTGCTGGTTCAACAGAGAATCTACAAGGTCTTGGTTAAAAAAAGATCAGAAAAGATTAGTATTGAAGAATAGAAAGAGTTAGAAGAGATTGCTTTCAGCACCATAAGGATGTGTTGGCTGATCAGGTTTTACCAGAGGTGTGTTCAGAGATTACTGCAAAAGGTCTTTGGAAAAGACTAGAGAACACGTACATGGGAAAGAACATGACGAACAAGCGATGGCTGAAGAAGCAACTGTATAGTTTGAGAATGCCTGAATGGGGAGACCTTGTTACGCATATCAGAGGTTCAATCAGGTTTGTTCTGAGGTGATGTGTCTGGATGTGAAGACAGACGAGGAGTATCGGGCATTGTTGCTGCTGTGTTCACTCCCTGGATCGTATGATGGTCTCATAACAACCTTGGTTTATGGGAAGGAAACCTTAAACTATGAAGAGGTTGTTGGTGTGCTCAGATCCAATCAGCAAAGAGAAAAGATCTACAAAGGTAATCCTATTTCAGAGGTTCTTGCTATTAATGAGAGGCAAGGAAGATCCAAAGAAAGAACTAGGGGAAAGTCCAAGGGCAGATCTCAATCTCGGAACCACAAGAGTTTGAAATGCTACAAGTATCATCAACTTGGGCATATCAGGAAGAATTGTCCTCTTTGGAAGACAGAAAAGGGGAGAGCCAACACTAGTGGTGCTAATGCTTTGGACAGCAATGGAGAAGGAGTACTGGTTGTATCAAATAGATCAGTGGATTAGAAGAATACCTGGATTTTGGATTCTGCATGCACATACCACTATACCTCATATCGAGATTGGTTTTACACCTATGACAGGTCAGATGGAGGTAGTGTAAGCCTTGGTGATGATAACCCTTGTATGGTAGCTGGAGTAGGCACTATTAGGATGAGGATGTATGATGGAGTGATAAGGACTCTATCAAATGTCAAATATGTACTAGATTTGAAAAAGAATTTGATTTCTTTGGGCTACTTGGAAGTGCAGGGATATGCTTTTAGTTGCTAATCTGGTAATGGATGTTTGAGAATTACTAAGAGAGCTTTGATGGTAATGAGAGGAAGAAGGCTGAGCAACAATCTGTACAGGATGGAAGGCTCAGTGATAAGTGATATTGCTGAAGTGCTTGCAGTGGCACAGGAGGAACATTTGAAGTATAAACTGTGGCACTATCGAATGGGTCATATGAGTGACCGAGGGCTCACGGAGTTAAGCAGAAGAGGGAACATCCTAGCTTTGAAAAAGGATGGAAATGACCTATGTGAGACATGTATTTTTGGTAAATAGCATAGAGTGAAATTTGCTATTTGTACCAAGCCAAGTGAAGGAGTGCTAGATTTGGTGCACTCGGATGTATGGGGACCAGCACCTGTTTTATCTAGAGGTGGAGCTAGGTATTTTGTTACCTTCATTGATGACTTCTTTAGGAAACTGTGGGTGTATCTGATGAGGAAAAAATCAGATATGTTTGCCCGATTTAAAGCTTGGAGAGCTGAGGTAGAGAAGGAGACAAGAAGACATGTAAAGTGCCTTCGGACCGATAATGATCAGGAGTACTCTAGTACAGAGTTTAGGAGTTGCTATGAGGAAAATGGTATCAAATGCCATTACACAGTAAGGATGACCCCATAGCATAATGGTATCGTGGAAAGCATGAACCGGACACTATTGGAGAGGGCAAGGAGTATGAGGCTGCAGTCATCACTGCTGAAAACTTTTTGGGGTGATACTATTACTCAGGCATGTTTTCTCATAAACAGGTCCCCTCACTTCAAGTTGGATGGTGGACTTCCAGAAGAAGCTTGGAGTGGGAAGAAGGTGGAGCCTGGCCACCTGAAAGTTTTTGGTTGCCCGGCTTATGTTCATGTGGAGGCAACTGAAAGAAGCAAGCTGGATCCTAAGTCAAAGAAGATGATCTTTATAGGGTATCCATAAGGAGTCAAAGGTTACCTACTATGGGATCCACAGTCTCAAAAGGTGATGATCAGTATGGATGTTATTTCTGATGAGAGGAGCATCTTGGTGAAATCAGCATTTGCAACTGAAAATGCAGTCAATAAGATGAATAGCAGTGAGAGCCCATCACAGGTGGAGGATAAGTCTTCAACATCAGCAGGAAATGGAGTTTCTATTGAGGTGGAGTTGGATAGGAATGATTCTCCAGGAGTGAAGGAGAGGCAAGAAGAATCAGCTGTTCAAAGAAAAGTGCAGGAGGGCCATAAGCAGTAGACTTGCAGGATAGTGCAAGGGGAGTGGCATTGCATAAACCTCAATGCACAATCTGGAAGCCGATTAGATATGGCATTGATGAAGAAATTCCATATGCTCTAATATCTATGAATAGAGATCCAGAAAGTTTTGTAGAGGCCATGGAAAGTCCTAATAAAGAGTCATGGATGCAAGGCATGATGGAAGAGATAAAATCTCTCAGGAGGAATCAGACATGGCAGCTGGTGGATCTACCGAGAGATGCTCATGCTATTGGCACCAAATGGGTGTTCACTAAGAAATCATTACCTTCAAAGTAAGGCGGAGTGAGGTACAAGGCAAGATTAGTAGCAAAGGGATACTCAAAGAGAGAAGGAGTTGACTACATAGAGTGTTTTTTCTTATGGTACGCCATACTTCAATTCGGGTATTGTTGACTTTGGCGGCAAAACATAATTTTGAATTGGAGCAGATGGATGTGAAGACAACCTTTCTACAAGGAAGAGTGGAAGAGAAAATCTATATGAAGCAACCTGATGGCTTCATTGAGATTGGATAGGAAAACAAGGTATGTCTATTTCAGATGTCATTGTATGGATTGAAATAATCAACTCGTCAGTGGTATCACAGATTTGATACATTTATCTTGAACCTTGGATTTCTTAGATGTGAACATGATCATTGTGTCTATGTGAAAGATGTGGATACTATGGATGCTCTGTATTTACTTCTGTATGTGGATGATATGTTGATAGCCAGCAGAAGTATGACAACTGTGAAAGGGCTGAAGAGAGCATTATCTCAGGAATTTGAGATGAAAGACTTGGGATCAGCTCAGAAAATCTTGAAATAGAGATTTGCAGGTGATGTGGCCGGATCACTGACGTGGAGTAGCTGTCAGACGCCACATCGGGGAAGGCCGCCATGTCAGATACTCTACCCGGACCCTTTACCAGGCTGAGCTCCCTCAGAACAACGGGGCCGCCCGTCAAAGCCGAGCTTCGCCCTCCACCAAGTCGGGCCGGAGAGCTTGGGACGCTTAGGTCGGAGCCGAGCGGCATCCTCCATAGCAAATCCCTCGAGGTCGGGCCCCGTGGTACGGAGTCGAGCTCAGCTCTCTCTACCTCATGGAGTCCCTCCGAGGTTGAGTCCTCTGAGCCAAAGCCATGCTCTACCCTCCTCTGTCAGGTCGAGCTCGCCCAAGGTCGGACTCCCTTGGTCCGGAGTCGAGCTCAGCCCTCCTCTGCCAAGTGGAGCCGTACCAAGGTTGAGCCCCACGGAGTCGACCCCTGCCTCTCCAGCTCAGCCTCCAGCTCGGGTGAAGACACCAGCAAGAAGGGAGGCGGCACTATCATCCCAAGAGGCCGGCGAGCTACCCGAGGGTCACAAGAAGATGCCCACCTGGCCGCAATAACTCTCCGCAGCCACCACTTATACCAGAAAAGGGAGAGGCCCTGTGATCGAGGCACCACGCTCTTCATCAATCACCTGAACTACCCGGAAGAGGAAGTTAACCAAGAGATTCGAATCTCGAGGGGCAACAGCCCCTCGATCGAGGCGCTGCCAAGTTTCCTGGAACGGGGTGACCGAAAGGAATGTTAGAGCGCATGGCAGGTTCTCCTATCATGAACCGGGAAAGGCATCCCATTCACAGCACGGGACACCACTGCACTCACCTGCTGACACAAGGGAGATCCCAAGGTAGGTGCCCAACAATCACCAGAGTTTAAAAGAATAATCGGCATCCCCAATGGGGAGGTAACAACAACAATCACAACCACTATCTCACCACAAAAACTCAAACAAGTGACGGGGAGAAGGCCACATAGAGAATCCCTCTAGCTCGGCCACCATCCTCCCAACACACTTGCATCTCATTTCCACACTACTCACTTTCTCCTAGCATAGAGTCCATCAGGAGGGGCTCGACCAAGAGGATCTATTCTCCTGGATCGTTACTGACTTGACCATCGGTGTGCCCTCACCAGAATCCCCGTCCCGTGTCACTAATCCCATTTTTGCAGGTTCAACAAGCAGGACATCCTAAGAGTGCAAGAGGGGCGGTCCGACCATGATAGCAGCTACAGGCCGCGATGATCTTGGCGACAATGATTGGTGCACCAGGTAGGGGGAAGGTGCGATCTTTGATCCAGCTTGAGCTCCCTTACAAGCAGCTCAGAGGAAGGATGGTGACGATGCGGGTGACAGAGGTCTCCACCAGCCGTGCGGGAGACTCCCCTTCCCGGGGAACCCGTACAACCCAGAGGTGGAACCACCCATTCCAGCTCAACCACCTCCACCAGAATCTCAGCTGGATGCACTCACCTAGTAGGTGCAGATCCTTGCCACGACAGTGCACTAGCTTCAGCACCAGCACCGATCCTTGGCTACTCATCAGCAACCAGGGACTCTCGTGGCCTATGCCGCTGCATCTCGTGACAGCCTGCGTTCCTTCCAAGGAAGGCCTTTTGCAGTTGCTGGCCATCACCGTCAACAGGGGTAGCCACCAAATTCCTGCAAAAAGACAAGCCGGGTCTGCCGACAAGGAGAGCCGATCACCAAACCTTGAGCGGGTAGTGTCCAAAACCCACCAAGGCCGTAGGAGCAAGACCCCCCACCATGGGCGCCATGCACCCATGTCACCTTCTCCGTCTCCTTCGGCAGAGGGATCCATTGATGAAGCCATCAGGCGCACAATGGAGAATCGCCTAGAGGAGCATGACCGTAGGCTGGTGGAGTTATCCCGCCAGTTTGCCAATCTACCGGGCTCCACTAGAGAGCCAGCGGGCTATGATGTGCATCCCCCTTTCTCCTGAGAAGTCCAAGAAGAGCCGATCCCACGTCGATTTCGTATGCCACAAGTGGAGCCTTATGATGGGACCACCGACCCCCTGGACCACCTGGAAAGCTACAAGGCCCTCATGAGGGTCCAAGGGTCCACCGACGCTCTCCTCTGCGTCACCTTTCCTGCACTCTCTGGATGGCAGCTCAGGTGTGGTTCACCCGTCTGGAACCGGAGAGCATCAACTACTTCGTCCAACTGGAGCAGAATTTCATGGCCCACTTCGATGCTTGTTGAAAGATGCCATGACGGCCTCTTCTCCATCAGGCAGTAGGATCACGAGCCCCTGCGGGACTACATGGCCCATTTCAAGGCTGCCGCGTTGGAGATTTACAATCTCAAAGAGCCAGTTGCTATGTTGGCTTTGAAGCGAGGACTTAGGACCTCCCGCTTGACCTACTCACTCAACAAGAAGCCCCCCAGGAGCTACTCCGAACTCCTCCTCCGAGCTCAGAAGTACATCTGCACCAAGGAGGTGGATCGTACAAGGCGAAAGCTCGACAGAAAGCCAGTAAAGAAACCAGCCCCCGCCGAGGCATCCGGGACATGGAAGCCAGGACCGTCAGCTCCGAGCTTCCGGTAGGGACCAAGGCCGAGAAGCTCTCTCATTCTTGAGGGGAGTTACACCCCCCTCCTTGCCCCGAGGATGAATATCCTTATGGAGATCGAAGGCGAACCCTACTTGAAGTGCCCGCCTTCGTTGAAGCCATCCACTGGCCATGACAAAATGAAGTATTGTCGCTTCTACCATGACCATGGCCATGACACCGAGGAATGTCGTAACCTCAAGTGGGAGATCGAAGAATTCATCAGGAGGGGCTACCTTAAAAGGTTTGTGGGGGCATACCTCAAGCAGAACCTCAAGCACTCGTTGCTCTCCTGCCAGCTCCAGCAGTCGACAACACCCCTACCGAGAAGCTGGTTGGGATGATATGTTGGGGAGCCGAGCATGCATCCAAGAAGGCCCGGGGGCAGGGCATTTCAGAAATGTACTCTCCTTTATGAGGGATGGGGTGGACCGGGGAGAAAATGTAAATAATAATGCATCATCGAGATGACGATCGCGAAGCATCCTGTAGAATACATCATGGTTGATAGTGGAAGCTCCACGGATGTACTTTTCTATGATGCTTTCTCCAGAATGAACCTTTTCCCTACTCAGCTCAGACCTATGCATACTCCCTTTGTCGATTTCACAGGTAATTATGTGAGGGTTGAGGTGAGATTACTCTCCCGATAACTACCGGGACCCCACCTCGACAGAGCACCGTCATGATGACCTTCATGATTATTAGGCTTCCTTCAACCTACAACATGATTCTAGGCTGACCCAGGCTCAACCTGCTCGATGCCATCGTCTCCACCAAGAGACTGCTTGTATAGTTCCCAACTCCTTATGGTGTCGAGGAGATGAGGGGAACACCCCAGCCGGTGCAGCACTGCTTCCGAACCCTCCTTGGGGCCAAGGTCCTCGAGGACGATCCCAGGGTGGATGAACTTGACCAAATGGCTCAAGACCCCGGGGGAGGCCCGACTGAATGGCTACTCTCCTATCCACTCGAAGATGATCCTGCAAGATGGTGCAAATTGGGGCCCAACTGCAGGATGAGGAGAGTGCACACCTTTTGGAATTCCTGTGGATGAATGCAGATGTGTTCGCCTGGATGGCGGTGGACATGCCAGGTATTCCCCTGACGTCATCACCCACAGGTTGAGCATTGACCCAAAACACCGGCCAGTTTGGCAAAAGAAGAGAAGCTTCACCTCGAAGAGGCAGGCAGCCATCAATGAGGAAGTAGACAAGCTCCTCGCCACCAGTTTTGTTCTGGAGGTGCAATATTCGTGTTGGCTGGTGAATGTGGTGATGGTGAAGAAGAGCAATGGCAAATGAAGGATCTGTGCAGATTACACCAACCTCAACAAGGCATGCCCGAAGGATAGCTTCCCCCTACTGAAGATCGATCAATTGGTGGACACCACCTCGAGGCACCGGCTCCTCTCCTTCATGGATGCATTCTCTGGATGCAATCACATCCGAATGCACCCGGAGGATGAGGAGCACACTGCCTTCATCACCGACCAAGGGACATACTGCTACAGGATGATGTCCTTCAGTTTGAAGAATGCCGGGGCCACATACGGCATTTGGTCAATAGGGTCTTCAGAGACCAGATTGGCCAGAACATGCAGGTGTATGTGGATGACATGCTTGTCATAAGCAAGCTGAGCTCAGACCACGTCGCCGACCTCATCGAAGCCTTCCATAACCTTCGAGAGCACCAGATGAAGCTGAACCTAGCAAAGTATGCCTTCAGAGTAGCGGCAGGGAAGTTCCTTGGCTTCATGGTCACTTAAAGGGGCATTGAGGCCAACCAAGAGAAGGTCTTGGTGATCATTGATATGGAGCGCCCAGCATCCAAGAAGCAGGTCCAGTGCTTGACAGGGCGGATAGCAGCACTGAGCCGATTCATCTCGAGATCGGCTGATCGCTGCCTCCCTTTCTTCATGGCACTGTGCAAGATGCACGACTTCACTTGGACGGAGGAGTGCAGAATAGCCTTAGACGAATTAAAGGACTTCTTGGCCTCTCCTCCGCTGCTCTCCAGATAGGAGGGAGGGGAGGAGCTAAACTTTAAAACTTGAAATAGACTTAACTCAACTGAACTGACTTGACTGACCTAAACTTTAAAACTTGAAATGGACTTACAGGAAATAAAATTTTAAAAGTAATTACAGGACTCAATAAACACTCTTGATTTGAAACTCAAAATTAATTACAGGACTCTTAAAAAGGAAATGACTCCTGAAAAGGAAATAAAACATTTTTTGATCTAAAGGATACAAGGTAACCTAATTATCTTCGATCCAAATCGGGATAAGGCTAACCTTGTTGGAGTGAAGTTTCTTTCGGTTTTTTTGGTGTCCACACCAAAAGTCCTCCACGATGCGAAGGTCAGGCATACTCGCTCCGAAAAACTTATTTTTGCACTAATAATATCTACTAAGCACCTCAGGCCCTATTTTCAAGCACACCCCATTGTGGTCATGACAGACCAGTAGTTGAGGACCATACTTAGCCACCCCGAGACCTCCAGGAGCTGGCCAAGTGGTCCCTGTGGTGCGGGCACCAGACTCAGAAGAAGACTTCAGAGCTCCATTTGGATCTCTGATTGACATTGCCCGAGAAATTAGGGTTTGTAATAAAGGTTGACCTGGTCAACCAGTTTATTTATTTCTTGAGTCACCATTTAAATTTTGTTGAGTCATGTTGACTCGATGCAAGTCCCGATGTGGTTTCAATTTGGTCCAAAATGGTGCCACATTTGTCTTCCAATCAAATCAAGGTTCAAGCAAGTGGAGGCCACACTCCAAGCCACACGCCCAGCCACACTCCGAGCACACGCCAGAGTCCAGGAGGCGCCACAGAGGCATCCCAGTGTCATGGTCCCCACATCCAAAGAAGAAAAAAATCAAATTGGAAGCTAATTTAAAGGAGGCGCCCATACCTGCCAATTTTGTCTAAGCAAAGAAGGAAAAGACTTCTCTTGGAGAAAAAATCAAAGAAGGACATCCAATTGAAGTTCAAATCAAAATCAAAGAGCTTAACTTGGAGTGGAAGAAAAGAAGAAATGCCATAAGAAGAAGAGGACTCTAAATCCAAATCCAACTCCAAAGGAGGCGCCATAAAAATTCCAAAAAAAATTCCTTTATGGCCGTCCCAAATTTTTTTGAACTCTTGGTCGGCCAAGAGAGGAGATTTTCTACCTAATCTAGAGGTTGGAGGAGTTTAGTCCCACATGGGAATTTGTACAAGCTTGGAGAAAATTTTAGGTCTATATAATAGACCCCTCTTTGTAACTTTAAGAAATTAATGAAGAAAATTTATTTTTGCTATTCTCTTGTGTTGAGTGACCTAGGTTTCTCTTCTTCCGCACTATTCTAAGTGTTGAGCTCCGTGAGGGGGTAATCCGGGTTCCATTGGAGCCTTGAGGAGGTGAGAGATCTCCATCTTTATCCAAAACCCTAGGTTAGCCACTTGAAATTCCAAAACCCTAGCCGCCCTTCTTTATTTTCAATCCATCAAACCCTAGCTCCATCCATCTCCCACGGCCTCTCTCTCTCTACAAGTCCAGGCCGTCCACCTTCATCCAGATCCAGTCCGGCTACTTCAGATCCAGAGCAAGTTCCAAGGAAAATCACATCAGCTTCCAGGAGAATCCAGTTTTCAGCAATTTCAATCTTCAAGTTCATCAACCTGGTAAATTTTTCCCTTGACTCTCTGATTCCATCAATTGTTTTTCTTCTCTTCTAGATCTTGAGTTCAGGAGAAGCCAACCCGCCAAAGGACCAGTATTGGAGGATCCATTGCGAAGATATCTGAATCCGAGGATCCAACAATCTGCTCGGGAGAGTTCTTCCACCAAAATCTGTGAAGATCATTGTCTGGTTAGGTAAACCATCTCTTCTCTTTATTTCTGTTCTGTTGAAAGTTCGGAGCGAAACCCTAGGTCTGGGAGTTTCTCAACCCCCAGCGATCCGTTGCTTCTGAACTACTCTGATAACTTAGTTTCCTTAAAATTGTGCTTTCAATTATCATATTAGTATCTTTCAATGTTAGGTTAACTTTTCTTTGATTTGAAGCCAACTTCTACAAACATATAAAAACAACAAAAAAAAAAATAGTTAATCTTAATTTACTTCCGCATCGCATCCCTTTATTTGTTCTGCATCATTTTTGGTATCAGAGCCCAGTCTAGGGTTTCTGATTTGCTTGCTTGCTTGTTTTGATTGTTCTCTTTTTATTTTGTCTGCTCGAAGTAGACTCCCCAGGACGTCCGGTCCTAGGAACTAAGCGAGGCGCAAGCCTCCTCCTCCCATTCCACGGGGTGTTCCTAGGGCGTGTAGGGGATCCATTGGGTTATAACTTCGTAGCAGGGATTATAAACGGGGAAGACAATCTAGTTGCAGCCCGTAATTTCCCTGTTATCTGAATTATTTCTCCCTGCATAAAACTCCGAATTGCATGATTTTTGCTTCGTTGAAACCAGTATAATTGAACCTATTTTTCATAATTTTCTGTGATTTATTGGTTTCGGTAAAAACTCTGAGAATTAAAATACAGCAACTCTGTTTTTTGTATTCTGCAATTCAATTCTTTTTTGGAGTGATCATCTCATAATTTACTTAAGGGCAATTGAGCATCTAAGATAAGGGGAGGAGTTGATTACCTCTCCTTAGCCCAAAACCACCATCCAATCATTCGAACCTAGACCTAATTTAAAATCAGTTAGACCTAATTTGTCCTAGTGGGCTAGGGACACCAATTGGTCGGGTCTAGGCTAGTGTTGAGTCAGTTTGCTGAGTTATTCTGTGTGTGCTTAGCACTCAGTGTCTAGAACGGTGGTTCAGGGACTACGTCCCGAAGGGCTTGTGTGCTGGTCTGCCTACCTGGCCAATCACTGATTGGTGTCTAGGATTGGCAATCAGGGACCTAACACTCCCCTTACACCTGCCTGGCTGAGTCCTGAGTTACTACAGGCTAGCTTGCCACTCTGATTGGGCATCTAGTTTGGACTCTAGGTCTAGTGATCCAGTAGTCGATTTAGTCTAGTCTCATTTTGTGTGCTTGCTTGAATCATCATGTCTACCAGAAACGGAGTGCCATATCAACCTGGTCAAACCCAACCTGATTTAGAGGCCATGATCAGAACTCTTACTGAAAGTATGGCTAAAATGAATCAGGATATGACAAACACTGTGGCCCAGTTTAGCGCACAAATTCATGAGGATCTTACCCAACTTAGGGACCGAGTCCAAGTACTTGAAGAACCTAGACATCGGAATTGGACTCCTGACCCCGATTTTAATGTGCCTCAACCTCACCCACATCAAGAGCCTAGAAGGCCTTTATATAGAGATCCCGAACCTAATCATAGGAGGCCTGACCCAGAGCCTGAAGATAGAGATGATAGGTTCATCAGGAACATCAAATTAGATGCACCCACTTTTGATGGTAGTCTGAACCCTAAGGTGTATTCTGATTGGGAGGGTGAGATGGATCAATACTTTGAGTGGTATGCTATGTCTGAGGAGAGGAAATACAAGTTTGCCAAGATGAAATTAGTGCGTCAAGCTAGGTTATACTGGGGGAACATTGAGCTAACCACTAGGAGACGGAATGTTGAGCCCATAACCACTTGGCAGGGTATGAAAGAAAAACTGAGAGATAAATACCTACCCATTTCATACCAGCAAAACCTGTTAGACCAATGGCAAAATCTGAAACAAGGAAACCGATCTGTCTCAGACTACATAGCTACTTTTGATGAATACCTAATGAGATGTGATGTGAGTGAAGCCCACGAAGTCACTTTGTCTAGATTTAGGGCTGGACTGAGGGAAGATATCAAGAGAGAACTATTTCTGAGAGAGGTTACGGATCTAGACCAAGCCTACCAGATTGCACTGAACACTGAGAAATTTCAGAGAGGACCTATACCTTCTAGGGTTAGTGCCCCAATCCCAAGGAATGGACCTAGCCAAGTTATCCCTAGTAAACCTTTTCAGGGTACTTCTACCCCTAGGCCCATGGACAAAGGTAAGGCACCTGACACCCAGAGAACCCCTAGTTCAAATATCACCTGTTTTAAGTATCAGAAACCAGGTCACATTTCCAGTCAGTGTACTGCCATAGCCTGTTTCAAGTGTCATAAGGTAGGTCATGTTGCTAGCCAGTGCCCACGGAGATCCCTTTACATAGAAGAGGGAGAGAATGATAATTCCGAGCCCAGTGAGGAATTTGAAGAAGAAGTTTATGAGGCCGGAATGAATTTGGTTGAGGAGTATGAAGGAGAGGAGGAACCCAATGAATCTGACCAATTAGGAGTTGTAAGATGCATCCTATCCCAGAATCTAGTTCAAGAGGATTGGCGTAGGACTAACATCCTACAGACTTTTCTTAAATTAGGGGATAAGGTATGTAAGATCATCATAGATAGTGGGAGCTGTGTAAATGCCATCTCTACTAGCACTGTCAAGATGTTAGGCTTAATCCCAGTTCCCCATCCCAACCCCTATAAGGTTTCTTGGGTAGATTCTACCTCCATACCCATCCAGTCTAGATGTCAAGTCCAAATCCAAATGCAATCTTATCACGAAAAAATTTGGTGCGATGTTTTACCCATGGGGGTGAGCAGTATAATTCTCGGAAGACCTTGGTTGTATGATCATGATGCCACCCTCTTAGGAAAATCCAATACCTGTGTCTTTAGTTTCAATGGGAAGAAGATTACGATCCATTCCGTTCCCCCTAAGGGCAAGGTAACTAAAGGAGCCGGTAAGGTTAAGGAGATGAAAACTGGAGTGAACCTAATCAGTGCTAAGGATCTAGAACAAGAAATTCATAGTGGTTCACCCATCTGGATGTTGACTGCTAAGGAACTTAGAACTTCGGAACCCTCAGAGCCTCCTCAAGAAGTTAAACCTGTGTTAAAAAAATTTGAGGATGTCTTTCCCGAGGATTTGCCAGACCACCTTCCACCTCTTAGGGATATCCAGCATGCCATAGATCTAATCCCAGGAGCGACTTTGCCCAACTTGCCCCATTACAGGATGAATCCATCTGAGCATGAAGAACTGCAAAAGCAGGTTGGAGAATTATTGAGGAAGGGGTTTATTAGAGAAAGTCTTAGCCCTTGTGCAGTCCCGGCCTTACTAACCCCAAAGAAAGATGGCACGTGGAGGATGTGTGTTGACAGTCGTGCCATCAATAAAATTACAATCAAATATAGGTTTCCCATCCCTAGACTAGATGACATGCTTGATATGATGGCTGGTGCAATGGTTTTTTCTAAGATTGATCTCAAAAGCGGCTATCATCAGGTTAGGATTAGACCCGGGGATGAATGGAAAACTGCTTTCAAAACTAAGGATGGTCTTTATGAATGGGTTGTTATGCCTTTTGGGTTGTCCAATGCCCCTAGTACCTTCATGAGAATTATGACCCAGGTACTTAGAGCTTTCATAGGAAAATTTGTGGTGGTCTATTTTGATGACATCCTGATCTATAGTAAGACCCCAGCAGATCACCTAGGCCACCTTAGAGCAGTCTGCCAAGTTTTGAGGAATGAGAGACTCTACGGTAATTTTAAGAAGTGTGAATTCATGACTAGTAGAGTTATCTTTCTTGGTTTTGTAGTAACCCCTGACGGCGTGGCGGCCGATCCTGAGAAAATTAGGTCCATAGTAGACTGGCCAGAGCCAACCAATGTGCATGAAGTTAGAAGTTTCCACGGCTTGGCTACCTTCTATAGGCGATTCATCAAGGGGTTTAGTACTTTAGCTGCTCCTATCACTGATTGTATTAGGAAGGGAGAATTTCATTGGACTAAGTCAGCCCATAAAGCCTTCCTAGATCTTAAGGATAAAATGACCCAGGCACCCATTCTGAGATTACCCGATTTTTCTAAAGTATTTGAGGTTGCCTGTGATGCTTCAGGTGTAGGAATAGGTGGAGTCCTAAGCCAAGAGAATCATCCCATAGCATTCTTTAGTGAAAAACTTAATGATGCTAAGCTTAGGTATTCTACCTATGATAAGGAATTTTATGCGGTGGTGCAAGCTTTGCGTTACTGGAGACATTATTTGCTACCGCAGGAATTTGTACTATTTTCGGACCATGAGGCTCTTAGATTTCTGAACTCCCAAAAGAAGCTTAACCCTAGGCATGCTAAGTGGGTAGAATATATCCAGTCCTATACTTTTGTCCTGAAACATAAGGCTGGAGTTGAGAATAAGGTAGCTGATGCCCTTAGTCGCCGATCTCTGTTATTAACTTCTGTTAGAACTGAGGTCATAGGGTTTGAGCAAATCAAAGAGGAATATGAGTCTTGTCCGGATTTCACAACTGTGTATCAGGATCTAGTTCAAGGACCATCTAGTAATCACCAGGATTATACCCTTGTAGATGGTTTTTTGTTCTTCAAAAATAGGCTTTGCATCCCTAGAACTTCTCTTAGGGAATTTTTGATTTGGGAAATCCATGCTGGAGGTTTAGCCGGCCATTTTGGAAAAGACAAGACCATTCTAGCTATTGAAGACCACTTTTTCTGGCCTAGCTTGAAAAGGGATGTAGCTAATATTGTAGCTAGATGTCGAACCTGCGCTGTTGCCAAACAGCGAAAACAAAACACTGGCCTTTATACCCCACTCCCTGTCCCAGATCGTCCTTGGCAAGATGTGAGTATGGATTTTGTGTTAGGTTTACCTAAGACCCAGAGGAGACATGATTCTATCTGTGTCGTAGTCGGCCGATTCTCTAAAATGGCCCACTTCTTGCCTTGTTCCCAAACCTTTGATGCGTCTAAGGTAGCCACACTTTTCTTCAATGAGATAGTTAGACTCCATGGCCTACCTAAGACAATCGTTTCAGATAGGGATGTCCGGTTCACCAGTTACTTTTGGAAGACCCTTTGGCATAAGTTAGGGACAAAACTTAAGTTTTCAACTGCCTATCATCCCCAAACTGATGGCCAAACTGAAGTAGTGAACCGTAGCCTAGGAAATCTGCTGAGATGTCTTGTTGGTGAAAACACCAGAAATTGGGATTTATACCTACCAAGGGCAGAATTTGCATACAATGACTCGGTCAATAGGTCTACGGGTAAGAGTCCATTTGAAATTGTACATGGGTACAAACCTCACACACCTCTTGACCTAGTCCCTTTACCTGTCCACACTCGAGTCTCCGAATCTGCTGAGAATTTTGCACAGCATGTAAAAGACTTGCATAAAGAAATTCATGCCAAAATAAATTTAAGTAATGAAACTTATAAGAAGTTGGCTGATACTCAAAGGCGAGTCAAATCTTTTGTTGAGGGAGACTATGTGATGATTAGGTTAAGGCCTGAACGGTTTCCTCCTGGAACCGTTAGAAAGTTACATGCTAGGGGAGCTGGACCATTTAGAGTGGTAAAGAGAGTAGGATCCAATGCCTATGTGCTCGAGTTGCCTCTAGAACTAGGCATTAGCTCTACTTTCAACATTACAGACTTAGTAGAGTACAGGGAGCCAGCTGTGATTCCTAGTGAGCCTTTTGAGCCTAACCCTATCATTGAGAGTGATCCCGACCCTGTGTGTCCACCAACAAACTGGCCTGTGAGGAAAGAGCAGATTGAAAAGATCCTGGATGATCAGGTTATCTCTACTCGTAATCGAGGATACCAAAGGTACCTGGTCCGCTGGCAAGGAAGGCCAGATTCTGATGACTCTTGGATCTCCCGAGAAGAATTACAAGAATTGGACCCAGACCTCTTGGAGAGATACCAGAGCCAACTTGAGCCTTACTCGACAGGATCGAGTTCCTCCCACCCTGGGAGAATTGGTGCGGGCACCAGACTCAGAAGAAGACTTCAGAGCTCCATTTGGATCTCTGATTGACATTGCCCGAGAAATTAGGGTTTGTAATAAAGGTTGACCTGGTCAACCAGTTTATTTATTTCTTGAGTCACCATTTAAATTTTGTTGAGTCATGTTGACTCGATGCAAGTCCCGATGTGGTTTCAATTTGGTCCAAAATGGTGCCACATTTGTCTTCCAATCAAATCAAGGTTCAAGCAAGTGGAGGCCACACTCCAAGCCACACGCCCAGCCACACTCCGAGCACACGCCAGAGTCCAGGAGGCGCCACAGAGGCATCCCAGTGTCATGGTCCCCACATCCAAAGAAGAAAAAAATCAAATTGGAAGCTAATTTAAAGGAGGCGCCCATACCTGCCAATTTTGTCTAAGCAAAGAAGGAAAAGACTTCTCTTGGAGAAAAAATCAAAGAAGGACATCCAATTGAAGTTCAAATCAAAATCAAAGAGCTTAACTTGGAGTGGAAGAAAAGAAGAAATGCCATAAGAAGAAGAGGACTCTAAATCCAAATCCAACTCCAAAGGAGGCGCCATAAAAATTCCAAAAAAAATTCCTTTATGGCCGTCCCAAATTTTTTTGAACTCTTGGTCGGCCAAGAGAGGAGATTTTCTACCTAATCTAGAGGTTGGAGGAGTTTAGTCCCACATGGAATTTGTACAAGCTTGGAGAAAATTTTAGGTCTATATAATAGACCCCTCTTTGTAACTTTAAGAAATTAATGAAGAAAATTTATTTTTGCTATTCTCTTGTGTTGAGTGACCTAGGTTTCTCTTCTTCCGCACTATTCTAAGTGTTGAGCTCCGTGAGGGGGTAATCCGGGTTCCATTGGAGCCTTGAGGAGGTGAGAGATCTCCATCTTTATCCAAAACCCTAGGTTAGCCACTTGAAATTCCAAAACCCTAGCCGCCCTTCTTTATTTTCAATCCATCAAACCCTAGCTCCATCCATCTCCCACGGCCTCTCTCTCTACAAGTCCAGGCCGTCCACCTTCATCCAGATCCAGTCCGGCTACTTCAGATCCAGAGCAAGTTCCAAGGAAAATCACATCAGCTTCCAGGAGAATCCAGTTTTCAGCAATTTCAATCTTCAAGTTCATCAACCTGGTAAATTTTTCCCTTGACTCTCTGATTCCATCAATTGTTTTTCTTCTCTTCCAGATCTTGAGTTCAGGAGAAGCCAACCCGCCAAAGGACCAGTATTGGAGGATCCATTGCGAAGATATCTGAATCCGAGGATCCAACAATCTGCTCGGGAGAGTTCTTCCACCAAAATCTGTGAAGATCATTGTCTGGTTAGGTAAACCATCTCTTCTCTTTATTTCTGTTCTGTTGAAAGTTCGGAGCGAAACCCAAGGTCTGGGAGTTTCTCAACCCCCAGCGATCCGTTGCTTCTGAACTACTCTGATAATTTAGTTTCCTTAAAATTGTGCTTTCAATTATCATATTAGTATCTTTCAATGTTAGGTTAACTTTTCTTTGATTTGAAGCCAACTTCTACAAACATATAAAAACAACAAAAAAAAAAATTAGTTAATCTTAATTTACTTCCGCATCGCATCCCTTTATTTGTTCTGCATCACCCTGCTCCTGAGCGAGTTCGACATAGCGTATCGACCGAGGTCTTCACAGAAGGTCCAAGTCCTACCCGACTTCATGGTCGAATGCACAGGTTTCGCCGAGGAGCTAGAGCAGACAATGACGGAGCCCCAAGTGGATCTCGGACCAGAGGAGGAGCTCTGGATCCTTGACGTGGACAGCGCATCCAATTCCGGTGGAAGTGGAGCAGGCCTCATCCTCGCCAACAGCGACGAGGTAGTGACAGATTGTGCTCTCCGCTTCAAGTTCGCCACAATGAACAACCAGGCAGAGTATGAGGCACTCCTCGCAGGTCTAAAAGTCTCCCGCAAGCTGGGCGTGCAAAGCTTAAAAGTCTTTACCGACTCCCAACTGGTTGCTGGGCAAGTCTCCGGAAAATATGAGGCTAGAGATCCCTAGATGATGAAGTACCTAGAATGAGTTCGCTCGAGCACGATAGGCTTCCGGCGCTTCAGCATTTTCCACATCCCCTTGGGAAGAATGGACGCGCAGATGCACTATCGAGACTCGCGACCTTGCTGGACTCATCACTGGGGCACGCCTACATCAAGTACCTCGAGAATCCAAGCTTTGAAGGCCTAGAGAAGGTACAATAGGTCACCCTCGAGCCGAGCTGGATGGACAGGTACGTCCGGTACATCACTGATGGCACCTTGCCAGAGGACCACATGGAAGCCGGCCTCATCAAGAAGAAGGCCTTCTGGTTCGTTTTGATGGAAGGCCAGCTCTACCGCCGATCTCACTCCTACCAGCTCCTGAAGTGCCTCAGACCCATAGAGGCAACCTTCATACTCCGGGAAATATACGAAGGCCTTTGTGGAAACCATATGGGAGAGAGAACACTGGCATACAAAGCTCTTCACCAGGGGTACTTCTGGGAGACCATGAGGGAGGACGTCACCGACTTCGTCAAGAGGTGTGACAAGTGCCAGTGCCATGCCCAAATACAGTGCCAGTCGACGGTGCTGATCTCCTAGCTCTCATCCCCTTGGCCCTTTGCTCAGTGGGGAATGGACATTCTTAGGCCATTTCCCCCTGCACCGAGATAACATAGGTTCCTGCTAGTGGCAATTGACTACTTCACCAAGTGGGTCGAAGCAGAACTGCTAGCTCGGATCACTGAAGCCAATGTCTGCCAATTCTTCTGAAAGGCAGTTATCTGTCACTTCGGACTCTCCCACTGTATCATCATCGACAACGGGCGATAAGTCGACAACCCGGAGTTCGAAGGATTCTGCACTAAGCATGGCATCTAGCACCGCTTTATCCTGGTAGCCCATCCCCAAACAAATGGGGAGGCTGAGGTGACAAATCGGACCATCCTCCAAGGACTCAGAACCGGGCTGGACCTAGCCAAGGACAGATGGGCAAAAGAACTCCCAAGTGTTCTATGGGCCTACCACATAACACCCAGAATAGTAACTGACGAGACATCCTTCAACCTTGTCTTTGACATCGAGGCAGTCATCCCGGTTGAGCTCGGTGTGCCCACGCTACGAGTACAGCAGTACAACGAAGCGCAGAACTCGGCACACCTTCTGCGCAACTTAGACCTCCTCGAAGAAACAAAGGACAAAGCTCGGCTTCGAATGATGGCATACTGACAATGAGTGGCCCGGTATTAGAATGCGTGGGTAAGATCAAAAGTCTTCAGACCCGGGGACTTGGTGCTGTGCTGAGCTTAAGCATCTCAACCTTGGGAGTGCGGCAAGCTCTCACCAAACTGGGAAGGCCCCTACAAAGTGGCTGAAGCTCTCTTACATGGAGCCTACTACCTCGAGGATCTTGACAGCGTCAGGTTCCTGAGCCTAGCTCTCAAGGGATCAAGACCTGGGGCCCAGCTTTCCAGATGACAAGTCTTGAGCTTAGCTCCAAGACACCAAGACCTGAGCCCAGCTCTCAGGCGATCAAGACCCGGGGCCCAGCTCTCCGGATGACAAGTCTTCGAGCCTAGCTCCAAGACACCAAGACCTGAGCCCAGCTCTCAGGCGATCAAGACCCGGGGCCCAGCTCTCCGACGACAAGTCTTTGAGCCTAGCTCCAAGACACCAAGACCTGAGCCCAGCTCCCAGGCGACCAAGACCCGAGCCCAGCTCTCCGGCCAATAAGTCTTCGAACCTAGCTCCAAGACACCAAGATCTGGGCCCAGCTCTCTGGCCAACAAGACCTGAGCCCAGCTCTCAAGTGATCAAGATCCGGGGCCCAGCTCTCTAGACGACAGGTCTTCGAGCCTAACTCCAAGATACCAAGACCTGAGCCCAGCTCTTAGGCAACCAAGACCCGGGGCCCAGCTCTCCGGATGACAAGTTTTCGAGCCTAGCTCCAAGACACCAAGACCTGAGCCTAGCTCTCAGGCAATTAAGACCTGGGGCACAGCTTTCTGGATGACAAGTCTTCGAGCCTAGCTCCAAGACACCAAGACCTGAGCCCAGCTCTCAGGCAATCAAGACCCGGGGCCCAGCTCTTCAGATGATAAGTCTTCGATCCTAGCTCCAAGACACCAAGACCTGAGCCCAGCTCTTAGGCGATCAAGACCCTGGGCCCAGCTCTCTGGACGACAAGTCTTCGAGCCTAGCTCTAGACACCAAGACCTGAGCCCAGCTCTCAGGTAATCAAGACCCAGGGACCAGCTCTCTGGACGACAAGTCTACGAGCCTAGCTCCAAGACAAAAAGACCTGAGCCTGGCTCTCAAGCGACCTTAGACCGGGGCCCAGCCCTCCAGCCAACAAGACTTGAGCCCAACTCTCAGGCAACCATGGATCGGGGCCTAGCTCTCCAGCCAGCAAGTCCTGAGATCAGCTCATCAGCACTGAAGCCGAAGGCCAAGTCCCAGACAATGTAGAGCCCTCCTCTCTGATCTCACCACATAGCTAAAAAAAAAACAAAAGAAAAGAAAAAGGGAAAAGAGAGAAGAGAAGATGGGAGAGGCAAGTAGTACTTAGGAATAGATAGCAAGAAATCCTCATTTTATTAAAAAAACCTTCCAACCATTTACAAGCATCCTTGGACCCCCAACATGCTGGGCGACCCAAATCAAAAGCAGAAGTAGAAAAAGGTTGAAGAAAAACCTATTCTATGCAGGCTGCCCCGTCGGCAGGGCTGCGAGGCTGTGAAGTTTCATCCTCAGGTGCCTCTGGTTGAACGGCTCCGGCCTCGGCAACTGTCAAAGGATGGGAAGATTCAGGAGCAGCGACTTTTGCAATGTCCGCATCCAGGTCTGGCTCCACGTCCGAAGCCCGAGGATAACAAAGGCGGTGGTGGCCCTCGTCGGGAATGAATGCCTCGACTTGGCTGCACGGTACATGAAACCTTTATAAAAGGAGTCCAACGTTGTTTGATAGAACTCGGCGGCGAACTCCTCGAATGCTTTGTACCTGGCCACGACCCCCTCGGCCTCCTTTTTTGCCTTGGCGGTTTGTTCCCTTGCCACCTTTGCTGACTTGGATGCCTCTGCTGCATCCTTCTCGGCTACAGCCAACTTCTCTTTCGCTGCTGCCAGATTGGACTGAGGGGACTGGGCCATCCCCTTCTGTTGAACTACCTCGATATTGAATGAAGTCAGCCTCTTCTCCATGGCCACGAGTTCTTCGACCTTGCTCCTTGATCGGCCCCGCTCCTGGTCGAGGCTTTCCTGGAGCTCCTTCGCTCGCCTCTCAGAATCGGTGAGATATTTCTCGAGGTCCTTGATCCTCATATCAAGCACCCCATCGGCGTCGGTCCTCTTCTTCAAGTTGACCTTCAGAGACTCGACCTCCGCTACCCGTCGTTGATCGTTCTTCAGCCAGTTCCGGTAGCAGTCCCTGATCAAGAGGACCTTGACACCAATCTGCACCACACGAGAATTCAGCTACCCATGTGAAAGAAAGAAAGGGAGTAAAAATGGATAGAGTCATTTATCAAGAATAGCTGGGGGAAGACGCTGTTGATCGCATCCCCCAGCCATTGTCCGGCCATATCCTGACTGTCGCATGCTTGGATGAAAAAATCCATCATGCGCTCTACTAATGCTTGGTCCCGGAGCAAAGATCTCTCTGGCCCCAGTCTGATAGGGATCCGACGGTGTTCCCTTTCATTCATACTCACCTTGGGAGCTGGGTCACCTGCCCCTCCAGTTGAAGCACCCTCTGGAGTAGGTTGGGAGCCCGACCTCCTCTCTGGTAGCGTCTCAGCCACAGGTTCGACTCCCCTTCGAATCTCCTCCTCCTTGACCTCAATGACAGCAGGCCCTGGGGAATGGGGGGACACGACGGTGACGGCGGCTGCGGCCCTGGCTCGGACGACCACCTTAGGCTCCAGGGTAGGGACCATTTCTTGTTGTCTCGATCGCTCTAGAACCTTCATGACTGCCCATTGATTCGACCCCAGCATCGCGGACGTCGTCCTCTCTACTTGCACGGGAGCGGCTTCGGTCTCCCTCCTACTCGGGTCAGTCGGCATGGTAGGATCAGCCACCGACACGCTCTCGCTCTGAGCCAGCCTCGAGGGACGCTCCTCAACCATCCTAGATGGTGGCCTGTTCTCAGTGATTGAAAGCAGGTCACTCTTCGAGAAAATCATGCCTGCATACAGATCACACAATGGTTAGAACTCAGAAGAGATAAAGTGAAAGATACAAGGGAAAGGGAAGCTCAAGCCGAACTCACCCAACCCCCTTGTTGGATCGACCCAGGCTTCAAAGAGGTTCTACTCTGACAACAGAACCTCCATGGATGGAATCTGGGTGGTGCAGAGCTGCTCGTAGTCATCCTGGTCAGCCACATCAACCATAGAGCTTTAGTTAGGGGACTGATCCAGGTCGCTCCAGACCCAGTCAACCCCCTCAACCATCACAAAGAAGAATTTGCTCTTCCATCCCTTGATGGAAGAGGGGAGCTCAAACCTGATGCCCTTCGATTGAGAAGACAAGGACCACCACCCATTCTCGGTGGGGTGGCGCTTCAGGATGAAGAATGCCCTGAGCAATGAAAACTGGGCAACGAACCAATGGGAGTGGCCGTAAAAGGAGAAGATAGTCCTAATGGCATTCGGTACGAGCTGAGCAGGAACCAGACGGTGGTTGCTCAACACAGACATGAAGAAAGGATGAAAGGAGAAGTGGAGCCCTCCAGAGAAGGTCTCCTTATAGAAGGCTATTCGGCCCGGGCTACTAGAAGTAACCCGGTCCCGTGGCAGGGGATTAGAAGCCAGACAGAATGTGGGATGTCATAGGCATCCCGGATGGTCCCTAGTTCCTTAGCAAAGATCATCGAAGCAACCCCGCCGGGACCTGTTGACCGGTCAGACTCAGGGACGGGTTTGGACGAGGAAGGAGGATGTCAAGGAAGAGAAGGACTAGACCCAGGTTCCCTAATAGCTACGGGACCGGGAGGACGCCTCCTGCTGAACTCGAAATGCGCCCCCTCTCCCTCCTTGTTGAAGGAAGAAGATGGTGGTCTCGGCACAGAAGGATTGTCCTCACCTTGGTTAGTAGAAGGATGGAAGCCTGGACCGAAACGAGACATCCGTGGTGATGGAAGAAACAAGAAACTCAAGTGGGAGAAGGGACAGACTCAGTTGAAAGAGTGCCCTAACCTTGGAAGAAGAAGCCTACTCTGATAAGGGGAGGAGGAAGAAGAAAACTAACCTAGTTCCTTAGAGGGTCTGGGGCAATCGGGAAGGAGGAGAAGCTTGGGTACAGCAGCGGGTGCGAAGAATTCGAAAGAATGGATGTTTTGGATAAAAACTTCTTTTTATTTCGAAGTGACCCGGTACACTCGTACCGTTATAGTCTCTTCGCCAATGGATTTATACCACGTGCTAGCCATCAGTCGAATGGGACACCCCTGCTACTTTGGATTCCTTGCCAACATTAACTACTCCTCGGACATGGACACGTGGTGCCCCCATAATAGCTTGGGGAACCGTTTCACGAATCACCGGCGATCATGGTCATCATTGCACTGGATCTTCACCTTTTCATGTTAGCATGCAATTACACACTTTGACTTGAGCACTGCGCACTAACGAGCTTCGGGTGTGGGGAGCAAATGATGTGGCAGGATTGCTGACGTGGAGTAGCTGTCAGATGCCACGTCGGGGATGGCCACCATGTCAGATACTCTACCCGGACTCATTCGTCATGCTGAGCTCCATCAGAACAACGGGGCCATCCATCGAAGCCGAGCTCTGCCCTCCGCCAAGTCAGGCCCGCGAGCTCGGGATGCTTAGGCCAGAGCCGAGCGGCATCCTCCAGAGAAAATCCCTCAAGGTCGAGCCCCGTGGTACGGAGTCGAGCTCAGCCCTCCTCTACCACGTGGAGCCCCTCCGAGGTCGAGTCCTCTGAGCCAAAGCCGCGCTATGCCCTCCTCCATCTGGTTGAGCTCGCCCGAGGTCGGACTCCCTTGGTCCGGAGTCGAGCTCGGCCCTCCTCCGCCAAGTGGAGCCACGTCAAGGTCGAGCCCCTCGGAGTCGAGCCCTGCCTCTCCACCTCAGCCTCCAGCTCGGGTGAAGACACCAGTAAGCAGGAAGGTGACACTATCATCCCAAGAGGCCGGCGAGCTGGCCGAGGGTCGCAAGAAGATGCCCACCTGGCCGTAATAACTCTCTACAGCCACCACTTACACCAGAAAAGGGAGAGGCCCTGTGATCGAGGCACCACGCTCTTCACCAATCACCTGAACTACCCGGAAGAGGAAGTTAACCAAGAGATTCGAATCTCGAGGGGCAACGGCCCCTCGATCGAGGCGCTGCCAAGTTTCCTGAAACGGGGTGACTAGAAGGAATGTCAGAGCGCATGGCAGGTTCTCTTATCATGAACCGGGAATGGCATCCCATTCATGGCACGGGACACCACTACACATGCCTGCTGACACATGGGAGATCCCAAGGTAGGTGCCCAACAACCACCAGAGTTTAAAAGAATCATTGGCACCCCCAGTGGGGAGGTAACAATAACAATCACAACCACTATCTCACCACAAAATACTCAAACAAGTGACGGGGAGAAGGCCACATAGAGAATCCCTCTAGCTCGGCCACCATCCTCCCAACACACTTGCATCCCATTTCCACACTACTCACTCCTCCTAGCATGGAGTCCATCAAGAGGGGCTCGACCAGGAGGATCTATTTTCCTGGATCGTTACTGACTTGATCGTCAGAGTGCCCCCGCCAGAATTTCCAGTCGCAATAACCCCATTTTTGTAGGTTCAAAGGAGCAGGACATCCTAAGAGTGCAAGAGGGGCAGTCCAACCATGACAGCAGCTACAGGCCACGATGATCTTGGCGACAACAGCAGGGATAGATGCAAATGAATACTCCATTTGTCACAAGATGGGTACATTAAAAGGTTACTCGAGAGGTTTGGGATGGATAAGGCCAAACCTATGGAAACACCATTACCATAGCATATTTCTTTCTCAAAAAAATAGTGCCCCCGGTTAGAGGAGGAGAAAGAGTACGTGGAAAGAGTTCCGTATACCAATGTAGTGGGCGATTTGATATATGCTATGGTTTATTGCAGGCCGGACATAGCATATGCTGTAAGTCAGGTGAGTAGGTATATGGCTAATCCTGGGAAGGAACCCTAGAAGGCATTGAAGTGGATTTTGAGATATCTGCAAGGGACTCAAAGACATGGACTGGTATTTGGTGGGCAGCCTGAAGGACATGGATGGAACTCCATAGAATCATGTGAGGATTCAGATCCTTTGGAAGGGTTTGTTGATGAAAGCTATGTAGATGGTCTTGATACAAGGAGGTCTACAACAGGTTATCTCTTCTGCATGTATGGTGGACCTGTTTCTTGGAGATCAACCCTTCAACCTATTATAGCTTTGTCGATAACAGAAGCTGAGTATATAGGGATTACTGAAGCTACAAAGGAAGCACTATGGCTGAGAAGGCTAGTGTCTGAAATGGAGGTGAAACAGTGTATGGTGGTCCTGCACAGTGATAGCCAGAGTGCCATACACTTGACATAGAACCCAGTTTATGATGCTAAGACCAAGCACATACATGTGAGATACCATAGAGTTAGGGAGCTGATGGAGGAAGGAGACGGAGAACTAGGCGGATGCACTTATGAAGGCTCTACTAAGGGATAGCTTCTACTCTGGTGTGTGGTTAATGGGTTTAAGAAGTCTGGCATATATAGCCTTGAAGCACCAAGGTGGAGATTGTTGAGTCTCAGGTGATGCATTCATGGCTAGTTGGGTCAATGTATATGTGTTGATCTGGTCTATCATTGATGTGGGATGACTCTAAGACTGCTAAACATGCATGAAAAATAGTAAAATATTTTTTTTATAATTTTTATAATTTTATTTGCAGGCTAGATTCTCAAAATAAAGTAAAAACTAGCGAAAAGACTAGCAATAAAAAGAATCATTGGATCACAGGCAAACTCATGCAGACTAATGGAATAGCCAGGACCCGAGAGTTGAGAAACTCCTAGTTTAAGATAGTTTATCTTCATCAAATTAGATAATCAGAGAAAGGAAAGTTTCTTACCAGTCAGAGATTGAAATTCAATAGTAGAAGAGATCACTCACAACTCTGATCAGAGCCTGGAAGAAGAAGCCTTGTTTCCCTTGAATCTAATGGCGGATCTGGGCGGTCAGGGTAGCAAAGAAGGCCTCCTCAAGGGAGGGAAAGCACCTCGAGGATCCTACAAGCATTAGAGGTTGATGAAAGTAGCAAATAAAAAATAGAAAAAGAACTAGGGTTTGAAGGAAATCAGAATTAGGACTAAAAGCTGGCAACCGGGGAAGAAGAGCTCTTGGACTTGGATGGCAGCAAGGACTACTGTTCCTTGGGCATGGCTGATCTCCAGGGATGCGGGAGGGTGCTAGGGCAGCAAGGTTTCATTCCAGGAACACAAGGAGAGCACTCAAAGTAAGAACCAAAACTCCAACACAAGGCAATTAATCATAATTTTAATAAGGTTTATTCATAAAAAAAAGATGCTTACAAAAGGGGGAGGGTTGGGGTATTTATAGAGTTACCATGCTCTCACTAACCATGGTTACACTTGGGTTATAAGTTCTCTTCCAAATTGGAATACAAGTCCTTTCCTACCTAAGTTAGAATTACAAAGTTTAAAAGGATTAGAAATCCCAACTAGGTTAGGAATAAACTTGTTCTCCTTCTTCTCTTCAACTTGGACTTGGTCAAACCCATTTGAACGTGGTCAACACTTCAAGGATGCCTAGGGGGGCGTGTTGGGCCTCTAGGAGCAACAAGGGGCCGGCCCAAAGGGGCTTGGGTGCATGGGTTTGGGCCTTTGGAAGCTAGGGTGGCCTGGTATCCTAGTAGTAGGAATATTCCCTGGAATCTTGCTTTTTAAGGGCTTGGGCTTGGCACCTAGGCTTGATTTCTTTGGGCTAGGATGTAGGTGGACCTCTAGAATCATGGATGCCCTAGTTTAGAAATATGCTCTGGCATATGGAGGACATTTGGAAAGAATCAGGATTTTAGAAACGTCTTGTATTCTGGGTTGTTACATAAAATCCAATGGGCTGATGTAGCAGCCTCTGACTCCTAGATGTGGCCTAGTGGAACTCCAAAATAGGGTGACCTTTTCTCTTGTATAAAAATCGGGCTTATGCTGGACTCATAATTGATGTACAAGACTCAAAATACTAACTAGGTTGAGGGTTGAGACAAATCAACTAATCTCAACTTATTACAAGACTCAATTCTAGTTGATTACAAAATTTGACACATGGCTATGTAAACCAAATAGGGCCTAGTAATCTGTGTCTGATCCTGGTGCCCCCACTGGTAATTATTTTTCATGATGTTTCCAGGGCTAGGGTTGAGTCCGGTATGAGTTCTAGGTGTTTAGGCTCAGTTTTGGTCAGTCTGAGTCTTAGGGTCGGCTCTTCTGTTATAAGAGTTGACTCTGTTGGTTGGCACATCTCAGAACAGGTGATTGTGGACTGGACAAGTCAACTCAGATGGATTCAAGTCAGCTCGGATGCACAGTCAGAAAATCTGCAGTCTGGATGAGTTAGCTTGATGGATTCGAGTTGGCTCAGATGCATAGTCAGAAAACCTGCAAGTTGGACGAGTCGGCTCGAATGGATTTGAGTTTGATCGGATGCACAGTCAGGAAACCTACAGTCTGGATGAGTCGGCTCGAATGGATTTGAGTCGGCTCGGATGACGGGTGAACTGTTTTCTGAACGGTGCTAGCTGGGGAAGTTTTTGGGATCTCAGGCACGTATGACCAAGGTATATATATATTGTATTCTCGTAAGAGGATGTGAGTGGTGTAACAAACTTCTTGGAAGTGGAAATCCCTTTCTCCCATGAAAATTCCTCTGTTTTCTTCTTCCTTTTCTCTTCCCCCGTTCTTAGTATTCTTGATCTTTGTAGACCTGAATCCTACCGTAATCTTCAATGGAGATTACTGGCAGATGGTCATCCACAACCTGGTGATATGCTTTCATGATTGCTTTGTTGATCAGGGCATTCATTCTTGATTGGGAATAAGGCTATTCTTGAGGATTTTGGTTCGTGAAATCTGATTGGATTTAGAATCGAATTCTCAACATTATTTTCAACATCTTCTTTAAATCAAGACTTGTCATTTTAAGACAAGAGCCTAGAAAGAGATATAGGAGTCATAATCAAATTCTGAGAGAGGATTTAGAGAGGTCTTTGAGTGTCCTATAGGAGGGTAGGGATTCTAGCAAAGGGAGAGGTCGCTAAAGGAAGAAAGGCTATCGGAAAGAGTCCTAGTCAAATAAGCTTCTCGATAGGAGTGCTTCCTTGGTCCAATTCTTATATGGATCATCTTTGGAGGGCATACATTTGTGTGCCTTATAAAAATTAAGGAGTATAGCGCTCCAGGTATTCCTCTATAATCTTAAAGTTATGATTTATTAGTTGCCATGTTCAAGTGGTACTTGGATCTAGGTTTGGTCACTAGAGTTTCAATAATGAAAATTTTGAAATCTAGTCTTCCATTGTGTTAGCCCAAAACCTAATAGTAGTATCAGAGCAAGCTTGATTCATGCAATTAGTAGTCATTTTTAGTATTAATTGCTTGCTTTGCAATGACTCTTACATGATTAGTTCATATTACATATGTAATATGTTATGCTCCAAGTAACTGCTTCGGATTGGGTTAGTCACCATGGCTGTCCGATAATAGGAGCTAAGTAGGGTTTAAAGGCCCTCTCTTCCTATTCAATGGGATCTCCTATGATGTGTTGGGGTGCCATTGTGGCCTTATCCCATAAACAAGTGAGGTGAACGAATTGTTGTTTTGATCATACTTTGCTTATGCATGTTAGGGTTAATATGCTTATTTGCTAGAATACGGTCATGTTGGCATGTTTAATTAGGATGTGTTTAAGACCATCCAAGCCCTCATAAAATTATATTTAGTCATAGTGTAAGTTAATCATAATGCAAATCCGTTTAGGATTTGATTAGCAAATTGGTGTCTAGGCAAGTGGTTCTGAAAAGGTAAAGGGAATGAGATTTTTATTGGTTCTATTGTTTGACCTGGCCAATTCATTTAGTGTCTAAGAAAAGTAATGAGGGGATCTCCTCATCTCTCCCACTTACCTGGCCAATTTGGTTATATCTAGATCTTAAATTGAAAATTCTAATTGATTAAGCACACTACAATTTGCCTTCTTTCATGCCAACACAAATTTATTTCAAAACTATAGTAGGTTTGTTGAGCGAACTCAAGGCTTACTATTAGGGTTTGATAAAAAAAAGTTGACATGGTGCATTTTATGCTTTATAGTATGCTAGATAATGTTACTTTATTGAGCAAACTCAAGGGTGACATTATTCAATCATGACTATATAAAATGAAGGGTCCAACTAAACTAAGATATTATGGTCTGTTGTGTAAATACAAGGTTGTAAATGTCTTAGAGGCAAGTATTATGTTGAGAATTGCAAGGGATGTAATTAAAAAAAGAATTTCCTACCTTTGAACTTATAAATGTTTGTTGTGCAAATACAAGATATTTATAAGGAATTGGGATCTCAACCCCACTAAAGAAACCAGATATTGGTTTCCCGCTTATCATAGTTGAGGGTTATGATATTCGAAAGAAAATAGTGGAAGATACAATTGGATGCAAAATCCTTGTCTCATTATGAATATCATCATATGTGGTTGGCTTATAGTTATTCTTTATTTAATGTAGATTTTACATTAGGGCTCTACTCTTTCACTGCATGGCATCTTAAATGCCAAGAAGTTGACCGGTCTGAAATATGTGGATTGATTGAGAAACTTGAGGATTGAATTAGCTCAGGAAAAGCTTGCCTATATCCTAGATTCTCTTGAGCTGCTGAATATGCTCAAGACAGCAGAGAGCCACTTCAAAGGTGATAAGGATCATCTTCTTCTGGTAGATGGAAAGAAGTAGGCAATGAAGAACGATCAAAGAGGAAGAGAAACCCAAAAGGTAGCTTCTAGAAGAGAAAGAAGGCAAGGAAGCCCTCTGCTAATGGGACTTGTTATCATTGTGAGAAGCAAGGGCACAAGAAGAAGAATTGCAAGTTGTATCTTGCAAGTCTAAAGCATGATGCTAGTGGTATTGGGAATTGTGTCCCAAAGCCAATCGCCTAGATTGTAGGCGGTTGTGCTCAGTATTGTAATTTATATATGAATTAATAAAATTTTATTTTGGCAGCTCATCACATTATTCATTTTCCTGTAATAAACTCTATTTATGTGATGAAGTCCTTAGGACTGCACTGACTTCGATATAGAGAGGATATATCGAGTGGTCCTTTAAAAGGTTCACAATCAAAGGATACATTATATAGGATGGCAATGTATCAAGTATAGGTTATTGTGGTTCACATCATTTGGTTGTCCTCTTGACCAAAAGAGTGTGGTGACACTGATGTGATCTGCAAGTGGGATGTGTGACATCTCATTGAACATGACTCCGTGGAGTTTCCTTTTTGCCAAAGGATTGCTCGTGATTGGATATAGGTATATGTGTCCCTCCGACCAGAGGTCACCATGGTAGCTTGCAAGTAACTCCCTATGCTTCATGCCGGACTATCCAGATTTCTAATCTGGTGATGGAAGGTTTCTGGGTACAGGCAAGTACTTGTGGAGCAGTGGTGGACCAAGATGAAATTGACCTGTCCAAATTATTTGGATTGAATTTCTCGTAGTATCTCAATTTAGCAAATCCTCGGTCGGGGTAGTCCTAGTGAGGAGTCATTGGACTTGCGAGGTTGAGACATGTTGTAGATTGACTCAATTAGGGCTGGCAGTTTAATCCTAGGTCATCTTGAGCATTGGAGATCAAAGGGATTAATTATACGGTAACCATATGCCAGAGATTTGATATATTGCTCTTGCATCTTCGGCCTATCCGGATGCCGGGACTCATTGCTAGATGGTATCTTGTGCTGGTACTGGAAGTATTCCAGTGTTACCGTTTAGGTTCAAATCTATGAGATCACACGCCATAGAGGATTTTTTTATAATCTGGGAGCCGATCAACGATTGAAAATCATTTCGGTATTAAGGTCAAACGGACAGATTGAGCACACATTGGATTTATTTTGGTCAACCTAGTCATATTTAGATCGATCAGGATTGATTTGGGTCAACCAGGAATTGTTCCCGGTAGACCAGGACTGGACCCGATTTTTTTTCATGATCGGGTTTTGGTTGGACCAGTTTTTGGTTTTGATAAACCGGTTTATTACATGGTTTATTTTACACGATATTTTCTCCCTGCCTTCGCGGTATTTTATCCTTTTCCCTTGCTATCCATTCCTTTGTGTTATTACCGTGTGTTTGGGATAAGAACTCTTGTTGATCGATTGCTGCTTGTTTTTTGAACTGCATGAAGATCGGATCGTATGCACTTGGATTTTATCCTTTGCACCGTGATCTGATGGGTCTCACGGTGTTTTCCCTCCCGCTTGACCTTCCCCTCTCGGACTCTGTTTTCACGTGGATTCAAACCTCTTATTCTCTAAGAATTGCCTGCGGTTCCCAGGTTTTTACCGATAAAGTGCCAGTTCAATATAGAGGTTTGGTTTTATCCAGTGATGTTGTTCTCATCCTTCCAGCATTTAAACCGATCAAAGCCATTCCAAGATGTTTGGGTTTTAATGGATTCTCTCACGATGTATTCCAAGCATTCACGGATTTGATCTGCTCTTCTCTTATGTTGATTTCCCCTTCACACGTTTTCTCCGCTTCTTATTTTTCTGTGTTGCTGGCCATGAGAGGGGGTGAAGGGAAAATAAGAAGAGGAAGAAACAGGGGTGTGCAAGATGGGTTGTAACAGGGCATGGGAAAAATAGGTGCTGAGAACGGTGTCTTCTTTTTTCCTTCACGGGATTTTCTCAGCCTGATTTATATCAGGGTAGCAGGCATGCGGTAGGGAGAGAGATAGGACCAGGGGCGTAAGCGAGAGAGGAAGCAAACAGTGCAAGTGATTTGAGAGGAACCATGAGATCCTTCCTGTTTTAGCTTTCTGTGCTTTTTGGTGGATTTGTGCGGTCCCGGAGAAGACCGTGTGTGGGGATCCGTTTGGCTTTCCTTGTTCCACATATCCATGACCAGTTTATTGATTCTTGGAGGACTAGCATCCATCTGAGAGTTAGATCAGCGAGAGTCTGCGTGTGGATACTCTAGAGGGTGGACATTTGGATACCTCGAGAGATTGGATTGATCTCTTCTTGCTGTCCCAGATCTGATTTGCTGTTGAAGGAGTTCAACCGGCTGCTTCGATTTGCTATTAAAGGAAGCTCTTCAAAGGTATGTGATTTACTTTTTGTTACCATGCATACTTAGATCTAGATTTTATCATGTTGTTTATATTTATTGTGCTTGCCTATACATGCCTATGTATTTGTTATATGCATCATGTTATGTTAGATCCTATGCATGAGTAAGTTTTTCCGTATGCATACTTAAAAAGTTTAATTATGCAATACCTACTCCTTAGTATAGCATGCCTAGGGTAGGTGTCCGGTGCACTAGTTTTCCTTCAGGTGGAGTATCTAATGATTTGTGCATAACATAAACAAACTTGTCATTGAGTTCTTCTGTTTCTGATACATGAATACATGGATATTGGATATCGCATGTGGGTCTCATATTTGCAGGTCATTATAAGGGTTATAAAGACCTAGAAGATTGAAGAAGGATAACTTCGAGCTATTTGGTTTGAGTGGTGAACCCATTCAGGATGAAGCTATTGGCACCTATTTGTTGTTATTGCCATTGGGCAATATTCTTAAATTAAAAGATTGTTATTATGTACCCAACAATATAAGGAATATTATTTTTGTACCTTTGTTGTTGAAACAAGGCTATGAAATAAATTTATCGAGCAATGGATGCTCGATTTTCTTTTCAATAAAACTCTTTGGTTATGGTACATTCTCTTATGGTCTTTTGATTCTGTCACTCAATGATGAGATTATGCTTGTTGAGAACAAGAAAAGAAAGATAAAAGATGTGAATGTCACTTATCTCTGGCATTGCCATTTGGATCATATCAGTGAGTCTAGGATAAACAAGTTATAGAAAGATAATTTCTTTGAATCTTTTGACTATGAATCATTAGGAACTTGTGAGTCCTGTCTCATAGATAAGATGACCAAGTCTCCATTCACTGGACATGGAGAAAGGGCAACGAGTTGTTAGGTCTAGTACACATAGATGTGTGTGGTCCTATGACAATCCAGGATAGAGGAGGATACTCTTATTTTATTAGTTTTTTGATGATTTATGAAGGTTCGATATGTATACCTTATGAAACACAAGTCCGAAGCCTTTGATAAATTCAAGGAGTATCAAAGTGAGGTTGAGAAACAAACGAGCATAGTATTAAAATCCTTCGATCTGATTGAGAAGGAAAATACTTGTCTGTAGAAAGGTATTATCTCTGAATGGATCCCTCCATACACATCACAATTAAATGGTGTAGCAGAAAAGAGAAATCATACCTTGTTGATATGGTACGGTCCATGATGTGCTTCACGGATCTTCTAGTGTCCTTCTAGGATTATGCCTTAGAAATTGCTGCCTACATACTGAACAGGGTGCCATTAAAGGTAGTTAAAAGCACTCGATATGAATTATGGAAAGGGAAAAGGCCAAGTCTTAAGTATTTTAAGATTTGGGGTTATCCTGCTTATGTCAAGAATATTTTTGGATATAAGCTAAGTGCTAGGACTGATAAGTGCAGGTTTGTAGGATATCCTAAAGAAGGTATGGGATACCTTTTCTATCACCCTACTGAGCAAAAGGTCTTTGTTAGCAGACATGCCACATTCTTAGAAAGGAGTTTATCCAAGAAGGAGGTAGTGGGAGGATATTTGAACTTGAAGAAGTTCAACCTATACCTGAAGCAATCCTCAACCAGATGTTCATAAAGTTCAAGATTAACCACACCACATACCTCCTCTCCGTAGGTCAGAGAGAGGTGAAGGGCACCTCTCAGATATGGTGTTGTCATTAGGAATGACAATGAAGCCTGTATCATACAGGATAATGATCTTATGATCTTTATAGAAGCTGTCATGAGTAGAGACTCTGACAAATGGCTAGAAGCCATGAAATCTGAGATGGACTCTATTTATCTAATCAACTTTGGACATTAGTTGATCCATCTGAGGGAATAAATCCAATTGGATGTAAATGGATCTTCAAGAAGAAGATAGGAGTAGATGGTCAAGTAGAGATTTACAAGGCCAGGCTGATGCCAAAAGATTTAAGACAAAGACATGGTATTGACTATGATGAAACTTTTTCACCAGTAGCCAAGCTCAAGTCCATTCAGATATTGCTTGCCATAGCTACATACATGACTATGCGATCTAGCAGATGTGATGGGGGACTCGAAACCCATCTAGATTTTCTTTTAATTTTTTCTAGTTTTTTTTATTTTTTTTATCCCTGCTATTCCAACTATCTTTTTTATTTCCGTTTTATTCCAGGTTTATCCCCATTTTATTCCCAGCTTATTCCATCATCAACCTCCTCCCATCCGTTCGTATTCTTTTCTAAAACCTAGCCACCACCCCCTTCCCCCCCCCCATCCGGGCTGTCTGACCCCCAGCCGCCCCCGCCTGTCCGCCGCCGACACCCGCAGGCCCCCGCCCTCACCGGAGAAACTGCCGCCGCCCCGCCGGCACTACCCGCCGGCCGTGCTGCCACCCGCCGCCCACCGGCCCCCCTCGGCCGACCGGAGTTCGATTTTTTCCCTCCCTGTTGCTCGGCCGAGAAGAAGGACCTGCACACCTCTCAAAGAATCCCAAGAAGCCTCTGCATGCTTCTCAAAGTAGTTGGAAGGAGGCTGTATGATTTTTGGAGCGGCATGACTTTCAGAGCGGGGAGGGATTTCAAATTTCAAATAAACGGGATAAATTTGGTAATTTTTTAAAAAATGTAATTTGGAAAATTTGGGATTTTGATTTTGAATTTGAATTCAAAATCAAGGGAGGATTTCAGGAAATTTTATTTTTGAATTTCAAAAGGGATTTGGGCATCTATAAATACCCATACTCTTGTAATAAAGTAGTTGATGAAAATGAATTTTTAGAGTGTTTTTTCCACTTGTGTGTGGTTTTGGGCTGAGGCCCGTTTGCCTTCGTCCTTCGGGACGTCGAGGGGTGTGAGGCTCCAACTTGCCTTCGTCCTTCGGGACGTCGAGGGGTGTGAGGCCCCAACTTGCCTTCGTCCTTCGGGACGTCGAGGAGAGTGAGGCCCCAACTTGCCTTCATCCTTCGGGACATCGAGGGGTGTGAGGCCCCAGATATCCCATTCTTTTCTCCCATCTTCATGTCTCTTCCTGTTCCCCTCGTGACCTTGAGATTCATCCTAGCGCCTCCAAGTATCGAGGAGGGAGTAATGCCTTAGAGGTGAGAGATCTCTTCGTTAGGATGAGCCCCAAGGTTCATGAGTTCCAGTCCCCTGTCTCCCAACCCTATCATTCCTTCGCCACCTCCGCCAAGAAAACTGAAAATCAAAAGAGTCTAGCTGTTTTAGGATTTTTGGGGGCGTCCTATCCTAGTCCCGGGAGGCTTCTTAGCCCTCCCACGATCCTTGGTATGCTTTAGGTTTTCCCATTTTCAAATAACCCCAGGTTTGTTTGTGTCCGCCATCGCCACATCAAATTGATATCAGAGCCAGCAGTGGACTAGGATTTGCTTCATCGACAAACTCGAAGGAGTCGAGTTCTTCGCGCTGCAGGAGAATGATGGGGGACCCGAAACCCATATGGATTTTCTTTTAATTTTATCTAGTTTTTCTTATTTTTCTTATCCCTGCTATTCCAACTATCCCTTTTATTCCCGTTTTATTCCAAGTTTATCCCTATTTTATTCCAAGCTTATTCCATCATCAACCTCCTCCCACCCGTTCTTATTCTTTTCTAAAACCTAGCCGCTACCCCCTTTCCCCCCCTCCCATCCGGGCTGTCCGACCCCCAGCCACCCCCGCTAGTCCGCCGCCGACACCCGCCGGCCCCAGCCCTCACCAGAGAAACTGCTGCCGCCGCCCACGCCCGTGGGAAGACGAATGGACGGAGGAGGCGTCCGTCCACCCACCTGCGGCCGTGCCGCCTTGCACCGCCACCAGCCAGCAGCCCGCCGCCATCCTCGCCGCTCGCCGGCCCCCGCTCGGCCGCCGGCCCGGTCCATCGCCGCCCACGCCCGTGGGAAGATGAACGGACGCGGGAGGCGTCCGTCCGTCCCGTACGCCTGCGTGAGGCCACCGCCGTGCCGCCCTACACCACCACCGGCCTGCTGCCCGCTACCGTCCCCGCTGCCCGCCGGCCCTCGCTCGGCCGCCCGGCCACCGGCCCGGTCCGTCGCCACCCACGCCCGTGGGAAGACGAACGGACGCGGGAGGCGTCCGTCCGTCCCGTGCGCCCGCATGACGACACAGCCGTGCCGCCCTGCGCCGCCACCGGCCTGCTGCTCGCTGCCGCCCCCGCCGCCCGTCGGCCCCCGCCCAGCCGCCGGTGGGGTCCGTCGCCGCCCACGCCCGTGGGAAGAAGAACGGACGCTCGTGCGTGCCGTGCAGCCATCCCACTCCTATGCCGCCGTCCGCACCTGGCCGCCACCTCCTGCCGGCCGGGCTGCCGCCCGCTGGCCCCCCCGGTCGACCGGAGTTCGGTTTTTTCCCTCCCTATTGCTCGGCCGAGAAGAAGGACCTACACGCCTCTCAAAGCATCCCAAGAAGCCTCTGCATACTTTTCAAAGTAGTTGGAAGGAGGCTGTACGATTTTTGGAGTAGCACGACTTTCAGAGCGGGGAGGGATTTCAAATTTCGAATAAATGGGATATATTTGGTAAATTTTTAATATATGTAATTTGGGAAATTTGGGATTCTGATTTTGAATTTGAATTCAAAATCAAGGGAGGATTTCAGGGGAATTTATTTTTGAATTTCAAAAGGGATTTGGGCATTTAAAAATATCCATACTCCTCTTGTAATAAAGTAGTTGATGAAAATGAATTTTTAGAGTGTTTTTTCCACTTGTGTGTGGTTTTGGGCTGAGGCCCGTTTGCCTTCGTCCTTCGGGACGTCGAGGGGTGTGAGGCCCCAACTTGCCTTCGTCCTTCGGGACGTCGAGGGGTGTGAGTCCCCAACTTGCCTCCGTCCTTCGGGACGTCGAGGGTGAAAGATTATGCCCTGAAAGCTAATTAAAATATTGTATTTCGATCCCAAAATCATTGAATTGACATTATTATAATAAAGGCATTATTTTCATCATACGCTGTGTCCTTATGATTATATGTTGAACCATATAGATTAGGGCTATGGTTCTAGGGTTATGATGAGATCATACCAGTGAGACCTAAAGCCTTAAAACCCTAATCTAAAATATTCCTGGTCGATGGGACATTGAGTTGGGGATCAATGTTTCCGGCAAGACCAGCACATCCTATATATGCTTTGTGATGAGGGTGACTGATCTCACAGTCACTTGTGTTTGACACTAATACTAGGATGTGAGTGTTCATTAGAGAATGAGTTCACTGAATTGTTCCAGATTGAGAATATCTAATGGAACTTTATCTGTTTGTTTGTCAATAGATAATTCTCATAGTGGGAGTAGTGCATATGGTTCTTTGACCTGAGACTACCATGGTACCTTATATATATGAATCCATACTTTGGTTCGTAATCAATCATGACACTGAGTCATGCACGAGGTGATACTGGGTATGGTGGATTGTATATGGAGGTTGTGAGTAGGTCAATAAGGAATTGATCAGTCCTAGTAAGAAGGAATTGCATCCAGCTAATTTCGATCAAATGATGGATTCAGGAAATCTTTGATCAAAGTATGAACATTAGAGATAATTTCTAATGGTTCATTAATGAATCATCATTATGAAGATTGAGCTAGGGATGAATATGAAATTGGATTTGACAAGTATCCATATTCATAATCATATTCGAGATGCAAGTTGATCAAAGGACTGAATTGCCCGGTAACTCACCACTGAAGGGTATTTTGGTAATTCCACCAAAATTTCACATCTTCCGGGTAGACATGATACGTTGCTAGATGTCAATCTTGTCTTGTAGGTATATGATTGAATTATGGTAATTCAAATCAGTTAATTAGAATTAGATTCTAATTGACTGAGTCAAGCTAGTTTGAGTTGACCTAAATCGGCTTAGTTGAGATCTAACCGAATTAAGTCAAATAGCACTCGGACCTACTGCTGGCTAGGTGTGGAATCCAATGGGTCACACACAAAAGAAAATTGATGAAGGATTTAATTTGGAATTAAATCATGTTTGCAGGATAAACACACTAGCATGTGTTGCAGACCAAATTTTTATTTGAATCAGATTAGAATTTGGTTCCGAATTGGGCTTAATTGGGTTTTAATTGAAGCTGATTAAGGTCTAATTTAATTTTTTAGACATTGGGCTAACCCATGGCTAAACCCAAGTAAATCAAGTACACTGACCCTCTCTCTCTAAGCCGCCCATTTTTTTTCTCACCCGCGCGTGCCAAGAAGAAGAGTCCACGCGCGTGTGGACTCCTCTTCACGCGCGTGAGAAAGAAAAAAAAAATGTCGAAGAAAAAAATCTGAATGATGGGGCGATTCGGATCCTTGTCTGACGCCCTTGGATCTAGATCTGATGGCTAGAAAAAATTAAGGAAAAGATCTGTCGCTTTTCGTTCGCAAATCCGTCTCCAAAAGTCGCGATTCTTCCTGAAGTTTTTCCGAGAGTTCTCCTCGTCGGAAAAACAAAAATTAAGTCGGAGAATCATGATTTTTGGTTGAGGGGATGCGTGAAGAATGAGGGATCGTGATTCTTAGGGTTTCAGAGGGTTGCGACGTTTTGAGTAAACGCCCTTTTGAGATCTATAAAAAGGCTTTGGGTTCACGGAGTTTTATCAGACAATTAAATTGAGAAATCCGATCCTTCTCCTCCTCTCCGGAATACTCCTTCCCTTTATGCTTGTTGGGTATTGTTTCCCTTACAGAGATAATCTCTGTCGAAACTCTGACCCTAAACAAGAATAAGAGGAAGGTCTTGAACGGTAAAGGAAAGGAAAAGGAAATATCTGTTCTTCCTCTTTTCCTTCTTGAATTAAGTCTTTGCCTGTCTTAATTTTTCTTCCAATTCAATTCAAGAAAAGGAATTCAAGAAAGGGAATTCAAGAAAAGAATTCAAGAAGAGGAAAGAAGGAAGAAAAGAAATTTTCAAGAAGGAAAATTTCAGTCCAAAAGACCAAGAATTGAATTCTTGAAAAAGAATTCAAGAAGAGGAGCCAAGAATAAGAAATTGTTGTCTTCATCATTTTCTGTGTGGATCACCATTGGAGGGTGAACATTTGGGCACCTGGTGGAGATTTAAAGTTTGGATTTTAGCGATACAGGTTAGTACTTTAATATGACTTTAAATCTTATATATGCATGTTATATGTTTTAATTTTTTTTTAAGGAGATCTTGGGTTGAGGGTTTGGTAAAGATTTCATAAAAATTTGAAATCTATGTTTCCGCCTTGTCATCTAACCCTACAGTGGTATCAGAGCCTCCTTATTAAGATTAAAATATATATGCTGATTTTTAGATGCATATGTATATAAGTAACATATGATATAGTATATGTTTGATGTAATGTCACCAATTAGGGTTTTCACTCAAACCCTAATTGTTGTAGAGATATGTTTAGAAATCTAGTCATCATATTGAAATAAGGTTGCCATGGCATAATGGTGGATCCATTATGTGGTAAATGGTTGTCCTAGTATGATGACACACTAATCACATATTTGTGTTAATTATGCATATATGTTTGATGTATGCCACTAATTAAGGTTTTCACTTAAACCTTAATTTGTATAGAGATATGTTTAGCCTTCTAGTCATTATACTGAAATAAGGTTGCCCTGGCATAATGGTGGATCCATTATGTGGTAAATGGTTGTCCTAGTATGATGGCACACTATGGCACATATTTGCTAGGTTATATAAAGAATGTGCTTTATTTTAATAAAGCCCTCTTTAAAAACATATTAAGTTGTAGTGTCATATACCAAAAGCAAAATAATCAATATGATTAGTTTATCATTCGGTGTCTAGGAAAAGTGGTTCATGATCGGTAAAGAGGATGTGGTTTTTAATTGGTTCCGTTGACTGACCTGGCCAATTCTTATTGGTGTCTAAGGAAAGCAACGGGGGGACTCCCACCACTCTCCCACTTACCTGGTCGATAATATTAACTTAATTATTGATTGAAATGCTTAGTATAATATTCACTACATGTGGCCTTCCTTCATGCCAAGTCATTATTATGTTATGATCCATATTAGGTTTGTTGTGTACACACAAGGCCTTTTATGGTGACTAACATAATTTTGGCTTGGTACATTTGATGTTTATGGCATGATTTAATATAATACTTTGTTGTGTACACACAAGGGTATTATAATTAATATCATGACTATATAGCAATGAAGGGTCTAACTTAACTAAAATATTATAGTTTGTTGTGTACACACAAGGCTATTAATATTTTAGAGGCCAAGATAAGTTGAGAATTGTATGAGTTACAATTAGAAAGAGTTTTCCTACCTTTGAACTTATATAAGATTTGTTGTGTACACACAAGGACTTTTGTAAGGAATTAGGATCTCAACCCTACTAAGAGAACCAATTAGGATTTTCTCGATCATCATATGGAGGGTTATGATGCTTGATAAAATAGTGGGAGACATAATTAAGTTAAAGTCCTAATTTAATTATGTTTTGTCAACATTGGTTGTTTGCTTATGTAATGTTCTTTGTTAATGTAGATTAAATGGCCTCTTCACTCTCACTCCGTAGCATTCTTGATGCAAATAAATTGACTGGACCAAACTATGTTGATTGGTTGAGAAACCTGAAGATAGTACTCAGCCAAGAAAGACTTTTTTATATTCTTGATACCCCTACCTTGGAAACATTAAGGGAAGATGCCTCGCAAGAGGAAAAGACCACATATAACATGTGGCAAAATGACTCACTTACTGTCAAATGTATAATGCTTGCCTCTATGACCAATGAGTTGCAGAGGCAACATGAAAGCATAGACACTAACTCCATAATGCTCAATCTAAAAGAACTTTATGGAGAACATAGTCGAACTGCTAGATATAAAATATCTAAGCAGTTATTCCATGCAAGGATGACAAAAGGAACATCTGTACAAGACCATGTATTAAAGGTTATTGACCTAATCACTCGATTAGGTCAATTGGGTTTTGTTATGGATGGGGAGTTGAATTTGGATTTAATCCTGCAGTCACTCCCAGAGTCATTTTCACAGTTTGTTCTCAATTATCATATGAACAAACTTAATTCTTCCTTGCCTGAGCTGTTGAATATGTTGAAAACGGCAGAGAGCCATTTAAAAAAAAATAAGGCTCCACTTCTTCTTGTGGATGGAATAAACAAGAATAAAACAGGCAAAAAGGGTTCCAAGAGGAGGATGA
Source organism: Areca catechu (assembly GCA_021397845.1). Classification (NCBI taxonomy): domain Eukaryota; kingdom Viridiplantae; phylum Streptophyta; class Magnoliopsida; order Arecales; family Arecaceae; genus Areca; species Areca catechu. The sequence goes on along the minus strand of CM038053.1, from coordinate 140,348,435 downwards.
ACCCTAAAGAGGGCATCAAGAAAAAGAAAGGAAAGAAGGCCTCAGGACAAATGACCTGCTTTCATTGTGGCAAGCCGGGTCACTGGAAAAGAAACTGCAAGGTTTACCTTGCAAGTGTGAAGTCTGGTGCTAGTAATGCACCAAAAGGTATGTATGAGATACATGCAATTTTGTCATTAGACTCTTCTAATTCAAACTCTTGGGTATTGGATACTGCTTGTGGTCATCATATCTGCAAATCATTATAGGGACTGCGGAACATTAGAGTTTTGAAGGAAGGAGACTTCGAGCTCTATGGTGCTGGAGGAGATTCCATCCAAGCAGAAGCTGTAGGGACTTATATATTGAAGCTGCCTTCTGGGAAGATTTTAGAGTTGAAAAGTTGTTATTATATGCCTAAGGTCATTAGAAACATCATATCTGTACCCTTGTTAATTAAACAATGTTATACTATTAATGTAATGAGCAGTGGCTGCTCAATTAGTTTTTCTAATGAAATAATATTTTATGGCATATTTTGCAATGGACTTTTAACTCTATCTACTGATGACAATATACTTCATGTTAGTAACAAACGAAAGAGAGATGATGTGAACAATACTTTACTTTGGCACTGTCGTATTGGACATATTAGTGAGCAAAGGATTAACAAGTTATACAAGAAAAATTTCCTTAATCCTTATGACTATGAATCATTAGGAACTTGTGAATCAAGTCTCGTGGGTAAAATGACCAAGACTCCATTTAGTTGACATAATGAAAGGACAACTGAGTTATTAGGACTCATACACACAGATGTATATGGGCCTATGACAACTCAGGCCAAGGATGGATACTCATATTTCATCACATTCACTGATGATTTTTCAAGGTACGGATTTGTGTATCTAATGAAACATAAGTCCGAAGCTTTTGAAAAATTTCTAGAGTATCAAAGTATGGTAGAGAAACAAACGGGGAAAAGTATTAAGATCCTTCGATCAGATAGAGGAGGTGAATACTTATCCACCGAGTTTCTTGATCACCTTAAAGAAAAGGGGATCATCTCTGAATGGACTCCTCCTTATACACCACAATTAAATGGTATTGCTGAAAGGAGAAATCGTACTTTCTTAGATATGGTACGGTCCATGATGTGCTTCACTGAGTTACCTGTTTCTTTCTGGGGATATGCCTTGGAAACCGCGGCTGATATTTTAAATAGAGTACCATCTAAATCTGTTTCTAGCACTCCATATGAATTATGGAGGGGAAAGAAATCCAATCTTAAATATCTTAAGATATGGGGATGTCCAGCTTATGTCAAAAGAAATTTTGGACATAAGCTAGATGCTAGAGTAGATAAGTGTCTATTTGTAGGATATCCTAAAGATAGTATAGGATATCTGTTCTACCACTCTACTGAACAAAAGGTTTTAGTTAGTAGGCATGCCACTTTTATGGAGAAAGAATTCATCCTACAAAAGGGCAGTGGGAGAAATATTGAACTTAAAGAAGTTCAACAAATAGGTACATCTCAACCAAATCATAACATAGTTAGTATAGAACCTGAACACACCACTCCTATCCGTAGGTCTGATAGGATGCGACATGCACCTGAGAGGTATGGGTTCATTATTGAAAATAATGAAGCCTGAATCATTGAAAATGATGAGCCTCTAACCTATACGGATGCTGTCATGAGTAGTGACTTAGACAGATGGCTGGAAGCCATGAGATCCGAAATGGACTCCATGTATGTCAACCAAGTCTGGACTTTGGTTGATGCACTAGAGGGTGTTAACCCTATTGGATGCAAATGGGTCTATAAGAAAAAAATTGGGGCAGATGGCCAAGTTGAAACTTATAAAGCCAGATTAGTAGCTAAGGGTTTCAGATAACAACAGCGAATAGATTATGATGAAACATTTTCTCCTATTGCCATGCTCAAATCTATTCGGATCATGCTTGCTATAGTAGCATATCATGATTATGAAATCTGGCAGATGGATGTGAAAACTGCATTCCTCAATGGTTTCCTTGAGGAAGAGGTTTATATGTCACAGCCAGAAGGTTTTGTCTTGGAGACTAAACCTAATCAGGTATGTAGGCTGAAGAAATCTATTTATGGATTAAAGCAAGTATCTAGGAGTTGGAACATCCGATTTGATAAGACAGTCAAAGAATTTGACTTTATAAAAAATGAGGATGAACCTTGTGTGTACAAGAAGACTAGTGGGAGTGCCATAGTTTTCTTGGTTCTGTATGTAGATGACATACTCCTCATTGGGAATGATATCCCAATGTTACAATCGGTCAAGGTATGGTTATCTAAACAGTTTTCCATGAAAGACTTGGGAGAAGCATCTTATATACTAGGCATCAAGATCTATAAAGATAGATCTAGGAGGATGCTAGGTTTATCCCAGTCTAGGTACATTGACCAAGTGCTAAAAAGATTTAGCATGGAGGAAAGTAAAAGAGGTTACTTACCTATTGGTCATGGCATACATCTTTCTAAAAAGATGTTTTCTAAGACACCTAAAGAAAGAAATAGAATGAATTCTATACCTTATGCTTCGGCAGTAGGGTCTATTATATATGCTATGTTATGTACTAGGCCTAATGTGGCATATGCCTTAGGTATAACCAGCAGGTTTCAGGCTAATCCAGGGGAGGATCATTGGAAGGCTGTGAAAAATATTCTTAAGTACTTGAGAAGAACTAAGGATATTTTTCTAATATACAGAGGATCTGATCTTAAACTAGAAGCTTATTCAGATTCTAGTTTTCAATCAGATCCAGATGACAGCAAATCTATATCTGGGTATGTTTTTATCCTAAATGGAGGAGCTGTAAGCTGGAAGAGTTCTAAACAGCAAACTGTAGCTGACTCAACAATTGAGGTAGAGTACATTGCTGTTAGTGAAGCTGCCAAGGAAGCTGTCTGGATGAAGAAGTTCATATCAGAGTTGGGCGTAGTTCCTGAGATTGAAGGTCCAGTATCACTTTACTGTGATAATACGGGCGCTGTTGCTCAATCAAAGGAACCAAGAGCTCATCACAAATCAAAGCACATTATGAGACGCTTCCATCTCGTTCGAGAAATTGTCGAAAGACAAGAAGTCTGCATTAAAAGGGTAGAACGAAGAACAACATAGCAGACCCGTTCACTAAGGCTCTATCACAGCGAGAGTTTGATCGCCATCTTGATTGTATGGGTTAAGAATTAAAGGCGATTGGCTTTAGTGCAAGTGGGAGATTGAAAGATTGTGCCCTGAAAGCCAATTGAAATATTGTATTTCGATCCCAAAATCATTGAATTGACATTATTATAATAAAGGCATTATTTTCATCATACGCTGTGTCCTTATGATTATATGATGAACCCTATAGATTAGGCCTATGGTTCTAGGGTTATGATGAGATCATTCCAGTGAGACCTAAAGCCTTAAAACCCTAATCTAAAATATTCCTGGTCGATGGGACATTGAGTTGGGGATCAATGTTTCCGGCAAGACCAGCACATCCTATATATGCTTTGTGATGAGGGTGACTGATCTCACAGTCACTTGTGTTTGACACTAATACTAGGATATGAGTGTTCATTAGAGAATGAGTTCACTGAATTGTTCCAGATTGAGAATAACTAATGGAACCTTATCTGTTTGTCAATAGATAATTCTCATAGTGGGAGTAGTATATATGGTCCTTTGACCTGAGACTACCATGGTACCTTATATATATGAATCCATACTTTGGTTCGTAATCAATCATAACACTGAGTCATGCACGAGGTGATACTGGGTATGGTGGATTGTATATAGAGGTTGTGAGTAGGTCAACAAGGAATTGATCAGCCCTAGTAAGAGGGAATTGCATCCAGCTAATTTCGATCAAATGATGGATTCAGGAAATCTTTGATCAAAGTATGAACATTAGAGTTAATTTCTAATGGTTCATTAATGAATCATCATTATGAAGATTGAGCTTGGGATGAATATGAAATTGGATTTGACAAGTATCCATATTCATAATCATATTCGGGATGCAAGTTGATCAAAGGACTGAATTGCCCGGTAACTCACCCTGAAGGGTATTTTGGTAATTCCACCGAAATTTCATATTTTCCGGGTAGACATGATACGTTGCTAGACGTCAATCTTATTTTGTAGGTAAATGATTGAATTATGGTAATTCAAATCAGTTAATTAGAATTAGATTCTAATTGACCGAGTCAAGCTAGTTTGAGTTGACCTAAATCGGCTTAGTTGAGATCTAACCGAATTAAGTCAAATAGCACTCGGACCTACTGCTGGCTAGGTGTGGAACCCAATGGGTCACACACAAAAGAAAATTGATGAAGGATTTAATTTGGAATTAAATCATGTTTGCAGGATAAACACACTAGCATGTGTTGCAGACCAAATTTCTATTCGAATCAGATTCGAATTTGGTTCCGAATTGGGCTTAATTGGGTTTTAATTGAAGCTGATTAAGGTCTAATTTAATTTTTTGGACATTGGGCTAACCCATGGCTGAACCCAAGTAAATCAAGTACACTGACCCTCTCTCTCTAAGCCGCCCATTTTTTTTCTCACCCGCGCGCGCCAAGAAGAAGAGTCCACGCGCGTGTGGACTCCTCTTCACACGCGTGAGAAAAAAAAAAATGTCGAAGAAAAAAATCTAAATGATGGGGCGATTTGGATCCTTGTCTGATGCCCTTGGATCTAGATCTGATGGCTAGAAAAAATTAAGGAAAAGATCCGTCGCTTTTCGTTTGCAAATCCGTCTCCAAAAGTCGCGATTCTTCCTGAAGTTTTTCCGAGAGTTCTCCTCGTCGGAAAAACAAAAATTAAATCGGAGAATCATGATTTTTGGTTGAGGGGACGCATGAGGAATGAGGGATCGTGATTCTTAGGGATTCAGAGGGTTGCGACGTTTTGAGTAAACGCCCTTTTGAGATCTATAAATAGGCTTTGGGTTCACGGAGTTTTATCAGACAATTAAATTGAGAAATCCGATCCTTCTCCTCCTCTCCGGAATATTCCTTCCCTTTATGCTTGTTGGGTATTGTTTCCCTTACAGAGATAATCTCTGTCGAAACTCTGACCCTAAACAAGAATAAGAGGAAGGTCTTGAACGGTAAAGGAAAGGAAAAGGAAATATCTGTTCTTCCTCTTTTCCTTCTTGAATTAAGTCTTTGCCTGTTTTAATTTTTCTTCCAATTCAATTCAAGAAAAGGAATTCAAGAAAGGGAATTCAAGAAAAGAATTCAAGAAGAGGAAAGAAGGAAGAAAAGAAATTTTCAAGAAGAAAAATTTTAGTCCAAAAGACCAAGAATTGAATTCTTGAAAAAGAATTCAAGAAGAGGAGCCAAGAACAAGAAATTGTTGTCTTCATCATTTTCTGAGTGGATCACTATTGGAGAGTGAACATTTGGACACCTGGTGGAGATTTAAAGTTTGGATTTTAGCGATACAGGTTAGTACTTAAATATGACTTTAAATCTTATATATGCATGTTATATGTTTTAATTTTTTTTTAAGGAGATCTTGGGTTGAGTGTTTGGTAAAGATTTCATAAAAAATTTGAAATCTGTGTTTCCGCCTTGTTACCTAACCCTACAGAGGGGTGTGAGGCCCCAACTTGCCTTCGTCCTTCGGGACGTCGAGGGGTGTGAGGCCCCAGGTATCCCATTCTTTTCTCCCATCTTCATGTCTCTTCCTGTTCCCCTCGTGACCTTGAGATTCTTCCAAGCGCCTCCAAGTATCGAGGAGGGTGTAATGCCTTAGAGGTGAGAGGTCTCTTCGTTAGGATGAGCCCCAAGGTCCATGAGTTCCAGTCCCTTGTCTCCCATCCCCATCCTTCCTTCGCCACCTCCACCAAGAAAACTGAAAATCAAAAGAGTCTGGCTGTTTTAGGATTTTCGGGGTCGTCCTATCCTAGTCCCGGGAGGCTTCTTAGCCCTCCCACGATCCTTGGTATGCTTTAGGTTTTCTCATTTCCAAATAACCCTAGGTTTCTTCGTGTACGCCATCGCCACATCAAATTGGTATCAGAGCCAGCAGTGAACTAGGATTTGCTTCGTCGACAAACTCGATGGAGTCGAGTTCTTCGCGATGCAGGAGAATGATGGGGGACCCAAAACCCATATGGATTTTCTTTTAATTTTTTCTAGTTTTTCTTATTTTTCTTATCCTTGCTATTCCAACTATCCCATTTATTCCCGTTTTATTCTTGATTTATCCCTGTTTTATTCCTAGCTTAGTCCATCATCAACCTCCTCCCACACGTTCGTATTCTTTACTAAAACCTAGCCGCCACCCCCTTCCCCCCCCCCATCCGGGCTGTCCGACCCCCAGTCGCCCTCGCCAGTCCGCCGCCGACACCCGCTGGCTCGCGCCCTCTCCGGAGAAACTGCCACCGCCGCCCACGCTCGTGGGAAGACGAATGGATGGAGGAGGCGTCCATCCACCCACCTGCGGCTGTGCTGCCCTGCGCCGCCACCAGCCTGCTGCCCGCTGCCGTCCCCGCCGCCCGTCGGCCCCCGCCCGGCCGCCGGCCCGGTCCGTCGCTGCCCACGCCCGTGGGAAGATGAACGGACGTGGGAGGCGTCCGTCCGTCCCATGCGCCCGCGTGACGCCACTGCCGTGCCGCCCTGCATCGCCACTGGCCTGCTGCCTGCCGCCGTCCCTGCCGCACACTAGCCCCCGCCCGGCCGCCAGCCCGGTCTGTCGTCACCCACGCACGTGGGAAGACGAACGGACGTGGGAGGCGTCCGTCCGTCCCGTGCGCCCGCGTGACGCCACCGCCATGCCGCCCTGCGCAGCACCGGCCTGCTGCGCATCGCCGACCTGCTGCCCGCCGCCAACCTGCTGCCCACCGCCGGCCTGCTGCCCGCCGCCGTCCCGGTTGCCCGCCGGCCCCCGCCCGGCCGCCCGTGGGGTCCGTCGCCGCCCACGCCCGTGGGAAGACGAACGGACGCTCGTGCATGTCGTGCGGCCGTCCCACTCCTGTGTCACCGTCCGTACCTGGCCGCTGCCCCGCCGGCCGTGCTGCCGCCCGCCGGCCCCCCCCGGAAGATCGGAGTTCGATTTTTTCCCTCCCTGTTGGTCGACCGAGAAGAAGGACCTGCACGCCTCTCAAAGCATCCCAAGAAGCCTCTACATGCTTCTCAAAGTAGTTGGAAGGAGGCTGTACGATATTTGGAGTGGCACGACTTTCAGAGCGGGGAGGGATTTCAAATTTTGAATAAACGGGATAAATTTGGTAATTTTTTAATAAATGTAATTTGGGAAATTTGGGATTTTGATTTTGAATTTGAATTCAAAATCAAGGGAGGATTTCAGGGGATTTTATTTTTGAATTTCAAAAGGGATTTGGGCATCTATAAATACCCACACTCCTCTTGTAATAAAGTATTTGATAAAAATAAATTTTTAGAGTGTTTTTTCCACTTGTGTGTGGTTTTGGGCTGAGGCCCATTTGCCTTCATCCTTCGGGACGTCGAGGGGTGTGAGGCCCTAACTTGCCTTCGTCCTTCGGGACGTCGAGGGGTGTGAGGCCCCAACTTGCCTTCGTCCTTCGGGACGTCGAGGGGTGTGAGGCCCCAGGTATCCCATTATTTTCTCCCATCTTCATGTCTCTTTCTATTCCCCTCTTGAACTTGAGATTCATCCTAGCACCTCCAAGTATCGAGGAGGACGTAATGCCTTAGAGGTGAGAGGTCTCTTCGTGTAGATGAGCCCCAAGGTCCATGAGTTCCAGTCCCCTGTCTCCCATCCCCATCCTTCCTTCGCCACCTCCACCAAGAAAACTGAAAATCAAAAGAGTCTGGCTATTTTAGGATTTTCGGGGGCGTCCTATCCTAGTCCTGGGAGGCTTCTTAGCCCTCATCCTTGGTATGCTTTAGGTTTTCCCATTTCCAAATAACCCCAGGTTTCTTCGTGTCCACCATCGCCACATCAAATTGGTATCAGAGCTAACAGTGGACTAGGATTTGCTTCGTCGACAAACTCGAAGGAGTCGAGTTCTTCGTGCTGCAGGAGAATGATGGAGGACCCGAAACCCATATGGATTTTCTTTTAATTTTTTCTAGTTTTTCTTATTTTTCTTATCCCTGCTATTCCAACTATCCCTTTTATTCCCATTTTATTCCAAGTTTATCCCCGTTTTATTCCCAGCTTATTCCATCATCAACCTCCTCCCACACGTTCTTATTCTTTTCTAAAACCTAGCCGCCACCCCCTTTCCCCCGCCCCCATCCGGGCTGTCCGACCCCCAGCTGCCCCCGCTTGTCCGCCGCCGACACCCGCCGGCCCCAGCCCTCACTGGAGAAACTGCCGCCGGCGCCCATGCTCGTGGGAAGACGAACGGACGGAGGAGGCATCCGTCCACCCACCTGCGGCCGTGCCTCCCTGCGCTGCCACCGGCCTGCTGCCCGCCGCCGTCCCCATCGCCCGCCGGCCCGGTCCATCGCCGCCCACGCCCGTGGGAAGATGAATGGACGTGGGAGGCGTGCGTCCATCCCGTGCACCCGCGTGACGCCACCGCCGTGCCGCCCAGCGCCGCCACCGGCCTGCTGCCCGCCGTCGGCTTGCTGCCCGCTGCCGTCCCCACTGCCCGCCGGCCCCCGCCCGGCCACCGATGGGGTCCGTCGCCGGCCACGCCCGTGGGAAGACGAACGGATGCTCATGCGTGCCGTGCGGCCGTCCCACTCCTGCGCCGCCATCCGCACCTGGCCACCGCCCCACCGCCACCGCCCGCCGGCCGGGCTGCCGCCCGCCGGCCGACCGAAGTTCGATTTTTTCCCTCCCTGTTGCTCGGCCGAGAAGAAGGACCTGCAGGCCTCTCAAAGCATCCCAAGAAGCCTTTGCACGATTCTCAAAGCAGTTGGAAGGAGGCTGTACAATTTTTGGAGCGGCATGACTTTCAGAGCGGGGAGGGATTTCAAATTTCGAATAAATGGGATATATTAGGTAATTTTTTAATAAATGTAATTTGGGAAATTTGGGATTTTGATTTTGAATTTGAATTCAAAATCAAGGGAGGATTTCAGGAGATTTTATTTTTGAATTTCAAAAGGGATTTGGGCATCTATAAAGAACCATACTCCTCTTGTAATAAAGTAGTTGATGAAAATGAATTTTTAGAGTGTTTTTTCCACTTGTGTGTGGTTTTGGGCTGAGGCCCGTTTGCTTTCGTCCTTCGGGACGTCGAGGGGTGTGAGGCCCCAACTTGCCTTCATCCTTCGGGACGTCGAGGGGTGTGAGGCCCCAACTTGCCTTCGTCTTTCGGGACGTCGAGGGGTGTGAGGCCCCAACTTGCCTTCATCTTTCGGGACGTCGAGAGGTGTGAGGCCCCAACTTGCCTTCATCCTTTTGGACGTCAAGGGGTGTGAGGCCCCAGGTATCCCATTCTTTTCTCCCATCTTCATGTCTCTTCCTGTTCCCCTCATGACCTTGAGATTCATCCTAGCACCTCCAAGTATCGAGGAGGGCGTAATGCCTTAGAGGTGAGAGGTCTCTTCGTTAGGATGAGCACCAAGGTCCATGAGTTCCAGTCCCCTGTCTCCCATCCCCATCCTTCCTTCACCACCTCTGCCAAGAAAACTGAAAATCAAAAGAGTCTGGCTGTTTTAGGATTTTCGGGGTCATCCTCTCCTAGTCCCGGGAGGCTTCTTAGCCCTCCCACGATCCTTGGTATGCTTTAGGTTTTCCCATTTCCAAATAACCCCAGGTTTCTTCGTGTCCGCCATCGCCACATCAAATTAGTATCAGAGCCAGTAGTGGACTAGGATTTGCTTCGTCGACAAACTCGACGGAGTCGAGTTCTTCGTGCTGCAAGAGAATGATGGGGGACCCGAAACCCATCTTGTTTTTTTTTTAATTTTTTCTAGTTTTTCTTAATTTTCTTATCCCTTCTATTCCAACTATCCCTTTTATTCCCGTTTTATTCCAAGTTTATCCCGTTTTATTTCCAGCTTATTCCATCATCAACCTCCTCCCACCCATTCATATTCTTTTCTAAAACCTAGCCGCCACCCCCTTCCCCCCCCCATCCGGGCTGTCCGACCCCCAGCCGCCCCCGCCTGTCCGCTGCCGACACCCGCCGGCCCACGCCCTAACCGGAGAAACTGTCGCCACCGCCCACGCTCGTGGGAAGATGAACGGACAGAGGAGGCGTCCGTTTGCCCACCTACGGCCTTGCAGCCCTGCGCCGCCACTGGCCTGCTGCCCGCCACCGTCCCCATCGCCCGCCGGCCTGGTCCGTCGCCGCCCACGCCCGTGGGAAGACGAACGGACGCAGGAGGCGTCCGTCCATCCCGTGCACCCGCGTGACGCCACCGCCGTACCGCCCTGCACCGCCACCAGCATGCTGCCCACCGCCATCCCCGTCGGCTGCCGGCCCCAGCTCGGCCGCCGGCCCGGTCCGTTGCCGCCCATGCCCGTGGGAAGACGAACGGACGCGGGAGGCGTCCGTCCATCCAGTGCGCCCGCGTAACACCACCGCCGTGCCGCCCTACACCGCCACCGGCCTGCTGCCCGCTGTCGGTCTGCTGCTCGCCGCCGTCCCCACCGCCCGCCGCCGTCCCTGCCGCCCGCAGGCCCCCGCCTGGCCACCGGTGGGGTCCGTCTCGGCCCACGCCCGTGGGAAGACGAATTGATGCTCGTGCATGCCGTGCGGCCATCCCACTCCTGCGCCGCCATCCGCACCTGGCCGCCACCCCGCCGCCACCGCCTACCGGCCGTGCTGCCGCCCGCCGGCCCCCCCTGGCCGACCGGAGTTTGGTTTTCTCCCTCCTTATTGCTCGGCCGAGAAGAAGGACCTACACACCTCTTAAAGAATCCCAAGAAGCCTCTGCATGCTTCTCAAAGCAATTGGAAGGAGGCTGTACGATTTTTGGAGTGGCACGACTTTCAGAGCGAGGAGGGATTTCAAATTTCGAATAAACGAGATATATTTGGTAATTTTTTAATAAATGTAATTTGGGAAATTTGGGATTTTGATTTTGAATTTGAATTCAAAATCAAGGGAGGATTTCAGGGGATTTTATTTTTGAATTTCAAAGGGATTTGGGCATCTAAAAATACCCATACTCCTCTTGTAATAAAGTAGTTGATGAAAATGAATTTTTAGAGTGTTTTTTCCACTTATGTGTGGTTTTGAGTTGAGGCCCGTTTGCCTTCGTCCTTCGGGATGTCGAGGGGTATGAGGCCCCAACTTGCCTTCGTCCTTCGGGACATCGAGGGGTGTGAGGCCCCAACTTGCCTTCGTCCTTCGGGACGTCGAGGGGTGTGAGGCCCCAACTTGCCTTCGTCCTTCGGGACGTTGAGGGGTGTGAGGCCTCAGGTATCCCATTCTTTTCTCCCATCTTCATGTCTCTTCCTGTTCCCCTCGTGACCTTGAGATTCATCCTAGCGGCTCCAAGTATCGAGGAGGGCGTAATGCCTTAGAGGTGAGAGGTCTCTTCGTTAGGATGAGCCCCAAGGTCCATGAGTTCCAGTCCCCTGTCTCCCATCCCCATCCTTCCTTCGCCACCTCCGCCAAGAAAACTGAAAATCAAAAGAGTCTGGCTATTTTAGGATTTTCGGGGTCATCCTATCCTAGTCCCGGGAGGCTTCTTAGCCCTCCCACGATCCTTGGTATGCTTTAGGTTTTCCAATTTCCAAATAACCCCAGGTTTCTTCGTGTCCACCATCGCCACATCAAGATGGATGTAAAAACTGCTTTCCTTAATGGATATCTTAAAAAAGAAGTCTATATATCATAGCTAGAGGGGTTTGTCTCAAGTGAGAGACCAAACTAAGAATATGGTTTAAAAATTTCATTTATGGATTGAAGCAAGTATAGAGGAGTTGGAACATCTATTTTGATGAGATGATCAAAGAGTTTGGTCAAATCAAGAATATGGATGAACCATGTGTGTATAAGAAGACAAGTGGGAGTGCCCTTGTTTTCTTAGTTTTGTATGTTGATGACATACTCATCATTGGGAATGATATACCAATGTTTCAATCGATCAAGTCTTCGCTATCAAAGAAGTTTTTCATGAAGGATTTGGGAGAGGCATCTTATATACTGGGTATAAAGATCTATAAATATAAATCTAAGAGGATGCTTGGCTTATCCTAATCTAGGTATATTGACTTAGTGTTGAAAAGATTCTGTTGACCCGTGGAATGATTTTGATGATAACAAAATATTGGAGCATGCATTTGGTACTAACTACTTTTAAGTGTTTTATAAGTTTTTATAGGATGATTTGAATGAACAACCACTCTTCCTACGGTTCTAATACTATTGATTTTGTCAAGATTATTTTTTAAAAAAGTATCATGTAGTGTAGAGCCCAAAGAAAAATCACTTGTGTAATTATGAAAATGGGCTAATTTAATATAATTTTTCAAGTTTAAACTACTTAGTTTAGGCTGTGAAGGAGTTTGAAAACTTTTGAAGTTCGTTGGAAGCCTTTGAAAGAATTTTGGAGAAGTTTGGAAGGTTTTTTGATAAAACTAGTCACTCGAGTCGACTCAAAGCAAAAGAGCTGACTAATGTTCTAGCATGGCACCAAGTTTTCTGGCACGCAGATAATCGAGCCGACTCGAGAGTAAAGAGCCGACTCGGGCAGAGTTCAATTTCTGAAGTACTAAGTGATGTGGCCGGATCGCTGACGTGGAGCAAGGAGCCTGACGTGGAGCCCCCATTGGATGCCATGCTGGATTACCGCCACAGGCTCCTTCGCCAGGCTAGCTCCCCGATGCCAACGGGGCCGCCCGTCGAAGTCGGGCTCCATCCACCGCCAGGTCGAGGCACCTAGGTCAGTGCCGAGCTCAAACACCACAAGAGGCAGACCTCTCGAGCCCGAGCTCGGGTCCCATGGTCCGGAGCCAAGCTCAAGCCTCCTCCGCCACGAGGAGCCCCCTCGAGGCTGGGTCCCCTAGCCTGGGCGCGCCTCATCCACCTCAGCCAGCCTGAGCTCGATCAAGGCTAGGCCCCTCTAGCCTGGTACCGAGCTCGAACCCTTTCCGCGCAGCCGAGCCGCTGTAAGGCGGGTCCCGTGCAAGTAGGTCCCATCTTTCTAGCTCGTCCCCCAATGCAAATCAAGATGTCAACCACCAAGGAAACCGCACCTCTCATCCGAAGACGGTGGCGGGCCCTCCGAGGACCATGTGACAACACCCGCCACATCACCATTAATGCCCACGGCCGCCATTCACACCAGGAAGAAGGAAAGCTCAGATTAAGGCACTGTGCCCCCTACCAACTTGCTATACGACCGGAAAAAAGATACCAAGAGCGCGATTCCCAAGAGTGGCAGTACGACAGTCGAGGCCCTGCCGTACTTCTAGAAGGGGCAAATCGAAGAAATGTCAGAGGCTCGTGGAAGCTTCCCTAGATACCTAATAAAGAAGGCATATCATTCACGGCACGACATCACGTCATACCCATCTGCCAACATGGGAGAACCCCGAGGCAAGCCGCAAAAGAGGACCCAGCCAGTGTAAGCAAAAGGGGAGGTAACACTCATTTCTCAATTCCAAGCAAGAACAACACAACCACCACAAAGAAGAGAGGAACCAGAGTGACACAAGGGAAGAAGGCCAGAGAGGAGGGCAAGACCACCTCGGCCAACACCATTCCCAGCTCGTCCTCATCTTCCACTCACACTATATTCACTACTCCTAGCATGGAGCTCATTCAGAGGGGCTCGACCAGGAGGATCTGTTCCCCTGGATTGCCACTGACTTGACCGTCGGAGTGCCTGTTGGGAATTGTGTCCCAAAGCCAATCGCCTGGGTTGTAGGCGGTTGTGCTCAGTATTATACTTTTATTATGAATTAATAAAATATTATTTTGGCAGCTCATCACATACTTTTCCTGAAATGAACACTTTCCATGTGATAAAGTGGTGGAGACACTGGAGGCACCAGAATAAGATAGAGGCTTTTCAACCCTCTGTAAATTGATCAATAATTTATGAGTCCATCTGTAATAAGGGCTTAGCTCATCTGAGTCCATTTTAGTTGTTATTTGAGTATTTTGAGTTGTTATTTCAGTTCTATACTTGTCAGCTCATGTTGAGCTAGTTCAGTCCAATGCTAGTCAGCTCATGTTGAGCTAATTTTATTTTTTTGAGTCCTGTCCAAGCATACTGAAGACTCAAGACTATATCATACAAGTGAAGACCAAGTCCAACTAGATTGAAGACATGGAAGTATAGCCCAAGTTCAACCCAGCTTGAAGATTTGAAGACCCCAGGAGAAAACTTCAGAAAACCCTGATTTCTTGCAGATGCCCTCCAGATGCCCAGATTTCCTTCCATATGCTAAAGTATATTCATAAATAAGGGCATCCATGATTCCAGAGGTCCATCTGCATCCTAGCCCAAAGAAATCAAGCCCAGGCGCCAAGCCCAAGCCCCTAAGTTGCAAGATACTAGAGAATATTCCTGTTACCTGGCTACCAGGCCACCCCAGCTTCCAGAGGCCCAAACCCATGCGCCCGAGCCCCTTTGGGACGGCCCCTTGCTGCTCCTAGAAGCCCAACACGCCCCCCTAGGCATCCTTGGAGTGTTGTCCAAGTCAAGAGAATTTTTAGGGATTTTTTCTACCTAATGTTTCCTTATTTTCTAGCTAGGGTTTGAGAGGGAAAAGGATTCTTATGTAAAGACTTATGTGCCCTTACTTGGAGCCTAAGGTTAAGGGTCTATTTAAAGGACCCTAGCCTCTTGTATGAAGGAACTTTTGATATGAATTAAAACCTTGAGTTCTTCTATTGAGTTGTGTGATACCCTGCTGTGTGCATAAAGGGGTTTGTGAGAGTTCTTCTTCCCGGTGTTTGCAATCATCTTCCTGCTGCCAACAAACCCTCCAGTTCCCTGTACGCCCACTCCAAAAGAAGCCTTTCCTTGCTATTTTTTCTTTATTTTCTTGTTCCTTTGTGAATTTTCTAACCCCTGACAGGTCGTTTGCAGGTCCCTGAGTTCCTACGAATCCAACGACTCCAGCCAAGCCTCAATCGGACCACCAAGCAGAAAGCCGGGTATCCGCGGGTCATTGGCTCGATTTTTCAGGCCGCATCCGTCGAGGAATGAGAGACCCCTTCACTGCGATCTTTACAGACATTGTCAAGTACACCCCTCTACCTCCAGTAGTTTTATTGTAGGAGAACTTGCCCTAACCGAGGCTTCTCAGCCCCGGCGGTCCTTCTTTGCTACTTTTCTAGGTCCTAATCTGCATGCTGATCTTCAAAAATTCATACAAAATTCCCTACAAATAATTTTGATCTGAAATTCGGGAATATATCACCTAACTCAACATGTAAAACATACAAAAAGAATTGCATGCATATTAGTCCCCCATCATGAAGTCCTTAGGACTATATTGACTTCGATATAGAGAGGATGTATCGAGTGGTCCTTAAACCCTGTTCATAACCAAAGGATATATTGTACTGGAAGGCAATATGTCAAGTATAGGTTGTAGTAGTTCACATTGTTTGGTTGTCCTCTTGACCAAATGAGTGTGGTGACACTGATGTGATCTGCAAGTGGGATATGTGATATCTCATTGAACATGACTCCGTGTAGCCCCTTTCTGCCAAAGGGATACTCAAGATTGGATATGGGTATATGTGTCCCTCTGACCTGAGGACATCATGGTAGCTTGCAAGCAACTCCCTGTGCTTTGGTGCCGGACTACCTGGATTTCTAATCCGGTGATGGAAGGTTTCTGGGTACAGGCAAGTACTTGTGGAGTAGTGATGGATCAAGATGGAATTGACCTATCCAAACAGTTTGGATTGAATGTCTCGCAGTATCTCAATTTAGCAAATCCTCGACCGGGGTAGTCCTAGTGAAGAGTCACTGGGCTTGTGAGGTTGAGACACATAGTAGACTGACTCAGTCTGGGTTGGCAGCCCAATCTCAGTCGTCCTGAGCATTATAGGTCAAAGGGATGAATTATATGGTAACCATATGCCAAAGGTTCGATAGTTTGCTCCCGCATCTTCGACCTATCCGGATGCCGGGACCCATTGCTAGATGGTTTCCTGTGCTGGTACTAGAATTGTTCTAGTGCTACCATTTAGGTTCGAACCTATGAGGTCACACGCCACTAAGGATTACTCTCTGATTCGGATACCGATTACGATTGGGAATCATCTCAGTTTTATGGTCACAATTTTTTTTAGCACTCTTTTCCCCGTCTTGCCCTTGTTTGTGTCAACCAAAAATTGTTCCGGGTTGACCAGGACTGCACCAGGATTTTTTCTAAATCAGTTTTGAACTGATTCGGAGCTTGTTTCGGCCTTCCATTGGTTGTGAACCAATTTATCCACTTGAACCAATTTTATTTGGTTTGGAATATTCCTGAACCGGTTCAATTAGATTGAACCACTTGGCTTTGAATGGGATTGGACCGATTTATTGAACCGGTATTTTCTTTTTACCGCTTGACCGTTTTACACGGTGATTTGCTGGAAGGAATTCCATTCGATGGAGGCCAAACGACTGCGTCTTCTCTTCTCCCTCCACCGGCTGTCTTTAAACTCTCATTTATTTGCTGATTTATTGGGAGAACGGCAGCCTCTCGAGTCCTCTTCGTCTCCCAGCCTCTCCCTCTTCCCTCTACTGTCTTTAAATACAGCAGGCTTTGTTTCAGCGAACCGTGCAACAGCAAATAGGTTGTCTGGATGTTGTTCTTTTTTGAGAGGCGAAGAGTTCTCCCATTTTTGAGAGTTTAATCCTTGCTTCCATTCGGTGCTCTTGGGGCTGAGTCTTGGTGTGATTTAGGAAGAGTTACAAGCTTGATTCCTCGTTGATTGTTGTGCTCAAGCCTAACACTACAGCAAACCAGTGTTGCTGCTACCCACCGTGACCAACATCCCTTCCAGCGGCTAGCACCACGTGAGAAGGACGATCCGAGAGCCCCGGGCATATCTCTCCTCTAGAGGGAGTATCCCTTTACTCCTGGGAGCAAGAGAATCGAACCCCGTTTGCTGCTGCTGCTCAAAACCCAAAGAAGAACCCTGCTATTTTTCCTGCAGCAGATTTTTGGCAGTAAGCTTTCGGTGAATTGGTAGAGGTCTTTTAGTGATTTTTTCTTTGCAGATTTTGGTTGAAAATCGAAGAAGATCCAACCTCCTTGCTGTTGCTTCGATTTGGGCGCAAACAGAGATCCAGAAGGTGGTGTTTGGACAACATTTTGAAAGCCCAAAACAGGACATCCTACGGTCCCAAGGAAGAAGAAGGCTGGAATAGTTTTATTCCAGCCTATTCCAGGTTTATTCCAGAGTTATTCCAAGTGGAATAAAGGTATGGAAAATTATTATTTTTTTAATCATGCATAAATAGACATATTTGTTTAATATTTTACAAATATTTTATATCATCATACATGCCTACACGCAACATGAATAGATTAGGTTCTGGGCGGAGCAGTTTTTCGTTGCGAGAATTTTAAAAAAGTTTGAAAATCCATTACACTCCCGTAGCTGTTTGCATGCCTAGTGTAGGATCATGTCAAACCACCTGTATCTATTTCTTTCAGTGGTATCAGAGCAAGTTGCATGTGTAATCTATTCATGTATGCATGTTTATAGATTAAAATTTGTTTAATCTAATAATGTATCCAGATTTCTTTTTGGAACCTAGTTGAGACCTTCACCATGACCGTGTGTTTTTGACACGATGCGGATCGTCTGTGTTGGCCTCTTCAGAAGGATCCTTAAAGAATTTTTAAAATTAAAAATATTTTAATTTGATGATACATGTTATTGGGCATGTTTTATATGGATAAAAAATATTTGTAAAATTTGAATCTTGATGCATGATTAGTTATGTAAAAATGTTTTACATTGTGACTTAACTAAAAAATATTTTAATTAAGTGTTTGGCTTATTAAAAATTTTAGGTTTATGAAATCTAAAATATTGCATAAGCCATTTTGGGTTAAATTGAGTTAGCTGACTAGTTGGGTTCATCACTAGGTTAGACCTAAATTTAGTTGAACCGTATTACAAGAAGATTAAATAAAAGTTGTTTAAGGCTCTTCTTTAGAACTATCTATTAGTTAGATTAGTTGATCCATTCATCTAAAATGGATCCAATTAGTGGCTCAGTGGACGCCCGAGTCTTTAGGCTAGTCTGATCGAGTCTGGTAAACCGACTGGTGTCGAGGTAGGTTTGGCATTGTGATCATGGTTGTATGAGGCTACCTCTTTCCTGGCCAACTTGGTTGGTGTCTAGGAAAGATGGTTAATGACTTTTAATCACCCATGATCTCACCTACCTGGCTAGTCGAGTCGACCAGAACTGATTGGAAAAGCTCAATGACTCGAGTTAACCCATGTCACCCAGGTTGATCGGTCTGACTGATCTATAGGTGCCCATGGATCAATTTGTTGATTTATTTCAACCCTCCTGGAATCTGATTGATTCAGTGGGAGGATGATCCATGTCTTTATCTTTTCCTTTTGTCACAACTAAAAAATCCTCTAAAATTATTAGGTCCTTAAAAAGACTAAGTCAAAGAGTTGACAGTGTCTTTGCCTCCCATTAAGTTGGATACAAATGTGTCCACTAGCTTGGTGTGCCTCGGCAGTTCCAAAGAATGGGTGTACATCCAGTGACTGGAATTTCTATCTGATCGATGATGGTTCAATGCAACCATCTTAACGGAACCAGGTGGGCCGGCCAAAGTCGGGCTTGGTCTTTAGTTAGCTGGAAGCATTGGATTTGTCATTTTAATGGTTGGACCTAACCAGAGACCCACAATAGGAGGCCCTAAGGCTGATTGGGGTGTTCTCTGGGGAAAAATTAAATATTGAAAATTGTTTAGGGAAATAATTGGTTTACGAACCTACCTTTAGGCTCGTATGGGTGAGCCGGCCAAAGTCGGGCTCATGCGTGGCCTATTGGATTTCAGTACCCACTTGAAAAGTGTTTTCATGGATTGGAGTTAGAGGCTACCAATCTAAAAAATTAGTGGGAGAAACCTTTAGACTAAAGTCCAAGTCTTTTGGTTAAATTATTAATTCATACACTAATTTGGTCTTATTTTCTTTTCAGATGTCTTCCAATTTATCACTCCGGTCACTTCTCGATAACGAGAAGTTAAAGGGTCACAAGTTCGATAGTTGGTATTGAAGATTGAGAATCATTCTGGAGCATGAACGCATCCTCTATGTGATAACAGATCCGGCACCTGAAATCCCTCCCGCTAATGCACGGAGTGCGGTCAGAGACGCTTATCTGAAGTGGGTCTTTGATTGGACTATGTCCGATGCATTATGTTAGCGGCGATGAAAGACGAGTTCAGTCGCAAATTCGAGGAGGCCCAACCTGATGAAATTCTTCAAAAGTTGAAGGAATCCTTCGGCACCCCGGATGATGTAGAATGGTACAAAGTGTCTTGTGCCACCTACAATTCCAAGATGCCAAATGGCAGTTCAGTCACTGATCATGTATTGTACATGATCGAGCTGATTGAAAAGTGGGGCAAACTCGGATGCCCCTTGCACGAGCAGCTCGGCAAGGATGCGATCCTAAATTCTCTTCCCTCCTCCTATCTTGATTTTCTCGATCATTATAGAATGAACCAGCCTGAAGTCAACTACCATGGTCTTTTGGGGTTGCTACAGACTTTCGAGAAAGACCACCAACTGAATAAGGGGGTGGTGAATTTAGTGGGAGGTAGTAGAGGTCGTCGTCCCTTTAAGAAAGGGAACAAGAAAACAAATAAAAAGGGAAAGGTGCAGAATGCTCCTGGCCCTAGTCAGACTAGGAAGTATAAGGCTGATCAGTCTTCTGCAGAATGCTTCTACTGCAAGAAGAAGGGACACTGGAAGAGGAACTGTCCTCTTTAACTTGCATCCCTTGATCCGAACAGGCCGAGAAAGCAGAAGTCTGCTGAACAAGGTATTTATATGATAAAACCTTGTAATTACTCAATTGTTGATACTGCTAACTGGGTAATGGATACTGGAAGTCCAATTCACGTTTGTAATTTGTTACAGGGACTACAAGTTAGCAGAAAATTTGAAGATGGAGAACAGTTTCTGAGCGTCGGGAATGGAAATCGTGTTCCAGTACTGGCGGTCGGAGTCCTGCGTCTTGTCTTTGAGTCTTGTATTGTCGAACTAGTCGATTGTCACTATTGTCCTAGTTTCATTATGAGCATAATCTCTGTAGGCCTTTTGGCCAATTGTGGTTTTGAACTATCAATAAAAGGAGATTTTTGCAATGTTATTTTGAATAACTCTGTTATAATAAAAGCTAGATTAAATAATGACATATATGTACTATCAAGGCCTATTAGTGTAGTATACACTTCTAGCAAACGCCCAAGATTAGATAATGTCAACGATTTGTATCTTTGGCACTGTAGGCTAGGTCATATTAACGAAAATAGGATAAACAAGATGCGAGGAGATGGACTCCTTGAGGTCAGTGATTCTGAATCACTGCCCACTTGTGAATCCTGTTTACTTGATAAAATGACCAAGTCACCTTTTACTGGAAAAGGTGAACGAGCTCCAGAACTTCTAAGTCTCATACATACTGATGTATGTGGACCGATGACAGTTAGTGCTAGAGGAGGATACAAATATTTCATTACTTTTACAGACGACTTTTCAAGGTTCGGTTATGTCTTTTTAATGAGACATAAGTCTGAGTCGTTTGAAATGTTCAAACGATACCGTAATGAAGTAGAAAAGCAAACTGGAAAAAGTATTAAAACCCTTCGATCTGATCGAGGTGGTGAATTCTTATCTGGTGAATTTTTGACATATCTTGAGGAGAATGGAATTCTCTCTCAGTGGACTCCTCCAGGAACACCACAGTTGAATGGTGTGTCCGGAAGGAGGAATCGAACCTTGTTGGACATGGTTCGATCCATGATGGGCTTTGCAACTCTGTCGCTATCCTTTTGGGGATATGCGCTTCAGACAGCCTGTTACTTGTTAAATGATGTTCCAAGTAAATCTGTTGTGTCCACTCCGTATGAGATATGGAATGGACATAAACCATCAATCTCATACCTTTGGGTCTGGGGTTGTCCGGCTTACATAAAGCATTTAGACTCAGACAAACTTGGTCCAAGGTCTGATCGGTATTTATTCATTGGTTATCCTAAGGAAACCAAAGGGTATTTCTTCTACTTGGAGAATGAACAAAAGGTGTTCGTTGCTTTTAGAGCTATCTTTTTGGAAAAGGAGTTCCTTGGAGAAGGAACTATAGCTTCTAAGATTGAACTTGATGAAGTTCAGCTAATAGAAGAACCTGCACACTCTAAGGACATCGTAGAACCGGCTGTGATTGAATCACACCCAGAACACATTAGGAGATCCGGTAGAATACCGTGTCAGCTGGATAGATACTACGGTTTCTTGGTTCGGGACGGCGATCCCATTGAGCTCGATGAGAACAATGAGGATCCGATCACCTATATAGATGCACTTCAGAGATCTGACTCTGAAGCATGGCTTGGAGCCATGCGATCCGAAATGGAGTCCATGGAAATCAACAATGTTTGGACTTTGGTTGATCTGCCTGAAGGAATAAAATCCATCAGGTGTAAATGGATCTTCAAGAGGAAAAGGGGCACAGATGGGAAGGTAGAGACCTATAAAGCTCGTCTGGTTTTCAAGGGGTATCGTCAGCGATATGGTATCGATTATGACGAGACTTTCTCCCCTGTGGCAATGCTCAAGTCCATTTGGATAATGCTTGCTTTGGCAGCATATTTTGATTACGAGATCTGGTAGATGGATGTCCGAACCGCTTTCCTAAATGGGGAACTGGAAGAGGAGGTGTATATGATACAGCCTGAAGGGTTCACATCTACAGATGAATCAAAAGTATTCAAGTTGCAGAGGTCCATCTATGGACTCAAGCAAGCGTCTCGAAGTTGGAACTTACAGTTTGATATGTGTATCAAATCATATGGCTTCATTAAAAATAGAGAAGAACCGTGCATCTATAAATGGGTTAATGGTTCAGTGATTGTATTCCTAGTACTGTATGTTGATGACATTCTTTTAATCAGGAATGATATCGCAGCATTACAAGGAATAAAGGTCTGGTTATCATCTCAGTTCTCCATGAAGGACTTGGATGAAGCTTCTTACATACTAGGTATGAAGATCTATAGAGATAGATCTAAGAAGCTTTTGGGATTGTCCCAGTCTACGTACATTGACACCGTACTGAAACGGTTCAGCATGGAAAATTCTAAGAAAGGCTATCTCCCGATAGGTTCTGGAATTACTCTTTCTAAGAAGGATTGTGCGACAACTCCTAATGAAAGAGAGCGCATGAGTAGAGTACCTTATGTTTCTGCAGTAGGTTCTATCTTGTATGCTATAACTTGTACTAGACCAGACGTGGCATACTCACTAGGAGTAGTGAGTAGATACCAGTCTGACCCAGGTGAGGCGTATTGGAAGGTGGTTAAGTCCATCCTTAAGTATTTAAGAAATACTAAAGATCAATGGCTGATTAATGGAGAACCTGACTTGAAACTTATGGGGTACTCTACCTCCAGTTTCCAGTCGGATAGAGATGATAGCAAGAGTGTGTCAGGATTTGTATTTATCCTGAATGGAGGAGCGATCTGCTGGAAAAGTTCCAAGCAGGCAACTGTTGCAGACTCGGTTTGCGAAGCAGAATACATTGCAGCATCAGATGCAGCAAAGGAAGCTATATAGTTGCGGAAGTTTCTTGGAGAGCTAGGGGTGGCACCTTCTCTAAATGGTACTGTTCCGGTGTATTGTGATAGCACTGGACCCATTGCTCAAGCTAAGGAGCCTAAAGCTCATCACCGCACCAAGCACATACTGCGGCGCTACCACCTCGTACGAGAGATCATAGAACGAGGCGACATCAATCTTCTGAAGATCGATAGAAAAGAAAATCTGGTCGACCCCTTCACTAAAGCCCTCGGAATAAAAGAGTTCGACTATTGTAAACGGGAAATGGGTATTAAATACTCTTTTGATTGGCTTTAGTACAAGTGGGAGTTGCTAGGAATTGTGTCCCAAAGCCAATCGCCTAGGTTGTAGGCGGTTGTAATCATTATTGTACTCTTTTTATGAATTAATAAAATATTATTTTGGCAGCTCGTCGCATACTTTCCCTGAAATGAACTCTTTCCATGTGATGAAGTCCTTAGGACTACATTGACTTCGATACAGAGAGGATGTATCGAGTGGTCCTTAAACCCTGTTCACAACCAAAGGATATATTGTATTGGACGGCAATATGTCAAGTATAGGTTGTTGTAGTTCACATCGTTTGGTTGTCCTCTTGACCAAGTAAGTGTGGTGACACTGATTTGATCTGCAAGTGGGATATGTGATATCTCATTGAACGTGACTCCGTGTAGCCCCTTTCTGCCAAAGGGATACTCACGATTGGATATGGGTATATGTATCCCTTTGACCTGAGATCATCATGGTAGCTTGCAAGCAAATCCCTGTGCTTTGGTGTCGGACTACCCGGATTTTTAATCCGGTGATGGAAGGTTTCTGGGTACAGGCAAGTACTTGTGGAGCAGTGATGGATCAAGATGGAATTGACCTATCCAAACAGTTTGGATTGAATGTCTCGCAGTATCTCAATTTAGCAAATCCTTGGCCGGGGTAGTCCTAGTGAAGAGTCACTGGGCTTGCGAGGTTAAGACACTTAGTGGACTGACTCAGTCTGGGTTGGTAGCCCAATCTCAATCGTCCTGAGCATTAGAGGTCAAAGGAATGAATTATGCGGTAACCATATGCCAGAGGTTCGATAGTTTGCTCCCGCATCTTCGACCTATCCGGATGCCGGGACCCATTGCTAGATGGTTTCTTGTGCTGGTACTAGAATTGTTCTAGTGCTACCATTTAGGTTCGAACCTATGAGGTCACACGCCATAGACGATTACTCTCTGATCCGGATACCGATTATGATTGGGAATCATCTCGATTTTATAGTCACAATTTTTTTTTTACACTCTTTTCCCCGTCTTGCCCTTGTCTGTGTCAACCGGAAATTGTTCCGGGTTGACTAGGACTGCACCAGGATTTTTTCTGAATCAGTTTTGAACTGATTCGGAGCTCGTTTCGGCCTTCCATTGGTTGTGAACCAATTTATCCCCTTGAACCAATTTTATTTGATTTGGAATATTCCTGAACCGGTTCAATTGGATTGAACCACTTGGTTTTGAATGGGATTGGACCGATTTATTGAACCAGTATTTTCTTTTTACCGCTTGACCGTTTTACACGGTGATTTGCTGGAAGGAATTCCATTCGATGGAGGCCAAACGACTACGTCTTCTCTTCTCCCTCCACCCGCTGTCTTTAAACTCTCATTTAATTGCTGATTTATTAGGAGAATGGCAGCCTCTCGAGTCCTCTTCATCTCCCAGCCTCTCCCTCTTCCCTCTGCTGTCTTTAAATACAGCAGGCTCTGTTTTAGTGAACCGTGCAACAGCAAATAGGTTGTCTGGGCGTTCTTGTTTGAGAGACCGAGAGTTCTCCCATTTTTGAGAGTTTAATCCTTGCTTCCATCCGATGCTCTTGGGGTTGAGTTTTGGTGTGATTTAGGGAGAGTTACAAGCTTGATTCCTCGTTGATTGTTGTGCTCAAGCCTAATAATGTAGCAAACCAGTGTTGCTGCTACCCACCATGACCAACATCCCTTCCAGCGGCTAGCACCGCGCGAGAAGGACGATCCGAGAGCCCCGGGCGTATCTCCCCTCTAGAGGGAGTATCCTTTTACTCCTGGGAGCAAGAGAATCGAACCCCGTTTGCTGCTGCTACTCAAAATCCAAAGAAGAAGCCTGCTATTTTTCCTGCAGCAGACTTTTGGCAGTAAGCTTTCGGTGAATTGGTAGAGGTCTTTTAGTGATTTTTTCTTTGCAGATTTTGGTTGAAAATCGAAGATCCAACTTCCTTGCTGTTGCTTCGATTTGGGTGCAAATGGAGGTCCGGAAGGTGGTGTCTGGACAACGTTTTGAAAGCCCAAAACAGGAAATCCCACGGTCCCAAGGAAGAAGAAGGCTGGAATAGTTTTATTCCAGCTATTCCAGCCTATTCCAGGTTTATTCCAGAGTTATTCCAGATGGAATAAAGGTATGGAAAATTATTATTTTTTTAATCATGCATAAATAGACTTATTTGTTTAATACTTTGCAAATATTTTATATCATCATACATGCCTACATGCAACATGAATAGATTAGGTTCTGGGCGGAGCAGTTTTTCGCTGCGAGAATTTTAAAAAAGTTTTAAAATTTATTCTGCTCTCGTAGCTGTTTGCATGCCTAGTGTAGGATCATGTCAAACCACCTGCATCTATTTCTTTCAATGCCCCCGCCAGAATCCCCGGCCCAGGTCCCTAACATTACTTCCTTGCAGGTCCCGAGGCACTGGAGGCATTACCAGGCGGGCGGACGTGACACACCCGATGCCATTAGCAGCTACGGGCCACGACGATCCGGTGGCAACAGATTGGCATGCCAGGAAGGGGGAGAACGACACTTCCTCCAGTTCAAGTCCTGCTTGGCCAGTCCATTGGGAGGATGGTGACCACCCGGGCAAGGGGAGCTTCTCCCGGCAGTGCGGAGGCATCCCCTTCTCGCGGGAACCCATACAGACCGGAGATGGAAGTGCATCCCCTTGTTCAGCCACCCCCACTAGAAACCCAGCTGACCACACTTGCCCAGCAGATGTACACTCTCACTGCGGCGGTACACCAGCTCCAACATCAGCACCAGCATTGGTCCCTGGCCACCCACCAACAGCCAAAGACCCCAGCGGCCCATGCCACTGTTGGGAATTGTGTCCCAAAGCCAATCGCCTGGGTTGTAGGCGGTTGAGCTATGTATTATACTCTTTTTCTGAATTAATAAAATATTTTTTTTGGCAGCTCATCATATATTGTATTTCCTTGAAATGAACTCTTTCCAACTGATGAAGTCCTATGACTACACTGATTTCGATACAGAGAGGATGTATCGAGTGGTCCTTAAACCTTGTTCACAACCAAAGGATATATTATATTGGACGACAATATATCAAGTATAGGTTGTTGTAGTTCACATCGTTTGGTTGTCCTCTTTACCAAATGAGTGTGGTGACACTGATGTGATCTACAAGTGGGATATGTGATATCTCATTGAACGTGACTCCGTGCAGCCCCTTTCTGCCAAAGGGATACTCACGATTAGATATGGGTATATGTGTCCCTCTGACCTGAGGTCATCACGATAGCTTGCAAGCAACTCCCTGTGCTTTGGTGCCGGACTACCCGAATTTTTAATCCGGTGATGGAAGGTTTCTGGGTACAGGCAAGTACTTGTAGAGCAGTGATGGACCAAGATGGAATTGACCTGTCCAAACAGTTTGGATTGAATGTCTCGCAGTATCTCAATTTAGCAAATCCTCGGTCGGGGTAGCCCTAGTGAAGAGTCACTGGGCTTGCAAGGTTGAGACACGTAGTCGACTGACTCAGTCTGGGTTGGCAGCCCAATCTCAGTCGTCCTGAGCATTAGAGGTCAAAGGGATGATTTTACGGTAACCATATGCCAGAGGTTCGATAGTTTGCTCCCGCATCGTCGACCTATCCGGATGCCAAGACCCATTGCTAGATGGTTTCCTGTGCTGGTACTAGAATTGTTCTAGTGCTACCGTTTAGGTTCGAACCTATGAGGTCACACACCATAGAGGATTACTCTCTGATCCGGATACCGATTACGATTGGGAATCGTCTCGGTTTTATGGTCATAGTTTTTTTTTAGCACTTTTTTCCCCATCCTTCCCTTGTTAGTGTCAATCGAAAATTGTTCCGGGTTGACCAGGACTGCACCAGGTTTTTTCTGAATCAGTTTTGAACTGATTCGGAGTTCGTTTTGGCCTTCAATTAGTTGTGAACCAATTTTAATCCCATGAACCAATTTAATTGGGCTTGAACCAATTCAATTGAATTGAACCCCTTTTTAATTGGACCGGTTATTTAAACCAATGGGATTGGACCGGTTTTATTTGAACCGGTATTTTCTTTGGACCGATTTCCACGTTTCATTGCTGCTAGAAGGCCAAACTACCGAAGAGGCCAATCAACGCTGGGCGGGCATCCTTTCTTCTCCCTCCACTGGATGCTTTAACCTCTTGTTATTGCTGGTTAAATGGGTGATTAGCAACCATTGCCTCTTGGCCTCCCAGTCTCTCCGTCTCCCTCTCCATTGCTGCCTATATATACACCGTGCAACAGCAGCTCTGTTTCATGGTTGTGACACCGTGTGAAGAGTTGAAAAACAGCAGTCTCCATTAAGTGTTTGAGAGATCATTCCTTTCATCCATTGCATACTCCTGGGCTGGTTTTTTTGTAGAGTGTGAGGGAGAGAAACAAAGCCCTTTTCCTATTGTTTCTTGTGCTCAAACTCGGACTGCAGCAAAGGTGCTGCTGCCATTAACCAGTGACCGTGTGTCTCCTTCCAGCGGCTAGCACCGTGCATGAAGGAGGATCGGAGGGCCCCCGGCATGTCTCCCCTCTAGAGGGAGTACTCTTCTACTCCTTGGAGCAAGCTACGCGAGCCGGGTTCGCCGCACGGTGAAATTCGGTGCAACTGCAGCTCCAAACACGAAGATCAACCTGCTGTCCTGTTCTGCTGCAGTTTTCTAGCAGCAGACTTTTCGGGATTTTATACACCTGTTTTAGATTATTTTGATTGCAGATATCGGTGCAATTCGAAGTAGATTCGTCCACCTTGCCGCTGCTGAAGTTTGGGAGCAAACGGAGGTCCGGAAGGTGGTGTCTGGACGATATTTTCAAACCTCAAAACAGGATATCCCACAGTTCCAAGGAAGAAGAAGGCTGGAATAGTTTTATTCCAGCTATTCCAGACTATTCCAGGTTTATTCCAGAGTTATTTCAGGCGGAATAAAGGTATGGAAAATTATTTTTTTAATCATGCATAAATAGATTTATATGTTTAATTTTTGTAAATATTTTATATCATGATACATGCCTACATGCAACATGAATAGATTAGGTTCTAGGCGGAGCAGTTTTTCGTTGCACAAATTTTTTTTAAAAAGTTTTAAAATCCATTATGCTCCCGCAACTGTTTGCATGCCTAGTATAGGATCATGTCAAACCACCTGTATCTTTTTCTTTCAGTGGTATCAGAGTAGGTTGCATGTGTAATCTATTCATGTATGCAAGTTTATAGATTAAAATTAGTTTAATCTAATAAAAAAAAATATATGTATCCAGATTTCTTTTTGGAACCTAGTTGAGACCTTCACCATGACTATGTGTCTTTGACATGATGCGGATCGTCTATGTTGGCCTCTTCAGAAGGATCCTTAAAGAATTTTAAAAATTAAAAATGTTTTAATTTGATGATACATGTTATTGGGCATGTTTTAATCGGATATGAAATATTTGTAAAATTTGAATCTTGATGCATGATTTATTATATAAAAATGTTTTACATTGTGACTTAACTAAAAAATATTTTAATTAAGTGTTTGGCTTATTAAAAATTTTAGGTTTATGAAATCTAAAACATTGCATAAGCCATTTTGGATTAAATTGGGTTAGCTGACTAGTTGGGTTCATCTCTGAGTTAGATCTAAGTTTAGTTGAACCGGATTACAAGAAGATTAAACAAAAGTTGTTTAAGGCTCTTCTTTAGAATTATCTAATAGTTAGATTAGTTGATCCGTTCATCTAAAATGGATCCAATTAGTGGCTCAGTGGACGCCCGAGTCTTTAGGCTAGTCTGATCGAGTCTGGTAAACCGACTGGTGTCGAGGTAGGTTTGACATTGTGATCATGGTTGTATGAGGCTACCTCTTTCCTGGCCAACTTGGTTGGTGTCTAGGAAAGATGGTTAATGGCGGATACTCACCCATGATCTCACCTACCTGGCTAGTCGAGTCGACCAGAACTGATTGGAAAAGCTCAATGACTCGAGTTAACCCATGTCACCCAGGTTGATTGGTCTGGCTGATCTATAGGTGCCCATGGATCAATTTGTTGATTTATTTCAACCCTCCTAGAATCTGATTGATTCAGTGGGAGGATGATCCATGTCCTTGTCTTTTTCTTCTGTCACAACTAAAAAATCCTCTAAAATTATTAGGTCCTTAAAAAGACTAAGTCAAAGAGTTGACATTGTCTTAGGCTCCCATTAAGTTGGATAGAAATGTGTCCACTAGCTTGGTGTGCATCGGCAGTTCCATAGAACGGGTGTACATCCGGCGACTGGAATTTCTATCTTATCGATGATGGTTCAGTGCAACCTCCTTAACAGGACCAGGTGGGCTGGCCATAGTTGGGCTTGGTCTTTAGTTAGCTGGAAGCATTGGATTTGTCATTTTAATGGTTGGACCTAACCAGAGACCCGCAATAGGAGGCCCCTAGGCCGATTGGGGTGTTCTCTGGGGCAAAATGAAATACTGAAAATTGTTTAGGGAAACAATTGGTTTACGAGAACCTACCTTTAGGCTCATATGGGTGAGCTGGCCATAGTCGGGCTCATGCAATGCCTATTGGATTTCAGTACCCACTTGAAAAAGTGTTTTCACGGATTGGAGTTTGAGGCTACCAATCTGAAAAATTAGTGGGAGAAACCTTTAGACTAAAGTCCAAGTCTTTTGGTTAAATTATTAATTCATACACTAATTTGGTTTTATTTTCTTTTCAGATGTCTTCCAATTTATCACTCCGGTCACTTCTCGATAACGAGAAGTTAAAGGGTCACAACTTCGATAGTTGGTATCGAAGATTGAGAATCGTTCTGGAGCATGAACAGATCCTCTATGTGATAACGAATCCGGCACCTGAAATCCCTCCCGCTAATGCACGGAGTGCGGTCAGAGACGCTTATCTAAAGTGGGTCTCTGATCAGACTACTATCCGATGCATTATGTTAGCGGCGATGAACGACGAATTCAGTCGCAAATTCGAGGATGCCCAACCTGATGAAATCCTACAAAAGTTGAAGGAATCCTTCGGCACCCCGGATGATGTAGAACGGTACAAAGTGTCTTGTGCCATCTACAATTCCAAGATGCCGAATGATGGTTCAGTCATTGATCATGTATTGTACATGATCGAGCTGATTGAAAAGCTGGGCAAACTCGGATGCCCCATGCACGAGCAGCTCGGCAAGGATGCGATCCTCAATTCTCTTCCCTCTTCCTATCTTGATTTTCTCGATCATTATAGAATGAACAAGCCTGCAATCAACTACCATAGTCTTTTGGGGTTGCTGTAGACTTTCGAGAAAGACCAACAATTGAATAAGGGGGTGGTGAATTTAGTAGGAGGTAGTAGAGGTCGTCGTTCCTTTAAGAAAGGGAAGAAGAAAATAAATAAAAAGGGAAAGAAGGTGCAGTATGCTCCTGGCCCTAGTCAGACCAGGAAGTATAAGGCTGATCAATCTTCTGCAGAATGTTTCTACTGCAAGAAGAAGGGACACTGGAAGAGGAACTGTCCTCTTTATATTACGTCCCTTGATCCGAACAGGCCGAGGAAGCAGAAGTCTACTGAACATTGTATTTATATGATAAAACCTTGTAATTACTCAATTGTTGATACTGCTAACTGGGTATTGGATATTGGTAGTCCAATTCACGTTTATAATTCGTTACAGGGACTTCAAGTTAGAAGAAGATTTGAAGATGGAGAACAATTTCTGAGCATCGGGAATGGAAATCGTGTTCCAGTACTGGCGGTCGGAGTTCTACGTCTTGTCTTTGAGTCTTGTACTGTCGAACTAGTCGACTGTCACTATTGTCCTAGTTTCATTATGAGCATAATCTCTGTAGGCCTTTTGGCCAATTGTGGTTTTGAACTATCAATAAAAGAAGATTTTTGCAATGTTATTTTGAATAACTCTATTATAATGAAAGCTAGATTAAATAATGACATATATGTACTATCAAGGCCTGTTAGTGTAATGTACACTTCTAGTAAACGCCCAAGGTTAGATAATGTCAACGATTTGTATCTTTGGCACTGTAGGCTAGGTCAATTAACCAAAATAGGATAATCAAGATGCGAGGAGATGGACTCCTCGAGGTTAGTGATTCTGAATCACTGCCCACTTATGAATCCTGTTTACTTGGTAAAATGACAAAGTCACCTTTTACTGGAAAAGGTGAACGAGCTACAGAACTTCTAAGTCTCATACATACTGATGTATGTGGACCGATGACAGTTAGTGCTAGAGGAGGATACAATTATTTCATTACTTTTACAGATGACTTTTCAAGGTTCGGTTATGTCTTCTTAATGAGACATAAGTCTGAGTCGTTTGAAATGTTCAAACGACACCGTAATGAAGTAGAAAAGCAAACTGGAAAAAGTATTAAAACCCTTCAATCTGATCGAGGTGGTGAATACTTATCTGGTAAATTTTTGACATATCTTGAGGAGAATGGAATTCTCTCTCCTGGACTCCTCTAGGAACACCGCAGTTGAATGGTGTGTCCGAAAGGAGAGACTCCTCTAGGAACACCGCAGTTGAATGGTGTGTCCGAAAGGAGGAATCGAACCTTGTTGGACATGGTTTGATCCATGATGGGCTTTGCAAATCTGCCGCTATCCTTTTGGGGATATGCGCTTCAGACAGCCTGCTACTTGTTAAATAATTTTCCAAGTAAGTCTGTTGTCTCCACTTCGTATGAGATGTGGAATGGGCAAAAACCCTCAATCTCACACCTTTGGGTCTGGGGTTGTCCGGCTTACGTAAAGCGTTTAGACTCAGACAAACTTGGTCCAAGGTCTGATCGGTGTTTATTCATTGGTTATCCTAAGGAAACCAAAGGGTATTTCTTCTACTTGGAGAATGAACAAAAGGTGTTCGTTGCTCTTAGAGCTATCTTTTTGGAAAAGGAGTTCCTTGGAGAAGGAACTATAGCCTCTAATAAGTTGAACTTGATGAAGTTTAGCCAATAGAAGAACCTGCACACTCCAAGGACATCATAGAACCGTCTGTGATTGAATCACATCCAGAACCCATTAGGAGATCTGGTAGAATACCGCGTCAGCCGAACAGATACTACGGTTTCTTGGTCCGGGACGGCGATCCCATTGAGCTCGATGAGAACAATGAGGATCCGATCACCTATATGGATGCTCTTCAGAGATCTGACTCTGAGGCATGGCTTAGAGCCATGCGACCCGAAATGGAGTCCATGGAAATCAACAATATATGGACATTGGTTGATCCGCCTGAAGGGATAAAACCCATCAGGTGTAAATGAATCTTCAAGAGGAAAAGGGGCGTAGATGGGAAGGTAGAGTCCTATAAAGCCCGTCTGGTTGCCAAGGGGTATCGTCAGCGATATGGTATCGATTATGACGAGACTTTCTCCCCTGTGGCAATGCTCAAGTCCATTCGATCATGCTTGCTTTGGTAGCATATTTTGATTACGAGATCTGGCTGATGGATGTCCGAACCGCTTTCCTAAATGGGGAGCTGCAAGAGAAAATGTATATGATACAGCATGAAGGGTTCACATCCACAGATGAATCAAAAGTATGCAAGTTGCAGAAGTCCATCTATGGACTCAAGCAAGCGTCTCAAAGTTGGAACTTACGGTTTGATAGATGTATCAAATCATATGGCTTCGTTAGGAACGGAGAAGAACCGTGCATCTATAAATGGGTTAATGGTTCTATGATTGTATTCCTAGTACTGTATGTTGACAACATTCTCTTAATCGAGAATGATGTCGCAACGTTACAAGGAATAACGGTCTGGTTATCATCTCAGTTCTCCATGAAGGACTTGGGTGAAGCTTCTTACATACTAGGTATGAAGATCTATAGAGATAGATCTAAGAAGCTTTTGAGATTGTCCCAGTCTACGTACATTGATTCCGTGATGAAACGGTTCAGCATGGAAAATTCTAAGAAAAGCTATCTCTCGATAGGTTCTGGAATTACTCTTTCCAAGAAGGATTGTGTGACAACTCCTAAGGAAAGAGAGTGCATGAGTAGAGTACCTTATGCTTCTACAGTAGGCTCTATCATGTATGCTATGACTTGTACTAGACCAGACATGGAATACTCACTAGGAGTAGTGAGTAGATGCCAGTCTGACCCAGGTGAGGCGCATTGGAAGGTGGTTAAGTCCATCCTTAAGTATTTGAGAAATACTAAAGATCAATGGCTGATTTATGGAGAACCTGACTTGAAACTTGTGGGGTACTCTGACTCCAGTTTCCAGACAGATAGAGATGATAGCAAGAGTGTGTCAGGGTTTGTATTTACCCTGAGTGGAGGAGCGATCTGCTGGAAAAGTTCCAAGCAGGCAACTGTTGCAGACTCGGTATGCGAAGCATAATACATTGCAGCATCAGATGCAGCAAAGGAAGCTGTGTGGTTGCGGAAGTTCCTTGGAGAGCTAGGGGTGGCACCTTCCCTATATGGTCCTGTTCCGGTGTACTGTGACAGCACTGGAGCCATTGCTCAAGCTAAGGAGCCTAAAGCTCATCACCGCAACAAGCACATACTGCGGTGCTACCACCTCGTACGAGAGATCGTAGAACGAGGCGACATCAATCTTCTGAATATCGATGGAAAAGAAAATCTGGTCGACCCCTTCACTAAAGCCCTCGGAATAAAAGAGTTTGACTATTTTAAATGGGAAATGGGTATTAGATACTCTTCTGATTGGCTTTAATACAAGTGGGAGTTGTTGGGAATTGTGTCCCAAAGCTAATCGCCTGGGTTGTAGGCGGTTGAGCTATGTATTGTACTCTTTCTTTGAATTAATAAAATATTTTTTTTGGCAGCTCATCACATATTGTATTTTCCTGAAATGAACTCTTTCCAAGTGATGAAGTCCTTAGGACTACACTGACTTCGATACAGAGAGGATGTATCGAGTGGTCCTTAAACCTTGTTCACAACCAAAGGATATATTGTACTGGACGACAATATGTCAAGTATAGGTTATTGTAGTTCACATCGTTTGGTTGTCCTCTTGACCAAATGAGTGTGGTGACACTGATGTGATCTACAAGTCGGATATGTGATATCTCATTGAACGTGACTCCGTGCAGCCCCTTTCTGCCAAAGGGATACTCATGATTGGATATGGGTATATGTGTCCCTCTGACTTGAGGTCATCATGGTAGCTTGCAAGCAACTCCCTGTGCTTTGGTGCCGGACTACCCGGATTTTTAATCTGGTGACGGAAGGTTTCTGGGTATAGGCAAGTACTTGTGGAGCAGTGATGGACCAAGATGGAATTGACCTGTCCAAACAGTTTGGATTGAATGTCTCGCAGTATCTCAATTTAGCAAATCCTCGGCCGGGGTAGCCCTAGTGAAGAGTCACTGGGCTTGCAAGGTTAAGACACGTAGTCGACTGACTCGGTCTGGGTTGGTAGCCCAATCTCAGTCGTCCTGAGCATTAAAGGTCAAAGGGATGAATTATACGGTAACCATATGCCAGAGGTTCGATAGTTTGCTCCCGCATCTTCGACCTATCTGGATGCCGGGACCCATTGCTAGATGGTTTCCTGTGCTGGTACTAGAATTGTTCTAGTGCTACCGTTTAGGTTCGAACCTATGAGGTCACACGCCACAGAGGATTACTCTCTGATATGGATACCGATTACGATTGGGAATCGTCTCGATTTTATGGTCACAGTTTTTTTTGAGCACTCTTTTCCCCGTCTTTCCCTTGTCTGTGTCAACCGAAAATTGTTCCGGGTTGACCAGGACTGCACCAGGTTTTTTCTGAATCAGTTTTGAACTAATTCGGAGTTCGTTTTGGCCTTCAATTGGTTGTGAACCAATTTTAATCCCATGAACCAATTTAATTGGGCTTGAACCAATTCAATTGAATTGAACCCCTTTTTAATTGGACCGGTTATTTAAACCAATGGGATTGGACCGGTTTTATTTGAACCGGTATTCACTTTGGACCAGTTTCCATGTTTCGTTGCTGCTAGAAGGCCAAACGACCGAAGAGGCCAATCGATGCTGGGCGGGCATCCTTTCTTCTCCCTCCACCGGATGCTTTAACCTCTTGTTATTGCTGGTTAAATGGGTGATTAGCAACCGTTGCCTCTTGGCCTCCCAGTCTCTCCGTCTCCCTCTCCATTGCTGCCTATATATACACCGTGCAACAGCAGCTCTGTTTCATGGTTGTGACACCGTGTGAAGAGTTGAAAAACAGCAGTCTCCATTAAGTGTTTGAGAGATCATTCCTTTCATCCATTGCATACTCCTGGGCTGGTTTTTTTGTAGAGTGTGAGGGAGAGAAACAAAGCCCTTTTCCTATTGTTTCTTGTGCTCAAACTCGGACTGCAGCAAAGGTGCTGCTGCCATTAACTAGTGACCGTGTGTCTCCTTCTAGTGGCTAGCACCGCGCGTGAAGGTGGATCGAAGGGCCCCCGGCGTGTCTCCCCTCTAGAGGGAGTACTCTTCTACTCCTAGGAGCAAGCTACGCGAGCCGGGTTCGCCGCTGCAGCTCCAAACGCGAAGATCAACCTATTATCCTGTTCTGCTGCAATTTTCTGGCAGCAGACTTTTGGAGATTTTATACACCTGTGTTAGATTATTTCTATTGCAGATATCGGTGGCAATTCGAAGTAGATTCGTCCAACTTGCCGCTGCTGAAGTTTGGGAGCAAATGGAGGTCCGGAAGGTGTTTTTTGGACGACATTTTCAAACCTCAAAACAGGACATCCCACGGTTCCAAGGAAGAAGAAGGCTGGAATAGTTTTATTCCAGCTATTCCAGACTATTCCAGGTTTATTCCAGAGTTATTCCAGGTAGAATAAAGGTACGAAAAATTATTATTTTTTTAATCATGCATAAATAGATTTATTTGTTTAATTTTTGCAAATATTTTTATATCATGATACATGCCTACATGCAACATGAATAGATTAGGTTCTGGGCGAAGCAGTTTTCCGTTGCATGAATTTTTAAAAAAAAGTTTTAAAATCCATTCTGCTCCCGCAACTGTTTGCATGCCTAGTGTAGGATCATGTCAAACCACCTGAATCTTTTTCTTTCAGCCGCGGCACCCCGCGACAGCCTGCATTCCTTCCACGGGAGGCTCTCGCAGCCGCGGGCAGTTATGAACCCTCGGGGTACCCATCAAGCCCCAGGGAAGCGACGGCGAGCCAGCTCCACCGAAGAAGAAAGCTGCTCACCATATCTTGGCCGGGGGGCACCCAAACCCCGCCAAGACCGGAAAGGCAAGCTCCCCGCCATGGGTGCCGCGCCTCTGCGTCACCATCTCCGCCCCACTCAGCGGAGGGGTCCACAGACGAGGCCATCAGGTGCATGGCGGAGAAGTGCTTAGAGGAGCACGATCGCAAGTTGAAGGAGTTTGCCCGCCGGTTCGCCAACTTGCCTGGTTCCACTTGTGAGCCAGCGGGCTATGACGCTCGCCCTCCTTTCTCCTAGGAGATCCAAACGGAGCCAATTCCTATGATGGGACCACCGACCCCCTAGACCACCTAGAAAGTTACCGGGCCCTCATGAGGGTCTAAGGGGCCACTGATGCCCTTCTATGCATCGCCTTCCCTACTACCCTTCGGAAGGCCGCTCGAGTGTGGTTCACCCGCCTCGAGCCGGAAAGTATCAGTTCTTTTGCCTAGCTGGGGCAGAAGTTCATGGCCCATTTCAATGCCTGCCGAAAGATGCCACGCAAGGCAGATAGCCTCTTCTCCATCAGGCAGCAAGACCATGAGCCGCTGCAAGACTACGTGGCCTGCTTTAAAGCTGTTGCCTTGGAGATCTATAGCTTGGAGGAAACGGTGGCGATGCTGGCTCTAAAGATAAGGCTCAGGACTTCCCGCCTGACCTACTCGCTCGACAAGAAGCCCCCGAAGACCTATTCGAAGCTGCTCTTCCAGGATCAGAAGTACATCCGCGCCGATGAGGCGGATCGCACGAGATGAGAGCTTGACGGGAAGCCACTAAGGAGGCCGGCACCCACCAAGAAGCCTAAAGCACGGATGCCGGGACCGCCAGCTCAAAGCTCCTGACTGACGCCAAGGCCAGGGAACACTCCCGTCCCTAATGGAAACTTCACTCCCCTTCTTGCCCAAAGAATGAAGATCCTCATGGAGATTGAGGGTGAGACTTATCTGAGGCATCCTTGGCCACTGAAGCCAACCTTCACCCGTGACAAGACGAAGTACTGCCGCTTCCACCGTGACCACGAGCACGACACCGAGGGATGCCGCAACCTCAAGTGTAAAATTGAGGAGTTCATTAAGAGGGGCTACCTCGGAAAGTTCATGGTAGATAGTGGAAGCTCTACAGATGTACTTTTTTATTATGCTTTCTCCCGGATGAATCTCTCTCCTACTCAGCTCAAGCCAGTGTATACTCCCTTTGTTGTTTTACGGGAGACTCCGCCAGAGTAGAGGGGGAGATCACTCTCCCAGTCACTGCCGGGACCCCGCCTCGGTAGAGTACCATCATGATGACGTTCACGATTGTCAGGCTTCCTTCGCCTTACAACATGATCCTAGGCCGACGTGGGCTCAACCACCTCGATGCTGTCATCTCGACCAAGAGATTGCCTGTCCAATTCCCAACCCCTTGCGGCGTGGGGGAGATGAGGGGTATGCCCCAGCCAGTGCAGCACTGCTTCCAGACCCTCCCTGGAGCCCAGGTGCTCGAGGAGGATTCTGAGGCGGACGAGCTCGACCAAAGGGCCCAAGACCCCATAGGAGGCCCGGTCGAGCACCTGCTTTCTCACCAGCTCGGAGCCGACCAGGCAAAAACTGTGCAGATCGGAGCTCAGCTGCTCGACGAGGAGAAAACCCTGCTGCTAGAGTTCTTGAGGGTGAATGCGGATGTGTTCGCCTGGACAGCGGCCGACATGCCAGGTATTCCCCCTGAAGTCATCACCCACAGACTTAATATTGATCCAAAGTGCAAGCCAGTTCGACAGAAGAAGAGAAGCTTTGCCCCAGAAAGGCAAGCGGCCATCAATGAGGAAGTTGAGAAACTCCTCTCCACCGGATTCATCCGAGAAGTGCAATACCCGAGCTGGCTAGCGAATGTGGTGATGGTGAAGAAGAATAATGGCAAGTGGAGGATCTGTGTATACTACACCGATCTCAACAGGGCATGCCCGAAGGATAGCTTCCCTCTGCCAAGGATAGACCAGCTGGTGGATGCCACTTCAGGGCACAGGCTACTCTTCTTCATGGATGCATTCTCCGGGTACAATCAGATCCGGATGCACTCGGAGGACGAGGAGCACACTGCCTTCATCACTGACCGGGGGATGTACTGCTATAGAATGATGCCCTTTGGCCTGAAGAATGCTGGGGCCATATACCAATGCCTGATCAACAAGGTCTTCAAGGACCAGATAGGCCAAAACGTGCAAGCATACGTGGATGATATGCTCGTCATGAGCAAATCGAGCTCGAACCATATTGCCGACCTCGCTGAAGCCTTCCACAACCTCCAGAAGTACCAGATGAAGCTCAACCCGATGAAGTGCACCTTCGGGGTGGCGGCCGGGAAATTTCTCGGCTTCATGGTCACCCAGAGAGGCATCGAGGCGAATCCGGAGAAGGTCCAAGCAATCCTGGACATGGAGCACCCTACGTCCAAGAAGCAGGTTCAGCACCTGACGGGAAGGATCGCAGCCCTTAGCCGGTTCATTTTGAGATCGGCTGACCACTGCCTCCCCTTCTTCAAGGAACTACGCAAGATGCATGACTTCACCTGGACTGAAGAATGCCGGACAACCTTTGAAGAACTGAAGGAGTTCCTGACCTCCCCGCCTCTGCTATCTGGACCTGAAGAGGGAGAAGAGCTCCTGCTCTACCTGGCAGTCACCTCGGGGGCCGTCAGCTCAGTCCACGTCTATACAGACAAGGACGGAATGCAAAAGCCAGTGTACTACACCAGCAAAATACTCCATGATGTAGAGATCAGGTATACCCGCTCCGAAAAACTCATTTTTGCACTAATAATGTCTGCTAAGCATCTCAGGTCCTATTTCCAAGCGCATCCCATCATGGTTGTGACTGACCAGCCGCTGAGGACCATGCTAAGCCATCCCAAGACTTCTGGAAGGTTAGCCAAATGGTCCATGATGCTGAGCGAGCATGATATCGCATATCGACTGAGGTCATCGTAAAAGGCCCAAGTCCTAGCCGACTTCATGGTCGAATGCATAGGGTTTCCCGAGGAACCAGAGCGAACAGTCTCGAAGAGCCAAGCCGAACCCGCCCCGTTGGAAGACCCCTGGATCCTCCACGTGGATGGCACCTCCAATTCATGCGGGAGCGGAGTAGGCCTCATCCTCGCCAATTCCGATGGAGTGGTGACAAAGTGTGTGCTTCGCTTCAAGTTCCCCCCACAAACAACCAAGCGGAGTACGAGGCTCTCCTCGCGGGCCTGAAGATGTCCTGCAAGTTGGGCGTACAGAACCTCAAGGTCTTCACCGACTCCTAGCTGGTTGTTGGACAAGTCTCCGGAGTGTACGAGGCCCGAGATCCCTAGATGATGAAGTACCTGGAGAGGGTCCGCTCGAGCATAGCAGGCTTCCGTTACTTCCGCATTTTCCACATTCCCCATGGAGAAAATGCTCGTGCGGACGCACTGTCAAGGCTCGCCACCCTACCGGACTCATCCCTGGGTTGCGCATACATTGAATATCTCGAGAGCTCGAGCTACGAAAGCCCCGAGGAGGTGCAGCAAGTAGCCTCTAAGCCGAGCTAGATGGACAAGTATGTCAGGTACATCCAAGATAGCCTACTGCTGGAAGACCGCAAGGAAGCTGGCCTCGTCAGAAGGAAGGCCACCCGCTTCATCTCGATGGATGGCCAGCTTTATCGCCGATCCTATTCTTATCCTCTCCTGAAGTGCCTCAGGCCCGCAGAGGCAGCCTTCGTACTCCAGGAGATACATGAAGGCCTCTACGGAAATCATGTTGGAGGGAGGACCCTGGCATACAAGGCCCTTCGCCAGGGGTACTTCTGGGAAACAATGAGGGAGGATGCCGCTGACTTCGTCAACAAGTGTGACAAGTGCCAGCGCCACTCCCATATTTAGTGCCTGCCGGCTGCGCCGATCTCCCATCTGTCATCTCCCTAGCCTTTCGCGTAATGAGGGATGGACATCTTTGGACCGTTCCCCACCACACCAGGGCAGCGAAAGTTCCTGCTGGTGGCGATCGACTACTTCACCAAATGGGTTGAAGCAGAGATGCTAGCTCGGATCACTGAGGCCAATGTTTGCTAGTTCTTCTGGAAGTCTGTCATCTGCTGGTGCGGGCACCAGACTCAGAAGAAGACTTCAGGGCTCCATCTGGATCTCTGATTGACATTGCCCGAAGAATTAGGGTTTTCTGGTTTTGTAATAAGGGTTGACTTGGTCAACTCAATTTTAGTTTGAGTCTGTATTTCCCTGCAATTTAAATTTTGTTGAGTCATGTTGACTCAATACAAGTCCTACAAGTCCTAGTAGTGGTCTAGGTCTTCTCCAAGGTGCCACATTTTCTCCCAGGACCAAGCAAGTGGGCGCCACACTCCCAGCCACACGCCAGAGTCCAGGAGGCGCCACATCTCCATCCAGTGTGCCTTGGTCCCCACACCACAATAAAGCAGGTCCCTTCTTTCATGCGCCACTTGGGGGAGAAATCCATCAAGATATCTCAATCCAAGGAGGAGCCAACTTCTTTCCAGATAAACCCAAGCCAGGATGGCAAGAATTTTTCTTGAAGAGAGGATCAAGGAGGTGCCCCACAATGTTCCATAAAAACCCAAGTTATAAAAGGGAAGAGAGCATGTCTTGGGGAGAAAATCAAGGAGGCACCCAAAAGTTTTCTAAAGTGCCAAAGCCATGAAAGGAAGAAGCCTAAACTTGTGGAGCAAGACTAGGAGGTGTCCAAAAGAGCCAAACCATGAAGGGAAAATCCTTGATTCATGGAGAGATACTAGGAGACACCCCCATAACCTGCCATTTGGAGCTGATTTTCAAGTTTTCTTGGAGTTTTTGGGCTGCCCACTCATGGAAGGAGTCTTGGGAAGAGAATTTGATGCCTAAAGTGTGGGTTAGTCCTATTAGTCCCACATGGGAAGTGTATGAAATTTTATTTCTTTGTTATGTCTATATATTCAACTCTATGTAACTCTTGAAAAACAGATGAATGAAATCAATTTCTTTGTGAGCAACTTTGTGTTTCTCTCTTCCGCACTTGTATTCAAGTGTTGAGCTCCGTGAGGGAGTAAATCCGGGTTCTCTAGGAACCTTGAGGAGGTGTGAGATCTCCAACCCCAAAACCCTAGCTTAGTCCACCCATCTCTACTCCACCACCACCAAACCCTAATTTTCCATCTACATCCCACGGCCCTCTCTTCCACATAGAGGCCGGCCACCAGCATCCAGGTTCAGATCAACTGTTTCAACTACAGAGCAAGTTCAAAGAAGAGTCAGATCAGTATCAAGATCTCCGGAACTTCTACATCCAACAATCTTCATTAAGTCCTCAGGTCAGTGTCTTTCTTTGAGTTTCTGGTTCTTTTTTTTTGTTCTTCTTCTTCCAGATCCTGAGTTCGAGAAGAAGGCCAACCTTGCCATAGGACTACAATCCGAGGATCCATTGCGAAGATACCTCGTCTCCAAGGATCCTATAATCTGCTCGAGAGTGTCCTTCAATTGAAGCAACGAGAGATATCACAGTCAGGTATAAAACCTTCTCCTCTCTTCGTCTGTTTCTTGAAAGAGGAGTAAACCCTAGGTCTGGGGGTTTCTCAATCCCCAGCGATCCTACTTCTGAGTTACTCTGATAATCCACTCCTTTTAATTATGCTTTCTGTCATTTCTTAGTTTCTTTCAATATTAGTTTATCTTTCCTTTGAGTCAAAGCCGACTTCTGAAAATAAATAAATAAAAAAAAATATATTAATTTTAATTTACTTCCGCATCGCATCATCTTTTTTGTCCTGCATCATTTATGGTATCAGAGCTTTCGTTCTGCATCAATTTTGGTATCAGAGCCCTGTCTAGGGTTTCTGACTTGCTTGCATGTTTTGAGTGTCTCTCTTTTTTACTTTGTCTGCTCGAAGTAGACTCCCCAGGATGTCCGGTTCTAGGAACTAAGCGAGGTGCAAGCCTCCTCTTCCCATTCCACGGGGTGTTCCTAGGGCGTGTAGGGGATCCGCTGGGTTACAACTTCGTAGCAGGAATTGTAAACGAGGGAAGCATTCTGTTTTCAGTCTGTAACTGCCCTGTTGTAGGAATTTTTTCTCATTGTAGGTAACTCTAAATTATATGATTTTTATTTTGCTAGAACCAGTGTAATTGAAAATATTTTACATAATTTTACTTTAATTTATTGGTTTCTGTGAAATTTATGAGAGTTAAATTACAGCAATTCTGTTTCTGTATTTCTATAATTCAATTTTTTGAGTGATCATCTCCTAATTCATCTTAAGAGCAATTGAGCATCTAAGATAAGGGGAGGAGTTGATAACCTCTCCTTAGCCCAAGACCACCACCCATTCATTCGATCCTAAGCCTAATTTTAAAATTTATTAGACTTAGTTTGCCCTAGTGGGCTAGGGACACCAACAAGTCGGGTCTAGGCTAATGTTGAGTCAGTTTGTCTAGTTACTCTGTGTGTACTTTGTACTCAGTGTCTAGAATGGTGGTTCAGGGATTCTATCCCGAAGGGCTTGTGTGCTGGTCCGCCTACCTGGCCAATCTCTGATTGGTGTCTAGGATTGGCAATTAGGGACCTAACACTCCCCTTACACCTGCCTGGCTGAGTCCCGAGTTACTACAGGCTAGCTTGCCACTCTGATTGGGC
Organism: Areca catechu; assembly: GCA_021397845.1. Lineage (NCBI taxonomy): Eukaryota > Viridiplantae > Streptophyta > Magnoliopsida > Arecales > Arecaceae > Areca > Areca catechu. The sequence goes on along the minus strand of CM038053.1, from coordinate 140,305,633 downwards.
ATCTAGTTTGGGCTCTAGGTCTAGTTAGCCCGTAGTCGTTTCAGTCGAGTCTCATTTGGTGTGCTTGCTTGCATCATCATGTCCACCCAGAATGAAGTACCCTACCAACCTGGTCAAACCCAACCTGATTTAGAGGCCATGATTAGAACTCTTACCAAAAGTATGACCAAATTGAGTCAGGATATGAATGAGGGTTTTGCCCAGTTTAGAGATGGAGCCTAGGGACTTGAGAAACGTAGACATCAAAATTGGACTCCTGATCCAAAATTTAATAGGCCCCAACCTCACCCATGCCAGGAGCCTAGGAGGACCTTATACCGTGATCCCGAGCATAACCCTAGGAGCCTATATCCATACTTGGTTGACTCAGAAAAGGGACCTGTTAGGAATACCGAACCTTATGCACCCACTTTTGATGGAAGACAAGAGACATATATTAAGTGGGAAGAACAAATGGATCGATATTTTGAGTGCACTAACATATCGGAATTAGGACAAGTTAGGTTGGCCAAAACCAAGTTCACCAAACATGCTAGGTCGCATTGGTATGCTATTGAGCATGAGTGTTATCAAAGAAAAGAGGAAATATATACTTGGAGAGATATGAGAAGTAAGTTGAGAGATAGGTACCTAGGTAGATCCTATGAGAAAAGACTTTTAGACCAATGGTACCAATTGCGACAAGGTAATAGGCCTGTGTCTAAATATATCAAGGACTTCCAATGGTATGACATGAAATGCAATACCATTGAGACCGAAGCTCAGATCACATCGAGGTTTAGGGTTGGGTTACACCCAGACATTTATAGGAAGCTATGCCTTGAAAAGACCAATAAGTTAGACCGAGCCTACCAAGAAGCCCAAGACTATGAGTGGTCTTTAAGATATAACCAATCAAGTACTTTGGACTTAAAGCCAACCTCTACCAACTTGAGTCATGTTCCGATTGATCCGACACCCGTAGTGAACCAGACTTTTGTTTGTCAATTCCCACTTGTGTCACCTCTTGACCAGAAGGATAACACTGAGAAGGAGTTAGGCATGGTCATCCCAAAATTAGTTGACCCGACCAGAGCCGTACTTAAAGAGGAATCAAAGGAGAATAGATTAGAACCTTTCAGTGAGATTGAGGAAGAAATATATGAGCCTGACATAAGTTTGATAGATGAATATGAAGAAGAAGAATTTGAGGATATCTCTCCCGATAATTCAATTAACCAACTCCTACCTAATGGGGTTATTGAGGGGACCCCTGCCACTCAAGGAATTCAGGAGCTAACCCTAAGAGAAGACCCTTTTGAGGAAGTTCAGGAAGAAGAAATTACACCCAATGAAAGTTTAAGTGAGAATACCCCTGAACTCATTGAGGAATCCAAAGAAGACACCCTTGAGTCAAATCTGGTAGAGAAGTGTGAAGAAGGAAGGGGTTCACAAGAATTGCCCATTGAGAAGGTCCAAGAACAAGAAAAAGACAGTAGCTTAGAGAACTTTTTAGATAAACATTCCAAAGACCTTCCTGATAACCTTCCACCTTCTAGGAGCACCCAGCCTACCCTAGAACTTGCACTTGTAGACCCTCCTAGAGCAAATCATGAGGTTTGGATGAGTGCACCTATAGAACAATGTCCTCATTTTAAGGTCATCCTGAATAACCAAGGTTTGTTTCTTGTTTCTGATAAGCCACCTCAAAACTCTGATTCTTATTTCCTACCCTTCCCTGAATCTTCACATGTTTCTAGAGCTATAGGATTACACTTTACTGAGATCTCTAGGTTGCAAGACTCCTTAGAACCTATTAGGTTTGCCACCTACTTCTGGAAGACCTTATGGCACCTACTAGGCATCCATAATAAGTTTTCATGCTCTGCATGCCATCCTCCAACCCAAGGTCAAACCTAGAGAGCCGTAGTTTGTTAGGTTTAGACCTAGGGTTCCTTTGGAATAAAGTCCATTCTTTAGGAATGCGTCGTCAGTCTAGTTTAGTTTTTCTTGACCCTTTACTAGGCTTTGACTCAGATTTTGGTTTGATTGAGAGCACCAGGAATTGGAATTTGTATTTTGTCCAGGACTAAATTTGCATATAATGTTTCGATCAATAGGTCTATAGGCTAGAGTCCCTTTGAAATTGTTCATGGATACAAGCCTCACACACCACTTGATCTGATTTCACTATTAGTCCACACACACAAGTCTCTTGATGCACTTGCATAGCATGTAAAGGACTTGCATAAAAAAATTCATGCCAAAATAAATTTAAGTAATGAAACTTATAAGAAGTTGGCTGATTCTCAAAGGCGAGTCAAAACTTTTGTTGAGAGAGACTATGTAATGATTTGGTTAAGGCCTGAGTGGTTTTCTCCTGGAACTGTTAGAAAGTTACATGCTAGAGGAGCTGGACCATTTAGAGTAGTGAAGAGAGTAGGGTCCAATGCCTATGTGCTCGAGTTGCCTTCAGAACTAGGCATTAGCTCCACTTTCAACATTACAGACCTAGTAGAGTATAGAGAGCCAGCTGTGATTCCCAGTGAGCCTTTTTGAGCCTAATCCTGCTCTTGAGAGTGAACCCAATCCTGTGTGTCCACCAACAAACTGGCCTGTGAGGAAAGAGCAGATTAAAAAGATCCCGGATGATCAGGTTATCTCTACTCGTAATCGAGGATACCAAAGATACCTGGTCCGCTGGCAAGGAAGGCCAGATTCTGATAACTCTTGGATCTCCCGAGAAGAATTACAAGAATTGGACCCAGACCTCTTGGAGAGATACCAGAGCCAGCTTGATCCATACTCGACAGGGTCGAGTTCCTCCCACCCCGGGAGAATTGGTGCGGGCACTAGACTCAGAAGAAGACTTCAGGGCTCCATCTGGATCTCTGATTGACATTGCCCGAAGAATTAGGATTTTCTGGTTTTGTAATAAGGGTTGACTTGGTCAACTCAATTTTAGTTTGAGTCTGTATTTCCCTGCAATTAAAATTTTGTTGAGTCATGTTGACTCAATACAAGTCCTAGTAGTGGTCTAGGTCTTCTCCAAGGTGCCACATTTTCTCCCAGGACCAAGCAAGTGGGCACCACACTCCCAGCCACACGACAGAGTCCAGGAGGCGCCACATCTCCATCTAGTGTGCCTTGGTCCCCACACCACAATAAAGCAGGTCCCTTCTTTCATGCGCCACTTGGGGGAGAAATCCATCAAGATACCTCAATCTAAGGAGGAGCCAACTTCTTTCCAGATAAACCCAAGCCAGGATGGCAAGAATTTTTCTTGAAGAGAGGATCAAGGAGGTGCCCCACAATGTTCCATAAAAACCCAAGTTATAAAAGGGAAGAGAGCATGTCTTGGGGAGAAAATCAAGGAGGCACCCAAAAGTTTCCTAAAGTGCCAAAGCCATGAAAGGAAAAAGCCTAAACTTGTGGAGCAAGACTAGGAGGTGTCCAAAAGAGCCAAACCATGAAGGAAAAATCCTTGATTCATGGAGAGATACTAGGAGACACCCCCATAACCTGCCATTTGGAGCTGATTTTCAAGTTTTCTTGGAGTTTTTGGGCTGCCCACTCATGGAAGGAGTCTTGGGAAGAGAATTTGATGCCTAAAGTGTGGGTTAGTCCTATTAGTCCCACATGGGAAGTGTATGAAATTTTATTTCTTTGTTATGTCTATATATTCAACTCTATGTAACTCTTGAAAAATAGATGAATGAAATCAATTTCTTTGTGAGCAACTTTGTGTTTCTCTCTTCCGCACTTGTATTCAAGTGTTGAGCTCCGTGAGGGAGTAAATCCGGGTTCCCTAGGAACCTTGAGGAGGTGTGAGATCTCCAACCCCAAAACCCTAGCTTAGTCCACCCATCTCTACTCCACCACCACCAAACCCTAATTTTCCATCTACATCCCACGGCCCCTCTCTTCCACATAGAGGCCGGCCACCAGCATCCAGGTTCAGATCAACTGTTTCAACTACAGAGCAAGTTCAAAGAAGAGTCAGATCAGTATCAAGATCTCCGGAACTTCTACATCCAACAATCTTCATTAAGTCCTCAGGTCAGTGTCTTTCTTTGAGTTTCTGGTTCTTTTTTTTTGTTCTTCTTCTTCCAGATCCTGAGTTCGAGAAGAAGGCCAACCTTGCCATAGGACTACAATCCGAGGATCCATTGCGAAGATACCTCGTCTCCAAGGATCCTACAATCTGCTCGAGAGTGTCCTTCAATTGAAGCAACGAGAGATATCACAGTCAGGTATAAAACCTTCTCTTCTCTCTTCGTCTATTTCTTGAAAGAGGAGTAAACCCTAGGTCTGGGGGTTTCTCAATCCCCAGCGATCCTACTTCTGAGTTACTCTGATAATCCACTCCTTTTAATTATGCTTTCTGTCATTTCTTAGTTTCTTTCAATATTAGTTTATCTTTCCTTTGAGTCAAAGCCGACTTCTGAAAATAAATAAATAAAAAAAAATATTAATTTTAATTTACTTCCGCATCGCATCATCTTTTTCGTCCTGCATCATTTATGGTATCAGAGCTTTCATTCTGCATCATCTGCCATTTCGGACTCCCCAACTACGTCATCACCGACAACGGGAGACAGTTCGACAACCGAGAGTTCGAGGGGTTCTATGTCGAGCATGGGATCTAGCATCGGTTCACCTCGATCGCCCATCCCCAGACGAATGGAGAAGCTGAGGTCACCAACCGAACCATTCTTCAAGGACTCCGCACCAGGCTTGACTAAGCGAAGGGCATATGGGCAGAAGAACTTCCAAGCATCCTGTGGGCCTACCACACAATGCCTAGGACGGCAACGGGTGAAACACCTTTTAACCTGGTCTTCGGGTCAGAAGTGGTCATTCAAGTTGAGCTTGGTGTACCCACGCTCCGCGAACAGCAGTATGATGAAACACAGAACTCGGCATACCTTCTCCTCAACTTAGACCTCCTCGAGGAAACAAAAGACAAAGCTCGGCTCCGGATGGCAGCATACTGGCAACGGGTCGCCCGGTACTACAACGCACGGGTGAGGCAGAAGGGTTTCCGACCTGGCGACCTAGTGCTGCACCGAGCAGAAGCGTCCCAGCCCCGGGAGAGCGGCAAATCTCACCGAACTGGGAGGACCCTTACAAAATGGCCGAGGCCCTTCGCAGGGGGCCTACTACTTAGAAGACTTGGAAGGCGCCAGGTTCCCCCGAACCTGGAACGCTTGTAATTTGAGGAGATACTATCAATAATGTAAGTATTCCCTCCGTGAGAAATAAAGATTTCTTTCTGTAACATGATTTATCTGCCTTGCAGGCACCAAAGCCCAGAGAAGAGTACTCTGGCACGAAGACCTGGGAAGCCCCCAGGCACTGGCGAGCCCAGCTCCCCGGCATCAAAAGACCGGACGACCTCTGACACCGGTGAGCCCAGCTCCCTGGCATCAAAAGACCGGACGACCTCTGGACCGGCGAGCCTAGCTCCCCAGCATCAAAAGACCGAACGACCTCCGGCACCGGCGAGCCCAGCTCCCCGGCATCAAAAGACCAGACGGCCTCCGGCACCGGCGAGCCCAGCTCCCAGGCATCAAAAGACTGGATGGCCTCCAGCACCGGCGAGCCCAGCTCCCAGGCATCAAAAGACTGGATGACCTCCGGCACCCGCTTGCCCAGCTCCCCGACATCAAAAGACCGGATGACCTCCGGCACTGGCGAGCCCATTTACCCGGCATTAAAAGACCGGATGGCCTCCAGCACCGACAAGCCCAGCTCCTCGACATCAAAAGACCAGACGACCTCCGGCACCGGCGAGCCCAGCTCCCCGGCATCAAAAGACCGGACGGCCTCCAGCACCGGCAAGCCCAGCTCCCTGGCATCAAAAGACCAGACGACCTCCGGCACCGACGAGCCCAGCTCCCCGGCATCAAAAGACCGGATGACCTCCGGCACTGGCGAGCCCAGCTCCAATATGCCAGCCCAAGACTGGAGCTCAGATCTCCGGCTAAGGGAATTCTCTCAATCGCAGTGCCTATGAGCCCAACTCCAAGGCACCATCTCAAGTTCACAACGTCTTCGAGCCCAGCCCCAAGATGCCTGATCAAGGCCGGAGCTCAGACCTCCGGCCAGGGGCGCCCCCGAGCCACACAACTCGTCATCGACAACGCCCTAGGATTCGGTCCCATGATGACAGCCGGAGCCAGGCCCCGTCCTCCGCCAGGTCCGCTCACGCAAGCCCGGGATGCCTAGGCCGGAGCCAAGCATGAGCTTCGACCCAAGGCGGACCCCTCGAGATTGGACCCCGTGGTCAGGAGTCAAGCTCAGCCTCCTCTACCGTGAGGCGCCCCTCTGAGCTTCGGTCCCCTGGGCTGGATAGCATCATCGCTAACCAAAGACCTGGGAAGCCCCCAGGCACTAGCCAGCCTAGCTCCCCGGCATCAAAGTCTAGAGAAGAGGGCTCTGGCATAAAGACCTGGGAAGCCCCCAAGCACCGGCGAGCCTAGCTCTCCGGCATCAAAGCCCAGAGAAGAGGGCTCTGGCACAAAGACTTGGGAAGCCCCCAGGCACCGGCGAGCCTAGCTCCCTGACACCAAAGATCGGACGACCCTCCAGCACCGGCGAGCCTGGCTCCCCGGCAAAGGACCTGGGAAGACCCCAGGCACTTAGTGCCTCCGAGCCCAACTCCAGGATGCCAAGGTCCAGAACTCAGATTTTCGGTGCCGTAATTCTCAAACATCAACGTCCTTGGAACTGACTCCGAGACACTAAGATTCAACACTTAGGCTTCCGATATCAGGGACCTCAGTAGTCGATGCCGCCGAGCCTAGCTTCAAGACGGCTACCACTAAATTGTGCCCCTAAGCAGCCGAGTCCAAGACCAACATTCATTGACGACAAGACCTCAAGCTCAACACCGAGTTCGTGCTAGTCGATGTTCCTGACTCCCATCTCGGACCTCCCTATATTGAAAAGCAAAGAAAGGAAAGGGAAGGAAGAGATAGAACATTCCACATTGCAGATGATGAAGACACCATGATGGAAAAAGTGCATTTCATTAGTGGAAGTGACTCGCTCTCCGGGATGAGGAACGGAGAGCTGGATGGATTTGGGGACACCGTAAGCCTCCCGGATGAACGCAAGGTCCTCAGCGGTAATCACCGAAGTGATACCTCCTGGACTTGACAACTGAGAAGACTCAGGCTCAGAGAGAGGAACAGAAGCAGAAGTAGAAGCAGGAGCAAGAGCTGGAAGAGAAGCCAAGTGAGGAGGAGGAGAAGACCTGGGTTCCCTAATGGACACCGGGCCATGGAAAGGCCTTCTACTGAACTCGCACCTCGCCGCCTCCATCTCCTTGTCGGAAGAGGAAGGGGTCTTCAGCCAGGAAGGTCCGACCTCAGTCTGGCAAGAGGGACGAAAGTTGGACCCGAAGCGGTCCATGGAAGAGAAAGGGGCAACTCCTAAATAATGACATGGAGGAGGCGAACAGAAGAAGACCTACGGCGACTTCTAACAAGCAAGAGAGAAGAGCTAACCTGCTGGAACTCAACGAAGATGCGGTGGCCAGAGAAGAAGAAGGGGGGCTTCCGTGCGACTCCGGGCATGAAGAATTTGAAAGAGGTATGTTCCGAAAGGGCTTATCCATCCCTTCAAGACAACCTACATCCAACTGTACCGTTACGGCTTCTCCAAAAGTCATGCCATGTGTCATCGATCAATGGAGGCAGCGCCCCCATCTGATCGCAGTCGCTTCAGCATCTGTGCCCACCATAACTGCTCCCAAGACGTGGCCACGCGGCACCCCTACACAGGCTCAAGGGCATGCTGGACGAGATGCCGCCTATATCGATCATTATTGTACCAGATTTTTCACCTTTCCATGCCAGCACCTCAATTACTCCCTTCACCCCGAGCGTAATGAAATAATGGGCCTCGGGAGTGGGGGAAAAATGATGTGGCCGGATCGCTGACGTGGAGCAAGGAGCCTGACATGGAGCCCCCATTAGATGCCATGCCGGATTACCGCCACAGGCCCCTTCACCGGGCTGAGCTCCCCGATGCCAACGGGGCCGCCTGTCGAAGCTGGGCTCCGTCCCCCGCCAGGTCGATACCCGCCAGGTTGGGACACCTAGGTCGGAGCCGAGCTCAAACCCCACCAGAGGTAGACCTCTCGAGCCCGAGCTCGGGTCCCGTGGTCCGGAGTTGAGCTCAAGCCTCCTCCGCCATGAGGAGCCCCCTCGAGGCCGGGTCCCCTAGCCTGGGCGTGCCTCATCCACCTCAGCCAGCCCGAGCTTGGTCAAGGCTAGGCCCCTCTGGCCTGGTACCGAGCTCGACCCCTTTCCGCGCAGCCGAGCCGCTGCAAGGTGGGTCCCCTGCAAGTAGGTCCCATCTTTCCAGCTCGGCCCCCAATGCAAATCAAGATGTCAACTGCCAAGAAAATAGCACCTCCCATCCGAAGATGGTGGTGGGCCCCCCGAGGATCGTGGGACAACACCTGCCACGTCACCATTAATGCCCACGGCTGCCATTCACACCAGGAAGAAGGAAAGCTCACACAAGGCACTGTACCCCCTACTAGCTTGCTGTACGACCAAAAAAAAGACACCAAGGAGCGTGATTCCCAAGAGCGGTGGCACGACAGTCGAGGCCCTGCCGTACTTCCAGGAGGGGCAAATTGAAGGAATGTCAAAGGCTCGTGGAAGCTTCCCCAGATACCTAATAAAGAAGGCGTATCATTCATGGCATGACATCATGTCATACCCCGAGGCAAGTTGCAAAAGAGGACCCAGCCAGTGTAAGCAAAAGGGGAGGTAACACTCAATTCTCAATTCCAAGCAAGAACAACACAACCACCACAAAGAAGAGAGGAACCAGAGCGACACAAGGGAAGAAGGCCAGAGAGGAGGGCAAGACCACCTCGGCCAACACCATTCCCAGCTCGTCCTCATCTTCCACTCACACTATATTCACTCCTCCTCCTAGTGTGGAGCTCATCCAGAGGGGCTCGACCAGGAGGATCTGTTCCCCTGGATCGCCACTGACTTGACCGTCGAAGTGCCCTCATTGGAATCCATGGCTCGGTTCCCTGACGTTGCTTCCTTGCAGGTCCCGAGGCACCGAAGGTGTTACCAGGCGGGCGGACGTGACACACCCGACGCCATCAGCAGCTACGGGCCACGACAATCCGGGCGGCAACATTAAGAATCTGAGCCGACTCCTCCAGAATCTGAAAAAGATCAGTTCTGAGAAAATCAGTCAAGCAAGCCGACTTGAGAGTAAAGAGTTGACTCAGCAAGAGTTCAATTTCTGAAGAACTAAGAATCCGAGCTAACTCGACCCATTCGAGTCGACTCGAATCCCTATTCTAGGTGCATAACATCTAGTTCCAGAACTATCTTTTTGAATCCAAAAAGTGCTCCAATGACCATTTTTCCAATCCCAACAGTCTATAACGGTGATATCCACTTGGAATCAGTTCAAGATACTATATATAAAGGATTTGAACAACTTTTGAAGAAGAAAATGAACTTTTAATGAATTTTTAAGAGAACATTTAAGAGAGCTTTCAAGAGAAGAACTCAAGACTTCACCAACTCCCTTAGCCATAGGTCTTTGCTTTTAGGTTCAATCAGCACCCAAGTCATAGGGTTTAATAGATTAAAGGAAGAGTGATATTAATGATGTGAATGGAAAACTCAAAGAACATAAAATATGGGGAGAAATCATTTTATGCATGGAAATCAAGATGTGCATGGAAAACTGGAAGAACAAAAAAAAAGGGGAGAAATCATTTTATGCATAGAAATCAATGAAAATCCTTAGTTGACTTTGATACTTTTGAATGCTTAATTAACTTTAACACATTTTGCCACTAAATTCATGGAAATTAGCTCTGTTACATTCTGCTACATATCGACTCTAATAGCTCTGATACATTTTGCTAGCTCTGATACATTCTGCGACCCAATTCACCTTGATAAATTATTGACTTCCTTACATTTTAAGCAAAAATAGTTTTTGATAAATATTAACTCTTATACATATTGGATCTATTACAAAAGCTCTAATACTTTTTGATACATTCTTAACACTTGTTGTTACATATGGATATAAATCAATTCAAAATCATACATAAGTTATCTTGATACGTTTAAGTGTTTATATACTCATAATTGTAAAGTCTTTTTTCCATGCTCAGTGTTTTGTCATCATCAAAAAGTGGGAGATTGTTGACTCGTGGAATGATTTTGATGATAACAAAATATTGGAACATACATTTGGTTCTAACTACTTTTAAGTGTTTTATAAGTTTTTGTAGGATGATTTGAATGAACAACCACTCTTCATACAGTTCTGATACTATTGATGTATGTCAAGATTATTTTTTGAAAAAGTATCTGTTGCCCAGGTGGCTATCCAAAAGGGAGGTGAATTAGGAATTTATAAATTAAGGCAAATGATGTACAATTAAAAATTCCTTGCAAGTGGTAGGTTCTGTGATAAAGTAGTAAATTACAGAAGCTAAGTAAGAATAAAGAAGCACAACACAAACATACAAAATTTATAGTGGTTCGGAGCAACCCAGCTCCTACATCCACTACCCAAGATATCACTTGGGATTTCTACTATATTCACACCCGAATACAATAGGATTGTTTTATAGGATCACAATTAAAAACCTTTACACTTTGATTTTAACGGGATCACCAAAGAAAACCCAATATCCTTTGGTTTTAAATAGGCTCTCCAAAGAAACACAACTTGGATTTCACAGGATCACCAAGAACTTAACTTAGTTTTACTAGGATCACCAAGAACCCAACACTTGGTTTTTATCAAGGCTCACCAAGAGCCTATTTGGTTTTTCAGCCGGGCTCACCAATAACCCAAGCAATTCAAAAATGAATTGAAATAAATGCAACAAAAATGATAAACTCAATTTATCAGATAGTTGCCGGTGCAGCTTGATAGAAGTCCACTTGAATGCACTTGAATGAGCTTTAATTGCTTTAGTAGCTTCTTCCAAAAATTGCTTCTAGCTTCTGATCAGAGTTGGTGAAGACTTGAAGGCTGACTTGAATGCTCTTGTGCTCTCTTCTTGTTGGTAGGTAGGATATTCAATGAAGCTCTTTTTTCTTTGAAGAACTCTCTAAAAAATTGCTTCAAGGAAGTTCAAATCCTTCAAATATATGGTCTTCTATCACTTCAAGGCAATTCTAGCCATTGTAGACCATTGGAAAGTAGTTTGTAACCGTTGGAGAACTTTTTGGCATTCAAAAACAAATTCTGGAACTAGCCGTTAGATTCCTAAAAGTGATGATCGAGTCGGCTTGGATTTCTTTGAGTTTGCTCGGATCCTTCGAGTCGATGGGTCAAGTCACCAAATCCTCAGTGCAGTCGGCTCTTTGTCTCAGGGTACAAAACTTCACTCTAGATGAGTCAGCTCTTGATAGCTTGGGTCGGCTTGAACTTGTATCTTTGAAAAACTTAAACTCAAGGAGTTGGCTCTTTTGATCTTTTGTCAGCTCTTCTTCTCAGGTTTTGAAATCATCACTCTGGAAGAGTCAGCTCGTTGCAGTTTGGGTCAACTCACTTTTTTAGGTTTTCAAAATTAGGTCTGGCAGAGTCGGCTCTTTCTGGTTCGGGTCGGCTCGCCTAGCTGTTCTCAGAAATCTTCAAAAACTAGACTCTGGAGGAGTCGGCTCGGACAAATTCCAGTCACTTGAATTCATTGGAGTCAGCTCGATTGCCTTCGAGTCAGCTCGGATTGCTGTGTGCCATGAGATGGAGTCGACTCTTCAACATGCTGGGTCGGCTCGAGTAATTTCTTTAGGATTTTTACAATTGAGGTCAAAGAAAACCTCTCACCCACACTCTTACATTTTTCAAACATACCAATTCAAAATAATTCTAAGGCGCGCGCACACACAGAAGTAACCCTTTTTATATGATTTTTTCTTAGCTTTTTCATTGGGTTCTTCTTTACAAAAATAACTTACAACACAACTCAAACAAGAAACAAAGGTGTAGGAGTTGAAATTTGAACAATTAAATCATCCTACAAAATCTTGTAAAACACTTAAATAGTTGTTAGAAATAAATATACATGCTTCAATATTTGGTTATCATCAAAATCACTTGAGAGGTCAATAGTATCATGTAGTGTAGAGCCCAAAGAAAAATCACTTGTGTATTCATGAAAATGGACCAATTCAATATAACTTTTCAAGTTTAAATTACTTAGTTTAGGCTATGAAGGAGTTTTAAAACCTTTGAAGTTGGTTGGAAGCCTTTGAAAGAATTCTGGAGAAGTTTTGAAGATTTTTTGGCAAAATTAGTCTCTCGAGCCTGATGCGGCATGACTCTAAGACTGACATGAATACAAGAAAATAGTAACTAATTTTTTTATATTTTTTTAGAGATTTAATTTGGAGGCTTAAGTTCCAAAAACAAGTAAATACTAGCAGGCAAACTAGTAATGAAAATATCTAACATACCCGCATATGAACTCATGTAGAAGAATAAAAGAAGGATCTCAAGGATTGAAAAACCCTCGGTTAGGATAGTGTACCTTCAATGAAATCAAAAATCAGGATGGGGAAGGATTGTACCGAACAACGATTCAAAAATCCCGTCGAAGATGGGGTCACACAGCACTCTGTATAGTCACCTGGAAGATTAGTCTGTTGTCCATGGATCAATAAACTATCTTGGATGGTCCTGGAGGCAAAGAGGGCCTCCTCTTTGGAGGTGAACAACTCGGGGATCCTGCAAGTATCAGAGGTTTGTTAGGAAGCAAATAAGAAAACAATAATATGGAATTAGGGTTTGAAAGAAAGAAGAATCAGGGTTTGCTAAAGCTGGTGGCTGGGATGTGGAAGAAGACTCCTTGCTTGTGGACGGCTAGGGCTTCCTTCCTTGGGCATGTTAGGGCTTTGAAAAAGGTGGCTTGGGGTGGCTAAGGCTTGGAGGGATTAGGGCACACAAGTATCGCTCACACTCACTTCAAAGAAGAACACACAAGAGAACACAAGCTAACAAAATTTCACCAGAGTTTATTTCATGAATAAGAGTTGATTACAAGTGGAAGAGGGGCGGGGTATTTATAAATGTTCCATGCCCTCTTCTTGTTAGAATACGATTACAAAGTTTGATAGGAAGAAGGATTACAAAGTTGCTTAGAACTAGGAGTTCACAATTTGAGTAGAAATAAAATATGAACTCCTTGTTGGAAGTGGACTTCTCTCCTTCTTTGACTTGGTCAAGTGGCTCCCTCTTGGACTTGGATGCCAAAGTGGATTGGGTGTGGGCTTTGGGCAGCAAGGGGCGGCCTCCAATGGGCTTTGGGTGGCCTCCAAGAAGGCTTGGTGCATGGGCTTGGTGCATGACTTCCCTAGTGGGCTGGAAACCTTGGGTGCCTAATTGAATTTGGACCGGAGAATATTCCATGGTGGCACTTGGAATCTTTATGTGTGGGGCATCATGGGCTTGGGCTTGCTTTGTTCTAGGATGGCTTGGTGAATGCCTTGGCTGGTGATCTTCCTCTTGTATAAGATTGGACTAACTCAAACTTACAGGACTCGATTGGACTCAACAACTCAATTGGACTTCTTGTCTCAACTTATTATAGGACTCAACTCAACTCAATTGGACTAATTTCATTACAAAACTTGACACATTATTAAGGGCTCAAAATCCTAATCAGTAAACCAGTAATTGGACTCAACTCAACTCAATTGGACCCAGTAATCTATGTTGGATCTTGGTGCCCCCACCAATTCTTCCGGGGCGGGAGGAACTCGATCCTGTCGAGTAAGGATCAATTCGATTCTCATGTTGCTCAAGTAGGTCTGGGTTGAGATGCTGCAAATCTTCTCGGGTGATTCACAAGTCCTCGAATTCGGATCGACCTTGCCATTAGACCAAATATCGTTGATAGCCTTTGTTCTAGGTACTGATGGCTTGATCGTCCAAGATGTTCTCAATTCTTTCCTCACTTATAGGCCAATTTGTAGGTGGACACTCTGGGATGGGTTCACTCTCAAGGAAAGGGATAGGTCCAAAGGGCTCGCTAGGTATCGCTTGTAGCTCTCGGTACTCCACAAGGTCTGAAATATTGAAGGTTGAACTAATACCTAACTCGGCTGGCAACTCGAGCACATAGATATTGGATCCATCTCTCTTTATTATTCTGAAGGTCCAGCTCCGCAAGCATGTAATTCCTTTACGGTCCTTGGTGGGAACCGCTCAGGCCTAAGCCTGATCATCACATAATCCCCTATAGAAAACTCTTTAGCTCTTTTACAAGAATTAGCCAAGTTTTTATAGAGTTCATTACTTATATTTATCTTTGACTAATTTTCTTATGCAACTCCCTAACATGCTGTGCAAAGGACTCAATAGACTCAGAAACTTGGGCATGCTTAAGGGGATCAGATCAAGAGGTTTATTGGGTTTGTAGCTATGAACAACCTTAAATGGACTTTTTCCTATGGACCTATTAACAGAACTGTTGTAAGCAAATTTGGCTCGGGATAAAAGAAGATCCTAATTTCCAGTATTTTCAACTACGAGGCATCTGAGTAGATTTCCTAAACTTCGGTTCACTACCTCGGCTTGGCCATCAGTCTGAGGGTGGTAGGCTGTAGAAAACTTATGTTTAGTTCCTAATAAGTGCCAAAGGATCTTCCAGAAGTAACTGGTGAAACGAACATCCTTATCAGACACTATAGTCTTAGGAAGGCTATGTAACCTAATCACATGATCAAGAAAAAGTCGGGCTACTTTGGATGCATCAAAAGTTTGAGAGCACGGTATGAAATGGGCCATTTTCGAAAACCTATCGACCACTACACATATGGAGTGATGTTTCCTTAGGGTCTTAGGTAGGCCTAACACAAAGTCCACGCTAAGATCTTGCCATGGACGATCTGGTATGGGTAAAGAGGTATATAGACCAGTGTTTTGCTTCTGTTGCTTTGCAACAGAACAAGTTCAACATTTGGACACTATGTTAGCGACATCCCTTTTTAAACTAGGCTAAAAGAACTGGTCCTCTACAGCTAAGATATTCTTGTTTCTGCCAAAGTGACCAGCAAGGCCTCTTGCATGGGTTTCCCTAACTAAGAATTCTCTAAGTGAAGTCCTGGGAATACATAGTCTATTATTCTTAAACAGGTAACCATCTTGGAGGGTGTATTCACTATGGGTACTAGATGGTCCTTGGATAAGGGATTGGAAAATGTCACTGAAGTATGGACATGTCTCATATTTTTCTTTCAACCTATCGAATCCAATGACTTCAGTGCTAATAGTGTTCAAAAGCAAGGCATGTCGACTAAGGGCATTTGCTACCTTGTTCTCAGTTCCAACTTGATGTTTCAGTACAAAGGTATAGGCTTGTATGAATTCTATCCATTTGGCATGCCTAGGGTTTAACTATTTCTAGAAGTTTAGGAATCGGAGTGCTTCATGGGTAGTAAATAATGTCTCCAATATCTAAGGGCTTGTAATATTGCATAGAATTCCTTATCATAGGTTGAGATTTAACTTTAGCCTCATTAAGTTTTTCACTGAAGAAGGCTGTTGGATGATTTTCTTGGCTCAGAACTCCTCCTATGCCTACTCCCGATGCATCACAAGCTACCTCAAAGACTTTAGAGAAATCAAGTAACCTCAAGATAGGGGCTTGTATCATCTTGTCTTTATTCTTTAGGAAGGCTCTATCAGCTGCTTTAGTCCACTCAAAATTACCCTTCCTAATACAATCAGTTATGGGTGCCATAATGGTACTAAATCCCTTGATAAATCTCCTATAGAAAGTAGCTAGACCATAGAAACTTCGTACGTCATGGATACTAGTGGGTACTAGCCACTTTACTATAGATCTAACCTTTTCAGGATCAGCTGACACTCTGTTAGGGGTCACCACAAATCATAGGAAGACAACTCTATGGGTCATGAAATCACACTTGTTTAAATTGGCATAGAGATTCTCTTTCCTAAGGGTTTGGCAAAACTATCTCAAGTGATCTAAGTGGTCTTCCTTAGTCCTACTGTAGATTAAGATGTCATCAAAATAAATCACTACAAACTTTTCTATGAACATCCTTAGGACTTGGGTCATAATTCTTATAAAGGTGCTAGGAGCATTGGATAACCCAAATGGCATAACAACCAATTCATACAGACCATCCTTGGTTTTGAAAGTAGTCTTCCACTCATCCCCTAGTCTGATTCTAACCTGATGATAGCTACTCTAAAGGTCAATTTTTGAAAAGATGGTTGCATCAGCCATCATATCTAACATATCATTCAATCAGGGGATGGGAAACCTGTACTTCATAGTGATTTTATTTATAGCATAGCTATCGATACCCATCCTCCACGTGCCATCTTTCTTAGGGGTTAATAAGGTTGGTACAGCACAAGGACTTAGGCTCTCCTTAATAATTCCATTTCTAAAGAGTTCACCTATCTATCTTTGAAGCTCTAATGTTCAGTTGGATTCATTCTATAGTGGGGCAGATTGGGTAGGGTAGCTCCTGGGACTAGATCTATAACATGTTGGACATCCCTTAGTGGTGGTAGCTGGTCAGGTAAATCATCAAGAAATATATCATTAAATTCACTTAAGATTCCTTTGACCTCCTGAGGGTACTCTTTATCAGATTGATCAGGCATTTCTTTTATAGCTAACATCCAGACTGTAGTTCCCTCAGATATCTCCTTCTCTAGCTCTTTAGCAGTGATCAAATTAACTCCAGACTTCTTTTCTTTTAGTGAGCTAGACCTCTTTTAACTGTATCCTAAGGTGTGGTGGGGTTAATTGTAATCTTCTTCCCATGAAAGCTAAATATACATGCATTAAACCAGCCATATAGGGTAGCATCATGATCATAAAGCCAGGGTCTACCTAAAATTATACTTCTAACTCCCATGGGCACCATATCGCACAACACTTTATCCTGATAAGATTGAAGCTGGATCTGGACTTGGCATCTAGACTTTATGGGTATGGATGTGGAGTCTATCCAAGAAACCTTATAGGGGCTAGGATGGGGAACTGGATTTAAGCCTAGGGTTTTGACTGCTTTAAGTGAGATGGTATTCACACAGCTCCCACTATCTATAATAATTTTGCATACCTTATCCCCAATTTTTACAAAGATTTGTAGGATGTTAGTCCTACGCCAATCTTCCTATGTTTTGGTCTGGGATAGGATGCATCTAACTACCCCTACTAGGTCAGACTGATCAAAATCCTCCTCATCACCTTCATATACCCCTATCAAGTCTGCCTCAGCTTCATAACCTCTTCTCCCTCTTCATCATTGGGTTCAGGCTCCTCCTCCTCAAGCTCCCCTATGTGTAAATATCTGGTGGGACATTGGCTAGCATAATGACCTATCTTATTGCATCTAAAGAAAGCATTGGGATTGGGGCTTAGGGCTTTTTGAAATGCAGGTGCCTTACCCTTATTAGTCCTAAAAGGTGCAAAATTGCTAGAACTAGATTGACTCGGGCTAGGGTTTGGTCGAAGTGGGTTAGGGTTGGGACGAGTCGGGTTGGGGTTCAGTCAAATTGGGTTCGGGTTGGGTCGGACTGGGTTAAGATTTGATCTGATTGGATTAGGGTTGAATCGGACTGGGTTAGGATTGGGTCGACCTTGGTTAGGATTGGGTCGACCTTGGTATGCCTCGCTAGGGTTTGGTTTTGGAAAAGGGGCATTATTCTTAGAAGGTTCTGATTGCTGGTATGTAGGTCCCCTCTAAAATTGCTCATAGTGCCTAGCTATCTGATAGGCCTTCTCTAAATCATTGACCTCCCTCATATATAGCTCTCTCTATCTTTACATAATCTGGTTCTAAAAACTCGGGTTCATTACATCTTACTGCGAAGTCATCAAACTGGATGATATAATCTGATATAGACCTATTTCCTTGATGTATCCTATTCCATTGGTCTAGGAGTTATTGATTGTAGGATTCAGGAAGGTACTTCTCCTTAAGTTTCAATTTCATGTCTTGCCAAGTAGTTATGGGAGGAAGTGCTTGTTGTCTCCTAGTACGCTCAAGGTAGGCCCAATGTAACCTAGCTTGACAAACTAGCCTCATCTATGCAAATTTATACTTCCTTTCTTCACTCATGTCATACCACTCAAAATAATAATCCATGTCTCATTCCCAGTCTACGTAGACCTTTGGTTCTAGACTGCCATTAAAGGTGGGTGCCTCTACCCTAATGTTCCTCATGGCCCTCTCATCTTGATCACAATCTTCATGGTGGGGCCTTCTACGATTGGGTTCCTAGAAAGGGTCAGGGTCTTGGCCTCTCCTAGGGTTAGGCTCCTAATGTGGTTCTTGGCGTTGGACTCTCCTAGGATTGGGCTCCACAAATTGGTCCTGGTTTTGGGTTCTCCTAGGATTATGCTCCATGAATTGGTCTTGATTTTGGGCTCCCTTAGGGTTATGAGAAGTGGAACAGGGTGAATCAGGATTAGGTTCAGTATTGGACTCTTAGGTTCTTTTTATGGTTCCTAATTGGTTTTCTACCTGATCCAACCTATGTGTTAATTGGTCAATCCTATTGGTTGTTTAGTTATTTGTTTGGGTCAATTGGTCAAATCTATGATTCATTTGGGTGGTTAATTGGGTATTCATCTCGTTCATTTGGGTGGTCAAGTGGGCATTTGATTGGGTCAATTGGTTTATCTGAGTGGTCAATTGTTCATTCATGGCCTTAATGAGAGTTTCAAGATTGGATTTCATGGTTGAGTTGGGTTGAGGTTTAGACTATTGGTATTGGGTCCCTAACCTAGTGATCATGCAATCAATCAATCAAGGTGTTATGATGCAATCAAGCACACAAGGTTAACACGGACTACAGTTTGCTAGACCTAGAGCCAAAGTTGAAAGGGTCTACTCAACTTAAACCCAACTCAACAACTAATCCTTCCACTGGCCAAGTAAGAGGTAGGGTGGTGGGAGGCTCCCCCTGCTTGTGACAGGGTCCTAATTATAAATCACCAGTCCACTTAGGGCGTTTACTTCTAGACCTCTAGCCTTAGGCACCAATTTTCAATAATAGTTAGAGAATTGAATGCACTAGTTTATCCACACAACTCGGACCCGACTTGTTGGTGTCCCTAAGCTTATTAGAGAAAATTAGGTTGCTAATTGATTTTAATTAGAATTTGGGTACGTATGTAAGGTGGTTGTATTGGGCCCAAGATAGGTGGTGAAATCTTGCCCTGATATGAGATAGAAAATTGCCCTTAATATTGGGTTTAATGTAGATGATGAACACACAATGAACCCTGATGCAATCTAAAACACAACAGAAAATAAAAATTATCTTTTTGGCTTTTTATGAGGTGGCAAATTAAATTTAAGTTAGTTAAATTAGCAAACAAAATTTGGCTTTGGTGAGGTTCATGGGGGACTAATTAGCATGCAAGGGAATTTTCGTGGATTTAGCATTAAGTTAGAATTTCAATTCCTAAATTTCAGGTCAGATAGATAAAAGGATACTCCTATAGAAATTCTAAACTGCAGGCATATAAAAAATACCCTCAAAAGAGATAAAAATAGGATCACCAGGGCTATGAAATCCCGGTAGGGCAAGCTCTTTTGCAATAACTTGATATAGAGGGTTAGGGTGTGTTTACCTAGCAATGATTGCTGTTGCTTCCTTGAAGAGATCACTCATCACTCCCGAATGTGGCCTGGAAAGTCAAGCCATAAACCTGCGGATCCACCAGCTTTTCATCCGCTGACCCGACGGCAAGGCAAACGGAACCCTAAAGTCATGAAACTTGAGGGATTTGCAAAACACCAAAGGAGGGTTAGAAAATAAAGGATAAAAGGGATAAATCACTGAAGAAGGAAGGAAGAGAGAGAGTAGCAGGGGCGGTCAGGATGAGGCTTGATTGTTGGGCATCCAAGGTGGAAGAAGGCTAGGGCTTTGATAAACAAGGTCTCACACCCCTCGATGCTCACAGAGCAAAAGCAGCACTCCCTCACGAAGCTCGATGTTTATAAGAACAAAGGTTAAGTAGAAGAAAGAACACTCATCATTCATCAAAACTCACACATTCATTCATTCAAGTAATCATCAATTATTACAAGAGGGTGGAGGGGTGGGGTATTTATAGATGTTCCCATGCTCTCTCCTAGTTAGGATAGGAATAAAAAATTTGATAGGGAGAAGGATTACAAAGTTGCTTAGAACTAGTACACAATTTGAGTAGAAATAAAATAAGATCTCCTTGTTAGAAGTGGACTTTTCTCCTTCTTTGACTTGGTCAAGGGGCTCCCTCTTGGGCTTGGATGACAACTTGGATTAGGCCTGGGCTTTGGGCAGCAAGGGGCAGCCTCCAATGTGCTTTGGGAGGCCTCCAAGAAGGCTTGGTGCATGGGCCTCTTGGTGGGCTAGAAACCCTGGATTGGGCACTTGAAAGAATATTCTTGGAATCTTCATGTATGGAGCTTTATGGGCTTGGGCTTGCTTTGTTCTGGGAGGGCCTAGTGAAGGCTTTGGCTGGTGCTCCTCCTCTTGTATAAAACTGGATTTGTACTGGACTAACATAAACTTACAAGACTCAATTGGACTGGACTAAGGTTGATAAAAGGCTCACAATGAGCTGACTTAATGAACTAAGCTCTAATGAGCTAAACATAATCCAAAGCTTGACTCATGTACCCTAATGGCATGAGTCGATTCTACATATAGGACTTAAGCATAACAAAGCTCAAGGCCCAAATACAGGACTTGATTATTGGACAAAAAGATAAAATTTGGAAAATGGTTAAGGGACTCAAAATTCAGGGACCCATAGTGAACTAGGGTTGATCTTGATGTCCACATCAATTCTCCTGGGGTGGGAGAAACTCGACCCTATCGAGTAAGGGTCAATCTGATGTAGGTAAAAGGATTGGGTCATGGTGTTGTGGGTCCTCTAGAGGGATCCACCAACATTTGGAGTTCGGTTGGCCTTACCATCGGACCAAACGATATGGATAGCCTTGGTCCTGGGTCATAACAGCTTGGCCATCCAGGTCATGCTCGATCCATATTCCTCTTCCAAGGCAATTTAGTGGACACTCAGGTAAGGTTTCTCTCTCAAGAATAGGGTAAGGTCCAAAAATCTCGCTGGGTGTCATTGCTGGTGCCTTAGACACAACTAGGCTCAAGATATTGGAAGTTGAGCTAATGCCAAAATTCGGTGGTAACACATGGGCACTAGGGTCAACTATGCTTATCACTTGTACAGCTTCACAAGCATGTGGCTTCTTAATAGCTCTTAGAGGAAGCCACTCAAGTCTAGACCTAATCTCTACATGATCTCCCTCAGCATACCTTTTGACTCAAATTTCGGGAATTAGTCATGTTATTATCAGTGTTCAAGTGAATGCTAATATTTTGATGCAGATGCTGTGCAGAGATTTGTGCATATGTGAACAGTGGGATTAGGCCTAGGGACTTTTTAGAATAAAAACCATTTAGCACTTTAGTCTCTCTTCTTACTTCATCCCCTATGTTAAAGTTGTAGAGCCAAAATTCTATCCACCTTTCAGATTTCAAACTTAAAATTTTCTGGGAATCATAAAACCTAAAAGTCTTATGGTATGGGTACCGTAAGTTTCCTAGGGACGATAAATATTCTCTCCAGAACTGTTGGACCTGGATTATAGCATGGAAGTCCTTAAGGTAGACATGGTTCAACAGGCTCCTATGCTTAAGAGAAATTAACTGGGGCTTGTCCTAACCACATGTTTGGCACTAGAGTGGTCTACTGGCATTAGTTCTAGAGTAGGCTGGGAATCTATTACTGGTGGAAGGTCATCAGGAAGGTCTTTGGGAAGCTTACTAGGAAAGTCCTCTAAAATAATATCAACTTCCTTGGATTGTTCCTTAGGGATTGGTTCTTGGACCTCCGTAATGGACAATTCTGGTGAACCCTCACTCTCATCCACTATGTTTGATCCTGGCTCAATCACTTTTTCTCTAAATTCTATAGTGGGTTTTGGATCTTTTTCCTTTGATTCCTTAATGGGTTCACTCTCTTGTTCCTGTTCTTCACATCCCTTTACTGGACTCAATTCATAGGTGTCTTCTTTAGAATTTTCAATGGGCTTAGGAATTTCTTTTTCTATGTTTTCAATGGATTCATCTTCTTCATACTCCTTTACCAGACTTGTATCAACCTCATACACCTCTTCTTCAGGTTCAGCAATGGGTTCAGACTTGTTCTCTTCTAGCTCTCCTATATGTAAGGCTTTGGTTGGACATTGGCTGGCATAGTGTCTTGGCTTGTGGCATCTAAAGCACGTGATGTTGGGTTGGCTCGAGTTGGCTTGGCTAGGACCTAGTCTTGGGTTAGGGTCACTAGTCTTAATGGGCTCAGGTTGACTAAGGGGTACCTGATTAATACTTGGTTCAGCTCTAAAGTTATTAATCTTATAGAGTTCAGGTTGACCAGGGGAAACTTGACTGGCACTAGGCTAATACCTAGGGATTATGGGTTCCTGGGATTCATAGGACAAGGGTTCAGCTCTATGGGTCTTGGGTTTACTGGACTCATCGGATGTGGGTTCAGATCTATGGGTTATTGATTCACAAGACTCATAGGACATGTATACAAAGGATCTGGGTTCATAGGATCTAGATTCAGGGTGTGGGGCTCTTTTAGGGTTCGGCTCAGTACGGGTCCTAAGGTCAGGCTCATGTTTAGGTTTGGTATGGTGCTTAGGGGTTTTTTTGGTTCTCCTAATTGGTCATCTATCGGATCAAACCTAATTATTAAATGGTCAAGCCTTTTGGTTGCTTGGTTATTTGATTGGGTGTTTTGGTCAAATCTATGATTCATTTGATTTATCTGGCTGGTCAACTGGGCAAACTAGTTTTGGAATTGGGTATTGGATTGGTTTATTTGGGTGATCAATTGCTCATTCATGGCCTTAATGAGAGTTTCAAGATTGGATTCCATGGTCGAGCTGGGTTGGGATTTAGACT
Source organism: Areca catechu (assembly GCA_021397845.1). Classification (NCBI taxonomy): domain Eukaryota; kingdom Viridiplantae; phylum Streptophyta; class Magnoliopsida; order Arecales; family Arecaceae; genus Areca; species Areca catechu. The sequence goes on along the minus strand of CM038053.1, from coordinate 140,282,659 downwards.
GTTGATATTAGGTCCCTAGTCTAGTGGTCATGCAATCAAATAGACAAGGTGTTATGATGCAGTCAAGCACACAAGGTTACTATGAACTACAATTTTTTAGACCTAGAGCCAAAATTGAATGGGTCACTTAACTTTCACTTAACTCAGCAGCTAATTCTTCTACTGGCCAGGTAAGAGGTGGGGTGGTGGGAGGCTTTCCCTGCCTATGACAAGGTCCTAATTAAAAATCACCAGTCTACTTAGGGTGTTTGCCTCTGGACCTCTAGTCTTAGACACCAGTTTTCAGTAGTAGTTGAGGAATTATGTGTACCAGTTTACCCACACAACTCGGACCCGACCTGTGATGTCCCTAGCTCACTAGAGCAAATTAGGTTGCTAATTGATTTTAATTAAGGCTTGGGTTCTAATGCTGGGTGGTTGTTTTGGGACAGGATAGGTGATGAAGTCCTATCTTGATTTTAGATAGGAATTGCCCTTAAGATTAATTGAATTACATGATGAACACACAATGAAACCTGATGCAATCTAATAACAATCAGAAAATAAAAAATATTTTTTTATCTTTTTATGATGTGGCAAATTAAGTTTAAGTTGATTAAATTATCAAACAAAATTTGGGCTTGGGTGAAGTGGGGTTTGGAAGTTGATTATATTTGGTTTAGTCAAGTATGCAGAAATATCAGAAACTAAAATTAGGGTTTGCTTTGATGCAGAATTTGGTATAGTTTTCTATTCAGAAACAAATAAAAAAAAATCAGGATAGAGGATTAATAGAGTAGATAATCCCTATCAACTTTGATACAGAACAAAATTCAGATGATGATGCAACACCTAGGGTTTCAGACTGTATGTAGAAAATCAGGATTTCTATTAGGGTTTCTAGGATGCAAATTTTATAATATACATTTTTTCTATAAAAATAATTAAAAATTATTAAAATTATCAAGACTGAACAGAGAGTATTCTGTGGAAATCTCAATAAAAAATAAAATTCCTACGTTGACTAAATAGACCGAAAATTAGACCCCTAATAAAAATGATGGGATGCAGAAATTTTCTAGGGCAAAAGAAAATAGGCATGCAAAAAGTCTACAGGCAGAAATAAACTGTGAAAAAATTCTGGTAAATATTTTCAATTATAGGGAATCTATCAAAATAATAATCAGGATTTTATAATTTCCATACATGCACCAATAATTAAAATAACATACTATATATAGAAATTATAGGATGCAAAAAATAGCCCTAAAAGTGCTCTAATACCAAATGATGGGGGACTAATTTGCATGCAATGGAATTTTCATGAATTTAGGATTAAGTTATGGTTTCAATTCCCCAATTTTAGGTCAAATAGATAAAAGAGTAATCCTATTGAAATTCTAGACTACAGGCATGCAAAAAAGATCGTCAAAAGAGATAAAAATAAGACCACCAGGGCTAAGAAACCCCGATAGGGCAAGCTCTTCTACAAAAACTTGATCTAGAGGGTTAGGGTGTATGTACCTAGCAATGATTGCTGCTACTTCTTTGAAAAGATCACTCGTCACCCCCGGATGCGGCCTGGAAAGTCAAGCTGAAAACTTGCAGATCAGTCGGCTTTTCATTCGCTGACCTGATGACTAGGCAAACTGAACCCTAAAGTCATAAAACTTGAGAGATCTACAAAACACCAAAGGAGGGTTAAAAAATAAAGGAAAAAAGGGGTGAATTGCTGAAGAAGGAAGGAAGAGAGAGAGTAGCAGGGCTAGTCAGTATGAGGCTTGATTGTTGGGCGTCGAAGGTAGAAGAAGGCTAGGGCTTTGATAAACAGGGTCTCATACCCCTCGATGCTCACAGATCAAAGGCAGCACTCCCTCATGGAGCTCGATGTTCACAAGAACAAAGGCAAAGTAGAAGAAAGAACACTCATCATTTATCAAAACTCACACATTTATTCATTCAAGTAATCAATCAATTATTACAAGAGGGTGGAGGGATGGGGTATTTATAGATGTTCCCATGTCCTCTCATAGTTAGGATAAGAATAAAAAATTTGATAGGGAGAAGGATTACAAAGTTGCTTAGAACTAGGAGTACACAGTTTGAGTAGAAATAAAATAAGATCTCCATGTTAGAAGTGGACTTTTCTCCTTCTTTCACTTGGTCAAGGGGCTCCCTCTTGGTGTTGGATGCCAACTTGGATTGGGCATGGGCTTTGGGTAGCAAGGGGCGGCCTCCAATGGAACCTTGGGCTAGGCGCTTGGAAGAATATTCTTGGAATCTTCATGTGTGGAGCTTTATGAGCTTGGGCATGCTTTGTTCTAGGAGGGCCTGGTGAAGGCTTTGGCTTATGCTCCTCCTCCTGTATAAAACTGAACTTGTACTGGACTAACATAAACTTACAGGACTCAATTGGACTGGACTGATGTTAACAAAAGGCTCACAATGAGCTGACTTAGTCAACTAAGCTCGAATGAGCTAAACATAATCCAAAGCTTGACTCATGTACCCTAATGGCACGAGTCGATTCAAGATACAGGACTCAAGTGTAACAAAGCTCAAGGCCCAAATACAGGACTTGATTATTGGACACAAAATTAAAATATGGAAAATGACTAAAGAACTCAAAATTCAGGGACCCACAGTGAACTAGGTTTGATCCTGATGTCCCCATCAGAGGTGGAGTTTGGAAGTGAGTTAGGTTTGGTTCAGTCAGGTGCGCAAAAATCACAGAATCAACCATTGGGGTTTGACTTGATGCAGAATTTGGTACAATTTTTTGTGTAGAAAAAAATTCTTAGAAATTTCAGGACAGAGGATTAGCAGTGAAGATGATCCTTACTAGATTTTATGCAGAACAAAATTCAAATGATGTTGCAACACCTAGGGTTTCAAACTATGTGCAAAAAACTCAAGATTTTTGTTAGGGTTTCTAGGATGCAGAATTTTATATATTTTTTCTATAAAAACAATTAAAAATTATAATAATTATCAGGACTAAATGTAGAATATGCAGTGCAAATCTCAAAGAAAGATAAAATATCTAAGTTGACAAAATAGACCAAAACTCAGACCCCTAATGCAGATGACAGGATGTAGAAAATCAGAGATGAATGTTTTTTTATGTTTTGATGAAGATGCAAACCATCCTAAACTTGCTCTGATACCAAACTGATGTAGAATGACTCTAAAACTAACATGAATGCAGGAAAATATTAACTAATTTTTTTGTATTTTTTTAGAGATTTAATTTGGAGGCTAAAGTCTCAAAAATAAGTAAAGACTAGCAAGCAAACTTGTAATGAAAAGATCTAATATACCCACATATGAACTCATGCAGAAGAATAAAAAAAGGATCCTAAGGATTGAGAAATCCCTGGTTAGGATAGTATACCTTCAATGAAATTAGAAATCAGGAGGGAGAAGGATTGTACCAAACAATGATTCGAAGATCTTGCTGAAGATGGGTCACACAGCACTCTGGTTCATCGCCTGGAAGATAAGTCTGTTGTCCATGGATCAATCAGCTATCTTGGTTAGTCCTGGAGGCAAAGAGGACCTCCTCTTCGGAGGTGAACACCTGGGGATCCTGCAAGCATCAGAGATTTGTTAGGAAGCAAATAAAAAAATAATGGTATGGAAACAGGGTTTGAAAGAAAGAAGAATCAGAGTTTGTTGAAGTTGGCGGCTAGGATATGGAAGAAGACTCTTTGCTTGTGGATGGCTAGGGCTTCCTTCCTTGGGCATGTTAGGGCTTTGAAGAAGGTGGCCTGGGGTGGCTAAGGCTTGGAGGGATAAGGGCACACAAGTATCACTCACACTCACTTCAAAGAAGAACACACAAGAGAACACAAGCTAACAAAATTTTACCAGAGTTTATTTCATGAATAAAAGCTGACTACAAGAGGAAGAGGGGTGGGATATTTATAGATGTACCATGCCCTCTCCTTGTTAGGATAGGATTACAAAGTTAGATAGGGAGAAGTATTACAAAGTTGCTTAGAACTAGGAGTACACAATTTGAGTTGAAATAAAATATGATCTCCTTATTGGAAGTGGACTTCTCTCCTTCTTTGACTTGGCCAAGGTGGTGGGGACACCAGAGCCAAAAAGAAGCATCCTTGCCACCTTATCTCTATTTGGATCACTACTAGTTGATCCAATCTGGTTTAATGAATCATTAAGTTTAGTTAGGATTTGATTTGGTTTAATTTGAGTCTGTTTGAATTTCAATTTAAGTCTATGGAGTCCAATAAAATTGTATTTGGCATTATGAGGAAGTCTTAATTGATCCAATTGGGTCTAAATTGGGTCTAAATTATTGTTTGGGTCTAGTAATTAGTCTTTGGATCCATTTTAGGTTTAAATAAGACCTAAGTTATTTTTGTATGGAGTTGACTAAGTCTACATAACATGAAGGAAGTTAAGAGGGGTCCACATCCACATTTATTTGTTTGGCTCCTCGAAGAAAGGAAGCTCCATGCATATTCTTTCCTCCAAGAAAACCTTTCACGTATTCTCTCACCAAACAAAGAGTTAAAAATCGGTGGAAGGAGCTTTATGAAGGTAGCAATTAAAAAGCTTTAAAGGTGGAGGGAGTTTGTTGAAGAAAGCTTTTTGAAGGCAGCAATCAAGTAGTCTTAAATGAAGAATTAAATGGCACAAGCTTTGATGGCATTTAAGAGAGTTGGCTAAAGCTTTTCTACCTTTCACAAATTCTCTTCCCTTCCTCACGAATTCTCTCTCTTAGAGGTGTTTTAGGTGGGCTCCAATCCTATTTAAATGCAACAATCTAACTTCAATCGGCCAAGGAAAGAGAAGGGAGAAGATCAAATTGAAGGGTGGAGGATCAAGTCAAGATAACCATCTTTATGAAGCATGGGCACCTATTCCAAAACGTCAATTTAAATTCAAAAAAATTATAATTCCCTCTTCTTTTATTTTGAATTTGAATTTCAACCTATATTTCTACTTGTAATGTGGCTATAAAAAGAGCTCAAAACCCTTCTTTGTAAGCATGATATTTTGAGTAATGAAAAGACAAAGTGCTATTGCATTTTCTTCAATTCCTCTATAGCTAGTTTGCTTGAAGGTGCTAGGTGAGATGCCTAGAACAACTTGGATACGACGTCCAAGTTTCATAGGGTGTGGCATTCTATTTATTGATTCCAATTCTTCCACCAAATTTGCTATTTGAAGACTTTTTAAGGTCTACATCCAATCCTTTGAAGAGATTCCTGAAGCAAGTCAAAGAAGAAGACCCCGGAAGCGCAATCAACCTTGACACCAACCTTCTTCCCCCCTTAACTCTATTCTTCTGAGTTCTTGGCATTCTTAGCACTTTTCTAGTAATTAACTCTGATATTTTTTGTAGATCCTTTCGAGATCCAACTCTGAAGATCGGAGTCCTTACTTTGGAATCGGTGTGATTGGAGTCTAGATGCCGGATCGGTCGATTTTGGAGTCGGGTTCGTCAACTCTAGAGTGTTGCGATCTAGATTTTCAACCGAGGGAATTTTAAAGCATATTGATAAATCTAAACCCCTTCCCTTCCTCTAGATCTGAAACTTGAAAGTAGGTAACCTAATCTAGGATAGTTTCTCAATCACCGTTATCCTCCCTTACAGTTATTTGATGCATGCAGGTAGGTAATTTCGATAACTAGTTGTCACTTTATTTTCTTTAGGTCTTCCTATTTGCTTTTGCTATTAGGATATCAGTTATTGTCCTCAAAATACAAATATATATATATAATAATATAAGCATGGCACATCACTCATCACCATCCCGTCCCGCATCAAATTTGGTATCAGAGTATGTTTAGATTAGGTTATCATCATTGCATTTAGTTTTTGTTCTGCATCTACTCATATATAGTCTAATATTTTAATTGTTTTTATTTATAAGGAAGTCCAAAAATCATGAAGTTTGTTTTGTTGAATGCATCACATTTGAAAGTATTTTACTGAATTTTTTCATGATTTAATGAGTTATGTGAAATTTTTTCTCTTCTATTTTCGGCCTGAGAACATATTCTATCAAAACTTCAGCAAGCATGATTTTGATTTGTTATGGTTTGGGTTTTCATTAGTTTGCATGTTTGTCTACTGCATTCATACATTAAGTGATTTTAAGGGAAATTTGAACATGTCAAATGGGGGGAGGAGCTGATAACCTCTTCTTAGCCCAAAATAACCAACATTGCATTCGAACCCAAGCTTTGAATTAAAATTGAGTAGAAACTTAATTGCTATTGCTCTAGAGAGCTAGGGACACCCACAAGGTCGGGTCGATCCAAGTGTCAAGCCAATTTAGACAACTTGTTTGTATGTGCTTGTGTGTCTGGTCTCTAGGCAAGTGGTTCAGGGACAAGAGCCCGAAGGAAGGTTGGTTGGTCCGCTTACCTGGCCAATTTCAAATTGGTGTCTAAGGCAAGCAAAGAGGGACCTCCACCAACCTTACACTTACCTGGCCAGGTGTCAAGTTACTACAACTAAGATTATCATTTTGACCTAACATTTGGTTTGGGCTCTAGGTCTAGCTAGCTATAGTCGATTAGGCTTGTTTGAGTGCATCGAGTTGTTTGCATGACTATTAGGACTGAAACACCATATCAAGTTCTCCAGGACCAACCTAGTACATCCATGGATTCAAATCTTGAAAATCTCATGAGATCTATGACTGAGTAGCTTAGGCAGCTTAGCACTAGAGTCGATCAGAGGTTTGATTAGATAATGGAAGAATAAGTTCGCTGGAGGAATCTCATGTGTCTCCACTTGACCCTACACCCATTGGAGCTACCCCTCGGCATGACCTAGGATCCCAGCATCTAGAATTGACTCCTGACCCAATTCCTAGGCATCGAGCCCAGCATAAAGAAGTTATCCCTGAACTAATCCCTAGGCATCGAGCCCAACATAGAGAGGTCAGAGCTGACCAAATTTCCAGGCATCGAGTCCAGCACAGAGGGGTTATCCCTGACCCTATTCCTAGGAGGCCACAGTATGGTATAGATGATCAGGAAGAGCAAACCCTCGGGAATATTAGACTTGATGCACCCACATTTGATGGTACCTTAGATCTTAAAATTTACTCCAATTGGGAAAGTGACATGGATCAGTATTTCGAATGGTATCCTACGTCGGAAGAGTGTAAGGTCAAATTTGCTAAGTTTAGATTAGTTCAACAGGCACGACTATATTGGGATACTATGGAGAGATTAGAGTGACAGAGGAAAAACCAACCTATAGATACATGGCAGGAGATGAAATATAGATTAAGGGCCAAATACCTACCTTTGTCTTATAAATAGAGGTTATTAGATCAATGGCAGAGACTGGCCCAAAGAAATCAAACTATGTCTGAATACATCACTCTTTTTGGTGAATATGCTATGCGGTGTGGTGTGTCCGAGTCTAAATCGGTTACTTTATCTAGGTTCAGAGTAGACCTAAATGATGACATAAGTAGGGAAATGTTTCTAAGAGAGGTACATGATTTAGAACATGCCTACCAGATTGCTCTAGTTTCAGAAAGGTTTCAGAGGAGACCTGTTACCATCGACCTGACTTGACTAGGTTTAGTGCTTCTGGAAATAGGCCAAATCAGAACCAAGTTCCTGCCAATTGATCTTGACCCAATCCCCAGCCTATTCATAAGGATGATAAAGGGAAAGCTCCTATGGTTCAGAAGGATAGGAACCATACCACACTATGTTTTAGGTGTAACCAAACTGGTCATTTTGCCGCCTAATGTCCATCACGAGCCCTACACATAGGGGGACCTGAATTGGAGGAACCTGAAACTAAGGAGTCTTGTGATAAAGAGGTTTATGAGGTTGGAATTGAACTAATAGATGAGTACATGGAGGAGGAAGAAATCATCAGTACGGATCAACTAGGAGTGGTTAGATGTATCCTGACTTAAGCTAAAAAGAATGAGGATTGGCATAGGACCAACATCCTATAGACTTTCATTAGAATAGAGGATAAGGTATGTAAAGTCATTATTGATAGTGGGAGTTGTGTCAATGCAATTTCTACTAATACTGTTAAAAGCTTAAACTTACCAACTGTCTCACATCCGAACCCCTATAAGGTATCCTGGATTGATGCAACTAGCATTCCCATCAGGTTTCGATGTAAGGTTACAATTCAGATACAATCTTCCCAAGAAGAAGTTTGGTACGATGTCCTCCCAATGGGAGTTAGTAGTATCATCCTAGATAGACCTTAGTTGTTTGATCACGATGCCACCTTGTTTGGACGATCTAACTCATGTGCTTTTCACCATCTAGGAAAGAAGATAATGATTAATGTGGCTCCACCCAAGGACCATGTTAAGAGAGGGTCAAGTCACTTAAAGGAAAAAGAGCCTAATCTGAACTTGATCTCTACAAAGGAGCTAAAACGAGAAATAGTTGGAGGGTCACCAGTTTGGGTTCTGGTTACCAAGGAAGCTCAAGATCAACCCAAATTAGAACATCCTAAGGAGGTCCTAGACTTATTAGAAGAATTCAAGGATGTTTTCCTTGAAGATTTACCATATCAGTTACCTCCATTAAGAGATATTCAGCATGCAATTGATTTGGTACCGGGAACCACCTTACCAAACCTTCCCCACTATAGGATGAACCGTACAGAACACCAGGAGCTACAAAGATAGGTAGGCGATCTGATTAAAAAGGGATTCATTAGGAAAAGTTTGAGTCCTTGTGTTGCCCAGCACTTTTGACTCCTAAGAAGTTGGAGAATGTGCATGGATAGTCGAGCCATCAATAGGATTACTGTAAAATATCGATTTCCTATACCCCGACTCGATGACATGCTAGATATGATGGCCGTATCTACCATCTTTTCTAAGATAGATATAAAAAGTAGTTACCATCAGGTGAGAATTAGACTCGAGGATGAGTGGAAGACGACTTTCAAAACTAAAGATGGCTTGTATGAATGGTTAGTGATGCCTTTCAAATTATCAAATGCCCCAAGTTCGTTTATGGGGATTATGACTCAGGTGCTAAGGCCCTTTATTGGAAAATTCGTGGTTGTTTATTTTGATGATATCCTCATATATAGTAAGACTAGGAAAAATCACTTAGATCATCTCCATCAGGTTTGTCAGACCCTTAGGAAAGAAGTCTTGTGTGCTAACCTAAAGAAGTGTTGCTTCATGTCAACTAGGATTATCTTCTTAGGTTTTGTAGTGACACCAGAAGGAGTGACCGCTGACCCTGAGAAAGTAAAGTCTTTGTTGATTGGCCCATACCTAAGAACGTTCATGACGTCCGTAGTTTCCATGAGTTAGATACTTTCTATAGAAGTTTCATTAGTGGGTTTAGCATGATCATTTCTCTGATTACTGACTGTATTAGGGGGGAGAAGAAATGCCAACAAAGCCTTCCTTGAAATAAAAGACAAAATGACTAAGGCCCCAATTTTGAGATTACCTGATTTCACCGAGGTCTTTGAGATCGCCTGTGACGTATCAGGTGTAGGAATAGGGGGAGTGTTAAGTCAAGAAAATCATCCTATTACCTTTTTTAGTGAAAAATTGAATGATGCCAAACTGAAATATTCCACGTATGATAAATAGCTATATGCGATAGTCCAAGCCCTTAGGTATTAGAGACATTACTTGTAGTCGCAAGAGTTTGTTCTCCATTCTGATCATGAAGCACTTCGTTTCCTGAATTCTTAGAAGAAATTAAATCCAAGGCATTAGAAATGGGTAGAGTTTATACAAGCCTATACTTTTGTCCTAAAACACCTTGCTGGAAGTGAGAATAAGGTTGCCGACGCACTTAGTAGGAGAACCATGTTGTTGAACTGGGTAAGTGCAGAAGTGGTCGGATTTGAGCGATTGAAGGAAGAATATGAGTTTTTTCCAGACTTCGAAAAAATCTATGTGGTAGTTAAGCTAGGATCATCCAGTGAATTTAGCCAGTACACCTTAAGGGATGGTTAACTATTTAAGGAAAATAGGTTGTGTCCCGAGAACTTCACTTAGGAACTTTCTTATCTAGGAAATATATGCTGGAGGATTAGCAGGACACTTTGGACGCAATAAGACTATCCTTGCTATAGAGGAATAATTTTTTTGGCCTAGTCTTAAAAGAAATGTTGCCCAAGTGGTAGCCCAATGTAGGACATGTGTTATGGCTAAGCAACAGAAGCAGAATACTGGATTATATACCTCACTCCCTGTTTCAGACTACCCATGGCAAGACTTAAGTATGGACTTTGTCTTAGGATTACCTAAAACTCCTAGGAGACATGATTCTATCTTTGTGGTGTAGATAGGTTTTCTAAGATGGCCCATTTTATCCCGTGTTTCCAAACTTATGACGCATCTAGAGTGGCCAAAGTATTCATGAATGAAGTGGTTAGGTTACATGGCTTGCCTAAAACCATCGTGTCAGACCTAGATGTTAAGTTCACTAGATACTTTTGGAAAACCTTATGGCAATGCTAGGAACCAAATTGACATATTCTACTGCCTACCACCCCTAGACTAATGGCCAAACTGAGGTAGTAAATCGAAGTCTAGGGAACCTATTAAGGAGTCTAATGGAAGGGAGTACTGCTAATTGGGATCTATAGTAACCTAGAGCCGAGTTTGCCTATAACAATTCAGTCAATAGATCTACTGGGAAAAGTTCGTTCGAAATTGTTCATGGATACAAACCTAGGAAGCCATTAGATCTGGTCCTTTATCTATTAATGCATGCATATATGTGTTTGCTGAGTCATTTGCAGAACACATAAAGAACTTGCATCATGAAATCATTAAAAAAATTAAAGAGAGCAATGACTCATATAAACAAACAGCTGATTCAAACAAAAGGTTTAAAGAATTTAAAGTAGGGGACCAAGTTATGATCAAGCTTAGACCTGAGCGATTTCCTTCTGGAATGATCAAGAAATTACAAGCTCGAAGTACAGGACCTTTCAAAATAATTCGTAAGTTTGGATATAATGCCTATGAGATTGAGTTACCACCAGATTTAGGCATAAGTCCAACTTTCAATGTATCAGATCTTGTAAAGTATAGGGAGCCGATACTGCTACCTAGTGAGCCATTTGGGCCTGACCCCATTCTTGAGAGTGAGCCTATCCTTGACTGTCCACTGGCCAAAATCTCAAATCGAAGAGATAGGGTTGAACGAATTCTGGATGACAAAACAATTGTCACTCGGAACAAGGATTACCATCAATACTTGGTTCATTGGCAAGGACATCCCAACTCCGATGATTCTTGGATAACTCAAGAGGATCTACAGAAGATCGATCTGGATTTACTCGAGAGGTACCTAAGCAAGCTGACCCTTATTCGACAGGGTCAGGTTCCTCCTACCTAGAAAGAATTGGTGAGGACACCAAAGCAGAAAGAAGCATCCATGCCACCTTATCTCTATTTGGATCACTACTAGTTGATCCAATCTAGTTTAATGAGTCATTAAGTTTAGTTAGGATTTGATTTGGTTTAATTCGAGTCTGTTTGAATTTCAATTTGAGTCTATGGAGTCCAATAAAATTGTATTTGGGATTATGAGGAAGTTGTAATTGGTCCAATTGGGTCTCAATTGGGTCTAAATTATTGTTTGGGTCTAGAAATTAGTCTTTGGATCCATTTTGGGTTTAAATGGGACCTAAGTTATTTTTGTATGGAGTTGACTAAGTCTACATAACATGAAGGAAGTTAAGAGGGGTCCACATCCACATTTATTTGGTTGGCTACTTGAAGAAAGGAAGCTCCATGCATATTCTTTCATCCAAGAAAACCTTTCACGTATTCTCTCACCAAACAAAGAGTTAAAAATCAGTGGAAGGAGCTTTATGAAGGTAGCAATTAAGAAGCTTTAAAGGTGAAGGGAGTTTCTTGAAGAAAGCTTTTTGAAGGCAGCAATCAAGGAGTCTTAAATGAAGAATTAAATGGCACAAGCTTTGAAGGCATTTAAGAGAGTTGGCTAAAGCTTTTCTACCTTTCACAAATTCTCTTCCCTTCCTCATGAATTCTCTCTCTTGGAGGTGTTTTAGGTGGGTGCCACTCCCATTTAAATGCAGCAATCTAACTTCAATCGGCCAAGAAAAGAAAAGGAAGAAGATCAAATTGATGGGTGGAGGATCAAGTCAAGATAACCATCTTTATGAAGCATTGGCACCTATTCCAAAACCTCAATTTAAATTCAAAAAAATTGTAATTCCCTCTTCTTTTATTTTGAATTTGAATTTCAACCCATCTTTCTACTTGTAATGAGGCTATAAAAAGAGCCCAAAATCCTTCTTTGTAAGCATGATATTTTGAGTAATGAAAAACAAAGTGCTATTGTATTTTCTCCAATTCTTCCATAGCTAGTTTGCTTGAAGGTGCTAGGTGAGACTTCTAGAACAACTTGGGTGCGATGTCCAAGTTTCGTAAGGTGTGACTCTCTATTTATCAATTTTGGTTCTTCCACCAAATTTGCCATTTGAAGACTTTTTAAGGTCTACATCCAATCCTTTGAAGAGATTCCTGAAGCAAGTCAAAGAAGAAGAACTCAGGTGGTGTGGGCACCAAGATCCAACAAAGGCTCCTCAACCCTCTGTGGATCTTAGATTAGGGTTTAACTTCTGTGAGTCTTGTAATAAGGCTATAAGCCAAAGTAATTTTTAGTCATGTACCTAGTCTAAGTTTGTTTAGTCTTGTACCTTGACCAATTTGGGTCAAGTTTAGGTCATGGGTCCTGTATTTATTTTTGGTTCCAGTCTGAGTTTGGATTGGGCCCAAGCCCAATTGAAGTCAACCTGGCTTTCAAGACCAAGTCAAGTTCTTTGTAGGCCAACCCACCTCTTACACTTGGAAAGATGCCAGCATAGGCAACACCTCAGCCACCTATGTGGCGCCACATCAGTTGCCACTTGGGCATCCAAGGAAGGAAACAAGGAGGCGCCCTCAAGCATTCCACACACCCTCTCCATACCATTTTCTCTTGGGCGACCTTGGAAGGAGGAGACATCATCCTCCTCTTCCCTCCCCCACATCATGCCATGATCCATCAATAAATGGGGCATTGAAGATTCTTGAAGAGACCAAGCCACAAAGCAAGCCATCTCTCAAGTCTTCTTCACAAAGTAGTCACACAAGAGAGGAAAGTCAAGGAGCACATTCCCCATTCCAAGCCCTCAAATTTCCAACGCCCAAAGCTCCCTCCTTGGTCGGCCATGACTCACTCCAACTAGGCATGGAAGAAGCCCAAAGGAGACACATCCCTTCAAGCAAGCCTTGCTCCTTGTTTTCTTCCCAAAGTGAACATGCAAAGAAGAAAGTCAAAAGGCCAATCCCCCTCTCCAAGCCCGCCCACATGCCATGCCAATCCCCTCCTCCCTTTGGTCGGCCATGAAGATCTTTCCCTATCCATGTGGGCGCCAATTTTTTTGGGTTGTAATTTGGGTTCAAGGGTTTAATTTGTTTTGAATTCAAATGGGCCTTGGGTGCCTATTTAAAGGACCCAATCCCTCCATTGTAAAGGAGATTGAATGATTGAATGAAAAAAAGCTTGAGTTTTGCTTCCCCTCCAAACATTGTCTCCTAGACTAGGTTTGAGTGAAGCTTCCTTCGTCCCCAAGGATGTCGAGTGGTGTGAGGCCACCTTTCCATCGCCCCAAGGCATCACAAGTCCTTTGTCCTCCTGGACATCGAGTGGTGTGAGGCCACAATCCTTCGTCCTCCAGGATGTCGTGGGGTTCGAGGCCCCAAGTTATCTCCTTCTTCGACTTTGGAATCCAGTCGGACACCGGGCTCGAAGCCCCTTCTCACCCTACCTTAGTTCTATTTTAATACGTCTCTCCACTTCACTAATCCCTACTTTACTTGCCTATAGGTCCTCCTTGGTATCTCGGGCATCAGAGACAGTTTGCTTTGCCATCGCGACCATCCGATCGAAAGCTGGCACATCCGCTGGTTCGACTGTTCAGGCACCCAGGCCGCATCCGCCAAGTTGAGCGATCTCTGCATCGGGTGCTTCAGACGTGTGAGGTTTGCCCCTATCTCCTAAGTAGGTATTGTGTATCGAGCTTAGTCCTACCGAGGTTTCTTAATCCCGGGATCCTGTTCTTGTTTTCACTATTTAGGGACTTGAATTGCTAGTGTACGCTTCTATTATTCAGCTTCTCCTATTTCTAGTCTTTGTTTGTGATCGGGAATCAAAAATCTAAAAAAAAAAATCTAAAACTCATCAACTATAAAAAATTTCTTTACATCATAGGCGTCCATGCTAGCATCTCTAGCCCTACCCTACACCCCTGCATCATTATTGGTATCAGAGCAAGGCTAGGACTAGTGCATCTTTTCCTTTCATTTTCTACATTCTGTTCAGTCCATATATGGTCTGAACATTGATTTTTCTCTCTATAGGGACCTCCAAATTCCATGATTTCTATTTTGTTAGATCACATTTAATTCATATATTTTTGACAATTTTCTCAGATTTTATTTTAGTTTGTAGAATTTATACAAGCCAAAATACTACCTGAGAAAATCTCAGGTTTGAACTTCCTGCAAGCATCTCATTTCTTGCTTCATTCATTCATCTAGCTTATTTCTTGCATTTAGGGGCATATTTCAATTCCTGCATTTTGTTTATCATTCACACATCTGAAAGACAATAAAAAAAAACAAGAAAATTTTAAGTCATTTCATTAGTCATTTGTGTGCATCATTTTGCATAACTCATCCTAAGGGCATCAAATTAACATAGGGTTAGGATTTCATTACCTGTCCCTAGTCTAAAAACCACCACCCGACATATCGAACCCTAGCCGTTAACTAAAATTGATTAGACATTTAATCTGCTCTAGTGAGCTAGGGACACCCACGAAGTCGGGTCGACCCAAGTGCCGAGCCAAGCTAGATCACTTGTTGGCGTGTGCTTAAGTAGCTGGTGTCTAGGAAAGTGGTTCAGGGACTAGATCCCGAAGGAAAGTGAGTTGGTTCGCTTACCTTGCCAATTTCATTGGTGTCTAAGGCAAGCAAAGAGGAACCTCCACTAACCTTATACTTACCTGGCCAGGTGCCAAGTTACTACTTCCAGGTTCATCTTCTTGACTTCACATTTGGTGAGATCTCCTAGGTCTAGCGAACCGTAGCACCGTTCTGTGTGTTACATGTGCACTAGATCAGGAACCTCTTTTCACCCACCTTCTCCACCCCCTACCAAAGCCATGGACCAACTTCGAGCTGACATTGGAACCCTAACTCAATCCATGACTCAATTAATCAACCAGGTGACTACTAGACTCGATCAAATAGAGGCTAGACTAGGAACCTTAGAGGAAGCTGCTAGGCCCCGACCTGAAGCCAGTCCTAAGTCCCCTCATCCTAGGAGAAACCTGCAACAAGACCCTTACTTTGAGGATGAATTTGGGAGAGACCCTGATCCCTTTGTTGATGCCCGTCCTAGGAGACCCAATCTAGAGGACCGGGAAGAAAGAGCCATTAGAAGAAGCTTGATGCACCCACTTTCGATGGAAGTTTAGATCCCAGGGTGTATGAAGATTGGGAGTCAGCTATGGAACAGTATTTTGATTGGTATTCTATGTCTGATCAAACTAAGTTTAAGTTTGCCAAGCTTAGGTTGGTTCACCAAGCTAGGTTGTTTTGGAATAGCATCGAGAATTACATAGAGCAGAAAGGTCAATTACCCATAACAGCCTAGGGGGAAATGAAAGATAAGCTTAGAAGGAAATACCTACCTGCATCCCATACCCAGAAACTGTTGGACCAATGGCAAACCCTAAGTCAAGGGAGTAAGAGTGTGGCCGACTACATCGCCAAGTTTGATGAATATGTTATGTGATGTAAGGTTGTAGAGTCGCCAGAGGTAACCCTGTTTAGGTTTAGGGCTGGCCTACACCCAGACATTCAGAGAGAACGATACTTTAGGGCAACCAGAATCTTGGAAGAAGCTTACCATGTTGCTAGGCTATGTGAGCGTTTCCAGAGAGCTCCCGCCTATAGATGACCTGAGCCCTTTAGGAACCAGAGCCGTATCCCCGGATCCACCCAAGGTTATAGCCAGGCTTACCCAAGTTGACCAAGCCCAAACTGACCTGATTCCAGTCGACCAACCCTAGCCCGACCCAGTCCTAGTCGTCCCAGTCTGAATCGACCCCAATATAATAGAGAGGACAAGGGTAAGGCTATTGAAGTGCAGAGGAGACCCTATCCCCAAGGTAAATGCTATAGGTGTCATAAACCTGGTCATTTTGCTAGTCAGTGCACCGCCCCTGCCCTACTTATAGACGAACCAACTGAAACTGAACCCGAACCCATTGCTGAACCTGAAGAGGAAGTCTATGATCCTGAAAATCAGTTGTTGGAAAAGTACGAGAGAGAGGAAGAGGTGTATGAATCTGAAGACCTTCTAGGAGTAGTCAGATGCATCCTAGCCCAAAACGTAGTGCAGGAAGACTGGCGTAGGACTAACATCCTATAGATCCTGATCAAGCTAGGAGATAAGGCATGTAAGGTCATTATTGATAGTGGAGGCTGTGTTAATGCCCTTTCCTTGAGTACTGTCAAATCTTTAGGCTAGCCACAGTTCCCCACCCCAACCCTTACAAAGTCTCCTGGATAGATTCAACTTCAATCCCAGTAAAATCTTGGTGCCAAATCAAGATAAAAATGAGTTCCTATGAAGATTCGATTTGGTATGACGTCTTACCCATGGGTGTTGGTAGTATCATCCTAGGATGACCCTGGCTTTTCGACCATGATGCCACCCTTTATGGTTGATCCAATACCTATGTCCTTTTCCACCAAGGGAAAAAGATTACAATCAACCCAATCCAGCCAAAGGACCCAGTCAAGAAAGGATCTAGTGGCCTTAAAGAGAAGAAAACCGGAGTCAACCTGATCACACCCAAGGATCTAGAGAAAGAGATTTTAGAGGGAGCCCTTGTTTGGATTCTAGCCACCAAGGAGAGTCATGAACCAACCAACGTAGAACACCCCCAAGAGGTAGTGAAGACTCTAAAAGAATTTGAGGATGTTTTCCCGGAAGAATTACCTGATCAATTGCCACCCCTTAGGGACACCCAGCATGCTATAGATTTGGTCCCAGGATCCACTTTGCGTAACCTTCCCCACTATAGGATGAACCCCACTGAACACCAAGAACTTCAGAAACTAGTGGGAGAGTTGCTTAGGAAGGGTTTTCTTAGGGAGAGTTTAAGTCCCTGTGCCGTCCTTGCCCTACTTACCCCTAAGAAAGACAGGACCTGGAGAATGTGTGTTGATAGTAGGGCTATCAACAAAATTACAATCAAATATAGGTTTCCTATTTCCCGCCTGGATGATATGCTCGATATGATGGCCGGTGCCACTATCTTTTCCAAGATAGACCTCAAGAGTGGTTACCACCAAATTAGGATTCGACCGGGGGATGAATGGAAGATGGCGTTTAAGACTAAGGATGGTCTATTCGAGTATGTAGTGATGCCTTTCGGGTTGTCTAATGCACCCAATACCTTTAGAGAGTCATGACCCAAGTCTTGCGAGAGTTCACTGGAAAATTCTTAGTAGTATATTTTGATGACATCTTGATATATAGAAAGACCAAAGAGGACCACCTTAATCACTAAGGTTAGTCTGCCAAACCCTTAGGGAGAATAGCCTTTATGCCAACCCTAAGAAGTGTGAATTCATGACAACTAGGGTTATCTCTTAGGCTTTGTAGTTACCCCTGAAGGAGTTTTCGCCGATCCCAAAAAAGTTAGAGCTATAGTTGAGTGGCCTATCCCTGCTAGTATCCACGATGTACGTAGTTTCCAAGGCCTAGCCACATTTTATAGATGTTTCATTCGGGGATTTAGTTCAATTGTAGCACCTATAACTGACTGCATCAGGAAGGGAGGTTTTCAATGGACTAAAGCTTCAGACAAAGCCTTCCTTGAAATTAAGGATATAATGATACAAGCACCTGTCCTAAGATTGCCAGATTTTTCTAAGGTTTTTGAGGTTGCTTGTGATGCTTCAGGAGTTGGAATCGGAGGGGTACTTAGTTAGGAAAATCACCCCGTGGCCTACTTTAGCGAAAAACTTAATGAGGCCAAAATTAAGTACTCAACATACGATAAAGAGTTTTATGCAGTCGTCCAAGCCCTTAGGTACTAGAGGCACTACCGTTACCCCATGAGTTTGTTCTGTTTTCAGACCATGAAGCCCTTTGGTACCTGAACTCCCAGAAAAGATTGAACCCTAGGCATGCTAAGTGGGTCGAGTATATCCAAGCTTATACCTTTGTGCTTAAACATCATGCTGGTATTGAGAATAAGGTAGCTGATGCCCTTAGCCGTTGTGCCCTATTGTTAAACACAGTTAGGACTGAGGTTGTAGGATTTGATCGACTTAAGGAACAATATGAATCTTGTCCTGACTTTAGTGAGATCTTCCAGTCTAAGCTCCAAGAACCATCTAGTGCCCATAGTGACTATACCTTACAGGATGGTTATCTCTTCAAGGGTAATAAGTTGTGCATTCCCAAGACTTCACTCCAGGATTTTTTAGTGTGGGAAACCCATGCGGGAGGTCTAGCTGGTCACTTTGGTAGGGAGAAGACCACTTTAGCTGTTGAAGACTAGTTCTTTTGGCCTGGCCTTAAGAAAGATGTCACCAACATTGTCTCTAGGTACCGGACCTGTGCTGTGGCCAAGCAACAGAAACAGAATACTGGCCTTTACACATCCTTGCCCGTACCTAGTCATCCTTTGCAAGACCTTAGTATGGATTTTGTAGTAGGATTACCCAAGACCGCAAGGAAGCACGATTCTGTCTTTGTAGTAGTGGATAGGCTCTCCAAAATGGCTCATTTTATATCCTGCTCCCAGACCCTAAATGCTTCCAAGGTTGCCAAGCTTTTTCTTGAACATGTGGTTAAGTTACATGGCCTACCCAAGACCATAGTGTCCGATAGGGATGTCTGCTTCACTAGCTATTTCTGGAAAACCCTTTGGCACCTTCTAGGCACCAAGCTCCAGTTCTCCAGTGCCTACCACCCGCAAACCGATGGACAAACTGAGGTAGTCAACCGCTGCCTAGGGAACCTTCTTAGATGCTTGATAGGCGAACATACGGGAAATTGGGATTTTCTTTTACCTCGAGCCGAGTTCGCCTACAACAGTTCTATGAATAGGACCACCGGGAAGAGTCCTTTTGAAGTTGTCTGTGGATACAAGCCTAACCGACCTCTTGACCTGATTCCCCTACTCATTAATGCACGTGTCTATGAGTCCGCTGAATCAGTTGCACAGCATATTAGGGACATGCATAAAGAAATTAGCTAGAAAATTAATATAAGTAATAACACATATCAAAGGCTGGCTGATTCCTGAAAGCGAGCAAAAGAGTTTGAAATAGGGGATTTTGTAATGATTAGGCTCAGGCCTGAACAGTTTCCACCGGGAACCGTTAAGAAGCTTCATGCTCGTGGGGCTGGTCCCTTTAAAGTGATTAGGAGAATGGGCCCTAATGCCTATGTGCTAGAATTACCTCCGGATTATGGAATTAGCTCGACATTCAATATCTCTGACTTAGTCGAGTATAGGGAACCCGCAAACATACCCAGCGAGCCATTTAGGCTGACCTCCCTTTTGAGAGTGAACCAGAACCTAAGTGTCCACATCCAAATATACCGGAGCGAAGAGAGCAGATCGAGCGTGTCCTGGATGGCCAAGCTATAACTACCCGGGACAAAGGCTATCAACGTTACTTGGTCCGATGGCAAGGCCAACCCGAATCCGATGACTCGTGGATCACAAGGGAGGACTTGCAACACATCGACCCCGATATCCTCGAGAGGTGCCAAAGCCAGACTAACCCTTACTCGACAGGGTCGAGTTCCTCCCAACCCGGGAGAACTGGTGTGGGCACCAGGATCCGACAGAGGCTCCTCAACCCTCTATGGATCTCAGATTAGGGTTCCACTTCTGTGAATCTTGTAATAAGGCTATAAGCCAAAGTAATTTTTAGTCATGTACCTAGTCTAAGTTTGTTTAGTCTTGTACCTTGACCAATTTGGGTCAAGTTTAGGTCATGGGTCCTGTATTTATTTTTGGTTCGAGTCTGAGATTGGATTGGGCCCAAGCCCAATTGAAGTCAACCTGGCTTTCAAGACCAAGTCAAGTTCCTTGTGGGCCAACCCACTTCTTACACTTGGAAAGATGCCAGCATAGACGCCACCTCAGCCACCTATGTGGCGCCACATCAGTTGCCAACTGGGCATCCAAGGAAGGAAACAAGGAGGCGCCCTAATGCATTCCACACGCCCTCTCCATACCATTTTCTCTTGGGCGACCTTGGAAGGAGGAGAAATTATCCCCCTCTTCCCTCCCCCACATCATGCCATGATCCATCAATAAATGGGGCGTTGAAGATTCTTGAAGAGACCAAGCCACAAAGCAAGCCATCTCCCAAGTCTTCTTCCCAAAGTAGTCACACAAGAGAGGAAAGTCAAGGAGCACATTCCCCATTCCAAGCCCTCAAGTTTGCAATGCCCAAAGCTCCCTCCTTGGTCGGCCATGACTCACTCCAACTAGGCATGGAAGAAACCCAAAGGAGACACATCCCTTCAAGCAAGCCTTGCTCCTTGTTTTCTTCCCAAAGTGAGCATGCAAAGAAGGAAGTCAAAAGGCCAATCCCCCTCTCCAAGCCCGCCCACATGCCACGTCAATCCCCTCCTCCCTTCGGTTGGCCATGAAGATCTTTCCCCATCCATGTGGGCACCAATTTTTTTGGGTTGTAATTTGGGTTCAAGTGTTTAATTTGTTTTGAATTCAAATGGGCCTTGGGTGCCAATTTAAAGTTGTAACTTGGGTTTAAGTGTTTAATTTGTTTTGAATTCAAATGGGCCTTGGGTGCCAATTTAAAGGACCCAATCCCTCCATTGTGAAGGAGATTGAATGATTGAATGAAAAAAAAGTTGAGTCTTGTTTCCCCTCCAACCATTGTCTCCTAGACTAGGTTTGAGTGAAGCTTCCTTCGTCCCCAGGGATGTCGAGTGGTGTAAGGCCACCTTTCCGTCGCCCCAGGGCATCGCAAGTCCTTTGTCCTCCTAGACGTCGAGTGGTGTGAGGCCACAATCCTTCATCCTCCGGGACGTCATGGGGTGCGAGGCCCCAAGTTATGTCCTTCTTTGACTTCGGAATCCAGCCGGACACCGGGCTCGAAGCCCCTTCTCAACCCTACCTTAGTTCCATTTCAATACGTCTCTCCACTTCACTAATCCTTACTTTGCTTGCCTACAGGTCCTCCTTGGTATCTCGGGCACCGGAGACAGTTTCTTTGCCATCGCGACCACCCGACCGAAAGCTGGCGCATCCGTGGGTTCGACTGCTCGAGCACCAACGCCGCATCCACCGAGTTGAGTGATCTCTACATCAGGCACTTCAGATGTGTGAGGCTTTCCCCTATCTCCTAAGTAGGTATTGTGTATCGAGCTTAGTCCTACCGAGGTTTCTTAAACCTGGGATCCTATTCTTGTTTTCTCTATTTAGGGACTTGAATTGCTAGTGTAGGCTTCTATTATTCAGCTTCTCCTATTTCTAGTCTTTGTTTGTGATCAGGAATCAAAAACCTAAAAAAGAACATCTAAAACTCATCAACTATAAAAAACTCCTTTACATCATAAGCATCCATACTAGCATCTCTAGCCCTACCCTACACCCCTGCATCACCAGGAGCACAATCAACCTTGACGCCAACCTTTGTCCCCCTTTGACTCTATTCTTCTAAGTTCTTGCCATTCTCAGCACTTTTCTAGTAATTAACTCTGATATTTTTTGTAGATCCTTTTGAGATCCAACTCTAAAGATCAGAGTCCTTTCTTTGGAATCGGTGTGATTGGAGTCCATACATCGGATTAGTCAGTTTTGGAGTCAGGTTCGTCAACTCTAGAGTGTTGCGATCTAGATTTTCAATCGAGGGAATTTCAAAGCATATTGGTAAATCTAAATCCCTTCCCTTCCTCTAGATCTGAAACTCGAAAGTAGGTAACCTAATCTAGGGTGGTTTCTCAATCACCGCGATCCTCCATTACAGTTATTTGACAAGATCTGCATGCGGGTAGGTAATTTCGATAACTAGTTGTAACTTTATTTTTTTTAGGTCTTCCTGTTTGCTGTTAGGATATTAGTTATTGTTCTCAAAATAAAAAAGGATATAAATATATATATAAACATCAAGATAAGCATGGCACATCACTCATCACCATCCCGTCCCGCATCACAAGGGGCTCTTGGGCTTGGATGCCTAAGTGGATTGGGTGTGGACTTTGGGCAGTAAGGGGCAGCCTCCATTGGGCTTTGGGCAGCCTCCAAGAAGGCTTGGCACATAGGCTTGGTGCATGACTTTCCTGGTGGGTTGGAAACCCTGGGAACCTAATTGAATTTGGACTGGAGAATATTCCATGGTGGCACCTGGAATTTTCTTATGTGGGGCTTTATGGGCTTGGGCTTGCTTTGTTCTAGGATGGCCTGGTGAGGGCCTTGGCTGGTGATCCTCCTCTTGTATAAGATTGGACTAACTCAAACTTACATGACTCAATTAGACTCATGAGGTTGAGATAACTCAATTATTCTTCTTGTCTTAACTTATTACAGGACTTAACTTCACTTAACTAGACTAATTTCATTACAAAACTTGATATATTATTAAGGGCTCAAAACCCTAATCAGTAAACCATATAGGACCCAGTAATCTGTGTCGGATCTTGGTGCCCCCACCAGAGCTGACTCAAAGTAGAAGAGCCGACTCAATGTTCTAGCACGGCACAGAGTTTTCTGGCCTGTAGACAATCAAGCTAACTCGAGAGTGAAGAGTCGACTCAAGCAGAGTTCAATTTCTGAAGTACTGAGAATCCAAATCGACTAGAAGAATCCGAGCCGACTCCTCCAGAGTTTGGAAAAATCAGTTCTAAGAAAATCATTAAGGAATGCCGACTCGAGTGTAAAGAGCCAACTTAGCCAGAGCTCAATTTCTGAAGGACTAAGAATCGGAGCCGACTTGACCCATCCTAGTTGACTCGAATCCCTATTCTAGGTGCATAACGGCTAGTTATAGAACTATCTTTTAGAATCCAAAAAGTGCTCCAACGGCCATTTTTCGAACCCCAATGGTCTACAACGGTTATATCCACTTGGAATCAGTTCAAGACACTATATATAGGGGATTTGAATAACTTTTGAAGAAGAAAATGAACTTTTAATGAGTTTTTAAGAGAACATTCAAAAGAGCTTTCAAGAGAAAAACTCAAGACTTCACCAACTTCCATCAGATTCTTGAGTCTTTTATTGAGGAAGATAAGAGGCCTTAAAGAGCGTTCAAGGAAGGAATCAAGAAGGTGTAGGGTTCTAGTGCAACGCAGTGGAAGGGTAATTTTAAAATTGAAACTAAATTCACACCAAAAATCCTAAACCAGGAACTCCTTAAATAAGACTAGAATATATGACAAGCATATCTATGCAAATTAGGATTAGGGTACCAACCTGTAATCGCTGATTCCAACAAACTTAAAGTTAAAGGGGCTAACTGAATTCACCAGGCATCCAAGTGTCCGCCCTCCGATGGTGATCCACACAGAGCAATGATCAAGAACACTATCTTCTTGTCTAATGGTTCCTCCTATTGAGTTCTTCTTCCTAGAACTCAGTTCTTCGGATTATGGCTGGAATTCTTCCATACAAGAGGTTGCCTCCCTTTCTTTGATCTCTTCTCCTCCTTCCACTAAGACCTTGACCCTCTAAGACACCCTTGTCTTGAAGATAAGACCTTGTCCTAAGAGGATTTAGGCTTGTCTTAAATTGGAGGAGAAATTAAGACAAGAATGTCTTAATGTAAGAAAGAAATGAAAGAATAAAATCAGAACTCTTTCTTTCCTTTATCGTCGGAGACCTTCTCTTTTATTCTTGTTCAGCAACAGAGTTTCAACAGAGGAGTCCTCTGTAAAGGAAACAATGTAAAACAAGAAGAGAGGAAAGGAGTCTTTTGGAGAGGAAGAAGAAAAATAAAAGCATTACATGGTTCTGATTTTTCCTGACCCCTTAAATAGATTTCAAATAGGCGCCCACACATCTCTCCGTAAACTCCTTCTCACGCCATTCTCATTTTCTCACGCCCCTTCCCACCTTCTCACGGCCTTCTAGATTAAATCCCATGGCCTTTCTTAAAGGAAAAGTCGCGATGTTTTTAAAAGAAAGGAGTCGCGAATTTAAATCTCCGAAGAGATGTTATTTCGCACAACCGGGAAGCAACAAGTGCTTTCTTCCTTTCTTAAAAATCCATCAACCATTGGATTCCCATCCAAGGGGGCACATCTAAGGTGCTAAAGGAGAGAAAGAATGCTGCCCTATATAAAAACATCGAAGAATTATATGGAGCGCACCAAGAGTCCATGCGCCATGGACTCTTCCAAATGGCGCGCCAAGAGTCCATTAGCGCATGGACTCTTGGCATTTTGGCGTGAAAACTCAAAGGAGCGGGTGGAGGGGCTAGCCTAGATACTTGGTTAGCCAATAGGGTTAGCCATAATCCCTATAAACTCAATTAGGGTCTAATTAGATCTAATTAGAACCCAAATTGAACCAATCCGGAACCCTAATTCGAATCTAATTCGAATAGAAGCTAGGATTTGCAATACCTGCTAGAGTGTCATCATGCAAAATGATTTAATTACAAAATTAAACCCTTGATCAATTCTCTTAAGTGTGTGACCCATTGGGTTCCACATCTAGCCAGTAGTGGGTTCGAATACAAGTTGACATAATTTGATTAGAACTCTTTTTAATCAATTTAGGTCAAACCGGGATTACCCGATTATGATCAATTAGGACTCTTCCTAATAAGTGATCATTCAATTTAATCAACCCATAAGACAAGATTGACGTCTAGCAACGTGTCATGTCTACCCGGAAGATATGGAAATTCTGGTGAAATACCAAAAATATCCTTCAGTAGAAAGTTACCGACAATTAAATCCTTCGATCAGCCTGCACCCAGAATATAATTATGGATATGGATATATGTCAACTCCAATATTATATTCATTTCTAGCTCAATCTTATATTGATGATTCAATTATCTTGATATTAGAAATCATCTGTAATATCTTTACTTTGATCAAAGATTCCCTGAATCATCATCCGATTGATAACTAGCTGGATGCAATCTCCTCTTACTAAGAGTGACCGATTCCTTGTTGACCTACTCATTACCTTCATATCCAATTCACCATTCCCAGTATCAATCCTGTGCATGACTCAGTGTCATGATTAGAATTGAACCAAAGCATGGTTTCATGTACATAAGGTACTTATGGCAGTCTTAGTTCAAAGGATTACTTGTACCACTCCCACTATGAGAACCTTCTATTGACATGCAGCTAAGACTCCATTAGATGTTCTCAAGTTGGATCATATCAGTGAACTCATTCTCTAATGAGCACCCACATCCTAGTATTAGTGTCATACACAAGTGACTGTGAGAGCAGTCACCCTATCAGTATACATAGGATGTGCTAGTCTTACCGTAAAAATCCTGATCCCCTACTCAAGATTCCTTTGACTAGGAATATTTTAGATTAAGTTTTAAGACTTTAGGTCCCACTGGTATGATCTCATCATAACCCTAAAATCATAGCCCTAATCTATGGGGTTCATCATATAATAATAAACACAGCGAATGATGAAAAATAATGCCTTTATTAGAATATTGTCAATTACAATGGTTTGGGAGATACAACATAGATTGGCTTGTAGGGCATATCCCTTTCAATCTCCCACTTGCACTAAAGTCAATCGCCTTTGAATCTTAGTCCCATACACTCGAGGTGGCTATCACACTCTCGCTATGGTAGAGCCTTAGTGAACGGGTCTGCTATATTGTTCTTTGTATCAACTCTATTTATGTAGACATTTTGTCTCTCTACTATTTCTCGGACGAGATGGAAGCATCTCAGAATGTGCTTGGACTTATGATGAGCTCTTGGTTCCTTTGCTTGAGCAACAGCTCCAATGTTGTCACAGAAAAGTGGCACTGGGTTTACAATCTCAGGAACAACACCCAACTCTATGATGAACTTCTTCATCCAGACTGCTTCCTTGGCAGCTTCACTGACAGCTATGCATTCTGCCTCTGTGGTTGAGTCAGCTACAGTCTGCTGCTTGATACTCTTCCAACTCACTACTCCACCATTTAGGGTAAAAATATATCCCGAAATGGATTTGCTATCATCAGGGTCTGATTGAAAACTAGAATCAAAATAAGCTTCTAGTTTAAGATCAGAACCACCATAAACCAGAAAAATATCGTTAGTCCTTCTCAGGTATTTAAGAATATTTTTAACTACTTTCCAATGATCCTCTCCTGGATCAGCCTGAAACCTACCGACAATGCCTAAAGCATATGCCACATCAGGCCTGGTACATAACATTGCATATATTATGGATCCTATTGCCGAAGCATAAGGTATAGAATTCATTCTATTTCTTTCTTCAGGTGTCTTAAGAGACATCCTTTTAGAAAGATGTATGCCTTGACTCATAGGAAGATAACCTCTTTTACTTCCATCCATGCTGAATCTTTTCAGCACTAAGTCAATATACCTAGATTGGGATAAACCTAGCATCCTCTTAGATCTATCTCTATAGATCTTAATACCTAGTATATAGGATGCTTCTCCCAAATCTTTCATGGAAAACTGGTTCGAAAACCAAACCTTGACTGATTGCAACATTAGGATATCATTCCCAATGAGGAGTATGTCATCTACATACAGAACCAAGAAGACTATGGCACTCCCACTAGTCTTCTTATAAACACAGGGTTCATCCATATTTTTGATAAAACCAAACCTTTTAATAGTTTCATCAAAGTGGATGTTCCAACTCCTTGAAGCTTGCTTTAATCCATAAATGGATTTCTTTAGCTTGCATACTTGATTAGGTTTATTTTTTGAAATAAAACCTTCTGGCTGTGACATGTAGACTTCTTCCTCAAGGAAACTATTGAGAAATGCAGTCTTCACATTCATCTGCCAGATCTCATAATCATGGTATGCTGCTATAGCAAGTAAAATCCGGATTGATTTGAGCAGGGCAACAGGTGAGAATGTTTCATCATAATCAATTCCCTGTTTTTGTCTAAAACCTTTTGCCACTAATCTGGCTTTATAGGTTTCAACTTGGCCATCAGCCCCAATCTTTTTCTTATAGACCCATTTGCACCCAATAGTATTAACACCCTCTAGTGCATCGACCAAAGACCATACTTGGTTTACATACATAGAGTCTATCTCGGATTCCATGATTTCTTGCCATCTATCTGAATCAGTACTCAAGATAGCTTCCGTATAGGTCAGAGGTTCATCATTTTGAATGACATGGGCTTCATTATTTTCAATAATAAACCCATACCTCTCAGGTGCCCGTGGAACTCTATCAGACCTACGGGGAGGAGTTTTGTGTTCTAGTTCTATCCTAACTATATGTTCTAATGGTTGAGAACTGTCTATCTGTGTTTCTTGTACTTCTCCAAGTTCAATAGTTCTACCATTGCCCTTTTCTAAAATAAACTCTTTTTCTAGAAAAATGGCATGTTTGCTGACAAAAATCTTTTGTTCAGTTGGATGGTAAAACAGATATCCTCGACCCTCTCTAGGATATCCTACAAATAGACATTTATCCGCTTTAGGTTCCAACTTATGTCCAAAATTTCTTTTAACATAAGCTGGGCATCCCCATACCTTAAAATATTTAAGATATGATTTCTTTCCACTCCAAATTTCATATGGAGTACTAACAACGGATTTAGAAAGTACTTTGTTCAGAATGTAAACAGCAGTTTCTAGGACATGACCCCAAAAGAAAATGGATAAATTTATGAAGCACATCATGGATCGTACCATATCTAATAAGGTACGATTCCTCCTTTCTGCTATACCATTTAGCTATGGTGTATAAGGAGGGGTCCATTTAAAAAGAATTCCATTAACTTTAAGATAGTCTAAAAACTCCGTGGATAAGTATTCTCCTCCTCGATCAGAACGAAAAACTTTAATACTTTTCCCGGTTTGTTTTTCGACCATACTTTGAAACTCCTTAAATTTATCAAAGGCTTCAGATTTATGTTTCATAAGATACACACATCCGAACCTAGATAAATCATCTGTAAAAGTGATAAAATATGAGTATCCACCTCTGGCCTGAGTTGTCATTGGACCACATACATCAGTATGTATAAGTCCTAATAACTCAGTTGACCTTTCTCCATGTCCAGTAAATGGAATCTTGGTCATCTTACCCATGAGACATGATTCGCAAGTTCCTAATGATTCATACTCATAAGGATCGAGGAATTTTTCCTTGTATAACTTGCTTATCCTAGACTCATTAACATGACCAAGTCGATGATGCCAAAGTAAAGTATCATTAAAGTCTTCTCTTTTTCTTTTATTATTGACATGAAAAACACTATCATTGGAAGAAATAGTTAAGAGCCCATTGCTAAATATGCCAGAACAAACAAATTCATTAGATAACACTATCGAGCAACCAGTGCTCGTTACATCCATTACATATCCTTGTTTTAATAACAAAGAAATAGATATAATGTTCCTAATAATCTTAGGCATATAATATCAATTTTCTAACTCCAAGATCTTCCCTGAAGGCAACTTCAGAATATAGGTCCCTACAGCTTCTGCTTGGATGATATCACCACTAGCACCATAGAGATTGAAGTCACCTTCCTTCAATACTTTAAGCTTGTGGAGGTCCTGCAAAGATTTGCATATATGGTAACCACAAACGGTATCCAATACCCAAGTATTTGATATAGATGAATTTAATGTCAATATAGCATGTATCTCATACATACCTTTTGGCGCATCTGATGCATCAGGCTTCACAGTTGTAAGGTAAGCCTTGCAATTCCTTATCCAATGTCCCGCTTTGCCACAAAAGAAACAGGTCGACTGTTTGGAAGCCTTCTTTCCTTTCTTATTCTTATTGATGCCACTCTTAGGGTTTAGCCTCCTATTAAAACCCTTTTTGCCTGATTTCTTCTTATTGGTCTTATCAACAAGAAGAAGTGGAGCATTTTCTTTCTTAACGTGGCTCTCCACTATTTTTAACATATTTTAAAGCTCAGGCAAGGAAGTGTTCAGTTTGTTCATGTGATAATTCAAGACAAACTGAGAAAATGACTCTGGGAGTGATTACAGGATTAAATCCTGATTCAGCTCCCCATCCATGATAAAACCTAATTGACCCAATCTGGTGATTAAGTCAATTACCTTCAGAACATGATCCTGAACGGATGTTCCCTCTGTCATCCTAGCACGGAATAACTGCTTAGATATTTCATATCTAGCAGTTCTACTATGTTCTCCATAAAGCTCTTTTAAATTGAGCATTATGGATTGAGTATCCATGCTATCATGCTGTCTCTGTAACTCATTGGTCATAGAGGCTAGTATGATACACTTGACAGTGAGGGAGTCATTCTGCCACATTTTGTATGTGGCCATATCTTCCTGTGTGGCAACGTCCCCTAGTGGATTAAGACTAGGGGTGTCAAGAATATTTGAAAGTTTTTCTGAACTCAGCACAATCTCTAAATTTCTCAACCAGTCCACATAGTTCGGACCAGTCAGTTTGTTGGTATCTAAGAAACTTTGTAGTGATAATGAAGATGCCATTTATCTACATTTAATAAAGAACACTGCATAAGCAAACAACCATGAAATGACTTATATAATTAAATTAGGTCTTCAATTTAATTATGTCTCCCACTATTTTATCAAAAATCATAGCCCTCACTATGATAATCGAGAAGAACCCTGATCGGTTTTTCTTAGTGAGATTGAGATCCTAATAAATTATAAAAGATCTTGCAGAAAACACAACAAATCTTTTATAAGCTCAAAGGTAGGAAACTCTTCCAATTATATCTCATATAATTCTCAAGAAGTAACTTGGCCTCTAGAACATTATTAGTCTTGCAGAAAACACAACAAACCATAATGTTCTAGTTAAGTCAAGACCCTTTCATTTCTATACAGTCAATACTCAAATATAATGCCCTTGAAAATAACACAACAAAGCATTATACTGAATATACTGTAAGCATATCTATGCACTACACTAGTATTATGTCAATCACCATATTAGGTCTTGCAGATAACACAACAAACCTAATGTGGTTCATAACACAATAATAATCTAGCATGAAGGAAGGCCAATATATAGTATTTTTAACACTAAGCATTTTAGTCAAGATTTAAATTTAATCAAATCGGCCAGGCAAGTGGAAGAGATGTGGGAGTCCCCACGTTGCTTTCCTAGACACCAATAAAAATTGGCCAGGTCAGTCAACAGAACCAATTAAAAACCATAATTCTCTTTACCTTCCTAGAACCACCTTTCTAGACACCGAATGATCAATTGTACATCATGACTAGTGATGCTTATTAGTTAAATATACTAAGACTTAATATAATTTTTAATATGAGGGATTTATAAATTGCCAGCACATTCTTATAGAACGTATCACAATCAACATATCACTCTTATAAATAAATAAATATGTGCTAAGTGTGTCATCATACTAAGACAACCATTTACCATATAATGGATCCACCATTATGCCAGGGTAACCTTATTTCAGTATGATGACTTCAAAACTAAACATATCTCTATAATAATTAGGGTTTGAGTGAAAAACCCTAACTAGTGGCATACATCAAAACATATATGCAATCAAAGATATGCTAAGTGTAGTAGCATATTAGGATTTAAAAAAACCCTAATATGTGACATACAAACTATCATAGATTATAGTCCTAACTAAGGTTGCTCTGATACCACTGTAGGGTTCTGGTGCAACGCAGCGAAAGGGTAATTTCAAAATTGAAACTAAATTCACACCAAAAACCCTAATCCAGGAACTCCTTAAGACTAGAATATATGACAAGCATATCTATGCAAATTAGGATTAGGGTACCAACCTTTAATTGCTTATTCCAACAAACTTGAAGTTGAAGGGGCTAACTGAATTCACCAGGCGTCCAGGTGTCCGCCCTCCAATGGTGATCCACACAGAGCAATGATCAAGAACACTATCTTCTTGTCCAATGGTTCCTCCTATTGAGTTCTTCTTCCTAGAACTCAATTCTTCGGATTATGGCTAGAATTTTTCCACACAAGAGGTTGCCTCCCTTTCTTTGATCTCTTCTCCTCCTTCCACTAAGACCTGGACCCTCTAAGACACCCTTGTCTTGAAGATAAGACCTTGTCCTAAGAGGATTTAGGCTTGTCTTAAATTGGAGGAGAAATTAAGACAAGAATGTCTTAATGTAAGAAAGAAAGGAAAGAATAAAATCAGAACTCTTTCTTTCCTTTACCGTCGGAGACCTTCTTATTTATTCTTGTTCAGCAACAAAGTTTCGACAGAGGAGTCATCTGTAAAGGAAACAATGTAAAACAAGAAAAGAGGGAAGGAGTCTTTTGGAGAGGAAGAAGAAAAATAAAAGCATTACACGTTTCTGATTTTTCCTGACCCCTTAAATAGATTTCAGATAGGCGGCCTCACATCTCTCCGTAAACTCCTTCTCACGCCCTTCTCATTTTCTCACGCCCCTTCCCTCCTTCTCATGGCCTTCCAGATTAAATCCCACGGCCTTTCTTAAAGGAAAAGTCGCGATGTTTTTAAAAGAAAGGAGTCGCGAATTTAAATCTCCGAAGAGATGTTATTTCGTGCAACCGGGAAGCAACAAGTGCTTTCTTCCTTTCTTAAAAACCCATCAACCATTAGATTCCCATCCAAGGGGGCACATCTGAGGCGCTAAAGGAGAGAAAGAATGCCACCCCATATAAAAATATCGGAGAATTATATGGAGCGCACCAAGAGTCCATGCGCTATGGACTCTTCCAAATGGCGCGCCAAGAGTCCATTAGCGCATGGACTCTTGGCATTTTGGTGCGAAAACTCAAAGGAGCGGGTGGAGGGGCTAGCCTACATACTTGCTTAGCCAATATGGTTAGCCATAATCCCTATAAACTCAATTAGGATCCAATTAGATCCAATTAGAACCCAAATTGAACCAATCCGGAACCCTAATTCGAATCTAATTCGAATAGAAGCTAGGATTTGCAACACCTGCTAGAGTGTCATCATGCAAAATGATTTAATTACAAAATTAAACCCTTGATCAATTCTCTTAAATGTGTGACCCATTGGGTTCCACATCTAGCCAGTAGTGGGTTCGAATACAAGTTGACCTAATTTGATTAGAACTCTTTTTAATCGATTTAGGTCAAACCAGGCTTACCCGATTATCATCAATTAGGACTTCTCCTAATAAGTGATCATTCAATTTAATCAACCCACAAGACAAGATTGAAGTCTAGCAACGTGTCATGTCTACCTAGAAGATATGGAAATTCTGGTGAAATACCAAAAATATCCTTCAGTAGAAAGTTACCGTATAATTAAATCCTTTGCTCAGCCTGCACCCAGAATATAATTATGGATATGGATATATGTCAACTCCAATATTATATTCGTTTCTAGCTCAATCTTACATTGATGATTCAATTATCTTGATATTAGAAATCATCTCTAATATCTTTACTTTGATCAAAGATTCCCTGCATCATCATCCGATTGATAACTAGCTGGATGCAATCTCCTCTTACTAAGAGTAATCATTCCTTGTTGACCTACTCATTACCTTCTTATCCAATTCACCATTCCTAGTATCAATCCTGTGCATGACTCAGTGTCATGATTAGAATTGAACCAAAGCATGGTTTCATGTACATAAGGTACTTATGACAGTCTTAGGTCAAAGGATTACTTGTACCACTCCCATTATGAGAACCTTCTATTGACATGTAGCTAAGACTCCATTAGATGTTCTCAAGTTGGATCATATCAGTGAACTAATTCTCTAATGAGCACCCACATCCTAGTATTAGTATGATACACAAGTGACTTTGAGAGCAGTCACCCTATTCAGTATACATAGGATGTGCTAGTCTTACCAGAAAAACCCTGATCCCCTACTCAAGGTTCCTTTGACTAAAATATTTTAGATTAAGGTTTTAAGACTTTAGGTCCCACTGATATGATCTCATCATAACCCTAAAATCATAGCCCTAATCTATGGGGTTCATCATATAATAATAAACACAGTATATGATGAAAAATAATGCCTTTATTAGAATATTGTCAATTACAATGGTTTGGGAGATACAACATAGATTGGCTTGTAGGGCATATCCCTTTCAATCTCCCACTTGTACTAAAGACAATCGCCTTTGAATCTTAGTCCCATACACTCGAGGTGGCGATCAAACTCTCGCTGTGGTAGAGCCTTAGTGAACGGGTCTGCTATATTGTTCTTTGTATCAATTCTATTTATGTAGACATCTTGTCTCTCTACTATTTCTTGGATGAGATGGAAGCGTCTCAGAATGTGCTTGGACTTATGATGAGCTCTTGGTTCCTTAGCTTGAGCAATTGCTCCAGTGTTGTCACAGTAAAGTGGAACTGGGTTTTCAATCTCAGGAACAACACCCAACTCTGTGATGAACTTCTTCATCCAGACTGCTTCCTTGATGGCTTCACTGACAGCTATGTATTCTGCCTCTGTGGTTGAGTCAGCTACAGTCTGCTGCTTGGTACTCTTCCAACTCACTGCTCCACCATTTAGAGTAAAAACATATCCCAAAATGGATTTGCTATCATCAGGGTCTGATTGAAAACTAGAATCAGAATAAGCTTCTAGTTTAAGATCAGAACCACCATAAACCAAAAAAATATCCTTAGTCCTTCTCAGGTACTTAATAATATTTTTAACTGCTTTCCAATGATCCTCTCCTGGATCAGCCTGAAACCTACCGACAATGCCTAAAGCATATGCCACATCAGGCATGGTACATAACATGGCATACATTATGGACCCTATTACCGAAGCATAAGGTATAGAATTCATTCTATTTCTTTCTTCAGGTGTCTTAGGAGATATCCTTTTAGAATGATGTATGCCTTGACTCATGGGAAGATAACCTCTTTTACTTCCATCCATGCTGAATCTTTTCAGCACTAAGTCAATGTACCTAGATTGGGATAAACCTAGCATCCTCTTAGATCTATCTCTATAGATCTTAATACCTAGTATATAGGATTCTTCTCCCAAATCTTTCATGGAAAACTGGTTTGATAGCCAAACCTTGACTGATTGCAACATTGGGATATCATTGCCAATGAGGAGTATGTCATCTACATACAGAACCAAAAAGACTATGGCACTCCCACTAGTCTTCTTATAAACACTGGGTTCATCCATATTTTTGATAAAACAAAACCTTTTAAAAGTTTCATCAAAGCGGATGTTCCAACTCCTTGAAGCTTGCTTTAATCCATAAATGGATTTCTTTAGCTTGCATACTTGATTAGGTTTATTTTTTGAAATAAAACCTTATGGTTGTGACATGTAGACTTCTTCCTCAAGGAAACCATTGAGGAATGCAGTCTTCACATCCATCTGCCAGATCTCATTATCGTTGTATGCTGCTATAGCAATAAAATCCGGATTGATTTGATCATGGCAACAGGTGAGAATGTTTCATCATAATCAATTCCCTGTTTTTGTCTAAAACCTTTTGCCACTAATCTGGCTTTATAGGTTTCAACTTGGCCATCAGCCCCAATCTTTTTCTTATAGACCTATTTGCACCCAATAGGATTAACACCGTCTGGTGCATCGACCAAAGACCATACTTGGTTTACATACACAGAGTCTATCTCGGATTCCATGGCTTCTTGCCATCTATCTGAATCAGTACTCAAGATAGCTTCCGTATAGGCTAGAGGTTCATCATTTTGAATGACTTGGGCTTCATTATTTTCAATAATAAACCCATACCTCTCAGGTGCCCGTGGCACTCTATTAGACCTACGGGGAGGAGTTTTGTGTTCTGGTTCTATCCTAACTATATGTTCTAATGGTTGAGAACTGTCTATCTGTGTTTCTTGTACTTCTCCAAGTTCAATAGTTCTACCATTGCCCTTTTCTAAAATAAACTCTTTTTCTAGAAAAGTGGCATGTTTGCTGACAAAAATCTTTTGTTCAGTTGGATGGTAAAACAGATATCCTCTACCCTCTCTAGGATATCCTATAAATAGACATTTATCCGCTTTAGGTTCCAACTTATGTCCAAAATTTCTTTTAACATAAGCTGGGCATCCCCATACCTTAAAATATTTAAGATATGATTTCTTTCCACTCCAAATTTTATATGGAGTACTAACAACAGATTTAGAAAGTACTTTGTTCAGAATGTAAACAGCAGTTTCTAGGACATGACCCCAAAAGAAAATGGATAAATTTATGAAGCACATCATGGATCGTACCATATCTAATAAGGTACGATTCCTCCTTTCTGCTATACCATTTAGCTGTGGTGTATAAGGAGGGGTCCATTCAGAAAGAATTCCATTAACTTTAAGATAGTCTAAAAACTCCGTGGATAAGTATTCTCCTCCTCGATCAGAACGAAGAACTTTAATACTTTTCCCGGTTTGTTTTTCGACCATACTTTGATACTCCTTAAATTTATCAAAGGCTTCAGATTTATGTTTCATAAGATACACACATCCGAACCTAGATAAATCATCTGTAAAAGTGATAAAATATGAGTATCCACCTCTGGCCTGAGTTGTCATTGGACCACATACATCAGTATGTATAAGTCCTAATAACTCAGTTGACCTTTCTCCATGTCCAGTAAATGGAGTCTTGGTCATCTTACCCATGAGACATGATTCGCAAGTTCCTAATGATTCATACTCATAAGGATCAAGGAATTTTTCCTTGTATAACTTGCTTATCCTAGACTCATTAACATGACCAAGTCGATGATGCCAAAGTAAAGTATCATTAAAGTCTTCTCTTTTTCTTTTATTATTGACATGAAAAACACTATTATTGGAAGAAATAGTTAAGAGCCCATTTCTAAATATGCCAGAACAAACAAATTCATTAGATAACACTATCGAGCAACCAGTGCTCGTTACATCCATTACATATCCTTGTTTTAATAACAAAGGAATAGATATAATGTTCCTAATAATCTTAGGCATATAATAAAAATTTTCTAACTCCAAGATCTTCCCTGAAGGCAACTTCAGAATATAGGTCCCTACAGCTTCTGCTTGGATGATATCACCACTAGCACCATAGAGATTGAAGTCTCCTTCCTTCAATACTTTAAGCTTGTGGAGGTCCTGCAAAGATTTACATATATGGTAACCACAAGCGGTATCCAATACCCAAGTATTTGATATAGATGAATTTAATGTCAATATAGCATGTATCTCATACATACCTTTTGGCACATCTGATGCATCAGGCTTCACAGTTGCAAGGTAAGCCTTGCAATTCCTTATCCAATGTCCTGCTTTGCCGCAAAAGAAACAGGTCGACTGTTTGGAAGCCTTCTTTCCTTTCTTATTCTTATTGATGCCACTCTTAGGGTTTAGCCTCCTATTAAAACCCTTTTTGCCTGATTTCTTCTTATTGGTCTTATCAACAAGAACAAGTGGAGCCTTTTCTTTCTTAACGTGGCTCTCCGCTGTTTTTAACATATTTTAAAGCTCAGGCAAGGAAGTGTTCAGTTTGTTCATATGATAATTCAAGACAAACTGAGAAAATGACTCCGGGAGTGATTGCAGGATTAAATCCTGATTCAACTCCCCATCCATGATAAAACCTAATTGACCCAATCTGGTGATTAAGTCAATTAACTTCAGAACATGATCATGAACGGATGTTCCCTCTATCATCCTAGCATGGAATAACTGCTTAGATATTTCATATCTAGCAGTTCTACTATGTTCTCCATAAAGCTCTTTTAAATTGAGCATTATGGATTGAGTATCCATGCTATCATGCTGTCTCTGTAACTCATTGGTCGTAGAGGCTAGTATGATACACATGACAGTGAGGGAGTCATTCTGCCACATTTGTATGTGGCCATATCTTCCTATGTGGCATCGTCCCCTAGTGGATTAAGACTAGGGGTGTCAAAAATATAAGAAAGTTTTTCTGAACTCAGCACAATCTTTAAATTTCTCAACCAGTCCATATAGTTCGGACCAGTCAGTTTATTGGTATCTAAGATACTTTGTAGTGATAATGAAGATGCCATTTATCTACATTTAATAAAGAACAATGCATAAGCAAACAACCATGAAATGACTTATATAATTAAATTAGGTCTTCAATTTAATTATGTCTCCCACTATTTTATCAAAAATCATAGCCCTCACTATGATAATCGAGAAGAACCCTGATCGATTTTTCTTAGTGGGACTGAGATCCTAATAAATTATAAAAGATCTTACAGAAAACACAACAAATCTTTTATAAGCTCAAAGGTAGGAAACTCTTCCAATTATATCTCATATAATTCTCAAGAAGTAACTTAGCCTCTAGAACATTATTAGTCTTGTAGAAAACACAATAAACCATAATGTTCTAGTTAAGTCAAGACCCTTTCATTTCTATACAGTCAATACTCAAATATAATGCCCTTGCAAATAACACAACAAAGCATTATACTGAATATACTGTAAGCATATCTATGCACTACACTAGTATTATGTCAATCACCATATTAGGTCTTGCAGATAACACAACAAACCTATTGTGGTTCATAACACAATAATGATCCAGCATGAAGGAAGGCCAATATATAGTATTTTTAACACTAAGCATTTTATTCAAGATTTAAATTTAATCAAATCGGTCAGGCAAGTGGAAGAGATGTGGGAGTCCCCCCGTTGCTTTCCTAGACACCAATAAAAATTGACCAGGTCAGTCAACGGAACCAATTAAAAACCACAATTCTATTTACCTTCCCAGAACCACCTTTCTAGACACCGAATGATCAATTGTACATCATGACTAGTGATGCTTATTAGTTAAATATACTAAGACTTAATATAATTTTTAAGAGGAGGGATTTATAAATTGCCAGCACATTCTTATAGAACGTATCACAATCAACATATCACTCTTATAAATAAACAAATATGTGCTAAGTGTGTCATCATACTAGGACAACCATTTACCACATAATGGATCCACCATTATGCCAGGGCAACCTTATTTCAGTATGATGACTTCAAAACTAAACATATCTCTATAATAATTAGGGTTTGAGTGAAAAACCCTAACTAGTGGCATACATCAAAACATATATGCAATCAAAGATATGCTAAGTGTAGTAGCATATTAGGATTTAAAAAAACTCTAATATGTGACATACAAACTATCATAGATTATAGTCCTAATTAAGGTTGCTCTGATACCACTGTAGGGTTCTGGTGCAACGCAGCAGAAGGGTAATTTCAAAATTGAAACTAAATTCACACCAAAAACCCTAATCCAGGAACTCCTTAAGACTAGAATATATGACAAGCATATCTATGCAAATTAGGATTAGGGTACCAACCTTAATTGCTTATTCCAACAAACTTGAAGTTGAGGGGGCTAACTGAATTCACCAGGCGTCCAGGTGTCCGCCCTCCAATGGTGATCCACACAGAGCAATGATCAAGAACACTATCTTCTTGTCCAATGGTTCCTCCTATTGAGTTCTTCTTCCTAGAACTCAATTCTTCGGATTATGGCTAGAATTTTTCCACACAAGAGGTTGCCTCCCTTTCTTTATCTCTTCTCCTCCTTCCACTAAGACCTGGACCCTCTAAGACACCCTTGTCTTGAAGATAAGACCTTGTCCTAAGAGGATTTAGGCTTGTCTTAAATTGGAGGAGAAATTAAGACAAGAATGTCTTAATGTAAGAAAGAAAGGAAAGAATAAAATCAGAACTCTTTCTTTCCTTTACCGTCGGAGACCTTCTTATTTATTCTTGTTCAGCAACAAAGTTTCGACAGAGGAGTCATCTGTAAAGGAAACAATGTAAAACAAGAAAAGAGGGAAGGAGTCTTTTGGAGAGGAAGAAGAAAAATAAAAGCATTACACGTTTCTGATTTTTCCTGACCCCTTAAATAGATTTCAGATAGGCGGCCTCACATCTCTCCGTAAACTCCTTCTCACGCCCTTCTCATTTTCTCACGCCCCTTCCCTCCTTCTCATGGCCTTCCAGATTAAATCCCACGGCCTTTCTTAAAGGAAAAGTCGCGATGTTTTTAAAAGAAAGGAGTCGCGAATTTAAATCTCCGAAGAGATGTTATTTCGTGCAACCGGGAAGCAACAAGTGCTTTCTTCCTTTCTTAAAAACCCATCAACCATTAGATTCCCATCCAAGGGGGCACATCTGAGGCGCTAAAGGAGAGAAAGAATGCCACCCCATATAAAAATATCGGAGAATTATATGGAGCGCACCAAGAGTCCATGCGCCATGGACTCTTCCAAATGGCGCGCCAAGAGTCCATTAGCGCATGG
The DNA here is from genome assembly GCA_021397845.1 of Areca catechu. Taxonomy (NCBI): domain Eukaryota; kingdom Viridiplantae; phylum Streptophyta; class Magnoliopsida; order Arecales; family Arecaceae; genus Areca; species Areca catechu. The sequence goes on along the minus strand of CM038053.1, from coordinate 140,243,174 downwards.
ACTCTTGGCATTTTGGTGCGAAAACTCAAAGGAGCGGGTGGAGGGGCTAGCCTACATACTTGCTTAGCCAATATGGTTAGCCATAATCCCTATAAACTCAATTAGGATCTAATTAGATCCAATTAGAACCCAAATTGAACCAATCCGGAACCCTAATTCGAATCTAATTCGAATAGAAGCTAGGATTTGCAACACCTGCTAGAGTGTCATCATGCAAAATGATTTAATTACAAAATTAAACCCTTGATCAATTCTCTTAAATGTGTGACCCATTGGGTTCCACATCTAGCCAGTAGTGGGTTCGAATACAAGTTGACCTAATTTGATTAGAACTCTTTTTAATCGATTTAGGTCAAACCAGGCTTACCCGATTATGATCAATTAGGACTTCTCCTAATAAGTGATCATTCAATTTAATCAACCCACAAGACAAGATTGAAGTCTAGCAACGTGTCATGTCTACCCGGAAGATATGGAAATTCTGGTGAAATACCAAAAATACCTTCAGTAGAAAGTTACCGTATAATTAAATCCTTTGCTCAGCCTGCACCCAGAATATAATTATGGATATGGATATATGTCAACTCCAATATTATATTCGTTTCTAGCTCAATCTTACATTGATGATTCAATTATCTTGATATTAGAAATCATCTCTAATATCTTTACTTTGATCAAAGATTCCCTGCATCATCATCCGATTGATAACTAGCTGGATGCAATCTCCTCTTACTAAGAGTAATCATTCCTTGTTGACCTACTCATTACCTTCATATCCAATTCACCATTCCTAGTATCAATCCTGTGCATGACTCAGTGTCATGATTAGAATTGAACCAAAGCATGGTTTCATGTACATAAGGTACTTATGACAGTCTTAGGTCAAAGGATTACTTGTACCACTCCCATTATGAGAACCTTCTATTGACATGTAGCTAAGACTCCATTAGATGTTCTCAAGTTGGATCATATCAGTGAACTATTCTCTAATGAGCACCCACATCCTAGTATTAGTATGATACACAAGTGACTTTGAGAGCAGTCACCCTATTCAGTATACATAGGATGTGCTAGTCTTACCAGAAAAACCCTGATCCCCTACTCAAGGTTCCTTTGACTAAAAATATTTTAGATTAAGGTTTTAAGACTTTAGGTCCCACTGATATGATCTCATCATAACCCTAAAATCATAGCCCTAATCTATGGGGTTCATCATATAATAATAAACACAGCATATGATGAAAAATAATGCCTTTATTAGAATATTGTCAATTACAATGGTTTGGGAGATACAACATAGATTGGCTTGTAGGGCATATCCCTTTCAATCTCCCACTTGTACTAAAGACAATCGCCTTTGAATCTTAGTCCCATACACTCGAGGTGGCGATCAAACTCTCGCTGTGGTAGAGCCTTAGTGAACGGGTCTGCTATATTGTTCTTTGTATCAATTCTATTTATGTAGACATCTTGTCTCTCTACTATTTCTTGGATGAGATGGAAGCGTCTCAGAATGTGCTTGGACTTATGATGAGCTCTTGGTTCCTTAGCTTGAGCAATTGCTCCAGTGTTGTCACAGTAAAGTGGAACTGGGTTTTCAATCTCAGGAACAACACCCAACTCTGTGATGAACTTCTTCATCCAGACTGCTTCCTTGATGGCTTCACTGACAGCTATGTATTCTGCCTCTGTGGTTGAGTCAGCTACAGTCTGCTGCTTGGTACTCTTCCAACTCACTGCTCCACCATTTAGAGTAAAAACATATCCCAAAATGGATTTGCTATCATCAGGGTCTGATTGAAAACTAGAATCAGAATAAGCTTCTAGTTTAAGATCAGAACCACCATAAACCAAAAAAATATCCTTAGTCCTTCTCAGGTACTTAATAATATTTTTAACTGCTTTCCAATGATCCTCTCCTGGATCAGCCTGAAACCTACCGACAATGCCTAAAGCATATGCCACATCAGGCATGGTACATAACATGGCATACATTATGGACCCTATTACCGAAGCATAAGGTATAGAATTCATTCTATTTCTTTCTTCAGGTGTCTTAGGAGATATCCTTTTAGAATGATGTATGCCTTGACTCATGGGAAGATAACCTCTTTTACTTCCATCCATGCTGAATCTTTTCAGCACTAAGTCAATGTACCTAGATTGGGATAAACCTAGCATCCTCTTAGATCTATCTCTATAGATCTTAATACCTAGTATATAGGATTCTTCTCCCAAATCTTTCATGGAAAACTGGTTTGATAGCCAAACCTTGACTGATTGCAACATTGGGATATCATTGCCAATGAGGAGTATGTCATCTACATACAGAACCAAAAAGACTATGGCACTCCCACTAGTCTTCTTATAAACACTGGGTTCATCCATATTTTTGATAAAACAAAACCTTTTAAAAGTTTCATCAAAGCGGATGTTCCAACTCCTTGAAGCTTGCTTTAATCCATAAATGGATTTCTTTAGCTTGCATACTTGATTAGGTTTATTTTTTGAAATAAAACCTTATGGTTGTGACATGTAGACTTCTTCCTCAAGGAAACCATTGAGGAATGCAGTCTTCACATCCATCTGCCAGATCTCATTATCGTTGTATGCTGCTATAGCAATAAAATCCGGATTGATTTGATCATGGCAACAGGTGAGAATGTTTCATCATAATCAATTCCCTGTTTTTGTCTAAAACCTTTTGCCACTAATCTAGCTTTATAGGTTTCAACTTGGCCATCAGCCCCAATCTTTTTCTTATAGACCTATTTGCACCCAATAGGATTAACACCGTCTGGTGCATCGACCAAAGACCATACTTGGTTTACATACACAGAGTCTATCTCGGATTCCATGGCTTCTTGCCATCTATCTGAATCAGTACTCAAGATAGCTTCCGTATAGGCTAGAGGTTCATCATTTTGAATGACTTGGGCTTCATTATTTTCAATAATAAACCCATACCTCTCAGGTGCCCGTGGCACTCTATTAGACCTACGGGGAGGAGTTTTGTGTTCTGGTTCTATCCTAACTATATGTTCTAATGGTTGAGAACTGTCTATCTGTGTTTCTTGTACTTCTCCAAGTTCAATAGTTCTACCATTGCCCTTTTCTAAAATAAACTCTTTTTCTAGAAAAGTGGCATGTTTGCTGACAAAAATCTTTTGTTCAGTTGGATGGTAAAACAGATATCCTCTACCCTCTCTAGGATATCCTATAAATAGACATTTATCCGCTTTAGGTTCCAACTTATGTCCAAAATTTCTTTTAACATAAGCTGGGCATCCCCATACCTTAAAATATTTAAGATATGATTTCTTTCCACTCCAAATTTTATATGGAGTACTAACAACAGATTTAGAAAGTACTTTGTTCAGAATGTAAACAGCAGTTTCTAGGACATGACCCCAAAAGAAAATGGATAAATTTATGAAGCACATCATGGATCGTACCATATCTAATAAGGTACGATTCCTCCTTTCTGCTATACCATTTAGCTGTGGTGTATAAGGAGGGGTCCATTCAGAAAGAATTCCATTAACTTTAAGATAGTCTAAAAACTCCGTGGATAAGTATTCTCCTCCTCGATCAGAACGAAGAACTTTAATACTTTTCCCGGTTTGTTTTTCGACCATACTTTGATACTCCTTAAATTTATCAAAGGCTTCAGATTTATGTTTCATAAGATACACACATCCGAACCTAGATAAATCATCTGTAAAAGTGATAAAATATGAGTATCCACCTCTGGCCTGAGTTGTCATTGGACCACATACATCAGTATGTATAAGTCCTAATAACTCAGTTGACCTTTCTCCATGTCCAGTAAATGGAGTCTTGGTCATCTTACCCATGAGACATGATTCGCAAGTTCCTAATGATTCATACTCATAAGGATCAAGGAATTTTTCCTTGTATAACTTGCTTATCCTAGACTCATTAACATGACCAAGTCGATGATGCCAAAGTAAAGTATCATTAAAGTCTTCTCTTTTTCTTTTATTATTGACATGAAAAACACTATTATTGGAAGAAATAGTTAAGAGCCCATTTCTAAATATGCCAGAACAAACAAATTCATTAGATAACACTATCGAGCAACCAGTGCTCGTTACATCCATTACATATCCTTGTTTTAATAACAAAGGAATAGATATAATGTTCCTAATAATCTTAGGCATATAATAAAAATTTTCTAACTCCAAGATCTTCCCTGAAGGCAACTTCAGAATATAGGTCCCTACAGCTTCTGCTTGGATGATATCACCACTAGCACCATAGAGATTGAAGTCTCCTTCCTTCAATACTTTAAGCTTGTGGAGGTCCTGCAAAGATTTACATATATGGTAACCACAAGCGGTATCCAATACCCAAGTATTTGATATAGATGAATTTAATGTCAATATAGCATGTATCTCATACATACCTTTTGGCACATCTGATGCATCAGGCTTCACAGTTGCAAGGTAAGCCTTGCAATTCCTTATCCAATGTCCTGCTTTGCCGCAAAAGAAACAGGTCGACTGTTTGGAAGCCTTCTTTCCTTTCTTATTCTTATTGATGCCACTCTTAGGGTTTAGCCTCCTATTAAAACCCTTTTTGCCTGATTTCTTCTTATTGGTCTTATCAACAAGAACAAGTGGAGCCTTTTCTTTCTTAACGTGGCTCTCCGCTGTTTTTAACATATTTTAAAGCTCAGGCAAGGAAGTGTTCAGTTTGTTCATATGATAATTCAAGACAAACTGAGAAAATGACTCCGGGAGTGATTGCAGGATTAAATCCTGATTCAACTCCCCATCCATGATAAAACCTAATTGACCCAATCTGGTGATTAAGTCAATTAACTTCAGAACATGATCATGAACGGATGTTCCCTCTATCATCCTAGCATGGAATAACTGCTTAGATATTTCATATCTAGCAGTTCTACTATGTTCTCCATAAAGCTCTTTTAAATTGAGCATTATGGATTGAGTATCCATGCTATCATGCTGTCTCTGTAACTCATTGGTCGTAGAGGCTAGTATGATACACATGACAGTGAGGGAGTCATTCTGCCACATTTGTATGTGGCCATATCTTCCTATGTGGCATCGTCCCCTAGTGGATTAAGACTAGGGGTGTCAAAAATATAAGAAAGTTTTTCTGAACTCAGCACAATCTTTAAATTTCTCAACCAGTCCATATAGTTCGGACCAGTCAGTTTATTGGTATCTAAGATACTTTGTAGTGATAATGAAGATGCCATTTATCTACATTTAATAAAGAACAATGCATAAGCAAACAACCATGAAATGACTTATATAATTAAATTAGGTCTTCAATTTAATTATGTCTCCCACTATTTTATCAAAAATCATAGCCCTCACTATGATAATCGAGAAGAACCCTGATCGATTTTTCTTAGTGGGACTGAGATCCTAATAAATTATAAAAGATCTTACAGAAAACACAACAAATCTTTTATAAGCTCAAAGGTAGGAAACTCTTCCAATTATATCTCATATAATTCTCAAGAAGTAACTTAGCCTCTAGAACATTATTAGTCTTGTAGAAAACACAATAAACCATAATGTTCTAGTTAAGTCAAGACCCTTTCATTTCTATACAGTCAATACTCAAATATAATGCCCTTGCAAATAACACAACAAAGCATTATACTGAATATACTGTAAGCATATCTATGCACTACACTAGTATTATGTCAATCACCATATTAGGTCTTGCAGATAACACAACAAACCTATTGTGGTTCATAACACAATAATGATCCAGCATGAAGGAAGGCCAATATATAGTATTTTTAACACTAAGCATTTTATTCAAGATTTAAATTTAATCAAATCGGTCAGGCAAGTGGAAGAGATGTGGGAGTCCCCCCGTTGCTTTCCTAGACACCAATAAAAATTGACCAGGTCAGTCAACGGAACCAATTAAAAACCATAATTCTATTTACCTTCCCAGAACCACCTTTCTAGACACCGAATGATCAATTGTACATCATGACTAGTGATGCTTATTAGTTAAATATACTAAGACTTAATATAATTTTTAAGAGGAGGGATTTATAAATTGCCAGCACATTCTTATAGAACGTATCACAATCAACATATCACTCTTATAAATAAACAAATATGTGCTAAGTGTGTCATCATACTAGGACAACCATTTACCACATAATGGATCACCATTATGCCAGGGCAACCTTATTTCAGTATGATGACTTCAAAACTAAACATATCTCTATAATAATTAGGGTTTGAGTGAAAAACCCTAACTAGTGGCATACATCAAAACATATATGCAATCAAAGATATGCTAAGTGTAGTAGCATATTAGGATTTAAAAAAACTCTAATATGTGACATACAAACTATCATAGATTATAGTCCTAATTAAGGTTGCTCTGATACCACTGTAGGGTTCTGGTGCAACGCAGCAGAAGGGTAATTTCAAAATTGAAACTAAATTCACACCAAAAACCCTAATCCAGGAACTCCTTAAATAAGACTAGAATATATGACAAGCATATCTATGCAAATTAGGATTAGGGTACCAACCTGTAATCGCTTATTCCAACAAACTTGAAGTTGAAGGGGCTAACTGAATTCACCAGGCATCCAGGTGTCCGCCCTCCGATGGTGATCCACACAGAGCAATGATCAAGAACACTATCTTCTTGTCCAATGGTTCCTCCTATTGAGTTCTTCTTCCTATAACTCAATTCTTCCGATTATGGCTGAAATTCTTCCACACAAGAGGTTGTCTCCCTTTCTTTGATCTCTTCTCCTCCTTCCACTAAGACCTTGACCCTCTAAGACACCCTTGTCTTGAAGATAAGACCTTGTCCTAAGAGGATTTAGGCTTATCTTAAATTGGAGGAGAAATTAAGACAAGAATGTCTTAATGCAAGAAAGAAAGGAAAGAATAAAATCAGAACTCTTTCTTTCCTTTACCATCGGAGACCTTCTCTTTTATTCTTGTTCAGCAACAGAGTTTCGACAGAGGAGTCCTCTGTAAAGGAAACAATGTAAAACAAGAAAAGAGGGAAGGAGTCTTTTGGAGAGGAAGAAGAAAAATAAAAGCATTACATGGTTCTGATTTTTCCTGACCCCTTAAATAGATTTCAGATAGGCGCCCACACATCTCTCTGTAAACTTCTTCTCACGCCCTTCTCATTTTCTCACGCCCCTTCCCTCCTTCTCATGGCCTTCCAGATTAAATCCCACGGCCTTTCTTAAAGGAAAAGTCATGATGTTTTTAAAAGAAAGGAGTCGCGAATTTAAATCTCCGAAGAGATATTATTTCGCGCAACTGGGAAGCAACAAGTGCTTTCTTCCTTTCTTAAAAACCCATCAACCGTTAGATTCCCATCCAAGGGGGCACATCTAAGGCACTAAAGGAGAGAAAGAATGCCGCCCCATATAAAAACATCGAAAAATTATATGGAGCGCACCAAGAGTCCATGCGCCATGGACTCTTCCAAATGGCGCGCCAAGAGTCCATTAGCGCATGGACTCTTGGCATTTTGGCATGAAAACTCAAAGGAGCGGGTGGAGGGGCTAGCCTACATACTTGCTTAGCCAATAGGGTTAGCCATAATCCCTATAAACTCAATTAGGGTCTAATTAGATCCAATTAGAACCCAAATTGAACCAATCCGGAACCCTAATTCGCATTTAATTCGAATAGAAGCTAGGATTTGCAGCACCTGCTAGAGTGTCATCATGCAAAATGATTTAATTACAAAATTAAACCCTTGATCAATTCTCTTAAGTGTGTGACCCATTGAGTTCCACATCTAGCCAGTAGTGGGTTCGAATACAAGTTGACCTAATTTGATTAGAACTCTTTTTAATCGATTTAGGTCAAACCAGGCTTACACGATTATGATCAATTAGGACTCTTCCTAATAAGTGATCATTTAATTTAATCAACCCACAAGACAAGATTGACGTCTAGCAACGTGTCATGTCTACCCGGAAGATATGAAAATTCTGGTGAAATACCAAAAATACCCTTCAGTAGAAAGTTACCGTACAATTAAATCCTTCAATCAACCTGCACCCAGAATATAATTATGGATATGGATATATGTCAACTACAATATTATATTCATTTCTAGCTCAATCTTATATTGATGATTCAATTATCTTGATATTAGAAATCATCTCTAATATCTTTACTTTGATCAAAGATTTCCTGAATCATCATCCGATTGATAACTAGCTGGATGCAATCTCCTCTTACTAAGAGTGATCGATTCCTTGTTGACCTACTCATTACCTTCATATCCAATTCACCATTCCCAGTATCAATCCTGTGCATGACTCAGTGTCATGATTAGAATTGAATCAAAGCATGGTTTCATGTACATAAGGTACTTATGGCAGTCTTAGGTCAAAGGATTACTTGTACCACTCCCACTATGAGAACCTTCTATTGACATGTAGCTAAGACTCCATTAGATGTTCTCAAGTTGGATCATATCAGTGAACTCATTCTCTAATGAGCACCCACATCCTAGTATTAGTGTCATACACAAGTGACTGTGAGAGCAGTCACCCTATTCAGTATGCATAGGATGTGCTAGTCTTACCGGAAAAACCCTGATCCCCTACTCAAGGTTCCTTTGACTAGGAATATTTTAGATTAAGATTTTAAGACTTTAGGTCCCACTGGTATGATCTCATCATAACCCTAAAATCATAGCCCTAATCTTTGGGGATCATCATATAATAATAAACACAGCGTATGATGAAAAATAATGCCTTTATTAGAATATTATCAATTACAATGGTTTGGGAGATACAACATATATTGGCTTGTAGGGCATATCCCCTTCAGAAGGCTTCTCAAGTGCTATAACTGCAGCCGCCTGACAATGATTGGTATGTCATTAGTGTTGCTCTATTTTTAACTCTTTAATTTGAATTGTTCTAAGTATAGGAAGGGCTGTAACTTGGGGTTTGTTTAGATTTTTAGTGAGCTTTTAAAAACCAAGTGTGGGTTGTTAGTGAGCCTGGAAAAACTAACAGTGTACTAGGTTCTTGGTGATCCCGGAGTAAAACCAAGTTTGGGTTGTAGTTTGTGATCCCGGTGAAAAACAAACTGGCTGTATTCCAAGGTCAATATAGTAGAAATCCCAAGTAGTATCTTGGATAGTGGACGTAGGAGCTAGGTTGCTCCGAGCTACTATAATTTGCTTGTGTTTGTGCTTGTGTTGTTTGTGATTTTTATTTGCTTCCATATTTGATTCTTAACTTATATCACTCACCACACTAAGAATTCTAAAAAGAGCACATACTTGAAAAAACTTTAATTACCCAATTCATCCCCCCTCTTGGGTTGGCCACCTAGGCAACATATTCAATATGAAGGCAAGTAAGAGAGGTTACTTGTCCATGAGTCAAGGCATACATCTCCCCAAAAAGATGTTTCATAAGACATCAGAAGAAAGAGAGAGGATGAGTATGATTGATTCCTTATCAATTATGTATTCCATGTTAAGCACCAGGCCTGATGTTGCTTATGCCTTGGGCATGGTAAGCAAGTTCCAGGCTGATCAGGGAAGGATTATTAGAAAGCTGGAAAAAATATTCTAAAGTACATGAGAATGACTAAAGATGTTTTTTTAATATATGGTGGATTAGAGTTGAAACTAGAAGCGTAGAATCCACCTCGTTCGATAGATCATAGAAACACAAGGTGTTATCATCGAACAAGTAGATACAAAGAATAACATAGCAGACCCATTCACTAAAGCACTACCACAGCAGCAGTTTAATCGCCACTTAGATTGTTTGGGTGTAAGATACAAGGGTGATTAGCTTTAGTTCAAGCAGGAGATTGAAACAATTGCACCCTAAAAACCAATCTTTATATGGGCATTTTTATAATCTTTCAACTCATGTATGATATTATTTCTTAATAAAAAATAATTATTGATTCATCATACTACTGCATCTTATCAAGATTATGATGAACCACATAGGTTAAGGCAATGGAATTAGGGTTATGATGGAGATCATAATGGTGAGACCTACATCCCTATAAACCCTAATCTAAATGTTCATAGTTGTTGAATCATCGATTCACGGATCGATATTTTTGGAATGACTAGCATATCCTATGTATGCTCGATCAAGAGGTAGTTGGTCTCATAACCACTTATGTAGGGACACTAATATAAGGATGTGGGTGCTTATTAGGGTATGAGTTCACCGAACTAATCTACCTCGAGAACATCATACGGAGGTCTTACTATTTGTCAAAAGATGGTTCTCGTAGTGGGAGTTATGCAAGTGATCCTTAAACCTGAGATCACCATGATTTTTTATGCACATAAAGCCATGTTTTGGTTCATACTCATTCATGACAAAGAGTCATATACGGGGTGTTCTCGGATATGGTGGATTGTGCATGAAGGATGTGGGTGGATCAACAAGGAATCGTTCACTCCTAGTAAGAGGAGAACTTATCCCATGTAATCTCTTCGATTGTTGACTCAAAAAGTTTTTGATCAAAGGAGGATGAGATTATATAAGGTGTCTAATCTTTCATTGATCAAGTCTTCATTATTGAATTGATATTTGAAAAGATTAAGTGCTATGGTTTGACAATTCTCCATACCCATCACTTATTCGGGATAAAGGAAGACGAAGGATTAAATTATACGGTAACTTTCTACTAAAGGATATTTTGATAATTTCTACTAAATTCCTCATCTTCTAGATGGGCATGACATGTTGCGAGATGTCAATCATGTCTTATAAGTTTTCATGAATCAAATTGGTTGGATTCACGAGTCAATTTGGAAATTGGTTCGAATTGGCTAATTTGGGTTGGCTCGATTTGACCTAATTGGATCAATCAATTTTGACTAGATCGAAATAGCTTGGACCTGGACCTACTGCTGGGTATATGTGGAGCCTAAAAGGTCATACACAATAGGGAATTGGCCAAGGAAGTCAATTGGATTTTGGTTAGGGTCATTGGATCCTAATAGGCTATCTAATTTGCATACTAGCATATGAATGCTAGCCTAAATCCTAACCCAATTGGATTGGGTAAGTTAGCTTGCTGTTTGGGCTAACCAATTTTTATGGAACTTAGATTAGGTTGAGTCCTAATTGGGACAGTAATTATCTATATTTATCTATATTCTATTAGACTTTATCTTTGGATTATGGAAGAGTCCAAGTTGGATTAGACTCTTGGCGCTATATTGGCATGTGCTAAGATTAAGGGACACAAAAGGACCAAGAGTCCTTCTACCACTTAATCACATTGTCTAGATAAATACTAGGACACTCTCCCTTATCTCTACACCCATTTGGATTGGGCTTGACCGTTCAAAAGGATGGGAATTGGCATGAAAATTGTGGTGTGCATAATGAAGGGACACATCCCTTCATATTTGGCATAAATTCAAAAATCTAGAAGTCCTTCTGCTTGAAGGCTTCTAGTTCTTTGATACATTCATTGGATTTCTACCCCCCTTAGCCAAATATTGACCAGTTACTTATACATGGCAAGCATAAAAAATGCTTGAAAATTAAAGAGACACTTATATGTCTCTTTTTTCATGATATGGCATATCAGGATAAATCTTTTCACCCAAGAAACTCTTTTTACTTGAAGGGTCCTATCTGATCTTTAGATAATTAGATCAAGGGCTAAGAAAAAGGTTTATCAAGTGCCCCATCACTTATTATAAATAGGGATCGGTAATTTGATGCCATAACATCCAAAAATAATTCAAAAGAAAACTTTCCTATCTCTCTTCCTTCTCTTAGGACAAGAAGTCTTCTTTAAGACAAGACTTGTCATTTTAAGACAAAAGCCTGTGGAAAGATATAGGAGGGATAATCATAATTTAAGAGAGGATTTAGAGAGATCTCTGAGCACCCTACAGAAGGGTAGGGGTTCCAGCAAAAGAAAAAAGGTCGCTGAAGGAAGAAAGGCTGTCAAGAAGAGTCCTAGTCAAATAAGCAAGCTCGATAGGAGTGCTTCCTTGATCCAATTCCTGTGTGGATCACCTCTAGAGGGCATACACTTATGTGCCTTGTAGAAATTAAAGAGTCTAGCACTCTAGGTGTTCCTTTATTATCTTAAAGTTATGATTTATTAGTTGTAATGGTCAAGTGATCCTTGGGTGGTTTCGGTCGATCAGGGTTTCAATAATTAAAATTTTAAAATTCATTCTTCCACTGCATTAGCCCAAAACCCAATAGGGCTTGCTCCTTCTCTAGGTATTTTTCCATAATCAGATCTCGGGCTTCATTTGACTAACTACTAGCTAAGAGTCCATGAAGGATTTTAATCTTTTGACCCCAAATTATTTGGTAATTCTTAATTATACTAAGAGTGCTTCGTACTTGGCTTGGCTGTTAGATGCTTGAAAAGCAAACCAGAGTGCATACTCAGCAATAACTCCCTCAGCGATTACCAAGTTTAATCTTGCTCTACTTCCAAATGAATTAGACACTCCATCTATGTGGAGACCCATGTTGGTTCCGAATGCTCTTCGTCAGTCTTCTCCTAGCTAGTTCCTTTATCAATTTCATTTTAATCAACTTCTTCATTGGCCCACATGTATTCTATAAAAAAATATATCAAGACTTGAGCCTTCATCACTAGATGATGTTGGTAGGATATATCAAACTCATTTAGTCTGACTGCCTAATTTGCCATTATTCTTGATATGTCAGGGTATTGTAAAATAACCTTTAATGGTTAGTCCGTCAGTATGACTATTAAGTGAGCCTAGAAGTGTGGTCTCAAATATTTTGTTGAAACTATCAATGCATAGACCAACTTTTTTGCCTTTGAATACCTTGTCTCAATGCCATGCAATACTTGGTTGGAATAGTAAATCGGCTTTTGTATTCCTCTACCTTCTTCTCTAACTAGTACTAAACTTACTACCTCATGTAAAGTAGATAGGTATAACTACAGGACCTCTCCTTCTCTAGGTTTTGGGAGCAAAGGTGGGGAATGGAAATATTTTTTCATCTCTTCAAAGGCTTGTCGATAATCATCGATCCATTCAAAGTTCTTAGTTTACTATAAGGTCTTAAAAAATGGCAAATAGATTTCAGCCAACCAAGAGACAAATTAGCTTAATGCACCCAGTCAATTATTGGACTTCTTTCTTAGCAGAGGGATGCCTCATGTCAATGATCACTCTTATCTTTTCAAGATTAGCTTTAATTCCTCTGTTCATAACAAGAAATCCAAGAAATTTTTTAGATGTTATACCAAAAATGTATTTGGCCTAGTTTAGCTTCATCTGATGTCATCATAGAGTGTCCAAAGCCTCTTCCAAGTCTTTTATGGGTCTATTGTTTGGATACTTTTTATCAACATATCATTGACATAAGCCTCCATGTTTCTTCCAAGTTGATTCTTGAAGACTTTGTTTACTAATCGTTGATAAGTTGCTCCAGCATTCTTCAGGCCAAATGGCATCACCTTGTAGCAATATAAATCTTTCTCAATCACAAAAGCACTTTTTTCTTCATCATCAAGGTCCATTCAAATCTGATTATATCCCAAGAAAGTATCCATGAAGCTTAGAAGCTTATGTCTAATAGTTGTATGTGGTACATTTGCTGACGTGAACTCTTGCTGGTGGCCACGCTGGAAAAAGCCCCACCACCTAGACATGGTGGCCAAGTAAGGAGCCGAGGTGAGCCCTCCTACCAAGGTCAGCTTCCACCTGGGTCGTGCTTATAGGGTGAGCCCTCCGTCTGAGGTCAACTCTTGATCGGGGTCATGCTCATATTGCCAAGGCGAGCCCTCATGTCAAGGTCAGCTTCCAACCGGGGTCATGCTAATAGGGCAAGCCCTCCGTCTAAGGTTAGCTTCTGGCCAGGGTCATGCTCATTCTTCCAAGGTGAGCCCTCCTGCCGAGGTCAGCTCCCAGCTGGGGTCATGCTCACAGGGCAATCCCTCCATCTGAGATCAGCCCCCGATCGAGGTCGTGCTCATGCTCCAATGTGAGCCCTCTTGCCAAGGTCAGCTCCAAGCCAGGGTCGTGCTCATAGGACGAGCCCTCCGTCTGAGGTCAGCTTCTGACTGGGGTCATGCTTATGCTTCTAAGGTAAGCCCTCCTATAGAGGTCAGCTCCCAGCCGGAGTCGTGCTCATAGGGCGAGCCCTCCATCTGAGGTCAGCTGCCAATGCAAGCCCTCCTGTTGAGGTTAGCTTTTAAATGAGATCATGCTCATAGGGTGAGCCCTCTATTTGAGGTTAGCTCCCAGCCGGGGTCATGCTCATGCTACCAAGGTGAGCCCTTCTGTTGAGGCAGCTCCCAGCTGGGGTCGTGCTCATAAGGCGAGCCCTCCATCTACGGTCAGCTCCCTGCCGGGTTGTGTTCATGCTGCCAAGGTAAGCCCTCCTACCGAGGTCAGTTCCTAGCCAGGGTCGTGCTCATGAGACGAGCCCCCCGTCTGAGGTTAGCTTCCAGCCAGGGTCATGCTCATGTCGCCAAGGTAGGGGGCCCCCCAATGCGGGGCTTTCCCTGTCCCTCGAAGGCCACATTCCTACCAACGACATGAGGGGGAGGAGGATCAACAGAGATTCAAATCATGACAAAGAGGGACCTGGCCACCCACTACCTTTGGGAGGTGGTGCACATCTTGCCATAAATATCGGCTCTATAGAGCACCACCTGCACGACCTGCACGATGCAACCTCCCACGAAACAAAGACCTGAACCTTTCCAAGAAGTGCATTCCATTAAGGCCCTAGGCCCTACAACACTCGAGCTGTTCCCCCCAAAATAGGAATGCACCACCATGGCTCAGGGCTCTGATAGGTTTCTTAAGGGTCATCATGCATGTATGACACATAGGATTTCAAAAATTTGCACAAAGAAAAACCCTTATTGGCTAGAAACCCTAATCCCAAGATCCCCTCATTCATATACAACTAATATATCTCTAATATGGTTCATGAGAAATACCTGGAATGTTGTTTTCCACTTGTTTCCACTATGCTCACAAGTACAAGCCCTCTAACGATGATCCACACAGGAATTGACCCAAGGAAGTACTCCTACTTCAGTGGCTTGCTTGACTAGGACTCCTCTTGACAGCCTTCTGGACTTTGACCTTCGTAGGACACCCTATCCTCCTATAGGGTACTCTGAATGCTTTCCAAAACTACTCTTGGATTTGGGATTGCCCTCCTATAGGACACTCTAGGCTTATGTCTTAAATCCTAAGACTTGTCCTAGTAAGAACAACCTTGTCTTAAAGAGACAAGGTTTGTCTTAAGGAGGAGGGAGGAAGGTAAAACACTCAGAATAAAAACTATGGTGGAACTCTTCTGAAAAACATAACACCGCCCCTATTTATAATATTAAGAGGGGCATGTGATATGTCCACCCATCAACTTATCAGATATGATTTTTCAAGATTGAAGAGATATCATCTGGCTTGAAAAGTCATATCCAATAAGTTGATTCATGTACCAAGGCTCATATCGGCATCCCTTCTCATTTCTGGATGATTTTTGACTTGCCACATGGCAAGTACCGGTCCCTAGGAAGCCAAGAGATTCCTTTTCAATCTCCAAGCATCGAAGAATTTGAAGAGTCCTGATAGTATAAGGATACTGCTTCAGACCGCATGCCAAATGAAGAGACGCGTCTCTTCATGCACGCATTTTCTTTCCAAGCCTTTTCATGCAAATTTAAAATGTGTTGACCGGTCAAGAATAATCCTGAGAGGCATGGGGATATATGCCAAGAGAGTCCTAGATGAATCAGCCAAAGTAATTCATCTGTAGAAGGACTCTTGGTCCTTTTTAGCGATCCATTCCTTGGCGCGCGCACATATGTGCCCAAGGAGTCCATGTCGACTTGGACTCTATTCCAAGTGGTGTTGCATATCCAGTTAAATCAGGATAAAACCTGATAAAGGTTGTCTTAGTCCAGACATAACCCAATTTAAGTCTCTCTTAAATTGGTTAATCAAATTAGCAAGCAACTGGACCCAAATCGACTTGGATTAGGAATTAAATTAGCCTACACATGCTAGTATGCAATCTAGCTAACCAATTAGGATCCCATGATCCTAATTAAATCATGAATGACTTCCTTGGTCAACTCCTTAATGTGTGTGATCCTTTGGGTTTCACATCTAGCCAGCAGTAGGTTTAGGCTTAGCCAATTTGAACCAATCGAACCCGATTGACCTAATTAGGTCAAATTGAGCTAACCTAAATAGCCAATTCAATCTGTCCATCGAATTGACTCATCAAACCAATACAATTGCTTCATGAATACCTACAAGACATGATTGACATCTAGCAATTTGTCATGCCTACCCGGAAGATGAGGAATTTGGTGGAAAGTACCAAAATACCTTTCAGTAGAAAGTTACCATATAATTCAATCTTTTGATCTTCCATTACCCGATTAAGTAATGGGTATGGATAAATGTCAAACCCTAGCACTTAGTCATTTCGAATCTCTATTCGATAATGAACACTCAACTGATGACTGATTAGAAACCACTTCTAATCTCATCCTGCTTTAATCAAAGAATCCTTGAGTCATCAATCGAAGAGACCACTTGGGATAATAATTCCTCTTACCAGGAATGATCGATTCCTTGTTGGTCCACTCATATCCTTCGTACACCTTTCACCATATCCGAGAACATCCAATACATGACTTAATGTCATGAATGAGTATGAATCAAAACATGGCTTAGTGTGCATAAGAAACTATGGTGACCTCAGGTCTAAAAATCATATGCACAACTCCTACTTTGAGATCTATCTTTTGACAAGTAGAAAGACTTCCACAAGATAGTCCCGGTGCAAATCAGTTCAATAAACTCATATCTTAATGAGCACGCTTATCCTTGTATTAATGTCTCTACACAAGTGGCTGTGAGATCAACCATCCTCTTATCAGAGCATACATAGAATAAGCTAGTCTTTCCAAACTTATCGATCCCCGAACCAAAGGTCCATCGACTAGGAATATTTTAGGTTAGGGTTTATAGGAACTTAGGTCTTTCTATCATGATATCCATCATAACCCTAATTCCATTTGCCATAACCTATGGGGTTCATCATAATCTTTAGATAAGACACAAAAATATGATGAAACAATATGACTTTATTAATATATTAAATATCATACAGGAGTTGGAAGATTACAAAAATGCCCTTACATAATATTGGCTTTTAAAGCACTTTCCTTTCAGGCTCAATGGCACGACACCCACCCCTTCCATGGGAAGTTACACCATCGAAAGGATAAGACTAGCCTGATAGAAGGGCAACAGTGAGCAACCAAAATCCCTTCCAAAAAAGGTACCTAGAAATGGACACTTGGAAGAAGCCCCAAACCTGGTCTAGGCTGCCCTACGCCTATAAAATCAGAGAGGAGAGGTAAGTAAGAAGGTAAGTAAACAGAGAAAGCAAATGGGCAAGGAACCACTCAAGTGAACCTCCCAAGCTCTCTCTTATTTCTCTCAACCCATCTCCGTTCCAGTTTTTTACCCTCTACACGGAGAGTCCCTAAGCTCTCCACCATAGAGATTCTATTTTCCTCGATCATCCCACTAACTTGATCAATAGAGTGTCCCCATAAAAATCCTTGACCCAGGTCTCCTCTATTTTGTAGATCATCCAACCAAGGAGCTGACCGGAAGATAGGACCAAGCACCCCGTGGGACCCGACGCATCAGAGCTACAGGCCATGGTGATTTTGGCAACAACAGATTGGCATGCCAGGAAGGGGGGGTAGAAGGACCGATTGGTTTGATATCAAGAACCCAATCGCTGGAAAGGTGTCCATGAAAACATGCACTCTGATGGTGACCATGCGAGCATGCGAAGTCTCCATCGATCGCACGGGAGAAGCCTCTCACCGTGGTGACTAGTGATAGGAGAGGGAGCTTCCTACTCCACCATCACCTCCTCCGATGGACCCCCAGATCACCGCACTGGCCCAATAGGTTCATGCCCTAGCTGTGGCAATGCATCAGCTTCATCAGAGGCATCGGTTCCTGGAGACCCAGCAACAACCAGGGTCCCCCATGGCCCGCATCGCTAATCCCCACACCAGCCTATGGTCCTTTTGGGAGGGGCCGCTGCATGTGGGCACCCACCCGTGAGGAGCCCATTAGATGGTTATGAAGAAGCCACAACATGGTCCGATTGATCAAGAGAGCCACTCCCCGATCTCAGACCATGGCGTGCCCTCGCATCAGGAATGCCAGCATGGCTAGGAACTCGGGTGAGAGTTCCTCCACTCCGACCCTCCTTCATCCCAACATTCTCTATCAAGGGGTCCACTGATGAGGCCATCCACCATCGAGCGGAGAAGCACCTCGAGGAGCATGAATGTAAGCTAGCGAACCTAGCCCGCTAATTTGCAGAAGCACAGGGCTCTTCCAGCGAGCCCTCGGGTTACGACACCCATCCTCCTTTCTCCCAAAGACTTCAAGAGGAGCCGATCCCCAGCCGGTTCTGTATGCCATAGGTCGATCCCTATGATGGGATGATCAATCCCCTGGACCACTTAGAAAGCTACAAGGCCCTTATGAGGGTCCAGGGGGCTATCGATGCTTTCATCTGCATCACCTTTCTGGCTACCCTACAGAAGGCCTCCCGAGTCTGGTTCTCCAGACTTGAGTCTGAGAGTATCTATTCCTTCTTCCAGCTGAAGAGAAAGTTTGTGGCCCACATCGATGCATGCTAAAAGGTGCCATGCATGACGACAGCCTCTTCTTGATCCGATAGCAAGATCGAGAGTCCATCCGGGACTACATGTCCCGGTTCAAGGCTGCCACCTTGGAGATCTACAACCTCGACGAGCTGGTCATGATGCTGGCCCTGAAGAGGGGGTTGTGGACCTCCCACTTCACCTACTTCCTCGACAAGAAGCCCTTGAAGACTTATTTGGACCTCCTCCTCTGGGTGCATAAGTATATCCATGCCGAGGAGGCTGACCACACCAGGAGGGAGCTGGATGAGAGGCCCTTAAAGAGGTAAGCTGATGCGAGATGATTCTAAGAATGATAAATATGCAGGAAAAATGGTAAACTAATTTTTTTTTGTGATTTTTATATTTAGGTTTGTTGGC
Organism: Areca catechu; assembly: GCA_021397845.1. NCBI lineage: Eukaryota > Viridiplantae > Streptophyta > Magnoliopsida > Arecales > Arecaceae > Areca > Areca catechu. The sequence continues at coordinate 140,224,059 of CM038053.1, read as the reverse complement.
TAATTTCTCAAAGCAAAGTAAAGAACTAGCAGGTATTCAGTAATTCTAAGAATCAACTTATCACTAGCTAAATCATGCAAGATAACTAAAAGACAGGACTCAAAAATTGAGAAATTCCTGGCTTAGGATATTTAACTTCAATCATATCAGAAATAAGAGTAGGGAAGGTTTCTTACCAGTCAGAAATTAAAATTCAATAGCAGGAGGGATCACACACTCTGATCGGAGCCTGGATGAAGAAGCCACATTTTTCTTGAATCTGAAGGCTGATCTAAGTAGTCTAGGCAGCAAAGAAGGCTCCTCAGGGGAGGGGAAGCACCTCGAGGATTCTGCAAGTGTCAGGGTTAATCAAAATAGTAAGAAAAAAATAGAAAAAGAACTAGGGTATAGAAGGATTTGGAATTAGGGTTAGAAGATGGCAACCGGGGAAGAAGAAGCTCCTGGGCTTGGATGGCAGCAAGGGCTTCTGTTCCTTGGGCATGGCTGATCTCCATGGATGTAGGAGGGTGCTAAGGCAGTAAGGTTTCAATCTAGGAACACAAGGAGAGCACACAAAGTAAGAACTAAAACTCAAACATAAGGCAATCAATCCAAATTTCAGCAAGGTTTATTTATAAGAAAAAGATGATTACAAGAGGGGGAGGGTTGGGTATTTATAGAGTTCCCATGCCCTCACTAACCATGGTTATACTTGGGTTACAAGTCCTCTTCTCAATTAGACTACGAGTCCATTCTTAGCTAGGTTAGAATTACAAAGTTTAAAGGGATTAGGAATCCTAACTAGGTAGAAAAGTCTTGGTCTTCTCCCACTTCTCTTCACCTTGGACTAGGTCAAACTCTCTTGGACACCAACTCCTTGGGCGTGTGGACTTTAAGGCAGCAAGGGAGAGGTCGGCCATGGGCTTGGAGATCTTGGGCTTGGGTCCCTTGGAAGCTGGGGTGCTTGGTTCCCTGAGTCGGCATATTCCCAGCATCAAAAAAGAATCTTAGTTCTTCTTGCTTGGGCTTGCTTCCTGGGCTTGAATTTGGAGGCCTGGAGTGCTAAGATAGCCTGGTAAACAAGGGCTCCTGGCATATGAAATATTCCAAAAGCATCTGGAGGGAATCTAGAATATGAATGTGCATTCGGAGGAAATCAGGGAACTGGGTGTCGATTGAGCTTTCCTAAGCTGGTGTAACTGCTTCTGGCTTCAGAATGAGGTCTGGTGGAACTCCAAAATAGCGTAGCCTCCTCTCTTGTATAAAAAGTGAACTCATACTATACTTGTACTGGTGTACAGGACTCAATTTACTGAACTAGGTTGAGGGTTGAGACAAATCAACTAACCTCAACGTATTACAGGACTCAATCCTAGTTGATTACAAAACTTTGACACATGGCTAGGTAAACCAAATAGGGCCCAGTAATCTGTGTCTGATCCTGGTGCCCCCACCAATTCTTCCACGGTGGGAAGAACTCAACCCCGTCGAGTGTGGGATAACTTGGCTCTCATAGTGCTCGAGTAGGTATGGGTTAAGGTGCTGCAGATCCTCACGGGTGATCTACGAGTCCTCAAATTCTGGATGACTTTGCCACCGGACCAAATACCTCTGATAGCCTCTATTCTGGGTACATATGGCTTGATCTCTAGGATTCTCTCAATCTTCTTCTCAGTATTTGGCCAATTGGTTGGTCTACACTCTGGGGCAGGCTCACTCTCAAGGGAAGGGATAGGTCCAAAAGGCTCACTGGGAATCGCTACTAGCTCCCTATACTCTACAAGATCTGAGATGTTAAAGGTGGAACTAATGCCTAAGTTGGGTGGTAACTCAAGCACATAGGCATTAGGTCCAACTCTCTTTATTATCTTAAATGGACCAGCTCCGTGAGCATGAAGTTTCTTTACGGTTCCTGGTGGAAACCATTCAGGCCTAAGCCTGATCATCACAAAATCCCCTGCAGAAAATTCTTTAGCTCTCTTTCAAGAATTAGCCAAGTTCTTATATAGTTCATTACTTATGTTCAGTTCTTGACTAATTTCATGATGCATATACTGTGCAGAGGCTAATGTAGGTGCAGGCATATAAATTGAATTTATGGACTCACATTCAGATGTTGTTTCATTACATATACCTATTTCTTTTAGTTATTCTTTAGGGATTTGATCCTAGGCTTTCTCTATAAACAACTCTTATAAATTATTAGTTTCACCCATAAAGTTTGATCCTAGCTTAATTACTTCTTCAATTATTAAAGTGGGTTCAGGATCAATTCTCATGAATTCCTTAGTGGGTTCAGAAGGGTCTACCTTTAATTCTTTAGCCTTAATCAAATTAACTCCTGGTTTTGCTCTAAGGCTACTAGAATTTCTTGAACTCCTAGGCTGAGTGGGGTAAATCACAAATCTTTTCCCATTATGATAAAAGGTACAGGTGTTGGTTTGACCAGATAGGGCAGCATCATGATCATATAGCCATAGTCGACCTAGAATGACACTACTAACCTTCATGGGAAGGACATCACACCAAATCTCTTCTTCATATGATTGCAGTTTAATTAAGATTTGGCACCTAGACTTGATTGGCATAGAGGTAGAATCTATCCATGATACTTTATAGGGGTCAGGATGTGGAACTAGGGTCAAGCCTAAAGATTTAGCTGTCTCAATAGAAATGGCATTGACACAATTACCACTATCAATTATAATCTTACATACTTTATTCCTAAACTTAACAAAAGTCTGTAGGATGCTAGTCCTATGCCAATCTTCCTCAGGTTGGGTTTGGGTTAAATTATATCTAATTACACCTACTTGATCAAATTCCTCCTCATCTCCTTCATATTCATCTATCAAGTCTGGTTCGCCTCATAAACTTCTTCTAGGTCATCGACATTGGGTTCAGTCTCTTGTTCTTCAAGCTCCCCTATGTGTAATGACCTGGTGGGACACTAACTAGCATAGTGACCTACCTTATTACACTTAAAGCGGGCATTGGAGCTAGGGCTTGGGGCTTTCTGAAACATGGGTGCCTTACCCTTGTCGATCCTAGCAGGTGTAGAATTACTTGAACTAGATGGACTCGGACTCGAGTTAGGTCGAGATGGGTTAGGGTTGGGACAGTTAGGGTTGGGATTGAATCGGGTTGAATTAGGGTTGGGTCGGACTGGGTTACGGTTTGGCCTAACTGGGTTGTAGTTAAATCAACCTTGGTTGGGCTTAGGATTTGGTCTATCCTGGTATACCTGGTTTGGGTTTGATCTAGGAAATTGGGTATTGTTCCTAACAGGTTTAGATTTCTGATAGGTAAGTCCTCTTTGGAATTGTTCATAATGTCTAGCTATTTGATAGGCTTGTTCCAAATCATGGACCTCTCTCATGTATAGTTCCCTTTTAATGTCCTCACGCAATCCAATTCTAAACCTGGATAGGGTTTGGTCTAAGGACTCGGTTACACTACACCTAACAGCAAACTCATCAAATTCAGCAATATAATCTGACACTGACCTATTCCCTTGATAAATTTTGTTCCATTAATCTAAGAGCTGCTGATTGTAGGATTCTGGTAGGTATTTCTCTTTGAGTTGCAATTTTATCTCTTGCTAAGTAATTATAGGTGGAAGGGCTCGATAATAGTGTTTTTCATATCAATAATAAAAGAAAAATAGAAGACTTTAATGATACTTTACTTTGGCATCATCGACTTGGTCATATTAATGAGTCTAGGATAAGCAAGTTATACAAGAAAAAATTCCTTGATCCTTATGAGTATGAATCATTAGGAACTTGCGAATCATGTCTCATGGGTAAGATGACCAAGACTCCATTTACTGGACATGGAGAAAGGTCAACTGAGTTATTACGACTTATACATACTGATGTATGTGGTCCAATGACAACTCGGGCCAGAGGTGGATACTCATATTTTATCACTTTTACAGATGATTTATCTAGGTTCGGATATGTGTATCTTATGAAACATAAATCTGAAGCCTTTGATAAATTTAAGGAGTATCAAAGTATGGTCGAAAAACAAACCGGGAAAAGTATTAAAGTTCTTCGGTCTGATCAAGGAGGAGAATACTTATCCACGGAGTTTTTAGACTATCTTAATATTAATGGAACTCTTTCTGAATGGACCCCTCCATATACACCACAGCTAAATGGTATAGCTGAAAGAAGGAATAGTACCTTATTAGATATGGTACGATCCATGATGTGCTTCACAAATTTACCCATTTCCTTCTGGGGTCATGCCATAGAAACTGCTATTTACATTCTGAACAAAGTACCTTCTATATCCGTTGTTAGTACTCTATATGAAATTTGGAGTGGAAATAAACCGTATCTTAAATATTTTAAGGTATGGGGATGTCCAGCTTATGTTAAAAAAAATTTTGGACATAAGTTGGAACCTAGAGTGGACAAATGTCTATTTGTAGGATATCCTAGAGAGGGTAGAGGATATCTGTTTTACCATCCAACTGAATAAAAGATTTTTGTCAGCAGACATGCCACTTTTCTAGAAAAAGAGTTTATTTTAGAAAAGGTCAATGGTAGAACTATTGAACTTGGAGAAGTACAAGAAACACAGATAGGCAATTCTCAACTATTAGAACATATAGTTAAGACAGAACCAGAACACAAAACTCCTCCCCGTAGGTCTAATAGAGTGCCACGGGCACCTGAGAGGTATGGGTTTATTATTGAAAATAATGAAGCCCAAGTCATTCAAAATGATGAACCTCTGACCTATACGGAAGCTATCTTGAGTACTGATTCAGATAGATGGCAAGAAGCCATGGAATCCAAGATAGACTCTATGTATGTCAACCAAGTATGGTCTTTGGTCGATGCACCAGAAGGTGTTAATCCTATTGGGTGCAAATGGGTCTATAAGAAAAAGATTGGGGCTGATGGCCAAGTTGAAACCTATAAAGCTAGATTAGTGGCAAAAGGTTTTAGACAAAAATAGGGAATTGATTATGATGAAACATTCTCACCTGTTGCCATGCTCAAATCAATTCGGATTTTACTTGCTATAGTAGCATACCACGATTATGAGATCTGGCAGATGGATGTGAAGATTGCATTCCTCAATGGTTTTCTTGAGGAAGAAGTCTACATGTCACAGCCAGAAGGTTTTATTTCAAAGAATAAACCTAATCAAGTATGCAAGCTAAAGAAATCCATTTATGGATTAAAGCAAGCTTCAAGGAGTTGGAACATCGCTTTGATGAAACTATTAAAAGGTTTGGTTTTATCAAAAATATGGATGAACCCTGTGTTTATAAGAAGACTAGTGGGAGTGCCATAGTCTTCTTGGTTCTGTATATATATGACATACTTCTCATTGGGAATGATATCCCAATGTTATAATCAGTCAAGGTTTGGCTATCAAACCAGTTTTCCATGAAAGATTTGGGAGAAGCATCCTATATACTAGAGGTATTAAGATCTATAGAGATAGATCTAAGAGGATGCTAGGTTTATCCCAATCTAGGTACATTGACTTAGTGTTGAAAAGATCCAGCATGGATGGAAGTAAAAGAGGTTATCTTCCTATGAGTCAAGGCATACATCTTTCTAAAAGGATGTCTCCTAAGAAACCTGAAAAAAGAAATAGAATGAATTCTATACCTTATGCTTCGGCAATAAGGTTCATAATGTATGCCATGTTATGTACCAGGCCTGATGTGGCATATGCTTTAGGCATTGTCAGTAGGTTTCAGGCTGATCCAGGAGAGGATCATTGGAAAGCAGTTAAAAATATTCTTAAGTACATGAGAAGGACTAAGGATATTTTCCTGGTTTATGGTGGTTCTGATCTTAAACTAGAAGCTTATTCTGATTCTAGTTTTCAATCAGACCCTGATGATAGTAAATCCATTTCTGGATATGTTTTTATCCTAAATGGTGGAGCAGTGAGTTGGAAGAGTACCAAGCGGTAGACTGTAGCTGACTCAACCACAGAGGCAGAATACATAACTGTCAGTGAAGCTGCCAAGGAAGCAGTCTGGATGAAGAAGTTCATCACAAAGTTGGGTGTTGTTCCTGAGATTGAAAACCCAGTGCCACTTTACTGTGACAACACTGGAGCTGTTGCTCAAGCTAAGGAACCAAGAGCTCATCATAAGTCCAAGCACATTTTGAGACGCTTCCATCTCGTCCGAGAAATAGTAGAAAGACAAGATGTCTATATAAATAGAGTTGATACAAAGAACAATGTAGCAAACCCGTTCACTAAGGCTCTACCACAGCGAGAGTTTGATAGCCATCTCGAGTGTATGGGACTAAGATTTAAAGGCGATTGGCTTTAGTGCAAGTGGGAGATTGAAAGGGATATGCCCTACAAGCCAATCTATGTTGTATCTCCCAAACCATTGTAATTGACAATATTCTAATAAAGGCATTATTTTTCATTATACGCTGTGTTTATTATTATATGATGAACCCCATAGATTAGGGCTATGATTTTAGGATTATGATGAGATCATACCAGTGAGACCTAAAGTCTTAAAACCTTAATCTAAAATATTCCTAGTCAAAGGAACCTTGAGTAGGGGATCAGGGTTTTTCCGGTGAGACTAGCACATCCCATGTATACTGGAGAGGGTGACTGCTCTCAAAGTCACTTGTGTATGACACTAATACTAGGATGTGGGTGCTCATTAGAGAATGAGTTCACTGATATGATCCAACTTGAGAACATCTAATGGAGTCTTAGCTACATGTCAATAGAAGGTTCTCATAGTGGGAGTGGTACAAGTAATCCTTTGACCTGAGACTGCCATGAGTACCTTATGTACATGAACCCATGCTTTGGTTCAATCCTAATCATGACACTGAGTCATGCACAGGATTGATACTGGGAATGGTGAATTAGATATGAAGGTAATGAGTAGGTCAACAAGGAATCGATCACTCTTAGTAAGAAGAGATTGCATCTAGCTAGTTATCAATCGGATGATGATTCAGGGAATCTTTGATCAAAGTAAAGATATTAGAGATGGTTTCTAATATCAAGATAATTGAATCATCAATATAAGATTGAGCTAGAAACAGATATAATATTGGATTTGACATATATCCATATCCATAATTATATTTTGGGTGCAAGCTGATCGAAGGATTTAATTATATGGATTATGGCTAACCCTATTGGCTAACCAAGTATCTAGGCTAGCCCCTCCACCCGCTCCTTTGAGTTTTCACGCCAAAATGCCAAGAGTCCATGCGCTAATGGACTCTTGGCGCGCCATTTGGAAGAGTCCACGGCGCATGGACTCTTGGTGCGCTCCATAAAAAACTTCGGTGTTTTTATATGGGGCGGCTTTTCTTATCTCCTTTAGCGCCTCAATTGTCCTCCCTTGGATGGAAATCCAATGGATGATGGGGTTTTAAGAAAGAAAAAAAGCGCTCCTGCTTCCCGGTTGTGCGAAATCATATCTCTTCGGAGATTCAAACTTCGTGACTCCTTTCTTCTCCAATCTTCACGACTTTTCCTTTGAGAAAAGCCGTGGGATTTAATCTGGAAGACCGTGAGAAGGAGGAGAAGGCTGTAAGAAGGAGGAAAAGGCCGTGAGAAGGAGGGAAGGGGCTTGAGAAAATGGGAATGGCGTTTATGGAGAGTTGTGTTGACGTCTCTCCGAAAACTATTTAAGGAATCAGAACTTCGAGATAAAAAAATATTAATTTTTAATTCTTCTTCCTCTCCTAAAGACTCTCTCTCTTTTCTTGTTCTGCACTGTTTCCTTTACAAAGTACACCTCTGTCAAAACTCTGCTACTGAACAAGAACAAGAGCGAAAGTCTCCGACGGTAAAGGAAAAAAGGAGTTCTGATTTTATTCTTTCTTTCTTACATTAAGACATTCTGTCTTAGTTTCTCCTCCAATTTAAGACAAGCCTAAATCCCCTTAGGACAGTCTTATCTTCAAGACAAGAGTGTCTTAGAGGGTCAAGGTCTTAGTGGAAGGAGGAGAAGAGATAAAAGAAAGGAAGGCAACCTCTTGTGTGGAAGAATTCCAGCCATAATCCGAAGAATTGAGTTCTATGAAGAAGAACTCAATAGGAGGAACCATTGGACAAGAAGATAGTGTTCTTGATCATTGCTCTGTGTGGATCACCATCGGAGGGCGAACACTTGGATGCCTGGTGAATTCAAATAGCCCATTGATCTTCAAGTTTTAAGTCTTCGTAAATTGGAATTAGCGATTACAGGTTGGTATTCTAATTCAATTTGCATAGAAATGTTTGTCTTCATACATTCTAGTCTTATTAAGGAGTTCCTATTTTAGGGTTTTTGTGCATATTAATTTCAATTTTTGAAATTACCCTTCCGCTGCATTGCACCGGAATCCTACAATCCTTTCACTTGCCAGGTAGGGGGTGGGAGTGTGGGAGGCCCCCCTACTTTCACAGGGACCTAATTAAAAACCACAGCACCTCTTAGGTTGTTTGACTCAGACCCCCAGCCTCAGACACCAGCTTTCAGTAATAGTTAAAGGATTAAATGCACTAGTTGCCCACACAGCTCGGACCTGACCTGTTGATGTCTCCTAGCCCTCTAGAAAAAATTATGTCTACTTTATTTTAATTAGGCTTGGGTTAGTATGAGGATGGTTGTCTTGGTTTGGGCCCAGGACAGGTAATGAAATCCTACCCTGATCTGAGATATTGAGTTGCCCTTAAGATTAGGTTAAAAATGATGGCAATCGATGGCCCTGATGCAAACTAAAACAATCAAAAAAGTAAAATATATATTTTTTTAATGATTTATGACATGTCAAGTTAGATTTAAGTTAACTGGGATTATCAAATAAAGTTTGGTTTGGGATTGGGGATTTGAAAGTTAATTAGGTTTGGTTTGGACAAGTATGCAGATCAGTAGAAATCAAAGAATTTAGGGTTTTGGCTGATGCAAAACTTAACATGGATCTCGATGCATAAAAAAATCAAAAAAAATATAAAATAGAGGATGGACGATGATAATGAAACCTACCAAATTTCATGCAGAAAAAAAATTTTATGATGATGCAAATCCTAGGATTTTTGGACTACTATAGAAATTATCAAGATTCTGTTAGGGTTTCTAATATGCTAAATTTTAAAGAATTAGGTTTCCAGTAGAATTAATTAACAATTTTGATAATTATTAGAATAGAACAGAGAACATGCAAAGCAAATTTCAAAGAAAAAAAAATGTTTAAGATGCCAAAATCAGATGAAACCTAGACACCTAATGCAATGGACAGAATGCATAAATTAGGATTTGTGAATGCAAAGCAGATAAAAACTATTCTAAACCCACTCTGATACAAAATTGATGCGTGATGACTTTAAGAATGCTAAATATGTAGAAAAAATAGTAAACTATTTTTTTGTGATTTTTAGATTTAGGTTTGTTGGCTAATTTTTTAGAGCAAAGTAAAGAACCAGCAGGTATTCAGCAATTCTAAGAATCAACTTGTCGCAGGCTGAATCATGCAAGATAACTAAAAGACAGGACTCGAAAATTAAGAAATTCCTGGTTTAGGATAGTTAATGTCAATCATATCAGATAATAAGAGAAGGGAAGGTTTCTTACCAGTCAGAGATTAAAATTCAGTAGCAGGAGGGATTACTCACACTCTGATCGGAGCCTGGATGAAGAAGCCTCATTTTTCTTGAATCTGAAGGCTGATCTGGGTGGTCCAGGCAGCAAAGAAGGCCTCCTCATGGGAGGGGAAGCACCTCGGGCATCCTGCAAGCATCAGGGTTAATCAAAACAGCAAGAAAAAAATAGAAAAGGAACTAGGATTTAGAAGGATTTGGAATTAGGGTTAGAAGATGGCAGCTAGGAAAGAAGAAGCTCCTGGGCTTGGGTGGCAGCAAGGGCTTCTATTCCTTGGGAATGGCTGATCTCTAAGGATGCAGGAGGGTACTAGGGCAGCAGGGTTTCAATCCAAGAACACAAAGAGAGCACACAAAGTAAGAACCAAAACTCAAACACAAGGCAATTAATCCAAATTTCAGCAAGGTTTAGTCATAAGAAAAAGGAGAGGGGTGGGGTATTTATAGAGTTCCCATGCCCTCACTAACCATGGTTACACTTGGGTTACAAGTCCTCTTCCTACTTAGACAACATGTCCATTCCTAGCTAGGTTAGAATTACAAAGTTTAAAGGGATTAGGATTCCTAACTAGGTTAGAAAAGACTTGGTCTTCTCCCATTTCTCTTCCCCCTGGACTAGGTCAAACTCTCTTGGATGCCAACTCCTTAGGTGTGTGGACTTTAGGGCAGCAAGGGGGAGGTTAGCCATGGGCTTGGAGAGCTTGGGCTTGGGGCCCCTGGAAGCTGGGTCACCTGGTTCCCTGGGTTGGCATATTCCTGACATCAAAAATGAATCTTGCTTCTTCTTGCTTGGGCTTGCTTCCTGGGCTTGAATTTGGAGGCCTGGAGTGCTAGGATAGCCTGGTAAACATAGGTTCCTAGCATATGAAATATTCCAGAAGCATCTAGAGGGAATCTGGCATCTCAATGGGCATCGAGAGGAAATCAGGGTACCTAGGTATCGATTGAGCTCCCTAAGCTGGTGTAGCTGCCTCTGGCTTCAGAATAAGGTCTGTGGAACTCCAAAATAGAGTAGCCTCCTCTCTTGTACAAAAAGTGAACTCATACTAGACTCGTACTGGTGTACAGGACTCAATGTACTGGACTAGGTTGAGGGTTGAGACAAATTACTAACATTAACTTATTACAGGACTCAATCCTAGTTGATTACAAAACTTTGACACATGGCTTGGTAAACCAAATAGGGCCCAGTAATCTATGTCTAATCTGGTACCCCCACCACAGGCCATCGAGGAAGCACCTGCTCCCCCAGTTTAGAAGATGGTGCTATACCAGCGACCGAGTTCAAAGCCTAGAATCGACCACACCAAACAAGAGAAGTTCACTCCTCTCCTTGCCCCAAGAGTGAAGATCCTGATGGAGCTCAAGGGCGAGCACTTCCTGCTCCGTCCCCCTCCCTTAAGGCCATCTACTGGGCATGATAGGTCATATTACCACCATTTTCATCAGGACCACGGCCACGATACCGAGGAATGTCGCTATTTAAAAAGGGAGATAGAAGAGCTATTCAAGCACGGCTACCTTGGCAAGTACGTAGTGGGAGGGGCACCCCCAGCAGACTAGAGTGAAGAGCCCTGACCTCTCATCATTGACAATCGCCCCACTGAGAAGCTGGTAGGGATGATATCCTGGTGGGCAGGGAAAACTTTGAAGAGGGCTAGGGCAAGAGAAAAGAGTGATGATGTACTCCTCTACACGGGAGAAGGGTCAACTGGGGTGGACAACCCATATAATGATTCTGTCGTCGTTGAAATGATGATAGCGAAGCATCCTGTAAAAGGAATCATGGTTGATAGTGGAAGCTCAACGGATATCTTTTTTATGATGCATTCGCAAGGCCGAACTTGTCTGCTGACCTAATAAAGCCGGTATTCATGCCCCTAGTAGGCTTTATCGGAGATTCAGCTGGGATGGAAGGAGAGATTACACTCCTAATAACTACCGGGACCCTACCTTGATAAAGTACGATGCTGACAACATTTACCATTATGAGGCTCCCTTAACCTTATAATGCTATCTTGGGGCATCCCGGACTCAATCTATTGGATGCTACCATCTTCACAAGGCATCTCCTTGCTCAGTTCCTGACTCCGCGGGGATCGGGGAGATGAGAGGATCATGCTAGCTAGTCCCGCACTACCTACAGGCCCTCCCAGGACCTTGAGGGGTCGGTCCGAGCCCCTCAATGATCAGCTAAATCTAGCAAAGCTGGACCCGAAGGGTAGACCAGTTGAGCCCTTGTTATGTTTTCTTTGGGGGGAAGATCCCTCGAAGACTATACAAGTTAGGGCCTTACTGCCTGAAGGAGAGAGATCCTATCTGCTTGGCTTCCTGCAGGCCAACGTAGACGTCTTCACCTAGATTGCCACCGACATGCCTGGCATCCCTCTGGAAGTGTTCACCCACAGGCTGAATATTGACAACAACTATCACCCAGTCCGGCAGAATAAAAGGAGCTTCACCCCAAAGTGATGAAGGCGATCAATGAGGAGGTCGAGAAACTCCTTATGACGGGCTTCATTTGAGAGGTACGGTATCCAGACTGCCTTGCTAATGTGGTGATGGTCAAGAAAGCCTCTAGAAAGTGGAGAATCTGTGTAGACTGCACTGACCTCAACCGAACATGTTTGAAGGATAGCTTCCTACTCCCCAAGATACACCAACTGGTGGAAGAGATTTTGGGTCACAAACTCCTTAGCTTCATGGATGCATTTTTTGGGTATAATCAAATCTGTATGCATTTGGAGGATGAGGAACACAAAGCCTTTATGACCAATAGAGGTACGTACTATTACAGGATGATACCATTTGATCTCAAGAATGTGGGAGCCACATACCAGCATCTAGTCAGCAAGATCTTCAAAGACTAGATCGATTGCAACATGAAAGTTTTCATGGATGATATGCTCGTCATGAGCGGCCTAGAGTCGGATCACATTACCGACCTAGCAAAGGCTTTTGGCAACCTTTGCCTCTACCAGATGAAGTTGAATCCTGCTAATTGTGCATTTGACATGGCGACGGGAAAGTTCCTGGGGTTTATGGTCACACAAAGGGGAATAGAGGCCAACCCAGAGAAGATCCAGGTGATTGCTGACATGAGACACCCTATATCCAATAAGGAGTTTCAGTGCCTAACAAGATGCATCACAGCACTAAACCACTTCATCTTGTGCTTCGTCGAGCGCTATCAACCATTCTTCAAAGTGCTGTGAAAGAGAATGGCTTTGCTTGGATCGAGGAGTGCTGGGAGGCATTCGAAGGGCTGAAGAAGCTCCTCGCCTCCCAATCGTTGCTGTCCAGGCCTGAGCCTAGAGAAGAACTCCTATACCGATGGTTTCATTCGAAGCGATTAGCTCAGTCCTGGTTCACACTAACAAGGACGGCTTCTTGCAACCAATCTACTATGCTAGTAAGCTACTCTGTGACATGGAAACTAGGTACACTTGATTTGAAAAGATTATTTTTGCACTAATAATGTATGTGCAGCACCTCAGGCCCTACTTCCAAGTGCACCTCATTGCCGTCCTCACAGATCAGCCCTTGAGGGCTCTTCTGAGCCACCCTGACACTACTGGGTGCCTGGCAAGTGGGTGGTGAAACTCAATGAGTTCGACATCACTTATCGCCCGTGACTAGTGCAGAAAGCCCATGTCCTTGCAGATTTCTTGATGGAATGCACCTAGGTGGATGAAGATCCAAAGTCAGAGGACCGACGGGTTGAATCTAGGCCGGACCTAGCTTTGCAGGAGATGACGTGGGTACTCCACATCGATGGCACGTCCAACACCGGAGGGAGTGGAGTTGACCTCATTCTCGCCAACTTTGATGGGGTCATCGTGGAGTATGCACTGTGGTTCCTCTTCAAGGCAACCAACAACCAAGCAGAATACGAGGCACTGCTTATGGGGTTAAGAATATCCCACGAATTGGGCATCAAGAGGCTAAAGGTCTTCTTCATTGATTCCCAGCTTGTAGTGGGCCAAGTCTCTAGTGAGTACAAAGTGCAGAACCCTATGATGGCGAAATACCTAGATAAGGCATGTTTGTCCATAGCAAATCTCCAATACTTTGGAATCTCTCATATTTCCCGAGTGGAGAACACTCGGGCTGCGTCCTCTCCAGATTAGCTACCCTGCTAGGGTCATTACTAGGGCATACCTTCATCGAATACCTTGAGACACCCAGCCATGAGTCTGTAGCAGAAGTACAGTAAGTCACCTATAAAGCCAACTGGATAGACCCCAACATTAGGTATATCACTACCGGGGCCCTACCTAAGGATTGGAGGGAAGCCAGCTTCCTCAAGAGGACCGCATGCTATGTGATGATGGACAGACAGCTATACCAAAGATCTTACTCCTAACCCCTACTAAAATGCTTGAAGCCCTCAGAAGCTGCCTACGTGCTCCAAAAAATACACAAAGGAATCTGTGGCAATCATGTGCGGGGCAGGACCTTGGCCTACAAGGTAATTTGGCAAAGATACTTCTGGGAGACTATGTGAGACGATGCTGCCAACTTTATGAGAAAGTATGATTAGTGTCAACGTCACACCTACATTTAGCGAAAACCAGGAGCTCCACTTTCCCAGTTATCAACCCCGTGGCTATTCACCAAGTGGGGAATGGACATCCTACGTCCCTTCCCTACTGCGTCCGATCAATGGAAGTTTCTGATTGTAGCCATCGACTACTTCACCAAGTAGGTGGAGACCAAAGTTCTGGCTTGAATAATAGAGGCAAAGGTCAGATCCTTCTTCTGGATGTCTATAATCTGCTGATTCAGTCTCCTGCATTCAATCACCATCAACAATGGGAGGCAGTTCGATAATTAGGCTTTCGAGGAGTTATGCACTGACCTTGGCATCTTATGGTATTTTGTATTTATATATGAATTTTTAATAATAAATAAAAGTTATTTATTTTTGTTTGTCCATCATTTTACATTTTCTTGTAATAAACTCTTGTATGATGGAGTCCTTAGAACTACATTATTTGATAAAGTGAGGATATATCAAGCAATTCTTAAACTGGTTCACAACCAAATGATACATTGTTATAGGATGACAATGTATCAAGTATAGGTTATTGTACGTCACATTTATTGGTTATCCTTTTAACCAAGGAGTGTGAGACACTGGTATGACATACAAGTGAAGTGTATGACATTTCACTGAATGTGAACATCTGTGGAGCTCCCTTTTGTCAAAGGATTGCTCACGAAGGGATATGGATATGTGTCCCTCAGACCTGAGGTCACCGTGGCAGCTTGCAAGTAACTCACTGTAATTTGGTGCCGGACTACTTGGATTTCTAATATAGTAATGGAAGGTTTCTGGATGCACTCAAGTACTTATGGAGCGGTGGTGGATCAAGATGGAATTGACCTCTTCAAATAGTTTGGAGTGAATGGCTCACTATGTCTCAATTCAGCAAAACCTTGGCCAGGGTAGTTCTTGTGAGGAGACACAGAACTTGTAAGGTTGAGACATGATCTGGATAGACCAAATTAGGGTTGGCAGTCTAACCCTAGGTCATCCTGAGCATGTAAGGTCAAAGGGATGAATTATACGGCAACCAAATGCCAGAGGTTCTTATGAGGTGCTCTGCATCTTCGACCTATCCGGATATCGGGTATCATTACTAGATAAGGACTTTGACTGGTACTAAAAATGTTCCAGTGCTACCGACTTAGTGTTTGATCCTATGGGGTCACACACCATAGAAGATTTCTATCTGATCTTGTGGCTAATCGATGATTGGGAATCGTTTATCGTCACCCGAAGTCAATATGATTGACTTTGTTCCAAGTGTCGACACTTGGAATTTTGCAGGTGTCGACACTTGGTGAAGTGTTGACACTTGGCCATTTTCGAGTGTCGACACTTCCTGTGACAAGCAGAATTTCTGTAAGGATTTCATAGAGGATTTTTGGGCATGTTATGACCTAGTTTGAATTTCAAAGTCAAACCAGTTTTAGACCAAGGCTTTTTGGTATGAATGTCATACTTACCTTAATGGGTTGGACTCATTTGGAATGGCCTTGATCCTCTTCTCCATTCTCTCCATCCATCTCTCCTCCTTCCTTCTTCTCCCTCTCATGGTAGCCCCTATAAATATAGGTTTTCGTAGTGGCTACTGAGGTTACATGAACAGCAAGAGAGAAAAGAAAAGAGAGGAAGAAGAAAGGCTTTGTGAGAGGTTTAGGGATTGGCTGTAAGCCACCTAGCAATCAAGCTAGGTCTTGGAAAAGAGGTTTTGGGAAGGGATTCATGCTCTCTTTCTTGTCTTCCTGGAGAAGAAGTTCAGCCCACGGATCATGAAGAGCTAGCACTCCGAGGGAGTTGATCAGAGTCGAGCTCAGGCGTGGACATCCTATAGAGGCCAGATACGTGTGTGGATCGAGCGCCCTCCTCCTTCTCACATCACTTCCTTGGCTTCTCTTTTATGGAAAAGGTATGGTACTTTTATGTTTTCTCTTGTTTTGATGTTTATATGCATGCTAGGTTATTATACTAGATCCTGTTGCGGGCATATTGGTAGATGGTTTAGATCTATCTATCGAGCCTTCTGCTATGCATGTCTTAAAAATATTTTAAAATGCATATTCTCTGTCCTGTTTCTTGCATAATATATGCTAGGTGTAGGTATTTTTCACCTTCAATGGTATCAGAGCAATAGGTTCATTTTGTAGTATAATGATGCTAGCATGCTAATAATGTCCCTTTTCTTCTTAAGTACTTGGATTGAGTGCTTCACCAGGCCGTCCGATCATAGGAGAGAAGTAGGGCTGCCAGACCCTCTCTTCCCATTTAATGGGGTCTCCTATGGCATGTAGGGGTGCCACTGTGATTGACTCATGAAAAAGAAAATAAGAAAGAAGAATTTTTGTAGGTTAAAAATGTTTTAATCTAATGTTAGGATCATAAGACACTTTAGATAAGATCTAAAAGTTTTTATTGATCGGTTTTGATTGTATGTTTGGAGAAACTTCAGATTTAAAATCACTGTTTTTCATTATCTCAGGCTGTGAGTCGACACTTGGCTTTTGAAGTGTCGGCTCATGGGAAAATTTCCTGAGATATGCTCTCTATTTTTCTTCTGAGATAGGTTGAAGTGTTGACACTTGTCCCTGAAGTGTCGATACTTGATCCTGAAGTGTCGACACTTGACCTTCGAAGTGTTGACACACGAGCATGTCCAGAAATAGATTGTTTTGTTTTCTTCTCTATCTCAGGCCTTGAGTCGACACTTGCTTCAGAAGTGTCGACACTTGGGATGAAAAATTTTGAAAATAGTGAACTTAAATTTTGAATTTATTGTAAAATTATTTTACACGATAAATTAAAATTATTTTAATTTATTTAAGGCCATTAAACTTAATTTTGAATTAAGATTGACTAAGAACTCTAGGAATATAATTCAAAGATCTTAAGTCATTTCAATAAGCCTTAAGGGTCATGGGTTAGCTTCTTTTAGGTCCTTGATTGGGTTAGACCTAAGTTTAGATTCATTGGACAAGTTAGAGAACTAATCTAATCAAAAGTTGAGTTAGGATTTCTTCTCTAGATCTATCTAATAGTTTGATTGATTAGTCCATAATCCAAATAGATCTAATTTGTGGCCCAGTGGAAAGCCCGAGTCTTTAGGCTAGTCTAATCAAGTCTGATAAACTGATTGGTGTCGAGGTAAGTTTGGCATTGTGATCATGGTTATTTGGGGCTACCTCTTACCTGGCTAACTCTGTTGGTGTCTAAGCAAGATGGTTAATGACGGAACCCAAGCCATGATCTCACTTACCTGGCCAATATGGTCAATCAGGATTGATTAGATAGCTCATTGACTCGTGTTAACCCTTGTCACCCAAGGTTAATCGGTCTTGACTGATTTTAGGTGCCCATGGATCATTACTTATGTGTAACCCTCCTTGTTTGCTAATTTGGTCAATGGGTGGTTGACCCATATCTTCTTATCTCTTCATCTGTCACATTAGTTAAAAACCCTCTAAATTATTAGGTCCTTAAAAAGACAAAGTTATAGAGATAACCAAGTCCTAGCCTTCCATTAAGTGGGATAGTAATGTGTCCAATAGTTGGGTGTTCATCAGATCCAAAGATCGGGTGTTCATCGGGCTATTAGAATTGCTGTTCCTAATATGATGGCTTAGTGCGACTCTCTTAATAGTAGTCAGGTGAGCCGGCCAAAGTTAGGCTTGACCATTCGTTAGATAGAAGCATTGAATTTTGTCATGTTAATGGTTGGACCTAACTAGGACCTTCAATAGGAGGCCCAAAGGCCGATTGAAGTGCTCTTTGGGGCAAAACCCAGTTACTAGAGGTTACTCGGAGAAGTAATCGATTGAAGAACCTACCTTTAGACATGCATGTGTGGGCCAGCCAAAGTCAAGCTCATGTGTTGTTTATTGGACTCTAGTACTCGCTAAGGAATTAAAGTAATTCCTCGGATTGGAGGTAGAGGCTACCAATCTATGCAAAATAGTGGGAGGGACCTTTAAACTTAAGTCCATATCTTTAGGTTAATTGTTCATATACACTAATTAGTCTTAGTTTTCCTTTCAGATATCTTCCAACCTGTCACTCCGGTCTCTTCTCGATAATGAGAAGCTCAATGGACCCAACTTCGATAGTTGGTATCGAAGGCTCAGGATTGTCCTGGATCACGAACGGATCCTATATGTGATATCGGATCTGGCACCTAAGATCCCTGCTGCCAATGCTCGGGGTTCAGTCGGAGACACTTATCAGAAGTGGCTCTTTGACAAGACCACTGTCTAATGCATCATGTTGGCTGTGATGAACGACGAGTTCAGTCACAAATTCGAGGAAGCCCACCCGGAAGAAATCCTTCAAAAGTTGAAGGAGTCTTTTGGGACACCAGATGACGTTGAGAGGTACAGGGTCTCCTGTGCTATCTACAACACGCGGATGCGTGATGGGGCCTCGATCATTGATCTTGTATTGTACATGATCGAGATGATTGAGCACCTGGCAAGCTCGGCTATCCCTTGAATGAATAGCTTGGGAAAGATACGATTTTGAATTCTCTTTCCTCCTTTTATCTAGATTTTCTCTACCATTATAGAATGAACAAGCCTGTAGTTAACTTTCACGGTCTGTTAGGGTTGCTGCAGACTTTTGAGAAAGACCACCAATTAAATAAAGGGGTGGTGAATCTAATGGGAGGTTCCTCAGGAGGGCATCGTCTCTTTATAAAAGGGAAGAAAAAGAATAAAGGAAAAAAGGTACTTAGTGCTTCTAGGCCCAGTCAGGCCAATAAAGTGAAGGCTGATCAGAGTCGTGCAAAGTGCTTCTTCTGCAAGAAGTAGGGACACTGGAAGAGGAACTATCCTCTTTATATTGCATCCCTTGATCCGAACAGGTCCAAGAAGAGAAAGTTGCAAGATGGTCCTCGACAAGGTATTTATATGATAACACCTTGTAGTTTCTCTGTTTGCGATACTACTAACTAGGTATTGGATACAGGAAGTCCAATTCATATTTGCAATTCTTTGCAGGGACTTCAAGTTAGTAGAAGATTCGAGGATAGCGAGAGATTCTTGAACGTGGGAAATGGAAGCCGAGTTCCAGTTCTGGCATTAGGAGTCCTTAAACTAGTTTTTGAGTAATGTACTATCATTTTGAATGAATGTCATTTTTGTCCTTCTTTCATTTTGAATGTCATTTCTATAGGCAAGTTGACCATGTATGGTTATGAACTTTTAATAAAAAATGACATTTACAAAATCATTTTGAATGGTTCTGTAATTTTGAATGGACAAATGCGTGATGGCATCTATGTACTATCACGACCTGTTAGTATAATGTACACGTCTAGCAAATGCCCTAGGATTGATAATGTCAATGAAGCGTACCTATGGCATTGTAGACTTGGACATATCAATAAGATAGGATAAATAGGTTGAAAATCGAGGGTCTCCTCGATTTTAGTGAAGATAGTTCACTTCCAACCTGTGAGTCCTGTTTTCTTGGAAAAATGACTAAGTCACCTTTTACTGAAAATGGTGAACTAGCCAAAGAAATTCTGAGTTTGGTACATATTGATGTATGTGTATCCATGAATGTTAGTGCCAGGGGTGGGTACATTTATTTCATTACTTTCATAGATGACCTTTCGAGGTTCGGTTATGTCTTCTTGATGAGACATAAGTCAAGTCATTTGAAATATTCAAACAATATCGTAGTGAAGTAGAAAAACAAACTGGAAAGTGTATCAAAATCCTTCGATCCGATTGAGGCGGTGAATACCTTTCCAGCAAGTTTCTGACATATCTCGAGGAGAATGGGATTCTCTCTCAGTGGACACCTCAATTAAATGGAGTGTATGAGAGGAGGAATCGAACCCTATTAGACATGGTTCGGTTCACGATAGGCTTTGCTTCTCTGCCGGTATCCTTTTGAGGATAAGCTTTAGAATCAACCTGTTACATCTTGAATAGGGCTCCAAGTAAGTCCATTAATAAAACACCATATGAGATGTGGACTGGACGTAAGTCGATACTTTCACACCTTCAGGTCTGGGGGTGCCCGGCTTATGTAAAACATTTGAAAACGGATAAACTTGGACCCAGGTCTGACCGGTGCCTATTTGTTGGTTATCCAAAGAAGTCTAAGGGGTATTACTTCTACTTAGCTGAGGAACAAAAGTTGTTCGTTAGTCTTAGGGCCGTCTTTTTGGAAAAGAAGTTCCTTGATGAAGGAACTATAGCCGCTAAGATTGAACTTAGTGAAGTTCAACAAGTAGAAGAACCAACACATTTAAGTGACCACATAGAACCGGCTATGATTAGATCACAACCAGAGCCCACTCCAGAACCATTAAGGAGATCCGGTAGAGTATCGAGCCAATCGAACATATACTACGGTTTCTTGGTCCGGGATGGTGATCCCATTAAACTCCATGAGAACAATGAGGATTCGATCACCTATATAGATGCATTGCAGAGGTTCGACTCTGAGTCATGGCTACGAGCTATGAAATCCAAAATGGAGTCCATGGAGATCAACAATGTATGGACATGGTTGATCCACCTGAAGGGAAAAAATCCATTGGGTGCAAATAGATTTTCAAGAGGAAAAGGGGCGCAGAAGGACAGGTGGAGACCTATAAAGCCTGTCTGGTTGCCAAAGGGTATCGTCAACGTTATGGTATTGACTATGACGAGATATTTTCTCCTGTGGCAATGCTCAAATCACTTTGACTATGAAATTTGTAATGAACTCTTGTATGATGGAGTCCTTAGAACTACATTATTTGATATAGAGAAAATATATCAAGTAGTTCTTAAACTGGTTCACAACCAAATGATACATTGTTATAGGATGATGATGTATCAAGTATAGGTTGTTGTAAGTCACATTTGTTGGTTGTCCTCTTAAACAACGAGTGTGAAGACACTGGTATGATAAACAAGTGAAGTGTATGACATTTCACTGAACGTGACCATCTGCAGAGCTCCCTTCTGCCAAAGGGTTTCTCATGAAGGGATATGGGTATATGTGTCCCTCAGACCTGAGATCAGCATGGCAGCTTCCAAGCAACTCACTGTACTTTGGTACCGTACTACCTGGATTTCTAATCCAGTGATGGAAGGTTTTTGGGTGCAGTCAAGTACTTGTAGAGTGGTGGTGGTCAAGATGGAATTGACCTCTCCAAATAGTTTGGAGTGAATGACTCATTACGTCTCAATTTAGTAAAACCTTGACCAGGGTAGTTCTTGTGAGGAGTCACAGAACTTGTGAAGTTGGCCAGGGTAGTTCTTGCATTCAGGCTCGCATGGCCTCAAGAATTAAGGAAAGGAGGATGAGGTGCTCCCAAAGACCTTCACGCCTATCCTAAGGCCTTAAAGTAGGCCTGGAGTAGTCAAGGCCTGGAGAAGGCAATGTTGGGAATTGTGTCCCAAAGCCAATCGCCTGGGTTGTAGGCGGTTGTGCTGGATATTGTATTCATTTTATGAATTAATAAAATTATTATTATTTGGCAGCTCATCACATATTGAATTTCTCTAAAAATGAACTCTTTCCCAGTGATGAAGTCCTTAGGGCTACACTGACTTCGATACAGAGAGGATGTATCGACTGGTCCTTAAACCCTGTTCACAACCAAAGGATATATTGTACTGGACGGCAATATATCAGATATAGGTTGTTGCAGTTCACATCGTTTGGTTGTCCTCATGACCAAATGAGTGTGGTGTCACTGATATGATCTGCAAGTGGGATATATGATATCTCATTGAACGTGACTCCGTGAAACCCCTTTATGCCAAAGGGATACTCATGATTGGATATGGGTATATGTGTCCCTCTGACCTGAGGTCATCACGGTAGCTTACAAGCAACTCCCTATGCTTTGGTACCGGACTACCCGGATTTTTAATCAGGTGACGGAAGGTTTCTGGGTACAGGCAAGTACTTATGGAGCAGTGATGGACCAAGATGGAATTGACCTGTCCGAACAGTTTGGATTGAATGTCTCGCAGTATCTCAATTTAGCAAATCCTCGATCGAGGAAGCCCTAGTGAAGAGTCACTGGGCTTGCAAGATTGAGACACGTTGTCGACTGACTCAGTCTGGGTTGGCAGCCCATTATCAGTCGTCCTGAGCATTAAAGGTCAAAGGGATGAATTATACAGTAACCATATGCCAGAGGTTCGATAATATGCTCCCGCATCTTCGACCTATCTGGACGCCGGGACCCATTGCTAGATGGTTTCCTGTGCTGGTACTGGAATTGTTCCAGTGCTACCATTTAGGTTCGAACCTATAAGGTCACACGCCTCAGAGGATAACTCTCTGATCCGGATACCGATTACGATTGGGAATCATCTCGATTTTATGGTTACGGTATTTTTTGAGCACTCTTTTCCCGGTCCTGCCCTTATTTGAGTCAACCGAAAATTATTCCGGGCTGACCAGGTTTGCGCCAGGATTTTTCTGAATCAATTTTGAACTGATTTGGAGCTAAATTCGGCCTCCAATTGGTTGTGAACCAATTGAACCAGATTTAATTGGGCTTGGATCGTTTCAATTAGATTGAACCGAATTTTTGGATTGAACCTTTGGGTTTAATTGATTTGAACCCATAATTCCTTGAACCGGTTTTTCTTTTGAACCTTTGGTTTTAATTGGATTAAACCCAAAAATTTATTTGGACCGTTGTTTTTTTTCTTTGACCGGTTTACATGGTCTTTTTCCGCTGGGCGAATTCCTTGCATCAGACGTTGTTCGGCATCTTCTCGCCTCCCTCCCACCCGCTTGCCTTAAACCCGATTTAATGGTCCTAATGGCTGGTTAATTGGTGTTAAACCCCTTGGCGTCGTTTGGCCTCCTAGCTTTTTCGTTTTCTCCCCACTGCTGCTTCTTTATATTTGCTGCAGTCCCCTGGTTCAAAAAAAAAAAAAAAAAAAAAGACGTCACCGTGTGAGAGGTTTTATCTTGTGAGAGTTCATCATTCCTTGCAGAAATTCCTCACCTTTCCACTGGTGTAATTGAGGGCTGGGTTTTGGTGAGTGAAGGGAAGAGAGATCAACCCATTAATCTCTATTTTTTGGTGCTCAAATTTGAAAGGAGACAAACTCTGTTTTCCTAAAAAATAGGTTCTGAAATTCTATTTCATTCCCTCTTCCCTCCCACCGTTCCATGTCTTCCGGCGACTAGCATCTACCGAGAGACGGATCAGAGCTAGCCCCCGGCGTGTTCCCCCTCTTGAGAGTGTTCAACCGAGCACTTGGAAGCCGGATCGACCTTTTTCTCTTGCTGTTCTTATGCTCTGTTTTCAGGTTGCAGATTTTGCAGGCTGCTGAATTTCTGGTGCTATTTTTGGTTGAAAGGAAGGGGACCAAAACCTTGAATCATCTACTCCCCTTTGAAGGAAGATCAACCATCTTGTTCCCTACATTTTGGTGTTGGAAGGAAGATCAAACGTTGCCAGATTTTCCTCTGTTCTGCAGCAGTTTTTGGTGGAAAGAACAGCAACCTATCAACATGCTGAAAGTGGAAGACAACAGGAATAAATTTATTCCTGTTATCCTAGCTATTCCAGAGCTATACCAGATTTATTCTGCACAGGAATAAGGTATGGGTTTCGTTTTTAAATTCATGCATGCGTAGATCTATGGATTTAAAATATTTTATAAACATTACATGCCCATATTATAACATGTTTTAGTCTGTACATGCTTCCAGATTGTGTTAGATCCTGCGCGGAGCATGTTTTCCGCTATGCATTTTAAAATTGTTTTAAAATACTTACCTGCTCCCTGATGTTGCATGCTTAGGGTAGGCACCTGCAAATGAACCTTTTAACTTTCATTGGTATCAGAGCCAGGTTGACAGGTGTAACATAATCTTGATGCATGTTAGATTAAAAATAGTTTAATATATTTTTATCATGATAGTACTTTTAGGAACCTAGTTGAGACCTTCACCATGACCGTGTGTCTTTGACACAAAGCAGATCGTCTATGTTGGCCTTTTCAGAAGGATCCTTTAAGAAAATCTTGGAATTAAAATTGTTTTAATTCAGATACAATTTTGACATGTCTGTTAAATTATTGGGCCATGAAATGTTTATAAAATAAAATCTAGATATGATGCATGATTTTGAAATGTAAAAAATGTTTTACATTGACACTTAATTAAAAATGTTTTGATTAAATGTATGGCTTATTAAAATAAAATATTAGGTTTATGAAATCTAATTTGACATGAATAAGCCATTTTGGGTTAATTGGGTTAGTTATCTAATTGGGTCCTTAACTGGGTTAGACCTAGGTTTAGTTGAACCGGATAAAAGAAGATTAATCAAAAGTTGATTAAGGTCATTCTTTGGAACTATCTAATAGTTAGAATAGTTGATCCGTTCATCTAAAATGGATCCAATTAGTGACTCTGTGGACGCCCGAGTCTTTAGGCTAATCTGATCGGGTCTGGTAAACCGACTGGTGTCGAGGTAGGTTTGGCATTTGTGATCATGGTTGTATGAGGCTACCTCTTTCCTGGCCAACTTGGTTGGTGTCTAGGAAAGATGGTTAATGGCGGATACTCACCCATGATCTCACCTACCTGGCTAGTCGAGTCAACCAGAACTGATTGGAAAAGCTCAATGACTCGAGTTAACCCATGTCATCCAGGTTGATCGGTCTGACTGATCTTTAGGTGCCCATGGATCATTTGTTGATTTATTTCAACCCTCCTGAAATCTGATTGTTTCAGTGGGAGGATGATCCATGTCCTTGTCTCTTTTCTTCTGTCACAACTAAAAATCCTCTAAAATTATTAGGTCCTTAAAAGACTAAGTCAAAGAGTTGACAGTGTCTTAGCCTCCCATTAAGTTGGATAGAAATATGTCTACTAGCTTGGTATGCATCGGCAGTTCCATAGAACGGGTGTACATCCGGTGACTGGAATTTCTATCTAATTAATGATGGTTCAGTGCAACCTCCTTAACGGGACCAGGTCAGCCGGCCATAGTCGAGCTTGGTCTTTAGTTAGCTGGAAGCATTGGTTTTGTCATTTTAATGGTTGGACCTAACCAGAGACCCGCAATAGGAGGCCCCTAGGCCGATTGGGGTGTTCTCTAGGGCAAAATTCTATACTGAAAATTGTTTAGGGAAACAATTGGTTTACGAACCTACCTTTAGGCTCGTATGGGTGAGCTGACCAAAGTCGGGCTCATGCGAGGCCTATTGGATTTCAGTATCCACTTGAAAAGATGTTGTTTTCACGGATTGGAGTTAGAGGCTACCAATCTGAAAAATTAGTGGGAGAAACCTTTAGACTAAAGTCCAAATCTTTTGGTTAAGTTATTAATTCATAAACTAATTTGGTCTTGTTTTCTTTTAGATGTCTTCAAACTTATCGCTCCGGTCACTTCTCGATAACGAGAAGTTGAAGGGTCATAACTTTGATACTTGGTATCGAAGGTTAAGAATTATTCTGGAGCATGAACGGATCCTCTATATGATAATGGATCCGGCCCTAAAATCCTTCCTGCAAATGCATGGAGTGCGGTCAGAGACGCTTACTTGAAGTGGGTTTCTGATCGGACTACTGTCCGTTGCATTATGCTTGCAGCAATGAACGACGAGTTCAGTCGCAAATTCGAGGAGGCCCAACCTGATGAAATCCTTCAAAAATTGAAGGAATCCTTTGGCACCCCGGATGATGTAGAACGGTACAAAGTGTCTTGTGCCATCTACAACTCCAAGATGCCGAATGGTGGTTCAGTCACTGATCATGTATTGTACAAGATCGAGCTGATTGAAAAACTGGGCAAACTCGGATGCCCCTTGCACGAGCAGCTCGGCAAGGATGCGATCCTAAATTCTCTTCCCTCCTCCTATCTTGACTTTCTTGATCATTACAGAATGAACAAGCCTGCAGTCAACTACCATGGTCTTTTGGGGTTGCTGCAGACTTTCGAGAAAGACCACCAACTTAATGAGGGGGTGGTGAATTTAGTGGGAGGAAGTAGAGGTTGTCATCCCTTTAAGAAAGGGAAGAAGAAAATAATTAAAAAGGGAAAGAAGGTGCAGAATGCTCCTGGCCCGAGTCAGACCAAGAAGTATAAGGCTGATCAGTCTTCTGCAGAGTGCTTCTACTGTAAGAAGAAGGGACACTGGAAGAGGAACTGCCCTCTTTATATTGCGTCCCTTGATCCGAACAGGCCGAGAAAGCAGAAGTCTGCTGAACAAGGTATTTATATGTTAAAACCTTGTAATTACTCAATTGTTGATACTGCTAACTGGGTATTGAATACTGGTAGTCCAATTCATGTTTGTAATTCGTTACAGGGACTTCAAGTTAGCAAAGATTTGAAGATGGAGAACAGTTTCTGAGCGTCGGGAATGAAAATCATGTTCCAGTACTGGCGGTTGGAGTCCTACGTCTTGTCTTTGAGTCTTGTACTGTCGAACTAGTCGACTGTCACTATTGTCCTAGTTTCATTATGTGCATAATCTCTGTAGGCCTTTTGACCAATTGTAGTTTTGAACTATCAATAAAGGAGATTTTTGCAATGTTATTTTGAATAATGCTGTTATAATGAAAGCTAGATTAAATAATGGCATATATGTACTATCAAGGCCTGTTAGTGTAATGTACACTTCTAGCAAACGCCCAAGGTTAGATAATGTCAATAATTTGTATCTTTGGCACTTTAGACTAGGTCATATTAACCAAAATAGGATCAACAAGATGCGAGGAGATGGACTTCTCGAGGTCAGTGATTCTGAATCACTGCCCACTTGTGAATCCTGTTTACTTGGTAAAATGACCAAGTCACCTTTTTCTGGAAAAGGTGAACGATCTACAGAACTCTTAAGTCTAATACATACTGATGTATGTGGACCAATGACAATAAGTGCCAAAGGAGGATACAAATATTTCATTACATTTACAGACGACTTTTCGAGGTTCGGTTATGTCTTTCTAATGAGACATAAGTCTGAATCGTTTGAAATGTTCAAACGATACCGTAATGAAGTAGAAAAGCAAACTGGAAAAAGTATTAAAATCCTTTGATCTGATCGAGGGGGTGAATACTTATCTGGTGCATTTTTGACATATCTTGAGGAGAATGGAATTCTCTCTCAGTGGACTCCTCCAGGAACACCACAGTTGAATGGTGTGTCCGAAAGGAGGAATCAAACCTTGTTGGACATGGTTCGATCAATGATGGGCTTTGCAACTTTGCCGCTATCCTTTTGGGGATATGCGCTTCAGACAGCCTGTTATTTGTTGAATAATGTTCCAAGTAAGTCTATTGTCTCCACTCCGTATGAGATGTGGAATGGACGTAAACCCTCAATTTCACACCTTCGGGTCTGGGGTTGTCCGGCTTACGTAAAACGTTTAGACGCAGACAAACTTGGTCCTATGTCTGACAAGTGTTTATTCATTGGTTATCTTAAGGAAACCAAAGGGTATTTCTTCTACTTGGAGAATGAACAAAAGGTGTTCGTTGCTCTTAGAGCTATCTTTTTGGAAATGGAGTTCCTTGGAGAAGGAACTATAGCCTCTAAGATTGAACTTGATGAAGTTCAGCCAATAGAAGAACCTGCACACTCTAAGGACATTGTGGAACCGGCTGTGATTGACTCACACCCTGAACCCATTAGGAGATCGGAGAATACCGCGTCAGCCGGACAGATACTATGGTTTCTTGGTCCGGGACGGCGATCCCATTGAGCTCGATGAGAACAATGAGGATCCAATCACCTATATGGATGCACTTCAGAGATCTGACTCTGAGGCATGGCTTGGAGCCATGCGATCCGAAATGGAGTCCATGGAAATCAACAATGTTTGGACATTGGTTGATTCGCCTGAAGGAATAAAATCCATCGGGTGTAAATGGATCTTCAAGAGGAAAAGGGGCACAGATGGGAAGGTAGAAACCTATAAAGCCCGTCTGGTTGCCAAGGGGTATCGTCAGCGATATGGTATCGATTATGACGAGACATTCTCCCCTATGGCAATGCTCAAGTCTATTTAGATAATGCTTGCTTTGGCAGCATATTTTGATTACGAGATCTGGCAGATGGATGTCCGAACCGCTTTCCTTAATAGGGAGCTAGAAGAAGAAGTGTATATGATACAGCCTGAAGGGTTCACATCCACAGATGAATCAAAAGTATGCAAGTTGCAGAGGTCCATTTATGGACTCAAGCAAGCATCTCAAAGTTGGAACTTACGGTTTGATAGGTGTATCAAATCGTACGGCTTCGTTAAGAACGGAGAAGAACCGTGCATCTATAAATGGGTTAATGGTTCAGTGATTGTATTCCTAGTACTGTATGTTGACGACATTCTCTTAATCGGGAATAATGTCGCAGCATTACAAGGAATAAAGGTTTGGTTATCATCTCAGTTCTCCATGAAGGACTTGGGTGAAGCTTCTTACATACTAGGTATGAAGATCTATAGAGATAGATCTAAGAAGCTTTTGGGACTGTCCCAGTCTACGTACATAGATACCGTGCTGAAACGGTTCAGCATGGAAAATTCCAAGAAAGGCTATCTTCCAATAGGTTCTGGAATTACTCTTTCCAAGAAGGATTGTGCTACAAATCCTGAGGAAAGAGAGCGCATGAGTAGAGTACCTTATGCTTCTGCAGTAGGCTCTATCATGTATGCTATGACTTGTATTAGACCAGATGTGACATACTCACTAGGAGTAGTGAGTAGATACCAGTCTGACCCAGGTGAGGCGCATTGGAGGGTGGTTAAGACCATCCTTAAGTATTTAAGAAATACTAAAGATCAATGGCTGATTTATGGAGAACCTGACTTGAAACTTGTGGGATACACTGACTCCAGTTTCCAGTCAGATAGAGATGATAGCAAGAGTGTGTCAGGGTTTGTATTTACCCTGAACGGAGGAACGATCTGCTGGAAAAGTTCCAAGCAAGCAACTGTTGCAGAATCGATATGCGAAGCAGAATATATTGCAGCATCAGATGCAACAAAGGAAGCTGTGTGGTTAAGGAAATTCCTTCGAGAGCTAGGGGTGGCACCTTCCCTAGATGGTCCTGTTCCGGTGTACTGTGACAGCACTAGAGCCATTGCTCAAGCTAAGGAGCCAAAAGCTCATCACCACACCAAGCACATATTGCGGCGCTACCACCTCGTACGAGAAATCGTGGAGCGAGGCGACATCAATCTTCTGAAGATCGATGGAAAAGAAAATCTGGCTGACCCCTTCACTAAAGTCCATGAAATCAAAGAGTTCGACTTTTGTAAATGGGAAATGGGTATAAGATACTCTTCTAATTGGCTTTAGTATAAGTGGGAGTTGTTGGGAATTGTGTCCCAAAGCCAATCACCTGTGTTGTAGACGGTTATGCTGGATATTGTATTCATTTTATGAATTAATAAAATTATTATTATTTGGCAGCTCATCACATATTGAATTTCCCTAAAAATGAACTCTTTCCCAGTGATGAAGTCCTTAGGGCTACACTGACTTTGATATAGAGAGGATGTATCGACTGGTCCTTAAACCCTGTTCACAACCAAAGGATATATTGTACTGGACGGCAATATATCAGATATAGGTTGTTGCAGTTCACATCGTTTGGTTGTCCTCTTGACCAAATGAGTGTGGTGTCACTGATGTGATCTGCAAGTGGGATATATGATATCTCAATGAACGTGACTCCGTGAAACCCCTTTATGCCAAAGGGATACTCACGATTGGATATGGGTATATGTGTCACTTTGACCTGAGGTCATCACGGTAGCTTGCAAGCAACTCTCTATGCTTTGGTACCGGACTACCCAGATTTTTAATCTGGTGATGGAAGGTTTCTGGGTACAGGCAAGTACTTATGGAGCAGTGATGGACCAAGATGGAATTGACCTGTCCGAACAGTTTGGATTGAATGTCTCACAGTATCTCAATTTAGAAAATCCTCGACCGGGGTAGCCCTAGTGAAGAGTCACTGGGCTTGCAAGATTGAGACACGTTGTCGACTAACTCAGTCTGGGTTGGCAGCCCATTATCAGTCGTCCTGAGCATTAAAGGTCAAAGGGATGAATTATACAGTAACCATATGCCAGAGGTTCAATAATATGCTCCCGCATCTTCGACCAATCTGGACGCCGGGACCCATTGCTAGATGGTTTCCTGTGCTGGTACTGGAATTGTTCCAGTGCTACCGTTTAGGTTCGAACCTATAAGGTCACACGCCTCAGAGGATAACTCTCTGATACGGATACCGATTACGATTGGAAATCGTCTCGGTTTTATGGTTACGGTATTTTTTAAGCACTCTTTTCCTGGTCCTGCCCTTGTTTGAGTCAACCGAAAATTGTTCCGGGCTGACCAGGTCTGCGCCAGGATTTTTCTAAATCAATTTTGAACTGATTCGGAGCTAAATTTGGCCTCCAATTGGTTGTGAACCAATTGAACCAAATTTAATTGGGCTTGGACCGTTTCAAGTAGATTGAACCGAATTTTTGGATTGAACCTTTGGGTTTAATTGATTTGAACCCATAATTCCTTGAACCGGTTTTTCTTTTGAACCTTTGGTTTTAATTGGATTAAACCCAAAAATTTATTTGGACCGTTGTTTTTTTTCTTTGACCGGTTTACACGGTCTTTTTCTGCTAGGCAAATTCCTTGCATCAGACGTTGTTCGGCGTCTTCTCGCCTCCCTCCCACCTGCTTTCCTTAAACCCGATTTAATGGTCCTAATGGCTGGTTAATTGGTGTTAAACCCCTTGGCATCGTTTGGCCTCCCAGCTTTTTCGTTTTCTCCCCGCTGCTGCTTCTTTATATTTGCTGCAGTCCCCTGGTTCAAAAAAAAAAAAAAAAAAAAAAAATCACCGTGTGAGAGGTTTTATCCTGTGAGAGTTCATCATTCATTGCAAAAATTCCTCACCTTTCCACCGGTGTAATTGAGGGCTGGGTTTTGGTGAGTGAAGGGAAGAGAGATCAACCCATTAATCTCTGTTTTCTGATGCTCAAATTTGAAAGGAGACGAACTCTATTTTAATGAAAAACAGGTTCTGAAATTCTGTTTCATTCCCTCTTCCCTCCCACCGTTCCATGTCTTCCGGTGACTAGCATCAATCGAGAGACGGATCAGAGCTAGCCCCCGGCATGTTCTCCCTCTTGAGAGTGTTCAACCGAGCACTTGGAAGCCGGATCGACCTTTTTCTCTTGCTGTTCTTATGCTCTGTTTTCAGGTTGCAGATTTTGCAGGCTGCTGAATTTCTGGTGCTGTTTTTGGTTGAAAGGAAGGGGACCAAAACCTTGAATCATCTACTCCTATTTGAAGGAAGATCAACCATCTTGTTCCCTACATTTTGGTGTTGGAAGGAAGATCAAACGTTGCCAGATTTTTCTCTGTTCTGCAGCAGTTTTTGGTGGAAAGAACAGCAACCTGTCAACGTGCTGAAAGTGGAAGACAACAGGAATAAATTTATTCCTGTTATCCCAACTATTCCAGAACTATACCAGATTTATTCTGCGCAGGAATAAGGTATGGGTTTCGTTTTTAAATTCATGCATGCGTAGATCTATGAATTTAAAATATTTTATAAACATTACATGCCCATATTATAACATGTTTTAGTCTGTACATGCTTCCAGATTATGTTAGATCCTGCATGGAGCATGTTTTCCGCTGTGCATTTTAAATTTTTTTTAAAATACTTACCTGCTCCCTGATGTTGCATGCTTAGGGTAGGCACCTGCAAATGAACCTTTTAACTTTCAGGCACATGCACAATAACTGAAAGGAAGATGGTGTGGAACTACACCAAGTTTGTTGGATAAATCAACCTATTTCCACACTATAAAAATATGACCCCTGCACACTCCAAGGAATTCCTTGAAAGTACTTCAAAAAAAAAAAGAAAATATAAGGAGATGAAAGAAAAGAAAGAAACAAGAGAGAGAGGGGCTAAATGAGGAACATCAATTGAAGGAAAAAGATGTTCCATTGACAAAATCTTCTTTACAACCTTATGAAGGCCCCCTGCAGGTCGGGAGACCTCCCAAAATTCTATGTACAAAAGAAGGAAGGAAAAAGAATTTATGCATCAGTCACTGGCTCCTTCCTAGGCCAGCGAGGGACCTCAACTGGCTGGGAGGCTTCCTGTGTGGCCCCGGATCCAACCTCGACTATGGCCTCCTCCAGCTCCGGCTTTGACTCCACGTCGATGACTGGCATGCTCCGTTACCTGGGGAATGGGAGGGAAAGTTGGATGTCATCCAACCCCTTCCATCCGAAGAGGTGGACGACCTGATCCCTAAAGTCACTGAACCCCTGGTGGAAGGAGTCTAGAACAACTTCGACGACCTCGTCCTTGAAGGCTTGGGATTCCATGAATTTGTGTATGGCCTTGGTAGCTTCTTTCTTGGCCATCTCCATCAATATGATGATTGTCGTAGCCTTTTTTGCCATTGCCATGACCCTGGCCGTCTGCTCCTCTAGCTAAGCCTGGAGGGTCTGTGCTCTCCCTTTCAGGTAGGCCACCTCCATAATAGAAGTGGCTACCTCTCCGGCTCATTGAGAGTTGACCCCCTCTCCTCAGTCAGGGCAAACTCGAGCTCGACCGCCTTCTTCTCTAGCTCAGCATCTTTGGCCTAGGCGCCGGTCAGCTGAGCCTCCAGCCCTTGGGCCCGGCTGGACAAGCCTTGGGGCTCATCCCTCTCTCAATGGAGGCAGGTCTCATGCTTTTCTAGTGCTGGGCAGTCATCCCGCAGGAGCTGCATATCGACAGCCACCTACACCAAGGATGATGATTGACGCCCCTTGTAAAAATGTTGGAAAAGGAGATATAAATCTGGAGATGGCTTACCGACATCAGCCGGGCAAATGCCTTAGTGGCAAGGCCCACCACTGGCCTCCCTACCCGACTCTAGCAATCCGTTGGTTGGACCAGAGAGTTGGAGGATGTCTTCCACCAGCTTCCCATCTTGGGATATCATGGAGCCCATGGGGAGGACGACGATGAACCTCTTGCCTTCCTTGCTCGATGCCTTAGGCCGTCTGGTCAGATCTGGCACACCCTCAGGTGAAGGCACCACATCTATGGGATTGTCACCGATAGCTCTAGCGCTAGGTGGTGGAGGTGGCATCTTGGTGGTAGCGGATCCCACCACCCTCACTGCTTCTGGACATGGTAGATCGTCGGTGCATGGAGGGGCCATTGGAGATGGAGGTGGGGCCCCCCTTTGTAGCCCAGGTTTTGCCCCTGGGTTGCCTGGTAGGAGCCTGGACCCTTGGTCTGGAGGACCCGCATGGGGCGGCTGGCCCCCTCACATCGGGCCCATCGCTAGGCCCTGGTCTCAATTCTTCCCGAGCCCTCTTCTTGGGTGCTCCTTCGGACTCCTCGACAGCAGCCTTCTTTTGGGACATCCCGAAGAGGTCGTTGAAACTGAACCTTATCCCTGCAAAATGGAGCAAATCTATTAGTCTAATTGCAAGGCAAGACTCATTACAGAGTAGAGATGGAGCTCGACATCAAGCCTTACCCTAGGGCTGGGCTTGGCTGATCCTAGCATCGACAATATTTTCTTCACATAATAAGTCTTGAAGGGCTAGAACCTGGAAGGAGAGAAGTTGGTTGAACACTTCCTTATCGACCAACTCGATCGCTAACTATCGGTTGGGGGAGCGATCTGGATCACTCCAAACCCAGTCCACCACCTTGATCGAAGCAAAGAAGAACCTGTACTTCCATCCCTTAACAGAAGTGGGTAGGTCAAACTTGAGGGCCCCCTTGCGGGGGGACACAAACCACCATCCACTATTGAATGGGTGACACTTCAGGGAAAACAAGGGCTTGAAGAGGGAAAAATGGGCGACGATCCCATGATGGTGGAAGAGAACAATCAAACTGAAGATGGTCTGGAGGGCATTGGGAGTGAGTTGAGCCAGAACCAACCGATAGTGGCTGAGGAAAGAAAGAAAGAAGACATGGAAGGGAAGCTGAAGACCCTCGAAAAAGAAGTCTTCATATAGGGCTATCCGGCCTGGGCCACTAGAAGTGACATGGTCCCCCAGCCCAGGAATAGAGAGTCGAATGGAATCAGGGATCCAAATTGACCTCCGGATGCGAAGAAATAGTGAGTTGGTCATCGTCGAAGTAATGCCAGCGGGGCCGCTGACCTCCCTAGTGGAGGGGGCAGGTGGAGGAGAAGCCTCAGGTGATGGGACATCAGGTCAACCCTAGTTTACTATGTGTCCCTGAGTTTTGAGTCCTTAAGCCATGATTTCAATTTTGTCTTTGAGTCCAATAATCTAGCTATGTTAGCCATTTAAGTCCTGTATTTGAGCCATGATTTTTGTTTTATAGGCTTTGTTACACTTGAGTCTGTAACTTGGCATTTGAATCTCATTTTGGGCATTTTTACATTTTAGTCCTTTAATTAGAGTATTGAGTAAAGTTTTGGATGCTTAGTGAGCCTTATGAGTCTTGTAAATTTTGAGTTTTATGAGTCCAGTCCAATTTTGTAAGTCTTATATTGAGTCCAGTCCAATTTTGTAAGAAGACTTAAGTCACTTATGAAGCCACTAGCATAATACTCCAACCACTGCAATGAATCCAATCATCCACATAATTGTGCCATTTGGGAAGCATTGAAGGAGTCTTGGAGCTATCATTGAAGACTTGGATGACAAGTACATCAGCCCACCAGGAGGAGAAGGACACCAAGAGAACCCTAGAGCTGCCCAGCACTAAAATGGGCCACCCAAAGTCTTGGCCCATCCTCAAATTTAGCACCCTCCTTATGGTCACCTCTCATGTTGGCACCCCACTTATGGTCACATCCCTTGGACCAAGTCAAAGAGAAGGAGAGGAGTAGTCCTAGTGTGAAGAGGGAGTTTGAACCTATTTGAAAGAGGAGATCTCTATGTGTTTGAGTAGGAAAAGGATTAGTGGAAATTCTCTTGTATGCCCTTACTTGGATCCCAAGTTTGTAAGCCTGTTTAAAGGCTCCCCTCTCATGTATATTGGATGGATGTTAATGAATATGAAAACTTTCTTGAGTTCTTCTCAAATCTTGGTGTGAATTCTGAGTGAATTTGTGTGATTAAGGGTATCTATATGATCCCTCAGAGTATCTGTGTGATCCCTATGCCTTGCCTCCAAGCCTCCTGCCTCTTCATCTCTTGGCCGCCCACTTCAAGCCTTCCTTTCCTTTGCTTTCTTTAGCCTTCAAACTTGTTTCTTCTCTGATTTTTAACCCTTGTTAGGTGATTTGTAGGTCCCTCAGAGTTCACAAATCTAGGATTCCAATCGGCAAGCATTCGAGCCACCAGATTGAAAGCCACGAATCCATAGGGTCTTCGACTTGTTTTTTCAGGCCGCATCCGATAGCGTAGAGAGAACTCTTCATGGATCAATCTCTAAATCTTAGCTAGGTACACCCTATAGACTCCTCTGGTAGTGGTATTGTAGAAAAGCTAGTCCTGATCAGGGCTTCTTAGCCTTGGAGGTCTTGTTTCTTCACTTTTAGGGTTTAATTTTGCATGCTTGTGCTTCCAGAAATTCTATATAATTTTTTACTTAATAACATGGCTTGAAGTTTGGGATACAAACTTCTAATTTATTGCCTAATACATGAAAAATAATTGGCATGCACAATTAGTCCCGCATCATTTGGTATTGGAGCATGTTTTAGGGCTAGTTTCTACATCCTATAATTCTTATATTTGGTCTATTTTTTTACTATTTCTGTATATAGGTAGGTCATAAAATCTTGATTTTTGTTTCTGAATTCTCCATAATTGATAGTATTTCTTAGAATTTTATCATGATTTATTTTAGTTTATATAATTTTTTTCATGCCTATTTTCTTTTTCCCTAGAAACTTTTATGTTTCATCACCTTAAGTATTTTATTTTTTATTAAGATTTGTGTTGTGTATCCTCTGTTTAGTCCTAATCCTTGTCATAATTTTTAATTATTTTTATAGAAACACAAGAATTTTAAAAATCTGCATATTAGAAACCCTAACTTGAATCCTGAGATTTTTGTACACAGTCTGAAAAATCCTAGGTTTTGCATCATCATCCAAATTTTTTCTTGCATGAAACTTGGTAGAGACCATCTTCACTTTTCATTCTCTGTCATGAAATTTTCCTAAAATTTTTATGCATAAAAAATAGAACCAAATTCTATATCGAATCAAACCCTAATTTATGTTCTGCATACTTGATCAAACCAAACCTAATCACTTCCAAACCCTACCTCACTCAAGCCCAAAATTTGTTTGCTAACTTAACCAACTTAAACATAATTTGCCACCTCATAAAAAGATAAAAAAAATATTTTTATTTCTCTGATTATTATTAGTTGCATTAGGGCTCATGTGTGTTCATTATCTCATTAAATCAATTTTAAGGATAATTTCCTCTTTCAGATCAGGGCAGGATTTCATCACCCATCCTAGGCCCAAAACAACCATCTAGCATCAGAACCCAAGCCTTAATTAAAATCAATTAGTAACCTAATTACTCTAGAGAGCTTAGGGATACCAATAGGACAGGTCCGAATTGTGTGGGCCAACTAGTGCACCTAATTTCCTAGCTATTACTAAAAACTAGTGTCTAAGGCTAGAGGTCCAAAGGTAAATGAACTAAGTGGATTGGTGGTTTTTAATTAAGACCCTATAATAGATAGGGGGAGCCTCCTACCACCATACCTCTTACCTGTCCAGTGGAAGGATTAGCTATTGAGTTAAGTGTAAATTGAATAGACCCATTCAATTTTGGCTCTAGGTCTAGCAAACTGTAGTCCATTTTCACTTTGTGTGCTTAATTGCATCAAACTAATTTGTTTGATTGATTGCATGACCACTAGGTTAGGAACCAAGCATCAACAATCTAAACCTCAACCTAGCTCAACCATGGACTGCAACTTTGAGATCTTCATGAAAGCCATGAGTGAACGATTTAACCAGATGAACCAACTGAATGCCCAATCCATTACCTAATTAACCACCCAGATTAACCAATTCAATACCCAATCCCAAAACTAGTTTGCGTAGTTGACCACCTAGATAAACCAAATAACCCAATCAAATGCCCAAGCAACCAATAGGCTTGACGAATTAACCAATAGTTCTGATCAAGTAGAGGGTTTATAGAACACCCCTAAAACCCATCCCAGACCTAAACCTGAGTCCAACCCTAGGAAAGCCCAATACCCTGACCCATACTCAAAGACTAACCCTAGGAGAGCCCCATACCTTGAATCTTGGAGATCCATAACCTATAGATCTGAGCCTAAATCCTATGACTCTAGAACTTATGCACCCAGATCCTCTGAACCCAGATCCTATGTATCCATGTCCTATGAGTCTAAAGGTCCATAACCCATAGATCTGAACCTACATCCTATGTGTCCAATACTAGGCCAGTTTTCCCTAGTCAACCTAAATCCCATAGGATTGGTACCCCTAGATATGAGCCTAGTATTAGTTCACTTCCCTTTAGTCAACCCAAACCCTTTAGGACTATGCCCCTAGCCCAGGATCAGATCCTAGCCAGCTCAACATGAGCCAACCTCAGCCTAGTTCCACTATGGCCCTTAGAGAAGGTAGAGGCAAGTCTAGTTCCAATCCCCTGAGAGTGTGTTTTAGATATCGTAAACCAAGCCATTTTGTTAGCCAGTGTCCATTTAGCACCCTATACCTAGGTGAGCTAGATAAAGATGAGTCTGAACCCATTGCTGAACCCAATATAGAAGTATATGAGGCTGACCCAAGTCTGGTAGAGGAGTATGAAGATGATGAGCCTATTGAAGATTTAAAGGAAGAAACTCCTAAGCCCATTGATGAGTCTAAAAAAGACATTAAGGAGTTGAGTCTAGCAGAGACCTAGAATTAGTTGACCCTGACCATACCCAAGTAGAAACCAACCTAGAATTCATTGACCAGGTAGATACCCACATAGAAGCCAACCCAAAGTTAGTTGACCCTGACCACACCCAAACTAAACCTGTAGTGGAAGAGCAGTTAGAGGATGAGGAAACCAACCCTATTATTAGACTCTTACCTAAGGAGCCACTAGAAGAAAGACCAATTACAGAGCCCAGCCCTGAGATCCAAGAACTAGAAGAATTTATTAAGGACCTGATATCTTTAAATCAGTACCCTTAAGATGAAGTCTTTCCTTTGACTCTAATTGATCTCTTCCTTGAGATTAGTGACCCATTCTTCCATAAGATAGACTCTGTAGATAGATATCAACCCCATAAGGTCAATCTCATTAGTCTAGGATTAATCCCTGACACCCCTTCCTACATCCTATTCAATTCAATTGACCCCAATCCCTTTTCTTACTTCCCACTCTACCAAACTCACCCTGAATCTATCTCTTATCTTTTGCCCTTTTCTGAAGCTTCTCATGTTTATCTAACCACTAGACTGCATTTTGTTGAAGTAAGCATGTTTTATACATTCCTTATGCATGTTAGGTTTGCATCGTATTTCTGGTATACTTTATGGCATTTACTAGAAGTTCATTACAAATTTTCATGTGCATGCCACACCAGGGTTAAACCTAGAGAGCTTATGATCTGTTAGGTTTAGTCCCAAAGAGTCCAATAAATTTTCTTTGATAGGAATGCCTAGTCGAGTCTATTAAGTGTTAGTTTTGAGTCCAATAAGTCCCCAGACCTAATTCATTTGTCTACACCTACACTGACCTCTACATAATATTTGCATCAAGACATTAGCAAAAAGATTAATTTACGTAATGAAATCTATAAAAACTGGCTAATTCTTGAAAGAAAGCCAAGGATTTTAATGTAGGAAATGCAGTTATGGTTAAGAAGCTTCATGCTTGTAGAGTTGAACCTTTAGAGTGATAAAGAAAGTAGAACCAATACCTATGTGCTTGATCTACCCTTGGATTTAGGCATTAGCTCTACTTTTAATATCACGGACTTGGTGAGTATAGGGAACCGGCAGTGATTCCTAGTGAGATTTTTGACCTCACCCATCCTTTGAAAGAGAAACCTTACCTGAGTGTCCACTAAATTTGCCTAAGAAAGGAATACGGATCGAGCATATCCTGGATGATCAAGCTATCATGACCCAGGAGCCATGGCTATCAACGCTACCTGGTCCGATGGCAAGGTCGACTAGAATTTAGCGATTTGTGGATTACTTGAGAGGACCCACAACACCTCCACCCAGACTTACTGCCAACACCAAACTACCCTATACTCGATAGGGTCGAGTTCCTCCCACCCTGAAAGAATTGATGGGGATATCAGGTCAATCCTAGTTTACTATGGGTCCCTGAGTTTTGAGTCCTTTAACCATGATTTCAATTTTGTATTTGAATCCAATAATCTGGCTATGTTAGCCATTTAAGTCATGTATTTGAGCCATGAGTTGTGTTTTATAGGCTTTGTTATACTTGAGTCTGTACCTTGATCTCTGAATCTCATTTTGGGCCTTTTACATTTGAGTCCTGTAATTAGCATATTGAGTCAAGTTTTGGATGCTTAGTGAGCCTTATGAGTCCTGTAAGTTTTGAGTTTTATGAGTCCAGTCCAATTTTGTAAGTCTTATATTAAGTCCAGTCTAATTTTGTAAAAAGACTCAAGTCACTTATGAAGCTAGTCAGCATAATACTCCAACCACTATAAGGAATCCAATCATCCATATAATTATGCCACTTAGGAAGCATGAAAGTCTTGCAGCTATCTTTGAAAACCTAGACGACAAGCACATCAGCCCGCCAAGAGGAGATGGACACCAGGAGAACCCTAGAGCCTGCCTAGCACTGAAATGGGCCACATAAAACCCTGGTCCCTTCTTAAATTCAGCGCCCTCCTTATGGTCACCTCTCATGTTGGCACCCCACTTATGGTCACCTCCCTTGGACCAAGTCAAAGAGAAGGAGAGGAGTAATCCTACTGAGAAGAGGGAGTTTGAACCTATTTGGAAGAGTAGATCTCTATGTATTTAACTAGGAAAAGGATTAGTAGGAATTCCCTTGTATGCCCTTACTTGGAGCCCAAGTTTGTAAGCCTATTTAAAGGCCACCCTCTCATGTATGTTGGATATTAATGAATATGAAAACTTTCTTGAGTTCTTCTCAACTATTGGTGTGAATTCTGAGTGAATTTGTGTGATTAAAGATATATGTGTGATCCCTCAGGGTATCTGTGTGATCCCTATGCCCTACCTCCAAGCCGCCTGCCTCTTCATCTCTTGGCTGCCCACTTCAAAGCCTTCCTTCCCTTTGCTTTTTTTAGCCTTCAAACTTATTTTTTCTCTGATTTCTAATCCTTATTAGGTGATTTGCAGATCCCTCAGAATTCATGAATCTAGGATTCCAATCGGCAAGCTTTCGGGCCACCGGATTGAAAGCAGCGAATTTGCAAGGTCTCGACTTATTTTTCTAGGCCACATTCGAGAGTGTAGAGCGAACTCTTCATGGACCGATCTCCAAATAAATATCTGCCAGGTACACCCCCTAGACTCCTCTGGTAGCGGTATTACATAAGAGCTAGTCCTAACCAGGGCTTCTTAGCCTTAGCGGTCCTGTTTCTTCACTTTTAGGTTTTAGTTATGCATGCCTGTGCTTCCAAAAATTCTATAGAATTTCCTACTTAATAACTTGGCTTGAAATCCAAGATGCAAACTCCTAACTTAATGCCTAATACACGAAAAATAATTGGCATGCATAATTAGTCCTGCATTATCAGGGGGTCCAATAATAATCCCCATTGGGCGGGGACCCCTGCGGAGCACAACCGGGACTTCCGCCTCTCTATCCGAGGAGGGTGGCCTCGATTAAGAAGGCCCCGTACCTTTGAAAAAACCCTGGTGACGATGCCCCCTGCAAGAGGGACTCATCAGAAATGGTGAAATTGGAAACTAGAAGACCTAACAAGAGTGCTCCTCAGGTAGCAGGCTGAAGGAGGAGAGCAAAGGAAAGGAAGGGGGAGAAGAAGGATGCCTAACCTGCTAGAACTTCGCAACCTCACCCAAGAGGATGGAGGAAGATTGCTTTGAGGAGGAAACTTTTTCTTTTATCACTTGAGAAACCCTTGGGAAACAAACGGGCAAGTCCTTTCCAAGCAACCCGGAGCCCCGTCACCTCGTACTGACTGAAGGTGTGCGCCATGTCTCGCTCTTAGCCAGTCGGAGTGTGCCATGTGTTGATATCCATCAAAAGCGATGTCCCGAATCGGAGGTGACCCCTTCAGGTCCAGCGCTGCAATTATGGCCACCCTTAATGAGGGGTAATGTGGCATCATCCTATTAGCACGAAAGCACAGCCTCTGGAGCATCGATGCACAAGGCATTGATGTCACAGGAGACATGCCTTTCCATGTCAACATGATCATTAATCCCCTCACCCTGAGTGTCACTTCGTTCTCCAGGCTCGGGAGTAGGGGGCACCTAATATGGTACATTTGCTAAAGTGGAGTCTTGCTGGTGGCCATGCTAGCACAAGCCACGCCACCTAGACACGATGGCAAAATAAGGAACCAAAGCGAGCCCTCCTATCAAGGTCAGCTCCAAACCGGGATCGTGCTTATAGGGCGAGCCCTCCGTCTGAGGTCAGCTCCTAGCTGGGGTCATGCTCATGCTACCAAGGCGAGCCATCCTACCGAGGTTAGCTCCCGATCAGGGTCGTGCTTATAAGGCAAGCCCTCCATCTGAGGTTAGCTCCCGGTCGGAACGTGCTCATGCTTCCAAGGCGAGCCCTCTTGTCGAGGTCAACTCCCGACTGGGGTCAGGTTCATAGGGTGAGCCCTTCATTTGAGATTAGCTCCTGGTCGGGGTCGTGCTCATGTTGCCAAGGTGAGCCCTCCTATTGAGGTCAGCTCTCAGCTGGGGTCGTGCTTGTAGGACGAGCCCTCCATCTTAGGTCAGCTCTCGGTCGGGATCATGCTTTCAAAGCGAGCCCTCTTACCGAGGTTATCTCCTAGCCGAGGTCGTGCTCATACGATGAGCCCTCTGTCTGAGGTCAGCTCCCAACTAATGTCATGCTCATGCTGCCAAGGAGAGCCCTCCTGCCGAGGTCAACTCTCATTCAGGGTCGTGCTCATAGGGCGAGCCCTCTGTTTGAGGTCAACTCTCGGTCAGGGTCATCTCATGCTGCCAAGACGAGCCCTCTTATCGAGGTCAGCTCCCAACCGGAATCGTGCTTATAAGGCGAGCCCTCCATTTGAGGTCAGCTCCTGGTAGGCTCATGCTCATGCTACCAAGACGAGCCCTCCTACCAAGGGTCAGCTCCTAGCCGGGGTCATGCTCATGAGGTGAGCCCCCCGTCTGAGGTCAGCTTCTGGTTGGGGTCATGCCAATGTTGCCAAGGTAGGGGCCTCCCAATATGGGACTCCCCCTGTCCCGCGAAGGCCACAGTTCCCACCAACTGCATGAAGGGGAGGAGGATCAA
Source organism: Areca catechu (assembly GCA_021397845.1). Taxonomy (NCBI): domain Eukaryota; kingdom Viridiplantae; phylum Streptophyta; class Magnoliopsida; order Arecales; family Arecaceae; genus Areca; species Areca catechu. Next base: position 140,181,537 of record CM038053.1, on the reverse strand, counting down.
GGAGATTCAAATCATGGTAAAGAGGGCCTGGCCACCCACCACCTTCAGGAGGTGGCACACATCCTGCCACATATACAGGCTTTATAGTGCACGACCTGCATGACCTACATGATGCAACCCCCCATAACACAAAGATCTGAACCATTCTAAGAAGGATATTCCACTAAGGCCCCAAACCCTGCGATACTCCAACAGTTCCCCCATAATGGGAATGTGCCACCATGGCTTGACGCTCAGCGGCACGGTGCCCACCCCTCCCACGGGAGGTTACACCCTTAGAAGGATAAGACTAGCCCGACAGAAGGGTGACAGCGAGCAATCGAAAACCCTTCCAAAAAAGGTACTTAGAAACCGACACCTAGAAGAAGCCCCGGACCTGGTCTGGGCCACCCTATGCCTAAAAAATCAGAAAAGAGAGGTAAGTAAGAAGGTAAGTAAATAGAGCGAGCAAAGGGGCAAGGAACCACTCCAGTGAATCTCCCAAGCTCTCTCTCGTTTCTCTCAACCCATCTCTGTTCCATTTTTTCACCCTCTACATGAAGAGTCCCCAAGCTCTCCGCCACAGAGGTTCTATTCTCCTCGATCGTTCCATTGACTTGATCATCGGAGTATCCCCACTAGAATCCCTGGCCTGGGTCTCCTCTATTTTGCAGGTCAGCTAGCCAAGGAGTCGACTGGAAGAGAGGACTAGGCACCTCGTAAGAACCCAATGCGTCAGAGCTACAGGCCACGGTAATCTTGGCAGCAACAAGTTGCATCAACTAATTGATCTATTTCTAACAAGGAAAAACTATCCTTAAGATAAGCTTTAGTAAGGTCTGTGTAATCAATATAGATCCTTCATTTTCTATTTGCCTTTTTAACCATTATCATGTTGGCTAGCGAATCTTAGTAATGGGTTTCTTTGATAAATTTGGTATCAAGGAGTTTGTTGACTTTTTCATCGATGACCTTTCATCACTCAGGGGTAAAGTTCCTCTTTTTTTATCAGATGGGCTAAAACACTGGGTCAACTTTTAGTTTGTGAGCAATTATTTTTGAGAAAATACTTGGCACGTCCGTAGTCGACCAAGTAAAAACATCGACATTGTGTCATAGGAAGTCCATGAGGTGTGCTCTTGTTTCTTTATCTAGAAGATGATGAGGGATAAACTCTAACTAATGATGAATTACATGAAAGGGATGAACATGAAGACAAACCAAGTTAAAGAGAATAATTATTTCTGATTTATTTTGGATTAGTTTCCAAAAATATCTAAGACTAGGTTAAGGTTATTATGTAATAGTTAGAGTTCTATCCACATTCCAAAAACTATCAAAGAAATAAAGAAAAAAAAGGATCCTAGGATTAAGAAACACCTATAGGACATTCTCATCTTCAAAAACTCAGAAAAAGAGAGGAGGGTTGGGTTAATTTACCTTGCAATGATTTACATGAAGCCGTAGAAGAGATCCCTCCACTCAGATTGGTGCTTGGATGACGAAGCCTTTTTCTCATGGATCCGTCAACTTTTTATTAATTAAGTTCGGGGGCAAGGAAGACTTCATCCAAGGTTCATTTCTCCTGAGTGATCCTACAAACATCAAAAGTTAGTGTTGAAGATGATAGAAAACATAAGAAACAGGCAGTTGGAAGAGAATAGAAGGCTGGGGGCGCAGGAGATGGAATCTTGGCCTGTTTGATGGAGGACGACTGGGTTGGAGGGGCTACCTAGATATATGGGGTGCTGGGGCATGGAGAGGGGTTGCATGGAGTGGAGAGAGAGGATCTGGCATCTAGGGTTTGAAGGAGTTTGAAGGTGGCGGCCTAAGATTGGAAGAGGGTGGGGTGGCTTGAAGGAAGATGATGATGGGTGGCCTAAGTTTGCTTGGAGGAGGAAAGAAGGGGGCGACTAGGGTTTAGGAAAACTAGAGTTTGAAAGATACACGAGCCTCACATCCACTCCCTCACGGAGGTATGTTCATAAGGAACAAAGGCAATAAGAAAAAACACTCAAATTTTCATTCATCAAAGTTGTGCATACAAGAGGGGAGGGGGTGGGTATTTATAGATTCATCCAAGTCCTTGGACTCCCTAACAAATTGGGACTACATAACTTGAGGGCCAAGAAAACAAAACTTGAGGGTCAAGAAAACTCTCTTAGGCTTTGGGCAGCAACTCCATGCTCTTGGGCGGCCTCCTGGTGGGCTTGGGCGCATGAACTCCAGGGGGTGTGGGCTGATTTATGGCACCAACTTCCTTGGACTCTAGATTGGGGCACTGGGCTGGAGAGGGTGCCAACTTGATGGACTTGACAGCATGAAAGGGCCTAGGTTGTGGGGAGCTTGGGCGCCACTGCTGGTGGAGTAGGGGCCTGGTAAATTTCTTAGTCTAGTGAGTCTCCTCTTGACTTAATTTGAATAAAAATATAGGACTCAAAGGACCTAATTGACAAAGCTCAAAATAGGCCGAATAAAATAAATGGACCAATTAAACTTACTAAACAAGACTCAATGGACTTAGTGAATCCAATTGACTCACTTTATTACAGGACTCAATGTCTACAAGACTCAATGTACTCAGTAAAAAATTTGACCAACTTTCCAACACATGACTCAAAGATCTTCGTAGAACCTTGAAATTCTTGTTTGCTTCTAATGTCCTCATCAATTCTCCCGGGGTGGGAGGAACTTAACCTTGTTGAGTAAAAGGTCAATCCGGCTCTGGTGGGTCTAGGTTAAGGTGTTGCCTCTTAAGGATCCTCTTAAGGATCCACCTTGGAGCCTTTGGGGGAACATGTGCTCATTCCAGGTTGGGGAAATGATCGTTAGCAAGGTAAGTCAGCAGGGATTAGGATACCACTAGTTTTTCTTTTATTTTTTAAATTTTTTATGGAGGTGGGGAAGGAACAAAGGGAAAGGAAGAAGCAGTTGGTTGGGTTTGGATAACAGGGCCTCACACCGTCTCCCTCATGGAGCATCAATACAGAATTGCATGGAAATAAGAAGAAAAGAACTCAACTCTTTTTTTTTCATTCACTCAAGACATGAATATAAGAGGGGGAGGGGCTGGCTATTTATAGATTCACCCAGGTCCCTGGACTCCCTGACATATTGGGATTACAAAACTTGAAGGCCAAGAAAACTCTCTTGGGCTAGGCCACCTCTTCCTCTTGGGCTTGGGATGCTGGGCTAGGGAGGCTTGGACTGGGGTGCCAACTTCATGGATTGGGGGAATGCTCCCCATGGGCTTGACGGCATGAAAGGGCCCAGGTGTATGAAGTCCAGCTCTAATTGGGGGGGCCTGATGAATCTCTTGGTCTGGTGGCTCTCCTCTTGGATCTTGACATGATTGAAAATTACAAGACTCAATTTAACTCACTTAACTAGATTGAAAATAATTGGACTCAACTTATTTGACTAAGTGGACCCAACTGGACTCAGTTGTCTTACTTTATTACAGGACTCAATGGACTCAAATAGACTACAGGAGTCGAATAAAATATAATAGACTCTCAGGTCCCCATAATTTTCCTGGAGTGGGGAGAACTCAAGTCTATCGAGTTTGGGTTAGTGGGGCTTTGATGGAACTGAATCTAAACAAAAAAGAGGCTCTTCTCTGAGATCTGTAAAACTTTAAAAATTATGCATCTCTAAAAATTATGCAGCTCTAAGGATCATGCAGCTTTGAGGATCGTGTAGTCTGGAAGTCGGCAATAGGGTGGGAGTTTGCTTTCTCGTTCATGCGCATCATCCTTCTCCACGGTTCGAAGATGTGGAACAGAGGAGCGGACTTCAAGAGGAGATCCGGCAGGGATCCGTCAGAGACGGTGAGGAGGATGTGGTGATGGATGAAGGGGTGGTGGTTCTCCAGGTTAGATAGGATGGATGGGATCAAATGCCCATTGGCAATGACGGGAAGGACTTGGGCCATGTACGATACGCCACTTCCTGGTGCAGTGATGAAGCAAATCCGAGAAGGATTCCAGCGATCGGAGTGGTGGCATCGATGCAAGAGGGGGATGGAGATCTTCCTTGGGGTTTCCATCATGGAGGAGAATGGTCGGATCTAGCTCGGTGGTGGTGAATGGGGAAATCGGCTAAGATCAGGGGTTGAGGATGATGAGGGGTTCGGATGGCATCGGTGGTGTCATTGGCAAGGGAGGGGCTTTGGAGGTAGAGATCGACAGGGCGGCGGCGGGGTTCATCGACATTGTCGGCAGTGGGAGGAGGTTAAGACCAAGTAGCAGATCCGTGTGGCTATGGGTGTGGCATCGATCTGGTGGGCTAGGGCAGTTTCAGTAGGTGGGAGGAGCTTGGCAGGAGATGAGGCATCGACTGTTGGTGGTGAGCAGGAAGATGGCATCACTGGTCGACTGGGTAGTGGATCTTCAGGTGGTGCTCTATGGTTGAGAGGGGTGGACGCTGACGAGAGGGCGCACAGCGACGACGTCGAGAGGGGGAGGAGGGGAGGCCGCCATGGCCAGGGGCTCCTTCTTTTATTCTCTATCTTCTACATCTTGCGATGGTGACAGTGGTGACGGAGGCAGTGTGGCAGCTTCTTCTTCCCAACGATGACTGGGATTGGGGTTGGGGATGGGGATCTTGGAACATGGTGGGATTTGGGGCAAGATGGGGAGTTGTTGCTCTGGGGCTTGTGATGGGGGTACGAGTTGAGAAGTCACCAGAGATTAGGGTACCACTAGATTTTCTTTTATTTTTTTAATTTTTTATGGAGGTGGGGAAGGAACAATGGAGAAGGAAGAAGCAGATGGTTTGGTTTGGATAGCTGGGCCTCACACCCTCTAACGGAGGCAGTGTGGCAGCTTCTTCTTCCCAATGATGACTAGGATTGGGGTTGGGGATGGGGACCTTGGAACATGGTGGGATTTGGGCAAGATGGGGAGTTGTTGATCTGCGGCTTGTGATGGGGGTGCGAGTTGAAAAGTCACCAGGGATTAGGGTACCACCAGATTTTCTTTTATTTTTTAAATTTTTTATGGAGGTGGGGAAGGAACAATGAGAAGGAAGAAGCAGATGGTTGGGTTTGGATAGCTGGGCGTCACACCCTCTCTCTCACGGAGCATCGATTCCCTAAGGTATGGAAGTTTTTTGGAAATAAGAAGAAAAGAACTCAACTCTTTTTTATCGTTCACTATGACATGAATACAAGAGGGAGAGGGGGTGGGTATTTATAGATTCACCCAGGTCCCTGAACTCTCTGACATATTGGGATTACAAATCTTGAAGGCCAATAAAACTCTCTTGGGCTAGGGCACCTCTTCCTTTTAGGCTTGGGATGCTAGGCTGGGGAGGCTTGGACTGGGGTGCCAACTTCATGGATTGGGGGGGTGCTCCCTTGTGGGTTTGGCAGCATGAAAGTGCCTAAGTGCATGAAGTCCAGCTCTGGTTGGGGGGCCTGGTGAATCTCCTGGTCTGGTGGCTCTCATCTTATATCTTGACGTGAATGAAAATTATAAGACTAAATTTAACTCATTTGACTGGACTGAAAATAACCGGACTTAACTCATTTGACTAAGTGGACCCAACTGGACTCAGTTGTCTCACTTTATTATAAGATTCAATGGACTCAAATGGACTACAAGACTCGAATAAAATATAATAGACTCTCGGGTCTCCATTAATAGGCCAAATTGTTGGTGGACACTCGGGATGGGCTCACTCTCAAGGGAAGGATTAGGTCCAAAGAGCTCGCTGGGTATCATTGTTGGCTCCCTATACTCAACAAGGTCTGAGATATTGGAGGTTGAACTAATGCCTAATTCAGTGGTAACTTGAGCACATAGGCATTGGGTCCAACTTTCTATATCACTCTGAAGGGTCCAACACTACGGGTATGCAACCTACCTAATCGCTACAAAATCTTTCTAGCGAACTCTTGGACTCTTTTCGAGAATTAACCATGTCTTTATAAAAACATTGCTCACATTATTCTCATGATTAATTTCCTTATATAGATCTATAATCATGCAGTGCAAATGACGCAGACTTATACCTCATGCATGCAAATGACTCAAACCAACATGCAGGCAAGTGACTCATACCAATACCTAATGTACTACGGACTTGACTAAACCCTGAACTACAACTGGGTTTGACCCTTGGTCAGGTGGGTGACATGCAGATAAAAACAGTGCATGGACTCCTACTAAATGCCATAGGGATTTCCAGAAGTAAGTGGGAAACCTAACATGCTCAAAGGATGTATGCAACTTGCTAACCTCTACAAAATGCAATCTAATAGTTCTAGAAACTTCGAAAGTCTCAGGAAAGGCCAAGAAATAGGAAAAGGACTCATCTACTAGTTCTGGAATCAAGGGAAGACCTAAATGTATGGAAAAATGTTCATTGTATGGAAGGATAAGTTGCTAATCTCAGGGAAGAGATCTTCAATTGTGACCAAAGGAGGGGTTTCATCCTGAGGGTACTGAATTAAAGATATCATGTCCTCAATAAATTTCTCGGGTTCTTAAATTTTAGGATTGGACTCTACAATTGAGTTCTCTTCTAGTGTCTCCTCAGGTAAAGTTCTAGTAACTATATCAGGGTTCTCTTCCTCTAATTGGGTTTCTAATATAGCTTCAGTCTGAGCACTTTCTTGGTCAACAAATTCTGGGTCTTCCATAAGTGTTTCCTCTTCTCCTTTATATTCATCTATTGGGTTTGTTTCTACTTCATACACTTCTTCTTCAATGTTATCCTTAAAAACAATTGGGATAGTAGGGATTGGTCGACTCAGGAGAATTTGGCTAGGTCCTGGTTTCTGATTAGGGGCACTAATCCTACTGGATTTAGGTTGAGTAAGCGAAAGTGGACTAATACTGGGCTTATATCTAAGGGTACTAATCCTATTGGGTTTAGGCTGACTAAGGAAAACTAGGCTATACCTAGAGGTACTAATCCTATCAGTTCGGGTTGGCTAAGGGGAACTGGCCTAGTATTGGACTCATATCTAGGAATACTAATCCTATAGGGTTGGGGCCGACTAAGGGTTATGGATCCCTTGGGTTCATAGGATACGGGCTCAGATCTATGGGTTATGGGTTCCTTGGGTTCATAGGACATGGGCTTATAGGATCTGGGTTCGTAGGATATGGGTTCATAGGATCTGCATTCATAGGATCGGGGTTCATAAGATCTGGGTTCATAGGATCTTGGTTCATAGGGTTTGGGTTCATAGGATCTGGGTTCATAGGATCTAGGTTCTTGGGTTCTGGGTTCATAGGTCCTGGGTTCATAGGATCTGGGTAGGTACCTCTCCCTACATTTGCTCTTCATGGCTCTCCAGGTAGGTATGGGAATGTCTCCTCTTTCTCTCAACATCCCCCCAGTATAGTCTAACCTAGCGAACTAATCTAGGTTTTGGCAAACTTTTATTTTTTTTCCTCACTCATCTCATCATGTTCAAAGTACAGGTCCATACCTCTTTTCCAATCAATGTAACCTTTATAATCAAGATCGCCACTAAAAGTAGGTGCTTCTCTCCTAATGTTCCAAATGGCTCTCTCATCTGGGTCCATGAAATCATAATTGGATCTCCTCGAACTAAGATCCCAGATTGGGTCAGGGTGTGGGGCTCCCTAGGATTGGGCCCCAAGAATGGGTCAGTGTGTGGGGCTCTCCTAGGGTTGAGAGTGTCGGAAAAGGTGACTCAAGTTTAGGTCTAGTATGGGTCCTAAGGGTTCTCTCTAGGGTTCCTAACCAGGTTTCTGTTTGGTTGAGACTATGGTTTAGTTGGGCAAGCTATTCATTAATGGTCCTTAGTAAGGTTTCTATGCTAGATTCCATAGTCAAGCTAGGTTGGGTTGAGACTACTGGTATTGGGGCTCCTAATCTAAGGGTCATGCAACAAGCATACAAAAGTTATATGTTCTAGGGTTTGCAAGACCTAGAGTCCAAGTAGAGTCAGTCAACTCAACTTACACCAAACTCAACAATTAATCCTTCCATTGGCCAGGTAAGAGGTGGGGTGGTGGGAGGCTTCCCCTGCTTGTCACAAGGTCCAAGTTAAAAACCACTAGTCTGCTTAGGGTGTTTGTCACTGGACCTCTAGCCTTAGATACCAGCTTCCAGTAATAATTGGAGGATTGAGTGCACTAGTTTTCTCACAAGACTCGAACCTGACCTGTTGGTGTCCCTAAGCTGTATTAGGTTGCTACATGATTTTAATTAGGCTTGGGATCGAATGCAGGGTGGTTGTTTTGGGCTAAGGAAAGGTGATCAAATCCTTCCCTCATCTGACATCGCAAAATTGCCCTTAAGGTGATTTAGTTATGATGCACACACATGAACCTAAGATTCAATATGAGACTAAAATCAGACAAAATTGCAGAGAATAATTTTTTTTTTTTGTATTTTATGCAGATTGTAGATTAGTGAAGATTAGTTTTAGTTTAATTAAGCATAAGAAAATTAAGTTGGAGGGTTTTAATGTAAACTAATTTCAGCCCTAGGTTAGTGTTGCAGAAATTTCAGCAAGTTAGTCTTTAGGTTTCATGCAGAAATTTTTATGTTTTTCAGATCAAAAAATTATAGAGAAATATAAAAATAAAGAGGACTAAATATGTGATCAGAGAATGCAAAAATTGATGCAAAACAAAAAAAAATTGAAGGAAGACAAACCCTAGGTTTAGACTACTAGCAGATTTTAGCAAGCATGCTTTTCTTTAGTTAGGGTTTTGTTTTTGCTGTTTTTTGTTTGTTTTCAGATCTAAAAATTCAACTAAATTGCAGATGAATAGAGGACTAAATAGAGATCGAATGATGCAAAATTCATAGAAAAACAGAAAGGTTTTGATGGACAAACAGCCCTAGGTTTTGATGCGTATGCAGATTTCAGCACGCAGAAATTCTAAACTATAATGCAAGAACATGTCTAAAATCTGCTCTGATACCAAAAATTGATGAGGGATGAACTCTAAGTAATGATGGATGACATGAAAGGGATGAACATGAAGACAAACCAGATTAAAGAGAACAACTATTTCTGATTTTATTTTGGTTTAGATCCCAAAAATAGCTAAGACTAGGTTAGGGTTATTATGTAACATTTAGAGTTCTACCCACATGCTAGAAACTAACAAAGAAATAAAAAAAAAAAATGGATCATAGGGTTAAGAAACACCTATAGGACATGCTCATCTTCAAAAACTCAAAAAAAGAGAGAAGTGATGGGTTAATTTACCTAGCAATGATTTATATGAAGCCGTAGAAGAGATCCCTCCACTCAGATCGGTGCCTGGATGATGAAGCCTTTTTTTCCATGGATCAGTCAGCTTTTTATTAGTTGAGTGAGGGGGAAAGGAAGACTTCATCCAAGGTTCATTTCTCTTGAAGGATCCTGCAAACATCAAAGGTTAGTGTTGAAGATGATAGGTAAAATAAGAAACGGGCAGTTGGAAGAGAATTGAAGGCTGGGAGTGCAGGAGATGGATTCTTGGCCTGTTTGATGGAGGATGCCTAGCTTGAAGGGGCTGCCTGGATATGTGGGGTGCTAGGGCTTGGAGAGGGGCGACCTAGAGTGGAGAGAAAGGATCTAGTGTCTAGGGTTTGGAGGAGTTTGAAGGTGGCAGCCTAAGATTGGAAGAGGGTGGGGTGGCTTGAAGGAAGATGGTGATGGGCAACCTAGGTTTGCTTGGAGGAGGAAAGAAGGAGATGGCTGTTGGGTTTCTAGGGTTTCTATGGCATAGCAAAATAATGGATTTCAAAAAATTTCTTTCTTGAAACTCCAAGCAACTTGAAATCCGAAGCCCAAGATCCCTTATTCATTACAATTAACAAGGCATGCAATTAGGGTTTGGAAAAATACCTGGAATGCTAATTCCTTCTTCTTTCCATTAGGAACATAAGTACATGCCCTCCAAAGGTAATTCATATAGGAATGGAATAGAGGAAGCACTCCTTAGTAGGTTGCTTAAACCACTGAGACTCTTTAGATGGCTTTTCTTTATTTGGCAGCCTCTCCTTTCTTGCTTAGACCCTTGCCCTCCAGTTGAGAACTCTGAGCCCTCTCCAAATCCTCTCTTCACTCTATTTTCAACTTCCTAAATCTCTTCCAAAACCCTTATCTTAAAATAGTGGACCTGTCTTAAGACAAGACCTAAACTCTAACAAGGGATGGAAGAGACAAAGGAGAGTGTGGTAGTGTGTAAGTGTAAGAAAGAAAGATGGAATCAAATACCATCGGCCTAAACACTGATGCGTATTTATAGGAGATGGAGAGGTGCCAGATAAGCCTTGTTATCAGCCCATGATAAGCCTTTCAATTTATCAAATAAGACTCTTCATATACTAAGAGTCTTATAAATGAAAGGTCAACTATTTTCATGCGCCAACTGCCTCACTTAAGTCCCTTCAATTTTTCATTCGACTTCTCCACTTCACACATGTCAATTTCAAGTTACAGAGAAGCCAAGGGACATGATCTTTTATTTAGAAGCATTGGTGATTCAAAATTCCTTAAAGCAGAAGGACTCTGCTTCATAGAATTAGCGCCAAATGAAGAGTCGCAACTCTTCATTTGCGCCAACTCCCTTTCCACCGCACTTCATTATTGTTGACTGGTCAAAGCCCACATGAGAGGGTGTGTGGTGGGGACACCTGAGGCACCAGAATAAGACAGAGACTTTTCAACCCTCTATAAATTGATCAATAATTTATGAGTCCATCTGTAATAAGGGCTTAGCTCATCTGAGTCCATTTTAGCTGTTATTTGAATATTTTTAGTTATTATTTCAGTTCTGTACTAGTCAGCTCATGTTGAACTAGTTCAGTCCAATGCTAGTCAGCTCATGTTGAGCTAATTTTATTTTTTTGAGTCCTGTCCAAGCATACTGAAGACTCAAGACTATATCATACAAGTGAAGACCAAGTCCAACTAGATTGAAGACATGGAAGTATAGCCCAAGTCCAACCCAGCTTGAAGATTTGAAGACCCCAGGAGGAAAATTCAGAAAACCCTGATTTCTTGCAGATGCCCTCCAGATGCCCAGATTCCCTTCCAGATGCCAAAATATATTCATATACCAAGGCATCCATGATCTTAGAGGTCCATCTGCATCCCAGACCAAAGAAATCAAGCCCAGGCACCAAGCCCAAGCCCCTAAGAAGCAAGATACCAAGGAATATTCCTGCAACCTGGCTACCAGGCCATCCGAGCTTCCAGAGGCCCAAACCCATGCACTTGGGCCCCTTTGGGCCGGCCCCTTGCTGCTCCTAGAAGCCCAACATGCCCCCTAGGCGTCCTTGGAGTGTTGACCGAGTCAAGAGAATTTTTAGGGATTTTTCTACCTAATATTTCCTTATTTTCTAGCTAGGGTTTGAGAGGGAAAATGATTCTCATGTAAAGACTAATGTGCCCTTACTTGGAGCCCAAGGTTAAGGGTCTATTTAAGGGACCCTAGCCTCTTATATGAAGGGAGAATTTTTGATGAATAAAAATCTTGAGTTCTTCTATTGAGTTGTGTGATACCTGCTGTGTGCATAAAGGGGTTTGCGAGAGTTTTTTCTTCCCAGTGCTGCAATCATCTTCCTGCTGCCAACAAACATCTCAAATCCCTGGACGCCCACTCCAAAAGAAGCCTTCCGTTGCTGTTTTTCTTTTGTTTTCTTGTTCCTTTGTGAGTTTTCTAACCCCTGACAGGTCGTTTACAGGTCCTCGAGTTCCTACGAATCCAACGACTCTAGCCAAGCCTCAATCGGATCACCGAGCAGAAAGCTGGGTATCCGCGGGTCTTTGGCTCGATTTTCCAGACCGCATCCGTCGAGGAACAAGAGACCCTTTGCTGCGATCTTCACAGACATTTTCAGGTACACCCCCTCTACCTCCAATAGTTTTATTGTAGGAGAACTTGCCCTAACCGAGACTTCTCAGCCCCGGCGATCCTTCTTTTCTACTTTTCTAGGTCCTAATCTGCATGCTGATCTTCTAAAATTCATATAAAATTCCCTACAACTTATTTTAATCTGAAACTCGGAAATTAATCACTCAAGCCCACATATAAAACATACAAAAAAAATTGCATGCATATTAGTTCCCCATCATTTGGTATCAGAGCTTAAATTAGGTTTTGTTTTCTGTAGTTTTTCAGTCCATATATGCTTTGTTATTTGATTATTTCTCCCAGATAAAAACTCCAAAAATTCTGAAATTTGTTTTGCTAGATTCACAATAATTCACAGTAAGTTTAATAATTTTCTCAGATTTTATTATGGCTTGTGAATGTTTTGCAAGCCGAAATATAGCCTACAAATTTTTGGCTCTGTTTTCTCTGCAAGACAAGTTTGGAAGTTTTAGGGTTTTGATTAGCATCTTTTTGCATATCTTTTAATTTTAGTTTATTTCCTGCATATTAGGGCATAAATTGCATGTTTTATTATGTTTAAAAAAAATACCAAAAAAAAAAATTTACATATTCTCCAAAAAATACCAAGAACATCTAAACCCCAATTTGCATCCTCATATGCCTGCCATCATTGCATAATTTACTTTTAAGGGCACTCTTGTTATATCAGATGGGGGGAGGATTTGATCACCTCTCCTTAGCCCAAAACTACATCCCTTGCATTCGGTCCCAAGCCTTAACCTAAAATTAACTAGACTTAATTTGCCCTAGTGGGCTAGGGATACCAACTGGTCGGGTCTGGGCTACGTGTTAGATCACTGTGTCAAGCTAACCTGTGTGTGCCTTGTGCTTGGTGTCTAGAATGGTGGTTTAGGGATTCAATCCCAAAGGGCTTGTGTGCTGGTCCGCCTACCTGGCCAATCTCTGATTGGTGTCTAGGATTGGCAATCAGGGACCTAACACTTCCCTTACACCTGCCTGGCTGAGTACAGGATTACTATAGGCTAGTTTGCCACCCTGATTGAGCATCTAGTTTAGACTCTAGGTCTAGTTAGCTGTAGTCGGTCTGATCAAGTCTTGCATGAGCACTAGATCAGGAGTTTCATATCACCCACCTCCTTCAAAAATGTCTGAACCCATGAAAAATTTACAAGCCCAAATAAAAGCCCTAGCTGATCAAATGGCCCAGATGGCGACCCAGTTAACTCAGTCTGGTATTCAAACCAATGATAGAATTGACCATCTTGCCAATAGGTTTGAGCAGTTAGAAGTCCGAGTAGGGAGCCCAGGAAAAACCCATGGGTCACAGTCTGAGCCAGATCCTAATTCCCCTCAACCTAGGAGGACCCCAAACCCTAATCCATACCCTGAGGTCGAACCTAGGAGAGCCCATCATCCAGACCCATACTATAACCCTCAGCCTATGAGGACCCCAGACCCTGACCCATACCAAGAGGTCAAACCTAGGAGAGCCCCTCAACCTGACCCATACTACAATCCTCAGCCTAGGAGGACCCCAGACCCTGACCCATACCAAGAGGTCGAACCTAGGAGAGCCCCTCAACCTGATCCATACTACAATCCTGAGCCCAGGAGGACCCCAAACCCTGATCCATATCTTGAGGTTGAAACTAGAAGAGGCTATCATCATGACCCAATCCCTAAGGTTAGTCCTAGAAGACCCAATCAGGATTTTATAGACCAGGAAGATAGATCCTATTTACCCTCTCCCTATAAGCCTAGTATACCCACAACCTATAGATCTTATGACTCCAAATCCTATGAACCTAGAACCTATGAATCCATAACCTATGAACCTAGATCCTATGACTCTAGATCCCATGATCATAGATCCTATGCACCCACACCCTATGAGCCTAGTACACCCAACACCCAATATTCTGACCCATATAGGGAGTCCAACCCTAGGAGAACCCAGTATTCTGACCCATATAGGGAGTCCAACCCTAGGAGGACTCAATATCCTGACCCATATAGAGAGCCCAACCTTAGGAGGACCCCATACCATGATCCATCCTTAGAACCTGACCATAGAGCTGACCCAAAATTCTATGACCCCAGATCCTATAATCCCATGACCCATAGATCTGCACCCTTGTCCTATGAGCCCAAAGAACCCATAACCCCTAAGTATCAATCTAGTACTAGTCAGGTTTCCCTTAGTCAATTTGAACCCCATAGGATTAGCACCCCTAAATATGAGCCCAATAGTGAGCCACTACCCCTTAGGCAACCTGAACCTACTAGGATTAGTGTCTATAATCAGAAACCAGGACCTAGCCAATTTTCCCCTAGCCGACCTTCTCCAACAATTCCTGAGATTGACAAGGCTTACATTAACGCGGAAGTGTATGAAGTTGATGCAAACTTAGTGGATGAGTATAAGGGAGAAGAGGAGACACCTTTAGATGACCTAGAATTAGCTAACCCAATAGATACCCAGGTAGAAGCCAACCTAGAGGTAGTTGACCTTGACCACATCCAACCTAAAGCTATAGTGGAAGAACAAATAGAAGAAGAGAACCTAGGTACTGCTACTAGAGCCTTACCTGAGGAAACCATAGAGGAGAGCCAAATTATAGAGTCTAGTCCTAAAATACAAGAACCAAAAGAATTTATTAAGGACTTGATCTCTTTGAATCAGTACCTTCAGGATGAGCCTCCTCCTATAGTTTCCATTAAGGACCTCTTCCCTGAGATTAGTAACCCATCCTTTCATTATGCAAACCCCATAGATATACCGCAACCTTGTAGGGTTAGCCTCATTAGTCTAGGATTAGTCCCTGACATGCCTTCTTTTATTGAACTTTATCCAACTAACCTTGAACCTTTTTCCCTACCCTACCAAACTACTTCTGAATCCACTTCCTATTTTCTGCCCTTTCCTGACACCTCCAGTATTTCTAGGATCATTAGATTGCATTTAGCTGAGATTAGCATACTGCATGCATTCATCACGCATGTTAGGTTTGCATCTTACTTCTGGCATACTCTTTGGAATTTGCTAGGAGTTTACTGTAAATTTTCATGTGCATGTCAAGCTAGGATCAAACCTAGAGAACCTATAATCTATTAGGTTTAGATCCAAAGAGTTCAATAAAATTTCCTTCGATAGGAATGCATAGTCGAGTCTGTTAGGTGTCAGTATGAGTCCTTTGCATCATTTGTTAGGAGTCTACATGTGCCTAGCATGTTCACCACCCGCACTAATCTTAAAACTGGCTAATTCCTGAATAAGGGTCAAAGAATTTGATGTAGTGGATTCTATCTTGGTTAGGCTTAGGCCTAAAAGAAGCTTCATGCTCACAGAGCCGGACCTTTTAAAGTGATAAAGAAGGTTGGATCAAATGCCTAGGTGTTAGAATTGCCTTCGGATTTTGGCATTAGTTCTACCTTCAATATTACAGACCTGGTTGAGTATAGGGAACCGGCAGCGATACCTAGTGAGGCCTTTGGACCTATTCCTTTTCATTGTGAGTGACCCTAACCTAGAGTGTCCACAAACTAATTTGGCCTGAGAGAGGAGAACGGATCGAGCGTATCCTGGATGATCAAGCCATCACGACCCAGGGCCATGAATATCAACGCTTCCACAAACAAATTTGGCCTGAGAGAGGAGAACGGATCGAGCGTATCCTGGATGATCAAGCCATCACGACCCAGGGCCATGAATATCAACGCTTCCTGGTCCGATGGCAAGGCCGGCTAGAGTCGGACGATTCATGGATTTCTCGAGAGGACTTGCAACGCCTCAACCCAGACCTTCTTGAGAGATATGTGAGCCAGTCTGACCTTCACTCGACAGGGTCGAGTTCTTCCCATCCTAGGAGAATTGGTGGGGACACCTGAGGCACCAGAATAAGATAGAGGCTTTTCAACCCTCAGTAAATTGATCAATAATTTATGAGTCCATCTGTAATAAGGGCTTAACTCATCTAAGTCCATTTTAGTTGTTATTTGAGTATTTTTAGTTGTTATTTCAGTTCTGTACTAGTCAGCTCATGTTGAGCTAGTTTAGTCCAATGCTAGTCAGCTTATGTTGAGCTAATTTTATTTTTTTGAGTCCTGTCCAAGCATACTGAAGGCTCAAGACTATATCATACAAGTGAAGACCAAGTCCAACTAGATTGAAGACATGAAAGTATAGCCCAAGTCCAACCCAGCTTGAAGATTTGAAGACCCCAGGAGGAAAATTCAGAAAACCCTGATTTCTTGCAGATGCCCTCCAGATGCCCAGATTCCCTTCCAGATGCCAAAATATATTCATATATCAAGGCATCCATGATTTTAGAGGTCCATCTGCATCCCAGACCAAAGAAATCAAGCCCAGGTGCCAAGCCCAAGCCCCTAAGAAGCAAGATACCAGGGAATATTCCTGCAACCTGGCTACCAGGCCACCCCAGCTTCCAGAGGCCCAAACCCATGCACCCGGGCCCCTTTGGGCCGGCCCCTTGCTGCTCCTAGAAGCCCAACACGTCCCCTAGGCATCCTTGGAGTGTTGACCGAGTCAAGAGAACTTTTAGGGATTTTTCTACCTAATATTTCCTTATTTTCTAGCTAGGGTTTGAGAGGGAAAAGGATTCTCATGTAAAGACTAATGTGCCCTTACTTGGAGCCCAAGGTTAAGGGTCTATTTAAGGGACCCTAGCCTCTTGTATGAAGGGAGAATTTTTGATGAATAAAAACCTTGTGTTCTTCTATTGAGTTATGTGATACCCTGCTGTGTGCATAAAGGGGTTTGCGAGAGTTTTTTCTTTTCAGTGCTGCAATCATCTTCCTGCTGCCAACAAACATCTCAAAACCCTGGACGCCCACTCCAAAAAAAGCCTTCCCTTGCTGTTTTTCCTTTGTTTTCTTGTTCCTTTGTGAGTTTTCTAACCCCTGACAGGTCGTTTACAGGTCCCCGAGTTCCTACGAATCCAACGACTCCAGCCAAGCCTCAATCGGATCACCGAGCAGAAAGCCAGGTATCCGCGGGTCTTTGGCTCGGTTTTCCAAGCCGCATCCGTCGAGGAACAAGAGACCCTTTGCTGCGATCTTCACAGACGTTGTCAGGTACACCCCCTCTACCTCTAGTAGTTTTATTGTAGGAGAACTTGCCCTAACCGAGGCTTCTTAGCCCTGGCGATCCTTTTTTCTACTTTTCTAGGTCCTAATCTGCATGCTGATCTTCTAAAATTTATATAAATTTCCCTACAACTTATTTTAATCTGAAATTCGGGAATTAATCACTCAACCCCACATATAAAACATACAAAAAAAATTGCATGCATATTAGTTCCCCATCAGTGCGGAGATAAAAAGAAAGTCTCTTGGACTTTATCTGGCTTTGGTGGCTTATAGGCAAAAGGACTCTCGGTCCTTTTCTACGAGCCAATTGTGAAGAGTCGCTACTCTTCACTTGTGCACCACCTTTCTCCATGCCATTTTCCATCTTTGACAAGTCAAAGGCCATGCAATATGGGTGTCATATGAAAGGGGATAAAGTATAATTTATCATTGTATTAGTGATTATTAGGCAGAAAGAATCTTGGTCCTTCTGCATCCCTTTATATGCCAAGCACCCATTTTGGCGCCAAGAGTCCCATGCCCTTGGGACTCTTGGTATTTGGCACATAAAAGCGATGAAAAATATCAGATAAATTTTGATAAATTCATCCCACTTAGGACTTAACCCAATTTAGGTATCCCATAAATTGGTTGTTCGTTTAGCAACCTTTTAGACACAATTTAAATAGGTTAGGAGTTAGGTTAGCATACACATGCTAGTGTATAATCTAGCTAATCAATTAGGATCCTATGACCCTAATTAAATGTCAATTAACTTTCTAAGTCAATTCCTGAATGTGTGTGACCCTTTGAGTTCCACATCTAGCTAGCCGTAGGTCTAGCTCCAAGCTAATTCGATCCAATCGAACCCGATTGACCTAATTAAGTCAAATTGAGCTGACCTAAGTTGCCAATTTGAACCAACTTTCAAATTGACTCATAAATCCAATCAAATTGATTCATGAAAACCCACAAGATATGATTGATGTCTAGCAATGTGTCATGCCTGCTTGAAAGATGAGGAATTTGATGAAAAGTATCGAAATATCCTTTAGCAGAAAGTTACCATGCAATTCAATCCTTCGATCTCCCTGTATCTCGATTAAGTGATGGGCATGGACAAATGTCAAACCCTAGTACTTAATCCTTTTGAATCTTAATTCGATAATAAAGACTCAACTAATGAATGATTAGAAATCCTATCTAATCTCATCCAGCTTTGGCCAAAGACTTCCTGAGTCATCATTCGATGAGATCACATGGAATAACTTCTCCTCTTACTAGGAGTGATCAATTCCTTGTTGACCTACTCATTACCTTCATACACAATCCACCATGTCTAGAAACATCCCATACATGACTTAGTTGCCATGAGTGAGTATGCACCAAAACATGGGTTCATGCACATAAGATACTATGGTAGTCTCAGGTCTAAGGATCACATGCACAACCCCACTAAGAGAACATTTTTTTAACAAGTAAGACTTCCATTTGATGTTCTCTTATCAGATCAGTTTAGTGGACTCATAACCTAATGAGCACCCACATCCTTGTATCAGTGTCTCTACACAAGTGGTTATGAGACCAACCACCCTCTCCATTAAGCATACATAGGATGTACTAGTATTTCTGGATTCATCGATCCCCAAATCAATTATCCAATGACTAGAAACATTTTAGATTAGGGTTTATAGGAACTTAGGTCTCACCATTATGATTTCCATCATAACCCTAATTCCATTGCCCTAATCTTGATAAGATGCAGCAGTATGATGAATCAAAAGATACATTTTATTGATAAATAATATCATACATGAGTTGGAGATCTAAAAATGTCCTTATAATGATTGGCTTTTAGGGCACCATTCTTTCAATCTCCCACTTGCACTTAAGCCAATCATCTTTATATTTTATACCCATATAATCTAAGTGGTGATCGAATTGCTGCTTTGGTAATGCTTTAGTGAATGGGTATACTATATTATTCTTTGTATCTACTCGTTCGATGATAACATCTTATCCTTGAACCAGATGGAAGCATCTTAGGATGTGCTTGGGCTTTTTATAAGACCTTGGTTCCTTAACTTGCACAACAACTTCAGTGTTACCATAATAAAGTGATACTAGTTGTTCTATAGTTGGAATCACTCCCAATTTTGTGATGAATTTATTCATTCACACTTCCCTTATGGCTTCACTTGCAGCTATGTACTCTACCTTAGTGACTGAGTCAGTTATAGTTTACTGCTCTGTACTTTTCCAACTCACTACACCATATAGGGTGAAGACATATCCTGATATGGATTTGCTGTCATCCAGACCTGATTGAAAACTAGAATTTGTATATCCTTCTAGTTTCAACTATGATCCACCATATATAAGAAAAACATCTTTAGTCTTGCTTAGGTACTTAAGAATGTTTTTCACAGCTTTTCAATGATCCTCCCCTGGATCAGCCTCGAACCTGCTTACTATGCCCAAGGCATAAGCAAATCAGGCCTGGCATAACATGGCATACATAATTGATCCAACAACCGAAGCATAAGGGATCAAACTCATTTTCTCTCTCTCCTTCGATGTCTTAGGAGACATCTTCTTGGAGAAATGTATGCCTTGACTCATGGGCAAGTAACCTTTTCTACTTCCCTCCATGTTGAATCTTTCCAACACTAAGTCAATGTACCTAGATTGGGATAAGCCTAGCATCCTCTTAAATCTATCACTATAAATCTTTATACCTAGTATATAGGATGCCTCGCCCAAATCCTTCATGAAAAATTGCTTTGATAGCCAAGACTTGATCGATTGCAACATTGGGATATCATTCCCAATGATGAGTATGTCATCGACATACAAAATCAAGAAAACAAGGGCACTCCCACTTTTTTTCTCGTACAGACATGGTTCATCCACATTCTTGATAAAATCAAACTCCTTGATTATTTCATCAAAGCAGATGTTCCAACTCCTTGATGCTTGCTTTAGTCTATAAATGGACTTCCTTGATGTTCCAACTCCTTGATTATTTCATCGAAACCCTTTG
This sequence comes from Areca catechu, assembly GCA_021397845.1. Taxonomy (NCBI): domain Eukaryota; kingdom Viridiplantae; phylum Streptophyta; class Magnoliopsida; order Arecales; family Arecaceae; genus Areca; species Areca catechu. Next base: position 140,161,581 of record CM038053.1, on the reverse strand, counting down.
GCTGTGTCATATAGACTTCTTCCTCAAGATTTTCATTAAGGAAAGCAGTCTTTACATCCATCTACCAAATTTCATAATCATGGTATGCTGCTATAGCAAGCAATATCCGAATAGACTTGAGCATTGCTACTAGTGAAAAGGTTTCATCATAGTCAATGCCATGTTTTTGTCTGAAACCTTTTGCCACCAACCTGGCCTTGTAGGTCTCTACTTGACCATCTACTCTTATCTTCTTCTTGAAGACTCATTTACACCCTATTGGGTTAATTTCTTCAGGAGGATCTATCAATGTCCAAACCAGATTGGAATACATGGAGTCCATCTCAGATTTCATAACTTCCAGCCATTTATCAGAGTCTTCACTCATGATAGCTTTTGTATAGGTCAAGAGATTATCATCCTGTATGATACTAGCTTCATTATCATTTCCAATGACAAATCCATATCTAAGAGGTGTACTTTGCACTCTCTCTAACCTATAGAGATGAGGTGTGTGTTGTAGTTATTCCTGAATCTTAGAACCATGTGGTTGAGGAATTGTTTCAAGTGTAGGTTAAACTTCTTCAAATTTAAATATCCTCTCATTGCCCTTTTCTTGAACTCATTTTCTAAGAATGTGGCATGCCTACTGACAAAGACCTTTTACTTAGTAGGATGGTAGAAAAGGGAACCCATACCTTCTTTAGGATATCCTACAAACCTACATTTGTCAGCCCTAGCACTTAGCTTATGTCCAAAAACATTCCTGACATAAGTAAGGCAACCCCAAATCTTAAAATATTTAAGACATTGCCTTTTTCCATTCCATAATTTATATGGAGTGCTCTTAATTGCCTTTTATGGTACCCAATTTAGTATGGGGTAGCAGTCTCTAGGGCATAACCCTAGGAGGATTTGGAAGATCTGTGAAGCACATCATGGACCGTATCATGTCCAACAAGGTTCGATTCCTCCTTTCTGCTACACCATTTAATTGTAGCGTATATGGTAGGATCCATTCAGAGAGAATTCCTTTGTCTTTAAGATGATCAAGAAATTCACTAGATAAGTATTCTCCTTCTTCATCAGATCGAAGGATTTTAAGATACAGAACTATGCTATTTGGAGATTTTTTATATCAAGTGTCGACTTAGAGAATGCAAGTGTCGACTCAGGAGATTCAAATGTCAACTCACATGGTTCAAGTGTCGACTCATAGCTTGAGAGCAGAAAAAGGACAGAATCCTGGTTTTTCAAGTATTTATACCTTGAGTCGACTCATGCTAATCCAAGTGTCGTCTCATGAAGACTCAAGTGTCGACTCACAAAAGTCAAGTGTCGACTCATGGGTTCTGACAGCAATAACGACTATATTTTTTGAGAGGCAGATTTGATCCCTACAAGCTCCAAACGATTAGTTTTGCTCCTCCAACGGTCTCAAACTAGTTTTTGAAAGTTTTTAAAGTATTTAAGCTTCACCAAACTCATTCATGAAGAATTGAACACATAAGAGACAACATATCCTTAAGAACTTCACTTCGAAAGTTAAAAAAAAAAAGATTCTACTGAAAAAGCTTGCAAGCCTTCATTTCAGAATTCCAAAAGTATCTTTGAAGTGATTCCAAAGAGAAGACAAGTCAAGCAATCATCAAGAGTCTCAAAGCTTTCATATTCCACTCTATAAGAGAGTTTGATTGTGCTTTTATTCTTGTATCTTTGACTTTGTTCTTTATTGACCTAGCTTTCAAGATTTTTGAAACTAGGTTGTAAAGGTTGTTGATGAACCAAAGTGATAAAACCAACAAGGATTTGACTTGTGAGCCCGAAGTCAAAACAAGTTGTAAAGGTTGTTGGTGAGCCTAGGTGACAAAATCAACTTAGATTTTGACTTGTGAGTCTTGAAAAATAAGTCAGCTATAATCTTGAAGAGATTATAGTGAAATTCCTGAGGAAGGCTTGGGGAGTGGATGTAGGTGCTTGGATTACACCGAACTACTATAAAACTTTGTGTTTGTGTGTGATTGCTCACCTATTGCTTGCTCTTTATTTCTTGCATTTAATTTGTTGTTATCTGCTGCACAACTTTTATAGCTAAATCACTTTGTTTCACAAACATTTCAAGACCAGCACATAATTGTTTAAATTTTTTGAAAGACCCAATTCACCCTCCCTCTTGTGCTGCATTTTTGGGCAACAAGTGGTATCAGAGCACCAGTATTCTACTTGTAGGTCCAACGATCTTGAGTAAAAGATCATGGCAGTCCTAATTGGTATGGGTGTTATAGAAGGACAAGCCTCTAACTGTCCTCCATTGTTTAATGGCACAAATTACACATACTGGAAGACATGTATGTTCATTTACATTCAAGCCATTGACTATAACATGTGGAGGACTATTGTTAAAGGTCCTCATAAGCCTACTATCTTGATTAATGGCATTCCCACTACCAAAATAAAAGATGATTGGGATGAGAATGACATTAAGAAAATAAAGCTTAATACAAAGGCTATGAATATATTGTTTTGTGCTTTAGATCCAAGCGAATTCAATAAAATTTTAAATTATTTCTTTGTAAAAGAAATATGGGACACACTTAAGTTACCAATGAGGGTACTCATCAAGTAAAAACTACCAAAGTTAACATGCTCATTCATACATATGAAATGTTTAAAATGGAACCATCTGATTCTTTTAGTGAAATGTACACTAGATTCACTAATATTGTAAATGGCATGAGAAGCTTGGGTAAAGTTATTTCTAATGGTGAACTTGTTAATAAACTTCTCAGGTGTATTCCAGTTTCTTGGGATGCTAAAGTCAGTACTATTGAAAAAGCCAAAGATGTAAATACTCTTTCACTCGAGTAGCTTTTGGGCTCATTGATGACTTATGAGCTCTCCTCGAAACAAAAGATAGTGAACTATGACAAGAAGAAGAAAGTAATTGACTTCAAGTCCACTACCAAAGAAGAATCAAGTGATGATTCCGATAAGGAAGATGATGAAGATGAAATGACTTTCATTGCAAGAAAGTTTAGGAGGTTTATGAGAAAGAAGAAATACAACTTCAAGAAGAAGCCTCAAAAGGGAAAGCCTAGTAAAGAGAAAGAAAAAGAGAAATAAAGGAAGCAACCCACTTGCTTTGAGTGTAAGAAACCCAGTCACTTCAAGTTGGACTGCCTCTTACTCAAGAAGAGCAGAAGGAAATTAAGAAAGAAAGCCATAATGGCCACTTGGAGCGAGAGCGAGGACTCAAGGTTAGATGAAGAGCATCAAGAGGTTGCAAATTTCTGCTTAATGGCAAACAATGATGAGGTAATGCCTGAATGTGAAAATGAGTTTACCTTTGAAGAATTGAATGAAGTTTTTGATGAATTAGTAATTGAATTTCAAAAACTTAAAATGAAACACAAAGAACTAAATAAGCTAAATTAGGAATTAGTTAAAATAAATGATAGGTCTTTGATTGAAAATGATTGTTTGCTTCAAGAAAACCAGAAGCTAACTGATAAAAATATCTTTTTGGAATAAGAAAGGAAAGTTTTAAAAAAGAAAAATTGTTTGCCACAATTGAAAATTTTGCTAAACAAAATAAAGAACTTTTGCAAGAAAACAAGGAGTACAAAAGTGAGCTTGAAAAATTAAAACTATTTGTTGAAAAGTTTACTTATAGTTTTGAAAAACTAAATATACTTTTAAATAATCAAAGTGAGTTGATTTCAACAAAATCGGATTAGGTTTTAAATCTAAGAAACAACAAAAATTTTTCAAGAATTTCTTTGTGCATGCTTCATCTTTGATTACTTGTTATTCTTGCAGCAATATGGGACATAAATCATATTTATGAAATAAAAATAAATTGAACAAAGTTAAAAAAGTTTGGGTTCCAAAAGGAACCATCACTACTAATCTTAAAGGACCTAAGATGACTTGGGTACCTAAAGTCTCCACTTGATCTATTAATTATAGGTGTGCCTTGCAACCAATAAAAGAAGATTATGGTACCTCGACAGCGGTTTCTCAAGGCACATGACCAGAGATGAAGAGCAGTTCTCCTCACTTGGCTATCAAAATGGTGGAAATATGACCTTCAGTGATAATGGAAAGGACAAGATTATTGGCATTGGTAAAGTCCATATCACCCCCTCCACTTATATAGATAATGTTCTTTATGTTGATGGTTTAAAGCATAATTTACTTAGTATTAGCCAGTTTTGTGACAAAAATTTTAAAGTTGTTTTCGAATCTTCCATGTGCATTATTTCTAGTCTTGTTGACAATGGCATCAAGTTTATTGGTCATAGGCATGGTAATATTTATATGATTGATCTTAATGATCTTCCTATTTAAAATGGTCAATACCTAGTGGCAATGGAATCCAAGATCAATGAAACTAGTTGGCTTTGGCATCATAAACTAGGACATGATAGTATGCATTTCCTTTCAAAACTTTGTAAAAATGATTTAATAAAAGACTTGCCAAAACTTAGTTTTGAAAAGGATAAGATTTGTAGTGCTTGCCAACTTGGAAAACAAACTAAATCTTTTTTTAAACCTAAAGGAGTAGTCTTTACATCTAGACCCCAAGAATTACTTCATATGGACCTTTTTAAATCCACTAGAACATCTAGTTTAGGAGGCAAGAAGTAAGGTCTAGTTATTGTAGATGATTTTTCACATTTTACATGGATCATGTTATTAGCTCACAAAGATAAAACTTTTTCTATATTCATTAAATTTTATAAAAGAGTCTCAAATGAAAAAGATACTTCAATTATTTCTTTAAGGAGTGATCATGGTACAGAATTTGAAAATCATGATTTGGAAAAGTTTTGTAGTGAAAATGGTATTCATCATAATTTCTCTATACCTAGGACACCTCAACAAAATGGGGTGGTAGAAAGAAAAAACAGAACTCTTGAAAAAATGGCATGCACTATGCTTTGCAAAAATGATTTGCCTAAATATTTTTGGGCGGAAGTGATAAACGATGCTTGCTATGTTTTAAATCATGTTTTAATCTATCCTATTTTAAAGAAAATACCTTGTGAGCTTTGGAAAGGTAGGAAACCTTCAATTAAATATTTTTATATTTTTGGATGCCATTGTTTCATTTTAAACAATGGCAAGGACAATCTAAGTAAATTTGATGCCAAGTCAGATGAGGATATCTTTTTAGGTTACTCTACATCTAGCAAGGCATATAGAGTCTTCAACAGGATACTTCTTGTTAAAGAATCCATCCATGTTGTGTTTGATGAGACTGATCAAAAATCTTCTAGAAAAGAAGATGTTCTTGATGATGAAACAAGCATCCAAAGAACTGAAGAAGTGAACAACAATGAAGAGCCCTCCAAGGAGCAAGATGATAATCAAAATAATGAAAGAGAATAAGTACAAGGAGTTGGCAACACATGAACACCTAACCCACTACTTGAAGAATGGAGGTATACTCATGGACACCCCAAAGAACTTATAATTGGTGATGCATCAGAAGGGATAAGCACTCGTTCCTCATTAAGAGTTGTATGTAATTATTTAGCTTTTGTTTCTCAAGTAGAACCTAAATCTATTGAGGAAGCTAAAAATGATTGTAGTTGGATAAATGATATGCAAGATGAACTAAGTCAATTTAAAAGAAATAATATTTGGACTTTAGTTGAAAGACCCATTAATGTTTCAATAATTGGTACAAAATGGTTTTCAGAAATAAGCTTGATAAAAATGGAATAGTTACTAGGAATAAAGTTAGGCTAATTGCCAAAAGATACAATCAGGAGGAAGGGATTGATTTTGATGAAACGTTTACTCCTATTGCTAGACTTGAAGCAATTAGGCTATTATTGGCATTTGCATGTTTTATAGATTTTAAACTATTTCAAATGGATGTTAAAAGTGCTTTTTTAAATGGATTTATTGAAAAAGAAGATTATGTTGAACAATCCCATGATTTTGAAAATCATGAATTTTTTTATCATGTTTTTAAACTTCATAAAGCTTTGTATGGTTTGAAACAAGCTCGAAGAGCTTGGTATGATAGATTAAGTTCCTTCTTGCTTAAAAAAAATTTTTCTAGAGAAAATGTAGACACTACATTATTTTTGAAAAAGAAGAATGATGATCTCCTAGTAGTACAAGTTTCTGTGGATGATATTAATTCAGTGCTACTAACAAATGTCTTTGTTAAGAGTTTGGAAAGTTAATGCAAGAAGAGTTCGAGATGAGCATGATGGGAGAGCTTAACTTCTTCCTCGACTCCAGATCAAGCAAACAAAAGAGGGAATCTTTATCAATCAAGCTAAGTATACAAAAGAAATATTAAAGAAATTTTGGATGGTGAGCACCAAGCCATTAGGTACGCCTATGAGCTCATCTTGTAAACTTGACAAAGATGAATCAGGTAAATCTATAGACCAAAAACTATATAGAGGAATAATTGGTTCATTACTATATCTAACTGCTAGTAGGCCAGATATTATGTTCAGCATTTGTATGTTTGCAAGATATCAGTCTACCCCTAAAGAGTCTCATCTTTTGGCTGTTAAACACATACATAGATACCTATCTAGCACGTAGACATTGGACTTTGGTACTCTAGAGACTCATCATTTGAATTAATTGCATATTCTGATACTGATTTTACTAAGTTTAAACTTGATAGAAAAAGTACTAGTCGAACTTGTTAATTTCTTGGAGTTAATTTGATTTTATGGAGTAGCAAGAAACAAAATTTAGTTGCTCTATCCATGGCAGAAGCTGAATATATAGCAGCCGGAAGTTGTTGTGCTCAAATCCTATAGATCAAACAATAACTCGAGGATTTTGGCATCAAATTAACTAAGACACCCATAGATGTGACAATACAAGTGCAATCAATTTAACTAAGAATCCTATACAACATTGAAGAAGTAAACACATTGAAATAAGACATTACTTCATAAGAGATCATGTGCAAAACTCTAATATGATGCTTGAATTTGTTTGTACTGATAATCAATTAGCTGATATTTTCACAAAACCCTTGAATGAAGAAAGATTTTGCATGATTAGGAGAGAGTTAAGTATCATAGATCCCTTTGTGTAGGACTCCCTCAAATCTTATTCTTGTTGTCTAAGTCATCTCTTTTTGTCTTAAACACCTTTCTAGAAACCCCTTTATTTTTTAAAAATTTTATTGATTTTTTTTTGAATTTCTTGGCCAAGTGTTGACACTTCATTTTTGGTCAAGTGTCGACACTTGACCAAATCTGAAGTGTCAACTCACGGGCAAAAATCCGTTATTTCTAAGGTATCAAAATGTTTAATCCGAGCCACTTGTTTCCTATTTCTCCTTTGCCCTAGTGGTTCCCAAGCTCTGCATTGACCTCGGAATAGTGGTCTTCCATCCGTGCCCTTCGATTTCTCGGTAAAATTTTCTCTTTTCTCCTTATTTGGACTGATCCTCACTGCATTGTTCAAGCTTTTTTCCTTGATTTGGTCCAATTCTTCATGGGTTTTCATTATGTTTTTCGTTGTTTTGGTCGAACCCATCTTTTCGATCCTTATGGTCGGTTTTTCTCTTGATTCCTTATGGATTGGTGAAGCCATTGCCTCTTTCTTCCTTTCTTCCTCCTTTTTCACTCTCTTTACTGATTTTTGTTTGCCCTCACTGCTTTACTCCCATCGACCTCCTCTTTCCCTTCTTGGTCATTTCCTTCCTCTTTTGGCCGTTCCCAGTTCACCCTTTCCTCTCCCTTTTTCCTTTCCTCTATTTGGTGAACATGGGTCCCTGCAAGCAATTAGCCTCAAGGAAGTGAGTGAGTCAAGGAGCAACTGAAAGAAAGACCAAAGCTCTAAGTGATAGAGGATAGCAGTCTGAGAGAGTGGCCCCCCCTCGTTCCCCCATAACTGACAGAGTATCAGGAAAGATTATTGCTGCTGGTTGACCAGTTGACTTAGCATTCTTTGACTGCGAGGGTTTTAGTCTGGGTTAGATTCTTGAGGTAGGTGGTTTGATCTCCTTGTATACCATAAAGGAGAAATATTATCCGCATCTTATCCGGGAGTTCTATGGGAGTTTAGCCTGTGGAGGATTGCTTTGGAGTGCCCCAGTCTGAGGCATTGAGGTTCCTGTTTCTGAGAAGATCTTGAGCAGAGTCTAGGATATTCCCCATCGTGGGATTGTTTCCACCAGTGTTGGAGACAGAGATGAGGCATTTTGATGCATCTTGGAGCGTGATGATGTTCATGGTGTGATCACAATCACCGCAAATTAGCTATCTATAGAAATATGGCTTCTTCATCACTTCATAGCAAGGATTTTGCTGTCGAAGATAGGATGCTTCGATTTCATTACTGAGAGAGAGCTGGTGTTGATGGTTTGCCTCTCATAGAGGATGGCCATTGACCTCCTAGCTTTGATGCTGAGCCAGATGAGAGAGGCTGCTACCCAACATCGACTGTCTTCCGTATGGGATGGGGCTGACTCGTCTTTTTAGAGCCTATCTTATTCCTTTAGAGGAGGAGGCCTCCAAAGACATTCGACATACTGATGTGTATGACGAGCATTCTCTGCACCGTATGGAATATCGGAGGGTAGCTGGAAGATGGGTGCATTGAGACTCTAGTTAGGAGCCAGATGAGGAGGATGAGCTGCGAGCCATCGAGGCAGGTCCATCTGAGCCTGCTGAGCAGTTGACACCTCCTAGACCCGCACCTATTGTAGCTTCTGGGTTTGAGCTTGTCACACCGGCACCTATCTCTTCACTTGCTGCCGCTCCTCGTGCATCTACTAAGTTATCTTTTGAGGAGCATGTCAGACATGAGTTTATTGAAGTTAGAAGAGAGATGATTAGACTAGAAGTCAGGACTACTCAGCTCTAGATTGAGATTGAGAGACTGAGAGCTCATACTGAAAGTCAGCTCTTAGGGATCAGATAGTATAGAGATGAGCTTTATCGAGATTCATGATCTCTTGAGATCCATGTTGCCTCCGAGTGCATCTTTAGATCCACCTCCTCCTTCACCAGTAGATGATGATGACCACCCAGATAGACATGATGACACTCATGATGTGGTGATGGACATCGAGGTGATGGCGATGATGGTGATGGCTATGGTGGTGATGATACAGATGTCCTTGATGATGACAGTGACGGTAGTGATGATAGAGCAGGAGACTATGAGATCATCAACAGAGAGACTCAGACTCCAGTTGCTTCTTCTGTTCCTCCTAGAGATGATCAGCTTGCCACTGCACCTATATTTCTGACACCTGTCAATATTCTACCTCCTCCATCTACTAGATCGTCTCAGCTTATACCCCATTTTGGTCCTTCCACTAGTTTTAGGAGCCATAGCACTCTTAAGACCCCTAGATCCCTTACTTCTAGGACTAGGATTAGTGCTCCTATTTACTTTGAGCTTCCATCTGATGAGGAGTAGCCTCACAGATGTTTATCATGCTGTTTATGTTTATGATTTTATATTACTATGTATCAGGTTATGTTTACCATGTTGTTTATCTTTACTACATATTAGTTTATGCTATGCAAGCAATGTTGTACTAAAATTCTCATTGAATGTATGAAAGCTGAAAGCTTGTGTTTATCTCATGTTTACTCTTCTTTTTGTCCATTGGCTCTGATACTAACTAATATTTATTAATTTTTGGATCATAGCCTATAACCAACCTTGTTTGCATTAATTCAGGGGGAGTTTACTTTCTTTTTGTTTAATGTTGATAAAAAGGGAGAGTAAGATACATATATAAGCATTTTCTATAAATTTTGAGAACTTATCAAACATAGGGGGAGAGAAAATAATCTTTCAACTTTGTTTGGCACTTCTCCTCCATGAAACTGTGTTGTATAAACCTTGATATGTTGAATTTAAAGTGTATGCTCTCTTGAATAATTGTTCAGTATCTTTAATTGAATTTAAATGCTTAAATACTCAAGGTTTTGTCATCATCAAAAAGGAAGAGATTGTTGGCTTTAGCCCTTAATTTTGATGACTAACAAAATGTTGACTACATATTTTATACTAATGTGTCAATGGTACTTATGAGTTTCAGGATACAGGCACCTCAAATTCTCAATATAAAAGTACCATGATACTCATCAGAAGTTGAGCAATTTTCATGATTTAAGAAGTCTTCTCATCTGAAAAAGGCCTTAAAATAGATCAATCGGAGCTTTACAAAAAGTGTATTGAAGTTTTATTGAAGAGCATTTTGAATTTTGAAGGTTGGCACATGTTTCTATCAAGTTGTAGAGTCAAGTATCGACTCATGGCACACTAAGTGTCGACACTTCAGAAACTGGCACGCAGAAAATCCTTTTGGCATGCCAAGTGTCGACTCATAGAAATCAAGTGTCGACTCAAAAAAGTTAGGTATCGACTCAAAAAATGAAGTGTCAACTCATGAATTGAGATTTTTGAAGATACAGAACTATGCCATTTGGAGGCTTTTTGTGTCAAGTGTCGACTGAGAGAATGCAAGTGTCGACTCAGGAGATTCAAGTGTTGACTCATATGGTTCAAGTGTCGACTCATAGCCTGAGAACAAAAAAAAGACAGAACCCTAGTTTTTCAAGTGTTTATACCTTAAGTCAAGTCATACTAATCTAAGTGTTGACTCATGAAGACTCAAGTGTCGACTCACAGAAGTCAAGTGTCGACTCACGGGTTCTGACAGCAATAATGGCTATATTTTCTGAGAGGTAGATTTGATCCTTACAAGCTTCCAATGGCTAGTTTTGCTCCTCCAACAGTCTCAAACCATTTTTTGAAAATTTTTGAAGTATTTAAGCTTCACCAAACTCATGCATGAAGCATTGAATACACAAGAGATAATACATTCCTTGAGAACTTCACTTCCAAAGTCAAAAAGAGAAGATTCCACTGAAAAAGCTTATAAGCCTTCATTTCAGCAATCCAAAAGTGTCTTTGAAGTGATTCTAAAGAGGAGACAAGTCAAGCAATCATCAAGAGCCTCAAAGCTTCCATATTCCACTCTATAAGATAGTTTGATTGTGCTTTTATTCTTGTATCTTTAACTTAGTTCTTTGTTGACCTAGCTTTCAAGGTTTTTGAAACTAGGTTGTAAAGGTTGTTGGTGAGCCAAAGTGATAAAACCAACTAGGGTTTGATTTGTGAGTCCAAAGTCAAAATAAGTTGTAAAGGTTGTTGGTGAGCCTAGGTGACAAAACCAACGTAGGTTTAGACTTGTGAGCCTTGGAAAACAAGTCGGCTGTAATCTTGAAGAGATTATGGTGAAATTTCCAAGCAAAGCTTGGGGAGTGGATGTTGGTGCTTGCTTGGATTGCACCGAACTACTATAAAACTTTGTATTTGTGTGTGATTGCTCACTATATTTCTTGCTCTTTATTCTTTGCATTTAATTTGCTGTTATCCACTGTTTATTTTTTAGAGCTAAATCATTTTGTTTCATAAACACTTCAAGACCAGCACATAATTGTTTAAATTTTTTGATAGATCCAATTCATCCTCCCTCTTGGGCTCCATTTTTGGGCAACAACCCATGTATTAGAAGCTTAAGAACTTAATGATTAGTTTGTTTGTATCATATACAAACTTTATGATGCATCACTAGCATCTTGCTTCTGATTTGCAAGATATAACTTGCAATTCTTCTTTCAGTGCCCTTGCTTTCCATAATGATAGCTGGTTCCATCAGCAGAGGGCTTCCTTGCCTTTTTCCTTTTTCTGGAAGCTACTCTCAGGGTTCCTTTTTCTCTTTGAACCCTTCTTTGTAGCATCTTCTCCTACCAGATCTAGGTCAGGAGTATCAAGGTTATAGGCAATTTTCTCTTGAGCTAATCCAATTCTTAGGTTCCTCAACCAATTCACATAATTTGGATCGGTCAGCTTATTGGCATCTAAGATGCCCTGCAATGAAAGAGTAGAAGCCAAAATGTAATAATCTATAGTAAGTAAAGAATAACTATAAGCAGACCACTCATGATAATATTCATAATTAGACATAGACTTTTGCATTTAATTGTGTCTCCCACTATTTGCTATCGAATACCATAACCCTTAACTATGGTAAGCGAAAAACTCTCCCAGGGCTTCCTTAGTGGGGTTGAGATCCCAATTCCTTATATAAATGCCTTGTGTGTATACAACATACACTTATAAGTTCAAGGGTAGGAAATGACCCTTTCCAATTGCATCTCTTACAATTCTCAACTTAACTTTTGCCTCTAAGACACTTATAGCCTTGTGTGTACACAACAAACCATAATACCTTAGTTTAGTCGGACCCTTCATTTTCATATACCATGATTGAATAATGTTGCCTTTGTGTGTACACAACAAAGTAATATTATCAGTCATGCTATAAAGCACTAGGTGCACCAAGATAAATTTTATACCAAATGCTAGAGCAGGCCTTGTGTATACACAACAAACCTACCATAGTTTTTGATATTAATTTGGCTTAGCATGAAGGAAGGCAAATTGTAGTGTGCTTAATCAATTATCAATTCCAATTTAAGGTCTAAATATGACCAAATTAGCCAAGTGGAAGGGGTAATGGGGTCCCCCCGTTGCTTTCCTTAAACACCAATTAAATTTGCGAGGTAAGTCAATAGAACTATTTAAAAATCTCATTTTCTTTACCTTCCCAGAACCACTTGCCTAGATACCAATTGGCTGATCATCCTCTAATCGGATTTGCATCATGATTAACGTACACTACGACTAAATATGATTTTTATGAGGGCTTTGATGGTCTCTAACACATCATAATATAGACTTAATCATGTCAACCTAACATTCATGACATCATAAAACATAACATTCATGATATCATAATGTATTTATAACCATACACATATGACATGATATTCATTCCATCATTCGAGCATATTAATCCTAATATGCATACCATAAGCATGATTGTAATATGAATCCATTCACCTCACTTGTTCATGGGATATGGCCACAGTGGCACCCCTACACTCCATAGAATATCCCATTGAATGGGATGAGAGGATCATGAAATCATAAATAACTCCTGTGACCGGACGGTCATGGTGACTAACCCAATTCGAAGCAATTACTAGGATTTAACATATATCATATGTAATTTAAAAAAAAATCATGCATCACTTCATAGCATGATAAGTAATCATACTAATTGCATGCACTAAACATGATAATATTCACTATCATATACCCTTTCAATAGTATGCATCATACTGTGATTTATATATATGACATATTATCATTCAATATATAAGTGAACCCTAATTAGTGGCATGTATCAGAATATGATCACCATATATGATCATATTCATTATCACATAAGCATATCCAATTGACCATTAATTGAATGAAATAAGAGGGCTATGATACCACTATTGGATTTCTAGGGTTTCGATGGCACAGCGGAATAATGGATTTTAAAAAATTTCTTTCTTGAAACTCCAAGCAACTTGAAACCCTAAGCCCAATATCCCTTATTCATTATAATTAACAAGTCATGCAATTAGGATTTGGAAAAATACCTGGAATGCTAATTCCTTCTTCTTTCCACTAGGCATAAAAGTGCATGCACTCCAGAGGTGATCCACATAGGAATGGAACCTAGGAAGCACTCCTTAATAGGTTGCTTAAACCATTGGGACTCTTCTGATGGCTTTTCTTCGTTTGGCAGCCTCTCCTTCCTTGCTCAGACCCTTACCCTCTAGTGGAGCACTCTGAGCCCTCTCCAAATCTTCTCTTCATTCTCTTTTCTACATCCTAAATCTCTTTTTAAATCCTTGTCTTAAAATGGTGGACTTGTCTTAAGACAAGATCTAAACTCTAACAAGGGATGGAAGTGACAAAGGAGAGTGTGGCAAAGTGTAAGTGTAAGAAAGAAAGATGGAATCAGATACCATCGGCCTAAACACCGATGGGTATTTATAAGAGATGGGGAGGCACCAGATAAGCCTTCTTATCAGCCCATGATAAGCCTTTCAATTTATCAAATAAGACTCTTCATATAGTAAGAGTCTTATAAATGAAAGGTCAACTATTTTCATGTGCCAACTGCCTCACTCAAGTCCCTTCAATTTTTCATCCGACTTCTCTACTTGACACTTGTCAATTTCCAATTACAGAGAAGCCAAGGGATGTGACCTTTTATTTAGAAGCAACGATGATTTGAAATTCCTTAAAGCAGAAGGACTCTGCTTCATAGAATTAGCGCCAAATGAAGAGTCACAACTCTTCATTGGCGCCAACACCCTTTCCACTGCACTTCACTATTGTAGACTGGTCAAAGCCCACATGAGAGGGCGTGGAGATAAGGATAAAGTCCCTTGGACTTTATCTAGCTTTGGTGGCTTTGGTCACTACTCTTCACTTGTGCGCCACCTTTCTCCATGCCATTTCCCATCTTTGACCAGTCAAAGGCCATACAATATGGGTGTCATATGAAAGGGGATAAAGTGTACTTTATCATTGCATCATTGATTATCAGGCAAAAGTACTCTTGGTCTTTTCGTGTCCCTTTATTTGCAGAGCACCCATTTTGGCGCCAAGAGTCCCATGACTCTTGGTATTTGGCGCATAAAATCCATAAAAAATATCAGATAAATTCTAATAAATTCGTTCCACTTAGGAATCAACCTAATTTAGGTCTCCCATAAATTGGTCAATTCATTTAGCAATCTTTTAGATCCAATTCAATTGGGATAGGAGTTATGTTAGCATACACATGCTAGTGTATAATCAAGCTAATCAATTAGGATCCTATGACCATAATTAAATGTCAATTGACTTCCTAGGTCAATTCCCTAATGTGTGTGATCCTTTGGGTTCCACATCTAGCCAGCAGTAGGTCTAGGTTGGAGTCGATTCGATCCAATCAAACCTAATTGACCTAATTAGGTCAAATGAGCTGACCTAAGTTGCCAATTCGAACTAGCTTTCAAATTGACTCATGAATCTAATCAAATTGATTCATGAAAACCTACAAGATATGATTGATATCTAGCAACATGTCATGCCTACTCAAAAGATAAGAAATTTGGTTGAAAGTACCAAAATATCCTTCAGCAAAAAGTTATCATGCAATTCAATCCTTCGATCTTCCAATATCCTGATTAAATGATGGGCATGGATAAATGTCAAACCCTATCACTTAATCCTTTTGAATCTCAATTCGATAATGAAGACTCAACTGATAAATGAATAAAAACCCTATCTAATCTCATCCTGCTTTGGTCAAAGACTTCCTGAGTCATCATTCGAAGAGATCACATGGGATAACTTCTCCTCTTACTAGGAGTGATCGATTTCTTGTTGACCTATTTATTACCTTCATACACAATCCACCATATCCAAAAATACCCTGTACATGACTTAATTGCCATGAGTGAGTATGCACCAAAATATGGATTCATGTGCACAAGATACTATGGTGTCTCTGGTTTAACGATTACATGCACAACTCCTACTAAGAGAATGTTCTTTTGACAAGTAAGACTTCCATTTGATGTTCTCTTGTTGGATTAGTTCAGTAGACTCATAACCTAATGAACACCCATATCCTTGTATTAGTATCTTTATATAAGTGGTTGTGAGACCAACCACCCTTTTCATCAAGCATACATAGGATGTGCTATCTTTCTGGATTCATTGATCCCCGAATTGATTATCTAATGACTAGGAATATTTTAGATTAGAGTTTATAGGAACTTAGGTCTCACCATTATGATCTCCATCATAATCCTAAGTCCATTGTCCTAACCTATGAGGTTCATCATAATCTTGATAAGATATAGTAGTATGATGAATCAAAAGATGCATTTTATTGATAAATAATATCATACATGAGTTGGAAGATTATAGAAATGCCCTTATAATGATTGGCTTTTAGGGCACCATTCTTTCAGCGACTAGGGTTTGGAAAACTAGAGTTTAAAAGATACACAGGCCTCTCACCCACTCCCTCACGGAGGTCAATGTTCATAAGGAACAAAGGAAATAAAAAAAAAAACACTCAAATTTTCATTCATCAAAGTTGTGCATACAAGAGGGGAGGGGGTGGGTATTTATAGATTCATCCAGGTCCCTGGACTCCCTAACAAATTGGGACTACATAACTTGAGGGCCAAGAAAACTCTCTTGGGCTTTGGGCAGCAACTCCATGCTCTTGGGCGGCCTCTTGGTAGGCTTGGGAGCATGACTCCAGGGGGTATGGGCTGATCTAGGGTGCCAACTTCCTTGGACTGACTTGACGGCATGAAAGGGCCCAAGCACCGGGGAGCTTGGGCACCACTTTTGGTGGACTTGAGTAGGGGCTTGGTGAATCTCCTAGTCTAGTGACTCTCCTCTTGACTTAATTTGAATGAAAATACAAGACTCCAAGGGCCTAATTGACTAAGCTCAAAATAGGTCGAATAAAATAAATGGACTCAACTGAACTGACTAAACATGACTCAATGGACTTAGTGAATTAAATTGACTCAATTTATTATAGGACTCAATGTCTATAGGACTCAATGTACTCAGTAAAAAATTTGACCAACTTCCTAACACATGACTTAGAGATCATCATGGAACCTTGAAATTCTTGTTTGCCCCTGATGTCCTCATCATAAGACTTTCAATTTAGATAGTCTTCATCAAATCTTTTTCAATTAGAGGAATAGAAATAGGATTCTCATATCGCTTTCCATGTCTCTCAAGTCCTATTTGGTCCAATCGATCGAGGGACAACCCATTCTTTGATTGTTTGTCTTGAATAATGAGACATTGCTAGGCAAGCTTTTGATCTCTCATTTCTCTGACTTTCTTCTTAGTTAGGAAGCATACAAGAAGATGATAAGTTAAAACAATAACCCAAAATTTATTTAGGGCTGGCTGTCTGAGTATTGTATTGTAGGGTGATGAGACTTGATAAGTCTATTAAATATCCCTGCTTAAGCATTAAAATATATATTAACTAATCTATATTTTTTAATAATTGATATTTTTATTATTGTTTTATAGAAAAATAATCCATGGATAGAAAGAGCTTAATTTTTAAAGTCCAACATCTTAAATGGCACTCAAATTAGAGTTCAAATAGGTCCAGAATCAAAGAGAAACTGATATAATCAAAGAGAAACTGATATAATCAATTTAGCATGGATTTTAAAGTAGCCAGCCGGTCCATGGTGGATCGGCCACTTGGTTTATAGAATCAGCAATTGTCCATGGCAGCCATTGTTCACAATCCACGGCACTCTTTCATGGACCATCCTCCTCACTTTCGATGCCTCCCCATCGCCATCAACACCTCCTCCATGTCGTCGAGCACCCATCCATCGCTGGAGAAACCACCAAAGAGTCGTCACCATCTTCCTTCCCACCACGACACCATTGCTCCTCTACATCATCATTCCAAGCTGCTATGAAGTCGAGATGTCGCCCGCCACTATCTTGCCACCTATCATTGCGATGCCATCACCATCGAAGCCCCTAATTGATGAGGGATGATATTCTAATATGATGCAGGATGATATGCAAGGGATGAAGATGAAGAAAATCAGATTAAAGTAAGCAAATATTTTTTTAGTTTTTTTTATGATTTTGATTCGTGAAACTAGCCTAGATTAGGTTAGGGTTATCCTGTATCAAGTAGCATCCTACCCACATGCTAGATTAATCAAAGAGAAATGAAAATCAGGATCCTAGGTCTAAGAAGGCCTATTAGGAGCATGTTCAACTTCAAGAAATCATAACAAGAGAGATGGAAATTTGGTTTAACATACCAGGCAATGATTTCTAGTTGCTGTAAAAGAGATCACTTTGCTCAGATCGGTGCCTGGATGATCTGGTCACTTTCTCGCAAATCCGTCGGCTTTTTATCAAATTGGTTCAAGGGCAAAGAAGATGTCATCCAAGGATGGTTTCACTAGAGGGATCATGTAAATGTCAAAGTTAGAGGCAAACAAGAAGGAAAAAATAAGAAACTGGAGATCGGGTAGAAGGATGGTTAGAAGATGGAGTTGCAGGGGTTGATGGCTTTTGATGAAGCTTTGGGCATCTAGATCTTGGAGAGGGCTGATGGTGGGCATCTAGATCGTTGGTATTTGGTTCCTAACCTAGTAGCCATGCAATCAATCAATCAAGATATTATGCAGTCAAGCACATAAGGATTAGTACGTTCTAGGATTTGCTAGACCTAGAGCCAAAATTGAATGGGTCGACTCAACTTACACTCAACTTAGCAACTAATCCTTCCACTGGCTAGGTAAGAGATGGGGTGGTGGGAGGCTCCCCCTGCCTATGATAGGGTCCTAATTAAGTAACCACCAGTTGACTTAGGGCATTTGCCTCTGGACCTCTAGTCTTAGACACCAGTTTTTAGTAGTAGTTGAGGAATTAAATGCACTAGTTTACCCACACAACTCGGACTTGACCTGTTGGTGTCCCTAGCTAACTAGAGCAAATTAGGTTGTAAATTGATTTTAAGTAAGGCTTGGGTTCTGATGCTGGGTGGTTGTTTTGGGCTTAGGACAGGTAATGACCTCCTGCCCTGATCTGAGATTGGAAATTGCCTTTAAGATTGATTTGATGAGATGATGACAATCGATGAACCCTAATACAATCTAATAACAATAAAAAAATAAAATAAAATATTTATTATTTTTTATAAGGTGGAAATTAAATATAAATTGGTTAAGTTAGCAAACAAAATTTGGCTTGGGTTGGGGGGTTTTGGTAGTTGATTAGGTTAGGTTAAGTCAAGTGTGCAGAAATCATAGAATCTGAAATTATGGGTCTGTTTTGGTGAAGAGGTTAGCATAGATTTAAAAGAAGACAAATTTTTAAAAAATTATAAAACAGAGAATGACATGTGTTGATGATTCCTACCGAATCTCATGCAAAAATAAAATGGTATGATAATGCAAAACTTAGGGTTTTAGACTGTGTGCAGAAAACTTAGGATTCTGGTTAGGGTTTCTAATATGCAGACTTTTTTATTATTTTCAATTCTATAAAATCTGAAAGAAATATCAATAAAATAGAAGACTTAATAGAGGTGACGTAAAATACCTATGATGGTGAAATAGATCAAGGTGTGGCCTCCTAACACAGGATTCAGCAGTGTAGAAATTTTAGACAATAATTAGGGATTGAATTATGAATTTTTTGATAGACTGTTTAAATCTGAGAAAATCCACAAAAATTACAAAAATCAGAGGACAAAACAAGATAAATTACCATGAAAATCAAAGAAAAATAAAATTTTTTGATAGGGAAAACAATCCTATGTTTTGACTAGTTATGTAGAAAATAGCATGTAGAAATCTAGACTATGTTGCATGAACATGCCCTAAATTGTGCTCTGATACCAAAAATTGATGAGGGACATGATTCTAATATGATGCACGATGATATGCAAGGGATGAAGATGTCGAAAATCAGATTAAAGCAAGCAAAAAGTTTTTTTGATTTTTTTGATGGTTTTGATTTCCGAAACTAGCCTAGATTAGGTTAAGGTTATCCTGTACCAATTAGCATCCTACTCACATGCTAGATTAATCAAAAAGAAAAGAAAATCAAGATCCTAGATTTAAGAAGGCCTATTAGGAGCATGTTTGACTTCAAGAAATCAGAAAAAGAGATATGGAAACTAGGTTTAACATACCAGGCAATGATTTCTAGTTGCTGTAGAAGAGATCGCTCCGCTCAGATTGGTGCCTGGATGATCTGGTCACTTTCCCATGAATATGTTAGCTTTTTATTAGATTGGTTTGGCGGCAAAGAAGGTGTCATCCAAGGATGGTTTCATAGGAGGGATCCTGTAAACGTCAAAGGTTAGAGGCAAACAAGAAGGAAAAAATAAGAAACTAGAGATCGGGTTGAAGGATGGTTGGAAGATGGAGTTGCAGGGGTTGGCAGATTTTGATGAAGCTTTGGGCATTTGGATATTGGAGAGGGCTGATGGTGGGTATCTTAGGGCTCTTACTTGGATGGACAATGGCTAGGGTTTAGTAAGAAGAAAAAAAGATAAGTCTCACACACACTTCCAAAGAACATAAATTGTCACAAGAAAAATTCACTAGAGTTTTAATTCATGAAAAAAGATTATATTACAAGAGGGAGAGGGGTAAGGTATTTATAGATTCACCTAAGACCCTTTCCCTATCAAAATTAAATTACAAGTTTGTATGGGACATGGAGTACAAGATTTAACTAGAATTAGGAGTACAAAGTTTGATTGAAATTAGGAGGCCTAAATTCTAGTAGGACTTGGACATTGGACTCCTTTTAGAACTTGGAAGCTTTGACTTTTTTCCATGGGCTTGGGCTGGGATGAAACCTCTTGGGCTGCTTTGACTTTTCCACTCCCTGGTGGGCTTGGATGAAATCTTCTTTGATGGGGTCAAAGCCTGGGCATCTTGGACTAGGTCACTTCCTTGGGGATCTGAACTGGGCTTCATTCAACATGTGAGCTTGTGGGCTTGAGGTACCTAGGGCCTAGTATGCTGGGGCACCATCTCCTGGAGGGCTTGGGCAACATGAAGGGAGTCCAGATGTTGGGCAAGTGACTTGAGTATGGGTCCAAGGGTCCTCCTCTTGAATAAAATTACATGGACTCAAAAAGGCCTAACTGACAAGACTTAAAATAGGCCTCAATAAATAAATGGACTCATTGAATAGATAAACTAGACTCAATAGACTAAACAAGGAACTTCCACTGACTTAGTGAACCTAACTAGCTCACTTTATTACAGGACTCACAAAATTTGGACTTCATTCAGGACTTAACAAAAATTGACCAACACATGACCTAGAGAACAAATTGAAGCTTAAAGTCTATGTCTGATCTACTATCCTCATCATTAATTGGTCCAGTGTAAGACACCACCAGTAGTCAGCCATCTACCGCAACCCACCATGCCATAGCCATGCATTTTCTAATGCGACATCTTCTCCCTTTGGCATGAGACACTTGCTAGCCATCTTCATCAACCCACCGCTTGCCATGCCTATTTCCCTCCATCGAACTGTGACACATGCCACAGCCATACATCGCCTGGTTACCACCCATAATCACCACCTTCCACCCCCTTCTTCTCTTGAGACATCACTTGCCACCCATCATCGCAGCCGCTGCTACCATTCTCCTCTCCATTACAATCATAGTCGCCATCCTTCCCATCTTTGCCACCATGATCCACCATCTCCTTTGCATGATCCAGCAATGGAGAAGCTGCTGGTCGGGAGGAAGAAGATGGCTAGAAGAAAGAATTATGCCACTGATTCTCTATGTGATCCAAGAGTCCAACTCCAATTTGAACAGTGATCAATAATGTGGAAGTTTTCTAGCTGGAAGAAAGATTTCAAGATGTAATTCAAGGCCTGATTTATGCTAACTAACGGCCGCCCTCCAAACCAAGTGAGAAAAGGACTTCCAGCAACATAGCTAATCAGGAGCCATTTAGGAGGCAAATCCCAATCTTACAAGATACTCAAACAAGATTACTAATGGCCAACTATACATAAGATGCTATGAGTTACGTTAACAACTATGATTGCTGCTAGTGATACTCCAATATCCAGTGGCAATCAGCTACACCACTAAGTCCCATTTGTGCTCCATAGCCTTTTGCACAGCGGAGGATGGACGTACTAGGTTAGTTCCCATTAGCTTTCGAGTAGTAAAGATTCTTGTTAGTGGCCATTAGTTACTTTACAAAATGGGTTGAAGCCGAACCACTGGCAAAAATCACCAAGGGCAGTCAATGATTTTATATGGAAATCCATTATTTGATGGTATCTTCCCCAAGTCATTATTATAAATAATGGTAGATAATTTAGTGACTTTTAATTGGTTGAATTTTGTGATGACTTGGGCATAAAGCACCACTTCACTTCTATCAGCCATCCTTAAGCTAATGGGGAGGCTAAAGTTACTAACTAAACACTCTTGCAAGGGTTGAAGACTCAACTCGACTATGCTAAGGGGTCAAGGATAGATGAATTGCCCCATGTTTTGTGGGCCTATCATACTATACAGAGAATCTTGACAAACAAAACTCCTTTCAATCTTTCTTTCAGGATCGAGGTTATGGTTTCCCTAAAACTAGGACTACCTTTCCTTCCAGTTGAAAATTATCAAGATGATAACAATTTAGACTGCTTGTGAATGAACCTAGACCTCTTGGAAGAGGCTCGAGAATAAGCTAAAATGAGGATGGCAGCCTATCACCAAAAGGTCACTAGGTATCATGACACCAGGGTTGGAAACAAGTTCTTCCAAGTTAGTGACCTCATACTCTAATGGGTCGAGGTGTCCCAACTAACCATCTAAGGGAAGTTGTCCCCAAACTGGGAGGGGCTATACAAGGTGAAATAAGTCATACAATTAGGGACCTACCGCTTGGTGCAATTGGGCGGGATGCCTATTCCCCGTCTATGGAACTCCAAGAACCTACGAAAGTATTATCATTAATATAACCCTTTCTTTCCCTAGTTCTTCTTGTCCTGTATGTAAATACAACAATGCTCTGAGAAGGAGTGTTGCTAAAATGGGGAATAAACCCCCAAATAAAAAAACATGAATACATATATATAAATACAAGGTGTGATAATCAAAAATTTTCATAAACAATGACCAAGAAGTGTACAAAGGCCATTAGAAGACTCCATAGAAGCTACATCTACCTGAGGATGCCTACAACATAGCCATAAAAGACTCCATCCCAAGGAGCCAAATGGCTCTCTGATTACATCGAAGTGGCCAATGCCCCTCCCGCCTCTTGGGAACTTGGTTGCAACCAAGAGGGGCACTGAATGAGTGGAGAGGGCAAAGAGGATGGAGACCTTGGAGGCAACCTCACATCCTTACCTTTCCCACATCTAGATCCTATTGACACTGGTCGATGAGGGAGAATGGGGAGGTGAGATGCCTTGACCAAGGTCTCCATTGAAAGAATTGTGCCCTAAAATCCAATCTTTGTACAGGCATTTCTATAATCTTCCAACTCAAGTATGATATTACTTATTAATAAAAGAAAATTGTTGATACATTATACTACTACATCTTATTAAGATTATGATGAACCCCATAACTAGGGCAATGAAATTAGGGTTATGATGGAGATCATAATGGTGAGACCTAAGTTCTTATAAAGCCTAATCTAAAATGTTCCTAGTTATTGGATCATCAATTCAGGAATTAATATTTCTGGAAAGACTAGCACATCCTATGTATGCCTGATGGAGAGGATGGTTGGTCTCATAGCCACTTATATAGAGATACTAATACAAAGATGTAGGTGCTCTTTAGGATATGAGTTCACTGAACCGATCCACCTTAAGAACATCTTATGAAGGTCTAACTACTTTCAAAAGATGGTTCTCATAATGAAAGTTGTGCAAATGATCCATAGACCTAAGATCACCATAGTTCCTTATGTACATAAAGCCATGTTTTGGTTCATACTCATTCATAATAAAGAGTCATGTACGTGGTGTTCTCGAATATGGTGGATTGTGCATGAAGGATGTGAGTGGATCAACAAGGAATGGATCACTCCTAGTAAGAGGAGGACTTATCCCATGTAATCTCTTTGATGTTGACTCAGGAAGTCTTTGATCAAAGTAGGATGAGATTATAAAGGGTTTCTAATCTTTCATCGATTGAGTCTTCATTATTGAATTAAGATCCGAAAGGACTAAGTGCTAGGGTTTGACAATTCTCCATACCCATCACTTATTCGGGATAAAGGGGGATCAAAGGATTGAATTGCACAGTAACTTTCTACCGAAGTATATTTTAATATTTTTTATCGAATTTATCAGACATGACATGTTGCCATATGTCAATCATGTCTTGTAGGTTTTCATGAATCAAATTGGTTGGATTCATGAATCAATTTGGAAGTTGATTCGAATTGGCAATTTGGGTCAGCTTGATTTGACCAAATTAGGTCAATCAATTTTGATCGGATAGAAATAGCTTGATCCTGGACCTATTTACTAGCTAGATATGGAGCCCAAAGGATCACACATGCTAAGAAATTGGTCAAGGAAGTCAATTAGATTTTGGTTAGGGTCATTAGATACTAATATACTAGCTAATTTGCATACTAGCATATGCCTGCTAACCTAACTTCTAACCCAATTAGATTGGGTCAGTTTGCTTACTATTTAGGCTAACTAATTTAAGTGGGACTTAGATTGGGTTAAGTCCTAATTGGGTCACCATTTATCTATATTTATCTAAAATTTATTGAACATTATCCTTGGATTATGGAAGAGTCCAAAGGGGATTGGACTCTTGGCGCCATATTGGCATGCACCAAGATTAAGGGGTGTAGAAGGACCAAGAGTCCTTCTACCACTTAATCATGTATTCTAGATAAGTGCTAGGCCTTTCTCCCTTATCCCCACACCCTTTTGAATTGGGCTTAATTGATCAAAAGGTTGGTTATGGCATGGAGAAGTGTGGTACACAAAATGAAGGGACGTGTCCCTTCATGTTTGGCATGCAATCATAAATCTAGAAGTCCTATTTTAAGGCTTCTAGTTCTTCAATACAACCTTTAGAATCCCACATCTCTTATCCAAGTTTTGACCAGTTACTTGCCACATGGCAAGTGAAAAAATCACTGGAAAATTGAAGAGATACATATATGTGTCTTGGCACAGCGATATGGCATGATGTGGCATATCAAGATAAAACCTTTCACCCAAGGGAATCCTTCTACTTCAAGGGTCCCCTTCTACTTCAAGGATCCTATCTGATCATTAAAAAAATAGATCAAGGGCTGAGGAAAAGGTTTATCAGGTGCCCCCTCACTCAGTATATAAATGCATCGTTATTCTAATGCAAAGTAGATCCAAAAGAAATCTTTCTATCTCTCTTCCTTCTCTTAGGACAAAAAATTTTCTTTAAGACAAGGCTTGTCATTTTAAGACAAGAGTCTAGGAAGAGATTTAGGAGGGATAGGTAGATTCTGAGAGAGGATTCAGAGAGGTCTCTGAGTGCCCTATAGGAGGGTAGGGATTCTAGCAAAGAGAGAAAGGCTACTAAAGGAAGAAAGGCTATCGGAAAGAGTCCAAGTCAAATAAGCAAGCTCGATAAGAGTGCTCCTTGGTCCAGTTCCTATGTGGATCACCTCTAGAGGGCATACACTTGTGTGCCTTATGAAAGTTAAGGAGTATAGCGATCCAAGTATTCATTTATAACCCTAAAGTTATGATTTATTAATTATCATGGTCAAGTGGTCCTTGGGTCTACAGTTCCGACTGATTAGGGTTTCATAATGAAAATTTTTGAAATCCAATTTTTTGCTATGTCAACCTTAACCCAACATCCCACAGTCTCATGCCCTAGCCAGCGAGGAAGATAGCAATGTTGCAAAGCCATTAGCCATTTCCAACACCTTCTATTCCAAGGTAAGCATCTGCCACCATGCTTGTTACTTTGTTACATAGGGTTTAGAGGAAAAACCCCCTAAGGAGAAGGGATAACAAGTTTGGCATGTCCCCATATTCCATGGGATGGCAACCATATTCTCTCCATGTGACCAAAAGGAAAGTGGGCAAGTATGCATTGTCCATCTTAACAGCCCTTCGCTTTATGGAGAAACCAGGTGCTGGCTAGATGTACTCTCATCTTATTGATGAAGAACGCATGCCTTTGACGATACCTTGATCAAAGAATGTGGTCTCCTTCTTGAAGGTCTTCAACCTTTCGAAAGGAGTGTTAAGGCACTCTACACCATTCTGTGTAACTCCCCTCCCTTAGAAATTTATGTTACTTATACTTTTTGAACACTATTACCTAGATAAGCGAGCACATTATTCATTCCCTAGTCTAAAGGAAAGGTCCCATCATTGATTAAACCCTACCCTAAGAAATATGTAGAGAATCCCTAATGCGACCCTTGAAAGAAAAAAATGGAAGGATAGGAAAAATGAGAGCAAAGAAATCTAACATTGTTCCAACAATTGAAGTACATGCCAAAAAAAAATTGGAGGCCAAGTGTCAGGCTAACTACACAATCCTGGCTTAATGACAGGGGGTGAACCCTCATCTAGTTGCTAGCTGGGATATTTGAAAAGACTCGATATAGGGCTGAGGGATAACTATGTGATGCAGGATGAACATGCTAGAGATGAACATGAGAAAATTTCATATTAGAGAGCAATGATTTTCTGAATTTTATATGGTTTTGTTCCCAAAAAAGAAGTTAAGCACAAGCAAGGGTTATCATGTAAAGATTCAAGTTCTACCTGTAGAATAAGATCTAACAAAGTGATAATAAATGTAGGATCCTAGGATTAAGAAACCACTAATTTAGAACATGCTCATCTTCAATAAAACAGATCTAAAGAGAAGGGATAGGTTTTCATACCTGGCAACAATGATCAACCTTTGAATTGAAGGGGTCGCACAACACTCTGGATTGGCACCTAGAAGAAGAAGCTTCGTTCCTGTGGATGCATCGGCTTTCTATTAGATGGTTCCGGGGGCAAAGAAGACCTCTTTCAAGGGTCGTGACACTGGAGGGATCCTGCAAACACCAAGGGTTAGGGTTTTTAAAGATGGAAAAAATATGAAAACGAGAGTTGGAAGTGGAGAAAGTCAGAAGGGGGTGCTGGAGGCTGATTGGTGGCCTGGAAGATGAGGATGCCTGGACTTGGTATGGGCAGCCTAATAAGGGACAAGATTCTAACATGATGTCGGATGATATGCAAGGGATGAACATGAGGAAAATTAGATTAAAGAAAACAAATATTTTTTGGTTTTTATGGTTTGATCCCCAAAACTAGACAAGACTAGGTTAGGGTTATCCTGTATCAGTTAGCATCCTACCACATGCTAGGTTAATCAAAGAGAAAAGAAAATAAAGGATGCTAGGTCTAAGAAGGCCTATCAGGAGAATGTTCACCTTCAAGAAATCAGACAAAGAGAGATAGGAAAAGGTTTATGTACCTGGCAATGATGTTCTTGAAGTCGTAGAAGGATTCACTCCGCTCGGATTGGTTCCTGGATGATCGAGTCGCTTTCTACGGATCTGTTAACTTTTTATCATATTGATTCGGAGGCAAAGAAGACCTTATCCGGAGGGCATGATACTGGAGGGATCCTACAAACATCAAAGGTTAGTATGATAGAATATAAGAAACATATAGAACAGGAGATTGAAGAAGGGAAGAGTGGGCTATTGTTGTTGTTGGCAGTATGCTGGGGTCTTGGTGTTGGGCATCTTGGGGTTTGAGGATGGAGGCTGGGGCGGCTTAGAGTTGAGGGAAGAGAGAGAGTAACGGGGGTGGCTAGGGTTTGCACACACACAAGTAACAACGGGTCTCACACCCACTCCGAAAGGAGGACACAAATTTTCATAAGAAAATTTAGTAGAGTTTATTTCATGAATAAGAGATTATTTTACAAGAGCAGGAGGGGTGGGGTATTTATAGATTCATCCAGGGCCCTTTCCCTGTCAAAATTGGATTACAAGTTTGTATGGAACAAGGAGTACAAGGTTTAACTAGAATTAGGAGTACAAAGTTTGATTGAAATTAGGAGGCCTAAATTCTAGTAGGACTTGGACATTGGAGTCCTTGTAGAACTTGGAAGCTTTGACTTTTCTCCATGGGCTTGGGCTGGGATGAAATCCTCTTGGATTGCTTTGACTTTTCCATTCCCTGCTAGGCTTGGACTAGGGTGCCAACCTTGTTGGACTGGGCTTGGAGGGGCGCCATTCCTTGGTGGGCCTGGACTGGGATGGGTGCCAACTCTTGGGCTTTGACTAGGCTAGGGCACCAAATGCAAGAATGGGCTTGAGGGGGCACCCCGATGGGTTTCTTTAGGGTCTTCTAGCATAAATGAATGCTGGATTTCAAAAATTTACACATGAAAAACCCTTATCGGCTAGAAACCCTAATCCCAAGATCCCCTCATTCATGTATAACTAATAAGTCACTAATAAGGGTTATGAAGAATATCTGGAATCCTGTTTTCCACTCCTTTCCACTAGGCTCACAAGTGCAAGCCCTCCAATGGTGATCCACACAGGAATTGATCCAAGAAAGAATTCCTACTTCAGTTGCTTGCTTGACTAGGAATCTTTATATTTTTCTGAAAGCTCATTCGAATCGTTTTGCAAAACATTATTCTTTAATGAAACTTCTTTTCTTTTAGCAAAACATCATTTTCATATTTTAGTGATTTTATCTTTAAGCCTGCCTTCTTATATTCGTTAGAAGGTCATGAAATGCAGCATATAATTCATCATAAGTGAAATCAAGAGTAGGTTTAGGAGATACCTCATCCTCTAATCCCATCAAGCAAATATTTGCTAATTTTGATTGATCTTTTTCTTCACTTGAGGATGATTCCTCGCTGTCAGTCCATGTTCCCACCATAGCTTTCTTTTTGTTCTTTTTGTAGCCCTTCTTTAGAGTGGGACATTCAAATCGGTGATGTCCGGGCTTCTTATACTTGTAGCATATAGGGTGTTGTTCTTGATCCTTTTCTTTTTTCTTGTTTTGTTCACCCTTAGATATGAATCTCTTCCTATACCTTTCTCTTCCTTTACCCATATATCTTCTAAATTTTTGCATGACCAAAGCCATCTCGTCATCTCCAAGTTCTTCACCTGAGAAGGGAGTTTCTTCTTTTACTTCTTCAGATTTCTTCTCCTCCAATGCAGCATTAAATGCGATGATCTTCTTCTTTTTCCCATCATCTTCAACATGGCATTTCATTGCAAGTTTGTGTGTGAGAGGGATCCAAGAAGTTCATCCAATGGAAGATTGTTCAAGTCCTTTGCCTCTTTGATTGCAGTTACTTTAGGGTCCCATTTGCTTGGCAAGGATTGCAAGATTTTTTGAACAAGATCTGTATTTGCATAAGTCCTGCCAAGACTTTTCAAATCGTTAATAATATTGATAAAACTTGCAAACATTGGAGATCTAGATTTATTGGGATCCATTTTGAACAGTTCATAACTATGCACTAACATATTAATTTTTGATATTTTAACTTGGTTAGTGCCTTCATGTGTAACTTGAAGTTTATCCCAAATTTCCTTTACCGAAGCACAAGTGAAAATTTGGTTAAACTAATTGGCATCCAATGCACAGTAGAGAAGGTTCATGACTTTAGTGTTAAGCTCGCCCATTTTCATTTCATTGTCATCCAATTTCTCTTCCAGTTTTGGGATGTCAACTCCATTAACCTTCATGGTGGGTGTGTGTGATCCTTTTAAAATAATTTTTCATAGTTGAAAATCAATAGCTTCAATATAAGTCCTCATTCTTGCTTTCCAATAACAATAATTTGTGCTGGTGAAAAGTGGAGGTCTTTTATTTGATTGGCCTTCAACCAAAGATGTACTCATGTGGTTTGTCATAGATCTTTTCTCTAAATAATTTGGTTACAGAGACACTGCTTTGATACCACTGGTTGCCCAGTTGGCAAGCCCAAGAGGGGGGGTGCATTGGGTGTTTTAAAAATTTTGAGCAAGTATGTGTAGTTTAAACACTAAGCTATGTAAGTGTTAGTTGTGTGCAAGGCAATACGGAAGCAATAAAATAAAAGAGTTGAGTACAGAGACAAGCATACTCAAATACTACAAATTTATAATGGTTCGAAGCAACCCTCGGCTCCTACGTCCACTACCTAAGATGCACACTTGGGATTTCCACTATATTCCCTCAAGAATTTAGCTAGATTATTTTTACGGGTTCATAATCCAAAACCCAATATAATGTTATTTTTTCAAAGCTCACAAACAACCCAACTTTGATTTTCAAGGCTCACCAAAAAAAATCTAAGTTATAGCCCCTGCTGTACTTGGAACAACTCAAAATAGAGTTTAAAATAAAGCAACACAAATAACAAACCCAAGGTTGTTGGATGTTGTAGTTGAAGCTCTAATTGAAGCCTTCTTCAATGCTTCTTCAATGCTCTTCAAGGCTCTCACACTTCTTCAATGATTGACTTAAGAAAATGATTGAGAGTTATTGAAAACTTGAATTCTTTTTACTTGAAGCCACTAAGGATATTCAATGCTCTTCTCTCTTCTTCAAAAACTTATTTTTCTTGATTTAAATCCTTCATTTATATCTTCCTTAACTATTCCCAGTTGAATATAACCATTAGAATGCCTTTGGAGATGAGAACTACCTGTTGGAAGGCATAAAACCCAAGAAATTCAATTTCTAGAACTAGCCATTGCATTTTGAAAAACTGGAATTCGAGTCGACTCGGATGACCTCGAGTCAGCTCGAATGACCTCGAGTCAGCTCGGATGATCTCGAGTTGGCTCGGATGACCTCGAGTCGGCTCGGATGCTCAGACAGATAAAAACCAAGTTCTGTCAGAGTCAGCTCTCTTCAATTGAGTCTGTTCGGATGACTAGTTTCTCATAACTGAATTTTTCTTCACTCTAGAGGAGTTGACTTGGATTCTCAGGCCTTCTGGTCGAGTCAACTCTAGCAACTTTCAGTGCCAGTCTTCAGTTCTGTGCTGTGCCATGCCATCCCATGTATCAGCCCAAACCGATAGAACCTGCTCGAGTTGACACACTTCCAAAAGCTTCAAAATGCCTTCAAACTTCTTCAAACATTCCTTAAACTAATTTTAAACCTAATCTAATATGTTTTTCTTACAAAATACATTGAATTCCACTATTTTGCCATTTTTACATAAATATTACAAAATATAAATCTTTAGGGCTTTTAAATGACAAGAGTGATACATTAAACTCATTTTTGATATATAAAGGTGTGACAATGGTCTCAATAGTGTACAATTGTCAAATTCCCATTTGAAACTATCTACAAAAATTTCTAAAGCACTTTGAAGATCATCAATATCAGAATCATGCACCAATATTTTGTAATCATCAAAATCATTCCAGGGGTCAACATCTTTTAAAACTTGGCCAATAAAACTGGTGTTCCATAGCTATAATGGTCTTATTCTTACCGAAATGACCAACCAGACCTCCTGCATGGGTTTCTCAAACTAGAAATTCTCTAAGGGAAGTCCTGGGAATACACAGCTTGCTGTCCTTAAAAAGATAGCTATTCTAAAGGGTTACTCACTATGCAAACTAGATGGTCCTTGTCTTATAAATCGATAAGTCTCACTAAAGTTGGGACAGGTCTCATATTCTTGTTTCAGCTTATCAAATACTTGACTTCAATACTAATAGAGTTTAGGAGCATGGAACAGCTGCTAAGGGCATCAGCAACTTTATTCTTAGTACTAGCATGATGTTTCATTATAAAGGTATAGGCTTGAATGTACTCTACCCACTTAGCATGCCTGGGGTTTAACCTCTTCTGGGAACCAAGAAATCAGCATGCTTCATGATCAGCGTATAAAATAAATTCCTGCGGTAGCAGATAATGTCTCCAATACCTCAGGGCTTGCACTACCGCATAAAACTCCTTATCATTAGTCGAGTACCTAAGTTTAGCCTCATTGAATTTCTTACTAAAGAAAGCTACAGGGTTACTCTCTTGACTTAGCACTTCTCCTATACCAACTCCAGAAGCATCACAAGCAACCTCCAAAACTTTCAAGAAATCGGATAACCTCAAAATGGGTGCTTGGGTCATTTTCTCCTTGATGTCTAAGAAAACTTTATCAGCAGCTTTGGTCCACTCAAAGGTTCCCTTCCTAATGCAATCAGTGATAGGTGCAACTATGGAGTTAAATCCCTGAATAAATCATCTATAAAAGGTAGCTAGGCCATGAAAGCTATGCACATCATGAATACTAGTAGGTACTAGCCACTCAATTATGGACTTAACCTTTTCTAGATCAGCTGATACTCCTTCGGGGGTCATTACAAATCCTAGGAAGATGATTCTATGGGTCAAGAACTTGCATTTCTTCAAATTGGCATAGAGCCTATCTTTTCTAATGGTTTGACAGACTTGTCTGAGATGATTTAGGTGGTCTTCCTTAGTCCTACTTATATCAAGATATTATCAAAATAAACCACAATAATTTTTTTAATAAACACTTAGGACTTGGGTCATGATCCTCATGAAGGTACTAGGGGCATTGGACAATCCAAAAGGCATCACTACCACTCATAGAGACCATCCTTAGTCTTGAAAGTTGTTTTCCACTCATCCCCAGGTCTAATCCTAACTTGTTGATAGCTTCTCTTAAGGTCAATCTTAGAGAAGATGGATGCACCGGCGGCCATCATGTCAAACATGTCATCCAAACGGGGGATGGAAAATCTGTACTTAATTATTATCTTATTTATGGCATGACTATCAACACATATTCTTTAAGTGCCATCTTTCTTGGGAGTCAGAAAGGCACGTACTGCACATGGGCTCAGATTCTCCCTAATAGATCCTTTCTTAGGACTCTCCAACCTATCTTTACAACTCTAAATGCTCAGTATGATTCATCCTATAGTGTGGGAGGTTTGGCAGGGTGGATCCTGGGACTAAATCTATGGCATGTTGCATGTCCCTTAAAGGTGGTAATTGGTCAGGCAGATCTTCAAGAAACACATCTTGAAATTCCTTCAGAAATTCCACAACTTCCTGAAGTTACTCTCTCTAGGTTTGGTCATGAACTTCCTTAGTAATTAACATCCAAACTGCCAAACACTCAGCAATCTAACATTCTAACTCCTTAGCAGTGATCAGATTTATCCCTGACTTCTTCTCTTTCAAGTTGCTAGATCCCCTATTAATGTTGTCCTTAGGTGTGGTTGGATTTATCACAATCTTCTTTCCATGAAAATTAAAAGAACAAGAATTTGATCGGCCATACAGGGTAGCATCATGGTCATATAGCCAAGGTCTACCTAAGATAATGCTACTCACCCCCATAGGAAGAACATCACACCACACCTTTTCTTGATATGATTGAAGCTGGATCATGACTTGGCATCTAAGTTTGATGGGGATGGAAGTTGAGTCTATCCAGGATACCTTATAAGGGTTGAGATGGGTAACTGGGGACAAGCCTAGGGTTTTGGCAGCACTGGTTGAGATGGCATTCACACAGCTCCCACTATCTATGATGATCTTACATACCTTATCCCCTAACTTTACAAAGGTATGAAGGATGTTCGTCCTATGCCAATCCTCTTGTGTCTTAGTTTGGGTTAAGATACACCTAACAACTCCCAATAGATCATATGACTCAAAGGTTTCCTCATCTCCATCATATTCATCTAATAGGTTTTCTCCAGCTTCATACCTTCTTCCTCAACTTCTTCAGTGGGTTCAGGGTCTTCTTCCCGTAGTTCTCCTATGTGCAGGGATCTGGTTGGGCATTGGCTATCATAGTATCCCAATTTATGTCATTTAAAAAAAGCATTATTAGGATTGGGATTAAGATTTCTCTGAAATTCAGTGCCTTACCCTTACATCCTTACAGGTCAATGGGGTGCTAGGGTAGGGCCGACTTGAGTGTACTTGGCTAGATCCTGATTTGTGATTAGGGGCACAAATCCTAGTGGGTTCAGGTCGATGAAATATGAGTCCCTTCTAAAATCTCTCATAGTCTCTAGCTATTTGATAGGCCTGCTTAAGATCATGGACCTCTCTCAAAAATAATTCTATCTGAATGTCCTCATGTAGTCCAGCCTTAAACCTAGATAGGGTTATTGCTTCAGACTCATCTATATTGCACCTCATGACAAACTCATCAAATTTGGCTATGTACTCGGATATAGTCTTGTTTTTCTCACTTAGTCTCCGCCATTGATCTAGGAGTCTCTGATGATAGGATGCAGGAAGGTACTTCTCCATAAGCTTCAGCTTCATGGCTTCTAGGTGACTATAAGGTCTCCTCATTGTCTAGTCAAGCGTTCAACATTCCTCCAGTATAGCCTAGCCTGGTGGGCTAACTTAAGTTTGGCAACCTTGCACTGTTGGGTTTCTAGGGTTTCGATGGCATAGTAGAAGCATGGATTTTAAAAAATTTCTTTCTTGAAACTCCAAACATCTTGAAACCCTAAACCCAAGATCCCTTATTCATTACAATTAACAAGTCATACAATTAAGGTTTGGAAAAATACCTGGAATGCTAATTCCTTCTTCTTTCCACTACGCACACAAGTGCATTCCCTCCAAAGGTGATCCACATAGGAACTGAACTAGGAAGCTCTCCTTAGTAGGTTGTTTAAGCTACTGGGACTCTTCTGATGGCCCTTCTTCCTTTGTCAGCCACTCCTTCCTTGCTCAGACCCTTGCCCTCCAGTAGAGCACTCTGAGCCCTCTCCAAATGCTCTCTTCATGCTTTTTTCCACTTCCTAAATCTCTTCCTAAATCCTTGTCTTAAAATGATGGACTTGTCTTAAGACAAGACCTAAACTCTAACAAGGGAAGGGGGAGACAAGGAGAGTGAGTGGCAGAGTATGAGTGAATATAGGAAAGAAAGGATGGAATCGGATACCATCGACCTAAACACCAATGGCTATTTATAGGAGAGGAGAGGGTGCCAAATATGGCCTCTCATCAGCCTTTGATCTGTCAATCAACAAATCAAATAAGACCCTTCAATGAGAAGGAGTCTTATCTTGAAGAGTCATGACATTTCTGGTGCCAACTGCCATATATCTCTCTCTTCAAGTTTCCTACCAACTTTTCCACTTGCCACATTGTGGTGACCAGTTACAGGAAGGCCAAGGGACATGGCTTTTGATTTAGAAGCATCGATGATTTGAAATTCCTTAAAGCAGAAGGACTTTGCTTCATGGAATTAGCGCCAAACATGAAGAGTCGCAACTCTTCATGTGTGCGAACTTCCTTCCACCACATTCTTCCTTTTGTTGACCAGTCAAAGCCCATATGAGAGGTGTGGAAATGAAGATAAAGTCCCTTGGACTTTATATGGCTTTGGTGAATGACAAGCAGAAGGACTCTTGTCCTTTATGTGCACCAAAAGTCTGTGCGCCAACAGTGAAGAGTCGTGACTCTTCACTTTACGCGCCACCTTTCTCCACACCTTTCACATATTTGACCCAGTCAAAAGATATGCAAAATGGATGTCAAATGAAAGGGAATTTAATTTACTATATCATTGTATCAGTGATTATCAGGCAGAAGGACTCTTGGTCCTTCGCACCGTTTTATTTGCCGAGCACCAATTTTGCGCCAAGAGTCCCATGCCATTTGGACACTTCATATATGGCACATAACATTTCCAAAAAAATATCAGATAAAATCTGATAAATTCATCTCACTTAAGACACAACCCAATTTAGATCTCCCACAAATTGGTTAGTCTATTTAGCAACCTTTTAGACCCAATTTGATTGGGTTAGCAGATTAGGTCAGCCTACACATGCTAGTGTGCAACCTAGCTAACCAATTAGGATCCCATGACCCTAATTAAAATGAAATTGACTTCCTAGGTCAATTTTTTAATGTGTGTGATCCTTTGGATTTCACATCTAGCCAGCAGTAGGTCTAGGTCCGAGCCAATTCAATCTAATCAAATCTGATTGACCTAATTAGGTCAAATTAAGCTGACTTAAGTTGCCAATTTGAACCAGCTTTCGAATTGACTCATGAATTCAATCCAATTGATTCATGAAAACCCACAATACATGATTGAAGTCCAGCGACGTGTCATGCCTACCCGAAAGATGAGGAATTTGATGGAAAGTACCAAAATTTCTTCAGTGAAAAGTTACCGTGCAATTCAATCCTTCGATCTCCCTATATCCCGATTAAGTGATGGCCATAGATAAATGTCAATCCCTAGTACTTAATATTTTTAAATCTCAATTCGATAATGAAGACTCAACCAATGAATAATTAGAAATCATATCTAATCTCATCATGCTTCTGATGAGGCCAAAGACTTCCAGAGTCATCATTCGAAGAGATCACACGGGATAACTTCTCCTCTTACTAGGAGTGATCAATCCCTTGTTGACCTACTCATTACCTTCATACACAATCCTTCATATCCAGAAACACCCAGTATATGATTTAATTATCATTAGTGAGTACGCACCAAAGTATGGGTTTATGTGCACAAGATACTATAGTAGTCTCAGGGCTAAGGATCACATGCACAACTCCAACTAAGAAAATATTTTTTAACAAGTAAGACTTCCATTTGATATTCTCTTATCGGATCAGTTCAGTGAACTCATAACCTAATGAGCACCCACACCTTATATTAGTGTCTCTACATAAGTGGTTGTGAGACCAACCACTGATGCTGGATGACTCTAAGAATTGCTAAATATGCAAAAAAATAGTAAACTAATTTTTTTATAATTTTTATAATTTAAGTTTGCAGGATAAATTTCTAAAATAAAGTAAGAACTA
Organism: Areca catechu; assembly: GCA_021397845.1. Classification (NCBI taxonomy): domain Eukaryota; kingdom Viridiplantae; phylum Streptophyta; class Magnoliopsida; order Arecales; family Arecaceae; genus Areca; species Areca catechu. The sequence continues at coordinate 140,125,314 of CM038053.1, read as the reverse complement.
GCATGAATAATAGCAATGTAAAGAATCATCATGATCAAAAAATAACTCATGCAAGATAATGAAAGTTAGGACCTCGGAGATTGAGAAATCCTCGGTTAGGATAGCGTATCCTCAACAAATCAGAAATCAAGAGTAGGAAAGGATGTTACCAATCAGCGATTTGAAGAACTTCCAATGAAGAGATCACACAACACTTTGATTGGAGCCTGGATGATGAAGCTTGGTTTCCTATGATTAGATGGCTGATTTGGGCAGTCCTGGAGGTTAAGAAAGCCTCCTCTGGGAAGGTGAAACACCTCAGGGATCCTGCAAGCATCGAAGGTCAATCAAAACAGCAAATAAAAAAAGGGAAAGAAACTAGGATTAGGATTGAAGCAGGAATAGCATTATAAGCTAGCAGCCGGGAGAAGAAGGGGTTCCTTCACTTGGACGGCAGCAAGGGCACTCTTCTCTTGGGCATGGCTGATCTTCTAGGATGCAGAAGGATGCTATGGAAGCAGGGGTTCGGCCAAGGTACACAAGGAAAGCACTCAAAAATAAGAGAACCAACACAAGAACACTAACACAAGGCAAATAACTCAAAATTTTAGCAAAGTTGTATTCATAAGAGAAAAGTTATTACAAGAGAAAGAGGGGTGGGATATTTATGGAGCTCTCATGCCATCTCCTAACTAGGGTTACACTAAGGTTAGGAGTAACCTCTCCTTAAGATATTACAAGTCTTCTTCTAGTTAGATTACAAGTCCTTCTCCTAGCTAGGTTAGAATTACAAGTCTTAAAATAATTAGAAAAACAAATCCCAACTAGGTTAGGAACTTTGACTAGTCTTCTCCTTCTCCCTTCATGCTTTGACTTAGTCAACTTCAAGGATGCCTATGCTTTGAATGGTGTGTGGGCTTCAAGGGGGCAGCAAGGGCTAGCCAAGAGGTGAAGGGCGCATGGGCTTGGGCCTCTTGGAAGTTGGGATGGCCTGGTGGCCTGGTAGCCTGGTAGCATGAATATTTCTTAGAATCTTGCTTCTTAAGGGCTTGGGCTTGATTTCTCTTGGATTGGGGTGCAGATGGACCTCTAGATTCATGATGTGACCTGGTCTGGGATTATACTATATCATCTAGAGGGGAATCTGGACATCTGGAGAGCATTTGGAGGGCATCTGGGCATCATATAGGAATCTTGGACCCTAAGATGGCATACAAAGTCCAATTGGCTGAAGTGGGGGCTTCTGGCTCCTGGATGAGGCCTGGTAAAACTCCACAATAGGATATCCTCTCCTCTTGTACAAAATTGAACTTTTACTAGGCTCATAACTGAAGTACAGGACTCAATATACTGACTAGGGTTGAGGGTTGAGACAAATCAACTAGCCTCAACTTATTACAGGACTCAATCTTAATTGATTACAAAATTGTGACACATGACTAAGGTTCTAAAATTAAAATCCTAATCAATAAACCATATGAGATCCAGTGATCTGTGTCTGATCCTTGTGTCCCCACCAATTCTCCTAGGGTGGGAGGAACTCGACCCCATCGAGTGAGGATCAATTTGGCTCAAGGAGGGTTTGGGTTAAGGCGCTGAGATCTGCACCAGCATTCCACAAGTCCTCAGATTCTGGCCGACCTTGCCATCGGACCAAATACCGCTGACAGTCTATTCTGGGTACTGATGGCTTGATTGTCCAGGGTTCTCTCAATCTCTTTCTCACCGAAAGGCCAAAAATTGTATATGGTTACTTTGGGATGGGTTCACTCACAAGGAAAGGGAGTGGCTCAAGGGGCTCGCTAGGCATCATTGCTGGCTCCCTAGACTCTACAAAGTCTGAGATGCTGAAGGTGGAACTAATACCTAAATCAGGTGATATCTCAGGCACATAGGCATTGGGTCCACTGCTGTTCATTATTTTGGATGGGCCAGCTTCGCGAGCAGAAAATTCCTTCACCATCACAATTCCTCTACATAAAATTCTTTATCTTTCCTTTGGGAATTAGCCAAGTTGTTATTTAGTTTATTACTTATGTTCAGCTCTTGACTAAGTTTTTGATGCAAATGCTATGCAGAGGCTAGTGTAGGTGCAGATAGTAGATTAAGTTTGTGGACTCATATTCAGATGTTATTTCATTACATACACCTATTTCTTTTGGTTGTTCTTTAGGGATTTGATCCTGGGCTTCCTCTATGAACAACTCATGTAAATTCTCAGTTTCACCTATAATGTTTGATCCTAGCTTAATTACTTCTTCTTCTATTATTATAGTGGGTTTAGGATCAATTCTCATGAATTTCTTTATAGGTTCAGAAGGGAATTCCTCTAATTCTTTAGCCTTAATTAGATTAACTCTTGGTTTTGCTCTAAGGCTACCAAAATTTCTCCTAATTGAACTTCTAGGCTGAGTGGGGTGAATCACAAAGTTCTTCCCATGATGATAAAAGGTACAGATGTTGGTTCAACCAAATAGGGTGGCATCGTGATCTAGAATGATAAAAGGTACAGATGTTGGTTGACCTAGAATGATACTATTGACCTTCATGGGAAGGACATCACACCAAATCTCTTCTTCATATGATTGTAATTTAATTAAGATTTGGCACCTAGACTTGAGTAGCATGGAGGTGGAATCTACCCATGATACTTTGTAGGGGCTAGGATGGGGAACTAGGGTCAAGCCTAGAGATTTAGCTACTTCAGTAGCAATGGCATTGAAACAACTCCCACTATCTATTATGATCTTACATACTTTACTCCCAATCTTAACAAAAGTCTGTAGGATGCTAGTCTTACGCCAATCTTCCTTAGTTCGGGTTTAGGTCAAAATATATCTAACTACCCCTATTTTATCAAATTCCTCCTCATCTCCTTCATATTCTTCTACCAAGTCTGGTTCAGCCTCATAAATTTCTTCTTCTAGGTCATCGACCTTAGGTTCAGCCTCTTGTTCTTCAAGCTCCCCTATGTGTAATGATCTGGTGGGACACTGGCTAACATAGTGACCAACCTTGTTGCACCTAAAACAAGCATTGGGGTTAGGGCTTGGGGCTTTCTGAAATGTAGGGGCCTTGCCCTTGTTGATCTAGCAGGTGCAGAATTACTTGAACTAGATAGACTCAAACTCGAGTTAGGTCGAGATGGGTTAGGATTTGGATGGTTTGGATTGGAATTGAATCAGATTGGATTAGGGTTGGGTCGGACTGGATTAAGGTTTGGCCAGGTTGGGGTTAAATCAAACTGGGTTGGGATTGGGATTTGGTCTACCCTGGTATACCTGGTTTGGATTTGACTTTGGAAATGGGGTATTGTTCCAAATAGGTTCAGATTTCGGATAGGTAGGTCCTCTTTGAAATTATTTATAATGTCTAGCTATTTGATAGGCATGTTCTAAATCATGGACCTCTCTCATGTATAGTTCCCTTTGGATATCTTCTCGTAATCCAATTCTAAACCTGGATAGGGTTTGGTCTATAGACTCGGATACACTACACCTAACAACAAACTCATCAAATTCAGCATAATCAGACACTAATCTATTACCTTGACGAGTTTTGTTCCATTGGTCTAAGAGTTGTTGATCGTAGGATACTGGTAGGTATTTTTCCTTGAGTTGCAATTTCATCTCTTGCCAAGTAGCTATAGGTGAAGGGCTCGTTGTCTCCTAGTACGATCAAGATTAGCCCAATATAATCTAGCTTGATGAATCAACCTCATCTTGGCAAATTTATATTTCATCCCTTCATTCATTTCATACCATTCAAAATAATAATCCATATCTCCTACCCAATCAACATAGACCTTTGGTTCAAGACTTCCATCAAATATGGGTGCTTCTATCCTAATATTTCTCACAGCCCTTTCATCTTGATCTTGAACTTCATGTTGGGGCCTTCTACAGTTGGGTTCTTGGATAGGGTCAGGGTTCTGGACTCTCCTATGGTTAGGCTCTATAAATGGTTCTTGAATCTGGGTTCTTCTAGGGTTGGGTTCCATAAATTGAACCTAGGTTTGGATTCCCCTAGGGTTGGGTTCTATAAATTGGTCTTGATTTAAGGGTCCCCTAGTGTTTTGAGAGGTGGAACAGGATGGGTCAGGATTAGGTTCAACATTGGAGTCTTGGGTTTTCTCTATAGTACCTAATCAATCTTCTACTTGGTTTAATCTAGTGGTTAACTGGTCGATCCTAGTGGTTGCCTAGTTATTGGTTTGGGTCATTTGGCTAATCTGAGTGGTCAACTAGGCAAGCTGGGTTTAGGTTTGGGTGGTTGATTGGTTCAGCTGGGCAAGTTGATTCTGGGTTTGGATATTGGATTGGTTTAGTTGGGCAAACTGATCAGTCATGGCTTTCATGAAGGCCTCTAGACTTGGTTCCATGGCTGAGCTAGGTTGGGGTTTAGACTTTTGGTATTGGGTTCCTAGTATAGGGGTCATACAATGAGTTAATCAATCAGAATGAGATGGTGCAGCCAAGCATGCAAAAGAGTTAGTACAACTAGGGCTTGCTAGACTTAGAGTCAAAACTGAATGGGTAAGCTCAACTTACGCTTAACTAGCAGATAAACCTTCCTCTGGCCAGGTAGAGAGTGGGAGTGTGGGAGGCCCCCCTGCTTTCATAGGGATCTAATTAAAAACCACAACACCAGTTAGGTCATTTAACTCTGGACCCTCAGCCTTAGACACCAGATTTCAGTAATAGCCACAAGATTAAATGCACTAATTGGCCCACACAATTTAGACTCGACCTGTTGATGTCACCTAGTCCTCTAGAGCAAATTAGGTCTAATTAATTTTAATTAGTCTTAGGTCAGAATGATGATGGTTATTTTGGACCCAGGACAGGTGATGAAATCCTGCCCTGAAGTTAGATAGCAGTTGCCCTTAAGATTAGGTTAAAAAGATGATGGCAATCGATGGTCCTAATGCAACTAATAACAATTAGAAAATAAAAATATTTTTTTTTAATTATTTCATGATGTGACAAGTTAGGTTTAAGTTACTTGGGATTAGTAAACAAAGTTTGGCTTGGGAGTGGGGGATTTGGAATTTGGGTAATAGTGCCGAAATAGCAGAATTCAAAAAATTAGGATTTTAGATGATGCAAGTTTTGACATTATTATCGATGCATAAAAAATTCTAAAAAAATTTAGAATAGAAGATGGATGGTTATGATGAACTCTACCAGATTTGATACAAAACAAAAATTAGATAATGATGGAAATCCTAGGGTTTTCAGACTGATGTAGAAATATCAAGATTTTAGTTAGGATTTCTAATATACCAAATTTTAGTGAATTAGAGTTTCTATAAAATTAATTAAAAAATATGATAAAATACAAGACGAGACAGAGAACACTTCATGAAATTCTCATAGGAAAGAAAAATTTCTAGGTGATTAAAATCAGATGAAAAACAAATATCTAATGCAGCTAGTAGGATGCAGAAATTAGGGTTTGTGATCCTAATGCAGATGAATGCTATCCTAAACCCACTCTGATACCAAACTGATGTGGGATGACTCTAAGAATTGCAAAATATATAAAAAAATAGTAAATTAATTTTTTTTATGATTTTTATAATTTAAGTTTGCAGGCTAAATTTCTAAAATAAAGTAAGAACTAGCAAAAATAATATCAATGCAAAGAATCATCATGATCGCAAAATAACTCATGCAAGATAATGAAAGTTAGGACCTCGAAGATTGAGAAACCCCCAGTTAGGATATCTTATTTTCGACAAATCAAAAATCAAGAGTAGGAAAGGATGTTACCAATTAGTGATTTGAAGAACTTCTGATGAAGAGATCACACAGTACTCTGATTAGAGCCTGGATGATGAAGCTTGCTTCCCCCTGATTGGATGGCTAATTTGGACAGTCCTGGAGGCAAAGAAAGCCTCCTCTAGGGAGGTGAAATACCTTGAGGATCCTGCAAGCATCAAAGGTCAATCAAAATAGCAAATAATAAAAGGGAAAGAAACTGGGGTTAGGGTTGAAGCAGGATTAGGGTTAGAAGCTGGCGGCTGGGAGAAGAAGTTGTTCCTTCACTTGGACGGCAGCAAGGGCACTCTTCTCTTGGTCATGGCTGATCTTTTGGGATGCAGAAGGATGCTAGGGTAGCAAGGGTTCAGCCAAGGTATATTAGGAGAGCACTCAAAAATAAGAGAACCAATACAAGAACAGTAACACAAGGCAAATAACTCAAAATTTCAGCAAAGTTGTATTCATAAGAGAAAAGTTATTACAAGAGGAAGAGGGGTGGGGTATTTATAGAGCTCCATTGCCCTCTCCTAACTAGGGTTACACTTAGATTAGGATTAACCTCTCCTTAAGGTATTAAAAGTCTTCTCCTAGTTAGATTACAAGTCCTTCTCCCAGCTAGGTTAGAATTACAAGTCTTAAAACAATTAGGAAAATAAATCCCAACTAGGTTAGAAACTTTGACTAGTCTACTCCTTCTCCCTTCATGCTTTGACTTAGTCAACTTCAAGGATGCCTATGCTTTGATTGGCATATGGGCTTCAAGGGGGCAGCAAGGGCCGACCAAGAGGTGAAGGGTGCATGGGCTTGGGCCTCTTGGAAGCTAAGATGGCCTGGTAGCCTAATAGCAGGAATATTCCTTGGAATCTTGCTTCTTAAGGGCTTGGCCTTGATTTCTCTTGGGCTGGGGCACAGATGGACCTCTGGATTCATGATGTAACCTGGTCTAGGAATATACTCTGATATCTGGAGGGGAATCTGGATATCTGTAGAGCATTTGGAGAGCATACAAAGTCCAATTGGCTAAAGTGGTGGCTTCTTGCTTCTGGATGAGGCTTGGTGAAACTCCATAGTAGGGTATCCTCTCCTCTTATACAAAATTGAACTTCTACTGGACTCATAGTTGAAGTATAGGACTCAATATACTGACTAGGGTTTAGGGCTGAGACAAATCAACTAGCCTCAACTTATTATAGGACTCAATCTTATTTGATTACAAAATTGTGACACATAATTAAGGTTCTAAAATTAAAATCCTAATCAATAAACCATCTGGGATCCAGTGATCTGTGTTTGGTCCTGGTGTCCCCACCAACCACCCTCTCCATCGAGCATACATAGGATGTGCTAGTCTTTCCGGATTCATCGATCCTCGAATTGATTATCAAATGACTAGGAATATTTTAGATTAGGGTTTATAGGTGTTGCCGCTAAGATCGTTGTAGCCCGTAGTTGCTGACGGAGTCGGGTGTCGCGCGTCCGCCCGCCTGGGAACGCCTCTAGCACCTCGGGACCTGCAAGGAAGCAATGTCAGTGACCCGGGCCGGGAATTCTGGTGGGGGCACTCCGACGGTCAAGTCAGTGATGATCCAGGGGAACAAATCCTCCTGGTCGAGCCCCTCTGGATGAGCTCCATTCTAGGAGGAGTAAATATAGTGTGAGTGGAAGATGAGGACGAGCTGGGAGTGGTATTGGCCGAGGTGGTCTTGCCCTCCTCTCTGGCCTTCCTCCCTTCTGTTGCTCTGGTTCCTCTGGTGTTCTTGAATTGAGAAGTATACTATGGATGTAGTGATACCGGATCAGATGCAGATACCACTTTTGCTTACTTTGGCAGGATTTTCTACCTTGGTTTGCTTTGGGACTTTCCCCGTGGTCATGTACGGCGAGGTACCATGACGTAGATGGCACGTCTCTCCTATTTTGACAATTGAGGAAGCTTCCATAAATCTTTGACATTCCTTCTGCCTGTCCCCCTCTTGTGAGCTTGATAAGGCCTCGATCAGCAGGCCACCGGTCTTGGGACCTGTGCTCTCCGATAGGGTCTTTTCTCCGGTTGTACAGCAAATCGACGGAGGGCATGGCGCCTTGATGTGAGCTTTCCTTTCTTTCTGGAGTGAGTGACGGCCGTGGGCATTAATTATGGCATGGTTGGTATTGTCGTACGGCCCTCGGGAGTATCGTCACTGTCCTCGGAGGGGAGGCATGGCTTCCTTGGTGGCTAGCATGTTAGTTTTAACTGAAGGCCGAGCTGGAAGGGTAGGGCCCATCTTCGGTGGACTCTCCTCGGTGCTGCTCGGCAGGGTGGAGATGGGCTGAGCTCGGCTACGGAGGGGCACCTCATGGCAAAGGAGACTAAGCTCGACTCCTGACCACGGGGCCCGGCTTCAGGCGAGCTCGGTGCTGGAGTGCCGTCCAGCCCAAGGGACCTGAGCTCGGAGGAGTGCCTCGTGGCGGAGGAGACTGAGCTCGACTCCTGACCATGGGGCCCGATCCCGAGGGATCCGCCTTAGGTGGGGACTCGAACTCGGCTCTGACCTAGGTGTTTTGGGCTTGTAGGAATGGACCTGGCGGAGGACGGAGCTCAGCTTCGATGGGCAGAGGTGTTGCTTCAAAGGAGCTCAGCCCGGCGAAGGCGCTCATGTTGAAAGCTTGTCATGGCATCTGATGGGGGCTCCACGTCAGCCACCTTGCACCACATCAGCTGCCTCGTGCCACATCTGCGATCTGGCCCCATCATTTGGCCCCCACGCCCGAGGCCCATTGGTGGCGGTGCTTGGGACGAAGGGTATAATTATGGCGCTGACATGGAAAGGTAGATAAATCTAGCGCAATGATGGCCAAAATTAGCGGTGGCTCGCTCTGTGGTCCTACAAGCCTTTTGGAGGACACCAGGTGGCCACGTAGGGGGAGCCGTTGAGGTGGGCACGGAAGTCGGAGTGACCGCAGTCGGATGGGCATGCTGGTCCAATGGATGGTTGACATGTGGCGGTGCCTTCTTGGGGGCCGCAAAGGTACGGTCGGGCGTAGGTAGTTTAGGAAGGAGGGGTAAGTCTTTTCGAAGCTTACCCTCGTTCAAACATTGTGCGCCCAGCATCCCGCAGGAGTATTCTCTGGTACGGCATGATGATGAGAATGCAATCTAAATGATGAATTGAGAAATGAGAGCAATGAAGCCTATTAACAGGTACTAAATTTTAGATCAAAAGTATTAAGGTAAAGCTATGGAAGGAGCACGGAAATTTGGAACTTACGGCGCGATGTAGTTATTTAAATCCTAGAGAAGATTAGGGCTAATGATTATGGAATCTAAACCTAAGAAAACTGTCTTCAATAACCCAGACTTAAGAATATTAGAAGGGAATTGTTACAATGATGAGCACTCCTTGTTGGTGCAGATTCGTTGAAGCAATCAAATAAACAAGCCCTGGATGAAAAGATGACTCTTCCATTGAAACAAGTTCTCACCATACTTGATATGATGGAAATGACCCCCTTCTTGAACTCCGGATCATAGAAGGAACCCTGCGTAATGAAGGAATTAGGACTAAGCTGATTTGAAGGAATACCAAATCAAAGTAGGAGAAAGGAATTAAGAAAACAAGTGGTCGTTGAGGGAAGATGGGATCCTTGGAGAAGTCGTTGGCTCGGGAGGTAGAAGATCACATGCCAAGATTGAAACACAACTACACTACAAAACACTTGCTTCATAGAAAAACTACTCCTTCTTGTTTCATCATCCAAAAGCTCCCTTTCCCATGGGCGTACAAGAGGCTTTTATTGGCCTTTCAATCAATTTGAAATTCCCCATATCATGGAGAAATATTAGGGGGGGTTACATGAAATGTGGAAGATTTGGTGGAGGGTTACATGGAATGTGGAGGATTTGGTGGAGGGTTACATGGAATGTGGAGGATTTGAATTCTTGGTCCCCACTTGAAGTTGGCGCCTCTTGGTGATTACTTGGCAAGGTGAGTTGGCATGGTGAGGTCCCCACTTTGAAGTTGTTTTGATGCGGCACCACTTGGTGATGACTTGGCAAAGTGAGTTGGCATGGCGAGGTGGTTTCCAAATCCAATGATGTGGCAAGGTGAAATGGCATGGTGACATGGCGCATCCTTCTCCATGGCACCCCTTGGAGATGACTTGGCAAAAAGGTGATGTGGCATTCTTTGGTGATGAGTTGGCATAGGTGGTTCATGATGATGTGGCGCTCCAAGTAAAGCTGGTCTAGCCCAATTTCAAGTAGCTCTTGAACTTGACTCAGTATAAAGCCTAATTGACTCTAATTGAACTTTAAAACCCCAAAAGAAAATAAAATAGGACTCAATAAACATACAGGACTCATACGAGACTTGAGTTCCTAGTCTCAATCCATAAAGAACTTGGTATTAGTTGAAGCTTCTTTCTGAACCTTGTGCCCCCACCATTCTCCCTCTTCTTCTTCCTCTCCGACCACCCGCGACTTCTTAGGGTTTTTGCAGGTTAGCCCCCCTTTCTCGTCCTTTAGGAGTCATCTAGGGTTTCTCTTGTCCCTTTCTTTCTTTTTCCTCCTTTCTTTTCTCCCTAGATCACTTCAGTCCAGAGTTCCATCCCTCTTGCCAGGCCGAAGCCGGACCCTCCGAGCCAAGGACTCCCTCCTCCTCCGATGAGGAGATGGAGGCGGCAAGGTTTGAGTTAAGCAGGAGGCCTGTCCAGGGCCCGGTGACCATTAGGGAACCCGGGTCTTCTCCTCCTGCTCGTCTAGCCTTAGTTCCTACTCCTCCTCCTCCTCCTGTTCTTGAATCCGAGTCATTCCAGTCAACAGTTCCCGGCGGGGTTGCTTCGGCGATCACCTCTGAAGATCTGTTGGCCATCCGGGAAGCCTTTGAAATTCCCTAGTCCATCTGTCTCTCGTTCCTTGTTCGGGAGAGCGGGTGACTTCTAGCGGTCCTAGGCGGATCGGTTTTCATGAGGAGGCCTTCGTTGGGGGCCTCCGTTTTCCTCTTCACTTCTTCTTCCTCTCATTTCTGGCCAACTACCGTCTTGTCCCGGCTCAGTTGGTCTCCAACGCCATTAGGACAATCTTTAGCTTCATAGTCTTGTGTCACTTCCACAGGATTGTTGCCCGTTTTTCCCTTTTTAAGACTTTTTTCTCCTTGAAATGCCATCCCACCGAGGAGGGGTGGTGGTCTCTTTCTTCTCATCCTCGGGGAATAAAATTTGTCCTCCCCTCTTCCATCAAGAGATGGAAGAGTAGATTTTTTTTTGCTTCTGTAGAGGGGGTCGACTGGGTTTGGAGTGATCCAGATCGGTCCCCAAATAGGAACTCTTCTGTTGAGGCGGCCAACATCGAACTGTACGAGCAGCTCAGATCGGCGGAGATCCCCTCGCTCGAGGTTTTGCTATCCGAGAAAAATCTCCACGAGGTTGGGGTCGGCTTGGCGCAGGAGTCAGTTGAGTCTACTTGGCCACCCTCTTTTTATTTTCTCTTTTTTTTCTTTTGAGGTCTGACCTTGTTTCTGTCTTGGTGCAGCAATGAAGTACTAGATGGACGAGCTACTCTCGTTCTCTGAGGAGCAAGAGCAGGCTACCGGGGCTACCGAGCCAACGCTAAAGAGAGCCCGAGCTAAGGATGGGGTGAGGCCGGTGCAGGCTGGGGCGGATGCACCAGTACAGGAGCGCAAGCAGAAGAGGGCGGCCGAGCCCATCCTTGAGCCTTCCAGGCAACGCGAGCTGGTAGCGATGTCCAAGCCTGAGGTGGTTGTCCGCGCGAGGTTAGCCGTCGCTGCCGCCAGGTCAGCGCCCCCCACCCCGGAGGTCACCAGCATGGAGGAGGACGGGGGGGCGCGAGAAGTCAGGCCGGCGCCCCAAGTCCGGTCAGATGTGGTGCCGATCTCCTAGTTGGCACCAAGGAAGCTTTCAGCCATCGAAGGAGCTGAATCGGCGTGAACACATGAGAGGGACTACCGCCGAGTCCCTTTCCGGCTAGGCCCAAATGTGTCCTTGATGAAGGATGCGAGCTTGGTAGAGCGCATGATGGACTTCTCAGTCCAGTCATGCGACAGGCACGAGGGGAGTGAGCGACTCCTCGGTGACGTCATCACGGCATCGTTCGCCCAGCTATATGCTGTAAGTAGCTTCTCTTTACCTTGATGTCTTTTTGCCTTCTTTTACTTCATTTTGTTGCTAATTTGGCTCTTCCCACTGCAGCAAGGGCAGGAGCTAACCCTCATAAGGGATTACTGCCGCAACTGGGCGAGGAGGAACAGAGAGCAGGGACCTGAGCTCGCGTCTCTCAAGGCAGAGGTAGGCCAGAAGGATGCAGAGGTCCGGGAGGCTGGCCAGAAGGTGAAGAGCCTCTAGACCGAAGTAGCCGATGTGGATAGAATAAGGAAGGAGCTCGATAGCGAGCTCGAGTCCAAGTGGGCCCGGTTGAAGGAGCTCCGGACCGAGTCGGAGGTGGCCAAAGAGAGGGCCACCTCCGCCGAGAAGAAGGTGGCTACGATCGAGAAGAGAGCTGCCGATACAAAGGAGAAGGCCGCTCTTTCCCACCGTGCCACCGAAACTGCTGAGAAGGGACTAGCGGCGACTGTCCGTCAGTTCGAGTGCTTGGGAGCGCAGTTGGAGGAGGTCCGGCACCGGGCCGAAGTTGCAGAGAAAGTAGCTGCTAATGTAGTGGCTGCTTTCATGACGACCCTGGAGTACCTCAAGGACTTCCGGGAAGCGACAACAAACTCCTTCGCCAAGGGGTTCGCGTGCTGCCGGTCCCAACTACAGGGAGTCCTGTCCGAGGAGCAGCTGGCCACGCTCCGAGTCCCGGGGAAGAAGGCTTCCTCTGCAATGACAACAGTGGCGGCAAGGTAGGGAGTTGCTCCAACCGAGGCACATACCCCAGTGACCTCGAAGGTGCCCGGCCCTAGGGAGCCGAAACCGATGACGGCGAGGGCAGCACCTACGCCGTAGCCGGAGGTAGCTGATCCGACCCCAGCGGCTCCAGTAGCTGAACCTGCTCCTCCAGCAGAGGTCGCCCAGGGGCATGCCAAAGCGATAGAGGTGGAGGGGGAGGTCCCAGCCGTGCGTCGCCCAGGGAAGGAGCCAGTTCCTTAGGATAGGATCTTTTTTCTTTTTATACTTGTACTTTTCTTTTATTTTCTTTTCTTCTTCACCGGGTCACCCGGCCTGTCGAGGCTCGGAAGATAGTGTAACCAACTCCTTCAGTAATGAAATTCACTTTTGCAATCGCTATCTCTATTATCTGTAATGTGGAATGTCTCTTCTCTCTCTTCTCCTCCCTTTCTTTGCTTTTTCTTCTTTTTCGGTGCAGGGAGGTTCGAGAGGGGAGCCGAGGACTTCGACCGGCACGGACCCGGCATTGAGCTTGAGCTCATGCCGGTGATGAATGTTGGCCTTGGACTCAGTTGCTTAAGGACATGATTCAGTAGTCGCCGTCTTGGAGCTGAGCTCGGAGACGTCGAAGGCTGAGATCCCTGGTATTGGAAGTCTGAGTCTTGAACCTTAGTGTCTCGGAGCCAGTCCCAAGGACGTTGATGATTGAGGATTGCGGCACCGAAAATCTGAGTTCTGGACCTTGGCATCCTGGAGTTGGGCTCGGAGGCACTAAGTGCCTGGGGGCTTCCCAGGTCTTTGTGCAGGAAGACTTTTCTCCGGGCTTTGATGCCGGGGAGCTGGGCTCGCTGGTGCCTGGGGGCTTCCTAGGACTTTGTGCCAAAGAACTTTTCTCCGAGCTTTGATGCTAGTGAGCTGGGCTTGCCGGTGCCTGGGGGCTTCCTAGGTCATTATGCAGGGGGACTTTTCTCCGGGCTTTGATGCCGGTGAGCTGGGCTTGCCGGTGCCTGGGGGCTTCCTAGGTATTTGTGCCAGAGGACTTTTCTCCGGGCTTTAATTGGTGATGATGTTGCCCAGCCCAGGGGACCTGAGCTCGGAGGGGCACCTCGCGGTGGAGGAGGCTGAGATCGACTCCTGACCATGGGCCCCGATCTCGAGGGGTCCGCCTTGGGTGGGAGCTCGTGCTCGGCTCCGGCCTAGGCATCTCAGGCTTGTGGGAGCTGACCTGGCGAAGGATGGGGCCTAGCTTCGGCTGTCGTCGTGGAGCCGGGCTCGGGGGTGTTGTCGATGATGAGCTGCGCGGCTCAGAGGTGCCCTTGGCCAGAGATCTGAGCTCTGGTCTTGAGCAGGCATCCTGGAGCTGGGCTCGGGGATGTTAATGATGACGGGCTGCGTGGCTCGGAGGTGCCCTTGGCTAGAGGTCTGAGCTCCGGTCTTGAGCAGGCATCCTGGAGCTGGGCTTGGGGATGTTGATGATGACGAGCTGCGTGGCTCGATGGTGCCCTTGACCGGAGGTCTGAGCTCCAGTCTTGAGCAGGCGTCCTAGAGCTGGGCTTGGAGACGTTGATGATGACGAGATGTGTGGCTCGGTGGTGCCCTTGGCCGGAGGTCTGAGCTCCGATCTTGAGTAGGCATCTTGGAGCTGGGCTCGGGGATGTTGATGATGACAAGCTGCATGGCTCGGTGGTGCCCTTGGCCAGAGGTCTGAGCTCCGGTCTTGACCAGGCATCCTAGAGCTGGGCTCGGGGATGTTGATGATGACGAGCTGTGTGGCTCGGTGGTGCCCTTGGCCGGAGGTCTGAGCTCCGGTGTTGAGCAGGTGTCCTGGAGCTGGGCTCGGGGACATTGATGATGACGAACTGCGTGGCTCGATGGTGCCCTTGGTCGAAGGTCTGAGCTCCGATCTTGAGCAGGCATCCTAGAGCTGGGCTCGGGGATGTTGATGATTAGAATTTCTGGTGCCGGGAGTCGAGGTTCCGGACCTTGGCATCTTGGAGCTGGGCTTGAAAAGTTAGTGCTGGAAGACGTCTTTCCGAATTTTGATGCATCACTATAGAGGGGTGGGGAAGGTGACGCGGGTGCACGGTGCCCACGACGAGGGGCCTTGCCCCTCCTACCCTGATGGGGTCTGGATGACCCCTAGTCAAGGTGCGGTGAGCAGCTTTCTTCGTTAGTGGACCTGGCTCGGTGTCGCTTCAATAGAGTTTGGTGGGTACCCTGGGGATCTGTCACAGCCCGCGGCTGCGAAGGCCTTCCGTGGAAGGAATACAGGCTGTCGCAGGGTGCTGCGGCATGGGCCACGGGGCTCTCCGACTACTAGTGTGTAGCCAAAGACCGATGTTGGTGCTGAAGCTGGTGCACTGCTGCAGTGAGAGTATGCATCTACTGAGCGAGTGAAATCAGCTGAACTTCCAGTGGAGGTGGTTGAACCGGGGTAGGCGACTCCATCTCCAGATCGTGCGGGTTCCCGTGAGAAAGGGATGCCTCTGCATGGCTGGGAGAGACACCCCTTGCCCGAGTGGTCACCATCCTTCTGATGGACTGCTTGAATAGGGACTAGACTAGATCACAAGTGGTTTAATCTGTCCGAGCCCCTACCTGGCACACCAAGCTGTTGCCGCCAAGATCATTGTAGCCCATAGCTACTGACGGAGTCAGGTGTCGCGTGTCTGCCCGCCTGGGAACGCCTCTGGCGCCTTGGGACCACAAGGAAGCAATGTCAATAACCCGAGCCAGGGATTCTGGCGGGGCAACTCCGACGATCAAGTCAGTGACGATCTACGGGAATAGATCCTCCTAGTCGAGCCCCTTTGGATGAGCTCCATACTAGGAGGAGTGAATATAGTGTGAGTGGAAGATGAGGACAAGCTGGGAGTGGTGTTGGCCGAGGTGGTCTTGCCCTCCTCTCTGGCCTTCCTCCCTTCTATTGCTCTGGTTCTTCTGGTGTTCTTGAATTGAGAAGTATGCTATGGATGTAGTGATACTGGATCAGATGCAGATACCTCTTTTGCTTACTCTGGCAGGATTTTCTATCTTGGTTTGCTTTGGGATCTCCCCCCGCTATTGTGTACGGCGAGGTACCGTGACGTAGACGGGACGTCTCTCCTATTTTGACAATTGAGGAAGCTTCCATAAATCTCTGACATTCCTTCTGCCTGTCCCCCTCTTGGGAGCCTAACAAGGCCTCGATCAGTGGGCCACCGGTCTTGGGACACGCGCTCTCCGGTAGGGTCTTTTCTCTGGTTGTACAATGGATCGGCAAAGGGCATGGCGCCTTGATATGAGCTTCCCTTACTTTTTGGAGTGAGTGACGGCTATGGGCATTAATTGCGGCATCGTTGGTGTTGTCGTACGGCCCTCAGGAGTATCATCACTATCCTCGGAGGAGAGGCATGGCTCCCTTGGTGGCTAGCACGTTGGTTTGAACTGAAGGTCGAGCTGGAAGGGTAGAGCCTGCCTTCGGTGGACTCGCCTCGGTGCTGCTCGGCAGGGTGGAGACTGGCTGAGCTCGGCTGTGGAGGGGCGCCTCGTGGAAGAGGAGGCTGAGCTCGACTCCTGACCACGGGGCCCGGCTTCAGGCGAGCTCAGCACCGGGGTGCCGCCCAGCCCAAGGGACCTGAGCTCGGAGGGGCGCCTCATGTCGGAGGAGGCTGAGCTCGACTCCTGACCACGGGGCCCAATCTCGAGGGGCCCACCTTGGGTGGGGACTCAGACTCGGCTCCGGCCTAGGTGTTTCGGGCTTGCAGGAATGGACCTGGCGGAGGACGGAGCTCGACTTCGATGGGCAGAGATTTTGCTTCAGGGGAGCTCAGCCCGGCGAAGGTGCTCGTGTTGAAAGCTTGTCGTGGTATCTGATGGGTGCTCCACGTCAGCTACGTCGTGCCACATCAGTGATCTGGCCCGATCAATAGGAACTTAGGTCTCACCATTATGATCTCCATTATAATCCTAATTTTATTACCCTAACCTATGGGATTCATCATAATCTTTATAAGATGTAGCAGTATGATGAATCAAAAGATACCTTCTATTGATAAATAATATCATACATGAGTTGGAAGATCATAGAAATGCCCTTATAATGATTGGCTTTTAGAGCACCATTTTTTCAATCTCCCACTTGCACTAAAGCCAATCGCCTTTGTATTTTACACCCATATAATCTAAGTGGCAATCAAGCTGCTGCTTTGATAGTGCTTTAGTGAATGGGTCTGCTATGTTGTTCTTTGTATCTACTCTCTTAACAAGAATATCTTATCTTTTAATGATCTCTTGAACGAGGTGGAAGCATCATAGGATGTGCTTAGACTTATGATGAGACCTTGGTTCCTTCTCTTGCGTAACAGCTCCAGTGTTATCATAATAAAGTGGCATCGATTATTGTATAGCAGGAACTACGCCCAACTCCATGATGAATTTCTTCATCCACACCGCTTGCTTTGCAGCTTCACTTGCAGCTATGTATCTACCTCAGTGACTGAGTCAGCTGTAGTTGGGTGCTTGTACTCTTCCGACTCACTGCACCACCATATAGGGTAAAGACATACCCCGATATGGATTTGCTATCATCCAGATTTGATTGAAAACTAGAATATATATATCTTTCTAGTTTCAACTCCGATCCACCATATATTAGAAAAACATCTTTAATCCTTCTTAGGTACTTAAGAATATTTTTCATAGCTTTCCAGTGATTCTCCTCTAATCAGCCTGGAACCTGCTTACTATGCCCAAGGCATAAGCAACATCAGGCCTGGTACATAACATGGTATACATAATTGATTCTACAGCCAAAGCATAAAGAATCAAACTCATCCTTTCTCTCTCCTCCGGTGTCTTAGGAGACATCATTTTGGAGAAATGTATGCCTTGATTCATGTGCAAGTAACCTTTCTTACTTCCCTCCATGATGAATCTTTTCAACATTAAGTCAATGTACCTGGATTGGGATAAGCCCAGCATCCTCTTAAATCTATCTCTATAGATTTTTATACCCAGTATATAGGATGCCTCTTCCAAATCCTTCATGAAAAACTACTTTGATAGCAAAGACTTGACCGACTGCAATATTGGGATATCATTCCCAATGATGAGTATGTCATCGATATACCAAACCAAGAAAAAAAGGACACTCCCACTTGTCTTCTTGTACATACATGGTTCATCTACATTCTTGATAAAACCAATCTCCTTGATTGTTTCATCAAAGTGGATATTCCAACTCCATGATGCTTGCTTTAGTCCATAAATAGATTTTCTTAGCTTGCATACTTGGTTTGGTCTCCTACTTGAGAGACAAAACCCTCTGGCTATGTCATATAGACTTCTTCCTCAAGATTTTCATTAAGGAAAGCAGTCTTTACGTCCATCTGTCAGATTTTATAATCATGGTATGCTACTATAGCAAGCAATATCTGAATGGACTTGAGCATGGCTATTGGTGAAAAGGTTTCATCATAGTCAATGCCATGTTTTTGTCTAAAACCTTTTGCCACCAGCCTGGCCTTGTAGGTCTCTACTTGACCATCTGCTCTTATCTTCTTCTTGAAGACCCATTTACACCCTATTGGGTTAATTCCTTATGGTGGATCTTCCAAGGTCCAAACCTAATTGGATACATGGAGTCCATCTCAGATTTCATGGCTTCCAGGCATTTGTCAGAGTCTCCACTCATGATAGCTTCCATATAGGTCACAGGATCATCATGCTGTATGATATTGGCTTCATTATCATTCCCAATAACAAACCATATATCTAAGAGGTGCACTTCGGATACTCTCTGACCTATGGAGAGGAGATGTGTTGTGGTTATTCCTAAATCTTAGGAACATCTGGTTGAGGAATTATTTCAGGTGTAGGTTAAACTTCTTTAAGTTCAAATATCATCTCATTGCCCTTTTCTTAGATACTCCTTTTCCAAGAATGTGGCATGCCTACTGACAAAAGACCTTTTGCTCAGTAGGATGGTAGAAAAGGTAACCCATACATTCTTTAGGATATCCTACAAACTTGTACTTGTCAGCCCTAACACTTAGCTTATGTCCAAAAACATTTTTTACATAAGTAGGGCAACCCCAAATCTTAAAAAACTTAAGACATGGCTTTCTCCCTTTCCATAATTGATATGGAGCACTTTTAACTACCTTTGATGGCACCCTATTCAATATGTGGATAGCAATATCTAGGGCATAACCCCAGAAGGATACTGAAGATCTGTGAAGCATATCATGGACCAGACCATGTCTAACAAGGTTTGGTTTCTCCTTTTTACTACACCATTTAGCTGTGGTGTGTATGAAGGAGTCCATTCAGAGAATATGCCTTAGTCTTTAAGATGTTTGAGAAATTCACTAGACAAGTATTCTCCTCCTTTATCCGATAGAAGGGTTTTAATACTATGTCCAGTTTGTTTCTCAACCTCACTTTGATACTCTTTGAATTTTTCAAAGACTTCGGACTTGTGTTTCATAGATACACATATCTGAACCTTGATAAGTCATTAATAAAATTGATGAAATAAGAGTATCCTCCTCTGGATTGGGTTGTCATAGCACCATACACATCTGTGTGTGCCAAACCTAACAACTCAGTTGCCCTATCTCCATGTCCAGTGAATGGAGATTTGGTCATCTTATCCATGAGATAGGACTCACAAGTTCCTAATAATTCATGATCAAAAGGTTCAAAGAAATTTTCTTTGTAAAACTTGTTTATCCTAGACTCACTGATATGACCCAAATGGCAATGCCAGAGACAAGTGACATTCACATCATCTCTCTTTCTTTTCTTGTTTTCAACAAGCATAACTTCATCATTAAGTGATAGAATCGAAAGACCATTAGCAAATATACCACAACCAAAGAACTTCTTTGAAAAGAAGATCGAGCACCAATGGCTCGAAATATTTATTTCATAACCTTGTTTCAATAACAAAGGTACAGAAATAATATTCTTTATAATGTTGGGTATATAATAACAATCTTTTAATTCAATAATATTGCCCAATAGCAATAACTTTAGATAGGTGCCAATAGCTTCAGCATGAATGGGATCACCACTCATGCCAAACAGCTCGAAGTCGCCCTTCTTTAATCTTCTGGGTCTCTGTAACCCCTGCAATGACTTGTAGATATGAGACCCATATGCGGTATCCAAAACCCATGTATCAAAAGCTGAAGAACTTAATGACAAGTTTGTTTGTATGACGTACAAACTTTTTGATGCATCACTAGCATCCTACTTCTGATTTGCAAGATATAACTTACAATTCTTCATCTAGTGCCCTTGCTTTCTATAATGATAGCAGGTTCCATCAGCAAAGCGCTTCCTTTCCTTTTTTCTTTCCTAGAAGCTACACTTAGGGTTCGTTTTTTTTTGTTGAACCCTTCTTAGTAGCATCCTCTCCTACCAGATCTAGGTCAGGATTATCAAAGATATAGGCAATTTTTTTCTCTGCTAATCCAATTATCAGGTTCCTCAACCAATCCACATAATTTGGATCGGTCAACTTATTGGCATCCAAGATGCCCTGCAGTGAAAGAGTAGAAGCCATAATACAATAATCTACAGTAAGTAAAGAACAACTATAAGTAGACCACTCATGATGATATTCACAATTAGACAAGGACTTTTGCATCTAATTATGTCTCCCACTATTTTCTATCAAATATCATAACCCTCACTATGGTAAGCGAAAAACCCTCCCAGGGCTTCTGATGCGGGATGACTCAAGACTACTAAATATGCATGAAAAATAGTGAAATAATTTTTTTATGACTTTTATAATTTTATTTACAGGCTAGATTCCCAAACTAAAGTAAAAACTAGCGAAATGACTAGCAGTGCAAAGAATCATCGGGTCGTAGGCATACTCATGCAAACCAATGAAATATCTAGGACACGAGAGTTGAGAAACCCCCAATTTAGGATAGTTTATCTTCATCTAAATCAGATAATAAGAGAAAAGAAGGTTTCTTACTAGTCAGAGATTATAAAATCAGTAGCAGCAGGGATCACTCACAACTCTAATTGGAGCCAGGATGAAGATGCCTCATTTCATTGAATCTGATGGCTGATCTAGGCAGTCCGAGTAGCACAGAAGGCCTCCTTAGGGGAGGGAAAGCACCTTAGGGATCCTGCAAGCATCAGAGGTTAATCAAAGCAGCAAATAAAAATTAGAAAAGGAACTAGGGTTTGAAGGAAATCATAATTAGGGCTAAAAGCTGGCAGTTGGGGAAGAAGAAGCTCTTGGACTTGGATGGCAGCAAGGGCTTCAATTCCTTGGGCATGGCTGATCTCCAAGGATGCAGGAGGGTGCTAGGGAACCAGGGCTTCAATCCAGGAACACAAGGAGAGCACTCAAAGAGGGAACTAAAACTCAAACTCAAGATAATTTAACAAAATTTTAACAAGGTTTATTCATAAGAAAAAGATGATTACAAAAGAGGAAGGGGTGGGGTATTTATAGAGTTCCCATACCCTAACTAACCATGGTTACACTTGGATTACAAGTCCTCTTTCCAATTGGAATACAAGTCTATTCCTAGTTAGGTTAGAATTACAAATTTTAAAAGGAGTAGAAATCCCAACTAGGTTAGGATTTAGACCTAGTCTTCTCTTCTTTCCTCTCCCCACTAGGCTTGGACTTGGTCAAACTCCTCAAATTCATTTTTGGACCTTGGGGAAGCAGCGATAATGCCTCCTTCATGGGCTTGGAAGAAAATTTGAGGGGTCCAAGTGGGCTTCCAGGGGTTGGGCACATGGGCTGGCATATTCCAGGGAATCTAGCGGAATCTTGCTTCTTAAGGGCTTGGGCTTGGTTTTAAGGCTTGGAGTGCTGGAATAACCTAGGAAACATGGGCTCCTAGCATATGAAATATTTTGAAAGCATCTGGAGGGAATTTGGCATCTGGGTGTCGATTGAGCTCTCCTAAGATCGTGTAATTGTTTCTGGCTTTAGAATGAGGTATAGTGGAACTCCAAAATAGTGTAACCTCCTTTCTTATACAAGAAGTGAACTCACACTAGACTCATACTGATATACAGGACTCAATGTACTAGACTAGGTTGAGGGTTGAGACAAATCAACTAACATCAACTTATTACAAGACTCAATTCTAATTGATTACAAAACTTTGACACATAGCTAAGCCAAATAGGGCCCAGTAATCTATGTCTGATCCTGGTACCCCCACCAACTTCCTTAGTGGAGTTGAGATTTCAATTCCTTATAAATGCCCTGTGTGTGCACAACAAACACTTATAAGTTCAAGGATAGGAAATGACCCTAATGGAGATCCGAGAGTCTAGTATATTTTATTTTGAGTCCAGTTGAGTCTATTTAGTCGAGTCCAGTTATTTTCAGTCCAATCAAGTGAGTTAATCAAGTCCTGTAATTTTCATTCATGTCAAGATCCAAGAGGAGAGTCAGCAGACCAGAAGATTCACGTTGCCCTCCCCAACTAGAACTAGATTCCAAGCACTTGGGCCGTTTCATGCCTCCAAGCCGATAAGAGAGAACTCCGTCCAAGACAAAGGCCCATTGTTGACTAGGTCCACCAGGATTTCTTGGCCCACAAGTTAGGATTTCTTAGCCCTCAAGTCATGTACCATGGAATAAATCTATAAATACCCCACCCCCTCTTGTATATTTTTAATGCCATGGATGAATAAAATTTCTTGAGTTCTGTGTGAAGGATCTGTGTGATCCCTATTGTTCTATGTGAAGGGTATCTGTATGATCCCTAGGATTTCTATATGATCCCTATTGTTCCTAAGGGTATCTGTGTGATCCATGGGATATCTATGTGAGCCCCTTTGCTATGTGCTTGTCCTTATAGGGTAATCTATGTGAACCCCAGTTATATTTCTAAACCCTTCACCCTCTTCTTTTTTCTTCAAAGCAAGTCCTAATCCTTGGTGACTTCTCAGCTAGCCAGCGATCCTACCCTGATATCTGTCCCACATCAACATGGTATCAGAGCCCAGAAGATTAAGGTATTGTCTTCTTCTCGAATCATCCCAGATCTCCTTCACCAATAATTTTTCTTCCCAGATCTTTCTCTCTGTTTCTTCATCCTCGTCACTATTCTTTCTACATCTCTCGGTGCTGTGACATCCGACCTCCACCGTCGGCCGCCCGTGCCCCTATCGGAAGATCCACCTCCACCGCTTCTCCTAGGTCAAGGCCCTCGTCGATGGGATCCTCGCCAGTGCTTGCACCCCTGATCTTCCCTGCTAGCCACCATCGTCCATCCCTACTAATGCCATCATCCACTGGCTCATGTCCATGCTGACACCATGTGCTGCCCGCATTGCTTCCATGCCGGTGCTTGTGAGATCTCTGCTCCCGATGCCTCATCTCTACCTGTGAAGCCCATCTTCACATCGCCTGTAGCCATCAAAGTGGTCGCCCAGTTCAATGCCGACCAACTCTCGTCCATGATGCCCTTGATTGCATGCACCTCCAAAGCCACTGATCGTGGCCAACACACCGCCCAATCGCTTCGGCATGCCTGATCCCTTCGTCGCCAGCCTCCACCTCCGTCATCCACGCCACCGATCGGAACACATCTACCCAGATCGAAGCCTCCATCTCTGCTCGCAATCGCCATTGCTGCCGAGATGCCAGATGCCCCACCCCACCTCCCGGATATCGTCGCCAGCCTTCGTCGACTCTGTCGAGACCATCACCACCAACGAAGCATGCTGGAAGTCCCTTTGCTCTGCCCAGCCAGCATCCATGGAGATCTCCCTATGCCGCAGATCCATGCAATGCTGCTAGCTACCAGAACCCCATCCATCTGGCCATCCTCTTCCTGTACCACCATCGGCCTCCACCCATCACTGATGCCGGCGAGCCCCTTTGTGAGCCTCCCCATCCCCTATTTTTCAGTATTCAGCCATGAAGAAGGAGAAAGGGGATAGCACGAACGTGAACACAACTCCCTTATTACTGTCTTCAGTGCTGCACGATTTCTGGAACTGCACAATTTCCAGGGTGCATGATTCTCAGAGCAGCGAGAATCACAAAGTTGCATAGATCTCAAAGCAGAATTGAAAAAAAAAGAAATCTGGGATTTGTTTTAAAAAAAATGGATGAACCTGCCTAAGAGACCTTTTTGATTTGCTTAGATTCGGTTCCATTAAAGCCACCGCTGACCCTGACTCGATAGAGTTGAGTTCTCCCCACTCTAGGAGAATAATGGGGATCCGAGAATCTAGTATATTTTATTTTGAGTCCAGTTGAGTCCATTTAGTCAAGTCCAGTTATTTTCAATCCAATCAAGTGAGTTAGATCGAGTCCTATAATTTGTATTCATGTTAAGATCCAAGAGGAGAGTCAGCGACAAGGAGATTCACTATGCCCTCCCCAACCAGAACTAGATTCCAAGCACTTGGGCCCTTTCATGCCTCCAAGCCCATAAGAGAGAGCCCCAGTCCAAGATAAAGGCCCAATGTTGACCAAGTCTATCAGGATTTCTTGGCCCACAAGTCAGGGTTTTTTAGCCCTCAAGTCATGTACCCTGGGGTGAATCTATAAATACCCCACCCCCTCTTGTATTTTTTTAATGCCATGGATGAATAAAATTTTTTGAGTTCTGTGTGAAGGATCCATATGATCCCAGGGTATCTGTGTGATCCCTATTATTTTATATGAAGGGTATGTGTGTGATCCCTAGGATATCTGTGTGATCCCTATTGTTCCTAAGGGTATTTGTGTGATCCCTTTTTTCTTCTTTTCAAGGTATCTATGTGATCCATAGGGTATCTGTGTGAGCCCCTTTGCTATGTGCTTGTCCTTCTAGGAAAATCTGTGTGAACCCTAGTTATCTTTCTAAACCTTTCACCCTCTTTTTTCTTCTTTCAAGCAAGCCCTAATCCCTGGTGACTTCTCAGCTCGCCAACGATCCTCCCCTGACTTCTATCCCGCATTAGACCCTTTCCATTTGCATCCCTTGCAATTCTCAACTTAACTTTTGCCTCTAAGAAACTTATAGCCTTGTGTGTACACAACAAATCATAATGTCTTAGTTTACTCGGACCCTTCATTTCTATATAGCCATGATTGAATAATGTTGCCCTTGTGTGTACACAACAAAGCAACATTATCAGTCATGCTATAAAGCACTAGGTGCATCAAGACAAATTTTATACCAAATGCTAGAGCAGGCCTTGTGTGTACACAACAAACCTACCATAGTTTTTGATATTAATTTGGCTTAGCATGAAGGAAGGCAAATTGTACTGTGCTTAATCAATTAGCAATTCCAATTTAAGGTCTAGATATGACCAAATTGGCCAGGTAAGTGGAAGGGATGAGGGTGTCCGCCCATTGCTTTCCTTAGACACCAATTAAATTGGCTAGGTAAGACAACGGAACCAATTAAAAAACCTTATTCCGTTTACCTTCTCAGAACCACTTGCCTAGACCACAATTGGCTGATCATACCCTAATAGGATTTGCATCATGATTAACTTACACTATGACTAAATATAATTTTTATGAGGATTTTGATGGTCTCTAACACATCCTAATATAGACTTAATCATGTCAACCTAACATTCATGACATCATAATGCATTCATAACCATACACATATGACATGATATGAATCATTTGAGCGTATTAATCCTAATAGGCATACCATAAGCATGATTGTAATATGAATCCGTTCACATTACTTGTTTATGGGATATGGCCACAGCGGCACCCCTACACGCCATAAGAGACCCCATTGAATGTGATGAGAGGGCCATGAAACCCTAAATAACTCCTATGACCAAACGGCCATGGTGACTAACCCTATCCGAAGTAGTTACTAGGATTTAACAAATATCATATGTAATTTAAAACAATCATGCATCACTTCATAGCATAATAAGCAATCATTACTAATTGCATGCACCATACATGATAATATTCACAATCATATACCCTTTCAATAGCATGCATCATACTATGATTTATATATATGATCATATTATCATTCAATATATAAGTGAACCCTAATTAGTGGCATGCATCAGAATATGATCCCCATATATGATCATATTCATTACCACATAAGTATATCCAATTGACCATTAATTAAATGAAATAAGAGGGCTCTGATACCACTGTTGGATTTCTAGGATTTCGGTGGTACAGCGAAGCATGGATTTCAAAAAATTTCTTTCTTGAAACTCCAAACATCTTGAAACCCTAAACCTAAGATCCCTTATTCATTACAATTAACAAGTCATGTAATTAAGGTTTGGAAAAATACCTGGAATGCTAATTCCTTCTTCTTTCTACTAGGCATACAAGTGCATCCCTCTAGAGGTGATCTACATAGCAATCGAACTAGGAAGCTCTCCCTAGTAGGTTGCTTAAGCTACTGGGACTCTTCTGATGGCCCTTCTTCCTTTGGTAGCCTCTCCTTCCTTACTCAGACCCTTGCCCTCCAGTAGAGCACTCTAAGCCCACTCTAAATCATCTTTTCACTCTCTTTTCCACTTTCTAAATCTTTTCTTAAACCCTTGTCTTAAAATGATGGACTTGTCTTAAGACAAGACCTAAACTCTAACAAAGGAAGCGGGAGACAAGGAGAGTGAGTGGCAGAGTGTGAGTGAATGCAGGAAAGAAAGGATGGAATCAGATACCATCAGCCTAAACACTGATAGATATTTATAGGAAAGGAAAGGGTGCCAGATATGGCCTCTCATTAGCCTTTGATCTGTCAATCAACAGATCAAATAAGACCGTTCAATGAGAAGGAGTCTTATCTTGAAGAGTCATGACATTTCCTGCGCCAACTACCATGTATCTGTCTCATCAAGTTTCTAGCCAACTTTTTCACTTGCCACATGGTAGTGACCTATTGCAGGAAGTCCAAGGGACATGGCTTTTGATTTATAAGCATCGGTGACTTGAAATTCCTTAAGCAGAAGGACTCTGCTTTATGGAATTAGCGACAAACATGAAGAGTCACAACTCTTCATGTGTGCCAACTTCCTTCCACCGCATTCTTCCTTTTGTTGACTGGTCAAAGCCCATATGAGAGGGTGTGAAGATGAGGATAAAGTCCCTTGGACTTTATATGGCTTTGATGAATGACAGCAAAAGGACTGTTGTCCTTATTGTGTGCCAACAGTGAAGAGTCGCAACTCTTCAGTTTGCGCGCCACCTTTCTCCATGCCTTTCTCATATTTGACCCAGTCAAAAGATATGCAAAATGGGTGTCAAATGAAAGGGAATTTAGTTTACTATATCACTATATCAGTGATTATCAAGCAGAAGGACTCTTGGTCCTTCTGTGCCCTTTTATTTGCCAAGCACCCATTTTGCACCAAGAGTCCCATGCCATTTGGACTCTTCATATATGGTGCATAACATGTCCAAAAAAAAATATCAGATAAAATATGATAAATTTATCCCACTTAGGACACAACCCAATTTAGGTCTCCCATAAATTGGTTAGTCCATTTAGCAACCTTTTAGACCCAATTTGATTAGGTTAGCAGATTAGATCATCCTACACATGCTAGTGTGCAACCTAGCTAACCAATTAGGATCCCATGACCCTAATTAAAATGCAATTGACTTCCTAGGTCAGTTCCTTAATGTGTGTGACCTTTTGGGTTCCACATCTAGCCAACAATAGATCTAGGTCTGAGCCAATTCGATCCAATCGAACCTGATTGACCTAATTAGATCAAATTGAGCTGACCTAAGTTACCAATTCAAACCAGCTTTCGAATTGACTCATGAATTCAATGCAATTGATTCATGAAAACCCACAAGATATGATTGACATCTAGCAACATGTCATGCCTATCCAAAAGATGAGAAATTTAGTAAAAAAAGATGAGGAATTTGATAGAAAATACCAAAATACCCTTCAGTAGAAAGTTACCATGCAATTCAATCCTTCGATCTCCCTGTGTCCCGATTAAGTGATGGGCATGGATAAATGTCAAACCCTAGCACTTAATCCTTTTGAATCTCAATTAAATAATGAAGACTCAACTGATGAATGATTATAAACCCTATCTAATCTCATCCTACTTTGGCCAAAGACTTCCTGAGTCATCATTTGAAGAGATCACACGGGATAACTTCCCTCTTACTAGGAGTGATCGATTCCTTGTTGACCTACTTATTACCATCATACACAATCCACCATATCCAGAAACACCCCATGCATTACTTAATTGCCATGAGTGAGTATGCACCAAAACATGGGTTCATGTGCACAAGATACTATGGTAGTCTTAGGTCTAAGGATCACATGCACAACTCCCACTAAGAGAACATTCTTTTGACAAGCAAGTAAGACTTTTATTTGATGTTCTCTTATCAGATCAGTTCAGCGGACTCATAACCTAATGAGCACCCACATCCTTGTATTAGTATTTCTACATAAGTGGTTGTAAGACCAACCACCCTCTCCATCGAGCATACATAGGATGTGCTAGTCTATCCAGATTCATCATTTCCCGAATTGAGTATCCAATGACTAGGAATATTTTAGATTAGAATTAATAGAAACTTAGGTCTCACCATTATGATCTCAATCATAACCCTAATTCCATTGCCCTAATTTATGGGGTTCATCATAATCTTTATAAGATGCAGTAGTATGATGAATCAAAGATGCCTTTTATTGATAAATAATATCATACATGAGTTGGAAGATTATAGAAATGCCCTTACAATAATTGACTTTTAGGGCACCATTCTTTCATGCACTTCCTCTCTTCGATCATCTCATATCACTTGAAATATTGGTCCATATCTCCCTCCCAATCTATGTAAACCTTAAGATCTAGACTGCCATCAAATGTGGATGCTTCTAACCTGATGTTCCTAATGGCTCTCTCATCCTGGTCCATGAAATCATGATTGGGTCTCCCCTGATTAAGTCCCAGATTGGGTCATGGCATGGGGCTCTCCTAGGGTTGGGAGGTGTAGGACATGGTGTCTCAGGCTCGGGCTTAGTATGGGTTTCATGGGTTCTCTCTAAGTTTCCAACACGTTCCTCCACCCGATCAAACCTATTGTTCAACAAGGCAAACTATTCAGTCATGGTCCTCAGTAAGGTTTCAAAATTGGATTCCATGGTCAAACTGGGTTGGGGTTGAGACTGCTGGTATTGGGCTCCCGATCTAGTGGTCATGCAACAAGCACACAAATCGTTCTAAGGTTTGCTAGACCTAGCAGCTCAAGTAGAATGAGTCAGCTCAACTTACAACCAATTCAATAATTACCCTTTCCACTGGCCAGGTAAGAGATGGGGTTGTGGGAGGCTCCCCCTACTCTCACAGGATCCTAATTAAAAATTACAAGTCTGCTTAGGGTGTTTGCCTATGGATCCCTTTCCTAGACACCAGTTTTAAGAAATAACTGAAGGATTGAGTGCAGAAGCATTCTCATGATACTACGAATTGGACCTGTTGGTGTCCCTAACTTAATTAGGTTACTACTTGATTTTACTTAGGCTTGGGTTCAATGCAGGGTGGTTGTTTTAGGCTAAAGAAAGGTGATGAAATCCTTCCCTTATCTGACATAGTGAATTGTCCTTTAGTGATTTAATTATGCATGCACACATGAAATGCAACATGAAACTAAAATTAGAAAATATGCAAAAAGTAAAATATTTTTTTGCTATTTTTTTATCCAAATGGAAGATTTAACAAAGATTAATATCAACCATGTAAATGCAAACAAAAACTAGGGTTTGAAGGTTTTACTGCAAACAAATGCAGCCCTAAACTAGTTATGCAGAAATTTCAGCAATGAGACTTTAGGGTTTCATGCAGATTTTTTTGCATTTTTTAGATCTGAAATTAAGAAAAAATTGCAAAAATTAATGATGATCAAGTATGTATTTGATGGATGCAAAGATTAAGGCTAATCTAAAGGTTTTAGTAAACGTAATCCCTAGGTTTAGAACTAGTGTGCAGAAATTTCAGCATGCAAAATTTTAGGGTTTGATGCATAAACATGTCTTAAACCATGCTCTGATACCAAACTGATGCGGGATGAACATGCTAGAGATGAACATAAAAAAATTTAGATTAGAGAGTAATGATTTTTTGAATTTTATATGGTTTTGTTCCCGAAAAAGAAGTTAAGCACAAGCAAGGGTTATCATGTAAAGATTCAAGTTCTACCCGCAGATTAAGATCTAACAAAGTGATAATAAAAGTAGGATCCTAGGGTTAAGAAACCACTAATTTAGAATATGCTCATCTTCAATAAAATAGATCTAAAGAGAAGGGATTAGTTTTCGTACCTGGCAATGATGATCAACCACTAAATCAAAGGGATCGCACAACACTCTATATTGGTGCCTGGAAGAAGAAGCTTCGTTCCCATAGATGCGCCAGCTTTCTATCATATGGTTCTAGGGGCAAAGAAGACCTCTTCCAAGGATCGTGACATTGGAGGGATCCTGCAAACACCAAGGGTTAGGGTTTATGAAGATGGAAAAAATATGAAAACGAGAGTTGGAAGTAGAGAAAGTCAGGAGGGGGCGCTGGAGGCTGATTGGTGGGCTGGAAGATGAGGATGCCTGGCTGGGTATGGGCAACCTGGTGGAGGACTTGGTGACCTGGGGAAGGATGCCTGGATGCTTGGGAGGTGGTGGCCTGGATTTGACAGTTGGACTCTTGGCAACTAGGGTTTTGGAAGAAGATGGGGTTGGCAGCCTTGATTGAAAGATGGGAGGGGGTGGCCTAGGGTTTATGAAGATGATGGATGGCTAGGGTTTGGATATTGGATGGGGTGACCTAGGGTTTGGAGGTAGAGAATAATTGGTTGGTTTGGGCCTCACATCCTCTCCCTCATGGAGTGTCAATGCACAAGGCACAGAAATAAAAGAAGACTCAAGTTTTCTTTCATTCAATAATCTTTTTATAAGAGGGAGGAGGGGTATTTATAGATCACCCAATCCTTTCCCTATCAAAGTTGGAGTACAAAGTTTGAGTAAGATAAGAAGACTTGACTCCTGGTTGGACTGGGAGGCTTGCTTCCTGGTTGAACTGGGAGGCTTTACTCCTTTTTGGACTGGGACATCAACTCCTTATTAGGCTAGGGTGCCTGTTCCTTGCTAGGTTGGGGAACCAACTTCTTATTGGGCTGGGAGGGGGCACCAACTCTGGTGGGCTTTGGGATGCGCCAACTCCTAGTGGGCTTGGGGTGCATGAATTCTTCATTCCTTAGTGAGCTTGGGCGGCATTGACTCTTGGGCTTAGGCGCCTGAATGGGGACTAGGGTTGGTGCATGAAGTCTACTTCAGTGGGGGCCTAGTGACTCTCCTCTTGGACCTGACTTGAATGAAAGAAGTCAAAATTTTAGGACTCACTTGACTGGACTAACAACAAAGGGACTCAATTAACTAAGTGAACTCAATGGACTCAATTGACTTACTTTATTGCAAGACTCAATCTTTATTATAGGACTCAAGCTACTTAAGATTGATGGACTAAAATCGACTACAGGACTTGAAAGTCTAATTAGAAATCCATAATGGGCCCAGTAATCTGTCTGATCCTGGTGCCCACACCACTATGGTGACCCCCGACTCTCAGCTAAGTGTTGGGCTAACTACGCAGTCCCAACTCAACGATGGAGGGTGAAACCATGTCTACTCGTCGGCTGGGATAATTAAAAAGACCTAGTATAGGGCCGGGGGCTAACTACACAGACCCCCAGCCCTTGACTAAGTGTCTAGTATGCAGTCCCAACTCAATGACAAGGGGTGAACCCTCATTTGCTCATTAGTTAGGATAACTGAAAAGACCTGATATAGGGCTAGGGGCTAATATGCAAACCCCCGACCCTTGGCCAAGTGTTGAGCTATCTACATAGCTTGTCTCAACTAGGGGGGTGAACCCTCGTTCGCTCATCAGCTGAGATAGCTAAAAAGATCCAATATAGGGCTAGGGGCTAACTATGCAGACCCCTGACCCTCAACCAAGTGTCAGGCTAACTACATAGTTCTTGCTCAATGATGGGGGGTGAACCCTCGTTCGCTCACCAACTAGGATAACTGAAAAGACCTGGTATAGGGCCGAGGGCTAACTATACAGACCCTAATCCTTGACTAAATGTTAGGCTAATTACATAGTCCCGACTCAATGACAAAGGGTGAACCCTCGTCCATTCGCCAACTAGGATAACTAAAAGGACCTAGTATAGTGCTGGGGCTAATTATGCAGACCCCCGACCTTTGACCAAGTGTCAAGCTAACTACACAGTCCTGGCTCAATGATAGGGGATGAACTATCATCCGCTCATTAACTGGGATAGCTAAAAAGATCCGATATATGGCCAAGGACTAACTATGCAAATCCTCGATCCTCGACCAAGTGCCGGGCTAACTACATAATTCTAGCTCAATTAATCGAGGGTGAAGCCTCATCTGAAAACTAGCTGGGATAAATAAAAAGATCTGGTATAGGGCTGAGAGCTAACTATGTAGAGCCCTGATCAACCCCTGATCCTCAGCCAAGAGTTGGGCTAACTAAGCAGTCCCGACTCAATAATGGGAGGTCAACCTTCATCCGCTTGCTAGCTAGGATAACCAAAAAGACCCGATATAGGGCTACGGGCTAACCATGCAGACCCATGACCCTTGGCCAAGTGTTGGCCTGACTATGCAATCCCGGCTCAATGACGGGAGGTGAACCCTTGTATGCTCACCGACTGGGATACTTGAAAAGACTTAGTATAGGGCCGTGGGCTAACTATGCTGAACCCCAACCATCAGCCAAGTATCGAGCTAACTATGTAGTCTTGGCTTAATGATGGGGGGTGAACCCTCATCTCTCGCTAGTTAGGATATTTGAAAAGACCCGATATAGGACCAGAGGCTAACTATGCAAACCCCTGACCCTTGACCAAATGTTGAGCTAACTATGTTATCCCGGCTTAATGACAGGGTGTGAACCCTCATCCGCTCACTTAGGAAAATAACTATAAAGACCCAGTATAGGGCCGGGGGATAACTATGCAGACCCTTGACCCTCGGCCAAGTGTCAAGCTAATGATGTAGTCCCAGCCCAACTACGTAGGGGGAACCCTCGTCTGCTCGCCGACTAGGAAACTAAAAAGACCTGGTATAGGGTTGGGGCTAACTATATAAACGTCCGACCCTCGGTCAATTGTTGGGCTAACTGCATAGTCCTAGCTCAATAATGGGAGGTGAACCCTCATCCGCTCACTGGCTAGGATAACTGACAAGACCCGATATAAGGCTATGGGCAAACTATGCAAACCCCTAACCCTCGGTCAAGTATTGAGCTAACTATGCAATCTTGGCTTAATGATGGGGGATGAACCCTCATTTACTCACTAGTTGGGATAACTTAAAAGACCTGGTTAGGGCCGTGGGCTACCTATGCAGACCCCCAACCCTTGGCCGAGTGTCAGGCTAACTATGCAATCCTGACTCAATGATGGGGGATGAACCCTCATCTACTCATCGACTGGGATAACTGAAAAGACCTGATATAGTACTGAGAGCTAACTATGAAGACCCCTTACCCTTAGCTAAGTATCGGGCTAACCACGAAGGTTAACTACCAGATCATGAAAATCCTCATCACTTAAAAGACTTCCAAATTCCCCTATGTATACCCTTACCTAACGCTATAGGGGCAACTAAACAACATAAGAGTGTGGTCCTAGAGATAGAATAACGTTGCTAGAGTTTGAAGGGCCTACTGACACACTCATAATATTATTAAGTAAAGGTATTGATAAGTATGCATGCAAGATTTTAAGTAAAACTTTAAGCCTCGACAAAGCATAAAGGACAGTGATAAAATCCTATGAAACAAACTTCATTCAAAGAAAAGCCCTAGGGCTATTACAAAAATGGTTTGCCTAAGGGCAAATCAGCACCATTAACCAAAAGAAAAAAGAAAGTGATATAAGTTTTAGGTAATTGGGGGCAGATCACCAAGAGAGTCTATAGGGGTTCCTTGGGCCTCGGCATCATCATCGTTGTCAGACCTCTCATCTAGGAAATCTAGTCAAAGGGTTGGATACTTCATCAACACCTTTGCTAGAACCTCATCCGCACCGAAATGATAGCAAGCACCAGTATAGTCCCCTTGGCATTGGTGCATTCCTCTAATATCTTATATTCCTCGACACTTTCATGGGCCACTATGTCCAACTGGCACCAAGCCTTTAATAATTTCCCGTGCATGCCAGCAAATGTGTCTTGTAGCTCCTTCTTGTCCTCTCCCTTCTTCCTCTCCTCAACTAAAAGTCCATTCAGTCAGGAAACTTTAGCTTTGAAGGAGGACTTCTTGGACTTAAGAGAGGACTTGGTAGTACTAAGAGCCAATTTTTCCTTCTCCAATTCTGAAACATATGTCTATATTTAGGAGTAGTCATTAACATAATAACCTAGTTGAAAAAGAATGGAGTGTCAGCAAAATGATCAATAGACTCAAAAGCGATAGTAGAATCTGAATCCTGCTCACCTCAAAGTAGGCCATTATGGCATTCTGAGGACGATGAGTGGCCTACCTCCTAACATACTTTTCAATGTCAGTAGGAAAGACGATGCTCTTAAAGGCCCCAAAAGTAGTGGCCCCATCACTGATGCTTGGGCTGGATATGACTAGTGGCCCCTGCCCCTTAGGCTTGGGGGCTGATGTAGGGGCTTCCATCAAAACCCTGATATCGCCACCTTTAGATGTGCAGTCCCACCTTCAAATGTGGAACCTCTCACTAACCTCTTGCAGGAGGTAAGCTCGATCCTTTGCCAAGAGGGGAGGGGAGCCTTGGAGAAAGCCTTTTGATTTCGATAGGATCCATTATTGCAAGAAAAAGAAACACAATTATCATATAGAAATAAATGACCTGGCATAAAAGAGAAGGGACGAAATGATCATGCTCTACTCACACCTCATAGCTGCAATCAACATAGACCCAGTCAGGAAAGGGTTTCATCGGATATAAGCATGTCCACACTAGAAATATCATGGGGAAGAAGAGCCTCATGCTGACCCCTCTCTTACTCACTTAGTGTTGAGGGTGAAGTCATTGATCGCTACGGGACCCCATGGCCTCAGATCCCAGTTGTCTATAGGATACCTAACAAAAAAGTAATATTCCTTCCAATGATGCTGATAAGTTTATCAATTATCCCAATTTAACCATTAAAATAAATATTAATTACTTTGAATTTATTAAGAATTGATACTTTTTATTGATGTTTTATAGAAAAAGAGCCCATAGATTGAAAGAGCTCGATTTTTAGAGTCCAACAATGTAAACGGTACTCAAATCAAAGTTGGAAAGACCCAGAACTGAAGTTTGAAGTTGTTAACATTTCGCATGATTTTGAAGTAGCTGGTCCACCATGGACTAGCCGATCAGTCTATAGAATGCTGAATGGTCCACCGATAGCCATTGTTGCTGATCCATAACCTTTATCCATGGACCACAATCACCGTTTCACTCCGCCCAACTACCAAAGCTATCCCCCATCAACCTCTCATCGCTGGGAGCCATCCCTCATCGAAAAAACCGTGGAGAAGCTTCGATCTGGCCATTAACAAGCTCCCTCATTCTCTATTCTCTCCAAGAGATCCATGCCATGTCTGCCTACTATCGCTAACCGGAAATGATGCTGG
Source organism: Areca catechu (assembly GCA_021397845.1). NCBI lineage: Eukaryota > Viridiplantae > Streptophyta > Magnoliopsida > Arecales > Arecaceae > Areca > Areca catechu. The sequence continues at coordinate 140,090,107 of CM038053.1, read as the reverse complement.
AAACCTGCCATAGGCAATCGCTAATGACCCCCTATCCCCCGGCCATCTCTTCCATCAATTGGTCACCTAACACCAGCCACTCTATTTCACTGTCATCTCTCTCAATGTTCCCATCTCCACTGAGCCACCATGCTGACCGTCACCTTCTAGCCACCTATTGCATCCTTCTCACCATCTCCCCCTCTCTATCCCAATCATCCCATCACCAGCCACCCTTTCTTCCTCCGTCAATAGCCTCCTGATCATTTCTGGTAGCCAACCACCATCACCATTTTTTCCTTGCTCGAGCACCATTTTCATTTGCTCGTCATCGGCCAATCACCTTCGCTTACCGCCGTTCACCCACTTTTTTAGAAGTGGGAGGAGTAGAGTCTTAATCAAACAAGGACCCAATATTCGGGGATTCAGTGAGTTCAGTTCGAACTCTACTTGCCCAAGAAGGAAGAAAACTTTGATCAGGCCACAAGATGGACATTGGATGGCTGAGAATTCTTCATGCGATATCTGGCCGATTGTGAGCCCGATCGACTCCAAATTTAACCAGGAGAAAACCCTAGACAAGCTCTATAAAAAATCATGCTAAAGCTTAACAACTTCAAACTTCAGTTTCGAGCTCGTTCCAACTCTGATTTGAGTATTGTTTGCATCATTATACTCCAAAAATCGAGCTCTTTCCATCTATGGACTCCTTTTCTATAAAACATCAATAAAAAATATCAATTCGTAATAAATTTAAAGTAATAAATATTTATTTTAATGGTTTAATTATGATAATTGATAAACTTATCACACCCCTCAACTTAATCATTGTTAGTCCCTTAGCAATGTAATTAAAATAGAATCATATATCACTAAGATCCTCCCTTGTAAAACTTGATCTAGGCTTAAGGTTAAAAGAAGCTAGCTAGTATCACTAACTAAGTATCAAGTTTTCAAAGTAAATTTCATAGTCAGAACTATTAGAAACTTTCTTAGAGTTCATCCAAAGATCTATAGCACTTGTGTTTGTGATGGCTGACTTAGTATTTTGGTACTAGTTTGTAAGGAACAATGGTATCTTCACTTATGACCCACTTTGGTTAATTTTCTATACACTCCCAAATTAAGCACATGAGCTAAGGTAGCTTTCATACTGCTTGATTTTTTCTTTTTTTCATTCTTTTTTTTGGTGATGTCTTCACACTGCCTACTTTTTGAGTGAACAACAATGCTTACTTAAATGAAGGAGGTTACTCGATGAAAAATCAATGCTTAGAACTTGCCTTTTTTTTTTCTTTCTTTCTTTTATCAAGCAGGTAGCTCTTTTCTCAAATTCAAGTTTCTCTCAATGGGGTGCATATGAATTATCAATTTTTAGTAATAATTGAGTCTCTAATTGATCTTACAATTACTATCTAGTTTACCTCGTTAGTGTACATATGCGATAGAAGTGCTAATAGCCTTTAGGTGATCTAAGTATGCCTCTAAAAATCTGACCAACTAGTCTACTCCTTGGCTCACTACGGTAATTAACCAATACTTTCTAACTCTATTACCTTTTTCTAGTTGGTTTTGCCTAAGAATTTCTTTCATGGCATGTAATTTATAAAAAGTTTTCAAAATTTTCAAAAACTACCAAGGTATTTTCAAAATATTTTTTAAAATTATTTTTCAAAAAGGTTGTCCCTTACCCCCATCTAAATTTTCATTATTCTCAATGGAGTAAAGAAGAATAAAACAAGGAGAGATACTACCTGGACAAGATATGCATCATGTAATACCAGGAGTGACCAAACGAAGCAGTCTCTTATTCCTAAAAAAACAAAAATCACTAAAATAAAAATCAGTAAAAATATTGGGTTGCCTTCCAACAAGTGCCATGTTTAACATCTTTAGCCAGACCTCTTAGGATTCTTATCCTATTCCTGCCTGAATCTTGATGTGGGTTTGTAATTTCCTATGCAATTCAGGTTCAGCTTCATAATAGTTCTTGCATGGAACCACTAAGTAGCTCATTCCTCTAATACCTAATAATTCTTGCTTTATAATTAGATCTAGATATAACTTAAGTAGCAATTGATGTTCTAATGGATCTAGATCTATATACTCAATATGCTTGATATATGAAGGGAGTATTTTAGGATCCTATTTGATGCCTCTTCCTTCATGGGCAAGGGTGCAACCAGAGACATTAGAGCTTCAGCTAATAATTTAGATCTTGACACAAGCCCTTCCTGATCTATAACTTGGTACTTTTTCTAAATCAGTATCATCTTATCTTCATTTATCTTTGTAATACTATAGACAAATTTTGGATGTAGTTCTCAAAAGTAGTACCAAATATAAAGAAATCGGTTATAAAAGTTTTGACTTCATCATCCCCAACATGTGCAATGTCCCACCTAACAACTTCTTTATATACTTTTAGAACACCTATGATTTGGGCTTCCTGATTACATATTACTGGTAGGGTATCCGTAGATGCTACGGGAAGTGATGGGGGACAGATGGGTAGGATCGTTGGTGAGCCTAGAAGTCACCTAGATTAGGGTACCACTATTTTTTTTTATATTTGTTAAGGGTAAAGGGTGGCGAAGGAATAGTGGGGTTGGAAGACAATGTTTGGAACTCATGGACTTTGGGACTCACCCTAACGAAGAGACCTCTCACCTCTAGGGCATTACACCCTCCTCGATACTTGGAGGTGCTATGATGAATCTCAAAGGTCACAGGGGATAAAGAATATGGAATGAGAAGGGGGATAACTAGGGCATCACGCCCATGCCTGAAGGCGAAGGCCAGAAGAATCACTCTTCTAAAAACTCAAATTTCTTTTTCTCAAAAACTAATTTTTACAAAGGACTGAGGGTGGTATTTATAGACCTGTCCAATACTCATTTGAATTTGAATACAAGATAAAAAGATAGGAATGATTCAAATTCAAATACAAGATATGATAAGATAAGCCTATCCATATCTAAATCCTAACCAACCAAATCCTAATTCAAATTTCAAATAAAAGATAAATCCTAAATTTATTCTAGATAAGCTCCATGATTCACGCGGCACCAAGATTCATGCTTGCTCCGGGATTCATGCTGATGAGGTCCCCATCATTCCCCTGAGGTGGGGAGAACTCGACTCCGTCGAGTCAAACTCAGATCCAGCTAGCCATGAGGCCCTTTTTTTGTATTTATTCTTTTTTTCAAACTTTTTTTCATTATTTTTTTTATTATTTCTGGCCTGCACTTAAAAGTCAGCATGTAAAGCCGACTTGCTTTGAGGAGTGTGTAGGTGAGAAAGTCGGCTCCGAACGTCGGGTTTGCATTCATGTTCGTGCATGCGCCCTTCTTTCTCCACGGACCGAAATCATGAAACAGGGAAGTCTTCGGAGGGCAGTATGGTGGGTGTTCGCCGGCGATGGCACTGGGGCAGAGATGTCATGAGCCGGGGATGGGGAGGCCGAGGGCGGGGAGACAGGTGCGAAGTAGGGGCTTCTTCTTCCTCGGCCGGTGACTGGGATTGGGGATGGAGGCTGGCGGCTGAGAAGACTTCATGTGCGGCAGAGAGGAGGGGGGGCTCGATCTGGGTGGAGGCTGATGCAGGTGTGGGGCATCGTCGGCAGTGGGAGGAGCTTTGGTGGATCCTGCAGCAGTGGGAGGAGCTTTGGTGGATCCGGCTGGAAGAAGGGCAGCACGATCGGGGATTGTTCGTTGGAGCTTGTCGAAGTTATGGCCGACGATGATGAGGTGGAGGCCGCGGCGGGCTAGCTGGATGGCGAAGGCCTTGCCGATGCCATCGGTGGAGCTAGTGACGACGAAGAAAACAACGATGTCTAGGAACGGAGGAGACGGAGTTGGCCTTGGCATTCGAGGATGGTTGGGGCAGTGGCAGTGAGGATGGAGGCGGCGAGATCTTGGGCATGGATCTAGGCGTCCATGGGGAAGGAGGATTGGTGAGGGCATGGTGGATAGGACAGAGAGGGCAGCGGCGTCACTCGCTCGGCTTGGTCGACATGGATATCCCGGACAGAGGGAGGCGATGGAGTCGATTTGCCAGTAGGAGGGTGGAGAGGAGGGTACAGCAAGGGCACCGAACGGCATTGCTGGCGTTGAGGTGTTGATTGATCGGAGATGATGAAGCCACGGGAAGCACACCCCTCTTGAGGTTGTGGCTGATCGGAGGGGAGGTCGATGGTTGAGGCAGTGGGGCGTCGGGCTACTGTGGTTCTTCCCTTGGATCTGGTGCTCTGATGATGGGTTTTGGTTGACGGGCGTTGGGAAGAGGAGGGTTGAAGGCAGCGTAGGATCTGGTTGAAACAGGGGATTTGAGGAGTTGCGAAGGTGGGTTTCTTCGGTTGAGTGGTTCTTAGATTGGAAGAAGAACAACGATGGAACAGGTGAGAGGGATTGACATTGGACTGGTGGCCAAGGAAGAATCTGTGGTGATGTGATTGGCACGGTGTTTGATTCGGGAGTCGCGGTGGCTGTGGGCAGCGGATCATGAACAGCAAAGAGAAAGAAAATGGCGAAGCTGAGGAGGAGATCAGCGACGGGGAAGTGGAGAGACTCATCGTGTGGTGGGAAAGAACGGAAATCTGGGGTCCCCTAATTTTTTTGGGCTTTGATTCCAAAATTGATGGGGAACAGATGGGTAGGATCGTTGGTAAGCCTAGAAGTCACCTAGATTGGGGTACCACTATTTTTTTTTTTTGTATTTTTTAAGGGTAAAGGGTGGCAAAGGAATAGTGGGGTTGGAAGACAAGGTTTGGAACTCATGGACTTTGGGACTCACCCTAACGAAGAGACCTCTCACCTCTAGGGCATTACACCCTCCTCGATACTTGGAGGCACTAGGATGAATCTCAAAGGTCACGTGGGGATAAAGAAGATGGAATGAGAAGGGGGATAACTAGGGCATCACGCCCATACCGGAAGGCAAAGGCCAGAAGAATCACTCTTCTAAAAACTCAATTTTTTTTTTTCTCGAAAACTAATTTTTACAAAGGACTGAGGGTGGTATTTATAGACCTGTCCAATCCTCATTTGAATTTGAATACGAGATAAAAAGATAGGAATGATTCAAATTAAAATACAAGATAGGATAAGATAAGCCTATCCATATCTAAATCCTAACCAACCAAATCCTAATTCAAATTTCAAATAAAAGATAAATCCTAAATTTATTCCGGATAAGCTCCACGATTCACGTGGCTCCAAGATTCGTGCTTGCTCCGGGATTCGTGCTGGTGAGGTCCCCATCAGGAAGTCGCTTCAATTTTGGATTAGGTGGTGATTCTAACAAGGTAGCTATTAGAGATTTGGGTGATGGCTCATATTGCTCGATCCAAAGTAGGGTGGTGTTCGGATAGGATATTTCTACTAGGTTATTCATCTTTAGGGTACATCTCTCTATACAAGCTCATCTATATCAAAGTGAGCCTAACTAGGATTTAATGAACCATGGGGAGAACTTTCATGCCTGGCTTCCTCTATTACATTATGCATTGGTGATCCTTGGGAAGTCTTAATTGATTCCATCATTGCACCTATTTGTTCTTCCTTTCCATTGAAAGTAATGGATGTTTCTAGGATTTTTGGGATTGGGACCATAACCTCAAAATAGGTGCTTGTGTCATTTTCTTCTTTATTTCTAGGAGGGCTCTATCAGCGGGTTTTGTCCATTCAAATGTTCCCTTCCTAATGCAGTCAGTAATGGGTGCCATTATTGTGCTGAACCCTCGAATGAATCTCCTATAGAAGGTGGCTAAACCATGGAAACTACGAACATCATGGATGCTCTTGGGTACAGGCCAATCGACTATGGACTTGCCTTTTCGGGGTTAGCAGATACCCCTTCAGTGGTGACAATGAATCCTAGAAAGATAACTCTATGGGTCATGAATTCATATTTCTTGTGGTTGGCATAGAGACTATCTTGTCTAAGGGCTTGGCAAACTTGCCTAAGATGGTCCAAGTGGTCTTCCTTTGTTCTACTGTAGATGAGAATGTCATCAAAGTAGACCACTACGAATTTCTCTATGAATGTCCTTAAAACCTAGGTCATGATTCTCATGAAGGTACTAGGTGCATTGAACAAACTGAAAGGCATTACTACCACTCATATAGGCCATCTTTGGTTTTGAAAGCAGTCTTCCATTCATCCCCGGGCCTAATTCTTACTTGATGATAGCCACTCTTAAGATCAATTTTGGAGAAAATCTTTGCTCCGGCCATCATATCCAACATATCGTCTAAATGGGGAATAGGAAAACGATACATAATGGTGATTTTATTTATGGCCCTACTATCTACACACATTCTCCATATGCCATCTTTCTTAGGGGTCAGAAGGGCTGGTATTGCACATGGGCTTAGGCTCTCTCTAATGAATCCCTTTTGGAGAAGTTCTCCAACTTGATGTTGTAACTCAAAGTGTTCTGTAGGGTTCATTTTATAATGGGGAAAGTTTGGTAATGTCGATCCTGGGATCAAATCTATTGCATGTTGAATGTCTCTCAAGGGTGGAAGGTGATTAGAAAGGTCCTCTGGAAATATGTCTTGAAACTCCTCTAGAAACCTTAACACTTCCTGGGGTTATTCCTTATGGGGTTGGTCCTGGGTTTCCTTAGCTGTCAAAATCCATACGGGGGAACCACCACTAATCTCCTGTTCTAATTCCTTAGCACTAATCAGGTTTACCCCTTGTTTCTTATCCTTCAAGTGACTTGATCCTCTCTTAATTTGGTCCTTAGGTGGTGAAGAATTGATTATAACCTTTTTCCCATTATGAGTAAAAGCACAAGAATTAGAGCGACCATAGAGTATAGCATCATGGTCATACAACCATGGTCATCCTAATATAATGTTGCTTACCCCCATGGGAAGAACACCGCACCATACCTTTTCTTGGTAGGACTGGATTCGGATTGTGACTTGGCACCGAAATTTGATGGGAATCGAAGTCGAATCTATCCAGGATACCTTATATGGGTTGGGATGGAGCATAGTGGGCAATCCTAAGTTCTTGACCGTACCGGTTGATATAGCGTTGACACAACTTCAGCTATCTAAGATGATCTTGCAGGCTTTTTCCTCTATTTTAACAAAAGTTTGTAGGATGTTGGTCCTACGCCAATCTTCTTGTTCCTTACCTTGGGTCAAGATACATCTCACAACTCCTAGGAATTCAGATGAGTCTATGATCTCTTCATCCCCTTCATACTCATCAGCTAGGTTCTCTCTGGCCTCAAATACCTCTTCCTCACAATCTTCTATGGGTTCAGGGGCCTCCTCATCTATTTGTCCTATGTGCAGCGCTCTGGTGGGACATTGGCTTGCAATATGACCTTCCTGATGACACCTAAAACAATGGACACTACCTCCTCTTCGAACTTCAGGGCTTTTTCCTTTGTCATCTCTACAGGCTACTAGAGTAGTAGGATTAGGTCTGTTAGATGGGCTTGGGTTTGGGCTGGGCCTACTTCCAGGGGAATTAATCCTAGTGGGCTCAAGTCGGCGAAATAAAGGTCTCCACTAGAATCTCTCAAAGTCCCTAGCAACTTGGTAGGCTTGGTCTAGGTCATGGACTTCTCTCAAAAATAGTTCTCTCTGGATCTCCTCATGTAGACCTGCTCTAAACCTAGACAAGGTTGCTGCCTCAGACTCGACCACATTGCATCTCATCATGAACTCATCAAACTTGGTAATATATTCGGATACTGTCTTATTCCCTTGAGTTAATCGTTGCCATTGATCCAAGAGTCTGTGTTCATAGGACATTGGTAAATACTTCTCCCTAAGTTTCACCTTCATAGCTCTCCAAGTGGCTATGGGCATGTCACCCCTTTGAAGGCTCATGCATTCAACGTTACCCCAATACAATCTAGCCTGACGGACCAATCTAAGTTTGGCAAACTTAAATTTTCTATCTTCCGACATTTCATACCAATCAAAACATTGGTCCATATCACCCTCCCAGTCTATATACACCGAAGGATCCAAGTTTCCATCAAATGTGGGTGCATCTAAACGAATGTTTCTAAGGGCCCTTTCATCCTGGTGAACATAATCATGGTGAACTCTCCTTGGATGTGGGTCAAGAGTAAATTCCTGGCGTTGGACTCTAGGATGGACAGGTGGCATTCTAAGTGATTGTGGCTCAGTAGGGGTCAAACGGGTCTCTTTAAGGATTTCTATTCTCTCTTCCATTTGATCAAACCTAGTGTTCAATTGCTTGAACTGCTCAGTCATAGTTCTCATCAGAGTTTCTAGATTGGGATCCATGGAAGAACTGGGATGGTCAAGTGAATGTTGAAAGGAAGTCCCGATCTAGTAGTCATTCAATACAAAATTCGATCTAAGGTTCGCTAGACCTAAAAGTCCAATGTAGTATGAATTGACTTAGTATAGACCAAGACTACAAATACCCTTTTAAATGGCCAGGTAAGAGATGGGATTGTAGGAGGCCCCCCCCCGCTTTCGCGAGGACCCAATTAAAGAACCACAAATCCTCTTAAAGCATTTGCCTTTGGACACCTAGCCTTAGACACCACTTTCTAGGAGTAGATGAAGCAATAATTTACACTAGTCTAAACACACTAATTGAGCTTGACTTGTTGGTGTCCCTAATCTAATTAGGTTGCTACTCAATTAAAAGGTTTGGGTTCGATGCAACATGGGGTTGGTTGTTTTTGGTCTAAGGAAAGGTAATGACCTCCTTCCCTTATCTTATGATATTGATGCCCTTAAATAGTTTAAAATGAATGCAATTGCTTTTTTTTTGTGTTTTATGAAGTGACAAGTTTGAATTTCAATTGATTAATGATCAAACAAAATGGCTTGGGATTAGGGGTGTTTGCAAGTAATTTTAATTTTAGCCCAACAATACATACAGAATTTTCAGCAGACCTGTTTTGTTGGCAGAGTTTTTTTTTATTTTTTTGAATTTATAAAATTATGAAAAAATAACAGAAATTAAGAGAACTAATCAAAGAATAAACAGTGCAAAAATCAGATGAAAACAGTAGAGATTGATTGGTGAATCAAACTGAAGTTCAAACTACCAATGCAAAATCAGTGTGCAGAAACTTTAGTAGGGTTGTTTTCTTAGATAGATAACACTCAGTTTTTGAATCAATAAAATCTCAGAAAAATTACAGTAAATAGTGGATTAAGTGGATATTAACTGATATAAAAATCAGGCTAAAACAGTGAAAGCTTGATGGTAAAACAGTCCTAGGTTTCAGTCCCTAACACAAATCAGCAAACAGAATTTAAACATGCAAGGGAATTCAAATACCAAAATTTCAACCTAAGGATTCATGTCCAGCCGTGGCTCATTATTCCCATGGGTCGTGACAATGTACTGATGTACAGCCGCTCAGGAGGCATGAATCTTAGATTCGGATTGGATTTAAAAGGAAAAACAAATAGCAAGTATGAAGACTATGCTACCAATGCAACCATGCTCTGATACCAGATTTGATGTGGAATGAGATGAAAGATTTCTAATTTAGTGGATGATTTAATTTGTTGAGCAATGGACCCTACAAACATTAACTTAATTCAATTACAAAATGGCAAAGAGTCATATGAAGGGAAAACTAAATAAGGGATAACTCAAACTAGGGCTGCATGTTTATCCATGAAGATTAGAGCTAAGGCTTGTGAAACCATCCTATCTAGGGCATAGACCATTCAAAGATTCAGACCTAAGAAATAAGGATGGTTTTCTTACCAATATTGATGTCTCACGCCATTGGTAGGGATTCAATTTCAGCACTCTCGAATTGAGATTGGTACTAGAAACTATCACTCCAAGAGATGCAGACCTCTAGCTTGAAAGGTTCCAAGCGCAAGGCCAACTTCCTCTTCAACTTGTGATCTTGGAGAACCCTGGAAAGAAAAGGGATTAAAGACTTGAGATGACAAGAAAAATGAAAGTTATTAAAACTTCAAGGAAGAATAATATGATGGAGTTGGAGGAGATCAAGTGGCTTCATTCAGTGTCTGGAATGTAATCTCCTTGGATTCCTTGAACTGTGATAGTAAGGAATGGCATCCAAAATCTGCTGTAGAAGCCTCTTTGAAGATTGGAGTTGGCGACCTTGAAGAGAGGAAATGGTGAAGAAGCCTTGGTTGGAATTTGGAAGAACTTCTTTGGATGGTGGTGGGATGTTTTCTAGCTAGAGTATTGGTGGGTTTAGGGGAATACTAAGATGGCTAAAGGATGATGTTTTGGGTCTCTCACCCACTTCCTCTCGGAGGACACATTGCATATAACAAGTGGAAGAAAAACTCTTTTGATTTCATTCATCAATAATCTCCTTTACAAGGGGTTTGGAGTGGTATTTATAGCCTCTCCAAAGTCATTTGAAATTTTGAATTCAAAAGGAGATTACATAAATCATGGAGAGATAAGTGGGGAAGTTGAAATCATCCTTGATTCATGCCTTGATAAGATGAAGTGAGGTGGCCTCATGAGGTGGCTTCCATGTGGGCTTGGGAGATGAGGTGTCTTCCATATAAGTTTGATGATGTGGCACTCCAACTTGGCAAGATTTGTTGAAGTGGTTTGCCTCACCTAATCTTTATGTCTTCATGCTTCATTTGAGCCCAAACCAAACCAAACTTGAACCCAACTTGTAAATTCACTAATTACAAGACCAAATTGACCTTAATTGGACTCAAAAGACTAAATTGAAATAAGCCCAACCCTAATTACAGGACTCAAACTTGACCAGAGAAACAAATTTCCCTATTTACAAGACACATGTTCAATAAAAAAAATAAAATTGAAATCAAAAGTGGCATTAACTCAATCAATTGAAATCCATAATGAATTTGGCTTCATAAAATTGGATTGAAGCTTCTTTCGAACTGTGGTACCCGCACCAATTGTGATCCTGTTGAACTTGATGAAAATAATGAGGATCTGATTACCTACATGGATGCAATACAGAATTCCAACTCTAATAAATAACTAGAAGCCATGAAATTTGAAATGGAGTCCATGAAAATCAATGATGTATAGACACTTGTTGACCCACCTAAAGTGATAAAATCCATAGCATGAAAGTAAATTTTCAAAAAAAAGGAGTATAGAGGGAAGGTGGAGACCTATAGAGCTTATCTAGTTACCAAGGGAAATTGTCAACATTATGGTATTAACTATGTGAGACATTTTTGTATGTGGCAATGCTCAAATATATTCATATCATGCTTATGATAGTGGTATATCTTGATTATAAAATCTAGTAAATGGATATAAAAATAGCTTTCCTAAATAGAGAGCTAAAAAAAAGTGTATATGATATAGCATGAACCGTCTGTAGAAAAAACAAAGGTGTGCAAGCTTCAGAGATTTATTTATAAATTGAAGCACGCATCTCGGAGTTGGAACATGAATTTTGGTAAGGTGATCAAAATGTATGGCTTCATTAAGAATAGAAAAGAGCCCTACATATATAAATGGGCTAGTGGCTTAGTTATAGTATTTCTTATTTTGTATGTAGATGACATTCTCTTAATGAAGAATAAAATTTCTACATTCCAAGGAATAAAAGTATGGTTGTCTTCTTAATTCTCTATGAAAGACTTGGAAGAAGCATCTTATATCCTTGAGATGAAGATCTATAAGGATAGATCTAAAAGGTTGTTAGGATTGACCCAGTCCATGTACATTAAGACTGTGCTGAAGCGATTTAGCATGGTAAATTTCAAGAAAGGCTATCTTTTGATAAATTATGGAATTAATCTCTTAAAAAAGAATTATCTGACAAGTTCTTAAGAGAGAGCATATGAGTAGGATGCCATATGCCTCTATAGTGGGATCTATCATATACACTATAATATGTACGAGACCAGATGTGGTATACTCACTAGGAGTAGTGAGTAGATACCAATCTGATCCATATGAGAACCATTGAAAGGTTGCAAAAGTCATCCTTAAGTATTTGAAAAATACTAAGAACTAGTGGCTATTTATAGAGATTCTGACTTGAAACTAGTCGATTATACGAGTTTTTAGTAAGAGAGATGATAGCAAGAGTATGTCAGATTATATTTTTATCCTGAATGGAGGTGATATTTGCTAGAAAAGTTTCAAATGGTATACTGTGGCTGACTCTGTATGCAAAGCGGAGTATATTATGGCATCCAATACTATAAAGGAAGCTATTTGGCTATGAAAGCTCATCACTGAGCTTGGAGTGGCACCCTCCACTAATGGCCCAGTTCCCTTATATTATGATAGCACTAGGCCATAGCTCAAACGAAGGAACAAAGGCTCATCAATGAACTAAGCACATTGTGTGTCACTTACACCTTGTCCGAGAGATAGTAGATTGAGGTGATATTGACCTTCAGAAGATTAATGGAAAGAAGAACTTGGCTAACCCATTTACTAAAATCCTTGAAATCAAAGAGCTTATGATCATAAGTGGAAGATAGGTATCGATACTATTTTGATTAGCTCTTTAAAATTTGTACATGAATCATTAATGAAATAAAAGTTATTTTTGATAGTTTTTATCTCTTTTTGCATCTTCCTTCAAACTCTTTTGAGATGAAGTTCTTAGAACTACTTCAATTCAATAAAGGAGAATTTATCAAGTAGTTCTTAAATATATATTCATAACCAAATGATGTATTGTTACCTAAGATAATAACGCTTATCGAGCATAGGTCATTGTATGCCATATGGATTCTCTATCCTCATAATCAAGGAGTGTAGAAATATTAGTATGGCATATAGGTGAGTGTAGGTGTACATTGCATTATTTGTGACTAACTCTCTTAAGTACTCTACTATCGAGAGTATCTTATAGAAGGATATAGATATAAGTATCTCTTTGATCCGAGATTACCATGGTGACTTGCAAGCAACTCTTAATACTTAGGTACCGAACTACCTGAATTTCTAATTCAGTGATAGAATGTTATTAGATGTAGTCAAGTACTTGTTAAGTTAGTGATAAGTCAAGATAGGATTAACCATTCTAAGGTGTTGGAAAAAATGCTCTACTATATTTTAATTTAGCAAGATGTTGGCCAAGGCAATCCTTGTAAGGAGTCACAAGATTTAGCAGGTTGAGATATATTTGGATGCATTATTCAGAGTTGGCAATTAACTCTAAAATCATTCTAAGTATTAGGATCAAAGAGATGATTATGTGGAAACCATATGCCTGGATTTTTTAATGTCCTTTGCAAACATTCGACCTATCTAGATATCAAACACCATTACTAGATGATCGCATCGATTGGTTCAAGAATTGGTTTCTGGGCTACTGGCTTAGTGTTCAAACCTATGGATCACACACATAAGAAGTTCTAACCAATCATGATGGCTGATTAACTATTAAGAATCATATAGTGGCAAAATTATAAATATGATAAACAATTAATCCTATATAAATATTATAAATTAGTAATTAATCGATTGTTAATAATTTATAAGAGGATTAATTTGTAATTTGATTATTAATTGGCTCATTTTGATTAAGTAAAAAAGTTTAGGTCAAGTCTAATTGAATTTGGTTCAACTGGATTTCATCTGATTAGGTTATTTAATGACCTAATCGCTAAGAATTTCTAATTATGGTTTGATTTAGACCTGGGCTTAGTTAATTCTAGATTTTATTAAAATTTAATTAAGCCTAATTAGAACCTCATTGGATTGGGTTCATGGTTAGATTAGTTATAAAAAATTAGTTTTGATTTCTAACTAATTTTGGTTAAAATTTGGTCAAACCCTAACCTAGTCCAACTTGTTTTCTTTCCTAAAATTCTCCATGCCTTCTTAGAATTTTTTTTGATTGAATTCTTTATGAAACAAATTAGTATTTTTCATCCTTCTTCATTCCCATTTAGATTAGGATTGGTTTCAATTAAATTTGGATTTGTTTAAATTTAATTGGAGGAGTTCCATTGGGAGTAGAATACCTAGTCCTATTTAAATAGCATCACCTTCTCCTAATCTAATACCTTCTCTAATCAACAAAATTTCACTTTAGTTTTTCATTATATATGTAACATTAAAAGACCTATTACCATGTAAAATCTAAAGTAAAATTATATGAAAATAGTTGGAAAAGGTGGCATGAATTCTAGAGGGGCATGAGAGGTTCTTTTGGAAGAAAGCATTAAAGGGAGAGAGAAAATAAGAGAAAAATAGTAGAAAAGGGTTTCTTATTTTTATTTTCTTCCTCTTTATCTAAACATTTTCATCCTCTTCTTGGATTTCTTGGAAGGCTTAAGAAAGTCCAAGAAATAATTTTTTTTCAACCATATAATGGCCTTCACATGGATCTAGAGTTTGAAAAGGTTGATAATGTCAGGGCTTTATGTAGATGATTCATAGAGGCTGGACACCCTATGTGGTTGTAAAGTAACATGGAGAGCCCTTGCCATATGCCATCAATAATTGCAATCATCAATCCATGATCAGGTATGAAATTAGATTTCATATTATTACTAGATTAAATTGTAGCATGCATCGGGTAGATTGATACGTGTTAATTTTATTTTCTATAGTGCATATCATGTTATGATCTTTCTTAGAATTTATTAGAATTATTCTAAATGCATTTTTCTATTTAAAATAGTTTTAAAATATATTCACTTCTATTATAAATTTATAAAAAAACCATGTATGAAATCCTAGATGATTTTCAATAATTATTTGATTAAAACATAATAATATTATATAATGTAATATAATATCATATTACATATTATTATATATTATGTTGTAATATATTGTTACATTATTATATGGTTAAGGGTATCTTAGAAATATTATAAAATAATATTTTACTCGTTGATGGAAAAATGACTTACCTACTATTGGGATGTAAACTCGCATCTGTGATGACTTAAGTAAAAAGAGAAGAATCTGGAAACAATTTGACATGGAGACAAGTTGTCCTAAGAGCCATCTAATGGTGACTTGGCTACCTCAACATTTGACAAAACACAGCAATAACCCACTTGGCCTTTGACCGAGTAAAGTCAAAGGAGAAGACATCTAGTTGGCCCATGGCTGACTAGACCCACAAACCCCTCGAGGAAAGTGTATGGTCAACCCCAAGCCAACTAGGCCCAAAGGGAAATGCACCTAGTCAGCTTCAAGCTGACTAGGCCCAAAAAGAAGAGGTAAAGAAGACAAGTTGGCTCCTAAATGACTAGGTCCAAAAAAGTCCCCCAAAAAGTCGATTAGTTGAGAAGCCCCAAGGGATGACATGTCAGCCCATGAATGACTAGCCCCTACCCCTCCAGTCTAGTCAATCTAAAATCGACTAGATTGGGTGACTTCCTAGCCTAGTCGGTCCATGACTGACAATGCCTTATGGCTTCCCAATCTAGTTCGCTAATGGCCAACTAGGCCCTATAACCCTTCAGTCTAATCGGCCATTAGCCAAACAAACATGAAGGACGCTCTATGATAGGTCTAGGAGGCCTCTGAGAAGATTGCAACTTAACAAATTTTGAGAAAATTCCAACAAGTTCTTGCACATGACATTCGACTGAGCCCCGGTGATCGATAAGTCAGTAACTATTTGACCAGGAAGCCCACTTCCCATGATCATCATGGATATGAATAGTTGAGCATGTTGTGTATAATTCATGGCACGATCAACCAACTTTGATGCCATGATGCGAGAGGTTGTCCCCACATCCTTAGTGACATGGTTTCAAGAGGTAACTGATAAGGCATCTTTTATAAATTGGGTTGGCAAAGGGGATCCAGGTATGTAGTGAAATAATAGTACCCTGAAAGCCAATCACATTTTTTATGTATCAGGGGCATTTCTATAAAATTCTCCTAACTCATGTATGATATTGATAAAAGACATTTTGTTTCATTATATAATGTCTTATACTTTATTATTTTAAGATTATGATGAACCCTATAGATTAGGGCAATGATTTTAGTGAAAGAAATATACCCTGAAAGCCAATCATAGTTATTATATCAATGACATTTTTGTATTCTTCCAACTAAAGATTGATATTAATAAAGGCAATTTCTTCATTCATCATATGCTGTGTCTTGATTTTAGTTATAAGATTATGATGAATCCCATAGCTTAGAACAATGATTTTAGGGTTACAGGGATAACAGTGAGATCTAAAACCTATAAAACCTATTCTAGAATATTTCTAGTCATAGGATCATCGATTCGAGGATTAATGAATCCAAATAGACTAGCACATCCGATGTATGCTTGATGAAGAGGGTGGTTGGTCTCATGACCACTTGTGTAGTGACACTAATATATGAGTGCTCATTAGATTATGAGTTTGTTGAATTGATCTGATAAGAAAACATCTAATGAAAGTCTTACTTACTTATCAAAAAGAATGTTTTCTTAGTGGGAGTTGTGCATGTGATCCGTAGACTTGAGATCACCATAGTATCTTGTGCACATGAATCCATGTTCCGATGTATACTCATTCATGGCAATTAAGACATGTATAGGGTGCTTCTAGATATGGTGGATTATATATGAAGGTAATGGTAGGTCAACAAAGAATCGATCACTCCTACTAGGGGGAGAAGTTATCCCATGTGATCTCATCGAATAATGACTCAAGAAGTCTTTGATCAAAGAATGATAAAATTAAAAATGATTTTCTAATTTATCATCGATTGAGTCTTCATTAGTGATTAGATATTTGAATGGATTAAGTGTAAGGGTTTGACATTTATCCATGCCCATCACCTAATCGAGATAAAGGAAGATTAAAGGATTGAATTGCACGATAACTTACCATTTAAGTGTATTTTGATAATTTCTATCAAATTTATCATCTTTTAGGTAGGCATTACATGTTGCTATATGTCAATCATGCCTTGTAGATTTTCATGAATCAAATTGGATGGATTCATGAGTCAATTTAAAAGTTGGTTCAAATTGATACTTTGGGTTAGCTCAATTTGACTCAATTTGGCTAGTTGATTGCCTAATTAAATCAATTCGAGCTATATGTAAACCTACTATTAGCTAGATGAGGAACCCAGATGATGCAGAGAAGCTCTGATACCGATAAGATGATGCGAAACGATGCGATATGGTATAAGATGATCTAATTTTGGTCTAAGATGTTCTAAAGAACAATGATCATAGCAGTAAAGCAACTAAACATAACAGACTAAAGAGATTAAAGAAAGTAACTAACTACTTACCTGCAATCTGATCCGCAAGCTATAAAGAATAAGGATCCGACGGCTAGGAAACCATCTAAGATTAGGCTATTCCATGCTTCGACTACCAAATCTAATAAGAAAGGATTGGCTGCTTATCCCAATGGAGATTCTCTTTGACTCAGGATAGATTGACTGTTTGGTTGCTCAAATCTTGCAGCAGGTAAAGATCGGGACTCCAGATTTCAAATCTACCGTCAGATCTCAATTTGGAAGAACAGGATCCATCCTCTAAAGTCCTTGAACACCTGGGATCTTTAGAGAAGGCAGCAAACAAAACTTTAAGAATGAAGTAAATCGGTTCAAAATGAAAAAAAAGGAAGGGTTGGATGCATAGAGCTTGAAGAAGATCGGTAGCAGCGTGTCGAAATCAGCAGAACCTCCACTCAAGAGACTCAAGGACCTCCATGCCTTAAGCTCTTAAGGACCTCCCCACCCTTAGAGAAAATCAATAAAGCCTAACCCAACTTTGTGGAAGACAAATTGTAGCATTTCATTTCATGAATCAATAATTAATTACAAGGGGGTATGGGATCCTATTTATAGGGTTCTTCACACATGAAGATATCATAGGACTCTTTTGAATTCAAATTACATTTAAATTTAATTTCTAATTCAAACACTCCTCGGCTTCTTGGCATCTTCTTGAATTTGAAATTTAAATTGGCTCTTCATGGCTTGGGCGACAACTTGAGTGGTTTTTATCTGAGTTGGGCAACAAAAGAATGGGAGAGAGGAGAAGTCCTTCTCTCTTACTCCTCTTAAAAAGTGGCGACACTCAATTATGATGGGGCAATTTTTTTCTTCTCCCTTCTTGGCGTGAATCCCACTTTGGCATGAGTAGACTTCATATTAATTCTTTGAATTTGAAAGAAGTTTACTTAATCCTCCCTTTAATCTTGATACTTGGATGAGACTCCATGGAACTTGGACTCCTTTGAAATTTAGATGTAGATAGATGATAACTCCACTTATCTTGGACTCCATTTGAAATATGAATGAATCACTTATCCTTGGACTCTTCCTCCCATTTAAACATTGAATGAACCATGGGTGGGCGTCATCTGGAGTGGAATGGGCGACAATGAAAGGGGGGCGCCAGATGAAAAGCAGAGTCCTACTTTACTCCTCTTAAATGAGCGCTCCTTGAAATTGAAATGTGCGATGAAAAATAAATGGGATGGGGTGCCTCTCTTGGATAAGGATGACTTTGTCTTGATGTCTAAATGTCCGGATGTCCCAATGTCCAGATGTCCCAATGTCTTGATGTCTGGTTATCTTGATGTCTAGATGTCCGGATGTCTAGATGTCTGGATGTCCAGATGTCCGGATGTCTGGTGAAAAATTTGGACAACCCTTTTTTGACCTAGAATTGATCCACCAAGGTAATGATGACTTGGGTCTTGGGTACTTATGACATCCCTTGACTTATTCAAGCACTAATTACATGACTCAAATTAGATAATTCACCAAACAAAGCAAATTAATGCTATTTACAAGACTCTTAAACTAATTGATGGACTCAATGGACTCAATTAGTAACTCAATAACCCTAATTGACCAAATTACATACAGTTTGATCAAATTACAGCTCAATTTGACAAACTCAAAATAACTGAGACTCGAGTGTTCTTTGTGAAGAACACATGGACTTACTCATTGGTGATCCAAATTGAATTGGAAATGGTTTGCTTCCTCTTTTTGGATCTTGTGTCCTCACCAATTCTCCTGAGGTGGGAGGAACTTGATCCCGTCGAGTATGGGTCAATTCGGTTCTGGTAATGTTCTAGCAAGTCAAGGTTCAACTTTTGAAGATCCTCTTTGGTGATCCAAGAATCCTCAGACTCGGGTCTCCCTTGCCAACAAACCATATATCTTTGGTAGTTCTTATTTCTAGTAGTGATGATCTTATCACCCATGATCTGCTCCAATCTTCTCTCCTCTCTGGTAATTTGGCTGGTGGACATTTTGGGATAGGGTCACTCTCGAAGGTGGGATCAGGCTCAAATGGCTCACTAGGTATCACCATTGGTTCCTTAAACTCGACTAGATCAGATATATTGAAGGTTGGACTAATACCTAACTCAGATGGTAATTCTAGCATATAAGCATTAGGTCCAATCTTCTTTATAATCCTATATGGTCCAGCACTACGGGCGTGTAGTTTTTTCATGGTTCTGAATGGAACCGTTCAGGTCGTAATCTGATCATGATGAAGTCCCTTTCGTTAAACTCTTTAAATCTCTTATGTGAGTTAGCCTCGTGCTTATATGATTCATTGCTCTTTTTAATTTTGTTACTGATTTCTTTATGCAATGCTTTGACATGCTATGCAAATGACTTTGTGGACTCTAGGACTCAGACTGACACTTGACAAAAAATAGACTCAACTATGTAATCCTATTGAGAGGTATTTTATTGGGCTCTTAGGATCTAAACCTAACAGATGATTGATTCTCTAGGTTTGACCCTGGTCTGGTATGCACATGAAAAGTTACCATGGATCCCTAGCAAATGCCATAAGGTCTTCCAAAAATAGGTAGCAAAAGGAATGGGCTTTAAGGACTCATGCAACCTGGTAATCTTTTTAAAATGAAACCTAATGGCTCTAGAAGCATGATAAGGGAAGGGTAGGAAATAGGAATCGGAGTCTTGGGGTAACTTAGGGGAAGCATGAAACAGATCTTGGTTACTCAGGATGACCTTAAGATTTGAATATTGATCTATTGGTGTAAGATCTATGGCAGGCGGGATGCTTCTTGGTTGCAGAAGGTTATCTGGAAGGTCTTCAGGAAGTTCATCTTAAAAGTCTTCTAAAATAATGTCGACCTCCTAGGGTTGTTCCTTAGGGACTTGAAGGAGGTCTTGTGTCGAGGCTAACGGATTGGATTCTTCCTTAGGGCATTGAGTTACGGGAACCAAGTCCTCACTAATTTCTTGTTGTTCTGATGTTTCAGGACTAGCTCAACAATCTTTTCTTTTCCAAGGGTTTCCTTAGGTAAGGTACTAGAGTTGTCCTCCTCGAAGTCTTCTCCTTCATTTTCATCCATTAGGTTTTCTCCAGCTTCATATATTTTCACTATGTTTTTAGCTTGAGTAACCATCTGGTCAATTAACTCTGAGTTTGCAATAGATATTTCCTCTTCAGGGTCATTCTTAGGAACAAACGGGGTCATAGGAGTGGGTCGGCTCGGATTAGGGTTTAGATGGCTCTGATGAAAATTGGGTTGTCTCTATTATAGAATAGGTCAACTCGGATGGACTAGGCTAGATCCTAATTTTTGATAAGGGGCACTAATCCAAATGGGTTCTGGCCAATGAATTCTGGGTCTAGGGAAAGTTGGTTTAGGTGAACCAAGGTTAGTCCGGGCCCTACGGGTTCTTTCTAGGTTGTTGAGTTGCTTATCTAGTCGGTCACACCAATTGTCCATGAGGGCATATTGTTCATTAAAGGTCCTCAGTAAAATTTCTATAGTGGACTCCAAGATCAGATTGGGTTGGGTTTGGCCTGCTCTAGTGGTCATGCAATGCAAACATTAAAAAACAACCTAAGTCTAAGGTTCTTAGACCTAAGGGCCAATATAGTGCTTAGTCAAGGTAATAACCAAGACTCTAGTAACTCCTCGATTGGCCAGGTAAGAGGTGGGGTGGTGGGAGGCTCCCCTCACTTTCGTGAGGTTCTAATTAAAGAACCACTAGTCCACTTAGGACGTTTGCCTCTAGACCTCTAGCCTTAGATAACAATTCTCAGAAGCACACACAAAAGTGACTACTATAATGGGTTAACACGTATATAAAACCTGACCTGTTCCTATCCTAGCTTTAAGTGCTACTCGATTTTAATTAAGGCATAGGACTATGCAAATGGGGTTGGTTGTTTTGGGCTAAAGAAAGGATCTCAATCCTTCCCTTATGTTATATATATTGCTTGCCCTTAAGTGCTTTCGAGTAAAATGAATGCACAATCAACACTAGCAATTCAAAATTTAAACTTTAAATTTCAAATTTTAAGTTTAGATTTCAGATTTGAATTTTAAATTTTAAATTTTTAAATTTTAAATTTTAAATTACAGAAATTGAACTTTTATGGAATTTAAACTATATACTGATATTCTGAAATAGAAATGTTCTCAGGTAATAATCAGGCTTGTAGAAATTCTATAGATCGAATTAAATCCTAAAAAAATACCAGAAAATAAAACCAAATGTAAGAATCCAACAAAACAAAAATCAAAATTTTCTAATCTTTCTATATGCAGAAACAATTAAAATAACAGAGCATATACTGGAATGGACGGGATGTAGAAAATTAACCCTAAAGATGTATTTTTCTTCGTTTTCATCTTCAGGGGTCAATTCAAAGTGGCACCCTTACATGCCATAGGAAATCCATTTTGAATGGGATGTAAGGGTTTTGCAGCCTTACATTTTTCTATGACCGGACGGTCATGGTGAAGCACTCGATCCGAGTACATAAAGAGAATTCAACAAGCATGAAACCCTAATCTAACCTATTGCTCTGATACCAATATTGATGTGGAATGCCAGCTCTGATACCAATAAGATGATGCAAAATGATGCGATACGGTATAAGATGATCTAATTTTAGTCTAAGATATTTTAAAAAGCAATGATCACAGCAGTAAAGCAACTAAACATAACAGACTAAAGAGATTAAAGAAAGTAACTAACTACTTACCCGCAATCTAATCCGCAAGCTATAAAGAATAAGGATCCGATGACTAGGAAACCATCTAAGATTAGGCTATTCCATGCTTCAACTACCAAATCTAATGAGAAAGGATTGGTTGCTCACCCCAATGGAGATTCTCTTTGACTCTGGATAGATCGGCTGCTTGGTCACTCAGATCTCGTAGCAGGATAAAGATCGGAACTCCAGATTTCAGATCTACCGTCAGATCTCGATTCGGAAGCAAAGGATCCATCCTTTAAACTCCTTGAACATCTGGGATCTGCAGAGAAGGCAGCAAACAAAACTTTAAGAATGAAGTAAATCGGTTCAAAATAGAAAAAAAGGAATGGTTGGATGTGTAGAGCTTGAAGAAGATCGGTAGCAGCTTGTTGAAACCAGCAAAACCTTCACTCAAGGACCTCATCGCCTTGAGCTCTCAAGGACCTCCCCACCTTGAGCTCTTAAGGACCTCCCCGTCCTTAGAGAAAATCAATAAAGCCAAACCCAGCTTTGTGGAAGAAAAATTGCAGCATTTCATTTCATGAATCAATAATTAATTACAAGGGGGTATAGAGTCCTATTTATAGGTTCTTCACACATGAAGATATCATAGGACTCTTTTGAATTCAAATTACATTTAAATTTAAATTCTAATTCAAACACTCCTTGACTTCTTGGCATCTTCCTTGAATTTGAAATTTAAATTGGCTCTTCATGGCTTGGGCGACAACTTGAGTGGTTTTTATCTGAGTTAGGCGACAAAAGAATGGGAGAGAGGAGAAGTCCTTCTCTCTTACTTCTCTTAAAAAGTGGCAACACTCAATTGAGATGGGGCAATTTTTTTCTTCTCCCTTCTTGGCATGAATCCCACTTTGGCATGAGTAGACTTCATATTGATTCTTTGAATTTGAAAGAAGTTTACTTAATCCTCCCTTTAATCTTGATACTTGGATGAGACTCCATAGAACTTGGACTCCTTTTAAATTTAGATGTAGATAGAAGATAACTCCACTTATCTTGGACTCCATTTGAAATATGAATGAATCACTTATCCTTGGACTCTTCCTCCCATTTAAACTTTGAATGAACCAAGGGTGGGCATCATCTGGAGTGGAATGGGCAACAATGAAAGGGGGGGGCGCCAGATGAAAAGCAGAGTCCTTCTGCTTTACTCCTCTTAAATGGGCGCTCTTTGAAATTGAAATGGGTGATGAAAAATAAATGGGATGGGATGCCTCTCTTGGATAAGGATGACTTTGTCTTGATGTCCAAATGTCCAGATATCCCAATGTCCGGATGTCCCAATGTTTTGATTTCTGTATGTCCAGATGTCTAATTGTTCGGATGTCCGGATGTCTGGTGAAAAATTTGGACAACCCTTTTTTGACCTACAATTGATCCACCAAGGTAATGATGACTTGGATCTTGGGTACTTATGACACCTCTTGACTTATTCAAGCACTAATTACATGACTCAAATTGGACAATTCACCAAACAAAGCAAATTAATGCTATTTACAGGACTCTTAAAACAATTCATGGACTCAATGGACTCAATTGGTAACTCAACAACCTTAATTGACCAAATTGCACTCAATTTGATCAAATTATAACTTAATTTGACAAACTCAAAACAACTGGAACTCGAGTATTATTTGTGAAGAACACCTAGACTTACTCATTGGTGATCCAAATTGAATTGGAAAAGGTTTGCTTTCTCTTCCTGGCTCTTGTGTCCTCACCACCAGAGGGTCACACACATTAGAGAACTCTCTAAAGAAGTTAATTTTAATTTATTAGAATTTTAGATCCTAAATTGGTTAATCAGGTTCACATACTAGCATATGTGGGTTAACCGGAACTCTTGACCTAATCGATTTAGGTCCGATTGCTTGCTGATTGGACTAATTAATTTAAGATGGACTTAAATTAAGATTATCCATGTGTTAGGAGCCTATATGGAATTGATTCTAATTTTATTGAATTTTTCCAGATTTTTATAAGTATTTTAATTCGAATTGGATTCGATTTCAACCTGATTTGGCAAGTTCGGGTTGACCTGGGCTTGCAGTCTCTTTTGAACTAATTTATTTGAGTTTAAAATGGGCTAAATTTCATTTATATATTTTAAATTTATTATAAATTTATTATTTAGATAATTAATTAATTTATAGGCTAGTTGGAATTTGAACTCATGACATGGACTCGTTAGCACCGCAATATGGTGGAATGAGAAAGGCGCATCTACTATTTGCATGCACGTAATTCCAAGAGGCGCCTCCTCATAAGGAGGTGCCACAGTCACTCCTTAACTAACCATAAAATAATTATTTATTTGATAGGGCATGGAATCGAACCTGTGTTCTTCTGGACAGAAGAACAAGAGGCCCCATATTTTTCTTTCAGAGAAGAGAATGCAACTCTTCATCACGCCCTTCTTATCACGCCCCATCATCAACATATGCACCCTTTTGATGGCACCTCCCCTCTTCATCTAACACCTCATATTCATGCCCCCTCATTCTCTATTTAAAAGGGGATGGCATGGGTTTCGGGATATGAGAAAAATATTGAAGTCTTGCAATACTCTACTTCCTTGTCAGGACAAGGTCCATCCATTAGAACAAGTCCTCAACTTTAAGACAAGGGTATAAAGAGAGATAGAAGAAGGTTTTATAAGGAAAATGGGTGTCATTAGAGAGCATTTGGAGTGCTCTTGAAGAGGGAAAGGTCCAAATAAAAAAGAAAAGGCTGCACTTGAAGAATAGGCTACCAAGAAGAATCAAGCAATCAAAAAGGAGTACTTCTTCATATATATTCTCGTGTGGATCATCTTTGGAGGGCATACATTTGTGTGCCTAGTGGAAATTCTTGATTTCAGCAATCTAGGTTTGTCACGTGATCATTTATTTATATTTATTTGGTTGATTTACCTTTGAAATGCATAAAAGAGATCCTGGATTAGGGTTTTTGGTGTCTTTGGATTTCATAATGATCAAAGTTTCGAAATCAATGATTACATACCATACCAAGAATTTCCAACATTAGTATCAAAGCCTCCTTCATGCATTCAATTAGTAATCAAAATGATTATAAATGATCAAATTCATAGTCATTACTTACTTTGCTATGACTCTTGCATGATTAGTTCATATTACATATGTGATATGTTACGATCTTAGTAACTGCTTCGGATTGGGTTAGTCACCATGGCCATCCAGTCATAGGAGCTAAGTAGGGTTTAAAGGCCCTCTCTTTTCATTCAATGAGGTCTCCTATGATGTGTTGGGGTGCCACTGTATCCTTATCCCATGAACAAGTGAGGTGAATGGATTGTTATTTTAATCATGCTATGGTTATGCATATTAGGGTTAATATGCGGATTTGCTGGAATATGTTGATTGTTGTATACTACTGATTAGAGTTTTCACTAAAGTCCTAATCGATATAGAGATATGTTTAGATGTTGTTAGTCATTATTCTATTGTAAGGTTGTTCTAGAATGATGATACACTTGGCATATAGAAAGAAATATGCCTAAGTAATGATAGATTGAAACATTAGGATGTGCTTGAGATGGTAAAAGGCCTCCTTAAAATTATATTTAGTCATAGTGTTATATAAGATCTTGATATAAATCCTTTTTAGGGTTTGATTGATCAATTGGTATCTATGGAAAGTGGTTCTAGGAAGGTAAAGAGAATGTGGTTTTTAATTGATTCCATTTCTTACTTGGCCAAATTATTTGGTATCTAAGG
This sequence comes from Areca catechu, assembly GCA_021397845.1. Lineage (NCBI taxonomy): Eukaryota > Viridiplantae > Streptophyta > Magnoliopsida > Arecales > Arecaceae > Areca > Areca catechu. The sequence continues at coordinate 140,064,466 of CM038053.1, read as the reverse complement.
CAAGAACGAGGGGACTCTCACACCTCTTCCACTTACCTGGCCAATTCAATTAATTTAGACCTTACAACTGGAAATTCAAATTGATTTTAAACACACTACAATTTGCCTTCCTTTATGCCAAGCCAATTTGTATCAAAACTATAGTAGGTTTGTTTAGCAAACTCAAGGCTTACTATTAGGGTTTGATATAAAATTTGATATGGTACGTTCTATGCTTTATAGTAAACTTGATAATGTTACTTTGTTTAGCAAACTCAAGGATGACATTATTCAATCATGACTATATAAATGAAGGGTTCGATTAAACTAAGATATTATGGTTTGTTGTGCAAACACAAGGCTGTAAGTGTCTTATAGGTAAATGTTATGTTGAGAATTGCAAGGGGTGCAATTAGAAAAGAAATTTCCTACCCTTGAACTTAAAAATGTTTGTTATGTAGACACAAGATATTTATAAGAAATTGGAATCTCAACCCCACTGAAGAATAGATATTGGTTTCTCATTTACCATAGTTGAGGGTTATGGTATTCGAAGAAAATAGTGGGAGACATAGTTAGATTTAAAGTCCTTATCTATTTATGATTATCATCTTGAGTGGTTTGTTTATGTATTGTTTTTGTTTGATTGTAGATTTAAATTAATGGCTTCTACTCTTTCACTACAGGGCATAGTAGATGCCGATAAATTGACCGGATCAAACTATGTGGACTGGTTGAGGAACCTGAGAATAGTACTTGCTTAGAAAAAAGTATCCTACATCCTTAATTTTTCAGATCCAAATTTGATTGGAGATGATGTGATAGAGGAGGAAAAGGCCACTTATAGAATGTGGCAGAATGACAACTTGACTGCCAAGTATATCATGTTAGCATCGATGAGCAACGAGCTAAAAGGCAACATGAAGATATGAAACCTCAGTCCATACTGCTCAATCTCAAAGAGCTATATGGAGAGCATAATAAGACCATTAGATATGAAATATCAAAGCAGTTATTTCGGACACGTATGAGTGAGGGCTTGCTCGTACAGATCCATGTTCTCAAGATGATTGACTTAATCACCTGATTAGGTCAATTAGGCTTTATTATGGATAGGGAGCTCAATCAGGATTTGATCTTGCAATCACGCCTAGATTCCTTCTCTCAATTTATCATGAACTATCACATGAACAAACTGAACCTTTCATTACCAGAGCTACTTATGCTTAAGATAGCTAAGAGCCACTTCAAAGGTGATAAGGCTCATCATCTTCTTCTAGTTAATGAAAAGAAGAAGGGTATAAAGCAAAAAGTTAACCAAAAAAAGAGCATCAAAAAGAGGAAGAAGGCAAAGAGGCCTTCAAATGATGGATCCTGTTTTTTTTGTGGTGAGAAGAGATATTGCAAGAAGAACTACAAGAAGTACCTTGCAAGTCAGAAGCAAGATGCCAGTGGAGCGTCAAGATATTTGTTTATGATACAAACAAACTTATCGAGTTTTTCAACTTCTGATTCATGGATATTGGATACCATAGGTGAGTCTTATATCTACAAGTCAATGAAGGGGTTATAGAGACCTAAAAGTTTGAAGAAAGGTGACTTCAAGCTTTATAGCATGAGTGAAAAGGCCATTCATGCCGAAGCTATTAGAACCTACATGTTATTGTTGCCTTGGACAAGATATTGGAATTAAAAGGCTTATTATATTTCAAATGTTGTTAGAAATATTATTTTTGTATCCTTATTATTGAGACAAGGTTATGAGATAAAAGTTGAGAGAAATGGTTGCTCCATTTTTCATTCTAATGACTAGTTTGGAATGAACAAATTTGTGAATGGTCTTTTAATTTCTATCGCTCACTGATGAAGTATTACTTATAAAAAATAAAATGATGACGGATGATATGATCTAGGATGCAATGCAGATTATTATTTTTTAAATTATCAGTAAACCAAAATTATAACTCAAAACTAGCTAATTATATTTTTTTTTTATAGAAGGGATTAAGCCATAATCAGAAATTTTTTTTTAATAACTACAAGAAATAATAGAAAATCCTAGATCTAAAAGAAATCAGGATTATGGATAATTGAGAAACTACCCATAATTTTAGGCTAAGCACAATTAATTAATATATTAATCTAATAAAACTAAAAGAATAAACTCACTACCATATCAATTGAATAATTTACGTAAAAAAAGGTGTTCACAAACTTGATCATGGTCGAAATTCGAAAAGAAGGCATTGACCAAATCGGGTTGAGATGATAGCTAGATGGTGAGTTTGAAAAAGTTCTTGGACCTGAAATACCAAAAGATAATGTATGCAGTTAGGATTTTTCAAAAAAAAATAATTTTAGATCTGGTCTGATAAATCCAAAAAAATATGGTCAATGCAGTCTTCTAGAAGTGCTCTAAATAGTATGCGGACTCTTCGATCATATGTTGATCAGGATGCATTGATCAGGATGCTCAGGATGTCACTGGTGAAGCCCAATTTATTGACTTTAAAGCCCACTTCTTTTTTTTCTATTTTTTTTTGGCTTGAAGTCATCTAATAAGGCCGGCTTTGCTTTCACGATCGTGTAATGCCTTCACAATTGAGCCAAAATAGGGGAGGGACTATGGAGAGGGAAATCCAGTGGAGTTTTTGCCATGCTCTACATCGAGAGAGACATCATAGATGGAGGAACCGACTGCCGGTGGTCTCGTGGAGGATTGATCACCGAAGGAAAGGAGGTCTGGCGGTACAAAGACCCAATTATGTGGCCTTGCTTCGAAAACTGGTGGTTAAAAGAGCAATAGCATAAGAGCAGGGCTAGTTCCAATGGTTGGTGGTGATGGATGGGGCTAGATTGCCATGAACAGAGGTGTGGGTAGAGGCCGACGGAAAGGGGCAATCCAATTATGGGCGAAAGAGATGGTTGGCGGTCATTAGCATTTGGGCAGAGGTAGGATCAAGGGCTAGAAGATGGTTGGATGGTGATGGATGGTTAACCTCCGGTGAGATCGGTGACCGGATGGGGGGAAGATGGGGGTCAGTTTGGTTGGCTACCGGTGGCTATGAGTTGAGATAGGGAAGAAGGATTGCAGGGCTTTGGTTGCTTGTTAATGATTTGATAACGGGTTCGAGGAGTTTGATTCTCATATTAGGAGAAGGAATAATTAATAGAGAAGAGGAAGAGGAAAGGAAGAGAGAAGAAAGAAGAAGAGAGGAAGAAGAAGAGAAGAAGAGAAAGAGGGGAGTCGGGAAACAAAATTTTTTTATTTAATATTTGTCGATGCTTCAATTGATACATGAGACTCCTTTAAATAGACCCTGGTCCTCTATGAATTGGAGACCAAAACTCTGGAACTCTCCAATAGATTGGAGACCAGACAAATTAAAATCCTAAGACTCAAGTCAAACTCAAATAATTGGCCTAATATAAAAATAGACTCCATACTAATCTAGTATTTATGCTCTAAGATCCGTGCATGATCTGAATGCAAAAATAATGAAAATAAAAATAATATGTCCAATCCTAATACACCCAAATAAAAATAAAAAAAATAAATATCTGCTCAAATATATGCATTAGGATTGATGTTGGATGATATCCTCATCATTCTCCTGGGGTGGGGAGAACTTGACTCCATCGGTCAGGCTCCATATTGCTCTGATAATGCTCAAGAATATCTGAATCAATCTGTTGCAGTTCTTCTAGAGTAATCCATGTGTCCTTAGACTCAGGGTGGCCTTGCCATCTCATCGATATCTCTAATATCCATGACTCCGGGTAGAAATGACCGCTTGTCCAGAATCTTCTCAATCCAATCATGCCTTCAAGAAACTCTTGGTTATGGACACTCGGGTGCGGGATCACTCTCATTAAAGGAGATAGGCTTAAAAGGATCATTAGGTATTGATATTAGTTCTTTATATTTTATTAGATCTGATACATTAAATGTAGTCCTAATGCCATAATCTGATGGTAGATCTATAATATATGTATTTGATCCTAGTTTCTTTAAGATCTTAAAAGGACTACTCCTCGAGCATGTAGTTTCTTAATGGTTTCAAAGAAAAACTACTCTGGTCTAATCCGTATCATAACATAATCTCCTACTACAAAAGCATAAGCTCGTCTATGTGAATCAGCTAATTGTTTATAGATTTAGTTGCTGACATTAATTTTATTAATAATTTCTTATACAAATCTTTTACATGCTGTGCAAATGCTTTGACTGATTCAGATGTCCTAACATGCATGGGTCATGGGATGAGGTCAATTGGTTTCTTAGGTTGAAGACCATAAACTACTTCAAAAGGACTCATTCCTATGTCCTACTAACAAAACTATTATAGGCAAATTCAGTAATAAATCCCAGTTTTTAATATATTCTCCAACTATATAGTGAAGAAGATTACCCAAACTTTTATTTACAATTTCAGCTTGTCCTAATAATCTTATTTTAGCAAATCTAATTTTTCTTTCTTCAAACATATCATACCATTCAAAATAGTGATCCATATTTGCTTTCCAATCAATATACTCTTTGGGATCCAATCGACCAACAAAACTCAGGGCTTCAACCTTAACACTATGTAAAATCCATTCATCTTGTTCAACAAAATCTTGTTGATGTCGAATTACCCGATTTCTATCCCCATTAACATTTTGGATCTCTCGTTGTGCTATGGGTCTAGGAGGTGTATTCCTAATTTGTGGATTATTGGCTCGATTTTCTTCCAAGTTTTCTATTCTCAATCCATACTCTTGACAAATGCCAGTCAGATTATCAAGTTTTCATTAAGGACTTGTAGGGATGCAGCTAATTGATTTGGATTTATCTTATTCTCTAGCTTTAAGGATTCGTGGTGGTATTTTACTTTTGACCTAGTGGTCATGCAAAGATCACTACAAGAATCACAATCAAGCTCTCTATTAAATTTTCAGAATACAATGACTAGTCTTCCCCAAAAATCTGGTATCCATCTAAAATTCGATTCTAAAATTTTCCAACATAGTTTTTTTCCTTTTCAAGTTTAGTTCTCAGATCTATAAATTTTATATTTTTTTGATAATCCTATCAACAAAAATTATCAAAAGAACAGGTGCTGTGCAGCTCTGTAGATTGCAATTTTTTGCATGCACAATTAGAAGTTCCCAATCAAACAGGCATGAATATTAAAGTAGTTTTTCAAATTTGTGCATGTAGAAATTTTTTAATTTGAGTCTAGTTTCTAGAGACACTAATTTTTATAATTTTTTTAACTCTCCTAGAAATGGGACTTTAGGTTTAAATAGAGGCTACTCAAAATTTCATGTTACAGAATTTCAAAACAGAGGCTAAAAGTTAAACTCAAAATCTGGCATGAATTCTGAAGTAGATTTGGGAATCCACAATCATAGATTTGTTCGGCTATGAGTCTATTTTCTAACAAAGTAAATTTTATAAGTTTTAGGATTTCATATGAATGGGACTTTCTAAAAAAGTAAATGATATGCAATTTTTTTTTTATTAAATGCAATGTAAATATGCCTAACCTAAACTAAACTATGCTCTGATACAAAAAATTCATGCAAGACGTTATGATCTAGGGATGCAATGCAGATTATTATTTTTTATTATTTTTTTAAATTATCAGCAAACCAAAACTATAACTCAAAACTAGCTAATTATTATTTTCTTAATATAAAAGGGATTAAGCTATAATCAGAGTTTTTTTTAATAACTATAGCAATAATAGAAAACCCTAGATCTAAAAGAAATCAGGATCATGGATAATTGAAAAACTATCAATAAGTTTAGGCTAAGCACAATCAATTATTATATTAATCTAATAAAACTAAAAGAATAAACTCACTACCAATATCAATCGAATAATTTAAGTGAAAAAAGGTACTCACAAACTTGATCATGGTCAACACTAAAAAAAAAAGGTGTTGACCAAATCAGGCCGAGATTATAGCTGGATGGCGAGTTCGATAAAGTCCTTGGACCTAGAATACCAAAAGATAATATATGCAGTTAGGATTTTTCAAATAAAAATAATTTTTGATCTAGTTTGATAAATCCAAAAAAATACGGTCAATGCAGTCTTCTAGAAGTGCTTTGAATGATATGCAGACTCTTTGATCGTGTGTTGATCAAGATGCATTAATCAGGATGCTCGGGATGTCACTGGTGAAGCCCAATTTGTTGACTTTAAAGCCCACTTCTTTTTTTTTTCTTTTTTTTGGCTTGAAGTCGACTGATAAGGCTGGCCTTGGTTTCACGATCGTGTAATGCCTTCATGATTGAGCTAAAACAGGGGAGGGACTATGGAGAGGAAAATTCAGTGGGATTTTTGCCAGACCCGGTGTCAGGAGAGACATCACAGATGGAGGAACCGATTGCCGATGGTCTCATGGAGGATTGGTTGCCAAAGGAAAGGAGTTCTGGTGGTACAAAGACCCAATTCTATGGCCTTACTTTAGAAACTGGTGGTTGAAAGAATACTAGCATAAGAGCATGGCTAGTTCCGGTGGTTGGTGGTGATGGATGGGGCTAGATTGCCATGAATGGAGGTGTGGGTAGAGGCCAACGGAAAGGGGCGAAAGAGATGGTGATGGTCATTGGCATTCAGGCGAAGGCAGGATCTGGGGCTGGAAAATGGTCAGATGATGATGGATGGTTGACCTCCGGTGAGATCGATGACTAGATGGTGGGAAGATAGGGGTCAGGTTGGTCGGCTGCAGGTGGCTACAAGTTGAGATAGGAAAAATGGATTGTAGGGCTTTGGTTGCTTGTTAATGATTTGATAATGGGCCCAAGGAGTTTGATTCTCAGATTGGGAGGAGGAATAATTAATAGAGAAGAAGAGGAAGATGAGAGGAAGAGAAATGAAAGAAGAAGAAGAGAGGAAGAAAAAGAGAAGGGAAAGAGGGGAGTCGGGAAACAAAATTCCTTGATTCAATATTTGTTAATAATTCAATTGATACATGGGACTCCTTTAAATAGATCCTGGTCCTCGATGAATTGGAGACCAAAATTCTGGGACTCTCCAATAGATTGGAGACCAGACAAATTAAAATACTAAGACTCAAATCAAACTGAAATAATTAGCCTAATATAAAAATAGACTCCATACTAATCTAGTATTCATGTGTCAACACTTTGAGTCGACACATCACTGAGAGTATCAAGTTTACTAATATCAAAGCAAGATATTTCTCATTGTTTAAGTGATCTCCTAACCTTGGAACATTCATAAAATAATCTTTTTGGCCTTTACGAGGAAGTATCTGAAGAGTTATTGGACAAAACCTTGAAAATTTTAGAGTTTGGCATGCATTTTTGATTTGGCACAGAGCAAGTGTCGACTCATGGAGCAAGTGTCGACACTTCAGAAAACTGGCATGCAAAACTTTCAACTGGCATGGCAAGTGTCGACTCAAGGTGTCGACTCACAGATCAATTATCGATACTTCAAGATCGATTCATCGCTTGAGACAAAAATGAACAGAACTATGTATTTTCTAGAAGTTTCTCAAGTGTCGACTCAAGGTGTCGACTCACAGTCCAAGTATTGACTCAAGATATCGACTCATAGCTTAAGAACAGAAGTGGAGCAGAGCACTGTAAATTCAAATTTTTTGCCTTAAGCTAATCCAAGTGTTGATCAAAATGTCGACTCATGAAGAACTCAAGTATCGACACTTGGTGTAATGGCTAGTTTTTTTAGAATTTCATATTTGATTCCAAATGGCTTCAAATGGCTACTTTCTTTACTCTAACAGTCTTCAATAACTTTTTTAGTGGTTTTGAGCTATTTAACACTCACCAAACTTCTAAAAGTCAACAAGAAAGACAAGAAATACCAAGAAATAAACTCCAATAATTTGAAAAGACAAGAAGAGAGCTTTTAAAAGATTTCCTTTGAAAAAAGGCTTCCATTTTTGAGTTGTTGAGCTTTCAAGTGTTTGGCCATAAGTGTGCATTCAAAGATTCCAAGGAGGAGACAACTCAAGCATTCAAGAAGAGCTACATCGACATTTATTTTCACTCATTTTAGGAGCTATATCTTGTGCATACTTCTTGTAAACTTGCTTTCATTTATTGTTGCTAGTTTCAAAGGTATTGAAACTAGTGTCAAAGGTTGTTGGTGAGCCTAGGAGACAAAACCAACTTGGGTTTGACTTGTGAACCCAAATTAAAACAAGTTGTAAAGGTTGTTGGTGAGCCTAGGTGATAAAATCAGCATAGGTTTTGACTTGTGAGCCTTGGAAAATAAGTCGGCTGTAATAGGGAATGGATATCCTCGGGCCCTTTGCTTAATGGGGAATGGATATTCAAAGATGCCCTGCAAGCCAACTGACTCAACTTACAACCCCATGGCCCTTTGCTTAATGGGGAATGGATATCCTCGGGCCGTTCCGTCTGGTCTCTAGACAATGGAAGTTTCTCATCGTAGCCATTGACTACTTCACTAAATGGGTTAAAGTAAACCCCTAGCTCACATTACTGAAGGGAAGGTCAAGAAATTTATCAGGAATGCCATTATCTTCCGATTCAGAATCCCTCATGCCATCATCACCGATAGTGGAAGATAATTTGATAATCTTAAGTTCGAAGACTTCTACGCCCAATATCATATTGCCCACAGACTGACTTTTGTCAACCATCCTCAATCCAATGGAGAAGTCAAAGTGACCAACAGGACGATTCTCCATGATCTGAAGACCAGGCTAAATGATGCCAAGGGGCTCTAGGCCGAAGAACTAAACTCAATCTTTTGGGCATACTGGACGACCCCCAGAATGGCTATTGGGGAATCTCCGTTCAACTTGGCCTATGGCTCCGAAGTGGTTCTCATGGTGGAAGTCACTTGACAATCCTTAAGGATTGATGATGGGGCACAGGATCAGGAGAGGATCATCGATGAGCTGAAAAGTCACCGATGATTAGGTACTACTATTTTTTTTATTTGATTTTTCTAGGGGGTGGCAAAGGAACAATGGAGATCAAGGGTAGGAAAATTGGACACTCTATGGACTTGGGACTTAAATTTACAGAGAGACCTCTCACCTCTAGAGCATTTCACCCATCCCACTACATATAGCCTAGGGCATCCCACCCATCTCACTACATGCGGAGCCTAGGGCATCCCACCCAAATTGCTACCTGGGGCCGTGAAGGAAAATCTTTAAGACCATAGAGGGGATTCGATGGGGAAGGGCATAACTAGGGCCTCACACATCTCGATGCTCGAAAGCAAAGACATAGGGTCTCACAACCCTCGACGCCCGAAGGTGAAGGCAAGACGGGTCTCATGCCCACTCCTTTATGGAGGTAGAACGAAGAATCACTCTTTCCTAAAAACTCATCTTCATTAACCAAATTTTTTACAAAGGATCGAGGATGGTATTTATAGACATTTCCAATCCTCATTTGAATTTGAATACAAGATAAAAAGATAAGTGATGGGGACCTCACTAGCATGAATCCCAGAGTAAGCACGAATCTTGGAGCCGCACGAATCTCAGAACATATCCAGAATAAATTTAGGATTTATCTTTTATTTGAAATTTGAATTAGGATTTGGTTTGTTAGGATTGAGATATGGATAGGCTTATCTTATCCTATCTTGTATTTGAATTTGAATCATTTCTATCTTTTTATCTTATATTCAAATTCAAATGAGGGTTGGACAGGATTATAAATACCACCCTCACTCCTTTGTAAAAAAAAAAAGTTTAGTCAAGTTTTGGGTATGAAAATGAGTTTTAGAAAAGAGTGGTTTTTTTATTTCACTACGTGAGGAGATGGTGTGAGGCCCAACCCCAGGACATGATGTGAGGTCATGCCCAGCTATCCCCCTTCCCATTTCATCTTCTCTATCCCCTCGTGGCCCGTGGCCTTTGAGATCCATCCTAGCGCCTCCAAGTATCGAGGAGGGTGTAATGCCCTAGAGGTGAGAGGTCTCTTCGTTAGGGTGAGTCCCAACGTTCATGAGATCCAGATTCCTATCCTACATTCCCACTATTCCTTCGCCACCCCTAGAAAAAAAAATATCAAAAAAAAATAGTACCCTAATTTAGGTGACTTCTAGGCTCACAACAATCCTACCATCTGTCCCCCATCAATTTTGGTATCAGAGCCCAAAAAAATTAGGGTACTTTCGTATCATCCCAAATGTTCTCTTACCAGTCGTCCCCCCTTCTCACATAATCAAAAAAAAAAAAAAATCCAAATTTGCAAACGGTTTAATTTTCTTCTTTCCGTGCTTCCTCCCAAACTCCACTGTCGCCTCCCTACTGCCCGATTGCCTCACCATAGTTTCCCCCTCTCTGGCGAACTGTCCGCACCACCTCACCGACGCCTCATCGTCGCCCCCTGGATGTTGTAACTGCCACCGCCAATCCCCAGCTCCACCTTCTTCCTCGCCGAACCCTCCTCTCCGCCCTCCTACCGGCAAATCGACTCCACCGCCTTCCTCTGTCCAGGAGATCCACGCCGACCAAGTCGAGCGAGTGACGCCGCTACCCTCTCCGTCCTATCCACCGTGCCCTCACTTAATCCTCCTTCCCCATAAATGCCCAGAACCGTGCTCAGGATCTCGCCGCCTCCATCCTCACCGCCACTGCCCCAACCATCCTCGGACACCAAGGCCGACTCCGTCTCCTCCGTTCCTAAACATCGCCATTTTCTCTGTCATCACCGGCTCCACCGACGGCATCGGCAAGGCCTTCACTGTCCAGCTAGCCCGTAGCAGCCTCCACCTCGTCCTCATCAGCCGCAACTCCGACAAACTCCGGCGAACAATCACCGACCGTGCTACCCTTCTTCCAGCCGGATCCATCAAAGCTCCTCCCACTGCCGACGACGCCCCACACCTCCATCAGCCTCTGCCCAGACCGAGCCCCCCCTTTTCTCTGCCTCCCGTGAAGCCCCATCTTCACCAAACACCAACGGCTGCCCCTCTCTTCGCCCACTACCGGCAATCGATGCTCCACCATAATCAATGTTTTCAGCCAACTCCCAATCCCATCCGAAACCCCCTGTGTCACAGATCCGCTCAACACCACCCTACCGGTCTTCTCCTCCAAATCCCCCGCCGGTTTCTTCTCCCCACCATGCTGCCGTCAATCACAGGGATGGATCCATGCCTCCCGTCTCCCCAAACCACCACTCTGACTCCAGCTCTATCACCGAAGGAGAGCCTACCAGATCTGCCCTCCAAGGACCGGAACCTCTAGGTGTTCCGCACGCTCGTCAAAGTAGATAGCCCCTAGCACGAACGTGAATGCATTGCACGTTCCTCAAAGCAATTGCCACCCCTGCTGCCGACTTCACTTAAGGGAGCCGCACGTTTTTTTAAGCAATGTGCTTCCCTTATTGCTGATACAAGATTCTGCATGTTCCTTAAAGCTACACAATCTCCAAAGCTACTGCACGATCTTCAAAGCTATACGGATTTCAGAGCTATAGAGATCTCAGAGCAGAGCCTTTGGATGTGGTTCATCGAAGCCCCCGCTGATCTTGACTCCGTTCATCAAAGCCTCTGCTGATCTTGACTTGATGGAGTCGAGTTTTCCCCACCTCAGGGGAATGATAGGGACCTCACCAGCATGAATCCCAGAGCAAGCACGAATCTTGGAGCCACACGAATCTCGGAACATATCCAGAATAAATTTAGGATTTATCTTTTATTTGAAATTTGAATTAGGATTTGGTTGGTTAGGACTGAGATATGGATAGGTTTATCTTATCCTATCTTGTATTTGAATTTGAATCATTTCTATCTTTTTATCTTGTGTTCAAATTCAAATGAGGGTTGGACAGGTCTATAAATACCACCCTCACTCCTTCGTAAAAAAAAAAAGTTTAGTCAAGTTTTGAGAATGAAAATGAGTTTTAGAAAAGAGTGGTTTTTTTATTTCATTCCGTGAGGAGAGGGTGTGAGGCCCAACCCCAGGACATGATGTGAGGTCATGCCCAGTTATCCCCCTTCCCATTCCATCTTCTCTATCCCCTCGTGGCCCATGGCCTTTGAGATCCATCCTAGCGCCTCCAAGTATCGAGGAGGGTATAATGCCCTAGAGGTAGAGGTCTCTTCGTTAGGGTGAGTCCCAAAGTCCATGAGATCCAGATTCCTATCCTACATTCCCACTATTCCTTCGCCACCCCTAGAGAAAAAAATATCAAAAAAAAATAGTACCCTAATTTAGGTGACTTCTAGGCTCACCAACAATCCTACCATCTATCCCCCATCAATAAGGATGATTCAAATTCAAATACAAGATAAGATGAAATCTATCCCAATCCTAACAACTAGATATCGAAATCCTAACCAACTAAAAGATAAATCCTAAATATCTAATCTTCAAATTTAATTTTATTTGCATCGAAATCCATGCTGCTCTAAAATTCATTCTGCTATGGGATCCATGTTGCTCCAAGATTTATGTAGGTCGATGTCCCCATCATTCCCCTCAGGTGGGGAGAACTCGACTCCATCGAGTGGGGCTCAGACACCAGCTTCAACTTGACTTCAGGCTCTTCCAACTCCATCTTAAGATAACCATAAGATTTTTTTTTTCAAACAAACCCTAGATTTTTATTTTTATGCAGCTTTGAAGATCGTGCAGCTTTGAGGATCGTGTAGCTTTGAAATATGTGCAGAGGGAGAAATCGGCATAGGGAATTGGCTTTGCTTTCATGATCGCGCATGTTCACGATCATGCTAAAACAGGGTGCTCCTCGGGCATGGAATCCGGTAGGATGTCACCGGCATTCCCGAGGGATTGTTGCCGGAGGGGGGGCAACACGGTCGATGGCTAGCGACGATGGAGATCTGGTTGGTGGCACGGGTGGATCAAGGGCTGGGTTCTTCCTGGTCCTGAGGATTTGGGTAGAAGAAGATCGGTAACACAGGACAGAGGAGGGTCAGCTCTCCGGTAGTGGTGCCGGGGAAACACATGGTGGAACAGGCGGGGATGGTGTTTGGTGGTGGAAGTGAGGCGTCCAGCATTGCGATAACAGGGGTCGATTGGGAATGGGGTCGGTTTGGCCATGGAAGGTCACGATCGATGGATTCCCGATCGTCATCTACTGGTGATGGAGTGGGAGGCTTCACGGGGGAGATCGATAAAGGTCGGCGATTCCATTCTGGTGATGGCAGATGGAAGAGAGATGGGCATCACAGTAATAGGGAGTTGGTTTAGGGGACGATGACCGGAAGGGAATCACAACTATATGGGAAAGGGAGGGAGGCAGCCGGAGAGTGCTGGACTGGAGGGAGATTTTCGATCGGCAGGGATGGTGGTTTTTGGAGGTGGAGACTGGCAGGGCGTTGTCGATTGGCTGCTAGGATGGATGGCATCGTGGATGGGCTCCCAGTTGACAGAGACAAGGAAGCCACGGGTAGCAGGTGGTGAGAGCCTGTGTCTGACGGTGGGTGATGGAGGAAGGCCGGTACGAAGATGGATTGGCTGAATCGGCAGGATGGAGTTGGAGGGCCTGGATCTGGTCGATGGTGTTCCTGGAACTGGTCGATGGTGTTGTGCATCAGGATTGTTCACTAGTGGAAGGTGGTGGCTAATGGTGACTAGTAGAGGTGGATGACGATAGGGAGAAGAAAAAACAAGAAGATCATGGATGCGAGGCGATTTTAGGTAGTGATGGGAAGGGGACGCCGCTACAGCAAGTCGGTGGAGCAAGAACAAGGACAGAGAATGGTGGAACTGGTGAGGGGGAATCTGGGATGATTGGGAAGAAGAAACATACCCTAATCCTCTAGCTCTGATACCAAATTGATGGGGCATGGGATCAGGAGAGGATCGTCGGTGAGCTGAAAAATCACCGATGATTAGGGTTCTACAATTTTTTTTTTAATTTTTCTAGGGGTGGCGAAGGAACAATGGAGATCATGGGTAGGAAAATTGGACACTCTACAGACTTGGAACTTAAATTCATGGAGAGACCTCTCACCTCTAGGGTATCTCACCCATCCCATTACATGTAGCCTAGGGCATCCCACCCAAATTGCTACCTGGGGCCATGAAGGAAAATCTCTAAGATGATAGAGGGGACTCAATGGGGGAAGGGGATAACTAGGGCCTCACACCCCTTGATGCTCGAAAGAGAAGGCATAGGATCTCACACCCCTCGATGCCCGAAGGCGAAGTTAAGATGGGCCTCACACCCACTCCTTTGCGAAGGCAAAACAAAGAATCACTCTTCCCTAAAATCTCATCTCCATTAACCAATTTTTTTACAAAGGACCGAGGATGGTATTTATAGACCTTTCCAACCCTTATTTGAATTTGAAAACAAGATAAAAAGATAAGAATGATTCAAATTCAAATACAAGATAAGATGAGATCTATCCCAATCCTAACAACTAGATATCAAAATCCTAACCAACTAAAAGATAAATCAAAAATATCTAATCTTTGAATTTAAATTTATTTGCATTGAAATCCATGCTATTCCAAAATTCATGCTGCTCTAGGATCCGTGTGGTGCAGACACCAGGGCCAGAAAAGATCGATAGGTCGAATCCACATCCTTGTGGATCACCTGTGAATAAAGCCCTGAACCCAAACCCTTTATATCTATAAATATTTTATTTAAAATTCTATTATTTAGGGTTAGTTGGGTTTAGCCCCTGGATCCAAAATTTAGTCTATAAAAAACCCCTAAACCCAAATGAAACATGTATATATATATATACCTAATTGGGTTTAGCCCTTTTTACTAACTGTAATTAGGATTTTAGTTATTTAGCCTTTTGGGCTAAACCCTTTTTACCATATTGAATCAAAATCCCATTTATCAATTGTATCAAACCCTATTGAGCCAAATCCTACTTACCAATTTATTCTTTTTTGTTACATGAGGTTATGCCTTTTGATCAATTGATCAAATGGGGCTTTAGTTATTTGGTTTTGAGTCTTATAATAATTAGTTTTTGAGTCTTGTAATACAAGGGGGACCCAATTGAAGACCCATGTGACTTCATGTGTACCCAATTGAAGACCCATGTGCTAGTCTAAGACAACCCATGTGACTCCATGTGCTAGCCCAAGTCAGCTTGTTCTTGGCACCACCTTTTCAAAAATTTGGACATCACATGCTATATTTGGACATCACTTAAACTTCATCGAGACAACACCACATGCCTTGTCTAGACACCACCTGCCACTTCATCGAGACAACACCATATGACTTGTCTGGACATCACTTGCCACATCACCTAGAACATTATCACATGGAATGTCACTTATGTTTGGACATCCCACATGCCATGCCTTAAATGAAAGCAAGAATTGGCGCCCCTTGTTTTTAAGAGTAAAGCAGAAGGAGTCCTCTAATTGATGCCCTCTCACTCAAGAATTTCATGCCAAAAAATTCTAAGAGTTGGCCAAGCATTTCTTCCATGCTAACTTCCAAGGAGTTCCAAAATGTTTGATCACCCAAATGGAGGAGGTTCAATGGTTCTCTACCACAAATGTTCGGATCAAACAGGTTCAAAGCTGCTTAAGTTTCCAAAACTCAAGAGTCTCACCAAAACTCTTGAGTCCTCTTCTATCCAGAGATAAGAGTCCAGGATGCCCAGAGCCAGAATTCTAAGAGTTGTAGTCCAAGGGAGAAAAAGTCTGCTATTTGAATCCCTTACACCACTTGTTGAGGGTCTATAAATACCCATCAAGCTCCTTGTAATAATAATTATTATTATTCATCAATAAAGAGACTATCAAAATTTCTTTCTTTATTGTGTGCATGGTAGGGTGTGAGGCCTTTTTCCTTTGTTCTTTCAAACATCACTGGATGTGAGTTCCTAGTTATCTTATCTAGCCAACAAGAAAACCTAGCCACTTCTTCTAACCCTTCCCTTTCATTTATTTTTCTTCTCTTGCTGCTTCTTAACTTTAGTTTTCTTTGTTAAGTGTTTGTAGATGATCTGGAATCAAATACTAGTATTCTTGTCTCGAAACTGGCATCGCATGGAAGATCGGAGCCCGGGATCGAGATCTTGAAACCCTGTTGCAGAATCTTGAGAGTCCAGCTAGATCTACATCAGAGAGATGATCTATGTTGCTAAAACTTAAATCCTTTTCCCTTCCCTATGATCTCTGATTTGTTGAAAGAAAATCCTAGATTATGGTGGTTTCTCAACCACCAAGTCCCATTTTCTAGTTACTTTGTAGGTTTACATATGCGGAGAGTAAACTAGAACCAGTTTCCTTAATTGCATATTTTGAATCTTATTTAAAAATCTGAAAAAATATAAAAAATTATTCTTTGCTATTCTCTTTGATAATTAGATTTTAATAGCAATAATTTAGGTTTAATTATTTATCCCACATCAGTTTTGGTATCAGAGCAGGTTAAACTAGGGTTTAATTGCTCTTGTGCTAAAATTTCTGCATACCAGGTTAGGAATTAGTTTCTCTTTAAGTACTCGGATCGGGTGCTTCACCATGGTCATCCGGTCATATGAAAAAGTAGGGCAGCAAGACCCTCACAATCCATTCAAAAGAGAATTCATATGGCGTGTAGGGGTGCCGCTGTGATTGACCCTTGAAGAAGAAAACAAAGAGATAGGCATCTTTAGGGTTAATTTTCTGCATCACGTCCATCCCAGTATATAGTCTATTATTTTAATTATTTCTATATGTAGGAAGATTAGAAAATTTTGATTCTTATTTTACTGGATTCTTTATAATTGATAGTATTTATCAAGATTTTTTCATAATTTAATTCAGATTTTAAGTCATCCGAATCTCTAATTTACTACCTGAGAATGGTTCTACCCTGAATTTTTAGCAATTCTAGTTTAGGGTTCTTTTTGCATAAATTTGTATATTTTAATTTTCTGCATAATTCTTGCATCTTAGGGTTTTTTTGCAAAATATATCTCTACTGAAAAACAAAAAAATAAAATAAAAAAAATAATTAAATTTATTTTTATGTTATTTTAATTATTTTAGTTTGATTGCATCTAGGGTTTCATCTTATGTGTCATCATCAAGTAACCTAATTTTAAGGGTACTTGAGCATCTCAGATTAGGGCAGGAGCTCATCACTTGTCCTGGGCTCACAACAACCTTCTTTGCATCTGAGCCTAACCCTAATTAAAATTCAATTAGACTTAATTGCTCTAGTGAGCTAGGGACACCAACAGGTCGAGTTCCAAGTATTGTATGAAAGCTAGTGTACCCAATCCTTTGATTATCACCTGAAAATGATATCTAAGGCTAAAGATCTAAAGGCAAATACCCTAAGTGGACTTGTTGTTACCTAAATTTGAAACACACCCTGACCCATTCCTGGAGCCCAACCCTAGGAGACCCCCACACCAGGACCCAATCTAGGAGACTAGCCATTAGAGACCCAATTACGATTCCATAGACCAGGATGAGAGAGCCACTAGGTATATTAGGTTAGAAGCACCTACATTTGGTGGTGATCTTGATCTTGAGAATTATATTGATTGAGAAGAAAGTATGGATCTATATTTTGAGAGGGATCTAGTATTTGATGAAAGAAAGTTTAAGTTTGCTAAGCTTAAGTTAGTACGCCAGGCTAGTATTTATTGGGATGATGTCGAAAAAATGATCAAATGAAGAAGAGACATGCCCATAACTACCTGGGATGACATGAAACTAAAACTTAAAGAAAAGTACCTACCCAGATCATATGAACCTAGTTCCTATACACCCAAATCCTTTGAACCCAGCTCATACGAACCTAGATCCATGACCTACAGATCGAGCCCATATCCTATGAACCTAAACAACCCATAACCCCTAGGTATCAGCCAAATGTTAGTTAGGTTTCCTTTAGTAGCCAGAACTATTGCCTAGTAAGCAACCCAAGAGAAGGGTGAATTGGGTCTCTAAAAATTATTTGAATGCAATGCAAGAGTGTGTGATCCAATCCAACAATTAAACTAAGTACTATGAAAGCAAATGAAGTGCTCTTAAGTAAGTGTGTAGCGAAAATATAAAGCAATAAAAGTAAGAGCAAATAGAAGAGACAAGTAATCACAAACACAAGAAAGTATAGTGGTTCGGTGCTATCCAATCCTACATCCACTCCTCAAGATTCTCTTGGAAATTCACTATAATCTCAATCGATTATAGCCGATTAATTTTCCGGGCTCACTAATCAAAACCCGACTTATTTTTACTAGGCTCACAAGTCAAAACCTCGCTTGGTTTTACGGGCCAACCAAGAACCTAAATGGTTCTAAAGCTCACCATCAACTTTTCTTGGTTTTGCGAGCTAACCAAGAACCTAATTAATTTTCAAAGACTCATCAATAATCTCCTTGGTTTTCCAAAAGGCTAACCAAAAATCCTTATAACAAATATAGTTTGAAGTAAAGAAACAATGAAAGATTTCTAATAAAAAGCGGGTATCTCTTTGAAGCTCGTTGTTGTGTTGCTTTTAACTTGATGAAACCTCTTTAATTGCTCAAGAATGATTGATCTTGAATACTCTTGAAGGCTCTTGAATGTTTAGATACTTGTTTTTGCTTGACGGCGATTAAACTTAATGAATAGGAGTGAATTTCTTTGCTTCCCTCTTGGTTATTCTTTTTTCATTCTCTTGAATTTTGATTTGATTTGAATCATATAAATACCTTTCCAAGGCCTTAAATCTAGTTCCTAGCCGTTAGACATGAAAAACTAGCCATTGGGAGCCAAGAGGGATGAGTTCTGTGTTTGAAAAACTAGCCATTACTGTTCCCAGAACTTCATGTGTCGATACTTCAAGCTATGAGTCGACACTTCAGGTTGACACATGCACTCCTTGAGTCGACACCAAGTTCAAATATCTATCCGGGATCATCATGATGGGTCGCTTCGAATCTCCCACGATCGATCTCCTGGATAGATGTCAGTCCTATATTGGAGGCGCAGGAGTCGCAGTTAATGCTAAAATGGAGCCATGATGAAGAGTCAGGCTGGCACGCATAATGGCGAGAACAGAGGGACACGCCGCACCATGTGGCGGCATCTGAGCTACATATTCCTTTTTTTAGGTGATTCCTGCACCGTTGATTTGGCACTTACACGGATCATCGTCTGCCACTGGGATCGACCCGTCGCTTTGATCTTTAAGTCATGGGCAGTTGTGTCTTCTGATGGGGCGGTTGGGAAATCCATGAAGCGAAAGGCGGTGCCCCTCCGGAGACCTATAAAAGGAGGGGCGAGGCACTCCAAGAGGGTTTTCTAGCCGCGTTTGTGCCCCGCAAGAGAGAGAGATTCTCCTTCTTCTTCCACAAAACCCGGCTCTTAGGAGTTCAGCTTTAGGTTAGTTCCTTAGTCTTCCTTCTTCTTTAGTCTTAATGGTGACCACTAGTAGGGGTCCAGTCCATAGACCTAGGTAACCGGGACTGAGTGAGATTCCATCGTCCATGACCCGAGAACGGGTCGAGAACCTCAGAGCAGTGTACGGGATCCCCACTACTCTACACCTCACGTTGCCAGGCCGAGAGGGGAGAGCGAACAGTCCGTTGGGACCGGGAACCCTCCCAATGTACGAATCTGACCTCAAAGCCGGTTTGAGGTTCCCTTTTCACCCCTTCTTTATAGAGATCTTCAAGTTCTATAGGATAACCCTAGCGTAGCTAACCCCGAACAGCATCCGGATCATATGCTGTTTCATCGTGTTGTGTCATAGGGTCGGACATGAACCCAGATTATCTCTCTTCGGCAACTTCTTTCTTTTAAAGAAAGACTTTAGGACCCGGGGATATTGGATGTTTAGTCCCCGTCCTGATCGAGAAATCTTGAAGTGTCTCCCGTCGACCGTCAATGGGTGGAAGGCCTAGTTCTTCTTTGTGAGCAGTCCCAACCCTAGGGGTTCAAGCCCTTGTGGAAGGAGCCGTGGGCAAGGCTCTACGAGGGGAGGTCAATCCTGAAGGCCGACCAGGCTAAGTTCAATGAGATCAACGGAGCTAGCCCGACCGCAGCATTCGAACTACTGGGGGAAGACCACCTTCACCGGGCAGGGATCAGCTCCCAGGGATTTTTAGGCAAGGGTCGAACTCTTTCTTCACGGCTTGCCCTTTTGACCTTGTTGCTTCACTTCCTTCAGCTAATTGTAATCTCCTTATAACAGGAGAGGGGATGAAGAGAATCGACAAGGCTAAGGTCATTCAGCGGGCGGTGCAAAAGAGGCCCGCTCCGGGGTTGGCCCCAACACCAGCTGCCGAAAGATAGAAGAAGAGACGGGAGGAGAAACGGCCTGCACTTGTCATGGAGGTAGAGTTCGATGAGGACAATTCCCCCCTTACTGAGGTGTTGGCCAAGAAGATGCCCGATGCTTCGATTCTTGCCAGGGGGTCGGCCACCCCGCGGGGGTAGGGCAGCGTCAGCCCCTATGCCCGTCAGCCCAGATAAGGCGGAGCCCTCGGCGGACAAGGAAAAGGGGACTGCTATAGGATGAGGGGCTGAAGATGAGGCGGCCGAAGAAGAGTCTGACGAAGAAATTCGTCAAGAGGAGTTCCAGCACTGGAACGCCCTGGACCACCCCCGGAGAGCGCGGAGCCTACTTAGGGGGGCGATGATCGACATCGACGGGGAGTGGTCAATCCAAAGGAACCTGAGTGACGTGGCCATAGAGTCCTACCGTAACCTCATGAGGGTAAGGCACCTAGCTTGCTTCCTAGTATCTTTTCCTCCCTCTTACATCCTAACTTAGCCTTGGGTTTGCAACTCCTCCATGATATCTCCTTGATGGACGAAGGCATCAGCTAGGTGCTTCACATAGCCAAGACCCCTGCCATAAGGGTGCAGGAGCTGGAGGCAACTCAAGCTGCCATGGAGGCAACTCAAGCTGCTATGGAGGCATCCTTAAAGTCTGCAGAAGAGAGGTTGTCGGCCGCCCAAATAGAGGCCGAGTCATCGAAAAAGGCTCTGAAGGAGGTAGAGAGCCAACTGGCCAACCGGGAGGCCAGATTGAAGAATAGGAAAGCGAGGGTGAATTCCCTCACCCGTCGGCTGCAAGAGGGGCAGGATCGATTCTCCGAGGCCGATAAGAGGGCCCAAGCCGAACGGGCAGCGGTAGTATAGCTGACGACTCAGCTTGAGGAAGCAAGGGAGCTGGCCACAAGGTAGGTCCGGGATGCAGTGACAGCATACAAGGCTTCCCCTGACTTTGATGAGGAGTTGAAGAGGCGGCGTTGGACTTCTACAGAGAAGGCTACATCGACTGCTTGAAGAAGGTGGCCCTACTTTTCCCGGAGCTAGACTTGTCGGGCGCGAAACTGGAAGAACCGTGGAGGAGGGAGAGCCTCAAGCCGAAGGTGAGACAGAGGAGGCCAGGGCCGAAGTAGAGGCGACGGACATCCCGGTCGAGCCTCCGAGTGTTACAGTTCCTGTTGACCCTCCAGTTGTAGCGGACGGGACCAAAATTGGGGCCCCCAATGCATCTTCCGTGGGTCCGACCTAGGGGGTTTTTAAAGGTCCGACCCACCTTCTTTTGTAAGCATCTGCTTTGATATTAATGAAAAGACCTTTTGGCTATCTCCGGTGTCTATAGGTGTGAAATAAATACTTTCCTTTCAAAGTTTTTCTAAGTATTTCCGATCGGCCCCTCGGTACCAAAGGTCACCTTCCTTTCCAGAAGGCCGTCCCGCGCCGATCCCGTCCAGAGACTTAGGAAAATTCCCAAGTGTTTTTGGCTGGCCTCTTGAAGCTTGAAGCCGATACGTTGGACGAAAGGGGCGACAGCTTAGTTCGGACTCATGAACCCGGAGATTTGCTCGAAGCTTAGTCCATCGGCTGGCTCGGATTTGCCATCTGTTCTCCACGCGATTCTGCATGGGTCATTTGCGGTGATTGCCGATGGGGGTCGGACTTTCAGAGTGGGCTGACCCTAGAGCCTTTGCCGACCGGAGTAGAACTTTCAGAGCGGGCTGCCCTAGAGCCTCTACCGACCGGAGTCAGACTTTCAGAGTGGGCTGCCCTAGAGCCTCTGCTGACCGGAGTCTGACTTTCGGAGTGGGCTGCCCTAGAGCCTTTGCTGACCGGAGTCGGACTTTCGGAGTGCGCTGCCCTAGAGCCTCTGCCGATCAGAGTCGGGCTTTCGAAGTGTTGGTGGAAGAAACTGTAGACTTTATTGATAGTACTTGCAAGGGTTGTCTACATTCCATGGGCATGATATTTGTCACCTGTCCAAATGCTCGAGTCGGTAGGTCCCGACCCGGATCACTTCGCTAACTTGATAAGGACCTTTCCAATTAGGAAAAAGTTTTCCTTGCTCGGTCGGCCTTAAAATCTCCATCCTTCGCAAGACCAAGTCTCCAACTTGAAAGATTCGCGCCTTAACCTTCGAGTTGTAATATCTAGCCATCTTCTGCCGGTAAGTCGTTATCTTCATAGTTGTCCAGAGCGTGGTTTCCTCTAGCAAATCCAGGTCAGCCCTCCGTTGCTCCGAATTGATTGGCTCAGTGAGGTGATCAACCCGCAGGGATTGCAAAGAAATTTCTACGGGGATGACCGCCTCACTCCCATTGGTCAAGTTGAATGGAGGTTCTCTGGTCACCGTCCGAGCGGTCATCCGGTATGCCCACAGTACCAAGTGAAGCTCTTTTGCCCAAAGTCCTTTAGCTTCGTTTAGCCGAGTTTTCAAGCCATGCAAGATCGTCCTATTAGTGACTTCAGCCTCTCCATTGGACTGAGGGTGGCCAACCGAGGTAAGCCGATGGGAAATGTGGAATTGCTGGCAAAAATCCCGGAACCTTGGGTTGTCAAATTGTCTTCCATTATCAGTAACGATTATCCGTGGGATGCCAAACCGGAAGATGATGTAGTTCTGGATGAAGTTCTCCACCTTGGCCTCCGTTATTTGTGACACTGCTTCGGCCTCCATCCATTTGGTAAAGTAATCGATGGCCATAAGGAAAAACTTCTGTTGGCCAGATGCTGGGGGAAAGGGTCCCAGGATGTCCATACCCCACTGGGCAAATGGACAAGGTGCCGTAAGCAGGGTCAGCTGGCTGGCGGGCCTCCTTTGGACACCCGAATACCTTTGGCACGCGTCACACTTTTGCACGAAGTCCGATGCATCCTTTTGAATTATGGGCCAGTAATATCCCTGCTAGATAATTTTATATGCTAGGGATCTTCCCCCAAGGTGGTCGTCGCAAATGCTTTCATGTACCTCCCTGAGCACATAATCTGCATCGGTCGGCCCCAAGCACTTCAGCAGTGGCTGTGAAAATGACCGCTTGTAGAGGGTCCCGTCAAGGATGATGTACTTAGAGGCTGTCGAGCATATACGCTTGGCTTCAAGCGGATCGTCCGGAAGAGTGCCCTGAACCAGGAAGGTATGGATCGGGTCCATCCATGATGCCTCCTGCCAAACTTGATGGATCTCAGTCACCTCTTCAGCAATGCTCGTATGCTGCAGATGCTCCACAAAGGTCCGGTCGGAGGTGCTGACTGCAGCTGTAGCTAACCGTGACAGGGCATCCACTCGGGAGTTCTGTAGTCGAGGTATATGGAGAATCTCGAAAAATTTAAGCCGAGATGTAAAGCCTCGTACATTATCCAAGTATTTGGCCAAGGTAGGGTCCCTCGTTTCAAACTCATCTTTCACTTGATTGACTACCAATTGGGAGTCAGAGAAGGCCTAGATTCTACCAATGCCTAATTCACCGGCTATCCTCAACCCTGCAAGTAAGGCTTCATATTCTTCTTGGTTGTTCGATACCTGAAATGCAAAGTGTAGAGCATACTCCGACATTGTCCATCGGGGTCGGCTAAGATCAGGCCTGCCACACATCCAGCGAGATTGGAGGCTCCGTCCACAAGGAGAGTCCAGGCGGGCTCGATCCCTTCTACTGGGTCAGCCATTGGTACTTCGGCTACCGAGTAGGTTGCCTTTGACCCCTAGGTGCATTCTGCAATAAAATCAGCGATTACCCGGGCCTTCAAGGCCGATCGAGATTGAAAGGAGATGTCGAACTTGCCTAGCCTGACAGCCCACTTGGCAAGCTATCCGAAGGTGTCAGGGCTTCGAAGAATTGCCTTGAGAGGCTAGTCAGTAAGCACAATGATCAGGTGCGCCTCGAAGTAGGGCCGGAGGTGCTTCACTGCTATGACCAACGAATAAACCAATTTGTGGACTTTGGGATACCTTGTCTCGGCATCGTGGAGGACCTTACTGATGTAGTAGACAGGTTTCTGCTGGCTATCTTCCCCCACTCATACAAGGATGGCGCTGACGGCCTCATCGGAGGCCGACAAATATAGGTACGACACTTTCCCCTCCATTGGTTTGGCCAACAGTGGAAGGTTCTTCAGATAGTCCCTCAAGGCTTCGAAGGCTGACCGACACTCATTGATCCATTGGAAGTGGTCCGATCGGTGCAAGGTTTTGAAGAAGGGCAAAGACTTCTCAGCCGATCGGGAGATGAAATGGCTGAGAGAGGCAATGCCGCCCGTGAGCTCTTGCACCTGCTTCTTACTGGTCGGGTGTGCCATGTCCATAATGGCCTTGATCTTCTCGGGGTTGACCTCAATCCCCTTTGAGTTACCAGGAAGCCAAGAAATTTCTTGAAGGTTACCCCGAATATGCACTTGGTTGGATTTAATTTCATCTGATGATGTCTAAGCGCATCGAAGGATTCCTGCAAGTCCCTGATGTGGTCGGCCTTTCGGAGGCTCTTAACAATTATATCATTGACGTAAGCATCCATATTCCTTCCGAGTTGCCCTTCAAAGACTCGATTGATCAGCCGTTGGAAGGTGGCACCACATTCTTCAGGCCGAAAGGCATCATCCTATAACAATACAGCCCCCTGTCTGTGACGAAGGCCGTCTTCTCCTCATCCTCGGGGTGCATCCTGATCTGGTTGTACCTAGAGAAGGCGTCCATGAAGCTCAAGAGCTGGTGGCTAGCCATAGTATCCACCAGTTGGTCAATCTTTGACAGGGAGAAGCTGTCCTTCAGACAAGCCTTGTTGAGGTCTATGTAGTTTACACAAATCCTTCACTTTCCACTATCCTTCGTCACCATAACGACATTGGCCAACCACTCCGGATAGTGGGACTCTCTGATGAAGCTGGCGTCGAGGAGTTTCTTCACTTCTTCTTCGATGGCTTTCTGCTTTTCGGCAGTGAAGCTCCTCTTCTTCTGTCGGACGGGTCTATACGTTGGATCCACCTTAAGTTGGTGAGTAATAACGCCCGACAGGATGCCTGGCATGTTCAAGGCCGACCAGGTAAAAACATCAGCATTACTTCTCAAGAACCCCACCAGCTCCTGTCGGGCTTCTTCACTTAGCGTACTCCCGATTTGAAGTACTTTAGTAGGGTCGTCCTCCTTGAGCAGAACAAACATAATCTTTTCGACAGGCTGATCGCAGTCATCAGTTTCATCTCTGGGGTGAAGTTGCTCAAGTGTGGGGCACCCATCCAGCTACCTATCATGTATGGCCAGACATTGTCTGGCCATCCTGCAGTCCCCCTTCAGTTCCTCGACCCCATTACGAATCGGGAACTTTGCCAGCAAGTGATAAGTGGATACAATGGTGCGAAACCTGTTAAGGGCCGGTCGGCCTAAGATGGTGTTGTACGTCGAGGTCGTACGGATGACCATGAAATTGATGGAAAAAGTCCATTGGTAAGGCTCCGTCCCGAGGGTCACGGGTAAGGTGATCTCTCTTACTCCGATGAAGTTTTCCCCAAAGCCAGTGAGCGGCATCAGGGATTCCCGCAGCCTTGATTTAGACAAGTTCATTCGAGCAAAGACGTCATACAGCAAAACTTCCGCATAGCTTCCATTATCAATAAGGATATGCTTTACATCATAATTGGCAATGATTGCCGACACAACGACAGGGTTATCTTCTGGGAGATGGGGTTCCAAGAGGTCTTCATCAGAAAAACTAATCACACCGGAGCTCCTGGGCCTCTTTACAATGTCCTGGCCCCCTTCGCACCCCCAATCGGACCTTCAATGCAGCATGCCAATGCCTCCGCCTGTCGGATGCTAATTGGGGAGCTCAGCCTCCTCCGGAGGGTTTCTGACAATTGAGGCTTCAGCCCGATCCCGGCGGGGTCGGACATACTTGGTCAGATACCCTCTTCTGATGAGGTCTTCAATGGCATCCTTCGGCTGGAGGCACTCCTCAGTGTCGCGTCCATGGCTCCTATGGAACCGGCAGTACTTGTTCTTGTTTCTGGTGGCAGGAGGGCCCCTCATCGGGCGAGGCCTTTGGAAGTAAGCCTCGTTCTCAATCTCCATGAGGGCTTTCTTTCTTAGAAGGGAGAGGGGTGCATAAGTATCAAACTTTTTGAAGAAGTCCCTCGGCTTCGGGCTTCGACGCCGAGTGGGTTGGCTGTCGTCACCGGGAGGCCGGACCGTAGGGGCTTTATCACTCTGCTTCTTGGTGGCTGATTTTCCCTCCACCTGGCGGCGACTCACAGACTGCTCCTCCGCTAGGGCGTACTTGTGTGCCCTAGTCAATAGCTCGGTGTAGTCCTTTGGAAACTTCTTGTCCAGGGAGAATGGGAGCCTGGACGATTGGAGCCCTCTCTTGAAGGCCGACATCGCTACTGCCTCGTTCAAGTCTGGGACTTCCATGACCGTTGAGTTGAAGTGGGCCATGTAGTCTCAGTCTTCCCCTCCTTCTGGAGTATGAGGAAGAGGCAATTGGTGTTCTTCGGGGCCCGACTGCATGTCCTGAAATGTGAAAGAAAAAGGGTCTCAAGTTAAGAAAAAGATCATATCGTACTTGGTCGGATGGCTGTAAACCACATTCGGGCGGCCCTCTTCAGGGTTGCTGGGAAGGCGATGCAATGAAGGGCGTCAGAGGTGCCCTGTACCATCATGTAGGCCTTGTAAGTGTCCAAATGATCCAGTGGATCGGTGGTACCGTCATAAGGGTCCACTTGAAAAATTTTAAAGTGTCTGGGGATAGGATCCCCCAAGATCTCAACAGAAAAAGGTGGGAGGGTGTCGTATGCCTGCCCCCCATCGGGCTTCTGGCACTCGATAATCTCCGCCATGCGCTCTTCCATGTGCATGATCTTGTTGCCATAGTCATGTGGATCCTCAACAGGGCACCGACCATCAAGGGGGGCGGAGTTGGCGAAAGATGGGGAAGCCGACCTCGCCCTCTTCCTGCTAGCATGAGCCCCTAAGGACCTTCGGGGCTCCGGAGCAGTATGGGAAGGAGGTGGTGGCACCTCCAACTGCTGACTCACCCTGGCAGTCGGTTGATGGTTGATGCAGGACGCCGCAGGTGGCTGCCGCCAGTCGTCAGCCACTTCCTGGAAATGCTGGACTGCTGAGGTAAGCATCTCAATGATGTTCACCAGCATCTGGAACTGCTGCAGCCCCAGAGTGATGGTGGGCTCGGCGGTAGTGGTTGTGGCGTCCTCCTCACGAGGTGCTTCAGACCTGTGGAGAGAATGCCTCTCTCTAGTGGAGATACTTCGTGTTCTTCCCCTTACCATTGATAGCTTTCCTCAGTCAATCTCTCCTTTTGGAGTAGAGAGAGGAATGAAGGTTCAGGCCCTCCTTCTAGCGCCAATCTATTGCTGCACTTCCACCTGGATCGGGCTCGGCTCGCTGCGCTGGAGAGCTCCTCCACCGGTCGACCTGCACAAAGTCTCCTAGGCGCCGGAGGTGCTCCGGTGGGGGACACTCCGATGCTTAAGTTAGCAGGGGATCTAGAGCAACAGCATGGAGAGAAAAATGAGAAGAGTGTAGCGTGGAGAGGGAAGAGAACATACCTCCCAGCGGAGGCCCCTCGGGCACCTTTTATGGGCGTGGGATACTGCCAAATTCTGTTAGAGGACAAAATAAAAGACCCTAATTTGCCCATAGGAGGATCAGAGTGATGACCAGGTGGCGTAAAGTCATGGCCATGTCATGGAGTCTGTTGTAACAGAATTCTGGTACCAGCTGGAGAGAATCTTCCGGAACCTTCGAGCGGTTCCCTAGATGGAAATGAG
Source organism: Areca catechu (assembly GCA_021397845.1). Taxonomy (NCBI): domain Eukaryota; kingdom Viridiplantae; phylum Streptophyta; class Magnoliopsida; order Arecales; family Arecaceae; genus Areca; species Areca catechu. The sequence goes on along the minus strand of CM038053.1, from coordinate 140,036,530 downwards.
TGGTCTAACGGAAGTGAGTCATCCAGCCGAGGGAAAATGTTCGTCAAGCTTAGCGGAAGTGGATCACCAGTCTTGAGGGTGGATCAGTCGGTCTTCAGGTTGGTTGGCCTTCAGGCTGGTCAGCCTTTTGTGGGTCGGCCTTTAGAGGGTCGGCCTTTAATGGGTCGGCCTTCAGTGGGTCAGCCTCTTGAGTCAGCTGGTCTTCAGATCGGTCGGCCTCCAAACCAATCGGCCCTATAGTCGGTCGGCTCATTGGACCTCCGGTGGCGAACCAGTCAGGACCTCCACGAGAGCCGATCGGTGGGACCTTCAACCCGGGTCAGCCGGCTAGACGCCTGTCCGGCCCAACCCGGGCCGGTCGGATGGGTATAACAGTACTCAACTTAATTTAAGCATTTTTCTTATCATTAAAATCAATAACGGAGTCAATAATCTCTCCCTGTTTGATGATGACAAAATCTTTAAGTATAAATTGCATAAAAAGCTTTCAAAAGAACTTTTCATGGTGCGAAGAGCTAATTGCAATAGGTGTATCAGAGCGATTGCAATATTGAAAAGATATATCAGAGTAAGAGTATTGTAATGGTCAAGAGTATCAGAGCTTGGAATATATAAGAGATAAATTCAAGTATCGTGATACTCTAAAAGAAAACATGCTTAGGAGAGACAAATTCAGCAATAAACTAGACTCCCCCTGAATATATGATTCATAACAAGTTTGTAAACATCTTTTTAAACATCTAAAGAAAAGATTTGACATGAAATTTAATTCAAAATTGATTTTCAATACAAAGGATGTATTACTCTCCCTTAATGAATTTTGCAAAGAATTTTCAATTCAAGCTCAAACAAATTTCAAAAGAGTTTTCAAGTTTTCAAACACAAAAGAATTTACACATTTATACTTAGTAAAGAATTTATACATTTATACTTAGTCTTATTACTCCTTCTTTTTGTTATCATTAAAAAGGAAGGAAGAGAATCTTAAGTAAGTCACTCAAGATAGAACATTGAAGTACAACATAAAAATTCATTCATCTATTCATTCATAAATAAAGATAATAATGCATTTCATTCATTTGAATTCATAAGATAAAATGTCATACACTTAACAATAGTGCCTAACACATATAGGGAACATCAAAAGCATAAAGATATAGAAATACAAACTATCTAAATAATTAAAAACTATCCTAATCCTCATCCTCTGAAGATCCGATCTCAATCAGTCTAGTATCAATGAAAGTACAAGCTCGGGGGCACATCGATCTGAGATCACAAAGACAGGTCCTGGTCGATCGCGAAGGAGTACGACGACCATGTCCTCTGCGTCGAACATAGGTCCTACCTTTAGCTGAAATAGAAGAGGTGGAGGCTTTATCATCAGTAGGAATAAAGCAGATCAGAGTGACAGTCTCTACAACTATCGGATGTAGCGTGCGATCAAATGAAGGTCTGGAATCAAGATAGTGAAAGCCAGGTGTGTAAAAACTTAGCTCTCGGATGAGCGAGGATGTATGTAGGGTAGGTGTATCAACTATAGATGTGTCAAAAATTAGTGTATCGTAATCGGTGAGTCAACAATGGGAGTATCAATGATAAGGGTATCAATGATAGGTGAATCAATAACAGGTGAAAGAATAGGTATAGCAGTATGATCATCAGATCTAGATGGTAGAGTAGATAGAACAGGAGTCTGAATAGGACTCCTAAGCAAGTCTACTACTGCCTCTGGCACTACTCTAACATCAAGTCAGGAAAGTCGAAACTATCTGATTCAGTCTCCTCATCACCATCAGTGTCACTCTCTGATCCTAGAGCAGGTGGAGCTGGATCTGGAACACTCTCAGAAGAGAGTCTGGATAGTGCAGATAAAATAGCAGAGATGCCATCACTCAATCCTCTGTGGCTGTCTCTCATCTCCATAATAAAGCTGTCAAGTCATTGTCAAACAATCATGATATCAGTCTCTATATGACTGACTCTTTCCAAAAGACTCTCTAAACTCCTGGAGCATCTAAATGAGATTGCTAAGGCAAGGCTATGTAGCTGGCTCAGACTGAGAAGCAGAATCTGGCTATGCTGCTGGCTCAGGCTGAATCTCTGGAAGATGTGCCTCTGAAGGCCCTGCCTCGCCTAAAATATGCGCTTCTCCTCTGCAGCATCATCATCTCTGTCATTGGCCTGTCTAGATACTTTGCATCTCCACTGGCCTCAAACAGCTGATATCCCATTCGATGTAGTGACCTGATGTCGTAGACATCAATATGTAGAAGCATCCGAAAGGGCTCATCATCAAAAGTCACACCATACTCTCTAAACAGCAGTGTCAACCCCATCCTGTAGGGTAAGCAAAGTCTTTGACTAGTCGAAGCCTCCATCATCTAATGTATCATGAGCACCGAAAGGTAGATAGGTGTGTGCTGAACTAAAGAGACCATGACAAGCAGCTCTCTCTCTGTGATATAATCAAAACATCCAGTCTTCGATAGAAGAATCTGGGCAACAATGTGATGTAGAAGTCTCATCTCAGCAGAGAGACGAGATGCAGGAACAGTGGCTCCCTCAGGAAAAATATATGACTCAAATAAGCACTGGAGTCCACTCACTCTATCAATCAGACTATCAACTACTGAACCAGTCATAGGAATATCCCATACCCTACTCAAAATCTCTACAGACACCGGGATATCCCTGCTATGAACATGAGCTATCCAGCCATCACTCCCACGGGCAAAAGATCCATAGAACTCTCGTATGAGCCCTGGGTAGAATCTCTTAGATAATGAATAGAATGAAACAAAACCAGCATCTCTAATCCACTGTCCAATCCTAAAGTGCTGTCGGTCAGCGAATCCAAAGTCTATATGGCATCCTCGGACAATCATCTTCGAACTCATGCGACTAGAAGCTAGAAAAAGTGGCCGAACAGGTGGATCAGGAGCTCTAGCTTCACTCTGGCTTTCATCCTTCTCTCTTCTTCCTGGATAGATGGCCAAGGGTGATGAACAACCTGCTTTCTGGGTCTCATTACTCTAAATCACGGATTGAACACTAAAAGGAGGGAGCTAGGGTTTCAACGGCACAAAACAGAAAATCCAAGGTAGAAATGTAGCAAAACTGAACCAAGAATTATCTAGAACGGAAATTTGATAGGGTTTTTGGCGAGATTTGGAGGGAAACGGTGGTTGGAACTGTTCTAGGGCAAGTGTCGGCACAATTTTGAGAGGAAAATGCCAAAGAAAATGATCGAATCCATCTTTATTCTTGGTCTTCTGTCGTTCACTCATGACACAGGTCCATGTGTCGACACATGAAGGTGTCGACACATACAGGTGTCGACACAATGACTTAAAACCAAAAAAAAGGAAATTGATAGGTAGATCAAAATCACTGGAAATTCAATGAAATTAAAGATAATTGAATATGATTGATGTCAAATTTGATCTTTCATGGGTCAAAGAGAGGAAAATTCTCAATCAAAATGATTAATGATCCCAAGTTCTCTTCTAATCATACTGAATCGATCTTCTTGGAGAGGCTTAGTCAAAATATCAGCTAATTGCAATTCAATATAAATAAATTCAAGCACAACATCATTATTTTCAACAAGATCTCTAATAAAATGATGCCTAATTTCAATGTGTTTACTTTTAGAATGTTGAACAGGATTTTTAGTCAAGCAAATAGCACCGATATTATCACATTTGATAAGTGTACTAGTTAATTTGATTCCAAAATCTTCAAGTTATTGCTTAATCCACAAGATTTGAGCACAACATCTTCCTCCTGCAATATACTTAGCTTCAGTTATGGAAGTGCAACAGAAGTTTGTTTCTTGCTAAACCAGGAGATCAAGTTAACTCCAAGAAATTGGCAAGTTCCACTAGTACTTTTTTTATCTAATTTACATCCAGCAAAATCAACATCAGAATATCCAATTAATTCAGTAGATGAGTCTCTAAAATACCATAAGCCAATATCAATTGTACCATATAAGTATCTAATAATGCGCTTAATAGCCAACAGATATGATTTCCTAGGTTCAGACTGATATCGAGCACACATGCATACACTGAACATTATATCTAATCTACTAGCAGTTAAGTACAATAAAGAGCCAATCATACCTCTGTATAATTTTTGAGCTATAGATTTACCATGCTCATCTTTATCAAGTTTACAAGAGGGGCTCATAAGTGTACCTATTGACTTAGCAGTCTCCATCCCAAACTTCTTTATAATTTCTCTTGCATACTTAGCTTGGTTGACGAAGATTCCATCTTTAGTTTGCTTGATTTGGAGTCCGAAAAAGAAATTGAGTTCTCCCATCATGCTCATTTCAAACTCATCCTGCATTAGCTTAGCAAACTCTCGACAAAGAATTTCATTAGTAGCATCGAAAATAATATCATCAACATAGATTTGTACTACTAATAAATCATCATCCTTTTTCTTTAGAAACAAAGTTTTATCAACTTGGCCTCTAGAGAATTCATTTTCAATCAGAAATTTACTGAGTCTTTCATACCATGCTCGGGGTGCTTGCTTTAAACCATAAAGTGCCTTGTGCAATTTAAAAACATGATCAGGATGTGCGTGATTTTCAAAACCAAGTGGTTGTTCCACAAAAACTTCTTCTACTATAAAAGCATTCAGAAAAGAACTTTTAACATCCATTTGAAAGAGTTTGAAATTTATAAAATAAGCAAATGCTAATAATAGTCTAATTACCTCAAGCCTAGCAACAGGAATAAAAGTTTCATCAAAATCAATTCCTCATCTTGATTGTAGCCTTTGGCAACTAGCCTAGCTTTATTTTTAACAACAATTCCATTTTTATCTAACTTATTCCTAAATACCCATTAGCCAATAATAAAAATATTAGATGGTCTTTCTATTAATGTCCAAACATTATTTCTATCAAACTGAATTGATTCATCTTGCATAGCATTTCTCTAGTTAGGGTCTTTTTCAGCATCTTCAAAACATTTAGGCTCTACTTGAGAAACAAAAGCTATATAATCACATTTATTTCTAATTAAGGCTTGAGTTCTTATCCCTTTAGATGAATCACCTAGGATTAATTCTTTAGGATGTCCATGAGCATACCTCCACTCCTTTATCTTGATTTTCTTTGCTTTGCTGAGAGGGTTCATTCAATGTCAACTTTTGAAGCTTATCAGCACCTGCACATGCATCAGAAGTATCCTCTTTTCTGGATAATTTGTTAAAAGATTCTTCAAAAACATGTACAAACTCCTTTACAACTAGGGTTCTTTCGTTAAAAACTCTGTATGCCCTACTTGATATAGAGTATCCTAAAAAGATCCACTCCTTTATCTTGATTTTCTTTGCTTTGCTGAGAGGGTTCATTCAATGTCAACTTTTGAAGCTTATCAGCACCTGCACATGCATCAGAAGTATCCTCTTTTCTGGATAATTTGTTAAAAGATTCTTCAAAAACATGTACAAACTCCTTTACAACTAGGGTTCTTTCGTTAAAAACTCTGTATGCCCTACTTGATGTAGAGTATCCTAAAAAGATACCTTCATCAGACTTGGCATCAAATTTTTCAAGATTGTCATCGTCATTATTTAAGATAAAACATTGATAACCAAAAACTTGAAAATATTTTAAAGTTGGTTTTCTTTGATTCCAAAGTTTATAAGGAGTTTTCTTCAAAATATGATGGATTAAAACTCGATTCAAAATATAACATGCAGTATTAATAGCTTCAGTCCAAAAATATCTTGGCAAATCATTTTCACAAAGCATAGTGCGTGCCATTTCTTCCAAAGTATGATTTTTTCTTTTTACTACCCCATTCTGCTGAGGTATCCTAGGTGTAGAAAAATTATGTTCAATATCTTTTTCATTATAAAAACTTTCAAAATCTTGATTTTCAAATTCATAACCATGATCATTACGTATGCAAATAACTGAAGTACCTTTTTCATTTGAAATTTTTTGGTAAAACTTTACAAATTCAGAAAACGATTCATCTTTATGAGCAAGAAAGAAAACCCAAGTAAATCTTGAAAAATCATCTGCTATAACCAATCAATATCTCTTGCCTCCTAGACTGGATATTCTAGTTGGTCCAAAGATATCCATATGATACTAGTGGCCTACTAGTAGTAACAAAACCTTTAGGTTTGAAAGAAGTTTTAACTTGTTTTCCAATTTGGCATGCTTGGCAAATTCTATCTTATTCAAAACTAAGTTCTGGTAAATCTTTTACTAAATTCTTTTTGTAGAGTTTTAAAAGTAAATACATACTAGCATGTCCTAGTCTTCTATGCCAAAGCCAACTAGTCTCATCTTTAGTAGAATTCATTGCAACTAGGTATTCTCCATTAGATAAAGATAAAGATAGATTATCTAAATCAACCAAGTAAATGTTGCCATGCCTTTTTCCAATGAATTGTACTCCATTTTTATCTGGACTAGCAATCATGTAATAAGATGATTTAAAAATAACTTGAAATCCTTTATCACAAAATTGACTAATACTTAAAAGATTATGCTTCAAGCCTTCAACCAAAAGTACATTACTAATACATGTAAAAGGAGTAATGTGAACCTTAAAAATACCAATGATTTTTCCTTTATCATTATCCCCAAAGGTCACACTCCCTCCATTCATTACTTCAAGAGAGGTGAATTGCTTCACATCTCCCGTCACATGCCTTGAGCAACCACTCTCAAGATACCATAGTCTTTTGTTTTTCTTGGTTGCAAGACACACCTGCAATACAAATCAAGCTTTATTTTTAGGTACCCAAGCCAACTTGGGTCCTTTAGGGTTAGTACTTAAATTGGTTCCTTTTGGAACTCAAACTTTTTCATAGGTATTAATTTTTCTCATATTACATTGAAAAGATTTATGATCTTGTCTTTTGCATGAAAAACATGTTATGCTAGATGATGCGGGTACAAAAAAGTTTTTGAAATACTTTTGTTATCTTTGGGGTCTATAACCTAATCATGCTTTGTTAAAAACTGCTCTTTGGCTATTTAAAAGAAGATTTAGTTTTTCTGAACTATAGATAAACTTTTCAACAAAAGGTTTCATTTTGTCAAGCTCATTTTTGTACTTTTCATTTTTCAATTCTAATTCCTTATTTTTCTTCAAAAGATCACACCATTTGAAATGATAGTTTTTGATCTTTTTAAAACATCATTTTTCATTGTTAGAGCATTATTTTTCTTTTCTAAAATAACTAGTTTAGTTTTCAAATCACTAACTTTATTTAATAAAGAATTGTTTTTATGAGAAAAACTATTTGCATGTTTTTTTGGTTTTCTATTTTCAGATAAAATTAATTTGTAGTCATACATTAGTTCATCAAAAGTATTTCTTAATTCATCAAAAGTAAAATCTATTTCTATATCAAAATTTACCTCTTCTTGCTCTTGATGTGCCATGAGACAGGTTTGTAATTTTAGCTTGTTCTTCTTCTGAACTGGAGTCCTCACTATCACTCCAGGTGGCCATCATTGCCTTCTTTCTTAGCTTCTTTCTTGACTTCTTTAGAAGAGGGTAGTCGAATTTATAGTATCATGGCTTCTTACACTCGAAGCATGCAGGTATCTCCTCCCCCTTTTCCTTTTCTTTTTCCTTTTCTTTCTATTTTTCCTTCTCTTTAGCTGATTGGAACTTCTTTTTATAAGGGAACTTTCTTCTCTTCATGAACCTTCTAAATTTTCTTGCAAGAAATGCTTCTTCACTTTCATCATCTTCTTCTTCTTTGGATTCATCAATTGAAGATTCTTCTTGTAGGGTAGATTTGAATGCAATCCCCTTTTTCTTCTGATCCATATCAATAGATTTCTACGTCAAATTCAGCTCATAAGTCATAAGTGATCCTACCAGCTACTCCAATGATAGCTTGTCAACATCTTTAGCTTCTTGGATGGTGGTCACCTTCGGATCCCATGATGTTGGAAGTGACCTGAGAATTTTGTTGACAAGATCAGCATTAGATATTATTTTTCCTAAACTTCTCATTCCATTTACAGTATTTGTAAATCTAGTGTACATATCAGTGATAGACTCATTAGGTTCCATTCGAAACATTTCATATGTGTGCACGAACATGTTCACTTTAGTGTTTTTCACTTAATCGGTACCCTCATGGATAACTTCAAGTGTGTCTCATATTTTCTTGGTGGATGTGCAAGCAGATATCTTATTGAATTCACTAGAACCTAATGCACAATAAATAAGATTCATTGATTTTGCATTGATCTCATATTATTTAATGTCATTTCCATCCCAATCCTCTTCGAGCTTTGGGATGGAAACACAATTAACTACAATCGAAGGAATATGTGGACCTTTATCAAATACCTTTTACAAGTTATAATCAATAGAATGCATGTATATTCTCATTCTAGTTTTCCAATAAGTATAATTTGTTCCATTGAAAAATTGAGGTCTATTTGAGGCTTGTCCCTCAACTACACTAGTACCAATAGGAGCTGCCATAGATCTTTACTCAAGGTAGTTAGACCTATAAACTGAGAATAGGGCTCTGATACCACTTGTTACCTAGTAAGCAACCCAAGAGGGGTGAATTGGGTCTCTAAAAATTATTTGAATGCAATGCAAGAGTGTGTGATCTAATCCAACAATTAAACTAAGTACCATGAATGCAAATGAAGTGCTCTTAAGTAAGTGTGTAGCAGAAATATAAAGCAATAAAAGTAAGAGCAAATAGAAGAGAGAAGCAATCACAAATACAATGAAGTATAGTGGTTCAGTGCTATCTAATGCACCTACATCCACTCTCAAAGATCTCCTTAGAAATTCACTATAATCTTAACCGATTACAACCGATTAGTTTTTCGAGCTCACTAATCAAAACCTGACTTGTTTTCACAAGGCTCACAAGTCAAAACCTCACTTGGTTTTACGGGCTAACCAAGAACCTAAATGGTTTTAAGGCTCACCACCAACCTTCCTTGGTTTTGCAGGCTAACCAAGAGCCTAATTGATTTTCAAAGGCTTACCAATAACCTCCTTGGTTTTCTAATAAGCTAACAAAAAATCCTTATAACAAATATAGTTTGAAGTAAAGAAACAATGAAAACTTTCTAATAAAAAGTGAGTATCTCTTTGAAGCTCGTTGTTGTAATGCTTTCAACTTGATGAAGCCTCTTTAATTGCTCAAGAATAATTGATCATGAATGCTATTGAAGGCTCTTAAATGCTTGGAGACTTGCTTTTACTTGAAGGTGGTTGAACTTAATGAATAGGAATGAATGCTCCTTTTCTTCTCTCTTGTTATTCCCTTTTCATTCTCTTATATTTTGATTTGATTTGAATCGTATAAATACCTTCCCAAGGCCTCAAATCTGGTTTCTAGCCATTAGACACGAAAATCTAGCCATTGGGAGCCAAGAGGGACGAGTTCTACTTTTAAAAAACTAGCCGTTACTGTTTCCAAAACTTCATGTATCGACACTTCATGCTATGAGTCAACACTTCAGGTTGACACATGCACTCCTTGAGTCGACACCAAGTTCAGATATCTTCAATATAGCTTTCTGGAATTCTCAGGTGAGTCGACACTTCTTCAGGTGAGTCGACATTTTGAGTCGATACTTAGCATCCATGTATCGACACTTCAACCAGATCTTCAACTTCAGCAAGTTTTGTAACCCAAAAATCTCAGGCGATGAGCTGATCCATATATTGATACTTTGAGTCAACACTTCAAGTCTAGGTTGACACTTCAGCCATGCCATCTGAAACTTTCTTTGCATACTAGCTTGAGTCAACACTTCACTGTCATGTGTCGAAACTTGGTGTCATGTGTCAACACTTTGAGTTGACACATCACTGAGATTTTCACATAAATAGCTGAACTTGTGCTGAATCAAGTCTGTGTTGAACTCAAGTTACCATTAAAGTAATTTTTCACTGTCGAAGTCTTCTTTTAGTAGATCTTTCATCTAAATTTGGATTTCTTCAATCAAACAACATTTCTTAAATTGATGAGTACCTTTTTCTATAAAAACATACTTAAAAAAAATCATTAGTACTTAACTTATACTTAAGCATTTTGCTTATCATCAAAATCAATAACGGAGTCAACAAGAACCTACTAAGATCAGTACACCTAGTCAGAACCATGGAATCAGTCCTCCTCCCCTTAATCGACCCACCTCTTCTATTACCTCATTGGTTCACCAAGCTGCCATTATTGTGGAAGTTTATGACGCTGATGTGAGCTTAGTAGATGAATATGTAGATGAGGAGATACAGAAGGTAAACCCAGATTTAGATAATCCTGAGCATACCCAAACTAAGGCCAACCCAGAATTAGCTGACTCGGCAGGCACCCAGGCTGAAGCCAGCCTAGAGTTATTGACCATGACCATACCTTGACTGAAACTATACTGGTAGGATATATCCAAGAGGAACCTAGCTCTACTGCTAAGACTTTACCTAAGGAAACATAAGAAGAGACTCAAGTCATAGAGTCTATTAAGGATATGATTTCTTTAGTCTAGTACCCTCAGGCTGAAGTCACCCCTTTGACTCCAATTGAAGATCTCTTCCCTAAAATTAGTGACCCATTCTTCTTTAGGGTAGACCCTGTAGCTATACCTAAAATCCTTAAGGTCAACCCCATTAGTCTAAGACAAATCCCCGAACCCTTTTCTTATTTTCCACCATTCCAAACTAACCCAGAATCCACTTTCTATTTTCTATCTCTTCCTAAATCTTCTAGCATTTCTAGGACTATTAGTTTGCATTTTGTAGAGGTTAGTATATTGCATAAGCTCATTGAGCATGTTAGGTTTACAACCTATTTCTGAAGAACCTTATGGCATATATTAGGAGTTCATGTTAAATTTTTATCTGCATGTCATCCACCAACCAAAGGTCAAACTCAGTTGTAGTTTAGGGTTTACTATATGTCAATAATAATAATAATAAAATTAATTAATGAAAGCAATGAATATTTTCAAAAAAAAGATTCAAAGAATACAACAAAGGAAACTGTCATGGTTAGACTACGACCTGAACGGTTCCTACCAGAAACCATAAAAAGTTACATGCCCATAGTAGTGGATCATACAAAGTAATTAAAAAAATTAGATCAAATGCCTACGTGCTTGAGTTACCACCTGAACTAGGCATTAGTTCTACTTTCAATGTTTTAGACCTTATTGAGTACAGGGAGCCAACGTTGATTCCTATTAAGCCATTTGGGCCTAATCCAGTCCTTAAGAGTGAACCAACCCAGTGTGTCCATCTGCCATACCACCAACTCAGAGAGACAAAATCGAGTGGATCTTGGATGACAAGATCATTACTACCCGGAGCAAAGATTACCAGCAGTATCTGGTTTGTTGGCAAGGATGACCTGAGACTAATGATTCTTAGATCACCAAAGAGGACTTACAGAGAGTTGACCAAGACTTACTAGAGCGCTATCATAGTGAAGTTGACCCATACTCGATAGGGTCAAGTTTCTCCCACCTGGAAAAAATTGTTTCGAACACCAGGACCAGAAAAGATCGACAGGTTGAATCCACATCCCTGTGGATCACCTGTGAATAAAATCCTAAATGCAAACCCTTTTTACCTATAAATATTTTATTTTAAATTCTGTTATTTAGGGTTAGTTGGGTTTAGCCCTTGGACCCAATATTGAGTTTGTAAAAAAAACCCCTTGACCCAAATGAAACCTATATATATATATTTACCTAGTTGGGTTTAGCCCTTTTTACCAACTATAATTAGAATTTTAGTTATTTAGCCTTTTGGGCTAAACCCTTTTTACCACATTGAGTCAAAATCCCATTTATCGGTTGTGTCAAACCCTATTGGGCCAAACCTTGTTTACCAATTTATTCTTTTTTGTTACATGAGGTTATGCCTTTTGATCAATTAATCAAATGGGGCTTTAGTTATTTGGTTTTCAATCTTATAATAATTAGTTATTGAGTCTTGTAATGCAAAGGAAACCCAATTGAAGACCCATATGACTTCATGTGCACCCAATTGAAGATCCATGTACTAGTCCAAGACAACCCATGTGACTCCATATGCTAGCCCAAGTTAGCTTGTTCTTGGCGCCACCTTTTCAAGAATTTGGACAACATCACATGCTATGTTTGGACATCAATTAACACTTCATCGGGACAACACTACATGACTTGTCTGGACACCACTTGCCACTTCATTGGGACAACACCACATGACTTATCTGGACATCACTCACCACATCACCCATGACATTATCACATGGCATGTCACTTATGTTTAGACATCCCACATGCCATGCCTTAAATGAAAGCAAGAATTGGCGCTCCTTTTTAAGATGAGTAAAGCAGAAGGAGTCCTCCAATTGGTGCCCTCTCACTCAAGAATTTCATGCCAAAAAATTCCAAGAGTCGGCCAAGCATTTCTTCCATGCCAACTTCCAAGGAGTTCCAAAATGTTTGATCACCCAAATGGAGGAGGTTCAAAGGTTCTCTACCGTAGATGTTTTGAACAAACAGGTTCAGAGCTGCTTATGTTTTTAGAACTCAAGAGTCTCACCAAAACTCTTGAGTCCTCTTCTATCCAGAAATAAGAGTCCAAGATGCCCAGAGCCAGAATTCTAGGAGTTATAGTCTAAGGAAGAAAAAGTCTACTGTTTGAATCCCTTATACCATTGGTTGAGAGTCTATAAATACCCATCAACCCCCTTATAATAATCATTATTATTATTCATCAATAAAGAGACTCTATCAAAATTTCTTCCTTTACTATGTGCATCGTGGGGTGTAAGGCCCTTTTCCTTTGTTCTTCGAAACATCGTGGAGTGCGAGGCCCTAGTTATCCTACTTATCTAGCAAACAAGGAAACCTAGCCACTTCTTCTAAACCTTCCCTTTCATTTATTTTCCTTCCCTTGCTGCTTCTTAACTTTACTTTTCTTTGTTAAGTGTTTGTAGGTGATCTAGAATCAAAGATAGGTATTCTTGCCTCAAAACCAGCATCACACGCAAGATCAGAGCCCGGGATCAAGATCTTGAAACCCTGCTGTAGAATCTTGAGAGTCTAGCCAGATCTGCATCAGAGAGATGATCTACGCTGGTAAAACTTAAACTTATTCTCTTCTTTATGATCTCTGATTTGTTGAAAGAAAACCCTAGTTTACGGTGGTTTCTCAACCACCAAGTCCTCTTTTCTGATTACTTTATAGGTTTACGTGTGCGGGTAGTAAACTAGAACTAGTTTCCTTAATTTCATATTTTGAGTCATTTTCAAAAATCTGAAAAAATATAAAAAAATTATTCTCTTCTATTCTCTGATAATTAGATTTTAATAACAGTAATTTAGGTTTAATTATTTATCCCACATCACCATGCTACTCCAAGATTCGTGCAGGTCGATGTCCCCATCAATTGACCACTTCAAAGAACCAAAAAATTTGGAGCATCGTAGAGCAAACTTAGATCTACTCCAAAGCACCAGACTTCAAACTCAGATGAAGATGGCTACGTGTCGGCAAAAGATTTCCAGATACTATAACTCCATAATGAAGGAACGAGCCTTCTGACTCGAAGACTTGGTATTGTAAAGGTCCAAAGTATCCAAGCCAATGAAATGAAGCAAACTCTCTCCTAACTGGGAAGGACCTTACCGGATCAGAGAAGTCGTACGCCCCAGAGCTTATCAGCTTGAAACTCTAGATAGTTCCTTAGTACCTCGACCTTGGAATGTAGAAAACCTTCGTAAGTATTATCAATAAAAATTTTTTCTTTGGATGGCCTCAACGAAGTGTCCAAGAAAAGGTAGGCATGACCAGCCTATCTTATCAAGGCCCATTGATGTCTAAGATGGGCCCACTGAGGTCCACTAGTTCCCTTGAGATCTAAAAGGTAGGCCTGACCAGCCTACCTTATTATCAAAAGAAATGTACAGGATAGCTTAATTAGCCTACCCTAACGGTAAATCCGAAAAAGTATAGGGGAAGGGCTTGACCAGCCTACCTTATTGTTAAAAGAAATGCACAGGGTGGCTTAATCAGCCTACCCTAATGGTATATCCAAAAAAGTACAGGGACGGGCCTGACCAGCCTACCTTATTATCAAAAAAATATACAGGGTGGCTTAATCAGCCTACCGTAATAGTAAATCCAAAAAAGTACAGGGGCAAGCTTGACTAGCCTACCTTATTATCAAAGAAATACATAAGGATGGCTTAATCAGCCTACCCTAACGATAAATCCGATGAGTACAGAAGTGGGCATAACCAGCCTACCTTATTATCAAAGAGACAAAGCAAGATTTAATTCTTTGATCTGTGATGAAAACAAGTTCAATTAGAATTAGTGAAGTCTCCTAGGGAACTGTCCTGATTCATCATTCATCATACTGATCAATCCATAGATAAATTTCAAAATGTAGTTATCAAGTGATACCCATTGAATAAAGGATTAAGCAAAGGAAAAACTTCATTCACTTAGAAAATTTTTATAGACTTCTGAAGGGAAGTTGATTTACATGAACAGAGAAAATATATATATATATACATCCAAATTATTTTTTGGTTGAACCAGAAGTTGGAGAAGGGATGGTTGCCTCTTGAACAGTTACTTCATTAGTCGAAGGAGCTAGCATTTCTTCAGTTGATTTTTCTGCTCCTTCTTCATCCGCTTTGTCATCAGCCATGATAAAGGAGGAGACATCGAGATCGAGATATAATTTCTTGACTTCCTTCAAACAGTCTTGGAAGCCTATATTATAGCTCACCACCCTCGCTTCATGTATCTTGTCATCGAAAGCCTTGGACTTCTTATACTTCTCGATGGCATGAAGGGCTTCTTGGGCGGCCCACTTTGCCCTCTAGTCAGCTAATTCCACCCTTTGCTCAAGGGTGGTGACCATCTTCTCCAGCTCAGTCTTTTGAGCCATGGTCTCTTCCTAATTGCGAAAGTTATCTTTCAGTAGCACCTCAGCCGAATGCAACTTCATTCTTCTCTTTTTTGAGTCGACCAGGAGTTTGGTCTTCTGAACCTGTGCCACCTTCAAGTCTTTCTCCAAAGTAAGGTTTGCAGCATTGGTTTGGTTTAGTTTATGCTCCATGGTCGTTCGAAGTTCTTCAGCTACCTCCCTCTTAGCTCTAACCGATGCCAACTGGTTACTGAAGACTTTTGTTGAGGTTGGCATATACACGAACACTCTTCTCTATCAAAGAGATTTCATGAATGAACTGCCAAGATAAATAATTCAAGATCAGTGGCCATAAAGACTTGTGGAAGAAAATCTCAAAGAAGATTTTAGCGTATACGTGTAGTGTTTTTGGGTAAATGGAAGTGAAAATGTCCCACAATCGATGATTCTTTGTCATCTCCCAATCCTTCCAGAGGATGTTGGCCTTTAGCAAGGTCTTGGCCAATCAGGGATTGTCGAGATTGGCATCAACAGCATAAATAGTCATGCTCCTAGAACCTTTTTATTAATCAATCAATGGTTCTGGTTTAGCTTGTGGCTTGGATGTTGTCTCGATCAGAGGAGCCTTACCTTTATCCTTCTGGCTGGGATGCTTAGATGGTTCAAGGGTGGATGGCATCGTTAGTTTCCCAGCGGGTGTGTGAGGATGCTTTGATGAAGGACCCGCCACCATTTTCTTTGAAGAACATTCTAGTGAAGGAACGTTATCCTTATCAGAAGAAGATTCTACGACTATGGGGGTGCCATCCCCAGTAGGAACCTTCAGAGCAGCAGGAGTCCTCTTTATACCTCTCCACTATGATCTCCTTAAAGGTTCCACAACCATCCTCTTCTTGATAGCCTGCCAGAGCTTTCCAGCATCTAGCTTCATCTTGGATTCCACAAAGGATATAGAGAATCAAACTTTCCTAAATTAAAAAAGAATGGAAGAATCTGCAAGAAGGGAGGACCGGGGTAGAAGACTGCTCGAGAGGCAAAGATGCTAATAGCATAAAATACTTACTCCTCGAGAACAAAGGCTTCTTTATAGGAGGTGCCGACAGCCTTGAATGCCCCTTGATTATGCCACGTGTACTCACTTCAATCGATGGGAGTCGAGGCAACAACTTCGATTCGTGGGAAGATGTTAGGAGAAATAAAAGGACCATGACTGATCCGATTTTGGAGGCACACAACTTTAGTAACTCCGATCGAGGTGACCCACAATCTAAACTATAACTTTCCTACCAACGAAAAGGTGACATTTGGTAAAGACAATATGCTCCACTAATGATGAATCAAAACTGTCAATAGAAGTCGAGGTTTATCATTTCCAAAAAACATTTTTTCTCTCTCATCATTAAAGAAGCCCTCCTTTTCCCTACAAAAAAAAAGAAGAGGAGAAACAGGGTGAAAAGAAGGGAAAAGAAAGCAATTTCTCAATATATGGCTGAGGTACTACTAAAGGCCGATCACTACATGGAGGCCGCCTATTGCCGCCCAAGTCGCTGTGGGCTATAGCGCTTATTCGACATTGGTTGATGGCTCTCTCGTCCGGCGTTTGATGCACGTGCCCGAACCTATAAAAGAAAAGAGACCCGGACTAGGGATTCCGATTGGGGCACTCTGATAATCATGTCAGTGAGCAACCAAGGGCAATAGGTCCTCTCGAGTGAATCCCAGAGCAGTTTTTATGCTCTGAGGTCTCTAAGAAAGAGATAAAATGAGAGGTTAGGTCGAGAAGGAGGGTGCGAGTTGTAGTGGCCGTCGGAGCTCTTTCCGGGGGTTTTTGGATGCTCTTAGTGTGCCTAGCACTTTGCTGTGGTGCCAGCCCCTCGCTTACCTCTATCAGGGATTGCTTCAAGTTTTCTTATAAACGAGTGGTGCCTTCTATGGGATACAGAACTCTATCTCTCTCAACCTTTCCGTCTGCCCACCTTGCGAGTGGGACGTGGGCTTGGCTTTTTCCCTCAAGTGGTCGGGGACTGGCCACTAACTAAGTCCCTAGAGAACATGGAGGGGGAATGCCTCCTTCATGGCAAGAAGATTCGCTATAAACCCTGATGCCCCGATAGGGCACTGCTCCACATTGGTGCCGCTGCACCATCTGGCAGAGCACAAGTTCGGTGGCAGGTGCTATAGGGTCTGAATTCTCTGATGAGCCCTTCCTTTTCTGGGTGGTGCAGATAGTGGATAGTGGAGCTCCTTTCCTCGGTGGTGCTGATAATGGGCTGGTAGTTTTGATGCTCCAACAGGATGCTCCTCAATAGACCAATGTGCCCTAGTAGGACACCGCTTCACAAGGGCATAGCTGGTATGCTTCGAGCATTTCAGGCAGTGTGCCATCACTCTTCAGGCATGCTAGTCTTCCCAGGCACACCACGGGGAGGGCGATGGCGCCACTTACCAGCATCGCCGCTTGCCCACCCGGGAGAGGTCGACTTTAACCATGGGAGCAGCCTTGAGTGGAGAAGGGGACTTCTCCCATAGGCACAAAGAGCGAGGGCCTGACCTCAATCAGGGCTCGACCTCGGGGGAGTCGCTCCGGCATGAGGGGCATGAAGAACAAGGGCCTGACCTCGGTTAAGGCTCGACCTCGAGGGAGCCACTCTGGCATGAGGGGCACGAAGAGAGAGGAAATGGCCTCGACCAGGGCTTGACCTCAGGGGAGCCGCTCCGGCACGAGGGGCATGAAGAACGAGGGCCTGACCTCAATCGAGACTCGACCTCAAGGTAGCCACCCTAGCATGAGGGGCATGAAGAGCGAGGGCCTGACCTCGATCGGGGCTTTACCTCAGGGGAGCCGCACCAACACCAGGGGCATGAAGAACGAGGGCCAAACCTTGATTGGGGCTCAACCTTGGGGGAGCCACTCCAGCACGAGGGCATGAAGAACGAGGGTCAGACCTCGATCAAGGCTCAACCTCGGGGGAGCCACTCTGGCATGAGGGGCATGAAGAATGAGGGCTGGACCTCAGCTGGGGCTCGACCTCGAGAAAGCCACTCTAGCATGAGGGGCATGAAGAACGAGGGTCGCATCGGGATCTCTGTCTAGTTGGCACCGACTGCCAATGTGGTTGCCAGCTGGGTTCGAGAGTTCTCCACGTCAGCAATCTTGCTACATCAGTTACCCCCCACTCTCGAGTTTCGATTGAACATGGTGCTTGGGATGAAGGGAGTTATGGTGATGCTGATGTATAGAAGACAGACATCCGGTATCATTAATGCCACGATCATCGATGATTCGTGGGTTGTACCTTGTAGCCACTACGAAGATGCCACATCATCAAGTCACCAGGCTTGAGACGATCCTCAAGATATCGAGGCATTTTGAAAAGATGCATGTATCAGGAAGTGCGAGGGCTGAAAAGATGCATGGGTGCAATCCAGCCATTTTGAAAAGGAGGAAAGCTTTTCTCAAACTATCTCTTTTGAGCCTTCGCACCTCGTAGGTGGACCAAAGCTCTTCTTTCCCAGTCCCCCTCTTTTTCTTCAAGGCATCCAAGTCAGTCTTCCTTGCCTTCTTCCTTGCTTCCAGTTGGGTTGAGAGGGTTCCGCCTTAGGGCTTGTAGGCTTTCTCTTTGTCTTCCATCTTTCTCACTCAGAATGAGTTCTTTCGATTGGCATCACCCTCCCTCTAGCAATCCGAATAAGACAGGTCCTTCCCAATCAAGGACCCCATCCTTTGATGAGGAGGACGAAGCTCCCTTGAGCCTTAGAATCCATAGGAACCTTAGGCCTACAGGGATAGTGATGCGGACATGAGGAGCAGACATGGAGTTCAAGGTTCAATGAAGATCTCTACGTCATGTGTTGGGAAAGTCAGTCAAAATTTTTCAATGAGTACTTTGAGTCCTATAATAAAGTTAGTCAATGGGATTCACTAAGTCCCTTGAGTCCTGTTTAGTCAGTTTAGTTGAGCCCATGAGTCCATTTATTTTATCCGGCCCATTTTGAGTCTTGTTAGTTAGGCCCTTTGAGTCTATGTAATTTTCATTCAAGATAAGAACCAAGAGGAAAGTCACCAGACTAGGAGATTCACAAGGTCCTCCTTAATCAGAATTGGATTCTATGCACCTGGACCCCTACTCAGGCCCCCCAGCAGTGGCACCCTAGCACCTGGGCCCTTTCCTACCCGCCAAGCCCACAAGAGGGCACCCCGTCCAAGCTTCAAGTGATGGCACCCCAAGTCCACAAGATCTCATGAAGTTGGCGCATAGTCTAAGCCCACCTAAGAAATGGCACCCCAGGCCCAAGCCCAAGCCCCTAGCGCCCTCATTCCTGCCAGGCCTTGGCACCTCTCCCAGCTCATCTAGGCCTTGGCGCCCCTCCCAGTCGAGCAAGTCTTCATGCCGCCCAGTCCAGTCCAATATGGAGCCAAGCTACCCTAGCCCAAGATAGTTTTCTTGGCCCTCAAGTTTTTATTTTCTTGGCCCTCAAGTTTTATATTTCTAGTCCATCAGGGAGTCCAGGGACCTGGGTGAATCTATAAATACCACCCCTCCTTCTCTTGTATTGAAATACTTTGATCAATGAAAAATTATTGAGTGTTTCTTTTCAATTGCCTTCATTCTCTTTGAACGTCGATGGGTGTGAGCCCCGAGTTATCAAACAAACCCTAGCCCCTTTCTTTCCACTCCCTCTAAACCCTAAGAGGCCCATCTACATCAAGCCCTGGCCACCCTATATTCTTCCATAACCCTTAGGACACTCACTCCCTGCTGAAAGGAAAGTGCCCTAAAAGCTAATCTTATGTAAGGGCATTTTTATAATCTTCCAACTCCTGTATGATATTTAATATATTAATAAAGGTATATAGTTTCATCATATTGCTATGTCTTACTTAAAGATTATGATGAACCCCATAGGTTAGGGCAAATGGAATTAGGGTTATGATAGAAATCATTATAGTGAGACCTAAGTTCCTATAAACCCTAATCTAAAATGTTCCTAGTCGATGGACTATCGGTTCGGAGATCGATAAGTTCGGAAAGACTAGATTATCTTATGTATGCTCTGTTAAGAGGGTGGTTGGTCTCACAGCCACTTGTGTAGAGACACTAATACAAGGATAAGGGTGCTCATTAGGGTATGAGTTCACTGAACTGATTGGCACTGGGACTATCTTATTACTACTTGTCAAAAGATAGATCTCAGAGTAGGAGTTGTGCATGTGATCTTTAGACCTGAAGTTATCATGGTTCCTTATGCACACTAAGCAATGTTTTGGTTCATACTCATTCATGACAATAAGTCATGTACGGGGTGTTCTCGGATATGGTGGAAGGTGTATGAAGGATATGAATGGACTAACAAGGAATCGATCATTCCTAGTAAGAGGAATTGTTATCCCAAGTGATCTCTTCGATTGATGACTCAAAGAGTCCTTGATCAAAGCAGGATGAGATTAGAATTGGTTTCTAATCAGTCATCAACCGAGTCTTCATTATTGAATAGAGATTTGAAATGACTATGTGCTAGGGTTTGACATTTATCCATACCCATCACTTAATTGGGATAATGGAAGATCAAAAGATTGAATTGCACGGTAACTTTCTACTGAAGGGTATTTTGGTACTTTCTACTAAATTCTTTATCTACCGGGTAGGTATGACATGTTGCTAGATGTCAATCATGTCTTGTAGGTATTCATGAACCAATTGAATTGGTTTCATGAGTAATTCGATGGATAGTTCGAATTGGCAATTGAGGTCAGCTCAATTTGACCTAGTTAGGTCAATCGAGTTCGATCGATTCGAATCGGCTTGAACCTGGATCTACTACTGACTAGATGTGGAACCCAAAGGGTCATACATAATATAATTAGATTAGGGAGTTGACCAAGGAAGTCATTCATAATATAATTAGGGTCATGGGATCCTAATTGGTTAGCTAGATTGCATACTAGCATGTGTAGGCTAACCTAATTCCTAACCCAAGTTATTTTGGGTCTAGTTGCTTGCTAAATTGATCAACCAATTTAAGGGAGACTCAAATTGAAACATTTCTTAATTAAGGCAGCCTATGTCAGTTTTATCTAACTTATTTTGGACATTTGGTGCCACTTGGACAACAGTCCAAGTAGGCTAGGGTGCTTGGGTGCAAGGTTGCGCGTGCCAAGGAGAAGAGGGCACAAAAAGGACCAAGAGTCCTTCTGTAGATGAATCTCTCTTGCTAAATTTATTTGGACTCTTCTTAGCACACATCCCCATGCCTCCTAGGACTGATTGACCAATCAAAACATATTTGAATTAGCAAGGAGATTGAATGAAGAGTGCGCATGCATGAAGAGTTGCAACTCTTCATGTGGCACATGGTCTGAGGCAGAGTCCTTCTACTGTCAGGACTCTTCATTATCTCCGATGCTTGGAAATGAAGAGACACCTCTTGGCTTCCCATAGACCGGTACTTGCCATGTGGCAAGTGTAAAATAATCTAGGAAAGGGAAGGGATGCGGATATGGCCCTTGGTGCATGAACTTTCATATCGGATATGTTTTTTCAAACTCAATCACTTCTCTTCAGTCTTGAAAAATCATATCTGATAAGTCAGTGACTGGTCATATCACATGCCCCTCTTAAAACTATAAATAGGGGGCGGTGTTCTGAGTTTCAGAGAAGAATTCCATCGGAGTTTTATTCTGAGTGTCTCTCTCCCTCTCTCCTTAAGATAAAACTTGTCTTCTTAAGACAAGGTTTTTTTCTTACTAGGACAAGTCTTAGGTTTTAAGACATAAAACTAGAGTGTCCTACAGGAGGCTGTTCTAAATCCAAGAGTGGTTTTGGAGAACATTCAGAGTGCCCTATAGGAGGATAGGGTGTCCTACAAAGGAGGAAGTCTAGAAGGCTGTCAAGAAGAGTCCTAATCAAGCAAGCAACTAAAGTAAGAATTCTTTCTTGGGTCAATTCCTATATGGATCACCGTTAGAGGGCTTGCACTTGTGAGCCTAGTGGAAAGGAGTAGAAAATATCATTCCAGGTATTCTTCATAACCCTTATTAGTGACTTATTAGTTATAAATGAATAAGGGGATCTTGGGTTAAGGTTTCTAGCCGATAAGGGTTTATCATGTATAAATTTTTGAATTCCAGTGTTCATTTATGCTATAAGACCTTTAAGAACCCATCAGTGGTATCAGAGCAACCCTTAATTCATTCAATTTATTGTCATTTGTATGATCAAATGCTTATTAGATAGCTAGTTTAATCATAGGTTTTGATGCATGCCATTAATTAGGGTTCGGTGGAATGCTATATGGTTATGTAAGATAATCTTAATATGATATTATGCATATTGATATTTAAATGCATCTTAGTAACATGTCTTATCTTAGTAACTACTTTGGATTAGGTTAGTCAACATGGCCGTCCGGTCATAGGAGTTAAGTAGGGTTTAAAGGCCCTCTCTTCCCATTCAATGGGGTCTCCTATGGCATGTAGAGGTGCTGTTGTGGCCATATCCCATGAATAAGTAAGGTAAATGGAGTATTGTATAATCATGCTATGATTTGCATATTAAGATAAATATGTTTGTTGGATAATCATACTATGCATATGTTGGATTGATATTCTATTGTTATACTTGTTATAAACATGATAACATGATTATTTAGGATGTGTATGAGACCATCAAAGCGCTCATAAAAATTATATTTAGTCATCGTATTAACTTAATCGTGTGTAAAATTGATTAGGGTTTGATCAGCCAGTTAGTGTCTAAGCAAGTGATTCTGGGAAGGTAAAGGAAATGAGGTTTTTTAATTAGTTCCGTTATCTAACTTGGCCAATTCAATCGGTGTCTAAGAAAAGCAATGGGGGGACTCCCTCACCCCTTCCACTTACCTGAACAATTTGGTCATATCAAACCTTAACTTGGGAATGCTAATTGATTAAGTATATTATAATTGGCCTTCCTTCATGCTAAGCCAAATTAATATCAAAACTATAGTAGATTTGTTGTGTAACACAAGGCCTACTCTAGGATTTGATATAAAATTTGTCTTTGTGCACTTAGTGCTTTATGGCATGTTTGAAAATTGTTGCTTTGTTGTGTAACACAAGGACAACATTATTCCATCATGGCTATATAGAAATGAAGGGTCTGACTAAACTAAAACATTATAATTTGTTGTGTAACACAAGACTATAAGTGTCTTATAGGCAGTTTATTTGTTGAGAATTGCATGGGTTGCAATTGGAAAGGAAGTCCTACCTTTGAACTCATGAGTGTTTGTTGTATCACACAAGGCACTCATGAGGAATTGGGATCTCAACCCCACTAAGGAAACCAGTAAGGTTTCTTGCTTACCATAGATTGAGGATTATAGTATTCGAATAAAATAGTGGGAGACATAATTAGATATAAACTCCTTATCTAGTTATGAATGTCATCTTGAGTGGTCTACTTATATTGTTCTTTAATTAAATATGAAGTATATATTATGGCTTCAAATTTGTCACTGCGGGGCATCTTAGATGCCAACAAGTTAATCGATCCCAATTATCTAGACTGGTTGAGGAACGTGAGAATAGTTGACTCAGGAAAAACTTTCTTATATTATGGATTCTTCGGATCCTGAACCGATCGGAGAAGATACATCCGAGGAGAAAATTGTCACACACAAAATGTGACAAAATGACAGTACAACTATCAGGTGCATCGTGTTAGCCTCGATGAGCAATGAGCTTTAGAGGCAACATGAAGAAATGGAACCTCGGTCCATATTGCTCAACTTAAAAGAGTTATATAGAGAGCAAAGTAGGGATGCTCGATATGAGATATCGAAGCAGTTGTTCCATGCACGAATGAGTGAGGGTCATCTATACAAACCTATGTAATAAAAATGATTGACTTAATCACTTGATTAGATCAATTAGGGTTTGTGATGGATGGTGAACTCAATCAGGATTTAATCTTGCAATCACTCCGAGATTCCTTCACTCAGTTTGTTCTTAATTATCACATGAACAAACTGAATATATATTTTATTGAACTGCTGAATATGTTGAAGACAACAGAAAGCCATTCAAAAGGTGATAAGGCTCATCTTCTTCTCATCAATGGGAAGAAGAAACAGGCAAATAAAAAGGGTTTGAAAAGAAAGTTCAACCCTAAAAGGAGATCTAGAAGAAGAAGAAAGCCAAGAAGGCGGTTAATGATGGAGCCTGTTTCCACTGCGGTAAGCAAGGGCATTAGAAAAAGAATTGCAAGACATATCTTGCAAGTATGAAGCCGGATTAAGTGGAGCATCTAAAGGTTTGTACATGATACAAACTAATTTATCATTGAGTGCTTTCATTTATAATTCATATGATTGGATCTGCATTTGGGTCTCATATCTGTAAATATTTACAGGGACTCCACAGAATTAGAAGTCTGAAGAAAGGTGACTTCAAATTATATGGCGCAAGTGGAAAATCCATGTGTGCTAAAGCTGTGAGCACCTATCTTCTATTATTACTTTTGGACAATATTTTAAAATTGGAAGAATGTTACTATGTCCCAGATATTGTAAGAAATATTATATCAATACCCTTGTTATACAACAAGGATTTGAGATAAATGTAAAGAGCAGTGGCTGCTCTATTTTTCATTGCAATAAAATGTTTGGACATGGTTATTTATTTTATAAATGGTCTTCTGACCTTAGAACTCAATGATGAAATACAACTTGTTGATGACAAGAAGAGAAATAGAGATAATGTCAATGTCACTTTTCTCTGGCACTGCCGGTTAGGTCAAATTAGTAAGTCAAGGATAAACAAGTTGGTCAAAAATAATTACTTTGACCCTTATGATTTTCAATCATTATGAACTTGTGAGTCTTGCCTCAAAGGAAATATGACCAAGTCTCCATTCACTGGACATGGGGATAGGATAACTGAGTTATTAGGTCTTGTGCATACTGATATGTGTAGACCTATGACAACTCAAGCCAAAGATGGATATTCTTACTTCATCACCTTTATTGATGACTTATCTTGGTTTGGACATATATATCTAATGAAACACAAGTCTGAAGCCTTTGATAAGTTTAAAGAATATCAAAGTATGGTTGAAAAATAAACTAGACATAGTATTAAAACTCTTTGTTATGATCGAGGAGGTGAACACTTATCTGGTGAGTTTCTAAACCATCTCAAGGACAAAGGCATAATCTCTGAATGGACCCCATCTTATACACCCCAATTAAATGGTGTGGCAAAAAGGAGAAATCACACCTAGTTAGATATGGTGAGGTCCATGATGAGCTTCACAGATCTTCCCATTTCCTTCTGGGGACATGCCTTGGAGACTGCTGCCTATATTTTGAACAGGGTACCATCTAAGTTAGTGATTAGCACTCCATATGAGTTATGGAATGGCAAAAGACCAAATCTTAAGTACTTAAAGATTTGGGGTTACTATGCTTATGTCAAGAATAATTTTGGACATAAGTTAAATGCTAGGACTGATAAATGTAGGTTCGTTGGTTATCTTAAAGAGGGTGTTGGATACCTCTTTTATAATACTATCGAATAAAAGGTATTTGTCAGTAGACATGCTACATTCTTGGAGCAAGAATTCATCCAATAAAGAAGTAATGAATCTACACTTGAATTAAGTGAAGAACAGAACCAACAAGCTACTGAGTCTTCAAGTGAAATTCCTTATCCAGAAGTTCTTGTAGACCAAGAATAGCCATAATACACACCTCCTCTTCGAAGGTCAGAGAGGGTGCGGGGAGCACCTCTTAGATATGGCTTTGTCATCAGGGATGACAATGAAGCCAGTATCATTCAGGATAATGATCCTGTGACCTATTCGAAAGCTATCGAGAGAAAAGACTCCAACAAATGGCTGAGTGCCATGAAGTCTGAAATGGACTCCATGTATTCCAATCAGGTTTGAACCTTGGTAGATCCACCTGAAGGAATTAACCCAATAGGGTATAAATGGGTCTTCAAGAAGAAGATAGGAGCAGATGGTCAACTAGAACCTACAAGGCTAGGCTGGTAGCAAAAGGTTTTAGACAAAAACATGGCATTGACTATGATGAAACCATTTCACTAGTAGTCATGCTCAAGTTCATTCAGATATTGCTTACTATAGCAATATATCATGATTATGAAATCTGGTAGATGGACATCAAGACTACTTTCCTTAATGGAAATCTTGAGGAAGAAGTCTATATGACACAGCCAGAAGGTTTTGTCTCAAGTAGGAGACCAAACCAAGTATGCAAGCTAAAGAAGACCATTTATGGACTAAAACAAGCATCGAAGAGTTGGAACATCCGTTTTGATGAAATAATCAAGGAATTTGGTTTTGTCAGGAATGTGGATAAATCATGTGTGTATAAGAAGACAAGTGGGAGTGCACTTGTTTTCTTGGTTTTGTATGTTGATGACATACTGATCATTGGGAATGACATCCCAATGTTACAATCAGTTAAAACTTGGCTAACATCAATGTTTTCCATGAAGGATTTGGGAGAGGCATTCTATATGCTAGGTATAAAGATCTATAAAGATATATCTAAAAGGAT
The DNA here is from genome assembly GCA_021397845.1 of Areca catechu. Taxonomy (NCBI): domain Eukaryota; kingdom Viridiplantae; phylum Streptophyta; class Magnoliopsida; order Arecales; family Arecaceae; genus Areca; species Areca catechu. The sequence continues at coordinate 140,010,058 of CM038053.1, read as the reverse complement.
GCTAGGCTTATCGCAGTCCAGGTACATTGACTTAGTGTTGAAGAGATTCAACATGGATGTAAGTAAAAGGGGTTACTTACCTATGAGTCAAGGCATACATCTCTCTAAGAAAATGTCTCCTAAGATATTAGAAGAAAGAGGAAGGATGGCTATGATTCCTTATGCTTCAGCTATATACTATGTACCAGAACTGATGTTGTTTATGCCTTAGGCATAGTAAGTAGGTTCCAGGCAGATCTAGGTGAGGATCATTGGAAAGCTGTGAAAAATATTTTTAAGTATCTTAGAAGGACTAAAGATATTTTTCTTATATATGGAGGATCAAAGTTGAAACTAGAAGGATGCATGGTTCTAGTTTTCAATCAGATCTAGCTGATAGCAAATCAATATCCGGGAATGTCTTCACCCGATAAGGTGGTGCAGTAAGTTAGAAGAGTACATAGTAGCCAACCGTAGCTGACTGAGTCATTGAGACAGAATACATAGCTGTAAGTGAAGCCGCAAAAGAAGCTATCTAGATAAAAAAATTTATCATGGAATTGGGCGTGGTTCCTGAAATCAACAGCCAGTGCTGTTATACTTGACAACACTGGAGCTGTAGCACAAGCAAAGGAACCAAGGTCTCATCATAAGTCCAAGCACATCCTAAGATGTTTCCATCTAGTTCGGAAAATCATAAAAGGACAAGATGTTATTATCGAACGAGTGGATACTAAAAACAATCTAGCAGACCCATTCACTAAAGCACTACCTCAGCAGCAATTTGATCGTCACTTAGATTATATGGGCATAAAGTACAAGGACGATTAGCTTTAGTGCAAGTGGGAGATTGAAAGAAAAGTGCCCTAAAAGCCAATCTTATGTAAGGGCATTTTTGTAATCTTCCAACTCATGTATGATATTTAATATATTAATAAAGGCATATAGTTTCATCATATTGCTGTGTCTTACTTAAAGATTATGATGAACCCCATAGGTTAAGGCAAATGAAATTAGGGTTATGATGGAAATCATAACAATGAGACCTAAGTTCCTATAAACCCTAATCTAAAATATTCCTAGTAGATGGACCGTCAGTTCAGGGATCGATAAGTCTAAAAAGACTAGCTTATCCTATATATGCTTTGTTAAGATGGTGGTTGGTCTCATAGCCACTTATATAGAGACACTAATACAAGGATAAGGGTGCTCATTAGGGTATGAGTTCACTGAACTAATCGGCTTCGGGACTATCTTATGAAAGTCTTACTACTTGTCAAAAGATAGATCTCAAAGTATGAGTTGTGCATATGATCTTTAGACTTGAGATTACCATGGTTCCTTATGCACACTAAGCCATGTTTTGGTTCATACTCATTCATGATAGTAAGTCATGTATGTGGGTTCTCGGATATGGTGGAAGGTGTATAAAGGATATGAGTGGACCAACAAGGAATCGATCATTCCTAATAAGAGGAATTATTATCCCAAGTGATCTCTTTGATTGATGACTCAAGGAGTCTTTGATCAAAGCATGATGAGATTAGAATTGGTTTCTAATCAGTCATCAGCTGAGTCTTTATTATAAAATAGAGATTCGAAATAACTAAGTGCTAGGGTTTGGACATTTATCCATACCCATCACTTAATCGGGATAATGAGAGATCGAAAGATTGAATTGCATGATAACTTTCTACTGAAGGGTATTTTAATACTTTCAACCAAATTTCTCATCTTTCAGATAGGTATGACACATTGCTAGACATCAATCATGTCTTGTAGGTATTCATGAATCAATTAGATTGGTTTCATGAGTCAATTCAATGGATAGTTCGAATTGGCAATTTTGGTCAGCTCAATTTAACCTAATTAGGTTAATCGGGTTCAATCGGTTCGAATCGGCCTGAACCTAGACCTACGACTGGCTAGATATGGAATCCAAAGGATCACACATGTTAGGGAGTTGACCAAGGAAGTCATTCATATTTAATTAGGGTCATGGGATCCTAATTGGTTAGCTAGATTGCACACTAGCATGTGTAGCTAACCTAATTCCTAACCCAAGTCATTTTGGGTCTAGTTGCTTGCTAAATTGATCAACCAATTTAAAGGAGACTTAAATTGGGACATGTCTTAATTAAGGCAGCCTATGTCAGATTTTATCAGACTTATTTTGGACATTTGCTGCCACTTGGACAAGAGTCTAAGTCGGTTGGGGTGCTTGGGAGCAAGGTTGCATGTGACAATGAGAAGAGGGAACAGAAAGAACCAAGAGTCCTTCTACAGATGAATCTCTCTAGCTGAAATCATCTGGACTCCTCTTAGCACACATCCCCATGCCTTATAGGACTTATTGACCGGTCAAAACATTTTTGAATTAGCATGGAGGTTGAATGAAGGGTGCACGTGCATGAAGAGTCGCAACTCTTCATGTGGCACGCGATCTGAGGCAAAGTCCTTCTATTGTCAAGACTCTTCATTATCTCCGATGCTTGGGAATTGAATAGATGCCTCTTGGCTTTCTAGAGACCGGTACTTGCCATGTGGCAAGTGGGAAATAATCCAAGAAAGGGAATGGATGCAGATATGGCCCTTGCCGCATGAACTTGCATATCGAATATGTTTTTTCAAACCAAATCACTTCTCTTTGATCTTAAAAAATCATATCTGATAAGTCAATGGCTGGTCATATCATACGCCCCTCTTAAAAGTATAAATAAGGGGCAGTGTTCTGAGTTTCAGAGAAGAATTCCATCGGAGTTTTATTCTGAGTGTCTCTCTCCCTTCCTCTTCCTTAAGACAAAACTTGTCTTCTTAAGACAAGGTTTTTTCTTACTAGGACAAGTTTTTGGTTTTAAGACATAAGCCTGGAGTGTCCTACAAGAGAGCTATCCTAAATCCAAGAGTGGTTTTGGAGAGCATTCATAGTGCCCTACAGGAGGGTAGGGTGTCCTACAAAGGAGGAAGTCCAAAACGCTGTCAAGAAGAGTCCTAGTCAAGCAAGCAACTAAAGTAGGAATTCTTTCTTGGGACAATTCTTGTGTGGATCACTGTTGGAGGGATTGCACTTGTGAGCCTAGTGGAAAGGAGTGGAAAACATCATTCCAGGTATTCTTCATAACCCTTATTAGTGATTTATTAGTTGTACATGAATGAGGGGATCTTGGGATTAGGGTTTCTAGCTGATAAGGGTTTTTCATGTGTAAATTTTTGGAATCCAGTGTTCATTTATGCTAGAAGACCCTTAAGTAACCCATCACCTGCCTCCTTCTTGGCCGCCCCTTCCACCTTCACCTAGGCTGCCACATCTCATCCTCCATCAAACCCTCACTGCTAGGCCTTCTCTCCTCACTCCAAGATGCCCACTTCAAGCAGCCAGGTATCCATCACATCTCCAAGGTCGCCACCACCAAGTAGCCCCTGGTGTCCAACATCAATCCAGGCCTCGATCAGCCTCCAGCAACTCTTTTGATCTTCTCCACCTCTAACTCCATGTTTCTTATTTTTTTCATAATCTTTTACCCTAAGCCCTGACGTGTGCATGATCCCTTCGATGAAACTGTCCAAGGAATAGGCCTTCCTTCCTTGTCCTCGAATCAAACTAATAAAAAGCCGGCGGATCCATGGGAACGTGACCGGGTTATCTAGGTGCCGATCTAAGAGGAGCGATCTCATCTACAATAACAAGACATCATTGCCTGGTATGTTAAACCCGATTCCCGCCTTTCTTTGTCTAATTTTTTTGAAGGAGAATATATACCTAATAGGATTTCTTAATCCTAGGATCCATTCTTCTTTATTCCTTTGATGGTGTCTAGCATATGGGTAGGATTCTAACTGTTGCATAAAACCCTAACATAGTCTTAGATATTTTCAGGAACTAAACTAAAATTAAAATCAAAAAATAATTGTTTTTATTAATCTGGTTTGTCTTCATGTTCATCCCTTACATGTCATCCATCATTAGTTAGAGTCCGTCCCTCATCAAATAGTCATTAGTGGTCCAGGTTCCCTCCTCCTACTGCTCCCCCTTCTAGTCCTCCAGTTCCTTCTTTTAGTTTGACCGGTCCCTTCGGCGTCGCCTTGGTGATGATCGGAGAGGACCTTTTATGGCTCTGGGAGATAGATGAAATCCTAGACTCTGTCCGACTCGCAGTTCTGGGGCCGAGGGTGTGGGTCACCTCCGATGGCCTGAGCCGAATAGCTCTGTACGATGACTTCTTTCTCGGGGCTTTTCGTCTTCCTCTACATCCTTTCTTCCTTTCTTTCCTTAACAATTTTTATCTAGTTCTGGCCTAGCTTACTCCCAATATCGTTAGGGTCATCTCATGCCTAATTTCAATGTGTTTAGTTCTTGAATGCTGAACAGGATTTTTTGTCAAATTAATAGCACTTATATTATCACATTTGATTGGAATTTTAGATTGTGAAACACCAAAGTCTTCTAGATGTTATTTAATCCATAACACTTGAGCACAACAACTACCAGCAGCAACGTACTCGGCCTCAGTAGTGGACAATGCTATGGAGTTTTGCTTCTTACAGTGCCATGAAATTAAATTCAACACTAGAAATTGGCATGTACCACTAGTGCTCTTTCTATCAATTTTAAAACCAGCATAGTCAGCATCAAAAAAACTAATTAAATTCAAAGATGATTCTTTAGAATACCAAAGACCTAAATTGCTTGTACCTTTCAAATATTTAAAAAAAATTTTAACAGCAAGCATATATATTTCTTTAGGATTACATTGAAATCTAGCACATACACATACACTGTACAAGATATTAGGTCTACTGGCTATAAGATATAGTAGGGATCCGATCATACCTCTATATAGCTTTTGATCAATAATGGATCTACTTTCATCTTTGTCTAGCCTGCAGGTGGTGAATTATTTTGAGTTGGTTTGCATGAAACATGTAAGAGAGTTGGTGAGAGTTTTTTTTTTTTTTTTGAGTCCAATTGTAAAAATCCTTAAGAAAAATACTCGAGCCGACCCAGCATGTTGAAGAGCCGACTCTTCCTAGTGGCATGCAGCAAGGATTATGGTATGCAGCAATCCGAGCTGACTTGAAGGTTACTGAGTTGACTCCAGTGAATCCGAGTAGACTGGAATATGTCCGAGCCGACTCTTCCAAAGTCCAGTTTTTGAAGATTTCTGAGAACAACCAGGCAAGCCGACCCGAACCAAAAAGAGCCAACTCTACCTGACCTAATTTTGAAGACCTGAGAAAGCTAGCTGACCTGAACTGCAATGACCCGACTCTTCCTGAGTAATGATTGCAGAACCTGAGAAGAAGATCCGATCAAAGATCAAAGAGCCGACTCCTCGAGTTCAAGTTTTTCAAAGATATAAGTTCGAGCCAACCCGAGCTACAAAGAGCCGACTCGTCTAGAGTGAAGTTTTGCGCCCTGAGACAAAGAGCCGACTGCACTGAAAATTTGTCGACTCGACCTATCGACTCGAAAGAATCCGAGCCGACTAGAACATCGCTTTCAGGTATCCAATGGCTAGTCCAGAATTTATTTTTAAATGCCAAAAACTGCTCCAACAGTCACAAACCACTTTTCAATGGTCTACAATAACTAGAATTGCCTTGGAGTGATGGAAGACCTTATATTTAAAGGATTTGAACTTCCTTGAAGCAACAATTAGAGAATTCTTCAAAGTTTTGATAGCTACATTGAATATCCTACCTACCAACAAGAAAGAGAGTACAAGAGCATTCAAGCAAGCCTTCAAGTCTTCACCAACTCTGATATGAAGCTTGAAGAAATTTTGGAAGAAGCCACTAAAGCAATTAAAACTCATTCAAGTGCATTCAAGCGGACTTCTATCAAGCTGCGCCGGCAACTATCTGACAAATTGAGTTTATCATTTTTGTTGCATTTATTTCAATCATCTTACTGAATTGTTGGGTTATTGGTGGCCCGGTTTAAAAACCAAATAGGTTATTGGTGAGCCTTGATAAAAACCAAGTATTGGGTTCTTGGTGATTCTAGTAAAACCAAGTTAGGTTTCTTTGGTGAGCTTGTTCAAAACCAAATGGTGTTAGGTTTTTTTTGGTGATCCAGTTAAAATCAAAGTGTAAAGATTTTGGATTGTGATCCTGCAAAATAATCCTACTGTATTCGGGTGTGAATATAGTGGAAATTCCAAGTGGTATCTTGGATAGAGGACGTAAGAGCTGGGTTGCTCCGAACCACTATAAATTTTATGTGTTTGTGCTGTAATTTTTTATTCTTACTTAGCTTCTACAATTTACTACTCTATCACAGCACCTACCATTTGCAAGAAATTTTTAAGTGCACATTAGTTGCCTTAATTTTTAAATTCCCAATTCACCCCCTCTTGGATAGCCACCTGGGCAACAACTAGTATCAGAGCAGTGTCTCTGAATACATAAGAGTAAAGATCGATGGCTCATCTAATGAATACGTCCTTGGTGGAAGGCCAATCAACTAATAGACCTCCACTCTTCACTAGCACAAATTATGCATACTGGAAAGCTAGAATAAAAATTTATATTCAAGCAATTGATTTTCAGTTGTGGAAGGTCATTCTAAAGGGTCCTTACATTCTCATGGTTAAAATTGATGGAATGGAGGTTCCAAAACCTGAAGAGGACTGGGATGAATATGACATGAAAATGGGTGAGTTAAATGCCAAAGCAATGAATATGTTATATTATGCTTTGCATAGTAATGAGTTTAATCAAATTTCATTTGCTCTTCTGCAAAGCAGATTTGGGATAAACTCGAAGTGACCCATGAAGGAGCTTCTCAAGTGAAGTCTTTTAAAATTAATCTTCTTGTGCATAGTTACGAATTATTCAAAATAGAACCTAATGAAACAATCTCTGCCATGTTTTCACCTTTCATTGATATTATTAATGGCTTAAAAAGTCTTGGCAGGGTATATTCTAATGCAGATCTTGTACAAAAGATTCTAAGATCTATTCCGGACAAATGGGATCCGAAAGTGATAGCCATCCAGGAAGCAAAAGATTTGAACACCTTATTGCTGGATGAACTACTAGGATCTCTCATCGCACATGAACTGACCATGTAGCACTGAACTGAAGATGATCAAAAGAAAAAAAAACTATTGCCTTCAAAGCTGCTATGGATTCTAGAAAAGATGAAGAATCGAAAGAAAATTGCTCCTCTTCTGAAAGCGACATAGAAGATGAAGATGTTGCCATGGTCGTTAGGAAATTCAGAAGGTTCTTGGGAAGAAGAAAAGGAAGACATTTTAGAAAATTTTACAAGAACAAAGAATTCAGTAAGGAGAAGGACAAGGAAAATGAAAAAGAGAAAGAAGTGCCCACCTGCTATGAATGCAAAAAACCAGGGCACATTCAACCAGATTATCCTTTATTGAAGAAGGGTTTCAAGAAAAAGAAAAAAAAAAGCTATGGTAGCGACGTGGAGCGACAGCGAAGCGTCCTCATCAACTGAAAAAGAAGAGACCACGAAATCTATGAACTTATATTTGATGGATCTTGAAAGTGAGGTATCATCCCCTGAGCTTCAAACTGAATTTACATATGATGAATTGAATTCTGCATTTCATGATTTACTTATTGAATTCAAGAAAGCTTGGGTTAAAATTAAATCCTTGAAGAAACAAAATGATGTTTTATTAAAAGACAATGATGAAATTTCTTAAAAGAATAACATTTTGCAAAAAGAATTGAATATCATGTCTGATAATGTTATCATTTTGAATAATGAGAAAAATGCTTTGAATGAGACAAACAAAGTTTTATTTGTCGAAAATATTGATTTGAAAAAGGAGGTTGAAAAGAATAAGCCTTTAGTAGAAAAACTTACTTTGAGATCTAACAAACTTGAGCTAATTTTGAAAGAATAAAAAGATTCAAAAAGTAAAGCTAGAATTGGATTTAATGCCTTAAATTCTAAAGAAATTTCAGCAACAAAATTTGTATCTTCAAAAGCTTTCAAATGCAAAATTTCAAAAAGCTTTTCCATTGAAATCTATTTCAAATGGCTTGAAGTATGTTCTAAAATATTCTATTCAAAAATCTTTTAAACCAAATATTTCTGTTTCTGTACCTTTTAAAGCTTCAAAGTATGCATCATTCAAAAATGACAAAATTATTTGTTATGCATGTCATAGATTTGGACATAAATCTCATCAATGCAATTCCTTGTAAAATTTCATGATTGATGTATTGAAATATAGAACCGTTTGGGTTCCAAAGGGAACCAATTTTGCTAACCTGAAAGGATCCAAGTTAGCTTGGGAACCTAAAATCACTCCTTGACTATTTTGCAGGACTATCTTGCAGCCCATAATTAAAGAAAAGATGGTATCTTGATAGTGGATGTTCAAGGCATATGACGAGTGACAAAGATCAGTTCATTACCTTACAAATGAAAGGAGGATTGGTTACTTTTGGAGATAATGGCAAGGAAAAAATAATCGAAATCGGTAAGATCAAAATAACTCCCTGTACTTTTATTGAAGATGTATTGCTAGTAGATAAATTGAAGCATAATTTATTAAGTATCAGTCAACTTTGTGATAAAGGCTTCAAGGTTATCTTTGAATCATTTATGTATAGTAACTAATTCTATTGATTCTAGCAATAAATTCATTGGTCATAGGCTTGGAAACATCTATGTGGTAGATCTAAATGATCCAGCCATGACCAGTAGTTCCAGTCTAGTAGCAATGAATGCTAAGATCAAGGAGTCATGTTTATTATGGCATAGACGATCAGGTCATGCAAGCATGCATACAATTGCTAAATTAATCTCAAAGAATCTAGTTAGAGGTTTGCCACATTTTAAAGTTGATCTTGATTATATATGTGATGCTTGTCAATTAGATAAACAAACTAGGGAGAGTTTTAAATCAAAAAATATTATTTCAACAACTAGACCCCTTGAGCTACTTCACATGGACTTATTTGGACTAATTAGGACCACAACAAGCCTAGGAGGTATGAAATATGGCCTTGTGATTGTAGATGACTTTTCTAGATTTACATGGATATTATTTATTGCACATAAGGATGAAATTTTTGATGTATTTCAAAAATTTTATAAGAAAGTTTCAAATAAGAAAAATCTTTCTGTTATTTCTATAAGAAGTGATCATGGAACTGAATTTCAAAATCAATTTTTTGATGAATATTACACTGAGCACGGCATTGATCACAACTTCTCCGCTCCTAGAACACCTCAATAAAATGGTGTTGTAGAGAGAAAGAATAGAACTTTGGAAGAAATGGCCCGAACCATGTTGTGTGAAGATAATCTTCCAAGGTACTTTTGGATAGAAATGGTGAACACTGCCTGTTATATATTAAACCGAGTTTTAATTTAACCAATTTCAAAGAAAACCCCCTATGAGCTTTGGAATGGAAGAAAATCAAATATTAACTATTTTCATATTTTTGGATGTAAATGCTTTGTGTTGAACAATGGGAAAGAAAACCTAGGAAAGTTTGAAGCAAAATCTGATGAATCTATATTCCTTGGTTATTCACTACATAGCAAAGAATATAGAGTGTTTAATAAGAGGACTCTTACTATAGAAGAGTCAATTCATGTTGTTTTTGATGAAGCTAACCCCTCACCATCTTGAAAAGATGAGTGCATAGAAAATGATGCAGGAACACTACAAAAGGAAATGAAAGATCTAAGCATTCAAGAAAAGCCAACGCAAAATGGAAGTGAAATGGTAAGCAAGGATATACTGATTTACCAAAGGAACAGAGGTATGTAACTTCACATCCTAAAAATTTAATTATTGGTGATCCTTTTCATGGTGTTAGGACTAGGTCAGCACATAGAGATGTACATGACTACCTAGCCTTTGTCTCACAAATTGAACCACAATTTAGAAGAGGCTGAAACTGATCATAACTGGATGATGGCCATGCATGATGAATTAAACCAGTTTGAAAGGAATAATGTTTGGACACTAGTTAGTAGACCTACAGACCACCCAATCATAGGAACCAAATGGGTCTATAGGAACAAACTAGATGAGATGATAAGGTTATAAGAAATAAAGCAAGGTTGGTAGCAAAAGAGTAGATTACTTCTTGCATTTGCTTGCTACATGAATTTTAAACTCTTTCAAATGGATGTCAAAAGTGCTTTTCTAAATGGATTTATTTCTGAACAAGTTTTTGTAGAACAGCCATCAGGTTTTGAAAATCATGCTTTTCCAAATCATGTGTTTAAATTAAACAAAGCTTTATATGGTTTGAAACAAGCACCTAGGACCTGGTATGATAGACTAAGCAAATTTTTACTTGAAAATGATTTCAAGAAAGGAAATGTTGACAAAACTCTTTTTATTAAAAACAAAGAGAATGATATGCTAGTTGTACAAATCTATGTTGATGACATTATATTTGGTGCAACTAATGAAAATCTTTATGGAGAATTTGCTGAGTTGATGCAGGGTGAGTTTGAAATGAGCCTTATGACTGAACTTAACTACTTCCTTGGATTGCAAGTCAAACAAATAGGCATACATACACAGAAGTAACCCTTTTTACATAATTTTTTATTAGCTTTTTCATTAGGTTCTTCTTTATAGAAAAACATTACAACACAACTCAAACAAGAAACAAGATGTAGGAGTTGAAGTTTAATTAACTCATCCTACAAAAACTTGTAACACACTTGAAGAGTTGTTAGAAATAAATGTACATGCTCCAATATTTGGTTATCATCAAAATCACTTATGGGGTCAATAGTTAGAGAAACATAGGATGCTTCAATAAAGGGTAGGAAGTAAGAAGTGGATTCCGGGTTAGCATGGAAATTAGAAGAGGTTTCAAAGAATAGCCCTAGGCTAATGGGGTCTACCTTAAGGTTTGGATACTGAGTTATATCTACGGGCACTAAAAGGTCCAAGGGATAGAAGGATGGGTCATCAATTTTAGGGAAAAGATTCTTAACTGGGATTGGGGAAGGGGACTTTTCCTAAGGGTACTGAATTGAAAAGACTATGTCCTCACTAATTTTTTCTTGCTCTCGAATTTCAGGACTAGGTTCTATAACTTGACTCTCTTTTAGGGTCTCCTCAAGTAAAGCCATTGTCATATCAGTTTCATGGCTCTCTTCCTCCAACTACTCATCATTTTCATCCACTAAATCCATTCCAACTTCATACACTTCTTCCTCATACTCATTAGTGGACTCAGGATCTTTCTCTAATTGTCCTTCCATTATAGTTTTAGTCTGGGTGTGGTCAGGGTCAACTAATTCTAGGTTGGCTTCAGTCTGGGTATGGTCAGGGTCAACTAACTTTAGGTTGACTTAAGCCTGGATATGGTCAAGGTCAATGAACTCTGGGTCTATCACATATACCTCCTCTTTAATGTTATCCTAGTAAACCAATGGGATACTAGGGGTGGGTTGGCTACGAGGAACCTGAATAATACCTGGATTTTGACATGGGCACTAATCCTAGTGGGTTCAGGTTGACTAAGAAAAAGTAGACTAATATTAGTCTCAGATCTATGGGTTATGGGTCTCTTGGGCTCATAGGAATTGGATTCATAGGATCTAGGTTCATAGGATCTAGGTTCATAGGATTTGGGTTCATAGGGTCTGGGTTCATAGGATCTCTGATGGTAGGGTGCAGGAAGGTACTTCTCCCTAAGTTTGCTTTTCATGGCTCTCCAGGTAGTTATGGGTATTTCTCCACTTTGTCTAGTCATTCTTTCAACCTTGTCCCAATAGATTCTAGCCTGATGAACTAACTTAAGTTTAGCAAACTTAAACTTTCTTTTATCATATATTAGTTCCCTCTCAAAATACCGATCCATACCTTCTTCCCAATCAAGATAATCTTGAAGATCGAGATCGCCACGAAAAGTGGGTGCTTCTAACCTAATGTTCCTAATGGATTTCTCATCTTGGTCCATGAAATCATAATTGGGTCTCCTTGCACTAAGATCCTAGCTTGGGTCATGATGTGGGGTTATCCTAGGATTGGGTTCCTAGGTTGGGTCAGGGTGTGGGGGTCTCATAAGATTGGGTCATGGTGTGGGGGTCTCCTAGGATTGGATTCCCAGATTGGGTCATGGTGTGGGGGTCTCCTAGGGTTGGGAGGTGTGGGACGAGGTGTCTCTAGTTTAGGCTTAGCACGAGTCCTACGGGTTCTCTTTAGGAATCCTAACTGATCTCCCATTCGATAAAACCTATGGCTCATTTGATCATACTTATGGTTCATTTGGTCATACATATGGTTCATTTGGGCTAGTTGCTCAGTAATGGCCCTCAGTTGGGTGCCTAGATCGAGGTCCATAGTTAAGTTGGGTTGGGGTTTAAGGCAACTGGTATTAGGCTCCTAATCTAGGGGTCAAGCAACAAGAACACAAGAGTTATGCGTTCTAGGGTTTGCTAGACCTAGAGCCCAAGTAGAGTGAGTCAACTCAACTTACACCCAACTCAATAATTAATCCTTCCAATAGCTAGGTAAGAGGTGGGGTGGTGGGAGGCTCTCCTTGTTTGTCATAGGATCCTAATTAAAGAACCACCAGTCTGCTTAGGATATTTGCCTCTGGACCTCTAGCCTTAGACACCATCTTCCAGTAATAATTAGAGGATTGAGTGCACTAGTTTTCTTACAAGACTCGAACCCGACCTATTGGTCTCCCCAAATCAATTAAGTTTCTACCTGATTTTAGTTAGCCATGGGCTCGAATGCAGGGTGGTTATTGATAAAAAAATGCCCTAAGAGCCAATCATTGTTTGGGCCTTTTTTTGTAAACTTCCAACTCATGCATGACATCATTACTTATAATAAAGGCATTTGATTCATCATATACTGATGTGTCATATTTTTGACTATGATGAACCCCATAGAGTAGTACAATGGAATTAGGGTTATGATAAAATAACAGTGAGACATAATTCCTATAAACCATAATCTAGAATGTTCCTAGTCATTGGACAATCGATTCAGGGATCGATGAATCCGGTAAGACTAGCTTATTCTATGTATGCTCAGTTGATGAGGGTGGTTGGTCTCATAGCCACTTGTGTAGAGATACTAATACAAGGATAAGGATGTGATGCGGAGGCAAGGGGGGTAGGGCTAGGGATGCTGGATGCCAATAAGGATGCTTATGAGGCAATGAATTTTTTTTTTTTTTGTTTTAAGGTTGATGATTTTTTTTTTTTTTTGTTATGTTTCTAGTTGTTCTTCTTTGTTGTTTAGGGTTTCGATTCCCAATCACAAGCAAAGATAAGAAATATGAAGAGCAGTAAGGAAAGCTTATGCTAGCAGTTCAAAGTCATAAAAGTAAGAACAAGAACAGGATCCTGGGATTAAGAAATCCCAATAGGACTAGCTCGACCTATAATATCTACTTAGGAGATATAGAGAAGGCAAACCTCAAACTTCTGAAGCGCCCGGTGCAGAGATCGCTCAACTCGACGGATGCGGCCTGGATGCCCGAGCAGTCGAACCCGTGGGAGCTCTGGTTTTGGGTATGGAGGTCGCAATGGCAAAGCTAACTGTCTCCAATGCTCGAGATGCCAGGGAGGACCTGTAGGCAAACAAAAGAAAGGTTAGTGGAATGTGGAGATGTACGGAAAGGAATTGAACTGGAGTTGGGAAGGGGCTTCGAGCTCGGCGTCCGGCTGGATTCCGAAGTCGAAGTTGGAGATAACTTGGGGCCTCGCACCCCGCGATGTCCTGGAAAATTAAGGAATGTGGCCTCACACCATGCGACGTCCTGGAGGACGAAGGACAGGTGGCCTCGCACTACTCGACGTCCCTGGGGACGAAGGCAATTCCACTCGTACCTAGCATAAGAGACAAGGGTTGGAGGGTGGAAGAAACTCAAATTCAATCACTCAAATTTTCATTCATTCATTCATTAGTTCTACAAAGGGAGGGATTGGGTCCTTTAAATAGGCACCCAAGGCCCTTTTGAAATTCAAAATACAAATCTCATAGTGGAGCCAAAAATTTTCCACATCCCTATTTCTTTGGCCGACCAAATATTTGGAGTTGGGCGTGGCATGAGCAAAGGCTTGGACGGGGGGATTGGTCCCTTGACTTCCTTCCTTAGCATGCTTAATTTGGGAAGAGGAGTGGGGCATGGCTTGCTTGGAGGGATGTGTTCCCTTGGGCTCTTCACGCCATCTTCTAGGAATGATTCTTGGCCGACCAAGGGAGAACTCCATGGGGCATTGCATGGTTGAGGGCTTGAAGAGGGGAGTGTGTCTTTTGACCTTCCTTCCTTGCAAGATCACTTTGGGAAGAAAACTTGGGAGGAGGCTTGCTTTGAGGCTTGGTTCCCTCAAGGATCTTCAACGCCCTCTTTAGATGGAACAAGGCGTGATGTGGGGGAGGGAAAAGGGGGATGTTGTCCAAGGCGTGTGGAAAGCAAGAGGAGGCCACTTTGTTTCCCTTCTTGGATGCCCAAGTGGCAGCTGATGTGGCGCCACGGAGGTAGCTGAGGTGGCGCCTGAGTTGGCATTATCCCAAGTAGAAGGGGTGGGTTGGCCCACCAGAACTTGAGTTGGTGAAGAAAACCAGAGTGACTTCAATTGGGCTTGGGCCCAGATCAAACTTAGACTCGAACAAATACAGGACTCAAGACCTAACTTGATCCAAATTGGCCAAGGTACAGGACTAAACAACTTTGACAAGTAATTATAACAATGTTTTTGGGCTCAAGGCCTTATTATAGGACTCATAGAAAGGGAAACCCTAATCTGAGATCCACAGAGGGTTGAGGAGCCTCTGTCGGATCCTGGTGCCCACACCAATTCTCCCAGGATGGGAGGAACTCGACCCTGTCGAGTAAGGGTTAGCTTGGCTTTGATACCTTTCCAGGATGTCGGGGTCGATGCGCTGCAAGTCCTCCCGTGTGATCCACGAGTCATTGGATTCGGGTCGGCCTTGCCATCGGACCAGGTAACGCTGGTAGCCTTTGCCCCGGGTAGTGATGGCTTGGTCATCCAGGACACGCTCGATCCGCTCTCCTCGCTCAGGTATATTTGGAGGTAGACACTCAGGTTCAGGTTCACTCTTAAAAGGGAGGTCAGGCCCAAACGGCTCACTGGGTATGTTTGCGGGTTCTCTATACTCGACTAAGTCAAAGATATTGAATGTCGAGCTTATTCCGTAATCCGGAGGTAGTTCTAGCACATAGGCGTTAGGGCCCATTCTCCTAATTGCTTTAAAGGGACCCGGCCCACGAGCATGAAGCTTCCTAACGGTTCCCGGTGGAAACCTTTCAAGCCGGAGCCTAATCATTACAAAATTTCCTATTTCAAACTCTTTGGCTCGCTTTCGGGAATCAGCCAAATTATTTTAAAATTGTATTTAATGCATAATCCTAACATGATGCAAAATGCAGTCTCAACTTATGCATCCCTACTGGAAAAAAAAAAAATTTATTGGACGCTCTAGGGCCTAGTCCTAACAGATTATGGACTCTCTAGGCTTAACCCTAGTCTGGTATGTACAAGAAAAATTATCAAGGATCCCTAACAAATGCCATAAAATGTATCAAAAGTAAATGGCAAAAGGGATGGGTTCTAATGAGTCATGTAGCCTGGTGATTTCAACGAAATGCAATCCCATGGCTCTAAAAATGTGAGACGGCTCTGGGAAGGGGAGAAAATAGGAGTCGAAGTCTTGGGCAATTGTTCTACATGTGCAAGTTCCAAGGCTAGATGGGTGTTCCTAGATGGTGGAAGGTCATTAGGAAGGTCTTTGGGAATGTTATCTTGAGAGTCCTCAAAACTGATGTCTACCTCCTCAGGTAGTTCTATAGGGACTTGTTCCTGGACCTCCTATAAGGGCAATACTTGTGAACCCTCACCATCCTCTATAATGTTCGATCCTGGCTCAATTACTCCTTCACAATCTCTAATGAGTTCAGGATCTTTTTCTTTTGGTTCCTCGATGAATTCTACCTAGGGCCCATCTACACCATATTCTACTAAACTGGATTCACAGATGTCTTCTTTCAATTCTTTATTGGGCTCAGGAGTTTCTTTCCCTAGATTTTTAATGGGTTCAACCTTAAAGTCTTCAAGGTGTTCAACAATTGGTTCAGGTTCAGTTTCAGTCGGTTCATCTATTAGTAGGGCAGGGGCGGTGCACTGACTAGGAAAATGCTCAGGTTTATGGCACCTATAGCTGTTACCTTGGGGATCGGGTCTCCCCTGGACTTCAATAACCTTACCCTTGTCCTCTCTACTGTATTGGGGTCGATTCAGACTGGGAAGACTAGGACTAGGTCAGGCTAGGCTTGGTCGACTGGGATCAGATCGGTTCAGGCTTGGTCGACTTGGGTAAGCCTGGCTATAACCTTGGGTGGATCCGGGGATACGGCTCTGGTTCCTAAAGAGCTCAGGTCTTCTATAGGCGGGAGCTCTCTGGAAATGCTCACGGAGCCTAGCGGCTTCCTCTATGGGTCCTAGTCTGGCCTCTATTTGATCAACTCTATTAATCAACTGGTTGCTTAAATGAGTCATGGATTGAGTTAGGGATTGAGTTAGGGCTCCAATGTCAGCTCGAAGTTGGTCCATGGCTTCGGTAGGGGGTGGAGAAGGTGGGTGAAAAGAGGTTCCTGATCTAGTGCACATGTAACACACACAGAACGATGCTACGGTTTGCTAGACCTAGGAGATCTCTCCAAATGTAAAGTCAAGAAGATGAACCTGAAAGCAGCAACTTGGCACCTGGCCAGGTAAGTGTAAGGTTAGTGGAGGTTCCTCTTTGCTTGCCTAGACACCAATTAGAAATTGGCCAGGTAAGCGAACCAACCCACTTCCCTTCGGGCTCTAGTCCCTGAACCACTTGCCTAGACACTAGCTACTCAAGCACACACCAACAAGCAATCTAGCTTGGCTCGGCAATTGGGTCGACCCGACTTCGTGGGTGTCCCTAGCTTACTAGAGCAGATTAAACGTCTAATTGATTTTAGTTAATGGCTAGGGTTCGATATGCCGGGTGGTGGTTTTTGGGCTAGGGACAGGTAATGAAATCCTGACCCTATGTTAATTTGACGCCCTTAAGATAAGTTATGTAAAATGAAGTACAATAATAACTAATGAAATGACTTAAAATTTTTCTTGATTTTTTGTGCCTTTTAGATAGGTGAATGCTAAACAAAATGCAGGAATTAAAACATGCAAGAAGCAAGCCAGATGGATGAATGAATCAAAAGATGAGATGCTTGCTGAAATTTTAGACCTGAGATTTTCTCAGGTAGTATTTCGACTTATAAATATTCTACAAACTGAAATAAAATCTGAGAAAATAAACAAAAATACTTTGAAATTACTGATATCTAAAAAAATAGAAATCATGAAATTTGGATGTCTCTGCAGAGAGAAACAATCCAACGATCAGACCATATACGGGCTGATCAGAGTGCAGAAAATGAAAGAAAATAAAATGCACTAGGCCAAGCCTTGCTCTGATACCAGAAATGATGCAGAGGCAAGGGGGTTAGGGCTAGGGATGCTGGATGCCAATAAGGATGCTTATGAGGCAAGGAATTTTTTTTTTTTTTTTTTTTAGGGTTGATTTTTTTTTTTTGTTATGTTTCTTGTTGTTCTTCTTTGTTGTTTAGGGTTTCGATTCCCGATCACAAGCAAAGATAAGAAATATGAAGAGCAGTAAGGGAAGCTTACGCTAGCAGTTCAAAGTCCTAAAAGTAAGAACGAGAACAGGATCCTGGGATTAAGAAACCCCGGTAGGACTAGCTCGACCTACAATATCTACTTATGAGATATAGAGAAGGAAACCTCAAACTTCTGAAGCGCCCGGTGCAGAGATCGCTCAACTCGGCGGATGCGGCCTGGATGCCTAAGTAGTCGAACCCGTGGGAGCTATGGCTTTGGATCTGGAGGTCGCGATGGCAAAGCTAACTGTCTCCAATGCTCGAGATGCCAGGGAGGACCTGTAGGCAAACAAAAGAAAGGTTAGTTGAATGTGGAGATGTAAGGAAAGAAATTGAACTGGAGTTGGGAAGGGGCTTCAAGCCCGGCGTCCGGCTGGATTCCGAAGTCGAAGTTGGAGATAACTTGGGGCCTCGTACCCCGCGACGTCCCGGAGGACGAAGGAATGTGGCCTCACACCACGCGACGTCCTGGAGGACAAAGGATTAACGACGCCCTGGGGCGACGGACAGGTGACCTCGCACCACTCAACGTCCCTGGGGATGAAGGCAATTCCACTCGAACCTAGCCTAAGAGACAAGGGTTGGAGGGTGGAAGAAACTCAAACTCAATCACTCAAATTTTCATTCATTCATTTATTAGTTCTACAAAGGGAGGGATTGGGTCCTTTAAATAGGCACCCAAGGCCCTTTTGAAATTCAAAATACAATTCTCATGGTGGCACCAAAAATTTTCCACATCCCTATTTCTTTGGCCGACCAAATATTTGGAGTTGGGCGTGGCATGAGCAAAGGCTTGGAGGGGGGGATTGGTCCCTTGACTTCCTTCCTTAGCATGCTTAATTTGGGAAGAGGAGTGGGGCATGGCTTGCTTGGAGGGATGTGTTCCCTTAGGCTCTTCACGCCATCTTCTAGGAATGATTCTTGGCCGACCAAGGGAGAACTCCATGGGGCGTTGCATGGTTGAGGGCTTGAAGAGGGAAGTATGTCTTTTGACCTTCCATACTTGCAAGATCACTTTGGGAAGAAAACTTGGGAGGAGGCTTGCTTTGAGGCTTGGTTCCCTCAAGGATCTTCAACCCCCTCTTTAGATGGAACAAGGCATGATGTGGGGGAGGGAAAAGGGGGATGTTGTCCAAGGCGTGTGGAAAGCAAGAGGAGGCCACTTTGTTTCCCTTCTTGGATGCCCAAGTGGCAGCTGATATGGCGCCACGTAGGTAGCTGAGGTGGCACCTGAGTTGGCATTATCCCAAGTAGAAGGGGTGGGTTGGCCCTTCAGAACTTGAGTTGGTGAAGAAAACCAGAGTGACTTCAATTGGGCTTGGGCCCAGACCAAACTCAGACTCGAACAAATACAGGACTCAAGACCTAGCTTGACCCAAATTGGCCAAGGTACAGGACTAAACAACTTTGACAAGAAATTATAACAATGTTTTTGGGCTCAAGGCCTTATTACAGGACTCATAGAAAGGGGAACCCTAATCTAAGATCCACAGAGGGTTGAGGAGCCTCTGTCGGATCCTAGTGGCCACACCAGTGTGCTCATTAGGTTATGAGTACACTGAACTGATCCGCACCGGGACTATCTTATGGAAGTCTTACTCATTGTTAAAAGATAGGTCCCGTAGTAGAAGTTGTGCATGTGATCTTCAGACCTGAGGTCACCATGGTTCCTTGTGCACACTAAGCCATACTTTGGTTCATACTCATTCATGGCATTGCAACATGTACAGGGTGTTCTGGGTATGGTGGAAGGTGTACGAAGGATTTGAGTGGACCACCAAGAAATTGATCAATCCTGGTAAGAGGATATGTTATCCCATGTAATCTCTTCGATGAGTGACTCAATGAATCTTTGTAAAGTGGGATGAGATTAGAAGCCATAAGAGGATATGTTATCCCATGTAATCTCTTCGATGAGTGACTCAATGAATCTTTGTAAAGTGGGATGAGATTAGAAGTGGCTTCTAATCAGTCATCAGTTGAGTCCTCATGATCGAGCTGAGATTCGATATGATTAAGTGTTAGGGTTTGACATTTATCCATACCCATCACTTAATCAGGATAATGGGAGATCAAAAGATTGAATTGCACGGTAACTTACTACTGAAGGGTATTTTGGTAATTTCTATCAAATTCCTCATCTTTCGGGTAGGCATGACACGTTGCTAGATGTTAATCTTGTCTTGTGGGTTTTCATGAACTAATTGGATTGGTTTCATGAGTCAATTCGATGTGTGATTCGAATTGGACAATTAGGTGAGCCGATTTGACCTACTTAGATCAATCAGATTCGATCAGATCGAATCGGCTCAAACTTAAACCTACTGCTGTTAGATGTGGAACCCAATGGGTCATACACAATAGAGAGTAGGCCAAGGAAGTTACTCATGATTTAATTAGGGTCATGGGATCCTAATTGGTTAGCTAGATTGCATACTAGCATATGTAGGCTAACCCAATTCCTAACCCAATTGGATTGGGTCTGGTTGCTTGCTAATTGGGCTAACCTAATTAAGGAAAATCTAAATTAGGTTGAGTCCTAAGTAGGGATAGCCAAATCAAAGCTTGATCTGATTTTATTTTGGACTTTTGGATGTTTTATTGAAGAGTCCATTTGAGTTGGAACTCTAGATGCCAAAATGACACCTTGGCATTCAAAAAGGCCTAGAAGAGTCTATATTCCTTGGATCTGAAATATTTTTATATTGATCGAAAGAGGATTTAATGCTCTTTCTTTCGACACCCATATTGCATATGCTTTGATTAGTCAAAGGTTGCATGGGGTGTAGATAAAGTTGACCACAACATAAAGAATTTCTTAGCGCCTCTTGGCGCGCGCGGGAAATGAAGGTGCACACAAAAGGACAAAAGTCCTTCTGCAGATGAAACACTTGAGTGTTTCAATTTAGTGGATGCCTTCTCATCTTATCCCATACCTCTTGGATATGTTTGACCGGTCAAGGCTTTTTGAAAGGGCGTGAAAAATGGATGGAAGCAAAAGCGCGCATGAAGAGACGCGTCTCTTCATGTGGCGCGCACCCTGAAAAGAGTCCTTCTGCTTTCAGGATTCTTCATATTCTCTGGTGTTTGGAGATTGAAGAGGCGCCTTTTGGCTTCCCAGGGACCGGTACTTGCCATATGGCAAGTCACAGATTGTCTAAGAAAATGGACGGATGCCAATATGTCTTTTGGTGCATGAGGAGACATATTGGATATGATTTTTCAGTCTTGAAAAATCATATCTGATAACCTGTTGGAGGACATATCACATGTCCCTCTTAAAACTATAAATAGGGATGGTGATATAAGTTTCAGATCTTTTTCTTTTCACCGTAAAAAGATATTCTTAGTGTTCTTCTACTTCTCTGTCCCTCCTTAATTTAGGACAAGACCTGTCTTGTTAAGACAAGGTCTTTTCTACTAGGACAAGGCTTAGTTTTAGGACATAAGCCTAAGGGATCCTAGAGGAGGGTTGTCCTAAAACCAAGAGTGGTTTAGGACTGTGTCCAGAAAGCCCTATAGTAGGACAGGGTGTCCTACAGTGGTCAAAGGTCAAAAGGCTGACAAAAGAGTCCTGTTGAAGCAAGCAACCCCGGTAGGGATTCTTCCTTGGTACCATTCTCGTGTGGATCACCGTTGGAGGGCTTGCACTTGTGAGCCTCATGGAAAATATTGGATTTCAGCGATCCAGGAATGTATTCTGACTTCATTTATGTTTTGTTGATTGGTATTGCATAAGGGGTTCATGGGAATTAGGGTTTTCTAGCCATATTAGAGTTCATGCTTAGAATTTTGTTTTGAAATTAACTTCTGCATGCTGCATGATTCCCAGCACCCTGATAGAATTCCCATCAGTTATTTTGGGCTAGGAAAAGGTGATCAAATCCTTCCCCCATCTGACATAGCAAAATTGCCCTTAAGGTGATTTAGGTATGATGCAAGCACACATACCCTAATGCAATATGAGACTAAAAATCAGAAAAACTACAGAAATTAATTTTTTTTGTGTTTTATGCAGATGGCATATTTAATTTTAGTTGATTAGTGAAAATTCAAGTCATAGAGGCTTGGGTTTAGGGGGGGTTTGATGGTTGATTAAGTTTAAACCTAATCTAAGCATGCAAAAATTTCAGCAATAAATTTTTTTTTTGGTTTTATTTTTGAAAATTTTTCTTTCTATTTTCAGAGTAGAAAAATTATCAAAAAATACAGAAATAAAAGATCTAATTGAGTGCCTAATTACTGCTAAATTTGATGCAAAACAAAAAAGGGGGTGATAAAGAAAATTCCTATGGCTTCTAACTAGTTTGCAGATTTTCAGGACAGCAGAAATTCTGGTTAGGTACTTTTATGATGTAGTTTTTTTTTTGATTTTTCTGATCTGTAAAAATTAACTAAAATTTCAAAAAAATAGAGGACTCAACGGAGATCAAGAGTTGTAGAATTCAGAGAAAAACAGTAAAAAATTAATGATAAAATAGACCTATGTTTAGACTACTAATGTAAATTTCAGCATGCAGAAATTCTGTTTTTGGTGTTTTGTTTTTTTATGATGCATGAACATGCCCTAATCCTAAGCTCTGATACCAAACATGATGGGGGTCATACCAAGGATGATGCAGGATGAACATGCTACTGAAAAACCAGACTAAAAAAAGCAGTAAATTTCAGATTTTATTGGTCTTGTTCCCGAAAAAAGGTAAAAGATGTTAGGGTTATCATGCTAGATCTAAGTTCTACCCGCACAGCAAAAATCTAACAAAATAATGAAGGAAAAAGGATCCTGGGGCTAAGAAACTCTATTAGGGACATGTTCTATCTCAAAAACTTAGATAAAGAGAGAAGGGGATTGGGTTTTCAATACCAGCAATGATTCCTTGTTGTGAAGAAGGGGTCACTCCTCTCAAATCGGTGCCTAGATGACGAAGCAGCTTTCCCACGGATCCGTCGACTTTTTATCAGATGACTTCGATGGCAAGGAGGACTTCATCCAAGGTGCGTTTCTCCCGAGGGATCCTACAAACGTCAAAGATTAGGGCTTAGGAAGATGGAAAAAATATAAAACGGAAGATTGGAGGAGAAGGAGAAGCGGGAGGATCGCCTGGCTGATCGATGGCCTAGTAGGAGATGAAGATGCCTGGCTTGATGGGGCAGCTTGGAGATGAATTTGGTGGCTTGGATGCTGGGAGAGGATGCTTAGAACTCTGAAGATGGCTGCCTGGAAGAGGAAGAGTGGGGTGGCCTAGGGTTTGGTGGAGGTTGGTGTGGGCGGCCAAGAAGAAGAAGATGAGGGGCATCCTAGATGGGAGATGAGAGGGGGTGGCCAAGATGATTGGAGATGGGGTGGCTAGGGTTTGATTAGATGATGAGAGAAGGGGGTGGCTAGGATTTGTAAGAGTGCTAGGGTTTGAAAGATAACTAGGCCTCACACCCACTCCCTCACGGAGGTCGATGTTCTTAAAGAACAAAGGCAAATATAAAAGAAAACTCAAATTTTCATTCATAAGACTTATTCATTACAAGGGAGAGGGGGTATTTATAGATTCACCTAGGTCCCTGAACTCCTAGACAAACTTAGATTACAAAACTTGAGGGCCAAGAAAACTAGTTCCTTGTGGGACTAGGATTACAAAACTTGAGGGCCAAGAAAGCTCTCTTGGGCTTGGGCAGCAACTTCATAGTCTTGGGCAGCCTCCTGGTGGGCTAGGGTGCATGAACTCCAGTGGCATGGGCTGATCTGGTGTGCCAGCATTTTTGGGCCTTAGACTGGGGTGCTGGGCTGGGGAGGGTGCCATCTGACCTTGGGCTAGAAGGGGGCGCCTAACTTGATGGGCTTGGCAGCATGAAAGGGCCCAAGCACTGGGGACTTGGGGTGCCACTGCTGGGGAAGGCCTGAGTAGGGGCCAGGTGCATGGAATCCAGTTCTAGGTGGGGGCCTGGTGAATCTCCTGGTCTGGTGACTCTTCTCGTGATGAGAATTACATGGACTCGATTTGGATTGAAAAAAGGACTAAGTAGATTCAACTGGACTCACTTGTCCCACTTTATTATAGGACTCAGACTTTATTACAGGACTCCATAGAAAAAAATTTACAAACTTTCCAACACATGACTCAGGGTCTTCATGGAACCTTGAAGTTCTTGTTTGCTCCTAATGTCCCCATCAGCCTTCTTCTTGAGAAGGCCAGCAAGAAGAAGGCCAGCCTCTATGCAGTTCTCAGGTAGGGTACCATCCATGATATATTTGATATAATAGTCCATCCAGCTAGGTTCTGGAGTGACTTGCTAGACCTCGCCGGGCAATTCATAACTGGGAGCCTGGAGGTATTCGATATGGGCGCACCCCAACAACGAATCTGATAGAGGTGCGAGCCTGGAGAGGGCATCAGCATGAGCGTTCTCTTCCTGAGGGATGTGGGAGATGCTAAAGTGCTGGAAGCCCATTGTGCTTGCACATACCCGCTCTAGGTACTTCATCATTGAGGGTCTCGTGCTTCAAACTCCCCCAAGACCTAACCAGCTACCAGCTATGAGTCAATGAAGACACTTAGATTGGGCACTCCCAGCTTACGGGACACCCTTAAATCTGCGATCGACTCCGCTCCCCCCTACATTTGACATGCCATCCACGTGGAGGACCCAGACTTCCTCGTTGGTCGACGGCTCTGTCTAGGGCTCTAGGGGAGCTTCCTCTGACTCTTCGTAGTTGTCGGTGTACTAAACCAGGAAGTCTACTAGCACTGTGCTTTTTAGGATGGCCTTGGGTAGTAGGTGATGTTAAACTCACTGAGCTTCAGCACCCATTTCGCCAGATGCCTTGACATGTTCAGATGGCTGAGATGGCCCTCAACGGCTGGTTCTTCAAGACTGTGATCGGGTAGGCTTGAAAGTATGGCCTGAGATGTTAAGCAAACATAATAAGTACGAAAATAATTTCTCAAAGCAGGTATACCTGATCTCTGCATCCCAAAGGAGCTTGTTGATGTAATACACCAGCTTTTGGATTTCGTCACCATCCATACAGATGAGCACTGAACTAATGGCTCACGAGGTGACCGCCAGGTACAGGAGGAGCTCCTCCCCGTCTTCGACCTAGAGAGCAGTGGAGGTGACACCAGGAATCTTTTTAGATCTTTGAAGGCCTCCTAGCATTCTTCTGTCCAAGCAAAGTCGTGCATCTTGCCCAACACCCTGAAGAAAGGCGGGCAACAGTCAACAAAGTGCAAAATTAATTGGCTCATAGCTGCAATTCGGTCGATCAGGCACTGTACTTGCTTCTTTGAGGTGGGGTGTTCCATGTTGATGATCGCTTGGACCTTCTCTAGGTTTGCTTCGATTCTTTGCTGAGTTACCATGAAACCCAGGAATTTCTCGACCGCTACGCCGAAGGCGCACTTGGTCGGGTTCAACTTCATCTAGTGAAGGCAGAGATTGTGAAAAGCCTCTACCAGGTCGCAACATGGTCTAACTCCAGCCGGCTCATGACGAGCATGTCATCTACATATAATTGCATGTTACGGCCAATTTGGTCTTTGAAGACCTTATTGACCAGATGCTAATAAGTAGCTATTGCATTCTTCAGGCCGAATGGTATCATCCGATGCAATATGTCTGATGGGGCACATAGCTTTGAAATCAATAAAGATGATGCGAGATAGTTACGATAGGTGTAAGATGACTCAATTTAAGCCTAGATAATTTAAGAGAGCAATGATCATAGTAAAGCAACTAACATAATAGATTGAAAGAATAAAGAAGGCAATTAACCACTTACCCGCGATCCGCTCTGCAAGCTATGAAGAATATGGACCCGACGGCTAGGAAACCATCTTAGATCAGGCTATTCCATGCTTCAATTACCAAATCTAATGAGAAAAGGGTTGGTTACTTAGTCCAATGGAGATTCACTTTGAATTGAGTTGGATCTAATGCTTGGTCGCTCAGGTTTCGCAATAGGATAAAGATCAGGACTCCAAATTCCAGATCCACCGTCAGATCTTAGTTCGGAAGCAAGGATCCATCCTCTAAGGTCCTTGAATACCTGGGATCTGCAAAGAAGGCAGCAAACAAAACTTAAGATTGACGTAATTTAGATCCGAAATGGGAAAACAAAAAGGTTGGATTCGAAGAACTTGAAGAAGATCGGTAGCAATTATTGAATCCGGCAGAACCTCTTCTCAAGGACCTCACCACCTTGAACTCTCAAGGACCTCCCCACCTTGAGCTCTTAAGGACCTCCCCGCCCTTAGAGAAAATCACTAAGCCTACCCAGCTTTGTGGAAAAAAGACAGCATTTCATTTTATAATTCAATAATCAATAATTACAAAGGGTATGGGGTCCTATTTATAGAGTTCTTCACTCATGAAGATATCATAGGACTCTTTTAAATTTAAATTTCATTTAAATTTGAACACTCATTGAATTTGAAATTTAAATTGACTTGGGTGACCACTTGACAAAATGTGTGACAAAAAATAGCACGCTACCCTTCCTTGGCGCTAATCCTTCTTCCTTTGGTGCTAACTTTCTTCTTAATCTTGATTGGCGTCACATCTCTTTGATCGAAAATCATGGGATAGAATATTTGAATTTGAACCCTCCACTTGAATTTTAAAAAAAGGTTTGCTTAATCCTCCATTGATTCTTGGATAAGACTCCATTTGAAATGAAGATGAAAGGATATAACTTGATAAGGGAGAACTCTTTGATTTTTGGATGAAACTCCTTTTGAATTTGAAATCTTCTTTGAATTTGAATGAAGATATCTCCACCTATCTTGGACTCTTCCTCCCATTTAATTTTTGAATGGATGTGGGCATCATCTGGAATGGGCGACAAAAATATAAGGGGGCGCTAGATGAAAAGCAGAGTCCTACTTTACTCCTCTTAAATGGGTGCCTCCTTGAAATTGGAATATACGATGAAAAAATAGGATGGGATGGGCGCCTCTCTTGGATAAGGATGACATTAAAATTGTCTTCTTGTCTTGATGTCTAGATGTCCCAATGTCTTGATGTCCCAATGTCTGGATGTCGAATGTCTGAATGTCTGAATGTCTGAATATCTGAATGAAAATTTGGACAATCCTTTTTTAACCTAGAATTAATCTACCAAGGTAATGACAACTTGGGTCTTGGGTATATATGACAACCCTTAACTTATTCAAGCACTAATTACAGGACTCAAACTAGACAAATCATCAAACAAAGCAAATTAATGATATTTACAAGACTCTTAAACCAATTGATGGACTCAATGGACTCAATTGGTAACCTAACAACCCTAATTGACCAAATTACACTCAATTTGATCAAATTACACTCAATTTGATCAAATTACACTCAATTTGATCAAATTACAACTCAATTTGACCTAATTACAACTCAAAATAACTGGGACTCGAGTGTTCTTTGTGAAGAACACATGGACTTACTCATTGGTGATCCAAATTGAATTGAAAAAGGTTTGCTTCCTCTTCCTAGCTCGTGTCCTCACCAATTCTTCTATGGTGGGAGGAACTCGATCCCGTCGAGTATGGATCAATTCGGCTCTAGTAATGCTCTAGCAAGTTAGGGTTCAACTTTTGAAGATCCTCTTTGGTGATCCAAGAATCCTCAGACTCAGGTCTCCCTTGCCAACAAACCAGATATCTTTGGTAGTTCTTATTTCTAGTAGTTATGATCTTATCATCCATGATCTGCTCAATCTTTTCTCTCCTCTCTAGTAATTTGGCTGGTGGACATTCTGGGATATGGTCACTCTCAAAGGTGGGATCAGGCTCAAATGGCTCACTATGTATCACCATTGGTTTCCTAAACTTGACTAGATCAGATATATTGAAGGTCAGACTAATACCTAACTCAGATGGTAAGTCTAGCATATAAGCATTAGGTTCAATCTTCTTTATAATCCTATACGGTCCAGCACTACGAGCATGTAGTTCTTCATGGCTCTGACTGGAAACCATTCAGGTCGTAACTTGATCATGACGAAGTCCCCTATGTTGAACTCTTTAAATCTCTTATGTAAGTTAGCCTCGTGCTCATATGATTCATTGCTCTTTTTAATTTTGTTACTAATTTCTTTATGCAATGCTTTGACATGTTGTGCAAATGACTCGGCTGATTCAAAAATGCGGGTTTGCATGGGTAATGGAATCAAATCTAAAGGCTTTCGTGGCTTGTACCCGTGTACAATTTCAAAAGGACTCTTACCAGTAGACCTATTGACTGAACTGTTATAAACAAACTCAGCTCTAGACAGTAATAGGTCCCAATTGCTAATATTCTCCCCTACCAGACATCTTAACAAGTTTCCAAGACTTCGGTTCACTACCTCGGTCTGGCCATCAGTTTGAGGGTGATAAGTAGTAGAAAACTTCAATTTAGTCCCTAACATATGCCAGAGGGTTTTCCAGAAATAACTTGTGAACCGTACATCCCTATCAGACACAATTGTCTTGGGTAAACCATGTAACCTGACCATCTCATCTAGGAAAAGTTTGGTGACTCTAGAGGCATCGAATGTTTGTGAACAAGGAATGAAATGCACCATTTTGGAAATTCTATCAACCATGACAAAGATGGAATCATGTCACCTCATGGTTTTGAGTAAACCTAGAACAAAGTCCATACTTAGATCTTGCCAAGGGCAGTCGGGCACTGGCAAAGGGGTATAGAGGCCAGTGTTCTGTCTTTGCTGCTTTTCAACAGCACAAGTTCTACACCTAGCCACTATTTGTGCTACATTTCTCTTAAGACTTGGCCAGAAAAATTGGCCCTCAATTGCCAGAATAGTCTTATTTCTTCCAAAATGTCTTGCTAAGCCTCCAGCATGGATCTCCCAAATCAGAAATTCCCTAAGGGATGTTCTAGGTATGCAAAGATTATTTCCCTTAAAAAGATAACCATCTCGCAAAGTATAATCACTATCCAAACTAGATGGTCCTTGCTTTATTTTCTCATAGATTCTTCCAAAATCTGGACAAGACTCATACTGGTCCTTGAGCTTGTCAAATCAACAACCTCAGTATTACACAATTCAACAACATTGATCGGCAACTAAGGGCATCTGCAAGCTTATTTTCTAAACCAGCTCAATGCTTCAACACGAAAGTATAAGACTGGAGATACTCTACCCACTTAGCATGTCTTGGATTTAATTTCTTCTAAGAGTTTAGAAACCTAAGTGCCTCATGGTCAGAGTACAAAATAAATTCCTATGGTAGTAAAAAATGTCTCCAATATTTTAATACTTGTATTACTGCATAAAACTCTTTATCGTAGGTTGAGTACTTTGATTTAGCTTCATTTAATTTTTCACTAAAAAAGGCTACAGGATGACTCTCTTGACTAAGTACTCCTATGCCAACACCCGAAGCATCACAAGCAACTTCAAATACTTTAAAAAAATCAGGAAGTCTCAAGATCGGGGCTTGTGTCATCTTCTCTTTTATCTCTAGGAAGGCTCTATCAGCATTCTTGGTCCACTTAAAGGCTCCCTTCCTAATGCAATCTATAATCGGTGCCACAATGGTGCTAAATCCCTTGATAAATCTTCTATAGAAGGTAGCTAATCCATGAAAACTACGGACATCATGGATATTCCTAGGTATGGGCCACTCAACTATTGATTTGATCTTCTCAGGATCAACTGACACTCCCTCTGGGGTCACTACAAAACCTAGAAAGACTATCCTAGTGGTCATGAAGCTACACTTCTTAAGATTGGCATATAGGTTTTCTTTCCTAAGGGTCTGACACACTAGATAAAGATGGTCTAAATGATTCTTCCTTGTTTTACTGTATATGAGGATATCATCAAAGTATACAACCACAAATTTTCCTATAAAGGCTCTTAATACTTGGGTCATTATCCTCATAAAAGTGCTAGGAGCATTGGACAAACTAAAAGGCATTACCAACCATTCGTACAAACCATCCTTAGTCTTAAAGGCTGTTTTCCATTCATCCCGAATTCTGATCCTAACTTGATGATAGCCACTTTTAAGGTCAATCTTCGAGAAAATAGATGATCCGGCTATCATATCTAACATATCATCCAAACGAAAAATTGGAAACCTATATTTAATATTGATTTTATTGATGGCTCTACTATGGATACACATCCTCCAAGTGCCATCTTTTTTGGGGGTTAACAAGGCTGGAACTGCACAAGGACTAAGACTCTCCCTAATGAGTCCTTTCTGAAAAAGCTCTCCTACTTGTCTTTGTATCTCTAAGTGTTCTGTAGGGTTCATCCTATAATGTGGGAGGTTTGGCAATGTAGCTCCTGGGACTAGGTCTATGGCATGTTGGATGTCCCTTAATGGTGGCAGTTCATTTGGCAAGTCTTCAGGAAACATATCCTGAAAGTCTTTCAAAAGCTCTACAACTTTCTTAGGGTGTTCAGGTTTTGGTTGTTCATGAATCTCTTTAACCACTAAAACTCCAATGGGTGCACCTCCAATGATTTCTCTTTCCATTTCCTTAGCAGTAATTAAATTCAATCCTGGCTTCTCTTCTTTCAGATTAATGGATCCCTTCTTAATGTGATCCTTGGATGGGGTTGAATTTATGACCATCCTCTTACCCTGATAATTAAAAGAACAAGAATTTGATCTTCCAAATAGGGTAACATCATGGTCATATAACCAAGGTCTTTCCAAAATTATACTACTGACTCCCATTGGTAACACCTCACACTAGACCTTCTCTTGGTATGACTGGAAATGGATTGTGACCTGACAAATCGACTTAATGGGAATTGAGGTTGCATCAATACATGAAACCTTATAGGAGTTGGGATGGGGTGCCGTAGGTAAACCTAGACTTTTAACTGTATTGGTAGAAATGGCATTGATACAGCTCCCACTATCTACAATGATCTTACACACTTTGTCCCCTAATTTGATAAAGGTTTACAGGATGTTGGTCCTACGCCAATCCTCGTTCTTCCTTGTCTGAGCTAGAATACACCTAACAACTCCTACAAGGTCAGGTGACTCTATTTCCTCCTCATTACCTTCATACTTTTCAGCTAAATCAAGCTCAGCTTCATATACTTCCTCTCCACACTCTTCAGCTGCTTCAGGTTCCTCTTCTTCTCCTATCTCTCCTATATGTAGGTTCTGTACAAGGCATTTGTTAGCAAAATGGCCAACCTGATGACACCTATAACACTCTACATTCTAACTTCCTTCTCCACGTACTATAGGTGCTCTTCCTCTGTCATTCATACGATTCATTGGTGCCTTTCCTCGATCATCCTCTTGACCAATTTGTGCCTTTCCTCGATCATCCATTCGACCTACTGGTGTGGATTGACTGGGCTGACTAATAGGAACTTGGCTTGACCTATTCCTAGGATTACTAAACCTATTGAATCACCTAGGATTAAATTGAATTATCTTACACCGTATCGTAACTATCCCGCAGCATCTTTATTGTTATCAGAGCTGGCATTCCGCATCAATGTCCCATGGTCTGTGATGAAGGTGGTATGCTTCTTTTTTTTGAGGTGCATCTGGATCTGATTATACCTAGAAAATGTCCATAAAGGTAAGTAGGCAATGCCCAGAGACGGCATCCACCAGCTGATCGATCTTCGGGAGGGAGAAGTTATCTTTTGGGCAAGCTCAGTTGAGGTCTTTGTAGTCTACATAGATCCTCCATTTTTCATTGTCTTTCTTAACCATGACCATGTTTGCCAATCAACTGGGGTATTGAAGTTCACGAATGAAGCTGGCTGTGAGGAGTTTCTGATGTGGGACTACCAACTAGGATGATATGCAGGTGATTTTCTTTTTGTTGTTTTTATATTTTAGGGCATTGATTGATTCCCGAAATGAAGCTAAGAGTAGACCTAGGGATTTGAGTAATAACAAAAGACTTTAGCCTGCAGATATAGCCCCTAAATAGTGATAAGAAAAGGATCCCGGGATTGAGAAACCCCGATAGGACTTAGCTGTAAGACAATATCCTACTCAGGAGACTAGGGGGTGCAAACTTGACAAAGCTCTGAAGCGCCCGTTGCCAAGTTCACTCAACTGACAGATGCGGCCTAGATGATCATATCCTTGATCCTGCAGATTCACTGGCTTTCTATCTGGTGGTCTTGAAGGCAAGGAAGATCGACTCCTTTGTCCGTGGTACCTGAAGGACCTGTGAGCAACCTAAAGATAAATTAGAAAACAATGAAGGAATAGGAAGGCAAAGAACAAGGGAAAGGGTGAAGAGAAGGCAGTGATCAAGGCAGGCTCTTCTTACTGGGAGTCTAGGAGAATCTTCCAGGGGCATCCAAGCTTGGGTAGAAGGGTTCGCTGCTTGCATAGGAAGAAGGTAACCAGGGCCTCTCACACCTTGATGTCTCGAAGGACATAGGTGCACTCTCTCATAGAGTTCCAAGTCTAAGACAAGTGCTAGGAAGAAGAAAACTTCAACTTTCTTTTTCATTCATCAAAATTATTCTTACAAGAGGGTTAGGGCCCTTTTTATGAACTCCAAAGTCCCATTTGAATTCAAATGAGAGGAGTTACAAAACATCATTCAAGGGGGCACCCAAAAATCTGAAATTTGAAATTCTCTTGAAGCTTGGCCGACCTTGACTTGGTGGAAAGGCTTGATTCAGGGAGGGAAAGGAGAATGTTGTCTTCATGACTCAAGGGGGTGCCCATTTGACTTTAGATTTCTTCCTTGGTCGGCCATGATATTTGGAGAAAGGCTTGATATATTGAGGGAAGGGAGGATGTTGTCTTCATGAATCAAGTGGCACCCTTTTTGAGATTTGAAATCCTCCTTCATGACACCTTGACCGGCCTTGATGCTTTCTAGTGTGGCTTGATATGTGGAGTGAGGTGGGGATGTTGTTGGCTTGGATCAAGGGGAGGTTTAATGGGGCGTCCAACATGGCTTGACTTTGAAAAAAATCTATCTTATCTTGGCTGCCCAAAGAAGCTTGGTGAAGTGGTGCCTCCTCATGCCACGTGGCACTAGTGATGTGGCACTCCATGAGCTAAAGTGGCACTCCTAACTTGGCATGGAAAGGTGGCTTGAATCATCTACGATTGGGCTTGACTCGATTGCCCACTTATGGACCCTTCTTCGACTAGCTTGAGCCCATCTTCAAATTGACTGGAGCTTGTGAACCAATTTGGCTAATTATAGGACCAGTTGACCCTCACTTGACCAAATTGGCCAAAATACAAGACTAAACCAAAAAAACTGAAACTAACTTAATACTAATTACATGAGTCAAAAGCAAATTACTTAGGCTTTAAGCCTTATTACAATAACCAAAAGATTAAAAACCCTAATCGGAGATCCGTAGAGGGTTGAGGAGCCTCTGTCTAATCCTGGTGCCCGCACCAATTCTCCCGAGATGGGAGAAACTCAATCTTGTCGAGTAAGGGTTGACTTGGCTTTGGTATCATTTAGGAAGATCAGGGTCGAAGCACTGCAAGTCCTCTCAGATAATCCATGAATCATCGAACTCCGGTCGACCTTGCCAACGAACCAAATAACGCTAATAGCCTTTACCCCAGGTTGTGATAGCTTGATCATCCAGGACACGCTCAATACATTCTCCTCTCTCAGGTATAATTGGAGGTGGATACTCAGGGTTGAGTTCACTCTCAAAAGAAAGGTCAGGCCCGAATGGCTCACTGGGTATTGTTGCCGGTTCCCTATACTCAACTAAGTCTGAGATATTGAAAGTCGAGCTAATGCCATAATCTGGGGGTAGCTCAAGCACATAGGCATTAGGGCCAACTCTTATTATCACTTTAAAGGGGCCAACTCCATGAGCATGAAGTTTCTTAATGGGTCCTGGTGGAAACCGTTCAGGCCTAGGCCTAATCATTACAGAATCCCCTGTCAAATTCTTTGGCTCGCTTTTGGGAATCAACCAATTTCTTGTATGTATTATTACTTAGATTATTATTTTTTGGCTAATCTCCTTATGCATGCTGTGTGAATGACTGTGGATTCTAAGACTCATACTGATACCTAACAAAATGCAGACTCAACTATGCATTCCTATTAAGAGGAATTTTATTGGACTCTTTGGGCCTAAACCTAATAGACTATAGACTCTCTAAGTTTGACCCTGGTTTGCAATACTCATGAAAATTTATAATAGGCTCCTAGCAAATGCCATAGAGTATGCCAAAAGTAAGATGCAAACCTAACATGTGCAATGACTTTATGCAATATGCTAATTTAACAAGATGCAATCTAATGATCCTAGAAATTTTGGAGGCTTCTAGGAAGGGTAGAAAATAAGAGGTGGGTTTAGGGTTAGTCTGGTAGGGTAATATATAAGAAGGGGTGTCAGGGATTAATCCAAGACTAATGAGGCTAACCTTACGAGGTTGTGGTATATCTACAAGGTTTGCATAAGGAAAGAATGGGTTACTAATCTCAGGGAAGAGATCTTTAATGGGAACTGTAGGAGGGGGCTCAT
Organism: Areca catechu; assembly: GCA_021397845.1. NCBI lineage: Eukaryota > Viridiplantae > Streptophyta > Magnoliopsida > Arecales > Arecaceae > Areca > Areca catechu. The sequence goes on along the minus strand of CM038053.1, from coordinate 139,975,959 downwards.
CCTGAGGGTACTGGGTTAAATAAGCCAAATCCTCAATAAATTCCTCGGGTTCCTGGATTTTAGGACTGGGCTCTATAAGTGGACTTTTTTCTAGTGGCTCCTCAAGTAAGACTCTAATGGTAGCGTTGGGTTCCACAGTAATCTCTTTTTTTAACTCCTCCACTAGACTTGATTCATAGATGTCTCCTTTGGATTCTTTGATAGGCTTAGGAGTTTCTTTCTCTAGATTTTCAATGGGTTCAACCTTGTTAAACTTAAAGTCATCACTAGGCTCAAGGGTTTCTTCATTTAAATTCTCAGTAAGTTCAGGCTTTTCTCCCTAAAATTCTTCAAAGGGTTCTTCTTCTTCCCCCTCATATTCATTAATTAGACTTGGTTCAGCCTCATAAACTTCTTCCTCAAGCTCACTAATGGGTTCAGGGGTATTTTCCTTGCAAACTAATGGGATAGGAGTAGTAGGCTGGTTTGAATGAATCTGACTAATAATTGGCCTAGAGGTGCTAATCATGCTGGGCTCATATCTAGGGATTTTAACCATATGGGGCTTAGGTCGATGGCCTATGGGTTCATTCTGCTTATAGGTCATGGGTCTACTGGGCTTATAGGGTGTGGGTGTATAAGTTCCAGAGTTATAGCATCTGGGTAGGTAGGCTTCTCTAAGTTTGCTCTTCATGGCTCTCCAAGTAGTTATGGGGATTTCTCCATTCTGTCTAGTCATTCTCTCAACTTTATCCTAGTATATCCTAGCCTGGCAAACTAACTAGGTTTAGCAAACTTCAATTTCCTCTCCTCTGATACCATCATTTTATCACCCTCAAAATATAGGTCCATATTTCTTTCCCAAACAAAATAATCCTCAAACTTAGGATCACCACCAAATTTAGATGCTTCTAACATAATGTACCTAATGGCTCTCTTATCCTAGTCAAAGAAATCATGATTTGGTTTCCTTGCACTAAGATCCCAGATTGGTTCAAGGTGTTGGGCTCTCCTAGGGCTATACTCAGAGGCAAGATTATGATAATAGGCTCTTGGATCAAGGAAATTGGGCCTAAATGATTTACATTTAGCATGGGCCATACGGGCTTCTACCCTTGTTTCAGCTCTATCAAATTTTTGGGTCAAGTTGGCAATTTGCTCAGTGAGGAGCCTAATTTGATTCTCGAGGTTGTTCTCCATGGGTGCACCTGACTGAGAGATGTGGATGATATTGGACTCCTGACCTAGTTAACATGCATCACACAAAGGAAGGTACTACAGTTTGCTAGACCTAGGAGTTCAAGCAGAATGGGTTAACTTAGATGATACACAGCACAACAACTAGCCATTTCACCAGCTAGGTAAGAAGTGGGAGTGTGGGAGGCCTTCCTTGCTTTCGCGAGGATCCAATTAAGGAACCACAAGACCATTTAGGTCGTTTGACACTAGCCTCTTGCCTTAAACACCAGCTTCCCAGTACTAATTGCAGGGTTGTATGCACCAGTCTTCCCACAATGATTAAACCTGACTCATTGATGTCCCTAAGCTATTAGGTTGCTAATTGGTTTTAAGTTAGGCTTAGGTTCGAAATACAAGGATGGTTGTTTTTGGGCCAAGGAAAGGTAATGACCTCCTTCCCTTATCTTATGATATTGTCGCCCTTAAGTCAATTATGCATATGATGGCATACACATGATGTCTAATGAAGTGAACTAAAGTTTTTTTATGTTTTGATATGTATAGGTAGAAATATGAGTTACGGAAAATTAAATGAGATGAACCTAAGTGCAAAAATTAAACTATGAAAGTATGCTGAAATTGGACTTGCTGGAATTTCAAGATAGATTTGTTCTCAGGTAGTAATCAGGCATGTAGAGAACCTACAGACTGAATTAAATTCTGAGAAAATTCAAATAAATACTCTTAATTATTTGGAATCCAGCAAAATAAGAATCAGTAGATTCTGAGACTCCTACAAGTAGGAACAATGAAAACAACAAGCCATATACTAGTTGGACAAGATGCAGAAATTTAATGATGCTGAAATTACTTATCTCCTTGTTTTCTTCTTCAAGGGTCAATCACATCGGTACCCCTACACGCCATAGGAAATCCTATTTGAATGGGATGTGAGGGTCTTATAGGCCTACTTTTTCCTATGACCGGATGGCCATGGAGAAGCACCCGATCCGAGTACCTAAAGAGAAACTAAGTCCTAACCATACTCTGATACCAAACATGATGCGGGACTAACAACTAGGATGATATGCAGGTGATTTTCTTTTTATTTTTTTTATATTTTAGGGGATTGATTGATTCCTTAAATGAAGCTAAGAGTAGACCTAGGGATTTGAGTAATAACAAGAGACTTTAGCCTACAGATATAGTCCTTAAATAGTGATAAGAAAAGGACCCCGAGATTGAGAAACCCCGGTAGGACTTAGCTCTAAGACAATATCTACTTAGGAGACTAGGAGGTGCAAACCTGACAAAGCTCTAAAGCGCCCGATGCCGAGTTCACTCAGCTGATAGATGCGGCCTGGAAGATCAAGTCCTCGACCTTGTGGATTCGTCGGCTTTCCATCTGGTGGTCCTGAAGGCAAGGAAGACCAACTCCTTTTCCGTGGTACCTAAAGGACTTGTGAGCAACCTAAAGACAAGTTAGAAAATAATGAAAAAATGGAAAGGCAAAGAACAAGGGAAAGGGTGAAGAGAAGGTGGTGATCAAGGCAGGCTCTTCTTGCTGGGAGTCCAGGAGAATCTTCTAAGGGCATCCAAGCTTGGGCAGAAGGTTTGGCTGCTTGCATAGGAAGAAGGTAACCAGGGCCTCTCACCCCTCAATGTCCCAAAGGACAAAGGCGCACTCTCTCACAGAGTTCCAAGTCTAAGACAAGGGCTAGGAAGAAGAAAACTTCAACTTTCTTTTTCATTCATCAAAATTATTCTTACAAGAGGGTTAGGGCCCTTTTTATAAGCTCCAAAGTCCCATTTGAATTCAAATGAGAGGAGTTACAAAACATCATTCAAGGGGGCACCCAAAAATCTAAAATTTGAAATTCTCTTGAAGCTTGGCCAACCTTGACTTGGTGGAAAGGCTTGATTCGAGGAGGGAAAGGAGGATGTTGTCTTCATGACTCAAGGGGGTGCCCATTTGACTTTAGATTTTTTCTTTGGCTAGCCATGATATTTGGAGAAAGGCTTGATATGTGGAGGGAAGAGAGGATGTTGTCTTCATGAATCAAGGGGCGCCCTTTTTGAGATTTGAAATCCTCCTTCATTACACCTTGACCGGCCTTGATCCTTGCTAGTGTGGCTTGATATGTGGAGTGAGGTGGGGATGTTATTGGCTTGGATCAAGGGGAGGTTTAATGGGGTGTCCAACATGGCTTGACTTTGAAAAAAATCTATCTTGTCTTGGCCGCCCAAAGGAGCTTGGTGAAGTGGCACCTCCTTATGCCACGTGGCACTGGTGATGTGGCACTTCATGAGCTGAAGTGGTGCTCCTAACATGGCATGGAAAGGTGACTTGAATCATCTATAATTAGGCTTGACTCGATTGTCCACTTGTGGACCCTTCTTCGACTAGCTTGAGCCCATCTTCAAATTAACTGGAACTTATGAACCAATTCGGCTAATTACAGGACCAGTTGACCCTCACTTGACCAAATTGGCCAAAATACAAGACTTAACCAAAAAAAATGTAACCAACTAGTACTAATTACATGACTCAAAAGTAAATTACTCAGGCTTTAAGCCTTATTACAGGATCCAAAAGATTAAGAACCCTTATCAGAGATCCACAGAGGGTTAAGGAGCCTCTGTCTAAGGTGCTCGTAGCAATTTCTCCACCTCTTCATTTACTGCCCTCTGTCTTTCTAGGATAAAGCTTCCTTCTTCTGCCGGACTAAATGGCACTTCGGATTGATATTCAGCCTATGGGTGATGATGCTGGCAGGGATCCCTGGCATATCCACCATGGTCCAAGCGAATACATTCGTGTTTGCCCGAAGGAAACTCAATAAGTGCTCCTTCTCATCGCTCAGCAGTTGGGCTCCTATATGCATCATCTTTAATGGATCGACACCGAGCAGGCATAACAACAGGCACTCAATTGGACCACCCTTGGCATCTTGTGCACTTTGATCGAGATCGTCGGTAATGGGATTTTCCTCGGCACACCTGGCTCCAGGGATGGCCAATAAGTAATGCGAAAATGGTTAGGGTGCCCCCCTCATCTCCCCCATGCCATAAGGGGTTGGGAACTGTACTAGAAGCCACTTTGTCAAAATGACCGCATCGAGTAGATTGAGCCCAAGATGGCCGAGAATCACACTGTAAGTCGAGGAGAGCCTAACAATCATGAAAGTCATCATAACCATACTCTGCCAAGATGGTGAGCCGGCATTGACTGGGAGAGTAATCTCCCCTTCGACTCCCACCGAGTGTCCGGTGAAACCGATGAGGGGGGTGTACACTAACTTCAGTTGAGCGGAGGACAAACTCATCTTGGAGAAAGCATCGTAGAAAAAGATATCAGTCAAACTTTCACTATTGACCATAATCCACTTTACAGGATGCCTCGCTGTCATCATCTCGATGACAATGGCATCATTGTTTACATTTTCCACCCGGTCTCCCTTCCCTTTTCAAAAGGGAGTGCACTTTCTGACCACTATTTAACTACTTAAGGTCCTACCTAGCCGACCAGCAACACTTAGAAGCATCTTCAATGACAAAAGCTTCGGCCAGCCCGACCGACTGCATGCACACATAAAAACAAGGAGATGTAGCAAAAAGATGATATTTCATTGATGTTCTTTACAAAAAGGGGAGGTCAGACCTTTACAAGCGACCTAGGTCTGACCTACCGGAATTACATCAACGATTTCTACTTCGGCCTCCGCCGGCGCATCCGGGGCTTCGGCCTCTGCTTCAGTCCCCTCTAGCATCACCGGAGCACTCGCTGGAACGTCAGCCATGCCCACATCGACTTCGGCCTAAATGTCCGATTCGGCCTCCTCCATGCCAGCTTAGTGTGAGGTTCGACCCCTCCATCAGACGGGCACCCCTCTACTTCGGCATCCTCTTCTACCTGCTTCGGTAGCTGTAGAAAGGAAAAGTCAAGCTCCGGGAAGGTAAGGCTGACCTTCTCCATGCATTCTTCATATCCGAAGTCGAAGCTGTATGATCCGGCTTCATTCCTCTTTTTTGAACTATTCCAAAGCCTTGTACTTCTTTACGGCCGCTGCAGAAGCCGACTTCATCAGTTCTTGGGTCGACTTCAACAGATCCTTGTACCTTTCCGCTTCGACCTGGCGCCCCCCCGAATGCTTCTCAGACTCAAAGAGACGCGCCCTTTCTTCGGCTAGTTTGCAAGCCAGGAGCTTCGCCTGCAGCCTCTTGTCCCTCAGTTTGGTACTCAAGTCATCCTGCTGAGTCTGCAGATCCGCAATCTGGCTCTTCTGAGCCTCTGCCTCAGCCCGTATGGCAAAGTGCTCTTCTTTAGTCGCACATAGGATGGACAATTCCGACATGGCGGCTGCCAGCGCTATTTCGACGGCGTCCCTCGCCGCCTCGGCTGCTTCGGTCTTCTGGCTCGAGTGTTCCTTCAGATCCAATAACTCGCCCAAGCTGTCGTCCATCAGCAGCATGTCTTGGAGGAGCTGTCCGTGACAGGGTAAAGTTAGTATCAAATAGACCAAGGCAAAGAGTTCGGATTCGAGCGACTTACCCCCATCATATGATGAAAGCAACTCCTCGCGGCTTCATTTACCGTCCGCCGGCCCGACCTGTTCCAATCAGTTCTTGCGACGGCCCTCTCTAACAGGCCCCTGACCTGCTTAGCATCCTCTATTGCGCGCTACATTTGGCGCGCACCATCGCTGACGTCAACGACTTCCCTCTCGTCGGCCCTCCACCCTATGGCTCTTATTTTCTCTTCGACGGCCGAGGGAGTCTCCTCCGTCGATTTGGGGAGCGGCGAGATCGAAGCCGTCTCCTCGTGGGACGGCAGCAGTTGCTCCTCTCCAGCCCGGGCAATCGACTGCCCGAACGAAGATGAGCGCTCCACCGGCTTCGACGCTAGACGGTCCGACAATGGCATGCCATCGGTGTCGGACTCGATGGAGATGACGGTGGTAGTCTGTTCCTTCGCTTGCTGCTTCGCCGGCCTCTCAGACTTCGACTCCTCCGTTCATTTTCTCTTGGATTTCTGGGCCACCAGCTCCGTGGTCTGAACGGCCCTCCTTTGGGCAGCCAGTGCCAAAACGATCGACCGGTCTGGCTTCATCTTGCCACCTCTCAAAAAGCACAAACAAAGTTATTCACCTCAAAGAAATCCCACAAAAGGAAGATAGAAGGTCTTCGATGTGGGTGTCTATCCTACCCAGATATCGATGTCGGCGGATCCCAGCCCGATGCAGACTCTCCTCGAGGAGCAAGGGATGCACAAACGTCGGATCCTCGTCACTCAACTTATGAAAGTCGGCCTCGTCGGCCCTCGATATTCTCCTCCCGTCGACAACCCTCGACCGAGGATCCCCCCACGCCGGCTCAAACCCCCACGGCTCTAGACTACCTATGAAAAAGTATCGGGACTTCCTCCGTGGATGGCCGACGGAAGTCCTCCTAGTATCTTCTGGCCGGGGCGGGGACTAAACATCCACCACTCCTTGCTTCGAAAGTCTTGTTTCAAGAGAAAAAAACTGAAAAACAAGGACAGTTTTGGTTCAATTTTGGCTTCCCGGCAAAGGACAAGGAAGCCACAGATGATCCGAATGCTGTTCGAAGTCAGCTGTGAAGGGATAATCCTATATGAAGTAAAGACTTGGACAAAAAAGTTGTGAAGCAGAAAACAGAGGCAAGCTTTCAGGTGATCTTCATACAGGGGAAGGGCTCCTAAACTAAGTGGGTCGTTCACCCTTCCCTCCTTACTGGCAATGGTCAGATGCAGTGTGGACGGTATGCCGTAGATGACCCTAAGGCTTTCTACCCTCTCCTGGATCATGGTTGAGGGGATGTCATAAGGACCTGGTTCCCTATTCCCGCGGACCGAACTCCTACCAGAGGCCATTCTAATGGAGGCTAAAGGAAGAGAAGAAGAAGACGGAGGCAGAACTGACCTGGAAGGCAAAGTTCCTAGGAAGGGCAAGGGCAGCAGGAGAAGAAGGCTCTCTCTCTTTCCAAATCCAAGTGCAGCGAAAGACCCCCTCCGGACGTCCGCCCCTCCTTTTATAGGCACTTAGGGGCCGCCTCCCAATGCCCCTCGAGCGCCGCGATCCGTGGTAGGCGACGCAACTCCCTGATTTGGCAGGGAAGTCAAAGGGATGCACCGGATCGTGTCTGATCATGATCTATATAGCTGCCTGGCTGATGATGGATAAGTTACTTTGGGCACCGTGCCAACCGCTCGGATCTTGCCACGTAGCCCACGTCGCATCAGGGACGCGTCGGGTGGGTGTTTCGAGCTGGTAACCCATCATGACGCCGTACCCACATTAACTGCCTCTCCTGCCATTCAGGTGCTGACACCTGTCTAAGGACGGATATTCGAAGCAAAAGAAGGCCGGTCGCGGCACGCCGAATCAGATTCACCATCATCTTGAGGACTGGCACATTTATTGCCAAGTAATGCCCTCGTCTTTCGAGTCTGCAGACCCGCTCGAAGGCCAAGGACAAGGGAGGCAACTATTATACCCTACAGGCTCACCGCCAAGCTAGACCGACCCCTATTTGCGATCCTACCGGGCCGCTCTTCTAAAGCTCCGACGGAGACACCTCCTTCAGAAGTCCGATCCCCTGGAGTAGAGGTCCGAATGACCCACTCCTGCTGGGATTCGGCCCACTGTTCTCCTTCAGAAGTCCGATCCGCTGGAGTAGAGATCCGAGCGACCCACTCCCGCTGGGATTCAGCCCACTGTTCTCCTTCAGAGGTCCGGCTCACTGCTCTCCACTGAAGTTCCGACAAACACTCCCTCTCGGAGGACTGATTGTCCCTCTCGGTCGACTTCCGACCGACTCACTCTAGGACCCAGAGAATTCCAGAAACCTCTTTCGGTTATAACAGAATCCTGCCATATCAGCAGCACTGCTCCACCACTCCCATGACGCTGCCCCATTCGGGCACCACGTGGCCACTCTCCAGATTCTCCTAGGAGCAGATCGGTCTTTCTCGACATCTTCCTTAATGAATTTTGGATTGTTCCGCACCTATATAAGACACCCGGGGGACCCCATTTTGAAGTAAGTACATTCTTCCCTCTCCATATGCTATCTCTCTTATTTCTCTATTATGTTGCCTTCAAGCTCCTGCTAACTTAGGCATCGGAGTATCCTGCCGGAACACCATCGACGCCTGGGAACTTTATTGCAGGTCGACCGGGAGGAGAGTGCTCTAGCACAACCGACCGAGCCCGGTCCAGGAGAAGTCGCCGCAACAACTGACAATCTTGCATAACAAGTATTTCCATTGTGATCCCATCTTGCTATAGATTGGGTGCATCTATTACTAAAAACTATAACCAGCTGATGCATGGATAAATATGGTAGCTTGCAAAATGTACGTATGCATCTGTGTATCTATTGGCAAGCATTTACTTGAAAACAGGATTATAACCATGCAATAAGTTTGCCGAAAGATTACCAACCCATTGCTCTTGGTGGCACACATTTAGAATATATAATGTGGCCATTGACAGATGTTTGTCTCTCAAACACGCATAAACAAACATGAAACATGCTGCATGGACAAATGCACATGCAGACAAATCTACTGGCAAACATTAAAACTTTCAATGAATTACTGTCAAGAACGGGCTTTCCTTCCACATAACTGTCATGAACGTATAAGTGCCATGATAGACTTGTTAATTATTGTCAGCCTATGCTATAGCAACATAGAATGATTGCATTACATCTCCGGCTCTAAAACTTTCCGACCTGCTTCTCTTCCACATGTGCACATCATGTGCTCACTGCTTTGGTCTTGTATGAAAAGCTAAAAGAGAAATCATTTTATCAGAAACTATTTTGAAATGAAGACTATCTTATTGATTTAATTCCTTTTTTTAGTTTAATTACTATACCTTGGAACTTCAGTAGTTGCTTGAGAAATGTTAAATGTTTCTTAGAGCTGATTATTTTCCAGGTTGTTTCCTGTGGGATCAAATAAAGGCTGATAATGAATCAGGCAATAAAGAACTGGATTTGCAGCTTACAGATGCTTTATTTTCTGATGATGATGTGAAGGTGAGGATGCAAATTTTGTCAATACAGTTTTGAGCATTTAAGTGCTAGGGTTTTGCCTATTGTTAATGACCTCTTCCAAACTACTTAAACTTCAGTCTTCAGTGTAACATGCCGCATACGTGCTTGATCATATGAGTTTTGATACTACAAAGTTATAACATTCTTACAGTCACATGCGTATGTCTGACTTTCAGCATTTCCAATTGCTAGCTTGTTGATAAGCAGGTTTTGTCTGATTGCCAATCTATGATAGGTGACTGAAGTTATAGGCTGGTTGTAAAATTTATAGAAAACTTTAAAGTTGTAAGCCTAGAACAAATGCTAAAACAAGTGATAATATTCATTCTTGAAATTCTACTAGATTGAGCACATAATTTCCAGATATTTGGGTTTTAATACCATGTTTAATTGGACAAATGATCTATCAATTGATCATGAAGTATCAAATTTGTAGCAGCATGCAGCAGCTAATTATATGGGTTCTTTGCCAAAACTAATTTGCATGTAATACATAGATTTTTGCTAATAGTCATCAAATGGATAGCATTTTCCAATGCCAGGATGAAGTTGAAGATACTGATCTTGAAACACATGGCAGTGGCAATAATGATGGTGATGCTTCTGTGGAAGGGCTCTGAGTTTCAAATAGAATGTTTGCAAGGCATTCTTGAGTTGGTGTTGACTAATAAATTGTTAACAGATTGGGACATGATACATATTGCTTACTCATGTAAGCAATCGGTGAATAAAATAAAATCCCAGCTGTCAAGTGTAACTTGTCTTGCAAATTCATGGGCTAAACCAAAAGCATGGAACTCGGATCCAGAATGTAGGAGATGTCAAATTGAAGAGAGGGACACGTCACTCTAGCAGGATTCTCAATATCCTAACTTTAGCTTTGTTCATTCTGTTGTAAAGCATGGCGTAATTGTCTGCTGTTATTTTATTTTCCTACAACAAATGTCTGTAACATTACCTACAGAGTCATCGCTGCTATTTGACTGTACTATGGCAGAATGTATTCTATATTTGTGTTGTACCATTCATCCTTTTGAGTTAATGAAGCTAATACTCATTGTATTCTAAATTCTCATTTACTCTTTGCCATCAGAGCCTCATTAAGAAAAACACAGACATAAAAAACAGAAAAACACAAACATATATGCATGAAACCTCTTTTAAAAAGAACTGTATTCCAGAACCGACCCAGACATAAACTGAACCCCAATTTTTTGGGGTGGCACCAAGTAATACATTGATTTAACCCAACCCAATAAAATCTTCCATTGGGTTAGGTCTAGGTCCAACAATAGAATCCGATCAAGGAACCGGGTCTGTTGAGGTCACTCATGACCCGATCCAACCCAACCTATTTGCACTGCTAGTCATGAACTCACTCATAGCCTTTGGAGAATATGACCATGATCAACCTTGTAAGAAAGCTTGAAAAAGAATATCCTTTGAATACAAAATATGCTATTCATCAGCATATATTATTGAATACAAAATATGCTATTCATCATCATATATCAATGATTAGCTTCGACTGACTAAGCCCAAAAAAAAACTAGCTTTGACTCACATGGTCATTCAAGAGGCAAAGAGACTAGTCCTAAAAATAAAACACGCGATCCATTTGTACTAGCGATCAGCCATGACTAGCTAGGCCAAGAAAAAGTTAGTTTCTGATGTGTGACCAACGAAAAAATCCCATTTGCCTAGACTTGAATCATAGTCAAATTAGAGAGTTTTCATAATATTCACATCCAACCAATTTTTTCATACGGAAATTATGCATACTCATTTCAATAACAATATCAAATAGAATTTCACATCTTATTTCACATGATAATCCTTTCATTTCAAATGTCATGCCATGTTAAAATAGGAATAATCATCATATTTCAAATTCTGCAATTATGCAAATAAACACTTGTTTTTAGAATCATGTCAAGAGAAGAACCTTTATGCTTGATCCATGATTTTTAAATTAATCCCTTTATGCAAGCATGCATAAAATTTATAAATCATCCATAACTTTCAAAATTTTTAAATTAAAAAAATTTTAAAAATTTTCTTTCAATCATTGGTTCAAAAATTAAGTAATATGAATTTCAATTTTAAAATACATGGCATTAACCACAAAACCACCAAAGGTAGAGGAAACTATAGTTTTAACCATACAATCTCTCAAGATTCACCCAACAGAAATTTCATCTAGAACCTAAAATATTTTAAGCGACTTATTAGACTTTCACAGAATGTCATATAACTTGAAATGTCCCATTAAGTTGTGAGACCTTAGGCTCCATGACTTAGGATTTTATTGAGACATGGGTTGTGATCCTAGATCCATGAACTGATGACTTTGCCTTAGGGTAGGGTCCAATCAACATCTACACCACCAAGTCTAGACTAACATCTAAGTGTCTCAATCACCAGTCTACTCTACACCACCAAGCCTAAACTAACATCTTAGGGTCCAAATCATGCCTCAAATCTAACAATTAATCACAATCTAATACTACCACAACTATTTCACAGCAAGGTGGAGTTTTACGATTACCTAAATGTGAAGGGGTCGGTTCCAATCATGTCTCGTAGCTATCAGGGTCCTAGTTTCCACCTAATCAGATTAAGATTCTTGGGTTAAATCTAATTTTGCAACTAAAATGAAATTAAGCTAAATAGAATGGATTAGGATTGGTCAAGATCTAATCAAGGGCCTGATCTGCTTGGTCTAGGTCAATCAATAGAGGAATGATAGAGATACTCGGTCTAGATCTAATTGGATTTAGGGTCAGGTCTACCTAGTCTATGTTGACCAATAAGGGAAAGAGAGAAAATTAGGGAAAAACTTATATCTGGTCCACAGGTCACCTAGAAAGGTAAGAGAGGAGAGAGAAAATTTGCACAAATTAGAAAAAAAAAAGAAAGAGAAAAGAAGCATAAAAGAAAAAGAAAGAGATGGAGGAAGGAGGGGGGGGGGTGCTATGGTGGTGCTAGTGGCTTAGCCATGTGAGGTGCTGGGTCAGAATTGGCTAGCAGTGACCAATGGCAGTGGTCAAATAGGAAAAAAAAAAGGCCCAATCCATGGCAGCTCGAGTTCAGGTCTACCCATCAAGACCGTCGTAGAGAGGGTGAGATGAGAAAGAGGGATGCTAAGGTAGTGTAGCTTATGGTGAGGTTGTCACAACCTCTCTATGCAGCAGCACTCTAGCCTCATGCACAGAAAGACAGAGAGGCAAAGAAAGGGGTGGCATCCCTTGCTACCTCAGTGGCGACCTTCACAGTTAAAGGGTCCAGAGATGGTCAGGGGGGCTTGCCAGGTGTGGCAAAGATGGTGGAGCTCAACTGGAGGTGGTATATTTTAGCAGGAAGAAGGGCAGTATCTCATGGAACAAGAAGATAAGCGAGATGGAAAACAGGGCTTTTGGGTGGTAGCAGTTGGTAGGAAGGCTCTGCGATCACCAGAGAGGAGGAAAAGTAAGGTGGAAGGAGTTGTCAAAGTTTGGAACATGATGGTGTATCATCTACAGACGAAAAAATGGATTAAATAGAGGGATCTAGGGAGGAGCTAGGGCCGATAGTTCTAAGGATTAGCTCAATCATTCAAAGGTTTGGAGTGTGGCTCCAATGGCCAGGCAACCACCCCAAACCAGCCTCTAGCCATTCCGCACCAGCCACTATTTCCGCAGCCTTACCTGTTCAGTGGAGGCTCGGGCAGCGGATCGTGATCACGATCCTTTGTTTTGATCCCATTTTTTTTAAATAATAATGACAATAATAATAATAATAATAATGGTAAAAGTTGGCAACTTGCCAATGTTTTTAGTACAAAACTACTCCAATTGGACCGATTCTTACAAGAACAATTCTTTGCACCATCATCACCCTCTATACGATCTTCAAAATAAAAGAGTGAAAAGGTTAGTAATTAACCTCGATGAACCAGTAGATACATCTGAAAGTCAATACAACCTATGCTAAATGCAAAAGTGCAAGGTAATGCAATACATAAATCAGAGACCAAACAGCAATTGCTCCAGAAGAATAATTCCAGCTCAAATGATGCATAAGCCATTTTGAGGTCCTTACTCAGATGACTTCAACATGAATCATCAGGGATGCTCTCTCAAATGCTTACTCAACAGTACCACTTATCATTTTCTAGGAACATCAGCTCCTCACTCCACAAGCACCTGCTTGCTCCAATTGTCACAAGTTACAGTACAGATAACTTCAGTCAGACTATATAGTTAGATGTAAGAATTGTCTTCTTAATTTATGGTCTTCGAGTAGTTTTATCAGACTTCATTGTTAATTTCACATAAATGTATCATGGAGATGATCTTTTTAACTTATCTGGCTTCCTCCATTATGTCTAATATTAGTAACCACATGTGGCAATTAAAACATCTTCAAGTATGCACAAAGATCCATGAACATAAGCTTCAAGAAGGGAAAAATAACGAAAAGGTAAGACAATTTGGAAGAGAAATTGCCTCAATATCTAGCTGCTAAAGTTCAATAAATATTTATCTTTTTATTTTTTTTTAAAAAAAAAAAAAAAGCAGAGAGGGCTGCAAATCTAAAGAAAACCTCACCACACATCAAACGCTGCCATCATCATCCACCCATTTCCAGAAATGCCTCCGAACAAAGACCACATTCTCCCGTGCCTCGACGGCTTCCCCCGTCTCTTCCGTCGAGAATACGCCCTCCTGCGGCAGACCCTCCACCTCCGCATCCACCGAGTGCAGCACATACCGTGCCGGCAGGCCCGGGTACGACGCCGACGCCCTCTCCTCCACCTTCATCTCATAAGATCCCGGCAAAATTTTTATTGTCTCTTTCCCGAGCTCCTCCATGACGGCCCGGGCTGTGGCATCCTCGATGGACTCCCCGGGGCGCATCTTCTCCGACAAGGGGCGGCGGCGGGACCTGATCGTGCCGTCGGAGAGGAGCTGATGGGATTCAATGAGGAGGGCGCCGCGGGGGTTGCGGACGCGGACGGTGGCGACGTGGACGGCGCGGAGGGGAAGGGAAGAGGAGCCCTCCTCGTCAGAGAAGAGGAGGGAGGTCTCGCCGTGCGAGAGCTCGAGCCAGAGGTTGCGGAGGGTCTTGGTGCCCGGTGTGACGCCCCAGGAAGCCAGGGCGTCAGAGGGGAGGCGGGGCTTGAGCCACTCGGAGAGGGAATCCGGCGAGGAGAAGGCGAGGGGGGCGGCAGGGCGGCGCATCGCCAAGGTTTCGACGAGGCGACGGTGGCGGCGGAAGCAAACAAGTGGGTCGAGGGGATGAGGGGCTTTGAGTAAGAAGAGAAAGGAGAGGGCAGCGGCGGCGGCAACGGCGGTGGCGAAGTAGAATAAGAGATTTGGGGGAGGAGGGCAGGAGGTCACGATGGCAGTGGCAAAGCGTGGAGGTGGAGGCATAAGGCTAATGCTCGATTTTCTTATGGGAGAGACGGAGGGGTCGATATTTCCGATCGCAACGTGGAGGTGGGGGCATAAGGCTACTGCTTGATCTTTTTATGGGACGGAGGGGTCGATATGTCCGATCCCAAGCGATGATTTCGGCTTTGTTTATTAGGTCAAGTCTGGAGACTTGGATGCAGTGGCGGCGGGGTTGCGCTGCGGTTAGGTGTCACGAAATGTCATTGATCTCTTATACTTCAAAATTTTAATTAATTTTTAATTTAATAAATAAGTAATAATTATTGGTGTATAATCTAAGAATATTGTGTTAATAATAATAACCACCCATACTTCCCATCTATTATGATAAAACTAGCATGAATTTGGTACACCATCTAAGCTTACTTTATTGGACTCCTTCAGAACCTGCAAAACAAACTCACTCACCAGAAGGATTCTGGTTGGGGACACTCTAATATTTAAGTCGGCAAGAATTCAGGTAAAATAGATATAAAATCTCAAGGAAAGTGGTAAAGAATGAGACAGTATTTCTACTAGTTGAGCTTACTTATCCCGGAGGTCCCCATTCGCTGGTATTTATAAGTTTGGACCTTAATTGAATTCAGTTGGAAGGCATAGTTAGTTCCGTTAGGAACTAACACGTGCTTGTAATAACAGTATTTAGTTATTCTGGTAGGATAACTACCTCATTTCTTATTATCTTCATTTTTCTTATGGTGGATCGACTTTGCACGTTAATGCCTTGTATGCCAATCGGTCTTGGCATTGATTGGCCTTACGCATCGGTAGGCATTTATATGACCATTGGCCTTCTTGTATCAATCGATTTTTGAACGCTGATCGGCTTTTAGGTATAGTCGGCCTTTTTTATGTTGGTCGGCCTTTATGGGTTGATCGATTTTATGGGTTGATCGGCTTTTATAAGCCAGTCAACCTTACCTTTTCTTTGGCTGACCTTACATTTTCTTTGGCTTTGGGGACTAATCTATCCTTTTGTAAATTGGTCCATTCCTTTTGTCCTAATATTTGCCCCCAGCTCCCGAGTTCAAATAAATTTTCTAACATCTTGAACAGTGAGAGATGATAAGAGTTAACGAGGGACTTTCTACTGTTGCTCTTTTTTCCTTTTTTTTTTTTTCTTTTTTTTATATAGGAAGATATTTTTCTTTAATGATGGCAGACTCTGAGTTAAGGCATCCATTCTCGAGCGTGATGCTTTTGCCAGGTATCCATCCCTTATTGGAGGGAGAGTTATGATTCGAATCTCATCGCCGTACTGCTACTTTTGCCATGATTATCTGATCTATGGTATAAAATTATGAAGAAATCAAGCCCGTCGAGAGTGCATGAACTTTCGATCAGGGTCGTTGCCATCTGTTATCCGTCAATTCCTCAAGGATCATCGCTTTGGTTTTCCTACCATCGCATTGACTGCCTCATTCCCTTTTCAATGAGTCATATCCATCCATTAGGATTTTGGGACACATGGCATGATTGGAGGCAGTGCTCGGGGTTCGAGGAAGACATCAGACCATCGGCGCCTACTATATAAGTGACCATCTTCCCTGATGAATAGATCTTTTCTTCGTTTCGGTCTTTAACTTTCGAGGGAAGGGTGTCCATCTTCGAGTCGACTCCTTTTCTTCCCAAATTTTCTTCCTAGGTCAATTTCCTTTCCTTTTTCTTCTTATGGCTAGGACTTAAAAACTTCCATCATTGTTGGGTCTAAAAATCCTGATCCCCAGTGTAGACAAGGTTGCCAAGTAAACGTAGTTAAATTAGAATCCGTTAGGAGCTCCCTTAGCGAGTCTAGGGTTCTTGCCCTGCGAAAATACTATAATATTTCACAGGAGTTCGCCATAGTCATACCCCACTCCGATGAAAGAATAGACCAACCACCTCCTGGTAGTATAGAAATATATGAAGAGCACTTGAAAGTAGGCCTTCATTTTTCACTTCACCCTTTCTTCCTTAGGATCTTCAATTTATACCACATAGTACCTTCCCAGCTGACTCCTAATAGTATTAGGGTCATATATGCTTTCTTAGTCCTTTATAGTGATCTTGAGATAGAGCCTAGGACTTCTCTTTTCACTGCTTTCTTCGTCTTGAAGAAGGATTTCCATGGCCATGGATGGTGGGTCATCGGCCCACGTCCTAATCGTAAATTTGTTGTAGGGCTCCCTTTGGCCATTCATGGCTAGAAGCCCTGTTTCTTTTATATAGTGCCCGACAGCTCCTGGGGCTTCAATACCGAGTGGAGGGAGTCCCGTCTGACTCCGAATGACGGGAAGAAAATTGTTGTCCAGTGTAGCAACCCAAGAGGGCGATGAATTGGGTTTCTTAAAAATTTAAATTCTAAGTATGTGCTAAACTAAGGTTCTTGTGTAACAATGTGATTGTGCTCTAAAAAGGATATGCAGTAGAATTGCAAAGTAATTACAGAATAAATCAGAGCAAATAAAAAAAAGAGCAATCAATTACAAACACCAAGATATATAGTGGTTCGTGCAAACCAAGCACCTACATCCACTTTCCAAGCTTCTCCTTAAGTATTTCCACTATAATCTATCCAAGATTATAGCCAACTTGTTTTCAAAGGCTCACAAGTCAAAACCTTGTTGGTTTTGTCACGTAGGCTCACCAACAACCTTTACAACTTATTTTTAATCCGAGTTCATAAGTCAAACCCTAGTTGGTTTTATCTCTTAGGATCACTAACAACCTTTAATACTAGTTTTAATACCTTTGAAACTAGTAACAACAAATAAGACAAAAAGTACAGATATAAGCTCAAAAAAGAACTCTCAAAAGAGTAGATATAAATGTCATTGAAGCTCTTCTTGAATGCTTGAGTTGTCTCCTTCTTGGAACCTCTTCAATGCACACTTTTGGCTAATGATTTGAAAGCTCAATAGCAAAACTGAAGGCTTTTTTTCAGGTGGAATATTCTTTAAATCTCACTCAAGTTTTTTCTCAAAAGATAAACTTTATCTCTTGTTATTCACTTTTCTCTCCTTGTTTGCAATGAGTTTGGTGAGTGATAAATAGCTCAAAAACCTCTAAAAAACCGTTGGAGACCGTTAGAGTAAAGAAACTAGTCATTAGAAGCCATTTGGAATCAATTCTGAACTTCTAGAAAACTAGCCATTGTACTAAGTATCGATACTTGATTTGTTCATGAGTCGATATGTAAGTCGACACTTAGGTCGACACTTGGATCGATACCATGTGTAAATTTAAATTTCCAATGTTCTGTTATATTTCTGGTCTTAGGCTATGAGTCAACATGTAAGTCAACACTTGAAACTGAGAGTCGATAATTGGGTCAGCACTAGGCAAAAATCCATGAAATGATATGTTCTATTCATTTCTTATCTCAGGCCATGAGTCGATCTGTGAGTCACCTGTGAGTCGACACTTGAATCGACACTTCACTAAGATCCAAAAATCATGTTCTGTTCAATTCTATTCTCAGGCCTTGAGTCGATCTATGAGTCAACATTTGAACTTTGTGAGTCGATACTTTGAGTCAACACTTGGCATGCTAGCTAAAAGTTTTGTATGCTAGTCTTCAAGATATCGACACTTGCTCCATGAGTCGACACGTTGAGTCGATACTTAGGTCAACACTTGCTCTATGCCATTTCTAAAATGCATGCCAAATTTCAAAATTTTTAAATTTTATCCAATTGACTTCTAGTTGCTTCTCAATAAAGACCAAAGTGGTCATTTTAAAGTCATTCCAAGATAAGAAGATCTCTCAAATATTAAAATTCATCTTGCTTTGATATTCATAACTTTGATACTCTTGAGTGAAAAATTTGAAGTACCTGTGACCTAGAATTCACAACTCCAATTGAAACATTAGTACTTGCATATACTTAACATTTTATTATTCATCAAAATCAAGGACCAAAGCCAACAATCATTTTCTTTTTAATGATGACAAAACTTTGAGTATATAAGCATATTTTCAAAAGTATTGAACTAGATCATCAAACTAGCTTCACAATTTTCAGCATAACAAAGTTCATGCAAATAATGATGAGAGACAGGATTCTAACATGATGCATGATGACATAAAAATGAAAAACATAAAGAAAAATAGATTAAAGGAGCAATGATTTATGAGGTTATTTAGGTTTAGTTCCCGAAAATAGCTAAGACTAGGTTAGGGTTTCATGCAATAGTTAGAATTCCTACCCACATTCTAAAACTATCAATGAAATAAAACAAGTAAAGGATCCAAGGTCTAAGAAGGCCTATTAGGAGCATGTTCACCTTCAAGAAATCAAACAAAAAGAGATGAAAATTATGTTTAATATACCAGGTAATGATTTCTAGTTGCTATAAAAGAGATTGCTCCGCTCATATCGGTGCCTGGATGATCTGGTCACTTTTTCACGAATCCGCCGACTTTTTATCAGCTTCGTTCGAAGGCAAGAAAAAATTCATCTAGAATGCGTGGCACCGGAGGGATCTTGCAAACGTCAGGGATTAGTGATGTAGAATATGAGAAAAATACTAAACATGATAGAAAGAAGAAGATCGGGCGGAAGAGAGGCGCAGGGGTGGCGGCCTTGGATGAAGCTTGGGCATCTGGATCTTGGAGAGGGCTGATGGTGGGCATCTTAAGGCTTAGAAGAAGGATGCTTTGGGCAGCTAGGGTTTGAGGAATTAGGATACTCAAGTTTCACATATATACTTTCAAAAAGGAACACAAGTTATCACAAAAAAATTTACTAGAGTTTATTTCATGAATAAGAGATTGATTACAAAAGGAAGAGGGGATAGGTATTTAGAGATTCATCCAACCCTTTTCCTGTCAAGCTAAGAGTATACAGTATGAATAGGATTAGGAGAATAAAGTTGAGTAGAATAAGGAGTATATAATTTGAATAGAATTGGTAGACTGAAATCCTTGTAGAACTTGGACATCAACTCCTTCTTGGATTTGGAAGCTTTGACTTTTCTCCATGGACTTGGACTAGTATGAAATTCTTGCTGGGCTTGGACTGGGTCAAAGCCTTGGGCATCTTGGACTAGGTCAAAATATGGGGCGCCAACTTCATGATGGGCTGGGGGGCGTCAACTGCTATGGGCCTTGGACTGGGGCGCCAAGGATAGGGATCTGGGATGGCACTTCTTCATGAAATCTTGTAGGCTTGAGGCGCCTAAGGCCTGGTATGCTGGGACACCATCTCCTGGAAGGCTTGGGCAGCATGAAGAAATCCAGATGCTGGGTTGGTGACTTAAGTGTGGGTCTAAAGGTCCTCCTCTTGAATAAAAATTACATAGACTCAAAAAGGTCAACTGATAAGACTCAAAATATGCCTAAATAAACAATGGACTCACTGAACAGATAAACAGGACTTAATGGACTTAATAAATTTGACCAAGTTAGTGAATCTAACTGGCTCACTTTATTATAGGACTCACAAAATTTGGACCTCATTACAGGACTTAATAAAAATTGACCAACACATGACTTAGAGGACAAATTGAAGCTTGAAGTCTATGTCTGATCTGATGTCCCCATCAAATAATTTGATAAGAATGCATTGATTATAAAGACATACACCAATATTTCAATTATTTCAAGATTAGATTTTCTCAATTTCCCCCTATTTTAGGTAGATTGAGAATTTTTTAAAAAATTTGAATTTGTTTCTTATATTCTTTCTTACTTCTTGAACAATTTGAAAATTGTTGTGCTTATATTCTTTCTTACTCTCCCTTTTTGTTATCATTAAGCATTAGAAGGGGTTTCTCCCTTGAATGAGTGCTTTAGTCAAAACAAACTATTAATTAGACAAAAAGAAGAGTAATGAAGCAATTTTCATAACTAAGAAACATATCTTTCATAGATAAGGAGTTTCAGTACAACATAAAGAGTACAAGCATAGCATAAACTGAAAAAGTACAGGAAATACATGAAATGCAATCATAACATAATATAACATATCATAACATCTGTGAGGCTGCTCCTTATCAGAAGGAAACTCTAAGATAATAGGTGCCATGATCCAAGAGGATGAAGATCTAGGAGTCTTATGCAACATACTCCTAGTTCTAAGAGAGGGTCCATAATGGTCTATGATCCTAGTGGCACGGGACCTAATGGCATGAGATCTAAGAGTCTCGGTAGGTGTCTCATAGGTCGAAATAGTGTCTCTCTGAACATCAGTAGGAGCAGGAACATCTAGAGTTTGATTAGGAACAACTGGAGTCTAATCCTCTCTATTCATAATTTGATAACCACCACTTGCACCATCATCACCATCACTGTCACTGCCACTGTCAGAACCATCACCATGATCATCACCATCATCACCGGCAGTGCCATCATGTGCTTCATCATCACCATCTGCTGGTAGAGGAGGAGGTGGAGGAACTGAAGGCCAGTTGGAGGCACTAGTGATCTCAACAAGTCTTTAATCTCAGTAAACCCTGCCTTCATGGTCTGTTGAATGCCTATAAGCTGCTCATCTGTGTGACATCTCAGTCCATGCAGCTCCAACTATAATCTGGTAGTCCTGATAGACAATCCCAATATCTCCTCCCTGACTCTAGTAATCTGCTCAATGATGTGCTCCGCGAAGGTAGAACTACAGCTGTAGAGTCTCGAGAAGCTGTAGCTGGAGCACGAGCATGTGTAAGTGCAGAGGGATCTGACCTAGAGGCAGTAGCAGGAGCAGGTATGGGGGGACTAATCTGTGGTGTAGGTCCAGAGGGTCCTGCCTCAGCAACTCTCAGCTAATCCTCCTCGTTTGGCTCCTGGCCTGACTCTCGTTAGACCCACCTACTGCCAACTCTCCTAAATCCCATGTGATGTATAGATTTCTCCCCGTAAGTGTCTATGTGGAGAATTTCTTTGGAGGCCTCATCCTCTAGAGGGATACCAAAAGCTCTAAAAATTCTGGTCAGCCCCATACCATATGGTAGGCACAATCTTCACTTGGTGGCTGCCTCACCCATCTAGTAGATAGGTTGATGGCCGTCCATTGTCTCAGAGCAACCATCAACACCAACTCCCGCTTAGTGATGAAGTCGAATCTACTAGTCTTTGGAACCAGAATCCGAGCAATAATATGGTGGAGTACTCTTATCTCCAAAGATAACTGGTTCGCTAACACAACTGATACTCCTCTGATGTACTCCGCTCCCGTATGCATCTAAATGTAGCATCTCTGTCACCTACCCTGTTTGCTGCCAAACCATGTGGTGGAATCTCCCAAACTTTGTTAGGGTCTCAGGGGTCACTGGAATCTCAACACCCCTGACTCGAGCTGTCCACCTAATGCCATCAGTAGCCATGCTCCCATAAAACTCACGCATCAAGTGTGGAAAGTACCTCTCTCTCATGGTATAGAAGGGCACAAGGCCTGCTACCCTCAACAAATCTCCAATGATGAATCGCTCTGAATCCCAAAATTGAAGATCAACTCTCCTCCCACACACTATAACTTTTCCTGCAACTCTTTCTGCTACGAGGGACAATCATGGAGGGGGTGCTCTGTCTGCCTGCTGATCCTCGGACTGCTTATGATGTACGACTGGATCCTGACGGGCCTTAAACCTCCTCTCCTTGGAACTCAGCTCACCATGCTCAAAAGATGACCATTTCTTATGGAAAACCACTTGCTTCTTAGGTGCCATGACCACTAGAAATGACTAAGAGTAGATCGAAGGCAGGAACGAAACAAAAGAGAGGGAAAACAGGCCGGAGAAGAGAACGGATCCAAACGGACTGAGAATGGAAAAAATCAAAAGGAATAAGGGAACAATCAGTCCAAAAACAAGGGGAAAATGAGAAATTTTTTAAAAATGGAAGGTTAGGGATGGAAGATCACTATTTTGGGGATGATTGGAAGGTTTGGGGACCACAAGGAAAAAGGGGAGAACAAAAAAACAAGTAAAAAAATTGTTCGAATGGTGCCCTAAAAAAGCAGTCGAACCGTTCATGAGTCGACACTTGAAAAATTGCTCAAGTTTTGATACTTCGATGAGTCGACACTTGGATAATTTTACGAGTGTCGACACTTTATTATTTTTAGGAAAAAAATTAGAAGAAAACTCAATAAAATTCTAAAAAATTAGGAAAGTGTCTAGGGACTATTCTAAAATATATTTGAGAGAATTTTGAGGTAATTAAAAGGATTTCAACAAGAATTTGAAAGATTTTAGTCAAAGGGATCAATGATGCCCAACTCTCTTTTGATCATGTAAAACCTATCTTCGCTAAGGGCTTTTACAAAAATATTAGCTAATTGTCTTTCAGTATATACAAAATCAAGCATTACATTACTATTTTGCACATGATCTCTTATGAAGTGATGTCTTATTTCAATATATATGCTTCTTGAAGTTGAACTAGATTTTTAGTTAAATTAATAGCACTTGTATTGTCACATCTTATAGGAGTTTTATTTAACTTAATTCCAAAGTCTTCGAGTTATTGTTTGATCCATAAGATTTGAGCACAACAACTTTTAGCTGCTATATATTCAACTTTTGCTATAGATAGAGCAACTGAATTTTATTTCTTGCTAAACCATGAAATCAAATTCACTCCAAGAAATTGACGGTTCCACCAGTACTTTTTTTATCTAATTTACATCCAGCAAAATCAGCATCTGAATAGGCAATCAATTCAATAGATGAATCTCTAGAGTACCACAGTTCAATGTCAATTATGCCAGACAAGTATCTAAGTATACGCTTAACAACCAATAAATGAGACTCTTTAGGAGTAGACTGATATCTAGCACACATATATACATTGAACATGATATCTGGCCTACTTGCATTAAGTATAATAATGAACCAATGATACCTCTATATAATTTTTTATCAACATTTTTACCTGATTCATCTTTACAAGTTTACAAGAAGGGCTCATAGGAGTACCTAATAACTTAGTTATCTCCATCCCAAACTTCTTTAAGATTTTCTTTGTATACTTAGCTTGGTTGATGAAGATCCTTTCTTTAGTTTGCTTGATCTGTAGTCCAAGAAAGAAGTTTAGCTCTCCCATAATGCTCATCTCGAACTCATGCTGCATAAGCTTGGCAAACTCTTGACAAAGTATTTCATTAGTAGCACCGAAAATGATATCATCAACATAAACTTGTACTACTAATAAATCATCATTCTTCTTTTTCAAAAATAGTATAGTGTCAACATTGCCTCTAGAAAATTCATTTTCAAGCAAAAATTTACTTAATCTATCATACCAAGTTCTTGGAGCTTGTTTTAAATCATATAAAGCCTTATGAAGCTTAAAAATATGATTAGGGCATTCATGATTTTCAAAACCTGGGGGCTGTTCAACATATACTTCTTCTTCAATAAAATCATTTAAAAAGATACTTTTGACATATATTTAAAATTATTTAAAATCCATATAACAAGCAAAAGCAAGTAATAATCTAATTGCTTCTAATATAGCAATATGTGCAAATGTTTCATCAAAATCAATACTTTCTTCTTGATTATAACATTTTACTACTAATCTAGCTTTATTTCTTGTTACTATTCCATTTTCATCAAGTTTATTTCTGAAAACCTATTTTGTTCCTATTATTAAAACATTAGATAGTCTTTTAACTAAGGTCCAAACTTTATTTCTTTTGAATTGATTTAATTCATCTTGCATAGCATTAATCCAATTTGAATCTTTTTTAGTTTCTTCAATTATTTTTGGTTCTACTTGAGATATAAAAGCTAAATAATTATAAATATTTCTAAGAGAGGAACAGTTACTTATCCCTTTAGATGGATCATCAATAATAAGTTCTTTAGGGTGTCCATGGGTATACCTCCATTCTTTAGGTATGGCTTGGATATAGATGAAGCTCCAACTTTTTATACTTCTTCATTATCTTGATCACCTTCTTGCTTCTTAGAAGGTTCTTCCTTTATGGTCATTTTTTCATTCTTTTGTATACCGTTTCATCATCAAGAACATCTTTCTTTCTAGAAGATTTTTCATTAGTCTCATCAAAAACAACATAGATGGACTCTTTAACAAGACGTGTTCTTTTGTTGAAGATCATGTATGCCATGCTAGGAGTATTCTAAGAAAATACCCTCATCTAACTTGGCATCAAATTTACTTAAATTATCTTTGTTATTATTTAGAATGAAATAATGGCATCCAAAAATATGAAAATACTTAATAGTAGGTTTCCTACCTTTTCAGAGCTTATAAGGTATTCTCGTCAAAATCAGTCGGATTAAAATAAGATTCAAAATATATCATGCAGTATTTATGGTTTCCGTCTAAAAATATCTAGGTAAATCATTTTTACAAAGCATGGTGTATGCCATTTCTTTTAATATCCTATTCTTTCTTTAACTATCCCATTTTGTCAAGGTATCCTAGGTACAGAAAAGTTTTGCTGAATACCATTTTCATTGTAAAACGTTTCAAAATCATGATTTTCAAATTCAGTACCATGATTACTATATAAGGAAATAATTGAAATACCTTTTTTATTTGAAACATTCTTATAAAATTCAATGAATGTAAAAAATATTTCATCTTTGTGAGCCAAAAACATCATCCATGTAAAATGAGAGAAGTCATCTAAAATTATTAGACCATACTTCTTGCCTCCCAAACTAGTTGTTCTAGTAGGTCCAAAGAGGTCCATATGAAGTAATTCTAAGGGTCTAATAGTAGACACTACTCCTTTAAGTTTGAAAGAAAATTTTGTTTTTTTTCCAAGCTGACATGCACTACAAATTTTGTCTTTTTCAAAAGTGAGTTTTGGTAAATCTTTTATAAGCTTTTTTTGTTTAATTTTGAAAGTAAATGTATGCTTGCATACCCTAGTCTTCGATGCTAAAGTCAACTAGTTTTATTGATCTTGGCTTCCATTGCCACTAGACATTGACCATTTTGTATAGGTAGATCATCAAGATCAACCATATAAATGTTTCCATGCCTAGGACCAATAAACTTGATGCCATTATCATCTAGACTAGATACTATGCACATAGAAGATTCGAAAATCACTTTAAATCCTTTGTCATAAAATTGATTTATACTAAGCAAATTATGTTTCAAACTATCAACAAATAAAACATTATCAATATAAGTAGAGGGGGTGATATGGACTTTATCGATATCGATAATTTTGCCCTTTCTATTATCACCAAATATCACATTTCTACCAGTTAAAGTTTCTAGAGATGATAATTGCCTTACATCTCTAGTCATGTATCTTGAGCAACCACTATCAAGGTACCATAATCTTCTTTTATCCTTGGTTGCAAGACACACCTACAACAAGAGTCAAGTGGAAACTTTAGGTATCCAAGTCATCTTGGATCCTTTAGGGTTAGTTGTAGTGGTTCCTTTTAGAACCCAAAATTTTCTAATATTGTTCAACTTTCTTTTATCACATAAATATGATTTATGTCCTAATTTACCACATGCATAACAAGTAATGCTAGAGGATGTGAAAGGATTATGCCCTAAAGGCCAATCGAAATGTTATATTTCGATGGGATTTTCTTTTGTATCTCAAACCATTGTATTGACATTATCAATTAATAAAGGCATTTTATTTTCATCATACGCTGTGTCTTATTAATTTTATTAAGATATGATGAACCCCATAGATTAGGGCTATGGTTCTAGGATTATAATGAGATCATACCAGTGAGACCTAAAGCCTTAAAACCCTAATCTAGAATATTCCTAGTCGATGGAATATTGGTGGGGATACCGGAGGCACCAGAATAAGACAGAGGCTTTTCAACCATCTATGAATTGATCAATAATTTATGAGTCCATCTGTAATAAGGGCTTAGCCCATCTGAGTCCATTTTAGTTGTTATTTAAGTCTTTTGAGTTGTTATGTCAGTTCTGTACTAGTCAGCTCATGTTGAGCTAGTTCAGTCCAATGCTAGTCAGCTCATGTTGAGGTAATTTTATTTTTTTTTAAGTCCTGTCCAAGCATACTGAAGACTCAAGACCACATCATACAAGTGAATACCAAGTCCAACTAGATTGAAGACATGAAAGTTTAGCCCAAGTCCAACCCAGCTTGAAGATTTGAAGACCCTAGGAGGAAAATCAGAAACCCTGATTCCTTGCAGATGCCCTCTAGGTATCCAGATTCCCTTCCAGATGCCAAAATATATTCATAGACCAAGGCATTCATGATTTTAGAGGTCTATCTGCATCCTAGCCCAAAGAAACCAAGCCCAGGCGCCAAGCCTAAGTCCCTAAGAAGCAAGATACCAGGGAATATTCCTGCTACCTGGCTATCAGGCCACCCCAGCTTCTAGAGGCCCAAACCCATGCACCCAAGCCCCTTTGGGATAGCCCCTTACTACTCTTAGAAGCCCAACACACCCCCCTAGGCATCCTTGGAGTGTTGGCCAAGTCAAGAAAATTTTTAGGAATATTTCTACCTAATGTTTCCTTATTTTCTAGCTAGGGTTTGAGAGGGAAAAGGATTCTTATGTAAAGACTAATGTGCCCTTACTTGGAGCCCATGGTTAAGGGTCTATTTAAAGGACCCTAGCCTCTTGTATGAAGCTAGATTTTTGATATGAAATAAATCTTGAGTTCTTATATTGTTTTGTGCGATTACCCTCTGTGTGCATAAAGGGGTTTGAGAGTTCTTCTTCCCGGTGTTTGCAACCATCTTCCTGTCGCCAACCATCCTTCCATCCCCCTCCAAAACTTTCTTTTCTTTGCTATTTTACTTTATTTTTTTGATTTCTTCTGAGTTTTCTAACCTTTGACAGGTCGTTTGCAGATCCCCGAGTTCATACAAATCCAACGACTCCAGCCAAGCCTTAATCGAACCACCGAGCAGAAAGTCGGGTATCCACGGGTCTTTGGCTCGGTTTTCCAGGCCGCATCCATCGAGGAACGAGAGATCCTTAAGCTGCGATCTTCACCGGGCACTTCAGACATTGTCAGGTATACCCCCTCTACCTCTAGTAATTATATTGTAGGAGAATTTGTCCTAACCGAGGCTTCTCAGCCCCGGTGATCCTTCTTTAGTACTTTTCTAAGTTCTAATCTGCATGCTTGGCTTCAAAAACTCATACAAAATTCCTTACAACTAATTTTGATCTAAAATTCAGGAATTAATCACATAACCCCACATATAAAACATACAAAAAGAATTGCAAGCATATTAGTCCCACATCAGATATTGAGTAGGGGATCAATGTTTCCGGTAAGACCAGCACATCCTATGTATGCTTGGTAAAAAGGGTGACTGATCTTACAGTTACTTATGTTTGACAATAATACTAGGATGTGGATGCTCATTAGAGAATTAGTTCACTGAATGGATCCAGCTTGAGAACATCTAATGGAACCTTATCTGTTTGTCAATAGATAGTTCTCATAGTGGGAGTAGTGCATGTGGTCCTTTGACCTGAGACTGTCATGGTACCTTGTATGCATGAATCCATACTTTGGTTCACACTCAATCATGACACTGAGTCATGCATGGGGTGATACTGGGTATGGTGGATTGCATATGGAGGTTGTGAGTAGGTCAAAAAGGAATCGATCAACCCTAGTAAGAGGGAAGCGCATCCAGATAATTTCAATCAAATAAAGATTCGGAAAATCTTTGATCAAAGTATGAACATTAGAAATAGTTTCTAATGGTTCATTAATGAATCTTCATTATCAGATTGAGCAAGGAATGAATATGAAATTGGATTTGACAAGTATCCATATCCATAGTCATATTCAGGGTGCAAGTAGATCGAAGGACTGAATTGCCCGGTAACTCACCACTGAAGGGTATTTTGGTAAATCCACCAAAATCCCTCATCTTCCGGGTAGGCATGACATGTTGCTAGACATTAATCTTGTCTTGTAGGTCTTCATGAACCAATTGATTTGATTTCATGAGTCAATTCGATGTGTGATTCGAATTGGACAATTAGGTGAGCCAATTTGATCTAATTAGGTCAATCGGGTTCGATCGGATCGAATCGGCTCAAACCTAAACCTACTGCTGGCTAGATGTAGAACCCAATGGATCATACACAATAGAGACTTGGCCAAGGAAGTCATTCATGATTTAATTAGGGTCATAGGATCCTAATTGGTTAGCCGGATTACATACTAGCATATGTAGGCTAACCAAATTCCTAACCCAATTGGATTGGATCTGGTTGCTTGCTAATTGAGCTAACATAATTATGGAAAACCTAAATTAGGTTGAGTCCTAAGTGGGGCTAGCCTAATCAGAGCTAAATCTGATTTTAATTTGGATTTAAGGGCATTTTAGGCCCATACATGAAGAGTCCCAATGGCTTGGGACTCTTGGTACCTAAATGATACCTTAACTTCAAAAGGGCACAGAATGAGCTATAGATCTCTGATTTGAATATAATTTATATGGTCAGAAAGAAAATATTATGCTATTTCCAATGACACTTATATTGCCCATGTTTTGACTGGTTAACATTCTTTGAAATTTGCATGGAAGAAGGATGGCAGGCGCGGTACATGAAGAGTCGCAACTCTTCATGTGGTGCACGGTTCTGATGGAGAGTCCTTCTACTATCAGGACTCTTCATAATCTCTGATATTTGAAGATTGAAGAGGCACCTCTTGGCTTCCTAGGGACCAGTAATTGACATGTGGCAAGTGAGAATTCGTCCAGATAAAAGAAGGGATGTGAATAAGGCCTTCAGTGCATGAATGGGCTTATTAGATATGATTTTTCAAGCCAGATAACTTCTCTTCGGTCTTGAAAAATCATATCTGATAAGTTGATGGGAGGAAATATCACACGCCCCTCTTGTATCTATAAATAGGGGGTGGTGAAATGAGTCTGATAAAAAAAAAAAAAAGAATTCCATCAAAGTATTATTCTGAGTGTCTCTCTCTCCCTCCTTCTTTCTTTAGGAAGAGACTTGTCTTGTTAAGACAAGGTCTTTCCTAATAGGACAAGGCTTTATTTTAGGATATAAGCCTAAGGGGTCCTAGAGGAGGGTTATCCTAAAACCAAGAGTGGTTTAGGAGAGTGTTTTTAGTGTCCTACAGTGGACTAAAGGCTACCGAAAGAGTTCCACTTCTCCAAGCAACTTGAAAAATGAGTTCTTCCTTGGTCCAAGTTTCATGTGGATCACCGTTAGAGGGTGAACGTTTGGGTGCCTGGTGGAGAAGAAGGCTGAATCAGGGTTTTCTTCATCGGATTGGATATTAGCGGTTTGGGTTGGTGCCTAAACTCTAGTTTATATTATATATGCATGTTTGTATGTTTTAATTCCTAGTAAGGAGGTCTTGGGTTAAGGGTTTGGTAGTGGTTTCATAATAAATTTTTGAAATCCATGCTTCCGCCCTTGTCACCATATCCCTTACGGTGGTATCAGAGCCACCTTATTAGGGCTAAATCATACAAAATTTGAAGTTGCCCAATTTTGTAAGACTTTTAAGGTTGCCCATTTTGGTTGGACTCCACAAAATTTGAAGTTGCCCAATTTTGTAGGACTCTTGAGGTTGCCCATTCTTGTAGGACTCTACAAAATTTGAAGTTAACTAATTTTGTAGGACTCTACAAAAGTTTAAAGTTACATATGATTGATATGTTTATGCATATATGTATGTCACTGGTTAGGGTTTTCACTTAAACCTTAACCAATATAGAGATATGTTTAGCTTTCTAGTCATCATACTGAAATAAGGTTGCCTTGGCATAATGGTGGATCCATTATGTGGTAGATGGTTATCCTAGTATGATGACACACTTGGCACATTATAAAATGATATATGATGCATGGTTGATGAATGGTAATATTAGAATGTGCTTCTGTTTGAATTGCCCTCTATTAAAATTATATTAAGATGTAGTGTCATATACCAAAAGCAAAATAATCAATATGATTAGTTGATCATTCGGTGTCTAGGAAAAGTGGTTCATGATCGGTAAAGAGGACGTGGTTTTTAATTGGTTATGTTGACTGACCTGGCCAATTTTTATTTGTGTCTAGGAAAGCAACGGGGGGACTCCCACTACTTTCCCACTTACCTGGCCGATAAGATTAACTTAATTCTTGATTGATATGCTTAGTGTAATATTCACTATATTAGGCCTTCCTTCATACTAGGTCATTATTATGTTATGATCCGTATTAGGTTTGTTGTGTACACACAAGGCCTATTATGGTAACTAACACAATTTTGGCTTAGTGCATTTGATGCTTATGATATGATTTAATATAATACTTTGTTGTGAACACACAAGGGTATTATTATTACAATCATGACTATAAAGGAATGAAGGGTCTTACTTAACTACAAATATTATAGTTTGTTGTATACACACAAGGCTATTAATATTTTAGAGGCCAGGTTTTGTTGAGAATTGTATGAGATACAATTGGAAAGAGTTTTCCTACCTTTGAACTTATAAAATATTTGTTGTGTACACACAAGGTCGTTTATAAGGAATTAGGATCTCAACCCCACTAAGAAAACCAATTAGGGTTTCTCGATCATCATATAGAGGGTTATGATGCTTGATAAAATAGTGAGAGACATAATTAAGTTAAAGTCCTAATTTAATTATGTTTTATCAATATTGGTTGTTTGCTTATGTTATGTTCTTTGTTAATGTAGATTAAATGGCCTCTTCACTCTCACTCCGTAATATACTTGATGCCAATAAATTGATTGGACCAGACTATGTTGACTGGTTGAGAAACCTAAAGATAGTACTCAGCTAGGAAAAACTTTCTTACATTCTTGATACCCCTACCTTGGAACCTTTAGGGAAAGATGCCTCGCAAGAGGAAAAGACCACATACAAGATGTGGCAAAATGACTCACTCACTATCAAATGTATCATGCTTGCCTCTATGACCAAGAGTTGCAGAGGCAACATGATAGCATGGACACTAACTCCATACTGCTCAATTTAAAAGAGCTATATGGAGAACATAGTCGAAATGCTAGATATAAGATATCTAAGCAGTTGTTCCGTACGAGAATTACAGAAGGTACATTCGTACAAGACCACGTACTGATGGTTATTGACCTGATCACTCGATTAGGTTAATTGGGTTTTGTTATGGATGGGAAGTTGAATCAGGATTTGATCCTGCAGTCACTCTTGGAGTCATTTTCATAGTTTATTCTTAATTATCATATGAACAAACTTAACACTTCCTTGCCTGAGCTGTTAAACATGTTAAAAATAGCAGAGAGCCATTTAAAGAAAAATAAGGCTCCACTTCTTCTTATGGATGGGATCAATAAGAAGAAGTCAGGTAGAAAGGGTTCCAAGAGGAGAATGAACCCAAAAAGGGGCATCAAAAAGAAGAAAGGAAAGAAGGCCTCCGAACAGATGACCTGCTTTCACTGTGGCAAGCCAGGTCATTGGAAGACGAACTGCAAGGCTTACCTTGCAGGTGTGAAGCCTGGTGCATCAGATGCACCAAAAGATATGAAAGAAGTTCATACTATTTTGTCATTGGATTCTTCCATTTCAAATACTTGGGTATTGGATACCACCTGTGGTCATAATATCTACAAATCATTGCAGGGGCTGCAGCGGCTTAGAGTATTGAAGGAAGGAGACTTCAAGCTCTACGGTGCTGGAGGAGAGTCCATCCAAGCAGAGGCCGTAGGGACTTATATCTTGAAGTTACCTTCGGGGAAGATTTTAGAGCTGAGAGAATGTTACTATATGCCTAAGGTCATTAGAAATATCATTTATGTACCCTTGTTACTTAGACAAGGTTATACTATGAATGTGATGAGCAATGGTTGCTCAATCAGCTTTTCTAATGAAATTATATGTTGTGGCATATTTTGCAATGATCTTTTAACTCTATCCACTAATGACAATATACTTTATGAAAGTAACAAACAAAAGAGAGATGATGTAAATAATACTTTACTCTGGTACTGTCGGCTTGGACATATTAGTGAGACTAAGATTAGCAAGTTATACAAGAAAAATTTTCTTAATCCTTATGATTATGAATCATTAGGAACTTGTGAATCATGTTTCATGGGTAAAATGGCCAAGACTCCATTTAGTGGACATAGAGAAAGGACAACTGAGTTATTAGGACTCATACATATAGATATATGTGGGCCTATGACAACTCAGGCCAAGGGTGGATACTCTTATTTCATCACGTTTATTGATGATTTTTCAAGGTACGGATTTATGTATCTTATGAAATATAAGTCTAAAGCCTTTGATAAATTTTCAGAGTATCAAAGTATGGTAGAGAAACAAATGGGGAAAAGTATTAAAATCCTTCGATCAGATCGAGAAGGTGAATACTTATCCACCGAGTTTCTCGATCACCTTAAAGAAAAGGGGATTATCTCTGAATGGACCCCTCCTTACACACCACATTAAATGGTGTTGCTGAAAGGAGGAACCGTACCTTATTAGATATGGTACAGTCCATGATGTGCTTCACAGAGTTACCTGTTTTCTTCTAGGGATATGCCTTGGAAACCGCGACTAATATCTTAAATATAGTACCATCTAAATCTGTCTCTAGCACTCCATATGAGATATGGAGGGGTAAGAAACCCAATCTTAAGTATCTTAAGATATGGGGATGTCCAGCCTATGTCAAAAGAAATTTTGGACATAAGCTGGATGCTAGAGCAGATAAGTATCCATTTGTAGGATATCCTAAAGATAGTATAGGATATCTGTTCTACCACCTTACTGAACAAAAAGTTTTTGTCAGTAGGCATGCCACTTTTCTGGAGAAAGAGTTCATCCTACAAAAGGGCAGTGCGAGAAATATTGAACTTGAAGAAGATTAACAAATAGATACATCTCAACCAAATGATAACATAGTTAGTATAGAACCAGAACACACCACTCCTATCCGTAGGTCTGATAAGGTGCGTCATGTACCTGAGAGGTATGGGTTCATTATTGAAAATAATGAAGCTTGGATCATTGAAAATGATGAGCCTCTAACCTATACGGATGCTGTCATGAGTAGGGACTCAGACAGATGGCTGGAAGCCATGAGATCCGAAATGGACTCCATGTATGTCAACCAAGTGTGGACTTTGGTTGATGCACTAGAGGGTGTTAACCCTATTAGATGCAAATGGGTCTATAAGAAAAAGATTGGGGTAGATGGCCAAGTCGAAACTTATAAAGCTAGATTAGTGGCTAAAGGTTTCAAACAAAAATAGGGAATAGATTATGATGAAACATTTTCTCCTGTTGCCATGCTTGCTATAGCAGCATATCATGATTATGAAATCTGGTAGATGGATGTGAAAACCGCATTCCATAATAGTTTCTTTGAGGAAGAGGTCTATATGTCACAGCCAAAAGGTTTTGTCTTGGAGACTAAACCTAATCAGGTATGTAGGCTGAAGAAATCCATTTATGGATTAAAGCAAGTATCCAGGAGTTGGAACATCCAATTTGATAAGACAGTCAAAGAGTTTGACTTTATCAAAAATGAGGATGAACCTTATATGTCCAAGAAGACTAGTGGGAGTGCCATAGTTTTCTTGGTTTTGTATATGGATGACATACTCCTCATTGGAAATGATATCCCAATGTTACAATCAGTCAAGGTATGGTTATCTAAATAGTTTTCCATGAAAGACTTGGGAGAAGCATCCTATATACTGGGTATCAAGATCTATAGAGATAGATCTAGGAGGATGCTAGGCTTATCCCAGTCTAGGTACATTGACCAAGTGCTAAAGAGATTTAGCATGGAGGGAAGTAAAAGAGGTTACTTGCCCATTGGTCGTGGCATACATCTTTCTAAGATGATGTTTGCCAAGACACCTGAAGAAAGAAATAGAATGAGTTCTATACCTTATACTTCGGCTATAGGATCTATAATGTATGCTATGTTATGTACTAGGATTGATGTGGCATATGCCTTAGGTATAGCCAGCAGGTTTCAGGCTGATCCAGGAGAGGATCACTGGAAGGCTGTGAAAAATATTCTTAAGTACTTGAGAAGGACTAAGGATATTTTTCTGATATACGGAAGATCTGATCTTAAACTGGAAGCTTATTCAGATTATAGTTTTCAATTGGATCTAGATGATAGCAAATCTATTTCAGGGTATGTTTTTACCCTAAATGGAGGAGCTGTAAGCTGGAAGAGTTCTAAACAGCAGACTGTAGCTGACTCAACAACTGAGGAAGAATACATTGCTGTTAGTGAAGCTGCCAAGGAAGCTGTCTGGATGAAGAAGTTTATCTTAGAGTTGGGCATTGTTCCTGAGATTGAAGGTCCAGTACCACTTTACTGTGATAATACTGGAGCCGTCGCTCAAGCTAAGGAACCTAGAGCTCATCACAAATTAAAGCACATTCTAAGATGCTTCCATCTCGTTCGAGAGATTGTTGAAAGACAAGAAGTCTGCATTAAAAGAGTAGAAACGAAGAACAACATAGCAGACCCGTTCACTAAGGCTCTACCATAGCGGGAGTTTGATCGCCACCTCGATTGTATGGGGTTAAAATTTAAAGGCAATTGGCTTTAGTGCAAGTGGGAGATTAAAAGGATTATGCCCTAAAGGCCAATCGAAATGTTGTATTTCGATGGGATTTTCTTTTGTATCCCAAACCAATGTATTGACATTATCAATTAATAAAGGCATTTTATTTTCATCATACGCTATGTCTTATTAATTTTATTAAGATATGATGAACCCCATAGATTAGGGCTATGGTTCTAGGGTTATGATGAAATCATACCAGTGAGACCTAAAGCCTTAAAACCCTAATCTAGAATATTCCTGGTCGATGGGATATTGAGTAGGGGATCAATGTTTCCGGTAAGACCAGCACATCCTATGTATGCTTGGTAAAGAGGGTGACTGATCTTATAGTTACTTATGTTTGGCAATAATACTAGGATGTGGGTGCTCATTAGAGAATTAGTTCACTGAATGGATCCAGCTTGAGAACATCTAATGGAACCTTATTTGTTTGTCAATAGATAGTTCTCATAGTGGGAGTAGTGCATGTGGTCCTTTGACCTGAGACTGCCATGGTACCTTGTATGCATGAATCCATACTTTGGTTCATACTCAATCATGACACTGAGTCATGCATGGGGTGATACTGGGTATGGTGGATTGCATATGGAGGTTGTGAGTAGGTCAAAAAGGAATCGATCAACCCTAATAAGAGGGAAGCACATCCAGATGATTTCAATCAAATAAAGATTCGGGAAATCTTTGATCAAAGTATGAACATTAGAAATAGTTTCTAATGGTTCATTAATGAATCTTCATTATCAGATTGAGTAAGGAATGAATATGAAATTGGATTTGACAAGTATCCATATCCATAGTCATATTCAGGGTGCAAGTAGATCGAAGGACTGAATTGCCCGGTAACTCACCACTGAAGGGTATTTTGGTAAATCCACCAAAATTTCTCATCTTTCGGGTAGGCATGACACGTTGCTAGACGTCAATCTTGTCTTGTAGGTCTTCATGAACCAATTGATTTGGTTTCATGAGTCAATTCGATGTGTGATTCGAATTGGATAATTAGGTGAGCCAATTTGACCTAGTTAGGTCAATCAGGTTCGATCGGATCGAATCGGCTCAATCCTAAATCTACTGCTGGCTAGATATGGAATCCAATGGGTCACACACAATAAAGACTTGTCCAAGGAAGTCATTCATGATTTAATTAGGGTCATAGGATCCTAATTGGTTAGTCGGATTACATACTAGCATATGTAGGCTAACCAAATTCCTAACCCAATTGGATTGGGTCCGGTTGCTTGCTAATTGGGCTAACCTAATTATGGGAAACCTAAATTAGGTTGAGTCCTAAGTGGGGCTAGCCTAATCAGAGCTAATTCTGATTTTAATTTGGATTTAACGGCATTTTAGGCACCATACATGAAGAGTCCTAATGGCATGGGACTCTTGATACCTAAATGATACCTTAACTTCAAAAGGGCACAGAATGAGCTATAGATCTCTGATTTGAATATAATTTTTATGGTTAGAAAGGAAATTTTATGCTCTTTCCAATGACACCCATATTTCCTATATTTTGACTGGTCAACATTCTTTGAAATTTGTGTAGAAGAAGGATGGCGCGCGCGGTGCGTGAAGAGTCGCAACTCTTCATGTGGCGCACGGTTCTGATGGAGAGTCCTTCTGCTATCAGGACTCTTCATAATCTTCAATGTTTGAAGATTGAAGAGGCTCCTCTTGGATTCCTAAGGACCGGTAATTGACATGTGTCAAGTGAGAATTCATCCAGATAAAAGAAGTGATGTGAATAAGGCCTTCGGTGCATGAATGGGCTTATTAGATATGATTTTTCAAGCCAGATAACTTCTCTTCGGTCTTGAAAAATCATATCTGATAAGTTGATGGGAGGACATATCACACTCTCCTCTTGTATCTATAAATAGGGGGCGGTGAAATGAGTCTGATAAAAAAAAAAAAAAGAATTCCACCGAAGTATTATTCTGAGTGTCTCTCTCTCCCTCCTACTTTCTTTAAGACAAGACTTGTCTTGTTAAGACAAGGTCTTTTCAAATAGGACAAAGCTTTGTTTTAGGATATAAGCCTAAGGAGTCCTAGAGGAGGGTTGTTCTAAAACCAAGAGTGGTTTAGGAGAGTGTCTTTAGTGCCCTACAGTAGGATAGGGTGTCCTACAGTGGACTAAAGGTTGCCAAAAGAGTTCCACTTCTCCAAGCAACTTGAAGGAGTTCTTCCTTGGTCCGAGTTTTGTGTGGATCATCATTGGAGGGCGAACGTTTGGGCACCTGGTAGAGAAGAAGGCTGAATCAGGATTTTCTTCATCGGATTGGATACTTGCGGTTCAGGTTGGTGCCTAAACTCTAGTTTATATTATATATGCATGTTTGTATATTTTAATTCCTAGTAAGGAGGTCTTGGGTTAAGGATTTGGTAGTGGTTTCATAATAAATTTTTGAAATCCATGATTCCACCCTTGTCACCAAATCCCTTACAGGATGCAGGTATAAAAAATTTTTTGAAATATTTTTGTTGTCTTTGAGGTTTAAAACCTAATCCTGCTTTGTTGAAAACTACTCTTTGTTTATTCAAAAGCATGTTTAATTTTTTTAAACTTTAAGTAAATTTTTCAACAAATGGTTTTACTTTTTCAAGTTCTTCTTTGTGTTTCTTATTTTCTTGCAAAAGCTCTTTGTTTTGTTTGGTAAGTTTTTCATTTGTTATAAAAACTTTATCCTTTTTCAAAGAATCTTTTTCTTTCAAAAATTCTTCTTTTTCATTCTTCAAGGAAACAATTTGATCATTCAATTTTTGGTTTTCTTGAAGTAAACTGTCATTTCCTATCAAAAACTTATCATTTGATTTTGAAAGCTCTAAGTTTTTCTTTTTTAATTCTTTGTTTTTTATTTTTAGTTTTTGATATTCTATAACTAATTCATCAAAAATATCATGTAATTCATCAAATGTAAATTCATTTTCAATTACAGATCTTGCCTCATCATCATTGGCCATAAAGCAGATATTGGCTACTTCTTGCTGCTCTACATCAGAGCTTAAATCTTCACTTTCAGTCCACGTAGCTATCATAGCCTTCTTTTTAAATTTCTTCATGCCCTTTTTGAGAGTGGAGCTATCCATTTTGTGATGTCCTAGCTTTTTATATTCAAAACATATGGGTTGCTCCCTTTCCTTTTCTTTCTCTTTCTTTTTATTGGGCTCTCCTCTTTGAGGCTTTTTCTTGTAATTGTATCCTCTCTTTCTCATAAATTTCTTCAATTTTCTTGAGATGAGGGTTGTTTCATCTTGATACGGGACAAATAATTAAAACTAAATTACTGTTATTAAGACTTGATTATCTGAGAAAAGTAGAGAATAAATTTTTTTATATTTTTTTCAGATTTTTAAAGAAGACTCAAAATATGTAATTAAGGAAACTGGTTTTAGTTAACTATCTGCATAAGTAAACCTACAAAGTAACTAGAAAGCAGGACTTGGTGGTTGAGAAACCATCGTAAACTAGGATTTACTTTCAACTAATCAGAAATTAAAGAGAAGGGAATAAGTTTTCAATTTTACCAACAAAAATCGCTCCTCTGAAATAGATCTGGTAGGACTCTCAATATTGTCATGCTAGGGTTTTAAGAACTCGTTCTTGGGCTCTGATCTTCCGTGCGATGCTGGTTTCGAGACAAGAATACCTGACTTCGATTCTTGATCACCTGCAAACACTCAACAACGAAAAACATAAATTAGGAAGCAACAAAAAAAGGGAAAATGAAAGGAAAGGGTTAGAAGATGTGGCTAGGTTTTCTTGTCGGCTGGATGGGTAGGGCCTCACACCTCGCGATGTTTCATAGAACAAAGGAAAGGCCTCACCCCCCGTGATGCACATGGCAAAGGAAAAAAATTTGACAGAATAACTTTCTTTATTGATGAATAATTATAATAATTACAAGGGGGTTGATGGGTATTTATAGACCCTCAACCAGTGGTGCAAGGGATTCAAATAGTAGACTTTTTCTTCCTTGGACTACAACTCCTAGAATTCTGGCTCTAGGCATCCTGGACTCTTGTCTTTGGATAGAAAAAGACTCAAGAGTTTTTGTGAGACTCTTGAGTTCTGGAAACTTAAGCAGCTCCGAACATGGTTGGTCTAAACATCTGTGGTAGAGAACCATTGAACCTCCTTCATTTGGATGATCAAATATTTTAGAACTCCTTGGAAGTTGGCATGAAAAAAAAATGCTTGGCCAACTCTTGAAATTTTTTGGCATGAAATTCTTGAGTGGAGGCGCCAATTTGGGAGAGTCCTTCATATTTACTTATCTTAAAAGGAGTTGGCGCTAACTTTGCTTTCATTTGGCTGACCAAAAATAATAAAAAAAAACATGGCATGTGGGATGTCCAAATAAAAGTAGCATGGCATGTGTTCTTGTCCCAAAATAAAATGGCATGACATGTCCAAACATGACATGAGTTGATGTCCCCTGATGATGTGGCAGGTGTTGTCCAATTTTCTTGAAAAGGTGGCACCAAAAATAATTTGACTTGGGCTAACATATGGAGTCACATGCCTTGTCTTGGGCTAGCACATGGGATCTTCAATTAGGTACACATGAAGTCACATGGGTCTTCAAACCTTGTATTACATGACTCAATAACTAATTATTACAAGACTCAAAACCAAATAACTAAGCCCCACTTGATCAATTGGAACCCAATTTGATTTATAGGCAAGATCTCATGTAATAAAAAAGAATAAATTGGTAAATAGGGTTTGGTCCAATGGGGTTTTGACTCAATGTAGTAAAAAGGGTTTAGTCCAAAAGGCTAAATAACAAAATCCTAATTACAGTTGGTAAAAAGGGCTAACCCTAACTAATCCAAAATAAAAAAAAATTAAAATAAAATATTTACATGGTAAAAGGGGTTGGGTTCAGGACTTTATTTATAGGTGATCCACAGGGATGTGGGTTTAACCTGTCGATATTTTCTGGCCTTAGTGTCCACACCAATTCTTCTCGAGTGGGAGAAACTCGATCCTATCAAGTATTGGTCAATGTCGCTATGATAGTGCTCTAGTAAATCTGGGTCAACTCTCTGCAAGTCCTCTCTGGTGATCCAAAAATCATTAGTCTTAAGTCATCTTTGACAACGAACCGGATACTGCTAGTAATCTTTGTTCCAAGTGCAATGATCTTGTCATCCAAGATCCGCTCAATCTTGTCTCTCCAGGCTAGTGGTATGGCACGTGGACACACTTGGGTTGATTCACTCTTAAGGACTGGATTAGGCCCAAATGGCTCACTAGGAATCAACATTGGCTCCCTATACTCAATAAGGTCTGAAACGTTGAAAGTTGGATTAATGCCTAGTTCAGGTGGTAATTCGAGCACATAGGCATTAGACCCAATTTTCCTAATCACTTTGTATGGTCCACTACTACGGGCATGTAACTTTTTCATGGTTCTAGGTGGGAACCATTCAGGTCGCAGTTTAACCATAACAAAGTCTCCTTTTATTGTATTCTTTGAGTCTTTTTTCTTTTTCCTTTTTGTTTTTTTTTTATTGACATGCATGTAAACCCTAAACTACAACTGAGTTTGACCCTTGGTTGGTGGGTGACATGCAGATAAAAACTTAAAATGAACTCCTAATAGATGCCATAAGGTTCTCCAAAAATAGGTTGGAAACCTAACATGTTCAATGAATGTATGTAATACACTAACCTCTACAAAATACAATCTATTGGTTAGAAAAACATAGGAAGCTTCAGGAAAAGGTAGAAAATAAGAAGTGGATCTGGAGTTAGACTGGAAATAAGAAGGGTTTTCAAGGAATAGTCCTAGACTAATGGGGTTGACCTTAAGGGTTTGAGGTATAGCTACAGGGTTTACCCTATAGAAGAATGGGTCACTAATCTCAGGGAAGAGATCTTCAATTGGAGTCAAAGAGATAACTTCAACCCGAGGGTACCAGGCTAAAGAAATCATGTCCTTAATAGGCTCTATGACTTGAGTTTCTTCTAGTGTTTCCTCAAGTAAAATTATAGTTGCAGGATCATGGTTCTCTTCCTCTAATTGTTCTTCCACTTCAATGCCATCCTGGTGAACCAATAGGGTAGTAGGAGTAGGTTGGTTAAGGAAAAACTGGCTAGGGATGGGTAGGCTCGAATTAGGGTTGAGTCAGCTCGGGTGAGAATTAGATCGACTCTACTGAGGAATGGGTCAACTCGGGTGGATTTGATTAGATCCTAATTTTTTATAAGAAACACTAATCCTAATGGGTTCTGGTTGATTCAGAAAAACCTGACTAACATTTGCTGATACCTAGGGTTATGGGTTTCTTAGGTTCATAGGATATAGGTTCAGACCTATGGGTTATGGATCTGGGTTCATAGGAGCTGGGTGCATAGGGTCTGGGTAGGTACTTTTGCCTAAGTTTAAGTTTCATGTCACTCCAAGTAGTTATGGGTATGTCTCTTCTTCGTCTGATCATTCTTTCAACATCATCCCAATAAATTTTAGCCTAGCATACTAACTTAAGCTTAGCAAACTTAAACTTTCTTTCATCAGACACTAGTTCCCTCTCAAAATATAGATCCATACATTCTTCCCAATCAAGATAATCCTCAAGATCAAGATCACCACCAAAGGTAGATGCTTCTAACCTAATGTACCTAGTGGCTCTCTCATCCTGGTCTATGAAATCATAATTGGGTCTCCTATGGTTAGTCTCCCAGATTTGGTATTAGAAAAGGGCTATCCTAGGGTTAGGTTCTAGGAATGGGTCAGGGTGTGTTTCAAATTTAGGTTCAGGATGGGTCTTAGGGGTTTTCTCTAAATTACTTAATCGATCATCTATTCGGTCAAACTTATTGTTCATCAGGGCAAACTGATCATTCATGGTCCTAAGGGAGGTCTCAAAATTGGGATCCATGATTAAACTAGACTAGGTTGGGTTTGAGGCTAAAAGTATTGGTATTCTAATTTAGGAGTTATGCAATGCAAACACACAGACAAAACTCGAACTAGGGTTTCCTAGACCTAGAGCTCAAGTAGAATGGGTTAGCTTAAATTATAGCCAATTCAGTAATTACCTTGTCCACTAGCCAGGTAAGAGATGGGATAATGGGAGGCTCCCCCAGATCTCATAGGGTCCTAATGAAAAATCATAAAATTGCTTAGGGCGTTTGTTTCTGGACCTCTAGCCTTAGACACCAGATTCAAGTGATAATCAAAGGATTGGGTGCACTAGCTTTCACACAATACTTGGAACCCGACCTGTTGGTGTCCCTAGCTCACTAGAGCAAATTAAGTCTAATTAATTTTAATTAGGTTGGGCTCGATGCAAAGGTGGTGGTTGTGGGCCAAGGAAGGGTGATGAAATCCCTCCCTTATGTAGATATTGAGTGCCCTTAAGATTAGGTTTGAATGATGATAGCAAGCATATGAAGATGCAATTAAGGTTTCTTAGTTTATTTTTTTTTAGCAAAGATATATTAAGTATATAATATGCAGGAAATATGTAGAAAATTAAAATATACAAAATTTATGCAAT
Source organism: Areca catechu (assembly GCA_021397845.1). Lineage (NCBI taxonomy): Eukaryota > Viridiplantae > Streptophyta > Magnoliopsida > Arecales > Arecaceae > Areca > Areca catechu. The sequence goes on along the minus strand of CM038053.1, from coordinate 139,933,263 downwards.
TTTGCAGAAAAGTACCTAATATGCAGGAAATATGCAGAAAATTAAAATATACAAAATTTATGCAAAAAGAACCCTAAACTAGAATTGCTGAAAATTCAGGGCAAAAATGTTCTTAGGCAGTAAATTAAAGATTTAGATGACTTAAAATCTGAATTAAATTATGAGAAAATTTTGATAATTACTATCAATTATGAGAAAGCCAGAAAAATAAGAATCAGAATTTTCTAATCTTTTTACATTCAGAAACAATTAAAACAATAGGCTATGTACTAGGATGGATGTGATACAGAAAATTAACCCTAAAGATGCCTATCTCTTTATTTTCTTCTTCAAGGATTAATCACAGTGGTACTCCTATATGCCATATAAAATCTCTTTTGAATGGGATGTGAGGGTCTTGTAGCCCTACTTTTTTCTATGACCGGATGGCCATGATGAAGCACCCGATCCGAGTACTTAAAGAGAAACTAAATCAGCACAAAAGTGATTAAACCTAGTTTAACCTACTCTGATACCAAAACTGATCTGGGACAAATAATTAAAATTAATTTATTGTTATTAAGACCTAATTACTTGAGAAAAGCAGATCATAATTTTTTTAATATTTTTTTCATATTTTTAAAGAAGACTCAAAATATGCAATTAAGGAAACTGGTTCTAGTTAACTACCTGCACAAGTAAACCTACAAAGTAACTAGAAAGTAGGACTTGGTGGTTGAGAAATCACTGTAAACTAGGATTTACTTTCAACTAATCAAAAATTAAAGAGAAGGGAATAAGTTTTCAATTTTACCAACGAAAATCGCTCCTCTGAAATAGATCTGGCAGGACTCTCAATGTTGTCACGCTAGGGTTTCAAGAACTCATTCTCGGGATTCAATCTTCCACGCGATGCTGGTTTCAAGGCAAGAATATTTGACTTCAATTCTTGATCACCTGCAAGTACTCAACAACAAAAAACACAAATTAGGAAGCAACAAATGAAGGGAAAATGAAAGGGAAGGGTTAGAAGAGGTGGCTAGGTTTTCTTGTCAGCTGGATAGGTAAGGCCTCACACCCCTCGATGTTTCGTAGAACAAAGGAAGGGCCTCACACCCCACGATGCACATGAAAAAGGAAGAAAATTTGGCAGAATAACTTTCTTTATTGATGAATAATTATAATAATTACAAGGGAGTTGGTAGATATTTATAGACTCTCAACCAGTGGTGTAAGGAATTCGATCAGTAGACTTTTTCTTCCTTGGACTACAACTCCTAGAATTCGGGCTCTAGGCATCCTGTACTCTTGTCTCTGGATAGAAGAAGACTCAAGAGTTTTGGTGAGACTCTTGAGTTCTGGAAACTTAAACAGCTCTTGATCTAAACATCTATGGTAGAGAACTATTGAACCTCCTCCATTTGGGTGATCAAATATTTTAGAACTCCTTGAAAGTTGGCATGAAAAAAAATTCTTAGCCTACTCTTGAAATTTTTTGGAATGAAATTCTTGAGTGGAGGCGCCAATTTGGGAGAGTCCTTCACATTTACTTATCTTAAAAGGAGTTGATGCTAACTTTGCTTTCATTTGGCCAACCAAAAATAATAAAAAAAACATGGCATGTGAGATGTCCAAATAAAAGTGACATGACATGTGTTCTTGTCCCAAAATAAAATGGCATGACATATCCAAACATGACATGTGTTGATGTCCCCTGATGATGTGGCAGGTGTTGTCCAATTTTCTTGGAAAGGTGGCACCAAAAACAAACTGACTTGGGCTAGCATATGGAGTCACGTGGCTTGTCTTGGGCTAGCACATGGAATCTTCAATTAGGTGCACATGAAGTCACATGGGTCTTCAATTGGGTCCCCCTTGTATTACAGGACTCAATAACTAATTATTACAAGACTAAAAACCAAATAAGTAAGTGCCACTTGATCAATTGGAACCCAATTTGATTAATAGGCAAGACCCATATAACAAAAAAGAATAAATTGGTAAACAGGGTTTGGCCCAAAGGAATTTTGACTCAATGTGGTAAAAAGGGTTTAGCCCAAAAGGCTAAATAACAAAATGCTAATTATAGTTGGTAAAAAGGACTAACTCTAACTAATCCAAAATAACATAAATTAAAATAAAATATTTACATGGTAAAAGGGGTTGGGTTCAGGTGTGGGCACCAGAATCCGATGGAGGCTCCTCAACCCTCTATGGATGTCTATCTAGGGTTCCAATTTTTTAGGTCTTGTAATAAGGCTTCAAGCCTAAGCATTTTTCTTTTGTGTCATGTATCTAGTCTCAATTTTGATTCTAGTCTTGTACCTTGACCAATTTGGTCAAGTTGAGCCTATATTGATTTCAGTCCGAGACTATTTGAAGTTATTGGGCCAAGCCATCTCCTAAGCCTTGAAAGATGCCACTTCAACCCTTGGGCACCACTTCATCCATCCAATGTGGCGCCACATCACCTTGACATGTGGGCGGCCAAAGCAAAGGGGAATGCTGAATTTTGTGGGGTGCCATCCCTTGATCTTTTCCTTCCTTCCCTCCCCCTATCAAGCCTATTACTAAAGGAGTCATGGGTGGCCAATGGAAGGTCAATGGGAGTTGAAGATTGTGAAGACAAGTCCCTTGTTTCAAGCCCCCCATATCAAGCCATTTTTCCAATATACTTGGTCGACCATGGAAGGTCAAATGGAGTTAAAGATTTGGGGAGACAAGTCCCTTGCTCCAAGCCCTCACATCAAGCTTTCTTCCTAAAATATGTGACCAGCTATGGAAGGAAGATCAAGAGTCCAAGGGCACCAAGACAAGCCTCCATCTTCCAAGCCCCATATCTTGTTTCTCACCAAAGGTGGATGGACAACTAAGGAAAGAAGGAAGACACAAGCATTGCTACAAGCCCCATATCGTGCCACGCCCAATCACAAGCATGCTTGGTCGGCCAAGGAGAAGGAATTTTAGAATTTGTTGGTGCCTCTTCAAGAGAGGAGATGTAATTTTCTTTTGAATTTGAAAGGGGTCCTAAGGTGCCTATATAAAGGACCTTACCCCTCCTTTGTATGGCTAATCTTGATGAATGAAAAGAAAATATTTGAGAGCTACTCTTCTTGTTAGTTGCCTTCGTTCCTTAAGAATGTCGATCTCCGTGTGGGAGCGCATTCGCCTTCAGGCAACGAGAGGTGTGAGGTCTCAAGTTACCTTCTCTTCCGCCAATCCATTTTCCATCTTCGAGTTCGGAGGCCAACTAGATGATCCATCTAGGCGCCCAGCAAGAAGACCCACAATCAACATCATCTTCAACCTTTCTTCCTTTATTTCTTCCTGTTACTTGTTGATTCCTAGTCCTTCCCTTAATTGCTCGCAGGTCCTCCAGGTACCACGAAATACGGAGTCGATTTTCCTTGCCTTCAAGACCTTCGAACGAAAAGCTGGTGCATTGCCAGGGTTGAAGGCTCGACCATCCAGGCCATATCCACGAGAGTAAGTGAACTCGGTATCGGGCACTTCAGAGCTATTAAGGTTTGCAACCCTAAAACTCCTAAGTTGATATTGATCAGAGAGCTAAGTCCTACGGGGTTTTTCAATCCCGGGGTCCTCTTCCTATCCTTGTTTAGGGACTCACTTGCTAGTTTGAAGTTCTTGTTATTGTAGAACCCTAGATCTACTCTTGTCTATCTTCGGGAATCCTAAATCCATAAAAAAACTAAAAATTACAAAGAACATAAACACTTGCATCATTCCTCTCATCTTGCATCTAGTTAGTCCCGCATCATGTTTGGTATCAGAGCATGGTTAGGACTTAGCACTTCTTAAGTACTTGGATTAGGTACTTCACCAGGCCATTCGATCATAAGAAACAAGAAGGGCTGCAAGACCCTCACTTCCCATTCCACGAAATTTTCTATGGCGTGTAGGGGTGCCACTGTAATTGACCTTTGAAGGGGAACATAAGGAGTTAGGTTTTTTTAAAAAAAACAAAAGAACATTTTTGCATCATTAGATCTTATCTTCTTTAAATTTCTATATTTTTTCTTTTTAGTATATGGTATGTTGTTTTAGGTGTTACTGTTTGTAGGAACCTCTAAATTTTTTGTTTTTTATTTTGTTAGATTCCACATAATTGAAAGTAATTTTGAGAATTTTTTCAGATTTTATTGCAGCCTGTAGAATTTCTAGACACTAGAATACTACCTGAGAACAAAATCTGTTTTGAGATTTTCAGCAAATGCATCTTTTCATGTTTTCATTTCTCAAATAGTTTAATTTTGCATCTAGCTTCATCTCTTGTCATTTCCATCATCTTATTTCTGCTATCATCCATCAAAAACTCAAAAAAAATATAACTTAGATACATCTCATTAGATCATTTGTGTGCCATCATTTTTATAAGTCATTTAAGGACGTCAATATCAAAAGATAAGGGAAGGAAGTTATTATTACCTTTCCTTAGCCCAAAAATAACCACCCTGCATATCGGACCCAACCTCTAATTAAAACTAAGTAGACACTTAATTTACTCTAGTGAGCTAGGGACACCCACAAGGTCGGGTCGAACCAAGTGTCAAGCTAATTTGGACAACTTGTTTGTGTGTGCTGGTATATCTGGTGTTTAGGCAAGTGGTTCATGGACAATAGCCCGAAGGAAGGTGGGTTGGTTCTCTTACCTAGCCAATTTCAAATTGGTGTCTAAGACAAGCAAAGAGGGACCTCCACTAACCTTATACTTACCTGGCAAGGTGCCAAGTTACTACCACACCAAGATTGTCATCTTGACCTAACGTTTGGTTTGGACTCTAGGTCTAGCAAACCCCTAGCCCGAGTTTGAGACCATGTGTGCATGTTGACTAGATCAGGAGTCCTCTATCACCCCCATCATTTCCAATCAAGTGAACCCATGGAGAATGATCGAGAAGATCAATTAAAGGTCCTCATTGAACAATTAGCTAGGGTGAACAATCGGCTTGATAAGTTTGAAAATAAATTTGAAGCCTTAGAAAAGATTGTTAGACCATCTATTGAGCCTGAGTCTGAGTCACCTTCCCACCCTAGGAAATACCCTCGGCATGATCCTTCCTTTGAGGCTGAACCTAGGAGAATTCTCTATTTTAACCCAGCCCAAGAGTTCGACCCTAGGAGACCCAATCCTGAGATCATAGACCATGAAGAAAGGGCCATTAGAAACATCAAGTTAGAAGCCCCTACCTTCGATGGCAGTCTTGATCCCAAGGTGTACATTGATTGGGAGGAGTATATGGAGCAATATTTTGACTAGTACACGATGACGGAAAGGATGAAGTCTAAGTTTGTCAAACTTAGGTTGGTTCGCCAAGTTAGGTTTTTTGGAATAGTGTTGAAAGGCTGGCAGAGCAAAGAGGACAAGAACCCGTAGCAACTTGAAGGGACATGAAAGCCAGACTTAGAGAGAAGTATTGACCACTATCTTACACCCAGAATTTTATTGGACCAATGGCAGAATCTGAGTCAAGGGAACAAGAGTGTCGCCGAATACATCGCAAAGTTTGATGAGTATGTCATGTGATGTAATGTCGATGAATCAGCTTCTGTGACCCTATCTAGGTTTAGGGCTGGCCTACACCCAGACATCTACAGAGAGCTTACTTTAAAGAGGTCACTGATTTAGAGTATGCTTACCAAGTTGCGAGGAAATGTGAGCATTTCCAGAGGACTCTCACATATCGTAGACCTGAACCCTTTAGGAACCCTAGTCGAATCCCAGGACCTAACCAAGGGTATAGTTAGGCCTACCTGATTCGACCCAAACCAAACCAGCCTGATCCGAGTCGACCCAACTCGAGCTGACCCAGTCCGAGCTAACCAAACCTGAGCCGACCCCATTTTAGTAGAGAGGATAAGGGTAAAGCTATTGGAGTCCAGAAGAGCCCTACTCCCCAGAATAAATGCTTTAGATGTCATAAACCTGGGCATTATGCTAGCCAGTGCACCTCCATAGCCCTAGTCATAGAAGAGCCAGGTGAGAATGAGCTAGAACCCATTGTCGAACTAGAAGGAGAAGTCTATGAGCCAGAAGATCAGTTGTTGGAAGAATATGAGGGAGAGGAAGAACAGTTTGAATCTAAAGACCTTCTAGGAGTAGTTAGGTGCATTCTTACCCAAAACGTAGTGCAAGAAAATTGGCATAGGACAAACATCCTACAAACCTTTGTCAAACTAAGGGATAAGGTGTGCAAAATCATAGTTGATAGTGGGAGCTGTGTCAATGCCATCTCTTCAAGTACTATCAAAGCCTTAGGATTGACCCCAGTTCCTCACCCCAACCCTTATAAGGTCTCATGGATAGATTTAATATCCATACCCATAAAGTTTAGGTGCCAAGTCTTGATTAATTAACAGTCTTATGAAGAGAAGATTTGGTGTGATGTCCTTCCCATGGGCATTAGTAGTATCATCTTAGGTCGACCCTAGCTTTACAATCATGATGCCCCTTATGGTCGGACCAATAGCTGCACCTTTAACCACCATGGGAAGAAATTTATAATCAATCCAATTTAGCCTAAGGGCTAGGTTAAAAGAAGATCAAGTAGCCTTAAGGAAAAGAAACCTGGAGTCAACCTGATTAGTGACAAGGAGTTAGAGAAGGAGAATATTGAGGGAACCCCAACCACTAGAGAAATTCATGAATTGACCCAGAGAGAAGAACCTTCTGAAGAACTTCAGGGAGAAAAGATTGAGCCCATTGAGAATTTAAGTGAAGAAACCCCTGAGCCTAGTGAGGAATCCAAAGAAGACATCTCTGAATCAAGTCTAGTGGAGAAGTGTGATGTAGATGGACCCAAGGCTGAAATCACTAAGGAACTCATAGAAAAAGATCATGAACCCACTATAGAATTTGAAGGAGTAACTAAGCCAGGATCAAACATAGTAGAGGAGGGTGAAGGTTCACCAGTATTGCCCATAGAGGAAGTCCAGGAACAAGTCCCTACAGAACAACCCCAGGAGGTAGACATTAGTTTTGAGGACTTTCAATATAAAATTTCCAAAGACCTTCCTGATGACCTTCCACCATCTAGGAACACCCAGCCTGCCTTGGAACTTGCACTCATAGATCAACGTCCAAATTTTAAGATCATCCAGAATAACCAAGGCCTGTTTCATGCTTCCCATAAGCCACCTCAAGACTCTGATTCCTATTTTCTACCCTTCCCTGAGTCTTCTCATGTTTTTAGAGCCATGAGTCTACATTTTATTGAGATTACCAGATTGCATGACTCCTTAGAGCCCATCCCTTTTGCCATCTACTTCTAGTATACCTTATAGCATTTGCTAGGGATCCATGGTAATTTTTCTTGTGCATAGCAGACCAGGGTTAAACCTAGAGAGTCAATAATCTATTAGGTTTAGGTCCTAGAGAGTCTAATAAAATTCTGCTTTATAGGAATACTTAGTTGAGTCTGCATTTTGCATCATATTAGAATTTTGCATTAAGTACAAATTTTAAAATAATTTGGCTAATTCACGAAAGAGAACCAAATTATAAAATAATCAAGGAGATTCTGTAATGATTAGGCTTAGACCTGAACGGTTTCCACCAGGAATCATTAAGAAACTTCATGCTCGTGGAGCTGGCCCTTTTAAAGTGATAAGGAGAGTTGGCCCTAATGCCTACATTCTTGAGCTACCCCCGGATTATGGCATTAGCTCGACTTTCAATATCTTAGACTTAGTCAACTATAGGGAACCAGCAAACATACCCAGCAAGCTATTTGGCCTGAGCTTTCATTTGAGAGTAAACCCGACCTAGAGTGTTCACCTCTAATTTTACCTAAGAGAGGAGAGCGGATCGAGCATGTCCTGGATGACCAAGTTATCACCACCTGGGGCAACGGTTATCAACATTTCTTGGTCCGATGGCAAGGCCGACCAGAGTCTGATGATCATGGATTACTCGGGAGGACTTGCAGCGCCTTGACCCTGACCTTCTGGAAGAGTACCAAAGCCAAATCAACTCTTACTCGACAGGGTCGAGTTCCTTCCATCCCAGGAGAACTAGTGTGGGCACCAGAATCCGACAGAGGCTCCTCAACCCTTTGTGGATGTCTAACTAGGGTTCCAATTTTTCAGGTCTTGTAATAAGGCTTCAAGCCTAAGCATTTTTCTTTCGTGTCATGTATCTAGTCTCAATTTTGATTCTAGTCTTGTACCTTGACCAATTTGGTCAAGTTGAGTCTTGTATTGATTTCAGTCCAAGTCTATTTGGAGTTATTGGGCCAAGCCATCTTTCAAACCTTGAAAGATGCCACTTCAACCCTTGGGCACCACTTCATCCATCCCATGTGGTGCCACATCACTTGACATGTGGGCAGCCAAAGCAAAGGAGAATGCTGAATTTTGTGGGGTGCCATCCCTTGATCTTTTCCTCCCTTCCCTCCCCCTATCAAGCCTATTGCTAAAGGAGTCATGGACAGCTAATGGAAGGTCAATGGGAGTTGAAGATTGTGAAGACAAGTCCCTTGTTTCAAGCCCCCCATATCAAGCCATTTTTCCAATATACTTGGTCGGCCATGGAAGGTCAAATGGAGTTAAAGATTTGAAGAGACAAGTCCCTTGCTTCAAGCTCTCACATCAAGCTTTCTTCCCAAAATATGTCACCAGCTATGGAAGGAAGATCAAGAGTCCAAGGGTGCCAAGACAAGCCTCCATCTTCCAAGCCCCATATCTTGTTTCTCACCAAAGGTGGATGGACAACCAAGGAAAGAAAGAAGACACAAGCCTTGCTACAAGCCCCATATCATGCCATGCCCAATCACAAGCATGCTTGGTCGGCCAAGGAGAAGGAATTTTAGAATTTGTTGGCATCTCTTCAAGGGAGGAGATGTAATTTTCTTTTGAATTTGAAAGGGGTCCTACGGTGCCTATATAAAGGACCTTACCCCTCCTTTGTATGGCTAATCTTGATGAATAAAAAGAAAAGATTTAAGAGCTACTCTTCTTGTTAGTTGCCTTCGTTCCTTAAGAACGTTGATCTCCGTGAGGGAGCGCCTTCGCCTTCGGGTATCGAGAGGTGTGAGGCCTCAAGTTACCTTCTCTTCCACCAATCCATTTTCCATCTTAGAGTTCGGAGGCTAACTGGATGATCCATCTAGGCACCCAGCAAGAAGACCCACAATCAATATCATCTTCAACATTTCTTCTTTTATTTCTTCCTACTACTTGTTGATTCCTAATCCTTCCCATGATTGCTTGAGTTGATTTTCCTTGCCTTCGAGACCTTCGGACAGAAAGCCGGCACATCCGCGTGGGTTGAAGGCTCGACCATCCAGGCCGCATCCGCGAGAGCGAGTGAACTCGGTATCAGGTGCTTCAAAGCTTTTAAGGTTTGCAACCCTAAAACTCCTAAGTTGATATTGATCCGAGAGCTAAGTCCTACGGGATTCCCAGAGTCCTCTTCCTATCCTTGTTTAGGGGCTTACTTGCTAGTTTGAAGTTCTTGTTATTGTAGAACCCTAGATCTACTCTTGTCTATCTTCGAGAATCCTAAATCCATAAAAAATCTAAAAATCACAAAGAACATAAACACTTGCATCATTCCTCTTATCTTGCATCTAGTTAGTCCCGCATCAATTCAAGCCTTTATTCACGGTGATCCACAAGGATGGGGGTTCAATCTATCGATATTTTTTGGCCCTGGTGTCCACACCACATCTTTCTCATCTTCTTCATCTAAATCATCACTGGGCTCCTCCTTGGTTATGGACTTGAATACTTGGCCTTCTTTTTCTTTTCATTGTCTACTATTTTCTACTTCAAGGATAGCTCATAAGTCATCAATGAACCCAAGAGCTACTCAAGTGGAGGAGTGTTGACATCTTTGCTTCTTCAATAGCGGTGACTTTAGGATCCTAAGATGCCGGAAGAGACATGAGAATTTTGTTAACAAGTTAGCATTAAAAATAACTTTTCCCAAACTCCTCATGCCATTGACAATATTAGTGAATCTAGTATACATTTCACTAATGATTTTATTTGGTTCCATCCTAAATATCTCATATGTATGAATGAGTATGTTTTCTTTGGTGGTCTTCACTTGATGTGTACCCTTATGGGCAACTTCAAGTATATCCCAAATTTCTTTGACAGAGGTACAGTTAGATATTCTATTAAATTCACTTGGATCAAGTGCATAAAATAATAAATTCATGGTCTTTACATTTAGCTTAGCTTGCTTAACGTCATTCTCATTCCAATCTTCTTCTAACTTAGGGGTGGGAATGCCATTAACCAAGACAGTGGGCTGATGAGGGCCTTTAACTATAGTTTTCCAAATATTATAATCAATAGCTTGAATGTATATGCGCATGCATGTCTTCCAGTACGTTTAATTTATGCCATTAAATAGGGGGGAATGGTTTGATGCTTATCTTTCTACAATACCAACACCACTTTGGGCTACCATTAGATCTTTGACTCAAGATCGTGGATCTAAATACTGAGTACCAAGCTTTGATACTACTTGTTGCCTAGTATAGCAACCCAAGAGGGGGGTGAATTGGATTTCTTAAAAATTTAAATTCTAAGCAAGTATGTGCTAAACTAAGGTTCTTGTATAAGAATGTGATTGTGCTCTAAAAAGGATATGCAGCAGAATTATAAAGTAATTGCAGAATAAATCAGAGCAAATCAAAAGAAAGAGCAATCAATCACAAACACCAAGATGTATAGTGGTTTGGTGCAAACCAAGCACCTACATCCACTCCCAAAGCTTCTCCTTTGGTATTTCCACTATAATCTATCCAACATTATAGCCAACTTATTTTCAAAGGCTCACAAGTCAAAATCTTGTTGGTTTTATCACTTAGGCTCACCAATAACCTTTGCAACTTATTTTTAATCCGGGTTCACAAGTCAAACCCTAGTTAGTTTTATCCTTTAGGCTCACCAACAATCTTTAATACTAGTTTCAATACCTTTGAAACTAGTAACAACAAATAAGACAAAAAGTACAGATATAAGCTCAAGAAAGAACTCTCAAAAGAGTAGATATAAATGTCGTTGAAGTTCTTCTTGAATGCTTGAGTTGTCTCCTTCTTAGAACCTCTTCAATGCACACTTTCAGCTAATGATTTGAAAGCTTAATAGCAAAATTAAAGGCTTTTTTCAGATGAAATATTTTTTAAAGCTCACTCAAGTCTTTACTCAAAAGATAAACTTTGATTCTTGTGATTCACTTTTTCTCTCCTTATCTTTAATAAGTTTGGTGAGTGATAAATAGCTTAAAAATCTTCAAAAAGCCGTTGGAGACTGTTAGAGTGAAGAAACTAGCCATTAGGAGCCATTTGGAATCAATTCTAAACTTATAGAAAACTAGCCATTGCACTAAGTACCGATACTTGATTTGTTCATGAATCGATCTATGAGTCGACACTTAGGTCGACACTTGGATCGATACCAGGTATAAATTTGAATTTCTAATGTTTTGCTATACTTCTGGTCTCAGGCTATGAGTCGATCTGTGAGTCGACACTTGAAATTGTGAGTAGATACTTGGGTCAACATTAGGCAAAAATCCATGGAATGGCATGTTCTATTCATTTCTTGTCTCACTCCATGAGTCGATCTGTGAGTCAACCTATGAGTCGACACTTAGGTCGATACTTAAGTCGATACTTCACTGAGGTCCAAAAATTATGTTCTATTCAATTCTGTTCTCAAGCCTTGAGTCTATCTGTGAGTCGACACTTGAACTCTATGAGTCAATACTTTGAGTCGACACTTGGCATGCTAGTTAAAAGTTTTGCATGCCAGTCTTCAAGGTGTCGACACTTGCTTCATGAGTTGACACATTGAGTTGACACTTAGGTCGACACTTGCTCTGTGCCATTTCCAAAATATGTGCCAAACTTTAAAATTTTTAAATTTTATCCAATTGACTTCTAGTTCCTTCTCAATAAAGACCAAAGTGATCATTTTAAAGTCATTCTAAGGTAAGAAGACCTCTCAAATTTTGAAATTCATCTTACTTTGATACTCTTGAGTAAAAAATTTGAAGTACCTGTGACCTAGAATTTACAACTCCAATTGAAACATTAATACTTACATATACTTAACATTTTGTTATGCATCAAAATCAAGGGCCAAAGCCAACAAAAATCTTAGTGACCAATAAGGAGGACTTCAAGAAGCTTCAGGGAGTGGAAGTTCCTCCGATGAAGGAGCTACTAAATGAGTAGGCTTGTACTTACTCAGATTAGCTCATTCCCTTCTTTAGGTATATATCATTAAATCCATTCTCTTTTACATTGTTTCAGTCGAATATAATGACCGATGCTTCTATGCCTTTTAGATTCAATGATGAAACTTGATGTGAAGAAACTCTGTCAAGTGGCCAAGAAGAGGCAAGCAACGGCTCCTCCGACAGATTCGGGGAGAGGGGAGTCGGAGTGATCGAAGAGGCCAAAATCGATCACTCCACCTCCAGAGGTCTCCACTAGAGCGATGTCACCCATAATAATAAGGAGCACATCAGACGATGATGACATTCCTTTGTTCGATCTTCGTCCAAGGATTGTTCCCACTACACAAGAGACGGGACAACTAACGATGACTTCTTTGGCTGATCCACCATCAACTCATCCTTGTCAATCTAACAAAGGCAAGGCCCCTCAGATAGAAATAAGAGGGGATGATTCCATTGAAGATCAAATTATTGACTTCAATGTTTATGCTGATGAAGCGGGCCTAGACAAGCCCGATCTAGCTCGAGGATTGCTAAAAGCTATCATTCTCCCTAAAGACTAGGAGATGATCAAGTCATGATGGATAGATGAGGTCCTTCCATCCATCTACCCCGGTCTTCTCAAGGTAAGATCAAAATCTTATGCTCCTTAATAGGAGAAATTCTTTTAGATCTGATTAACTTTGCTGTCTTACTCGTAGTTTGTCTATGAAACTGCTTTTATCGAAGAGAGCATGGCCAGCTTCACTCGACTCCACCAAGAAATATGCAATGAGCTGGAGGTAGCTAAAGCAGAGAAAGATATAGCTGAAGTGATGGGGGACTAATATGCATGCAATTCTTTTTGTATGTTTTATATGTGGGGTTAGGTGATTAATTCCCGAATTTTAGATCAAAATTAGTTGTAGGAACTTTTGTATGAATTTTTGAAGCCAAGCATGCAGATTAGAACCTAGAAAAGTACTAAAGAAGGATCGCCGGGGCTGAGAAGCCTCGGTTAGGGCAAGTTCTCCTATAATAATAAGATTGGAGGTAGAGGGGGTGTACCTGACAATGTCTGAAGTGCCCGGTGAAGATTGCAGCGAAGAGATCTCTTGTTCCTCGATGGATGCGGCTTGGAAAACCGAGCCAAAGACCCACGGATACCCGGCTTTCTGCTCGGTGGTCCGATTGAGGCATGGCTGGAGTCGTTGGATTCGTAGAAACTTGGGGACTTGCAAATGACCTATCAGGGGTTAGAAAACTCAAAGGAGATCAAGAAAATAAATGAAAAATAGCAAAGGAAAGAAAGTTTTGGAGGGGCTGGAAGGATGGTTGGCGGCAGGAAGATGGTTGTGAACACCGGGAAGAAGAACTCTCAAACCCCTTTATGCACACAGCAGGGTAATCACACAAAACAATATAAGAACTCAAGGTTTATTTCATATATCAAAATCTCTCTTCATACAAGAGGCTAGGGTCCTTTAAATAGACCCTTAACCTTGGGCTCCAAGTAAGGGCACATAAGTCTTTACATAATAATCATTTTCCCTCTCAAACCCTAGCTAGAAAATAAGGAAACATTAGGTAGAAAAAATCCCTAAAAACTCTCTTGAATTGGCCAACACTCTAAGGACACCTAGGGGGCGTGTTGGGCTTCTAGGAGCAGCAAGAGGCCGGCCCAAAGGGGCTTGGGTGCATGGGTTTGGGCCTCTGGAAGCTGGGGTGGCCTGGTAGCCATGTAGCAGGAATATTTCCTGGTATCTTGCTTTTTTAGGGCTTGGGCTTGGTGATGCAGAACAAATAAAGGGATGCGATGCGGAAGTAAATTAAGATTAACTAATTTTTTTGTTGTTTTTATAGGTTTGTAGAAGTTGGCTTCAAATCAAAGAAAAGTTAACCTAACATTGAAAGATACTAATATGATAATTGAAAGCACAATTTTAAGGAAACTAAATTATCAGAGTAGTTTAGAAGCAACGGATCGCTGGGGGTTGAGAAACTCCCAGACCTAGGGTTTCACTCCGAGCTTTCAACAAAACAGAAATAAAGAGAAGGGAAGGTTTATCTAACCAGACAATGATCTTCACAGATTTTGGTGGAAGAACTCTCCCGAGCAGATTGTTGGATCCTCGGAGTTGGATATCTTCGTAATGGATCCTCCAATACTGGTCCTTTGGCGGGTTGGCTTCTCCTGAACTCAAGATCTGGAAGAGAAGAAAAACAATTGATGGAATCAGAGAGTCAAGGAAAAGATTTACCAGGTTGATGAACTTGAAAATCGAGATTGCTGAAAACTGGATTCTCCTGGATGCTGATGTGATTTTCCTTGGAACTTGCTCTGGATCTGAAGTAGCCGGACTGGATCTGGATGAAGGTGGACGGCCTGGACTTGTAGAGAGAGAGAGGCCGTGGGAGATGGATGGATCTAGGGTTTGGTGGATGGAAAATAATGAAAGGTGGCTAGGGTTTTGGAATTTCAAGTGGCTAACCTAGGGTTTTGGATAAAGATGGAGATCTCTCACCTCCTCAAGGCTCCAATGGAACCCGGATTACCCCCTCACGGAGCTCAACACTTAGAATAGTGCGGAAGAAGAGAAACCTAGGTTGCTCAACACAAGAGAATAGCAAAAATAATTTTTCTTCATTGATTTTTTAAAGTTACAAAGAGAGGTCTATTATATAGACCTAAAATTTTCTCCTAGCTTGTACAAATTCCCATGTGGGACTAAACTCTTCCAACCCCTAGATTAGGTAGAAAATCCTCTCCCTTGGCCGACCAAGAGTCCAAAAAAAATTGGGACGGCCATAAAGGAATTGTTTTGGAACTTTTATGGCACCTCCTTTGGAGTTGGATTTGGATTTGGAGTCCTCTTCTTCTTATAGTATTTCTTCTTTTCTTCCACTCCAAGTTAAGCTCTTTGATTTTGATTTGAACTTCAATTAGGAGTAGGTTGGATGTCCTTCTTTGATTTCTTCTCCAAGAGAAGTTTTCTTCCTTCTTTGCTTAGGTAAATTAGGCAGGTGTGGGCGCCTCCTTTAATTTAGCCTCCAATTTGATTTTTTCTTCTTTGGATGTGGGGACCATGACACTGGGATGCCTCTATGGCACCTCCTGGACTCTGGCGTGTGCTCGGAGTGTGGCTGGGCGTGTGGCTTGGAGTGTGGCCTCCACTTGCTTGAACCTTGAGTTGATTGGAAGAGAAATGTGGCACCATTTTGGACCAAATTGAAACCACATTGGGACTTGCACCGAGTCAACATGACTCAACAAAATTTAAATGGTGACTCAAGAAATAAATAAAATAAATAAACTGGTTGACCAGGTCAACCTTTATTACAAACCCTAATTTCTTGGGCAATGTCAATCAGAGATCCAAATGGAGCTCTGAAGTCTTCTTCTGAGTCTGGTGCCCGCACCACTTGGCACCTGGGCTTGATTTCTTTGGACTAGGATGCAGATGGACCTATAGAATCATGGATGCCCTGGTCTATGAATATACTTTGGCATCTGGAAGGGAATCTGGACATCTGGAGGGCATCTGCAAGGAATCAGGGTTTTTTGAATTTTCCTCCTGGGATCTTCAAATCTTCAAGCTGGGTTGGACTTGGGCTATACTTCCATGTCTTCAATCTAGTTGGACTTGGACTTCACTTGTATGATATAGTCTTGAGTCTTCAGTATACTTGGACAGGACTCAAAAAATAAAATTAGCTCAACATGAGCTGACTAATACTGAACTGAACTAGCTCAACATGAGCTGACTAGTACAGAATTGAAACTCAAAAGACTCAAATAACAACTAAAATGGACTCAGATGGGCTAAGCCCTTATTACAGATGGACTCATAAATTATTGATCAATTCATAGAGGGCTGAAAAGCCTCTGTCTTATTCTGGTGCCTCCGGTGTCTCCACCATGAAGAGCTAAGGCAAGCTGTGGAGGATAAGTTGGAGCAGAGTATAGCTCAAGTCATTTCATTGGAGAAGGAGCTTAAAATAGCACGATCCTAACTGGCCGATTTAGAAGCAAAACTAAAGAAGAAAAGAAAGAAGCTTTGTTTGGCTGAAGTGCTGATCAAGGATAGCATCAACAAAGCTGAAGAAGCCCAAGCCTAGAACGATGAAGTGGAGAGTAGACCTGACCTGGCTGAGAAGAAGGCAAAGTCAGTTACTTTTCATGCCATTGAAGAGTATAAGAAGTCTGTGGCCTTCAACGATGAAATGCACCAAGCTAGGGTAGACAGCTACAATATCAGCTTCGAAGACTGTCTTAAGAGGATGAAGAGTTCTATCCAAACTTAGACACTTCGAAGATAACTTCTGATGAAACTGATAAGGAAGATGGGGTCGAAGGACAAGCCGAAGGCATCCCCGTTCAGAATATAGTTGCTCCGACTCCAGTCTTGGATCAAGCTGAAGACATGGATACACTTGCACTGACTCCGGATCAAATAGGAGAAGATTAATGTACTTAATTTTCTTCATTTATCAATGTGAACCAACTTCCATTCGAAAGTATGTAAAAGAAAAATCTTTGGATAAATGAAACTCTCTTTTTGTCCGATGAATTTCCCATTCCCTTTTTTTAAAAGGAGAAATATGCCTTTTAATGAAGAGAGAGAAAGAGATATTCTCTAATCATGATAATCTTGACTTATGTTGGTAGTTTTGATGCACCATTATTAGGGCGTACCATCCTAGCTAGATGTCACACTATCATTGGCGAGGAAATTATTCTTCGGATCATGGGGTCATGTCGATCAGATTCATTAAAATTGCATGACTTTAAAATTTGATCGGTCATCATCCTTTCATCTTCTTCAACTGATTTCTCTTGGATTAATGTCATTATATTAACTCCTATTGTTGCCCACACCATCGTGTCCTGTAGCTGAAGCCGACCTCGGATGCTGAGCTCGTCACACAGGACCCTGTACGTGCTCCCGGACCTGCAAAACAAAGGAGACCCAGGCCGGGGATCCCGGTGGGGGCACTCCGACATTAAGTCAGTGACGATCTAGGGGAACAAATCCTCCCTGGTGGGCCCTTTGCTCGGAATCCATGCTTGGAGGAGTAGATTTAGCTTGAAATGGAGAGAAGGGAGCTGGGGTGAGAACAGCTAAGAAGAGCTCAAGCTTCGTGGCTATGTTCGTCAAGACTTTCCTGATGATCTCCGATAGCCTAAGGTGCTCCATTTGGCCCTTCGCTCTCCTCTGTGCTGCCCCTCCCTCGTTTGCTCGAGTTAGATTTGCTTACCTCTGGGAACCTTCAGAGAATCCCTTTTTGTCAGTGTTGACCCCATAAATGATTTTGATGATAACCAAACATTGGAGCATGCACATATTTTACTAACAACTTCAAGTGATTTACAAGTTTTTGTAGGATGATTTATTTGTTCAAACTTCAACTCCTACATTTATACTTCTTCTTTTGAGTTGTGTTTTAATCATATTTTGGAAAGAAGAACCCAATGAAAAAGTTAAGAAAAATCTATAAAGGGGTTACTTCTATGTGTGCTATACCTTAAATTTATTTTGAGTTGGTTTATTTCAAAAAGTTAAGAGTGTTGGTGAGAGTGTTCTTGAGTTTAATTGTAAAAATTTTGAAGAAGTCACTCGAGCCGACCCAGCATGATTAAGAGCGACTCCACCACATGGCATGCATTAAGGATTCTGGCATGTAGCAATCCGAGCTGACTCGAAGGAAACCGAGCCGACTCGAGTAAATCTGAGTCGATTGGAATAAGTTAAAGTCGACTCTTCCAGAGTCCAGTTTTGAAGTCTTCTGAGAACAAGCCAGGTGAGCTGACCTTAACCACAACGAGCCAACTCTGCCGGAACAAATTTTGAAGACTTGAGAAAGCGAGCCGACCCGATCTGCAACGAGCCGACTCCTCTAGAGTAAAGATTTCCGATTCTGAGAAGAAGATCGACCCAAATTCAAGCGAGCCGACTCCTCGAGTTCAATGTTTTCAATGATGGATGATCGAGCCAACCCGAGCTATCAAAAGCTGACTCATCCAGAGTGAAGTTTTTGCACCTTGAGACAGAGAGCTGACCCTACTGAAGAATTGGTGACTCGACTATTCGACTTGAAGGATCCGAGATGACTCGAAGAATCCAAGCTGACTTGAGTGTCATTCTTAGGTATATAATGGCTAGTTCCAGAATTTCTTTTTGAATGCTAAAAGGTGCTTCAATGGTCATATGTCACATCCCAACGGTCTACAATATCTCAAACTATCTTGGAGTTATGGAAGACCATATATTTGAGGGATTTGAACTTTATTGAAGTAAGAAAAAAGAAGAGTAAGAAAGTTTCTCAAAGTTTTAAGGTTTTATTGAATATCCAACCTACCAACAAGCAAGAGAGCACAAAGAGCATTCAAGTCAGTCTTCAAGTCTTCACCAACTCTGATTTGAAGCTTGAAGCACTTTGGAAAGAAGCCACTGAAGCTTTTAAAGTGCATTGAAATGCATCCAAGTGGACTCTCTTAAGCTGCACCGGCAACTATCCGACAACTAGAGTTTATCATTATTGTTGCATTTATTTCTCAATTCATTCTTGAATTATTGGGTTATTGGTGAGCCCGTTTGAAAAACCTAATAGGTTCTTGGTGTGACTTAGATAAAAACCAAGTGTTGGGTTTTGGTGATCCTATTAAAATCAACTTAGGTTTCTTTGGTGATCCTGTTCAAAACCAAATGGTGTTGGGTTTTCTTTGGTGATTCTGGTAAAACCAAAGTGTAGAGATTTTGGATTTTGAGCCTGTAACACAATCCTACTACATTCGGGTGTGAATATAGTAAAAATTCCAAGTGGTATCTTGGGTAGTGGACGTAGGAGCTGGGTTGCTCCGAACCACTATAAATTTTTGTATTTGTGTTGTGATTCTTTGATCTTATTTAGCTTCTGCAAATTATTATTTTGCCACAGCACCTAACACTTTAAAAGGAATTTTTAAGTACACATTATTTGTTTAAATTTCTTAAATTCTCAATTCACCCCCCTTTTGGGTAGCCACCTGGGCAACAGTCAGGATCCCTCCCTGTGACTTACCTTCGGATCTTCCCCCTTTGCTAGCACTAGGGGGTCAATGCTTGACAGTGCTTCGTGCCATGCGCATGGGTACCTTTCCTCACTCGTGATAAGGGGTCACGTCGCTTGCTCTAACTCTCTGTCTGGTCACTCTTCTTCGGGAAACCTGGCAGTGCCTTGATCAGGAAGCAGCCGCCCCCTAGATTTGAATCTTCTAGGATAGTTTCCTCTTCTGGGTGGTGCAGATGGTCGGTAGAGAGCACGGCACTTTAGGAAGGGTGCCCTTTCCCATCTGGTGTAAATAGCAGCAAGCCCGATCATGGCATCCCAGGAGGTGCTCCTCCATGGACCTTGGGTGGTGGCCCGCTGCCCGAGGGAAGTGGTGCCACGGGATTCGAACGGGAGCTCGACTTTGATCGAGGTGGGCTCAACCTCGATGATGGGGGACCCGAAACCCATATGGATTTTCTTTTAATTTTTTCTAGTTTTTCTTATTTTTCTTATTCCTACTATTCCAACTATCCCTTTTATTCCCATTTTATTCCAGGTTTATCCCCGTTTTATTCCCAGCTTATTCCATCATCAACCTCCTCCCACCCGTTTGTATTCTTTTCTAAAACCTAGCCGCCACCCCCTTCCCCCCCCATCCGGGTTGTCCGACCCCCCAGCCACCCCCACCGGTCCGCCGCCGACACTCGCCGGCCCCCGCCCTCACCGGAGAAACTGCCACCGCCGCCCACGCCCGTGGGAAAACGAACGGACACCGGAGGCATCCGTCCGCCCAACTGCGGCCGTGCCGCCCTGCACCATCGCTGGCCTGCTGCCCGTTGTCGGCCTGCTGTCCGCCGCTGTCCCCGCCACCCACCGCCCCCGCCCGGCCGCTAGTGGGGTCCGCCGCCGCCCACGCCCGTGGGAAGACGAACGGATGCGGGAGGCGTCCGTCCGCCCTGTGAGCCCACGTGACGCCGCCGTCGTGCCGCCCTGCCACTGTCGCCCGCCCGCCGGCGCACCACCGATCCGCCACCCCGTCGCCTCGCCGGCATCCCTGGGCCCCACACCCGCGGGAAGACGGAATGGCATGCTCGTGCGTGCCGTGCGGCTGTCCCACTCCTGCACCGCCGCCTGCTGCCGCTGTCCGCACTTGGCCGCCTCCCCGCCACCACCGCCTGCCAACCGTGCTGCCGCCCGCCGCCCGGTCGATCGGAGTTCGTGTTTTTCCCTCCCTGTTGCTCGGCCAAGAAGAAGGACATGCAAACCTCTCAAAGCATCCCAAGAAGCCTCTGCATGCTTCTCAAAGCAGCTGGAAGGTGGTGTACGATTTTTGGAGCGGCATGACTTTCAGAGCGGGGAGGGATTTCAAATTTCGAATAAATGAGATTTATTTGGTAATTTTTTTTAATGAATGTAATTTGGGAAATTTGGGATTTTGATTTTGAACTTGAATTCAAAATCAAGGAAGGATTTCAGGGGATTTTATTTTTGAATTTCAAAAGGGATTTGGGCATCTATAAATACCCATACTCCTCTTGTAATAAAGTAGTTGATGAAAATGAATTTTTAGAGTGTTTTTCCACTTGTGTGTGGTTTTGGGCTGAGGCCCGTTTGCTTTCGTCCTTCAGGACGTCGAGGGGTGTGAGGCCCTAACTTGCCTTCGTCCTTCGGGACGTCGAGGGGTGTGAGGCCCCAGGTATCATATTCTTTTCTCCCATCCTCATGTCTCTCCCTGTTCCCCTCGTGACCTTGAGATTCATCCTAGCGCGTCCAAGTATCGAGGAGGGCGTAATGCCTTAGAGGTGAGAGGTCTCTTCGTTAGGATGAGCCCCAAGGTCCATGAGTTCCAGTCCCTTGTCTCCCATCCTCATCCTTCCTTCGCCACGTCTGTCAAGAAAACTGAAAATCAAAAAAGTCTGGCTGTTTTAGGACTTTCGGGGTCATCCTATCCTAGTCCCGGGAGGCTTCTTAGCCCTCCCACGATCCTTGGTTTACTTTAGATTTTCCCATTTCCAAATAACCCCAGGTTTCTTCGTGTCCACCATCGCCACATCAAATTGGTATCAGAGCCAGCAGTGGACTAGGATTTGCTTCGTCGACAAACTCGACGGAGTTGAGTTCTTTGCACTGCAGGAGAATGATGGGGGACCCGAAACCCATCTGGATTTTCTTTTAATTTTTTCTAGTTTTTCTTATTTTTCTTATCCCTGCTTTCCAACTATCGCTTTTATTCCTGTTTTATTCCAGGTTTATCCCCGTTTTATTCCCAGCTTATTCCATCATCAACCTCCTCCCACCCGTTCGTATTCTTTTCTAAAACCTAGCCGCCACCCCCTTCCCCCCTCCCATCCGGGCTGTCCGACCCCCAGCCGCCCCTGCCGGTCCGCCGCCGACACTCGCCGGGCCCCGCCCTCACCGGAGAAACTGCCACCACCGTCCATGCCCATGGGAAGATGAACGGACACCGGAGGCGTCAGTCTGCCCACCTGCGGCTGTGCCGCCCTGCGCCACCGCTGGCCTGCTGCTCGTCGTCGGCCTGCTGCTCGCCGCCATCCCTGCCACCCGCTGGCCCCCGCCCGGTCGCCGATGGGGTTCGCCGCCGCCCACGCTCGTGGGAAGATGAATGGATGCGGGAGGCCCGTCCGCCCCATGCGCCCGCGTGACGCCACCACCGTGCCGCCCTGCCACTGCTGCCCGCCTGCTGGTGCATCGCCGATCCGCCGCCCCGTTGCCTCGTCGGCGTCCCTGGTCCCCACACCCGCGGGAAGACCGAACGGCATGCTCATGCATGCCGTGCGGTCGTCCCACTCCTGCACCGCCGCTCGCAGCTGCCATCCGCACCTGGCCACCGCCCCGCCGCCACCGCTCGCCGGCCGTGCTGCCGCCCGCCGCCCGCCGGCCCCCCCGGCCGACCGGAGTTCGGGTATTTCCCTCCCTATTGCTCGGCCGAGAAGAAGGACTTGCACGCCTCTCAAAGCATCCCAAGAAGCCTCTGCACACTTCTCAAAGCAGCTGGAAGGAGGTGTGCGATTTTTGGAGCGGCATGACTTTCAGAGCGGGGAGGGATTTCAAATTTCGAATAAACGGGATTTATTTGATAATTTTTTTTAATGAATGTAATTTGGGAAATTTGGGATTTTGATTTTGAATTTGAATTCAAAATCAAGGGTGGATTTCAGGGGATTTTATTTTTGAATTTCAAAAGGGATTTGGACATCTATAAGTACCCATACTCCTCTTGTAATAAAGTAGTTGATGAAAATGAATTTTTAGAGTGTTTTTCCACTTGTGTGTGGTTTTGGGCTGAGGCCCGTTTGCCTTCGTCCTTCGGGACATCGAGGGGTGTGAGGCCCTAACTTGCCTTCGTCCTTCGGGATGTCGAGGGGTGTGAGGCTCCAGGTATCCCATTCTTTTCTCCCATCCTCATGTCTCTCCCTGTTCCCCTCATGACCTTGAGATTCATCCTAGCACGTCCAAGTATCGAGGAGGGCGTAATGCCTTAGAGGTGAGAGGTCTCTTCATTAGGATGAGCCCCAAGGTCCATGAGTTCTAGTCCCCTGTCTCCCATCCCCGTCCTTCCTTCGCCACCTCCACCAA
The DNA here is from genome assembly GCA_021397845.1 of Areca catechu. Taxonomy (NCBI): domain Eukaryota; kingdom Viridiplantae; phylum Streptophyta; class Magnoliopsida; order Arecales; family Arecaceae; genus Areca; species Areca catechu. The sequence goes on along the minus strand of CM038053.1, from coordinate 139,910,459 downwards.
GAAAACTGAAAATCAAAAGAGTCTAGCTGTTTTAGGACTTTCGGGGTCATCCTATCCTAGTCCCGGGAGGCTTCTTTGCCCTCCCACGATCCTTGGTTTACTTTAGGTTTTCCCATTTCCAAATAACCCCAGGTTTCTTCGTGTCCGCCATCGCCACATCACTCGAGGGAGCCACCTGATGAAGGAGCTCGAAGAGAGTGGGAGCTCGACTTTGGTCGAGGTGGGCTCAACCTTGAGGGAGCCACCCGGCAAAGGAGCTCGAAGAGAGCGGGAGCTCGACTTTGGTCGAGGTGGGCTCAACCTTGAGGGAGCCACCCAGTGAAGGAGTTCGAAGAGAGAGGGAGCTCAACCTCGAGGAAGCCATCCAATGAAGGAGTTCGAAGAGAGTGGGAGCTCGACTTCGGCCAAGGTGGGCTCGACCTCAAGGGAGCCACCCGATGAAGGAGCCTGAAGAGAATGGGAGCTCGACTTCGGCCAGGGCACCTCGACCTTATGGGAGCCACCTGGTGGAGGGTTTGACATGGTAGCATGCGGTGTCAGGCTAGATCTGACAGGGACTCCACGTCAGCGACACATCATTTACCCCCCACTCCCGAGTCCCATTAGTGCACGATGCTTGGGACAAAGGGGGTAAATGCGATGCTGATATGGTAAGGCAAAAATCGAACACCATTAATACCTCGATTGCCAACGCCTCAGAGGGCGGACCTCGAGCCAATGCGGGGATGACACGTTAGCCAGTCCAAGGAGACATAATGATCGACATAGGAATCGAAGCGATTTTTGATGAATCGAAACATCGTTCCTTGGCAATTTTGACATTTAGCGGTAATCGGATGGAGCGGTTATGAGAAGGGTACGACCGATGCCTGGTTATTTTGAAAGGAGGGAAAACTTCCTATGAACATCACTTCTTTCGAATCCTCTGCACCCCCGATAAACCAGAGACTTTCTCTTCTTCCCCTCCAGGTGTTTTTGACTTCTAAAGCCATTAGGTTAGTCTTCCGCAGTCCTCTTCTACCCTTTGGTTTGGTAGAGCCCGTCATTAGAGCTTCTTTGGAGTCCAATTTCTTTCCTTCGTCCTTCATTCTTCTTGCTCCTCCCTGGTCTTTGCTTAGGATGGCCCCTTCTGACCATCATTTTCGTTTTTCCAGCAATCCTGATGAGGCGGGGCCCTCTCGACCGAGGACTCCCTCTTCTTATAATGAGGAGGAAGTCCCGATTGAGGTTCATAGGAGCCTCTATCCCGTTTGGATTGTGATAGGGGAGCCTAGGGCTTGCCCTCCTCTTCCTTCGATTCTTGAAGTTCTCCTCGAGCTGTCTCGTTCGTCTGGTCCTGGCGAGGTTGTTTCGGTGATAACTGGGGAGGACCTTATCATAATCCGGGAGGCTTTTGGCATCCCAAGCTCTGTTTGGCTTTCGGTCCCTAGACTGGGGGAGCGGGTCACCTCTAGTGGCCTAGGCCGGATCGCCCTCTATGAGGAGTCCCTCGCATGGGGTCTTCTTCCTCTCTGTTCTTACCAACTACCACCTAGTTCTGGCTCAGCTGGTTCCGAATGCGGTTAGGACTATTTTCTGTTTCATCATCCTGTGCCACTTTCACGGGATCGTGGCCCGTTTCTCCTTGTTCAGGGCTTTTTTCACCTTGAAGCGCCACCCGACTGAGGACGGGTGGTGGTTTATTTTTCCTCTTCCAAAGGGCATTAGGTTCGAGCTTCCCTCTTCCATCAAGGGATGGAAGAGTAAATATTTTTTTGCTTCTGTCAAGGGGGTTGACTGGGTTTGGAGCGACCTTGATCAAACCCCGAACCAGAACTCTGCTGTCAAAGAGGCTGATCGAGAAATTTATGACTAGCTTCATACTGACTAGGTCCCTTCCTTGGAGGTTCTACTAATAGAGCATAACCTCTTCAAAGCCGGGGTCGACCCAATCCAGGAGTTGGGTGAGTTCGACCTGACCTTGATTTCTCTTTCCTCCAAGTCAGTCCGGTCATGAGGCTGACCTTAATTCTTTTCTCCTTGTAGGCATGAAGCTTTCAATAGAAAAAATAGTTCAGCACGCCCAGAGGAGAGATGCGCCAGGGTGCCCAGGGAGTCCCCCCCCGAAGAGGACCCAAAACAAGCCCAGCTCGAGGCTCGGGCCAGTCGTAGTTCTCAGCCTGGGTAGGAGGGCACTATCAGGTGTGCGATCCACCGAGGTGACAGGCTTCGCCTCCGACCTGGGATTTCACTAGAGGTGTGCCGGTTCTTTCTGCTGCTGCCACCATTCATCGAGATGGAGGCGGCAGGTGAGGAGAGGGGGATGCTACCACTGACGGTGCTGTCTGTTGTGGCGGCAAGCTCAACCAAGGGCTCAAAGATGTCCTCAGCCACCCTTGAGGACCCGACAGTAGCTCGGGCTAGGAAGAAGTCTAGCTCCCGAAGGGTACCCTTCAAAGTGGTGCTGAACTCTTTGGTGACTCAAGATCGGTCCTTGGCCGAGTGCATGATGGACTTTGCCATCCAGTCACGTGACCGGAGAGAAAGGGGAGGAAGGTCCTTGTCGGATGCTATTCTTGGCAGCTTCCCCCATCTCTTCACAGTAAGGCTCCCTATCCCCTTTCTTCTTCTCCTTTTCTTCTTCAATCCACTAATGTCATTGTTATTATAGCTTGGCATGGATCTTCTTCGTATTCACGACTACTGCACCCACTGGATCAAGAGGGAGAAGCTGAAGGAGCAGGAGTTGGCGTCGACCATGGCCGAGGCCAAAGAGAAGACTGCTAGAGCCCAGGAAGCTGAAGAGAAAAACCAGGAGCTAAGGGATAACGCGACTGGCACCGGAAAAAGCATCAAAGACCTTGAGGCATCCCTAGCCTGGGAGAAGCACCGAGTCAAGCACAGTTCTAAGGAGCTCAAGGCTGAGCTAGCTCGTGCTAAGGAGCTCAAGGCTGAGGCTGTCCGGGTGGTAGAGCGGGCCAAAAGTCTACGGACCCAGCTCGAGGTTGTGCGGCTTGAGCTGCAACTGCTAAAGAAAAGGCCACAGGCACGGTGGCCTTGATGGAGGCTGCCAAGAAAGAGGCCACCGAGGCGGTCCCCAAATATAAGGCTTCAAAAGCTTACATCGATAAAGTTGGGGAGGCGATCCTTGACTCATTCGCCAAGGGCTTCGAACACTGCAAGTCCCAGGCTGCCCAGATGTTCCCTGGGCTAAGCCTTGGTGGCCTGGTCTTCCCGGAGGCACTGGCCGAGGGTCCCAATGGGGCCGTGGCCGTAAGAGCGGAGGAAGAGCCCTTGGCCGCCGTAGAAGCTAGTCCCCCGATGGAGACCGGGGCAGATGCTGCTATGCCCCATCGCCGCCCTGGGAAGGAGCTGGTAGAATAGGGGCCTCTAGTCTTTTTGTTTTTCTTCTTTCTTTTCTATTCGGACCACCCGGCCTGTCGGGGGTCCTTATCTAATGTAACCTTTCTGCATTAATGAAGAGCCCTTTTTTTTTTCTCACCGAGTCTCCCTTCTCCTCTTCTTTTCTCTTCTTTCTTTTTTTTTTGGGCCACCGAGGTGCATGCCTTAGCTGCAGCATCGCGCGATGGGACGTTAAGCAGCCAGCTCTACCCGGTAGAGCTCCAAATGTGCAGGTAGTTGAAGAGAGGGGTCTTATATTTTTGTTTATCTATGCCATGTCGAGGACGAGGTGGAGATACTTCATGCATCTCCCCTAGGCAGGTTGCGTCTTCGAGCCCTCTGTAGCCCGAGTAGGGAGTAGATGAATGCTCGACCACGGGGGAGGAATCGAGGTGAAGGTACTCGAGGAACGAGAATCCAACGTTTTAGTGGAGCCCATCTTCAGCATGGGGCTCTACCCAGCGGGGAGCTCTGATGTGGGACAGGGATCGAGGAGGATCTCTGGAAAGTATAGAAGTCACCAGGGGATTAGGGCTTGCACTCAAGAACAAGGAAACAGGGTATCACACCCACTTCAATCTAGAGAAAAACTCAAAACTCAGATAAAAATAACTTTAATTTGTATTCATAGGAGAAAAGATACTTCATACAAGAGGGGAGGGGTGGTATTTATAGATTCACCCTAGGGTACATGATTTGAGGGCTAAGAAATCCTAACTTATGGGCTAAGAAATCCTGGTGGACCTAGTCAACAGTGGGCCTTTGTCTTGGACTGGAGCTCATTCTTACAGGCTTGGCCGCATGAAAGGGCCCAGGTGCATGAAGGCCAGCTCTGGTTGGGGGGCCTGGTGAGTCTCCAGCTGTGAACTCTTCTCTTGAATGAAAATTACATGGACTCGATTGGACTCGACTGGACTAAAAACTGGACCTGACTAAGTGGGCTCAACTGGACTTAGTTGTCTCACTTTATTACAGGACTCAAATAAAATAAAATAAAATAGACTTTTGGTCCCCATCATTTTCCTGCGGTGGGGGGAACTCGACTCTGTCAAGTCAGGCTCAACGGGGTTGATGGAACCGAATCTAAGCAAATCAAAGCAAAGAGGCTAGTTTAATTATTTTTCATCTTTCTTTCTATTTTTTTCTTTGAATTTTTTTTATTGGCTGCTCTGAGATCTGCATGGCTTTGCAATCCATGTAGCTATGAAAGGTGTGTGACTTTGAGATCTGTGCTACTTTGAGGAGCATGTAACATAGAAATCGGTAAAGGGGAGGGGCAACTGCTTTCATGTTCGTGTGGTGCCCCTCCTCACCTTTCTCCTTTCTCACGGACTGACAGTAGGGAACAGGGAGGCTGGCGGAGGGACTCGTCGGTGTCGATGCTGGGTGGAGGATGGTCCGGTAGGTCATGCGGCAGTAGTGGGTGCGTGAGGTGGAGGATCCTGATCGACATCGGTGGTGGCTGGGTGGTGATCGTAGGAGTCACGGCCACAGGGGATTGGGCATGCCGGAGAAGGAGCGGCTTCTCGCTGGTTCGGAGGTGGACACAGCGGCTTTGCTTCCGGTGGCTGGTGACAGTAGCGGGAAGGAGATCTGGTGTAGGCAGCATCGCGCGGATCTGCGGCATAGAGAGGTCTCCATGGTCGGTGGCTGGACGAAGCAGGGTCTTCTGGTGTGCTTCACTTGTGGCGATGGCATGGCTGACCCGACGGGGGCTGGAGACCGGCGGTGTGGATCTGTGGCATGAGCAGCGATGGTGGGCATGCGGCGGTCGTGGGATGCGATCGGGCTTCATGGGTGGAGGTGTTGGGGAGGGTCACGGGATGGAGGCGGAGGGGGAGACTTGATCGGATGCGGTACTAGAGATGGGCTTCATGGGCGGTAGAGAGGAGAGGGGCTCGGGTGCAGGGCGTTGACAGACCTCGGTGGCTGACTGAGGTTTGAGAAGTCTTACACAGGGAGATCTGGATAGGAGGAAGGATGTAGAGCTGGGAGGAAAAGAAAAATCCTAATCCACTGGGCTCTGATACCAAGTTGATGCGGGACAGGGATCGAGGAGGATCGCTGGCGAGCGTAGAAGTCACCAGGGGATTAAGGATTGCACTCAAGAATAAGGAAACAGGGCATCACACCCACTCTAATCCAGAGAAAAACTCAAAACTCAGATCAAAATAACTTTAATTTTTATTCATAGGAGAAAAGATACTTCATACAAGAGGGGAGGGGTGGTATTTATAAATTCACCCCAGGATACATGACTTGAGAGCTAAGAAACCCTGACTTGTGGACCAAGAAATCCTGGTGGACCTGGTCAACAGTGGACCATTGTCTTGGACTGGAGCTCAATGTTGCGAGCTTGGTGGCATGAAAGGGCCTAGGTGCATGAAGGTTAGCTCTGGTTGGGGGGCTCGGTGAATCTCCTAGCTGCGAACTCTCTTCTTGACTTGAAAACTACATGGACTCGATTGGACTTGACTGGACTAAAAACTAGACCTGACTAAGTGGACTCAACTGGACTTAGTTGTCTCACTTTATTACAAGACTCAAATAAAATAAAATAAAATAGACTTTTGGTCCCTATCAAGCTCGGCCCTGGTTTTTGACTTCGATCAGGGCTTCGAAAGTTTTCTGGCTCGGAGTGCCAGGCTTCAAGAGTTTCTGGGCTTAAAGTGCCGGGCTTCAGGAGTTTCCAGGCTTGGAGTGCCGGGCTTTAGGAGTTTCCGAACTTGAAGTGCCGGGTTTCAGGAGTTTCTAGGCTTGAAGTGTCAGGTTTTAGGAGTTTCCGGGCTTGATGTGCTGGTCTTCAAGAGTTTCCAGGCTTTGTCTACCAGGCCTGGGGTTGGACGGCGATATTCTTGAAAGGTAAAGAAGGTTTGCATTGAAAGAAATTTTATCATTAATGGGTGGAGATCTTACATCATTGGGACCAAGTTCGGGGGAATCGGGCACCGCCGAGCTCAGCGAGGTAGTATGCTCCATTGGAAAGAGCTTCGACCACCTTGTAAGGGCTCTCCCAGTTCGGGGAGAGCTTGCCACACTCCCTAGGTTGAGAGGCTTCAGCATGCTGCAACACCAAGTCTGTCGCTTAGAAGATCTTTGGCCTTACTCGCATGTTGTAGTATCGAGCTACCCTCTACTGGTAGGCTGCCATCCATAGCCAAGCCTTGTCTCTCATTTTCTCGAGCAGGTCTAAGTTTAGAAGTAGTCGAGCCAGGTTTTCATCTACATCATACTACTCCACCTGCAAAGTGGGCACGCCAAGCTCGACCGGGATAATGGCTTTGAGCCGAAGATGAGGTTGAAATGGGTCTCATCTGTGGACATTCTGGGCATTGTGCGATAGGCCCAAAGGATGCTGGGGAGTTCTTCTGCCCACCTACCCTTGGCCTGGTCCAATCTGGTTCGGAGCCCCTGGAGAATGGTCCGGTTGGTCACCTCAGCTTCACTGTTAGTCTGGGTGTGGGCCTCCAAGGTGAAGCGATGGTGGATTCCGAAGTCGGTGCAAAACTCCTTGAACTCTCAATTGTCAAACTGCCATCTGTTATAGGTGACGATGTTGTAGGGTATCCCAAAATGGCAGATGATCGACTTCCAGAAGAACTGGCGGACCTTGGCCTCGATGATCCCCACAAGTGGCTCTGCCTCCACCCATTTGGTGAAGTAATCGATAGACACTACTAAGAATTTATGTTGTCCGGATACGGGGAAAAATGGACCAAGGTATCCATCCCCCACTAAGCAAAAGGCCAGGGGATTGAGAGTTTAGAGAGTGGCGCCGATGATTGACATTGTATGCGGCCATAGCGCTGGCAATGATCGCACTTCTTCACGAAGTCGGTAGCGTCTGCCTTCATAGTGTCCCAGTAGTACTCCTGATGATGGGTCTTATACGCTAGCATCTTGCCCCTCACGTGGTTCCCATAAAGGCCTTCGTGTATCTCTTGGAGCACAAAGGCCACCTCCATGGATCTCAGACATTTCAAGAGTGGATTGGAATAAGACCTGTGGTAGAGCTGCCCATGCATTAAGACAAAGCGTGCAACCTTCTTCTGGATAAGGACAGCTTCCATGCGATCTTCCAGCAGGGCACCGTTGCTGATGTACCTAATGAATCTATCCATCTAGCTGGGCTCTAGGGTGACTTGTTGGACCTCCCTAGGAGCTTCGTAGCTCGAAACTTCTAGGTATTCAATATGGGCGTGTCCCAGTGATGAATCTAGTAGGGTCACAAGCCTCGAGAGGGCATCGATGTGAGCATTCTATCCTCGAGGGATGTGGGAGATGCTAAAATGCTGAAAGCTCGTCGTGCTCAAGTGTACCTATTCCTGGTACTTCATCTTCTAGGGGTCCCTTGCCTCGAACTCTCTAAAAACCTGTTCGGCTACCAGCTAGGAGTCAGTGAAGACTTTTAGGTTGGTTACACCCAGCTCGCGAGAGACTTTAAGTCCTACAAGGAGTGCCTAGTACTCTGCCTGGTTGTTGGTTGTTGCAAATCGGAAGCGAAGCGCACATTCAGCCATGACCCCATCCCTGTTGGCGAGGATGAGACCCACTCGACTCCCTCCTGAGTTGGATGCACCATCCACATGGAGGACCCAGGTCTCCTCCTCGGTTATGGGCTCCAGCTGGTGTTCCTGATAGAAAAATACCCTAAGAGCCAATCATTGTATGGGCCTTTTTGTAAACTTCCAACTCATGTATGACATCATTATTTATAATAAAGGCATTTGATTCATCATATACTACTGTGTCATGTTTTTGACTATGATGAAACCCATAGAGTAGGGCAATGAAATTAGGGTTATGATAAAATAACAGTGAGACCTAATTCCTATAAGCCCTAATCTAGAATGTTCCTAGTCATTGGACCATCGATTCAGGGATCGATGAATCTGGTAAGACTAGCTTATCCTATGTATGCTCAGTTGATGAGGGTGGTTGGTCTCACAGCCACTTATGTAGAGATACTAATACAAGGATAAGGGTGTTCATTAGGTTATGAATACACTGAACTGATCTACATCGGGACTATCTTATGGAAGTCTTACTCATTGTCAAAAGATAGGTCCCAGAGTAGAAGTTGTGCATGTGATCTTCAGAACTGAGGTCACCATGGTTCCTTGTGCACACTAAGCCATACTTTGGTTCATACTCATTCATGGCATTGTGACATGTACGGGGTGTTCTGGGTATGGTAGAAGGTGTACGAAGGATGTGAGTGGACCAACAAGGAATTGATCAATCCTGGTAAGAGGATATGTCATCCCGTCTAATCTGTTTGATGAATGACTCAAGGAATCTTTGCAAAGTGGCATGAGATTAGAAGTGGCTTCTAATCAGTCATCACTGAGTCCTCATGATCGAGCTGAGATTCGATATGATTAAGTATCAGGGTTTGACATTTATCCATATCCATCACTTAATCGGGATAATGGGAGATCAAAAGATTGAATTGCACGATAACTTATTACTGAAGGGTATTTTAGTAATTTCAATCAAATTTCTCATCTTCTGGGTAGGCATGACATATTGCTAGATGTTAATCTTATCTTGTGGGTTTTCATGAACTAATTGGATTGGTTTCATGAGTCAATTCGATGTGTGATTCGAATTGGACAATAAGGTGAGCAGATTTGACCTAATTAGGTCAATCGGGTTCGATTGGATCGAATCGGCTCAAACCTAAACCTACTACTGGCTAGATATGGAATCCAATGGGTCACACATAATAGATAGTTGGCCAAGGAAGTTACTCATGGTTTAATTAGGGTCATGGGATCCTAATTGGTTAGCCAGATTGCATACTAGCATATGTAAGCTAACCCAATTGGATTGGGTCCGGTTGCTTGTTAATTAGACTAATCTGATTAAGGGAAACCTAAATTAGGTTGAGTCTTTAGTGGGGATAGCCAAATCAGAGCTTGATCTGATTTTATTTTGGTATTTTTGATGTCTTATTGAAGAGTCCATTTGAGTTGGGACTCTAGATGCCAAAATGACACCTTGGCATTCAAAAAGGCCTAGAAGAGCTTTAGTCCTCTGATCTGAAAAATATTTATATGGATGGAAAGAGGACTTAATGCTCTTTCTTTTAACACCCATCTTGCATATGCTTTGACTAGTCAAAGGTTGCATGGGGTGTGGATAAAGTTGACCACAAGATTCTTGGCACCTCTTGGCGTGTGCGGGAGATGAAGATGCGTGTAGAAGGACAAAAGTCCTTCTACAGATGAAACACTTGAGTGTTTCATTTCAAGGAGGCACCTTCTCATCTTACCCCATGCCTCTTCGACATGTTTGACCGATCAAGGCCTTTTGAAAGGGCATGAAAAAGGGATGGAAGCAAAAGCGAGCATGAAGAGACGTGTCTCTTCATGTGGCATGCGCCCTGAAGCAGAGTCCTTCTGCTTTTAGGACTCTTCATATTCTTTGGTATTTGGAGATTGAAGAGGCACCTCTTGGATTCCTAGGGACTGATACTTGCCATGTGGCAAGTCATAGATTGTCCAGGAAAATGGACGGATGCCAATATGTCTTTTGGTACATGAGGAGACATTGGATATGATTTTTCAGTCTTGAAAAATCATATCTGATAACCTGTTGGAGGACATATCACATGCCCCTCTTAAAACTATAAATAGGGGTGGTGATATGAATTTCAGATCTTTTTTATACTATAAATATATTTTGAGTGTTCTTCCACTTCTCCCTCCCTCCTTACTTTAGGTCAAGACTTGTCTTGTTAAGACAAGGTCTTTTCTATTAGAACAAGGCTTAGTTTTAGGAAATAAGCCTAAGGGGTCCTAAAAGAGGGTTGTCCTAAAACCAAGAGTGGTTTAGGACTATGTCCAGAGAGCCCTATAGTAGGAAGGTTGTCCTACAGTGGTCAAAGGTCAAAAGGCTGACAAAAGAGTTATGTTAAAGCAAGCAACCCCGATAGGGATTCTTCCTTGATACCATTCTTATGTAGATCATCATTGGAGGTCTTGCACTTGTGAGCCTCGTGGAAAGGATTGAATTTTAGCGATCCAAGTATGTATTCTGACTTCATTTATGTTTCATTGATTGGTATTGCATAAGGGGTTCCTGGAAATTAGGGTTTTCTAGCCATAATAGGGTTTCATGCTTAGAATTTTGTTTTGAAATTCACTTCTGCTTGCTGCATGATTCCCGACACCCTGGGAGAATTTCCATCAGTGGTATCAGAGCCATCCTTGCGGCATACTAGTTATGAACCATTTTTGAAGTTTTATGAAATTCCACTTTCGGTCGACCTGAACCCAATCGAGTCGACCCAGACCCCGTCGAGCCGACCCGAACCCTGTCGAGTCGACCCGACTAAACTCATATGTATGATTTCTAGTTTCTTTATGAAATGACATGATAATGCAATTGTATGAAATTTTGCATATTGGGGTAATATGTTTAATTTCATGTTTTTATGAAATGCATGATATTATGTCAAGTATGAAATTATGCATGTTGATTGTACCAACTACTTTGGATTGGGTTAGTCACCATGGCCATCCGGTCATAGGAGCCAAGTAGGGTTTAAAGGCCCTCTCTTCTCATTCAATGGGTCTCCTATGGCATGTAGGGGTGCCGCTGTAGCCATATCCCATGAATTAGTGAGGTGAAAGGTATTTTATCATGTCTTGATTTGTATATTAGGGTAATATGCTAATTGTCATATAATGCTATGCATATTAGGGTAATATGCTTGATGACATGAATTTTAATGCATATGCTAGTGTGTTATGCATTGGGTTTATATTTGTTATAAACTTGGATATCATGTTTATGTTTATACTTGCAATAATAAACACTATTATCATGATAGTTTTAGAATGTGTTTTGAGACCATCAAAGCCCTTACCAAAAAGCATATTTAGTCCTAGTATAAAACTTAGTCAAGATGCAAAATCGGTTAAGGTTTGATTAGCCAATTGGTGTTTAGGCAAGTGGTTTTGGAAAGGTAAAGGGAATGAGATTTATAATTGGTTCCGTTGTCTGACCTGGCCAATCTAATTAGTGTCTAAGGAAAGCAACGGGGGGACCCCATCACCCCTCCCACTTACCTGGCCAATTTGGTCATATCTAAATCTTAATTTGGTAATGCTAATTGGTTAAGTATACTATAATTTGCCTTCCTTGATGCTAAGCCAAATTTATGTCAAAACTATAGTAGGTTTGTTGTGTATACACAAGGCCTATTCTAGGAATTGATATAAGATTTGTCTTAGTGCACTTAGTGCTTTATAGCATGTTTGGATATGTTGCTTTGTTGTGTATACACAAGGGCAACATTATTTAATCATGGCTATATGGAAATGAAGGGTCTGACTAAATTAAGACATTATGGTTTATTGTGTACACACAAGGCCATAAGTGTCCTAGAGGCAAAGATAATTGTTAAGAATTGCACGGGTTGTATTTGGAAAGGTTGTCCTACCTTTGAACTCATGTGTATTTGTTGTGTACACACAAGGCACTTGTGAGGAATAAGGATCTCAACCCCACTAAGGAAACCAGGAAAGGTTTCTTGCTTACCATAGTTAAGGGTTATGGTATTTGAAGAAAATAATGGGAGACATAGATAGATAGAAAGTCCTTATCTAGTTATGGATGTTATCTTGAGTGGTCTGCTGATATTGTTCTTTAATAAATGTGGGACATTTATTTTTATGGCTTCAAATTTATCATTGCATAGCATCTTGGATGCTAATAAGTTAATCGGTTCAAACTATGTGGACTGGTTGAGAAAGAAGGCTGATGGAGCCTATTTCCATTGCAGCATGTTTGGGCATTGGAAGAAGGATTGCAGGACTTGTCTTGCAAATGTGAAGCTAGATGCAAGTGGTGCATCTAGGGGTTTGTACATGATACAAACCAAATTATCATTAAGTGAATCTATTTCTAATTCATGGGTATTGGATACCGCATGTGGGTCACATATTTGTAAATCTTTACAAGGACTCCACAGAATTAGAAATTTGAAGAAAGGTGACTTCAAATTATATGGGACAAGTGAAGAACCCATATATGTTGAAGCTGTGGGCACCTATCTGCTGTTATTACCTTCGGGTAATATCATAAGGTTGGAAGAATACTATTATGTGCCAAATATTGTAAAAAACATTATTCTATACCCTTGTTACAACAAGGATATGAAATAAGTGTAAAAGCAGTGGCTGCTCTATTCTTCATAATAATATAATATTTGGGCATGGTTGCTTTGTGAATGGTCTTCTAACTTTAGTACTCAATGATGAAATACTTCTTGTAGATGATAAGAAGAGAAAAATAGATAATGTCAATGTCACATATCTCCGGCATTGCTGGTTAGGTCATATCAGTGAGTCAAGGATAAACAAGTTAGTCAAAGAGGATTACTTTGACTCTGATGATTTTCAATCATTAGAAACTTGTGAGTCTTGCCTCAAAGGAAAAATGACCAAGTCTCCATTCCCTGGATATGAAGAAAGGGCAACTGAATTGTTAGGTCTTGTACATACTGATGTGTGTGGACCTATGTCAACTCAGGCCAGAGGAGGATATTCTTATTTCATCACTTTTATTGATGATTTATCAAGGTTTGGTTATGTGTATCTTATGAAACATAAGTCCAAAGCCTTTGATAAGTTTAAAGAATATCAGAGTATGGTTGAAAGACAAACTAGACTTAGTATTAAATCTCTTCAGTCGGATCTAGGAGGGAAATACTTGTCTAGTGAGTTTTTGAACCATCTCAAGGACAAAGGCATTATTTCTGAATGGACACCTCCTTATACACCCCAGTTAAATGGAGTGGCAGAAAGGAGAAATCGTACCTTGTTGGCATGGTGAGGTCCATGATGTGCTTCATAGATCTTTCCATTTCCTTCTAGGGACATGCCTTGGAGACTGCTGCATATATATTAAACAAGGCTCCATCTAAGTCAGCAAGTAGCACTCCATTTGAGTTATTGAATGGTAAAAAACTAAGTCTTAAGCACTTAAAGATTTGGGGTTGCCATGCTTATGTCAAGAATAATTTTGGACATAAGTTAAGTGCTAGGGCTGACAAGTGTAAGTTTGTTGGTTACCTAAAAGAAGATAAGGGATACCTCTTTTATAATGCTACTGAGAAAAAGATAATTGTTAGTAGGCATGCTACATTCTTGGAACAAGAGTTTATCCAAGAAGGATGTAGGATTCTTCACTTGAGTTGTGTGAAGAACATAACCAACATACCGATGAGCCTTCAAGTGAAGTTCCTCAACCAGAGGTTCTTGTGGATCAAGAACAGCCACAATACACACCTCCTCTCCAAAGGTCAGAGAGGGTGTGGGGAGCACCTCTCAGATATGGCTTTGTCATCGGGTTTTACAATGAAGCTAGTATCATACAGGATGATGATCCTGTGACCTATTCGGAAGCTGTCGAGAGTAGGGACTCTAATAAGTGGCTTGGTGCCATGAAATCTAAAATGGACTCCATGTATTCCAATCAGGTTTGGATCTTGGTAGATCCACCTGAAGGAATTAACACGATAGGGTGTAAATGGGTCTTCAAGAAGAAGATTGGAGCAGATGGTCAAGTTGAGACCTATAAAGCTAGGCTGGTAGCAAAAGGTTTTAGACAAAAACATGGTGTAGACTATGATGAAACCTTTTCTCCAGTAGCCATGCTCAAGTCCATTCGGATATTGCTTGCCATAACAGCATACCATGATTATGAGATCTGGAAAATGGATGTAAAGACTGCTTTCCTCAATGGAAACCTTGAGGATCTATATGTCACAGCTAGAGTGGTTTGTCTCAAGTGGGAGACCAAACCAACTATGCAAGTTAAAGAAGTCCATTTATGGACTTAAGCAAGCATCGAGGAGTTGGAACATCTGTTTTGATGAAATAATTAAAGGATTTGGTTTTATTAAAAATGTGGATGAACCATGTGTGTATAAGAAGATAAGTGGGAGAGGCATTGTTTTCTTAATTTTGTATGTGGATGACATACTGATCATTGGAAATGATATCCCAATATTGCAGTCGGTTAAAACTTGGCTATCATCAAAGTTTTCCATGAAGGATTTGGGAGAAGCATCCTATATACTAGGTATAAGGATCTATAAAGATGATCCAAGAGGATGCTGGGCTTATCCCAATCTAGGTACATTGACTTAGTGTTGAAGAGATTCAACATGGATGGAAGTAAGAAAGGTTACTTGCTAATGAGTCAAGGCATACAACTCTCTAAGAAGATGTCTCCTAGACGTCAATCTTGTCTTGTGGGTTTTTATGAACTAATTGGATTGGTTTCATGAGTCAATTCGATGTGTGATTCGAATTGGACAATAAAGTGAGCCGATTTGACCTAATTAGGTCAATCAGGTTCGATCAGATCGAATCAGCTCAAACCTAAACCTACTGCTGGCTAGATGTGGAACCGAATAGGTCACACACAATAGAGAGTTGGCCAAGGAAGTCACTCATGGTTTAATTAGGATCATGGGATCCTAATTGTTAGCCAGATTGCATACTAGCATATGTAGGCTAACCCAATTCCTAACCCAATTGGATTGGGTCCGGTTGCTTGCTAATTAGGCTAATCTAATTAAGAAAAATCTAAATTAGATTGAGTCCTGAGTGGGGATAGCCAAATCAGAGCTTGACCAGATTTTATTTTGGCATTTTGGATGTCTTATTGAAGAGTCCATTTGAGTTGGGACTTTAGATACCAAAATGACATCTTGGCATTCAAAAAGGGCTAGAAGAGTCTATAGTCCTCTGATCTGAAAAATATTTATATGGATGGAAAGAGGACTTAATGCTCTTTCTTTTAACACCCATATTGCATATGCTTTGACTAGTTAAAGGTTGCATAGGGTATGGATAATGTTGACCACAAGATTCTTGGTGCCTCTTGGCGTTCGTGGGAGATGAAGGTGCGTGCAGAAGGACAAAAGTCCTTCTGCAGATGTAACACTAGAGTGTTTCATTTCAATGGGGTGCCTTCTCATCTTACCCCATGTTTCTTGGATATGTTTGACCAGTCAAGGCCTTTTGAAAGGGCATGAAAAAGGGATGGAAGCAAAAGCAAGCATGAAGAGACGTCTCTTTATGTGGCACGCGCCCTGAAGCAGAGTCCTTTTGCTTTCAGGACTCTTCATATTCTTCGGTGTTTGGAGATTGAAGAGGCACCTCTTGGCTTCCCAGGGACCGGTACTTGCCATGTGGCAAGTCACAGATTGTCCAGGAAAATGGATGGATGCCAATATGTCTTTTGGTGCATGAGGAGACATATTGGATATGATCTTTCAATCTTGAAAAATCATATTTGATAACCTATTAGAGGACATATCACATGCCCCTCTTAAAACTATAAATAGGGGTGGTGATATGAGTTTCAGATCTTCTTTAAACCGTAAAGATATTCTGAGTGTTCTTCCTCTTCTCCCTCCCTCCTTACTTTAGGACAAGACTTGTCTTGTTAAGACAAGGTCTTTTCTACTAGGACAAGGCTTAGTTTTAGGACATAAGCCTAAGGGGTCCTAGAGGAGGGCTGTCCTATAACCAAGAGTAGTTTAGGACTTTGTCTAGAGAGCCCTACAGTAGGATAGGGTGTCCTACAGTGGTCAAAGGTCAAAAGGCTGACAAAAGAGTTATGTTGAAGCAAGTAACCTCGGTAGGGATTCTTTCTTGGTACCATTCTCGTGGGGATCACTGTTGGAGGGCTTGCACTTGTGAGCATCGTAAAAAGGATTGGATTTTAGCGATCCAGGTATGTATTCTGACTTCATTTATGTTTCGTTGATTGGTATTGCATAAGGGGTTCCTAGGAATTAGGGTTTTCTAGCAATATTAGGGTTTCATGCTTAGAATTTTATTTTGAAATTCACTTCCGCATGCTGCATGATTTTCGGCTCCCTGGGAGAATTTCCATCGATTCCGAGGTGGTCTCCTTGGGCTCCTTGCTCATGCTAGTGTACTCGACCAAGAAGTCAGCCAGTACTTGGACCTTCTGGGATGGCCTCGGTCGGTACGAGATGTCGAATTCGCTTAGCATCAGAGACCACTTAGCCAAGACCCGGAGGTGTTGAGGTAGCTAATATGGCCCTCAGCGGCTGGTTCATCATGATCGCAATAGGATGCGCTTGAAAGTATGGCCTAAGCCGCTGAGCAGACATTATAAGGGCAAAGATCAACTTCTCAGAGTTGGTGTACCTGATTTTCGTATCTTGGAGTAGCTTGCTGGCATAGTACACTGGCTTCTGGACTCCGTTCAAGTCAGTATGGACAAGGACCGAACTGACGGCTCCTGGGGTGACTACAAGGTACAACAGAAGTTCCTCTCCATCCTCAGGTCTGGAGAGCAATGGTGGTGTTGCCAGAAATTTCTTCAGCTCCTTGAAGGCCACCTTGCACTCCTCTGACCAGATGAAATCATTCACCTTGCACAGCACCTTGAAGAATGGTAAACAACGATCAGCCAACCTCAAGATGAATTGACTCAAGATGGCAATCCGGCCCGTTAGGTGCTGGACCTGCTTCTTCAAGGAAGGGTGCTCCATGTCGACGATAGCTTGGACCTTCTCAGGATTTGCTTCTATTCCCCTCTAGGTGACCATGAAGCCAAGAAACTTTCATGCCGCCATGCTGAAAGAGCACTTTGTCAGATTCAGCTTCATCTTGTGCAGATGAAGATTTTAGAAAGCTTCCGCCAGGTCGTTGATGTGATCTGACTTTGGCTTGCTCATAACGAGCATATCATCTACATAGATTTGCATGTTCTGGCCGATCTGATCCTTAAAAACTCGATTAACCAGCCGCTGGTATGTGGCACCGGCGTTCTTCAGGTCGAAGGACATTATCTGATAGTAGTACATCCCCCGATCTATGATGAAGGCAGTGTGCTTCTCGTCTTCTGCATGCATCTGGATCTGATTGTACTCGGAGAACGCGTCCATAAAGGAGAGTAAGCGGTATCCCGAGGTGGCGTCTTCTAGCTGATTAATCTTTGCTAATAGGAAACTATCCTTCGGGCAAGCCCGGTTGAGATCAGTATAGTCCACGCAGATCCTCTACTTTCTATTGTTCTTCTTGACCATGACCATGTTCACAGCCAGCTGGGATATTGTACTTCATGGACGAAGCTGGTTGTGAGGAGCTTTTTCACCTTCTCATTGATCGCCCGTTGCCTCTTTGAGGCAAAGCACCTCTTCTTCTGATGGACGGGGTGGCACTTCGGATTGATGCTTAACCTGTGGATGATGATGTTGGGTGGAATTATGGGCATGTCTGTCACTGTCCAAGCAAACAGTCTACGTTCACTAGGAGAAAGCCCAACAAGCTGGTCCGCTTCTTTTCTTATAGATAGGCCTTGATTTGCACCATCTTTGCCGGGTCCACCCCAAGTGGAAATGTTAGCAGATGCTCGGCAGGACCGCCCCTGGGGTCTTGTGCCCTTTGGTCTAAGTCATCAGTGCTAGGGTCTTCCTCGGAGCTCCTGGCCCCGGGGATAGCTTGAAGGCAATGCTGAATCGGCTGAGGTGCCCCCCTCATTTTTCCTATGCCATATGGGGTGAGAAATTGCACCAACAGTCACTTGCTGGAAATGACCATGTTGAGCAAATTGAGCCCAGGGTAGCCAAGGATTACGTTGTAGGCTGAAGGGAGCCTAACAACCGTGAAGGTCATCATGATAGTGCTTTGTCGAGGTGGGATCCTGGTAATAACTGGAAGAGTAATTTTTCCTTCAACTCCCATGGAGTCCGTAGTAAAACCGATAAGAGGAGTGTGCACAGGCCTCTGTTGAGCATAAAACAAAATCATCCTAAAAAAATCATCATAAAAAAATATATCAGTCGAACTTCCACTATCGACCATAATCCATTTTATAGGATGCTTAGTGATTGTCATCTCGACGACCATGGCATCGTTGTTTACATTTTCACTCTCGAGTTTCCTCTCCCTCATAAAGGGGAGTACATCTTTTAAACTCTCTCCTCCTTGGGTTTTCTTGGCAGCAGACTCGATTTCCCAACATATCATCCCCACGGCTTCTCGGTGGGCCAATTGTCAACTGTAGGGAGAGGAGGAAGAGCATCAAGTGCCTGAGGTTCTGCCGGGGTCTTTCCCCCCACAAACTTTTCAAGGTAGCCCCTTCTTATCAGATCTTTGATCTCTCTCTTGAGGTGGCGGCACTCCTCGGTGTCGTAGCCATGGTCATGGTGGAATTGGCAGTACTTCGACTTGTCACGACCGTTGGATGGCCTCAGCAGGGGAGGTCGGTGCAAGTAATGCTCGCCCTCAATTTCCATGAGAATCCTTATTCTCAAGGCTAGGAGAGGTGTGTATCTTTCTTCTGGGATGGGGCCACTCTTCGGCTTCGAAGCTTGACGAAAACTCGGGGTGGTCGACCCGGACTTCCGCACCCTAGATGTCCCCCCTGGAAGTTGCTTCTTCAGTGACTTCCCATCGAGCTCCCTCCTCGTATGGTCTGCCTCCTCAGCACGGATGTATTTATGAATGCAAAGGAGGAGGTTAGAGTATGTCTTCAATGGCTTCTTGTCTAGGAAGTAGGTCAGGCGGGAAGTCCTGAGCCCCCTCTTAAGTGCTAGCATGGCAACCGGCTCATCCAGATTATAGATCTCTAGTGTGGTGACTTTGAAATGGGTCACGTAGTCCCACAATGGCTAGTGTCCTGTTGTCTAATGGAGAAGAGGCTATTCGCTTCTCGAGGCACATTTTGGCAAGCATCAAAATAGGCAACGAACTTCTTCTCTAGTTGCATGAAAGAGTCGATGCTTTTAGGCTCGAGACGGGCGAACCAAATCCGAGCCACCTTCCGGAGAGTGGCCAGAAAGGAGATGCAGAAGAGGGCATCATCATTCCTTGGACTCTCATGAGAGCCTTATAGCTCTCAAGGTGGTCTAGGGGGTCGGTGGTCCCATCATAGGGATCCACTTATGGCATGCAGAATCAACTTAGAATCAGCTCCTCTTGGATCTTTCACAGAAGAAAGGGGGATGGGCATCGTAGCCCGCAGGCTCATGGGAGGAGACCTGCAAATTCGTAAACTAGCGGGATAGCTCTACCAGCTTGCACTCCTACTCCTCTAGGCGCCTTTCAGCCATGATATGGGACAGGGGGATAGGATCGTTGGTGAGCCTAGAAGTCACCTAGATTAGGGTATAATTTTTTTTGGATTTTTTCTTTAGGAGGTGAAGGAATAGTTGGGATGGAAGACAGGGATTTGAATCTCATGGACTTTGGGACTCACACTAACAAAGAGACCTCTCACCTCTAGGGTATTCCACCCTCCTCGATACTTGGAGGCGTTAGGGTGAATCTCAAAGGTCAAGAGGAGATAAAGAAAATGGAATGGGAAGGGGGATAACTAGACATGACCTCACATCATGTCCTGGGGTTGGGTCTCATACCCTCTCCTCACGGAGTGGAAGAAAAGAATCTCTCTTTCCTAAAAACTCATCTTTATTAACTGAACTGATTTTTTTACAAAGGATTGAGGGTGGTATTTATAAACTTTTCCAACCCTCATTTGAATTTGAATACAAGATAACAGGATAGGGATAATTCAAATTCAAATACAAGATAGGATAAGATAAGCCTATCCATATTTTAATCCTAACCAACCAAATCCTAATTTAAAATTCAAATAAAAGATAAAGATAAATTTCAAATAAATTTATTCTGGATATCCTCCAAGATTCGTGTAGTTTCAGGATTTGTGCTTAATTCAGGATTCATTCTGGCATGGCCCCATCATTCCCTTGAGGTGGGAAGAACTCGACTCCATCGAGTCAGGATCAGGGGGAACATTGGTGAAACCGAATCCAATCAATCAAAGGGGCTCTACTCTGAGATCTGTTCAGCTTTGAGAATCATGCAGCACTGAAAATCATGCAACTCTAAAATTGGCAAAGGGGACTTGAAATCGATAATAGGAACTTGAAGTTGGCAAAGTGAACAGGCTTGCTTTGAGAAGCATGCAGAGGAGAAGTCAGCTCAGGATGCCAAGTTTGCATTCGCATTCGTGCACTGCCTTTCTTCCACACAGGCCGAGAATGGTGGAACAGGGGATGTCTTCGAAGGAGGGAAGTCCGGCGAGCTTCATCAGCAATGACACAGGGGCGGAGAGGACTGCCTGACCTGAAAGAGGTGATGCCGAATTTGGAGAGGGGCTGGCCTGCAGTGACTCGATTTGGTTGCAAACAGCAGAGACGTCGCTAAAGATTGGGCGGAGGAGGAGATCGCGGCCGTGGGGAGTGAAGTGGGAAGGTTTTAGCCATGGGTGATGTGCGATCGATCGTCGGAGGTGAGGAGGATGCCCTGGATGACGGACTTGAGCATGCGGCCGGTGGTGGATCCATCATCGAGGACTTTTGTTCGTCGTTGGAAGGCCAAGGGGGGAGGCACGGACGGGATGGAAAAGATCCTGTGGATCGGACGTGCCTGGATGAGACCAAAGGCCGGAGTCCGCCAGGGGGCGGTGGATGTCGGGGTAGCCATGGACGTCTTCGGATGGGAAGGAGATGATGGCACCTGGCTCGGCTCCAGCGAACGACAGTGATGAAAGGGGAGCCCAGTTGGTAGGTGATCGGCTAGTGGGAGGGAGGCCCGACTTGGTTGGAGAAACGGTCGATGGGGCCTCAATCGATGATCAGAGGTGGACAGACGATCTGCTGCACAAGGGGATCCGGTGGTGTTGGGGCATCGATTTGTAGGGAATAGCTTCGGTGGGTGGGTGGAATGGCGGTTCTGTGGCATAAGCAGAGGATTGAGGGATGAGATGTCAGACTATCGGAGGAAACAGGCAGATCTGGAGGAGATCCAGACAGGAGGATGTGGGAGCTTCTTCTTCCTTGGCCAGTGACTGGGATTGGGGATGGAGGTCGATGGCTAAGCAGACTTCATGGGCTGTAGCAGATGGAAGAGGAGGTGGGATTTGGGTGGAGGGAGTCAAGAAAAGGAGGCATCACCGGATACTGGGTAGCAGGCGGAGAACTGATTCATAGCCAGGGTCTGGGAGGAATGCGATCCGGATGATGCCATAGAAATTCTGGGTGGTGAGCAGCGAGACATCAGATTGGGTGAGGTAGAGCGGTGATGAGGAGTAGTAGACGAAGGTCATTTCCTCCCCATCCGCTTTTGGGAAAGCAGGAAAAAGTCCAGCAAAATGCCAAACCTCATACTCGAAAAGGAGCAGAACACCAGAACAAGCTCTGAAAGAGTGGTTGAATGACAGAAACCCTATCACACTCTGTAAATGCTGCAAGCGGGAGCATCGGGGCAAGTGTCGATGGTTGCTCTTGGAGAAGAATAGCAGTAGCAAAGGAAATAGAGCCAGAGAAAGAGCTCATTTCTGATGGCAGATAGCGTGGGGTCGCAGGATGAGGAGCTCCTCCTCGAGGGTGAAGGCGCCCTTCCTGAGGTTGGGGTAGAGGTGGTTGGTCCAGCGGAGACGATCAGGCATTCCTGGTTGCAGGTGAAGGTTCTTCTCTGGGATGAAGATGTCTCCAGTGAGATTGGCTGAAGAGAGGAGTCCCGGTTGGAGGCATCATGTGGAGATGAACAGAGGACCGGCTTCTGTGATGGATGTTTGCAGTGCGGGAATTATGCGGCAGGTGTCCGGAAGTATCTGGGCGGAGGTCCATGGTGGATCGGAGATGAGATGGTGGAACCGGTGGGGAGAATCTGAGATCGGGAAAGAAATATACCCTAACCTGACCTATGCTCTAGGTCATTCCACCCTCCTTAATACTTGGAGGCGTTAGGGTGAATTTCAAAGGTCATGAGGGGATAAAGAAAATGGAATGGGAAGGGGGATAATTAGACATGACCTCATATCATGTCCTGGGGTTGGGTCTCACACCCTCTCCTCATGGAGTGGAAGAAAATAATCTCTTTTTCTTAAAAACTCATCTTTATCAATTGAACTGATTTTTTTACAAAGGATTGAGAGTGGTATTTATAGACTTTTCGAACCCTCATTTGAATTTGAATATAAGATAACAAGATAGGGATGATTCAAATTCAAATACAAGATAGGATAAGATAAGTCTATCCATATCTTAATCCTAACCAACCAAACCCTAATTTAAAATTCAAATAAAAGATAAAGATAAATTCCAAACAAATTTATTTTGGATATCCTCCAAGATTCGTGTAGTTCCAGGATTCGTGCTTGCTCCGGGATCCATGTTGGTGATGTCCCCATCAAGCCATGCATCTGATGGCCTCATCGATGGAGCCCTCCACAGAGGGTGACAGAGGAGGTGAAGGTGTCAGTCGAGCAGGGTCGCGATGGGGGCCCCTGCCTCTAAGGCCTCGGCGATGCTTACCAGCAGCCTGTTCGAGGGCTAGAGATCGGCTCTTCCAATCAACTGACTTGGTCTACTGCCTCTTCACCAGGTCCGATGGCTTCCCCGGGGTTTGTCATGGCCTACGGGAGCAATGACCTTCCATGGAAGGATCGCAGGCTGTCTTAGGGTGCTGCGGCTTGGACCGTAGGAGTTCTTGGCTGCTGGTGGGTGGCCAGGGATCGATGTTGATGCTACAGCTGTCGCACCGCTATAGTCAAGAGTTGAATCTGCTAGGCGAGCACCGCTAACTGCTCATCTATCGGAGAAAGTGATGGTGGAGCGGGGGGCTCCACTTCCAAATGTGCGGGCCCCCACGGGAAGGGGGTCCCTCGCATGACTGGTGGAGACCTCCTGCGTGCGCATCATCACCATGCTTCGGGTGGAGTCATGCAAAAATAAGGGTGGTCGAATTGTGTCTGCCCCTTACCTGGCATGCCAATCTATTGCTGCCCACACCATCGTGGCCTATAGCTGGAGCCGACCTCGGACGTTGACCTCGTTGCATAGGAGCCTGCACGTGCACCAGGACCTACAGAATAAAGGAGACCCAGGCTGGGGATCCCGGCGGGGGCACTCCGATGATCAAGTCAGTGATGATCCAAGGGAATAGATCCTCCCCGATGGGCCCCTTGCTTGACTCCATGCTTGGAGGAGTATATTTAGCTTGAAACGGAGAGAAGGGAGCTGGGGTGAGAATAGCTGGGGAGAGCTCGAGTTTCATGGCTGTGTCCATCAAGACTTTCCTGATGACTCTTCGGTAGCCCAAGGAGCTCTGTCTGGCCCTTCACTCTCCTCTGTGTTGCCCCTCCCTCGTTTGCTCGAGTTAGATTTGCTTACCTTTAGGAACCTTCAGAGAATCTGTTTTTGTCAGGATCTCTCCCAGTGACTTACCTTGGGATCTTCCCCCTTTGCTGGTGCCAGGGGGGTCAACGCTTGACAGTGCTTCATGCCTTGTGCACGGGTACCTTTCCTTATTTGCGATAAGGGGTCACGCCACATGCTTTGACTCTTCGTCTGGTCGCTCTTCTTCGGGAAACCTGGCAGTGCCTCGATCGGGGGCAGCTGCCCCCTAGATTTGAATCTTCCGGAACAGTTTCCTCTTCCAGGTGGTGCAGATGGTTGGTAGAGAGCACTGTTCTTTAGAAAGGGTGCCCTTTCCTATCTAGTGTAAATAGCAGCAGGCCCGATCATGGCATCCCGGGAGGTGCTCCTTCGTGGTCCTTGGGCGGCGGCCCCTGCCCGAGGGAAGTGGTGCCACAAGATTCAAACCGGAGCTTAACTTTGGCCAAGGTGGGCTCAACCTCGAGGGAGCCACCCGGTGAAGGAGCTTGAAGAGAGCAGGAGCTCGACTTCGACCGAGGTGGGCTCGACCTCGAGGGAGCCACCCAGCGAAGGAGCTCGAAGAGAGCGGGAGCTCAACTTCAATCCAGATGGGCTCGACCTCAAGGGAGCCACCCGGAGAAGGAGCTCGAAGAGAGTGGGAGCTTGACTTCGGTTGAGGTGGGCTCGACCGCAAGGGAGCCACCCGACGAAGGAGCTCGAAAGGAGCAGGAGCTTGACTTTCACCGAGGTGGGCTCGACCTTGAGGGAGCCACCCAGTGAAGGACCTCGAAGAGAGTAGGAGCTCGACTTTGATCGAGGTAGGCTCGACCTCGAGGGAGCCACCCAGTGAAGGAGCTTGAATAGAGCGGGAGCTCAACTTCGATCGAGGTGGGCTCGACCTCGACGGAGCCACCCGATGAAGGAGCTCGAAGAGAGCAAGAGCTCGACTTTGGCCAAGGCATCTCAACCTCGAGGGAGCCACCTGGTGGAGGGTTTGACGTGGAGCACGCGGTGTCATGCCAGATCTGATGAGGACTCCATGTCAGCGACCTTGCCACATCAACTCCCATTGGTTTAGGAGTGTACACGTGCTATGATCACAGGAGTTTTCATGGTTTGGGCAAGAAATCTTGACCGTCGATTGGTGCGGACACTAGAGGCACCAGAATAAGATAGATGCTTCTCAACCCTCTATGGATTATTTAGTAGTGTTTGAGTCCAATTTGTAATAAGGGCTTAGCCTAATTGAGTTTTCCTTTGGCCCTTAAGTCATGTTCTTTTTGGGCCTTCATCATTTAAGTCTTGTATTTAGAGTTTGATTCATACCAGTAGGGTTTGGATTAGTCAGTCAAGTCAGCTCATAATGAGCTAGTCATATTATGAGTCTTGTAATTATCAAGTTGAATCTAAGAAGTCCCGAGCTTGTGAAGGACAATACCTAGTGCGCCACCTCGACAGCCGCATGGAGTCCCAATCACACCCTAGATGGCGACGCCCTAGGACTACTTGGAGGAACTTGAAGTCGGCCCATGCTTGAGGAGTTGATGTCCACATGCCAGCACATCCCTTCCATGCCCCAACCACAAGAAGTCTACATGCTTACGGATATACTTCAAGCCCCAGATTCATGGACGCATACTTAGGAATGTTGTGGACCACATCTAGCCCGAGAAGGAAAATTTTTAGCACCCCTCATGGTCTCCTTTTGGCCGCCCAATACTTGTTTGAATTGGAGGAGTTTTGTATGGCATGAGAGAGCCTCCTTCCTTATATTCAGCCCCACACTTTAGAAAAAAAAGTGGGCACCCCATATGTTCCTCATTTGCATTTGCTTGGTTCCTAAGTTTCATGACACTATATAAGAGGCCCCCCTCTCATGTATTGAAAATTTATTCATGAAATATATTAAGTTTTTATTCTACTGCTGTGTGCTTGTTGTGTGTTAAGGAGAATATGTGTGAACCCCTTCTTCTTCCTAGCCTCCTCGCCTTGCCTCTAGCCACCATCAAAACCCTAGAAGCCATCTTCTTCAACCTTGGTCGTCCAACACAAACTCATCTTTTTCCTTGCTATTTTTTAATTTTTGTTTCATTCCTATATCATTTTTTAACCCTTGATAGGCGATTTCTAGGTCCCTCGGAGTCTACGAATCCAAGATTTCAGTCGGCCAGCGGATCGGGTCACTGGATTGAAAGTTGCGGATCCATGGTGTCTTCGGCTTGATCTTCCAGGCCACATTTGGAAGCAAAGAGTGACCTCTACAATGATTCATTAGCAAAATCCTGTCAGGTATACCCCCTCGACTCGCCAGTAGCCATATTGAAGGAGAACTAGCCCAACCGGGGCTTCTTAGCCTCGGCTGTCCTCTTCTCTATCATTTTAGGGTCTATTTTACATGCAACTGCTTCTGAAATTTTTGTAGAACTCTCTACTTTAGATATTGGCTTTATTTTCAAGATTTAGACACCTAACTCAATATATAAAAATACAAAAATACTTTGCATGCATATTTAGTCTCGCATCATTTGGTATCAGAGCATGTTTGGGCTTAGTTTTTCTTTGAATATTCGGATCAGATGCTTCACCATGGCCATCCGGTCATAGGAGACAAATAGGGCTACAAGACCCTCTCTTCCCAATCGAAGGGATCTCCTATGGCATGTAGGGGTGCTGTTGTGATTGACCCCTGAAGAAGAAACAAAGAGCATCTTTAGTTAATTTTGCATCTTGGCCATCATAGTATATAGTCTGCTGTTTTAGTTATTTCTGTCTATAGATAACTCAGAAAAATCTAATTATTTTCTGAATTTCTTATAATTGAAAGTATTTCTTAAGTTTTTTTCATGAATTATTTTAGTCTGTAAATTTTCTTCCTACCGAAATACTACCTGAGAAAAGTTCTGCCCTGATTTTTCAGCAAAGCTAATTTCAGCAAGTTTAGGATTCTTTTGGTATAATTTTTGTATATCCTAAATTTTTGGTATATTTCCTGCATATTAGGTCATTTTCTACATATTATGTTTCTATAAAAAATACAAAAAAAAGAAAAAAAAGAAAAATACAAACACATAGAAACCTTAATTGCATCTTCATATGTATGTCATCATGTGCATAAGCTACTCTAAGGGCACTCTTAACATATCAGATGGGGGGAGGATTTGATCACCTCTCCTTAGCCCAAAACAACAATCCTTGCATTCAAGCCCATCATAAATAAAATTAATTAGACCTAATTTGCTCTAGTGAGCTAGGGATACCAACAGGTCGGGTCCAACCTTTGTGGGAAAACTAGTGCACCCAATACATCTCCTATTACTGGAAGCTGGTATCTAGGCTAGAGGTCCAGAGGCAAACACCCTAAGTGGATCGGTGGTTCCTTAATTGGGTTCCTGTAAAAGCAGGGGGCCTCCCACCATCCCACCTCTTACTTGGCCAGTGGAAGGATTAGGGGTTGTGTTGAGTGTAAATTGAGTCGACCCATTCTGTTTGGTCTCTAGGTCTAGGTAGCCCTAGTCGATTTATCTTGTGTCTTGCATGTGCACTAGGTCAGAAGTCCATTATCTTGTGTCTTGCATGTCCACTAGATTAGGAGCCCATTAGCCCATCAACCATGTCCCTTAGACCCCCTAAGGCCCATATTAGACCTGACTCTCTTAAACCCCATAGGCCTGATCGAATAGGTGAACATTTCTTTCACCTATGACGGAGCCTGTAGGACCCATGCTGAATTCAAATCCCCTAGGCCCAGTACCTTTGATCCATGAGCTTATCATCGTGATCTTGCCCCTGAGTCTAACTCTAGAAGCCCATACCCATACTTGGTGGACCCAAAGGAAAGACCTGTTAGACATACCCAACCCTATGCACCCACTTTTGATGGAAGCCTAGATCCTGAGGTCAATATTGATTGGGAAGAAAAAATGGATCAGTATTTTGAGTACACTCAGATGATGGAGTTAGAAAAAGTTAGATTGGCCACACGTAAGCTAATCCGACATGCTAGGTGATACTGGGAAGATATTAAGGATGAATGTTATCAATGGGGAGATGAAATACTTACTTGGAGATCCATGATAAGTAAGTTGAGAGCAAAGTACCTAGGTAGATTTTATGAGCACCAACTTTTAAAATAATGGTACGATTTGAGACAAGACAATAAGACTGTGTCTGAATACACTGACCAATTTAATGAGTTTATTAGGAGATACAACACAGTTGAACCTGAGTATAAGATTATATCCAGGGAGAATTATTTCAATGAAAAATTCATACTCTAGAGGAAGCTTATATGATTGCTAGGGAACTCGAGTCTTATCAAAAGGAACTCATGGGGAGCCAACCTAAGCCCAGCATGATTAGCACCTCTAGACCAATTCTTAGGCAAAGTCCTTCAAACCAGCCTACTACTCCTAGCCTATTAGTTTGTAAGGAAAAGGCCCTTGAACCCATTAATGAGCTTGAGGAAGAACCCATTGTAGAGATATATGAGGCTAACATAAGTTTAGTAGATGAATACGAAGGAGAAGACTTTCAGGAAGATCACTCTAGTACCTTGCCTGAGGAAACCTTAGGCGAAGATGAAATTGTAGAGCCTAGTCCTGAAGTAATAGAACAACAGGGAATTAGTGAGGACTTGGTTTCTATAAGTCAATACCCTCAGGAAGAGCCCACTCCTTTAGCCTCAACCCCAGACCTCATTCAGTATCATTACGAAGAGTTCATTCCTTTAACCCCAGTTGATGACCTTTTTCTTGAACTAATTAAGTCATCATTTCTTAAAGACCTTACACTTGTAATGACCAAATTCTCCATCCTTTAAGTCGACCTTATGTCACCCATAGACCAAAGTTCAAATCTTAAGGTCATCCCTAGGAACCAAGATCTATTTCATGTTTCTAATGGATTACTCCAAGACTCCAATTCTTATTTCCTGCCCTACCTAAGGCTTCCAATATTCCCCAAACTTTCCAATTACACTTTGTTGAGGTCGTTCGGTTACACCAGTCCTTTGAGTATGTTAGGTTTGTGACCTACTTTTGAAAGACCTTATGGCATCTGTTAGGAGTCCATTATAAATTTTCATGTGCGGTCAAACCTAGAGAGTCTATAGTCTGTTAGGTTTAGGCCCAAAGAGTATAATAAAGTTTCTCTCAATAGGAATGCATAGTTGAGTCTGCATTTTTGTTAGGTGTCAGTACAAGTCAGGTGCATCATTCGCATTAAGCATTAATTTAGAAACAAATTGGTTAATTCCCGGAAAAGAGCCAAGAAATTTAATGTTGGAGATTCTATTATGATTAGGCTTAGGCCTGAGCGGTTCCCACCCGGAACTGTTAAGAAGCTTCATGCTCACAGAGCTGGACCCTTTAGAGTGATAGAGAAGGATGGACCCAATGCCTATGTGTTAGATTTGCCCCCGAAACTTGGCATTAGTTTTACCTTCAATATCGCAGACCTGATTGAGTATAGGGAACCTGCAGTGATACATAGTGAGGCCTTTGGACCTACTCCATCCCTTGTGAGTGACCCTAGCCCAGAGTGTCCACCAATAAAATGGCCTGAGAGAAGAGAACGGATCGAGCATATCCTGGATGATCAAGCTATCACAACCCGGGGCCGCGGCTAACAACGCTACCTGGTCTGATGGCAAGGTCAACCAGAATCGAACGATTCAAAGTTTTCTCAAGAGGACTTGCAATGCCTTGACCTAGACCTTCTTGAGAGATATGTGAGCCAGTGTGATCCTTACTCGACAAGGTTGAGTTCCTCCCACCCCGAGAGAATTGGTGCGGACACCAGAGGCACCATAATAAGGCAGAGACTTCTCAACCCTCTGTGGGTTATTTAGTAGTGTTTGAGTCCAATTTATAATAAGGGCTTAGCCTAATTGAGATTTCCTTTGGTCCCTGAGTCATGTTCTTTTTGGGCCTTCATAATTTGAGTCCTATATTTAGAGTTTGATTCATACCAGTAGGGTTTAGATCAGTCAGTCAAGTTAGCTCATAATGAGCTAGTCATATTATGAGTCTTGTAATCATCAAGTTGAATCTAAGAAGATGCAAGCTTGTGAAGGACAACACCTAGTGCACCACCTCGGCAGCCACATGGAGTCCCAGTCACACCCTGGATGGCGACGCCCTAGGACTACTTGGAGGAACTTGAAGTCAGCCCATGCTTGATGAGTTGATGTCCACATGCTAGCACATCCCTTCCATGCCCCAACCACAAGAAGTCCACACACCTATGGATATACTTCAAGCCCCAGATTCATGGATGACTGCTTAGGAATGTTGTGGACCACATCCAGTCCAAGAAGGAAGATTTTTGGCACCCCTCATGGTCTCCTCTTGGCTGCCAAATTCTTGCATGAATTGGAGGAGTTTTGTATGGCACGAGAGAGCCTCCTTCCTTGTATTCAGCCCCACACTTTAGGAAAAAAAAGTGGGCACCCCATATGTTCCTC
The DNA here is from genome assembly GCA_021397845.1 of Areca catechu. Classification (NCBI taxonomy): domain Eukaryota; kingdom Viridiplantae; phylum Streptophyta; class Magnoliopsida; order Arecales; family Arecaceae; genus Areca; species Areca catechu. The sequence goes on along the minus strand of CM038053.1, from coordinate 139,880,427 downwards.
ATTTGCATTTGCTTGGGCCCTAAGTTTCATGACACTATATAAGAGGCCCCCCTCTCATGTATTGAAAATTTATTCTTGAAATATATTAAGTTTTTATTCTACAGATGTGTGCTTGCTGTGTGCTTAGGGGAATCTGTGTGAACCCCTTCTTCTTCCTAGCTTCCTATGCCCTGTCTCCAGTCACCATCAAAACCTTAGAAGCCATCTTCTTCAACCTTGGTCATCCAACACAAACTCATCTTTTCCTTTTCTATTTTCTGATTTTTATTTCATTCCTATATCATTTTCTAACCCCTGACAGGCGATTTGTAGGACCCTCAGAGTCTATGAATCCAAGATTTTAGTTGGCCAGCCGATCGGGTCACTAGATTGAAAGCCACGGATCCGCAAGGTCTTCGGCTTGATCTTCCAGGCCGCATTCGGGAGTGAAGAGTGACCTCTACAAGGATTCATCAGCAAGATCCTGTCAGGTACACCCCTTCGACTCGCTAATAGCCACATTGAAGGAGAACTAGCCCAATCTGGGCTTCTCAGCCTCGGTGGTCCTCTTCTCTATCATTTTAGGATCTATTTTGCATGCAACTGCTTCTGAAATTTTTGTAGAACTCTCTACTTTAGATCTTGGCTTTATTCTCGAGATTTAGATACCTAACTCAACATATAAAAATACAAGAATACTTTGCATGCATATTTAGTTGTGCATCACCGATGCCTTCTACATAAGAGGCCTTTATCCCCAAGGGCCTAATCTTTTCTACCATTACCATTTTCATCTTTTGAGTGATCTTTTGTTCTGGTTCCTCCACTCTGCAAGTTCTTCCATTCTAACAAATCTTGAGACTTTTTTCCCTTTGTAGACTTTAAGATAAGCCATCAAGAAGAGGGCGGCAACAAACACTTTAGTGAGAGAACAATGAAGGGGTATGAAGAGGACCCATTCATCCACTGCTCCTTCAAAGGTTCCTACTGGGGACAATACTCCTATAATAGTAGAATCAACATCAGATGAAGACAATGTTCCCTTATCGAAATGTTCCTTAGAGAAAGTGTTGGCTAATTTTCCCTCAGAGCAGCCGGATATATCTACTGAGTGGCCAACAGCACTGTTCGATCCCAAACCATCTACGGAGCTTAGTCAAAAGGATAAGGGTAAGGCTCCCATTATCGAAAGAGTGCCCAAGCCATAAGCTGAATTTGAACCACAAGTCAACGATGAAAAAGGCTCAGGGAGTTTCAAGGTATATGTTGCCGATGCCAGTCTTGACAATCCAAGGCTAGCCAAGACCATGCTACAGGCCAATATTCTCCGAAAGGATTGGGAGATAACAAAGAAATGTCGGCTGGAGGATATTTTCACCTCCATCTATCACAACATACTGTAAGTGAGTATTAAAGTCATCTTCAAAGTGTTCCTCTGTAGTTCATTATCATTGATGCTGACTTTGTTCACATTCTTCTTGGCAGTTCATTCATGAAATCTCCCTGATAGAGGAGAGCATCCGTGGATTTGCTAACCTAAACAAAGGTTTTTAGGACCAGTTGACATCAACTAAGGCTAAAAAAGAGGTGGCTGAGGAACTTCGAGTAGCCCTAGAATAGAAGTTGAACCAGACCACTGCTATCAATCTTTCATTAGAGAAAGATTGAAGGTGGCTCAGGTTCAGACAACCAAACTAATGACTAATCTAAAGAGGAGGAGGAAAAAGTTGCATTCGGCCGAAGTGATTATAAGAGACAACCTCTAAAACTATGAAGAGGCCATGGCTCAAAAGGCCAAACTGGAGAAAAAGATCCATACCCTTGAGCAAAGGGTGGAATCGATCGAATAAAGGGCAGAGCTGGCCGACCAAGAGGCCTTTCACGCCGTCAAAAAATATAAGATGTCCAAGGCTTTTGACGATGAAATGAATGAAGTGGGGGTGGAGAGCTACAATATCAGCTTCCAAAACTGCCTGAAGGAAGTCAAGGAACTATTTCTCGATCTCGACATCTCCTCAATTACTGTTGTTGATGATGACACAGATGAGAAAGATGGAGCAAAAAAATCAACTGAAGATTTCATGCTCCTTCAACTGAAGAAGCATCCATTCAGGAGGCAGTTGCTCTTGGATCGGTTGAAGAGAACTAATCCTGATGTTTACAATTTTTATTTTTTTGCATGGATTTCAATGTACACTCCTTCCTTTAATACAAATGAAATCCTCTTTCCTTCCATAACTATGTTTCTGCATAAGTATCTTAAAATTTTCTAAGTTTGAGCTTGTCAGTCTTCTTCTTGATTCCCGATGCATGTGTCTTTTCATGAATGTGCTTTTGGAAGTTTTTCCAAGTTTGAGTAGATCGGCTTTTCCCATATCAGTTGTTTTGTAGCTATTTTTCGCCAAGTTTGGTATCGTTGGAATGATGATTCCATATTTTAGAAATTATGTTAAGGGGCGTTAACATTCTCTTTAAGGAACATTATGGCCTAGCTAGTTAGGCCAACCTTTTTCTGATATATTGATGAGATGGTGCGTTAGACCAACTTTGTTTGTCGGGTATGAGTCAGCGGGCTAGGCCAACTCCTTATCTATTGGATACATCGATAGAGTCGGCTGATTTAGGCCTCTCTTTGGTTGTTAAACGAACCATGATAGGAAAAGTGGGGGGAAGAAGATATCACTTCTTTGATAATATTTGTGAAGGTTTTCTACATTCCAAGGTCAGGCCATTCGGTAGCCATCCAGGCTTTCAATATAGTAAGTTCTGGGTCGTATCACTTCGGTGATCCGATAAAGGCCTTCCCAATTAGAGGCAAGTTTGCCTTGTTCTATAGGTCGGGATACTTCTACCTTTCATAGAACTAAGTCTCCAGGTCAAAATGTTCTGGCCTTAACTCATGAGTCATAATATCGGGTGACTTTTTATTGGCATACCGCCATTCTTAGTTGTGCCTGAAGTCTTGCACCCTCAAGTAGATCCAGATCGGTTCTTCTTTGATTTGAATTATTTGGCTCCTCGAAGTAGTTAGTCCTTCTAGATCAGAGAATGATTTCAACTGGTATCACTGCTTCGCTCCTGTAAGTTAAGTTGAATGAAGACTCTCTTATTATGGATTGAGGAGTCATCCGGTAAGCCCAAAGAACTGAATTAAGTTTGTTGGCTCAGAGTCCTTTTGCTTCATTTAGTCTAGTTTTCAAGACATGGAGAATTGTTCGATTGGTCACTTCAACTTCACCATTGGCTTGAGTATGTCCAACAGAGGTTAACTTGTAGAGAATATGAAATTGCGGATATAAGTCATTGAACTTTTAGTTGTCGAATTGCCTCCCGTTGTCGATGATGATGGCATAAGGAATTCCAAATCGAAAGATTATGAAATTCCTAATGAAACCTTCAACTTCGCTTTCAGTGATTTGAGCTAAGGGTTTAGCTTCAACCCATTTAGTGAAGTAATCAATTGCAACAATTACAAACTTCCATTGTCCAGAAGCTAGAGGAAAGGGGCTAAGGATATCCATCCCCCATTGAGCGAAGGCCAAGGAGTTACCAGTTGAGTTAGTTGACTAGATAGGTACCTTTAGATATTGGCATATCTTTGGCATTGATCACATCTTCGCATGAAGTATGCTTTATCTTTTTGGATGGTTGGCCAGTAATATCCCTGACATATAATTTTATAAGCCAGAGTTCTGCCCCCCAGATGATCACCACATATACCTTCATGGACCTCCCTAAGGGCATAATCAGCATCCGAAGGAGCTAGGCATTTCAGCAATGGTTGAGTGAAGGATCTCTTGTATAAGGATCTTTCCAGGATGATATACGAGGAAGCCATCCAATGGAGCCGTTTGGCTTCAGTGACGTTCTTAAGCAAAGTTCTGTCGGTTAAGTACTTGATTATTGGGTCCATCCAGCTTGGCTCCTATTTGATATGGTGGATCTCTTCCCTTCCTTCAGTAGAGATAATGGGAGTTTCCAAGTATTCAACGAAGGTTCAACCCATGGAGTCGGGCGCCATCATGGCCAAGCGGGATAATGAATCGACCCTAGAATTTTCTATTCAAGGGATATGACTGATGTCCAAAGAATCGAACTGGGTGATTGACTCCTGAACTTTCTCTAAATATTTGGCCAAAATTGCATCTCGAGCTTCAAAGTTTCCTTTGACTTTGTTCAGCACCAATTGGGAGTCAGATAACACCTTCAGCCTCCAGATGTCCAGCTCCTTAGCGATCCTCAGTCTTGCCAAAAGGGTTTCATATTTTGCTTGATTGTTTGAAGTTCTGAAAGAGAAACGAAGGATGCATTCTATGATGTCTCCTTGGGATCGGCTATGATCAGACCAGCTCCATAGCTAGAAGAGTTTGAAGCACCGTCCACATGAAGAACCCATGTAGAATTGGGATCATCTTCGGCATCTTTAAAGAATATTCATGTCTCCTCTTCATTATTACTCCAGGTTCATTCGGCGATGAAGTCAGCTAATACTTGAGGTTGATAGGAGTATCGAATTCTCCTGGCTTCACTGTGCATTTGGCCATTCTGCTTGAAGTGTTGGGGCATTGCAGGATGGTCCTTAAAGGTTGGTCAGTCAACACAGTGATCGGATGAGACTAAAAATAGGGTCTCAAGCACTTCACCAATATCACCAGAGCATAGACCAGTTTTTGGATCTTCAGGTACCTCACTTCAGCATCATGGAGTACTTTGCTGGTATAGTAGATGGGTTTATTGGCATCGTCAGATCCTTTTCTGACTAGCACCAAGCTGGCTTCATTCGACACAACAAGGTAGAGATACAGACCTTCTCCCTCTTCAGGTTTGGATAGTAGGTTGGATTAACCAGGTATTTCTTAAGTTCCTCAAAGGCTTGTCAGCAACTATCTGACCACTCAAAGCCCCGCGATTGTCACAACGCCTTAAAGAAAGGAAGGCACCTTTCAGTCGACCAAGAGATGAATCAACTTAATGATCCGATCCATCTAGTCAACTGTTGGACTTCATTCTTATTAGCAAGGTGTCTCATATAGAGTATAGCTTGGATTTTTTTCGGGTTGGCTTTGATTCCTTATTAGTGACCATGAAGCCTAGAAATTTTCTTGATGTTATCCCAAAGATACATTTGGTGGGGTTTAGTTTCATTTGGTATCTTTGTTGTACGTCGAAGGCTTCTTGAAGATCTTTGATATAGTTGTCAGCCTGAATACTTTTAACAATCATGTCGTCGACATATGCCTCCATAGTCTTGCCGATCTGGATTTTGAAGATCTTGTTGACCAGCCTTTGATATGTCGCTCCGACATTCGTAAGGTCGAAGGGCATCACCTTAAGCAATATAACCCTCTGTCCGTGATGAAGGAGATCTTTTCTTCATCTTCAGGATTCATCCGAATTTGATTATGTTGCCCAATGTAGCAACCCAAGAGGGAGGGTGAATTGGGTTTCTTAAAATCTTAAAACTTAAGCAAGTATGTGCTAAACTAAGGTTCTTGTGTAACAAAGTGATTGTGCTCTAAAATGTTATGCAGCAGAACAAGATTAGTATAAACAAGAACAAGCAAAAAGAAGAAGCAAACAATCACAAATACAAGATGTATAGTGGTTCGGTGCAAGCCAAACACCTACATCCACTCTCCAAGCTTTTTCTTGGATATTTTACTATAATCTATCCAAGATTATAGCCAACTTATTTTCAAGGGCTCACAAGTCAAACCCTTGTTGGTTTTGTCACCGAGGCTCACCAACAACCTTTACAACTTATTTTTAATCCGGGTTCACAAGTCAAACCCTAGTTGGTTTTGTCCCTTAGGCTCATCAACAATCTTTAATACTAGTTTCAATACCTTTGAAACTAGTAACAACAAATAAGACAAAAGAAACAAATTTAAGTTCAAGAAAGAACTCTCAAAAGAGCTGAAATAAATATTGTTGAAGCTCTTCTTGAATACTTGAGTTGTCTTCTTCTTGAATACTTGAGTTGTCTTCTTTTGGAACCTCTTCAATGAATACTTTTGGCTAATGATTTGAAGGCTCAACAGGAAAATTGAAGACTTTTTCAGGTGGAATCTTCTTTAAAGCTCACTCTTGTCTTTTCAAAAACTTTTCTCAAAAGATAATCTTTGTCTCTTATGTCTCACTTTTTCTCTAGTTGAATTCAATGTATTTGATGAGTGATAAATAGCCCACAAACCTCCAAAAAACTATTTATGACCATTAGAGTAAAGAAACTAGCCGTTTGGGATCACTTCTGAACTTCTGAAAAATTAGCCATTATACTAAGTGTTGATACTTGTATTTTTTCATGAGTCATCTGTGAGTCAATACTTAGGTTAATACTAGAGTCGACATGAGGTGTAAATTTAAATTTTCAGGGTTCTGCTTCAATTTTGTTCTCAGGCTGTGAGTCGACCTATGAGTCGACACTTGAATATGTGAGTCGATACTTGGATCGATACTTGAGTCAGCACTAGACAAAAATCCATGGAATGACATATTCTGTTTATTTTTTATCTCAGGCTATGAGTCGATCTGTGAGTCGACCTGTGAGTCAACACTTAGGTTGATACTTGAGTCAACACTTCACTGAAGTCCAAAAAAGATGTTCTGTTCATTTATATTCTCAAGCCTTGAGTCGATCTGTGAGTCGACACTTAGGTTAACACTTGGGTCGACACTTGGCATGCTAGCTGAAACTCTACATTCTAGTCTTTGGATGTGTTGACACTTACTCCATGAGTCGATGCTTAGGTTGACACTTGCTCTGTGCCATTTTTAAAATGTGTGCCAAACTTCAAAATTTTCAAATTTTATCGAATTGACTTCTAGTTCCTTCTCCATAAAGACCAAAGTGATCATTTCATGGCATTCCAAGATGAGAAGACCTCTTAAACATTGAAATTCATCTTGCTTTGATGTTAATGCTTTTGATACTCTTGAGTGGAGAAATTAATGTACTTGTGACATGAAATTTATACTTCAATCAAAATATTAGTCCAAACATATACTCAACATTTTGATATTTATCAAAATCAAGAGTTAAAGCCAACAATTTCTCCCTTTTTGATGATGACAAAACTTTGAGATATAAGCATTTAAGTTCAATACTTGACTATTGTATCAAAATTTTAAGTGAGCATTAAACAAGTTTATTAAATATGCTTCCAATTGACAGTATATCAAAGTTCATACTTGGTATTCAGATGAAAAAGGATCAAATCATTGGTTTGTATATCAATGTTTCAGGAGTTTTAAAATTAGTTTTTTTATTTTCTCCCCCTATCTTATGTAGATTGTGAATTGTGGAAAATTTTGAATTTGGTGCTTATATAGCTTCCTTACTCCCCCTTTATGTCATCATTAAGCATCAAAAAGAGTTAGAATAAAATGACAATCAGACAAAAAGTAGAGTAACAGTGCAACTTTTATAACTAAAAAACATAACTTTCATAAGAAAGTTTCAGTACAACAAGCAAATGACAAACATGAACTGAAAAAGAGATACAATCATAACATAAACTGAAAAAGTATGGAAATACATGAAATGTAGATAGGGTATCTGAGAGGCTAATTCTCATCAGAAGAAAACTCTAAAATAATGGGTGCCATGATCCTAGAGCATGAAGATCTAGGAGTCTTATGCAACATACTCCTAGCCTAAGAGAAGGTCCGAATCTATCTATGACTCTAGTGGTCCTAGTGGCATGAGTAGTAAGGGTCTCCATAGGGGTCACAAAGGTTGAGTCAGTGTCTCGCTAATCAATAGGAGTAGGGACTAAAGTGTGAGCAGGAACATCTGGAGTCTGATCCTCTCTACTGACAATTTGATAACCACCACGTACACCATTGCCATCATCACCATCATCATCATTGCCACTGTTTGAACCATCATCGCCAGCTGTGCCATCACCATCATCATGATCAACACTAGTAGTGCCATCTTGTGCATCATCATCACCATCTGCTGGTAGAGGAGGAGGTGGAGGAGCTGAAGGTCTCGCTGGAGGCAACAAGGATCTCAGTAAGTCTCTAATCTTAGTAAACCCTGCCTCCATGGTCTGTCTGATGCCTGTGAGCTGCTCATCTATATGAGATCTCAATCCATGTAGCTCCAACTGTAATCTGGTAGTCCTGACAGACAACCCTAAAATCTCCTCCTGAACTCAAGTAATCTACTTAGTGATCCACTCCTCGAAGGTACAATCTATAATTGTAGAGTCTCAAGAAGCTGTAGCTGAAACACGAGCAGGTGCAGGGGTAGAGGGCTCTGACTTAGAGGCTATAGTAGGCACAGATGTGGGTGGACCAATCTGTAGTGTAGGTCCAAAGGGTCATGTCTCCACGGCTCTAATTTGGTCCTCCTCGTCAGGCTCCTAGCCTGACTCCCATCTGACCCACCTCCAGCCACTCTCCTGAATCCCATTCGATGAAGAGATTTCTCTTTATAAGTGTCTGTGTGGAGAATCTCCTCGGAGGCCTCGCCCTTAATGGAATGCCAAATGCTTTGAAGATCCTGGTAAGTCCCATACCATATGGCAGGCATATCTCCGTTGGGTGGCTACCTCACTCATCTGGTGAATCATAATCATGGAAAGATTGATGGCCATCCGCTATCTCAGAGTGACCATCAGAACCAACTCCCGCTCAGTGATAAAATCAAATATGCTTGTCTTAGGTATCAAAATCTGAGCAATAATATGGTGAAGTACCCTCATCTCTAGAGATAACAGATTTGCTGAAATAATGGAGACACCTTTAACATCATCATGTGCTAAAATGCACCTGAAGGTTGCTTCCTTGTCTTCAATACAGTTTGCTACCAGACCTCGCAGTAGGATCTCTCAGACTATTGTAATCATCTCAAGAGTAATCTGAATCTCAACACCCTAGACCTGAGCTATCCATCTGAGGCCATCAGTGGCCAGGCTCCCGTAAAACTCGTGCATCAGGTGGGGGTAATATCTCTCTCTCATGGTGCAAAAAGATACCAGACCGGCTGCTATAAGAAGATCTCCAATAATAAAACCCTCAAAATCCCAAAAGTGAAGATCAACTCTCCTCCCACATGTTATAACTTTTCCTGCAACTCTCTTTACTGCAGGAGACAACTAAAAAGATGGTGCTCTGTCTGCTACCTGCTGATCCTCAGTATGCTCAACATGACCTTGCCCAGCCTTGGACCTCCTCTCCCTAGAACTCGGCTCGCCATGCTCGAAAGCTTACCATTTATTGCGGATAACCACTTGCTTCTTAGGAGCCATGACATTAGAAAAAACTAGGAGTAGACCAGAGGGAGGAATGGGACAAAAGAGAGGGTAAACCGGGTCGAAACACAAGAGAATCAGGCAAAAAGAGGGAAGAACTAGAAGGAATAGAGAGAAAACTGATTGGATTTGAAAGAGAGGAGAAATTTGCCAAAAATGGAAGGGTAGATCGGAGAAGACACTGTGTATGGGTGATTTGGAGAGTTTTGGGGACCACAAGAAGAAGGAATGTTGTCCAGTAAGCAACCCAAGAGGGGGGGTGAATTCGGTCTCTAAAAATTTAACAAACTTAATATTACTTGATACTAACCAATGCAATCCAATTCAACAAATATATTAGCAAGGTACTATCAATTCAATTGTAATGCTCTAAAATAAAAATGCAGCGAAAGTAAAGAGCAAGGAGAGAGAGATCAAGCAATCACAAAGACCAAGAGCTATAATAGTTCGGTGCTATCCAATGCACCTACATCCACTCTCCAAGATCCCCTTGGGAATTCACTACAATCACAACCGATTACAGCCGATTAGTTTTCCAGGCTCACTAATCAAAACCTGACTTATTTTCATAAGGCTCACAAGTCAAAACGTCACTTGGTTTTATGGGCTAACCAAGAACCTAATTGGTTTTCACAAGGCTAACCAACAACCTCCCTTGATTTTCCGAGCTAACCAAGAACCTTAGTTGTTTTGCTGGCTAACCACCAACCTAATTGGTTTTCCAAGGCTTACCAATAACCTCACTTGGTTTTACAATAGGCTAACCAAGAACCCTTACAAAAAATATGATTTAAAAGTAAAGAACCAATGTAAGCTTTCTAAAACAAAGCCGATATCTCTTTGTAGCTCGATGTAGAGTTGCTTTGAACTTATTGAAGCCTTTTGAATGCTCAAGAATAGATGATCTTCAATGCTCTTGAAAGTTTTTGAATGCTTGGAGGCTTCCTTTAGCTTGAGAGTGGTTGAAACTTCAATGAATAGGAGTTAAAGCTCACTTTTCTTCTCTCTTCTCAAAACTCTTTAATGTTCTTCAATAATGTTGTGTTTTGATTTGATTTAGAGCATATAAATACCTTTCCAAGGCCTTAAAACCAATTTCTAGCTATTAGACTTGAAAAACTAGTCATTGGGGACAATTTGGATGAGTTCTGCATTTGAAAAAACTAGCCATTACTGTTGCCAAAACTTCATGTGTCGACATTTCAGGCTGTGAGTCGACACATAAGGTCAATACTTGATCTTCTTAAGTCAACACCTACTTCAAATTGCTCCATTCAGATTCTCTGGAAATCTCAGATGTGTCGCACTTCCTCAATTGTGTCAACACCTTGAATCGACACCTTGCTTCCATGTGTCGACACTTCAGCTGTCCTTCAATTTCTACAAGTTTTGTGGCTCGAAAGTCTCAAGCGATGTGTTGATCCATGTGTCGACACTTTGAGTCGACACTTTGAGTCCATTTGTTGACACTTCATCTGTGCCATTTGAAATATTGCTGTGTACCGGCCTGAGTCGATACTTTATCTCCATGTGTCAACACTTCATGTCATGTGTCGACACTTTGAGTAGACACTTCTCTGAAAACTTCATAGAAAGTGCTGAATTTGAGCTGGAACATATTTCCATTTATCTTAGCTATCCAATCAACCAACTCTTGAGTGTCCAAGTCTTCTTTAAGCAATCTTTTCATTTAAACTTGGCTTCTTCAAAACAATTAGGCTTCTTCAAATTTTGTAGGCACCTTTTCAATAGAAACACACTCAAAGCAAATCATTAATCCTCGATTTATACTTAACCGTTTTGCTTATCATCAAAATCAATTAATAGAGTCAACAAGGAAGAATGGAAAAAATTAGGAGAAAAGCCTTCGGTGATGCCCTAAAAAATTAGTCGATCTATTCGTGAGTCGACACTTGAAAATTGCTTAAGTGTCGACACTTCAGTGAGTCGACACTTAGGTAATTTTACAAATATCGACACTTGGTCATTTTTAGAAAAAAAATTTAGAATAACTTTCAATAAATTCCTAAAAAATCAATGAAGTGTCAAGGGTTATTCTAAATGATATTTAGGAGGATTTGAAGCAATTGAAAGGATTTCAACAAGAATTTGAAAGGTTTTAGTCAAAGGGATTAATGATGCCTAACTCTTTTCTAATCATGCAAAACCTATCTTTGCTAAGGGATTTTATAAAAATATCAGCTAATTATCTATCAGTACATACAAAATCAAGCATTACATTACCATTTTGTACATGATCTCTTATGAAGTAATGTCTTATTTCAATATGTTTACTTCTTAAATGTTGAACTGGATTTTTAGTTAAATTTACTACACTTGTGTTGTCACATCTTATAGGTGTTTTATTTAACTTAATACCAAAGTCTTCGAGTTGTTGTTTGATCATAGGATTTGAGCACAACAACTTTGAGCTGCTATATATTCAGCTTCCATCGTAGATAGAGCAACTAAATTTTGTTTCTTGCTAAACCATGAAATCAAATTAACTCTAAGAAATTGACAAGTTTCACTTATACTTTTTCTATCTAATTTACATTCAGCAAAGTCAGCATCAGAATAAGAAATTAATTCAATTGATGAATCTCTAGAGTACCACAGTCCAATATCAATTATGCCAGACAGATATCTAAGTATGTGCTTAACAGCAAATAAATGAGATTCTTTAGGAGCAGACTGATATCTAGCATGCATATATACACTGAACATAATATCTGTCCTACTTGTAGTTAAATATAACAATGAACCAATGATATCTCTATACAATTTTTGATCAACATTTTTACCTGATTCATCTTTATCAAGTTTGCAAGAATGGCTCATAGGAGTACCTAATGACTTGGTTGTCTCCATCCCAAACTTTTTTAAGATTTCTTTTGTATACTTAGCTTGGTTAATAAAGATCCCTTCTTTAGTTTGCTTGATCTAGAGTCTGAGAAAGAAATTTAACTCTCTTATCATGCTCATCTCGAACTCTCCCTGCATAAGCTTGGCAAAATCTTGAAAAGTATTTCATTAGTAGCATCGAAAATAATATCATCAACATAGACTTGTCTACTAAGAGATCATTTTTCTTTTTCAAAAATAGTGTAGTGTCAACATTACCTTTAAAAATCCATTTTCAAGCAGAAATTTACTTAATCTATCATACCAAGCTCTTGGAGCTTATTTTAAACCATACAAAGCCTTGTGAAGTTTAAAAACATGATTAGGGCATTCATGATAATTATAACCTGGGGGATGTTCAACATATACTCCCTCTTCAATAAAATCATTTAAAAAAGTACTTTGGACATCCATTTGAAATAGTTTAAAATCCATATAATAAGCAAAAGCAAGTAATAATCTAATTGCTTCAATCTAGTAACAGGTGCAAATGTTTCATCAAAATGAATACCTTCATCTTGATTATAACCTTTTGCTACCAATCTAGCTTTATTTCTTGTTACTACTCCATTTTCATCAAGTTTATTTCTGAAAACCAATTTTGTTCCTATTATTGAAACATTTGAAGGTCTTTCAACTAAGGTCCAAATTTTATTTCTTTCGAATTGATTTAATTCATCTTGCATAGCATTAATCTAGTTTGAATCTTTTTCAGCTTCTTCAATAGATTTTGGTTCTACTTGAGATACAAAAACTAAATAATTACAAATATTTTTTAAAGAGGAACGAGTACTTATCCCTTTAGATGGATCACCAATAATAAGTTCTTTGGGATGTCTATGGGCATACCTCCATTCTTTAGGTAATGGCTTGGGAGTAGATGAAGCTCCAACTTCTTGTACTTTATCTTCTTCATTGTCGTGATCACCTTCTTGCTCCTTAAAAGGTTCTTCATTGATAGTCATTTTTCCAATCTTTTGTATACCTGTTTCATCATCAAGAATGTCTTCCTTTTTAGAAGATTTTTTATTAGTCTCATCAAAAACAACATGGATGGACTTTTCAACTAGAAGTGTTCTTTTATTGAAGAACTTGTATGCCTTGCTAGAAGTAGGGTATCCTAAGAAGATACCCTCATCTGACTTGGCATCAAATTTACTTAAGTTGTCTTTGCCATTGTCTAGAATGAAACAACGGTGTTGCCGCTCTCATCGCCGCGCCCGTGCCACGGATCAGCCGATCCTTCCTGACCGCCTGGCGAGGGAGCCTCCCTTCCTGCGGAGAACCTGCAACAAAGGGGTTAGAAGACCCTGACCGGGGATCCCGGCGAGGGGGCTCCGACGGTCAAGTCAGTAGACGACGAGAAGGAACAGACTCTCCCACCCGGGCCCTCGAAAGGGTCCCAGATTTAGAGAGTTAATTGGTGAAGGAAGCGCTTGGGGACCGGAATCTCGGCTGGGCCTGCTTGTCGAACTCACGCCTAGTGTTCCCCTCTCGGGATCTCTGGGTTTCCTCTCGGTGCAAGGCCTTATGCCCGCGCTTCCTCCTTGTCCCCAGGCTAGTTTTGCTTACCTTGTCATCCCCGGATTCTTCCTTCTTTATCCCCTTCCGTCGCGCGTTTGTCTTTTTCTGCCTCGGGAACCCTCCTCCCCCGTCCTCTTCTCTTTTCCCTTTTTGGTGAAGGGTGCCAGGCGGCCTTCCGACCTCGTCCGCCGGGCCCAGCAGGGAAAAGGCAAAGACAGAAGAGAAAAAGAGGGAGGGCGGCGCTGGCAGAGCGGCCGGTTGTCAGGCCTCGGGTTCCGTGAGAACGCTCTCTTCCCCGAGCATGGGCGCCATCCGTTTATAGGGCCTGTTCCGTCAGGATCGGGTCTCTCGGCTGCGGGACCTGTCGGGCCGATGCAAGTGACGTTCCGCGCGCCGCCGCCCTCCGTACGGGACGCCGCCTGGGGTCGGTACGGCCCGATGGATGGCCTCGGGACCTGTCTCTTTCCCCGGGGGCCTCTCCGTACGAGCGGTCCGACCTCGGCTGAGTTGGACCCGTCTCCGGGGGCCAACTGGCGAAGGGCGAAGGATCTGCCGACCTCGGCTTAGGTGGACCCCTCCTGGGTGGACACCTGGCGAGGTGGCAGGAGGTCGCCTGGCTTCGGTCGAGGTGGACCCGTCTCCGGGTAGCCACCTGGCGAAGGGCGAAGGATCTGCCGACCTCGGCTTAGGTGGACCCCTCCTGGGTGGACACCTGGCGAGGTGGCAGGAGGTCGCCTGGCTTCGGTCAAGGTGGACCCGTCTCCGGGTAGCCACCTGGCGAAGGGCGAAGGATCTGCCGACCTCGGCTTAGGTGGACCCCTCTGGGTGGACACCTGGCGAGGTGGCAGGAGGTCGCCCGGCTTCGGCCGAGGTGGGCCCGTCTCCGGGTGGCCACCTGGTGAAGGGCGAAGGATCTGCCGACCTCGGTTCAGGTGGACCCCTCCTGGGTGGACACCTAGCAAGGTGGCAGGAGGTCGCCCGGCTTCGGCCGAGGTGGGCCCGTCTCCGGGTGGCCACCTGGCGAAGGACGAAGGACCAGCCGACCTCGGCTTCGGCGGACCCATCCTGGGCCCGGGCGCCAATGAGGTGGTAGAGGAACTCCGGGCCGAGCTCGACCTCGGCGAGGGCGGTTTGCTTCAGACAGTCATCGGGTGGTGCGGTATGCCGATCCTAGCTTTGCGGACGTGGCGCTGACTAGGCCAGGGAATCTTACACGTGGCTCGCTCGTATTTGACGATACCTGAGCCTGGCCACGTCACTGTCACGGCTGTAACAAACGGCATCTAAAAATATGAAAATACTTAATAATAGGTTTTCTATCTTTTCAAAGCTCATAAAGTATTTTCTTTAAAATAGGTTGGATCAAAACACGATTCAAAACAAAGCATGTAGTATTTATGGCTTCCATCCAAAAATATCTAGGTAAATCATTTTCACAAAGCATTGTACGTGCCATTTCTTCAATGTCCTATTCTTTCTTTCTACTATCCCATTTTGTTGAGGTATCGTAGGTACAGAAAAATTATGATGAATACCATTTTTATTGTAAAATATTTTAAAATCATGATTTTTAAATTCAGTACCATGATCACTACGTAAAGAAAGAATTGAAACACCTTTTTCATTTGAAACTTTCTTATGGAACTTAATGAATGCAGAACATATTTCATCTTTGTGAGCTAAAAATATCATCCATGTAAAATGAAAGAAGTCATCTTGGTGTGGAGTAAGGGGGGGCTAGGGATGCTAGTAAGGATGCTGATGATGCAAAGGAAATTTTTTTTTTATAGTTGAAGAGTTTTATATGTTTCTTAGGGTTTTGATTCTCGATTACAAGCAAAAACAAAAAATAAGAGAAATGAGTACAGAAGCTTACACTAGCAGTTCAGATCCCTAAGCAGTGAAAACGAGAACAGGATCTTGGGATTAAGAAACCCCGGTAGGACTAGCTCGAAACACAATACCTACTTAGGAGATAGAGAGCAAACCTCACACGTCTGAAGCGCCTGATGCAGAGATCGCTCAACTTGGCGGATGCGGCCTGGATGCTCGAGCAATTGAACCCGTGGTAGCACTGGCTTTTGGTCGGAAGGTCAAGATAGCAAAGCCGATTGTCTCCGATACCCGAGATGCTAGGGAGGACCTGTAGGCAAATGAAATAAGGATTAGCGAACTAGAGAGATGCACAAAAAGGGACTGAGATGGGGTTGAGAAGGGGCTTCGAGCCCGGTGCCCAACTGGATTTCGAAGTCGAAGATGGAGATAACTTGGGACCTCGCACCCCGCGACGTCCTGGAGGACGAAGAATTGTGGCCTCACACCACGCGACATTCAGGAGGACGAAGGATTCGCGATGCCCTGGGATGACAGACAGGTGGCCTCACACCACTCGACGTCCCTGGGGACGAAGGCAACTTCACTCAACCTGGTCTAAGAGACAAGGGTTGGAAGATAGGAGACTCAAACTCTTTTTATTCATTAATCATTCAATAGCATTACAAGGGAGGGATTGGATCCTTTAAATAGGAACCCAAGGCCCATTTGAATTTCAAATGAAACAAAATTACAAGCTTTCTTGGGATGCCAAAAACATTTGACCTTCTCCTCTCTTTGGCCAACCAAAGGGACTTGGATTGGGCATGGCATATGGGATGTCTTGGAGAGGGGGATTGGCCTCTTGATTTCCTTCATTAGCATGCTCATTTTGGGAAGAAAATGTGGAACATAGCTTGCTTGAAGGGATGTGTTTCCTTAGATTCTTCAACGCCCCACTTTGGAGTGATTCAAGGCCGACCAAATGGATGGAGCTTTGGGCATTGCAAGGTTGAAGGCTTGGAGAGGGGAGTGTGTCCTTTGACCCTCCATTCTTGCAAGATCACTTTGGGAAGAAGGCTTGGAAAAGGGCTTGCTTTGGGGCTTGGTCTCTTCAAGGATCTTCAACGCCCCACATTTTTGGTGGATTATGGCATGATGTGGGGGAGGGAAGAGGGGGATGATGTTTCCTCCTTCCAAGGTCACCGAAGAGCAATTTGGCAAGGAGAGGGCATGTGGTAGGCATGAGGGCGCCTCCTGGTTTCCTTCCCTGGATGCCCAAGTGGCAACAGATGTGGCACCACATAGGTGGCTGAGGTGGCACCTGTGTTGGCATCTTTCCAAGTGCGAGAGGTGGGTTGGCCCACAAGGACTTGACTGGGTCTTGAGAGCCAGGTTGACTTCAATCAGGCTTGGGCCCAATCCAAACTCAGACTCGAACCAAAAATAAATACAGGACTCTAGACCTAAACTTGACCCAAATTGGTCAAGGTACAAGACTAGACAAACTTGGACTAGGTACATGACTAAAATTTTAAAATTATCTTGGCTCATAGCCTTATTACAGGACTCACAGAAGTGGAACCTAATCTGAGATCCACAGAGGGTTGAGGAGCCTCTGTCAGATCCTGGTGCCCACACCAGTTCTCCCGGGGTGGGAGGAACTCGACCCTGTCGAGTAAGGGTTAATTTGGCTTTGGTACCTCTCCAGGATGTCGGGGTCGATGCGCTGCAAGTCCTCCCATGTGATCCATGAGTCATCGGATTCGGGTTGGCCTTGCCATCGGACCAGGTAACGTTGGTAGCCCTTGCCCCGGGTAGTGATGGCTTGGTCATCCAGGACATGCTTGATCCGCTCTCCTCTCTTAGATATATTTGGAGGTGGACACTCAGGTTCAGGTTCACTCTCAAAAGGGAGATCAGGCCCAAACGACTCACTGGGTATGTTTGCGGGTTCTCTATACTCGACTAAGTCAGAAATATTAAATGTCGAGCTAATTCCATAATCCGGAGGTAATTCTAGCACATAGGCATTATGGCCCATTCTCCTAATCACTTTAAAGGGACCCGCCCCACGAGCATGAAGCTTCTTAACGGTTCCCGGTGGAAACCGTTCAGGCCAGAGCCTAATCATTACAAAATCCCTTATTTCAAACTCTTTTGCTCGCTTTCGGGAATCAGCCAGCCTTTTATATGTGTTATTGCTTATATTAATTTTCTGGCTAATTTCTTTATGCATGTCCCTAATATGCTATGCAATTGAATCAGCTGACTCAAAGATACGTGCATGGATGGGTAGGGGAATCAGGTCAAGAGGTCGGTTAGGCTTGTATCCACAGACAACTTCAAAAGGACTCTTCCCGGTGGTCCTATTCACAGAGCTGTTGTAGGCGAACTCGGCTCGAGGTAAAAGAAGATCCCAATTTCCCGTATGTTCACCTATCAAGCATCTAAGAAGGTTTCCTAGGCTGCGGTTGACCACCTCAGTTTGTCTATCGGTTTGTGGGTGGTAGGCAGTGGAGAATTGGAGCTTGGTGCCTAGGAGGTGCCAAAGGGTTTTCCAGAAATAGCTAGTGAAGCGGACATCCCTATCGGACACTATGGTCTTGGGTAGGCCATGTAACTTAACCACATGTTCCAGAAAAAGCTTGGCAACCTTGGAAGCATCTAGGGTCTGGGAGCAGGGTATAAAATGAGCCATTTTGGAGAACCTATCCACTACTACAAAGACAGAATCGTGCTTCCTTGCGGTCTTGGGTAATCCTACCACAAAATCCATGCTGCGGTCTTGCCAAGGATGGCTAGGTACGGGCAAGGGTGTGTAAAGGCCAGTATTCTATTTCTGTTGCTTGGCCACAATACAGGTTCGGCACCTAAAGACAATATTGGCGACATCTTTCTTAAGGCTAGGCCAAAAGAACTGGTCTTCAATAGCTAAAGTGGTCTTCTCCCTACCAAAGTGACCAGCTAGGCCTCCCGCATGGGTTTCCCACACTAAAAAATCTCGGAGTGAAGTCTTGGGAATGCACAACTTATTACCCTTGAAAAGATAACCATCCTGTAAGGTATAGTCACCATGGGCACTGGATGGTTCTTGAAGCTTAGACTGGAAGATCTTACTGAAGTCAGGACAAGATTCATATTGCTCCTTAAGTCGGTCAAATCCTACAACCTCAGTCCTAATGTGTTTAACAAAAGGGCACGATGGCTAAGGGCATCAGCTACCTTATTTTCAGTACCAGCACGATGTTTAAGCACAAAGGTATAGGCTTGGATATACTCGACCCACTTAGCATGCCTAGGGTTTAATCTCTTCTAGGAGTTTAGGTATCGAAGGGCTTCATGGTCTAAAAATAGGACAAACTCATGGGGTAACAGGTAGTGCCTCCAGTACCTAAGGGCTTGGACGACTGCATAAAACTCCTTATCGTAAGTCGAGTACTTAATTTTGGCCTCATTAAGTTTTTCACTAAAGAAGGCCACGGGGTGATTTTCCTGACTAAGTACTCCACCAATCCCAACTCCCGAAGCATCACAAGCAATCTCGAAAACCTTAGAAAAACCCAGCAATCTCAGGACAGGTGCTTGTATCATTATATCCTTAATTTCAAGGAAGGCTTTGTCTGCAGCTTTAGTCCATTGAAAACCTCCCTTCCTGATGCAGTCAGTTATAGGTGCCATAATTGAACTGAATTCCTGAATGAAACGTCTATAAAATGTGGCCAGGCCATGGAAACTACGTACATCGTGGATACTAGCAGGGACAGGCCATTCAACTATAGCTCTAACCTTTTTGGGGTCAGCAGAAACTCCTTTAAGGGTAACTACAAAGCCTAAGAAGATAACCCTAGTTATCATAAATTCACACTTCTTAGGGTTGGCGTAAAGGCTATTCTCCCTAAGGGTTTGGCAGACTAACCTTAAGTGGTAAAGATGGTCCTCTTTGGTCTTTCTATAGATCAAGATGTCATCAAAATATACTACAAGAAATTTTCTAGTGAACTCGCGCAAGACTTGGGTCATGACTCTCATAAAGGTACTGGGTGCATTAGACAACCCGAAAGGCATCACTACCCACTTGAACAGACCATCCTTAGTCTTAAATGCTGTCTTCCATTCATCCCCCGGTCGAATTCTAATCTGATGGTAACCACTCTTGAGGTCTATCTTGGAAAAGATTGTGGCACCGGCCATCATATCGAGCATATCATCCAGGTGGGGAATAGGAAAGCTATATTTGATTGTAATTTTGTTGATAGCCCTGCTATCAACACACATCCTCCAGGTCCCGTCTTTCTTAGGGGTAAATAGGGTAGGGACGGCACAGGGACTTAAACTCTCCCTAAGAAAACCCTTCCTAAGCAGCTCTCCCACTTGTTTCTGAAGCTCCTGATGTTCAGTGGGGTTCATCCTATAGTGGGGAAGGTTGGGCAAAGTGGATCCTAGGACCAAATCTATAGCATGCTGGATGTCCCTAAGGGGTGGCAGTTGATCAGGTAAATCTTCCGGGAAAACATCCTCAAATTCTTTTAGAGTTTTTACAACCTCTTGGGGGTGTTCTACAATGGTTGGTTCATGACTCTTCTTGGTGGCTAGGATCCAAACAGGGGCTCCCTCTAAAATCTCTTTCTCTAGCTCCTTAGGTGTGATCAGATTGACTTCGGTTTTCTTCTCCTTAAGGCTACTAGATCCTTTCTTGATGGGGTACTTAGGTTGGATTGGGTTGATTATGATCTTTTTCTCTTAGTGGAAAAAGACACAGGTATTGGATCGACCATAAAGGGTGGCATCATGGTCGAAAAGCCAGGGTCGTCCTAGAATGATACTACCCAAACCCATGGGTAAGACATCACACCAAATCGATTCTTCATAGGAACTCATTTTTATCTTGATTTGGCACCTAGATTTTACTGGGATTGAAGTTGAATCTATCCAGGAGACTTTGTAAGGGTTGGGGTGGGGAACTATGGCTAGTCCTAAAGATTTGACTGTACTCAAAGAAAGGGCATTAACACAGCTTCCACTATCAATGATGACCTTACAAGCCTTATCTCCTAGCTTGATCAAGGTCCGTAGGATGTTGGTCCTACGCCAGTCTTCCTGTACTATGTTTTGGGCTAGGATGCATCGGACTACTCCTACAAGGTCTTCAGATTCATACACTTCTTCTTCTTCCTCGTACTCTTCCAACAACTGATTTTTGGGATCATAGACATCCTCCTCAAGTTCAACGATTGGTTCGGGTTCAGTCTTAGTTGGTTCATCTATGAGTAGGGCAGGGGCGGTGTACTGACTAGCAAAATATCCAGGTTTATGACACCTAAAGCATTTACCTTGGGGATCGGGTCTCCTTTGGACTTCAATAGCCTTACCCTTTTCCTCTCTACTGTATTGGGGTTGGTTCAGGCTGGGATGACTAGGACTGGGTCGGGCTAGGTTTGGTCAACTTAGGTCAGTTCGGTTTGGGCTTGGTCGACTCGGGTAAGCCTGGTTATAACTTTGGATGGATCCAGGGATTCGGTTTTGGTTTCTAAAGGGCTCAGGTCTTCTGTAGGTGGGAGCTCTCTGGAAATGCTCACAAAGCCTAGCAACTTGGTAAGCTTCTTCCAAGGTTCTGGTTACTCTAAAATATAGCTCTCTCTGAATGTCTGGGTGTAGGCCAGCCCTAAACCTAGACAGGATTACCTCAGGTGATTCAACAACCTTACATCGCATAACATATTCATCAAACTTGGCGATGTAATCGGCCACACTCTTACTCCCTTGACTTAAGGTTTGCCATTGGTCCAACAGTTTCTGGGTGTAGGATGCAAGTAAGTATTTCCTTCTAAGCTTATCTCTCATTTCCTCCCAGGCAGTTATGGGTAATTGACCTTTCTGCTCTATGTAATTTTCAACACTGTTCCAAAACAACATAGCTTGGTGAACCAACCTAAGCTTGGCAAACTTAAACTTAGTTCTTTCAGACATAGAGTACCAGTCAAAATACTGCTCCATAGTAGACTCCCAATCTTCATACACCCTGGGATCTAAGCTACCATCGAAAGTGGGTGCCTCAAGCTTGATGCTCCTAAGGGCCCTTTCTTCATGGTCCTCCAGATTGGGTCTCCTAGGATGGGTATCAACAAAGGGGTCAGGGTCTCTCCCAAAGTCATCCTCAAAGTAAGGGTCTTGTGGCAGGTTTCTCCTGGGATGAGGGGACTCAGGACTGGGTTCAGGTCGGGCCTAGTAGCTTCCTCTAGGGGTCTTAATCTGGCCTCTATCTGATCCAGTCTATTGGTTAACTGGTTGCCTAACTGGGTCATGGATTGAGTTAGGGCTCCAATATCAGCTCGAAGTTGGTCCATGGCTTCGGTAGGGGGTGGAGAAGGTGGGTGAAAAGAGGTTCCTGATCTAGTGCACATGTAACAAAACGATGCTACGGTTTGCTAGACCTAGGAGATCTCTCCAAATGTAAAGTCAAAAAGATGAACCTGGAAGTAGTAACTTGGCACCTGGCCAGGTAAGTGTAAGGTTAGTGGAGGTTCCTCTTTGCTTGCCTAGACACCAATTAGAAATTGGCCAGGTAAGCGAACCAACCCTCTTCCCTTCGGGCTCTAGTCCCTGAACCACTTGCCTAGACACCAGCTACTCAAGCACACACCAACAAGCAATCTAGCTTGGCTCGGCACTTGGGTCGACCCGACTTCGTGGGTGTCCCTAGCTCACTAGAGCAGATTAAACGTCTAATCGATTTTAGTTAATGGCTAGGGTTCGATATGTCGGGTGGTGGTTTTTGGGCTAGGGACAGGTAATGAAATCCTGACCCTATGTTAATTTGACGCATTTAAGATAAGTTATGCAAGATGAAGCACAAAAATGACTAATGAAATGACTTACAACTTTCTTGTTTTTTTTGTGTCTTTTAGATGTGTGAGTGCTAAACAAAATGCAGGAATTAAAATATGCCCCTAAATGCAAGAAATAAACTAGATGGATGAATGAGATGCTTGCTGAAATTTCAGACCTGAGATTTTCTTAGGTAGTATTTTGGCTTGTAGAAACTCTACAAACTGAAATAAAATCTAAAAAAATAGAAAAAAATACTTTGAATTCAATGCGATCTAAAATAATAGAAATCACAAAATTTAGAGGTCTCTACAGAATGAAACAATCCAATGATCAGACCATATACGGGCTGACCAGAATGCAGAAAATGAAACAAAATGCACTAGTCCTAGCCTGGCTCTGATACCAAGAATGGTGTGGAGTAAGGGGGGGCTAGGGATGCTAGTAAGGATGCTGATGATGCAAAGGAATTTTTTTTTTTTATAGTTGAAGAGTTTTATATGTTTCTTAGGGTTTTGATTCCCGATTACAAGCAAAAACAAGAAATAAGAGAAATTAGTACGGAATCTTACACTAGCAGTTCAGATCCCTAAGCAGTGAAAATGAGAATAGGATCCCGGGATTAAGAAACCCCAGTAGGACTAGCTCAAAACATAATACATACTTAGGAGATAGAGAGAGCTAACCTCACACGTCTGAAGCGCCTGATACATAGATCGCTCAACTTGGTGGATGCGGCCTGGATGCCCGAGCAATCGAACACGTGATAGCACTGGCTTTCGGTCGGAAGGTCAAGATGGCAAAGTCGACTGTCTCTGGTACCCGAGATGCCAGGGAGGACCTATAGGCAAATGACATAAGGATTAGCAAACTGGAGAGATGCATAGAAAGGGACTGAGATGGGGTTGAGAAGGGGCTTCGAGCCCGGTGACCGGCTGGATTCCGAAGTCGAAGATGGAGATAACTTGGGGCCTCGCACCCTGCGACATCCTGGAGGATGAAGGATTATGGCCTCACACCACGCGACGTCTAGGAGGACGAAGGATTCACGATGCCCTTGGGTGATGGACAGGTGGCCTTACACCACTCGACATCCATGGGGACGAAGGCAACTTCACTCAACCTGGTCTAAGAGACAAGGGTTGGAAGATAGGAGACTCAAACTCTTTTTTTTCATTAATCATTCAATAGCTTTATAAGGGAGGGATTGGGTCCTTTAAATAGGCACCCAAGGCCCATTTGAATTTCAAAATGAAACAAAATTACAAGCTTTCTTGGGGTGCCAAAAACATTTGACCTTCTCCTCTCTTTGGCCGACCAAAGGGACTTGGATTGGGTGTGGCATGTGGGAGGGCTTGGAGAGGGGGATTGGCCTCTTGACTTCCTTCATTAGCATGCTCATTTTGGGAAGAAAACATGGAACATGGCTTGCTTGAAGGGATGTGTTTCCTTGGATTCTTCAATGCCCCACTTTGGAGTGATTCAAGGCCGACCAAATGGAGGGAGCTTTGGGCGTTGCAACGTTGAAGGCTTGGAGAGGAAAGTGTGTCCTTTGAGCCTCCATTCTTGCAAGATCACTTTGGGAAGAAGGCTTGGAAAAGGGCTTGCTTTGGGGCTTGGTCTCTTCAAGGATCTTCAACGCCCCACATTTTTGGTGGATTATGGCATGATGTGGGGGAGGGAAGAGGGGGATGATGTTTCCTCCTTCCAAGGTCTCCCAAGAGCAATTTGGCAAGGAGAGGGCATGTGGAAGGCATGAGGGCGCCTCCTGGTTTCCTTCCCTAGATGCCCAAGTGGCAACAGATGTGGCGCCACGTAGGTGGCTGGGTGGCACCTGTGTTGGCATCTTTCCAAGTGCAAGAGGTGGGTTGGCCCACAAGGACTTGATTGGGTCTTGAGAGCCAGGTTGACTTCAATTAGGCTTGGTCCCAATCCAAACTCAGACTCGAACCAAAAATAAATACAGGACATAGACCTAAACTTGACCCAAATTGGTCAAGGTACAAGACTAGACAAACTTGGACTAGGTACATGACTAAAATTTTAAAATTACCTTGGCTCATAGCCATATTATAGGACTCACAGAAGTGGAACCCTAATCTGAGATCCACAGAGGGTTGAGGAGCCTCTGTCGGATCCTGGTGCCCATACCACATCTACAATTACTAGACCATACTTCTTGCCTTCCAAACTAGTTGTTCTAGTAGGTCCAAAGAGATCCATATGAAATAATTCTAAGGGTCTAGTTGTAGTCTCTTTTTGGTTTGAAAGAGGATTTTATTTATTTTCTAAGTTGACATGCACTACAAATCTTGTCTTTTCAAAAATGAGTTTTGGCAAATCTTTTATAATATTCTTTTTGTTCAATTTTGAAAGTAATGCATACTAGCATGCCCTAGTTTATGATGCCAAAGCTAACTAGTTTCATTGATCTTGGCTTCCATTGCCATTAGACATTAACCATTTTGTATAGGTAGATCATCAAGATTAGCCATGTAAATATTTCAATGCCTATGACCAATAAACTTGATGCTCATCATCTAGACTAGATACAATGCTCATAGAAGATTCAAAAATCACTTTAAATCCTTTATCATAAAATTGACTTATACTAAGCAAATTATATTTCAAACCATCAACAAATAAGATATTATCAACATAAGTAGAGGGGGCGATATAGATTTTATCAATATCGATAATTTTGCCCTTTTCATTATCACTAAATGTCACATTTCCACCATTTAAAACTTTTAGAGATGAGAATTGCCTTACATCTCTAGTCATGTATCTTGAGCAATTGCTATCAAGGTACCATAATATTCTTTTGTCCTTGGTTGCAAGACACAACAACAAAATAAGTCAAGTGGAAACTTTAGATGCCCAAGTCATTTAAGATCCTTTACGGTTAGTTGTAGTGGTTCCTTTTGGAACCCAAACTTTTCTAACATTATTTAATTTTCTTTTATCACACATATATGATTTATATCCTAGTTTACCATATGCATAACAAGAAATGCTAGATGATGCAGGTACTAAGAAATTTTTGAAATATTTCTATTATTTTTGGGGTTTAAAACCTAATCCTGTTGATACGGGATAGTTACGATGCAGAGTAGGATGATTTAATTTTAGCCTAGATGATTTAGAGAGCAATGATCATAGTAAAGCAACTAACATAATAGATTGAAAAGAATAAAGAAGGTAATTAACCACTTACCCGCAATCCGCTCCGCAAGCTATGAGAATAAGGACCCGACGGCTAGGAAACCATCTTAGATCAAGCTATTCCATGCTTCAATTACCCAATCTAACGAGCAAAGGTTTGGTTACTTATCCCAATGGACTTTGAATTGAGATGGATCTGCTGCTCGGTCGCTCAGATTTTGTAGTAGGATGAAGATCAGGACTCTAGATTTCAGATCTACCATCAGATCATGGTTCGAAAGCAAAGGATCCATCCTCTAAGGTCCTTGAACACCTGGGATCTGCAAAGAAGGTAGCAAACAAAACTTAAAATTGACATAATTCAGATTCAAAATGGAAAAATAAAAGGTTGGATGCGAAGAGCTAGAAGAAGATCGGTAGTAATTATCAAATCCGGCAGAACCTCCACTCAAGGACCTCACCGCCTTGAGCTCTTAAGGACCTCCCTGCCTTGAGCTCTTAAGAACCTCCTCATCCTTAGAGAAAATCACTAAGCCTACCCAGCTTTGTGGAAAAAGATAGCATTTCATTTCATAATTCAATAATCAATAATTACAAAAGGTATGGGGTCCTATTTATAGAGTTCTTCACACATGAAGATATCATAGGACTCTTTTAAATTTAAATTACATTTAAATTCAAACACTCCTTGAATTTGAAATTTAAATTGACTAGGGCTACAACTTGAGAAAATGTGCAAAAAAATGGCATGCTAATCCTTCCTTGATGCTAATCCTTCTTCATTTGGCACTAATTTTCTTCTTATTCTCAATTGGCGTCTCATCTCCTTGATCGGCAACATGGGATAAGAAACATTTGAATTTGAACCCTCCACTTGAATTTGAAAAAGGTTTGCTTAATCCTCCCTTGATACTTGAAAGGATTATGCGCTAAAGGCCAATCAAAATGTTGTATTTCGATGGGATTTTTTTTTGTATCCCAAACTAGTATATTGACATTATCAATTAATAAAGGCATTTTATTTTCATCATACGCTGTGTCTTATTAATTTTATTAAGATATGATGAACCCCATAGATTAGGGCTATGGTTCTAGGATTATGATGAGAACATACCAGTGAGACCTAAAGTCTTAAAATCCTAATCTAGAATATTCTTGGTCGATGGGATATTGAGTAGGGGATCAAAATTTTCGGTAAGACCAGCACATCCTATGTATGCTTGGTGAAGAGGGTGACTGATCTCACAGTCACTTGTGTTTGACACTAATACTAGGATGTGGGTGCTCATTAGAGATGAGTTCACTGAATGGATCCAGCTTGAGAACATCTAATGGAACATTATCTATTTGTCAATAGATGATTCTCATAGTGGGAGTAATGCATGTGGTCCTTTGACCTGAGACTGCCATGGTACCTTGTATGCATGAATCCATACTTTGGTTCACACTCAATCATGATACTAAGTCATGCATGGGGTGATACTGGGTATGGTGGATTGCATATGGAGGTTGTGAGTAGGTCAAAAAAGAATCGATCAACCCTAGTAAGAGGGAAGCGCATCCAAATGATTTCAATTAAATGAAGATTCGGGAAATCTTTGAACAAAGTATGAACATTAGAAATAGTTTCTAATGGTTCATTAATAAATCATCATTATCAGATTGAGCAAGGAATGAATATGAAATTGGATTTGACAAGTATCTATATCCATAGTCATATTCAGGATGAAAGTAGATCGAAGGACTGAATTGCCCGGTAACTCACCACTGAAGGGTATTTTGGTAAATCCACCAAAATTTCTCATCTTCCGGGTAGGCATGATACATTGCTAGATGTCAATCTTGTCTTGTAGGTCTTCATGAACCAATTGATTTGGTTTCATGAGTCAATTCGATATGTGATTCGAATTGGATAATTAGGTGAGCCAATTTGACCTAATTAGGTCAATCGGGTTCGATCGGATCGAATTGGCTCAAACCTAAACCTACTGCTGGCTAGATGTGGAACCCAATGGGTCACACACAATAGAGACTTGTTCAAGGAAGTCATTCATGATTTAATTAGGGTCATAGGATCCTAATTGGTTAGCCGGATTACATACTAGCATATGTAGGCTAACCAAATTTCTAATCCAATTGGATTGGGTCCGGTTGCTTACTAATTGGGCTAACCCAATTATGGGAAATCTAAGTTAGGTTGAGTCCTAAGTGGGGCTAGCCTGATCAGAGCTAAATCTGATTTTAATTTGGATTTAAGGGCATTTTAGGTGCCATACATGAAGAGTCCCAATGGCATGGGACTCTTGGTACCTAAATGATACCTTTCTTCAAAAGGGCACAGAATGAGCTATAGATCTCTGATTTGAATATAATTTATATTGTCAGAAAGAAAGTTTTATGCTCTTTCCAATGACACCCATATTTCCTATATTTTTACTAGCCAACATTCTTTGAAATTTGTGTGGAAGAAGGATGGCGCGCGCGGTGCATGAAGAGTCGCAACTCTTCATGTGGCGCGCGATTCTGATGGAGAGTCCTTCTGCTATCAGGACTCTTCATAATCTCTGATGTTTGGAGATTGAAGAGGTGCCTCTTGGCTTCCTAGGAACCGGTAATTGACATGTGGCAAGTGAGAATTCGTCCAGATAAAAGAATGGATGTGAATAAGGCCTTCGATGCATGAATGGACTTATTAGATATGATTTTTCAAGCTAGATAACTTCTTTTCGGTCTTAGAAAATCATATCTGATAAGTTGATGGGAGGACATATCACACGCCCGTCTTGTATCTATAAATAGGGGGTGGTGAAATGAGTCTGAATTAAGTATTCCATCGAAGTACTATTCTGAGTGTCTCGCTCTCCCTCCTTTCTTTAAGACAAGACTTATCTTGTTAAGACAAGGTCTTTTCTACTAGGACAAGGCTTTGTTTTAGGACATAAGCCTAAGGGGTCCTAGAGGAGGGTTTCCCTAAAACCAAGAGTGGTTTAGGAGAGTGTCTTTAGTGCCCTACAGTAGGACAGGGTGTCCTACAGTGGTCAATAGACCAAAGGCTGCCGAAAGAGTTCCACTTATCCAAGCAACTTAAAGGAGGAGTTCTTCCTTGGTCCGAGTTTCGTGTGGATCACCGTTGGAGGGTGAACGTTTGGATGCCTGGTGGAGAAGAAGGCTGAATTAGGGTTTTCTTCATTGGATTGGATACTAGCAGTTCAGGTTGGTGCCTAAACTCTAGTTTATATTATATATGCATGTTTGTATGTTTTAATTCCTAGTAAGGAGGTCTTGGGTTAAGGGTTTGGTAGTGGTTTCATAATAAATTTTGAAAATCCACGCTTTTGCCCTGGTCACCAAAACCCTAACAATACTTGGATAAGACTCCATTTGAAATTTAGATGTAGTAGATAACTCCACTTATCCTGGACTCCATTTAAAATTTAGATGTAGTCGATAAATTCACTTATCTTGGACTCTTTCTTCCATTTAATTTTTGAATAGATCATAAGTGGATGTCATCTGGAGTGGGCAATAAAAATGAGGTGGGGTGCTAGATAAGAAGCAGAGTCCTTCTGCTTTACTCCTCTCAATTTAGTGCCTCCTTGAAATCTCAAATGGGCGATTAAAAATGGGATGGGGTGCCTCTTTTGGATAAAGATGGATTTTGAATGTTGTCCCAATGTCTGGATGTCTAGATGTCTGGATGATTGAGTATCTGGATGTCTAAATGTCTGAATGTTTGAATGTCTGAATGTCTGAATGAAAATTTGGACAACCCTTTTTTTACCTAGAATTGATCTACTAAGGTAATGACGACTTGGGTCTTGGGTACCTATGACACCCCTTAACTTATTCAAACACTAATTATAGGACTCAAACTAGACAATTCATCAAACAAAGCAAATTAATGCTATTTACAAGACTCTTAAACAAATTTATGGACTCAATGGACTCAATTGGTAACCCAACAACCCTAATTGACCAAATTACACTCAATTTGATCAAATTGCAACTCAATTTGACCTAATTACAACTCAAAATAACTGGGACTCGAGTGTTCTTTGTGAAGAACACATGGACTTACTCATTGGTGATCCAAATTGAATTGGAAAAGGTTTGCTTCCTCTTCCTGGCTCTTGCATCCTCACTAATTCTCCCGGGATGGGAGGAACTGGACCCCATCGAGTATGGGTCAATTTGGCTCTGGTAATGTTCTAGCAAGTCAGGGTTCAACTTTTGAAGATCCTCTCTAGTGATCCAAGAATCCTCAAACTCGGGTCTCCCTTGCCAACAAACAAGATATCTTTGGTAGTTCTTATTTCTAGTAGTTATGATCTTATCATCCATGATTTGCTCAATCTTTTCTCTCCTCTCTGGTAATTTGGCTGATGGACATTCTGCGATAGGGTCACTCTCAAAGGTGGGATCAGGCTCAAATAGCTCATTAGGTATCACCATTGGTTCCTTAAACTCAACTAGATCAGATATATTGAAGGTCGGACTAATACCTAACTCAGATGGTAATTCTAGCGTATAAGCATTAGGTCCAATCTTCTTTATAATCCTATACGGTCCAGCACTATGGGCATGTAGTTTCTTATGATTCCAACTGGAAACCGCTCAGGCTATAACCTGATCATGATGAAGTCCCCTTCGTTAAACTCTTTAAATCTCTTATGTAAGTTAAACTCGTGCTCATATGATTTATTGCTCTTTTTAATTTTATTACTAATTTCTTTATGCAATGCTTTGACATGTTATGCAAATGACTCTATGGACTCTAGGACTCAGACTGACACTTGACAAAAACAAACTCAACTATGTAATCCTATCGAGAAGAATTTTATTGGACTCTTAGGGTCTAAACCTAACAGATGATTGATTCTTTAGATTTGATCCTAGTCTGTATGCATATGAAAAGTTACCATGGATCCCTAGCAAATGCCATAAGGTCTTCCAAAAGTAGGTAGCAAAAAGGATGGGCTTTACGGGCTCATGCAACCTGGTAATCTCTTCAAAATGAAATTTAATGGCTCTAGAAGCATGATAAGGGAATGGTAGGAAATAGGAATCGGAGTCTTGGGATAACTTAGGGAAAGCATGAAACTGACCTGGGTTACTTAGAATGACCTTAAGATTTGAATATTGATCTATTGGTGTAAGATCTATAGCAGGCGGGATGCTTCTAGGTGGTGTAAGGTCATCTGGAAGGTCTTTAGGAAGTTCATCTTGATAGTCTTCTAAAATAATGTCGACCTCCTGGGGTTGTTCCTCAAGGACTTGAAGGAGGTCTTGTGTCGAGGCTAAAGGAATGGGTTCTTCCTGAGGGCATTGAGTTATGGAAACCAAGTCCTTACTAATTTTCTATTGTTTTGATGTTTCAGGACTAGGCTCAACAATCTTTTCTTTTCCAATGGTTTGCTCTGGTAAGGTACAAGAATTATCCTCCTCGAAGTCTTCTCCTTCATATTCATCCATCAAGTTTTCTCCAACTTCATATATTTCCACTATGGTTTCAGCTTGAGTAACCTTCTGGTCAATTAACTCTGAGTCTACAATAGATATTTCCTCTTCAAGGTCATTCTTAGGAACAAATGGGGTCACAGGAGTGGGTTGGCTTGGTTTAAGGTTTAGTCAATTAACTCTGAGTCTACAATAGATATTTTCTCTTGAGGATCATTCTTAGGAACAAACGGGGTCACAGGAGTGGGTCGGCTCGGTTTAAGGTTTAGTCGGCTTTGATGAAAATTGGGTTGACTCTGTTGTAGAATGGGTCGACTCGGGTAGACTAGGCTAGATCCTAATTTTTGATAAGGGGCACTAATCCAAATGGATTTTGGCCAATGAATTCTGGGTCCAGGGAAAGTCGATTTAAGCGAACCAGGGTTAGTCAGGTTCTTTCTAGGTTGTCGAGTCGCTTATCTAGTCGGTCACACCTATTATCCATCAGGTCACATTATTCAATGAAGATCCTCAGTAAAATTTCTAGAGTGGACTCCATGATCACACTGGGTTGGGTTTGGCCTGCTCTAGTGGTCATGCAATGCAAACATTACAAAACAACCTAAGTCTGGGGTTCTTGGACCTAAGGGCCAATATAGTGCATAGTCAAGGTAATAACCAAGATTGTAGTAACTCCTCGATTGGCTAGGTAAGAGGTGGGGTGGTGGGAGGCTCCCCTCACTTTTGTGAGATCCTAATTAAAGAACCACTAGTCCGCTTAGGGCGTTTGCCTCTGGACCTCTAGCCTTAGACACCAATTCTTAGAAGCACACACAGAAGTGACTACTACAATGGGTTAACACATATATAAAACCCGACCTGTTGTTGTCCCTAGCTTTAAGTGCTACTCGATTTTAATTAAGGCTTAGGACTATGCAAATGGGGTTGGTTGTTTTGGGCTAAGAAAAGGGTCTCAATCCTTCCTTTATGTTATATTGTTTTCCCTTAGGATTGGTTTAAAATATGAATGCACAATCAATTATAGTTACCAAGATAAGATATGATAACACTAGTAACTCAAAATTTAAACTTTAAATTTCAAATTTTAAATTTAGATTTCAGATTTGAATTTTAAATTTTAAATTTTAGATTTTAGATTTAAATTGCAAGAATTAAATTTTAGTGGAATCTAAATAGATCGAATGTGCCAAAGAAACCATAATTTGTGCTTAAGAAATTAATCAAGCAATCTTAAACACACAAATCACAAAAAAATTCCAGCAAGCAAGCATACACTTAAGCACAAAACAAACTTCAATCTCGGGTTATCATGTCCAGCCGTAGCTCAATACTCCCATGGGTCATAAATATACTTTCGTATATTCGCTGAGGAGGCATGATTTCCTTCCACCAAAGTACTCTAAAATAATTTAAAAAAAGTATTTATTATTATTTTTTAAAAAACCCTCATATCTGAAATCTATAAGGAAGATTTAGATCTGAGTTTGTTTTGGCTTAGATTAATGAAAAAAATCATATGAACTAAGTTTCGGATAGCTATGATGAAAGCTATCGAAACTTGGTAAAAAAAATTGCAGTAGACCTAAACTATGCAACAGAGATTAAAAAAAATGTAGAAGAATATTTTTTAATTTTTTTTAATAAAATTTGAGATGCTATTTACTGACTTACTGGGGATTAACAAAAAAATAATTTCAGATGAAAATAACTAATCTAATATGGTTTTCTATGCATATCAAGTTTAGGTATGTGCATAATTCAGCAAGCATTAAGCCCTAATCTAACCTAAGGCTCTGATACCAATAAAGATGATGCGGGATAGTTATGATGCGGTGTAGGATGATTCAATTTTAGCCTAGATGATTTAGAGAGCAATGATCATGTTAAAGCAACTAACATAATAGATTGAAGAGAGTAAAGAAGGCAATTAACCACTTACCCGCAATCCGCTCCGCAAGCTATGAAAAATAAGGACCCGACGGCTAGGAAACCATCTTAGATCAGGCTATTCCATGCTTCAATTACCAAATCTAACTAGAAAAGGATTGGTTACTTACCCCAATGGAGATTCACTTTGAATCGAGATGTATCTGCTGCTCGGTCGCTCAGATTTTGCAGTAGGATGAAGATCAGGACTTCAGATTTCAGATCTACCGTCAGATCTTGGTTTGGAAGCAAAGGATCCCATTCTCTAAGGTCCTTGAACACCTAGGATCTACAAAGAAGGCAGCAAACAAAACTTAAGATTGATGTAATTTAGATTCAAAATGAAAAAAATGAAAGGTTGGATGCGAAGAGCTAGAAGAACATCGGTAGCAATTATCGAATCCGACATAACCTCCACTCAAGGACCTCACTGCCTTGAGCTCTCAAGGACCTCTTCGCCTTGAGCTCTTAAGGACCACCCAGCCCTTAGAGAAAATCACTAAGCCTACCCAGCTTTGTGAAAAAAGACAGCATTTCATTTCATAATTCAATAATCAATAATTACAAAGGGTATGGGGTCCCATTTATAGAGTTCTTCACACATGAAGATATCATAAGACTCTTTTAAATTTAAATTACATTTAAATTCAAATACTTCTTGAATTTGAAATTTGAATTGACTTGGGTGATAACTTGAGAAAATGTGCAAAAAAATGGCACGCTAATCCTTCCTTGACGCTAATCCTTCTTCATTTGGCGCTAATTTTCTTCTTATTCTCAATTGGAATCTCATCTCCTTGATCGACAACATGGGATAAGAAACATTTGAATTTGAACCCTCCAC
Organism: Areca catechu; assembly: GCA_021397845.1. Lineage (NCBI taxonomy): Eukaryota > Viridiplantae > Streptophyta > Magnoliopsida > Arecales > Arecaceae > Areca > Areca catechu. The sequence goes on along the minus strand of CM038053.1, from coordinate 139,846,725 downwards.
TTGAATTTGAAAAAGGTTTGCTTAATCCTCCCTTGATACTTGGATAAGACTCCATTTGAAATTTAGATGTAGTAGATAACTCCACTTATCGTGGACTCCATTTGAAATTTAGATGTAGTAGATAACTTCACTTATCTTAGACTCTTCCTTCTATTTAATTTTGAATAGATCATAGGTGGACATCATCTGGAGTGAGTGACAAAAATGAGGGGGGCACCAGATAAGAAGCAGAGTCCTTTTGCTTTACTCCTCTCAATTTAGCACCTCCTTGAAATCTCAAATGGGTGATGAAAAATGGGATGGGGCACCACTTTTGGATAAAGATAGATTTTGAATGTTTTCCCAATGTCTAGATGTCCACATGTCTGAGTATCTGGATGTCCGGATGTCTGAGTATCTGGATGTCTGAATGTCTGAATGAAAATTGGACAACCCTTTTTTTACCTAGAATTGATCTACCAAGGTAATGACAACTTGGATCTTGGGTACCTATGACACCCCTTAACTTATTCAAACACTAATTACAGGACTCAAACTAGACAATTCATCAAACAAAGCAAATTAATGCTTTTTACAAGACTCTTTAACCAATTGATGGACTCAATGGACTCAATTGGTAACCCAACAACCCTAATTGACCAAATTACACTCAATTTAATCAAATTACAACTCAATTTGACCTAATTACAACTCAAAATAACTGGGACTCAAGTGTTCTTTGTAAAGAACACATGGACTTACTCATCGGTGATCCAAATTGAATTGAAAAAGGTTTGCTTCCTCTTCTTGGCTCTTGCATCCTCACTAATTCTCCCGGGATGGGAGGAACTGGACCCCATCGAGTATGGGTCAATTTGGCTCTGGTAATGTTCTAGCAAGTCAGGGTTCAACTTTTGAAGATCCTCTCTAGTGATCCAAGAATCCTCAAACTCGGGTCTCCCTTGCCAACGAACAAGATATCTTTGGTAGTTCTTATTTCTAGTAGTTATGATCTTATCATCCATGATTTGCTCAATCTTTTCTCTCCTCTCTGGTAATTTGGCTGGTGGACATTCTGCGATAGGGTCACTCTCAAAGGTGGGATCAGGCTCAAATAGCTCATTAGGTATCACCATTGGTTCCTTAAACTCAACTAGATCAGATATATTGAAGGTCGGACTAATACCTAACTCAGATGGTAATTCTAGCGTATAAGCATTAGGTCCAATCTTCTTTATAATCCTATACGGTCCAGCACTATGGGCATGTAGTTTCTTCATGATTCCAATTGGAAACCGCTCAGGCTATAACCTGATCATGATGAAGTCCCCTTCGTTAAACTCTTTAAATCTCTTATGTAAGTTAAACTCGTGCTCATATGATTTATTGCTCTTTTTAATTTTATTACTAATTTCTTTATGCAATGCTTTGACATGTGCAAATGACTCTATAGACTCTAGGACTCAGACTAACACTTGATAAAAACAAACTCAACTATGTAATCCTATTGAGAGGAATTTTATTGGACTCTTAGGGTCTAAACCTAACAGATGATTGATTCTCTAGATTTGATCCTGGTCTGGTATGCACATGAAAAGTTACCATGGATCCCTAGCAAATGCCATAAGGTCTTCCAAAAGTAGGTAGCAAAAGGGATGGGCTTTAAGGGCTCATGCAACATGGTAATCTCTTCAAAATGAAATTTAATGGCTCTAGAAGCATGATAAGGGAAGGGTAGGAAATAAGAATCGGAGTCTTGGGGTTACTTAGGGAAAGCATGAAACAGACCTTGGTTACTCAGAATGACCTAAATATTTGAATATTGATCTATTGGTGTAAGATCTATAGCAGGCGGGATGCTTCTAGGTGGTGAAAGATCATCTGGAAGGTCTTCAAGAAGTTCATCTTGATAGTCTTCTAAAATAATGTCGACCTCCTGGGGTTGTTCCTCAGGGACTTGAAGGAGGTCTTATGTCGAGGCTAAAGGATTGGGTTCTTCCTAAGGGCATTGAGTTACAGGAACCAAGTCCTTACTAATTTCTTGTTGTTCTGATGTTTCAGGTCTAGGCTGAATAATCTTTTCTTTTCCAAGGATTTCCTCAGGTAAGGTACTAGAATTGTCCTCCTCGAAGTCTTCTCCTTCGTATTCATCCATCGGGTTTTCTCCAACTTCATATATTTCCACTATGGTTTCAGCTTGAGTAACCTTCTGGTCAATTAACTCTGAGTCTACAATAGATATTTTCTCTAGAGGGCCATTCTTAGGAACAAACGGGGTCACAGGAGTGGGTCAGCTCGGTTTAGGGTTTAGTCGGTTCTGATGAAAATTGGGTTGACTCTGTTGTAGAAGGGTCGACTCGGGTGGACTAGGCTAGATCCTAATATTTGATAAGGACCACTAATCCAAATGGGTTCTGGCCAATGAATTTTGGGTCCAAGGAAAGTCGATTTAAGTGAACCAGGGTTAGTACGGGCCCTACGGGTTCTTTCTAGGTTATCGAGTCGCTTATCTAGTCGGTCATACCTATTGTCCATCATGGCACATTGTTCATTGAAGGTCCTCAGTAAAATTTCTATAGTAGACTCAATGATCAGGCTGGGTTGGGTTTGGCTTGCTCTAGTGGTCATGCAATGCAAACATTACAAAACAACCTAAGTTTGGGGTTCTTAGACCTAAGGGCCAATCTAGTGCTTAGTCGAGGTAATAACCAAGACTGTAGTAACTCCTCGATTGGCCAGGTAAGAGGTGGGGTGCTGGGAGGCTCCCCTCACTTTCGTGAGGTCCTAATTAAAGAACCACCTGTCCGCTTAGGACATTTGCCTCTGGACCTCTAGCCTTAGACATCAATTCTCAGAAGCACACACAGAAGTGACTACTACAATGGGTTAACACGTATATAAAACCCAACCTGTTGCTATCCCTAGCTTTAAGTGCTACTCGATTTTAATTAAGGCTTAGGACTATGCAAATGGGGTTGGTTGTTTTGGACTAAGGAAAGGGTCTCAATCCTTCCCTTATGTCATATTGTTTGGCCTTAGAATTGGTTTAAAATATGAATGCACAATCAATTATAGTTACCAAGATAAGATATGATAACACTAACAACTCAAAATTTAAACTTTAAATTTCAAGTTTTAAATTTAGATTTCAGATTTGAATTTTAACTTTCAAATTTCTGATTTTATATTTAAATTATAGGAATTAAATTTTAGTGGAATCTAAATAGATTGATTGTGCCAAAGAAATCCTAATTTGTGCTTAAAAAATTAATCAAGCAATCTTAAAAACACAAATCACAAAAAAATTCCAGCAAGCAAGCATACACTTAAGCATAAAACAAACTTCAATCTCAAGTTTTCACATCCGGTCGTAGCTCATTACTCCCATGGATCAAAAATATACTTTTGTATATTCGCTCAGGAGACGTGATTTCCTTTCACCAAAGTACTCTAAAATAATTAAAAAAATATTTATTATTATTATTTTTTTAAAACCATTAGATCTAAAATCTATAAGGAAGATTTAGATCTGAGTTTGTTTTGGCTTAAATTAATGAAAAAAAAAATCAAATGAACTAAGTTTCGGATAGCTATGATGAAATCTATCGAAACTAGGTAAAAAAAATTGCAGCAGACCTAAACTATGCAGCAGAGATTCAAAAAATGCAGAAAAGTATTTTTCATTTTTTTTTAATAAAATTTGAGATGCTAATTATTGACTTACTGAGGATTAACAAAAAATTAATTTCAGATGAAAATAACTAATCTAATATGGTGTTCTATGCAGATCAAGTTCAGGTATGTGCAGAATTCAGCAAGCATGAAACCCTAATCTAACCTAAGGCTCTGATACTAATAAAGATGATGTGGGATAGTTACAATGAGGTGTAGGATGATTCAATTTTAGCCTAGATAATTTAGAGAGCAATGATCATAGTAAAGCAACTGACATAATATATTGAAGAGAGTAAAGAAAGTAATTAACCACTTACTCGTAATCTGCTTCTCAAGCTATGAAGAATAAGGACCCGACGGCTAGGAAACCATCTTAGATCGGGCTATTCCATGCTTAAATTATCAAATCTAATGAGAAAAGGATTAGTTACTTATCCCAATGGAGTTTCACTTTGAATCGAGATGGATCTGCTGCTCGGTCGCTCAGATTTCGTAGTAGGATAAAGATCAGGACTCTAGATTTCAGATCTACCGTCAGATCTTGGTTCGGAAGCAAAGGATCCATCCTCTAAGATCCTTGAACACCTGGGATCTGCAAAGAAGGCAGCAAACAAAACTTAAGATTGAAGTAATTCAGATTCGAAATTGAAAAATGAAAGGTTGGATGCGAAGAGCTAGAAGAAGATCGGTAGCAATTATCGAATCCAGTAGAACCTCCACTCAAGGACCTCACCACCTTGAGCTCTCAAGGACATCCCCGCCTTAAGCTCTTAAGGACCTTCTTGCCCTTAGAGAAAACCACTAAGCCTACCCAGCTTTGTGGAAAAAGATAGTATTTCATTTCATAATTCAATAATCAATAATTACAAAGGGTATGGGGTCCTATTTATAGAGTCTTCACACATGAAGATATCATAGGAGACTTTTAAATTTAAATTGCATTTAAATTCAAACACTCCTTGAATTTAAAATTTGAATTGACTTGGACGACACTTGAGAAAATGTGCGAAGAAATGGCATGCTAATCCTTCCTTGATGCTAATCCTTCTTCATTTGGTGCTAATTTTCTTCTTATTCTCAATTGGCGTCTCATCTCCTTGATCGGCAACATGGGATAAGAAACATTTGAATTTGAACCCTCCACTTAAACTTGAAAAAGGTTTGCTTAATCCTCCCTTGATACTTGGATAAGACTCCATTTGAAATTTAGATGTAGTAGATAACTCCACTTATCTTGGACTCCATTTGAAATTTTGGATGTAGTAGATAACTTCACTTATCTTGAACTCTTCCTTCCATTTAATTTTTGAATAGATCATAGGTGGACGTCATCTGGAGTGGGCGACAAAAATGAGGGGGGGCGCTAGATAAGAAGCAAAGTCCTTCTGCTTTACTTCTCTCAATTTAGCGCCTCCTTGAAATCTCAAATAGGCGATGAAAAATGGGATGGGGTACCTCTTTTGGATAAAGATGGATTTTGAATGTTGTCCCAATGTCTAGATGTTTGGATGTCCGGATGTCTGAGTATCTTGATGTCTAAAGTCTGAATGTCAAAATGTCTGAATGAAAATTTGGACAACCCTTTTTTTACCTAGAATTGATCTACCAAGATAATGATGACTTAGGTCTTGGGTACCCATGACACCCCTTAACTTATTCAAACACTAATTACATGACTCAAATTAGACAATTCATCAAACAAAGCAAATTAATGCTATTTACAAGACTCTTAAACCAATTGATGGACTCAATGGACTCAATTGGTAACTCAACAACCCTAATTGACCAAATTACACTCAATTTGATCAAATTACAACTCAATTTGACCTAATTACAACTCAAAATAACTGGGACTCGAGTGTTCTTTGTGAATAACACATGTACTTACTCATTAGTGATCCAAATTGAATTGGAAATGGTTTGCTTCCTCTTCCTTGCTCTTGTGTCCTCACCACCTGCTTTATTAAATACTACTCTTTGACTATTCAAAAGCAAGTTTAGTTTTTCAGAACTATAGGTAAATTTTTTAACAAATGATTTTACTTTTTCAAGTTCTTCTATGTATTTCTTGTTTTCTTGCAAAAGTTCTTTATTTTGTTTACTAAGTTTTTCATTTGTTGCAAAAGCTCTTTCCTTTTTCAAAGAATCTTTTTCTTTCAAAAATTCTTCCTTTTTATTTTTCAAAAGAGTAATTTGATCATTCAAATTTTTGTTCTCTTGTAGTAAACTATCATTTTCCATCAAAAACTTATTATTTGTTATAGATAGATCCAAATTCTATTTTCTTAATTTTTTGTTTTTCATTTTTAGTTTTTGATATTCTATAACAAGCTCATAAAAAACATCATGTAATTCATCAAATGTAAATTCATTTTTAGTTTCAGATCTTACCTCATCATCATTAGCCACAAAGCAGATGTTGGCAACTTCTTGCTATTCTTCATCGGAGCTTGAGTCTTCGCTCTCACTCCATGTCACCATCATCGCTTTCTTCTTAAATTTCTTCTTACCCTTTTTGAGAGTGGGACATTCCATTTTGTAATGTCTAGGCTTTTTACATTCAAAACATATGGGTTGCTCCCTTTTCTTTTCTTTCTCTTTCTCCTCATTGGGCTCTCCTCTTTGAGGCCTTTTCTTATAATTGAACCTCTTCATTCTCGTGAATTTCTTGAATTTTCTTAAAATGAGAGCTATTTCATCTTCATCATCTTCTTCATCTAAATCATCACTGGATTCCTCCTTGGTTGTGTACTTGAATGTAATAATGTTATTTTTCTTCTCATTGTCTACCACCTTTTGCCAAGGATAGCTCATATGTCATCAGTGAACCCAAGAGCTGCTCAAGTGGAAGAGTGTTGATATCCTTGGCTTCTTTAATGGCGGTGACTTTAGGATCCCAAGAAGATGGAAGAAATCTGAGAATTTTGTTAACAAGTTTAGCATTAGAAAAAACTTTTTCCAAACTCCTCATACCATTAACAATATTAGTGAATTTAGTATACATTTCACTAATAGATTTATTTGGTTCCATCCTAAACATCTCATAAGTATGAATGAGCATGTTTACTTTGGTGGTCTTCACTTGATGTGTACCCTCATGGGTAATTTCAAGTGTATCCTAAATTTTTTTGGCAGAGGTATAGTTAGATATTCTATTAAATTCACTTGGGTCAAGTGCACAAAATAATAAATTCATGGCCTTTGCATTTAGCTCAGCTTGTTTAATGTCATTCTCATCCCATCTTCTTCTAACTTAGGGGTGGGAATGCCATTAACCAAGATAGTAGGCTAATGAGGACCTTTAACTATAGTTCTCCAAATATTATAATCAATAGCTTGAATGTATATGCGCATGCTTATCTTCTAGTAGGTGTAATTTGTGCCATTAAACAGTGGGAGATGGTTTCAGACTTGACCTTCTACAATATCAACATCAATTTGGGCTGCCATTAGATCTTTGACTCAAGATCGTGAGATCTAAATACTGAGTACCAAGCTCTGATACCACTTATTGCCCTGTGTAACAACCCAAGAGGAGGGTAAATTGGGTTTCTTAAAATTTTAAAACTTAAGCAAGTATGTGCTGAACTACGGTTCTTGTGTAACAAAGTGATTGTGCTCTAAAATGTTATGCAGTAGAATAAGATTAGTATAAACAAGAACAAGCAAAAAGAAGAAGCAAACAATCACAAATACAAGATGTATAGTGGTTCGGCGCAAGCCAAGCACCTAAATCCACTCTCCAAGCTTTTCCTTGGATATTTCACTATAATCTATCAAAGATTATAGCCAACTTATTTTCAAGGGCTCACAAGTCAAACCCTTGTTGGTTTTGTCACCTAGGCTCACCAACAACCTTTACAACTTGTTTTTAATTCGGGTTCACAAGTCAAACCCTAGTTGGTTTCGTCCCATAGGCTCACCAACAACCCTTAATATTAGTTTCAATACTTTTGAAACTAGTAACAACAAATAAGATAAAAGATAAGAAATTTAAGTTCAAGAAAGAACTCTCAAAAGAGTTGAAATAAATGTCGTTGAAGCTCTTCTTGAATGCTTGAGTAGTCTTCTTCTTGGAACCTCTTCAATGAACACTTTTGACTAATGATTTGAAGGCTCAACACCAAAATTGAAGGCATTTTCTGATAGAAATTTCTTTAAAGCTCACTCTTATCTTTTCAAAAACTTTTCTCGAAAGATAATCTGTCCTTGTCTCTTAATTTTTGTTTAGTTGAATTCAATGTGTTTGGTGAGTGATAAATAGTCCACAAACCTCCAAAAAATTATTTATGACCGTTAGAGTGAAGAAACCAGCTATTTGGAGCCATTTGGAATCAATTTTGAACTTCTAAAAAATTAGCTGTTATACTAAGTGTCGACACTTGGATTTGTTCATGAGTTAATCTGTGAGTCGACACTTAAGTCGACACTAGAGTCAACACCAGGTATAAATTTAAATTTTCAGGGTTCTACTTCAATTTTGTTCTCAGGCTGTGAGTCAACACTTGAATTTATGAGTCGATAATTGGGTTGGCACTTGAGTTAGCACTAGGCAAAAATCCATGGAATGGCATGTTCTGTTCATTTCTTATCTCAGGCCATGAGTCGATCTGTGAGTTGACTTGTGAGTCGATACTTAGGTCGATACTTGAGTTGTCACTTCACTGAAGTCCAAAAAAGATGTTCTGTCCATTTTTGTTCTCAAGCCTTGAGTCGATCTGTGAGTCGACACTTAGATCGATACTTGGGTCGACACTTGGCATGCCAGCTGAAACTCTACGTGTCAGTCTTTAGAAGTGTTGATATCTACTCCATGAGTTGACACTTAGGTCGACACTTGCTCTAAGCCATTTCCAAAATGTGTACCAAACTTCAAAATTTTCAAATTTTATCTAATTGACTTCTAGTTCTTTCTCCATAAAGATCAAAGTGATCATTTTCTTGGCATTCCAAGGTGAGAAGACCTCTTAAACATTGAAATTCATCTTACTTTGGTGTTAATGCCTTTGATACTCTTGAGTGGAGAAATTAATATACCTGTGACTTGAAATTTATACTCCAATTGAAACATTAGTCCAAATATATACTTAATGTTTTGTTATTCATCAAAATCAAGGAGTCAAAGCCAACATATTGTAACCGGAAAGGGCATCCATACAGCTTAGAAACTTATATCCCGCAGTGGCTTCGACGAGCTGATCGATCTTGGATAAAGGGAAACTATCCTTCAGGCAAGCTTTGTTGAGGTCTGTGTAGTCGATGCAAATTCTTTACTTGTCATTTGCTTTTTTCACCATTACACATTAGAGAGCTAGGTAATGGACTTCCCTTATGAACCCTACATCAAGAAGCTTAGCCACTTCTTCGTTGATGACCTTTTACATTTCTAGGATGAAGTTTCTTTTCTTTTGACGGATTGGTCAGCAATTGGGATCGACTTTAAGTTTATGAGTAATCACATTGGGAGGAATCCTCAAAATATCTATAGCGACCATGCAAAGATATCAGCATTTTTTAGCAAGAAGTTGGTTAGTCTTGTTTTCAAATCTTCAACGAGTAGACTTCTGATATAGACCACCCTAGTTAGATCGTCTCTTGTATGAGGCATGGAAATGGTTCTTTCAACAGGTTCTCTGATGTCTTTGGTCCGATCTCAGGGGCCTATCTGCTATGGGGTCATTCTGCTGACCGTTATCAGTCTTGAATCATCAGGCATTAGCAGGTTGTCTACTGATCTCCCTTTATTTCATCGATTCCATTTTGGGTTAGGAATCGTACCTAATAAATGATAGGTGGAGACATGGGCTTGAGATTTATTTAAGATGGTTCATCCTAAAATGACATTGTTGCTGAAGATGTCTGGACAACCATGAATATGATCGGGAGCATTTTCTATCTTGGTTCGGTTCCAAGGATCATAGGCAGAGTTATTTCTCCTTCCACTCCTACTAAATTTTCATCGAATCCGATAAGAGGCTCTGAGGTTCTTTGAAATTTATCTCTAGGCAAATTCATTTTAAGAAAGGCATCATGAAGTAAGACCTCAATCGAGCTTCCATTATCTATCAAAATCCTTCGTACATCATAGTTTACAATAATGACAGAGACTACAACAGGATCATCATGGGGTACTTGGACCCCCTACAGGTCATCATCGAAAAAATTGATGGCATTACTCATTCGAAGTTTCTTCAAGACACTGTTGTCTTTGTAATGCAGTCGATGGTGTAGCATGCCGACCATGCCATCAGTGGGTCGCTGGTTGGGAAGTTTTGCACCGTCAATGATCTACCTTGGGGTCGTCACGTCAATTGGGTGGTCTGGATTGTGGACATACTTTCCTAAGTACCCCCACTTGATCAAATCCTTTGATTTCATCTTTCAACTGAATACATTCTTCAATGGCGTGTCCATGGTCCCTGTGGAATCGATAATATTTGGCATTGTTATATGAAGTAGGTGGTACTCGCATCAGCTGTAGTCTTTAAAGGAAGTTTTCTTTTTTGATCTCCATTGATATCTTCTTCTTTGGGAGAGATAGAGGAGTGTATGTATCATACTTGCCAGTGTGAGCCTTGTTGATTAGATTCTTCGGCTTTGGGCTTTGCTGCTAGGTTGGCGTGTTGTTGGGAGGTCGAAACTCATTACCTTTCAAATTTTTCTTCTTTGAGGATAGCTTTTCTTCTATTTAGCATCGACTTGCAGCCTATTCTTCTACTTGTGCATACTTCTATGCACATGCTAATAGCTTAAAGTAGTTAATGAAAAACTTCTTATCTAGAGAAAAGGTAAATCTGGACAATCGGAGCCCTTTCTTCATAGCCGACATGGCAACATGCTCGTTGAGGTCGAGGATTTCTAACTTGGTAGAGTTGAATCGGGCTACATAGTCCCTCAGTGTTTCACCCTCCTGTTGTTGAATGAAGAAGAAGCTATCCAAATTCCATGGCATCTTCTAGCTGGTCCTTAAATGAGATACAAACAATTTTTCTAGCTATTCAAAAGAGTGGATGGTACCTGGTCGAAGACTCGAATACCATATCCTGGCAGCTTTCTTAAGTGTGGCTGGAAATGCAAGACAATAGAGGGCATTAGTTGCCCCCTAGATCATTATATGGGCTTTGAAGCTGCCCAAGTGATCAAATGGGTCGGTCATCCTGTCATAGGGTTCCAACTGGGAAATCCTGAAATGGGATGAAATTTTCTCCTCCATGATTCTCTTGGAAAAGGGTGGTCGTGTATCATAAGCAGTCATCCTATCTACATTTTTTTTCTGGTCATCGAGTTTGGCAACTTGTAATTCCAATTTATGAAACTTGTTCTTGAAATTACCCCATCTCCGGCTATCTTGGCTCCATTGGGTGCTTCTTGGAGTTGATTTGTTGGAGGAGATGGAATAAGATTTGGGGCATTTTCCTCTACTCCAGCCTTCTTCATGATTGTGGGGGTCGAGAATTTTATCACGTAGGGGAGTATCAGCTTGATGAATGGTGATGACAAAAATGGTGGCTAGGTCATGGGCGTCGGATCTCATGTATGGGAGACATCGGCTGCATCTGGAAGCTATGAGGCATTGTTGCTCGCTAACCGCCACTTCTTGAATGTTATGAATAGTAGCAATCAAGACCTCCATCTTATTTAGAAGAACATCCAGTTGTTGTTGACCCAAGCTAGTAGTTGGGGTAGTATTCTCATTTTCTGGAGGTGGATCATTCTTCTTAGATGATGGACGAATCTCCCAGCAGAAAGGTTCTATACCCTTTCTTTTACCATCTTCCCTATTATGATTTCTTCTAAAAACTGATTTCTCTCCCTTCCTGGCATGCCAATCTATCATGGCCAAACCAGCATGACTTTGGTGCACCATCTGGGCTTGCTCTACTAGGCTCCTTTAGAACCTGCAAAACAAACCCACTCACCAGAGGGATTCTAGTGGGGGACACTCTGATGCTTAAGTTAGCAAGAGTTTGAATAAAATAGATATAAAATCTCAAGGAAAGTGGGTAAAGAATGAGACGGTATTTTCGCTAGTTGAGCCTACTATTGGGCGAACCCTGGGTAGGCCCTTGATACATGCAATTTAAAACTTTTCTAAATATATGACATATCGGAAGAAGATAAAATGCTTTTATCTAATATGTTAATCTAATTAACACTGGCTCTACACAGATCATTATGCATATTAAGTAATACATGTATGAAATCAAGCATGCAAATTATGCGACTCATAGAACCATTCTATGAATCACATAAAAGGATGCCGAATAACATATCTTTAGACCCATGGGATAGGAGTACAAACCTTTTGCAAGAGGTGATGATCACCGTCAAGGAAAGCACTCCAAAAGGAACACCAACTCTATGAGTAGCACAGATATCCTTTTGCGAGAGGTGACGATCACTGTCAAGGAAAGCACTCCAAAAGGAACACTAGCTCTACGAGCAGCACAGACGTCTTGCCTCTACAGGTGGTTCACAACAGGGTAAGGGGATTCTCCTCCATCCTTTGAGGTGCTAGCCTCTCTGGAAATGATGTGGCTATGGCAGACTCCTTCTTCAACACCTTGAAGATTCGGTTGCTAAACTGAAATGGAACAAAATATCCAAGAACCCTTACCAGAACACTCTATCCCAAACCTTCAACAGAAGGTAAGTACACAAGAATCCCAAAATCCAAACCTCACACTATCTTCCCAAGAATGAGATCTAATCTCACAATCTCTTAGAGGTTAAGGATGAGTTCTAACCAACAAAAGTGAGAATCTTGACCTTGAAAAAGGTGAACAATTCTTCCTCTATCAGCTCATCCAAAATAGCCCTTTTTATTAGAACCATAAAGGGGCGATCAATGAAAGATTAAATGGGAGGTTGGGAGTCACTTGGGATTCAAGGGTGTTACAAACCCTTTAGAATTCAGCAATTCGTGTGATTAAAACCCTGTAATGCAAGGCATTAATTCCCATGACGATTTTAGGGATTAAAGAAAGCATTTTCGATTTTCAGTGGAGTTCATGGTGGGGACACCAAAGGCACCAGAATAAGACAGAGGCTTCTCAACCCTCTATAGATTACTTAGTCACATCTGAGTCCATTTGTAACAAAGGCTTAGCACATCTAAGTTATTTTTTTATTACTTGAGTCCTGTACTAGTCAGCTTCTATTGAGCTAGTCATTTTTCAGAATTTAGTACATGTCTAGTAATGACTCATACAAGTGAAGACCAAGCCAGCCCAAGTGAAGACCAACCCAATTGAAGCTATAAGGATCATGGAAGGCCTAGGAGGAGAAATCAAAAACCTAGGAGGAGAATTTAGATTCTTGGGAGACAAGCCCGAAGCCGTGAAGCCCTGAATCATAGCTTGAAGCAAACTGGGCCAGCCAAGGCCCAGGAGAGGAGTTAAGTGGTGCCAAGGCCTTATGCTCACCACCCTTGGTCGGCCACTAGGGTCACCTCCCTTGGCCGACCAAGGCAAGAGAAGAGGAGAGAGTTTTTAGGAATTTTTTCTACCTAGTTTTCCTTGTTTTCTAACTAGAGTCAGATGGGGATTAAAACTCCTATGTAATATCTCTTTTAACCTTACTTGGGGACCAAGTCTTAGAGTCTATTTAAAGGGCTCTAGTCTTTTGTATCAAGACAACTTTTAATCATGAAATAATACTGAAATTCTCCAATTGTTGTGTGCATGAAGGGATTCTGTGTGAGCCCTTCCTCTTCCCAGTGTCCTGCGACTGCTTCCAACCTCCACCTGCATCTCCAAGCCCTAGCCACCCACCTCAAATCCCATCTTCCCTTTGCTGGTTTTTCAATTTACTTTCCACCTGTGCTTTGTTTTCTAACCCTAGAACGGCTATTTGTAGGTCCCTCGACTCCGACAAATCCAACGACTCTAGCCAGGCCGCAATCGGATCACCGAGCAGAAAGTCGGGTATCCGCGGGTCTCTGGCTTGATTTTCCAGGCCGTATCCAGAGTGAGAGCGATCTCTTCATGTTCAATCTATACCAGGTGCTTCAACCATTGCCAGGTACACCCCCTCTGCTGCCAGTAGTCCTATTGTAGGTGAACTAGCCCAACCTTGACTTCTTAGCCTCGACGGTCCTCTTTCCTTTGCTTTTTAGGTCCTGTTGTGCATGCCTTTAGTTTCTTATTTTCATATAGATCTCTTTACATTGATACTTGATATGATCTTTGGGATTAAAACTTATAACTTAATATTAAAAATATAAAAAAATAATTGCATGCATATATAGTTCCGTATCATTTGGTATCAGAGCCAGTTTGGGCTCAGTTTTCTTTGGATACTCGGATCGGGTGCTTCACCATGGCCATCCGATCATAGGAAACTAGTAGGGCTTCAAACCCCTCTTTCCCAATCGATGGGATCTCCTATGGCGGTAGGGGTGCCACTTTGAATTGACCCCTGAAGAAGAACACAAAGAGTCCCTTAGTTCTTTTTTTTTCATTTTTGGCCTTTCTGTATATATCCTGTTATTTTAATTGTTTCTACCTACAAAGAGCTTAGAAAATTATGAAATTTATTTTTGTGGATTTCTAATAACTCAATTTAATTTTTAGAATTTTCTCAGGAATTATTTCAATCAGTGGATTTTCTCCCAATCGAAACACTGCCTGAGAATAGTTCTGCTCTATTTTGGCAGCAAAGTCGATTTTGGAAAGTTCAGGGCTTTTTTAGTATAATCTTTGCATATCTTTAATTTTAGCATATTTCCTACATATTAGAACATAATCTTCAATTATCTTTCTATTTAAGAAAAATCCCAAAACAAAAAAAAAATTACATGTATTCAAAAACTCCAAAAACACTAAACACTAATTTGCATTTTCTTCAGCCTGCCATCATTGCATAAATTACTTTAAGAGCACTTTCAATATGTTAGATAAGGGGAGGAGTTGATAACCTCTCCTTAGCCCAAAACCACATCCCTTGTATTCAGTCCCAAGCCTAATCTAAAATTAACTAGACTTAATTTGTCCTAGTGGGCTAGGGACACCCATCGGTCGGGTTCAGTCTTTGTGGGATGACTAGTGCACCCAATTCATTTCTTATTGCTGGATACTGGTATCTAGGCAAGAGGTATAGTGTCAAATGACCTAAGCGGATCGGTGTTTCCTTAATTAGGTCCCTACGAGAGCAGGGGGGCCTCCCACCATCCCACCTCTTACCTGGCCGGATTTAAGGATTAGGATTTGAGTTGTGTGTAAGTTGAGTCAACCCATTCTGATTGGGCTCTAGGTCTAGGCAGCTATAGTCGAGTTAGTATTGAGTCCTGTATGTGCACTAGATCAGGAGTCCCATTTCATCCATCATCTCCCTAAACCCATGGATAAGCTAGAAGTCAAGATTCAAGCCCTTGTAAACTAAATAGCCCAGATGAACCATAAGTTTGACCAGACGGAGAATAGGATAAGAACCCTAGAGAAACCTGTAGGACCCATACTAGATCCAAACCTGAGCCACCTTTACCCACACTACTCAAATTATATGAACCTAGAACCTATGTACCCAAAATCTATGAACATAGATTCTATGCACCCACTCCCTATAAGCCTAGTATACCCACAACAGATCTTATAACTCCAAATCCTATGACTCTAGAACCTATGAGCCCATATCCCATGAGCCCAGTACACCAAAGATCCATAGAGCTGAACCCAAATCCTATGACCCTAGATCCTATAATCCCATGACCCATAGATCTATGCCCTTGTCCTATGAGCCCAGGGAACCCATAATCCCTAGGTATCAGCCTAATACTAGTCAGGTTTCCCTAGTCAACTTGAACCTTATTGGATTAGTACCCCTAAATATGAGCCCAGTAATAAGCCACTATCTCTTAGGCAACCTGAACCTACTAGGAGTAGTGCCCATAATCAGAAACCAGGACCTAGCCAATTTTCCTTTAGCCGACCTTCCCCTACCATTCCTTTGATTCACAAGGCTTACATTAAATCGGAAGTGTATGAAGTTGATGTGAACTTAGTGGATGAGTATGAGAAAGAAGAGGAGACATCTCTAGAAGACCTAGAATTAGTTAACCCCGTAGGTACCCAGGTAGAAGACAATCTAGAGTTAGTTGACCCAGGCTATACCCAGCATGAAGCTATAGTGGAAGAACAATTAGAGGAAGAGAACCTAGAGACTGCTGCTAGAACCTTACCTGAGGAAACCATAGAGGAGAGCCAAATTATAGAGTCTAGTCCTAAAATACAAGAACCAGAAAAATTTATTAAGGACCCGATCTCTTTGAATAAGTACCTTCAGGATGAGCCCCCTCCTATAGTTTCTATTACGGACCTCTTCCCTGAGATTAGTAACCCATCCTTCCATTATGCAAACCCTGTAGATATACCTCAACCTCGTAAGGTTAGCCTCATTAGTTTAGGATTAGTCCCTGACACCCCTTCTTATATCCTACTGTATCCAACTAATCCTGAACCTTTTTCCCTACCCTACCGGACTAATTTTGAACCCACTTCTTATTTTCTGCCCTTTTCAGACACCACCAGCATTTCTAGGATCATTAGATTGCATTTATTTGAGATTAGCATTCTGCATGCATTCATCACGCATGTTAGGTTTGCATTATACTTCTAGCATACCCTATGGAATCTTTTAGGAGCCCATTGTAAGTTTTCATGTGCATGTCAAGCTAGGATCAAACCTAGAGAACTTATAATCTCTTAGGTTTAGGTCCAAAGAGTTCAATAAAATTTTCTTCAATAGGAATGCATAGTCAAGTTTGCTAGGTATTAGTATGAGTCCTTTGCATCACCTGTCAGGAGTCTGCATGTGCCCAGCATGTTCACCACCTGTACTAATTTTGAAAGAAATTGACTAATTTCCAAAGAAGGGCTAAGGAATTTGATGTAGTGGATTCTGTCTTGGTTAGGCTTAGGCCCAAGAAGAAGCTTCATGGTCGCGGAGCTGGATCTTTTAAAGTGATAGAGAGGGTTGGACCAAATGCTTGTGTTAGATTTGTCTCCAGGTTTGGGCATTAGTTCTACCTTCAATATCGCAGACCTGGTTGAGTATAGGGAACCGGTAGCGATACCCAGTGAGGCCTTCATACCTATTCCTTCCATCGAGAGTGACCCTAACCTAGAGTGTCCACTAATAAATTAGCTTGAGAGAGGAGAACGGATCGAGCATATCATGGATGATCAAGCTATCACGACTCGGGGCCGCGGCTATCAACGCTACCTGGTCCGATGGCAAGGCCAGCCAGAGTTGGATGATTCATGAATTTCTTAAGAGGACTTGCAGCACCTCGACCAAGACCTTATCAAGAGATATGTGAGCCAGTATGATCCTTACTCAACACAGTCGAGTTCCTCCCACCCCGGGAGAATTGGTGGGGACACCAAAGGCACCATAAAAAGATAGAGGCTTATCAACCCTCTGTGAATTACTTAGTTACATCTGAGTCCATTTGTAATAAAGGCTTAGCCTATCTAAGTTATTTTTTTTACTACTTGAGACTTGTACTAGTCAGCTCCTGTTAAGCTAGTCATTTTTTGGAGTTCAGTACATGTCCAGTAATGACTCATTCAAGTGAAGACCAAGCTAGCCCAAGTGAAGACCAACCCAACTAAAGCTATGAGGATCATGGAAGGCCTAGGAGGAGAAATCAAAAGCCTAGGAGGAGAAATCAGATTCCTGGGAGACAAGCCCAAAGGCTTGAAGCCCTGAATCGTAGCTTGAAGCAAATTGGGCCAGCCAAGGCCCAGGAGAGGAGTTAAGTGGCGCCAAGGCCTTATGCTCACCACTCTTGGTCAGTCACTAGGGTCACCTCCTTTGGTTGACCAAGGCAAGAGTTGAGGAGAGAGTTTTTAGGGATTTTTTCTACCTAGTTTTCCTTGTTTTCTAACTAGAGTTGGATGGGGATTAAAACTCCTATGTAATGTCTCTTTTAACCTTACTTGGGGGCCAAGTCTTAGAGTCTATTTAAAGGGCTCTAGTCTCTTGTATCAAGACAACTTTTAATCATAAAATAATACTGAAATTCTCTAATTGTTGTGTGATACCTCTGTGTGCTTGAAGGGATTCTATATGAGCCCTTCCTCTTCCCGGTGTCCTGTGACTGCTTCCAACCTCCACCTGCATCTCCAAGTCCTAGCCACCCACCACAAATCCCATCTTTCCTTCACTGGTTTTTCAATTTACTTTCTACCTGTGATTTATTTTCTAACCCTAGAATGGCTGTTTATAGGTCCCTCGACTCTGACGAATCCAACGACTCCAGCCGGGCCACAATCGGATCACCGAGCAAAAAGCCGGGTATCCGTGGGTCTCTAGCTTGATTTTCCAGGCTGCATCCAGAGTGAGAGCGATCTCTTCATGTTTGATATGCACCAAGCACTTCAACCATTGCCAAGTACACCCCCTCTACCGCTAGTAGCCCTATTGTAGGTGAACTAGCCCAACCGAGACTTCTCAACCTCGGCGGTCCTCTTTCCTTTGCTTTTTAGGTCCGGTTATACATGCCTTTAGTTTCTTATTTTCATATAGAACTCTTTACATCGATACTTGGTCTGATCTTTGGGATTAAAACTTATAACTTAATATTAAAAATATAAAAAAATAATTACATGCATATATAGTTCTGCATCAGTCTACAGATGAGTCGACTCGCCTTGGGTCGACTCGATTGGTAGTTTGACAACAACTTGTAAACAAATCCAGAACGATTCCCAATCATTCTCAAGCTAACAAATTGAGAAGAAACCCCATGGTGCGTGGCCCCATATGTTCAAACTCTAAACTGGTAGCACATGAACATTCAAGTACCAGCCAAAGTCGCCATCTAGTAATGATACTTGGCATCTGGACAGGTCAAAGGTGCCAGAGCAACAAGAATCTGTTGAACATAGAATACCATTGACCTTATTCCTTTGATCTCCTAATGCTCCGGATGGCTTAGGGTTAAACTACGCAATCCTAATCTCATCTCAAACAAAGAATCCCTGTAACTCCTTACAAGAAATGCCCTGGCCAAGGTCTTTCTCAATTGAGGCATATTAAGCGTTCAATTCAAACTATTTGGAGAGATCAATACTATCTTGATCCTACTACTACTACACAAGTACTTGACTGTACCCAGCAACCTTCTATCATCGAATTAAAAATCTGGGTAGTCTGGTACCTAAGCACAGTGAGTTGCCTGCAAGCTACCATATGATCTCAAGTTAGAGGAATAATTCATGTCCACATTCTACTGAAAGCTTCTCTTTGGCAGGAAGAGAATCTCACATGAGAGTCATGCTCAGTGAAGTATCAAACACAACACCTGATGTCATGCCAATATCTCCATGCTACTTGATTAAGAGGACAACCAACAGACATGACATCAATGACCTATTCTCGATACACTATCATCTTGAAACAGCATATCCTTTGGTCACGAACTAGTTTATGAACTAAACGACGTATCCTCTCTACATTACATACAAGGTAGCTTAAAAGACATCATCACACAAGAGTTCAATTAGGAAGATGTCATGTGATGAACAATCAGAATAAACTTTTTATTCAATTTAATAATTCATATACATATACATGAGTCGCATAGCCATCTACAACCTAGATGATTAGCTTTAGGACATACAATTCCTAACAACTCCCACTTGGACTAAAGCCAATCAGAATGGAATCTGATTTCCATCTTCCATTTGCAATTGTCGAACTCTTGTATTCCAACGACTTTAATGAAGGGGTTGGCCAAGTTCTCCTTATCATCAATCTTCAATAGTTTGATGTCACCTTGTTCAATAATCTCTCAGACAAGGTGATAACGACATAGAATATGCTTAGTCCGCTGATGCGATCTCGGTACTTTGGCTTGAGCATTGGCTCTAGTGCTGTCACAATACATCGAAACAGGACCATCCAAGGAAGGTGCCACTCCCAGCTTGTCTAGAAATTTTCATAACCACATAGCTTCCTTTGCTACATCGATGCTCCAAATATACTCTGCCTCACAAATAGAATCAGCCATTGTATATTACTTGGAACTTTTCCAGTAGACTACTCCTCCATTGAGGGTAAACACATAACTAGACACACTCTTGCTATCATCACTATTTGACTGAAAACTGGAGTCAGTATATCCCACAAGTTTTAAGTCAGAATCTCCATAAATAAGCCATTGGTCCTTAATATTTCTCAAATACTTAAGGATGTTCTTAACAACTTTCTAATGAGCTTCACCTGGGTTAGACTAGTATCTGCTCACTATCCTTACTGAGTATGCCATGTCTGGTCTAGTACATAACATGATGTACATAATAGAACCCACTGCCGAAGCATATGAAATCCTACTTATATGCTCTCTTTCCTCAGGAGTTGTCATACAATCCTTCTTGGAAAGAGTAATTCCATGACCTATTGAAAGATAGCCTCTTTTGGAATTCTCCATGCTGAACCACTTCAGCATAGTGTCTATGTACATAGATTGGGACAGTCCCAGAAGCCTCTTGATCTATCTCTATAGATCTTCATACCCAGTATGTATAAGGCTTCGCCCAAGTCTTTCATTGAGAATTGAGATGAAAGCTAGACCTTTATTTCTTGTAATGCTGAAATGTCATTCTCGATTAGGAGAGTTTCATCCACATACAAAACAAGAATACAACTACAGAACCATTTGACCACTTATATATACAAGGTTCCTCTCTATTCCTAATGAAGCTATACATCTTGACACACTTATCAAAACACATATTCCAACTCCGAGAAGCCTGCTTCAGTCTATAAATGGATCTCTGAAGCTTGCATACTTTAGACTCATCTGTGGATGTGAGCCCTTCAGGTTGCATCATATATACCTTCTCTTTTAGCTCACCATTTAGGAAAGCTGTTCGGATATCTATTTGCCAGATTTCATAATCTAAATGTACTGCTGTAGCAAGCATAATTCGAATGGACTTGAGCATTGTCATAGGAGAAAATATCTCGTCATAGTCAATACCATAATGCTGACGATACCCTTGGCAACCAGATGGGCTTTATAGGTCTCCACCTACCCATCTATGCCCCTTTTCCTGTTGAAGATCCACTTGTACCCAATGGGTTTTATCCCTTAAGGTGGATCAACCAATGTCCATACATTGTTGATTTCCATGGACTCCATTTTGGATTTCATAGTTCCTAGCCATGACTCAGAATTAGACCTTGACATTGCATCCATATAGGTGATCGGATCCTCGTTGTTCTCATCGAGCTCAATAGGATCACCATCCCGAACCAAGAAACTATAGTATTTATCAAGTTATGTGGTACTCTACCAGATCTCCTTAATGGTTGCACTATGGGCTCTAGATCTGATCAAATCAAATCCAGTTCTATAGTGGCCTTAGAGTGAGAAGGTTTTTCTATTTGTTGAACATTTTCAAGTTTAATCTCAGCAACTTGAGTGCCTTCAACAAGGTACTCCCTTTCTAAAAAGGTTACCCTAAGACTGATGAACAACTTTTGATCCTCAGATAGATAGAAATAATATCCTTTGGATTCTTTGGGATATCTAACAAAAAGATATCTATCAGACTTAGGCCCTAGCTTTTCCATCTCTAAATGTCTGACATAAGTCGGACATCCCCAAACATGAAGGTGAGAGAGAGTTGGCTTATGTCCAGTTCATATCTCATATGGTGTCTTATCAACGGACTTACTTGGAACCCTATTCAGAAGGTAACATGTTGACTCAAGAGCATATCCCTAAAAGGATTTAGGTAGACTAGCAAATGAAAGAAAAGTGCCCTAAAAGCTAATCTTTGTAAGGATATTGTTATAATCTTCCAACTCTTGTATGACATTATTATAATAAAGGCATTTTATTTTATCACACTGCTATGTCTTATTTAACGATTATGATAAATCTCATAGGTTAGGGCAATGGAATTAGGGTTATGATGGAAATCATAACAAGTAAGACCTAAGTTCCTATAAATCCTAATCTAAAATGTTCCTAGTCGATGGACCATCAGTTCGGGGATCGATGAGTTTGGAAAGACTAGCTTATCCTATATATGCTCGATGGAGAGAGGGTGGTTGGTCTCACAACCACTTGTGTAGAGATACTAATATAAGGATAAGGGTGCTCATTAGGGTATGAGTTCACTGAACTGATTCAATAAGAGAATATCAAATGGAAGTCTTACTTACTTGTCAAGGGAGTGTTCTCTTAGTGGAATTTATGCATGTGATCCTTAGACCTGAGACTACCATATTATCTTGTGCACATGAATCCATATTTTGGTGCATACTCATTCATGGTAATTAAGTCATGTACAAGATATTTCTGGATAGGTGGATCGTGTATAAAGATAATGAGTAGGTCAATAAGGAATTGATTGCTTCAAGTAAAGGGGAGTTGTTATCCCGTGTGATCTTTTCGAATGATGACTCAGGAAGTCTTTGATCGAAGTAGGATGAGATTAGATAGGATTTCTAATCTATCATCAGTTGAGTCTTCATTATCGAATTGAGATTCAAAATGATTAAGTGTTAGGGTTTGATATTTATCCATGCCCATCACTTAATCGAGATAAAGGGAGATCGAAAGATTGAATTACATGGTTACTTTTCATTGAAGGATATTTTGGTACTTTTCACCAAAACTTCATCTTCTAGGTAGGCATGATACATTACTAGACGTCAATCATGTCTTGTAGATTTTCATGGATCAATTTGATTGGATTCATGAGTCAATTCGAAAGCTGGTTCGAATTGGCAACTTAGGTTAGCTCAATTTGATCTAATTAGGCCAATCAGGTTTGATTGGATCGAATTAGCTTGAACTTAGAAGAGAAAGAGAGATAATGTCAATGTCATATTTCTCTAGCATTGTCGGTTAGGTCATATAAATGAGTCAAGGATAAACAAGTTAGTCAAAGATAATTACTTTGATCCTTATGATTTTCAATCACTAGAAACTTATGAGTCTTGCATCAAAGGAAAAATGACCAAGTCTCCATTCACTGGGCATAGACACAAGGCAACTAAGTTATTAGGTCTTGTACATACTGATGTATGTGGATCTATGACAACTCAGGCCAGAGGTGGATACTCTTATTTCATCATGTTTATCGATGACTTATATAGGTTTGGTCATGTGTATCTAATGAAATACAAGTCCGAAGCCTTTGATAAATTTAAAGAGTATCAAAGCATGGTTGAAAAATAAACTGGACATAGTATTAAAATTCTTCGTTCTGATCGAGGAAGAGAATACTTGTCTAGTAAGTTTATAAACCATCTTAAGGATAAAGGCATAATCTCTGAATGGACTCCTCCTTATACACCCCAATTAAATGGTGTGGCGGAAAGAAGAAATCGCATCTTGTTAGACATGGTGAGGTCCATGATAAGCTTCACAGATCTTCCTATTTTCTTCTGCGGATATGCTTTGGAAACTGCTAATTATATTTTGAACAGGGTACCATCAAAGTCAGTGACTAGCACTCCATATGAGTTATTGAATGGCAAAAGACCAAATCTTAAATACTTGAAGATTTGGAATTGTTATGCTTATGTCAAGAATAATTTTGGACATAAGTTAAGTGCTAGGGCTGACAAATACAGGTTTGTTGGTTATCCCAAACAAGGTGTTGGATATCTCTTTTATCATACTATAGAACAAAATGTATTTGTCAGTAGACATGCTACATTCTTGGAGCAAGAATTTATCCAAGAAAGAAGTAGTGAAACAACACTTGAATTAAGTGAAGTTCAAAATCAATAACCAATTCCTAAAGAGTCTTTGAATGAAATTCCTCAACCAGAGGTTCTTGTAGATCAGGAACAGCCACAACACACACCTTCTTTATCATCGGGAATGATAATGAGGCCAGTATCATTTAGGATGATGATCCTATGACCTATATAGAAGCTGTCCAAAGTAAAGACTCCAACAAATGGCTAAATGCCATGAAGTCTGAAATGGACTCTATGTATTCCAATCAAGTTTGGACCTTGGTAGATCCACCTGAAGGAATTAACCCAATAGGATGTAAATGAGTCTTCAAGAAAAAGATAGGAGTAGATGGTCAAGTAGAGACCTACAAGGCCAGGCTAGTGGCAAAAGGTTTTAGATAAAAACATGGCACTGACTATGATGAAACTTTTCATCAGTAGCATGCTCAAGTCCATTCAGATATTGCTTGCTATAGCAGCATACCATGATTATGAAATTTGGTAAATGGATGTAAAGACTACTTTCCTTAATGAAAATCTTGAGGAAGAAGTCTATATGACATAGCCAGAGGGTTCTGTCTCAAGTGGGAGACCAAACCAAGTATGCAAGCTGAGGAAGTCCATTTATGGACTAAAACATGCATCGAGGAGTTGGAACATCCACTTTGATGAAACAATCAAGGAGTTTGGTTTTATCAAAAATATGGATGAACTGTGTGTGTATAAGAAGATAAGTGGGAATGCACTTGCTTTCTTGGTCTTGTATGTTGATAACATACTTATTATTGGGAATGATATCTCAATATTGCAATCGGTCAAAACTTGGCTATCATCAAAGTTTTTCATGGAGGATTTGGGAGAGGCATCCTATATGCTAGGTATAAAGATCTATAGAGATAGATCTAAGAGGATACTAGGCTTATCCCAATCCAGGTACATTGACTTGGTGTTAAAGAGATTCAACATGGATGGAAGAAAGAGGGGGTTACTTACCTATGAGTCAAGGCATACATCTCTCTAAGAAAATATCTCCTAAGACATCAGAAGAAAGAGAGAGGATGGCTATGACTCCTTATGCTTTGGCTATAGGATCAATTATGTATACCATGTTATGTATCAAGCCTGATGTTGCTTATGCCTTAGGCATAGTAAGCAGGTTCCAAGCAGATCCAGGAGAGGATCATTGGAAAGCAATAAAAAATATTCTTAAGTACCTGAGAAGGACTAAAGATATTTTTCTTATATATGGAGGATCAGAGTTGAAACTAGAAGGATATACAGATTCTAGTTTTCAATTAGATCCAGATGATAGCAAATCTATATCAGGGTATGTCTTCACCCTATATGGTGGTGTAGTGAGTTGGAAGAGTACAAAGCAGCCAACCGTAGCTGACTCAATCATTGAGGTAGAATACATAGCTGCAAGTGAAGTCGTGAAGGAAGCTGTTTGGATGAAGAAACTCATCATGGAATTGGATATGGTTCCTGAAATACAACCAGTGCCATTATGTTGTGATAACACTAGAGTTGTTGCACAAGCAAAGGAACCAAGGTCTCATCATAAGTCCAAGCACATCCTAAGACATTTCCATCTCGTTCGAGAAATCATCGAAAGACAAGATGTTATCATTGAACGAGTTGATTCAAAGAATAATATAGTAGACCCATTCACTAAAGCACTACCTCAGCAGCAGTTTGATCACCACTTAGATTGTATGGGTGTAAAATACAAGGGCGATTGGCTTTATTATAAGTGGGAGATTGAAAGAAAAGTACCCTAAAAGCCAATCTTTGTAAGGGTATTTTTATAATCTTCCAACTCTTGTATGACATTATTATAATAAAGGCATTTTATTTCATCATACTGATGTGTCTTATTTAATGATTATGATGAACCCCATAGGTTAGGGTAATGGAATTAGGGTTATGATGGAAATCATAACAAATGAGACCTAAGTTCCTATAAACCCTAATCTAAAACGTTCCTAGTCGATGGACCATCGATTTCGAGGATGATGAATCCGGAAAGACTAGCTTATCCTATGTATGCTCGATAGAGAGAGGGTAATTGGTCTCACAATCACTTATATAGAGACACTAATATAAGGATAAGGGTTCTCATTAGGGTATGAGTTCATTGAACTGATCCGATTAGAGAACATCAAATGGAAGTGTTACTTATCAAGGAAATGTTCTCTTAGTGGGAGTTGTGCATGTGATCCTTAGACCTGAGACTACCATAATATCTTGTGCACATGAACTCATATTTTGGTGCATACTCATTCATGGCAATTAAGTCATATACGAGGTGTTTCTAGATATGGTGGATCGTATATAAAGATAATGAGTAGGTTAACAAGGAATCGATCACTTCTAGTGAAGGGGAGTTGTTATCCCATGTGATCTTTTCGAATGATGACTCCAGAAGTCTTTGATCAAAGCAGGATGAGATTAGATAGGATTTCTAATCTATCATCAGCCGAGTCTTCATTATTGAATTAAAATTCAAAATGATTAAGTGTTAGGGTTTGACATTTATCCATGCCCATCACTTAATCGGGATAAAGGGAGATCGAAGGATTGAATTGCACGGTAACTTTTGCTAAAGGATATTTTGGTACTTTTTATCAAATTTCTCATCTTCTAGGTAGGCATGACACATTGCTAGACGTCAATCATGTCTTGTTGGTTTTTATGGATCAATTTGATTAGATTCATGATTTAATTAGAAAGCTGGTTCGAATTGGCAACTTAGGTCAACTCAATTTAACCTAATTGGTCAATCGGGTTTTATAGGATCGAATCGGCTTGAACCTAGACCTACTGCTGGCTAGATGTGGAACCCAAAGGATCACACACATTAGGGAGTTATCCTAGGAAGTTAATTGACATTTTATTAGGGTCATGGGATCCTAATTGGTTAGCTAGATTATACACTAGCATGTGTAGGCTAACCTAATTCCTAACCAAATTGAATTGGGTCTAAAGGTTGCTTAATGGACTAGCCAATTTGAGGGAATCCTAGATTGGGTTGAGTCCAAGGAGGGGCAGCATTTATCTAGATTGATCTAGATTTTATCAGCCTTTAACTAATTATTTAAAGAGTCCTAAAGTGAGAGGACTCTTGGCACCAATTTGTTTTGTGTGCAAGTTTATAATGGGCGTAGAAAGGACCTAAAGTCCTTCTGCTTTGGGGAATCAATTACAGATGAAGCAAAGCATCCTTATCCTCATCTCCATGCCAAATTGAATGGCGTATGACCGGTCAAAAGAGAAGGAGTTTCAGTTAGATGGTGGTTGGCACAAATGAAGAGTTGCGACTCTTCATTTGGCGCAAAAACATAAGCAAAGTCCTTCTGCTTTAAGGAGTTACAAATCACCAGTATTTTCCTATGAAAAGCCATGTCTCTTGGCCCTCTTAAAACTGGTATTTGACATGTGTCAAAAGGAGAAGTCGGATGAAAAAAATTAAGGGACTTATATATGGCTTTTGGCGCATGAAAAATAAGTTGACCTTTCATTTATAAGACTCCTTCTATATGAAGAGTCTTATTTGATATTTTGAAAGGCTTATCAAAGGTTGATGAGAAGGCTTATCTGGTGCCTACCCCTCTCCTATAAATAGCCTTCAGTGTTTAGGCCGAATGGCATCATAAAAACACTTATTTCTTACATTCTTACATTATCCTTGTCTCCTCTCCCTCTTGTTAGAATTTAGGTCTTGTCTTAAGACAAGTTCTCCATTTTAAGACAAGAGTGTAGGAAGAGATTTAGGAAGTAAAAAGGAGAGTGAAGAAAAGTTTTGGAGAATGTTCAGAGTGCTCTATAGGAGGGCAAAGGTCTGAGCAAGAAAGGAGGGGCTTCCAAAGGAAGAAAGACCTTCAAAAGAGTCTCAGTGGCTTAAGCAACCTACTTAGGAGTGGTTCCTAGGCTCGACTCCTATGTGGATCACCGTTGGAGGGCAAGCACTTGTGTTCCTAGTGAAAAGAAGAAGGAATTAGCATTCCAGGTGATGTGATAGGATCGTTGACATGGAAGAACCGGCAAGTGCCACGTCAAGAAAAGATGCCACATCGATTCTCTAGCCCGGATCCCACTACCGAGCTGAGCTGAGCTCCCTCAGAACAATAAGCTGAGCTCAGTCCTCCGCCAAGTCGTGTCCGCAAGCTCGGGATGCCTAGGTCAGAGCTGTCTTCTACCCTCCAGAGCGAGACCCTCGGAGGCTAGTGCCCTGCGGTCGAGGTCAAGCCAAGTGCTCGCCCACCGATGTAGAGCCTCTCTGAGCACGTGCCCTCTGGACTGGGTCCGCCTTCCGTCCTCCAGAGCGAGACCCTCGGAGGCTAGTGCCTTGCGGTCAAGGTCGAGCTAAGAACTCACCCATCGATGTGGAGCCTCTCCGAGCACGCGCCCTCTGGACCCGGTCCGCCTTCCGCCCTCCAGAGCAAGACCCTCGAGGCTAGTGCCCTGCAATCGAGGTCGAGCCAAGAGCTCGCCAGCCGATGTGGAGCCTCTTCGAGCGCGTGCCCTCTAGACTGGGTTCGCCTTCCGCCCTACAAAGCGAGACCCTCGGAGGCTAGTGCCCTGCAGTCGAGGTCGAGCCAAGAACTAACCCGCTGATGTGGAGCCTATCCGAGCACACGCCCTCTGGACCGGGTCTGCCTTCCGCCCTCCAGAGCGAGACCCTCGGAGGCTAGTGCCCTACGATCGAGGTCGAGCCAAGAACTAACCCGCCGATGTGGAGCCTCTCTGAGCGCACGCCCTCTGGACCGGGTCCGCCTTCTGCCCTCCAGAGAGAGACCCTCAGAGGCTAGTGCCCTGCGGTCAAGGTCGAGCAAGAACTCACTCACCGATGTGGAGCCTCTCCGAGCGCGCGCTCTCTGGATCGGGTATGCCTTCCACCCTCCAGAGCGAGACCCTTGGAGGCTAGTGCCCTGTGGTCGAGGTCGAGCCAAGAGCTCACTCACCGATGTGGAACCTCTCCGAGCACGTGCCCTCTGGACCGGGTCTGCCTTTTGCCCTCCGGAGTGAGACCCTCGGAGGTTAGTGCCCTGCGGTCGAGGTCGAGCACAGCGCTCACCCGCCGATATGGAGCCTCTCCGAACGCGTGCCCTCTAGACCGAGCCAGCACTCTGCCCTCCTCCACCAAGTCACCCCCGCGAGCTCAGACCGTCTAGGTCGGAGCGAGTCCTGCCGTCCCAGCTCTGCCCCAGCCCGGACGAGGTCCTCACCAGCCTAGAACACCGACAAGTTTCCCGAGGACTGCACTAAATCGCCTTCCAGGCCGTACTGACCACCTGCGACCACCAGTTATACTAGAAAGGCAAGCAGCATGATTGATCGAGATGCCACACTCCTTACCAACCACTTAAATCGCCCAAGAGAAGAAGCCAACCGAAAAATCTGAATCCTGCGGGCGGCGGCCCGCCAATCAAGGCATTTACAAGTTTTCCCGAATGAGACAACCCAGAGGAATGCCGGAGCACTTGACAACTCTCCTTATCATGAATCAGGAAAGACTCCTCGAGACACCGCCATATGCACCTGACAGCCCGGCGGGGATCCCGAAACAAGAGCCCAACGATAATCTAGTTTGCAACAAACTCGGAGGTAACACAACAACTCCAAGACACTAGCAAAAACACAAGCCAGAGAGAAAAAAATAGAAATAAAAAAAGGAGTGCAACCCCCACTAGCAAGAGGGGCATGGCACCACCACCACCACGAGCACAAGCACAAGCCCAACCAAGAGGGCGAAGTGCCACTACCACCAAAATCATAGCTGAAGGAAAATGAGGGATACAAGGAGAGGCGGAGGAACAGGGCACCCCTCTGTCCCCGCTATCACTCTCCCCCTGCAATGTTTTCACCTTCATTCACATTTTCCACTCCTAGTGTGGAGTCCATCAAGAGGGGCCCGACCAGGAGGATCTGTTCCCCTGGATCATCACAGACTTAATCATCGAAGTGCCCCCATCGGAAACCCCGGCCAGGGTGTCTAACCCCTGTCTTGCAGGTCCGGGAGCAGAGGACCGCCGGGCAGCGAGGCGTCCGCACCCAGCGCGGAGGTCTGGGAGCCCAGGATGGCCGGGCGACAGGGGGAGCGCATCCTCCGACGCCGACGGTAGCTATGGGGCACGACGGTCTTGGTGGCAACAGATTGGCACGCTAGGTAGGGGGCAGGACGGGCATAACTAAGTCCTCCACCTCCCCACAGGTCAACATACCACGGAAGAACAGTGACGACACAAGCTAGAAAGGTCAACAGATTGACGATCTTCTCTAAGCCTCTCTAGGATGTCACCCCCTCCATCCCCTTCGATAGGGAATCCGCTGACGAAACCATCAGGTGCATAGCGAGAGTGCGCCTGGAGAAGCATGAGCACAAGATGGTGGGATTCTTCCACCGGTTCATTAGCACGCAAGGCTCAGCCGGCGAGCCACCAGATGGACTACAATGCCCACCACTGGTGAAGCCCTTCACCGGTCGCGGCGAGGCAAAGTATCATCGCTTCCACCGTGATCATGGCCATGGCATTGAAAAATGTCGCAACCATGAGCAGGAGACCGAGAAGCTCGTCAAGGAGGCTCTCCTCCAAAGGTTTGCAGGGGGGCAGACCCCAAGTGCTCGCCACTCTCCCGTCAGCTTCAACCACCGACAGTACCCCACCATGAAATCGGTGGGCATGATTGCCTGTAGAATTGCGTGTGCATCTAAGGAGACTCAGGGGGCAGGGGGCCCCGAGAGTCATCCCCCCGCCAAGAGGGGAGAAGAAAGTGAAAGAGAAAGACAAACGAAGATGCCACGGTCGTCGGGACGACGATCGTGAATCACCGAGGGAAGGCCCCTACGAGGCGACCGAAGCCCCATCACGAGGGGTCCATTATCTCGAAGAACTCGACGGCGTCAGGCTCCCTCGAGCGAGGAGGGCCTGCAGCCTACAAAGACACCCCCAATAAGGTAAGTTCCCTTACCTATAATCATAATAACAATTTTTTTCTTGCATGGGTATCCGCACGTCTTGCAGGAAAGAATCGACGGTGCCCCCGAGCCTAGCTCCAGGGCATCGAGAATCTTCAAGCCACGTAGCTCCCAATTCCAAGCATTCCCGAGCCCAGCTCCAGGATGTCAAAGAATCTTCGAGCCACGTAGCTCCCAAATTCCAGGCATCCCTTAGCCCAGCTCCAAGATGTCAAAGAATCTTCGAGCCACGTAGCTCCTAATTCCAAGCATCCCCGAGCCCAGCTCTAAAACATCAAAGAATCTTCGAGCCATGTAGCTCCCAAATTCCAGGCATCCTCGAGCCCAGCTCCAGGACGTCAAAGAATCTTCGAGCCATGTAGCTCCCAAATTTCAAGCATCCCCGAGCCCAGCTCCAGGACGTCAGAAGATCTCCGAGCCACGTAGCTCTCAATTCCAGGCATCCCCGAGCCCAGCTCCAGGACATCAAAGAATCTTCGAGCCACGTAGCTTCCAAATTTCAAGCATTCCCAAGCTTAGCTCCGGGATGTCAAAGAATCTTCGAGCCACGTAGCTCCCAAACTCAAGCATCCCCAAGCCCAGCTCCAGGACACCAACTCAAAATCGGAGCTCAGATCTCCAGCCATGAAAACTTTGAGCCAAGCCGCTCTCCATCTCAAACGTCTCTGAGCCTAGCTTCGAGACGCCAAGAGATCATGGGGCCACGTAGCTCCCATCAATGCCTCGAGCCTAGCTCCAAGGCACCAAAGACCTGAGCCAAGATCTCAGGCAACCCCTGGGCCCGAGCCTAGCTGCATGTCTAGGAAGGCCTCGAGCCTATTTCCAAGGCAATTAAGATTGGTAACCCCCTTCTCTGATCTCCCCACTCGAAAAAAAGATGAGAGGGGAAGGAAAGAAAGAGAACAAAGGGGGGAGCCCGGCAACCCCCTTCTATGATCTCCCTACTCAAAAAGAAGACGAGAGTGGAAGGAAAGAAAGAGAACAAAATGGGGGCACAACCAGCATCCTCTTCTCTAATCTCCCCACTCTAAAAAAAAAAAGAGAGAAAGGAAAAAGAAAGAAAGAAGAGAGAGGAAGGAAAAAAAGAGGGAACAAGAGGAAAATACAGCATCATTGAAGCTAGCACTTTCCCCACTCAAAACCGGAGCTCAGATCTCCGGCCAAGAGAACTTCGGGCCAAGTAGCTCTCAGTCACCAATATCCCTGAGCCCAGCTCTAGGACGCCTTCTCAAGACTGGAGCTCAGATCTTCGGCCAAGAGAACTTCGAGCCAAGCAGCTCTCAGTCACCAACATCCCTGAGCCTAGCTCCAGGATGCCCTCTCAAGACCGAAGCTCAGATCTCCGGCCAAGAGAACTTCGAGCCAAGCAGCTCTCAATCACCAACATCCCCGAGCCCAGCTCCAGGATGCCTTCTCAAGACCAGAGCTCAGATCTCCAGCTAAGAGAACTTCGAGCCAAGCAGCTCTAAGTCACCAACATCCCTGAGCCCAGCTCCAGGATGCCTTCTCAAGATCGGAGCTCAGATCTCTGCCAAGACAACTTCGAGCCACGCAGCTCTCAGTCATCAACGTCCCCGAGCCCAGCTCCATGACGCCTTCTCGAGACCGGAGCTCAGATCTCCGACCAAGAGAACTTTGAGCCAAGTAGCTCTCGGTCACCAACATCCCCGAGCCATATGGCTCTCAGTCAACAACACCTTCGAGCCCAGCAGCTCTCAAGTGTCATAACTTGGCCCCAAGCAAGGTGCAGCCCTTCTCTCTGATCTCCCCCCCGCCAAAAAAAAAAAAGGAAAAGAGAGAGGAAAGGAAGAAAAGAGAAGGGAGTGAAAGAAAATAGATGGCAAAGAAAATTAAGTTTCATTAACTGAACACAAATTACAAGTATTTTCTGGGCCCCCGACATGCCGGGTGACCCTAACTGAATACAAGAAACAAAAGTACCAAATAAAGCAAGGAAGAAAAGGGTCACTCCATGCCGGCCGGTTTCTCTGCTGGATCCTGAGGCTGAGAAGTCTCCAGCTGAGCTACCCTAACTCCTGGAGGATCACCCTCAGCTGGTGTCGAGGGCTCTGGGCCCACAGCTCCTGCGGCGACCTCCTCGTCAGCCCCCGCCTCTGAGGCCGAAAGATACCTGAGGTAGCCACGCTCCTTGTCAGGAATGAGCGCCTTAACCCAGCTGTGCAGGTACATGAAACCTTATAGAAGGAGTCTGACGCCATCTATTGGATTTCAGCGACGAACTCCTCCGAAGTCTTGAAGTTGGCGACGGCGTTCTCAGCAACCTTCATGGCCTCAGTGGCCACCCTCTTCGACTCGACGGCCTCCGACCTGGCTGCCTCCGTTGAGTTGGCTGCCATCTCTGCCGCCTTCTCAGCAGTGGCAAGTTTCTCCTTCACAGCTGCCAGCTCTGCCTGGGCAGCTCGGACGATCTCCTTATGCCGATCAGCCTCGGCACTGTACCAGTTTAGTTTTTTCTCGATGACGGAGAGGTCATCGATCGCCTTCTTCGAGCGGCTCCACTCTAGGTCGCGAGCCGTCAGGAGTCCTTTCGCTCATCCCTCAGCATCGGCGAGCTCTTTCTCAAGGTCCTTGACCTTCGACTCAAGGACACCGTTTGCCCTGACCTTCTCCTTCAGGTCGACCTTTAAAGACTCGATCTCGATGGCCTACTGCCACTCGAGATGCTCCCAGCTCTGGTAGCGGCCCTTGATGTAGAGGGCCTTGGCACCGATCTGCACCATAAAAAGAGGTCAGCAAAAAAAAAAAGAGAGAAAAGAAAGAAGAAGAAAGAAAAGAAAGGGGGGGATAGCTCACCGAGTAAGCTGGGGAATGATGTTGCTGATAACGTCGGCTAGCCGCATCCCGGCCATCTCTTGCTGGTCGCATAGCTGGATTGAGAAATCCATCATACGCTCGGCCAATTCGGGGCTTCGGAGAAAAGAGCTCTCCGACCCCATCCTAGAGGGGAGGCGGCGTCGTGCCTCCTCCCTCCTACCATCTCCGGGGGCGGACGACCTCGCCCAGCTGACTGAAAAACCCTGGGGGGCAGACTGAGAAGCTGGCGCTGGTGCAGGCAGCACCTCTGTTGTGGCCCTGGGCACAGCCCAGATCTCCTCACCCCTGATGTCGACGATGGGCGGACTCGGAGGATGGCAGGGTGCAGCAGGAGCAGCCACGGCCCTCGCCCGGATGACTACCTCAGGCTCTGCAGTGAGGGCCTGCTAGGCTAGCCTTGGTGCTGCAGAAGCTGCCCTCTCCACCGGCACAGGGGCAGCGCGGGACACCTCTGAACTCGGACCCGTTGGAGCTACTGAGCTCAAACCGATCACCATCGTGGGGGCGGCCGCAGGGGCGCTCTCACTCCATGCCTGCCTCGACGAAGGCTCCCCAGCCAGCCCGGTCGGCGGCCTCTTCTTGGTGATTGCCAAGAGGTCATTCTCGGAGAAGATCATTCTTGCATGCATACCACACAACAGTTAGAATTTGTAGGGAGCAGTGCAAGAAGTGCAAGAAGTACAAGAAAAAAGGAAATAAAAAGTTCAGGTCGAATTCACCCAACCCATTCGTTGGGTTGACCTTGGGGTCGGCAAGGTTCTGCTCAGACAACAGGACCTCCAGAGGAGGAATCTGGGCGGTGCGGGCTCGTAATCATCCCGGTCAACCGCATCGACCACAGAATTTTGGTTGGGAGACTTGTCCGGATCGCTCCAGACACAGTCGACCCCCTCGACCTCAATAAAGAAAAACTTGCTCTTCCATCCCCTGATGGAAGAGGGAAGTTCGAACTTGATGCCTTTCGGACAGGAGGACAAGGACCACCACCCATCCTCAGTTGGGTGGTGCTTCAAGGCAAAGAAAGCCCTGAATAAGGAAAAGCGGGCAACGAATCCATGGAGGTGACAAAGTACAATGAAGAAAAAAATAACCATAATGGCATTTGGCACTAGCTATGCGGGGACCAGACGATAATTGTCCAGGACAGACAGGAAGAAAGGATGGAAGGGAAATCGGAGACCCTGATGCGGAACTAATATGCATGCAATTTTTTTTGTATGTTTTACATGTTGAGTTAGGTGATTAATTCCAAAATTTCAGGTCAAAATTATTTATAGGAATTTTGTATGAATTTTGAAGATCAGCATGCAGATTAGGACCAAGAAAAGTAGCAAAGAAGGACCGCCGGGGCTGAGAAGCCTCGGTTAGGGCAAGTTCTCCTACAATAAAACTACTGGAGGTAGAGGGGTGTACCTGACAACGTCTGTGAAGATCGCAGCGAAGGGGTCTCTCGTTCCTCGACGGATGCGGCCTGGAAAACCGAGCCAAAGACCCGCGGATACCCGGCTTTCTGCTCGGTGATCCGATTGAGGCTTGGTTGGAGTCGTTGGATTCGTAGGAACTCAGGGACCTGCAAACGACCTGTCAGGGGTTAGAAAGCTCACAAAGGAACAAGAAAACAAAGTAAAAACAGCAAGGGAAGGCTTCTTTTGGAGTGGGCGTCCAGGGATCTGGAGGGTTTGTTGGCAGCAGGAAGATGATTGCAATCACCGGGAAGAAGAACTCTCACAAACCCCTTTATGCACACAGCAGGGTATCACACCACTCAATAGAAGAACTCAAGGTTTTCATTCATCAAAAATTCTCCTCATACAAGAGGCTAGGGTCCCTTAAATAGACCCTTAACCTTGGGCTCCAAGTAAGGGTACATAAGTCTTTACATAAGAATCCTTTTCCCTCTCAAACCCTAGCTAGAAAATAAGGAAATATTAGGTAGAAAAATCCCTAAAATTTTTCTTGACTTGGTCAAGACTCCAAGGACGCCTAGGGGGGCGTGTTGGGCTTCTAGGAGCAGCAAAAGGCCGGCCCAAAGGGGCCCGGGTGCATGGGTTTGGGCCTCTGGAAGCTGGGGTGGCCTGGTAGCCAGGTAGCAGGAATATTCCCTGGTATCTTGCTTCTTAGGGGCTTGGGCTTGGCACCTGGGCTTGATTTCATTGGGCTAGGATGCAGATGGACCTCTGGAATCATGGATGCCCTTATTTATGAATATACTTTGGCATCTGGAAGGGAATCTGGGCATCTGGAGGGCATCTGCAAGGAATCAGGGTTTCTGATTTTTCTCCTGGGGTCTTCAAATCTTCAAGCTGGGTTGGACTTGGGCTAAACTTCCATGTCTTCAATCTGGTTGGACTTGGTCTTCACTTGTATAATATAGTCTTGAGTCTTCAGTATGCTTGGACAGGACTCAAAAAAATAAAATTAGCTCAACATGAGCTAACTAGCATTGGACTGAACTAGCTCAACATGAGCTGACTAGTACAGAACTGAAATAACAACTAAAATGGACTCAGATGATCTAAGCCCTTATTACAGATAGATTCATAAATTATTGATCAATTTACAGAGGGTTGAAAAAGCCTCTGTCTTATTCTGGTGCCTCAGGTGTCCCCACCAATTCTCCCGGGGTGGGAGGAACTCGACCCTGTCGAGTGAAGGTTAGACTGGCTCACATATCTCTCGAGAAGGTCTGGGTTGAGGAGTTGCAAGTCCTCTCGAGAAATCCACGAATCGTCCGACTCTGGCCAGCCTTGCCATCGGACCAGGAAGCATTGATAGTCATGGCCCTGGGTCGTGATGGCTTGATTGTCCAGGATACGCTCGATCCGTTCTCCTCTCTCAGGCCAAATTTGTTTGTGGACACTCTAGGTTAGGGTCACTCACAATGAAAAGGAATAGGTCCAAAGGCCTCACTAGGTAGCGCTGCCGGTTCCCTATACTCAACCAGGTCTGTAATATTGAAGGTAGAACTAATGCCCAAATCCGAAGGCAAGTCTAACACCTAGGCATTTGATCCAACCTTCTCTATCACTTTAAAAGGTCCGGCTCTGCGAGCATGAAGCTTCTTTTAGGCCTAAGCCTAACCAAGATAAAATCCACTACATCAAATTCTTTGACCCTTCTTCGGGAATTAGCCAGTTGTTTTAAGATTAGTGCAGGTGGTGAACATGCTAGGCACATGCAGACAAATGATGCAAAGGACTCATACTGATACCTAACAGACTCGACTATGCATTCCTATCGAAGGAAATTTTATTGAACTCTTTGGATCTAAACCTAATAGATTATAGGTTCTCTAGGTTTGATCCTAGCTTGACATGCACATGAAAATTTACAGTGAACTCCTAGCAAATTCCAAAGAGTATGCCAGAAGTAAGATGCAAACCTAACATGCGTGATGAATGCATGCAGTATGCTAATCTCAGCTAAATGCAATCTAATGATCCTAGAAATGCTGGAGGTGTCAGGAAAGGGCAGAAAATAGGAAGTGGGTTCAGAATTAGTTTGGTAAGGTAGAGAAAAAGGTTCATGGTTAGTTGGATAAAGTAGGATAAAAGATGGGGTGTCAGGAACTAATCCTATACTAATGAGGTTAACCTTATGAGGTTGAGCTATATCTACAGGATTTGCATAATGGAAGGATGGGTCACTAATTTCGGGGAAGAGGTCCTTAATGGGAACTATAGGAGGGGACTCATCTTGAAGGTATTGATTCAAAGAGATCAGGTCCTTAATAAATTCTTCTGGTTCTTGTATTTTAGGACTAGACTCTATAATTTGGCTCTCCTCTATGGTTTTCTCAGGTAAGGCTCTAGTAGCAGTACCTAGGTTCTCTTCCTCTATTTGTTCTTCCATTATAGCTTTAGGTTGGATATGGTCAAGGTCAACTAGCTCTGGGTTGGTTTCTACCTGGGCATCTACTGGGTCAGCTAATTCTAGGTCTACTAAAGGTGTCTCCTCTTCTCCCTCATACTCATCCACTAGGCTCACATCAGCTTCATACACTTTCGCGTTAATGTAAGCCTTGTGAATCTCAGGAATGGTTGGAGAAGGTCGGCTAGCAAGAAATTGGTTAGGTTCTGGTCTCTGATTATGGGTACTACTCCTAGTAGGTTCAGGTTGTATAAGGGGTAGTGGCTCACTACTGGGTTCATATTTAGGGATACTAATCCTATGGGGTTCAAGTTGACTAGGGGAAGCATGACTAGTACTAGGTTGATACTTAGGGGTTATGGGTTCTCTAGGCTCACAGGACAAGGGTGCAGATCTATGGGTCATGGGATTATAGGATCTGGGGTCATATGATTTTGGGTCAGCTTTATGATCAGGTTCTAAGGATGGATCAAGGTATGGGGTCCTCCTAAGGTTGGGCTCTCTATATGGGTCAGGATATTGGGTCCTCCTAGGATTGGACTCCCTATATGGGTCAGAATACTGGGTTCTCCTAGGGTTGGACTCCCTATATAGGTCAGAATATTGGGTCCTCCTAGGGTTGGACTCCCTATATGGGTCAGAATATTGGGTGTTGGGTCTACTAGGCTCATAGGGTGTTGGTGCATAGGATCTATGATCATGGGATCTAGAGTCATAGGATCTGGAGTCATAAGATCTATAGGTTGTAGGTATACTAGGCTTGTAGGGAGAGGGTAAATAGGATCTATCTTCCTGGTCTATAAAATCCTGATTGAGTCTTTTAGGACTAACCTTAGGGATTGGGTCATGACGATAGGTTCTCCTAGGTTCAGCCTCAAGGTATGGATCAGGGTTTGGGGTCCTCCTAGGTTGAGGATTGTAGTACGGGTCAGGATAAGGGGCTCTCCTAGGTTCGACCTCATGGTATAGATCAGGGTTTGGGGTCCTCCTAGGTTGAGGGGAGTCAGGATCTGGCTCAGACTGTGACCCATGGGTTTTTCTTGGGGTCCCTACCCGGACTTTTAACTGATCAAACCTATTGGCATGATGGTCAATTCTATCATTGGTTTGAATACGAGACTGAGTTAACTGGGTCATCTGGATAGTTATCTGGGCAATTTGATCAGCTAGGGCTTTTATTTGGGCTTGTAAATTTTCCATGGGTTCAGACATTTATGAAGGAGGTGGGTGATATGAAACTCCTGATCTAGTGCTCATGCAAGACTCGATCAGACCGACTATAGCTGACTAGACCTAAAGTCCAAACTAGATGCTCAATCAGGGTGGCAAACTAGCCTATAGTAACCCTGTACTCAGCCAGGCAGGTGTAAGGGGAGTGTTAGGTCCCTGATTGCCAATCCTAGACACCAATCAGAGATTGGCCAGGTAGGCGGACCAGCACACAAGCCCTTCGGGATTGAATCCCTAAACCACCATTCTAGACACTAAGCACAAGGCACACACAGGTTAACTTGACACAGTGATCTAACACTAGCCCGGACCCGACCAGTTGGTGTCCCTAGCCCACTAGGGCAAATTAAGTCTAATTAATTTTAGGTTAAGGCTTGGGACTGAATGCAAGGGATGTGGTTTTGGGCTAAGGAGAGGTGATCAAATCCTCCCCCCATCTGATATAGCAAGAGTGCCCTTAAAAGTAAATTATGCAATGATGGCAGGCAGATGAGGATGCAAATTAGGGTTTAGGTATTTTTTTTTTGGTATTTTTGGAAAATATGTATATTTTTTTTTTTGGTATTTTTTAAATAGAAGAAAACTTGCAAATCATGGCCTAATATACTGGAAATATACTAAAATTAAGAAATATGCAAAAACTCCTAAACAAAACCCTAAAACTTCCAAACTTGTCTTGCTAAAAAAAATAGAGCCGAAAATCTGCAGGCCCTATTTTGGCTCGCAGAAAATTCACAGGCCATAATAAAATATGAAAAAGATTTTAAAATTACTGTGAATTATGATAAATCCAGGAAAATAAATTTCAGAATTTTTGGAGTTTTTAACAGGGAGAAATAATTAAAATGATAGAGTATATACGGACTGAAAAATTGCAGAAAACAAGCCCTAATCTAAGCTCTGATACCAAATGATGCAGAACTAATATGCATGCAAGTTTTTTTGTATGTTTTA
Source organism: Areca catechu (assembly GCA_021397845.1). Classification (NCBI taxonomy): domain Eukaryota; kingdom Viridiplantae; phylum Streptophyta; class Magnoliopsida; order Arecales; family Arecaceae; genus Areca; species Areca catechu. The sequence continues at coordinate 139,807,493 of CM038053.1, read as the reverse complement.
CATGTTGAGTTAGGTGATTAATTCCAAAATTTCAGGTCAAAATTATTTGTAGGGAATTTTGTATGAATTTTTGAAGATCAGCATGCAGATTAGGACCAAGAAAAGTAGCAAAGAAGGACCGCCGGGGCTGAGAAGCCTCGGTTAGGGCAAGTTCTCCTACAATAAAACTACTGGAGGTAGAGGGGTGTACCTGACGACGTCTGTGAAGATCGCAGCGAAGGGGTCTCTCGTTCCTCGATGGATGCGGCCTGGAAAACCGAGCCAAAGACCCGCGGATACCCGGCTTTCTGCTCGGTGATCCGATTGAGGCTTGGCTGGAGTCGTTGGATTCGTAGGAACTCAGGGACCTGCAAATGACCTGTCAGGGGTTAGAAAGCTCACAAAGGAACAAGAAAACAAAGTAAAAACAGCAAGGGAAGGCTTCTTTTGGAGTGGGCGTCCAGGGATCTGGAGGGTTTGTTGGCAGCAGGAAGATGATTGCAATCACCGGGAAGAAGAACTCTCACAAACCCCTTTATGCACACAGCAGGGTATCACACCACTCAATAGAAGAACTCAAGGTTTTCATTCATCAAAAATTCCCCTCATACAAGAGGCTAGGGTCCCTTAAATAGACCCTTAACCTTGGGCTCCAAGTAAGGGTACATAAGTCTTTACATAAGAATCCTTTTCCCTCTCAAACCCTAGCTAGAAAATAAGGAAATATTAGGTAGAAAAATCCCTAAAATTTTTCTTGACTTGGTCAAGACTCCAAGGGCGCCTAGGGGGGCATGTTGGGCTTCTAGGAGCAGCAAAAGGCCGGCCCAAAGGGGCCCGGGTGCATGGGTTTGGGCCTCTGGAAGCTGGGGTGGCCTGGTAGCCAGGTAGCAGGAATATTCCCTGGTATCTTGCTTCTTAGGGGCTTGGGCTTGGCACCTGGGCTTGATTTCATTGGGCTAGGATGCAGATGGACCTCTGGAATCATGGATGCCCTTATTTATGAATATACTTTGGCATCTGGAAGGGAATCTGGGCATCTGGAGGGCATCTGCAAGGAATCAGGGTTTCTGATTTTTCTCCTGGGGTCTTCAAATCTTCAAGCTGGGTTGGACTTGGGCTAAACTTCCATGTCTTCAATCTGGTTGGACTTGGTCTTCACTTGTATAATATAGTCTTGAGTCTTCAGTATGCTTGGACAGGACTCAAAAAAAATAAAATTAGCTCAACATGAGCTAACTAGCATTGGACTGAACTAGCTCAACATGAGCTGACTAGTACAGAACTGAAATAACAACTAAAATGGACTCAGATGATCTAAGCCCTTATTACAGATAGATTCATAAATTATTGATCAATTTACAGAGGGTTGAAAAAGCCTCTGTCTTATTCTGGTGCCTCAGGTGTCCCCACCAGACCCCCAGAGAAGGTCCCCTCATAAAATGCAAGATGGCCCGAGCCACTATAAGTGACCCGTTCCCCCGGCTGGGGGATCATGAGCCGGACGGAAGCCGGGATGCCATAGACATCCCAGACGGTCCTCAGTTCCCCGGTAGTGATCATCGAGGCGACCCCACCAGGACCTGTGGACCGGATTGACTTAGAGACGGGGATGGAAGGAGAAGGAGGAGACAAAGAAGGGCCAGATCTTGGTTCCCTGATGAGTACCGGACCATGAGGATGCCTCCTACTGAGCTTAAAGCGAGTTACATCTTCCTTTCTGTCAGAGGAAGAAGAAGATGCCGGCCTCCGCTTGGAGGGACTGGCCTCATCCTGATCAGTGGAGGGGCGGAAGCCCGGACCAAAATGGGACATCCTCAAGAACGAGGGGAAGGAAGGACTTCGAGTAGAAGACGGAAGAGAAGACTCAACCTAAAGAAGACTCCAGACCCCGGGAAAGAACCCTATTCTAGTGGGGGAAGGAGGGAGAAGAAGCTGACCTGTTGCCTTAGAAAATTCGGGGCAACTAGAAGGAGGAAGAAGCTTAGGCGCGGCAGAAAGAATAGATGGTTCGGGCAAGGCCCTCCTTTCATTTCAAAATGACCCGAGGGATTCGTACCGATCCAACCCCTTCGCCAACAAATCTACGCCACATGCTTCCCATCAACGAGAGTGGCATCCCGATTGCTCTGAATTCTGTGCCAACATTAACTGCTCCTCGGACGTGGCCACATGGCATCCCCGCATTAGTCCGTAGGGTCGGCCCCTGAAGCGCCAGCAATCATGGCCATCGTCATGCCAGATTTTTGCCTTTCCATGTCAGCACCGCAATTACTCCCTTCGACCCGAGTGTTGTGCACTAACGGGCCTCAGGAGTGGGGGGCAAATGATGTGATAGGATCGCTGACGTTGAGGAACCGACAGGCGCCACGTCAAGAAAAGATGCCACATCGATTCTCCAGCCCGGATCCCACTACCGAGCTAAGCTGAGCTCCCTTAGAACAACAAGCCGAGCTCAGTCCTCTGCCAGGTCGGGCCCGCAAGCTCGAGACACCTAGGTCGGAGCCATCTTCCACCCTCCAGAGTGAGAGCCTTGGAGGCTAGTGCCCTGCGATCGAGGTCGAGCCAAGAGCTCGCCTGTCGATGTGGAGCCTCTCCGAGCATGCACCCTCTGGACCGGATCTGCCTTTCTCCCTCCAGAGCGAGACCCTCGGAGGCTAGTGCCCTGCGGTCGAGGTCGAGCCAAGAACTCACCCATCGATGTGGAGCCTCTCCGAGTGCGCGTGATGTGGGCATCAGGGTTTGACTTGAGCCCTTCAGGGGATCTCCAATTAGGGTTCTACCCATTGAGTCCTATAATAAGGCTTCAAGCCTTTAATTTTGTAATTATCTTTGCTTTGAGCCAAGTCTAAATCTTGTACCTTGACCAATTGGGTCAAGATTAGGTCAACTCGAGTCCTGTAATTTATTTTAATCCAAGTTTGGGTCTGCCTGAACTTCGGGTCCCAACCCAATGAGAGAAAACTTGTCCTTTGGGTCAAGCCCATTTTAGTGGACCAAGCTTTGACTTGACACTATCACTTCATCAGCTACATGGTGCCACTTCAATGCCACCTGTGCACCCAAGAATAGAAGCAAGGAGGCGCCCCATAAGCATTCCACACGCCTCCATTATCCCCTCCCCATATCATGCCATGAGCCATCATATTTGGGTTGTTGAAGATTCAAGCCACAAATCAAGCCCTCCAATCAAGTCCTCTTCCTAAAATACTCATGCAAGAAAGGAAGACCAAGGAGCACACTCCCCATGCCAAGCCATCAAATGTGCAACGCCCAATCTTCTTCTCCCTTGGTCGGCCAAGGATCAAGCCTAGAAGAAATTTTGGAGGACACATTCCACCAAGCTTGCCTCCATCCAGGCTTCTTTCCAAAACTATGCACACAAGGAAGGAAGGCCAAGCATCAAGCCCCCTCTTCAAGCCAAGCATCAAGGGATACCCAATCTTCTTCTCCCTTGGTCGGCCACAAATCACTCCATCTAGGTATGGAAGAAGACTCCAAAGGGGACACATCCCTCCAAGCTTGCCCTACTTCAAGTTTTCTACCAAAACTGAGCAAGCAAATAAGGAAGTCAAAAAGACAAACTCCCCTCCCCAAGCCTTGTATCTTGCCATGCCATTATTCTCCCCTCTTGGGTGCCACTTTTATTTGGATTGTATTTTGGGTTCAAAATTTGAATGGTTTTTTCATTTGAAATTTGAATGTACTCTAGGGTGTCTATAAAAGGGGACCCAATCTCTCCTTGTAGAATTATTGATGATTAATGAAAGAAAGCTTATGTGTTCCATCCTCTTCTTCAATCCTTGTCTCTTAGGCTAGGTTGAGTGAGAGCTTCCTTCGTCCTCCGGGACGTCGCGTGGTGATAGGCCACATTCCTTCGCCTGAGGGCGTTGCGTGGTGAGAGGCCACATTCCTTCGCCTGAGGGCGTCGCGTGGTGAGAGGCCACATTCCTTCATCCTCCGGGACATCGCGTGGTGAGAGGCCACATTCCTTCGTCCTCCGGGACATCGCGTGGTGAGAGGCCACATTCCTTCGTCCTCCGGGACATCGCGTGGTGCGAGGCCCCAAGTTATCAACTTCGATTTCGGACTCCAGCCGGATTCCGGGCTCGAAGCCCTGTTTCTCTACCCTAACCCTATTTCAACTTCAACACTTCTCATCTCTTCGCTAACCGTTCTTTCTCTTGCTGCCTACAGGTCTTCCTCGGTGTTACAGACATCGGAGATGGGTCATCTTGCCATCACGGCCACATGATCGGGAACCGGCGCATCCACGGGCATGATTGCTTGGACATCTAGGTCGCTTCCGTCGAGTGGAGCGATCTTTGCACCAGGCGCTTCAGAATTTGAAAGGTTTACATCTCCATCTCCTAGGTAGGTATTGGGTGTATCGAGCTAGTCCTAATCCCGGGGTTCCTTAATCTTGGGGTCCTGGTCTATCATTATTTAGGGATTGATCTACTAGCATAGATTTCTTTTCTTTCAGTTTTCCTAGGTTCTCTTTGCTTGCAATCGGGAACCAAAGATAAAACCCCTAAAAAATATATATATAATCATGTTAGCATCATCCGTGCTAGCATCATCACATCATCATCCCTTTCTTTTCCGCATCAGCGTGCCCTCTAGACCTGGTCCACCTTCCGCCCTCTAGAGCGAGACCCTCAGAGGCTAGTGCCCTGCAGTCGAGGTTGAGCCAAGAGCTCGCCCGCCGATGTGGAGCCTCTCCGAGCACGCGCCCTCTGGATCGAGTCCGCTTTCTGCCTTCCAGAGCGAGACCCTCGGAGGCTAGTGCCCTGTGATCGAGGTCGAGCCAAGAGCTCGCCCGTCGATGTAGAGCCTCTCCGAGCGTGCGCCCTTTGGACCGCATCCGCCTTCCACCCACTAGAGCGAGACCCTTAGAGGCTAGTGCCCTGCAATCGAGGTCGAGCCAAGAACTCACCCATCGATGTGGAGCCTCTCCGAGCATGCGCCCTCTAAACCGGGTCCGCATTCCGCCCTCTAGAGCGAGACCCTTAGAGGCTAGTGCCCTGCGGTTGAGGTCGAGCCAAGAACTCACCCACTAATGTGGAGCCTCTCCGAGCGCGTGCCCTCTGGACCAGGTCCGCCTTCCGCCCTCTAGAGCGAGACCCTCGGAGGCTAGTGCCCTACAGTCGAGGTCGAGCCAAGAGCTCACCCACCGATTTGGAGCCTCTCCGAGCGTGCTCCCTCTGGACCGGGTCTGCCTTCGCCCTCCGGAGTGAGATCCTCGGAGGTTAGTGCCCTGCGGTCGAGGTCGAGCCCAGCGCTTACCCGCCGATGTGGAGCCTCTCCGAGCGTGCGCCCTCCGGACCGGGCCTGCACTTTGCCCTTCTCCACCAAGGCGCCCCTGCGAGCTCGGAGCATCTAGGTTGGAGCGAGTCTTGCCGTCCCAGCTCGGCCCCAGCCTGGACGAGGTCCTCACTAGTCCAGAACACTGGTGAGTCACCCGAGGACTGCACTGAAGCACCGTCCAGGCTGTACTGACCACCTGCGACCGCCAGTTACACCAGAAAGGCAAGCAGCATGATTGATCGAGATGCCACACTCCTCACCAACTACTCAAATTGCCCAAGAGAAGAAGCCAACCGGAAGATTCGAATCCCATGGGTGGTGGCCCGCCAATCGAGGCACTGACAAGTTTTTTAGAATGAGACAACCAGGAGGAGTGCCAGAGTGCCTGACAACTCTCCTTATCATGAATCAGAAAAGACTCCTCGTGACATCGCCGCATGCGCCTGACAGCCCGGTGGGGATCCCGAGATAGGCGCCCAACGGTAACCTAGTTTGCAACAAACTCGGAGGTAACACAACAACTCCAAGACACAGGCAAAAACACAAGCCAGAGAGAAAAAAAAGAAAAAAAAAAGGAGTACAACCCCCACCAGCAAGAGGGGCATGGCACCACCACCACCACGATCACAAGCACAAGCCCGACCAAGAGGGCGAAGCGCCACTACCACCAAAATCATAGCTGAAGGAAAACGAGGGATACATGGAGAGGCGGAGGAACAGGGTACCCCTCTGTCCCTGCTATCACTCTCCCCCTGCAGCGTTTTCACCTTCATTCACATTTTCCACTCCTCCTAGTGTGGAGTCCATCAAGAGGGGCCCGACCAGGAGGATCTGTTCCCCTGGATCGTCACTGACTTGATCATCGGAGTGCCCCCATCGGAAACTCCGGCCCGGGTCTCTAACCCCTGTCTTGCAGGTCTTGGAGCGAAGGACCGTCGGGCAGCGAGGCATCCGCACCCAGCACGGAGGTCCGGGAGTCCAGGACGGTCGGGTGGCAGGGGGAGCGCATCTCCGGCACCGACAGCAGCTACGGGCCACGACGGTCTTGGCGGCAACACCAGGTATTCTTCATAATCTTAATTTAATGACTTGTTGATTGTACTGAATAAGGGATCTTGGGCTTAGGGTTTCTATTTGTTAGGGTTTTCAAGAAAGAAATTTTGAAATCCATTATTTTGTCGTTTCATCGAAACCCTAGAAAACCAATAGCTAAGCCCATCATGGATCAAACCATCTCTAATAAAGTTCGATTCCTCCTTTCAGGCATACCATTTAGTTGAGGTGTCCCCGAAGGACTCCATTGAGAGAGATTCCATTCTCCTCGAGATAAGTCAGAAACTCACTGGAAAGATATTCACCACCTCGATCTGATCGAAGGATTTTAATAAACTTCCCAATTTATTTTTTAGCTTCATTACGATAGCATTTGAATATTTCAAACGAGTCAGATTTATATCTCATTAGGTAGACATAACCGTACCTTGATAGGTTGTCTGTAAATGTAATGAAATAATTATACCCATCTCTTGCACTGATATTCATAGGTCCACATACATCATTATGTACTAGACTTAGAATATCACTGGCTCTTTCACCTCTTCCAGTAAAAGGTGACTTGGTCTTTTTTCCAAGCAGACAAGATTCACAAGTTGGTAAAGATTCACTCTCAGTGATATCTAGGAGACCTTCTCCCACCATCCTATTTATCTTGTTTCTATTTATATGACCTAGCCTACAGTGCTAGAGATAAGTATCACTAACTTTATCTAATCTAAGGCATTTATTAGTAGTGTACAATATAGTGACAAGTTGTGACAGTATGTATACGCCATTCTTCACTTGTCCAATCATCATATTTGAACCATTCAACATAATTTTGCAAATATCATTCTTTATAAATAATTCATAACTATCTTTGGCCAACAATCCTACAGAAATGATATTCACTAAAAAAGAAGGACAAAAATGATAATCATTAAGAGTGACAGTACAAGACTCGAAATACAAAGAAATAGTTCCCAACACCAGAATTGGAGCTTGACTTCCATTCCCAACATTCAGAAACCTTTCACCATTTTTGAATCTCCTACTAACTTGAAGTCTCTGCAAAGAATTGCAAATATGGTAAGGACTTCTGGTATCTAATATCCAGCTAGTAGTATCACAAATAGAGAAACTACAAGGATTTATCATATAAATACCTTGACCAGCAATAGCTTACTGCTTTCCCTTCCTTTGCCTATTCGGATCTAGAGAAGTAGGTAAGCAGAACAGTTCTGCTTCCAGTGACCCGGCTTCTAACAGAAGAAGCACTTTGCTTGACTCTTATCAGCCTTCACCCTCCTAGTCTCTTACTTCAATCAATGTTCAATAAATGTTCAATAACTCATTAGTCTCTCTAAGGATGTTCTCATACCCCATTTATAGAGACTTCAATCACCTTCCCTTGATTTTGAACGTTGTAGACCGTTGGGAGGTGACAGGTTACCGTTGGAGCACTTTTGGAATTTAAAATCAGAAAACTGGAACTAGCCGTTGGAAGTGACCCCGTCATTCCAGTCGGCTTAGACATTCTTCGAGTCAGCTCGGATCAGGTTCGGGTTAGCTGGGTTGAAAACCAATCAGCTAGGTTCCACAGTTGAGAAAATAGTTCACTCTGGATGAGTCGGCTAGGCTGAAATCCAGTCAGTTCGGATCCCTGAGATTCTCAGAATATTTTCAACTAAGTTCTGGACGAGTGGCTAGGCTAAAATCTAGTCGGCTCAGATCCCTGAGATTCTCAGAACATTCTCAACCAAGTTCTGGACGAGTCGGCTGAGACTTGGTGCCAGTCGACTGGGTTGGCATGCCAGAGATCTTCTTTCTTGTGCCGGTGCCAGAGTTGGCTGGTTCCTCTATCCAGTCGGCTCGAGATTGGTTCTATACTTAGACCAAATTCAATTTTCCAGAACTCACAAGCCAAGCTTTGAAGACTTCCTTAAGATCTTCTTACACCAAAATCAAGAAAAATTGAAGCTTAAAACCTAGTAGAAGCAACCCTTTATATTTGATTTCAATGAGGAATTTTTTTATTGGGTTCTTCTTTACAAGATTCTAATTACTTACAACCCAACACAAAGAGATAAAGATTGTAGGGTTTAAAAAAATATGTCAAAGTAGTCATCCTACAAAAACTTGTCAACCATTTGAAGAGTTGTTAGATAACCAAATATATGCTCCAATATTTTGTTATCATCAAAATCACTTCAGGGTTCAACAGAGTTTGAAACATCAGGGGCATCCCATTGTGCAGGCGGTGATCCACATGAACACCGGATCAGTGATGCAGGGGTGGCCTGGGAAGCAACATCGGTCGTTCGATACTGCCGCATGGTGCCGTGCCCACCTCCATCCCGGCACGATGCGAGCCAGCCTGGCCCTCATTATGGTGTCTGTTTTGCATTAATTGCCATGCCTGCACCCCAATGCATGGCTGACTGCTATCTGGGGAGCCATTCAAGGGAGATTCAAAGCGACCTGATGCCATGACCCAGGATCCGCCACAGGCGCACGCGACCTGCACCGAAGTAATGCTCCTGCCCTTTGAAACCCTGTGATCCCTCAAAGTCCAGAAGTAGGGGGGGCAACTATTGTACCCATCCGACAGATCCTGGGTCGGACCGGCCCCAGGCATTCGACCAGCTGACCCCTGAAGGAGGGTTTGGAAGACCCACCAGAAGGCCGACTTAGGCTGAGCCGAGTGGTTCTCTTCCACCAAAGATATGGCTGACCCACCTGAGAACCTCAGAGAGCTATCAGACGCCTCCCCCGCGCGCGCGTTGGTTTCCTAGGAACTCCTGGCGAACACCTCGGTCGGCCAGATGACCCTCTTCAGCTGAGGCCGACCCACCTTAAGGGAACCGCTCGAAGGCTCTAGAAGCCCCTTTCCAGCAAATTATGATATTTTGTTGCAACCAACTCCACCATGTGGCCACGACTCTGCGCCACCTGGCCATCACCCTGATCCTCTTGACGGCGCCGCCAGGCCACGATCCTGCTACCGCGCTAGGCCACAACCTTGCCACCATGCTGGCTCTCCCAGGGGCAAATCGAAACTTTTTCAACCTGTCCCCTAACGAAATTTGGCTGCACTCCATGCCTATAAAAAGCACCCGGGGGGCCTCCGCGAAAGGTGAAGTACTCCTTCCCTACCACGAGCAATTTTCTTTTGTAACTCTCTCCATTCTATTGCTCCAATCCCTCCTCTAACTTAAGCATCGGAGTGTCCCCCGCCGGAGCACCTCCGGTGCCCAGGGGACTTCGTGCAGATCGACCGGCGGAGGAGCTCTCCAATGCACCCGTCGAGCCCGATCCAGGTGGAGGAGCAGCAACATATGCTATCTTGAAGCAGAACAGGGGATTCATGGATGGAATGAGCAGTTATGATGATGGTCTTCAATGGGTGCAGAGAAAGGATTGCCTGGCCAGAGAACCAATGCGACAGGAGGTTGGAAGCAGGTGAATGCAGCTCAGCACAGGCGAAGCAGGTAGAACAGGAGGATTTGAGAAGGAGATCGTGAAGGAGTTGAAGCTAAGGAATTGACATGGTACGGACACGTCTTCCTCCTCCTAAAAAAGAGTAACAGTGTTTGGGACCTGGGGCATTGATCGATAACTTTTCCACATGCAAACCCTCCACCTCTCCTTCTGCCCAAAAGCCTTCAACCATTCACCATCACTTGCCCTTCTCCCATTTCACAAGAACCTTCTTTACACCATCGAGCCATCAAGCCATTGAGCCTTTCCACACTACCTTTCAGCTCCACCCCATTTTCCTTTTATTCCATCTAGTTTCTCCATCATTTTCCTTTTATTCCATCTAGTTTCTCCATCATTTTCCTTCCTATAGCACACCATCACGCCTTCCCTTCCATAGAGCCTTCTCCACAGTGATAGCCTACTGCCATTCTATCGAAAAGTCTTCATAGTCCCCGTATACATGATTTCTTATCTTTTTTTTCTTTTCTAGCATTACTTTTCTATCTCTTTTAAGACATGTAATATTCTCCTTCCTAATTTCAGTGAGACATATAATATTCTCCTTCATAGTTTCACTTTTCTACCTCTTAAAGAATGTATCTATTCTATATATATACTATGATTCAGCATGAATAAAAAACATATTTATTGGCTTTACTATTTCCAACATGGTATCAGAGCTTGCTATTGATCCCTAATCTCTTATAGAGATCCCATTCTTCATCTTTCACCATCTTTCCAAGTTTCTCCTAGAATCTTATCAACAACTCCCATCAAAGCCCAAACCTTCCATCAAAAGCTTAAACCTCCCATCAAAGCCTGTGGTCATCTTTACCGTCGATGCCCCTAATCCCTGGTCAGCTCTACCATTGACAACCCCCCTCGCATGCCGAGCACCGCAAGCCGATCTCTGTCGACCCAGCCGCCCGCCACCGTCGGGATCTCCCTCCCTGTCACCACCATCGAGATCTCCCTTCCTGTCCTTCCCCATCACCTCCGCCCGACCATCAGTCCCCACCCCAAAATGCTGCCAACCATTCTGCTCTCCCACCGCTATTCCTAAGCCCTCTCTCCCAGCCACTTAGTTCGCCACTGCTTTCGTCCATTCCATGCCCTCTACCTCACTACCGAGATCTTTGGCCCCATCATGCCATTGCCACCATGCCATTGTCCCTCCACACCCTCGTGCCATCAACACTATCCTTGCCTTTGCCTCCATGTTCCTGTCCTCACCTCCACCATCGCCCCTCCAGTCTCATGGGTCTCTACTGTGTCTCCCTCATTACCTTCACCATGGGTCTCTGCTGCAGTGTCTCATGACTTGATCCCGATCATATCGATTGGCATTTGGTGATCTGGGATTGTAATGGGCTATTCTAAAAGCGAGTATTGTTTAGATAATTTAAAGGATCTACAAAGATTTCTACGATGAGATGATCTATAGTGGAGAAATGTATTCAGACATATTTGCAAGTAGAACACGATGCCTTCCAAATCCTTCCCTCAATCTGGAGGTGGATCCAACACTGTGATTGATCCCTTGGTCGGCTTTGAGGGCATTCTCACTGGGCTCCGGCATCAAAGTGGCGGTGATCAGTGGGGAGGAGTTCCCTGGATCCATTTTGGTGGACGACAAGTTGAGAAGATAGAGCTGGCAACAGCATATGAATGGTTAGGGTACATTATCTCTTGTCCTCCTGTCTTTTGAACACCTTAGTGATGGATATTTTTAATCTTTGTGGGCTTTTGTGAAAGGCAACATTCTGGGTCCAAAATGACTAATCTAGCTACTACTCAACACTTGAAGAACCTCTTTAGTTGATTGCTTACAGTCCAAGTTTTAGCTGTCCAGATAGTAACTCAATTGGGAGGATCTTTATGAGAGAGTGCATCCCTCAATGCACTCCAAGTTGCTGTCAAGCTTGATGGACTGGCCATGTATTTATCATGGTTTAGAAGTACCTAGATACTTGTCAAAAGTCATTGTTTGGAGGGATATCTCACTGGCACAGTACCGCGACCTATTGATGGAGTACTAGGAGTGGCTCAGTAGGATAAGAAAAATTCGATAGTCATGGCTTTTTTACTTAATACTATGGTCCCGAGTGTCTCACAGAGCATGCAGCTATTGGAGACCGCACATGAGATATGGGGTAGTGGCCCAGATATATTCTTAGAAGGCTATCTTGCACAGGTATATGAGATTCGGTGCCAATTAAGGTAGCTTCATCAAGGTACACTTTCTGTTATCGATTATGCTATAGAACTAAAAGAATATTTGCTGAAGTTGACCACTACTGTATCTTCTATCCGGAATGCTCTGCAAATATGCATCGATTCCAAATGTACCTGGAAGAAAAATGAGTCTAGAATTTTTTGTATGGCTTGAATCCTAAGTTTGAGCTAGTTCGGGTACAGCTCCTAGATCGGGATGATATGCCATGCCTGAGTTGGGCCTTCTCTACTTTGTTGCAGGAGGAGACAAGAACTAGAGTCATTGCTTCTACTGAGCCTATTCGCTCTGCCCTCATAGCTAAATCGTTGCCTTGATCTGGTCACAGCCATCTATTATCTACAATTATTGTCACAAGTCTGGTTATGTCAAAGTCACTTGTTGGGAACTATATGGTCATCCCTCTCAATCTAAATGAAAAGATTGGGGACGTGGTCGAGGTCGAGGTTATGGTCAGCAAACTGCACATCTATCTAAGAAAGTCAAGTATTCTGCTCGTATCTTCCTTGACGACTATTAGACCAGGAAGAAGTTGATGGATAAATATGAATCTACTTCTAGTTCCTTGCCTCCCCTAGCTTCGACTGCTCACCACCACCCACTTTCACCTTTGCTCAGTTAGGTATTACTTGTAGTATAGACCATGCATTTGATTATCTGAATACATCTTCTTCATGGATTTTTGATTCTAATGCTTCCAGTCATATGACTGGATCTTCTACCTCCTTTTGTGCATAATTTCCTAGTTCAAGTCATGATCAAGTTTGTTTGGCCGATGGATCCCTTTTAGCTATATCTAGTAAGGAAATCATCGACTGTATACCTACTTTTCAGTTATCATCCATCTTGCATGTCCCTACCTTTTCCTTGAACTTGTTATCTATTAGCTCTATTACTCACGATTTAAATTGTTCAATCACTTTTTGGCCATCTCATTGTATCTTTTAGGAACTGACAATGGGAAAAGAACTTGGATATGGTAAAATACACAATGACCTGTACTACCTAAAAAATGAAGGGGAGCGACTTCATGATGCTTTGTCAGCAAACACGGCTTCTTCTGAGCTCTTGCTTTATCATAGAAGACTCAGTCACATCACCTTTCCTACTTTATGTCAGTTGTTTCCTACTCTTTCTCACTCTTGAAAGAAGATCACTTTAGTTTGTGATGACTGTGAATTTACAAACACACCCATGGAGTGTATCCTGTTTCTAATAATCGAAGCAACCGTAAATTTGATATTATGTATTTGGATGTTTGGGGACCTTGTAGTCTGTTTCCATTACAAGGCATCGATGGTTTATTACCTTCATTGATTGCTATAGTCGGGTGACCTAGTTATACATACTAAAGAGCAAGCATGAGGTATTCTCCTATTTTAAAAAATTTCATAAATTGGTGGACACTCAGTTTGGAGTGAAGATTAGAATACTCCGATCCGATAATGGTACAGAGTGTATGAATCACATATTTCATACCTACTTGTGTGATCATGGGATCATTCATCAGATGGCTTGCATCAATACCCCTTCATAGAATGGCATAGCTGAACGAATGAATCGACATTTGCTAGAGGTAACTCGCACTCTCATTGTTTTTATGTGAGTTCCTGAATTTTTATGGGGGGAGGCTGTTCTGACTGTAGTTTACCTCATCAATAGTATACCTCTCCAAGTTCTTGACTTCAAGTCTCCACTTGAATGTTTACAAGGAAAGACCGAATACATTATCCTACCCCATGTTTTTGGTTGTGTATGTTTTGCTTGGGGACATGCACCATCTGTTGGTAAACTGGATCCTCGAGCTCTGAAATGCATCTTTGTAGGTTATTCTGCTACTAAGAAGGGGTATAAATGTTATTATCCACCTAAGCGATAGATGCTTATCACCATAGATGTGACCTTTCAAGAAATGGAGCCTTCCTATATGACAGAATAGCTTCCTTGACTTTTGGATGCACTAAGTGGTGTCTCTATGTCCTATGAGTTCTTGACCATGTCGTCTAGTATCCCTTGGCATGAGGGGGAGCATAGTGGTAATGGAAGTAAGGAAGTAGAGACTGATGATGCTCAGGATGATCCTAGTATGGCACAGGGGGATGGTATTCAGGGAGAACAAAGCGAGGCTATTGTGCATTCTCCAATCATCCAAGCTTCTGCCCCAAGCACAGTTCCATCCAGGTCTTCTGAGTCCTGCTCTTCCTCTATGAATAATGGTAATAATTCTAATTTTCTTGATTTAGATATTCCTATTGCTAAATGAAAGGGTTCCCACCTAATCATCCCTCCTTCTTGCTATCGCTATGATATTTCTAACTATGTATCCTATGAGTCCCTATCTCCTTCGTATAAATCCTTTGTAGCTACATTAGAATATGTGAGTATTCCTACTGATTGGAAGGTGCTATGGCAAATCCAAACTGGAGGCAGGCAATGATGGAGGAAATAAATTCTTTGTCAAAGAACCATACATGGGATCCGGTCACTCTACCTAATAGAAAGCAACCAGTGGATTACAAGTGGGTGTATACAGTCAAGCATAATCTCGAAGACAAACATGAGAGGTACAAGGCTCACCTAGTAGCTAAAGGGTATACACAAACGTACGGCATTGATTATGAAGTGACCATTGCCCCCGTGGAAAAAATGAACTCAGTACATACCTTAATCTCGTGTGCTGCTAACTATGGCTGGGAGTTGCATTAGTAAGATATGAAGAATGCCTTTCTTTATGGAGATCTCTAGGAGGAGGTTGACATGCAGATTCCTCCTAGATTTGCGAGCAGAGCTATGGTAGGGAAGGTGTGCAGATTATGACACTCTCTTTATGACCTCAAGTAGTCTCCTCGTGCATGGTTTGAATGCTTGAGCTGGGTAGTGCTCAAAATAGGATATTCACAAAGTAATGTGAATCATACTCTATTTTACAAGCATACTGATGGAAAGAGAACTATTTTGATAGTATATGTTGATGATATAATTATCACAAGAGATGATCTTAAAGAGATTGCATAGCTTAAACACAATCTGGCTTACAAGTTTGAGGTTAAAGACTTGGGACTGTTGAGATATTTTTTGGATATTGAGGTCTCTAGGTCATCTCATAATATTTTTTTGGCTTAGCAAAAATATACTCTTGACCTTCTTAGTGAGACTGGAATGTTGGGATGTAAGTTTGCTAATACACCTTTTGACCAAAATCATAAATTAATGGCAAATTGATCATGAGAGATATCAGCGATTGGTAGGAAAATTAATTTATTTCTTTTATACCAAACCAGACATTACCTTTACAGTCAGTGCCATCAGCCATTTTATACATGATTCATGAGAGTAACATATGAAGGCAATCTATCGGGTACTTTGCTACCTGAAAATATGTCCAGGATGGGGATTGCTCTTTACTCAATATAACTTTTTGATGATAGAGGCATTCATTGATGCAGATTGGGCAGGTTCACTGGATGATCGGCGATCCACTACTAATTACTACACATTCGTTGGCAGTAATCTAGTTATTTGGAGAAGCAAAAAGCAATCTTTGTAGCTAGATCAACTGCAGAGGCTGAGTATAGAGCAATGGCTCAGAAAATATATGAGCTTCTTTGGTTATAAAATTTACTCCAAGAGCTATGCCTTCTAAGTAAGTCCTCTATGATGCTGTACTATGATAATAAAGTGGCAATTAAAATTATGAATAACCCGGTGTAATATAATTGTACCAAACATATTGAAATTGATCGTCATTTTATCAAAGAAAAGGTGACCAGCAGATAGATTTGCATCCCTTTTATCTACTCAGCTAATCAAGTGATAGATATCCTAACAAAAGGACTAAGTGAATCTTTCTTTTCATCTATTGTTAGCAAGATGGGTCTCCAAGATATCTTCACCCCATCTTGAGGAGTATTGGAAAGTCTTTATAGTCCTCATATACTTGATCTTCTACCTTTTTTTCTTTCCTAGCTTTACTTTTCTGCCTTTTTAAGGCCTATAATATTCTCCTTCCTAGTTTTACTTTTCTATCTCTTAAAGCCTATATATGTTCTATATGTATACTATGATTAAACATGAATAAAGAATATATTCATTGGCTTTATTGTTTCCAACACATTCTTCTTTTCCCTCTACCACTTCTCAACTTAATGCCACATCCATACTCTTCCTCTCTTCCATTTAAACCACCCAGCCATCCCTTCTTAATTTCTACTCCCTTAGAACTCCTAGATCAAGTCATCCACCAGCCTTAGCCTCCACTTCAGTGATGAACAAGAAGGAAGATGAAGGCACCAAGATGAACAACTCCACCAAGTAGCTAGACATTGCAACTTAGGATTGAATTATATTTTAATTTTCTTTTCATTATTATGTATTTCTTTTTGCAATATGAATAAAAGAATGGATATTTATAATTTAATATTTAATTTCTCTCTTTTATTTGTGCTCTTATAGAACTATCCTAAAATAATCTCAACTTCACTAGGATGAGCTGTGATCTACAGGTACAACTCATACTCAAAAGAAGAGACATGTTTCAAGATATGATCTTTTTTTTTTTAAAGTTTGTGGGATTGTCTATATTTATATAATTTATACTGAGAAGGGATAGGCTATGATCTAAGGTAGTGTTTGGATGCCCTATTCCTAGCTAGAATAGGACCTTATTCCAGGCTATTCCCACAAACACTCATTAAAACCATAGTGGGTCCCACTGGAATATCGATTCCGGTCAACGTGCAGTATTCTCGAATTACAATTCCATGGTCCTCCTTGGAATTATCTTATACCTGGTTTTCTTATTCCAAGGGCATGGTTGGGAGATTTATCAAATATATTCATCCGCTCTTCGATAGTTGGGTCTTCATCTCGATCCCTCTTCCCCCATGTCTAGGATTTAACAAAGTCTTCTTGTTGAGGTCTCTGATTAGAAGGATCGTCTCTACAGCCAGTTCATCTTCCAGAAAGGTAAGTTCTTTGACTTGATTCCTCCATTTTTGGCTTCCCATTTCCCTCTTCTTCCCTTCCTCTCTCTCTATGCATCTCTCTCTGCCTTTTCCTCACATTGCTAAAGGTAATGTTTGGTTTTGAGGGTGAAGGATGGTATGGAGGGGGCTCGGAGGAAGAAACAAAGAAGATGTATTTATTTATATTTTAAAAATGCATCTCTCCCATTGTCTCTCGACCTCTGTCCTTGAAGTATTTTCCCAGAAATTGATGGCAGATCCTCCTCCTAGTTCCTTTCTCTATCACTCATTTTCTCATTTCGAAATGAGGGAAAAGCTATGGATGATTTATGTTTTTCCAAATTTTGTCAAAATAAACTCAATATTTTTCAAAAAAACATTGGTAGGTTATAACCATGCTGATATATAAAAATTAAATTAAGAAGGAAATCAACATATCTTACCACTTATTTTATGAATGGTACGAATATTACCTATACTATATTATATAATAAAATTAATAGAATAGATGAATTAACCATTCACTTTTTATACAGGAAAGATGAATTAATAGAAAAGATGTTTTCTGAGCTAGCTTTCTAATTATGGTAGTGGATATGATTGTTTATAATGGTGGCAGCCCATATTTTTTTCTTCCTTCTTAATTACATAGCTTCATTTCATAATCATTAAATGTTTGCAGGTAGACAAACAAACAATATTTCATAGTTCCAAAACATTTGTATGTTGTAACTAGGACAACCTTACTTATATCAAATGCTGCCCATAGTTTGTGAAGTGTATATATGTTTTCAATTTAACTTTTGGTTGACCAATTCATCTTTATGAGGATAGAAAGTAATACCACGGTGCTGTGTTATTGTCCATCTCAGTGATTGTTTTTCATCTAAGCTTGTTGTTATTGTTGTATCAATACATTCAATCCGCTATTGAGTTCTCTATAACACTGTTGCTTATTACATCCTCAATTTGTAGTTGTTTAGTACCAACGTTTACTTATAATAAGTGCTTTTAAAATGTATGCATCTGTCTTTTTAGCTCTTGTAAATGTTTTCCAAGTTTTTCTTACATAGCTTCTTCATCTTGTATGATGAGGTAAGTTTATATGCATTATTTGGGGTTTTTTGCATTAGTTTTGGCAATGATGATGGGCTGCTTGTTGATTGAGCATTGATGGGAGATAGGAGTGCAATTACAGTTTATTGTTGTTTTACTCTAATAGCCGTGATGCTCAAGTGACATTATCTTTGCTGTCTTGAGCCATATATTGTAAATATATATTTGTACTGCTAGTTATGGCAGCTATTATGTGCTATGCTTAGTTTGTAGGCAGCCCTTAATGTTTGCCCAATTATAATGACTTTTTGTATGGACGGCGATACGAATCTATTCTTTTGATACTTGTAGCACATATTTTGTGCAATGGTTATAATGGTGGCAGCCCTTAATATCCTAGTATATTGAGCTCTCTTATGTAATTTTCTATACGTCATGGCCTTTGTGTTACTTTCTTCATTATAAATTGTATTACTAGTTTATGGGTGGATTGAAATTGCATTGCTAGTTTATTTGTCTTACTTCCTTCCTTCTAAATTGCATTGCTGGTTTATTTGTATTATTTTCTATGCATATGTTTTTTTACCCTTGCTATGGTGATGCTCAACTGACATTATCTTCGATGCTCAAATCTTTATATTTTCATCATATCACATTAAGTTCATTTACACGTTGACAACATCATGACATAAATGGAATTTTGCTGCAAACACACAAAAGGAAACCTTAATTTCTTTATAAAATCTGTATGCATTGGGTCAGGAAATTTGTGTGGTTGTCAATATGTATCCAAATGAACACTTGTTTTATGGCTCTCCTAGATCTATTGTTGTAATTGGCTGCAGTTAAATTGTTTATGTAATTGGCTGCTCTTAAAGTATTGAGGATGTTGTGTGTTATATTTGCAATTGATGGCAGCCCTTTCAATGCTATTGTATAATTCCTTGTCATGTCAGGATTCATTGCAAATGTGATATTCAGATATTAATGGCACAGGTTCTGTGATACTTGTATTATGTTGGTAGCCATTGAAATTTCTTGAGATTTACATCTCGAAGTATGTAGATAATGAAACTTCACTTACAAATGTTTGGAATTAGATATATAGAGCTATTCTTTATTTGCCAATATGAATTGCATTTTTTGCTTCATATATTTAATATGTTTTTTATTTCTTTAATACAGTTATGCTGTTTCATATGCCAAGTATTTCTTTGATATAGTTATTAATTGTGACTGATTTTGTTGGATGTTCTTCTTTTTTTCCCATTATAATTTTTACTGAAGTTGTTGGAAGAGATTGTAATTTCTAATGTTGCATGCCAATGATGTAATCTAGTTCTATCCCTTGTACTGGGAATAGTTGTTGATGCAAGTGATGGTGTGCTTCTATCATGATCATGTTTGTACATAGTTTGTACAGTTAATGGTTTTTTAGGTTGGGTAATATGTCAAATATTGTCTGCGAAGTTTCTCACACAATGTTTCATTCCACTTTCTATGATCAGGCTATGTTTCTTATGTAAATTTTTTTATTATTAATGAATATAAAAGTTTATATCTTATTGATTTGGGAAGAGACGTATTACTTGTGTGGCAATGATGATGGGCTGCTTGTTGATTGAGCATTGCTGGGAGGCAGGAGTGGAATATAACATTTGTTTTTTTGCTCTTGTTGTCGTGATGCTCAATTGACATTATCTTCACTGTCCTGAGCCAGATGTTGTAAATATATATTTGTATTAGTGCTTATGAGAGCTGTTATGTGGTATATTTAAATTGATGGCAGCCTTAAATATTCCACAATATTGTCTAGATTTCTAGTTCTTCAACTACTCACCAAGACTGTTATATTGCAATGTCAATTTTCAGGATACTTTTGTCCCTTGTCATTATGAACTTCAATTGCACAGGGTTAGGATTTTATATATCTATCTATTACTCATATTTGTATATGTTACATCTTAAATGCACTTTATATGCTTTGAGTTGGTTTTTGTTTGATTACAAGACAGGTACAGGTGGTATATTTTACAGATAAAATTTTACTTTTACTAACAACATTTTATTATTATAGCAAAATGTTTTAGTTTTTTTGCAGGGGCTATAATGATTCAAAACAGTTCAGAGAGTAGTTTTCCCAACTATACTACTACGAGTTGATCCTAATGGTCAAGGATTGAAGTGTAGTGCATGAAACATATTATAGTTTCTAAGTCATTTATAATTTTTTTTATTGGTTTTTGGAAAATCTATTTTGTTGTGATATTGTTTGGGCATGTATTTTCTTCCTTCATATTTTTGTAACAGGTATACATCTTGTATGGATTTCTGATGATAATTTAAATTAATAATAAAATATTTATGTTTCTTGAAATTTATATATCCGGCTCGTCTCTATTCCTATTTTATTTGAGTTGTATGTTATCTGAATGGTATATCAGTCCTTCTCATGTAATGTAATTTTAATTATCAGGAATCAAATATTTCTTGTAATAGGGATTCTTCCATTTCATGTATTTTTTATATATCTAATGTTATGATACATTAACAATCTCTACGGCAAAATCATAATGCTATAATCATGTTTTATGTCACTTTAACATGTTAGTAATATATGTACATAACATAAACAAAATTTGAATATATTATAATAATATTTGATAACTCTATTTGTACTATGTCATCCAGAAATTAGTAATGGTATAATCATTTTTTTCTTGCTATCTTTACTAACGTATGTACATACCATGCAAAATTATATTAGATCATCATAATAAATTATTAAATAAATTATTAATTCCTTAATTCATAAATTGATAAAGTAATTTTTATTATTTAGGTAATTATAAAATTAAAAAATACTTGATAATAGATTTTACATTATCATATGGTAAGGGGTATTTTTGGAATTTTTAAAAAATCTACATCTATTCCTAATGGAATGCAGGCTTATTTCTATGTCATCCAAACATAATTTGGCATAACACTACATTAATTGCACTGGAATAAAGTGGAATACCAGATTTTGAACCAAACAGAAATCTGGAATAACAAGGAAAATAAGCTATTCTTGGGGAATAGTTATTTCTATTCCTGAAATAATTTTTTGCCATTCAAACACTACCTAAAAGTATAAGAAGTTTTCTCATTTTAAGTGTTCATTAGCATTTTTTTAAAATATATTTTTTGAACTTTACTCTTCAATTTTCAAAATAACAATCTAAGGTCCATGTAGATTCAACCCTTACTCCCGTTACTCTATATAAAAGCTATGGAATAAAGTAATTATAATCAGTGTGTTCCGATACACACTAGAAACCCTAAAAGTATACTTGTTGCAGTTGAGCTGCATGCGATACTTGTAGAGTTTGAAAAGTATTTTCCAAGTCCACCACGTGGTGACCTTCCTCACTACTTTTCACCAGGATGTCATTGATATAAACTTTTATATTATGGCCAATTTGGTTGCTGAAGACCTTATTGACAATATGTTGGTAGGTGGCTCCTGTATTTTTTAGACCGAAAGATATGACCTTATAGTAGTATAACCCTTAGTCAGTGACAAATGTGGTCTTCTTCTCATCCTTAGGTGCCATTCAGATATGGTTATATCCAAAAAAGGCATCCATGAAGCTGAGAGTCTTGTGCCCGAAGATTGAATCCACCAATTGATCAATCCGTGGTAGGGAAAGCAATCCCTTGGATAGGCCTTGTTCAAGTCCGCAAAATCGATGCATGCCTACCACTTACCGCTGGCCTTTTTTACTAGGACAACTTTGGTGAGACAATCTAGGTACTAGACCTCGTGAATGAACTTGAGCTCTAGAAACTTTTCTGCCTCCTATTTGATTGCAGGTTGGCAAGTAGGGATGAAGCTTCTCTTCTTCTAATGAACTAGTAGGTATGTAGAGTCGACATTGAGGCGATGCATCAAGACCTCAGGGTTGACTCCTAGCATATTAGCTATCATCCATGTGAAAACATCATTGTTTGCATGGAGAAACTCCATCAGTCAAGTTCTAGATTCCTTGCTTTGCTCGCTTCCAATATACACCACTCGGGAGGGATTAGTTGAGTCTAGGGGGACAGAAATCAATTCCTCTGCAGATTCTTCACACTACAGCTTCTGTTAATCTCAGAGATTGAGGCTCTTAATGAACATGGCTTCCTTGGGTTTCTCTTGCTCTCTGGCATTTGGATTGGAGGACTTCCACCTGGGATACCTTGGCATATGCTCATCACCTAAAAGAGCTTGCCCCCCAATGACCAATCTGCTAGAGATGGTGTTGGTATAAATTTTATTTTTGATGGAAGATTTAGCCACTAGTTGGGGCTCTTGACTGGCGGCCTCCAGAGCATTAGGCTGACCAACGTAACCATGTAGGTAGCCTCGCTGGATCAATGACTTGATCTTTCTCTTCAAAGATATGCAGTCTTCAGTATCATGCCCATAGTCTCAGTAAAATTGGCAATACTTCTTGAGATCTTTCTGGGCCTTCTTGTTCATCTTTCCCGGCTAGTGGATGAAATCCTAACCTTTGATTTTCATCAGGATCTATCCTTGGGAAGCATTCAAAAGGGTAAAGTCCTCTCGATGGGGTGGCCAGGGACTTCCGGATTCATAGTGAAACTTCTTGTCCTACTTCATCTTCTACTGCTACTGCTGTTGGAGGGGAAGTATCGAACAGGAGCAGTCCTCTCAAGGATGTTTTCGATCCTCCTTCCATTTATCCATCATGCCTTCTTCAGTATTGATATATTTTCTGCATGAACTAGAAGCTCAGAAAGGCTTCGTGGGATCTTCTTGGAGAGAGAAGTAGAAGCTACGTCTATGTAGTCCTCTCTTCAAGGCTAACATGGTGATATAGGGTTCAAGGTCATAGACCTCTAGCATGGCCTCTTTAAAGAGACCCATGTAGTAGTAGAAGGACTCACCTTCCTCTTGTTGAACCAAGAAAAGGAAGTCAGAGCTTCACTTGGGCCCCTTATTGTTCTGGAACTGGATGATGAACTTTGGTCGAATTCTTCAAAAGAATGAATTGACCCCAGTTGAAGTTAAGTATACTAGGCTCTTGCCACTTCCCTGAGGTGGTTGGGAAGATCTTGCATATAAGGGCATCTAATGCTCCTTACAGTAGCATGAGGGACCTGAAGATTTCTAGGTGGTCGAACGGATTAGAAGTGTCATCGTAGGCCTCCATAGCAAGGACCTTGAAGTGGTGAGGCACTGGTTCTTCCATGATCTTTTAAGAGAATGGGGGCAAAATCATGAATCAAGGCTAGCCACCCGAAGTTAGGTTATGCTGAAGAAGCTCCCTCAAGTAGCCATCCACCCATTGGAGCTTACGGGCTAGCTCTCCCTATCACTTAGATCGTCGAGCAAAGCAAGGGCTTGAAGATTCCTCTGATGAAGCATCCTACATAGATGAGGAGAAAACAGAAATAAAAGAGTTAAATAGGTGTGCCTCGCATGGCTCCTGATAGAGGGGTGGCTCCAAGACACCTTAGGTTGGGGTGAGGCTTGGCAAGGAGCTTGCCTTGCCTTCTAGGCCAATCGCCTCACCCAGGGGAATCTAGCTCTGTAATAGGGGCAACCCTAGGATTAGCATACACCCTTACCTCAACTCATGCCTTAGGTTATTCACCTTGTCTAGGAGAAGGTGGAAGTGACTTGGAGGGATGGCAAGTTAGCTCTGCCTCAAGCCTTGGAGAGGGTTACTGAAGACTCTTCACCAAGATCGTCAGTGCCTGGACTTACTAGGAGAGCTATTAGAATTATTCAATAGTGACAGTTGATAAAACCAAATGTCCCATCTCTCCTTCCTTTAGCAATACTAGAGAGGGGGTGGCCAAGGTTACAAGTGCCTTAGCAGTGATGGACATGATGATCCTTTTTCCCTTGAACATAGCACGAACCAAGGGTAGAGTGGTACTAGAGGCAAACTCGAATTCTTAATGAAATTTTTTAGGCATGCACACTTCCTCTAGTATCAATCTATTGCAGATCTTCGAGAGGTGGTACTAACTTGGGCTCGACTCAAATAGGGTTGGAGCATGAGTTAATGCTGATGATGAGCTAGAAGGCTTCACAGGGTCCTATCATTGAAAGTTAGTCCTACAAGATAAAGAAGACCAAAAAATCTGACACACCAGGGATGGGTTTCTTGTGGTGGACCCTCCAATACCTATGTCAGTCTCCTAGAGAGGCAAATAGAGGAGGCTTGGAGTCCTTTCTAGGCTTGGATTAAGAGTGGGAGGGGAGCTGGAGAAAAAGTAAAGGAGAAAGGGAGGGAGGGATGAAATAGAATCTATGAAAGAAGGGGATCTCAGTGCATTTAAGTCCACTTCCAAAAGGATAGCACATAGATGAATGGAGTCATTAAGGCCAATGTACTTCAGAGAAAATAGAAAGTGTTCATGAATGATCATGAGGATCTTATTCAGGTGGCGAGCCATAGAATCAATCTAGGGAGCTCAGAGAGTGCTAAATGTGAGTGTAAAAAATGGGTTCCTTTATGATGGAAAGAGATAGCTTTTGAGAAGAGTGGGCTCTCGGTTCTATTTTCATCATCTCCCCTTGTTCTTCTCCTTGTATCCTTACCATGCCCTTGTTCGATAGCTTGGAGGATTTTCAAGAACCAGTTTATAGGCATGTACCTAATGCCAAGGATAGGAAATAATGGTTGGCATACTTCAGCTATTGTAGATGCGATCGGAGTGGGAGATCATGCCATGGTGGTAGGTGAGGCAGGGAATGGTGACTGGTATAGCATGTCCTTGCAGTAGAAAATTTCTCAAGCATAAATATTAATGGTCACCACACCAGAGCATGCATAGATGCATGGACAAGGCAGGTCGACAGTGGTTGATATGCATGCAGGAGACTAGTGGGCACGCATCTTTGAGTCCACGTGGTGAGGCATTGGAAGGCAGCCCCATTACTTGAGCTAGCTGATATGTGTCTAAAGCGGGTTGGAGCCTGGTTGCTATGTTGGACTACCGAACCTTGACATATCATTGTCCACTTACTAGATGGATCGAGCTATGAGATCAAGGATAAAAGCACAGTTAGTTTAAAGCTTCATGATGAAATATTAATAAAACTAGGTAAAGTTCATACATACCAACTTTAGCAAGAATCTAAACTCATTTAGTAAACTAGATTCAAATGGCTATACGTGAAGAGCCAATGATGGTATCCTGAAGGTTACCCGTGATAAGAGGATTATCTTGCAGAGAAAGAAGCATATAGGACACTACTTCTTCATAGGGAGTCTAGTAGAAGGTAGAGTTCCTGATGTAGAAAGAAGTCAGTGCAAGGTGGAGCTCTGAGATCTGATAAATCGAGCACGAGATGAGACTCGGGAGGACAACAAACGATGTCAAATAATAAAGTTCTTATTACCGTAGTGTTGCTGCCAAGATCGTCGTGGCCCGTAGCTACTGTCGATGTCGGATCGCCTCTCATCCTCTCGGGGTTGGCCTGCACTTCAGGACCTATAAAATAAGGGTTAGTGACCTAGGCTGGGGATTCTGGTGGGGGCGCTTCTATGGTCAAGTCAGTGACGATCTAGGGGAACAGATCCTCCTGGTCGAGCCCCTCTTGATGGACTCCATGCTAGGGTGAAGATGTTGTAAGTGAGAGTGTGGTTGCAAGTGTGCTGGGAAAGGTGGTGACCGCGGTGGATCGGTCCTCCTGTGTGGCCTTCTTCCCATTGTTACCTCTCTCCTTCGAGCCTTATCGAAGGTTCTTTTAAGTCCGGGTGATTGTTGAACACCTACCTCAGGATTTCTCCCGTGCTGTCAGGCACGTGCGGCGGCGTTCCATGCTGCGGACGGGATGTCTCTCTCGATCCATACTATCGGGTGCGTGTAGTGACATTTCGTGTCATGGACAGGATGTCTTTCCTGGTTCATGATAAGGGGCACTATCATGCATTCTGACATTCCTTCCGGTCACCCCATTCTGGGAAGCCTGGCAGTGCCTCTATTAGAGGGCTGCCACCCTCGAGATTCGAATCTCTTAGTTGACTTCCCCTTTCGGGTAGTGCAAATGGTTGGTGGAGAGCGTTCAACCTTGGTCAGGGGGCTTGTGTCTTCTCCTGGTGTAAGCGGTGGCTGCGGACAGTTATTATGACTTAACAGGTTCCTTCTTGTGGTCTTTGGGTTGCTTGCCGATGCCTTAGGGAGGTGGCTCTGCCCCCTTAATGGCTGGCGGTACTGTCCAAGTTGGTTGCCGAACTGGAGAGCTGGAACTTGGCTCTGACTCGGGCAGCTCAACCTCTGAAGGGCTTGACCTGGCGGAGGTGGCTGGGCTCGACTCTAGCTCAAGGGGCTCGACCCAGCAGGGGAAAGCTCGACTCCTGCTCGTAGGGCTCGGCCTTGGAGGGGCTCGACCTGGCGGAGGAGGGCTGAGCTTGACTCCAGTCTAGGGGGCTCAGCCTCGAAGGGGCTCGATCTGGTGGAGGAGATTGACACGTGACTCCTGCCAAGAGGGCTCGGCCTTGGAGGGGCTCGACTTGACGGAGGGGGGCTGAGCTTGACTCCGATTCAGGGGGCTCAACCTCGAAGGGGCTCGATCTGGTGAAGGAGATCACTCGACTCCGGCCTAGGCACCCCGGGCTTGCGGGTGCTGACCTGGCAGAGGATGGAGCTTAGCTTTGGCAGGTCGCCTCGTTGATCTGGGGGAGCTCAGCCCGGTCAAAGGAGTCCAAGACAGGGTGTCCACCATGGTGGATTCTTTGACATGGCATCTAACAAGGATCACATGTCAGTAAGTCGGCTTCTTGCCACATCATTTGCCCCCCACTCCTAAGCCCCATTGGCGGGGGGGGCACCCGGGGCGAAGGGAGTAAATGCAATGCTGACATGGAAAGGTGAGAATCCGGCGCAATGATGGCCATGATCGCCGGCACCTCACGGAGCAGTTCCTCTAGCCTATCCGGGGAAGCCACGTGGACATGTCTGAGGAATAGTTAATGCAGGCACAGAATTTAGGGCGGCCATAGCTAAAATCAAGTGCCAGCTTCACCAATTGATGACACGTGGCATGGATCCATCAATGGGGGGTTGTAACGGTACGGTTGGGCACTAGTCATTTCGAAAGGAAAAGCCACTTTTCATAGAATGAGCCTCCTTTCAAATCCTGTGTGCCCACCTCCATCCCGAAGCTTTCCCTACGCTCCCCCAGCCATTTCTGCCTTCCCAAATCTTGAGTAGGTTAGTCTCGTTCCCTGTACCTATTGGGTAGAGACCTTCGCTTAGGGCTAGGCTACTCCTCGGGTTCTTGTCCATCTTCTTCTTCTTCTTCTCTCGGCCTCCATGTCTCATTTTGGATCGAACTTCCGCCCCACCACCAACCAAGGTAAGGCCGGGCCTTCTAAGCTGAGGCCGCCTTCTTCATCCTCCAACGAGGAGGAGGGTGCATCGCGCTTCGAGGTCGCCCGAAGGCCTGCATCTGGGGGATAGTAATTAGGGAGCCCGTGTCTTCTCCTCCATCGTGTCCTCCTCTTCTTCCTGCTTCACACCTGTTCCTGAACCTACTTGGTCAACAGGTCCCGGTGGGATCGCTTCGGTGATCACCGACGTGGACCTTATGACCATCCGGGATACCTATGGTATCCTGGACGGCTTCTAGCTCTCGGTTCCTCAACTGGGGGAGCGGGTCACCTCTAGTGGCCCACATCAGATTGCCTTCTATGAGGAGACCTTTTCGGGGGGTCTTCGATTCCCATTCCATCCATTCTTCCTCTCCGTCTTGAGCAATTACTACCTTGTTCCTGCCCAACTCATCCCAAATGCCATCAGGACGATCTTCTCCTTCATCGTCTTGTGTCATTTCCATGGGATTATTGCCCGTTTCTCCTTGTTCAGGGCCTTCTTCACCTTGAAACGCCACCCCATCGAGGGGTGGTGGTCTCTTTCCTCCCGCCCTAGGGGCATAAAGTTTGAGCTTCCCTCTTCCATCAAAGGATGAAAGAGTTGATATTTTTTTGCCTCGATCGAGGGGATCAACTGGGTTTGGAGTGACCCGGATCGGTCCCCCAACTGGGACTCCATGATTGAGGCAGCTGACTCAGAGGGTACGACCAGCTTCGCTCCGTCGCAATCCCTTCACTCGAAGTCCTGCTGTCAAAGCAGAATCTTCATGAAGCCAGGGTCGGCCCAACACGAGAGTTGGGTGAGTTCGGCTCAAAGACCTTTTTCTTCTTTTTCTTTTCTTCTCTCTCCCCCTTCCTTTTTTTTTGACTGACATCTTCTTTTTCGGTGCAGCCATGAAGTTCTCCATGGAGGAGCTCCTCTCGATCTCCGAGGAGAGGAATCAGGTGATGGTCACCGGCAAGCCTGCTCCGAAGAGGGCCCAGGTAGATGCTGGCGCAGGCAAGGTGCCAGCCGTACCAGCTGAGCCCATCCCCGAGCCGAGGAGGAAGAGGGCAGCTGAGTCCATCCTCGAGCAGCATGATCCGGCTCTGGCATCGGAGCCTAAGGTGGTAGTGCAGGCTAGATCTGCTGCTGCTACCGCCGCGGTGGCTTCTCCTCCTCCGAAGATCATTAAGGTCGAGGAGGACAGGGAGCCATAGGGCACGGGGCTGACTTCGGTGGTTCCATCCGAGGTGGCGCCAAGCTCCCAGCCTACACCAATAGCTCCCACCAATGATGGAGCAGGTGGTCCCGAATCGGCGGCGGGTAAAAGAGACAGGGAATATCGTCGGGTCCCCTTCAGACTGGGGCCCAACATCTCCCTTGCCATAGACCTGACACATGTTGAGTGGATGATGGATTTTCCATCCAGTCCTGTAACCGGCGATAGAGGAGCGGAAAGTACCTGGCCAACACCATCAACGCATCCTTCTCCAACCTCTATGCCATAAGTCAATTTCCGATCTGCCTCACTCCCTCTCTTACTTTCTTGTTGACTAACATCATTCTTGATGCAGTAAGCTGCCGAACTCCTACTGATCCAGGACTATTGCTGTAACTAGGTCAGGAGGGATAAGGAGCACAAGGTGGAGTTCGAGTCTTCGAAGACCGAACTGAGGCGAAAGAGTGACAAGCTCTGGGAGGCTAACATGACTATCAAGAACCTCCGGGGTGAAGTCGCCAGCACCGGGCGATGCTCAAGGGAGCTCGAGGAAGAGCTCAAGTCAAAGGGCACCCAGCTAAAGGAGCTTCAAGCCAAGTTGGAGGTGGCGAAAGGGCGGGTCGCCTCCGCTGAGAAGAAGGCCGTGACCATTGATCAGATGTCTGCCAAGGCAGAGAGGAAGATCTCTACCACCGTCAGTTCAGCCGAGGCTGCGAGGAAAGAGGTCGTCGTGGCCGTCTGCAAGAATAAGGATGTGGAAAAGAGGGCGGAGGCTGCCAAAAGGGAGGTTGCCGGGGCGGTGGCTAATTACAAGGCTTCCGAGGAGCTCAAGCTTGACTTTGAGGCAACAACAGACTCCTTTTTCAAGGGGTTCGCCTACTGCCGCTCCTAGCTACGTGGCATCCTCTCAGATAAATGGATGGCCGCTCTCCGACTCCCGGGCTCCAAGGGGTCGAAGACTTTAACTCCTGCACCAGCCGTAGTGGAGGAGCACCCTACGATGGTCATGTTGGCTCCCCAAGCAGCGACGGTCGTGTCGACTCCCCAGGTAGCAGCGGTCGAACCGAGCCTGCAGGTGGCGACGATCGAGCCAACTCCGCCAGCGACAACAGTCGGACCAACTCCACAGCGACGGTGGCCGACCCCACTTCGCCAATAGAGGTGGCTGAAGGAGGGGCCTCGATCGCGGAGGTCGAGGGAAGCATGTTCTAGTCGTGTGTCGTCCGAGGAAGGCATCTACAGAGTAGATTAGGGCCTTTTCTTCCAGTTGTAACACATTTTGCTATTTTCCTCCTGGGCCGCCCAGCATGTCGGGCCCCAAGAACATTATAACTCCTTTTATTAAGCAATGAAGATATTTTTTGTCAGATTGCCTTGCTCTCCTTCTTTCTCCCCTTCTCTCTCTTTTTCTTTGTACATGTGGTGAAATCAAAGAGGGGACTTCTCCTTTGCTTCTGAGGGTCCCACACTTTGGTGTCGGAGAGCTGGAATCAAAGACCCAGTGGTCGGAGAGTTCAGCTTTAGGCTATGATGGCCGAAGATTTGAGCTCCGGGCTTTGAGGCCTTGGAGCTGGGCTCAAAGACTTGGTGCCAAAGAGTTGTGGGATCCAGGCTTTGGGGTCTTGGAGCTGGTGCAAAGACTTGGTGCCAGAGAGTCATGGGATCCGGGCTTTGGTGGCCGGAGATCTGAGCTCTGGGCTTTGAGGTCTTGGTGCTCGGCTCAAAGACTTGGTGCCGGAGAGTCATGAAATCTGGGCTTTGAGATCTTGGAGCTGGGCTCGAAGACTTGGTGCCGGAGAGTTATGGGATCTAGGCTTTGGTGGCCGGAGATATGAGCTTTGGGCTTTGAGGTCATGGAGCTGGGCTCAAAGACTTGGTACCGGAGAGTCATGGGATCCGAGCTTTGGTGGCCGGAGATCTAAGCTCCGGGCTTTGAGGTCATGGAGCCAGGCTCGAAGACTTGGTGCCGGAGAGTCGTGGGATCCGGGCTTTGGGGTTTTGGAGCTGGGCTCAAAGACTTGGTGCTAGAGAGTCATGGGATTCGGGCTTTGAGGTCTTGGAGTTAGGCTCGAAGACTTGGTGCCGGAGAGTCGTGGGATCCAGGGTTTGGTGGCCAGAATCTGAGCTTTGGGCTTTGAGGTCTTGGAGCTGGGCTCGAAGACTTGGTTTCGGAGAGTCATGGGATTTGGGCTTTGGTGGCCGGAGATCTGAGCTCTGGGCTTTGAGGTCTTGGAGCTGGGCTCGAAGACTTGGTGCTGGAGAGTCGTGGGATCCGAGCTTTGAGGTCTTGGAGCTGGGCTCGAGACTTGGTGCTGGAGAGTCGTGGGATTCGAGCTTTGGGCACCGGACCTAGGGTCTGGTGGAAGTTCTTCTACAAGGCAAAAAGCATTTGCACAAGGGGAACCTTGATTATCGATGAGAAAGTACCTTATGCTATTGATGCGGGGAGCTAGGTCCTGGGCATGGAGTCGAGGAGCTGGGCCCCATATTTTATCGTTGGAGGGCTCGACTCTGAGCTTTGGTGCCAGAGAACTGGGCCCCGGGCTTTGATGTCGAGAGTCGTCCTCCGAGCTTTGGCATGCCGGACCTTGGGCCGGGTAGTGGCATTCTTGCAAGGCAGAAGGCGGTCTATACAAAAGAGGGCCTTTATTATTTTAAAGGGTGAGCCTTACATTACTGATAATACGTTTTCAGGTTGTAGGCATTCCATGTTTGTGGGAACCTGGCACCGTCGAGATTCATGAGGTAGTAGGCTCCATGCAGAAGAGCTTCGACCACCTTATAGGGACCTTCCCAGTTTGGTGAGAGCTTGCCGCACTCTCGGGGTTGAGATGCTTCAGCTCGATGGAGAACCAGGTCGCCAGGTCAAAAGGCCTTGGATCTTACTCGGGCGTTGTAGTATCAGGAAACTCGTTGATGGTATGCTACCATCTGGAGTCGAGCTTTATCCCTAGTCTCCTTGAGGAGGTCTAAGTTGAGTAGTGTTGCCCAGTAATCAACCCAAGAGGGGGGGTAAATTGGGTCTCTAAAAATTAATCTAAAAAGACTTGATGCAAAGCAATGCAATCCAATTCAACAATTAATTATGCAAGGTACTATGAGTTCAAATACAATGCTCTTAAATAAAAGTGCAGTTGAATTAAAGAGTAATAAATAAAGAGCAAGTAGAGAGAGATCAATCAACCACAAAGACCAAGAAATATAGTGGTTCGGTACTATCCAATGCACCTACATCCACTTGCCAAGATTTCCTTGGGAATTCACTATAATCACACATGATTATAGTTGATTAGTTTTGCGAGCTTACTAATCAAAAACCCAACTTATTTTCACAAGGCCAACAAGTCAAAACCTCACTTGATTTTTGCTAACCAAGAACCTAATTAGTTTTCAAAGGCTAACCAATAACCTTCCTTGATTTTCCGGGCTAACCAAGAATCTAAGTGGTTTTGCGGGCAAACCACCAACCTAATTGGTTTTGCAAAGGCTCACCAATAACCTCACTTGGTTTTACAATAGGCTAACCAAGAACCCTTACAACAAATAGAGTTTAGAAGTAATGAAGCAAAGTAAGCTTTCTAAAACAAAGCAAGTATCTTTTTGAAGCTCGATGTAGAAGTGCTTTGAACTTGTTGAAGCCTCTTGAATTGCTCAAAAATGGATGATCTTCAATGCTTTTGAAGGCTCTTGAATGCTTAGAGGCTTGCTTTAGCTTTAGAGTAGTTGAATCTTCAAAGAATAGGAGTTAAAGCTCTCTTTTCTTCTCTCTTCTCAATGGTATTCAATAATATTCAATATGTTGTCATTTGATTTGATTTGGAGCATATATATATATACTTCCCAAAGGCCTCAAATCCTATTTCTAGCCATTAAACTTGAAAAACTAGCCATTGGAGGGCAAAATGGATGAGTTTTGTGTTTGAAAAACTAGCTATTACTGTTGCCAGAACTCCATGTGTCGACACTTCAGACTGTGAGTCGACACATAAGGTCGACACTTGAACTTCTTGAGTCAACACCCAATTCAAATAGCTCCAATCTAATTCTCTAAAAATCTCAGATGTGTCGACACTTACTCAGTTGAGTCGATACATTGAGTTGACACCTTGCTTCCATGTATCGATACTTCAGTCATTCTTCATTTTCAGCAAGTTCTGTGGCTTGAAAATCTCAAGCAATGTGTTGATCCATGTGTTGACACTTTGAGTCGATACTTCAGGTCCATGTGTTGCACTTCATCTGTGCCATCTGAAACATTCTTGCGTACCGGCCTGAGTTGACACTTTACCTCCATGTGTCGACACTTGGTGTCATGTGTCGATACTTTGAGTCGACACTTCACTGAAAATTTCACAGAAAGGCTGAACTTGAGCTGAGACACATTTCACTTAAACCAAATATCCAATCAAGCAATTCTTAAGTTTCTAAGTCCTCTTTGAGCAATTCTTTTCATTCAAACTTGGCTTCTTCAAACAATTAAGCTTCTTCAAATTTATGAGCACCTTTTTCATCAAAAACATACTTCAAGAAAATCATTAGTCCTCAACTTATACTTAACCATTTTGCTTATCATCAAAATCAATAACAGAGTCAACAATCTCCCCCTTTTTGATGATGACAAAACCCTTAAATATAAATTGCTTAAAAAAGCTTTTAAAAGAAATCATTGAGGTGCATAAAACTGAAGGCATTAAGTGCATCAACAAAATTTGCATTATTGATATGACATTTCAGAACATAAGTAATAATGCCAGAGCTTATTATAATGATTAAGAGTATCAGATCTTTGGGATACATTTAAGACACAGAAAGCATATATCATGATACTCTATAAGAAAATTTTAGCAATCAACAAAGCTTCCCCTGAATCAATGATCCATAAAATAGTTTGTAAATATCTTTTCAAACATTTAAAGAGGGGTTTTAAGATGAAATTCACTTTGAAAAAAATTTCAATGAAAATAAAAGTAAAGCTCCCCCTTTCTTAAGAAATTTTGTAAACAATTCTTGATTCAAGTTTTTAAAAATTTGTTTATCCCTTGCATATCACAAATATATTGCATTTATACTACATTTATACCATAAATATAAAATATATTGCATTTATACTTATATCTTACTATACAACTCCCCCTTTTTGTTATCATTAAAAAGGTAGGAAGACAAACAAGCTGAATATAAGATATTGCATTTAATTGTCACTACTTCTTCAACAATATACTGCAATTAATTTAAATTTCATTCATCCATTCAAGAGTGACGATAATGAAAAACTAAGAGAAGTGTAAGTCATTTCATTACATTCAAGATCACAAACATTGAGTACAACATGAAGTTTCATTTCTAGTCAGAGTTTGTACAATCAAAATATAAAATATACAGAGATGCATAAAAATAAACTAAAAATACATAAAAATTCTAATTCTCATCCATATCAGTATCATCAAAAGATGAACTGATCTCAATCGGTCCTATATCGGTAAAATATCAAGCTTATGGCCATATCGATCTAAGATCTCGGAGATGGATCCTGGTCGGCCATGGAGGGGTACGACGACCATGTCCTCTGTGTCATGCATATGTCTGACCTTTGGCTTGAGCAGTAGAGGTAGAAGCAATGTCCTCCGCAGGAATGGAACTGATCGGGTCAACAATCTCAGTAGTTGCTGGAAGAAGTGTGCGATCAAAAGGACCCTCGCTGGGTCCTGCCTCACCAGAGAGATTCCGCTCCTCCTCTGCTTCGTCATCATCATTAGCTCTATTCTCGGCCTGACAGATATCCTGCGAGTCCACTGGTCTCGAAACAAATGATAGTCCATCTGGTGTAATGACCTGATGTCATACACATCAATATGAAGTAGTGTACAGTAGGGCTCGTCCTCAAAGCTGATGCCATACTTCCTAAATAGAACTGTCAGTCTCATACCATATGGTAGGCAGAGTCATTGGCTAGTCGACGCCTCCATAATCTGGTAAACCATAAGCATTGGAATGCATATGGGCATGCACTGAACCAAAGAGACCATCACTAGCAACTCCTGCTCAATGATATAGTCGAAACATCCGGTCTTTGACAGAAGTATCCTGGCGATGATGTGATGTAACAGTCTCATCTCTGCAGATAATCTAGATGCTGGTACAGTGGCTCCCTCTGGTAGTATGTCAGACTCAAAGATGCACTGAAGTCCACTGACTCTATTCATTAAACTGTCTCCCACAGATCCGGTCATCAGTATATCCCATACTCTGCTCAGAATATTTGATGTAACAGGGATATCATGGCCTCTAACCTGTGCTAACCATCCATCAGTCCCACAGGCGAGTGATCCATAAAACTCTCGCATAAGCCCAGGGTAATACCTCTCGCTGAGTGAGCAAAATATAGTCAGACCAGCCTGATGAATCCACTGCCCGATCCAAAAATGCTGCTAATCGATAAAAATAAATTCCACTCGACGTCCTCCAACAACAGTCACGAGCTCATCCGGCTAGAAGGAACAAATAGTGGTCATGCGGGTGGATCTGGAGCTCTAGTCTCATGTCTGGCCTTCGTCCTTCGCTCTTCTTCCTGATTTGACTGACGAGGTCGATGGACAACTTGCTTGCAAGGTCCCATTGCTTGGATTAAGAAATTGGGCAAGGTTTTGGTTGAAATCTAGGGTTTCTAAGGCTTAGAATTCAAATCCAAGGAGAAATCCAACCAAATCAAAACAACTGGGCATCCAAATCAAGGAAACGATGGGTATAAAGCACGAACCAGTGGCAAGAACAGTGAGAGTACCTTTGAATCTTGTGTCGGCTCGAAGGAGAGAAGAAATGGGGAGAAAAATGGTTCGAAAAATCCTTTATTCTCAGTTTGCTGCCGTTCAAGTGTCGACTCACGAATGTGTCGACACATTCAGGTGTCGACACATCGATGTGTCGACACATCGACTTAAAAAACCAAAGATTTAGGAATTCATGCATTGATCAAAATCACTAAAAATATGATAATTTTAGAGAGAAATCAACAATGATTGAGTAAGATTGATCATAATTATGGTCAAATTGATTGAATTTGAGTCAAATATAGGAAAAAATTAATCAAAAGGATTGATGATTCTGAGCTCTCTTCTAATCATACAGAATTGATCTTTCAGAAGAGGTTTAGTCAAAATATCAGCTAATTGAAACTCAGTACTGATAAATTCAAGCATAACATCATTATTTGCTACATGATCCTTAATAAAATGATGTCTAATTTCAATATGTTTACTCCTAGAATGTTGAACAGGATTTTTAGTCAAGCAAATAGCACTAGTATTGTCACATTTAATAGGTACACTAGTTAACTTGATTCCAAAATCTTCAAGTTGTTGCTTAATCCACAAGATTTAAGCACAACAACTTCCTGCTGCAATATACTCAGCCTCAACTATGGATAGTGCAACTGAAGTTTGTTTCTTGCTAAACCAAGAGATTAAGTTAACTCCAAGAAATTGGCAAGTACTACTAGTACTCTTTCTATCCAATTTACAACCAGCAAAACCCGCATCAGAATATCCAATCAATTTAGCAGATAAATTTCTAGAGTACCATAAACCAATATCAATAGTACCAGATAGATATCAGTTAATTTGCTTAACAGCCATAAGATGTGATTCTTTAGGTTAAGACTGATATCTAGCACACATGCATACATTGAACATTATATCTGGTTTACTAGCAGTTAGATACAGTAAAGAGCCAATCATACCTCTGTATAACTTTTGATCTACTGATTTACCATGTTTTTCTTTATCAAGTCTACAAGAGGGGCTCATAGGCGTACCTATTGCGTTAGTAGTCTCCATCCCAAACTTCTTGATAATTTTTCTTGTATACTTAGCTTGGTTGATGAAGATACCATCTATAGTTTGCTTGATCTGGAGTCCGAGAGAGAAATTGAGTTATCCCATCATGCTTATCTCGAACTCATCCTGCATTAGCTTAGCAAACTCTTGACAAAGAATTTCATTAGTAGCACCGAAAATAATATCATCAATATATATTTGTACTACTAATAAATCATTATCTTTCTTTTTCAAAAATAGTGTTTTATCAACATTGCCTCTAGAAAATTTATTTTCAATCAAAAATTTGCTGAGTCTTTCTTACCAGGCTCGAGGTGCTTCTTTAATACATAAAGTGCTTTGTGTAATTTAAAAATATGATCAAGATGTGCATGATTTTCAAATCCATGTGGTTGTTCAACAAAAACTTTTTCAGTTATGAAATCATTTAAGAAAGCACTCTTAACATCCATTTGAAATAGTTTGAAATTCATAAAATAGGCAAATGCTAATAATAGTCTAATTGCTTCAAGTCTAGCAATAGGAACAAAAGTTTCATCAAAATCAATCCCTTCCTCTTGATTATAGCCTTTAGCAATTAGCCTAGCCTTATTCCTAACAACAATTCCATTTTCATCTAATTTATTCCTAAATACCCATTTAGTACCAATAATTGAAATATTTGATGGTCTTTCTATTAGTATCCAAACATTATTTCTATCAAATTGAATTAGTTCTTCTTGCATAGTATTAATCCAGTTAGGGTCTTTTTCAGCTTCCTCAAAATATTTAGGTTCTACTTAAGATATAAAAGCTATATAATCACATTCATTTCTAATTGAGGCTCGAGTTATTATCCCTTTAGATGGATCACCTAGGATTAATTCCTTAGGATGTCCATGAGCATACCTCCACTCCTTAGGTAGATCTTGACACTTTGGAGTGTCATCACCTTTTTGATTCTTGTCTTGATCTTCATCACTTGGCTAAGGTTGATCATTCAATATCAACTTTTGAAGCTTCTTAGCACCTACACATTCATCAGATGTATCCTCTTTTCTAGAGGATTTGTTAGTACATTCTTCAAAAATAACATGTACTGACTCTTCTACAACCAAAATTTGTTTATTAAAAACTCTGTATGCCCTGCTTAATGTAGAGTATCCTAAAAAGATACCTTTATCAGACTTGGCATCAAACTTTCCAAGATTATCTTTTCCATTGTTTAAAATAAAATATTTATGACCAAAAACTCAAAAATATTTCAAAATCAGTTTTCTTTGGTTCCAAAGTTCATATGGAGTTTTCTTCAAAATAGGATGGATTAAAACTCGATTTAAAATGTAACATGCAGTATTAATAGCTTCAGCCCAAAAATATCTTGGCAAATCATTTTCACAAAGCATAGTTCATGCCATTTCTTCTAAAGTACGATTTTTTCTTTCTACTATCCCATTCTGCTGAGATGTCCTAGGTACAGAAAAATTATGTTCTATTCCTTTTTCATTATAAAAGTTTTCAAAATCTTGATTTTCAAATTCAGTTCCATGATCACTATGAATACAAACAACTGAAACACCTTTTTCGTTTGAAACTTTTTGATAAAACTTTATGAATGCTGAAAATGATTCATCTTTATGTGCTAAAAAGAAAATCCATGTAAATCTCGAAAAATCATTTACTATGACTAATCCATATCTCTTGCCTCCTAGACTTGATGTTCTAGTTGATCCAAAGAGATCCATATAAAGTAGTTATAGTGGCCTACTAGTAGTTACAAAACCTTTTGGTTTAAAAGAAGTTTTAGCTTGCTTACCAAATTGACATGCTTGGCAAATTATATCTTTTTCAAAACAAAGTTCAGGTAAATCTCTAACTAAATTCTTTTTACAAAGTTTTAAAAGAAGATACATACTAGCATGTCCTAATCTTCTATGCCATAGCCAACTAGTCTCATCCTTAGTAGAATTCACTGTAACAATGCATTCTCTATTAGGCAAAGATAGATCATCTAAGTCTACCAAATAAATATTTCCATACATTTTTCCAATGAATTGTACTCCATTTAAATCCGGACTAGTAATCATGCAATATGATGATTTTAAAAACTACTTAAAAACATTTATCGTAAAACTGACTAATGCTTAAAAGATTATGTTTCAAACCATCAACTAGAAGTACATTACTAATACAATTAGAAGGAGTTTTGTGAACCTTATCAATACCAATGATTTTTCCTTTATCATTATTACCGAAGGTCACACTCTCTCCATTCAAAGCTTCAAGAGAAGTGAATTGCTTTACATCTCCAATCATGTGCCTTGAGCAACCACTATTAAGATACCAAAGTCTTTTGTTTTCCTTGGTTGCAGGACACAACTGCCATAAAATCAAGCTTTGTTCTTAGGTACCCAAGCCAACTTGGATCCTTTAGGATTAGCATTCAAAATGGTTCATTTTGGAATCCACACTTTA
The DNA here is from genome assembly GCA_021397845.1 of Areca catechu. Lineage (NCBI taxonomy): Eukaryota > Viridiplantae > Streptophyta > Magnoliopsida > Arecales > Arecaceae > Areca > Areca catechu. The sequence continues at coordinate 139,768,565 of CM038053.1, read as the reverse complement.
CCAAAATAATTGATTTTTCTTAAATTACATTGAAATGATTTATGACCTAATTTTTTGCAAGGAAAATAAGTAATGCTAGATGATACAGGTACAAAAAAGTTTTTGAAATACTTTTATTGCTTTTATGGTCAAAAACCTAAACCTGCTTTATTGAAAACTGCTCTTTGACTATTTAAAAGTAAGTTTAATTTTTTTAAACTATAAGTAATTTTTTCAACAAAAGGCTTTATCTTTTCAAGTTTATTTTTGTACTTAGTATTTTCAAGTTCCAAATCTTTACTTTTCTTCAAAAGATCATTGTTAAAAATAACATTCTTAGATCTTTTCAAAACTTTATTTTTCATAGATAAAGCATTGTTTTTCTTTTCTAAATCATTCAATTTAGATTTTAAATCACTAACATCATTTAGTAATGAATTATTTTCAAAATAAAAACTATTTGCATGCTTTTTCAATTTCTTAATTTCAGATAAAATCAGTTTATAATCATGCATGAGTTCATCAAATACATTTCTAAGTTCATCAAAAGTAAAATCGATCTCAATATCAGAATTTACCTCATCATTGTCTTGATGTGCCATTAAGCAGAGATTTGCAACTTCGATCTACTCTTCTTCAGAACTGGAGTCTTCACTGTCACTCCAGGTAGCCATCATTCCCTTCTTTCTTAATTTCTTCCTAGATTTTTTAAGGAGAGGACAATCAAACTTATAGTGTCCCGGCTTCTTGCATTCGAAGCATGTAGGTACTTCCTTCTCCTTTTTCTTTTATTTTTCTTTCTCTTTTTCTTTTCCTTTTTCTTTTGATTGATACTTCTTTTTGTAAGAAAACTTTCTCCTCTTCATAAATCTTCTAAATTTTCGTGCAAGGAGGGCTTCTTCACCTTCATCTTCCTCTTCATCTTTGGACTCATCTATTGAGGATTCTTCTTGTATGTTTGATTTGAAAATAATCCCCTTCTTCTTATTGTCCATGTCCATTGATTTTTGTTTCAGATTAAGCTCATAAGTCATGAGCGATCCAACCAGCTGCTCAAGAGATAATTTGTCAATATCTTTGGCTTCTTAAATTGCGGTCACCTTCAGATCCCATGATATTGGAAGTGACCTGAGGATTGTATTTACAAGATCAGCGTTAGACATAACCTTTCTAAGACTTCTCATACCATTAACAATATTTGTGAATCTTGTGTACATATCAGTGATTGATTCATTAGGTTTCATTCGGAACATCTCATAGGTATGCATTAACATATTTACTTTAGTATTTTTCACTTGATCGGTACCCTCATGGGTAACTTCAAGTATGTCCTATATTTCTTTAGTAGACATGCATGTAGATATCCGATTGAATTCACTAGGATCTAATGCACAATAAAGGAGATTCATTGCCTTGGCATTGATCTTGGATTGCTTAATATCATTTTCATCCCAATCCTCTTTGAGCTTTGGGATGGAAACACTATTAACCACTACTAAAAAAATATGAGGACCCTTATCTACCACTTTCCATAAATTGTAATTAATAGAATGCATATAAATTCTTATCATAGTTTTCCAATAAGTGTAATTTGATCCATTGAAAAATGGAGATCTATTTGAGGCTTGTCCCTCAACTACGCTAGTACCAATTGGGGCTGCCATAGATCTTTACTCAAGGCGGTAAAGCCTATACATTGAGAATAGGGCTCTGATACCACTTGTTGCCCAGTAAGCAACCCAAGAGGGGGGGTGAATTGGGTCTCTAAAAATTAATCTAAAACGACTTTACTTGATGCAAAGCAATGCAATACAATTCAACAATTAATTATGCAAGGTACTATAGTTCAAATACAATGCTCTTAAATAAAAGTGCAGCAGAATTAAAGAGTAATAAATAAAGAGCAAGTGGAGAGAGATCAATCAACCACAAAGACCAAGAAATATAGTGGTTCAGTGCTATCCAATGCACCTACATCCACTCTCCAAGATTTTCTTGGGAATTTACTATAATCATACTCGATTACAATTGATTAGTTTTGCGGGCTTACTAATCAAAAACCCAACTTGTTTTCACAAGGCCAATAAGTCAAAATCTTACTTGGTTTTATGGGCTAACCAAGAACCTGATTGGTTTTCAAAGGCTAACCAATAAGGTTTTCTGGGCTAACCAAGAACCTAAGTGGTTTTGTGGGCTAACCACCAACCTAATTGGTTTTGCAAAGGCTCACCAATAACCTCACTTGGTTTTGTAATAGGCTAACCAAGAACCCTTATAACAAACAAAGTTTAGAAGTAATGAAACAAAGTAAGCTTTCTAAAACAAAGCAGGTATCTCTTTGAAGCTCGATGTAGAAATGCTTTGAACTTGTTGAAGCCTCTTGAATTACTCAAGAATGGATGATCTTCAATGCTTTTGAAGGCTCTTGAATGCTTGGAGGCTTGTTTTAGCTTGAGAGTAGTTGAATCTTCAAAGAATAGGAGTTAAAGCTCTCTTTTCTTCTCTCTTCTCAATGGTATTCAATAATATTCAATATGTTGTCATTTGATTTGATTTGGAGCATATATTCAAATTCTGTTTCTAGCCATTAGACTTGAAAAACTAGTCATTGGAGGGCAAAATGGATGAGTTCTATGTTTGAAAAACTAGCCTTTACTATTGCCATAACTCCATGTATCGACACTTCAGATTGTGAGTCGACACATAAGGTCAACACTTGAACTTCTTGAGTCAACACCCAATTCAAATAGCTCCAATATGATTCTCTGAAAATCTCAGATGTGTCGACACTTGCTTAGTTGAGTCGACACCTTGAGTCAACACCTTGCTTCCATGTGTTGACACTTCGGCTGTTCTTCATTTTCAGCAAGTTCTGTGGCTTGAAAATCTCAAGCGATGTGTTGATCCATGTGTCGACACTTTGAGTCGACACTTCAGGTCCATGTGTTGACACTTCATCTATGCCATCTGAAACATTCTTGCGTACCAGCCTGAGTTGACACTTTACCTTCATGTGTCGATACTTGGTGTCATGTGTCGACACTTTGAGTCGACACTTCACTGAAAATTTCGTAGAAAGGCTGAACTTGAGCTGAAACACATTTCACTTAAACCAAATATCCAATCAAGCAATTCTTAAGTTTCCAAGTCCTCTTTGAGCAATTCTTTTTATTCAAACTTGGCTTCTTCAAACAATTAAGCTTCTTCAAATTTTTGAGCACCTTTTTCAACAAAAACATACTTCAAGGAAATCATTAGTCCTCAACTTATACTTAACCATTTTGCTTATCATTAAAATCAATAACGAAGTCAACAAGCAGGAGGTATGCCGAGTTCTATGCTTCGTCATACTGTTGCACCGCAACATAGGCACGCCGAGCTCAATTGGGACCATGGCATCGGTGCCGAAGACAAGGTTGAAGGGTGTTTCATTCATCGCCGTCCTAGGCATTGTGTGGTAGGCCTAGAGGATACTTGGAAGTTCTTCCGCCCACCTGCCCTTGGCCTGGTCCAGCCTAGTCCTAAGTCCTTGGAGAATGGTTCGGTTGGTCACTTTAGCTTCTCCATTTGTTTGGGGGTGAGCGATGGAGGTGAAGCAATGCTGGATGCCATGCTCAGCACAGAATCCCTCGAACTCCTGATTGTCGAACTGCCACCCGTTGTCGATGATGATGCAGTGGGGAAGCCCGAAGCGACATATTATTGACTTTCAGAAGAATTGACGGACTTTGGCTTCTGTGATCCGCACCAATGGCTCCGCTTCCACCCATTTAGTTAAGTAGTCGATGGCCACCAGCAAGAACCTCCGTTGTCCTAGTGCAGGGGAAAATGGCCCTAAGATGTCTATTCCCTATTGGACGAAAGGCCAAGGGGCAGAGAGCTGTGAGATCGGCACAGCCGGCTGACGTTGTATATGAGCATGGCGCTGACATTTGTCGCACCTCTTCACGAAGTCGGTGGCATCCTCCCTCATGGTCTTCCGAAAGTATCCCTGGCGGAGAGCTTTGTACGCCAATGTCCTTCCTCCCACGTGGTTCCTGCACAGGCCTTCGTGTATCTCTTGGAGAACGAAGGCTACTTCCGCAAGTCTTAGGCACTTCAGGAGAGGGTAGAAGTAGGATCGGTGGTAGAGCTGACCTTCCATCAAGACAAACCGAGAGTCTTTCTTTTTGACAAGGCCAGCTTCCGTGTGGTCCTCGGGCAAGGTGCCATCAGTGATGTATCTGATGTACCTGTCCATCTAGCTCGGCTCTAGGGTGACCTGCTACATCTCCTCCGGGGCTTCGTAGCTTGGATTCTCGAGGTACTCGATATATGCCCACCCCAGCGACGAGTCTGGTAGGGTCGTGAGTCTCGATAATACATCCGTGCGAGCATTTTCTCCACGTGGGATATGGAAGATGTTGAAGTGTTGGAAGCCTGTCGTGAATGAGCGAACTCACTCAAGGTACTTCATCATCCGGGGATCTCTAGCTTCATATTCTCCGAAAACTTGTCCGGCCACCAGTTAGGAGTTGGTGAAGACTTTCAAGTTTTGTATGCCCAACTCGCATGAGACCTTCAGGCCTGCTAGTAGTGCTTCGTACTCTACCTGGTTATTTGTCATGACAAATTTGAAACGAAGGGCACATTCCACCATGATCCCACCGCTGTTGGCAAGGATGAGTCCCGCTCCGCTCCCACCGGAGTTGGATGCACCATCCACGTGGAGGATCCAAAGTTCCTCCTCCATGTCAGGCTCAACTTGACGCTCCGTGGAAGTTTGCTCCAGCTCCTCGGCAAGTCCCGTGCACTCGACTAGAAAGTCAGCTAGGACTTGGGCCTTCTGTAACGACCTCGGCCGATATGCGATATCGAGCTCGCTCAGCATCAGGAATCATTTAGCCAACCACCCGGATGTTTCGGGGTGGCTGAGTATGGTCCTCAGTGGCTGGTCTGTCACTACCATGATGGGATGTGCTTGGAAGTAGGGCCTGAGGTGATTAGCATACATTATTAGAGCAAAAATAAGTTTTTCGGAGTGGGTATACCTGATCTCCGCATCACGGAGAATTTTGCTGGTATAGTATATCGACTTCTGAGATCCATCCTTGTCCACACAGATGAGGACCAAGCTGACGGCTCCGGGTGTGATCGCCAAGTAGAACAAGAGCTCCTTCCCTTCCTCCGATCTGGAGAGCAGTAAGGAAGAAGCCAGGAACTCCTTCAATTCTTCAAAGGTCATCCTGCACTCCTCTGTCCAGGTGAAGTCTCATCTTGCACAGTGCCTTGAAGAAGAGAAGGTAGTGATCGACTGACCTCAAGATGAACCGGCTCAGGGCTGTGATACGCCTCGTGATGTGCTGGACCTGCTTCTTAGACGTCGGGTGCTCCATGTCAACGATCACCTGGACCTTCTTTGGGTTCGCTTCAACATCTCTCTGGGTGACCATGAAGCCAAGGAACTTTCCTGCTGCCACTCTGAAGGTGCACTTTATTGAGTTCAGTTTCATCTGGTGCTTTCGGAGGTTGTTGAAGGCTTTGGTGAGGTTAGCAACATGGTCCGAGCTCAGCTTGCTCATGACCAGCATGTCATCCACGTACACCTACATGTTCCGGACGATCTGATCTTTGAAGACCCTATTGACTAGATGCTGGTACGTGACCCCAGCATTTTCAAACCGAAGGGCATCATCTTGTAACAGTACATCCCTTGGTTGATGACGAAGGCGGTGTGCTCCTTGTCTTCCGGGTGCATCCGGATCTGATTGTACCCGGAGAATTCATCCATGAAAGAAAGTAGCCAGTGACACAAGGTGGTGTCACCAATTGGTCAACTTCGGTAGTGAGATGCTATCCTTCAGGCATGCCTTGTTAAGGTCGGTGTAGTCCACACAGATCCTCCACTTACCGTTACTCTTCTTCACCATCATTACATTCGCAAGCTAGCTCGGGTATTGTACCTCCCGAACGAAACTGGTAGCGAGGAGTTTGTCGACTTCCTCCTTGATTACCGCCTGCCTCTCGGGGGTGAAACTCCTTTTCTTCTACCGAACTGGCCCACACTTTGGATCAATGCTTAGCTTGTGGGTGATGATGTCAGAGGGGATACCTGGCATATCAGCCGCTGTCCAGGCAAACACGTCGGTATTCTCCCACAAGAACTCCAACAAGTGGGCCCTTTCCTCATCGTGTAGCTGGGCCCCAATCTGCACCATCTTCTCTTGATCGGCTCCGAGCGGATGAGATAATAGGCTCTCGGTCGGGCCACCCCTGGGGTCTTGCGCTCTTTGGTCGAGCTCATCCACCCTGGGATCTTCCTCGGGGATCTTGGTCCCGGGGAGAGTCTGGAAACAGAGCCGAATCAGTTGAGGAGCACCTTTCATCTCGCCGACTCCATAAGGAGTTAGGAACTGCACCAGCAGCCGCTTGGTGAAAATGACGGCATCGAGCAGATTGAGCCCGGGTCAGCCAAGGATCACATTGTATGCCAAAGGAAGCCTAACCACTGTGAAGGTCATCATAACTGTGGCCTGCCGAGGTGGGGTCCTATGATCGGGAGAGTGATCTTTCCTTCTACCATCATAGAATCTCCCATGAAGCCAACAAGGGGCGTGTGTACAGGTCTGAGCTGAGTCGAGAATAGGTTCATTTTGGAGAAGGCATCATAAAAAAGCACATTCGTTTAGCTTCCACTATCAACCATTATGTGTTTTACAAGATGCTTCACGATCGTCATCTCGACGATCATGGCATCATTATTTACATTTTCCCCCCATCTCCTCCTCCTCTCATAAAGGGGAGTACATTTTTAGAATGCCCTGCCCCCCGGGGCTTCTTAGAGGCGCGCTTGGATCCCGAGCATATCATCCCCACCGACTTTTTCGTAGGGCAGTTGTCGACTGCAGGGACTGATGGGAGAGCGACGAGTGCCTGAGGTTTTGCTGGAGGTGTGCCCCCCACGAACCTCCTGAGGTAGCCTCTCTTGACGGGAGAGCGCGGTGACCTTGAAGCGGGCCACGTAGTCTCATAGGGGCTCGCGGTCCTGTTGCTGGATGGAGAAGAGGCTATCTACTTCATGTGGTACCTTCTGACAGGTGTCGAAGTAGGCCACAAACTTTTGCTCCAGCTGAGCGAAAGAACCAATGCTTTTGGGCTCGAGGGAACACCAGACCCGAGACACCTTCTAGAGGGTTGCTAGGAAGGCAATGCAAAGAAAGGCATCAGTGGCCTCCTGGACCCTCATGAAGGCTTTGTAGCTTTCTAGGTGGTCCAGGAGGTCGGTGGTCCCATCGTAGAGATCCACCTGTGGCATCCGGAATCGGCTGGGAATCGGTTCTTCTTGGATCTTTCGGGAGAATGGGGAACGGGTGTCATGGCCCGTTGGCTCGTCAGCAGAGCCCTGCATGTCTGCAAATCAGTGGGATGATTCTGCCAGCTTGTTCTTGTTCTCCTCCAGACACTTTTTAGCCATGCACCTGATGGCCTCGTCGATCAAACCCTCCGCCGAGGCCGAAGGAGACGTAGAAGGTGACATGGGATGATGCCTGTAGAGGGGGGTCTTGCCTTTCCGCCTTCAGCGTGATTTGGATACTACCCGCTCGAGGGTAGGGGATCGGCTCTCCCCATCGGTGAACCCGGCCCGTTGTCTATTCATTGGAGTCAAGTGACTACCCCGGTGATCAGTGATGGCCTGTGGCTGCGAAGGCCTTCCTTGGAAGGAATGCAGGCTGTTGCAGGGCAGTGCGGCGTGGGCCGTTGGGGTCCCTAGCTACTGATGGGTAGCCAAGGATCGTTGATGGTGTTGGAGCTGGTGCATTGCCGTAGTGAGGATTTGCATTTGTTGGGCGAGTGCGACCAGCTGGATGTCCACTGGAGGTGGTTGAGCGGGAGCGGGAAGCTCCCCTTTCGGATTGTGTGGGTCCCCTTGAGAAGGGGGGTCTCCCATGCAGCTGGTGGAGACTTCTCTCGCTCGTGTCGTCACCATCCTCCCGGTGAGCCGCTCGTAGGGGGCTTAGGTGGGATAAAAACACGTCCTAGCCCCTACTTGGCATGCCAATCTATTGCAGCTAGGATCATCGTGGCCCGTAACTACTGTCGATGTCGGATCGCCCCTCATCCTCTCGGGGTTGGCTGCGTCTCAGGACCTGTAAAACAAGGATTAGTGACGCGAGCCGGGGATTCCGGCGGGGGCACTCCGATGGTCAAGTTAGTGACAATCCAGGAGGATCGATCCACCTCGGTCACCACCTTTCCCGGCACACTTGCAACACCACTCTCACTTACAACATCTTCACTCCTCCTAGCATGGAGTCCATCAAGAGGGGCTCGACCAAGAGGATCTATTCACCTGGATCGTCACTAACTTGACCGTCGGAGTGCCCCTGCCAGAATCCCTGGCCCGGGTCACTAATCCTTGTTTTGCAGGTCCTGAGACGCAGGCCAACCCTAAGAGGACGAAGGACGATTCGACATTGACAGCAGCTATGGGCCACGACGATCCTGGCGGCAACACGTAGGAAGCTTTCTCCAGTAGGTTTTAGGTCAAGGTGAGAATAGTACATCAAATAGCCTAGCTCGACTCCCATCTTTATCCATTCATGAGCAACATATATTTGCCCCAAAGAATGAAGACAAGATCCTTTAAGAGCTCTCAAAGTCAGATGGGGATTAAATGTCGAGGTCAAGATAGAGATTGTTAAGGAAAAATGCCTCGACTCAGCCCATTGGAGCAAAACCTACGTGAGAAGACCAAAAAATAAGTCCAAGAGGAACCAGGCCTGGCAGCAACAGGTCAAGCCCAGCCCACATGCAGCAAGCCAGGCCCAGTCGACATGTGCGTAGCCCAAGCACATGCACGGCCTAAGCGCGAGCATGGCCCAGGCACAAGCACGACCTAGGCAAGCGTGCAGCCCAGGCCAGCATGGCTCAGCATGAGCATGTGGGGTACAGTGATTGCGATCTACGAGTAGTCCACCATGTAGAGAGGTTGGCATGGTCCACTGGGGGGTTGTCGCGATCCTCATGCGTGTGGCCAGTCTTTATTACGGTCTATGCACATTTTTCGCGCGATCCGAACAAAGATCCAATGGTTCTGGAGCATTCCGACATTGACTGGGCTTGATCCAGTATGATTTGTAGCGTATTCAATGATAATCCAATAGCCAAAGGTCTTTCATGGGTCAAATATGAGTTGGACAAAAAAAAATTGAAATTTTTTTGATATAGTTTGAACCAGTAAACTCCTGTTATAGTACCATTCGACAGAGAAGATAAAAGAGGGCAGGCGGGTAGGATACTAGTGTGTGAGGATTCAAATGGGTTCCAGGAAGTGTGGCAAAGATAAAAATAATTTCTATGGATTAAAATATTTTTTAAAAATACAAATTTGTAAAATAAATTTTGAATTTTTTATTAAGATTTTTGTATAGGATGAAAATATAAAATCTCTTTCATATTTTTTTATAATAAAATCTTACATGTTATATTGATTATATTTTTTATTTTATTATATTTTATATTTTTTGTATTGTTAATAATCATAATTTTTAACATAAAAATCTATATTTTATATAAAACTTTTTTAACAAATAATATTAATATATATGGTACCGTAACATAAAATGATCCATGTCCTTTCGGTCTTGACAGAATTGCTGCCGCAGCTATTCTTCCATCCGGATAGGGTAAAACAGAGTTGCTGTGATTTGTGCCATTGCTCTTTTCGGAACGGGCGGCAAGCCAATAATATACGGAACTACTATTTTGTAATGTGATAAAAGTAGAGCATGGAAGACCTTCAGGTTAACTAAACGTGTTGGGGCTAAATTTTGCTCTCCAGGCTGGACTAGGGCGGGCTTTTTCGTCTTTTTGCTGACAAAAATGTAGGCAAGCGAGTCTGAGCTTCAAAGCTATGACAAAAATCAGCCGCTAAAGTCACAAGCAATCTCCATTCCCACACGCATCCTCCCACCGAGATACCCGGAGATGACGTCTCCCGGTAAGCAACGAAGAAAGCCGAGGCTCTAGAGCTCTCCCGCAGTTCCCAAATATTTCCCGTACACCGACACGCAACAGTACTCCTGAAAGAAACCTGCTCCCATAAAATCGGCTAACAAAACAAAAATAAGTGGGAAAAGAGAGCCGTAGCCGTGTGTCCAACTTCACTCGTCTTCCATCCAACAGCCTCATAACTACCTCCAATTTCCACGCTAATTTTCTCCTCATTCTTCTTCTTCCTTCTTTTAATTCCCCTTGTGCTCTTCTCCTTGCTCTTTTCCCATTTTAAGGCTATACAGGATGGGGTGCACCACTACTCTGTTCCTGGTTCCTGCCCAACCAAAGCAGCACCCTTCTTCGTTCGGTCTAAAGAGAACCCCCTTCCTCCTGTTTGCGAGGCAGCCTAGACGAAAACGAGCCATCGTTCCGGTAAGCTAGCTTTCGAATTCCTCTGCTCTCCTCTTTCTATATAATTAACAAGAGAATCTGACTTGATTTGATTTGATTCCAATAGATGGCGAGGTTATTTGGGCCCGCGATCTTCGAGGCGTCCAAGTTGAAGGTATCGTTCCTCGGAGTGGATGAGGAGAACCACCCCGGGAAGCTCCACCGCACCTACACCCTCACCCACAGCGACATCACCGCCAAGCTCACCCTCGCCATCTCCAACACCATCAACCGCGCCCAGGTACTACTGCAACTATATATATAACACCCATCTCAACTCATAGAACCCCAAAAAAAGAAGAAGAGAGACTTGTTTGCCGTTAAAACTAATATCCTTACTCGATTAATAGCTCAAGGGCTGGTACAACCGGCTTCAGAGGGATGAGGTGGTGGCAGAGTGGAAGAAGGTCCAGGGCAAGATGTCTCTCCACGTCCACTGCCATATCAGCGGCGGCCATTTCCTCCTCGACCTTATCGCCAACCTCCGTCACTACATCTTCTGCAAGGAACTCCCAATAGTACGTCCTCATCCCCTTGTATTATATTAGTGATCGCTTTCGAATTCTCTTGTTACTTGATGTGTGTTTTAATTTGCAGGTATTGAAGGCGTTTGTTCATGGGGATAGGAATTTGTTCAACAATTACCCGGAACTGGAGGAGGCTCTGGTGTGGGTCTATTTTCACTCTAACCTGCCGGAGTTCAACCAGGTGGAGTGCTGGGGACCGCTCCGGGACGCGGCCTCCGGAGGGCGGGGGAAGCCCGGGGAGTCGCCTTTGCCGCTGCCGCCGGGGTCGTCGTGGGAGTGGCCGCAGCGGTGCCCGGTGGAGTGCGACTGCTGCTTTCCGCCCCGAAGCTTGATCCCCTGGCCACATGATTTCGACTTCCAGCAGGAGCACCGGGAATCCGCCGGGCAACCGCAGTAGCAGCGAGGTGATGAAATGGTGCAGCAATCTAAACTCTGGTGATCCGGTGGCCTTGGCTTACAAAATTTGTGGGCAAAAAAATTGGAAAGAAGGGGAGATTCTGGCTGATTCTTTAAAATATGGAATGATAATAGCGCTTGTGTCAATGGGGTACACTCCATAGCCTATAGTGTACAGATGGGCAAAAAATTGTGCAGTAAAAATACTTATTGTCCAACTGATTGATGGAAATCCGGTAGCTTAGAATTACTCGATCCAAGCGGACCTCTTTGCGTGATACGAGAAAAGCAGGGCAAAGCAGCCCACGCAGGAAAATGGAATGGCAACTGGGTACGCTAATGTAATTATCTAGGCCCACGTAATCGGTGCGCCAATGAAGATTGGAAGCGTGATGAGAAGAGAATCACGTATCAATGTATCATTAAGGTGATAGTTTAGCTTAGAATCACGTATAGCTTAGAATCATCACGTATCATCGAGATAATAGTTTAGCCAGTATTGATTATAATTCTATGTTCCTTGTATCTAAGATTTGAATCGTGATTGGAGTTGATTAAATTAAAAATTTTATTTTGAATGTCCAGACATGAATATATGGAAATAGTTATTGAATCTGCTAATATCTTGATATAGAGCTAAGATGATAATAACTATGTTGATCATCCTTCATTCCTTTTTTTTAAAAAATAAAAATAAAAATCATGTTTTTATTTTTTTTTCAACAACCTTTAAATCCATTTATGATTAACCATATCTTTTTCACATGGCATGCATGTAATAAATAAAAATATTTTTGGTTGAAAAAAAAAAAGACAAAAAAAAGTAGAGATCAAAAGATTTTTAACCAGGTAGTCACCTTTCCACTCCCGGCCCTCTCTCCAAACCATCACCAAGCCTTTGATCCCTCTCGCTAGCCGCCTCCCTCGAAGCCAACCCTAGCACTTGAATGCTGCCACTAATATCTAGCTTGGCCCTCGCTGCCATCTTTCAACCTTTGTTTACTCCTAGCTAAGCAAGCAGTCTTTTCTCTACAAGATAAACTTGCTAGCTAGCCTGATCCCCTTTTAGCTCCATCAATAACAAAAGATAAACTTGCTAGCTCGATCCCTTTTAGCTCTATCTACGGCCCTTTTTGCAATACTACTATAGAGGTTAAATTAGGGGCAAACATCAGAACTGTTGATTAATGGTCCTTTCTTACTGTTCAAAACCAGATAGAGATATGACAGAGACATCCACACCCATTCTCATAATCAACCATCAATATAGGCATTCCATCTTAGCTAGTTTTCCTTTGTTCCTTGGCTGCTTCTTTTTGGGTAGATGCTCCTTTACTTTATGATTCTGCCTCTCACCTCCATTTTGAGCTTAGTTGTCTCTTTGATTAGCCATCAGTTCCAGACTTCCAATTGTCTAGCCCATTTCTGAATACCCTAAGACCTACCATCTCCAAGGGCCATAGGAATTTGAAATTCCAAATACACATCTCAAACCTCAATTTCTTGAAGGACAAACCTCAACTACTATTGCTAAACTAGGCTTGATGTGGCAAGATCGCTGATGTGGAGCCCCTGTCAGATGTAGTCAGATATCATGTTGGAAGAAGTTGCTACATCATACCCCCTTTTCGAGCTCCTTCGCCAGATGGCTCCCTCGAGGTCGAGTCCATCTCGGTCGAAGTTGAGCTCCCGCTCTCTTCGAGCTCATTCGCCGGGCAGCTTCCTCGAGGTTGAGTCCATCCCGGCTGAAGTCGAGCTCCCGCTCTCTTCGAGCTCCTTCACCGGGCGGCTCTCTTGAGGTCGAGTCCACCCTAGCCGAAGTCGAGCTCCGGCTCTCTTCGAGCTCCTTCGCCGGGCGCTCCCTCGAGGTCGAGTCCACCTCGGCCGAAGTCGAGTTCTCTCTCTCTTTGAGCTCCTTCACCGGACGGCTCCCTCAAGGTCGAGTCCACCTCGGCTGAAGTCGAGCTCTCGCTCTCTTCGAGCTCCTTCGTCGATCGGCTCTCTAGAGGTCGAGACCACCCCGGCCGAAATCGAGCTCCTCCTCCTCGAGCCAAGCTCTCTTCAGATGAGAAGTCCAGTGACCAGAAGCCAAAGCCCACGGCGCCACCTCCCTTGGGTAATGGATCGCCGCCCAAGGACCACGGAGGAGCACCCCCAGGATGCCATGATTACTCCCACTGCTACTTACACCAGATAGGAAATGGCACCCTGCCCAAGGCACTGCACTCCCAACCGACCGTCTGGGCTACCCGAAAGAGAAAATCACCCCAGAGGATTCAAATCCGGGGGGTGGCTGTCCCCCAATCGAGGCCCTGCCAAATTTTCCAGAGTGGAGTGACCAGGAGGGAGGCCAGAGCCAGCAACATAACTCCTTATCACGGATGGGAAAGTACCTATGTGCATGGCACAAAGTACTGCCAGGCGTTGACCTTCCAGCATCTATAAAGGGAGAAGATCCTGAGATAAGTTGCAAGGAGGGATCCTGGTCTAAAAGGATTCTCCAAAGGTTCTCGATAGAAGGTAAGCAAACAAGCAAAGGGCTAGCGCACAGGAGAGCAACTGAGAGTCCAAGCGCTCTGGGCTACCAGGGACTCATCGAAAGGGTCTTGACGGACACAGCCATACAGCTCGAGCTTTCCTCCACCGCTACCACCCTCGTTCTACTCTCTCTTTTCCAAACCAAATCTCCTCCTCCAAGTGTGGAGTCCAAGCAAAGGGGCCCATAGGGGAGGATCTGTTCCCCTATATCGCCATTGACTTGATCGTCGAAGTGCCCCCACCGGGATCCCTGACCCGGGTCTCATCTGTTTTGCAGGTCCGGGCGCATGAGCTGGTTCTCGAGCGACGAGGTCGACATCCGAGGATATCCCCAAGCTACAGGCCATGGTGATGTAGGCAGCAACAGATTGACGTGCCAGTTAGGGAGGCAGGATATAATCTGATCCAAGCCAATCCCCATACATGCAACTTGACCTGAAACATGGTGATGACACGTGCATGGGAGGTCTCCACCAGCCGTGCAGGAGACCCCCCCTCTCACGAGGGCCCGCACAGTCCAGAGAGGGAGCCCTCCGCTCCATCGCAATTGCCTCTAGCAGATGTCCAATTGGTCGCGCTTGTCCAGCAGATGAAAGTTCTGACTGTGGTGAAGCGATAGTTGTAGCATCAACACTGTTGACCCCTAAAGTGATTTTGATGATAACAAAATATTGGAGTATACATTTGGTTATCTAACAACTCTTCAAATGATTAACAAGCTTTTGTAGGACAACTACATTGACACACTTTTTAATCCCTACAATCTTTAATGTTTTGTGTTGAGTTGTAAAGTATTTAGAATCTTGTAAAGAAGAACCCTACAAAAAAACTTTTCTATTAAAATCAAGTTTAAGGGTTACTTCTAGTAGTCCTTCTTGCTTCAAGTTTTCTTGAATTTATTGTAAGTAGTTTTTGAAGAGATCTTTAAAGCATGAAACAAGGGTTCTGGAAGTTTGAAGTTGATCTGGCTGAAGAACCACCTTCGAGCCGACTAGAAGGACAACCCAGCCGACTCTGGCACTAGCACTGAAGACAAGTTCTCTGGCACACAGATCCAATCGACTGGCACCAAGGCCCAGCCGACTCGTCCAGAACATGGTTGAGAACGTTCTGAGATTCTAAGGAATCCGAGCCGACTTGAATTAGATCCAGCCGACTCATCCAGAACTCAGTTGAGAATAGTTTGAGAGCCTCTGAGATTCCAGCCGACTGAAATTCAGCCCAACTGACTCGTCCAGAGTGAGGTATTTTCTTTGCTGTGGAAGCTAGCCGACTGGCACTCAGCCCAGTCGACCCGAATTTCATCCGTGCTGACTCGAAGTTTGTCCGAGCCGACTGGAATGACGGGGTCACCTCCAACGGCTAGTTTCAGTTCTCAGTTTTTTAATTCCAAAAGTGCTCCAACGGTAAACTGTCACCTCCCAACGATCTACAACATTCAAAATCAAGGGAAGGCGGCTGAAGTCTCTATAAATAAGGTATGAGAACATCCTTGAAGAGGCTAATGAATTATTGAGCATTTATTGAACACTTATTGAAGTGAAGAGAGAGAGCACTAGAGCTTTAAAGTCTGTCTTCAAACCTGCAACAACTCTTACCAGAGCTTGAAGCACCTTTTGAGGAAAGCATGGAAGCCATTGAAGTGCATTGAAGAACATTCAGTGGATCTTCACTCGAGCTGCATTGGCAACAACCCAGACAACAGAGTTTGTCTTTATTGTTGTTTTTTTATTCTATCATTTAGAATATCTGGGTTATTGGTGAGCCCGGTTGTAAAAACCAAATAGGTGTCTTTGGTGAGCCTTTAAAAACCAGAGTGTAGAAGTTTCTTTGGTGAACCTATCTAAAAACCAAAGTGTAGAGGTTTTAGGTGATCCTGTAAAAACCTAGCTTGGGTTTCTTTGGTGAGCCCAGTTTCAAAAAAACCAAAGTGTAGAGGTTGGGATTGTGAGCCTGTAAAACAATCCGACTGTATTCCGGTTTGGGGGATATAGTGAAAATCTCGAGTGGTGAACTTGGGTAGTGGACGTAGGAGCTGGGTTGCTCCGAACCACTATAAACCTACTTTGTTTGTGTTGTGTTTGTTTTATCTTTTAGCTTTTGCATTCTTACTCTGACTAACACAACACCTGACCACTAAAAAGAATTACTTGTGCACATACTTGTGAAAATTTTGTAATTCCCAATTCAACCCCCCTCTTGGGACTAAGCCACCTGGGCAACAGCTGGTATTAGAGCAGTGTCTCTGATTACTTGAGTTAAGATTGATGGCTCATCCTATGAGTACATCCTTGGCCGAGGGCCAATCAACAAATAGACCTCCACTATTCACAGGCACTAATTATTCATATTGGAAAGCACAAATGAAAATTTACATACAAGCTATAGATTTTCAATTATGGAAGGTCATCTTGAAAGGGCCACACATTTCCATAATTAAAGTTGATGGCGTGGACATCCCTAAGCCTGAAGAGGATTGGGATGATCATGACATGAAGATGGAGGAATTGAACGCCAAAGCAATGAACTTATTATATTGTGCTTTGGATGCAAACGAGTTCAACCGAATTTTCACTTGCTCTTTAGCAAAAGAAATCTGGGATAAACTTGAAGTGACCCATGAGGGAAGTTCCCAAGTGAAAACCTCAAAGATAAATCTTTTAGTTCATAATTATGAATTATTCAAAATGGAACCTTCTGAAACAATATCTGCCATGCTTTTTAGATTTACAGATATTATTAACGGTTTAAAGAGTCTTGACAGGGTATACTCTAATGCAGATCTAGTTCAGAAGATCCTTCATTCTTTGCCCAACAAGTGGGATCCCAAGGTGACTGCGATCCAGGAAGTCAAAGATCTAAACACATTGCTACTAGATGAACTGCTGGGATCACTCATCACCCACGAGCTGACAATGCAACACAGAACGGAAGATGGGCAGAAGAAAAAGAAGACAATAGCCTTCAAAGCTGCTTCCGATTCAAAAAGGGATGATGAAGAATCTAAAGAAGAAAGCACCTCCTCCAATGATAACCTAGAAGACGAAGACATCGCTATGGTTGTGAGGAGATTCAAAAAATTTATGGGAAGAAAGAAAGGTACAATCAAAAATTTCACAGGAAGGATTATGGAAAGGAAAAGGAAAAGGATAGAGAGAAAGACAAAGAGGTAGTCCCCACGTGCTACGAATGCAAGAAGCCGGGGCACATACATCCAGACTGTCCACTATTGAAGAAATCCTTCAGACAAAAAAAAAAAGAAAGCCATGGTTGCCACATGGTCCGACAGTGAAGACTCATCATCATCTGAAGAAGAAGAGACCACCAAGACTGCAAATCTTTGCTTAATGGGTCTCGAAGATAAGGTAACATCCCCTAAATAACTCCCTTCACTTTTATTGAAAATGTTTTGCTAGTAGACAAATTGAAGCATAATCTCTTAAGTATAAGTCAATTGTGTGATAAAGGCTTCAAGGTTGTCTTTGAGTCTTCTATGTGCATAGTAACTAACTCTTTAGATTCTAGCAATAAATTTATTGGACATAGACTCGAAAATATCTATATGATAGATCTTAATGATCTTGCCATGTCTCGTAGCCCTAGTCTAGTTGCAATGAATGCTAAGACCAAAGAGTCAGGTTTACTATGGCATAGATGATTAGGTCATGCTAGCATGCATACAATTGCCAAATTAATTTCTAAAGATCTTGTTAGAGGCATGCCTAAGTTTAAAGTTGATTTAAATCATGTTTGTGATGCATGCCAAATGGATAAATAAACTAGGGGGAGTTTTAAATCAAAGAATATAGTTTCTACAACAAGATCTCTTGAACTACTTCACATGGATCTTTTCGGACCTACTAGGACCACAGGCCTAGGAGGGATGAAATATGCTCTTGTGATAGTAGATGATTTTTTGAGATTTACGTGGGTTTTGTTTATTACTTTGAAAGATGAAACTTTTCATGTTTTCAGAGAATTTCATAAAAAGGTTTCAAACCAAAAGAACTTATATTTGATTTTAATTAGAAGTGATCATAGAACTGAATTTGAAAATCAATTTTTCGAATATTATTGTACTGAATTTGGTATTGATCACAACTTCTCCGCTCCTAGAACACCTCAACAGAATGGTGTTGTAGAGAGAAAAAATAGGACATTGGAAGAAATGGCTCGCACAATGTTGTGTGAAAGCAATCTTCCAAAGTACTTTTGGGCAGAAGTGGTGAACACTGCATGTTATATTTTAAATCGCGTTTTGATCCATCCTATCTTAAAGAAACCCCCCTATAAGCTTTGGAATGACAAAAAACCCAATATTAGTTATTTTCATGTGTTTGGTTGTAAATGCTTTGTGCATAATAATGGAAAAGATAATTTAGAAAATTTTGATTCTAAAACTGATGATGCAATTTTCCTAGGTTATTCATTATATAGCAAAGCTTATAGGATTTTTAATAAAATGACTCTTACTGTTGAAGAGTCAATTCATGTTGTATTTATTGAAACTAACCCTACACCTTCTAGACAAGAAGAGTGCATAGATAATGATGCAGGTATATTGCAAAAAAGAATGGATGACTTGAACATTCAAGACAAAGACACTCAAGGTGGAGAAGAAATGGTAAGTAAGGATCACACTGATCTACCGAGGGATTGGAGGTATGTCACATCTCACCCTAAAGAATTAATAATAGGAGATCCTTCACATGGTGTTAGGACTAGGGCTGTACATAAGGATGCACATGATTACCTAGCCTTTGTATCACAAATAGAACCCCATAGCTTAGAAGAGGCTGAGATTGACCTAAACTGGATGAGGGCAATACATGAAGAATTAAACCAGTTTGAAAGAAATAAGGTATGGACACTTGTAGATAGACCTTCAGACCATCCAATTATAGGAACTAAATGGGTCTATAGGAATAAATTAGATAAGCAAGGAAACATTATAAGGAACAAAGCTAGATTAGTGGCTAAGGGATATAACCAAGAAGAAGGTATTAATTTTGATGAAACTTATGCACCCGTAGCAAGACTAGAAGCCATTAGATTACTACTTGCATTTGCTTGCTACATGAACTTCAAACTCTTTCAAATGGATGTAAAAAGTGCATTTCTTAATGGTGTTATCTCTAAACAAGTTTTTGTGGAACAACCACCAAGTTTTGAAAATCCCACTTTTCCAAACCATGTATTCAAATTAAACAAAGCATTGTATGGTTTGAAACAAGCACCTAGAGCCTGGTATGATAGACTTAGCACTTTCTTAATTAAAAATAATTTTCAAGAGAAAATATAGACAAAACTTTATTTATCAAAAAGAAGAATGATGATATCTTAGTTGTACAAATATATGTTGACAACATCATTTTTGGTGTAACTAACAAATCTCTATGTAAAGAATTTGCTAAGCTCATGCATGGAGAATTTGAAATGAGCTTAATGAGTGAGCTTAACTACTTCCTTGGACTTCAAGTAAAACAAACAAAGGAAGGCATCTTCATCAACCAAGCCAAATATATCAAGGAAATCATCAAAAAGTTTGGTATGGAGAGTAGCAAATCAATGAGCACACCCATGAGCCCAGCTTGCAGACTGGATAAAGATGAGAATGGATCCAATGTAGACCAAAAACTATATAGAGGTATGATCAGATCCTTACTTATTTAACTGCAAGTAGACCTGACATATTATACAGTGTATGTATATGTGCTAGATTTCAGTCATCACCAAAAGAAACACATATGCTTGCTATAAAAAGAATAATTAAATATTTGAAAGGAACAAGTAATTTAGGAATTTGGTTTTCTAAACATTCTACTTTGAATTTGATTGGATTCTCTGATGCTGATTATGCTAGTTGTAAAATAGATAGAAAAAGCACTAGCGGTACATGCCAATTTCTAGAATTGAATTTAATTTCATGGCATTGTAAGAAGCAAAACTCCATAGCCTTGTCCACAGCTGAGGCTGAGTACGTGGCTGCCAGTAGTTGTTGTGCTCAAGTGTTATAGATTAAACAACAACTAGAAGACTTTGGTGTATCACAATCTAAAATTCCAATTAAATGTGATAACACAAGTATTATCAATTTGATAAAGAATCCAATTCAACACTCTAGAACCAAGCACATTGAAATTAGACATCATTTTATTAGAGATCATATTTCAAATGGTAATATTGTGCTTGACTTTGTGCCTACTGAAGATCAACTAGCTGACATATTTACCAAGCCACTCAATCAAGATAGATTTGAGCTGATTAGGAGTGAATTAGGACTTTGTGATCCCTTCTAGATTTTCTAACCTAATTCCTTCAATTCTAAGAAAATTTCATCTAGAAAACCTCCTCAATTTATTCTATTTTATTGAGCCTTAATTTCTGTTGAAATTCTATTCAAAGTCTTTCTGAATTTTTGTTCAGTTTTTTTTTTCAAAACTCTACTTTTTCTGTTTGAGTCGACTAGATTTCTTTGAGAGTTTTGAACTTGTTCTGGCCTACCTGACTCAAACAGTTTCGAGTCGACTGGATTTTCTGATGATTTTAGAAGAGCTCTGGCTGAGCCAACTCGAGACTTTTTAGGGCTACTCGAGTCGACTGAAATTTCATGCCGAAGCATTTTGCTTAGGGTTATAAACTCTTCTCCGAACCGTTTAGCTTCTATGCTATCTTCTCTAACGGTTCACTCATCTCCAAAACCTACTCCAAAGACTCCCTTCTCCTTTCCAAGCACTCCATTTTCTTGTTCTTCCATCTTTCCTAGCTATGGCACCCAAACGTGCGACAGGTAAACATTTCATTAGGGTTGCTCCATCGGTTGAAAAAGAAAGAAGGTCCAAGAGGCGGCAAGAAGAGCCAAGCAATGAAGAAATTGCAGAGGAAGCCATAAGAGAAGCTGCAACCGCTCCTAGCCAAGTGCCCTCAATGTCTACGCATCCGGTAACCTCCGGCCGCCGAATTAATTTTGAGTTTATTAAGGGCATTGGGTTAAAAATAGGAGATTTAATTGAAGACCAAGGGTGGAGAAAATTTTGTTCATTGAATGAGAAGACTTATCCCTCTTTGGTTAGAAGTTTTTATGAGAACTTAAGATTGGGAACTAATCATGTGGAATCACTGTTAAAGGAAAGAGGGTCATTGTCAATGAGGAATCTTTACATGAATTACTGGATATTCCTTCTGATGGATTGAAATTTTTAGTAATTGACAATAGAGAGAAGACTCTAAAAATAATTCTGAACAAAGAAGATGTTGGAGGAATTGGCACTATTTTTGCTAACACCCTATCACTGGAAATGAGACTACTTCACAACTTTATTTGTAGAATTTTCTTGCAAAGAACCGGTAGGTTCGATTGGGTGAGTGAAAAGGATCTATGTCTCATGGAGCACATTCTAGAGAGAACTCCTGTCAATCTGTCATATATTATAATCGTGCAAATGAAGGAGACTATAAGAAAAGCTAAATCTTGTCTGCCCTATGGAATGATGCTTACTTTATTGTTTAAATCCCATAGAGTCAATTTAGATGGTGAAAATGGATTAGAATTACATCACACTGATATCTACACTTCTAAAACTCTTGAGAGGATGGGATATTTCCAAGTGGAAGGAGTGTAGAGAAAGAAAGGCACAAATGTAAGGGCCATTGGCAGCTCCAGTAGTAGTGAAAAAGAAGAAGAGGAAGAAAATGTAGAAGCTGCTGGAACTTCTTCTACACCAGTACCGGAGCCTGAGTCATTTGTATCTGAGCCTGCTGCTGTTATTGAGGAGACTAGAGCACCTTCACCTATGTTTGATATGCCTGCAGCAGAGTTTGATTTGCCTGCACTGGAGTTTGACCTGCCTACAGCTGATATTCCTTTACCTGATTACCCTACTGCAGCTCCACAACCTCCAATTGTTCAAGTTCAGATTGAAGAGCAGTTGAAAAACTTAACAGATTCACTGACAGGTACAATAACTTCTTTGTTTAGTGCTTTGAAACAGTCAGTGGATAGCAGATTGGACAGATTAGAAAAGCATGTGTCAAGTCTACAAGGAAATGTTGAAGCTATAGAAGCTTCAAGGTCTGCACCTCAGATAAATCTTCAACCAATTTTGAATTGTATCTCTTCAAGTTCTGAAACAATTTTGAAGTCTATGGATGCCACTTTGAATGAATATCAAACTGAATTGAAAGAGCTTAGAGGCAAAGTGAGAACTATTGTAGATATAAGAGGTATGGCAGAGGATTATACTAGAGGCATTGGGATCATAAGATCGGAGCTTGGCAGACTTCGAGGATCAGCTGAAGCATTCACCAATGTCCAAGCAGCTGAGCTTGTATCTATGCAGAAAGAAATAGGTGAAATGAAGGAGGCAGTAAACAAAGTGCCAGTTTAGCCTCAAGGACTTGGAGCAACAGATGGAAGCAATTTGGATGGAAATGGTGTCTCTCTGTGGCACTGTCAGATCTTTGGAAGTCACAGCTAGGACAAGACCATTGTATGATCTGCCCCCCATTTCCACTAGGGCTCCTAGTACCTCTGTTCACCCTAGGGCTCCTCCTCCTCATGCTTCATCTAGTCAATCACCTAACCTACTTCTTGGCAAGGTGTCAATGTTCCTAGAGATGATTCTGATTAGACAGTTTGTAGTTTCAGTACCTTTTGGATGTTTTTTTTTGAAACTTTTGTAATGGTTGATGTACTGAACACCTTTTTGATAGAAATGAAATGAACATCTTTTTTAATCACTGTATAATATGTGTATATTTGTATTATCTTGTTTACATCTCTATTTATTTAAATAGAATTCTCTTTCTAAGTTGAGAAAGTGAAATTATCTTAAACAAATCTTGAAATTTTTTTAATCTATTTAAAATTCTGAGCTTACCTGTTTAACCTTTTTGAATTGTTGACAAAAAGGGGAGAATCATAGAGTGCATGAAAGAATACATGAAAGAAAAAGCTTAATGAATTGCAATTGAAATTCTAAAGTAATGTAGACAGGGGGAGTTTTTAAGGCATTTCTGACTGATCTCTTGCATATTATTCTGATAAAATGTTCAAATGAATGTCAAAGGGGGAGAAACTTAGAGAAAATTTATATTGTCTAGAAATCTTATAAACAGGGGGAGACATACATGCTTAATTTACATACTTCAATGATTACTAGATGCTCTCAACTTATTATATCTATCAGTCGATACTTAATGCTGCTTGATACATACAAGCAATCAATCTCTGATATTTATAGTTTATGAATTTAATTTTGTGCATAACTGTATGGCACATACTGATATACATTTGATATTACAGTTGATTTTATGAATTCTCAAAGAAATGTAAATGCTTACATACTTGTAAATAGATTAGATTCTTTACATGCCTAGTATTTTGTCATCATCAAAAAGGAGGAGATTGTTGACCCCTAAAGTGATTTTGATGATAACAAAACATCAGAGCATACATTTGGTCATCTAACAACTCTTCAAATGATTGACAAGTTTTTGTAGGACAACTATATTCACACACTTTTTAATCCCTACAATCTTTAATGTTTTGTGTTGACTTGTAAAGTATTTAGAATCTTGTAAAGAATAACCCTACAAAAAAACTTTCCTATTAAAATCAATTTTAAGGGTTACTTCTAGTAGTCCTTCTTGCTTAAAGTTTTCTTGAATTTATTGTAAGTAGTTCTTAAAGAGATCTTTAAAGCATGGGATAAGTGTTCTGGAAGTTTGAAGTTGATCTAGCTAAAGAACCACCTTCGAGCCGACTGGAAGGACAACCCAGCCGATTCTAGCACTGGCACTGAAGACAAGTTCTCTGGCACACAGGTCCAGCTGACTGGCACCAAGGCCCAGCGACTAATCCAGAACATGGTTGAGAACGTTCTGAGATTCTCAGGAATCCGAGCCGACTGGAATTAGATCTAGTCGACTCATCCAGAACTCAGTTGAGAATGGTCTGAGAGCCTTTAAGATTCTAACTGACTGGAATTCAGCCTAGCCGACTCTCCAGAGTGAGGTATTTTCTCAGCTGTGGAAGCTAGCCGACTAGCACTCAGCCCAGTCGACCCGAATTTCATCCGAGCCGACTCGAGGTTTTTTCGAGCCGACTGGAATGACGGGGTCACCTCCAATGGCTAGTTCCAGTTCTTAGTTTTTGAATTCCAAAAGTGCTCCAATGGTGACCTGTCACCTCCCAACGGTCTACAACATTCAAAATCAAGGGAAGGCAGCTGAAGTCTCTATAAATAAGGTATGAGAACATCCTTGAAAAGGCAAATGAATTATTGAGCATTTATTGAACACTTATTGAAGTGAAGAGAGAGAGCACTAGAGCTTTAAAGTCTGTCTTCAAGCCTTCAACAACTCTTACCAGAAGCTTGAAGCACCTTTTGAGGAAAGCAAGG
The DNA here is from genome assembly GCA_021397845.1 of Areca catechu. Taxonomy (NCBI): domain Eukaryota; kingdom Viridiplantae; phylum Streptophyta; class Magnoliopsida; order Arecales; family Arecaceae; genus Areca; species Areca catechu. The sequence continues at coordinate 139,744,297 of CM038053.1, read as the reverse complement.
AAGCCATTGAAGTGCATTGAAGAGCATTCAGTGGATCTTCACTCGAGCTGCATTGGCAACCACCCAGACAACAGAGTTTGTCTTTATTGTTGCTTTTTTATTCTATCATTTAGAATATCTGGGTTATTGGCGAGCCCGGTTGTAAAAACCAAATAGGTTTCTTTGGTGAGCCTTTAAAAACCAGAGTGTAGAGGTTTCTTTGGTGAGCCTATCTAAAAACCAAAGTGTAGAAGTTTTAGGTGATTTTGTAAAAACATAGCTTGGGTTTCTTTGGTGAGCCCGATTTCAAAAAAACCAAAGTGTAGAGGTTGGGATTGTGAGCTTGTAAAACAATCCGACTGTATTTCGATTTGGGGAATATAGTGAAAATTCTGAGTGGTGAACTTGGGTAGTGGACATAGGAGCTGGGTTGCTCCGAACCACTATAAACCTGCTTTGTTTGTGTTGTGTTTGTTTTATCTTTTAGCTTCTGCATTCTTACTCTGACTAACACAGCACCTAACCACTAAAAGGAATTACTTGTGTACATACGTGCAAAAAATTTATAATTCCCAATTCACCCCCCTCTTGAGACTAAGCCACCTAGGCAACAAACACTAATCCCTGGCTACCCACCAATAGCCAGGGACCCCTGCGGCCCAAGTCGCCGCACCCCACGATAGCCTGCAGTCCTTTCAAGGAAGGCCTTCACTACTGCGGGCCACGATAGACCCCCGGGGAAGCACCGGACCCTGGCAAAGAGATTGTGGACCAGTTCAGTCGACCGGGAGAGCCAGTCTCCGGCCCTCAAGCAGGCCGCTACTAAGCACCACCGAAGTCGTCGAGGCAATGCCCACCATCACGACCCTCCTCAGTTGTCATTTTCACCTCCTCCGTCGGCCTCAGTGGAATGCTCCACTGATGAGGCCATTAGGCGCATGGCTGAGAGGCACTTGGAGGAACAGGAGCGCATGCTGGCAGAACTATCCTGCCAGTTTACAAACTTGCAGGGCTCCTCCCGTGAGCTTGCAGGCCATGATGCCCGTTCCCATTTCTTCCAAGAAATCTAAGAGGAGCTAATCTCGAGTCGGTTCCGCATGCCGCAGGTGGATCCCTACGACGGGACCACTGTTCCCTTGGACCATCTTGAGAGCTACAAGGCTCTCATGAGAGTCCAAGGGGTGACCGACGCCCTCTTTTGCATAGTCTTCCTAGCCACTCTCTAGAAGGCAGCTCGAGTCTGGTTTACCCATCTCGAGCTCGAAAGCATCGACTCCTTTGTGCAGCTAGAAAGAAAGTTTGTGGCCCACTTTGACGCTTGCTGAAAGGTGCCGCGAGTGGTAGACAGACTCTTCTCCATCAAGTAACAGGACCACGAACCCTTGCGGGACTTTGTGACCTGCTTCAAAGTTACTACACTGAAGATCTATAACTTGAATGAGCCAGTCACCATGCTGGCATTAAAGAGGGGACTTAGGACTTCTCATCTCACCTACTCCCTGGATAAAAAGCCATAAAAAATGTACTCTGACCTCCTCCTCCGTGTTCACAAGTACATCCGTGCTGAGGAGGTGGACCGTACGAGGAGGGAGCTGGATGGAAAGCCACTGAAGAAGCAACCTCCGAGGGAGATGTGCAGGGTGCGGAAGCCTGGACCGACCACCCCGAACTTCTGTCCGGGGTCGAAGCCAAAGAGCGGCCCCATCCCAGAAAAAAGATATACACCTCTTTTCATCCCGAGGATGAAGATCCTCATGAAGATTGAGGGCGAGCATTACTTGCACCACCCTCCCCTGCTAAGGCCATCCACCGATCGCAACAAGATAAAATATTGCCAGTTCCACCGCGACCACGGCCATGACACCAAGGAGTGCCACCACCTAAAGAGAGAAATCAAAGACCTTATAAGAAGGGGCTACCTCGAAAAGTTTGTGGAGGGCAAGACCTCGGTAGAACCTCAGTCGCTTGTTGCTCTTCCCCCTGTCCCCGTAGTCGATAATCGACCCACCGAGAAGCCTGTGGGAATGATATGCTAGGGAATAGAACGCGCTGCCAAGAGGGCCCGAGAGGGGGAAAGGTCAGAAAATGTACTCCCCTTTATGAGGAAGGGGGAATTTGGGAATCAAAATGTAAATAACGATGCCATGGTTGTCGAGATGATGATTGCCAGGCATCCTGTAAAACGGATTATGGTCGATAGTGGAAGTTCGATTGATATCCTTTTTTATGATGCTTTCTCCAGGATGAATCTATCCTCTACTTAATTGAAGCATGTACACACTCCCCTTATCAGTTTTACTAGGAACTTTATGGGAGTTGAAGGGGAGATCACTCTCCCTATCACTACTGGGTCACCACCTCGACAGAGCACTGTCCTGATGACCTTCATGGTTGTTAGACTTCCTTCAGCCTACAACATGATCCTTGGCTGCCCCGGGCTCAATCTGCTCGAGCAGTCATTTCCAACAAGTGGCTATTAGAGTAGTTTCCCACTTTTTATGGCATAGAAAAAATGAGGGGGGCACCTCAGCTGATCCAGCACTGTCTTCAAGCTATCCTAGGGGCCAAAAGCTCTGAGGAGGACCCCAGCATCGACGATCTCGACCAAAAGGTGCAAGATCCCAGGGGTGGTCCAGTTGAATGCCTATTGACATATCCACTCAGAACTGACCCAACAAAGACAGTGCAAATCAGGGCCCAGCTACAAGAAGAGGAGTGGGCCCACCTGTTGGAATTCCTCCAAGCGAATATGGACGTGTTCGCCTGGACGGTGGCAGACATGCCTGGGATTGCCCCCGACATCATCACTCATAAGCTGAGCATCGATCCGAAGTACCGTCCTGTCTAATAAAAGAAAAGATGCTTCACCCCGGAGAGGCAACGGGCGATCAATGAGGAGGTGGAGAAGCTCCTCGCAGCTAGCTTTGTTCACGAGGTATAGTATCCTAGCTGGCTAGCAAATGTGGTCATGGTCAAGAAGAACAATAGGAAATGGAGGACTTGCATGGACTACATGACCTCAACCGAGCCTGCTCGAAGGATAGCTTTCCATTGCTAAAGATCGACCAACTAGTAGATGCCACCTCGGGGCACCGCTTATTCTCTTTCATGGATGCGTTCTCCGGATATAATTAGATCTGAATGCATCTAGAGGATGAGGAGCATACTGCCTTCATCATAGATCATGGAATGTACTGCTATCGGATGATGCCTTTCACTTGAAGAATGCTGGAGTCACATACCAACAGCTGGTCAATCGAGTCTTCAAGGATCAGATCGACCAGAACATGCAAGTTTATGTGGACGACATGCTCATCATGAGCAAGCCGAGGTCTGACCACATCGCTGACTTGGTGGAGGCTTTCCAAAATCTTTGCCTGCACTAGATGAAGCTGAATCCAGTGAAATACACTTTCGGCATGGCGACAGGAAAGTTCTTGGGCTTCATGGTCACCCAGAGGGGAATAGAGGTCAACCCTGAGAAGGTTTAGGCAATTGTTGACATGGAACACCCTACCTCAAAGAAGCAGGTCCAACGCCTAACGGGCCGAATTGCCACCCTGAGTCGATTCATCTCAAGATCGGCTGACTGCTACTTGCCTTTTTTTAAGGTGCTGCGCAAGGTGCATGACTTCACCTGGACAGAAGAGTGTAAGGCAGCCTTTGAGGAGCTAAAGAAATTCTTAGCATCACCACCATTGCTCTCCAGGCCAAAGAACGGAGAGGAACTCTTGCTGTACCTGGCAATTGGGCGGTTGTTGGGAATTGTGTCCCAAAGCCAATCGCTTAGGCTATAGGCGGTTGTGCTCAGTATTGTAATTTGTATATGAATTAATAAAACTTTATTTTGGCAGCTCATCACATTATTTATTTCCTTGTCATGAACTCTATTTATGTGATGAAGTCCTTAGGACTGCACTAACTTCGATATAGAGAGGATATATCGAGTGATCCTTTAAAAGGTTCACAACCAAAGGATACATTATACAGGACGGCAATGCATCAAGTGTAGGTTATTGTGGTTCACATCGTTTGGTTGTCCTCTTGACCAAAGGAGTGTGGTGACACTGATGTGATCTGCAAGTAAGATGTGTAACATCTCATTGAACGTGACTCCGTGGAGCTCTTTTCTGCCAAAAGATTGCTCGCGATTGGATATGGGTATATGTGTCCCTCCGACCTGAGGTCACCATGGTAGCTTGCAAGCAACTTTTATGCTTTGGTGCCGGACTACCCGAATTTCTAATCCGATGACAGAAAGTTTCTAGGTACAGGTAAGTACTTGTGGAGCAGTGGTGGACGAAGATGGAACTGACCTATCCAAATTGTTTGGATTGAATGTCTCACAGTATCTAAATTTAGCAAATCCTCGATCGAGGTAGTCCTAGTGAGGAGTCACTGGACTTGCGAGGTTGAGACATGTTGTGGATTGACTTAGTTAGGGTTGGCAATCTAACCCTAGGTCATCTTGAGCATTGGAGGTCAAAGGAATGAATTATAGGGTAACCATATGCCAGAGGTTTGATATATTGCTATCGCATCTTCGACCTATCTGGATGCTAAGACCCATTGCTAGATGGTATCTTGTGCTAGTACTGGAAGTGTTCCAGTGCTACCGTTTAGGTTCGAACCTATGAGGTCACACACTATAGAGGATTTCTTCCTGATCTGGGAATCGATCAATGATTGGAAATCATTTCTGTATTAAGGTCAAATGGTCTGATTAAGCACACATTAGATTTTTCTGGTCTTCCTAGTTTGATTTGGATCGACCAAGATTGGTTTGGGTCAACCAAGAACTATTCTTGGTAGACCAGGACTGGACCCGGGTTTTTCTTACTGATCGGGTTTGGTCGAACCGGGGTTTTTATTAAACTAGTTTTATTTGGTTTAATGAACCAGCTTTTACATGGATTTGATTACTTGGTGTTTAATGGTTCAATGTTGATTTTATCCTTTTCTTCCCCTGTTTCGTCCCTGCTGTTTTTACCGTGTGAAGGGATTTGCATAACCTGTTGATCGGGTGAGCTTGGGATTTTAAATCCTGATCTTTTGCACCGTGTTTTGGAAAGGATCTCTTGGTATTTTTCTCTTGCACAACCCTCCCTCTCAAACTTGGTATTCACATGGATTCATGCTTCTCACGATGTTTTCTCTCCCGCTCGACCTTCCCTGTTTTCACGATGGTTTTGTTCTCATCCACCAACGAGTTCCCAAATTTTCCACTGATCCAAAAACCTATTCAAAAGGAGTTTTGATTTTCTCTGGCCTTCTCTCACCGATGTATTCACGGCCTTCATGCATTTTCTCCGACTGATGTTTTCATCTTGGGTTGCTGGCCGTGAGTGGGGGAGAAGGAAAATAAGAGAGGAAGGGACCGTGGCGTGCGTGAGAGAGAGAGGACCTGGGCATGCGTGAGAGAAATATTGGAGAGGGGAAGAAACAGGGTATGAAAGAAGGGGACGAGCTGAGAGCGAGCTTTTGGGAGATAGATCCGTGGAAATTTGTTCTGCATCCATGTTTTTTTTTTCTTCCCTGGTTTTTTGAGTTCTCCGGTGTGTGTTCTTCATGGAGTTTGGGCGGTCTTGGAGAAGACCATCCATGAGGATTTGATTTATTTTGGGTGGACTAGCTTCTCTCTGGGAGTTGGATCAGCGAGAGCCCATGCATGGATACTCTAGAGGGTGGCATTTGGACACCTCGAGAGATTGCATCGATCTCTTCCATAACTGATTTGCTATTGAAGGAGTTCAACCGGCTGCTTCGATTTGCTGTTAAAGGAAGCTCTTCAAAGATATGTGATTTACTTTTTGTTATCATGCATGCTTAGATCTAATTTTATCATATTGTTTATGATTATTGCAATTGCCTATACATGCCTATGTTTCTGTTTTAAGCATCATGTTTATGTTAGATCCTGTGCATGAGTAGGTTTTTCAATATGTATGATAAAATTTTTTAATTATGCATTACTTACTCCCTAGTGTAGCATGCCTAGGGTAGGCGTCCATGCACTAGTTTCCCTTCAGCGGTTACCCCAGGGGCCGTCAATTTGGTCCTTGTTTGTATAGACAAGGACGGAACTCAAAGACTGGTGTACAATCCCAGCAAACTCCTTCGAGATGCGGAGATCAGGTACACCCACTCCGAGAAGTTAGTTTTTGCTCTTATAATGTCTGCTCAGAGACTCAGGCCATACTTTCAAGCACATCCAATTATGGTCCTCACAAACCAACCATTGAGAACCATACTCAGCTGCCTCTATACTTCTGGATGCCTAGCCAAGTGGGTTCTAACATTTAGCGAGTTCGACATCGCATACCGACCGAGTCCATCTCAGAAGGCCCAAGTGTTCGCTGACTTCCTGGTCGAGTGTGCAGGCATGAGCAAGGAGCCAGAAGAGACCACCCTGGAGCACCAGACAGAGCTTGGGACCGAGGAGGAGGTCTGGGTCCTCCACGTGGATGGCGCATCCAACTCGAGAGGGAGCGAAGCATGCCTCATCCTCGCCAATGGTGATGGGTTTATAGCCGAGTGCGTGCTCCACTTCCAGTTTGCAGCAACCAACAATCAGGCAAAATACGAGGCACTCCTCATGGGACTGAGGGTTTCTCATGAATTGGGTGTACCCAACCTAATGGTCTTCACCGACTCCCAATTGGTGGCCGGATAGGTCTCTAGAAAATTCGAGGCAAGGTACTCCCAGATGATGAAGTACTTGCAATAGGTATGCTTGAGCACGATGGGCTTTTGGTGCTTCAGCATCTCCCACATTCCTCGTGCAGATAACACTCACACCGACACCCTCTCGAGGCTCGTGACTCTACCAGACTCATCATTAGGGTGCGCCCACATTGAATACTTAGAAATCCGAGCTATGAGACTCCCGAGGAGGTCCAGCAGGTCACCCCGGACTCAGCTAGATAGACCGATACATCAGGTACATCACCAATGGCACCTTGCTAGAAGATCGCACGGAGGTTGGCCTCATCAAGAAGAAGGCTGCGCGCTTTGTCTTAATTTATAGGCAGCTCTATCTCAAGTCCTACTCTTATATACTCCTAAAGTGCCTGAGATCCATGAAGACAGCCTTTGTGCTCTAAGAGATACATGAAGGCCTCTGCGGGAATCACGTGGGGGGCAGGATGCTAGCATACAAGGCTCTCTGTTAGGAATATTACTAGGAGACTATGAGGGTGGACACCGCTGACTTCATAAAAAAGTACATTCGTTGCCAGCACCATGGTCGCATACAGCGTCAACTAGTGGCACCACTCTCCCAGCTCTCTACACCCTGGCCATTCGCCCAGTGGGGGATGGACATCCTTGGTCCTTTTCCTCCCACATCCGGACAGTGCAAGTTTCTGATAGTGGCCATTGACTACTTCACCAAATGAGTGGGGCAGAGCCACTAGCATGGATCACCAAGCCAAGGTCCGCCAATTCTTCTGGAAGTCGATCATCTACCATTTTGGACTCCCCCACACCATCATCACCGATAATGGATGACAGTTTGGCTATCGAAAGTTCGAGGAGTTCTATGCTGACCTCGATATTCATCACTGCTTCACCTCGATGGCTCACCCCCAAACTAATAGAGAAGCCAAGGTGACCAACCAGACCATCCTCCAGGGACTCCGAACCAGATTGGACCAGGCCAAGGGTAGATGGATAGAAGAACTTCCCAGCATCTTTAGGCCTACCACACAACGTCCCGAATGGCCATGAATGAGATTCCTTTCAATCTCATCTTCGGTGCTGAAGCCATAGTTCCAGTGGAACTTGGTGTTCCCATGCTATGGGTGGAGCAATATGATGAAGGCAAAAACCCAGCCCACCTTCTACTCAACTTAGACCTCCTTGAGGAAATAAGAGACAAGGCTCAACTCCGGACGGCGGCCTGCCGACAGTGGATAGCCTGGTACTACAACACACGGGTAAGGCCAAAGACCTTTCGCCCAAGCAATGTGGTGCTATGATAGGCTAAAGCCTCTCAACCTCGGGAGTGCGGCAAACTCTCCCCAAACTAGGAAGGCCCCTACAAGGTGGTCGAGGCTATCTCCCATTGAGCTTATTATCTTGCCGAGCTCGATGGTGCCCAGTTCTCACGAACATGGAATGCCAACAACCTAAGGATGTATAACCAATAATGTAAGGTCTGCTCTCATTAATAAAAAAATTTCTTTTAGTGCAAACTGTCTTTGCCTTACAGGAATACTGCTGCCCGACCCCAGGTCCGGTAGATCAAGCCAAAAAATTCCAGAAGCTCTGCACTTCAAGCCGGGAAACTCCTGAAGCCCCATACTTTAAGCCAGGAAACTCTTGAAGCCCTGCACCTCAAGCCGGGAAACTCCATAAAGCCGCACCTCAAGCTAGAAAACTCTTAAAGCCCTGCACCTCGAAGCCGAGAAACTCCTAAAGCCCCGCACTTCAAGCCAAGAAACTCCTGAAGTCCCACACTTCAAGTCAAGAAACTCTTGAAGCCCAGCACCTCAAGCTAAAAAACTCCAGAAGCCCTGCACCTCGAAGTCGGGAGACTCCAAAGGCCCTACACTCTGTCTATCCAAGTCCTAACCTGGTGGAGGCACCTATGGACTCACCAAGTTCAACCTCCTAGCTCGGTTGCACTCCGGGCACTTGGAGATAGTTTTGCTTAAGGTCACCTGGGCCTCCTTCAAGAAGATGCATAAAGTTTCGTTACCTCATTCTTGATGCGGTAGGGACAACTCGATAACTAAAAATCATTCTTCCTAACTGCCCTCCATACCTAGAGCGCTACAAGAAAGAGCCGAAGGACTTGGTGCCTCAAGGCAAGGCACCTAACAAAAGCATGCACATGGGCAGTCAAAAAGAAAAGAGAAGGAAGGAAGGGAGGTTATTGAAGCAATCAAGAATGCAAAGGAAAGCAAAAGAAGAATTATGTGTACAAAAAGATACTTCATTCAAAGTCAAGAAAAGTTTACATCATTTTCGGACCCCCGACAGGTCGGGCGGTCCAAAAGTAAGCAAGAAAGATGAACAAAAAAATATAGGAGGCTCCTATCCTACTCTGCCGGCTCCTTTCTAGAATGGCATTGAGGTAGGGCGGCATCCTCTCGGACCTCCATCGATGGAGTTGGTTCAATACCGGCCATAAGCTCCTCCTCTGCTTCGGCTGCGACCTCCACTGGGCCCTCGCACGGAGCGACTGGGAAGGAAAGCCCCTCCAGGTTTAGCTCCGACAAGAGCTGTGCCACCTTGGACTGGCAGAACTCGTAGCCCTTGAGAAACGAGTCCATGGCCGCTTCCTAGAACTCCTCAGCAATCTCCACCTAGGCCTTGTAGTTCGGCACTGCCTCGATGACCTCCTTCTTCGTGGCCTCCATCAAGGCCACCGTCCCCATGGCCATCTCTTTAGCGGTGCAGGCATGGAGGCCTTGTAGTTCGGCACTGCCTCAATGGCCTCCTTCGTGGCCTCCATCAAGGCCACCATCCCCATGGCCATCTCTTCAGCGATGGCAGCCCATGCCTGTGCCGCCTCCAGCTAGGCCCAGAGAGCCTAAGCCTACTCCACCTCCCGGGCCATATTGACCTTGAGCTCCTCTATCCGAGCCACCCTAGCTTTGAGCTCTTCGGCCTGATGCTTGACCTGGTCCTTCTCCTAGGCCAGTGATGCCTCGAGGTCCTTAAAGCATCTCTCGGCACTCGCCGCCTCGGCCCTCAGCTCCATATTCTTCTCCTCCACTTCCTGGGCCCTATCTATCTTCTCTCTGGCCTCAGCCACCAATGACACAATCTCCTGCTTTTTTAACTTGTCCCTTTTGGCCCAATGGGAGTAGTAGTCACAGATAAGCAGAAGGTCTGTCCCGAGCTGCATGAAAGAGAACATCAGCCATGCAAAAAACAAAAAAAAATGAATGAATGAAAAGTAACGAGAGGAGCCCTACTGAGAAGAGTTGGGGGAAGGCGCCGAGGATGGGATCCGCCAAAAGCCTTCCTCCCCTTTTTCACCGGTCGCGCGATTGGATGGCATAGTCCATCATGCACTCGGCCAAGGCTCGATCATGGATCACCAAGGAGTTTGGCGCCACCTTGATGGGCGCCTTCTTAGAGCTGTTTCTTTTCTTCTTTGAGGCCGCTACAGTGCCCTCAGGGGTGGTCGAAGACATCTCCGAACCTCTGCTAGAGCTCGTCACCACACCGTATGGCGCCATTGACGGCAGCTCCCTCTCCTCCTGCTTCCACCTCGATGACCTCAAAAGGTGGGGGTGCAGCAAAGACAGCAGCGAACTGAGCCCGCATGACCACATCAGACTCCTGGATAGGAGATGGATCCTGCTACCTCGACGGTTTGGTGATAGGTACAGCCATCCTCTTACTTGTGCCGAAGGGTGCAATAGGCCCAGACCTCGCACTGGGCTCATTTCGGGGCCTCCTTGATGGGGACTCCCTAGGTCCCGTAGGTATGTCCCCTCTTCTGAGAGAGCGCAACAAGGTTGATGGGGGACTAATATGCATGCAATTTTTTTTGTATGTTTTACATGTTGAGTTAGGTGATTAATTCCTGAATTTCAGATCAAAATTATTTGTAGGGAATTTTTTATGAATTTTTGAAGATCAGCATGCAGATTAGAACCTAGAAAAGTAGCAAAGAAGGACCGCCGGGGCTGAGAAGCCTCGGTTAGGGCAAGTTCTCCTACAATAAAACTACTGGAGGTAGAGGGGTGTACCTGACAATGTCTGTGAAGATCACAGCAAAGGGGTCTCTCGTTCCTCGATGGATGTGGCCTGGAAAACCGAGCCAAAGACCCGCGGATACCCGGCTTTCTGCTTGGTGATCCGATTGAGGCTAGGCTGGAGTCGTTGGATTCGTAGGAACTCGGGAACCTGCAAACGACCTGTCAGGGGTTAGAAAACTCACAAAGGAACAAGAAAACAAAGAAAAAATAGCAAGGGAAGGCTGCTTTTGGAGTGGGCGTCCAGGGATCTAGAGGGTTTGTTGGCAGCAGGAAGATGATTGCAAACACCGGGAAGAAGAACTCTCACAAATCCCTTTATGCACACAGCAGGGCATCACACAACTCAATAGAAGAACTCAAGGTTTTAATTCATATCAAAAATTAGGTTTCATACAAGAGGCTAGGGTCCCTTAAATAGACCCTTAACCTTTGGCTCCAAGTAAGGGTACATAAGTCTTTACATAAGAATCCTTTTTCCTCTCAAACCCTAGCTAGAAAATAAGGAAACATTAGGTAGAAAAAATTCCTAAAAATTCTCTTGACTTGGCCAACACTCCAAGGATGCCTAGGGGGGGTGTTGGACTTCTAGGAGCAGCAAAAGGCCGGCCCAAAGGGGCTCGGGTGCATGGGTTTAGGCCTCTGGAAGCTGGGCTGGCCTGGTAGCCAGGTAGCAGGAATATTCCCTGGTATCTTGCTTCTTAGGGGCTTGGGCTTGGCACCTGGGCTTGATTTCTTTGGGCTAGGATGTAGATGGACCTCTGGAATCATGGATGCCCTTATCTATGAATATACTTTGGCATTTGGAAGGGAATCTGGGCATCTAGAGGGCATCTGCAAGAAATCAGGGTTTTCTGAATTTTCCTCCTGGGGTCTTCAAATCTTCAAGCTGGGTTGGACTTGGGCTATACTTCCATGTCTTCAATCTAGTTGGACTTGGTCTTCACTTGTATGATATAGTCTTGAGTCTTCAGTATGCTTGGACAGGACTCAAACAAATAAAATTAGCTCAACATGAGCTGACTAGCATTGGACTGAACTAGCTCAACATAAGCTGACTAGTATAGAACTGAAATAACAACTCAAAAGACTCAAACAATAACTAAAAAAAGGACTCAGATAGGCTAAGCCCTTATTACAGATGGTCTCATAAATTATTGATCAATTCACAGAGGGTTGAAAAGCCTCTGTCTTATTCAGGTACCTCTGGTGTCCCCACCAATTCTCTCGGGGTGGGAGGAACTCGACCCTGTCGAGTGAAGATCAAGCTGGCTCACATATCTCTCGAGGAGGTCTAGGTTGAGGTGATACAAGTCCTCTCGAGAAATCCATGAATCGTCCGACTCTGGCCAACCTTGCCATCGGACCAGGAAGCGTTGATAGTCACAGCCTCGGGTCGTGATGGCTTGATCATCCAAGATATGCTCGATCCGTTCTCCTCTCTTAAGCTAATTTGTTAGTGGACACTCTGGGTTAGGATCACTCACAATAAAAAGGAACAGGTCCAAAGGCCTCACTAGGTATCGCTGCCGGTTCCCTATACTCAACCAGGTCTATAATATTGAAGGTAGAACTAATGCCCAAATCCGAAGGCATGTCTAACACATAGGCATTTGATCCAATCCTTCTCTATCACTTTAAAAGGTCTGGCTCTATGAGCATGAAGCTTCTTTTAGGCGTATGTCTAACCAAGATAGAATCCACTACATCAAATTCTTTGACCCTTCTTCGGGAATTAGCCAGTTGTTTTAAGATTAGTGCGGGTGGTGAACATGCTAGGCACATGCAGACTCCTAACAAATGATGCAAAGGACTCATACTGACACCTAACAGACTCGACTATAAATTCCTATCGAAGGAAATTTTATTGAACTCTTTGAATCTAAACCTAATAGATTATAGGTTCTCTAGGTTTGATCCTAGCTTGACATGCACATGAAAATTTACAGTGAACTCCTAGCAAATTCCAAAGAGTATGCCAGAAGTAAGATGCAAACCTAACATGCGTGATGAATGCATGCAGTATGCTAATCTCAGCTAAATGCAATCTAATGATCCTAGAAATGCTGGAGGTGTCAGGAAAGGGCAGAAAATAGGAAGTGGGTTCATAAGTAGTTTGGTAGGGTAGGGAAAAAGGTTCAAGGTTAGTTGGATAAAGTTCGATAAAAGAAGGCATGTCAAGGACTAATCCTAGACTAATGAGGCTAACCTTACGAGGTTGCGGTATATCTATGGGGTTTGCATAATGGAAGGATGGGTTACTAATCTCAGGGAAGAGGTCCTTAATGGAAACTATAGGAGAAGACTCATCCTGAGGGTACTGATTCAAAGAGATCATGTCCTTAATAAATTCTTCTGGTTCTTGTATTTTAGGACTAGACTCTATAATTTGGCTCTCCTCTGTGGTTTCCTCTGGTAAGGCTCTAGTAGCAGTACCTACGTTCTCTTCCTCTATTTGTTCTTCCACTATAGCTTTAGGTTGGAGGTGGTCAAGGTCAACTACCTCTAGGTTGGCTTCTACCTGGGTATCTATTAGGTCAGCTAATTCTAGGTCATCTAAAGGTGTCTCCTTTTCTCCCTCATACTCATCCACTAAGTTTGCATCAGCTTCATACATTTCTGCGTTAATGTAAGCCTTGTCAATCTCAGGAATGGTTGGAGAAGGTTGGCTAGGAGAAAATTGGCTAGGTCCTGGTTTCTGATTATGGACACTAATCCTAGTAGGTTCAGGTTGCCTAAGGGGTAGTGGCTCACTACTGGGTTCATATTTTGGGGTGCTAATCCTATGGGGTTCAAGTTGACTAAGGAAAACCTGACTAGTACTAGATTGATACTTAGGGGTTATGGGTTTTCTGGGCTCATAGGACAAGGGTGCAGATCTATGGGTCATGGGATTATAGGATCTGGGGTCATAAGATTTTGGGTCAGCTCTATGGTCAGGTTCTAAGGATGGATCATGGTATGGGGTCCTCCTAAGGTTGGGCTCCCTATATGGGTCAGGATATTGGGTCCTCCTAGGGTTGGACTCCCTATATGGGTCAGAATACTGGGTTCTCCTAGGGTTGGACTCCCTATATGGGTCAGAATATTGCGTTCTCCTAGGGTTGAACTCTCTATATGGGTCAGAATATTGGGTGTTAGGTCTACTAGGCTCATAGGGTGTGGATGCATAGGATCTATGATCATGGGATCTAGAGTCATAGGATCTAGGTTCATAGGTTCTGGATTCATAGGTTCTAGGTTCATAGGATTTGGAGTCATAAGATCTATAGGTTGTGGGTATACTAGGCGTATAGGATGTGGGTAAATAGGATCTATCTTCCTGATCTACAAAATCCTGATTGGATCTTCTAGGACTAACCGTAGGGATTGGGTCAGGACGATGGCCTCTCCTAGGTTCAGCCTCAAGGTATGGATCAGGGTTTGGGGTCCTCCTAGGTTGAGGATTGTAGTACGGGTCAGGATGAGGAGCTCTCCTAGGTTCGACCTCATGGTATAGATCAGGGTTTGGGATTCTCCTAGGTTAAGGGGACTCAGGATCTGGCTCAGACTGTGACCCATGGGTTCTTTGTATGTGATGCGGACATCAAGATGAATATTGAACCTGATCAGCTGATTCATATATCAGGACAGCCTGGTGATAGTTCGGTGAAGCTCAACCCAGACGTTTCGGTTCAGCTTCCGACCCATGACAATTTGGGGCCGCCAGCCTCGCTAGCAGGAAACGTGCGCAGGTCCAGATGCCTTCAAGGGAAGCAAGTTTCAAATCTGACCCGTTTTTTGGATGAAAACAATTAATTGGGAATTGGGCCGAAGGCCCAATACACTAATTGCATCCATGAAATTTCGAATCCGGGAAAACATCGGAGTCTTTAGTTTTATTATTATTATAATTTTATTAGTGGCATGATCTCTTGATTTTTTTATAAAAAAAAAATCCATTTGAAGAGTTTCACGCAAGAGTCAGCGTTTGGATTTGTTTACATTAGTGTTTAGTTTTTTTTTTTATTATTCCCCTCCTAATTAGTCACGTGGGGGACAACAAAACCTTGTATGGCTTTTTCCTTAAAACCCGAACCAAGGATAATGTGGGAGAGAGTTTTGTTTTGGTTTTTACCCATTGGACATTGTTTTGTTTTTTTTGGATTATACAATTGGAAGAATACATTTTACACGGTGATTCCTTTTGAGTTTTTGTTTTGGGAATAAGATTTTGCACGGGAGAGCGTGTTTAGTTTTGGGAAGAAGATATCTCCATTGCACGGACGTTGTTGGTGTTTTGGGCATCTTCTTTCCATGGAAGGCCGTCGGCAATCTATTTTTCCCCCTTCGCACACCAGGCCGAAAGCCTGGTTGGGAGAGGATGATTCCGTGAGGAATCTCTTCTTTCCGTTCCAAGTTCCTGATTAAAAAAAAAAAAGAAACAGGGACTCATGGTGAGAAACCCATCGTTCGTCCCTTCCAATCTTGAAGACCCGGATTGAAATCTGGTAGAGGGCTGACAACGTGAGGAATCACGCGGCCCTTCCAGCGCTTGATCATTGCAGGTTTCAAAGGATCTTCCCCATCTTGCTCAATCCTAGCATCAAAAAAATTTCCAGAACCCGTTCTCCCTGAATCGGGGTTTTGGTCGCTGCAGGCGTTTGACAACCGCCCTGCACCAGCTTGGTATCAGAGCCTTGATCCATTCTTGATCAGTGCCTTGATCTGTTCTTGATCTATCCTTGATCCATTCTTGATCTGTCCTTGATCTGTTCTTGATTTAAAAAAAAAAATTCTGCCGGCAACCATGGAGCGGAACAACGGGGAGCCTTCTCTTCGTGACGTTGTGGAGACCCAGCAGCAGATGATGGATGTTTTGCAAGCAATGATGGCACGGTTGGAGGCGCAAGATCGTGCTATACCTCATCAAGATCGCAATGTACCTGACGATCATCGAGAAGGTGATGCCGACCCTTTCTAGAATATTGAAGATCCTCCATCATTGCAAAGAGGGCAGCAACTGCGGTGTGATATAGCGCTTCCCAGGGATTTCAGACCGCCGCCTATTCATGACAATCAGACTCGTTGGGAGTCCGGGTTTTGGATTGAAATACTGGAGTTCAGAGGTGGTTTGAATCCTGATGAGTATATGGATTGGACCCTGCAGGTTGATGATGTTTTCCGGCTGAAAGAAGTGCCTTTGGACAAGCAAGTGCCGCTTATTACAATCCGATTCCGAGATCGAGCAGTGGCTTGGTGGCATGCACAGCACTACCGGAGGTATATGGATGGGAGGCCACCAATTGCATCATGGGCAGCCTTGAAGTAGGAGATGAATCGGGAGTTTCTTCCTCAGAACCATGAATAGGTCCTTTATTCTAAATTGCATGGTTTAACACAAGGAAATCGAAGCGTGGAAGATTATACTATAGAGTTCTACTGACTGGTGGCTCGAAATCGATTGATGGAGTCAGAACCGAGGTTGGTAGCTATGTATTTGCTTGGACTACGATTCCCGATCCAGGATGCGTTGGCTCTGCATCGGATTAATAGTGTTGGTGATGCGCACATGCGGGCGCAAGCAGTGGAGCGGAGCTTGATGCGGAATAGAGGGTTCCAGAGTAGAGGAAAATTATCTGGTCAGTCTTCAGGGCAGAGTTCTGGTAGTAGGAGTGCACCTCCTGTGGTGAGGCAACAAACTTTGACAGTTCCTCCGAGACCTACAGTGCCGAATTGTTTTTTGCTGAAAAAGGAGTTCGTCTTGTTTTTATTCATTGTATTCATACTCTATTTGTGCTAGCCTAGTTTCAAGGGAATTTGAAACTAGTGTGAGGTTTGTTGGTAAGCCAATTGATAAAACCAACTAGGGTTGCTTGTAAGCCCGAAGCCAAAACAAGTTTGTAAGGTTTGTTGGTGAGCCTAGGTAACAAAACCAACTTAGGTTTTGACTTGTGAGCCTTGTAAAACAAGTCGGCTGTAATCTAGAGAAGATTATAGTAGAAATTCCCAAGTGGAGCTTGGGAAGTGGATGTAGGTGCTAGGTGCACCGAACCACTATTCATTTTGTGTGTTTGCATTGCTTTACTCTCTATTGCTCTTTAATTGTTGTTATCTTTCATTGTTTCTGTTACACAATTACTTGAGCACTATCACTCTTCACATTTGAAATTGATAGCATATATATTGCTTTATTTTTTTTTAAAAAAAAAGGACCCAATTCACCCCCCTCTTGGGCACCATATCTGGGCAACAAGTGGTATCAGATCACCGGTACTCTCTTATAGGTCCAACGATCTTGAGTGAAAGATCATGGCCGTCCCAATTGGAATGGGTGTAGTTGAAGGTCAAGCATCAAATCGCCCTCCTTTCTTTAATGGTACAAACTACACATATTGGAAAACTCGTATGCGCATTTATTTACAAGCTGTAGATTATAATATATGGAGAGTAATTACTAAAGGTTCTCATCAGCCCACTCACTTGGTTAATGGCATTATCACCCCAAAATCTGAAAAAGAATGGGATGACAATGACATCAAACAAGCTGAATTAAATGCAAAGGCGATGAATTTGCTATTCTGTGCACTTGACCCAAGTGAATTTAACAGAATATCAAATTATATTTCCGCCAAAGAAATTTGGGATACACTTGAGGTTACCCATGAGGGTACACACCAAGTGAAGACCACAAAGGTGAACATGCTCATTCATACGTATGAGATGTTCAGGATGGAACCAACTGAAAGTATTAGTGAGATGTATACTAGATTTACCAATATAGTAAATGGTATGAGGAGTTTGGGAAAGATTATATCTAATGGTGAACTTGTTAACAAACTTCTCAGGTTTCTTCCGGCTTCATGGGATGCGAAAGTAACGGCCATAGAAGAAGCCAAGGATGTCAATACTCTACCTCTTGAGCAGCTTCTTGGATCACTGATGACTTATGAGCTTTCACTAAAATAGAAGACAGTGGACAATGACAAGAAAAAGAAAGCCATAGCCTTCAAGTCCACTACAAAGGAAGAGTCAAGTGATGAATCAGAAGAAGAAGCTGATGATGATGAGACAACCCTCATTACAAGAAAATTCAGAAGATTCATTAGAAAGAAGAAGGGCTTCTACAAGAAAAGGCCACAAAAAGGTGATTACAATAAAGATAAAGAGAAAGAAAAAGAAAAGGATCCACCCATCTGCTTCGAGTGCAAAAAGCCTGGACATTATAAAATGGATTGCCCTTTGCTTAAAAAGAGTCGAAGGATGTTGAGAAAGCCATTATGGCTACCTGGAGTGAGAGTGAGGACTCCAGCAGTGATGAAGAGTAGCAGGAAGTCGCCAACCTGTGTTTCATGGCCAATGAAGATGATGAGGTGTGTCTTGCAACCAAAAATAAAAGAAGAATGTGGTATCTGGACAGTGGTTGCTCAAGGCACATGACTGAGGATGTGAAGCAATTCTCATCATTAGTAGCTATAAATGGTGGAAACGTTACTTTTGGTGATAATGGAAAAGATAAAATCATCGGAATTGGTAAAATCCATATCACCCCTAATGCTTATGTAGATAATGTATTATTTGTTGATGGCTTGAAACATAATCTCTTCAGCATTAGTCAGTTTTGTGATAAGGGTTTTAAAATAATTTTTGAATCATCTTTGTGCATGGTGTCTAGTCTAGATATCGATGGCATCAAGTTCACTGGTCATAGGCATGGAAACATTTACATGGTTGATCTTGATGATCTAGCCATGGAAAGTGGTCAATGCCTAGTGGCTAGGGAAGCCAAGGCAAGTGAAACTAGTTGGATTTGGCATCACAGGCTAGGGCATGCTAGTATGTATTTGATTTCAAAATTAAGCAAAAAGAATCTTGTAAAAGAATTGCCAAAACTCATATTTGAAAAAGATAAGATTTGTGCTGCATGTCAATTTGAAAAACAAACTAAATCTACTTTCAAACCTAAAGGATTAGTATCTACTACTAGACCCCTTGAATTATTGCATATGGACCTCTTTGGACCAACCAGAATAACTAGTTTGGGAGGTAAGAAATATGGGCTAGTAATTGTAGATGATTACTCACGATTTACTTGGGTAATGTTTTTAGCTCATAATGATGAAACGTTTTCAGCTTTTGTTAAATTTCATAAAAGGGTTTCAAACGAAAAAGATCACACTATTATTTCTTTGCGTAGTGATCATTGAACTAAATTTGACAATCATGATTTTGAAGTTTTTTGTAATGATAATGGCATTAGTCATAATTTTTTGCACCTAGGACACCTCAACAAAATGGGGTGGTAGAAAGAAAAAACAGGACTCTTGAAGAAATGGCACGCACAATGCTTTGCGAAAATGATTTACCTATATATTTTTGGGCAGAAGCCATTAATACTTCCTGTTACATTTTAAATCGTGTTTTAATTCGACCTATTTTGAAGAAAATACCATATGAGCTTTGCAAAAATCGAAAACCTAATCTTAAATATTTTCGTGATTTGGTTGCCGCTGTTTCATATTAAATAATGGCAAAGACAATATCAGTAAATTTGATGCCAAGTCAGATGAGGATATCTTCTTAGGATACTCTACTTCTAGCAAGGCATACAGGGTCTTCAACAGAAGAACTCTTCTAGTTGAAGAATCAATTCATGTAGTGTTTGATGAAACTAACAAAAATCTTCTAGAAAAGAAGATTCAATTGATGATGAAACACGTACAAAAAAGCTTGAACAATTGACAATCAATGAAGATGTGCCCAAAGGAGATGATGATCAAGAAAATGAAGATCAAATTCAAGAGATCAATGCAACTTCACCAAAACCTTTACCTAAAGAGTGAGGTATGCACACGGACACCCCAAAGAGCTAATTATTGGTAATCCGTCAAAGGGAGTAAGTACACGCTCTTCTATCAGAAATGTTTATGATTATTTAGCTTTTGTTTCTCAAATAGAGCCTAAGTCAATTGAAGAAGCTGAAAAGGATTGTAACTGGATTAATGCCATGCAAGATGAACTAAATCAATTTAAAAGAAATAACGTTTGGACTTTAACTGAAAGACCCCCTAATGTTTCTGTAATTGACACAAAATGGGTTTTTAGAAATAAACTTGATGAACATGGTATTGTAACTATAAACAAAGCTAGACTTATTGCTAAAGGCTACAACCAGGAATAAGGGATTGACTTTGATGAAACCTTTGCTCCTGTTGCTAGGCTGAAAGCAATTAGACTTTTACTTGCTTTTGCTTATTTAATGGATTTCAAGTTATTTCAAATGGATGTTAAAAGTGCCTTTTTAAATGGATTTATTGAAGAGGAAGTTTATGTTGAACAACCTCCTGGTTTTGAAAATCATGAATTTTCTAACCATGTTTTTAAATTGTATAAAGCATTGTATGGTTTAAAGCAAGCTCCTAGAGCTTGGTATGATAGATTAAGTTCATTTTTGATGAAGAATGATTTTTCTAGAGGTAATATAGATAATACATTATTTTTGAAAAAGAAAAATGATGATCTCTTAGTAGTACAAATCTATGTAGATGATATTATTTTTGGTGCTACTAACGAATGTCTTTGTCAAGAGTTCACAAAGTTAATGCAGAGTGAGTTCGAGATGAGCATGATGGAAGAACTCAACTTCTTCCTCGGACTCTAAATTAAGCAAACCAAAGAGGGGATCTTCATCAACCAAGCCAAGTACACAAGGGAAATATTGAAAAAGTTTGGGATGGAGACTACCAAACCAATAGTTACCCCTATGAGCTCTTCATGTAAATTAGACAAAGATGAATGTGGTAAATCAGTAGACCAAAAATTATATAGAGGCATGATTGGTTCATTGCTATATCTAACTGCCAGTAGACCAGATATAATGTTTAGTGTTTGTATGTGTGCACATTTTTAGTCTGCTCCTAAAGAATCACATCTCTTAGCTATAAAACGTATATTTAGATACTTATATGGGTCAATTAAAATTGGTCTTTGGTACTTTAGAGAGTCATCATATGAATTGATTGCTTATTCTGATACTGATTTTGCTGGGTGTAAACTTGATCGTAAAAGTACTAGTGAAACTTGTCAATTCCTAGGAGTTAATTTGATTTCATAGAGTAGCAAGAAATAGAATTCGGTTGCTCTATCTACGACGGAAGCCGAATATATAGCAGTTGGAAGCTGTTGTGCTCAGATTCTATGGATCAAACAACTCGAGGACTTTGGCATCAAACTAACTAAGACACCCATAAGATGTGATAATACTAGTGCAATCAATTTAACAAAAAATCCTGTACAACATTCAAGAAGCAAACATATTGAAATAAGACATCACTTCATAAGAGATCACGTTCAAAACTCTAATGTGTTGTTAGAATTTATTTGTACTAATTATCAATTAGCTGATATATTCACAAAACCATTGAATGAAGATAGATTTTGCATGATCAGAAGAGAATTGGGAGTCATTGACCCTTTTGCTTGAAACTCTTCAATTTCCTTCAAAATTCCTCAAAAATGATTTATAAATTCTCAAATATATTTAAAGCTTCTCTAAGAATTCATTCTAAATTTTATCAACTCTTTTTAATTTTACCAAATCCTATTTTGACTAGTTTATTTTCGGAGGTCGACACTTAAAATATCGGAGGTCGACACTTGGGGTCGACCCCTGAAATTTTTGAGAGGTCGACACTTGATCGGAAAACCCTCTTTTAAAACCCGTCCACGAGCCCAATTTCCTCCATTTCTTTTCTTTTTCTCCTTCGTGTGGTCCCCCTCCAACGTTCCTAAGCTCTGAATAGTGGATTTCCAACCCTCTCCCTCCTCTTTTTGGGTAATCTTCTCCTCCCCTCACGATTTTTCTTGGACCGAACCGGTTTTTACCGTGTTCCTCATTTTTGGGCAACCGTAGGTTTTTTCCTCTATTTACCCTCAATCATCGGTTGATATTCGATTGAAAACACTCATTTCTTCCCTCCATTTCGTGCATTTCCTCTATTTGCTCTCTTTTTTTTTTTAATTTCACAAACCCTCACTTACCTTTTCATGGTTCCTTTATTTGCTCAACCGTGAATTCCTTTTCTCCTCTCCAAATTCTTGGTTCTTCTTTTTCTTAGCACTGCATTATCCTACTTCTCCCTAAATTACCCTCTTCCATCCATATGGGTCCAAGGAAGCAGTTGGCTGTTAGGAAAAGGAAAATGGAACAAGGCCAAGGTAGTACTGAGTGACGAAGAAAGGCCAGACATGAGCATGAGCCATCCCCAGAGGAACCTGCACCAGTGCCAGCCAGCTTAGTACGGAAGAGCATTACGAGTGGGAGACGTGTGGATATACCCTTCTGGGATCAGCATCACTTTTTTATAGGAGATGTACTGAGAGATGTAGGTCTGGTTCACTTCTACACGATGACTGAGAGATTCTACCCATACCTCATTACGGAGTTCTATGCATCCATGGCCACTGATGGCATTGGATGGTCTGCTACTGTTCGTGGGATCGAGATTCCAGTGACACCGGAGGTCATCAGTCATGTTTGGAGGATTCCACTTCATGGCACAGCCGCCACTACTATCAGCGACTGAGAGCGCGCCTTCAGATGTATCTTAGAGCGCGAGAATGTTAGCGGCATTTCCATAGTAGCCGCTAACCAGCTATCATTGGAGATGAGAGTGCTGCATCATATCATCGCCCACATCTTGATTCCAAAGAGCGGGAGGTTCGACTTTATTACTGAGTGTGAGCTAGTGTTGATGGTGTCCCTGAGACAGCGGACTCCCATCAACCTTCCCAGGATCATGCTTCAGCAAATGGGAGAGGCAGCATCTCATAGGAGACTAGTTCAGCCATATGGCATGGGGCTGACACAGTTATTCAGGGAGTATAGAGTATCATTTGATGGTATACCCTTCAGTCAGCTACAGCATACTGACACATACGGAGAGAAATCCCTGCATAGGATGGGATTTTGACTGATTGGTGATCGTTGGGTACGACGGGAGTCTGGCCAGGAGCCGGATGAGGAGGAGGAGATTCGAGCAGCTGAAGCAGGGCCTTTAGAGCCTACTGATCATGGTACACCTCCTCGTCCAGCACCAGAGTCAGAGACTACGGAGCTTGAGCCATTCACGCCACCACCCTCATCAGCTCCAGCACCTTCTGCTACTGCTACACCACAGAGAACTACAGCGAGCACATCGGACTTTGAGCAGAGAGTGACTGATCACATTTTAGAGGTATGGACAGAGATTGCTGGTGTACGACAGGAGCTACATGGTCTGCGGATCCACACAGACATGCGCATTGGAGCTCTCTCATCTACTCTCGATGTAGGATTCCGACAGATCCTCAGCTTACTGAGATTGGCATTGCCACCAGGGACTGTAGATCCGATAGTGCCTCCTCCACATTCTGATGATGATGATGATGACTCCAGTGGCCACAGTGACAGTGATGGAGATCAGCCTGGAGCAGGTAGCTCTGATGTTCCACCTGCTGATCCAATTCCAGAGATTCTCCCTTCTGCTGATCCTCCTTCTACTGATCTTCCTAGTACTGATCCTCTAGCTATAGATGTGCCAGTAGATACTGAGATTACTGAGTCACTCTTTGAGTCTATTATAGGCATTCCAGATGATAGAGATGAGCATACAGAGACTGATATTGATGATCCCATTGCTTATGAGCTTGTCAGCAGGCACACTCCAGCTCAGTCTACTCAGCATACTGATCCACCTACTCCTACTGCTACTACTTCTGTTAGGACACCTTCAGAGTCTTTTCCACAGACCTATAGATCTCGTAGGACTACCCCTAGGTCTGGTCCCTCTCTGAGGACTCGAAGTCTCACTCATAGGACTCCAAAATCCTCATCTAGGATCTCGGCTCCTATCTCTTTTGATGTACCTTCTGATGAGGAGTAGCCTCATAGATTTACTTGATATATGATGTTTACTGAGGTACTAGTTTGCTTTGTATGTTCTGATGTATCAGTATTTTGTGCTTACTATGTAAGCAAATTTGTAACTGAATACATTCATATATTTATCTACATTGTGGTATTTTACTGTCTGATGCCAGCTCTTAGCATTTATCTTTTTAAACCCTCAAGTTAGAATGTCTTTGCTATATCGAATGCACAAATTGAGGGGGAGCATGTATTTTATGCAACAAGTACTTCATTGCAATGGAACATAATTTTCTTTAGTATATCTTATACTACAAAGAATGCACTTTTTGATTCTTGACAAAAAGGGAGAGTATAGTAAAGTATATATGGTTCTTATGACTCTTTCATAAAGTAGAGTAAAGCTTGTATGGTTCTTAACTTTTTGACTCATGAGAATGTTTTCACAAAAACGGGAGAGTAGATGAAAAGTAAATTTTTATGATATACTCATATATGTGAGATTTCTTTGAAAATTTTTTAATGCTATATTTTGCTTTTGGACTTAATTGCATATATACTCAAGGTTTTGTCATCATCAAAAAGGGGGAGATTGTTGGCTTTGGCTCCTTAGTTTTGATGATTAACAAAAGGTTGAGTATATGTTTAGACTAATGTTTCATTTCAAGATAAAGTTTCAGGCTTTAGGTTATTCAAAAAGAGTATCAAGAGTACAATGATGAAACCAAGCTTGCTTGATTTGGGAAAGAGCTCTTCTATCTTAAACAAGATCAAATTTTTCATATTGGACCTTCATATTAAGAAGTAATTGATAAAAGAAACAAAGGCCTAGAGAAACTCATGCATGGCACGCACCTCTCCAGAGTTTCAGAAAATTTCAGACCAGAGGTCGACCTCCAGAGGTCGACACCTTGCCAAAGGTCGACCACCAGAGGTCGACTCATGAAGAAAAGAAAAGTTCAGCAAGGCCGGCACGGCAAAATTTCAGTGGCATGCTTCAAAGGTCACCACTTGAGGTCGACACCTGTCCAAAGGTCGACACCAGAGGTCGACTCATCGCCTGAGAATTCAAACTGGACAGAACTATGGTTTTCTGGATTTTTGCCTAAGATAAACTGGAGGTCGACTCATGAGGTCGACACTTGACCCAGAGGTCGACCCATGAGGTCGACTCATGGCATAACGGCTAGTTTTTCTGAACTTTTGATTTGATTTCTAATGGCCATAAACGGCCATATTTTTGATTCTAACAGTCTTGTGGAGTTGTTTCAGCTTCAATGAAGTATTTAACCTCCACCTAACTTCAAAAAGGTGAAGGAGACAAAGTGAAAAAGAAGAGAGTAAAAGTACAAAGCTTTCAATCAATCCTAAGCCAAAAAGAGAGAAAATCCAAGAGATTCCTTAGCCAAAAGCTTTCCATTTTTGAGGAATCCAGCTTTCAAGTCTTTGGCATTTAGTGAGGTCCAAGATTTCAAGAGGAAGACTTGAAGAGTCTCCAACAAGAGCTACATCGAATTGTTTTTTGCTCAAAAAGGAGTTTGTCTTGTTTTTATTTATTGTATTCATACTCTATTTATGCTAGCCTAGTTTCAAGGGAATTTGAAACTAGTATGAGGTTTGTTGGTGAGCCAATTGATAAAACCAACTAGGGTTGCTTATAAGCCCGAAGCCAAAACAAGTGTGTAAGGTTTGTTGGTGAGCCTAGGTAACAAAACCAACTTAGGTTTTGACTTGTGAGCCTTGTAAAACAAGTCGGTTATAATCTAGAGAAGATTATAGTGGAAATTTCCAAGTGGAGCTTAGGGAGTGGATGTAGGTGCTAGGTGCACCGAACCACTATACGTTTTGTATGTTTGCATTGCTTTACTCTCTATTGCTCTTTAATTGTTGTTATCTTTCATTGCTTCCACTGCATAATTACTTGAGCACTATCACTCTTCACATTTGAAATTGATAGCACATATATTGCTTTATTTTTTTTTTAAAAAAAAGGACCCAATTCATCCCCCCTCTTGGGCACCATATATGGGCAACAGATTGAGATAGAAGGGTAAGCCACGTTCCACCAGAATTAGGAACGATATGGATGTGAGAGAATCTGGAAACAAATGCAGGTATGCAATCTGTAAGGGGGAAGGGCATGATAGATGGTCTTGTCCAAGAGCTTTACATACTGATTAGTTTCCATTAACAAGCGACATTCCGTAGGTAATTATGGATACATCAGCTTCTTTTTTTATATGAGATCTTTTTATTGATTATGACATGTACTAAACTAATATTTTTCTATTATATTTATTGATATGTCAGGATAGGAGGTGGTTGCAGTTTGGGAAAAGCTTTCATAAATTAATGGATTTTGTCATGACTTTCTATTATGTTTGATCGATTGTAGTTTTATTATATAGATTTTGATAAATTCTTATTTCTGTCTTGGCATGTAATAGTCTTTCCATATATAATGTATATGTCTGTTTAATAATTTGTTATTCATATTTATGTTGTACATATTTTAATTATCATTTTTATAAAAAATAGGTTTGTCTAGTGGACTTTGTGCTTACTTATTAGAATTACTTTAAATTATTGCATATTATAGTTATGGATCCTGGTCCATCAGATCATTTCATATTATACAATTAGGATACACATAGATCATCTTTAGCATGGGATGGGCAAGAGACTATTGTATTGCAGTATCGATGTAGAGAGCTAGTTATGCATAGGTCGATACTGCTCGATAGGCACATATTGCCTTTATTGCTATAATGAAGCTAAAAAATTCAAGCATGCTGGGCAACAAAAATATATTTTAAAACTATTTTAAAACATGCATAGCGGAAGATTCGGTAGATAGATCAAGATGATCTACCAATCTGCCCACAACAGGATCTAGTATAAAAATCTAGCATGCAAGGAAACATCAATGCAAGAAACAAACAAAGATATAAAAGTACCTTACCGTTATACCTCTGAAAATACTGTGAAGAAAAGGAGGAAGGCACCCGAGCCACACACGTGTCTAGCCTCTACAAGTAATCCACACCAGGGCTCAACACTGATCAACTCCCTCGCAGTGCTAGCTCTTCGGGATCCTTCGGGCCGATCTTCTTCTTCTAGGAAGACAAGGAGGACAGGCGGAACCCTTCCCAAGACCTAGCTTGAATGCTAGGTTTATCACACCCAATCCCAAGTCCTCAAAAAACTCTTCTTCTTCTTCTAGTTCTTCTAACCATCTGCAACCTCTAAAATGACCTTCATTTATAGGGGCAGCCATAAGAGGGAGAAAGAGGAAGGATGAGTGATTAGGGGAGAAGGTCAAGGGCTATACCAAATGGGTCCAAGCCAAAGAAGATAAGTATGACTATCATACAAAGAAAACTTTGAGCCAAAATGCCCAAAAATTGAAATTCGAATTCAATATTCGAAGTCAAAACATTCCAAAAATTCTTTCCAGAAAACTTGCTCATCACAGCAAGTGTCAACACTTACAAAATGCCAAGTGTCGACTCAAGCAAGTGTCAACACTTGGAACATGGTTAATCATATTGACATCTGGTGATGGCAAACGATTCTTAATTATCGATCAGCCTTAAGATCAGATAAAAACCCATATGGTGTGTAACCCCATAGGTTTGAACACTAAGTCAGTAGCACTGGAACATTTTTAGTACCAATCAAAGTCCTCATCTAGCAATGATACCCGATGTCCGAATAGGTCGAAGATGTAGAGCACCTCATAAGAACCTTTGGTTTATTGTTACCGTATAATTCATCACTGACCTCAAAATACTCAGGATGACCTAGGGTTTGACTGCCAACCCTAATATGGTTTATCCAGATCGTGTCTCAACTTTACAAGTTTTATGATTCATCACAAGAACTACCCTGGCCAAGGATTTGCTAAATTGAGACATAGTGAGTCATTCACTCCAAACTATTTGGAGGGGTTAATTCCATCTTGATCCACCATCGCTCCATAAGTACTTGACTGCACCCAGAAACCTTCCATCACTGGATTAGAAATCCAGGTTGTCCAGCACCAAAGTACAGTGAGTTACTTGCAAGCTACCATGGTGATCTCAGGTCTGAGGAATACATATACCCATATCCCATTACGAGTAATCCTTTGGCAGAAGGGAGCTCCGCAGATGGTCACGTTCAATGAGATGTCACACATTTCACTTGCATATCACACCAGTGTCTCCACACTCCTTAGTTATGAGGACAATCAACAAATGTGACATACAACAACCTACACTTGATACATCGTCATCCTATAACAATGTATCCTTTGGTTGTAAACTAGTTTAAGAAAAGCTTGATATATCCTCTCTATATCAAAATAATGTAGTTCTAAGGACTCCATCATATAAGAGTTCATTTTAGAAAAATGCAAATATGATGAATAGCCAAAGAATAACTTTTATTCATTAAAAATTCATATACAATTACCAAATTAGCACAACAGTCTACAGCCTAGATGATTGGTTTTGGGACATAATTTCCAACAACTCCCACTTGGACTAAAGCCAATCGATACAGAATCTCATTCCCATTTTTCATTTATAATAGTTGAACTCTTGAATTTCGACGGCTTTAATGAAGGGGTCGGCCATGTTTTCCTTTCCATCGATCTTCTGAAGGTCAATGTCACCTTGTTCCACGATCTCTTGTACAAGATGATAGCACCGCAGAATATGCTTTGTGCGGTGATGAGACTTCGACTCCTTGGCTTAAGCAATGGCTCTAGTGCTGTCACAGTATATCGAAATAGGGCCATCCAAGAAAGGTGCCACTCCCAGTTCGCCAAGGAACTTCTGCAACCACACAGCTTCTTTTGCTGTATCTGATGCTGTAATGTACTCTGCTTCGCATACTGAGTTTGCCATAGTAGGCTACTTGAAACTTTTCCAGCAGATAGCTCTCCATTCAGGATAAAGATAAATCCTGACACACTCTTGCTATCATCCTTATCGATTGGAAACTGAAGTTAGTATACCCCACAAGTTTCAAGTTAGATTCTCCATAAATTAATCATTGGTCCTTAGTATCTCGTAAATACTTAAGGATGGTTTTTACCACTTTCCAATGAGCTTCACTTGGGTTAGACTGGTATCTGCTCACTATGCCTAGTGAGTATGCCACGTCTGGTCTTGTACATGTCATGGCATACATGATAGAGCCCACTGACGAAGTATATGGGATTCTACACATACGCTCTCTCTCTTCAGAAGTTGTTGCACAATTCCTTTTGGAGAGATTAATTCCAATGCCTATCGGGAGATAGCCCTTCTTGAAATTTTTCATGCTGAACTATTTCAGCACGATGTCGATGTACATAGACTGGGACAGTCCTAGAAACCTCTTAGATCTATCTCTATAGATCTTCATATCCAGTATGTAGAGGCTTCATCCAAATCCTTCATAGAGAACTAAGATGATAACCGGACATTTATTCCTTGTAGTGCTAGGATGTCATTTCTGATTAAGAGAATGTCATCCACATACAGTACAAGAAACATAATCATAGAAGCATTAGCCCATTTATAAATGCAAGGTTCTTCTCCATTCTTAACAAAGCTATATGATTTGATACACTTATTAAATCATATGTTCCAACTCTATGATGCTTGCTTCAGTCCATAGATGGACTTTTGAAGCTTGCACAACTTTGACTTGTCTATGGATGTGAACCCTTCAGGTTATATCATATACACCTCCTCTTCCAGCTCACTATTCAGGAAAGCTGTTCGGACATCCATTTGTCATATTTCATAGTCAAAATGCGTTGCTAAAGCAAGCATGATCTGAATGGATTTGAGCATTGCCACAGAAGAGAACGTCTCATTATAGTCAATACCATGATGTTGACGATACCCTTTAGAAACTAGATGGGCTTTGTAGGTCTCTACCTGCTCGTCTGCACCCCTTTTCCTTTTGAAAATCTATTTGCACCCAATGGGTTTTATCTCTTCCGGTGGATCAACCAATGTCCGTACATTATTGATTCCATGGACTCCATTTCAGATTTCATGGCTCCTAGCCATTTCTCAGAGTTGGACCTCTGCATCACATCCATATAGGTGATGAGATCCTTATTGTTCTCATCGAGTTCAATGGGATCACCATCTCGAACAAAAAAATCATAGTATCTGTCCGGTCGACTCGGTACCCTACCGGATCTCCTTAATTGTTCGTGTGTGGGCTCTAGGTGTGATCAAATGACAACCGATTCTATGTTGTCCCTTAAGTGTGTCGGTTCTTCTACTTGTTGAACTTCACTAAGTTTAATCTTATTGGCTACAATTCCTTCACCATGGAACTTCTTTTCCAAAAAGATAGCTCTAAGACTGATGAACAACTTTTTTTCTTCAGCTAAGTAGAAGTAATACCATTTAGATTCTTTTGGATACCCAACAAATAGGCACTGGTCAGATCTAGGTCCAAGTTTGTCTGTTTCCAAATATTTTACATAAGCCGAACACCCCCAAACCTGAAGGTGTGATAGTGTCGTCTTACGTCCAGTCCATATCTCATATGGTGTTTTGCTAATAGACTTACTTGGAGCCCTATTCAGAAGGTAACAGGCTGATTCTAGAGAATATCCCCAAAAGGATAGTGGTAGAGAAGTAAAGCCCATATGGACTGAACCATGTCTAAAGGGTTCAATTTCTCCTCTCAGCACTTCATTTAATTGAGGTGTCCCTGGAGGCGTCCACTAAGAGAAAATCCCATTCTCCTCAAGATATATCAGAAATTCACCCGACAGGTATTTACCGCCTCGATTAGATTGAAGGGTTTTGATACACTTTTTAGTTTGTTTTTTTACTTCACTACGATACCGTCTGAACATTTCAAACAATTCAGATTTATGTCTCATCAAGAAGACAACTATACCTCGAAAGGTCGTCTGTAAATGTAATGAAATAACCGTACCCTCCTGATGGGGACATTGAGCCAGTTCAGATCCAGCCAGTTCAGACCCAGCACCAGCCCAGATCTCGGTGCCAGCCCAGCACGGATCTTGATGTATTTTTTTTATTATTTTATTATTTTATGGGTGTACGTGGGATTCGAGAGATATCGGAGATTAGTTTATTTTTATTTATATTTAGAGTTATCGGAATCTCTTATAGTTTCGATCGTTTAGAGTCTGTTTAAGATTTATGTTTATCTGTAGTTTACTTGTTTATTTAAGATGTTTCTTCATGAATAAAATTTAGCGATGAAAATATTTTGAGTAAAAGAAATCAGGGTGTGTCCTGATTTTCTTTCCCCTCCCCCTTCTCTATTCTGGTTCTCCCCTTCTTCTTCTTTCTAGATTTTCTTCCCCCCCTTCTCTCTGGTGCTTCTTGGACTCTTATCCTTCTATTCTAATTCCCCCGTCTTATTCCTCCTCTCTCCTTCATCTCTGTTATTTCCTTTCTCCGTCCAAGCCGTGAATCAACTACCGTGACTCCCACAGCACCGACCAAGGTGCCTCCGCCCCTGCCGGTGATCCCATCCCCAATCGGTTCCTGACAGACATCGGCCACCCCAAATCGATCCACTGCTGCCCCTCCGCACCATCTCTTCTCCACCCTCTGCAGCCGCCATCTCCGTTGACCGGCCAGCCCTGAGAGCCACGACGCCTCTTCCTCCACCAGAGCTGCCTCCTTCCCCATCTCCGCTCGCTACGCCGGAAGCTCACGTCCGGGACGATCCACGCCGCCGGTGTCCTCCTCCATAGATCGGAGTTTCCCTCTGCTCCCAGTGGTTCCCCGACCGAAACTCCTCCGCTCCACCGTCGCTGCCGCCGTGCCCTCCACGGTCACCGCACATCAGCCGCCGCCCTCCACCGGGACCACCACCGTCGCCGCCCAGCCCCGTCATCGGCAAGATATTGCCGGATCTCCCCTTCCGCCCGGTCCCCTATTCCTCTTGGTGTTGATCCGTGGTGAAGGAGAAAACAGCACGAACGTGAAAGCATTCATGTTTGCTGCTGCCGATTTCTGCACCGGATCCCATAGCACACGGATCCCAGAGCGCACGGATCCCAGAGCACATGGATCTCAAAACATTGGGATTATTATTAATTTTGATTTGGGATTGATATATTGCTTGTTTTCGGTGTTCCAGGTCCAACGGCTTCAGATCAATCTTGCCCGTGAACTACTTGTCTGGATTTTGGATAACCTGAGGATGATCTCCCTCTTCCAAATTTCGTGAGGTTCCATGTTTTCGGGTGAGATCCATTTTGTTAACCTGACCCGGTCAATTGCTGATTATTTCTATTTAATTAGATTTAATTTAATTAAATTGGGAACCCTGATCTAGCAATCGTTTCTTAACGATCAACGATCCATATCAAATTGGTATCAGAGCGTTCAGTACCACATCAAATTGGTATCAGAGCAATAGGTTAGGTTAGGGTCAATTTTAATTTTGCATGACAACTAGGTCAGGAAACAAGTATCAATCAGAACATTCTTCCTTAGATAACAAAATGGATCCCAGTTTAGAAGCTACCCTTCAAGTAATCTGGGTAGACTCAAAAAAATTGACAGCAAGTTAGGATCTTTAGATGCCAGGGTATTAACTCTTGAAGAGGAACGACTAGTGAACACCAATTACCCTATTAAGAACTCTTCATCAAGAGTTACAGATCCTAGAGACCCTAGAGACCGAAATGACTACCTAGATTATGATGGTGATCGTACTCAAATCCTTCGACCTGACCCTAGGGATTGACATGATTATCCAGGTAATCATCCAACACTTAGGCCTTATCACAACCCAATTGATCAAGATGAATGAATCATGAGGAGTGTTAAGGTTAACGCCCCAAGTTTTGTAGGTCGCCTGGACCCCAAAGAATATATTGGCTGGGAAGCTGATATGGACCATTACTTCTCCTGGTATGATATGTCTGAGGATAGAAAAGTTAGGTTTGCCCAAATGAGATTGTTAGGTCAAGCAAAGCTATATTGGCACAATGTCCAGAGGTTAGCCATTCATAGGAGACAGGACCCCGTCGGAACATGGGATGAGATGAAGGATAAGCTTCGAGAGAAGTATCTTCCTGCATCTTATCAACAGCGACTTTTGGACCAATGGCAAAGGTTGACCCAAGGAACTGGACTTGTAAATGATTATATCGTTAAATTTGATGAATACCTTATGCGATGTAATGTGCGTGAAGACCCATCTGTCACTTTATCCCGGTTTAGAGCTGGTATAAGAGTGGATATCCAAAAGGAATTATTTTTGAGAGAAGTTTATAGTCTAGAGCAAGCATATCAATTAGCTCAAGACTATGAAAGATTTCAGCAAATGTCTATCACTCGTAGATCTGAACTTTCTAGACCAGGAATTTTAGGTCCAAGGCCTAGCATGAACCAAGCCCCGACTGGTCCATAACCTAACATTAGTCAGACCCCTGGTAGTCGACCCACGAGAGATGACAAAGGAAAAGGGATTATAGGAGAAACTTCCCGTGGAAGTAGCTCTAAGATCCACTGCTTTAGATGTAATGGGATAGGTCATGTAGCTAGCCAATGTCCATCTAGAACCTTGCATATAGGGACACTTGAAGAACAAGAAGATCTAGGTGATGTCCTTGAAGAAGAAGTTTACACTGCTGACCCAGGATTAGCCGATGCCTACGAAGAACAAGACCATGAGGTTAGAGCTGAAAAACAATTAGGAGTTAATTTGATTAATAATTTGGATCTAATTGAATATAAAGAACCAGCATTGACACCTGGTGATGTATTTGAGCCTGCATTCTTTGAGAGTGATCCTCCTCTTGAGAGTCCACCTTTCCAAAAGAGAGGAAAACACGATGTGATTGAACGAATTTTGGATGAGAAGATCAAGTCTTCAAGGAGTCAAAATTGCTACTGCTACCTGGTTCACTAGCGAGGCAGACCGAAGTCAGAGGACTCCTGGATTACTAAAGAAGAGCTGCAGAATATTGATCCAAATCTATTTGAGCACCTCCAGCCTGACTCGATGGAGTCAAGTTTTCCCCACCACAGGGGAAATGATGGGGATATTGAGCCAGTTCAGATCCAGCCAGTTCAGACCCAGCAGCTAGCCCAGATCTCGGTGCCAGCCCAGCACGGATCTTGATGTATTTTTTTTATTATTTTATTATTTTATGGGTGTACGTGGGATTCGGGAGATATCGGAGATTAGTTTTATTTTATTTATATTTAGAGTTATCGGAATCTCTTATAGTTCCGATCATTTAGAGTCTGTTCAAGATTTATGTTTATTTGTAGTTTCTTGTTTATTTAAGATGTTTCTTCATGAATAAAATTTAGCGATGAAAATATTTTGAGTAAAAGAAATCAGGGTGTGTCCCGATTTTCTTTCCCCTCCCCCTTCTCTATTCTGGTTCTCCCCTTCTTCTTCTTTCTGGATTTTCTTCCCCCCCCACCTCTCTCTCTGGTGCTTCTTGGACTCTTATTCTTCTATTCTAATTCCCCCGTCTTATTCCTCCTCTCTCCTTCATCTCTGTTATTTCCTTTCTCTGTCCAAGCCATGAATCAACTACCGTGACTCCCACAGCACCGACCAAGGTGCCTCCGCCCCTGCCGGCCGATCCCATCCCCAACCGGTTCCTGACGGACACCGGCCGCCCCAAATCGATCCACTACTGCCCCTCCGCACCATCTCTTCTCCGCCCTCTGCAGCCGCCATCTCCGTTGACCGGCCAGCCCTGAGAGCCACGATGCCTCTTCCTCCACCAGAGCCGCCTCCTTCCCCATCTCCACTCGCTACGCCGGAAGCTCACGTCCGGGACGATCCACGCCGCCGGTCTCCTCCTCCATAGATCGGAGTTTCCCTCTGCTCCCAGTGGTTCCCCGATCGGAACTCCTCCGTTCCACCGTCGCTGCCGCCGTGCCCTCCACGGTCGCCGCACATCAGCCGCCGCCCGCCACCGGGACCACCGCCGTCGCCGCCCAGCCCCATCACTGGCAAGATATCGCCGGATCTCCCCTTCCGCCCGGTCCCTTGTTCCTCTTGGTGTTGATCCGTGGTGAAGGAGAAAACAGCACGAACGTGAAAGCATTCACGTTTGCTGCTGCCAATTTCTGCACTGGATCCCAGAGCGCACGAATCCTAGAGCACACGGATCCCAGAGCACATGGATCTCAAAACATTGGGATTATTATTAATTTTGATTTGGGATTGATATATTGCTTGTTTTCGGTGTTCCAGGTCCAACGGCTTCATATCAATCTCGCCCGTGAACTACTTGTCCGGATTTTGGACAACCTGAGGATGATCTCCCTCTTCCAAATTTCGTGAGGTTCCGTGTCTTCGGGTGAGATCCATTTTGTTAACCTGACCCAGTCAATTGCTGATTATTTCTATTTAATTAGATTTAATTTAATTAAATTGGGCACCCTGATCTAGCGATCGTTTCTTAACGATCAACGGTCCATATCAAATTGGTATCAGAGCGTACAGTACCACATCACCTCCCTTTACACTAACATTCATGGGTTCGCATACATCAGTATGTACTAGACTCAGAATCTCATTGGCTCGTTCACCTTATCTAGTAAAAGGTGACTTTGTCATTTTTCCAAGAAGACAAGACTCATAGGTTGGAAGTGAACTATTTTCACTAAAATTGAGGAGAACCTCGCTTTTCAACCTGTTTATCCTGTTCCTGTTAATATGACCTAGCCTACAATGCCACAGATATGCTTCGCTGACATTATCTATCCTAAGGCATTTGCTAGACTTGTACATTACATTAATAGGTCGTGATAGTATATAAATGCCATCACGCATTTGTCCAATCAATACTACAGAACCATTCCAAATGATTTTGCAAACGTCATTCTTTATTAATAGTTCATAACCATACATGGCCAATTGGCCTACAAAAATGACATTCAAAATAAAAGATGTATCAAAACGACACTCATTCAAAATGTAGTACAGGACTTGAAACCAAGTTTGAGGACTCCCAATGCCAGGACTAGAACTCAGCTTCCATTTCCCGTGTTCAAGAATCTCTCGCGATCCTCGAATCTTCTACTAACTTAAAGTCCCTGTAAAGAATTACAAATATGAATTGGACTTCCTGTATCCAATACCCAGTTAGTAGTATCGCAGATAGAGAAACTACAAGGTGTTATCATATAAATACCTTGTCCAGGACCGTCCTACTGTTTTCTCTTCTTAGACTTGTTCGGGTCAAGGGATGCAATGTAAAGAGGACAGTTCCTCTTCCAATGACCCTGCTTCTTGTAGAAAAAATACACTGCATGGTTTGATCAGCCTTCACCCTCTTGGCCTGACTGGGCCCAGAAGCATTTAGCACCTTTTTCCCTTTGTTTTTCATTTTCTCTTTCTTAAAGGGACGATGCCCTCCCGAAGATCCTTCCACTAGATTCACCATCCCTTTGTTCAATTGGTGGTCTTTCTCATAAGTCTGCAGCAACCCCAACAAACCGTGGTAGTTAACTGCAGGCTTATTCATTCTATAATGATCAAGAAAATCTAGATAGGAAGAGGGGAGGGAATTCAAAATCGCATCCTTCCCAAGTTGTTCATGCAAGGGACATCCAAGTTTGCCTAGGCACTCAATCATCTCAATCATGTACAATACATGATTAGTGATCGAGGCTCCATCATGCATCTGTGCATTGTAGATGGCACAGAAGACCCTATACCTCTCAACGCCATCAAGTGTGCCGAAGGACTTCTTTAACCATTGAAGAATTTTCTCTGACTGGGCTTCCTCGAACTTGTGACTGAACTCGTCATTCATTGCTACCAACATTATGCATCGGACAGTGATCCTGTCAGAAAGTCACTTCTGATAAGTGTCTCTGACTGAATCTCGAGCATTGGGAGCAGGGGTTTCAGGTGTCGGATCCGATATCACATACAAGATTCGTTCATGCTTCAAGACAATCCTGAGCCTTCAATACCAGCTATCGAAGTGGGTCCATTGAGCTTCTCATTGTCGAGAAGAGACCGGAGCGACAGGTTGGAAGATATTTGAAATGAAAACCAAAGCTAATTAGTGTACATGAATTATTAACCTAAAGACATGGACTTTAGTCTAAAGGTCCCTCCCATTATTTTGTTCAGACTGGTAGCCTCTACCTCCAATCCGAGAAATTACTTTAATTCCTTAGTGGGTACCAGAGTCCAATGGATAATATATGAGCCCGACTTTGGCCTGCTCACCCATGCATGTCTAAAAGAAGGTTCTTTAACCGGTTACTTTTTCAAGTAACCTCTAGTATTTGGATTTTGCCCCAAGGTGCATTTCAATCGACCTTTGGGCTTCCTATTGAAGGTCTCGGTTAGGTCCAACCATTAACATTACAAAATTCAATGCTTCTAACTAATAAATAGTCAAGCCCGACTTTGGTCGGCCCACCTGACCACCGTTAAGAGAGTCGCACTGAGCCATCATATTAAGAATAGCAATTCTAATAGCCCGATGAACACCCAATCTTTGGATTTGCCGATGAATACCCAACTACTGGATCCATTACCATCCTACATAATGAGAGGCTAGGATTTGGTTATCCTTATAACTTTGTCCTTTTAAGGACCTAATAATTTAGAGGGTTTAATTTTAATGTGACAGACGAAGAGATGAGAAGACATGGATCAACCTTCCACTGACCATATCAGCAAACAAGGAGGGTTACTCATAACTAATGATCCATGGGCACCTAAAATCAATCAAGACTGATTAACCTTGGGTGACATGAGTTAACACGAATCAATGAGCTATCCAATCAATCCCGATTGACAACATTGGCAAGGTAAGTGAGATCATGGGTTGGGTTCCGCCATTAACCATCTTGCCTTAGACACCAACAGAGTTGGCCAGGTAAGAGGTAGCCCCAAAGAACCTCCCACTGACCAATCAGCAAACAAGGAGGGTTACTCATAACTAATGATCCATGGGCACCTAAAATCAATCAAGACTGATTAACCTTAGGTGACATGGGTTAACACGAGTCAATGAGCTATCCAATCAATCCTGATTGACCATATTGGCCAGGTAAGTGAGATCATGGGTTGGGTTCCGCCATTAACCATCTTGCCTTAGACACCAACAGAGTTGGCCAGGTAAGAGGTAGCTCCAAAGAACCATGATCAAAATGCTAAACTTTCTTAGACACTAATTGGTTCATCAAAGTCGATTAGACTAGCCTAAAGACTCAGGCTATCCACTGAGCCACAAATTAGGTCCATTTAGATTTATGGACTAATCAATCTAACTATTAAAGAGATATAAAGAGAAGAAATCCTAACTCAACA
The DNA here is from genome assembly GCA_021397845.1 of Areca catechu. NCBI lineage: Eukaryota > Viridiplantae > Streptophyta > Magnoliopsida > Arecales > Arecaceae > Areca > Areca catechu. The sequence goes on along the minus strand of CM038053.1, from coordinate 139,706,422 downwards.
TTTGATTAGATTAGTTCTCTAATTAGTTCAATGCATCTAAACTTAGGTCTAATATAATAAAGGATCTAATAGAAGCTAACCCATGACCCTTAAGGCTTATTGAAATAACTTAAAGTCCTTGAATCACATTCCTAGAGTTCTTAGTCATTCTTAATTCTCAATTAAGTTCAATAGCCTTAATTAAATTTAAACAATTTTAATTTACAAATGTAAAACAATTTTACAAAAATAAAAATTAGAATTCACTGCTTTTCAGCATTTTCATCCCAAGAGCCGACTTTCCAGGAGCAAGTGTCGACACTAGGTATCGACACTTGGGTCGACACAAGGCCTGAGACAGGAGGTAAACAATTATTTCAAATCTAAAGTTTCTCCAAACTTTCAATCAAATACGATCAAAACAAAACTCTTAGATCTTATCTAAAGTTATTTTATGATCATGTAATTAGATTAAAATATTTTTTAATTTACATTTTCTTTCTTCTTATTTTCTTTTTCAAGAGTCAATCATATTGGCACCCCGACATGCCATAGGAGGCCCCATTGAATGGAAAGAGAGGGTCTTGCAGCCCTACTTCTCTCCTATGACTGGACAGCCATGGTGAAGTACTCAATCCAAGTACTTTAAGAAAGGTGATGTTAAAGCATGCTAGCATCATTATACTACAAAAAGAACCTGGCTTTGATACCATTGAAGGTGAAAACATTCAAGCATGCTGGGCAGAAAAAATATATTTTAAAACTATTTTAAAATATGCACAACGGAAGGCTCGGTAGATAGATCAAGATGATTTATCGATCTGTCCATAACAGGATCTATTATAAAATCTAGCATGCAAGGAAACATCAACAGTAAGAAATAAACAAAGATATAAAAGTACCTTACCATTATATCTCTGAAAATACTATGAAGAAAATGAGAAAGGCACCCGAGCCACACACATGTCTGGCCTCTATAGGTAATCCGCACTAGGGCTCAACACTGATCAACTCCCTCGGAGTGCTAGCTCTTCGAGATCCTTCGGACCAATCTTCTTCTTCCAAGAAGACAAAGAGAAGAGGTGGAACCCTTCCCAAGAAACTCTCTTCCCAAGACCTAGCTTGAATGCTAGGTTTCTCACACCCAATCCCAAGTCCTCATAAAACCCCTCTTCTTCTTCTAGTTCTTCTAGCCATCTACAACCTCTAAAATGACCTTCATTTATAGGGGCAGCCATGAGAGGGAGAAAGCGGAAGGAGGAGTGATTGGGGGAGAAGGTCAAGGGCCATACCAAATGGGTCCAAGCCAAAGAAGGTAAGTATGACTATCATACCAAGAAAGATTGGAGCCAAAATGCCCAAAAACCAAAATTTGAATTCAAAATTTGAAGTCAAAACATTCCATAAATTCTTCCTAGAAAATTTGCTTGTCATAGCAAGTGTCTGTTAGGAATTATGTTCCAAAGCCAATCGCCTAGGCAGTAGGTAGTTGTGCTCAATATTGTAATTAGTATATGAATTAATAAAACTTTATTTTGGTAGCTCATCACATTTTACATTTTCCTATAAAGAACTCTGTTTATGTGATGAAGTCCTTAGGACTGCACTAACTTCGATATAGAGAGGATATATAGAGTGGTCATTTAAAAAGGTTCACTATCAAAAGATACATTATGCAGGATGGCAATGTATCAAGTGTAGGTTATTGTGGTTCACATCATTTGGTTGTCCTCTTGACCAAAGGAGTGTGGTGACACTGATATGATCTACAAGTGGGATGTGTGATATCTCATTGAACATGACTCCGTGGAGCTCTTTTCTGCCAAAAGATTGCTCGCGATTGGTTTACCTTGAATGAGGAGCGATCTGCTGGAAGAGTTCCAAGCAGGCTACAATTGCAGACTCGGTATGCGAAGCAGAGTATATTGCAGCATCAGATGCAGCAAAGAAAGCCGTGTGGTTGCAAAAGTTTCTTGGAGAGCTCGGGGTGGCACCCTTCCTAGATGGTCTTGTTCCAGTGTATTATGACAGCACAAGTGCCAATGCTCATGCTAAGGAGCCAAAGTCTCATCACCGCACCAAGCATATTCTACGACGCTATCACCTCGTGCGAGAGATCGTGGAACGAGGCGACATCAATCTTATGAAGATCGATGGAAAGGAGAATCTGGCCGACCCCTTCACTAAAGCTCTCGGAATCAAAGAGTTCGACTATTGTAAATGGAAAATGGGTATTAGATACTGTTCTGATTGGCTTTAGTACAAGTGAGAGTTGTTGGGAATAGTGTTCCAAAGCCAATTGCTTAGGTTGTAGGTGGTTGTACAGTATTGTAATTAGTATATGAATTAATAAAACTTTATTTTAGCAGCTCATCACATTTTACATTTCCCTGTAAAGAACTCTGTTTATGTGATGAAGTCCTTAGGACTGCACTGACTTCGATATAGAGAGGATATATTGAGTGGTCCTTTAAACAGGTTCATGACCAAAAGATACATTGTGCATGACGACAATGTATCAAGTGTAGGTTGTTGTAGTTCACATTATTTGGTTATCCTCTTGACCAAAGGAATGTGGTGACACTGATGTGATCTGCAAGTGGGATGTGTGACATCTCATTAAATGTGACTCCGTGGAGCTCCTTTCTGCCAAAGAATTGCTCGCGATTGGATATGGGTATATGTGTCCCTCTGACTTGAGGTCACCATGGTAGCTTGCAAGCAACTCCCTGTGCTTTGGTGCCGGACTACCCGGATTTCTAATTCGTTGATGGAAGGTTTCTAGGTACAGGCAAGTACTTGTGGAGCAGTGGTGGACCAAGATGGAATTGATCTGTCCAAATTGTTCAGATTGAATGTCTCATAGTTTCTCAATTTAGCAAATCCTCGGCTGGGGTAGTCCTAGTGAGGTGTCACTGGACTTGCAAGGTTGAGACATGTTGTGGATTGACTCAGTTAGGGTTGGCAGTCTAATCCTAGGTCATCTAGAGCATTGAAAGTTAAAGGGATGAATTATACGGTAACCATATGCCAGAGGTTCGATAGATTGCTTTCGCATCTTCGACCTATCCGGATGCTGGGACCCATTGCTAGATGGTATATTATGCTGATACTGGAAGTGTTCCAGTGCTACCGTTTAGGTTCGAACCAATGAGGTCACACGCCATAGATGATTTCTTCCTGATCTAGGAACTGATCAACGATTGGGAATCGTTTCGGTATTTAGGTCAAATGGATTAATAGAGCACACATTAAATTTTTCTGGTTTGATTTGGATCGACTGGGATAAATTTGGGTCAACCAGGAATTATTTGATGGGGGACCCGAAACCTATCCGGGTTTCACCTTTTATTTTTTTTATTTTTTTAGAATTTTAAAAAAATTTTTAGAATTTTTGTATTTTAGTTATTCCCGCTATTCCACCTATTCCCTTTATTCCCATGTTATCCCGGTGTTATTCCAAATTTATTCTAGGCTATTCCTATCTCCTTTAACCTCCAGAAAAATCACAGAGGATTTTTTTTTCGATTTTGTTTGCCCCACCGGTCCGCGATCGGCTGTGCCCGACCCCCGCCATCGCCGCCCGCCCCGCCGCGCTCCGCCGATCCGCCGCCCGGCAGCCCCGCCGGCATCCCACTGGGCCTCACTCCCGTGGGAAGACCCGCGGACCGTGGAAGACCAACGGTCATCCACGGCCGCTGCCGCCGTTCGCCGCCGCCGTCGTGCCGCCGTGCCGCCCCGCCGCCGCCGTCCGCCCGCCGGCGCGCCACCAGGCCGCCCCGCCGCCGCCCGCTGGGCCGGGTGCCGAAGATCCAGTGCCCGTTGCTCGTCGTAAAAGAGCTTCCGCATGCTTTTCAGAGCAGCCAAATGAAGCTTCTGCATGCTTTTCAAAGCGGTTGCCAAAGGTCCAGGTGCCCTGTTGCTCGGCCGTGAAGGAGCCTCCGCACGCTTTTCAGAGCAACCAAATGAAGCTTCTGCATGCTTCTCAAAGCGGTGGAGGAAGAGTTGATTTGCACGATTTTTGGAGTAGCACGAGTTTCAGAGCGGAGGGGATTTCAAAATTTAAATAAATGAGATTTATTTGGTAATTTTTTTTATAAATGTAATTTGGAAAATTTGGGGATTTTGATTTTGAATTTGATTTCAAAGTCAAGGGAGGATTTCAGGGAATTTTATTTTTGAATTTCAAAAGGGATATGGGCATCTATAAATACCCATACTCCTCTTGTAAAAAAAAACAGTTGAATGAAATTTTTGAGTGTTCTTCTAGCTTGTGGTTCTGGGCTGAGGCCCTTTTTCCTTCGTCCTTCGAGACGTTGAGGGGTGTGAGGCCCCAAGTATCTCCTTTCTCCCTCCCACCTTCGCGCCTTCCCCTCATGGCCTTGAGAACCATCCTAGCGCCTCTAAGTACTGAGGAGGGCGTAATGCCTTAGAGGTGGACGATCTCTTCATTAGGGTGAGTCCCAAGATCCATGAGTTCTTCCCCCCCGTCCTTCGTGACCTTGAGATCCATCCTAGCGCCTCTAAGTATTGAGGAGGGCGTAATGCCTTAGAGGTGGACGGTCTCTTCGTTAGGATGCATCCCAAGGTCTAGGAGTTCTTCTCCACCCCCCGTCCTTCGCGACCCTGTGAACCATCCTAGCACCTCTAAGTACTGAGGAGGGCATAATGCCTTAGAGGTGGACGGTCTCTTCGTTAGGATGAGTCCCAAGGTCTAGGAGTTCCCGTCCTAGCCTCCCATCCCCATCGTTCCTTCGCCATCTCCGCCAAGAAAAAAATTAAAAAAAAAAAAAAAACAAAAGAGCCCAGTCATTTTAGGATTTTCAGGGATCGTTCTATCCTAGTCCCGGAGGCTTCTTAGCCCGCCCACGATCCTTGGTTTGCTTTAGGTATTTTTACTCTTTTCAAAATAATAATAGATTTTCTTCGTGTCCTTCGTCCTACATCATTATTCCCGATAGATCAGGACTGAATCGAATTTTATTACTCATTGGGTTTAATTTATTGGATTGGTTCTCACGATGATTCAGCCCAATTCGGAATTTGCTTCAACGGGTTTAATAAGCACCGGTTCAAAGACTTGGCCTGGTTTTTCACGTATTATCTCTCCCAGCCATCACCGGTTTGAAGAACATGGTTTGGTTTACACGGTGATTGGTTTAACGTGGCTTCTCGTCACCTGTTTGACCGAATGCATTGGATAAGGATGGCATGGAGATCGAGCGCAGCAATCTGGATTGCCTCTCTTGATGTTTATCTCCCGTACATGTTCCCAGCATTCAAACCGGACAAGGGCCTCTCCTTTGGAGTTTGTGATTTGATCTGGACTCTCCCACTTGTCTTCACAATCTTCACGGACTTCTCTACAAAGGTGCGTTGAAAGGCCGAGTGAGTTGCGGTTGTTGGGAAGACAACAGGGGTTGCTGACCGTAAGATAGGAAAGATATGGGGCGTGCGACTTCTCCGATCTCTTCCTTGCCCTCACACATTTTCTCCGGTGGTTCTAAACCGATTCTATATTATCCAAAAGAGTTTGGATTTATCTGGGTTTCCTCTCCGATGTTATATTTGGCTTACTCTTCCACCGTTTTCCCTTGCCTTCACGGATTTATTTCTTCGCCTATATATACATCCTGTTGGTTGAAGGCTCGGACGTGCAATAGAGAAGCAACAGGGGGTGAGATAGAGAGAACAGAGCATCGAGAGAAGAAGGGAACAAGGCATTTGCAACAGGCCGTGAGGAGGGAGAAACAGGGGAAGAAAGGAGAGGCCGCAACCGGGCTTGTGAGAAAGGAGCAGAAGTTTTTCTTTTGGGATAAATTTCTGGGAGCAGAAAATTGGAGAAAACCATCCGTGACTGTTTTTAAGTTTCCTGCATGCTCTTGGTGGGGTTTGGGGCGGTCCTGGAGAAGACCATCAGTGAAGACTTGTTTACTTTCCCTGCTTCACATATCCTGATTTGTTTTTGGATTCCTGGTGGACTAATATCTATCTAGGAGTCAGATCAGTGAGAGCCCTGTGCATGGATATTCTAGAGGGTGAACGCTTGGACACTTCAAGAGGTTGCATCGATCTATTTTATTTTGCTGTTATATATCTTATTTTGCTGTTGAAAGAGTTCAACAGGTCGCTGCTGATCTGATCTGAAGACTGAGGGAGTCTGCTTTGGTAAGGTACATTTTATTTTGGTTATCATGCATACTTAAATCTAATCGTTATCATATGATTTATAATTATTGCAATTGCTTATACATGCCTGTATGTTCTGTTACATGCATCATAATATGTTAGATCCTGTGCATGAGTAGGTTTTTCCGTATACTAATTAAAAATTTTAATTATGCAATACCTGCTCCCTAGTGTTGCATGCCTAGGGTAGGCTTATGCTGCACCAGGTTTTTCTTCAGTGTTGACCTTACAAAATGCTAAGTGTCGACACTTCCCAAGTGTCGACTCAAGCAAGTGTTGACACTTAAAACATGGTCAATCATATTGACCTCCGGTGATGGCAAACGATTATTAATCGTCGATCAACCTTAAGATCAGATAGATATCCCTATGATGTGTGACCCTATAGCTTCGAACACTAAGCCGGTAGCACTAGAACATTTTCAGTACCAGCCAAAGTCTTCATCTAGCAATGATACCTGATGTTCCGATAGGTCGAAGATGTAGAGCACCTCACAAGAACCTCTGGTATATGGTTACCGTGTAATTCATCTCTTTGACCTCAAATTGCTCAAGATGATATAGGGTTTGACTGCTAACTCTAATATAGTTTATCGAGATCATGTTTCAACTTTACAAGTTCTGTGACTCATCACAAGAACTACCCTGGCCAAGGATTTGCTGATTTGAGACATAATGAGTCATTCACTCCAAACTATTTAGAGGGGTCAATTCCATCTTGATCCATCACCGTTCCATAAGTACTTGACTACACCCAGAAACCTTGCATCACTGGATTAGAAATCCAGGAGTCCGACATTAAAGTATAGTGAGTTGCTTGCAAGCTATCATGGTGATCTCAGGTCTGAGGGACACATATACCCATATCCCATTACGAGCAACCCTTTGGCAGAAGGGAGCTCTGCAGATGGTCACGTTCAATGAGATGTCATACATGATGGGGGACTCGAAACCTATCCGGGTTTCACCTTTTATTTTTTTTTATTTTTTTTAGAATTTTAAAATTTTTTTTAGAATTTTTGTATTTTAGTTACTCCCGCTATTCCACCTATTCCCTTTATTCCCATGTTATCCCGGTGTTATTCCAACTTTATTCCAGGCTATTCATATCTCCTTCAACCTCCAGAAAAATCACAGAGGCTTTTTTTTCCTATTTTTTTTGCCCCACCGGTCCGCGATCGGCCGAGCCCGACCCCCGCCACCGCCGCCCGCCCGCCGGCGCTCCGCCGATCCGCCGCCTGGCCGCCCCGCCGGCATCCCGCTGGGCCTCACGCCCGTGGGAAGACTCGCGGACCGTGGAAGACCAACGGTCATCCACGGCCGCCGCCGCCGTTCGTCGCCGCCGTCGTGCCGCCCCGCCACCGCCGTCCGCCCGCCGGCGCGCCACCAGGTCGCCCCACCGCCGCCCGCTGGGCCGGGTGCCGAAGATCCAGGTGCCCGTTGCTCGCCGTGAAAGAGCTTCCGCATGCTTTTCAGAGCAGCCAAATGAAGCTTTCGCACGCTTTTCAGAGCAGCCAAATGAAGCTTCTGCATGCTTTTCAGAGCGGTTGCCAAAGGTCCAGGCGCCTGTTGCTCGGCCGTGAAGGAGCCTCCGCATGCTTTTCAGAGCAGCCAAATGAAGCTTCTGCATGCTTCTCAAAGCGGTGGAGGAAGAGTTGATTTGCACGATTTTTGGAGTAGCACGAGTTTCAGAGCGGAGGGGATTTCAAAATTTAAATAAATGGGATTTATTTGGTAATTTTTTTTATAAATGTAATTTGGGAAATTTGGGGATTTTGATTTTGAATTTGATTTCAAAATCAAGGGAGGATTTAAGGGGATTTTATATTTGAATTTCAAAAGGGATATGGGCATCTATAAATACCCATACTCCTCTTGTAAAAATAATCAGTTGAATGAAATTTTTGAGTGTTCTTCCAGTGTGTGGTTCTGGGCTGAGGCCCTTTTTCCTTCGTCCTTTGGGACGTCGAGGGATGTGAGGCCCCAAGTATCTCCTTTCTCCCTCCCACCTTCGCGTCTTCCCCTCGTGGCCTTGAGAACCATCCTAGCGCCTCTAAGTACTGAGGAGGGCGTAATGCCTTAGAGGTGGACGGTCTCTTCATTAGGGTGAGTCCCAAGATCCATGAGTTCTTCCCCCCCCGTCCTTCGTGACCTTGAGATCCATCCTAGCGTCTCTAAGTATTGAGGAGGGCGTAATGCCTTAGAGGTGGACAGTCTCTTCGTTAGGATGAGTCCCAAGGTCTAGGAGTTCTTCCCCACCCCCCGTCCTTCGCAACTCTGAGAACCATCCTAGCGCCTCTAAGTACTGAGGAGGGCGTAATGCCTTAGAGGTGGACGGTCTCTTCGTTAGGATGAGTCCCAAGGTCTAGGAGTTCCCGTCCCAGCCTCCCATCCCCATCGTTCCTTCGCCATCTCCGCCAAGAAAAAAATTTTTTTTTTTAAAAAAAAAACAAAACAAAAGAGCCAAGTCGTTTTAGGATTTTCGGGGGTCGTTCTATCCTAGTCCCGGAGGCTTCTTAGCCCTCCCACGATCCTTGGTTTGCTTTAGGTGTTTTTCCTCTTTTCAAAATAACAATAGGTTTTCTTCGTGTCCTTCGTCCTACATCAATTTGGTATCAGAGCTAGCAGCGGGCTAGGATTTGCTTAGTCCTCGAACTCGACGGAGTCGAGTTCTTCGTGCTGCAGGAGAATGATGGGGGACCCGAAACCTATCCGGGTTTCACCTTTTATTTTTTTTATTTTTTTTAGAATTTAAAATTTTTTTTAGAATTTTTGTATTTTAGTTATTCCAGCTATTCCAGCTATTCCCTTTATTCCCATGTTATCCCGGTGTTATTCTAACTTTATTCCAGGCTATTCCTATCTCCTTCAACCTCTAGAAAAATCACAGAGGCTTTTTTTTCCGATTTTTTTTGCCCCACCGGTCCGCGATCGGCCGTGCCCGACCCCCGCCACCGCCGCCCGCCCGCCGGCGCTCCGCCGATCCGCTGCCCGGCCACCCCGCCGGCATCCCGCTGGGCCTCATGCCCGTGGGAAGACCCGCGAACTGTGGAAGACCAATGGTCATCCACGACCGCCGTCGCCGTTCGCCGCCGCCGTCGTGCCGCCCCGCCGCTGCCGTCCGCCCGCCGGTGCGCCACCAGGCCACCCCGCCGACGCCCGCTGGGCCTCACGCCCGTGGGAAGACCCGCGGACCGTGGAAGACCAACGGTCATCCACGGCCGTCGCCGCCGCCGTCGTGCCGCCCCGCCGCCGTGCCTCCCCGCCGCCGCCCGCTGGGCCTCACGCCCGTGGGAAGACCCCCGGACCGTGGAAGACCAACGGTCATCCACGGCCGCCGCCACCGTTCACCGCCGCCGTCGTGCCGCCCCGCCACCGTGCCTCCCCGCCGTCGCCGTCTGCCCGCCGGCGCGCCACCAGGCCACCCCGCCGCCGCCCGATGGGCCGGGTGCCGAAGATCCAGGTGCCCGTTGCTCGCCGTGAAAGAGCTTCCGCACGCTTTTCAGAGTAGCCAAATAAAGCTTCTGCACACTTTTCAAAGCGGTTGCCAAAGGTCCAGGTGCCCTGTTGCTCGGTCGTGAAGGAGCCTCCGCACGCTTTTCAGAGCAGCCAAATGAAGCTTTTGCATGCTTCTTAAAGCGGTGGAGGAAGAGTTGATTTGCACGATTTTTGGAGTAGCATGAGTTTCAGAGCGGAGGGGATTTCAAAATTTAAATAAACGGGATTTATTTGGTAATTTTTTTTATAAATGTAATTTGGGAATTTTGGGGATTTTGATTTTGAATTTGATTTCAAAATCAAGGGAGGATTTCAGGGGATTTTATTTTTGAATTTCAAAGGGATATGGGCATCTATAAATACCCATACTCCTCTTGTGAAAAAAAATAGTTGAATAAAATTTTTGAGTGTTCTTCCAGTGTGTGGTTCTGGGCTGAGGCCCTTTTTCCTTCGTCCTTCGGGACGTCGAGGGGTGTGAGGCCCCAAGTATCTCCTTTCTCCCTCCCACCTTCGTGCCTTCCCCTCGTGGCCTTTGAGAACCATCCTTGCGCCTCTAAGTACTGAGGAGGGCGTAATGCCTTAGAGGTGGATGGTCTCTTCGTTAGGGTGAGTCCCAAGATCCATGAGTTCTTCCCCCCCCGTCCTTCGTGACCTTGAGATCCATCCTAGCGCCTCTAAGTATTGAGGAGGGCGTAATGCCTTAGAGGTGGACGGTCTCTTCGTTAGGATGAGTCCCAAGGTCTAGGAGTTCTTCCCCACCCCCCGTCCTTCGCGACCCTGAGAACCATCCTAGCGCCTCTAAGTACTAAGGAGGGCGTAATGCCTTAGAGGTGGACGGTCTTTTCGTTAGGATGAGTCCCAAGGTCTAGGAGTTCCCGTCCCAGCCTCCCATCCCCATCGTTCCTTCGCCATCTCCGCCAAGAAAAAAATTAAAAAAAATAAAATAAAATAAAAGAGCCCGGTCATTTTAGGATTTTCGGGGGTCGTTCTATCCTAGTCCCGGAGGCTTCTTAGCCCTCCCATGATCCTTGGTTTGCTTTAGGTGTTTTTCCTCTTTTCAAAATAACAATAGGTTTTCTTCGTGTCCTTCGTCCTACATCAATACATTTCACTTGCATGTCATACCAGTGTCTCCACACTCTTTGGTTAAGAGGATAACCAATAAATGTGACATACAACAACCTACACTTGATACATCGTCGTCCTATAACAATGTATCCTTTGGTTGTGAACCAGTTTAAGAACTACTTGATATATCCTCTCTATATCAAAATAATTAGTTTTAAGGACTCCATCGTACAAAAGTTCATTTTATAAAAATGCAAATATAATGAACTGCCAAAGAATAACATTTATTCATTAAAAATTCATATATAATTATAAAATTAGTACAACCATCTACAGCCTAAACAATTAGCTTTGGGACAATTCTCAATAGTGAGGATGTTATGGTATTGCCTGTGTAGGATATATATGGTTGGACTGGCACTTGATTACGACTCTTGTGGAGTGTTGGCATCCAGAGACACAAATATTTTATTTACTACATGGAGAGTGCATCATCACCCGTCAGGATATTGCTATTCAGTTAGTTTGCTAGTTGATGGTCTACCGATGATAGGTAATACACAGGTATACTAGAGACATGTTTATCAAGATTTATTAGGGGTTATCCCACCATAAGGTAGACTCCAGGGATCATGATTGAGTATGGTCTAACTAGTAGATCAGTTTCATGAGCTAGCCTTTGATGCTGATAAGATACAGATTTAGCACTATGCTCGAGCATATATTTTGCAGCTGATGGGTGGGTGTTTGTTCATGGATAAGCCTGAAAGCCTGATGCATCTCATATTTCTACCCATATTGGTATATTTCAATACTGCTGGATATTATAGTTGGGATAGTGCAGGGCTCGCTTTGTTGTATAGAGAGTTGTGTAGGGCAAGCAGGAGAGATACCATTGATATAGCTGGTCCTTTGTTACTACTACAGTTATGGGCATGGGATAGATTCTCAATCCTGGCGCCACGCATATTACTTCGACAGGCTCCAGATCCTATGGTCGATTTAGTTGATGGTGGAGCTGGCTTACCACATGGTCTATTAGGAATGTAGTAAGTTTTAAATTTTATCATATTTTTTGACTAACGATATTTACTAATTTATGTAATTCATTTAATCCATTTAATGTGCAGATGGAGAGGAATTTTCTGTTACTAAGGTACCTACACATGTCTCCTCATATCATAATTTGCTAGATCACCTAAAAATAGAGTAGGTGATGACTATAGCTTATTTTTTTTAAAGATTAATATTTTATATATTTTTTTATTTAATATAAAATGCTTCATATTCTTTATAAATATGTGATATGATAGCCATATACAGCCGACATTCTTTTATAGCTACCAGATTACTACCTGCATGGTCAGGATAAATGGTATAGTTGAATGCCACTTGTATGTTTTCATATTATAAAGTAACATAGAGTGATGCGATAGTTTGGTATTCGATAGATCGTACTGGAGCAATGTGTTATAGATTCTGCACTACATCCTATTGATCTCAAGGAAGGAGTCGAGTAGGACTGGTCTATCACTCATTAGTATTATATTCAGTTATGGATGAGCCAACATGATTATATTATAGATGGTGCTATCGCTGATGGTACCATGGATTATCACGATCCATACATACAGTCGTATCATGGCATTACTTGATATTCATTAGTCATGATGGAGCAGTGTATGATTATCTGGTAAGAAATTTTTTTATACTATTTAACATTGTTAATAGATATTTATTTTTTTTTTGACTCATTAAATATTTATAACTTTCAGAGCAGTGGCATCAGATGATATACCATCTTGCTCAGCCATGTTCCATATCAACTTCCTCGCAGACTATGCAGGATATATATCATTTCGTCCTTGGTATTATCGGTTAGCATACTGTTGCCCAGGTGGCTTACCCAAGAGGGGGGGTGAATTGAGTATTTAAAATTTTTCACAAGTATGTGCTCCTTTAAAATAACATAGTGTGGTAAGTGATACGAATTAAATATCAAGTGCGGAAGCAAATAAAGAACACAAGCAACACAAGTACAAACATAAGCAATTTATAATGGTTCGGAGCAACCTCGCTCCTATGTCCACTACCCAAGATACCACTTGGGATTTCCACTATATTCATCCTAGAATACAGTCAGATTGTTTTCACAGGCTCACAATCCAAAACTTGGTTTTACACCGGGATCACCAAAAACTCAATATACTATTAGTTTTCAAGGACTCACTAACAACCCACTCTTGGTTTTCAAAGGCTCACCAAAAACCTATACAAACCTCAAGTTAGCCCCTACTGTACTTGGAACAACTCAGATAAAGAGTTAAAAATAGAGCAACTATAATGACAAACCGAACGTTGTCGGGTAGTTGCAGTTGTAGCTCTTGAGAAGCCTTCTTGATTCCTTCCTTGAATGCTTTTAAGGCTTTTGATCTTCTTCAATAAATAACTTAAGAATCTGATAAGAGTTGGTGAAGTCTTGAGTGCTTGCTTGAAGGCTCTCTTGAATGTTCTCAAATATTCATTAAAGGGTCATTCCATCCTTTTAATTGATTTCAAGTGAATATGACCATTATAGAATGTTGGGATTCAAAATATGACCATTGGAGCACTTTTTGGATTCAAAAAGAAAGTTCTGGAACTAGTCGTCACTCACCTTAAACTGTGATTCAAGTCGGCTCGGTGCTTCGAGTCGGCTGGGATTCTCAGGCAAGTTGAAACTTCACTCTGATCAAGTCGGCTCTTCTCCATCGAGTCAGCTCGCCTGGCTAGTTCTTCAGAACTGAGATTTTGCAAACTGTAGAAGGGTCAGCTCCGTTGACTATCGGGTAAACTCACTTGTCTGACTGCATACTTGAGTCTGCTCAGATTCTATCGGGTCGCTCGCTTTGTCAGATTGAAGAATTGAAACTCTAGACGAGTTGGCTCGATTTCCTTCGAGTCAGCTTGGATGTCTGCATACCAGAAAATTTAGTGCCATGCTAGAAAATTGATTTGGCTCTTCTACTTTGAGTCGGCTCGATTGATTTTTGTCAAAAACCTTCCGAACTTCTCCAGATTGCTTCCAAAAGCTTCCAACCAACTTCTTTCAAACTCTTTCAAAGCCTAATCTAAATAATTTAAACTTGAAAAATATATTGAATTAGCCCATTTTCATGAATACATAAGTAGTTTTTCTTTAGGCTCTTCATTACATAATACTCTTTAAAAAATAAACTTGACATACATCAGAATTGTAGAAAGAGTGGTGTACATTAAAATCATCATACAAAAACTTATAAAATACTTAGAAATGGTTAGTAACCAAATGCATACTCCAATGTTTTGTTATCATCAAAATCATTTCAGGGGTCAACACATACACATGCCTAGTTTCGAGCATTTTCTTAGGAGGACGAGAGAGGGGATGAGACTCCTTCGCCTTTCCTGTATACATCTTCATCAGGATCACCTCCTCCAGCTTATCATAGATGAGGTACTTGATGATACAGTACCTCTCCATATCCGATGTCGAAGTACGATCCATACATGTCTGTGTCTAATTACCTTCATGAGGATTGAGATAGTTCACATCTATCGAGGATGCTACTGCATATTTTGACTACACTATTGCACCGAACTATAGATACATCAAGTTACTCAGGACATGGAGGATAGTATATAGACGAGGGATCATTGCAGCATGTATCTGCACCACAGACATTCCCTAATGTAGAGGATCCGACGGATCATTAAGGACCAAGTGAAGTGGAGCCAATACCTTGTCAACAGCAACCTTCATGCAGGAGGAGAAAACCATCTTGTGGGACTTAAAATTTTTATTTTTAATTTTTTATTAATTATATTTATGAAATCTTATTCTAAAATTTTGCATTTGTTATTATCAACTTGAATAGAAATTAATTCAAAATTTTCATGGATGACATGTGATTTCTTGTTCAACATATATTTTAAAAAATAAAAAAATTTATTATAATGAAATATTTAAATCCATTAATTTTGATTTATTAATTTAAGAATGCATATTTTAAATTAAGCATACCAAAAATATTTACAAAATTCATTATTTCGTAAGAAAAATAAATTTTAAATCTATATTGATTTTTTGATAATAATTACATAATAATTGAATAATATATTTCAATATATTAATATTTAATATTTTAATTAACATTAATCATTTATTAAAATAATTATAAAACAACTTAACTATGGTTTAATTGATATTAAAATAAGATGTGGCACCTTCGTTGATATGGAGCCCGCTGGCGGCCATGCTGGCAAGAGATCCACCACCTAGACGTGGTGGTTCGATGGGGAGCCAAGGCAAGCCTTCTTGCCCAGGTCAGCTCCGAGCCGGGGTCACGCTTATGCTGCCAAGGCGAGCCCTCCTACCGAGGTCAGCTCCCAGTTGAGGTCATGCTCATTGGGCAAGCTCCTCGTTTGAGGCCAGCTCTCGACCGGGGTCGCGCTCATGCTGCCAAGGTGAGCCCTCCGACCGAGATCAGCTCCCAGTCAAGGTCGTGCTTATTGGATAAGCTCCCCATCTGAGACCAGCTCCCAGCCAGAGTTGTGCTTATGTTACCAAGGCGAGCCCTCCTACCGAGGTCAGCTCCCTGCTGGGGTCATGCTCATTGGGCGAGCTCCCTATCTCAGGTTAGCTCCGGCCGGGGTTGTGCTCATGCTGCCAAGGCGAACCCTCCTACCGAGGTTAGTTCCCGGTCGGTGTCATGCTCATGCTGCCAAGGCTGGGGTCATGCTCATTGGGCGAGCCCCCAATCTGAGGCCAGCTCCTAACTGGGGTTGTGCTCATGCTACCAAGGCTAGCTCTCCTGTCAAGGTCAACTCCTAGCCAGGGTCATGCTCATTGGATGAGCCCCCATCTAAGGCCAACTCCCAGTCGGGGTCATGCTCATGTTGCCAAGGCGAGCCATCCTGCCAAGGTTAGCTCCCAACCGGACTCGTGCTCACGAGACGAGCCCTCCGTCTGAGGTTAGCTCCTGATCGAAGTCGTGCTCATGAGGCAGGCCTCCCGAAGGGAGGTCTCTCCTTACCATGCGAAGTCCAGAATTCCTGCTAGTGACGAAGGAGGAAAAGATCGACAGAAATTCAAAACATAGCATGGGGGTCCCTATCCACCTGCAACCTCCGGGAGGTGGTGCACACCCTGCCATTGGTTTAAGCTCTGTGACATGCTGCCTGCATGCTCTGCACGAGGTGAGTTCTGCCAGGCCCGAGGCCCTGTAATGTGCTGCCATGTCCACCACCGTATGACCGAAGGACACTGACCTGCATGGCATGAGACTAGAGTTCCCCTAGAAGGAAGACCCTGCTGAAGGCTCAGGCCCTGCAAGACATCGATGACCCCTCCTAAAATAGAAGTGCCACACCCTCAAAAGGATGCTAGGACAAAGTCCCCAAGGGAGAAAAAGGAGGGAAGTAAAAAAAGAGAGGGCAGAGGGGGGCGACCGGAGATACAAGGGAGAAAAGAGAAAAGGTAAGAGAGGTAAGAGGAGACTAAGCGAAAGGAGTTGGGGGGAGGTAAGAATGCAACAGAAAGCTTAGTGACCAAGGGATCGGCCGGAGAACCTCCCCGCTCCCCGCTTTCCATTCCTTCTTTCTACTATCTGGACCTTACTATCTTGTTCTTTCTTCTATTTTGAACATTACTATCTTGTCACCCTCTAAGGCGAGGGAGTCACCCTCTAAGGCGAGGGAGTCCCCCAAGCTCCCCGTTTCGAAGGTTCTATTCTCCTCAATCGTCCCACTGACTTGATCGTTGGAGTGTCCTCGTCGAAATTCTTGGCCTGGGTCTCTGTTTTGTAGGGCAGTGAACCTCGAGGAGCCGACCGGGGAGGGGAGGAGCTAGCACTTGATGGTGAGGCCCTGCCCGACATGCATTGGAGCTACAAGCCATGGCAAATTGGTGGTAATAGATTGACATGCCAGGCTGGGGGAGGAAGGGCTAGGGTCAAGGACCCCGGCCACTCGCCATTAACAATCAGCCCATCGGGAAGCGACAGTGAGATGACACCCCCAAGAATGGCTGGAGCACCACCTTAGGAAGGATCTTTGAGGATTCTTGCACCTATCTCGGCATCCATCGCTGTTCCCCGTCGGTAGCCCACCCTCAGGTCAATGGGTACGTTGAGGCAACTAGCCAGGCCATCCTGCTAGGGACCCAAACGGGGCTGGTGAAACCAGAGACGGGGCCTGATCCCGGGGGGCAGCCTGTCGGTAAAGAATAACATGCTACTATAACTCCCGCAAAGGGCCTAGGCATGGGGGTCGAGGCCCAACTGGGCAGAGCCTTCCACCTCGTCAGCATCGCTGCCTCCCGATCCTCGCAAACCTGGAACATGAGTAATTTAAAAGTGCATTATCGGTGATGTAAGATTTCTTCTTAGTTATTTATGTCTTTTTTTCATGCAACTTTTTCTTTCACCTATGCAGGAATGTTCCCGTTCGATTCAAAGTCCGGCACTCTAAGCCGGAAACTTACAAAGCCCGGCACTCTAAGCCTGAAAACTTACAAAGCCCGGCACTCTAAGCCCGAAAACTTACGAAGCCTAGCACTCTAAGCATGAAAACTTACAAAGCTGGGCACTTGAAGCCAACAGTCCTGCCTCCGAGGTTAGGGGACACCAGCAACTCTACCTCCGAGGTCAGGAGACACCAACAACTCTACCTTCGAGGTTACGAGACACCAGCAACTCCACCTCCGAGGTTAAAAGACACTAGAAACTCTACCTCTGAGGTTAGGAAACACTAGTAGTCCCGCCTCTGAGGTCCGGAGGCACTCCTCGCCATGCTCACAGTCCAGAGGTGGTGACGGGGCAACCTGCCATCTATCGCTTGACTCACAGTGCCACTCCTAAGTTAGGCCTCCCATTAGGCTCGCACTCTTCACCGTGCTCACAGTCCGGAGGTGGCAACGGGGCAACCCGATATCAATCGCTTGACTCACAGTATGGTACTCTCAAGTTGAGCCCCCCATTAGACCCACACACTTCGCCATGCTTAGAGTCTGGAGGTGGCGGCAGGGCAACCCGCCATCTATTGCTTGACTCACAGTGCGGCACTCTCAAGCTGGGCCCCTCAGCAAGCCCATACTCCTTGCCATGCTCTTAGTCCGGAGGCGGCGGCGAGGCAACCTACCATCTATCGCCCAGTAGGCCCACACTCCTCGCCATGCTCACAGTCCGGAGGTGGTGGCGGGGCTACCTGCCATCTATCGCTTGACTCACAGTGTGGCACTCTCAGGCTGGGCCCCCCATTAGGCTTGCACTCTTCGCTGTGCTCACAGTCCAAAGGTGGGGGCAACCCATCATCTACCGCTTGACTCACAGTGCGGCACTCTTAAGCTGGGCCCCCTATTAGGCTTGCACTCTTTGCCATGCTCATAATCCAAATATGGCGGTGAGGCAACTTGCCATCTATCGCTTGACTCACAGTGCGGTACTCTCAAGCCAGGCCCCCCATTAGGCCCGTACTCTTCACCGTGCTTACAATCTGAGATGGTGGTGGGGCAACTCGCCATCTATCGCTTGACTCATAGTGCGGCACTCTCAAGTCAGCCCCCCCATTAGGCCCGCACTCTTTTCCATGTTCACAGTCTGGAGGTGGTGGTGTGATGGAAACATCAGAGGCCCTAGACTTTGGCAGAGGCATTTCAACCCGCTATGGTTATCAAATTAGAATTTAGGATGTGAGTCCAAGTTTTGTTCAATTTGTAATTAGGGTTTAGTCAATTTGAGTGAGTTTATTTTTGTTTTATGAGTAAGTCCATTAGAGTCCTGTCCATACTTGAGTCCTATATTCAGAATGCCAAGTCAGTTGAGTCAGGTCAAGTTTTGAGTCCTGTAAGTTTTGAAGTTTATCAATCAAGTCAGCTCAAGTTGAGCTAGTCATTTTCTGAGTCCTGTAAATTTTATACTAAGTCCAATCAAATTTTACAAGTAGAAGACTCAAGATAATCGAAGATCTAGCAGCTTAAAGTCATGGAGCCACACTTAAAGACCATGGAAGACCCAGTAAGAGAATTTGAAGGCCTTAGAACCCTGGACCGTAGGCTAGAGCATGCTGGGCCGCCCAAGGCCCATGAGGAGCATCAAGAGGGGTGCCAACACTTATGGTCACCCCCCTTGGTCGGCCTCCCTTAGAGTCACCCCTCTTTAGCTGACCAAGAGAAGGAGAGGGAGAGAGAGAGAGGCTCAGTCAAATGTGGAGAGCCTTAGTCTATGTCTTTGTATGGATTTAGGACTAATGTAATTTCTCATGAATACCCTTACTTGAGATCCAAGTTTGTAAGCCTATTTAGAGGCCTCCCCTCCTCATGTAATTTCAGATTATTGATGAATTAAATTTAAGTTTTCTCTCTTTGTTGTGTGCCCTTGCTGTGTGCATGTTATGTGCGAGCTGTGTGCAAGTTCTTCTTGTTCCTGCACCCTGTCTCCATCTGCAACATCAAAACCCTAGCCACCCCTTCCTTCCAACCCTTGGCTGCCATCATCCAAGAGCCTTTTTTTTCCTTTTTTCAATTATTCAGTTTTCATACTCTTAGTTTTCTAACCCTAAATGGTGATTTGTAAGTCCCTTAGTTTCCACGAGTCCGAGGATACCTTCTGATCAGCCATCGGATCATCGAACAGAAAGCCACAAATCCGTAGGGTCAGAAGCTTGTTCTTCTAGGCCACTTCCGGGAGTGTGAGCGATCTCTTCATGGAACGATCTTTAGCAGACACTTCTACCGTTGCCAGGTACATCCCCTTAATTCATCAGTAGTGGTATTATAGGAAAGCTAGCCTAACCAGGGTTTCTCAACCTTGGCGATCCTGCTTATCTATTACTTTAGAGTTTATTTCTGCATGCATGACTTCTAGAATTTTCATAGAATTCTATACTTTGAATCTTGGTTTAAAATTTGGGATCTAAAACCTTAACTTCATGCTTAATCATAGAAAAATACTTTGCATGCAAAAATCATCCTGCATCATTTGGTATCAGAGGCCCCATACTTTGGTAGAGGCATTTCAACCCTCTGTGGTTATCAAATTAGAGTTTAGGATGTGAGTCCAAGTTTTATTCAATTTATAATTTGGGTTTAGTCAATTTGAGTGAGTTCATTTAAATTTTGTGAGTAAGTCCATTGGAGTCCTGTCCACACTTGAGTCCTGTATTTAGAATTCCAAGTTAGTTGAGTCAAGTCAAGTTTTGAGTCCTGTAAGTTTTAAAGTTTATCAATCAAGTCACTTCAATCAAGTCAGCTCATGTTGAGCTTGTCATTTTTTGAGTCCTGTAAATTTTATAGTGAGTCTAGTCAAATTTTGCAAGTAGAAGATTCAAGATAATCGAAGATCTAGCCAACTTAGAGTTATGGAGCCACACTTAAAGACCATGGAAGACGCTGCAAGAGAATTTCAATGCCTTGGAACCCTGGATCGCGGCATAGAGCATGCTTGGCCGCCCAAGGCCCATGAAAAGCATTAAGAAGGGTGCCAACCCTTATGATCACTCCCCTTGGTCAGCCTCCCTTAGAGTCACCCCTCTTTGGCCGACCAAGAGGAGAGGGAGAGAGAGAGGCTCAGTGAAAAGTGAAGAGCCTTAATCTATGTCTTTGTATGGGTTTAGGACTAATGTAATTTCTCATGAATACCCTTACTTGAGCCCCAAGTTTGTAAGCCTATTTAAAGGCCTCCCCTCCTCATGTAATTTCAGAATATTGATGAATTAAATTTGAGTTTTCTCTCTTTGCTGTGTACCCTTGTTGTGTGCATGCTGTGTGCAAGCTGTGTGCGAGTTCTTCTTGTTCCTGTGCCCTGCCTCCATCTACAACATCAAAATCCTAGCCGCCCCTTCCTTCCAACCCTTGGCCGCCATCATCCAAGAGCCTTTCTTTTTCCTTCTTTAAATTATTTAGTCTCCATACTCTTATTTTTCTAACCCTAGATGGTGATTTGTAGGTCTCTCAATTTCTACGAGTCCGAGGATACCTTCTGATCAGCCATCGAATCATCAAGCAGAAAGTCGTGAATCCACAAGGTCAGAAGCTTGTTCTTCTAGGCCACATCCGGGAGCATGAGCGATCTCTTTATGGAACGATCTTCAGCAGTTACTTCTATCATTGCCAGGTACACCCCCTTGATTCATCAGTAGTGGTATTGTAGGAAAGCTAGCTTGACCAGGGTTTCTCAACCTTGGCGATCCTGCTTATCTATTACTTTAGGATTTATTTTTGCATGCATGACTTCCAAAATTTCCATAGAATTCTATACTTTAAGTCTTGGCTTAAAATTTGGGATCCGAAACCTTAACTTCATGATTAATCAAGGAAAAATGCTTTTCGTGCATAAATCATCCCATATCATTTTGTATTAGAGCATAGTTTAAGGCTAGTTTCTGCATCCCATCATCTCAGTATATGGTCTGTTATTCTTATGATTTCTATATGTAGAAAGATCCAAAAATCCTAATTTTTATTTTTATGGATTCCTTATAATTGAAAGTACTTTTCATAGTTTTCTCATGGTTTAATTCGATATGTGGATTTTTTGTACACTGGAATACTTCCTGAGAACAATTCTACTCTATTTTTCAGCAAGATAAATTTTAGTATGTTTAGGGTTCTTCTTGTATAATCTTTCCATATTTTAATTTTTCTACATATTTCCTAAATATTAGGTACTTTTTTGCATATTTTATTTCCTACCAAATATAAAGACAAAAAAAAATATTCAAAATCAGAAAATACCAAAACTGTAAAACCCTAATTTGCATTTCATATGTGTGCTTTCATCTACATAACTTACCTTAAGGGCACTTTTACTATGTCAGATGGAAGAAGGATTTGACACCTCTCCTTAGCCCAAAACTATAGTCCTTGCATTTGAACATAACCCTAACTAAAATTGATTAGACCTAATTTGCTCTAGAAGGCTAAGGACATCAACAGGTCGGGTTCAACCATTGTGGGAAGACTAGTGCACCCAATTCATCTCTTATTACTGGAATTTGGTATCTAGGCTAGAGGTACAGTGTCAAATGACCTAAGCGGATCGATGGTTCTTTAATTTGGTCTTGCGTTAAGTAGGGGGCCTCCCACCATCCCACCTCTTACCTGGCTAGTGGAAGGATTAGGGGTTGAGTTCTGTGTAAGTTGAGTCGACCCATTCTGTTTGGATTCTAGGTCTAGGTACCCATAGTCGATTTGTTTGAGTCTTGCATGTGCACTAGATTAGGAGCTTCATATCATCCACCACCTCCATAATCGGCTGAACCCATGAAATCCCATCTTGATGCTATCCTAAAGACCTTGAGTGACTAGATGGCCCGATTGAATACCCGATTAGACCAAATGGATGACCAGATGACCCAATCGAATGCCAATTGACTCATAGATTTGACCAAGTAGATGTTCGGCTAGGAATCCTAAAGGAAACACATAGGTCCCATTCTGAACCAGTTCTTGAGTCACCTCCCCATCCTAGGAGAACCCCATGTCGAGATCCTTACTATGAGGCTGACCCTAGGAGAAACCCAAACCCTAATCCATACTTTGAGGTTGAACATAGGAGAGCCCATCGTCATGACCCAGTTATAGAGGTTCACCCAAGGAGACCCAATCAGGATTTCATAGACCAGGAAGACAAGGCCTATAAAAATATTAGACTTGATGCACCCACTTTTGATGGCTGTCTTGACCCAAAGGTTTATATAGAATGGGAGGAAGAAGTTAACCAGTATTTTGAGGGGTACGATATGTCTAAGGAACATAAGTTTAAGTTTGCTAAGCTTAAGCTAGTCCGCCAGGCTAGGTTATATTGGACTACTATTGAAAGAACACTTAGGCTAGGAGGCCTTGAACCCATAGTCACCTAGAGGGCCATGAAGGCCAAGCTTAGAGGGAAATACGTTCCAACCTCATATCGCCAGGGTTTGTTGGATCAGTGGCAAAGATTGAGTCAAGGTAGCAAGAGTGTAGATGAGTACATCGCAAAATTTGATGAGTATTCCATGCAATATGACTTAGATGAAGATGAAGATGTTGTCCTGTCTAGGTTTAGGGCCAGGGGATGACATTAAGAGGGAGCTTTACTTGAGAGAGGTCAGAGACATAGAGCAGGCCTACCAGATTGCTAGGAATTTTGAGCATTTCTAGAGAGGGCCCATCTTTCGTAAACTTGAGCCCATTAGAAACCCTAGCCCATACTCAGGATCTAGTCAAGCCTACCCAGTCGACCTGACCCAAATCGACCCAACCTGAGTCGGCCCAGTCTAAGTTGCCCTCACTCGAGTCGACCTCAACCTAGTACCTCCATGACCCTTAGAGAAGATAAAGGCAAAGCTGTAGAGGGTCAGAGGAAACTCATCTCCCAGAAGGAGTGCTATAGATGCCGTAAACCAGGTCACTTTGCTAGCTAGTGTCCAACGAGTGCCCTACATATAGGTGAGCTAGGTGAGGATGAGCCTGAGTTCATAGTTGAGCCTGAGGGAGAAGTTTATGAAGTTGATGAACAATTGATAAATGAGTATGAGAGAGAGGAGGAAGTACTTGAGTTTGAAAACCTGTTAGGAGTGGTTAGGTGCATCTTGATCCAAACCCAAATTAAGGAAGACTGGCGTAGGACCAACATCCTACAAACCTTTGTTAAGATAGGAGGTAAGGTATTCAAGATCATAATAGATAGTGGGTGTTGTGTCAATGCCATCTCTGCCAGTATAGTGAAATCTTTAGGATTGACCCCAGTTCCCCATCCTAGTCCTTATAAGGTTTCTTAGATAGATTCTATTTCTATCCCAATCAAATTTACATGCCAAATCCTAATCAAATTGCAAACATATTAGGAGAAGATTTGGGGTGATGTCCTTCCCATGGGAGTTAGTAGTATTATCCTAGGTCGACCATGGCTTTATGATCATGATGCAATCTTGTTTGGTCGAACCAATATCTATACATTTAGTCATAGTGGGGAGAAGTTTGTGATCCACCCGACTCAACCAAAGACCCATTTAGGGGAGCTTCTAGTAGCCTTATGGAGAAGAAAATAGGAGTTAATTTAATTAAGGCTAAAAAATTAGAGAAAGAAATCCCTGAGCCTATTGATATTGAAGAGTTGAGTCCAGTAGAAGAGAAGCTAGAGAGTGAACCCCTTGAGGAATCAAAGGAAAAGGATCCTGAACCCACTGCAAAATTTGAAGAAGAAGTGACTGAGATAGGATCAAACATAATTCAGGGTTCAAGAGAGTTGTCCATATTGGAGGTCCATGAACAAGTCCCTAAGGAACAACCCTAGGAGCTAGACATTAGTTTAGGAGACTTTCTTCCCAAAGACCTTCCTGATGACCTTCCAATTGGTGCTGAGCCTGATAAGTCCATAAACCCAGTTCAACTGTCCACACTTGCACTGAACACCGCACAACATATGCATCAAGATATTGCTATAAGAGTAATTTAAGTAATGAAACATCTAACAAACTGGCTAATTCTTGAATAAGAGCCAATGGATTCAATGTAGTAAATTTTATCTTGGTTAGGCTTAGGCCTAAAAAGAAGTTTCATGCTCATAGAGCTGGATCCTTAGAAGTGATAGAGAAGGTAGGACCCCATGTGCATGATTTGCCCTTGGAGTTTGCTTTAGCTCTATCTTCAATACTGCAAACCTGATTGAGTCCAAGGAACTGGTAGCGATTCCTAGTGAGGCCTTTGAACCTACCCCATCAATTAAGAGTGAGCCTGACCCTGAGTGTCCACCTATAATTTGGCCTAAGAGAGGAATACGGATCTAGCGTGTCCTGGATGATCAAGCTTCCATGACCCGGTGTTGACCCCTAAAGTGATTTTGATGATAACAAAATATTAGAGCATACATTTGGTTATCTAACAACTCTTCAAATGATTGACAAGTTTTTGTAGGACAACTACATTGACACACTTTCTAAATCCTACAATCTTTATTGTTTTGTATTGAGTTGTAAAGTATTTAGAATCTTGTAAAGAAGAACCCTACAAAAATTTTCTACTTAAATCAAGATAAAGGCTTACTTCTAGTAGTTTTCAAGCTTCAATTTTTCTTGAATTTATTGTAAGAAGATCTTGAAGAAGTCTTCAAAGCTTGGGACAAGAGTTCTAGAAGATTGAATTTGATTTGGCTGAAGAACAAATTTCGAGCCGACTGGATGGAGGACCAGCCGACTTTGGAACTGGCATAAGAAAGTTCTCTGGCACACAGATCCAGCCGACTGGCACCAAGGCCCAGCCGACTCGTCCAGAACTTAGTTGAAAGTTTTCTGAGATTCTCAGGGATCCGAGCCGACTGGAATTCAGCCCAGCCGACTCATCTAGAACTTGGTTAAGAATGCTCTAAAAGCCTTTGAGATCCGAGCTGACTGGAATTCAGTCTAGCTGACCATCCAAAGTAACCCATTTTCTTAACTGTGGAAGCTAGCCGACTGGCGTTTAGCCCAGCCAACCCGAACTTGATCCGAGCCGACTCGAAGATTGTCCGAGCCGATTGGAATGACGGGGTCACCTCCAACGGCTAGTTCCAGTTTTCAATTTTTGAATTCCAAAAGTGCTCCAATGGTAACCTGTCACCTCTCAACGGTCTACAATGTTCAAAATCAAGGGAAGGCAGTTGAAGTCTCTATAAATAAGGTATGAGAACATCTTTGAAGAGACTAATGAGTTAATGGACATTTATTGAATACTTATTGAAGAAA
Organism: Areca catechu; assembly: GCA_021397845.1. Taxonomy (NCBI): domain Eukaryota; kingdom Viridiplantae; phylum Streptophyta; class Magnoliopsida; order Arecales; family Arecaceae; genus Areca; species Areca catechu. Next base: position 139,680,970 of record CM038053.1, on the reverse strand, counting down.
GAAGTGAGAGCACTTGAGCTTTGAAGTCAGCCTTCAAGCCTTCACCAACTCTTACCAGAAGCTTGAAGCACTTTTTGAGGAAAGCAAGGAAGCCATTGAAGTGCATTGAAGAGCATTCAATAGAGCTTCACTCGAGCTGCATTGGCAACAACCCGACAACATAGTTTGTCATTTTTGTTGCTTCTTTATTCTATTCTTAGAATATTTGGATTATTGGTGAGCCCGGTTGTAAAAACCAAATAGATTTCTTTGGTAAGCCTTCTTAAAACCAAAGTGTTGAGGTTCTAGGTGAGCCTGTGAAAACCTAGTTTGGGTTTCTTTAGTGAGCTCGGTTCAAAAACCAAAGTGTAGAGGTTGGTATTGTGAGCCTGTAAAACAATCCGACTGTATTCCGGTTTGGGGGATATAGTGGAAATCCCGAGTGGTGAACTTGGGTAGTGGACGTAGGAGCTGGATTGCTCCGAACCACTATAAATCTGCCTTATTTGTATTGTACTTGATTTACTTTTTAGCTTCTGCATTTATTCTTTGATTATCACAGCACTTAACCACTAAAAGAAATTACTTGTGCACATACCTGCAAAAATTTTGTAATTCCCAATTCACCCCCCTCTTGGGAAAAGCCACATGGGCAACAATTGGTATCAGAGCAGTGTCTCTGATTACTTGAGTAAAGATTGATGGCTTATCCCATGAGTACATCCTTGGCCAAAGGCCTGTCAACAAGTAGACCTCCACTGTTCATAGGCACTAATTATTCATATTGGAAAGCATGAATGAAAATTTACATACAAGCTGTAGATTTTCAATTGTGGAAGGTCATCTTGAAAGGGCCACACATTCCCACAATTAAAGTTGATGGCGTGGACATCCCTAAGCCTGAAGAGGACTGGGATGATCATGACATGAAGATGGGGAAATTGAATGCCAAAGCAATGAATTTATTATATTATGCTTTGGATGCTAATGAGTTCAACCGAATTTCCACTTGCTCTTCAGCAAAGAAAATCTGGGATAAACTCGAAGTGACCCATGAGGGAACCTCCCAAGTGAAAACCTCAAAGATAAATCTTTTAGTTCATAATTATGAATTATTCAAAATAGAACCTTCTGAAACAATTTTTGCCATGTTCTCTAGATTTACAGATATTATTAATGGTTTGAAGAGTCTTGGCAGGGTATACTCAAATGCAGATCTAGTTCAGAAGATACTTCGTTCTTTACCTAATAAATGGGATTCCAAATTAACTGCAATCTAGGAAGCCAAAGATCTAAATACATTGCTGCTGGATGAACTGTTGGGATCACTCATCACCCACGAGCTGACAATGCAGCACAGAAAGGAAGACAAATAAAAGAAAAAGAAGACAATAGCCTTCAAAGCTGCTTTCGAATCAAAGAGGGATGATGAAGAATCTGAAGAAGAAAGCACCTCCTCTAATGATGACCTAGAAGATGATGACATTGCTATGGTTGTGAGAAGATTCAGAAAATTTATGGGAAGAAAGAAAGGAAGATATAACCAGAAATTTTATAGGAAGGATTATGGAAAGAAAAAGGAGAAGGACAAAGAAAAAGATAAAGAAGTAGTACCCATATGCTACGAATGCAAGAAGCCGGGGCACATACATCCGGACTGTCCACTATTAAAGAAATCCTTCAGACAGAAGAAGAAAAAGAAAGCCATGGTTGCCACATGATCCGACAGTGAAGACTCATCTTCATCTGAAGAAGAAGAAGAGACTACAAAGACTGCAAACTTATGCTTAATGGGTCTCAAAGATGAGGTAACATCCCCTAACAATTGCACTGAATTTACTTTCGATGAATTAAATTCTGCATTTCATGACTTACTTTCTGAATTTAAGAAAGCTGGAGTAAAGATAAAATCATTGAAAAATATGAATGACTCTTTACTCAAACAAAAGAATGAAATTTTCTAATGAAAGAAACATTTTTTATAAAAGAAACTGCATGACTCTTCTGAAAAATTTGAAAAGCTGAAAAATTCAGAAAATTGTTATGTGACAAGAAAAACCTAATTTACTTGCAAAAAACTGATTGAAAAAGGAGGTTACAAAACTCAAGCCTTTAGTTGAAAAACTCACTTTATCTTCAAATAAGCTGAGCTAATTTTAAAAGAACAACGAATTTCAGGAATAAAGCTGGAATTGGTTTCAACACTTCTTATATGAATGGAATTTCAGCAACTACTTTTGTGAATCTAAAATACCTGTTCAAAATATTTTATCACAAAAAGTTTCAGCCACACCAAAAACTGTTTCTACTTCAAAGTCTTCATTATATGTTCCTAAGCATTTGAGCCAAAATGAATATATTTCAAAAAATTCAAAATCTGCATCAAGTGCATCAACTTTTAGAACTTCAATTCTATTTCTATCAAAAATTCTAAAGTTGTTTGCTATGTTTGTAAAAGAATAGGACAAAAGCTTTTGAATGCAATAATTCTAGAAATGTCCTTAAGAAAGTAATAAAGATTTATGTTTCCAAAGGAACCACCTCTGCTGACCTGCAAGGATCCAAGGTAGCTTGGGTACCTAAAGAATTCACTGACTGTTTTGCTGGAATGTCTTGTAACCCAAAGATTGAAGAAAAGATGGTACTTAGATAGTGGCTACTCAAGACATATGACGGGTGACAAGGATCAATTTATCACCCTTGAAATGAAAGAAGGAGGCTTGGTCACCTTTGGAGATAATTGTAAAGGGAAAATAATCGGTATTGGTAAGATCAAAATAACTCCCTTCACTTTTATTGAAAATGTTTTGCTAGTAGACAAATTGAAGCATAATCTCTTAAGTATAGTCAATTGTGTGATAAAGGCTTCAAGGTTGTCTTTAAATCTTCTATGTGTATAGTAACTAACTCTTTAGATTCTAGCAATAAGTTTATTGGACATGGACTCGGAAATATCTATATGGTAGATCTTAATGATCTTGCCATGTCAAGTAGCCCTAGTCTAGTTGCAATGAATGCTAAGACCAATGAGTCAGATTTACTATGGCATAGATGATTAGGTCATTCTAGCATGCATACTATTGCCAAATTAATTTTTAAAGATCTTGTCAGAGACATGCCTAAGTTTAAAGTTGATTTAAATTATGTTTGTACCCATACTAAATGGGTAAACAAACTAGGGGAAGTTTTAAATTAAGAATATAATTCTACAACAAGACCACTTGAACTACTTCACATGGATCTTTTCGGACCTACTAGGACCACAAGCCTAGGAGGTATGAAATATGCTCTTGTGCTAGTTGATGATTTTTCGAGATTTACTTGGATTTTGTTTATTGCTTCGAAAGATGAAACTTTTCATATTTTCAGAAAATTTCATAAAAAGGTTTCAAATCAAAAGAACTTGTCTTTGATTTCAATTAGAAGTGATCATGGAACCGAATTTGAAAATCAATTGTTTGAAGATTATTGTACTGAATTTGGCATTGATCACAACTTCTCCGCTCCTAGAACACCTCAACAAAATAGTGTTATAGAGAGGAAAAATTGAACATTGGAAGAAATGGCTCACACAATATTGTGTGAAGGCAATCTTCCAAAGTACTTTTGGGCAGAAACGGTGAACACTGCATGTTATTTTAAACTATGTTTTGATCCGTCCTATTTTAAAGAAAACCCCCTATGAGCTTTGGAATGATAGAAAATCTAATATTAGTTATTTTCATGTGTTTGGATGCAAATGCTTTGTGCATAACAATAGAAAAGATAATTTAGAAAAATTTGATTCTAAAGCTGATGATGCAATTTTTCTAGGTTATTCATTACATAGCAAAGCATATCGGGTTTTTAATAAAAGGACTCTTACTGTTGAAGAGTCAATTCATGTTGTATTTATTGAAACTAACTTTACACCTTCTAGACTAGAAGAGTGCATAGACAATGATGCAGGTACATTGCAAGAAGGAATGGATGACTTGAGCATTCAAGGCAAAGACACTCAAGATGGAGAAGAAACAGTAAGTAAGGATCACACCGATCTACCGAGGGACTGGAGGTATGTTGCATCTCATCCTAAATAATTAATTATAGGAGATCCTTCTCATGGTGTTAGGACTAGGGCTGCACATAAGGATGTACATGATTACCTAGCCTTTGTATCACAAATAGAACCCCATAGCTCAGAAGAGGCTGAGACTGACCCAAACTGGATGATCGTAATGCATGAAGAATTAAATCAGTTTGAAAGGAATAAGGTATGGACACTTGTAGATAGACCTACTGACCATCCAATAATAGGAACCAAATGGATCTATAGGAATAAATTAGATGAGCAAGGAAACATTATAAGAAATAAAGCTAGATTAGTGGCTAAGGGATATAACCAAGAAGAGGGTATTGATTTTGATGAAACTTATGCACCCATAGCAAGATTAGAAGCCATTAGATTATTACTTGCATTTGCTTGCTACATGAAATTTAAACTTTTTGAAATGGATGTAAAAAGTGCATTTCTTAATGTTTTATCTCTGAATAAGTTTTTGTGGAACAACCACCAGGTTTTGAAAATCACACTTTTCCAAACCATGTATTTTGATTAAACAAAGCATTGTATGGTTTGAAACAAGCACCAAGGGCCTAGTATGATAGACTTAGCACTTTCTTAATTGAAAATGATTTCTCAAGAGGCAATGTAGACAAAATCTTATTTATCAAAAAGAAGAATAATGACATCTTAGTTATACAAATATATGTTGATGATATAATTTTTAGTACAACTAACGAATCTCTATGTAAAGAATTTGCTAAGCTTATGCAGGAAGAATTTGAAATGAGCTTAATGGGCAAGCTGAACTACTTCCTTGGACTTCAAGTAAAATAAACAAAGGAAGGCATCTTCATTAACCAAGCCAAATACATCAAGGAATCATCAAAAAGTTTGGTATGGAGAGTAGCAAATCAATGAGCACACTCATGAGCCCAGCTTGCAGATTGGACAAAGATGAGAATGGATCCAATGTTGACCAAAAGCTATATAAAGGTATGATCGGATCCTTGTTATATTTGACTGCAAGTAGACCTGACATATTTTATAGCGTATGTGTATGTGCTAGATTTCAGTCATCACCAAAAGAAACACATATGCTTGCTGTTAAAAGAATAATTAAATATTTAAAAGGAATAAGTAATTTAGGAATTTGATATTCTAAACATTCTACTCTGAATTTGATTGGATTCTCTGATGCTGATTATGCTGGTTGAAAAATAGATAGAAAAAACACTAGTTGTACGTGCCAATTTCTAGGGTTGAATTTAATTTCATGGCACTGTAAGAAGCAAAACTCCGTAGCCTTATCCACAGTTGAGGCTAAGTACATGACTGTTGTAGTTGTTATGCTCAAGTGTTATGGATTAAACAACAACTATAAGACTTTGGTGTATCACAATCTAAAATTTTAATTAAATGTGATAACACAAGTGCTATCAATTTGACAAAGAATCCAATTCAACACTCTAGAACCAAGCACATTGAAATTAGACATCATTTTATTAGAGATCATATTTTAAATAGTAATATTATGCTTGATTTTGTTCCTACTGAAGATCAATTAGCTGACATATTTACTAAGCCACTTAATCAAGATAGATTTGAGCTAATTAGGAGTGAATTAGGACTTTGCGATCCTTTCTAAATTCTCTAACCTAATTCCTTCAAGTTTAAGGAAATATTATCTAGAGAACCTCCTTAATTTATTCTATTGAGCCCTAATATCCTTTAAAATTCTCTTCAAAATCTTTCTGATTTATGATCGAATTTTCTAAAACTCTGATTTCTCTGTTCGAGTCGACTGGTTCTTAAAACGAGTCGACTGAATTTTCTGAGAGTTTTGAGCGAGTTCTGGCCTAGCCGGCTCGAGCAGTTTCAAGTCGACTAGATTCTTTGATTGTTTTAGGAGAGCTCTGGCCGAGCCGACTCGAGCCTTTTTAGGGCTATTCGAGTCGATTGGAATTTCATGCTTAAGTGTTTTGCTTTGGATTATAAACCCTTCTCCAAACCATTTAACCCCTATGTTGTCTTCTCTAACGGTTCGTTCCTCTCCAAAACCTGCTCCAAAAATCTATATCTCCCTTCCAAACACTCCAATCTCTCAATTTTCTATCTTTCCTAGCAATGGCACCCAAGCGTGCAATAGGTAAATGCTCCATTAGGGTTGCTCCATCTATTGAAAAGGAAAGAATGTCAAAAAGGCATCAAGAAGAGCCAAGTAGCACCGTTCATAGTGAGGAACCTGTAGAAGAAGTTGCAAGGGATGCTCCAACAGTTGCTAGTCAAGTGCCCTCGATGTCTACACGATCGGTAACTTTCGGCCGTCGAATTAATTTAGAGTTTATAAGGGGATTGGTTTGAAAATAGGAGACTTAATTGAAGATCAAGGATGGAGGAAGTTTTGTTCTTTGAATGAAAAGACTTATCCTACTCTGGTTAGAAGTTTTTATGAAAATATGAGATTGGAAACAAATCATGTGGAGTCCATTATTAAAGGAAAGAGGATTATTGTCAATGATGAATTTTTCCACGGTTTACTAGACATACCTTCTGAGGGAGTGAAATTTCTAGTAACTGACAATAGAGAAAAGACCTTAAGAACAATATTGAACAAAGAAGATGTTGGAGGAATTGGTACAGTGTTTGCTAATACCCTGTCACTAGAAATGAGATTGCTTCACAATTTTATTTGTAGAATATTCTTGCAAAGAATTGGAAGATTTGATTGGGTTAGCGAAAAAGATTTATGCCTTATGGAACACATTTTAGAGAAAACTCCTGTCAATCTATCCTACATTATAATTATGCAAATGAAAGAGACAATTAGGAAGACTAAATCATGTCTACCCTATGAAATGATGCTTACCCTACTGTTTAAATCTCATAGAGTAAGTTTGGAGGGTGAAGATGGATTAGAATTGCATCATACAGATGTCTACACTTCCAAAACTCTAGAGAAGATGGGGTACTTCCAGGTTGAAGGAGTATGGAGGAAGAAAGGCACAAATGTAAGGGCAATAGGTAGCTCTAGTAGTGAAGAGGAAGAAGAAGAAGAGAATGTAGAAGCAGCTATAACTTCTTTTGCACCCATTTTTGAGCCAGCTGCTACTGTTGAGGAGACTAGAGCAGCTTCTCCTATGTTTGATATGCCTGCAACGGAGTTTGATTTGCCTGCACTCGAGTTTGACTTACCTGCAGCTGATATTCCTCTACCTGACTACCTTTCTACAGCACCACAACCTCCAATCATTCAAGTTCAGATTGAAGAACAGATGAGAAGCTTGATAGATTCACTGACAGGTATAATAACTTCTTTATTTAGTGATCTGAAAAAGTCAGTGGACAGCAGATTAGATAGATTGGAAGAGCATGTTTCAAATCTACAAGGAAAGGTTGAAGCTATGGAAGCTTCAAGATCGACACCTCAAATAGAACTTCAACCAATCCTAGATTGTATCTCTTCTAGTTCGGAAGCTATTTTGAAGTCTGTGGACACTACATTAAAGGATTACAGAACTGAGCTGAATGAAGCTAAATGTACATTAGGAACAATTGCAGAAACCAGACAGATGGATGATGACTACATTAGAGGCATTGGGATCATCAGGTCGGAGCTTGGAAGACTTCGAGGATCAGCTGAGGCATTTGCCAATGTCCAAGCTTCTGAGCTTATATCTATGCAGAAAGAAATTGGTGACATGAAGGAGGCAGTGAACAAAGTGCCAGCAAGCCTCAAGGATATGGAGCAACAGCTTGGAGCAATCTAGATGGAGATGGTGTCTATTTGTGATACTGTTAGATCCTTGGAGGTCACTGCTAGGACCAGACCCTTGTATGATCCACCTCCTATTTCCACCAGGGCTCCTAGTACTTCTCATCACCCTAGGGCACCTCTTCCTCATGCTTCCTCTAGTAGACCACCTAGACTTGCTTCTTGGTATGGTGCTAGTACACCTACCAATGTACCTAGAGAGGAATTTGAAAGTGAATAGGTCTTTAGTATGGTATTTAGTATTTTCTATATTTTTTTGAAAGCTTTTTGAAACTTTTGTAATGGTTGATGTACTGAAATGAACATCTTTTTGGAAATGAAATGAAGATCTTTTTGGACATTATTGTGTATTTGTGTTATCCTGTTTACACTCTTCATATTGTTTAAATAGAATTCTCTCTCTAGTTTGAGAAAGTGAAATTATTTCAAACAAATTTTCAAACTTTCTCAATCTATTTAAAAATCTGAGCTAAATCATTCAATCTTTTTGATTTGATGAAAAAAAGGGAGAGAACCATAGAATTATGAAAGAAGAAACTCAATGAGCTGCAATAGACAGGGGGAGCTTAATTAGTTTTGAATGATTTTTGGCATACTTTTTTGTTAAAATGTTCAAATGAATGAAAAAGGGGGAGAAATTTAAAGAAATTTCATATTATTTAGAAAGTTTATAAAAAGGGGAGATATACATATTTAATTTACATGCTTTAATGATTACTATGATGCTCTTTACTTATTATATCCATCTATCAATACTTAATGCTGCTTGATACATACAAGCAATCATTCTCTGATACTTACAATTTATAAAATTGACTTTGTGTATAACTGTATAGCATATATTGATACACATTTGAGAATACAGTTGATGTTATGATTTGTTAAATAAGTGTAAATGCTTACTATGATATACATCTACTTGTGAATAGAATAGATTCTTTTCATGCTTAGTGTTTTGTCATCATCAAAATGGGAGAGATTGTTGACCCCTAAAGTGATTTTGATGATAACAAAACATTGGAGCATACATTTGGTTATCTAACAACTCTTCAAATGACTGGCAAGTTTTTGTAGGACAACTACATTGACACACTTTCTAAATCCTACAATCTTTATTATTTTGTATTGAGTTTTAAAGTGTTTAGAATCTTGTAAAGAAGAACCCTACAAAAATTTCCTACTTAAATCGAGATAAAGGGTTACTTCTAGTAGTTTTCAAGCTTCAATTTTTCTTGAATTTATTGTAAGAAGATTTTGAAGAAGTCTTCAAAGCTTGGGACAAGAGTTCTGGAAGATTGAATTTGATCTGGCTGAAGAACAAATTTCGAGCCGACTGGATGGAGGAACCAGCCGACTCTGGCACTGGCACAGGAAAGAAGTTCTTTGGCACACAGATCCAGTCGACTGGCACCAAGGCCCAGCCAACTCATCCAGAACTTAGTTGAAAGTGTTCTGAGATTCTCAGGGATCTGAGCTGACTAGAATTCAGCCTAGCCGACTCGTCCAGAACTTGGTGAGAATGCTCTGAGAGCCTCTGAGATCCGAGCCGACTGGAATTCAGCCTAGCCCACTCATCCAGAGTAACCCATTTTCTCAACTGTGGAAGCTAGCCGACTGGCATTCAGCCCAGCCGACCCGAACTTGATCCAAGCCGACTCGAAGATTGTCCGAGCTGACTGGAATGACAGGGTCACCTCCAATGGCTAGTTCCAGTTTTCAGTTTTTGAATTTCAAAAGTTCTCCAACGATAACCTGTCACCTCCCAACGGTCTACAATGTTCAAAATCAAGGGAAGACAGTTGAAGTCTCTATAAATAAGGTATGAGAACATCTTTGAAGAGACTAATGAGTTAATGGATATTTATTGAACACTTATTGAGGAAAGAAGTGAGAGCACTTGAGCTTTGAAGTCAGCCTTCAAGCGTTCACCAACTCTTACCAGAAGCTTGAAGCACTTTTTGAGGAAAGCAAGGAAGTCATTGAAGTACATTGAAGAGCATTCAATAGAGCTTCACTCGAGCTGCATTGGCAACCACCCGACAACAGAGTTTGTCATTTTTGTTGCTTCTTTATTCTATTCTTAGAATATTTGGGTTATTGGTGAGCCCGGTTGTAAAAACCAAAAAGGTTTCTTTGGTGAGCCTTCTTAAAACCAAAGGGTAGAGGTTCTAGGTGAGCCTGTGAAAACCTAGTTTGGGTTTCTTTGGTGAGCCCGGTTCAAAAACCAAAGTGTAGAGGTTTGGATTGTGAGCCTGTAAAACAATCCGACTGTATTCCGGTTTGGGGGATATAGTGAAAATCCCGAGTGGTGAACTTGGATAGTGGACGTAGGAGCTGGGTTGCTCCGAACCACTATAAATCTGCCTTGTTTATGTTGTGCTTGATTTACTTTTTAGCTTCTGCATTTATTCTCTGATTATCACTGCACTTAACCACTAAAAGGAATTACTTGTGTACATACCTGCAAAAATTTTGTAATTCCCAATTCACCCCCCTCTTGGAAAAAGCCACCTGGGCAACACCTGGGATAGCAATTTTCAATGCCACCTAGTCCGTTGGCAAGGTCTACCAGGACTCGATGCTTCGTGGGATACTCGAGAGGACTTGCTACGCCTCCACTCAGACCTTCTTGAGAGGCACCGGTTCAGTATGACCCTTACTCAATGGGGTCGAGTTCCTCCCACCCAGGAAGAATTGATGAGGACATCAGAGGCCCCAGACTTTGGTAGAGTCATTTCAACCCTCTATATTTATCAAATTAGAGTTTAGGATGTGGGTCCAAGTTTTGTTTAATTTATAATTAGGGTTTAGTCAATTTGAGTGAGTTCATTTGAGTTTTGTGAGTATGTCCATTGGAGTCCTGTCCACACTTGAGTCTTGTATTTAGAATGCCAAGTCAGTTGAGTTAGGTCGAGTTTTGAGTCCTGTAAGTTTTGAAGTTTATCAGTCAAGTTAGCTCATGTTGAGCTAGTTATTTTCTGAGTCCTATAAATTTTATAGTAAGTCCAATCAAATTTTGCAAGTAGAAGATTTAAGATAATCAAAGATCCAGCCAGCTTAAAGTCATGGAGCCACAGTTAAAGACCATGGAAGATCCCGCAAGAGAATTTGAAGGCCTTGGAATCCTGGGCCACAGCTCGGAGCATGCTGGGCCACCTAAGGCCCATAAGGAGCATCAAGAGGGCGCCAACCAAGCCAACCCTTATGGTCACCCCCTTTGGTTGGCCTTCTTTAGAGTCACCCCTCTTTGACCGACCAAGAGAAGGAAAGGGAGAGAGAGAGGCTCAATCAAAAGTGGAGAGCCCTAGTGTCTTTGTATGGGTTTAGTACTAATGTAATTTCTCATGAATACCCTTACTTGAGCCCTAAGTTTGTAAGCCTATTTAAAGGCCTCCCCTCTTCATGTAATTTTTGATATTGATGAATTAAATTTGAGTTTTCTCTCTTTCCTGTGTGCCCTTGCTGTGTGCAAGTTCTTCTTGTTCCTGTGCCTTGCCTCCATCTACAACATCAAAACCCTAGCCACCCCTTCCTTCCAATCCTTGGCCACCATCATCCAAGAGCCTTTCTTTTCCCTTCTTTCAATTATTTAGTCTTCATACTCATAGTTTTCTAATCCTAGATGGTGATTTGTAGGTCCATTATTGGGTTTGCCCTTGATTTTGATGATTAACAAAATATTGAGTACATATTTTGTACTAATGTTTCAAATATGGTTATGAGTTATAGGATACAGGCACCTCAAATTCTTAAAATAAAAGTATCTTGAAGCTGAGCAAAATTCATATCTTAAGAAGTCTTCTCACCATGAAAAAGGTCTAAAAAATGTTGAATTATGGTTTATATAAGTGTATTTAAAGTTTGATTGAATATCTTTATATTCTTGGAAGTTTGGCACTTATTTTGGTAATTTTCAGAACCAAGTGTCGACTCACGATTGCCAAGTGTCAACACTTCAGTGACTGGCATGCAAGAATTCTAGACTAGCATGCCAAGTGTCGACACCTGAGATTCAAGTGTCGACACCTAGAACCCAAGTGTTGACTCGAGGCCTAACATTTTTTGAAAATACAGAACTTGCCATTTGGAGGTTTTTATGTCATGTGTTGACACCTAAAAGCTAAGTATTGACACCTAAAATTCAAGTATCGACACCTGCATGATCAAGTATCGACATCTAAAAATCAAGTGTCGACACCTGGAAGTCAAGTGTCGACTCACGGGTTCTGACAACTCTAACAGATCTATTTTTTGAGTTACAGATTTTATCTTTTCAAGCTCCCAATGCTAGTTTTGATCCTCCAATAGTCTTAAACCATCTTTTGGAAGTTTTTTGAAGTATTTAAGCTTTACCAAACTCATTCATGAAGCACTGAACTCCATTGAACACTCAAAAGTCAATATTCCCTCAAGAACTTCACTTCCAAAATTAATAAAAGGAGAGATTCCCTAAAAAGCTTACAAGTCTATCATTGCATCCTTTCAAAAGTGAGCTTGAAGAAGATTCCAAAGAGAAGACAAGACAAGCATCAACTAGAGCCTCAAAGCTTCTACATTCCACTCTTTGAAGAGAGTTTGATTGTGTTTCATTATTGTATCTTTAACTTTATGATTTGTTAACCTAGATTTCAAGGGTTTTTGAAAGTAGGTTGTTGAGATTGTTGGTGAGCCAAAGGTACAAAACCAACTAGGATTTTACTTGTGAGCTCGAAGATAAAATAAGTTGTAAGGTTGTTGGTGAGCTTAGGTGATAAACCAACTTAGGTTTTGACTTGTGAGCCTTGGAAAACAAGTCGTCTGTAATCTTTGAAGAGATTATAGTGGAAATTCCCTAGGAAAGCTTGGAAAGTGGATGTAGGTGCTTGGTTTGAACCGAATCACTATAAAACTTGGGGTTTGTGTGTGATTGCTCTCCTTATTTCTTGGTTTTTATTTTTTGTAATTAATTTACTGTTATCCACTGCATATCATTGAGTTATTCACATTGCTCTCAAACACTTCTTGACTAAGCACATAATTGTTTTAATTTTTGAAAGACCCAATTCACCCCCCCTCTTGGGCTTCATTTTTGGACAATATCCCTCAATTCCCATGAGTCCGAGTATACCTTCTGATCAGCCATCGGATCACCGAGCAGAAAGCCATGAATCCATAGGGTCAGAGCTTGTTCTTCCATGCCGCATCCGGGAGCATGAGCAATCTCTTCATTGAACGATCTTTAGCAGGCACTTCTACCATTGCCAGGTACACCCCCTTGATTCATTAGTAGTGGTATTGTAGGAAAGCTAGCCTGACCAGGGTTTCTCAACCTTGGCGATCCTACTTATCTATTACTTTAGGGTTTATTTCTGCATACATGACTTCCAGAATTTTCATAGAATTCTATACTTTGAATCTTGGCTTGAAATTTGGAATCTAAAACCTTAACTTCATACTTAATCACAAAAAAATACTTTGCATGCATAAATTATCCCACATCATAGCGGGATAACCTGCCATCTATCACTTGACTCATACTATAGCACTCTCAAGCTGGGCCCCCATTAGGCTCACACTCTTCACCGTGCTCATAGCCTGAAGGTGGTAGCGGGGCAACCTGCCATTTGTCACTTGACTCTTAATGCGGCACTCTCAAGCCGGGCCCCCTATTAGGCTTGCACTCTTCGGCCTGCTCACAGTCCAGAGGTGGTAGTAGGATAACCCGCCATCTATCGCTTGACTCCCAGTGCGGCACTCTCAAGCTAAGCCCCCGATTAGGTCCTTAATCTTGTAGGTCCAACAATCTTGAGTGAAAGATCATGGTAGCCCCAATTGGTATGGGTGTTGTAGAAGGTCAAGCCTCCAACCGTCTCCCATTATTTAATGGCACCAACTACACGTATTGGAAGACACGCATGTGCATTTTCATTCAAGCTCTTGATTATAATCTTTGGAGGACTATTGTTAAGGGTCCTCATCAGCCTACTATGTTAATTAATGGCATTCCTACTCCCAAAATGGAAGATGATTGGGATGTGAATGATATTAAGAAAATAGAGCTTAATGCAAAGGCTATGAATCTATTGTTTTGTGCTTTAGATCCAAGCGAATTCAATAGAATCTCAAATTATCTCTTTGCAAAGAAAATATGGGACACACTTAAAGTTACCCATGAGGGTACACATCAAGTGAAAACTACTAAAGTTAACATGCTCATTCACACATATGAAATGTTTAAGATGTAACCTACTGAATCTATTAGTGAAATGTATACTAGGTTCACTAATATTGTGAATGGCATGAGAAGTTTAGGAAAGATTATTTTTAGTGGTGAACTTGTCAATAAACCCCTCAGGTCTCTTTTGACTTCTTGGGATGCTAAGGTCACTGCTATAGAAGAAGCCAAGGATGTCAACACTCTTCCTCTTGAGCAACTCTTGGGCTCATTGATGACTTATGAGCTCTCCTTGAAACAAAAGAATGTGGACATTGATAAGAAAAAGAAAGTGATAGCCTTAAAGTCCACCATAAAAGAAGAGTTAAGTGATGAGTCTGAATAAGAGGATGAAGAAGATGAGACAGCTCTCATTGCTAGAAAGTTTAGGAGGTTTATGAGAAAGAAGAAATATAAATTCAAGAAAAAACCTCAAAAGGGAGAGCCTAGCAAGGAGAAGGACAAAAAGAAAGAAAGAAAAGGAGTAGCCCATATGTTTTTAATGAAACAAACCTGGCCACTTCAAGATGGAATGCCCCTTACTCAAGAAAAGTAGAAGAAGATTGAAAAAGAAAGCTATGAAGGCAACCTGGAGCGATAGCGAGGATTCAAGCTTCACTGAAGAATTGCAAGAGGTTACAAATTTTTGTCTAATGGCCAATAATGATGAAGTGATATCTGAACCTAAAGAAGAGTTTACTTTTGATGAACTGCATGAAGTTTTTGACGAACTTGTTATTAAATTTCAAAAACTTAAACTGAAGCATAAATAGATAAAGAAGCAAAATTTGGATTTGGTTAAATCAAATGATAAGTTTTTAATTGAAAATGATTGCTTACTTGAAGAAAATAAAAAGTTAAATAGTAAAATCTTTTTTCTTGAAAAAGAAAAGGAAGATTTGAAAAAGAAAAATTCTCTTGCATCAACTGAAAATTTTACAAAACAAATAAATAATTTTGCAAGACAATAAAAATACAAAGATGAACTTGAAAAATTGAAATCATTTGTTAAAAATTTACTTACAGTTATGAAAAACTTAATATGCTTTTAAATAACCAAAGAGCTATTTTTAACAAGGCTAGTTTGGATTTCAAAATACAAAAACAACAAAAGTTTTTCAAAAATTTCTTTGTACATGCTTCATCTTCAATTACTTGTATTCTTGTGGTAAAGTAGAACATAAATCTTATTTATGCAATAAAAGGAAATTAAGCAAACTTAAAAAAGTTTGGGTTCCAAAAGAAACCATCACCACTAATCTTAAAGGACCCAAGATGACTTGGGTACCTAAAAATCTCCACTTGATTTTTTATTGTAGGTGTGCCTTGCAACCAACAAAAAAGATTGTGGTACCTCGATAGTGGTTGCTTAAGGCATATGACTGGAGATGTGGAGTAGTTCTCCTCACTTAAGTATCAAAGTGGTGGTAATGTTACTTTTGGTGATAATAGAAAGGGCAAGATTGTTGGAATTGGTAAAGTCCATATCACCCCCTCTACTTATATAAATAATGTTTTATATGTTGATAGTTTAAAGCATAACTTACTTAGTATTAGCCAGTTTTATGATAAAGATTTTAAAGTTGTTTTTGAATCTTCCATGTGCATTATTTCTAGTCTTGATGACAATGGCATCAAGTTTATTGGTCATAGGCATGGCAATATTTATATAATAGATCTTGATGATCTACATGTACAAAATGGTCAATGCCTAGTGGCAATGGAAGCCAAGATCAATAAAACTAGTTAGCTTTGGCAACATAGATTAGGACATGTTAGTATGCATTTGCTTTAAAATTTTGTAAAAAGGATTTGATAAAAGATTTACCAAAACTTAGTTTTGAAAAGGATAAAATTTGTACTGCTTGTTAACTTGGAAAACAGACAAAATCATCTTTTAAACCTAAAGGAGTAGTCTCTACATCTAGACCCTTAGAATTACTTCATATGGACCACTTTGGACCAACTAGAACATCTAGTTTGGGAGATAAGAAGTATGGTCTAGTTATTGTAGACGATTTCTCTTATTTGACATGGATGATATTTTTAGCTTATAAAGATGAAACCTTTTCTGCATTCCTTAGATTTTATAAAAGAGTTTCAAATGAAAAAGGTATTTCAATTGTTTCTTTAAGAAGTGATCATGGTACAAAATTTGAAAACCATGACTTTGAAAAATCTTGTAGTGAAAATAATATTCATCAGAATTTTTCTGAATTTAGGACATCTCAACAAAATGGGATGGTAGAAAGAAAAAATAGAACTCTTGAAGAAATGACATGCACCATGCTTTGCAAAAATGATTTACCTAGATATTTTTGGATGGAAGTCAAACACACTGCATGTTATATTTTAAATCGTATTTTGATCTGATCTATTTTAAAGAAAACACCTTATGAGCTTTGAAAAGGTAGAAAACCTTCAATCAAATATTTTCATATTTTTGGATGTCGTTGCTTCATCTTAAATAATGGCAAGGATAATCTAAGCAAATTTGATGCCAAGTCAGATGAGGGTATCTTTTTAGGCTACTATATATCTAGCAAGGCATACAGGGTCTTCAATAGAAGGACACTTGTTATTGAAGAATCCATCCATGTTGTATTTGATGAAACTAACCAAAAATTTTCTAGAAAAGAAGATATTCTTGATGATGATACAGGTATCCAAAAAAGTAAAGAAGTGAACAACAATGAAGAATCCACCAAGGAGCAAGATGATAATCAAAACAATGAAAGAGATCAAATACAAGGAGGTGAAAACACATCTATACTTAATCCTTTACCTAAAGAATGGAGGTATGCTCATGGACACCCCAAATAACTTATCATTGGTGATCCATCAAAAGGAATAAGTACTCGTTCATCTCTTAGAAATATTTGTGATTATTTAGCTTTTGTTTCTTAAGTAGAACCTAAATCTATTAAAGAAGCTGAAAATGATTGCAATTGGATTAATGCTATGCAAGATGAACTAAATTAATTTCAAAGAAATAATGTTTGGACTTTGGTTGATAAACCTACTAATATTTCAATAATTGACACAAAATGGGTTTTTAGAAATAAACTTGATGAAAATGGTATAGTTACTACAAATAAAGCTAGACTAGTTGCCAAAGGATACAATCAGGAGGAACGAATTGATTTTGATAAAACCTTTGCTCCTGTTGCTAGACTTGAGATAATTAGGCTATTGTTGGTATTTGCATATTTTATAGATTTTAAATTATTTCAAATAGATATCAAAAGTATCTTTTTGAATGGTTTTATCGAAGAAGTTTATGTTGAACAACCCCCTGGTTTTGAAAATCATGAATTTCCAAATCATGTTTTTAAACTCCAAAAGCTTTGTATGGTTTGAAACAAGCTCCAAGAGCTTGGTATGATAGATTGAGTTCTTTCTTGCTTAAAATGATTTTACTAGAGGTAATGTAGATACTACCTTGTTTTTGAAAAAGAAGAATGATGATCTCCTAATAGTACAAATTTATGTGAATGATATCATATTCGGTGCTACTAACAAATGTCTTTGTCAAGAGTTTGCAAAGTTAATAAGGATGAGTTCGAGATGAGCATGATGGGAGAAGTTAACTTCTTCATCGGACTCCAAATAAAACAAACAAAAGAGGGGATCTTCATCAACCAAGCTAAGTACACAAAAAATATTAAAGAAGTTTAGGATGGAGAACACTAAGCCATTAGGTACACCTATGAGCTCCTCTTGTAAGCTTGACAAAGATGAATCAGGTAAACCTGTTGATCAAAAGTTTTAGAGAGGAATGATTGGTTCATTATTATATCTAACTGCTAGTAGGCCAGATATTATGTTCAGTGTCTGTATGTGTACAAGATATCAGTTCGTCTCTAAAGAATCTCATCTTTTAGCTATTAAACCCATACTTAGATATCTGTTTGGCACTATAGATATTAGTCTTTGGTACTCTAGAGATTCATCATTTGAATTGATTACTTATTCTGATGCTGATTTTGCTAGGTGTAAACTTGATAGAAAAAGTACTAGTGAAACTTGTCAGTTTCTTGGAGTCAATTTAATTTCATGGAGTAGCAAGAAATAGAATTCAGTTGCTTTATCTATGGTGGAAGTCGAATATATAGCAGATGGAAGTTGTTGTTATCAAATTCTATGGATCAAACAATAACTCGAAGATTTTGGCATCAAACTAACTAAGATACCCAAAAGATGTGACAATACTAGTGCAATCAATTTAACTAAGAATCCTGTGCAACATTCAAGAAGTAAACACATTGAAATAAGACATCACTTCATAAGAGATCATGTGCAAAACTCTAATGTGATGCTTGAATTTGTTGGTACTGATGTTTAATTAGTTGATGTATTCACCAAACCCTTGAGTGAAGAGAGATTTTGTATGATTATAAGAGAGTTAGGTATCATTGACCCATTCTCTTAGAACTCTCTCAAATTCCACACCACCTAATTTATTATTGCTCAAAATCACTTTTCTTAAGTCCTAAACCATTCCCTAATGTTTCCCTAATTTTTGCAAATTTTTTTCTGGATTTTCTTTGAATTTTCTTGGCCAAGTGTTGACACTTGACCTTTGGCGAAGTGTCGACACCTGACCAAGTGTCGACACTTGACAAATTCCATGTGTCGATACTCGGACGGAAATTCCTATTTTCTAGGGCATCATTCGAACCTTTTGTTTTATATTTTCTTCTTTCCTCCCATGCCCTAGTAGTCCCCCAATAGTCCTTAGCCCGCAGAACAGTGCTCTTCCCTTCGTGCCCTCCAATATTTGGTAAATCTCTTCACTTTTCTTTATTTTATTTGGTTGATTCATGGTTTTTCACCATTCTTCATCGGTTTTTCCAAGTTTTGTCCCTTTTTCCCATTGTAAATCACTGTTTTATCCATTTCTTTTGGTCGTGCTCGGCTCTTTTGCTTTTCCCTCATTTTGGACCGATCCCTATTTGTTTTTCTTCATATCTTCCTTGGATTGAATCGGCACCGTGCTTCTCCTCCCTCTGTTTTTTCATTTTTGGCTCATTTTCTTGGTCGACCCCTTTTTTATTTGACTCTCTTCCCCTCATTTCTCCTCCATTTCCTTTTCTTTGACTGATTTCTTTTAACCTTCTCCTTATTCTTGTCACATGCCCTCATCTTTCTCTTTCTCCATTCCCTCCTTCAGTGGTTGTCATGGATCCTAGAAAGCAATTGGCATTTAAGAGGAAACCTGGTCAGGCATCAATAGAGAGAAGAACAAAAGCCAGGAATGACAGGGGCCAGCAAACTTGGAGTACAGCTCCTTCTTCACCTTCAACTGAGAGAGTGTCAGGGAAGGTGATAGTAGCCGGTCGATGAGTAGATCCGGACTTCTTTGATCGATAGGGTTTCCATCTTGGACAGGTTCTCTAGGCAGCTGAGTTGGTTTCCTTCTGCACTATGAAGGAGAAATTCTACCCTCACTTGATTCATGAGTTCTACGGGAGCCTGGACTGTAGTAAGATGCTTTGGAGTACTACTGTTAGAGGTATCCGCATTCCTATCTCAAAGGAGGTCCTCAGCTGTGTATGAGAGATCCCGCACCATGGGATCATTATTCCTAGTATAGATTTTGTGAGGAGGCCTTTAGATGTATTCTTGAGCGCGATGATGTTTGCAGTGTAGCCACAATTACCGCGAACCAGCTATCAGTTGAGATGAGGCTCCTACATCATATCATTGCCCGAGTTTTACTACCAAAGACTGGGAGATCTGATTTCATTACAGAGCGGGAGCTAATGATGATTGTATGTTTGACTTAGAGGGCTGCAGTGGACCTTCCAGCTTTGTTGCTCGTACAAATAAGAGATGCCTCTACTCAGCACCGACATTGCCTGCCTTATGGGATGGGGTTTACATGACTGTTCAGAGCTTACAGTGTTCCTTTGGATGAGGAGACCTCCAAGGACATCCTTCACACAGACGTGTATGATGAGCAATCTCTCTGTCGCATAGGGTATAGTATGATTTCAGGTCATTGGGTGCATCGAGAGTCTGGCCAAGAGCCAGACGAGGAGGATGAGATCCGTGAGGCCAAGGTAAGGCCATCAAATACACCCCTCGATCAGCACCATTAGCAGCCAGTGAGCCAGAGCCCATCACTCTAGCACCAGCACCTGCAGCTTCACCTTCTAATGCTTCTTTGTCACTACTGTTGGTTCATCTTTTGAGGAGCTGGTCAGGCAGGAGCATGCAGATATCTGGAGTGAGATGATTGGATTGGGAGTCTGGATGACTCAGCTTCGCACTGAGATTGAGGGCCTTAGATGTTGCCCAGAAATGGAGCCCAAGGGGGGGGGGTGAATTGGGTCTTTTAAAAATTAAAACAATAAAGTGAAGGTCTAGTGGTGTTTGTGAGTGATAAATTTAATGCACAAGATTGAATGCAGCGGAAAACAATAAGTGAATAGCAATAACCAAAGAGCAAAAGAGAAAGAGGGAAATCACACACAAACACAAGGTTTATAGTGGTTCGGTGCAAACCTAGCACCTACATCCACTCCCCAAGCCACCCTTGGGAATTTCACTATAATTCAAACAAGATTACAGCTAACTTGTTTTTCACAAGGCTCACAAGTCAAAACCTAAGTTGGTTTTGTCACCTAGGCTCACCAACAAATCTTAACACTTGTTTTGTCTTCGGGCTCACAAGTTAACCCTAGTTGGTTTTATCCCTTTGGCTTACCAACAAACCACAACAACCTTCTTTCAAGACACCCTTGAAAGCAAGGTCAAATTATAAGATAAAAATAGATATACAACTTTAAAACTAAGACAAACTCTCTTCAAGAGTATAATGAAATCTTTGAAGCTCAAGTTGATGCTTTGTCTGGACTTTTCCTTGGAATATCTTTCAAAATTACTCTTTTGGAATGATGTAAGGATGAGCTTGTAGACTTTTTCAGGGAATCAAACTATAAAAGGCTTTTGATGTGGAGTACTTGAGAGAATATATGCTTTTTGGCTTTTGAATGGACTTCAATACACTTCAATACCTTTAGAATGAGGTTAGTGGAGGTTAAATACACCAAGAAACTTTCAAAAAATGGTTTATGACCGTTGGAGCCTTGGATCTAGCCGTTGGAAGCTTGAAAAGCAAGTTCTGCAAGTCAGAAAAATAGATCCGTTAAAGCTGTCAGGCTTCAAGTGTCGACACTTGGCTGTCAGGTGTCGACACTTGGCTGTCAGGTGTCGACACTTGATTTCTAGGTGTCGACACTTGAACTTTCAAGTGTCGACACTTGATGCACAGGTGTCGACACTTGATACAAAAATTCTCAAATGGCAAAGTTCTGTATTTTCAAAAATCTCAGGCCTTAAGTCGACACTTGGAAACCTAAGTGTCGACACTTGGTGTCGACACTTGAGTGCTGGGTGTCGACACTTGGTGTGCCAAGGATTTGGGTTCGTGCCAAATGCTGAAGTGTCGACACTTGGCTTCCCAGGTGTCAACACTTGAGACTGAAAAAGCTCAGATTCAAGTGCAAATTAGCCTAAAAACATAAATGTAAATTTTGAAACTTAAGTGGATCGTAAACTAATAATAATTAAACATGTGGATGCCCTTTTTTCATGAAGAGGATGTCCAGATTTGCGAAAAATGCTCCATGCCATGGCGTGCCATGATACATAAGTTTTTGAGATTTTGAGGTGCTTTCTTCATGAAAATTCATAACTTGAAATATACATTAGTATACAATATGCACTCAATGTTTTGTTATTCATCAAAATCACTGGGTGGAGCCAACATTAGAGCCCATATAGCTGAGTAGCATACTGAGATGCGACGGACTATGGAGGAAAGATTTGCTCGCATTGAGGACTTACTGAGATTACTCCTACCTCCAACAGCATCTGCAGATCCACCTCCACCTGCTGATGACGATGATGACCCCTGATACACATGATGGCACACATGATGGTGATGATGACAGAGGGACATATATTATTGATAGTGGTAGTGACAGTGATGATAGGGCAGATGATTTTGAGTTGGTCGGTCATAAGGCTCAGACTCCTGCTGTTCAACATGATGATCCTTCCGACACTCCATCATCGATTGCTCTAGTTTTCGTGACACCTGCTGAGACTCTTCCATCACCTTCCACTCGTTCTTCTAGGGTTGTACCCTGAGTAGGACCTTCGACCAGGACTAGGAGTCATAGTATCATGAAGACCCCTAGAGCTCTAGTTCCTAAGTCTAGGACTACAAGTCCTATTTCCTTTGAGATTCCATCTGATAAGGAGTAGCCTCACAGATGATTATTCTGATGATTGATGTTATGTATTAGTTTTATCTACATTTAGTGTTTATCTATGTGTTTCATGTTTATCTATGTTTGATGTTATACTTGTTATGTTTCAGTGTATGCTGATTGCATCGACAAATTTTGTACTGAAAACTCTTTTATATATACAGACTAGCATTTCAGTTTCTTACTTGATTATCCATCTTGGTTCCTTTGCTATCTTGTTCATTTACTCTAATAATGATTGAATTTATAATGTTTGAACTTTGCTCTGATACTAAGTGTATCATGACCCCTATTGCATCAATTCAGGGGGAGTTTACTCCCTTTACTTTTTAAAGTTGACAAAAAAGGGGAGTAAGATATATAGGAGTAAGATAACTAAGATTCTAATTTTATTCAATTGTGAAATGTTTCATATCTTGACTCACTTAGGGGGAGGAAAACTTAACTTCATACTTAATTTATACCTCTTCCTTATCAAAACTATATTGTATGGGTGTGCAGATGTTTTAAGTTCATGTTCATGAGATATCATATTCAAATTTGAAAATTGAATGCTTATATACTCAAGGTTTTGTCATCATCAAAAATGAGGAGATTGTTGGGTTTGCCCTTGATTTTGGTGATTAACAAAACATTGAGTACATATTTTATACTAATGTTTCAAATATGGTTATGAGTTATAGGATACAGGCACCTCAAATTCTCAAAATGAAAGTATCTTGAAGCTGAGCAAAATTTATGTCTTAAGAAGTCTTCTTACCGTGAAAAAGGCCTAAAAAATGTTCAATTATGGTTTATATAAGTGTATTTAAAGTTTGATTGAATATCTTTATGTTCTTGGGTATTTTGGCACTTATTTTGGCAATTTTCAGAACCAAGTGTCGACTCACGATTGCCAAGTGTCGACACTTAAGTGACTGGCATGCAAAAATTTTTGACTGGCATGCCAAGTGTCGACACTTAAGATTAAAGTGTCGACACCTAGAACCCAATTGTCGACTCAAGGCCTGAGATTTTTTGAAAATACAGAACTTGCCATTTAGAGGATTTTTGTGTCATATGTCGACACCTAAAAGCCAAGTGTCGACACCTGAAATTCAAGTGTCGACACCTGCAGGACCAAGTATCGACACTTGAAAATCAAGTGTCGACACCTGGAAGTCAAGTGTCAACTCATGGGTTCTGATAGCTCTAACGGATCTATTTTTTGAGTTGCAGGAAGGAGGGGGACTCTACAGAACTTGATCCCTTGCACCCAAAGGTCCTTTAAAAAGGCGAGGGGGGAGTCCTTTGCAATAAAGTCCACCACCCACCATCGCCTCATGCCCATCAAAGGCATGCACCTCTTCGAGTCCCTAGCCAACCAGGAGATGCCACATGCTGGCATCAGGTAGCCTCGACACTTCAGTTCGCGGGGTGGCTGCTTCGATCCAAATGGTGCATTTATGACCCCTTCTAAAGAAGGGCGACGTGGCACCATCCCATTGGGATGGAGGCATGGTCTCCGAGGCATGGGCCTCGTGGCATTGATGGTGTAGTAGGTGCGCCCCTCCATGTCAACACGATCATTACTCCCTTCATCCTGAGCACTATTTTATCCTCTGAGCTCGGGAGTTGGGGGCACCTTATGTGGCACTTTCATTGACGTGGAGCCTGTTGGCACCCTCGCTGGCAAGAGATTGACCACCTAGACATGGCGGTCCGATGGGGAGCCAAGGAGAGCCCTCCTGTTGAGGTCAGCTCCTAGATGGGGTCATACTCATTGGACGAGCCCCATGTCTGAGGCCAGCTCCCGGCCAGGGTCGCGCTCATACTACCAAGGTGAGCCCTCCTAGCGAGGTCAGCTCCCAATTGGGATCGTGCTCATTAGGCGAGCCCCTTGTCCGAGGCTTGCTCCTAGCCGGGGTCGTGCTCATGTTGCCAAGGCGAGCCCTCCTACTGAGGTCAGCTTCCAACCGGGGTCATGCTCATTGGACAAGCCCCCCGTCTGAGGCTAGCTCCTGGCCGGGGTCATGCTCATGCTGCCAAGGCGAGTCCTCCTGTCGAGGTCAGATCCCAGCTAGGGTCGTGCTCATTGGGTGAGCCCCCCATCTGAGGCCAGCTCCCAATCGAGGTCACGCTCATGCTACCAAGGAGAGCCCTCCTGCTGAGGTCAGGTCCTAGCCGGGGTCGTGCTCATTGGGAGAACCCCCAGTCTGAGGCCAGCTCCCGGCTGGGGTCACACTCATTCTGCCAAGGCGAGCCCTCCTGTCGAGGTCAGCTCCCAATCGGGGTCAAGCTCATTAGTAGAGCCCCCCATCTAAGAATAGCTCCCGGCTGGGGTCGTGCTCATGCTACCAAGATGAGCCATCTTGCCAAGGTCAGCTCTCAGTCGGAGTCATGCAAATGAGGCGAGCCCTCCATCTGAGGTCAGCTCCTAGCCGGAGTAGTGCTCATGAGGTGGGTCTCCCGAAGGGAGGTCTTTCCTTGCCATGCGAAGGCCAGAATTCTGGCCAACAATGAAGGAGTAAAAGATTGACGAAATTTAAACCACAGCACGGGAGTCCCTGTCTACTTGCAACCTCTGGGAGGTGGTGCACACCCTACCATTGGTTCAAGCTCTGCAACACACCACCCGCATGCTCTACGCAAGGTGAGTCTGCTAGGCCCGAGGCCCTGTAAATGCCACCACGTCAACCACCATATGATTGAAAGACACTGACCTGCACGATGCGAGACCCAGAGTTCCCCTAGAAGGAGGACCCTGCTGAGGCCCTAGGCCCTGTAAGACATCGTTGGCCTTTCCTAAAATAAAAGTGCCACACCCTCAGAAAGACACCAGGACAAAGGCCCCAAGGGAGAAAAAGGAGGGAAGGAAAAAAAGAAAGGGGAGAGGGGGGCGACCGGAGATACAAGGGAGAAAAGAGAAAAGGTAAGAGAGGTAAGTGGAGACTAAGCGAAAGGAGCAGGGCGGAGGTAAGGATGCAACAAAAGCTTAGCGACCAAGGGACCGGTCGGAGAACCTCCCCGCTCCCCACTCTTTATTCCTTCTTTATACTATTTAGACATTATTATCTTGTTCTTTCAATTATTTTGAACATTACTATCTTGTCACCCTCTGGGGCGAGGGAGTCTCTCAAGCTCCTCGCCTTGAAGGTTCTATTCTTCTTGATCGTCCCACTGACTTGATCATTAGAGTGTCTTCGCCAGAATCCCTGACCTAGATCTCCTCTATTTTGCAGGGCAGTGAACCCCCAGGTCCCGACCGGGGAGGGGATGATCTAGCCCCTGACAGTGGGGCCCCGCCCGACACACACTGGAGTTACACACCACGACGATCTTGGCAGCAACATAATATATTATTGATATGGCATGATTGCTGACATGGGACCACGGTCGGATGCCATGTCGGAGAAAGTCGCAACGTGGACCATCCCAGCTACGGACTCCTTCGCTCGA
This sequence comes from Areca catechu, assembly GCA_021397845.1. Taxonomy (NCBI): domain Eukaryota; kingdom Viridiplantae; phylum Streptophyta; class Magnoliopsida; order Arecales; family Arecaceae; genus Areca; species Areca catechu. The sequence goes on along the minus strand of CM038053.1, from coordinate 139,655,261 downwards.
CCGCGCCCCCTTCTGGTCGAGACGTCGAGGTCGAAGTTGAGCTCCGCCTGTCCTTCACCCGGCCGCACTCCCTTCGGGTCGAGATGCTGAGGTCAAAGCCGAGTCGGATGCCATGTCAGATAAAGCCACCACGTGGATCATCCCAGCTCTGAACTCCTTTGCCCGACTGCGCTCCCATCGGGTCGAGACAACGAGGTCGAAGTCGAGCTCCACCTGTCCTTCACCCGGCCACGCTCCCTTCGGGTCAAGACGCCGAGGTCAAAGCCAAGCACCACCCTCCTTCACCCGGATGCGCTCCCTTCAAGTCGAGATGCCGAGGTCGAAGTCGAGCTCCGCCCTCCTTCGCATAGTCCTGCTCCCTTCGGGTTGAGACACCAAGGCCGAAGTCGAGCTCCACCCTACTTCGCCCGGCCGCGCTCCCTTTAGGTCGAGATGCGAGGCCGAAGTCAAGCTACGCCTCTCTAGATCGGCTCCATCTTGGACAAAGAGATTTGCTACTGTAGGAGGTCACCGCTCTCCAGGGACGACGACCCGATGCCTGAGGACCACAAAAGGATGCCTGCCGGGCCATGATGGTGACCCAAGCGACCACTTTTACCAGAATAGAAGGAATCCTTTGATCGAGGCTCTGCATTCTCCACCAACCATCTGCACCCTCTGAAATTGGAAGTCAACTAGTAGATCCAGATCCAGAGGTGGCGGCCTGCTGATCGAGATCCTACAAAGTTGCCTAAAAGGGAGCAACCAGAAGGAATGTCAGCATGAACGATAGCTTCCATGTCACCAGGATGGAAAGGCAACTCGTCCATGGCACGAAATATCACCGTACATGCCCATAAGCATGGAGATGATCCCAAGGTAAGCGTCGGGCAATGTCCCAGCAAAAAGAGGTCTCCCAAGTTCAAATGAGGTAAGGAGATGCACGCACACATTCAAGCTAAGTTTTAGACGAGTGAGGTCCAACGAGCAAGAAGGGGACATCGCATAGGAAGATAATGCTCGAGGCTACCGCGAAACCCCCAGGAGGGATCTAGATGGACATAGCCACCCAATTTGAGCCTTCCTCTACTGTCACTCCCGCAATCTGTGCTCGGCCCGCTCACACTCTTTCATTTCACAACTTCTCCTCCTAGCGTGGAGTTCATACTCGGGCTCGACTAGGAGGATATGTTTTTTCTGGATCGTTACTGACTTAAGCATCGGAGTGCCCCCACTAGAATCCCTGGCCTGGGTCATTGACTCTATTTTCAGGTTCGAGCGATTGAGCAGGATCTTGTAAGGCGGCGGTGAGCTCTGACCTCGACCTCAGCTATGGGCCACAACGATCTTGGCGACAATAGATTGGCACGCTATGTAGGGGGGTGACAGGATGCACTTTGATCCACCCAAACCCCTTGCAAGCAGCTCACCAGATGGATGGTGATGATGCGAGAAACATAAGTCTCCACTAGCCATGCAGGAGATCCCCCTTCTCGTGGGGAACCCACAGTCCAGAAGGGGAGCTCCCCGCTCTAGCTCAACCACCTCCAACAGATGCCCAGCTAGCCGTAATTGCCCAGCAGATGTAGAACCTCACTGCAGCAGTGCTCCAGTGCCAGCACCAGTCCTTGGCTACCCACCAGCAGCTAGGGATCCCCGTGGCCCAGCCGTAGTACCCTGTGATAGCCTGCATTCCTTCCAAGGAAGGCCTTCGTAGTCGCAGGCCATCATCGACACCGGGGTAGTCACCGGACTCTGGCAAAGAGACACGAGATGGATCTATCGATCGGGAGAGCCGGTCCCCGATCCTCGAGTGAGAAATGGCTAGAGCCCGCTGAGGTCAAAAAGGCAAGACCCCCCATCGTGGACACCATCTCACGTCACCTTCTTCATCTCCTTCGGCTTTCATGGAGGGTCTCACCGATGAGGCCATCAGATGCATGGCAGAGAAGCACCTGGAGGAGCAGGAGCACAAGCTGGTGGAGCTTGCCCACCAGTTTGCAAACATGCAGGGCTCCACTAGTGAGCCGGCGGGCTACCACACCCGTCTCGCTTTCTCTCGAGAAGTCCAAGAGGAGCCGGTTCCGCATGCCATAGGTGGATCCCTACGATGGGACCACCGATCCTCTGGATCATCTTGAGAGCTACAAAGCCCTTATAAGAGTCCAGGGGGTGACTTACGCTCTCTTTTGCATTGCCTTTCCTGCTACTCTTTAGAAAGCAGCTTGGGTGTGGTTCACTCACCTAGAACCGGAGAGCATCAGATGCTTCTCTCAGTTGGAGCGAAAGTTCATGGCTCACTTCGATGCCTGTCGGAAGGTACCACGAGAGGTGTGGACAGCCTCTTCTCTATCAGGCGCAAGATCATGAGCTTCTACGGGACTACGTGGCCCACTTCAAGGTTGTTGCACTGGAGATCTACAATCTTGATGAGCCAGCCACCAGTTGGCACTGAAGAGAGGGCTTAGGACTTCTCGCCTAACCTACTCTCTTGATAAAAAGCCCCCCAAGACTTACTCTGAGCTCCTCTTCGAGTCCAGAAGTACATCACACCAAGAAGGTGGATCGATGAAGGAGGGAGCTGGAAAAAGGCCTTCGAAGAAGTCATCTCCCAGGGAGAGACCTCCAGGACATGCAAGCTTGGACACAGCCGCGCCGGACTCCGCCAGAGGCCGAAGCTGAAAAGAGACCCCATCCCGAAAGGAAGCTTCACTCCTTGATGCGGAACTAATATGCATGCGATTATTTTGTGTGTTTTATATGTGAGGTAAGGTGGTTAAATCCCGATTCAGATTAAAATAAGATGTAAAGAGTTCTATATGAATTGTAGAAACTACACATGCAGATTAGGACCTAAGAAAGCAGTAAAAGGAGATCACCGGGCTGAGAAGCCTCGATTAGGGCCAGTTCATCTTCAATAAACTACTGGTGGCAGAGGGGGTCTACCTGGCAACATCTGATATGCTTGGTGAAGATCACATCGAAGAGATCACTCGTTCCTTGTTGGATGCAACCTGGAAAATCGAGCCAGAGATCCACGGATTCCCTACTTTCTGCTCGGTGGTCCGATTATGGCCTGATTGGAGTCGTTGGATTTGTAGAAATCGGGGGGACCTGCAAACAACTATCAAGGGTGAGAAAACAAGGCTAGAAATAATAAAAATTCAAAAAAAGGCAGCAAGGGTGTGGGAAGAAGAAGCTTGGAGGAAGGTTGGTCGGCTAGTATTTCTTCGAGCAACACTTCAGCAGGACTTCAGACTCACACAAGAATCCTTAATGCACACAGCAGGGAGGCACACGGTAGTTATAAAAAACTCAATTATATTTCATGGATAAATTAACTTCTCATACAAGAGACTAGGGTCCTTTAAATAGACTCATAGTCTTGGGCTCCAAGTAAGGATAAAATTGACAATACATAGGAGTTTGAATCCCCACCCAACTCTAGCTAGAAAATAAAGAAAGAATAGGTAGAAAATCCCTAAAAGCTCTCTCCCTCCTCTTGCCTTGGTCGGCCAAGAGAGGTGACCCTAGTGGCGACCAAGGGGGGTGAGCTTAGCTCCTCGGTGCCACTTTCTTTCTCTCCTGGGCCTGGGCTAGCCCAGATTGCTTCAGACTTCATTTCAGGGCTTCAGGGTCTTCTGATTTCTCCTCATGAGGTCTTCAAATCTTCAGGCTGGATTTGGACTTGGGCTTCACTTGTATGAGGTGGTCTTGAGTCTTCAGTATACTTGGACAGGACTCAAAAAAATAAAATTAGCTCAACATGAGCTGACTAGTACTGGACTGAACTAGCTCAACATGAGCTGACTAATACTAAATTGAAATAACAACTCAAAATACTCAAATGACAAACTAAAATGGACTCAGATGGACGAAGCCCTTATTACAGATGGACTTATATATTATTGATCAATCCATAGAGGGTTGAGAAGCCTCTGTCCTATTCTGGTGCCTTTGGTGTCCCCACCATTTCTTCTAAGATGGGAGGAACTCGATCTTGTCGAGTGCAGATCAGGCTGGCTCACATATCTCTCAAGAATGTCTGGGTCGAGGCGTTGCATGTCCTTTTGAGAAATCTACGAATCGTCCAACTCTAGCCAACATTGCCATTGGACCAGGAAGCGTTGATAGCCACGGCCCCGGGTCGTTATGGCTTTATCATCCAAGATACGCTCAATCCGTTCTCCTCTCTCAGGCAATTAATTGGTAGACACTCTAGGTTAGGGTCACTCACAATGGAAGGAGTAGGTCCAAAGGTCTCACTAGGTATCGCTGCCGGTTCCCTATACTCAACCAGGTCTACGATATTGAAGGTAGAACTAATGCTCGAATCTGGAGGCAAATCTAACACATAGGCATTTGGTCCAACCCTCTCTATTACTTTAAAAGGTCTAGCTCTGCGAGCATGAAGCTTCCTTTAGGACTAAGCCTAACAAGATAGAATCCACTACATCAAATTTCCTGGCCCTTCTTCGAGAATTAGCCAGTTTCTTTCAAAATAGTGTAGGTGGTGAACATGCTGGGCACATGTAGACTCCTAATAGGTAATACAAAGGACTCATACCTACACTTAACAGACTCGACTATGCATTCCTATCGAAGGAAATTTTATTGACCTCTTTTGGACCTAAACCTAAGTGATTATAGGTTCTCTAGGTTTGATCCTAGCTTGACATGCACATGAGAACTTACAATGGGCTCCTAGCAAATTTCATAGGGTATGCCAGAAGTATAATGCAAACCTAACAAGCGTAATGAATGCATGCAGTATGCTAATCTCAACTAAATGCAATCTAATGATCCTAGAAATGCTGGAGGTGTCAGGAAAGGATAGAAAGTAGGAACTGGGTTCCAAATTAGTCTAGTAGGGCAGGAAAAAAGGTTCAAGGTTAGTTGGATAAAGTAGGATAAAAGAAGGGGCGTCAGGGACTAATCTAGACTAATGAGGTTAACCTTATGAGGTTGAGGTATATCTACAGGGTTTGCATAATGGAAGGATGGGTTACTAATCTCAGGGAAGAGGTCCTTAATGGGAATTATAGGAGGAGGCTCATCCTGAGAGTATTGATTTAAAGAGATCAGGTCCTTAATAAATTCTTCTGGTTCTTGTATTTTAGGACTAGACTCTATAATTTGGCTCTCCTCTATGGTTTCCTCAGATAAGGCTCTAGTAGTAGTACCTAGGTTCTCTTCCTCTAATTGTTCTTCCACTATAGCTTGAGGCTGGGTATAGTCAAGGTCAACTAACTCTAGGTTGGCTTCTACCTGGGTACCTACGAGGTCAACTAATTCTAGATCTTCTAGAGGTGTGTCCTCTTCTCCCTCATACTCATCTGCTAAATTCACATCAGCTTCATACACTTCTGCATTAATGTAAGCCTTGTCAATCAAAGGGATGGTAGGGGAAGGTCGGTTAAAGAAAAATTGGCTAGGTCCTGGTTTCTGATTATGGGCATTACTTTTAGTAGGTTCAGGTTGCCTAAGGGATAGTGGCTTACTACTGGGTTCATATTTAGGGGTACTAATCCTATGGGGTTCAAGTTGACTAGGAAAAATATGACTAGTATTAGGTTGATACCTAGGGGTTATGAGCTCCCTAGGCTCATAGGACAAGGGAGCAGATCTATGGGTCATGGGTCTACTGGGCTCATAGGATATAGGTTCATAGGTTCTAGAGTCATAGGATTTGGAGTCATAAGATTTATAGGTTGTAGGTATACTAGGCTTATAGGGAGTGGGTGCATAGGACCTATGTTCATAGGTTTTGGGTACATAGATTTTAGGCTCATTTAATTTGGGTAATGTGGGTAAAGGTGGCTCAGGTTTGGATCTAGTCTGGGTCCTACGGGTTTTTTCTAGGGTTCCTAGTCAAGCATCTAGTTGATCAAGTCTATGGGTCAACTAGGCGTTTGATTGATCAAGCCTATGGATCAACTGGGCGTTTGATTGATCGAGCCTAAGATTGATGGATTGGGCTATCCTCTCTCCAAGGGCATCAATTTTGGCATCAAGATGATCCATGGATTCAGCCATTTATGAAGGTGGTGGATGATATGAAACCCCTGATCTAGTGCTCATGCAAGACTTGATCAAACCAACTACAGCTCTCTAGACCTAGAGTCCAAAATTAGGTGCTCAATCAGGGTGGCAGACTAGCCTATAGTAACCCTGTACTTAGCTAGGCAGGTGTAAGGGGAGTGTTAGGTCCCTGATTGCCAATCCTAGACACCAATCAGAGATTGGCCAGGTTGGCAGACCAGCACACAAGTCCTTCGGGATTGAATCCCTGAACCATCGTTCTAGACACTAAGCACAAGGCACACACAGGTTAGCTTGACACGGTGATCTGACACTTAGCCCGGACTCAACCAGTTGGTGTCCCTAGCCCACTAGGGTAAATTAAGTCTAATAAATTTTAAGTTAGGCTTGGGACCGAATGCAGGGGATATGATTTTGGGCTAAGGAGAGGTTATCAACTCCTCCCCCTATCTGACATAGCAAGAGTGCCCTTAAAGGTAGTTTATGCAATAATGGCTTGTAGATGATGCAAAATTAGGGTTCAAGTATTTTAGGTAGCTTTTATATATGTAATTTTTTTTTAAAAAAAATTTCCTAAATAGAAGATATTTGTAGATTATGCTCTAACATGCAGAAAATATGCTAAAAATAAAGATATGCAAAAAGAGATGCTAAACAAAACCCTAAACCTTCTAAAATTGTCTTGCTAAAAAAATAGAGCCAAAAATGCAGGCTGTATTTTGGCTTGCAAAAACTGCACAGACCGAAATAAAACCTGAAAGAATTCTGTAAAATTCTTTGAATTAAGATGAATCTATAAAAATAAAAATTAGAATTTTTTGAATTCTGATCAGGGATAAACAATTAAAAGAAATGTATATATATGGACTGCGAATTGTGCAGAAAATGAGCCCTATTCTAAGCTCTGATACCAGATGATGCGGGATAGATATGCATGCAATTATTTTTATGTGTTTTATATGTGGGGTAAGGTAATTAAATCTCGAATATTAGATCAAAATAAAATGTAGAGAGTTCTATATGAATTGTAGAAACTATGCTTGCAAATTAGGACCTAAGAAAGCAGTAAAAGGGGATTGCCGGGGCTGAAAAGCCTCGGTTAGGGCCAGTTCATCTTCAATAAAACTACTGGTGGTAGAGGGATATACCTGGCAATGTCTGATGTGCCTGGTGAAGATTGTAGTGAAGGGATCACTCGTTCCTCGATGAATGCGGCCTGGAAAATCGAGCTAGAGACCCGTGGATCCCGGCTTTCTTCTCGGTGGTCCGATTGTGGCCCGGTTGGAGTCGTTGGATTCGTAGAAACTCGGAGACCTACAAACAACCATCAAGGATGAGAAAACAAGGCTAGAAACAATAAAAATTTAGAAAATGGCAGCAAGGGCATGGGAAGAAGAAGCTTCGAGGAAGGTTGGTCGGCTAGGGTTTCTTCGAGCAACACTTCAGCAGGACTTCAGACTCACACAAGAACCCTTAATGCACATAGCAGGGAGGCACACAGTAGTTGTAGAAAACTCAATTGTATTTCATAGATAAATTAACTTCTCATACAAGAGACTAGGGTCGTTTAAATAGACTCATAGTCTTGGGCTCCAAGTAAGGACAATACATAGGAGTTTGAATCCCCACCCAACTCTAGCTAGAAAATAAGGAAAGATAGGTAGAAAAATCCCTAAAGCCTCTCTCCCTCCTCTTGCCTTGGTCGGCTAAGGGAGGTGACCCTAGTGGCCGACCAAGGGGGATGAGCTTAGCTCCTTGGCACCACTTTCTTCTCTCCCAGGCCTGGGCTGGCCCATATTGCTTCAGGCTGCATTTCAAGGCTTCAGGGTCTTCTGATTTCTCCTCCTGAGGTCTTCAAATCTTCAGGCTGGGTTTTGACTTGGGCTTCACTTGTATGAGGTGGTCTTGAGTCTTAGTATACTTGGACAGGACTCAAAAAAATAAAATTAGCTCAACATGAGCTGACTAGCACAGGACTGAACTAGCTCAACATGAGTTGACTAATACTGAACTGAAATAACAACTCAAAAGACTCAAATAACAAACTAAAATGGACTCGATGGACTAAGCCCTTATTACAGATGGACTTATATATTATTGATCAATCCACAGAGGGTTGAGAAGTCTCTGTCTTATTCTGGTGCCTTTGGTGTCCCCATCACTCCTCTTCTCGCCCCGAGGGCGAAGATCCTTATGAAGATCGAGGGCGAGAGCTACCTGAGACGCCCACCTCTGTTGAAGCCATCCAGTGGCCATGATAGGACGAAGTACCATGACTACAGCCATGACACCGAGGAGTGCCGTAACCTCAAGAGAAAAATTGAAGAACTCATAAAGAGGGGATACCTCGGAAGAGTCGTGGGGTGCAAACCCCCAACAGAACCCCAGGTGCTCGTCGCACTCCCTCCGATCCCTGCCATCGACAACCACCCTACTGAGAAGCCGATGGGGATGATATGCTAGGGAGCTGACCGCGCTTCCAAGAAGGCCCGGGGTGGGAGAAAATTTGAGAATGTACTTCCCTTTGCGAGGGAAGGAGGGATGAAAATAAGAATGTAAACAACGATGCTGTGGTCATCAAGATGATAATCGCAAAACATCCTGTAAAACACATCATGGTTGATAGTGGAAGCTCCACGAATGTGCTTTTTTATAATACTTTCTCCAGGATGAATCTTTCCTCTGCTTAGCTCAAACCCATGCAGGCGCCCCTTGTTGGCTTCACAGGTGACTCCATAGGAGTCGAGGGAGAGATTACCCTCCCCGTCACTGCTGGGACACCACCTCGTCAGAGTACTTTCATGATGACATTCATGGTTGTTAGGCTCCCTTCAGCCTACAATGTGATCCTTGGCTCTCCCAGGCTCAACCTGCTCAATGCGGTCATCTCCACAAAGTGGCTGTTGGTGTGTTTCCCAACTCCTAATGGTGTCGGGGAGATGAGGGGGCACCTCAGCCTATTCAACATTATCTCCAAACCATCCCTGGGGCCAAGGCTATCGAGGATGACCCCAGTGCAAACGACCTTGACCAAAGGGCACGGGACCTCAGAGGTGGCCCGATTGAGAGCCTGTTGTCATATCCCCTTGGAACTGACCTGGCAAAGATAGTGCAGATTGGGGCACAGCTACAAGATGATGAACGAGCCCACCTTCTGGAGTTCCTCGGGGTGAACGCTGACATGTTCGCTTGGATAGTGGTCGACATGCTCGGGACCCCACTAGAGATCATAACCTACAAGCTAAACATCGACCTGAAGTACCGCCCTGTCCGGTAGAAGAAGAGAAGTTTCGCACCGAAGAGGCAAAGGGCGATCAACGAGGAGGTGGACAAACTCCTTGGAGCCGACTTCATTCGAGAAGTGTAGTATCCAAGCTAGCTAGCAAATGTGGTCATAGTGAAGAAGAATAATGGAAAGTGGAGGATTTGTGTAGACTACACCGATCTCAACCGAGCCCGTCCAAAGGATAGCTTCCCTTTACCGAAGATCGACCAGCTAGTGGACACCACCTCGTGGCACCGCTTGCTCTCCTTTATGGATGCATTCTCCGGATACAACCAGATCTAGATGCATCCAGAGGATAAGGAGCACACTGCCTTCATCACTGATCGAGGGATGTTCTGCTATTGAATGATGCCGTTCGGCTTGAAAAATGTTGGAGCCACATACCAGTGCCTAGTCAACCGGGTCTTCAAAGACCAGATCGACAGGAATATGCAGGTCTATGTAGATGACATGCTTGTAATGAGCAAGCCGAGTTTGGACCATGTAGCCGACCTCGTGAAAGCCTTCCACAACCTCCAAGAACACAATATGAAGTTGAACCCGGTGAAGTGTGCCTTCAGGGTAGCAGCGGGGAAGTTCCTTGGTTTCATGGTGACCCAAAGGGGGATCGAGGTGAACCCGAAGAAGGTCCAGGCGATCATCGACATGGAGCATCCATCCTCGAAGAAGCAGGTCCAGTACCTGATGAGTCGGATCGCCGCATTGAGCTAATTCATCTCGAGGTCGGTGGACCATTGTCATCCCTTCTTCAAGGTGCTGTGCAAGATGAGCGATTTCACCTAGACGGAGGAGTGCAAGATGGCCTTCGAGGAGCTTAAAGACTTCCTGGCATCACCACCACTACACTCCAGGCCGGAGGTGGGAGAGCAACTCTTGCTATACCTGGCGGTTACCCCTGGAGCCGTCAGTTCGGTCCTCATCCGCATGGATCAGGATGGGCCCAAAAGCCGGTATACTATGCCAGCAAGCTCCTCCAAGATGCTGAGATCAGGTACACCTAATCTGATAAACTCATTTTTGTACTTCTCATGTCTGCTCAACATCTCAGGCCACACTTCTAAGCGCATCCAATCGTGGTCTTGATGGACCAGCCCTTGAGGGCTGTGCTCAGCCATCCCGACACATCTGGATGCTTTGCCAAGTAGGTATTAAAGCTCAGCGAGTTCAACATCACATACTAGCCGAGGTCATCCCAGAAGGCCCAAGTGATGGCCGACTTCTTGGTTGAGTGCACGGGACAAACTGAAGAGCCAGAGCAGGCGATCCCAAAGTATCAAGAGGAGCCCAGTGCCGAGGAGGAGCCCTGGATCCTCCATGTTGACGGTGCATCCAATGCGGGCAGAAGCATCGTAGGCCTGATCCTCACCAATAGTGATGGAGTTGTGGCTAAATGTGCACTCCATTTCAAGTTCGCCATGATAAATAACTAGGTGGAATATGACGCACTTCTTACGGGCCTCAGGGTCTCCCACGAGCTGGGTGTACAAAGCCTAAAGGTCTTCACCGATTCCCAACTGGTGGCCGGACTGGTCTCTAGAGAATACGAAGCCAAAGACCCCCAAATGATTAAGTACTTGGAGCAGGTCTGCTCAAGCACGATAGGTTTCTGGTTTTTCAGCATCTCTCATATCTCCCAAGGCGAGAATGCTCGTGTCGATACACTGTCCAGACTTGCAACCTTGCCGGACTCATCACTGGGGCGGCTCATATTGAGTACCTCAAAAATCCATGCAACGAAGCTCCCGCAGAGGTACAGCAGGTCACCCCGGAGCCGAGCTAGATGGATAGGTACATCAGGTACATTACCAATAGCACCCTGTCGGAAGACCGAGCAGAGGCTGGCCTCATCAAGAAGAAGGCCTTACATTTCATCCTCATGGAAGGACAGCTCTACCGTCGATCCTATTCTTATCCGCTCTTGAAGTGCTTGAGACCTGCAAAGGCAATCTTTATGCTCCGAGAGATCCATGAAGGCCTTTGCAAAAATCATGTTGGGGGGAGGATGCTGGCATACAAGGCCCTCCGTCAAGGTTATTATTGGAAGACTATGAGGGAGGACATCGCTGACTTCATGAAGAGGTGCGACCGGTGCCAGCGCCATGCCCACATACAGCGTCAACTAGCGGCGCCCATCTCTCAACTCTCCGCTCCATGGCCGTTTGCCCAGTGGGGAATGGACATTCTAGGTCCATTTCTCCTTGCACCAGGACAATGGAAGTTTTTGATAGTGGCCATCGACTACTTCACCAAGTGGGTAGAAGCAGAACCACTAGCATGGATCACTGAAGCCAAGATCTACCAGTTCTTCTAGAAGTCGATCATCTGCCACTTCGGGCTTCCCCACAACATCATCACTAATAACGGGCAGTAGTTTGACAACCGGGAGTTCGAAGAGTTTTGTGCCGAGCTCGGCATCCAGCATCGCTTCACCTTCGTTGCTCTGCCCTAGACCAATGGGGAGGCCGATGTGACCAACCGGACCATTCTCCAGGGACTCAAGACCAGGCTGGACCAAGCCAAGGGCAGGTGGGCAAAAGAACTTCCCAGCATTCTCTGGGCCACCACACAATGCCCAGGATGGCAATGGACGAAATGCCCTTCAACCTCACTTTCGGCGCAGAAGCTGTTGTCCTGGTCGAACTCGACGTGCCCACACTGCAGATACAGCAGTACAATGAGGCGAAAAACCCGGCGTGCCTTCTCCTCAACCTGGACCTCCTCGAGGAAACTAGAGACAAGGCTCAATTCCAGATGATGGCTTACTGACAGTGTGTAGCCCGATACTACAATGTACGAGTGAAGCCGAAGGTCTTCCACCAGGGTGACCTGGTATTATGCAGAGCTGAAGCGTCTCAACCCCGGGTGTGCGGCAAGCTATTGCCGAACTGGGAAGGCCCCTACAAGGTGGTTGAAGCTCTCCCACATGGAGCTTATTATCTCGCGAGTCTGGACGGTGCCAGATTCCCGCGGACATGGAATGCCTGCAACCTGAGAATATACTATCAATAATGTAAGGCCCTTTCCTGATATAATAAAGATCCCTTTTTGTGCAAACCATTCTTGCCTTGCAGGAATCTCGCTACCCGGCCCAAGGTCCAGCACGTCGAAGCTCAGAGTGCAGTCCTTCGGCACCAAAGCCCGGATCCCATGCTCTCTGGCACTCAAACTCAGATCCCACGCTCTCCGGCACTTAAGTCTGGAAGCCCAGCTCTTTAGCACTCCAGCCCAGATCCCACGCTCTCCAGAACTCAAGCCTGGATCCCATTCTCTTTGGCACTCAAGCCCGGATCCCATGCTCTTCGGCACTCAAGCCCGGATCCCACGCTCTCCAGCACTCAAGCCCGGATCCCACGCTCTCCAGCACTCAAGCCCGGATCCCACGCTCTCCAGCACTTAAGCCCAGATTCCATGCTCTTCAGCACTCAAGTCTGGAAACCCAGCTCTCATTCAGCAAAGCCTGGAGCCCAGCTCTCCGGCACTGAAGAGTTGAGCCCAGCTCTCATTCAGCAAAGCTCGGAGCCCAGCACTCCAGCACTGAAGACTTGAGCCCAGTTCTCATTCAGCAAAGCCCAAAGCCCAACTCTCCGACACTGAAGCTTTGAGCCCATTTGTCATTCAGCAAAGCCTAGAGCCCAGCTCTCTGGCACTGAAGATTTGAGCCCAGCTCCCATTTAGCAAAGCCCGGAGCCCAGCTCTCTGGCACTAAAGCTTTGAGCATAGTTCTTAAGCAGTAGAGCCTAGAGCCCAGTTCTTCGACACTCAGAAACATTCATCCACTTTCGAGACCTCCAGGAACAAAGTGGAAGCAACTCGTCAAACTAAAGGACCTTTCTCTAACTTCATCACATGTTCAAAAAAAAAAAAAAAGAGAGAAAGAAGAGAGAAAGGAAAAGAAGTTTCAAGCTAAGGTGACAGGAAATGTACACTTCATTAAAAGTCAACTATTCATTACAAGTGTCTCTGGGCCCCTGACATGCCGGGCAGCCCAGGCTAAAAATAGAGGAAAGAAAAACACAAAGGGGAACTACTCGGGCAGCCTATTCCCATGACTGTGCTCTACCGAGATGTCATCCTTTGGGGCCTCAGGCTGTGCAGCTTCAGCTTCGATGGCCATCGCTGGCGGAGCAGGTTCAGACTCTGTAGCCGACTCATCAATAGTGCCCAAATTCGAGGCTGGCTCCATGTCTGAAGCTATAGGGTAGTGAAGAAAGCTTCGACCCTTCTTTGTGATGAAGTCCTCCACCCTTGAGCGGAGATACAAAAAGTCTTTGTAAAAGGAGTCCGATGCCATCTCATGGAACTCGATGGCTATTGCGGTGACTTCTCCTGGACCAGGTTCGGTCAGCTGTGCTAGAGCGCTCCTCTCTCGGTCGACCTGCAACAAAGTCCCTAAGGCTCCAGTGGTGTTCCGGTGAGGGACCCTCCGATGCTTAAGTTAGTAGGAGCTTGAAGGCAACATATTGGAGGAATCAGAGAAACGGTGCTTGGCGAGGGAAGAGAGCACTTAGCTTTGAACGGGGTCCCCTAGTTACCTTATATAGGCACGGAACAGTCCAAAATCTATTAGGGGAGGGGTCAAGAAAGACCGATCTACCCCTGGGAGAATCTGGAGAGTGGACACATGGTGCCCAGATAGGGCAACACCGTGGGAATAGTGGATCAGGACTGCTGGTGTGGCAGGATTCCGTTGAAGCAGAAAGGGGGTTCTGGAATCCTCTGGGTCTTGGAACATATCTGTCGGATGCTGATCGAGAGGGCCAATTAGTCAGACAGGAGATCAGACTTATACAGGAGAGTAATGGATCAGATCCTAGCAGGAGTTGGTCGTTTGGACCTCTACTCTGGTGGGTCAGACTTCTGCAAGAGAGCAATGGGTCGGCTCCTAGCAGGAGTGGGTCATTCGGACCTCTGCTCCGGTGGGTCAGACTTCTGCAGGAGAGAAATGGGCCGGATCCCAGCAGGAGTGGATCATTCGAACCTCTACTACAGTGGGTCAGATTTCTACAGGAGAGTAATGAGTCGGATCCCAGCAGGAGTGGGTCGTTCGGACCTCTGCTCTGGTTGGTTGGACTTCTGAAAGGTGTTGCCATTGGAGCTTTAGAAGGGCAGCCCAGTCAGGCCACAAAGAGGGACCGATCCGGTCTGGAGGTGGATCGATGGGGTATAACAGTTGCCCCCCTTGCCCTTGGCCTTCGGGCAAGCCTGCAGGCTCGAAGGACAAGGGCATTGCTTGGTGATTAATGCGCCAGTCCTCAAGATGATGGCGAATCTAATTCGGTGTGCTGCGACCGGCCATCTTCTGCTTCGATTTTCACTCTTGGACAGGTGTCAGCATTGGATTGGTGGTGCTAGAGGAGGCAGTTATTGCCAGTACGGTGCATGATGATTGCCAATCCGGAAATGCATGCCCGTTGAGCTCCGGACATGACGTGAACCACGTGGCTTCATCCGAGCGATCGGTGCGGTGTCCATGGTAGCTTATCCACCGTTGATCCAGTGGTTACACGGATCATGACCAAAACATGATTCAGCGTGTCTCTTCGGCTTCCCCGTCCAATCAAAAAAATTGCATCGCCTATCACAGATCACGGTGCTCGAGGGGCACCGGGAGGTGGCCCCTCAGTGCCTATAAAAGGGAGGGCGGACATCCAAAGGGGGTCCTTTATTACGCTCGGGTTTGGAGAGAAAAAGAGAGAGCCTTCTTCTCCCACTGCCTTTGTCTTTGCTAGGAACTTCGCCCACCAAGTTAGTTCTACCTTCATCTTCTTCTTCTCTTTTAGCCTCCATTAAAATGACCTTCGATGGGAGTCTGGTCCATGGGAACAGGGAGCCTGGCCCGTACGATATTACGATGACCATGACCAGAGAGGGTAGAAAACCTCAGGGTCATTTATGGCATTCTGACCACCCTGCACCTTACTATCCCCAGAAAGGAAGGGAGAGTGAATGGTCCACTGAACCTTGGTGCCCATCCTTTGTATGAAGATCACCTCAAAGCTGGCCTCCGATTTCCACTCCATAATTTTTTCATCCAAATTTTCAATAGCTATAGAATTACCCCTTCACAGCTGACCCCGAACAGCATTCGGGTCATATGTGTTTTCCTGGTTATCTATCGGGAAGTTGACGTCGAACCAAGGTTGTCCCTGTTCTCCAACTTCTTCCTTCTGAAGAGGGACTTCTGAAGTAAGGAGTGGTGGATGTTTAGTCCCCGCCCTAGTTGAAAGATACTAGGGGACTTCCGTCGGCCATTCACGGCTGGAAGTCCCAATTCTTTTACATAGATAGCCTTGAACCCTGGGTCTTCGAGCTAGCATGGAGAGATCCTAGTCCGAACACCGTCGATGGAAGGAAGGTGTTGAAGGCTAACAAGGCCGACTTCCACAAGCTAAACGATGAAGTCCTGAAGTTCGTTGGCTTCCTGCTTCAAGAGGAGAGTCTTCATCGGCCTGGAATTAGCCGACATCGGATGCTGGGTAGGATGGAGGCCATTGAGGGGGACCTACCTCTCTTTCCTTTGTTAGTTTTGTTGCTATTACTAACTCTAGTCTTATTTGTTGATAGGAGGCAAGATGAAACCAGATCGGACGACCCTCTCAGCACGATCGGCATAGAGGAGGGCCGTTCGCATTTTCGAGCCGACTCCTTGGGAGTTGAAGAGGCAACGGGCGACAGAGCCAGTGCCTGAGAAGTCGAAGAAGCAACGGACGGAAGAGCCGTCAACCATAGTTGTGTCGGTGGAGTCGAATGATAACGTCCCGCTAGCAGATCGCTGAAAGGTGATGGCATCGGGCCACTCCTCATCGGTCGGTAGTCTGCCGCCCAGATGGGGGAGGGGCTCCCGGGTTCATCTGGGGCAGAGGTGACCCCAACTTCTTTGCCAATCGGGTCGACGGAGGAGACTTCCTCGACAACAGAGGGGGAGCAAGTGGTCGAAAGGTCGACGTCTGTCCGGGAGGAGGCCGATGAAGTCGTCAATACCGAAGAGCACCAGAAGTGGCGTAGCATTCACGACGCCGAGCAGGTCAAGCAGCAGCTCCAAAGGGCCATGACCGGCATCGATATCGGTCAGTGAACGAGGCCGCCAAGAGCCTTCTTCATCATCTACTGGGGGTAAGCTCTGGACTTGGGCCTTCGGCCCATATTTCATTGTTTACAATCTTTTTACTAGGTAATTGTCGGCAGGTTCTCCGGGACTTGCTGTTGATGGATGACAGCCTAGGCGAACTGCTCGAACTAAAGTAGTGCCTGACCGAGAGAGTGGAGGTAGCAGAGGCAGTGAGGGACACTGCATGGGTGGTGCTGACAGCCGCCAGGGCGGAGCTGACCTGCCTATGTGCCATCGAAGAAGAGAGATCTGCCCAGCGGGTCAAGTCAGAAGCCCAACGGAAGCAAATCAAAGATTTACTCGCCCGGGAGGCTGACCGGGAGGCAAGATTGAAGAGTCAGAAGCAGAAAGTTAAGGCTTTGACCCGTCGACTGGCCGAGGAGGGGTGCCTGGCTGAATCCGAAACATGCTCAAGGGCCCAGCAGACGGTGGCGGAGCGATACAAGGGTCTGCTGAAGTTGACCTAGGAGCTACTGAAGACGGTGAATGAAAGAGCCGTTGCAGAATATAAAGCCTCCGAAGACTTCATGAAGGAGATGAATGAAGCTAGCACGGTCGGCTTTGATTACGGGTACGAAGAATGCTTCGACAAGATCAGTGATGTGTATCCGGAGCTCGATCTCTCCTTCCTTCAGTTGCCAAAGCTGGTGGAGGAGAAGGACGCGGAGGTGGTGGGTCCGATCGAAGGCACGATCGAGACCCCAACTGGGGCTGTCACCATGGAGGTCAGTTCAGATGCCTTAGTTGGGGCCGACCGGGGGCGGCTGACATCTCTGCAGGAACTTCGACCGAACCGGGGGATGCCGACGGAGGGAAATGATGTAATTTCGATGGGTCGAACCTAGATCAGTTGTAAGGGTCTGACCCCCCACTTTTGTACTGAGCTATATATATGTATAACAGCTTCATCGCATTTTCTTTATCAGTGCTTGTAAGTGTGTTTTGGACTACCTGAATGAAGTTTTCTTCTAAAATTTTTTTTTCTAAGTATGGGCCTGTCGGCTTAATTTAAGTGGACGGTTGGACCTCCAGAGTGGATGTCGAATAGTAACTTAGGCTGAGCCGATTTATTTTAGGATTTTCATGCTAAGTGTTGGTCCATCGGCTTGTTCAAGCCTAGAGATAGTTGAGGCAGTGATCGGACTATAGCTTAGGCCGAACCAACTTAGGATTTTCTTTCCAAGTGTTGATCCATCGGCTTGTCCGAACTAGGCTGCCCCAGAGCCTTTGCTGACCGGAGTCAGACTTTCGAAAGCAGGCTGCCCTAGAGCCTTTGCCGACCGGAGTCAGACTTTCGGAAGTGGGCTACCCTAGAGCCTTTACCGACCGAAGTCGGACTTTCGAAAGTAGGCTGCCCTAGAGCCTTTGCCGATCAGAGTTGAACTTTCAGAAGTGGGTTGCCTTAGAGCCTTTGCTAACCAGAGTTGGACTTTCAGAAGTGGGCTGCCCTAGAGCCTTTGCCGACCAGAGTCCGACTTTCGAAGTGGGCTGCCCTAGAGCCTTTGCTGACCGGAGTCGGACCTTCGGAAGTGGGCTGCCCTAGAGCCTTTGCCGATTGGAGTTAGACCTTCGGAAGTGGGCTGCCCTAGAGCCTTTACCAACCGGAGTCGGACTTTCAGAAGTGGGCTGCCCTAGAGCCTTTGCCGACCGGAGTCAAACTTTCGGAAGTGGGCTGCTTTAGAGCCTTTGTCGACTGGAGTCGGACCTTCGAAAGTGGCTTGCCTTAGAGCCTTTGTCGACCAGAGTCGGACCTTCGGAAGTGGGCTGTCCTAGAGCCTTTGCCGACCAGAGTTGGACGTTCGAAAGTGGGCTGCCCTAGAGCCTTTGCCGACCGGAGTCGGACGTTCGAAAGTAGGCTGCCCTATAGCCTTTGCCGACCGGAGTCGGACTTTCAGAAGTGGGCTGCCCTAGAGCCTTTGTCAATCGGAGTCGAACTTTCGGAAGTAGGTTGCCCTAGAGCCTTTGCTGACCGGAGTCAGACATTCAGAAGTGGGCTACCCTAGAGCCTTTGCCGATCGAAGTCGGACTTTTGGAAGTGGGCTGCCCTAGAGCCTTTGCCGACTGGAGCCGGACCTTTGGAAGTGGTTCATAAAGAAGAGTCATGGACTTTATTGATAATACTTGCGAAGGTTGTCTACATTCCATTGGCCTGCTATCTGCCATCCGTCCAAATCTCGAGTTGGTAGGTTCCGGCCTGGATCACTTCAACGATTCGATAAGGTCCTTCCCAATTTGGGAAAAGTTTTCCTTGCTCGGTCGGTCTCAAAATCTTCGTCCTCCATAATACTAGATCTCTGACCCGGAAAACTCACGGCTTAACCCATGAGTTGTAATATTTCACCATTTTCTGATGGTAGGTCGCCATCTTCAGGCTTGTTCGGAGTCTAGTTTCCTCTAGTAGGTCCAGGTCAGCCCTTCGCTACTTAGAGTTAGCCGGTTCGGTACATTGGTTAATCCATAGGGATTGCAGGGAGATCTTAACGAGAATGATGGCTTCACTTCTGTAAGTAAGGTTAAATAGAGTCTCCTCGATCGCCGTTCGGGTGGTCGTCCGATATGCCCACAGCACTGAGTGGAATTCTTCTGTCCAATGCCCTTTGGCTTCGTTTAGTCGGGTCTTCAACCTATGTAGGATTGTCCAGTTGGTGACCTCAGCCTCTCCATTGGATTGAGGGTGAGTGACTGACGTAAGCTGATGGGAGATATGATATTGCTGACAGAAGTCCCGGAACTTAGAGTTGTCGAACTGTCTTCCATTATCAGTAATGATTGTCTGTGGAATGTCGAACCGGAAGATAATACTATTCCGGATGAAGTTCTCCACTTTGGCCTTCGTTATTTGTGCCAACGGTTCAACCTCCACTTATTTGGTGAAGTAGTTAATGGCCACAAGTAGAAATTTTTGTTGCTCGAACGCCGGGGGAAAGGATCCCAAGATATCCATCCCCCACTATGCAAACAGCCATGGTGAAGTAATCGAAGTCGGCTAGCTGGCAGGTCTCCTTCGGATAATGGAGTATCTTTGACACATGTCACATCTTCGAATGAAGTCCGACGCATCTTTTTGAATGGTATGCCAATAGTACCCCTGTCGAATGATCTTGTATGCCAAGGACATTCCTCCAAGGTGGTCACCACAGATGCCTGTATGGACTTCTCTGAGTGCATAATCTGTATCGGTCGGTCCCAAACACTTCAACAGTGGCTGTGAGAATGATCGCATATACAGGACACCGTCAAGGATGACATACTTGGAGGCCATCCAGCGCACTTGTTCGCCTCGCTGGATCTTCCGGAAGAGTCCCTTTGACCAGGAAAGCAAGAATCGGATCCATCCAAGAAGCTTCTTGTTCCACTTGGTGGACCTCAGTCGGCTCTTCCATAACACTTGGGTGCTGTAGATGCTCCACGAAGGTTTGATCAGAGGTACTGGTGGTGACCGTAGCCAACCATGATAGTGCGTCCACCCGAGAGTTCTGTAGTCGGGGTATATGTAGGATTTTGAAGAATTTGAGCTGAGAGATGAAGTTTTGTACCTTGCTTAAGTATTTGGCCAGGGTCGGGTCCCTTGCTTCGAATTCACCCTTCACTTGATTGACCATCAGCTGGGAGTCGGAGGAGGCTCTTACCTGGCTGATGCCTAGTTCATCGGCGATTCGCAATTCTGCAATGAGGGCTTTGTACTCTGCCTGATTGTTTGACACTTGAAATGAAAAATGCAATGCATACTCCAAGCTTTCTCCATCTAAGTCAGCTAAGATCAAGTCAGCCCCACAGCCTGCAAGGTTGGATGCTCCGTCCACATGGAGGGTCCAGGCTGGTTCGGCTTCGTAGATGGAATCAGCTTTAGGTGCTTCGGTTGTTTGAGGGGAGGCCTCTTACTTCCATGTGCATTCTGCAATGAAGTCAGCAATTACCTGGGCCATCAAAGTAGACCATGACTGAAAAGAGATGTCGAACTTGTCAAGTTTGATGGCCCACTTGGCGAGCCGACCGGATGTATCCGGACTTCGAAGGATTGCTTTAAGAGGTTGGTTGGTCATCACCATAATCGGATGCGCTTGGAAGTATGGCCGGAGCCGCTTGGCAGATATAACCAAAGAATAAACCAGCTTCTGCATCTTGGGGTACCTCGTTTCGGTGTCATGGAGGACTTTACTGATTAATAGATAGGCTTCTGCTGACCATCCTCTCCGACTTGCACGAGGATGGCACTGACCACCTCGTCTGAAGCTGACAGGTAAAGATACAAAGGCTCCCCCTTCGTCGGTTTGGCCAACAACGGGGGGTTCTTTAAATATTCTTTTAGAGCATCAAAAGCTGACCGACATTCATCAGTCCAAATGAAACCTTCCGATCGATGTAGGGTCTTGAAGAATGACAGGGACTTTTCAACCGAACAGGAGATGAAACGTCTGAGGGAGGCAATTCGGCCTATGAGCTCTTGCACCTGCTTCTTGCTGGTCGGATGTGCCATCTCAATTACGGCCCTTATCTTGTCAGTGTTCACTTCAATTCCTCTCTGTGTGACCAAGAAGCCAAGGAACTTGCCAGAAGTTACCCCAAAAGTATATTTCGCGAGATTCAGCCTCATCCGATGACGTCGGAGTGCATCAAAGGATTCCCGTAAGTCTTTGATGTGGTCGGTTTTATGGAGGCTCTTTACTATCATATCATCCATGTAAGCCTCCATATTTCTGCCTAGCTACCCTTCGAACACCTGGTTAATCAGTCTTTGAAAGGTGGCACCGGCATTCTTTAAGCTGAAGGGCATCATCCTGTAACAGTACAGGCCTTTGTTAGTGACAAAGGTAGTTTTTTCCCAGTCTTCTGGATGTATCCTGACTTGGTTATAGCCAGAGAAGACATCCATAAAGCTAAGAAGCTGGTGGCCGGCTATAGCATCCACCAGCTGATTAATCTTTGGCAGGGAGAAACTGTCCTTTGGACAAGTCTTATTGAGGTCGATGTAGTCTACACAGATCCTCCACTTCCCGTTAACCTTTTTCACCATGATAACATTCGCTAGCCACAAAGGGTAGTGAGCTTCCCTGATGAAGCTAGCGTCGGAGAGCTTCTTTACTTCTTCATTGATGGCTCTCTACCTTTCAGTGGTGAAGCTCCTCTTCTTTTGCAGGACAGGCTTGTAGGTCGGATCCACCTTGAGCTGGTGAGTGATGACATCCGACGGTATGCCCAGCATGTCCAACGCCGACCAAGCAAAGACATCGGCGTTGCAGCTAAGAAAGCCGATCAGCTTTGACTTGAGGTCTTTGCTGAGAGAACTTCCGATCTGGAGAACTTTGGTGGGGTCATCCTCCCGGAGGGGGACAAATATGATTTTTTCATCTGGCTGACCATGACTGTCGGCATCAGTCCTCGGGTCAAGTTGCTCTAGAGTAGGATGGCCTTCTAACTGCTGGTTCAGAATGGTTAAACACTGCCTGGCCATCCGACGGTCTCCCCTCATAACTCCGACCCTATTCCTGGTTGGAAACTTCACCAACAGGTGATAAGTGGACATGATGGCCCGAAACTTATTAAGGGCCGGTCAGCCCAAAATGGCATTATAAGCTGAGGTCATCCGGATGACCACAAAGTTGATGGAGAGAGTTTTCTGGAAAGGCTCTGTCCTGATCGTCACAGGGAGAACTATTTCCCTTTCAACTCCAATGAAATTGCCTCCAAAACCTGTCAGCGTACGAGGGATTCTTGCAGCATGGACCTAGATAAGTTTATTCTCACAAAAGCATCATACAATAATACCTCCGTGGAGCTTCCATTATCAATAAGTATCCTTCTTACATCATAGTTGGCAATTACTGCCGACACAACTACAGGATCATTTTCAAAAACATGGGACTCCAAGAGGTCTTCATTAGAGAAGGTGATTGCATTGGAGCTCCTGGGCCTCTTGATAATGTCTGGACCATCTTCATAGCTCCACTCGGACCTCCGATGTAGCATGCCGACATCCTCGTCGGTCGACCGTTGGTTGGGAAGCTTCGCTTCCTCCGGAGGGTTCTTGGCGCTTGAGGCTTTGGCCCGATCCCGATGGGATCGGACATATTTGTGTAGGTACCCCCTCCGATTGAGGTCTTCAATGGTGTCCTTTAGTTGTAGGTATTGTTCAGTGCTGTGCCATGGTCCTTATGGAACTGACAAAATTTATCTCTATTTCTGTATGCAGCGGGGCCCCTCATCGGTTGAGGCCTCTGAAGGTAGGTCTCGTTCTCGATCTCCAGGAGGATTTTCTCTCTTGGAAGGGAGAGGGGCGCGTAGGTCTCGAACCTCCTGGGAAAGTCCTTCAGCTTCGGACGTCGGCACTGGGCTAACCGGTTGCTGTCATTCAGAGGTCGGACTTCAGGAGCCTTGTCACTCCGCTTCTTGGGGGCCGGCCTCCCCTCTGCCTGGCATCGGCTAGCCGCTTGCTCTTCCTCCAGGGTGTATTTCTGCGCCCTGCCCAGGAGCTCACTATAGCTTGTTGGAAACCTCTTATCCAGGGAGAAAGTAAGCCTAGACGAGTGGAGCCCTCACTTGAAGGCTAATATAGCTACGTCTTCATTTAGATCCAGGATCTCCATGGCTGCTGAGTTGAAACGGGCCATGAAATCCCGAAGAGTCTCTCCCTTCTTTTGCTGTATGGGGAAGAGACAGTTGGTGTTCCTCGGGGTCCGACTGTAGGTCCTGAAATGGAAAAGAAAAATGTTTTGAGGCTGAGGAAAAGAGTAGATCATCCCTTGTCGGATGGCGTTAAACCACATCCGAGTGGTCTGGGTTGCTGGGAATGCAATACAGTGGAGGGCGTTGGAGGTACCCTGTACCATCATGTGGGCCTTATAGGTGCCCAGATGGTCTAGTGGGTCGGTGGTGTCATCGTAAGAGTCCACCTGAGGGATTTTGAAGTGGTGGGGAATCGTCTTCGCTAAGATCTCATCGGAGAATGGGGGATGGGAATTGTATACTTGCCCCCTTCGGCCTTCTGCCGGTTGGCAATTTTTGCAATGCGCTCCTCTATGCACAAAATCTTGCTGGTGTAGTCTCTCGGGAGTTCAGCGGTAGGCTGAATGCCGACAGGGATGGATTCAGTGAAGGACGGTGAAGCAGATCTTGCCCTCTTGCCGTTGGCACGAGCGTCCAAGGATCTTTGGGGCTCCACGGCAATGCAGAATAATGCTGAGGGACCTCTGACTGTCGACCTCCCTCAGTAGCAATTGGAGGATTAGTGCAGGAAGCAGCCGGTGGTTGCCGTCGATTGTTAATCGTCTCCTGAAAATGCTGAACCACGGTGGTTAGTGTTTCAATGTGGTTCATTAACATCTGGAACTGCTACAATCCCAGAGTAATGGTAGGCTCAACGACAGCGGTGGTGGCATCATTTTCCCTGGGAGGTCCCTCGGACCTGGATAGGGAAAGACCTCTTCTGGTAGTGGCATTTGGAGCTCTTTCCTTAGCCATTGCTTGGCTGGGCAGATGGATTCCTCCTTTTAGCAAGGGTTGGCCCTTCCTCTAGCACCAATCTATTGCGGTGACTTCCCCTGGACCGGGCTCGGTCGGCTGTGCTGGAGAGCTCCTCTCTCGATCGACCTGCAACAAAGTTCCCAAGGCGCTGGTGGTGTTCCGGTGGGGGACCCTCCGATGCCTAAGTCAGCAGGAGCTTGAAGGCAACAGAATGGAGGTATCAGAGAAACGGTGCTTGGAGAGGGAAGAGAGCACTTGCTTTGAACGGGGTCCCCTGGTTACCTTATATAGGCACGGAACAGTCCAAAATCCATTAGGAGAGGGGTCGAGAAAGACCGATCTGCCCCTGAGAGAATCTGGAGAGTGGCCACGTGGTGCCCAGATAGGGCGACACCGTGGGAATAGTGGAGCAGGACTACTGGTGTGGCAGGATTCCATTGAAACAGAAAGGGGGTTTTCGAATCCTCTAGGTCCTGGAACATATTTGTCAGATGCCAACTGAGAGGGCCAGTCGGTCGGACAGGAGATCAGACTTGTACAGGAGAGCAATAGGCTAGATCCCAGCAAGAGTGGGTCATTCGAACCTTTGCTCCGGTGGGTCGGACTTCTGCAGGAGAACAATTGGCCGGATCCCAACAGGAGTGGGTCGTTCGGACCTCTGCTCCAGTGGGTCGGACTTCTGCAGGAGAGCAATGGGCCGGATCCTAGCAGGAGTGGGTCATTCGGACCTTTGCTCTGGTGGGTCGGACATTTGCAGGAGAGTAATGGATCGGATCCTAGTTGGAGTAGGTCGTTCGGACCTCTAATCCGGTGGGTCGGACTTCTGAAAGGTGTGGCCGTTGGAGCTTTAGAAGAGCGGCCTGGTCAGGCCACAAAAAGGGACTGGTCTGGTCCGGTGGTGGATCGATGGGGTATAATAGCGGTGAACTCCTTCGAGGTCTTGTACCTTGCCACGGCCTCCTTAGCCTCCTACTTTGCCTCAGTGGCTTGCTTCTTCGCTGCCTCTGCCGACTCGGCCGCCGCTATTACCTCCTTCTCAGCAACGATGACACTCTTCTCAGCGGCGATCATCTTCTCCCTGGCCACCTCCAGCTCGGCCTAGAGAGACTAAGCGTGCCCCTTCTACCGGATGGCCTCGGCATTGAACTCAATCAGCCTTTTCTCAGTGGCTGTGAGCTCCTCATCCTTGCTCCTTGACCGGCTCCACTCCCGGACCAGACTCTTCTGAAGCTCTTTCGAGTACCTCTCGGCACTTGTGAGTTCTTTCTAGAGCTCCTTGTTCTTCAAACTGAGCTCCCATGAGATGTTGTTCTTCTCTCTCAGCTCAGTCTTTAGAGACTCGAGCTCCGTTGCCCGTTACCGGTCCTTCTTCAACCAATTCTTGCAACAATCTCTGATTAAGAGGAGCACAGCGCTGAGCTGCACCAAAGGAAATCCCAGCAGTCAGTACAAGAAAGAAGGAAGAAGTTAAGAAGACGAAGTCGCTTACCAAGAAGAGTAGGGAAAATGTGCTGCCGATCGCATCCCCCAGTAGCTTGTCAGCCTTCTCCCACCGGTCACATGACTGGATCACAAAATCCATCATGCGCACTACCATACCCTGGTCCCAGACCAGGGAGATATTAGGCCCTAGCTTGAAAGGGACTCGGCAGTAGTCTCTCTCTCTTCTGCTCATCCCAGATGCCGCGTCGCCCGTTCCGTTGGTAGAAGAAGCCTCAGGTGCATGGGGGGAGCTCGGTACCTCCCCGGATGGTGCCTCCGACACCGCCTCTATTCCCACCTATCCCTCCTCCTCCTCGATGACAATGACTTTCGGGGGAGGAGGAGACATTACGGTGATGGCTGTGACAGCAGCCCTAGCCCGAATGACCACCTCGAGCTCTAGAGCTGGGACCTACTCTCACCGCCTCGGCCACTCTAGCACGGACTCGGCCACCCTCTGGCCCATCTCGGGCTTCACCTCGACCGTCCCTCTTCCTTGTCCAAGGATGGTCTCGGCCTCCCTTCTCCTCGGCTCAATCGGCACGGTGGGAGCAGTCACCACCGTGCTCTCATTGCGAGCCCTCTTCGAGGAAGATTCTTTAACCAACTCTGATGGAGGTCTCTTCCTGGTGATTGAGAGCAGGTCATCCACCGAGAACTTCATACCTGCATACAGAAGAGGCAATGTCAGTTCCAAGTCCAGGGAAACATAGTAAGAAGCACAAGGAGAAAAGTTTGAGCCGAACTCACCCAACTCTCTCGTTGGGTCAATCCCGGCCTCAGAAAGGTTTTGCTCTGACAACAGAACATCGTGAGAAGGAATCTAGGTGGTGCGGAGCTGCTCGTAGACATCTAGGTCGGCTGCTTCAACCGTGGAGTTTCGGTTAGGGGACCGATCTGGGTCGCTCCACACCCAGTCGACCCTCTCAATGGTTGCAAAAAAAATTCTCTTCCACCCTTTGATGGAAGAGGGGAGTTCAAATTTAATGCCCTTCAGGCGAGAAAAGATGGACCACCACCCCTCCCCGGAAGGGTGGCATTTCAGGGTGAAAAATGTCCTGAATAGGAAAAAATGGGCTACAATGCCGTGGAAATGATAGAGTACTATGAAGCAAAAGATGGTCCTTATAGTATTCGGGACGAGTTGAGCAGAGACGAGACAGTAATTGCTCAGGACTGAAAGGAAGAAAGGGTGAAAGGGGAACCGAAGTCCCCCTGCAAAGGTCTAAAGGGCGATCCGGCTCGGGCCACTGGAGGTGATCCATTTCACCGGTCGCAGGATCAAAAGCTGGACAGAGTACAGGATGCCGTAGACATCCCGGATGGTCCCTAGTTCCTCAGCAGAGATTATCAAAGAAATCCTGCCAGGACTTGTGGACTGAGCAGGTTCGTGGGTGGGTTCAGATGGAGGAGGAGGAGGGGGGCTAGACCTGGGCTCCCAAATAACTATCCCGCCAGGGGGGATGCCTCTTACTAAACTCGTAGCATTCTTCTTCCCTCTCCTCATCGGAGGAAGAAGAAGGTGGCATCGGCCCAAAAGGCCTGCCTCAGCCTGGTTGGTTGAGGAACGGAAGTTGGGACCGAAATGAGACATCTAAAGAGTTGAAGAAGATGAAATCTCAAGGAGAGGAGGAAGATGGACTGCATTCGAGAAGACCCTAAACTCAAAAGAAAAGCTCTGCTCTGCTGGGATATGGAGGAAGAAAGAGATGAACCTGGATCCTGGGGGAGTCTAAGATGGCCGGGGGAGAAGAGAAGACTTGGGTACAATGGCGGGCATGAGAGATTCGAAAGAGTAGATGTTTCGAAAAAAATCAGCTTTTCATTTCAAAGTGACTCGACACCAACCGTACTGTTACAGCATCTCCATCGATAGATTAGCACCACGTGTCGACCATCGACAAGTAGGATGCCTCGCTTTGACCGTGGCCACTATGAATTCTGTAAAAACAACAACTGCTCATCGGACGTGGCCACATGGCTCTTCCATACTGACTTGAAGAAACTACCTCGCGAAGTGCCATCGATCGTGGTCATTATTGCACCGGATCTTTGCCTTTCCATGTCAGCACCGCAATTACTCCCTTTGTCCCGAGCGCCGCGCGCCAACGGGTCTCGGGAGTGGGGGGCAAATGATATGGCGGGATCGCTGATGTGGGATCCCAATCGTATGCCACATTGGATAAAGCCACCATGTGGATCATCCCAGCTCCGGACTCCTTTGCCCGGCCATGCTCCCTCTGGATCGAGACACCGAGGATGAAGTCGAGCTCTGCCTGTCCTTCGTCTGGCCGCACTCCCTTCAAGTTGAGATGCCGAGGTCGAAGCCAAGTTGGACGCCATGTTGGATAAAGCTGCCATGTGGATCATCCCAGCTCCAGACTCATTCACCCAGCCGCGCTCCCTCCGGCTCGAGATGCTAAGGCCGAAGTCGAGCTCTGCCCGTCCTTCACCTGATTGTGCTCCCTTCGGGTTGAGACGTCGAGGTCGAAGCCGAGCACCACCCTCCTTCGCCTGGCCGTGCTCCCTTCAGGTCGAGACACCGAGGTCGAAGTCGAGCTCCACCCTCCTTCGCCCGGCCGCGCTCCCTTCGGGTCGAGACGCCGAGGCCGAAGTCGAGCTCCACCCTCCTTCGCCCGGCCGCACTCCCTTCGGGTCGAGACACCGAGGCTGAAGTCCTGCTCCGCCCTCCTTCGCCCGGCCATGCTCCCTTCAGGTCGAGATGCCGAGGCCAAAGTCGAGCTTTGCCTCTCCAAATCGGCTCCACCTTGGACAAAGAGATCTACTGCTATAGGAGGTCACCGCTCTCCTGGGATGATGGCCCGATGCTCGAGGACCACAAAAAGATGCCTGTCGGGCCATGATGGTGACCCAAGCGGCCACTTGCACCAGAATAGAAGGAATCCTCCGATCAATGCTCTGCTTTCTTCACCAATCATCTGCACCCTCTGAAATTGGAAGTCAACCAGTAGATCCAGATCCAGGAGGCGGCGGTCTATCGATCGAGATCCTACAAAGTTGCCTAAAAGGGAGCGACCAGAAGGAATGCCAGCAAGAACAGTAGCTTCCATGTCACCAGGATGGAAAGACAACCCATCCACGGCACAAAACATCACCGCACACGTCCATAAGCATGGAAAAGATCCTGAGGTAAGCGGCTGGCAACGCCCCAACAAAAAGAGGTCTCCTAGGTTCAAACGAGGTAAGGAGATGCACTCACACATTCAAGCTAAGTTTCAAACAAGTGATGTCCAACGAGCAAGAAGGGGGCAGCGCACAGGAAGATAACGCTCGAGGCTACCGTGAAACCCCCAGGAGGGGTCTAGATGGACGTAGCCACCCAGTTCGAGCCTTCCTCTGCTGTCACTCCCGTAATCCGTGCTTGGCCCGCTCACACTTTCATTTCACAACTTCTCCTCCTAGCATGGAGTCCATACTCGGGGCTCGACCAGGAGGATTTATTCCCTTAGATCGTTATTGACTTGAGCGTTGGAGTGCCTCAGCCAGAATCCCCGACTCGGGTCACTGACTCTATTTTGCAGGTTCGGGTGATCGAGTAGGATCCCGTAAGACGGCGGTGAACTCCGACCTCGACCTTAGCTACGGGCCACAACGATCTTGGCGGCAACAATTATAATAATATATATTACATTGTTTACAAATAATATAATTTATTTATTAATTTAGTAAAATCGTAATGTAATATAAATTTTATATAATAATTACTTTACTATTCATGTCATTATAATACGTAAAATATTTAAATCAATTAATTTTAGAATACGTATTTTAAATTAAGCATACAAAAAATATTTACAAAATTCGTAATCTATAGTTTGTAAGAAAAATAAAATTTAT
Organism: Areca catechu; assembly: GCA_021397845.1. Classification (NCBI taxonomy): domain Eukaryota; kingdom Viridiplantae; phylum Streptophyta; class Magnoliopsida; order Arecales; family Arecaceae; genus Areca; species Areca catechu. The sequence continues at coordinate 139,626,045 of CM038053.1, read as the reverse complement.
ATCTATATTGATTATTTGATAATAATTAAATAATAATTGAATAATATATTTCAATATATTAATATTTAATATTTTAATTAACATTAACTATTTATTAAAATAATTATAAAAAAACTTAAGTACAATTTAGCTGATATTATAATATATTATAATAATATATCTTACATTATTTACAAATAATATAATTTATTCATTAATTTATAAAAATTGCAATGTAATATAAATTGTATATAATAATTACTTCACTATTTATGTCATTATAATATATAAAATATTTAAATCTATTAATTTCAGAATACATATTTTAAATTAAGCATATAACATATATTTACAAAATTCATAACCTATATTTTGTAAGAAAAATAAACTTTAAATATATATTACATAATTAAATTTATGCAAGTTTATTGTATTAAATTAATATTAATATAATTTCAATTTTTTTGTTTAATATATTAATTAATATTAGTCAACCATGATAATAAATATACTGTAATTTACATATATTTAATATAAATATTATTTACAATTAAATAAAGAGATCGAAGTGGTTGGAAAAAATATAAAAATTAATATTACAGGAGACCAGAGACCTCGTCCTGCTTTCCTTAATCGACGAATGTGCCTGGTGCCGAAGCATGTCATGGCCGACGAGACATACATCCCGCATGCAAGAGATGCGTGTCGAGGCCCTCCGCGTGCATGGGAATTGGGAACAGCGTGGCCGGGCATGGGTTGCAATTGACCGCGGGGCATGGCATGTTCAGGTAAGAGGTGTCGGGCATGTAGGTATAGGGCAAAGCATGGTTGGCCAAAAGGCACCGGGAGCGTGGTGGCACGGAGGATGGCATAGTTGAGTGCTTGTCGTGCCACGGCATGGCACGAGGCTCGTGATGGCGCGGGGCATGAAACGGCCGGGTGAGGGGCATCTGGCATCCGGACACGTGGTGCACCCGAGCACGGGCATGGCACGACCTCATATAATAATTAATAAATTCAAAAATTTAATATAAAATTAATTTCATATAATAATTATTTACTATAATAAATAAAAAATTATAATATATTAATTTTAAATTATTAATTTCAAAATATTAAGATTTTATGGAAAGAAGGGTCGAATTAAAATTGCAGGTTATACTTACGATTTTAGCATCTACTGAAAATACTGGTACATCTTATAATTTTATTATTCACGTGGCCTCCCTATCATCGCTGATACCTATTTTGATAAATAAAAATTAAATATCCTGCTACCATAAATATTTATTAAAATAATATTATTTTGAGAAAAAACTCGTTCTTCCATTTTTTTATTTATTTGATGTCCTGCCAACTTGTGATTTGGTTCTTGCTTACTAAAACTAAGCTATAATGATTATAATAAACACTGTAATAATGAAAAGTACTCTGGCCATACTCTTTAAAGCACTCGAGATATTATTTTTCTTGCCAATGATGGAGGTGACACCTGTATTGATAGCGAGGGAGAAGGGGAAAGTTATATCTCTAGCTCTCACGGAGATTGAGTTGATAAAAATAAGTGTTCTGCTATAGTTTTAAAGTACATAAGGTGGCACGTGAAGACATATTGGGACGTATCGTGCATGGTGAAGAGGAGGCCAACGTTGCCACCTTTTCCATCACATTCCTAAAGAGCTAGGGAACTTGGGATGCCAAGAGAGCTCGGTTGGTCAATGAAGAGTGCGATGCATATATGGGCATGCTATTAGTATTAGATTAGTTGAAAAGTTATGGGCCAAATAGAAAGATAGAAAGTAAGGTGGATCCAGATGTCTTGATATCCAAGGATTTTTATCATGTTATACCATTCATAAGAGATGGAAATCAATGAAAGTATGGTTCTGAACTATCATAGAAGGGTGTAGCATTAGGCTAAGATAAAGCTAAATCATATCTACTCCGAAAATAAATAACATAAGTAAAGATAAAGATAAACCGATTGAATTGATTGTCAAAAAATCTTTTACACAATACAATTCCACTTATATACTAGAACAAAATGTCTACTCTTGAACATTATAATGGCACATTTTGATTGTTGTTTTTCATATTTGGTTTCCACTACTAATGATTTTGGTAACTGATATGTTAGGATCTAATTAGTCTAGCATGGTACTAAAACTCCAAACCGTGCCTAGCACATATTAGCAAGCTCAGATGATCGAGCTACTTCTCCATGCCTCACCACTTGGATATTAAGCACACGCTCACCTACCCGCTACCTGGATGTTGACTGTTGCCGGGTTCATCCCCCATCTGCCCAGGTTGTGCATACTCTATATATGGTTGCCATAAATACTCGCCATCTAAGAGATGCTTGGTCATAGAGACATGCTATACCAATTACTACTCCCTGCTCTACCAACTACGATATGGACCCTGCCACCATTAGGACATGCCAGATGCCACTCGCCTGTAATGCACATCATACTTCTTTCCTTCCAGGCATAAGGTATATACCTATAAATTGGTTCCCTGGGACCCTCTAAGTAAAGTAGAGAAAAAGAGTAAGGAGACGAGGCAAAGTGAAACCGAGAATCCACACCTCTCTAGAGAGTTGATCATCTTGAGAGCACACCCATAGCTCTCTTACTCCATAAGCTTCTACCTGAATGTCCATCAAGATATTTGCAGGCTTCCTTATATACTTTCCATTTTTCACAAAATATCTTGGCCTTTGCAACTCCACTTACTGGTATGCCATCTCTTCAGAAGTGGGCCTCATATTTACTGAGAGCCCCATCTTTCATAGATTTCATTCCATCTCCCCCCTTTGTTCTTTCTTTGGCTCGTCTCTCTACTTTACTCTAAATCTTAGAGGGGACTCTAAGCTTCCTCTATTTGCCTTTTCAGGAAACTAACTTAGGTATTGAAGGGTTGATGGGGACCCGAGAGCCCGCCACCTCAGCATCTAAGTGGTGTCCCAGTCACATCCGAGATTGCGCCATCTAGGATTACATGGAGGATCACATGAAGACGGCCTGTGCATGACCACATGCCAACACACCCCTTCCACCCTTCGACACATCAACTCCACATGCCATCAAGTGAGAAAGGAATGTCAAGTGGATAAATATGAATCCCTTGATTCATGCCAAGCAACTAAGGAAAGATGTGGTCTCCCCAAGCCCAAAAGAGTAGGTATTTGGTGCCCCACATGGTTTCCCCTTGGTCCCCCTCTTCTTTCCTTATTTTTCTTGAGTTTTTTTTGGGAATTGTATAAAACCTTCTATGTTGTCACTCAGCAAATCAGGAAGGATTGTGGTGCATCATATTTTCTTTACTTGTTTTCTAAGTAATTGGTCCCTATATAAGGACCCCTCTCTTGTATTGAAAAATGAAGAAGATGAGTTTTTGAAGAAAAAAAGTGTTCTTGGTTCTGCCTCCGTTAGGAGTGGGCATGAAGCCCGTCTTGCCTTCGCCTTCAGGTGTCGAGGGGTGTTAGGCCCTAGTTATCCCCTTTCCTGTCGAGTCCCCCTCTAGGTCTTAGGAATTTTTCTTTACGGCCCCAGGTAGCGATTTGGGCGGGATGCCCTAGGATCAACATGTAATGAGATGGATGGGATGCCCTAGGCTACATGTAGTGGGATGGGTGAGATGCCCTAGAGGTGTGAGGTATCTCCGTAAATGTAAGTCCCCAGTCCTAGAGTGTCCAATTTTCCTACCCTCCATCTCCATTGTTCCTTCACCACCCCATTACAAAACAAAAAAAATCAAAAGAAAAAAAGGTAACCTAATCTAGGTGACTTCTAGGCTCACCAACGATCCTCCCCCCCACCTGTCCCACATCAACTTGGTATCAGAGCCCAGAGGTTTAGGGTATCCGTTATTTCCTTTTTGTCCCATTTTATTCTTGTTATTCTTGCTATCCTCTACTTATCCCCAACTTATCCTCGAGTTATTCTCATCATCTCCTTCCTTGATCCATCCGACCCCTCATCTCCCCGTCGGATCTCTTCACCACTGCGTCACCTCACCAATGCCCCGTCTCTCGCCAGATCCTCCCTGCTACCCTGCCATCAGTCGACGACCACCACCACCTGATTCACCATCAGCCTCCACCCAGATCCAAGTTTGTCTCAGTTCCACCACCTCTGACCGTGATCACTGCCATCTGGAAAGCCCCCCTCCTTGCCGATCGATGCCGATGACACCAGACTCCTCCAGATCCATCTTCATCCTCCTCTCCTTCCATGGATGAAGATGAACAGGAATGGGGAGAAACACCCGATCGTCTCCACCGCTCGATCCCGAACTCCCAATGGGCCCTATGTTTTCTTCCACGGCATCATCCGCTCAGCCACCGCCTTGCACCATCGATGCCAATCGGATCCCCCATCTATGGCCAGAATCCCCTGCTACCGAGATGCCGGATGCCCTGTTCCATCTCTGCCATGACACCAAGCTCCTCCCTCTACCGCCAGCTGCCAGAACCCCATCCGTGCCGGCTATTTCTCCCCATGTCGCTGACTCTGCCCAGCACCGTCGCCGGAGATCCCGCCAGCAAAACTCCCTCTATGAGCCTCTCTCTTTCTGGTTCGGTCCGTGAGGAAGAGGGGCACCGCATGAACATGAAAGTAGTTGCCCCCCCCTTTACCAATTTCAGAGTAGCATGCTCCTCAAAACCATATAGATTTTAGAGCTGCATGGATTTTGAAGTTGCACAGATCTTAGAGCAGAGCTGATAAAAAAGGGGTGAACTTAGTCTCTTTTGATTTGATTTGTTTGGATCCAGTTCAGCCCTGCTTATCCAAACTCGACGGAGTCGAGTTCTCCCTACTCTAGGAGAATGATGGGGACCGAAGAGCCCAGCCACCTTAGTAGCCAAGTGGAGTCCCAATCACATCCAAGATTGCGCTACCTAGGATTACATGGAGGATCACATGAAGATGGCCTGTGCATGACCATATGCCAGCACACCCCTTCCACCCTCCAGGCACATCAACTCCACATGCCATCAAGTGAGAAAGGAAGGTCAAGTGATAAACATGAATCCCTTAATTCATGCCAAGCAACTAAGGAAAGATGTGCTCCCATCCAAGCCCAAAAGAGCAGGTGTTTGGCGCCCCACATGGTCCCCCCTTGGTCCCCCTCTTCTTTCCTTATTTTTCTTGAGTTTTTTTTGGAAATTGTATAAAACCTTCCATGTTATCACTCAGCAAATCAGGAAGGATTGTGGTGCATCATATTTTTTTTACTTGCTTCCTAAGTAATTGGTCCCTATATAAGGATTCCTCTCTTGTATTGAAAAATGAAGAAGATGAATTTTTGAAGAAAAAAAGTACTCTTGGTTCTACCTCCGTTAGGAGTGGGCATGAAGCCCGTCTTGCCTTCGCCTTCGGGCGTCGAGGGGTGTTAGGCCCTAGTTATCCCCTTTCCCATCGAGTCGTCCTCTAGGTCTTAGAGATTTTCTTTTATGGCCTCAGGTAGCGATTTGGGTGGGATGCCCTAGGCTCCACATGTAGTGAGATGGGTGGGATGCCCTAGGCTACATGTAGTGGGATGGGTGAGATGCCCTAGAGGTGAGAGGTCTCTCCGTAAATATAAGTGCTCAGTCCTAGAGTGTCCAAATTTTCTACCCTCCATCCCTATTGTTCCTTCATCACTTCATTATAAAACAAAAAAAAATCAAAAGAAAAAAAGGTACCCTAATCTAGGTAACTTATTGGGTCACCAACGATCCTCCCTCCCACCTGTCCCACATTAAGGGTCCACCATCGAGGAACCCTCGGGTGTGGGCCTTCTAACTCTCCCTATCTTGTAGGACCTATTCCTAATGATAAGACCCTACGAGACTCGGCTTCACATCAGCAACCACCTCAACTCTAGCCCTATCTGAGTCAAGCCCAAGTCAGCATCACCTCTCGCAGTGGTAATAAATTAGTGTTAGAGGAAGAGCCCAATGTCCATAAACTTCATTAAAGTTTGAATTTTGCCTTTAGACATTTCTCATCCTCATTTCATGCCATGGTTAAAGGAAAGAGGATGATCGTGTCTGCTCCCATCGAGGCATCCATAACTTTACCACCCTGCCTTCAATTTCTCTAGATAGAGGAGAGGCAGGAGCATTGACTACTCCAACTATTATCGTCGAGCAATTCCAGCACTTCTTCTAGTGAGTCAAAGTTTTGATGACCTTGGTGCATGGCCTACAACAAGCCTCACTGAGGTTGGAGGTGAAGCCAGCCTGTTATCCATCTCTAGTGCATCCATCTTCCTTGGGCAAGGTGATCAGCCTAGGGTGCGAGGTGAATAGGGAGCATGAGGTGAGCCTGAGGCCGCTCTTATCAAGCTAGAGGCCTCCCAAGTGAGGCAATCAATCCTGAGTGAGCCTCTCACCTCGCCTTACCTCAGCTTGTCGCATCTCATAGCCATTGATTCCATCGAGAGCCAAACAAGGTATGTCAATCTGATTCTCCTATTTTTATTTTCTCCTACTCTATGCAGGACACTTCATTGGAGGAATTTTTGAGCCACTGCCCCACCTAACGGTCCGAGCAATAAGGTGAGTTGGCCCACAAGCTCTAGGAAGGCTACTGGAAAGAGATCAGTTGGTAGAACTTGCCTATGGGTGGTGAGCCTTGATCATCAGTTTGCCCCCCATTCTCTTGCATGATTATGGAGGAATCAGTGCCTCGCCATTTCATGGTGCCTGTTATGGAGGTGTACAAGTGCATCACCGATCCCTTCGATCACCTAGAGAGTTTTAGACCCCTCATGCTTTTATTGGGAGCATCTGATGCCCTCATGTGCAAATCCTTCCCAACGACTTTTAGGGAAGCAATAAGAGCTTGGTACACTAGACTCTTGCCAGGATCGATCCACTCTTTTGAAGAGTTTGATCATCAGTTCACAGCCTAGTTCTAAAGCAGCAAGAGGCCTAAGGGAGGCCCCAACCTCCTCTTCTTTGTTCAGCAAAAAGAGGGTGAGTCTTTTTGCCACTACGTTGGTCGCTTCAAAGTAGCTATGCTAGAAGTTCGTGGTCTCAAGCCCTCCATCACCATGTCAACCTTAAAGAGGGAACTTTGTAGAGACAGTTTCTACTTCTCACTCTCCAATGAATTTTCTAAAAGCCTTCCTGAACTCCTAGTCCATGTTGAAAAGTATGTCAACATCGAGAAGGGCATGGTGGAGAAGCAGAAGGAGAAGGACAACCGAAAGCATTATCGACAGGACCTTCCCCTTCCTTCCCTTCCTTCTCATCCATAGCAGTAGCAACAATAAAAGAGGTCGGACAAGGAGTTCCACCATCAATCTGAAAGTTCTAGGCTGACTTGCTACAAGGAATTTACCCCTCTGAATTCTCTCCAAGGGCAAATCTAGATGTGTTGACCCCATAAGTAATTTTGTTGATAACCAAACATTGGAGCATGCACATCTATTTTTAACAACTCTTCAAGTGGTTTACAAGTTTTTATAGGATGACTTATTTTTTCAAACTTCAACTCCTACATCTTTATTTCTTGTTTTGAGTTGTGTTGCAATCTTATCTTGTAAAGAAGAACCCAATGAAAAAGTTAAAGAAAAATCTATAAAAAGGGTTATTTCTATGAGTGTGTGTGCCTTAAATTTATTTTGAGTTGGTGTGCATGAAAAGTTTAAAAGTGTTGGTAAGAGTTTTCTTTTGAGTTGAATTATAAAAATCCTGAAGAAGTCACTCAAGCTGACCCAGCATGATGAAGAGCCGACTCCATCTCTTGGCATGCATCAAGGATTCTAGTACGCAACTATCCGAGCTGACTCGAAGGTAACCAAGCCGACTCCAGTAAATTTGAGTCGATCGGAATAAATCTAAGCCGACTCTTCCAGAGTCCAGTTTTTGAAATTTTTTGAGAACAGCCAGGCGAGCCGACCCGAACGTCAAAGAGCCAACTCCACTAGAACAAATTTTGAAGACCTGAGAAAGCGAGCCGACCCGAACTACAATGAGCCGACTCTTCCAGAGTAAAGATTTCAGAACCTGAGAAGAAGAGCCGACCAAAGTTCAAGAGAGCTAACTCCTCGAGTTCAAGATTTTCAAAGATGAAAGTTCGAGCCGACCTGAGCTATAAAGAGCCAACCCATCCAGAGTGAAGTTTTGCACCCTGAGACAAAGAGCCGACTGCACTGAAGAATTAGCGACTTGACCTATCAACTCGAAGGATCCGAGCCAACTCGAAGGAATCCAAGCCGACTCGAATATCGCTTTTAGGTACATAATGGCTAGTTCTAGAATTTTTTTTTGAATGTTAAAAAGTACTCCAACGATCATATGTCACATCCCAATGGTTTACAACACCCCAAATTGCCTCGGAGTGATGGAAGACCTTATACTTGAGGGTTTTGAACTTCCTTGAAAAAAAATTAGTAAGTTCCTCAAAGTTTTGAAAGCTTTATTGAATATCCTACCTACCAACAAGAAGAGAGCACAAAGAGCATTCAAGTCAGTCTTCAAGTCTTCACCAACTCTGATATGAAGCTTGAAGCAATTTGGAAAGAAGCCACTGAAGTAGTTAAAGTACCTTGAAGCACATTCAAGTGGACTTCTATCAAGCTACACCGGCAACTATCCGATAAATTGAGTTTGTCATTTATTGTTGCATTTATTATAATTAATTTCTAAATTGTTTGGATTATTGGTGAGCTCGTTTGAAAAACCAAATAGGTTCTTGGTGAGCTTTTGATATAAACCAAGTGTTGGGTTCTTGGTGATCCTGGTAAAACCAAGTTAGGTTCTTGGTGATCCTGTGAAATCCAAGTTGGGTTTCTTTGGTGATCTTATTTAAAATCAAAGGGTGTTGGGTTTTCTTTGGTGATCCCATTAAAATCAAAGTGTAGAGGTTTTGGATTGTGATCCTGTAAAACAATCCTACTATATTCGGGTTTGAATATAGTGGAAATCCCAAGGGTATCTTGTGTAGTGGATGAAGGAGCTCGGTTAACCACTATAAATTCTGTGTTTGTGTTGTGATTCTCTGATCTTGTTTAGCTTTTGCAAATCATAATTTTGCCACAGCACCTAACACTGTATAAGGAACTTTTTATTTGCACATTATCTGCTTAAGTTTTTTAAATTCTCAATTCACCCCCCCTCTTAGGTAGCCATCTGGGTAACAACTGGTATCAAAGCAATATCTCTGATTACATTAGAGTAAAGATTGATAGCACATCCTATGATTACATTAGAGTAAAGATTGATAGCTCATCCTATGAGTATATCCTTGGCGGAAGGCTAATCAACCAATAGACCTCCACTCTTCACTAGCATAAATTATGCATATTGGAAAGCTAGAATGAAAATTTATGTTCAAGCAATTGATTTTCAGTTATGGAAGGTCATTCTAAAGGGTCCTTATATCCCCATGGTTAAAGTTGATGGAGTGGACGTTCCAAAACATGAAGAAGATTGGGACGAACATGACATGAAAATGGGTAAGTTAAATGCCAAAGCAATGAACTTGTTATATTGTGCTTTGGATAGTAATGAGTTTAATCAAATTTCTATTTGCTCCTCTACAAAAAAAATTTGGGATAAACTTGAGGTGACTCACGAAGGAACTTCTCAAGTGAAGTCTTCAAAAATTAATCTTCTTGTGCATAGTTACGAATTGTTCAAAATGGAACCTAATGAAACAATCTCTGCTATGTTTTCACATTTCACTGATATTATTAATGGGTTAAAAAGTCTTGGCAGGGTAAATTCTAATGCAGATCTTGTACAGAAGATTCTAAGATTTCTTCCGGACAAATGGGATCCAAAAGTGACTTCCATCCAGGAAGCAAAAGATTTGAATACCTTACTGCTAGATGAACTGCTAGGATTTCTCATCACTCATGAACTGACCAAGTAGCACAGAACTGAAGATGATCAAAAGAAGAAGAAATCTATTGCCTTTGAAGCTGCTAAGGATTCAAGAAAGGATGATGAATCGGAAGAAGAATGCTCCTATACTGAAAGCGACATGGAAGATGAAGATGTTGCCATGGTCGTTAGGAGATTCAGAAAATTCTTGGGAAGATGAAAAGAAAGAAAGTATAGGAAATTCCACAAGAATAAAGAATACAATAAGAAAAAGGACAAAGAAAAAGAGAGAAAAAGAAGTGCCCACCTGCTATGAATGTAAAAAACCAGGGCACATTCAACCAGATTGTCCATTGCTAAAAAAGGGGTTCAAGAATAAGAAAAAGAGAGCTATGGTAGCGACGTGGAGAGATAGCAAAGCATCCTCATCTACTGAAGAAGAAGAGACCACGAAATCTGTGAATTTATGTCTAATGGGTCTTGAAAATGAGGTATCATCCCCTAAGCTTCATACTGAATTTATATATGATGAATTGAATTCTGCATTTCATGATTTGCTTATTGAATTCAAGAAAGCTGGGGTTAAAATCAAATCCTTAAAGAAATAAAATGATTTTTTACTAAAGATAAGGAATAACATTTTGTAAAATGATAAGGAATAACATTTGAAATAAAATGATTTTTTACTAATGATTTTTTAAAAGGAATAACATTTTGTAAAAAGAACTGAATATCTTTTCTGATAATGTTATTGCTTTGAAAAATGAGAAAAATGCTTTAAATGAGACAAACAAAGTTTTAGTTACCAAAAATGATGATTTGAAAAAGGAGGTTGAAAAGCTTAAGCCTTTAGTAGAAAAACTTACTTTGAGTTCTAACAAGCTCAAGCTAATTCTAAATGAACAAAAAGATTCAAAAAGAAAAGCTGGAGTTGGATTTAATGCTTTAAATGCTAAAGAAATTTCGATAACAAAATTTGTATCTTCAAAAGCTTCAGCTTCATATACAAAATTTCAGAAAGTTTTTCCATCGAATTCTATTTCAAATGGCTTGAAGTATGTTCCTAGGAATTCTGTTCAAAAATCTTTCAAACCAAACATATCTATTTTTGCATCTTTTAAAGCTTCAAAGCATGCATTGTTCAAAAATGATAAAATTATTTGTTATGCATGTCATAGATTTGAGCATAAATCTTATCAATGCAATTCGTTGAAAAATTTCAAAATTGATACATTAAAATATATAACCGTTTGGGTTCCAAAAGAAACTAATTTTGCTAACCCAAAAGGATCCAAGTTAGCTTGGGTACCTAAAATCACTCATTGACTATTTTGCAGGACTGTCTTGCAGCCCACAAATTAAAGAAAAGATGGTATCTTGACAGTGGCTGTTCAAGGCATATGACGGGTGATAAGGATCAGTTCATCACCCTACAAATAAAAGAAGGATTGGTTACTTTCGGAGATAATGGCAAGGGAAGAATAATCATAATCGGTAAGATCAAGATAACCCCCTATACTTTTATTGAAGATGTACTGCTAGTAGATAAATTGAAGTATAATTTATTAAGTTTTAGTCAACTTTATGATAAAGGCTTCAAGGTTATCTTTGAATTATCTATATGTAAAGTAACTAACTCTCTTGATTCTAGCAATAAATTCATTGGTCATAGACTTGGAAACATCTATGCGATAGATCTAAATGATCTAGCCATAACTAGTAGTTCCTGTCTAGTAGCAATGAATGCTAAGACCAAAGAGTCATGTTTACTTTGCCAAGTGACCTACCTCAGGTGATGCTACCATAGCAGTCACGGTCACTTTGTCTCACCCGCCACCTCTCCTGTAGCCTCGCCCATAGCTTCTCCTGCCACCTTGCCCATTAGCAACTTAGTGGTGGCTGGAAGAACTTCAGCCATAGCCTTGATCACTGGCAGACCTACCATAATAGGCTCCTCCTCTTTAGCCACCCCTGTATGGCCTGCTCCACTAGCAATGCCAGCACTAGGAGTTCGGCTACCTATACATTCTCCTCCTCAACTACGATAGGGAGTACAAGTCAGGCAACTACCAGAGCTGTCTACACCACATCGACTCCATCAGACTAGGTGGAACCACATCCATCCACTTGATTAGGATACCTACCTCAGGTTTAGTGGCAATCACCCTTGGGATATCCTTGATGATGACCTCCAGGGAAGTTGACACCTCCTCAACTATCGTAGCATCCTTCTTCTTTATGTTAGCCTCACCATCATCCCTCTTCCTCTTCTGAGACTTCTTCTTGGTGAGATGCCTAATCAGTTCATCTAGTGTGAAGTTCATTTCCTAGATAACAATGAACCTAGTTAGTATGCCACTATGAAGAAGAAAAGAGTAAGTTCGATATAATCAGAAGTTAACAAAAAGTTCCATTTCATTGATTCTCCAAATGTTTTCTACAAGCCTCAACGGCCATTACAAAAGAAAGATAGAAAAATAAAGCAAAAAGGATGCATGTCGATCATGGGAGGCTAGTTGAATCTACATCGTTCTCTGAGTCCTCCCAGTTAGAGTCCATAGAGCCCTCATCGCTGCCCGCAAGGGACTCCACTATCAGTTTCCAAATGACTATGCTTGGAAATTGCTCAATGGCTCACCTCTTGCAAAGCTCAAAGCTCTATTGGAAAGTATCCCTATAGAAAACCAATATCCCTTGGTGATACTCTTCTCTGACCTGAAGGCCTCTTGATAAGTCTATTAAATATCCCAATTTAATCATTAAAATATATATTAATTGATCCATATTTTTTAAAATAGATACTTTGATTAGTATTTTATAAAAAAAGAGTTTATATATAGAAAGAGCTTAATTTTTAAAATCCAACGGCTCAAACGATACTAAAATCATAGTTCAAATGGATCTAGAATTAAAAAAACCAATATAATCAAATTTAGCATGGGTTTTAAAACTCCTGATCCATGGTGGATTAGCTACTCAGTTTATAGAAATGTTGGACGGTCCATGGTAGCCATTAACCTCGGTCCACACCCTCTTTCATGGACTGCTTATCTCTTATGTTATTTTCTATCATTTCAAGAGCCCATCGCCAGCCAGAGATGCTAGCCACCATCTTGAAAGAAAAATGTCTTAAAAGCCAATCTTTGTAAGGGTATTTTTTGTTTTCCTCCAACTCTTGTATGACATTATTGTATTAATAAAGGCATTTTGTTTCATCAGACAGCTGTGTCTTGTTTAAAGATTATGATGAACCTCGTAGGTTAGGGCAAAGGAATTAGGGTTATGATGGAGATTATAATGGTGAGACCTAAGTTCCTATAAATCCTAATCTAAAATATTCCTAGTTATTGGATCATCGATTTAGGAATCGATGTTTTCGAAAAGATTAGCTTATCCTATGTATGATGGAGATGGTGGTTGGTCTCACAGCCACTTGTGTAGAGACACTAATATAAGGATAAGGGTGCTCATTAGGGTTAGAGTTCACTGAACTGATCTTCACTGAGAATATCTTATGGAAGTCTTACTACTTGTTAAGAGATAGTTCTGATTGTGGGAGTTGTGCAAGTGATCTTTAGACCTGAGATCACCATGGTTCCTTATGCACATGAATCCATGTTTTGGTTCATACTCATTCATGGCATTGTGATGGGGACATCAGGTTAACCCTAGTTCACTATGGGTCCTTTAATTTTGAGTCCCTTAGCCATTTTTTAAATTATTTCTTTGAATCCAATAATTGAGTCTTGTTAGCCCTTTGAGTCTTGTAAGTAGGGCTTGAGTCATTGAAGTCATCTGGAGTCCTGTATAAGGGTTAAGTCAAGAAAGCCCGGTTATGTCCTGTGATTAGGGTTTTCATTCACTTTGAGTCCTGTAACGAAGGCATGGCCCATTTAGGCCTAGGTTAGTTCTTTTGAGTTCTACTTTAGCCCTTGATATCATTGAGTCTCAGTGTTCGATTCATGCCATTAGGGTTTTGGATCAGTTTTTGGAACATGTTCGGCTTAGTGAGCCTAGTTGGTCAAGTCAGCTCATTTTGAGCCTTAAGTTAGTTGAGTCCTGTACTTTTAATTTTTTGAGTCAAGTCTAGTTCAGCAAGAAAAGACTCATGCCAGTGAAGGACCCTAGCTAGTATGCCACTTCAGTAGCTTTGTGGAGTCCCAGCCACATCTTGGATTGCACCACACTAGGATTACATGGAGGATCACATGAAGTCGACCCATGCATAATGATTTGGTGTCCACAAGCTAGCACACCCTTCCACCCTCCAGGCATGCCAACTCCATATGCCATCAAGCTAGGAAGGAAGGTCAAATGGATATACTTCAATCTTGTAAATCATGGAGGCTTGTCTTGGAATGATGTGGGCCTCCCCAAGCCCAAGATGGAATATGTTGGCACCCTATGGTCCCCCACTTTTGGCCGCCCTATATGTACCATAATTAGAGGGATTTTGTTTTGGAATATGTTTGGATTCTACCATATATTCTAGAGGCACAATAGGAAGGTGTTGGGAGCCCCTTATCATGAGATTTTTCTATGTATTCCATTACTTGGGTCCTAAGTAATGTACATCCATATAAAGGACCCCTCTCATGTACTTTAAGGATGATGTTACGATTAATGAAAAAAATTCTTGAGTCTCTTCTCAATTGTCCTTTGCCTTTGTGCATCAACCTCCATGAGGGAGTAAACTACCTTTGCTCTTTGAGGATCGAGGGGTGTGAGGCCCTAGTTATCAAACCTTAGCTACCCTGTTTCTTCTAGCCCAAAGATGGTCATCATCAACCCATCCTTGCTGCCACCTGCTTCCTCTCTCTTCCATATTTTTCTCAGCTATCTAGCCATCTTTTCTATCATTTTCTAACCCTTTTTAGGTGTTTTGTAGATTCCTCAAGTTTCACATGAATTGGAGTTCGTTTGCCTAGCTTTCAAGCCAACGGATAGAAAGCCGACGGATCCACGAGTCTTCAGCTTGACCTTCTAGGCTGCATCCGAGAGTGTGGAGTGATCTCTTCATGGAAGTAGCAGCAAGCATTGCCAGGTATACACCCCCTAGCCCTCTAGATTGAGTTATTGCAGAAGAGCTTGCCCTATTGGGGTTTCTTAGCCTTGGAGGTCCTACTTTTTATCTTTTTTGAGGGTCTTTTTGGCATGCTTATGTTCTAGAATTTCTATAGGATTACCCTTATATCCTTTTGACTTGAAATTAAGGAATTAAAATTTTAACTTAATGCTGAATCCATGAAAATCTCTTGCATGCTAATTAGTCCCGCATCATTTGGTATCAAAGATTGATTAGGGCTTAATTTCTGCATTTCGTAATTCCTGCATATGGTCTGTTCATTTAATTGTTTCTATATATAGGTAGCTCAAAAAATTCTGATTTTCATTTTGCTGAATTATTTGATACTATTTATTAGAATTTCTTTAATGATTTAATTCATTTTATATGTCTTCTACACATCTAATTCTCTGCCTAGAAAGTTTCTGCATCTAGAATTTCAACAAGTAGTAATTTTAGTATGTTTAGGGTTTTGATTGCATAATCTCTATATATTTTAATTTTTTTGCATATTTCCTACAATTAGGTAATTTCCTGCATATTATATTTTTGCTAAAAATATAAACAAAAAAAAGAAAAAAAACAAAAAAAAACTTTAGAGACATTGCATCATTAGGGTTTCATTTGCTTGTCATCATTCACATAAAATATTCTAAGGGCAATTCTACTATGTCAGATGGGGGGAGGAGTTGATCACCTCTCTTTAGCCTAAAACAACAATCCTTGCATTCTAACCCAAGCCCAATTTTAAATCAAGTAGCAACCTAAAGAAATTTAAGGACACCAACAGGTTAGGTTCGAACCTTGTGGGAAGACTCGTGCACCCAATACCTCACCTATTACTGGAAGCGGGTGTCTAAGGTTAGAGGTCCAGAGGCAAATATCCTAAGCGGACTGGTAGTTACATAATTGGGTCCCTGCGAAAGTAAGGGGGCCTTCCACCACCCCACCTCTTACCTAGCCCGTGGAAGGATTAGGTGTTGTGTTGCGTGTAAGTTGAGTCGACCCATTCTGTTTGGGCTCTAGGTCTAGGTAGCCTTAATCGGTCTAGGTCTATCTTATGTGTGTTGCATGTTCACTAGATTAGGAGCCCATTAGCCCATCAGCCCATGTCCATTAGGCCATCGCTCATGTCCAGTCTAGATTAGGAGCCCGTTAGTCCATCAGTCTATGTCCAACCCAGTCTAGTCATGGAGTCCAGGGTTCAGGCCCAATTGAGTGCCATGTCTGAACAAATTACCCAAATGGGCCATTCGCTTACCCAAGAAAAGGCCTAGGATGAGGCACGTAGGGCCCGTGCCAAAGTTAGACCACCTAAGGCCTATATTAGACCTGACTCTCTTGAACTCCGTAGGCTTGATCGAATAGGTGAACATCCTTTGACCTATGAAGGAGCCCGTAAGACCCATGCTGAATTCAAATCCCCTAGCCTAGTACCTTTGATCCACGAGCTTATCATCATGATCTAGCCTCTAAGTCTAACCTTAGAAGCCCATACCCATACTTGGTGGACCCAGAGGAAAGATCCTTCAGACACACCCAACCTTATGCACCCACTTTTGATGGAAGCCTAGATCCTGAGGTGTATATTGATTGAAAGGAAAGCATGGATCGATATTTTGAGTGGAATGAAATGCCAAAGTTAGGAAAGGTTAACTTTGCTACACTTAGTGTTGACCCCTAAAGTGATTTTGATGATAACAAAACATTGGAGCATACATTTTGTTATCTAACAACTCTTCAAATGATTGACAAGTTTTTGTAGGACAACTACATTGACATACTTTCTAAACCCTACAATCTTTATTGCTTTGTGTTGAGTTGTAAAGTGATTAGAATCTTGTAAAGAAGAACCCAACAAAACATTTCCTACTTAAATCAAAGATAAAGGGTTACTTCTAGTAGTTTTCAAGCTTCAATTTTTCTTGATTTTATTGTAAGAAGACCTTGAAGAAGTCTTCAAAGCATGGGACAAAAGTTCTGGAGAATTGAATTTTATCTGGCTGAAGAATCATTCTCGAGCCGACTGGATGGAGGAACCAACCGACTCTGGCACTGGCACAGGAAAGAAGTTCTCTGGCACATAGATCCAGCCGATTGGCACCAAGGCCCAGTCGACTCATCCAGAACATGGTTGAGAACGTTCTAAGAATCTCAAGGATCCGAGCCAACTGGATTTCAGCCTAGCCGACTGGTGTTCAACCTAGTTGACCCGAACTTGATCCTAGCCGACTCGAAGATTGTCCGAGTCGACTAGAATGATGGGGTCACCTCCAACAACTAGTTCCAGTTTTCTATTTTTGAATTCCAAAAGTGCTCCAACGGTAACCTGTCACCTCCCAACGGCCTACAACATTCAAAATCAAGGGAAGGCAGTTGAAGTCTTTAAAAATGAGGTATGAGAACATCCTTGGAGAGACTAATGAGTTAATGAACAGTTATTGAATATTTATTGAAGTAAAAAGAGAGAGAGCACTTGAGCTTTGAAGTCAGCCTTCAAGCCTTCACCAACTCGTACTAGAAGCTTGAAGCACCTTTTGAGGAAATCAAGGAAGCCATTGAAGTGCATTGAAGAGCATTCAACTGAGCTTCACTCGAGCTACATTGGCAACCACCAGACAACTGAGTTTGTCATTATAGTTACTTTTTTATTCTATTCTTAGAATATTTGGATTATTGGTGAGCCCGGTTGTAAAAAACAAATATGTTTCTTTGGTGAGCCTTTTCAAAAACCAAAGTATAGAGGTTCTAGGTGAGCCTGTAAAAACTTAGTGTGGGTTTCTTTGGTGAGCCCGGTTTAAAAACCAAAGTGTAAAGGTTGGGATTGTGAGCCTGTAAAATAATCCAACTATATTCTGGTTTGGGGAATATAGTGAAAATCCCGAGTGGTGAACTTGGGTAGTGGACGTAGGAGCTGGATTGCTCCGAACCACTATAAACTTACCTTGTTTGTGCTGTGCTTGATTTACTTTTCTGCTTCTGCATTTATTTCCTGATTAACACAGCACTCAACCACTAAAAGGAATTACTTGTGCACATACTTGCAAAAATTTTGTAATTCCCAATTCACCCCCCTCTTGGGTAAAGCCACATGGGCAATAGCTGGTATCAGAGCAGTGTCTCTGATTACTTGAGTAAAGATTGATGGCTCATCCCATGAGTACGTCCTTAGCCGAAGGCCAGTCAACAAATAGACCTCCACTATTCACAGGCACTAATTATTCTTATTGGAAAGCATGAATGAAAATTTACATACAAGCTGTAGATTTTCAATTATGGAAGGTCATCTTAAAAGGGCCACACATTCCCATGATCAAAGTTGATGGCATGGACATCCCTAAGCCTGAAGAGAACTGGGATGATCATGACATGAAGATGGGGGAATTGAATGCCAAAGCAATGAATTTAATATATTGTGCTTTGGATGGAAACGAGTTCAACTGAATTTTCACTTGCTCTTTAGCAAAGGAAATCTAGGACAAACTCGAAGTGACCCATGAGGGTACTTCCCAAGTGAAAATCTCAAAGATAAATCTATTAGTTCATAATTATGAATTGTTTAAAATGGAACCTTCTGAAATAATTTCTGCCATATTCTCTAGATTTACAGATATTATTAATGGTTTGAAGAGTCTTGGTAGGATATACTTGAATGCCGATCTAGTTTAGAAGATACTCCATTCTCTACCTGACAAATGGGATCCCAAAGTGACTGCAATCCAAGAGGCCAAATATCTCAACACACTTCTACTGGATGAACTGCTGGGATCACTCATCACCCACGAGCTGACAATGCAGCGCAGAACTGAAGACGGACAGAAGAAAAAGATAACAATAGCCTTCAATGCTGCTTCCGGATCAAAGAGGGATGATGAAGAATCTGAAGAAGAAAGCACCTCCTCCAATGACAACCAAGAAGACGATGACATTGCTATGGTTGTGAGGAGATTCAGAAAATTTATGGGAAGAAAGAAAGGAAGATACAACCGGAAATTTCATAGGAAGGATTATGGAAAAGAAAAGGAAAAGGATAGAGAGAAAGATAAAGAAGTAGTCCCCACATGCTACGAATGCAAGAAGTCGAGGCACATACATCCAGAATGTCCTCTGTCGAAGAAATCTTTCAGACATAAAAAGAAGAAGAAAGCCATGGTTGCCACATGGTCTGACGGTGAAGAATCATCTTCATTTGAAGAAGAAGAGACCACCAAGATTGCAAATCTATGCTTAATGGGTCTCGAAGATGAGGTAACATCCCCTAACAATTGCACTGAATTCATATTTAATGAATTAAATTATGCTTTTCATGATTTACTATATGAATTTAAGAAAGCAGGAGTAAAGATAAACTCATTGAAAAATATGAATGACTCTTTACTCAAACAAAAAGATGAAATTTCAGAAAATAACCTTTTATTGCAAAAAGAACTGCATGACTTTTCTGAAAAAATTGAAAAGCTGAGAAATGAAAATCTTTTATGTGAGAAAAAAAATAGTGATTTACTTGCTGAAAACTTTGAACTGAAAAAGGAGGTTACAAAACTCAAGCCTTTAGTTGAAAAACTTACTTTGTCTTCAAATAAGCTTGAGTTAATTTTAAAAGAACAACAGATTTCAGGAAACAAAGCTGGAATTGGTTTTAAAACTTCTTTTATGAATGGAATTTTAGCAACTACTTTTGTGAAATCTAAAATACCTGTTCAAAACATTCTATCACAAAAAGTTTTGGCCACACCAAAAACTGTTTCAACTTCAAAGTCATTATTATATGTTCCTAAGAATTTGAGCAAAAATGCATATATTTCAAAAAGTTCAAAATCTGCATCAAGTGCATCAACTTTTAGAACTTCAAATTCTATTTCTATCAAAAACTCTAAAGTTGTATGCTATGTTTGCAAAAGAATAGGACATAAAGATTTTGAATGTAATAATTCTAGAAATGTCCTTAAGAATGTAAGAAAGATTTGGGTTCCCAAAGGAACCACCTCTGTTGACCTGTAAGGACCCAAGGTAGCTTGGGTACCTAAAATAATTCATTGACTGTTTTGCAGGAATGTCTTGTTGCTCAAAGATTGAAGAAAAGGTGGTACTTAGATAATGGCTGCTCAAGAAATATGACGGGTGACAAGGACCAATTTATCACCCTTGAAATGAAAGAAGGAGGCTTGGTCACCTTTGGAGATAATGGCAAAGAAAAAATAATTGGTATTGAAAAGATCAAAATAACTCCCTTCACTTTCATTGAAAATGTTTTGCTAGTGGACAAGTTGAAGCATAATCTCTTAAGCATAAGTCAATTGTGTGATAAAGGCTTCAAGGTTGTCTTTAAATCTTCTATATGTATAGTAACTAACTCTTTAGATTCTAGCAATAAGTTCATTGGACATAGACTTGGGAATATCTATGTGGTAGATCCTAATGATCTTGCCATGTCAAGTAGCCCTAGTCTAGTTGCAATGAATGCTAAGACCAAAGAGGCGGGTTTACTATGGCATAGATGATTAGGTCATGCTAGCATGCATGCTATTGCCAAATTAATTTCTAAAGATCTTGTTAGAGGCATGCCTAAGTTTAAAGTTGATTTAAATCATATTTGTGATACACGCCAAATGGGTAAACAAACTAGGGGAAGTTTTAAATCAAAGAATATAGTTTCCACAACAAGACCATTTGAACTACTTCACATGGATCTTTTCGGACCTACTATGACCACAAGCCTAGGAGGTATGAAATATGCTCTTGTGATAGTAGATGATTTTTCGAGATTTACTTGGATTTTGTTTATTGCTTCGAAAGATGAAACTTTTCATGTTTTCAGAAAATTTCATAAAAAGGTTTCAAATCAAAAGAACTTATCTTTGATTTCAATTAGAAGTGATCATGGAACTGAATTTGAAAATCAATTTTTTGAAAATTATTGTACTGAATTTGGCATTGATCACAACTTCTCTGCTCTTAGAACACCTCAACAAAATGATGTTGTAGAGAGAAAAAATCAGACATTGGAAGAAATGGCTCGTACAATGTTGTGTGAAGGCAATCTTCCAAATTACTTTTGGGTAGAAGCAGTGAACACTGCATGCTATATTTTAAACTGCATTTTGATCCGTCCTATTTTAAAGAAAATCCCCTATGAGCTTTGGAATTATAGAAAACCCAATATTAGTTATTTTCATGTATTTGGATGCAAATGCTTTATGCATAACAATGAAAAAGATAATTTAGAAAAATTTGATTCTAAAGCTGATAATGCAATTTTCCTAGGTTATTCATTACATAGCAAAGCATATCGGGTTTTTAATAAAAGGACTCTTACTGTTGAAGAGTCAATTCATGTTGTATTTATTAAAAGTAACCCTACACCTTCTAGACAAGAAGAGTGCATAGATAATGATGTAGGTACATTGCAATAAAGAATGGATGACTTGAGCATTCAAGATAAAGACACTCAAGATGGAGAAGAAATGGTAAGGATCACACCGATCTACCGAGGGACTGGAGGTATGTTACATATCATCCTAAAGAATTAATAATAGGAGATCCTTCATATGGTGTTAGGACTAGGTCTGCACATAAGGATGAACATGATTACGTAGCCTTTGTATCACAAATAGAACCCCATAGCTTAGAAGAGGCTAGGACTGACCCAAACTGGATGATGGCAATGCATGAAGAATTAAACCAGTTTGAAAGGAATAAGGTATGGACACTTGTAGATAGACCTACTGACCATCCAATAATAGGAACCAAATGGGTCTATAGGAATAAATTAGATGAGCAAGGAAATATTATAAGAAATAAAGCTAGATTAGTGGCTAAGGGATATAACCAAGAAGAAGGTATTGATTTTGATGAAACTTATACACCTGTAGCAAGACTAGAAGTCATTAGATTACTACTTGCATTTGCTTGCTACATGAATTTTAAACTTTTTCAAATGGATGTAAAAAGTGCATTTCTTAATGGTTTTATCTCTGAACAAGTTTTTGTGGAACAACCACCAGGTTTTTAAAATCACACTTTTCTAAACCATGTATTTAAATTAAACAAAGCATTGTATGGTTTGAAACAAGCACCAAGAGCCTGGTATGATAGACTTAGCACTTTCTCAATTGAAAATAATTACAAAACCTTGTTTATCAAAAAGAAGAATAATGGCATCTTAGTTATACAAATATATGTTGATGATATCATTTTTGGTATAACTAACGAATCTCTATGTAAAGAATTTGCTAAGCTTATGCAGGGAGAATTTGAAATGAGCTTAATAGGCGAACTGAACTACTTCCTTGGACTTCAAGAAAAATAAACAAAGGAAGGCATCTTCATCAACCAAGCCAAATACATCAAGGAAATCATCAAAAAGTTTAGTATGGAGAGTAGCAAATCAATGAGCACACCCATGAGCCCAGCTAGCAGATTGGACAAAGATGAAAATTGATCCAATGTTGACCAAAAGCTATATAGAGGCATAATCGGATCCTTATTGTATTTGACTGCAAGTAGACCTGACATATTATATAGTGTATGTATATGTGCTAGATTTCAGTCATCACGAAAAGAAACACATATGCTTGCTGTTAAAAGAATAATTAAATATTTGAAAGGAACAAGTAATTTAGGAATTTGGTATTTTAAACATTCTACCCTGAATTTGATTGGATTCTCTGATACTGATTATGCTGGTTGTAAAATAGATAGAAAAAATACTAGCAGTACATGCCAATTTCTAGGGTTGAATTTAATTTCATGTCACTGTAAGAAGCAAAACTCCGTAGCCTTATCCATAGCTGAGGCTGAGTACGTGGCTGATGGTAGTTGTTGTGCTCAAGTATTATGGATTAAACAACAACTAGAAGACTTTGGTGTATCACAATCTAAAATTTCAATTAAATGTGATAACACAAGTGCTATAAATTTGACAAAGAATCCAATTCAACACTCTAGAACCAATCACATTGAAATTAGACATCATTTTATTAGAGATCATGTTTCAAATGGTAATATAGTACTTGATTTTGTTCCTACTGAAGATCAATTAGCTGACATATTTACTAAGCCACTTAATCAAGATAGATTTGAACTAATTAGGAGTGAATTAAGACTTTGCGATCCTTTCTAAATTCTCTAACCTAATTTCTTCAAATTTAAGAAAACATTATCTAGAGAACCTCCTGATTTCATTCTATATCATAAAGCCTTAATCTCCTTTGAAATTCTCTTCAAAATCTTTCTCTGATTTGTGATAAAAATTTCCAAAACTCTAATTTTTCTGTTCGAGTCGATTGGTTCTTAAAACAAGTCGACTGGATTTTCTAAGAGTTTGAGCATGTTCTGGTCTAGCCGGCTCAAGCATTTTCGAGTCAACTAGATTCTCTGATTGTTTTGGGAGAGCTCTGGTCGAGCCCACTCGAGCCTTTTTAAGGCTATTTGAGTCGACTTGAATTTCGCGCTTAAGTATTTTACTTTGGGTTATAAACCCTTCTCCAAGCCGTTTAACCTCTATTTTGTCCTCTCTAACGGTTCGTTCCTCTCTTAATCATACTCCAAAGACTTCTATCTCCCTTCCAAGCACTCCAATCTCTCAGTTTTCCATCTTTCCTAGCAATGGCTCCCAAGCATGCAACCGGGAAGTGCTCCATTAGGGCTGCTCCATCTGTTGAAAGGGAAAGAAGGACCAAAAGGCATCAAGAAGAGCCAACTGCCACCATTCACAGTGAGGAACTTGTGGAAGAATCCGCAAGGGATGCTCCAACTGTTCCTAGTCAAGTGCCTTCGATGTCTACAAGACCGGTAACCTCTGGACGTCGAATTAACTTTGAATTTATCAAGAAGATTGGGTTAAAAATCGGAGATTTGATTGAAGATCAAGGATGGAGAAAGTTTTGTTCTTTAAATGAAAAGACTTACCCCTCTCTTGTTAGAAGTTTTTATAAAAATCTGAGATTGGGAACACATCATGTTGAATCTACTGTTAAAGGAAAGAGGATTATTGTCAATGAAGAATTTCTACATGGTTTACTGGACATACCTTCTGATGGAGTGAAATTCTTAGTGATTGATAATAGGGAAAAGACTTTAAGAATAATCTTAAACAAAGAAGAGGTTAGTGAAATTGGAATAGTGTTTGATAATACCCTGTCTCTTGAAATGAGGTTGCTACATAATTTTATCTACAGAATATTCTTGCAAAGAACAGGAAGATTTAATTGGGTGAGTGAAAAAGACTTATGCCTTATGGAACACATATTAGAGAAGACTCCTGTAAATCTATCCTACATTATAATTATGCAAATGAAGGAGACAGTTAGAAAGGCTAAGTCATGCCTACCCTATGGAATGATGCTAACCCTACTGTTTAAGTCTCAAAGAGTGAGTTTGGAGGGTGAAGATGGAGTTGAACTATACCATACAGATGTCTACACTTCCAAATCACTAGAGAGGATGGGTTACTTCCAAGTTGAAGGAGTTTGGAGGAAAAAAGGTATAAATATCAGGGCTATAGGCAGCTCAAGTAGTGAAGAGGAAGAAGAAGGAGATGAAGAACCTACTGGCACTGCTGCAGTTGAAGCTGGAACATCTTCTATGCCTGCACCTGAGCCTGAGTCTCATATTTCTAAGCCTGCTACTACCTTTGAGGAGGCTAGAGCACCTTCTCCTATTTTTGACATGCCTGCACATGAGTTTGAATTGCCTGCAGCTGATATTCCTCTACCAGACTACCCTCCTGCAGCATCACATCCTCCAATCATTCAAAGTTAGATTAAAGAACAGATGAGGAGTTTGACTGATACACTGGCAGGAACAATTACTTTTCTATTTGGTGATCTGAAAAAGTCAGTGGACAGCAGACTGGATAGGCTAGAAGAGCATGTTTCAAATCTACAAGGAAAGGTTGAAGCAATAGAAGCTTCAAGATCGGCACCTCAAATAGAACTTCAACCAATCCTAGATTGTATTTCTTCTAGTTCTGAAGCAATAATGAAATCTGTGGATACAACATTGAATGAATACATAACTGAACTGAATGAAGCCAAATGCACTTTAGGAACAATTGCAGAAACTAGACAGATGGTAGATGACTATACTAGAGGCATTGGGATCATCAGGTCAGAGCTTGGGAGACTTAGAGGATCAGTCGAAGCTTGGGAGACTTAGAGGATCAGTCGAAGCATTTGCCAATGTCCAAGCTTCTGAGCTTATATCTATGCAGAAAGAAATCGGTGAGATGAAGGAAGTAGCGAACAAAGTACCAGCAAGCCTTAAGGATATGGAGCAACAGCTTGGAGCAATCTGGATGGAGATGGTTTCTATCTGTGGCACTGTTAGATCCTTGGAGGTCACTGCTAGGACCAGACCCTTATATGATCCTCCTCCTATTTCCATAGGGCTCCTACTACTTCTCACCATCCTAGAGCACCTCCACCTCATGCATCCTCTAGTAGACCACCTAGACCTGCTTCATGGTATGGAGCTAGTACACCTACCAATGTACCTAAAGAAGAATTTGAAAGTGAATAGGTCTTTAGTATTTTCAGTATTTTTGGAAACTTTTTGAAGCTTATGTAATGCTTGATGTACTGAATTTTTTTTGATAGAAATGCAATGAATATCTTTCTTTTTGACACTATTGTGTATTTGTTTTATCCTGTTAACACGATCTATTCTTTTTAATAGAATTCTCTCTATAAGTTGAGAAAGTGAAATTATCTCAAACAAATCTTGATACATTCTCAATCTATTTAAAATCTGAGCTTAACTGTTTAATCTTTTTGATTTGATGACAAAAAGGGGGAGAACTATTATATAATAGAGTGCATGAAAGAAGAAACTCAATGAATTGGAATAGAACTGCTAAAGTCAATTAGACAGGAGGTGCTTAATGATTTTTGAATGATCTTTGCATATTTTTTGCTGAATTGTTCAAATGAATGTTAAAGGGGGAGAAATTTAGAGAAATTTTATATTGATTAGAAATTTTATAAAAAGGGGGAGATATACATGTTCAATTTACATGCTTAATTTGCTTCAATGATTACTATAATGCTCTCTATTTATTACATCTAACTGTCAATACTTAATGCTGCTTGATACATACAAGCAATTATTCTCTGACACTTACATTTTATAAAATTGGCTTTGTGTATAACTGTATGGCATATATTAATACACATTTGAGAATACAGTTGATGATTATGATTTGTCAAATAAGTGTAAATGCTTACTATGATATACATCCATACTTATGAATAGAATAGATTCTTTTCATGCCTAGTGTTTTGTCATCATCAAAAAGGGGGAGATTATTGACCCCTAAAGTGATTTTGATGATAACAAAACATTGGAGCATACATTTGGTTATCTAACAACTCTTCAAATGATTGACAAGTTTTTGTAGGACAACTACATTGACATACTTTCTAAACCCTACGATCTTTATTGCTTTGTGTTGAGTTGTAAAGTGATTAGAATCTTGTAAAGAAGAACCCAACAAAAAATTTCTTACTTAAATAAAAGATAAAGGGTTACTTCTAGTAGTTTTCAAGCTTCAATTTTTCTTGATTTTATTGTAAGAAGACCTTGAAGAAGTCTTCAAAGCATGGGACAAAAGTTCTGGAGAATTGAATTTGATCTAGCTGAAGAACCATTCTCGAGCCGATTGGATGGAGGAACCAGCCGACTCTGGTACTGGCACAGGAAAGAAGTTCTCTAGCACACAGATCCAGCCGACTGGCACCAAGGCCCAGCCGACTCATCCAGAACATGGTTGAGAACGTTATGAGAATCTCAGGGATCTGAGCTGACTGGATTTCAGCCTAGCTGACTCATCCAGAGTGAACCATTTTCTCAACTGTGGAACCTAGTCGACTGGTGTTCAACCCAGCCGACCCGAACTTGATCCCAGTCGACTCGAAGATTGTCCAAGCCGATTGGAATGATGGGGTCACCTCCAACGGCTAGTTCCAGTTTTCTATTTTTGAATTCCAAAAGTGCTCCAACGGTAACCTGTCACCTCCCAACGGTCTAAAATGTTCAAAATCAAGGAAAGGTAGTTGAAGTCTCTATAAAAGAGGTATGAGAACATCCTTGAAGAGACTAATGAGTTAATGAACAGTTATTGAATATTTATTGAAGTAAGAAGAGAGAGAGCACTTGAGCTTTGAAGTCAGCCTTCAAGCCTTCACCAACTCGTACTAGAAGCTTGAAGCACCTTTTGAGGAAAGCAAGGAAGCCATTGAAGTGCATTGAAGAGCATTCAACTGAGCTTCACTCGAGCTACATTTGCAACCACCAGACAACTGAGTTTGTCTTTATAGTTCTTTTTTATTCTATTCTTAGAATATTTGGATTATTGGTGAGCCCGGTTGTAAAAACCAAGTAGGTTTCTTTGGCGAGCCTTTTCAAAAACCAAAGTGTAGAGGTTCTAGGTGAGCCTGTGAAAACATAGTATAGGTTTCTTTGGTGAGCCCGGTTTAAAAACCAAAGTGTAGAGGTTTGGATTGTGAGCTTGTAAAACAATCCGACTATATTCCGGTTTGGGGGATATAGTAGAAATCCCGAATGGTGAACTTGGGTAGTGGACGTAGGAGCTGGGTTGCTCCGAACCACTATAAACTTGCCTTGTTTGTGCTGTGCTTGATTTACTTTTCTACTTCTACATTTATTCTCTGATTAACACAGCACTCAACCACTAAAAGGAATTACTTGTGTACATACTTGCAAAAACTTTGTAATTCCCAATTCACCCCCCTCTTGGGTAAAGCCACCTGGGCAACACTTAGTCTAATCCGACATGCCAGGCGATACTGGAAAGTTATTGTGGATGAATGTTATCAAAAAGGGGATGAAATACTTACTTAGAGATCCATGAGAAGTAGTTTGAGAGAAAAGTATCTAGGTAGATTTTATGAGCACAAACTTTTAGACCAATGGTATAGATTGAGATAGAATAATAAAATTGTATCTGAGTATATTGACCAATTTAATGAGTTTATTAGGAGATGTAACACGGTTGAACCCGAGTCTAAGATCATAGCTAGATTTCGAGATGGCCTATGTAGGGACATCCAGTGGGAACTATTCCAATGAAGAATTTATGACCTAGATAATGCCTATCGACTTGCTAGGAATTTGAGTCATGTTAGAGAGAACCCATGAACTATCGAGTTTAAGCCTAGCAAGATTAGTATCTCTGAACCCAAACCCAACCCTAGTCGACTTCCTTTAGACCAACCAACTCCTACTGCCCCATTAGTTCATATGAATGATAGGAGTGAGGACCCTGAAGTTCAAATTGATTGCATTGATATTCAAGACTTAGGGTATTCCCAGGTTAAGGAGCTAGGGAAGGATAAGAGCAAGTCACTAAAAGTTCAGAGAAGTCCCCACACCATGTGCTTTAAATGCCACAAACCGAGATACTATGCTAGCTAATATCCAGCCAAAGCCTTTCATATAGGAGAGCTAGAAGAGGACAAGTCTGAACCCATTATAGAGCCTAAAGAAGAGGTGTATGAGGCCGACTCAAGTCTGATAGAGAAGTATGAAAAGGTTGAAACCATTGAAGATTTAGAGAAAGAAACTCCTGAGTCCATTGAAGAATCTAAAGAAGACATCGATGAGTTGAGTCCAGTAGAGGAACCTGAAGAAGAGGAACAAGAGAGTGAACCCATCGAGGACCTAATAGAAAAAAGATCCTAAACCCACTATATAATTTGAAGAAGAAGTGACTAAGCCAGGATCAAACATAGTTGATGAAAGTGAGGGTTCACAAGAATTTTCTATAGAGGAGGTCCAGGAACAAGTCTTTAAAGAACAACCCCAGGAAGTAGACATTATTTTAGAAGACTTTCAAGATAAGCTTCCCAAAGACCTTCCTACAGTAATGGATTCCTAGCCTACTTTAGAACTAGTGCCTGTAGACTGCCCTAGTGCCAAACATGTGGTTAGGACAGACAAGCCATTAATTTCTCTTAAGCATAGGAGCCTGTTGAACCATGTCTACCCTAAAGACTTCCATGCTGCAATTCATGTCCTATAATTCTGGAGAGGATATTTACTGTCCCTAGGAAACTTACTATACCCATATCTTAGGACTTTTAGGTTTTATGATTTCCAAAAAAAATTAAGTTTAGAACCTGAAGGTGGATTGAGTTTTGGGTCTACATCCTTAGCATAAGGGACGAAGTGAATATAGATACTGAGATGCTATCTGATTTCGATCCTAAAAGACCCTTGGCTTAATCCCACTGTTCACACCTGCATATATCTCTGCACAGCATCTGCATCAGGACATTAGCATCCACTTGATCACTAATAATAACATGGCTAATTCTTGATATCAAGTCAAAGAGTATGCTGAGGGAGATCATGTAGAGATTAGGTCTAAATCTGAGTGGTTTCCTTTAGGAGCCATTAAAAAGCCACATGCTTGTAAAGCTGGACCCTTAAAAGTGAAAGGATAGTTGACCCTAGTGCTTATATGTTTAAGTCACCACCGGATTTTGGCATTAGCTCGACTTCCAATATCTTGAGCCTAGTTGTGTCTAAGGCACCAGCAATGACACCCAGTGAGATTTTTAGACCTCACCCTATTCTTGAGAGAGAAACCTTACCTAAGTTTTCATAAATTTCCCTGGAAAAGGAATATGGATCGAGCGTAACCTGGACGGCCAAGTTGTTATGACCCGGGACCTAGGCTATCCATATCATTTGGTTCGATGACTAGGCTGACGAGAGTCTGAGGGTTCATGGGACACTGTTGCCCAGTGATGATGCAACCTAAGAGGGGGGTGAATTGGGTTTTATAAAATTATTTGAATTATTTCAATAGATATAAAATAAGTATATGATAATTGTAATTAAGTATTTGTGTTTTGCCAAAGTGTTTATGTGCTTAATAAAAATATGCAACAGAATTAATAAAGTAAATGTAAGAGTAAATAAGCAATAAATAAGAGCAATCACAATACAAGAATATATAGTGATTCGGTGCACTCCAAGGCACCTACATCCACTCCCCAAGTTCTCCTTGGGAATTTCATTGTAATCACCAAGATTACAGTCGATTAGTTTTTCGGGCTCACTAATCAAAATCTAACTTATTTTTCTAGGCTCACAAGTCAAAATCCCTTGTTGGTTTTCTAACATAGGCTAACCAACAACCTCCGATGGTTTTACGGGTTCACCAACAACCTATGTTGGTTTTACGGGATCACCAATAATCTTGTTGGTTTTGTAACTTAGGCTTACTAACAACCTTGTTGGTTTTCACACAAGGCTCACCAACAAACCTCTTTGGTTTTCCAAGGCTCACCAAAAATCTTAATAAATAAAGTAAGCACAATATGAAAAGAATACAAGAAAAAGCTTTCTTAAATAAAGCAAGTATCTCTTTGAAGCCCTTGGAAGCTGATGAAGAAGCTTGTCTTCAATTTGTTAAAGCCTTGAATGATGCTTGAGGATGTGAACTTTGGATGCTCTCTTTGAAACTTGAAAACTTGAAGGCTTAAAACACTCAAAATATGAATCCTTGAAGTGTACGAAATTTTTTCTCTCAAAGGATTGCTATCCCATTTGATTTTTGGTATTTATATAGCTCTCCAAATCATAGATGACCATTTATGACCATCGGGGATGAAAAATTAGCTGTTTGAAGCAAATTAGAATCAATTCTGCACTTCTGAAAAACTAGCCATTACACCAAGTGTCGACACTTAAATTTTTTGAATTTTTGTTATGAGTCGACCTCTTGAGTCGATACTTAGGTTAGCTCAAGGCAAAAATTTTGGTTTGACACAGTTCTGTATTTTTCTTATTCTCAGGCCTTGAGTCGACACTTGAACTTCTTCATGAGTCAACACTTGCTTGTGCTAGTGCTGAAACTTGCTAAAACTTTTTCAAAATTGATTTTTAGCATCTTCAAGTTCTTCTATATCAATTCCAAAGCCCTTATAACTTGAAAATCCATGGCTTCTTCAACTAAATTACAATCTTTTAACATTGATGAGTACCTATATCTAATAAATACTTTTAACATACATTAGTACTCATATATACTTAAGTATTTTTTCGATCATCAAAATCAAGACCAGAGTCAACAATCTCCCCCTTTTTGATGATGACAAAACCTTTAAGTATATAAATAGGATAAGCTTAAAAGGATTAACAATAAGATAAACATGTAAGCTCAAAATCAATGAGTATTAAGCTTCCCCTCAAAATATGATTTCAAAAATATTTTTAAAAATCATTCAAAATTTTTTAAACATTCTCCCCCTTACTAATTCTTCCCTTAAGATTATAACATTTTGCTTTCTTCTCCCCCTTTTGCCTTTTCTTTCATTTCTCTTATAATTTTTCATATTTATCATATAATTTCACTTTTCATAATTAACATATTTCTTCCCCTTTTTGTCATCATGAAAAAGTGTGAAAGGCAATACAAAATCGAAATTAAAGTGGAAAGAATAGCAAATAGATCATCAAAATTAATACATGAAATCAATTAATCATGATACCAATTAAATATGATACTAATTGAATATGACACCACAAAAATGACATGCACATGCAACAAATAATTCAATATATATTAGCTCTAATATGCATAACTGATAGCAAGACAACAATCCATTCACCTCACTTGTTCATGGGATAAGGCCATATTGGCACCCCAACATGTCATAAGAGATCCCATTGAATGGGAAGAGAGAGTCTTTAAACCCTACTTAGCTCCTATGATCGGACAGCCATGGTGACTAACCCAATCCGAAGTAGTTACTAGGAGCTCTTCTCTCCTTTTTTAAGATTCTTAATAAATCTTGATACCAATTTAATGTAACTTCCCTCAAAGGATTAGATTTGAAAATAAGGAGGAGTATCAGAGCAATATAAGTATGATATCAAGAAAACATTGAAAGCATCATACATGACGATAAATCTTTGGATGCTCCCCCTAAATATTATTCTTTCTTAAAAATATTCATTCATTGAGGAATAAAATATGAAAGCACAAGCATCATAATTTTAGATAATTTGAAATATAAATATACATACTAAGTCTGAAATCAAAGATTTGAATTTTCAAGACATACATTATCTTTAAAAAATAATAGATTGATCATTTAAAAATATTTAGCATGATTTAAAATCCATTTGAAATGATTTGATATCCATACAAATGCTAGAAGTAATATGATACCAAGTCTAGCTACTGGATTAGGGGTTTATCAATATGCATACCAATTTCTTAAATGTAACCCTTAATTACTAGTTCTATACTTGATCCAAATCATTTCTAGTATAAGCATGGATACAAAAATGAAAACACATAAATCATAACATTTCACTTGAAAAAATTTAAAACTATATTAATCAAAATCAAGTGAAAGTCTAATAATCACAAGTTTAATCATGAGAGCATGAAATCCATCAACATCAAAAAGTTCATGATCATAACAAATGACTATTAGTTTAAACTTGATTCTAATTAATCAATTGAAATAATTTTCAAAGCAATATGAAACTTTAAAAGTATTTTTCATGAAGTAGTTTAAGATACATTAATTAAAATCAAGTGAAGGTCTTATAATTACAAGTTTAATCATGATAGCATGAAACTCATCAAAAAGTTAATGATCATAACCAATGACTATAAGTCTAAACTTGAATCTAATTAATAATTTTCAAGGTAATTGATGCAACATTTAAAACAAATATTCAACTACATTTTTAATTATAGAAAGAAATGTTTAAAATTTATGAATATGTATAATCCTTCCTTTACCATTTAGTCCAAAATATAGCTTGTCCACTCTTTGTATTGTCTTGTACAGCCATCTTTCAAATGCTTCCTTTCTTCATGTCGGGCTATAAGACACTCCTACAAAATAAACTAGGTAGACAATTTTAGTATCTAAACTTTCTTGGATCCTTTAGGGTTAGTAAATATGGTTCCTTTTGGAATCCAAATTTTTCTTAATTTACAAGGATATATATTATGTCCAATTTTACAATATTTAAAACAAGTCAGATTGGAGGATGCATCACCATAGAAATTCTTGTTTTTCCACTCGAGATTTTTGTTTTTCTTTAAGAACTCATCATTTGATACAAAAATCTTGGGCCTTGATATAATTTGTTTTTCATTCAATAAAATATTTTTCTCATTTGAAAACTTATTACATAAATCTTTCAAATCAAAATTTTCTTTTTCTAAAATTTCTTTTTCTTCAGAAAGATTATTCTTATCATTTTTTAAAATATCAATCTTTATATTTAAATCATGATTTTTATTGGCAAGATTGATGTTCTCAAGAGAAAAAGAATCTACATGCCTTTTTAATTTCTTGTGATCAATTTTTAATATTTTGTATTTATGCACAAGATCATTAAATGCATCATGTAATTCATCAAAGGTAAAATCATATTCATTTTTAGCACATACCTCTTCCTTATTTGCCATGAAGCAAAGATTGACAACTTCTTGTTCTTCCTCCGAACTAGAATCTTCACTATCACTCCAAGTTGCCATCATTGCCTTGAATTTCTTTTTGGCCTTGAGGGCTATTATCTTTGTTATACCAAAAGGCTGACCTCCCTGAAGGCTGACCCCCCTGAAGGCTGACCCCCCTGAAGGCCGACCTCCCAGAAGGCCGACCCAGAAGGCCGACCTAGAAGGCTGACCTCCTTGAAGGCTAACCCAGAAGGCCAACCTCCCTGAAGGCTGATCTCCCTGAAGGCCGACGACCAGGAAGGCCGACCAACCAAAGGTACGACCCACTGAAGCTGAGGTCCGAACCGACCCACTGAAGCTGAGGTCCGAACCGACCCACAGACGCTGAGGTCCGAACCGACCCACTGAAGGAGAGGTCTGAACGACCCACTTCTGCTGAGGTACGGCTGACCCACTTCTGCTGAGGAACGGCTGACCCATTTCTGTTGAGGTACGGTTGACCCACTTCTGCTAAGGTACGACTGACCCACTTCTGCCGAGGTACGACTGACCCACTTCTACTGAGGTATGACTGACCCACTCCAAGGATATCTCGATGACTCCAGAAGCATCTTCGCGTACCAGAATTCTGTTACAATAGAATTCTGACACATCAGCACCACATGGCCACTCTCCAGGGGCAGATCAGTCTTTCCCAACTCCACCCCAATAGATTTTGGCACTATTCTATGCCTACATAAGGTAGAGGCAGACCCCAAGTATGAGGAGGTAACTCTCGTAATCCATCTCTTTTAATTATGAGTCTTCTCTTCTCATCTCCCCACCCTCTGGCAGATGGAGAGTCCCCCAAGCTCTCCATCTCAGAGGTCTTTCATTTCCCACGATCATCCCACTGACTTGATCATCGGAGTGTCTTCGTCGGAATCCCCGGTACAAGGCATTCTCTGTTTTGCAGGCTCCCAGAGAGGAGGAACCAGGAAGAGGTCAGACCCCAGTGATTCTGCAGCAACAGATTGGCGCTAGAGGTCTTTGCCGGAATCTCCAGCACAAGGCATTCTCTATTTTGCAGGCTCCCAAAGAGGAAGAACCAGGAAGAGGTCAGATCCCAATGATTCTACAGCAACAGATTGATGCTAGAGGAAGGACGGCTGCTTCATCCACTGTCAGCTTAGATCTCGCTCCAGTCTACAGTCACCTCTGCTCGGTTCGGATGCCTCCACGCACTTCCCGCGGCTTGCTCTGTGCCAGGTCGCGGGTCCGGATGCGCTCGCGGTCACCTCCTCGTGCCCCAATGCGCTCCCACGGCCACCCTTGTGCCTGCAGGGGGCCTCGTCTTTTCCTCTGCGCGACACAACATGGCCTCTCATTCTTTTCTGCGCCCCCACGCGCCCTGCCCCTGCGGCCATCAATCGTCTCCCGCGCGCTGTCGGCTCGCCCCGCGCCGGCTCCGGCTCCCCCCACGCCGGCTCCGGCTCCCCCCACACCAGCTCGGCTCCTGTACGCCCTCATGGACTACGCGTTCGGCCATCTCCCGCACACCGTCGGCTAGCCCCACGTCGGCTCCGGCCCCTGCACACCCTTATGGTCTGCTCCGGCCATCTCCCGCACGTTGTCGACTCACCCCGCGCCGGCTCTGGCTCCAACGTGCCCTGGCCTACTCCGGCCGTCTACCGCGTGCCTTGGCCTGCTCTGGCCGTCTCCCGTGATCCTTGGCTTGCTCCGACCGTCTCCCGCATGCGATCGACCTGCCCCGCACCGGCTCCGGTTCCAGCATGCCCTGGCCTACTCCAGCCATCTACCGCGCGACATCGGCTTGCCCTGCACCGGCACCAGCTCCAGTGGGCCATGGCCTGCTCCAGCCATCTTCCGCACGATGTTAGCCTACCCCGCACCGGCTCCAGCTCCAGTGCACCTTCATGGTCTGCTTCGGCCGTCTCCCGCGCGGTCGGCCTGCTCCGTGCTAGGCTCTAGCATCCGCGCGTTCCCAGGCCCGCATCCCCGCGGGCGTCTCCGCACCACCCGTGATCGTCTTCGTGCCAGGCTCCCGCGCCCGAGCGTGCCCCCAACCGTCATCGGATAGCTAGCATACCCCTACGGCCGTCTCGATGCCCGAGCGTGCCTTCGCGCTCGCCTGCGTGCCCGAGCACACCCTCGCGTTGGCTCTGCCCAGCCTTCGCGCGTCCGGACGCCCCCACGTCCGGATGCCCCCGCATCAGCTCCGCACGCTCCTCGTGCTGCACGCGGTTGTCGGACGCCCCCGTGCCAGGCCCGCATCTCCGCGCGCCCCACGGGCGCGCTTCCCGCAGCCGTCGGATGCCTCCGCGCCTCTGCACTCTTCCCACAGCTATCGGATGTCTCCGCACTCCCTGCGCCGTCTCTGCGCCCGTCGGCTTCCCCCGCATCAATTTTGATGTTCGCATGTAGAGGGGGTAGCCCGACGATGCTGACTTGCTTTGTGCCGGTTCTGGCCCCAAGGCTTCTCCGTGCCCCTGCGCGCCTCCATGCATCTCACAGTCCACCTCCGCGCGCTCTTGCGACCTGCTCTGCATTAGGTTCGACCCCAAGGCCATTTCCGTGCCCTCGCACTCCCATGAACTGTCTAGTTCCATCCCAGGTATGCTTCTTGAAATGCAGGTATAAAAAATATCTGGATAACAATTTGGCACATGAAGAGGTGCATCGACAGTGCCCAATTCCGAAAGCCCAATCCCAGTCGACAAAGATCCGAGGACCATTCGCTCCTGCAAGGATCCGATCAACGATACAAAAAAGATACAAACAACCCGAAGTGATGCTCTCGCCCTTTGATGGTGTGAACCCTTCCAAAGGCCAAGAGCATGGGGGGAAACTGTTATACCAAACGGCTGACCTCCCTGAAGGCTGACCCAGAAGGCCGACCTCCCTAAAGGCTGACCTAGAAGGCTGACCTCCCTGAAGGCCGACCTCCCTAAAGGCCGACCCAGAAGGCCGACCCAGAAGGCTGACCTCCCTGAAGGCTGACCCAGAAGGCTGACCTCCCTGAAGGATAACCTCCGTGAAGGCCGATGACCAGGAAGGCCGACCAACCAGAGGTACGACCCACTGAAGCTAAGGTACGACCCACTGAAGCTGAGGTTTGAACCGACCCACTGAAGCTGAGGTCCGAACCGACCCACTGAAGGAGAGGTCCGAACGATCGACTTCTGCTAAGATACGGCTAACCCACTTCTGCTGAGGTACGGCTGACCCACTTCTGCTGAGATACGACCGACCCACTTTTGCTGAGGTACGACTGACCCACTTCTGCTGAGGTACGACTGACCCAGTTCTGCTGAGGTACGACCGACCCACTCCAAGGATATCTCAATGACTCCAGAAGCATCTTCGCGTACCAGAATTCTGTTACAACAGAATTCTGACACATCAGCACCACGTGGCCACTCTCCAGGGGTAGATCAATCTTTCCCGACTCCATCCCAACAGATTTTGGCACTATTCTATGCCTATATAAGGTAGAGGCAGACCCCAGGTATGAGGAGGTTACTCTCGTAACCCATCTCTTTTAATTATAAGTCTTCTCTTTTCATCTCCCCACCCTTTGGCAGATGGAGAGTCCCCTAAGCTCTCCATCTTAGAGGTCTTTCGTTCCCCACGATCATCCCACTGACTTGATCGTCGGAGTGTCTTCGTCGGAATCCCCAGCACAAGGCATTCTCTATTTTTCAGGCTCTCGGAGAGGAGGAACCAGGAAGAGGTCAGACCCCGGTGATTCTGCAGTAACAGATTGGTGCTAGAGGTCTTCGCCGGAATCCCTAGCATAAGGCATTCTCTATTTTGTAGGCTCCCAAAGAGGAAGAACCAGGAAAAGGTCAGATCCCGTTGATTCTACAGCAACAATCTTTTTCTTCTCTTGATCAACAACTACTTCTTTATGCCATAAATTCAACTCATGGGTCATGAGTGAACCAATAAGCTCCTCCAAAGGTAGGGTATCAATATCTTTGGCTTCTTGGATCGCCGTGACGTTTGGATCCCATGATATTGGTAAAGATCTAAGAATTTTATTAACCAAATCAGCATTAGTATAGACTTTGCCAAGACTTTTCAATTCATTAACAATAGTCATAAATCTTGTATACATATCAGATATAGATTCATGATGCAGCATTTTAAATATTTCAAAAAAATGAACAAGCATATTAATTTTAGTACTTTTTACTTGAAGAATATCATCATGAGTAATTTCAAGTGTGTCCCATATATCCTTTTGATGTGCATGTGGAGATCCTATTAAATTCATTAGAGTCCAATGCATAATAAAGCAAGTTCATTGCTTTAGCATTAATTTCAGATTGCTTAATGTCATATTCATTCCAATCCTCTTTGAGCTTTGGAATGGAAATACCATTAACCAAAATGGAAGGAGTATGAGGACCATTAACTATAACTTATCAAAGATAACAACTAATAGATTGAATATAAATATGCATGCAAGTTTTTTAAATAGTGTAATTAGTGCCATTGAAAAATGGTGGTCTATTAGTTGCATGTCCTATAGCAAAACAAGCACCTTCTAGGGCTACCATGATCTTTTAACTCAAAATCGTTGGATTCTTTACAAAACACCAAGTTTAGATACCAGCAATTTTGGGTTCCGGGCTCTGATACCAATTATTGCCCAGTGATGATGCAACCCAAGAGAGGGGGTGAATTGGATTTTATAAAATTATTTGAACTATTTTAATAGATATAAAATAAGTATATGATAATTGTAATTAAGTACTTGTGTTTTGCCAAAGTGTTTGTGTGCTTAATGAAAATATGCAACAGAATTAACAAAGCAAATGCAAGAGTAAATAAGCAATAAATAAGAACAATAATAAACACAACAATATATAATGGTTCGATGTACTCCAAGGCACCTACATCACTCCCCAAGTTTTCCTTGAAAATCTCACTATAATCACTAAGATTATAATCGATTAGTTTTTCGAGCTCACTAATCAAAACTCAACTTGTTTTTCAGGGCTCACA
Organism: Areca catechu; assembly: GCA_021397845.1. NCBI lineage: Eukaryota > Viridiplantae > Streptophyta > Magnoliopsida > Arecales > Arecaceae > Areca > Areca catechu. The sequence goes on along the minus strand of CM038053.1, from coordinate 139,587,705 downwards.
ATTCAAAATTCCTTGTTGGTTTTCTAACTTAGGCTAACCAACAACCTCTGATGATTTTATAGGTTCACCAACAACCTATGTTGGTTTTACGTGATCATCAACAACCTTGTTGGTTTTGTAACTTAGGCTTACCAACAACCTTGTTGGTTTTCACACAAGGCTCAGCAACAAACCTCTTTGATTTTCCAAGGTTCACCAAAAATCTTAATAAACAAAGCAAGCACAATATGAAAAGAATACAAGAAAAAGCTTTCTTAAATAAAGTAAGTATCTTTTTGAAGCCCTTGGAAGTTGATGAAGAATATTGTCTTCAATTTGTTGAAGCCTTGAATGATGCTTGAGGATGTGAACCTTAGATGCTCTATTTGAAACTTCGAAGCTTGAAGACTTAAAACACTCAAAATATGAATCCTTGAAGTGTATGAAATTTTTTGTCTCAAAGGATTGCTTCTCCATTTGATTTTTGGTGTTTATATAGCTCTCCAAACCATAGATAATCGTTTATGACTGTTAGGGATGAAAAACTAGCCATTCGAAGCAAGTTAGAATCAATTCTGTACTTATGAAAACTAGCTATTACATCAAGTGTCGACACTTGAATTTCTTGAGTTTTTTTCATGAGTCGACCTCTTAAGTCGACACTTTCCATGAGTTGACCTCTTGAGTTGACACTTAGATTAGCTTAAGGCAAAAATTCTGGTTTGATACAGTTCTGTATTTTTCTTGTTCTCAGGTCTTGAGTCGACACTTGAACTTCTTCATGAGTCGACACTTGCTTGTGCTAGTATTGAAACTTGCTGAAACATCTCCAAAATTGATTTCTAGCCTCTTTAAGTTCTTCCATATCAATTCCAAAGCCTTTATAACTTGAAAATCCATGGCTTCTTCAACTAAATGATAATCTTTTCAATCTTTTAATATTGATGAGTACCTGTATCTAATAAACACTTTTAACATACATTAGTACTCATATATACTTAAGTATTTTATCAATCATCAAAATCAAGACCAGAGTCAACAAACACCCAAGAGGATCCGTAGCACCATGACCCAACCCTCTTACCCACACCAGACTAACCCTTACTTGACAAGGTCGAGCTTCTCCAATCCTGGGAGAATTGATGGGGACATCTGGTTAACCCTAATATAATATGGGTCCTTAAATTTTGAGTCCCTTAGCCATTTTTTAAAATTTATCTTTGAATCCAATAATCGAGTCCTGTTATCCCTTTGAGTCTTGTAAGTAAGGCTTGAGTCATTGATGTCATCTGGAGTCCTGTAAAAAGGGTAAAGTCAAGAATGCCCGATTATGTCCTGTGATTAGGGTTTTCATTCACTTTGAGTCCTGTATTGAAGGCATTGCCTATATAGGCCCAAGTTAGTTCTTTTGAGTCCTGCTTTAGCCCTTGATATCATTGAGTCTTGTATTCAGAGTTCGATTCATGCCATTAGGATTTTGGATCAATTTTTGGGACATGTTCGGCTTAGTGAACCTAGTTGGTCAAGTCAGCTCATTTTGAGCCTTAAGTCAATTGAGTCCTGTACTTTTAAGTTGTTGTATCAAGTCCAGTTCAGCAAGAGAAGACTCAGCCAGTGAAGGACCCCAGCTAGTGTGCCACTTCAGCAGCTGAGTGGAATCCCAACCACAACTTGGATTGTGCGACACTAGGATTACATGGAGGATCACATGAAGTCGACCCATGCATAAAGATTTGGTGTCCACATGCCAGCACACCCTTCCACCCTCCAGGCATGCCAACTCCACATGCCATCAGGCTAGGAAGGAAGGTCAAATGGATATACTTCAATCATGTAAATCATGGAGGCTTGTCTTGGAATGATGTGGTTCTCCCCAAGCCCAAGATGGAATATATTGGTGCCCCATGGTCCCCCCTTTTGGCCTCCCCATATGTACTGTAATTGGAGGGATTTTGTTATGGAATATGTTTGGATTCTACCATGTATTCTAGAGGCACAATAAGAAGGTGTTGGGTGCCCCTTATCATGAGGTTTTTCTATGTATTCCATTACTTGGGTCCTAAGTAATGAACATCTATATAAAGGACTCCTCTCATATACTTTGAGGATGATGTTATGATTAATGAAAAAATTCTTGAGTCTCTTCTCAATTATCCTTTGCCTTTGTGCATCGAGCTCCGTGAGGGAGTAAACTGCCTTTGCTTTTTGAGCATTGAGGGGTGTGAAGCCCTATTTATCAAACCCTAGCTGCCCTGTTTCTTCTAGCCCAAAGACTCCCATCATCAACCCATCCTTGTCGCCACCTGCTTCCTCTCTTCCATGCTTTTAGCCATCTAGCCATCTTTTCTATCATTTTCTAACCCTCTTTAGGTATTTTGCATATCACTCAAGTTTCACGTGAATCGGAGTTCATTTGCTTAGCTTTCGGGCCAGCGAATAGAAAGTCGACGGATCCATGGGTCTTCAGCTTGATCTTTCGACTGCATTCGAGAGTGTGGAGTTATCTCTTCATGAAATCAACATCAAACATTGCCAGGTACACACCCCCTAGCCCTCTAGATCAAGTTATTACAGAAGAGCTTTCCCTATCGGGATTTCTTTGCCCTGGCAGTCCTGTTTTTTATCTCTTTTGAGAGTCTTTTTTGTATGCTTATACTCTAGAATTTCTATATGATCACCCTTATATCCTTTTGACTTGAAATTGATGAATTAAAATCTTAACTTAATGCTAAATCCATGAAAATTTTCTTGCATGCTAATTAGTCCCGCATCACATTGAGTCATGTACGAGGTATTCTCGGATATGGTGGAAGGTGTATGAAGGATGTGAGTGGATCAACAAGGAATCAATCATTTCTAGTAAGAGAAAATGTTATCCCAAGTAATCTCTTCTATTGATGACTCAGGGAGTCTTTGATCAAAGCAGGATAAGAATAGAAGTATTTTCTAATCAGTCATCAATAGAGTCTTCATTATCGAAGTGAGATTCGAAATGACTAAGTGATAGGGTTTGACAATTATCCATACCCATCACTTATTCAGGATAAATGGTGATCGAAAGATTAAATTGCACGATAACTTTCCACTGAATGGCATTTTGGTATTTTTTATCAAATTTCTCATCTTCCAGGTAGGCATGACACATTGTTGGATGTCAATCATGTTTTGTAGGTTTTCATGAATCAATTCGATTAGATTCATGAGTCAATTCGGAAGAAGCTAGTTCGAATTGGTAACTTAGGTCAGCTCAATTTGACCTAATTATTGGATCAAATTGGCTTGTACCTAGACCTACTACTAGCTAGTTATGGAATCCAAAAGGTCACATACATTAGGAAATTGGCCTAGGAAGTCAATTGGTATTTTATAAGGGTCATGGGATCCTAATTGGTTAGCTAGATTACATACTAGTGTGTGTAGGCTAACCTAACTCCTAACCCAACTCAATTGGGTCATAAGGTTGCTTAATAGGCTAACCAAATTGAGAAAATCCTAGATTGGGCTGAGTCCAAAGTGGGACATCAATTATCTGGTTTTATCTAGATTTAATCAGCTTTTATCTAATTTATTTGAAGAGTCATAAGGTTTGGTATTTTATAAGGGTCATGGGATCCTAATTGGTTAGCTAGATTACATACTAGCGTGTGTAGGCTAACCTAACTCCTAACCCAACTCAATTGGGTCATAAGGTTGCTTAATAGGCTAACCAAATTGAGAAAATCCTAGATTGGGCTGAGTCCAAAGTGGGACAGCAATTATCTGGTTTTATCTAGATTTAATCAGCTTTTATCTAATTTATTTGAAGAGTCATAAGTTGAAGGGACTCTTAGCGCAAATAGAAATGTGCAAGAGATATGTTGGCACCCAGATGGACCTAGAGTCCTTCTGCTTATGGGATTTGGTTTCCATGTAAAACAAGGTGTCCCTAGCCTTATCCCATGTCTAAATGTCCTAGCTAATTACCGGTGGAAAGAAGGTTGGTAGGTGAGGAGAAATGGTGCGTGCAAGTGAAGGGTAGTGTCCCTTCACTTGGTTACTGCAATAATTCAAACCAAGAGTCTTTCTTAATGAAGGAACTTGACTCTTGGATAAGCCACTTTGTTTCCATGCTATCTAAGAAGCCTATCTGTCGGTTACACACTACATGGCGTGAAGACAAATGGCTAATATTATCCAGAGAAGTCATTTGGAGCAGGAAAGGTCTTGACCTTTCAAGATAAGACTCCTTCTTCATGAAGGTCTTATATGATCTATTATTTGACTGATCAAAGGCTGATGGAGAGCCATATTTGGCAGCCCCCCATCTCCTATTTAAAGCCTTCAGCGTTTAGTGCTTCTAGGCCCAATCAGGCCAAGAAAGTGAAGGCTGATCAAAGTCATGCAGAATGCTTCTTCTGCAAGAAGCAGGGACACTGGAAGAGGAATTGGCCTCTTTACATTGTGTCCCTTGATCTGAACAGGTCCAAGAAGAGAAAGGTGCAGGATGGTCCTGGACAAGGTATTTATATGATAACACCTTGTAGTTTTTTTGTTTGCGATACTACTAACTGGGTATTGGATACAGGAAGTCCAATTCACATTTGCAATTCTTTGCAGGGACTTCATATTAGTAAAAGATTCGAGGATGGCGAGAGGTTCTTGAACGTGGGAAATGGAAGCTGAGTTCCAATTTATTTTCGAGTCCTGTACTATCATTTTGAATGAGTGCCATTTTTGTCCTTTTTTTATTTTAAATGTCATTTCTGTAGGCCAGTTGGCCATGTATGGTTACGAACTATTAACAAAGAATGACATTTGCAAAATCATTTGGAATGATTCTATAGTTTTGAATGGACAAATACGTGATGGCATCTATGTACTATCTGACTTGTTAGTGTAATGTACATGCCTTGCAAATACCCTAGGATAGATAATGTCAGCAATGCATACCTATGGCATTGTAGGAAAGGTCATATTAACAGGAACAGGAAAAATAGATTGAAAACCGAGGGTCTCCTCGATTTTAGTGAAGATAGTTCACTTCCAACTTGTGAGTCATGTCTTCTTGGAAAAATGACAAAGTCACCTTTTACTGGAAAAGGTGAACGAGCCAATGAAATTCTAAGTCTGATACATACTGATGTATGTGGATCCATGAATGTTAGTGCCAGGAGAAGGTACGATTATTTCATTACTTTTATAGACGACCTTTTGAGGTATGGTTATGTCTTCTTGATGAGACATAAATTTGAGTCATTTGAAATGTTCAAATGATATCATAGTGACATAGAAAAACAAACTGGGAAGTATATCAAAACCCTTCGATCTGATCGAGGTGGTGAATACCTTTTCGATAAGTTTCTGACATATCTTGAGAAGAATGGGATTCTCTCTCAGTGGATGCCTCCAGGGACACCCCAGTTAACTGGAGTGTCTGAGAGGAGGAATCGAACCCTGTTAGACATGGCTCGATCCATGATGGGCTTTACTTCTCTACCGATATCCTTTTGGGGATATGTACTAGAATTAGCCTGTTACCTTCTGAATAGGGCTCCAAGTAAGTCCGTTAGTAAAACACAATATGAGATGTGGACTGGACGTAAGCTGACACTTTCATACCTTTGGGTCAGGGGATGCCCGGCTTATGCAAAATGTTTGGAAATGGACAAACTTGTACCTAGGTCTGATCGGTGCCTATTTATTAGGTATCCAAAAGAGTCTAAGGGATATTACTTTTACTTAGCTGAGGAACAAAAGTTGTTCATCAGTCTTAGGGCTATCTTTTTGGAAAAGGAGTTCCTTGGTGAAGGAACTATAGCCACTAAGATTGAACTTAGTGAAGTTCAACAAATAGAAGAACCGACACACTTAAAGGACAACATAGAACCGGTTGTAATTAAATCACACCCAGAGCCGACACAGGAACCATTAAGGAGATTCGATATAGTACCGAGCCAACCGGATAGATACTATAGTTTCTTGATCCAGGACGGTGATCCCATTGAACTTGATGAGAACAATGAGGATCCAATCACCTATATGGATACAATGCAGAGGTTCAACTCTGAGAAATGGCTAGGAGCCATGAAATCCAAAATGGAGTCCATGGAGATCAACAATTTATGGACATTGGTTGATCCACCTAAAGGGATAAAATCTATTGGGTGCAAATGGATTTTCAAGAGGAAAAGGGGCGCAGACGGGCAGGTAGAGACCTATAAAGCCCGTCTGGTTACCAAAGGATATCGTCAACATTATGGTATTGACTATGACGAGACATTCTCTCCTGTGATAATGCTAAAATTCATTCAGATTATGCTTGCTTTAGCAGCACACTTTGACTATGAAATCTGGAAAATGGATGTCCGAACAGCTTTCATGAATGGTGAGCTGGAAGAGGAGGTGTATATGATACAACCTGAAGGGTTCACATCCACAGACAAGTCAAAGGTGTGCAAGCTTCAAAAGTCCATCTATGGACTAAAGTAAGCATCAAGGAGTTGGAACATGCGATTTGATAAGTGTATCAAGTCGTATGGCTTTGTTAGGAATGGAGAAGAACCTTGCATTTACAAATGGGCTAATGGTTATGTGATTGTATTCCTTGTACTGTATGTGGATGACATTCTTTTAATTGAGAATGGCATCCCAGCACTACAAGGAATAAAGGTCTGGTTATTATCTCAGTTCTCTATGAAGGACTTGGGTGAAGCCTTTACATACTGGGTATGAAGATCTATAGAGATAGATCTAAGAGGCTTCTAGGACTGTCCCAGTCTACGTACATTGACACCGTGCTGAAATGGTTCAGCATGGAGAATTCCAAGAAGGGCTATCTCCCGATAGGCACTGGAATTGATCTCTCCAAAAGGAACTGTGCGACAACTCCTGAGGAAGAGCGTATGAGTAGAATCCCATATGCTTCGACAGTGGGTTCTATCATATACGCCATGACATGTACTAGACCCGATGTGGCATACTCACTAAGTGTAATGAGCAGTAACCAGTCTGACCCAGGTGAAGCTCATTGGAAAGTGGTAAAAATCATCCTTAAGTATTTACGAAATACTAAGGACCAATGGCTCATTTATGGAGAATCTGACTTAAAACTTGTGGGGTATACTGATTCCAGTTTCTAGTCAGATAAAGATGATAGCAAGAGTATGTCAGGTTTTGTCCTTACCCTAAATGGAGGAGCTATCTGCTAGAAAAGTTCCAAGCAGCCTACTATGGCGGACTCAGTATGCAAAGCAGAGTAATTGCAGCATCAGATGCAGCGAAGGAAGCTGTGTGGTTGCGGAAGTTTCTTGGCGAGCTGAGAGTGGCACCTTCCCTTGATGGTCATGTTCTGGTGTACTGTGACAACACTGGAGCCATTGCTCAAGCGAAAGAGCCGAAGTCTCTTCACCACATAAAGCATATTCTGCGGTGCTATCACCTTGTACGAGAGATCGTGGAACGAGATAACATCGACCTTTAGAAGATCGATGGAAAGGAGAACCTGGCTGACCCCTTCACTAAAGCCATCAAAGTTCAAGAGTTCGACTATTGTAAATGAAAAATGGGAGTGTGATTCTGTACTGATTGGCTTTTTAGTCCAAGTGAGAGTTGTTGGGAATTATGTCCCAAAGCCAATCATCTAGGCTATAGATGGTTGTGCTATCTTTGTATTTGTATATGAATTCTTTTTTAATAAATAAAAGTTATTTATTTTGGCTGTCCATCATATTTACATTTTCCTGTAAAGAACTCTTGTGTGATGGAGTCCTTAGAACTACATTATTTGATATAGAGAGGATATATTAGGTAGTTCTTAAACTAGTTCACAACTAAAGGATACATTATTATAGGACGACGATGTATCAAGTATAGGTTGTTGTATGTCGTATTTGTTGGTTGTCCTCTTAACCAAGGAGTGTGGAGAAATTGGTGTGACATGCAAGTGAAATGTATGACATTTCACTGAACATGACCATCCACGGAGCTCCCTTCTGTTAAAGGGTTGCTCGCGAAGGGATATGGGTATATGTGTTCCTCAGACCTAAGGTCACCATGGTAGCTTGCAAGCAACTCACTATACTTTGGTACCGGACTACCTGAATTTCTAATCCAGTGACGGAAGGTTTCTGGGTGTAGTCAAGTACTTGTGGAGCGGTGGTGGATCAAGATGGAATTGACCTCTCCAAATAGTTTGGAGTGAATGACTCACTATGTCTCAATTCAGCAAAATCTTGGCCAGGGTAATTCTTGTGAGGAGTCATAGAACTTGTGAAGTTGAGACATGATCTGGATAAACCAAATTTGGGTTGGCAGTCTAACCCTAGATCATCCTTAGCTTTGTAAGGTCAAAGGGATGAATTATACTGAACCATATGCCAGAGATTCTTATGAGGTGCTCTGCATCTTCGACCTATCCGAACATTGGGTATCATTGCTATATGAGGACTTTGACTGGTACTGGAAATGTTCCAATGCTACCGGCTTAGTGTTCGAACCTATGGGATCACATACCATAAAGGATTTCTATCTGATCTTTTGGCTAATCGATGATTAAGAATTGTTTGATGTCACCAGAGGTCAATTTGATTGACCTGGTTCCAAGTGTCGACACTTGTAATTTTGCAGGTGTCTACATTGGTGAAGTGCCGATACTTGGAAGTTTTTAAGTGTCGACACTTTCTGTGACGAATAGATTTCTGGGAGGATTTCATGCAGAATTTTTTTGGGTAGGTTTTGACCTAGTTTGTATTTCAAATTCAAACTAGTTTTGGTTCCAAGGCTTTATGGTATGAAAATCATACTTACCTTAATGGGTTGGACCCATTTGGAATGGCCTTGATCCTCTCCCCCATTCTCTCCCCTCATCTCTCCTCCTTCCTTCTTCTCCCTCTCATGGCTGTACCTATAAATGAGGGTCATTCTGTAGGCTGTAGAGGTTATAACAACAACAAAAGTAAATTTGAGAGAGATAGAGAAGGGTTGTGAGAGTTCTAGGGATTGGGTGTGAGCAACCTAGCACTCTAGCTAGGTCTTGGGAAGAGAGGTTTTGGAAAGGGATTCCTGCTCTCCTCTTAGTCTTCCTGGAAGAAGAAGATCGACCAAGGATCCCGAAGAGCTAGCACTTAGAGAGAGTTGATCAGAGTCGAGCCCAGGTGTGGATTTCCTTTAGAGGCCAGATACGTGTGTGGCTCGAGCACTCTCTTCCTTTTCATAGCACTTCCACTGCTTCTCTCAGAGGTATAAAGGTATGGTATTTTTTTATATATTCTCTTGCTTTTGATGTTATATGCATGCTAGATCTTTATACTAGTTCCTGTTGCGGGCAGATCGGTAGATTGTTTAGATCTATCTACCAAGCCTTTCGCTGTGCATACCTTAAAAATATTTTAAAATGCATATCTTTCTGCCCTCTATTCTTGCATATTGTATACTAGGTGTAGGTGCTTTTCACCTTCAGATACAAAGAACAATATAGCATATCCATTCACTAAAGCACTATCTCAGCAGCAGTTTGATCACCACTTAGATTGTATGGATATAAAATACAAGGGCGATTGGCTTTAGTGCAAGTGAGAGATTAAAAGAAAAATGTCCTAAAAGCCAATCTTTCTAAGGGTTCCTTTTGTAATCTTCCAACTCTTTATGACATTATTATATTAAAAAAAGGTATTTTGTTTCATCATACCGCTGTGTCTTGTTTAAAGATTATGATGAACCCTGTAGGTTAGGGCAAAAGAATTAGGGTTATGATGGAGATCATAATGGTGAGACCTAGGATTCTATAAACCCTATTCTAAAATATTTTTAGTTATTGGATCATCGATTCGAAGATTGATGTTTTCAGAAAAACTAGCTTATCCTATGTATGCTCGATGGAGAGGGTGGTTAGTCTCACAGCCACTTGTGTAGAGATACTAATACAAGGATAAGGGTGCTCATTAGGGTATGAGTTTACTAAACTGATCTGCACTGAGAATATTTTTTGGAAGTCTTACTACTTGTCAAGAGATAGTTTTTATAGTGAGAGTTATGCAAGTGATCTTTAAACCTGAGATCACCATGGTTCCTTATGCACACTAAGCCATTTTTTGATTCATACTCATTCATGGCATTGAGTCATGTACAAGATGTTCTCGAATATGGTGAAAGGTGTATGAAGGATGTGAGTGGATCAGCAAGGAATCGATCATTCATAGTAAGAGGAAATGTTATCCCAAGTAATCTCTTTGATTGATAACTCAGGGAGTCTTTGATCAAAGCAAGATGAGATTAGAAGTATTTTTTAATCAGTCATCAGTAGAGTCTTCATTATCGAAGCGAGATTCAAAAAGACTAAGTGCTATGGTTTGACAATTATCCTTTCCATCACTTCTTCGGGATAAAGGATTATCGAAAGATTGAATTGCATGATAACTTCCACTGAAAGATATTTTGGTACTTCCCACCAAATTTCTCATCTTCTGGGTACAGCTAGACATCAATCATGTCTTATAGATTTTCATGGATCAATTCGATTGGATTCATGAATCAATTCAGAAGCTAGTTTGAATTGGCAACTTAGGTCAGCTCAATTTGACTTAATTAGGTGAAATTGGATTCACTTGGATCGAATTGGCTTGGACCTAGACCTACTGCTAGCTAGTTGTAGAACCCAAAGGGTCACACACATTAGAAAATTGGTCTAGGAAGTTAATTGGTATTTTATTAGGGACATGGGATCCTAATTGGTTAGCTAGATTATATATTAGCATCTATAGGCTAACCTAACTCCTAACCCAATTGAATTGGGTCTATAAGGTTGCTTAATAGGCTAACCAAATTGAGGGAATCCTAGATTGGGTTGAGTCCAAAGTGGGGTAGCAATTATTTGGTTTTATCCATATTTAATTAGCCTCTATCTAATTTATTTGACGACTCATAAGTTGAAGGGACTCTTAGCACAAATAGAAATATGCGAGAGATATGTTGGTGCGCAGATGGACCTAGAGTCCTTTTGCTTTTGGGATTCAGTTTTCCTGTGAAACAAGGTGTCCTTAGCCTTATCCCATGTCTAAATGTCTTGGCTAATTACTGATGGAAAGAAGGTTGGGCGGTGAGGATAAATGGCGTGCACAAGTAAAGGGTTGTGTCCCTTCACTTGGTTACTACAATAATTCAAACCAAGAGTCTTTCTTAATGAAGGAACTTGACTCTTGGATAAGCCTCTTTGTTTCCATGCCATCTAAGAAGCCTATCTACTGGTTACATGCCACATAGCATGAGGACAAATGGCCAATATTATCCAAAGAAGTCATTTGGCATAGGAAAGGTCTTGACCTTTCAAGATAAAACTCCATCATGAAGGGTCTTATATGATCTGTTATTTGATAGATCAAAAGTTGATGAAGAGCCATATTTGGCACCCTCCCCATCTCCTATTCAAAGCTGTCAGTGTTTATTCTGAAGGTATATGATTTATCCTTTCTTTCTTACACTCTTACACTCTGCCACTTTATTCTCCTTGTCTCTTCCTTCCCTTGTTAGAACATAATCTTGCCTTAAGACAAGTCCACCATTTTAAGACAAGTCCACCATTTTAAGACAAGGGCTTAGGAAAAGAATTAGGAAGTGATAAAGAAAGTAAAGAAAGGTTTAGGAGAGGGCTCAGAGTATTCTATTGGAGAGTAAGGGTCAGAGCAAGGAAGGAGGGCTACCAATGGAAGAAAGGCTATTGGAAGAGTCCCAGTGTGATAGAAAAGTGCCCTAAGAGCCAATCATTATGAGGGCCTTTTTGTAAACTTCCAGCTCATGTATGATATACTTTCATATTAATAAAGTTGATTATGACGAACCCCATAGAGTAGGGCAATGGAATTAGAGTTATGATGAAATTCATAATAGTGAAACCTAATTTCCTATAAACCCTAATCTAGAATGTTCCTAGTCATTGGACCATTGATTCGGGGATCGATGAATCTCGAAAGACTAGCTTATCCTATGTATGCTCAGTTGATGAGGGTGGTTGATCTCACAACATTTGTGTAGAGATACTAAAACTAGGATAAGGGTGCTCATCAAGGTATGAGTACACTAGACTGATCCACACCGGGATTATCTTATAGAAGTCTTACTACTTGTCAAAAGATAGATTCTAGAGTAGAAGTTATGGATGTGATCTTTAGACCTGAGCTCACCATGGTTCCTTGTGCACACTAAGCCATATTTTGGTTCATACTCATTCATGCCATTGCAACATGTACAAGTGTTCTAGGTATGGTGGAAGGTGTGCGAAGATGTGAGTGGACCAACAAGGAATCGATCATTCCTAGTAAGAGGAATTGTTATCCCATGCAATCTCTTCGATGAGTTACTCAAGGAGACTTTGATCAAAGCAAGATGAGATTAGTGGAATCTAATCAGTCATCAGCTGAGTACTTATGATCGAGCTGAGATTCGATATGATGAAGTGTTAGGGTTTGATATCTATCCATACCTATCACTTAATCAGGATAATGGGAGATCGAAAGATTGAATTGCACGGTAACTTACTACTGAAGGTTATTTTGGTATTTTTCATCAAATTTCTCATCTTCTGGGTAGGCATGACATTTTGCTAGATGTTAATCTTGTCTTGTAGGTTTTTATGAACCAATTGGTTTGGTTTCATGAGTCAATTCGATGTGTGATTCGAATTAGGTAAGCCAATTTGACATAATTAGGTCAATCGGGTTCGATCGAATCGAATCAGCTCAAACCTAAACCTACTGCTGGCTAGATGTGAAATCCAATGGGTCACACACAATAGAGACTTGGCCAAAGAAGTCATTCTGATTTAATTAGGATCATAGGATCCTAATTGGTTAGCCAGATTGCATACTAGCATATGTAGGCTAACCTAATTCCTAACCCAATTGGATTGGGTTCGGTTGCTTGCTAATTGGGCTAACTTATGGGAAACCTAAATTAGGTTGAGTCCTAAGTGGGGCTAGCCAAATCAAAGCTTAATCTAATTTTAATTTGGACTTAAGGGCATTTTAGGTGCCATATATGAAGAGTTCCAATGGCATGGGACTCTTGGTAACTAAATGATACCTTAACTTTAAAAGAGCATAGAAGGGCCTACAGACCTCTAATCTAAAAATAAAAAATATGGTTAGAAAGCTTATTTGATGCCCTTTCTAATGACACCCATATTGCATATGTTTGACCAAGTCAATTTGATGCTTTGGGTGGACTAAATGGAAAGGGAAAGACTATTGGTGCCCTTTGGCGCACCCGGGAGAATAAGTGGCACACAGAATGACTAAGAGTCCTTCTGTAGATGAGACTCTGAGAGTTTCATTCGGAATGCATCTCTTCATTTTACCCCCATGGTCTTAAGAAGTCTAATAGCCGGTTTAAAGTTTAAAGGGATGGCTTGAATATGTGTAAAAGGTGGCGCGCACATGAAGAGTCGTGCCTCTTCATATGCGCGCGCACATGAAGATTCACGCCTCTTCATATGCGCACGCACAACAAAGGGCAGAGTTCTTCTTCCTCTAAAACTCTTCAAGCCTCGCATTACTTGAGATTAGAAGAGGCATCTCCCTATCTTAGAAACCAGTATTTGACACATGGTGCAATGGGGATTGATCTGGTAAGTGAAAGAACACAGATATGACTCTCCATTCCTGAAGAGTCTTATTAGATATATTGTTTCATATCTGATAAGTGTTGTTGGGATGAATTTCATGCCCCATATGAGATTATAAATAGGGGTATGGTGAAATGAGAAATACTGACTTCGATCTTCTGAGAGTCTGAGTATTTTATTTTCCTGAGAGTCAGAGTGTTCTTCCACTTTCTCCCTCCCTCCTTATTTTAGGACAAGACTTATCTTGTTAAGACAAGTTCTTCTACACTAGGACAAGACTTGGTTTTAGGACATAAGCCTGTACAGTCCTAGAGGAGGGTAGTCCTAGATCCTATAGTGGTTTAGGACAGTGTCTTGAGTTCCCTTCAGTAGGACAGGGTGTCCTACAGTCCTAGAGGAGGATAGTCTATTGACCACTATCAATAGATCAAAGGCTACCGAAAGAGTTCCACTTCTCCAAGCAACTTGAAGAAGGAGTTCTTTCTTGGTCCAAGTTTCGAGTGGATCACCGTTGGAGGGCTTGCACTTGTGAGCCTTGTGGAAAAAGTTGGATTTTAGTTATCCAGGTATTTTTCTTGACTTTATTTGATGATTCATCAGTTGTTATTACCCAAGGGGTTCCTGGGAATTAGGGTTTTCTATACATGTTATACATATTAGGGTATCATGCTATGAAATTTTATTTTGAAAGTCAATTCCGCATGCTGCATGATCCCCGGCACCCTGGGAGAATTTCCATCAGTGGTATCAGAGCCATCCTTGTGGCATTCCAATTATGAATCTTTTTGGAGTTTGATTGAATTCCACTACCGAGCCGACCCAAACCTTATCGAGTCGACTCGACCATGTTTATATGTATGATATTATGTCAATATAATGCTATGCATATTAGGGTAATATGCTTGATGACATGAATTTTAATGCATATGCTAGAGTGATATGCATTGTGTTTATATTTGTTATAAACTTGGATATCATGTTTATGTTTATACTTGCAGTAATAAACACTATTATCATGATAGTTTTAGAATGTGTTTTGAGACCATCAAAGCCCTCATCAAAAAGCATATTTTGTCATAGTATAAAACTTAGTCAAGATGCAAAACCGATGAAGGTTTGATCAGCCAATTGGTGTCTAGGAAAGTGGTTCTGGGAAGGTAAAGGGAATGAGGTTTTTAATTGGTTCCGTTGTCTGACCTAGCCAATCTAATTGGTATCTAAGGAAAGCAACGGGGGGACCCCCTCACCCCTCCCACTTACCTGGCCAATTTGGTCATATCTAAATCTTAATTTGGTAATGTTAATTGGTTAAGTATACTATAATTTGCCTTCCTTCATGCTAAGCCAAATTTATGTCAAAACTATAGTAGATTTGTTGTGTACACACAAGGCCTACTCTAGGAATTGATATAAGATTTGTCTTGGTGCACTTAGTGCTTTATAGCATGTTTGGATATGTTGCTTTATTATGTATACACAAGGGCAACATTATTTAATCATGGCTATATGGAAATGAAGGGTCCGACTAAACTAAGACATTATGGTTTGTTGTGTACACACAAGGCCATAAGTATCCTAGAGGCAAAGATAATTGTTGAGAATTGCACGGGTTGCAATTGAAAAGGTTGTCCTACCTTTGAACTCATGTGTGTTTATTGTGTACACACAAGGCACTCGTGAGGAATAAGGATCTCAACCCTACCAAGGAAACCAGAAAGGTTTCTCGCTTACCATAGTTGAGGGTTATGATATTTAAAAAAAATAGTGGGAGACATAATTAAATATAAAGTCCTTATCTAATTATAAATGTCATAATTGAGTGGTCTGCTAATATTATTCTTTAATTAAATGTAGGACATTTAAATAATGGCTTCAAACTTATCACTGAGAGGCATCTTGGATGCCAACAAGTTAATCGGTCCAAATTATGTGGACTGGTTAAGGAACCTGAGAATTGTATTAACTTAGGAGAAGCTTTCTTATATACTTGATTCTCTGGATCCAGTGTTGATCGGAGAGGATGCATCAAAGGAGGATATTGCCACATACAGGATGTGGCAAAATGATAGTACAACTATCAGATGCATCATGTTGGCCTCAATGAGCAACGAGCTTCCGAGACAACATGAAGGCATGGAACCTCAGTCCATATTGCTCAATTTAAAGGAGCTATATGGAGAGCAAAGTAGGGCTGCTCGATATGAGATATTGAAGCAGTTGTTCCGTGCTCGGTTGAGTGAGGGTTCACCTGTGCAAACCCATATGCTGAAAATTATTGACTTGATCACTCGATTGGGTCAATTAGGGTTTGTCATGGATGGTGAACTCAATCAGGACTTGATCCTGCAATCACTCCTATATGCCTTCTCTCAGTTTGTTCTCAACTACCATATGAACAAACTAAACATTTCATTGCCATAGCTGCTTAACATGCTTAAGATAGCTGAGAGCCACTCTAACGGAGATAAGGCTCACGTGCTTCTTGTTGATAGAAAGAAGCAAGCAATGAAGAAGGGTATGAAGAGAAAATTCAATCCTAGGAAAAGCATCCAGAAGAAGAATAAGAAAGCTAAGAAGGTTGATGGAGCCTGTTTCCATTACGGCAAGACTGGGCATTGGAAGAAGAACTGCAAGATTTACCTTGCAAGTGTAATGCAAGATGCAAGTGGAGCATCTAAAGGTTTGTACATGATACAAACTAATTTATCATTGAGTGCTTCCACTTCTAATTCATGGGTATTGGATACCGCATGTGGATCTCATATATGCAATTCATTGCAGGGACTCCACAGAATTAAAAGATTGAAGAAGGGTGACTTTAAGCTGCATGGGGCAAGTGGTGAAGCCATACATGATGAAGTTGTGGGTACCTATCTTCTTTTATTACCTTTGGATGATGTAATAAAGTTAGAAGAATGCTTCTATGTACTAGATATTATTAGAAACATTATTTCTATACCCTTGTTATTACAACAGGGATATGAAATAAGTGTAAAGAGCAGTGGCTGCTCTATTCTTCATAATAATAAAATATTTGGACATGGATCTTTTGTAAATGGTCTTCTAACTTTACAACTCAACGATAATACTTTTCTTATTAATAATAAGAAGAGGAAAAGAGATAATGACAGTGTCACATATCTCTGGCACTACCGATTGGATCATATAAGTGAGTCAAGAATAAACAAGTTGGTCAAAGATAATTACTTTGACTCTAATGATTTCTAATCATTAGAAACTTGTGAATCTTATCTCAAAAGAAAAATGACCAAGTCTCCATTCACTGGACATGGAGAAAGGGCAACTGAATTGTTAGGTCTAGTGCATTTGGATGTATATGGACCTATGTCAACTCAGGCCATAGGAGAATATTCTTATTTCATCACTTTTATTGATGATTTATCAAGGTACGGTCATGCGTATCTTATGAAACACAAGTCCAAAGCCTTTGATAAGTTTAGAATATCAGAGTATGGTTGAAAAACAAACTGGACTTAGTACTTAGTATTAAAGCTCTTCGGTCTGATCGAGGAGGATAATACTTATCTAGTGAGTTCCTAAACCATCTAAAAGACAAAGACATTATTTTTTAATGGACCCCTCCTTATACACCCCAGTTAAATGGAGTGGTAGAAAGGAGAAATCGCACCTTATTGGACATGGTGAGGTCCATGATGAGCTTCACAGATCTTCCCATTTCCTTTTGGGGACATGCCCTGGAGATTGCAGCACATATATTAAACAGGGTTCCATCTAAGTCAGTAAGTAGCACTCCATATGAGTTATGGAATGGCAAAAGACTATGTCTTAAGTACTTGAAGATTTGGGGTTGCCATGCTTACGTCAAGAATAACTTTGGACATAAGTTAAGTGCTAGAGCTGACAAGTGTAGATTTCTTGGTTATCCAAAAGTAGGTATGGGATACCTCTTTTATAATGCTACTGAACAAAATATAATTGTCAGTAGGCATGCTACATTCTTGGAACAAGAGTTTATCCAAGAAGGATGTAGTGGTTCTTCACTTGAGTTATGTGAAGAATAGAACCAACAAACCAATGAACCTTCAAGTGAAGTTCCTCAACTAGAGATTATTATAGATCAAGAATAATCACAATACACACCTCCTTTTCGAAGGTCAAAGAGGGTGTGGAGAGCACATCTTAGATATGGTTTTGTCATCAGGGATGACAATGAAGCCAGTATCATACAGGATGATGATCCTGTGACCTATTCGTAAGCTATACAGAGTAAAGACTCAGACAAATGGCTTGGTGCCATGAAATCGGAAATGGACTCCATGTATTCCAATCAGGTTTGGACTCTGGTAGATCCACCTAAAGGAATTAACCCAATTGGATGTAAATGGGTTTTCAAGAAGAAGATTGGAGTAGATGGTCAAGTTGAGACATACAAGGCTAGACTAGTAGCAAAAAGTTTCAGACAAAAACATGGTATAGACAATGATGAAACTTTTTCTCCAATAGCCATGCTCAAGTCCATTCGGATATTGCTTGCAATAGCAGCATACCATGACTATGAGATCTGGCAAATGGATGTAAAGACTGCTTTCCTCAATGGAAACCTTGAGGAAGAAGTCTACATGTCATAGCCAGAAGGTTTTGTCTCAAGTGGGAGACCAAACCAGGTATGCATATTAAAGAAGTCCATTTATGGACTTAACCAAGCATCGAGGAGTTGGAACATCCATTTTGATGAAACAATCAAAGGATTTGGTTTATCAAAAATATAGATGAACCATGTGTGTACAAGAAGACAAGTGGGAGTGCACTTATTTTCTTGGTTTTATATGTGGATGACATACTGATCATTGAAAATGATATCCCAATGTTACAGTCGATTAAAACTTGGCTATCATCAAAATTTTTCATGAAGGATTTGGGAGAAGCATCCTATATACTAGGTATAAGGATCTATAGAGATTGATCCAAATGGATGCTGGGCTTATCCCAATCCATGTACATTGAATTAGTGTTGAAGAGATTCAACATGGATGGAAGTAAGAAAGGTTACTTACCTATAAGTCAAGGCATACATCTCTCTAAGAAAATGTCTCCTAAGATATCAGAAGAAAGAAAGAGGATGTCTATGATTCCTTATGCTTCGGCTGTAAGATCGATAATGTATGCAATGTTATGTACCAGACCTGATGTTGCATATGCCTTGGGCATAGTGGGCATGTTTCAGGTAGATCCAGGAAAGGATCATTGGAGAGCTGTGAAAAATATTCTTAAGTACCTGAGAAGGACTAAAGATATTTTTCTAGTATATGGAGGATCTGAGTTGAAACTAAAAGGATATATAGATTCTAGTTTTCAATCAGATCCAAATGATAGCAAATCCACATCAGGGTATGTCTTCACCCTGAATGGTGGTACAGTGAGTTGGAAAAGTATAAAGTAGCCAATAGTAGCTGACTCAGTCACTGAGATAGAGTACATAGCTGCTAGTGAAGCCGCAAAGAAAGCTATCTGGATGAAGAAATTCATCATAGAATTGGGCGTGGTTCCTGATGTACAATAGTCAGATCCATTATACTATGATAACACTAGGGCTGTTGCACAAGCTAAGGAACAAAGGTCTCATCACAAGTCCAAGCACATTTTAAGACGGTTCCACCTCGTTCGAGAGATCATTGAAAGGCAAGATGTCATCATTGAACGAGTTGACACAAAGAACAATATAGCATACCCATTTACTAAAGCTTTAGCTAAGCAGCAGTTAGATCGTCACTTAGATTGTATGAGCATAAAATACAAGGGTGATTGGCTTTAGTGTAAGTGAAAGTTTGATAGAAAAGTGCCCTAAGAGCCAATCATTATGAGGGCCTTTTTGTAAACTTCCAGCTCATGTATGACATACTTTTATATTAATAAAGGTATTTGATTCATCATATACTGTTATGTCATATTTTTTATTGATTATGATGAACCCCATAGAGTAGGGCAATGGAATTAGGGTTATGATAGAATTCATAATAGTGAGACCTAATTTCCTATAAACCCTAATCTAGAATGTTCCTAGTCGTTGACCCATCGATTCGGGGATCGATGAATCCGAAAAGACTAGCTTATCCTATGTATGCTCAGTTGTTGAGGGTGGTTGATCTCATAACCACTTGTGTAGAGACACTAATACCAGGATAAGGGTGCTCATCAGGGTATGAGTACACTGGACTAATCCACACCAGGATTATTTTATGGAAGTCTTACTACTTGTCAAAAGATAGATCCCAGAGTAGAAGTTGTACATGTGATCTTTAGACCTGAGGTCACCATGGTTCTTTGTGCACACTAAGCCATATTTTGGTTCATACTCATTCATGCCATTGCGACATGTGCGGGGTGTTCTGGGTAAGGTGGAAGGTGTACGAAGGACGTGAGTGGACCAACAAATAATCGATCATTCCTAGTAAGAAGAATTATTATCCCATGCAATCTCTTTGATGAGTGACTAAAGGAGCCTTTGATCAAAGCTGGATGAGATTAGTGGAATCTAATCAGTCATCAGCTGAGTCCTCATGATCAAGCTGAGATTCGATATGATGAAGTGTTAGGGTTTGACATCTATCCATACCTATCACTTAATCGGGATAATGTGAGATCGAAAATTGAATTGCACGGTAACTTACTACTGAAGGGTATTTTGATATTTTCCACTAAATTTCTCATCTTTCGGGTAGGCATGACACGTTGCTAGACGTCAATCTTGTCTTGTAGGTTTTCATGAACCAATTGGTTTGGTTTCATGAGTCAATTCGATGTGTGATTCGAATTGGACAATTAGGTGAGCCAATTTGACCTAATTAGGTCAATCGAGTTCGATCGGATCGAATCGGCTCAAACCTAAACCTACTGCTGGCTAGATGTGGAATCCAATGGGTCACACACAATAGAGACTTGGCCAAAGAAGTCATTCATGATTTAATTAGGGTCATAGAATCCTAATTGGTTAGCCATATTGCATACTAGCATATGTAGGCTAACCTAATTCCTAACCCAATTGGATTGGGTCTGGTTGCTTGCTAATTAGGCTAGCCTATTTATGAGAAACCTAAATTAGGTTGAGTCCTATGAGGGGCTAGCCAAATCAGAGCTTAATCTGATTTTAATTTGGACTTAAGGATATTTTAGGCACCATATATGAAGAGTCCTAATGGCATGGGACTCTTGGTACCTAAATGATACCTTAACTTCAAAAGGGCACAGAAGGGCCTACAGACCTCTAATCTAAAAATAAAAGATATGGTCAGAAAGCTTATTTGATACCATTTCCAATGATGCCCATATGAACTACAACATAGAGAGCCTACAAAAGAATTGATTCCCATTCCCTGAACCTAACCAAATCCTCCCAAGGGGTGTATATCAGGAACAAGTAGAGTGAGGAGTCCAAAACATGATTGGTGGAATTCCTTTGTGAACATTGACATCTTTGCATGGAAGGTAGTTGATATGCCAAGAATCGACCCCACAATCATGGTGCACCACCTTAACATCAACCCTACACACCATCTAGTTCATCAAAAGAAGAGAAGCTTCATCCCCGAGCATAGCATGACATCAAACATGAGGGGAGATGTTCCTAGAAGCTAAGTTCATCTATGAGGTCCATTATCACAACTGGCTCTCCAATATTATCCTAGTAAAAAAGGCCAATTATAAGTAGCAGGTGTGCATCGACTTCATCGATTTGAATAAGGCCTGCCTGAAGTGATGGTAATCTAGGCGATTTCATGCATTCATTTCAAAAATTTTGAAACATAAATATAGTGGAAACTACAAGATTAGGCTATTTAATATACTCATTTATTAGAACATTTCTACAAATAGCCTACATAGGATCGTGACATGATAATATGCATATAAGGATGAGCCAAAATATAAAATGAACATAAAATGCTAGCTCCTTTGGAACCTTAATGGCTGATCTTCCTTCCTCCTTTTAGATGCCATGATACTCCTGGAACTGATAAAGAACCTGTATGAGGATAGAGTATGCGGAGAAGATGAAGTGAAAATCCCTTTTCCATTTTTTACTCTTTCCAAGCCCTAGTAAAGCCACTAGGGAGAATATACCCAAAGCCCATAGCCTCGCAACCCCACTCTAGCCTCTCCTTAGATAGAAACTTAGCTACCTTTTCTTCTCTTTAACTCATAAATTCCTAATCAACACTTGATTAACCCCTCCCACCCATCAGCAACCCATAAATATAGTTGCCCAAGTAGTTGGAGGGTGAGGGAGTTAGGGAGAGATAAGGGGAGGGAGGTTAGGGAGGTTAAAACTAACTTGAATTCAAAAAGTTAAGTTTGAATTTAAATTCAAAACTAAATTCAAAATTTAGAATTGAATTCAAATTCTAAGACCAATTTAAATTTTAAAATTTAAATTCAAATAGGACTAGGGTGCATAGGCTGGTCCAATACAATTGGACTCAACTCAATCTTAAATCAAATCTTATTTAATGCTGATCTAAATCTTATAGCTCAATCAAATTGAGCTAACCATTAATCTAATTGCCAATTAATCCTCTAATGATTCATCAACTTTTAGTGTCACAACATTTGCAACAACGATGAGTTGATACTTGGAAGTGTCCATTTAAGATCCATTATCAATCATATTGATAATAAGATCTTGAAATTATCACAATCATTGATTAGCTATCAAATCAGGTAGAAACTCCAATTATATTTGATCCCATAGATTCAAACACTAAGTTGGTAGCATAAAAATATTTCATGTACCAATCAAAGTTGCTGTCTAGCAATGACACTCGATGTCCGAATAGGTCAAAAGTTGTAGAGCAATAATCAGGAATCTCGGCCTATGGTTACTATATAATTATCCCTTTGACCCTCAATACTTAGGATGACTTCAGGGTTTAACTACCAACCCTTAAACTGTTCATTTACAAAGTGTCCCAACCTCACAAGTTCTATGACTTCTTACAAGAACTTCCTTGGCTAAGGTTTTGCTAAATTGAAATATCATGAGCATTCACTCCAACATTTAAAAGGGTCAATCCTATCTTGACTCACACACCAACTCTACAAGTACTTGACTGCACCCAAAAAACTTTCATCACTAGATTAAAAATTTAGATAGTCCGATACCAAAGTACATTGAGTTGCTTTCAAGTCACTGTGATGATCTCAAGTCTGAGGGATACTTATATCCATTTTCCTTTGTGAACAACACTTGGTAGAAGAGTGTTTTGTAGGTAGATCACATTTAGTAAAATATCCTACATTTCATTTATATGCCATACCAGTTTCTTCACACTCCTTGATTAAAAGGATAACCAATCTATATGGCATACAATGATCTATACTTAATACATTATCATCCAAAAATAACATATCACTTGGTCATGAACAAGTTTAAGAACTATACGATAAATACTCTCTTTATCATTTAATAATATAGTTCTAAGGACTCCATCATAAGTGTTCATTATAAGAAGATACAATATAATAAACTACCAAAATAATTTTTATTCCTAACAATTTATATACAAAATCAACCATCTAAAAGTTAGATAATTAGCATTAAGACACAATTCCCAACAACTCCCCACTTGGATTAAAGCTAATCAAAATAGTATTTAATATCCATCTTCCATTTGTCACTATCAAACTCTTTAATTCGGAGAGCTTTAGTAAATGGGTCAGTTAGGTTCTCCTTTCTATCGATCTTTTGAAGCTCGATGTCATCTCGATCCATGATCTATCTCATAAGGTGATAGCGATATAGAATATGCTTGGTGCGTTAATAAGACTTCGGTTCTTTTGCTTGAGCAATGGCTCTAGTGCTATCACAATACAAGAGAATTGGATAATCAATGGAGAGTGGCTTCTAGCTTATCGAGGAACTTCCATCACCATACAGCTTCCTTTTTCCATATTTGATGCTGCAATATACTCCCCCTCACAAACTGAATCTACCATGGTGTATTGTTTGGAACTTTTCTAGCATATCTCTTCATCATTAAGGATAAAGATAAAACCCGATACACTATTGCTGTTATCCCTATCTGATTGAAAACTGGAGTTAGCACACTCTATAAGTTTTGAGTTAGGTTATCCATAAACAAGCCATTAGTCTTTAGTATTTTGAAAATACTTAAGGATAGTTTTTATTACCTTCCAATGGACCTCACCTAGGTTAGATTGGTATCTACTCACTATCTCTAGTAAGTATACATGTCTGATCTCATACATATCATGGCATATATGATTGATCCCATTACCCAGGCATATGGGATCCTATTCATATGCTCTCTTTATTTAGGAGTTGTTGCATAATCTTTCTTAGAGATAAATTTCATGGCCTATTGGAAGATAACTTTTCTTGGAATTCTCCATGCTGAACCATTTCAGCACAATATGGATGTATATAGATTGGGACAATTCCAGTAGCTTCCTAGATCTCCTTTATAGATCTTTATCCCTAGGATGTAAGAAGCTTTATCCAAGTCCTTCATAGAGAACTGAGATGACAACTAGATCATTATTCCTTGTAGTACAAGGATGTCATTCCTAATTAAGAGAATGTCATCTACACATAGCACAAGGAATACTACCATAAAACCATTAGCCCACTTGTAAATGTAGGGTTCCTCTCCATTCTTAACAAAACCATACATTCTAATTGTCTTATCAAAATGCATGTTCCAACTTTGAGATGCCTGCTTCAGTCCATAAATGGACCTCTGAAGCTGCATGCTTTTGACTCATCTATGGATGTGAACCCTTTAGGTTGCATCATATATACCTTCACATCTAACTCTCCATTTAGAAAAGCTGTTCAGATATCTATTTGCAGATTTTATAGTCAAAGTATATAGCCAAGCAAGCGTAATCTAAATGGACTTGAGTATTGTAATAGGAAAAAATATCTCATCATAATCAATACCATAATATTGATGATATCTCTTGGTAATTAGATGGGCTTATAGGTCTCTACTTGTCCAATTGCATCCCATTTCCTTTTGAAAATCTATTCGCACCCAATGAATTTTATCCCTTCAGGTATATCAACAAGTGTCCACATATTATTGATCTCCATGGACCCTATTTCAGATTTCATGGCTCCAAGCCACTTATCAAAATTGGAAGCTCTGCATGGCATCTATATAGTTGATTAGATCCTCGTTGTTCTTATCAAGCTCAACAAGATCTGCATCTTGAATCATGAAATCATAGTATCTATCTGATTGATGCGGTATTTTATCGGATCTCCTTAATAGTTCTAAGTTAGATCTATTCAAAATTAGTTCTGTAATGTATCTTAAATGTATCAATTCCTCTACCTATTGAACTTCACTAAGTTTAACCGTAACAACTTTAATTCCTTCACTAAGGAATTCCCTTTCTAAAAAGATAGACCTAAGATTGATGAACAACTTTTATTCTTCTAGATGGTAGAACTAATATCCTTTTGTTTCTTTGGGATACATAACAAATAGACATTTATCAGACCTAGATCCCAGCTTATCCATTTTTAAACATTTGACATAAGCAAAGTAGCCCCAGGCCTAAAGGTGTCAGAGTGTCGGCTTGTATCCATATCTCATATAACATTTTATTAACAGACTTGACTGATACATTATTAAGAATGTAATAGGCAGACTCAAGAGTATATCTCCAAAAGAAGATGGCAAACTAGCAAAGCCCATCATGGATCAAATCATGTCCAATAGGATTCGATTCATCCTTTCAAACACTCCATTTAATTGAGATATCCCTAAAGGAGTCTATTGAGAGAGAATCCCATTCTTCACTAAAATATATTAGAAATTCATTGGTAAGGTATTCCCCTCCTCGATCTAATTGATGAGTTTTAATATTCTTTCTAGTTTGTTTCTCTACCTCATTATGATATTGTTTGAACATTTCAAATAATTTAGATTTGTCTCAAAAGAAAAACATAACCACATCTCGAAAGGTTGTTTGTAAATTTAATGAAATTGTTATCCAACCCCTAGCACTAGTGTTCATAGGTCTGCATATTAATATGTACCAGACTTAGAATTTCACTGTCTCTTTCACCCTTCCTAGTAAAAGATGACTTGGTCATCTTTCCAAAAAGATGACTCATAGGTTGGCAGTGATTCACAATGATTGATATCAAGGATGCCCTCTTTTATCAACCTATTTATCATGTTCTTATTAATATGACCTGGCCTATAGTAACAAAGATATATATCACTAACATCATCTAACTAGGGGCACTTACTCGAAATGTACATTATACTAATAGGCTATGATAGTATACATATACCATTTTATAATTATCCATTTTTTACAACAACACCATTCAAAATGATATAGTAAATGTCATTCTTTATTGATAGTTCATAACCATACATAGCCAAAAAGCCAATAGAAATGACATTTAAAAGAAAAGATAGACAATAGTAGCATTCACTTAAAATGACTATATAAAACTTATAAACTAGCTTGACGACTTCCAAAGCCAGGACCAGAACTTGACTTCCATCTTTCAAATTCAGGAATCTTTCGCCATCCTCAAATCTCCTACTAATTTAAAGTCAACTGTAAATAATTGCAAATGTGAATAGGACTTCCGATATCCAACCAAATAGTAGTATCATAGATAGAGAAACTACAAGGCATAATCATATAAATACCTTGTCCAGCAACTCCTTGTTGCTTTTTCTTTTTTGGCCTATTCGAGTCAAGGAAAGCAATATAAAGAGGACAGTTTCTCTTCCAATAACCCTATTTTTTGTAGAGTAAGCATTCTACCTAGCTCTTATCAGCCTTATTCTTTTTAGTCTGAATGGACTGTGGTGCCCTAACATGCTACAACTTTTTATTTTTTTCCCTTTCTTAAAGGGATGATGTCCTGTCAAAGAACCTCCCACTAGATTCACTGACCCCTTGTAAACCATGATAGTTTTCCACAAGCCTCATCACTATATAAGGATTGAGAAAGACTAGGTAGGAAGTAAGCAAAGAATCTAGAATTGCATCTTTTCCAAGCTACTCATATAAGGGATAGCCAAGTTTTCCCAGGCGCTCGTGTGCTCGATCATATACAATACATAATCAGTGAACGATACCCCTTCATGAATCAAGGCATTGAAAATAGCACAAAAAGTCTTGTGCCACTCAATGTCATCAGGTGTGCTAATAGATTTCTTCAACTTTTTAAGACTTTGCCTTTAACTAGGCTTCCTCAAACTTATGATTGAACTCATCGTTCATAGTCACTAGCTTAATGCATCACATAGTGGTCTAATTAGAAAGCCACTTCTAATAAGTATCCTTGACCACACCGCAAGCATTGGGCGTATGCTGCTCAGGTGCAGGATCTGTTATCATATAAAGGATCTATTCGTGCTCCAAGCAATCCTATTCTTTTGATACTAGCTATAGAAGATGGGATCCAGGAGCTTGTCATTATCTAAAAATGACCTGAGTGATAAATTGGTGGCCATTTTCTGAAAAGAAAACCATAATACCTTATTAGTATATGAATTATTAAAATCCTGAAGACATGGACTTTAATCTAAAGGTCCTTCTACTATTTTATTCAAATTGGTAGCCTCTACCTCCAATTTAAGGAATTACATTTATTTTTTAGCAGGTACTAGAATTTCGTAGGTTCTAAACTAATTATTTCTCCAAACAACTTCTAGAAATTAATTTCGCCCCAGGCATCTCTTGAGTAGGCCTATGGACCTTCCACTAAAAGTCTTGGTTAGGTCCAACCCTTAACATGACAATACTTAATGCTTCTCACTAACAAATAGCCAAGCCCGACTATGGCCGGCTCATGTGATCATCGTTAAGAGAGTTTCACTGAGCTATCATATTATAAACGACAATTCCAATAGCTTGATAAATGGTGTGGGCACCAGGATCCGATAGAGGCTCCTCAACCCTCCGTGGATCTCAGATTAGGGTTTCCCTTTTATGAGTCCTGTAATAAGGCCTTGAGCCAAAGCAATTTCATAATTTCTTGTCAAAGTTTGTTTAGTCCTGTACCTTGACCAATTTGGGTCAAGTTAGGTCATGAGTCCTGTATTTGTTCGAGTCTGAGTTTGGACTGGGCCCAAGCCCAATTGAAGTCACCCTGGTTTTCTTAACCAAATCAAGTTCTGGTGGGCCAACCCACCCCTTCCACTTGGAATAATGCAAACTCAGGTGCCACCTCAGCTACTTACGTGGTGCCACATCAGCTGCCACTTGGGCATCCAAGGAGGGAAACAAGGTGGCACCCTCATGCTTTCCATACGCCATCCCCTTGCCTTTTTCTCTTGGGTGACATTGGAAGGAAGAAACACCATCCCCCTCTTCCTTCCCTCACATCACGCCTTGTTCCATCAAAAGAGGGGCGTTGAAGATCCTTGAAGAGACCAAGCCACAAAGCAAGCCCCCTTCCAAGCCTTCTTCCCAAAGTGTTCATGCAAGGATGGAAGGTCAAAGGACACACTCCCCTCTCCAAGCCCTAAACTATGCAATGCCCCAGGAGCTCTCCACTTGGTCAGCCTGAATCACTCCAAGAAATGGCGTTGAAGAGTCCAAGGGAACACATCCCTTCAAGCAAGCCATGCCCCACTCTTTCTTCCTAAAATGAGCATGCTAATGAAGGAAGTCAAGAGACCAATCCCCCTCTCCAAGCCTTCCCACATGCCATGCCCAATCCAAGTCTTTTGGTCGGCCAAAGAGAGGAGAAGTTGAAAATTTTGGGGCCCACCCATGAAAGCTTGTAATTTGGTTTCATTTGAATTTCAAATGGGCCTTGAGTGCCTATTTAAAGGACCCAATCCCTCCCTTGTAGAACTATTGAATGATTAATGTAAAAAAGTTTGAGTTTTCCATCCTCCAACCATTGTCTCTTAGGCTAGGTTTGAGTGAAGTTGCCTTCGTCCTCAGGGACGTCGAGTGGTGTGAGGCCACCTATCCGTCGCCCCAGGGCATTGCGAATCCTTTGTCCTCCCGGACATCGTGTGGTGTGAGGCCACATTCCTTCGTCCTCCGGGACGTCGTGGGGTGTGAGGCCCCAAGTCCATCTTCGACTTCGAAATCCAGTCGGACACCGGGCTCGAAGCCCCTTCTCAACTCCCTCTCAGTTCCTTTCCGTGCATCTCCACATCTCGCTGATCCTTCTTTTGTTTGCCTACAGGTCCTCCCTGGCATCTCGGGCAACGGAGACAGTCACTTTGCCATTGCGACCTCTCGATCCAAAGCCAGTGCTTCCATTGGTTCGACTGCTCGGGCATCCAAGCTGCATCCACCGAGTTGAGCGATCTCTGCACCGGGTGCTTCAGAAGTATGAGGTTTGCTTTCTCTCTATCTCCTAAGTAGGTATTGTATGTCGAGCTAGTCCTACCGGGGTTTCTTAATCCCGGGATCCTGTTCTCGTTTTCACTTTTAGGGCTTTGAACTGCTAGCATAAGCTTACATTACTCTTCTTTCATATTTCTTGCCTTTGCTTGTGATCGGGAATCGAAACCCTAAGAAACAAAAAAAAACAACAAGAAACATAAAAAAAAAAAAAAAAACTCATCAACCCTAAAAAGAATTCCTTTGCATTGTAAGCATCCTTACTAGCATCTAGCATCCCTAGCCCTACCCCCTTGCCCCGCATCAATAAACACTAGGCCTATGGGCCTTCTAGTGATTGCCCAACTCTTGGGCTTATTACCATCCACATAATGGGAGGCTATGATTTAGTTATCTCTATAACTTCATCATTTTAAGGACCTAATAATTTAGAGAATTTAAATTTACATGTGACAAATGAAGTAGAAAAGACATGAACTAGTAAGTCAAGAATCCTTCCATCGACTTTTCTAAGTCATTGAAGAGGGTTCAAGACAAACCGGTTCAAGTGCACCTAAATCAGTAAAACTAATCAACATTAATAGCATGGGTTTACTCAAATCAAAAAGCTATCTTGATCAAATCTGATAGACAACATTGGCTAGGTAAGTAAGATTAATGGGAGGGTTCTGCCATTAACCTCTTTCCTTAGATACTAACTTAGTTAGCCAAGTAAGAGGTAGTCGCAAGAACCATGATCAAACTGCCAAACCTATACCTTAGATCTAACTCTACACTTAATTAAATTTTAATTTTCTCTTCTTAAGTCCATATTCTTCTAATCCTAGATCTAACCCAATTAAAGAACCTAACTCAAGATAACCCATGATCCAAAGGATTATGAAAAATGTCTTAAGATCTTTCATTCTCAAATCTAGATCTTTTAGTCATTAAAACTTAATTCTTAATTAAGTTCATCAACTTTCCTATTGAAATAATTTTAATCTTAATTTATAAAATAATTTTTACAACAAAGTTCAACATTTTGAATTTTCTAGTTTCTACTGTGAATTGACACTTCCTGATCAAGTATCGACACTTCCATGAGTCAAGTCACAGTAAGTCGACACTTGACCCTATGACATCAACTCACAAACCTAATCTTTTAGTCTGCACACTTGAGTTAACACCCATAGGAGCTAGTGTAGACTTACCAAGTCCAGGTGTCGACACTTCAAGGCCAAATGTCGACACCTGCAAGCTGATAGAAACCAGTTCATTTCCAGACTTGAATTCATGTTAAAACTATTTAACATAACAAATCATAAATTCTAATATAGAACATTTCTAAACTATTTTATGAAATCATATTATATCAAAAGAGATTAAAATAGTTTTAATCAAAGCTTCTTTTGCAATTTTTCTTCATGGGTCATGAAACAAGTGACACCCTTACATGCTATAAGTGACCCCATTAAATAGAAAGTGAGGGCCCTTAAACCCTATTTATCTATTATGACCAGATGACTTGGTGAATCCATCCAATCAAGCTCTAACCAAAAAGAAAAATCATTTTAATATTTCATTATTATATACATGATTATCATGCCATTTGAACCTTGCTATGATACCACTATTAGTAACCTAGGCTATTTTATGCATGCATTTCAAAAATTTTGAAACATAAATATAATGAAAACTACAAGATTAAACTATTTAATCTACTCATGTATTAGAATATTTCTACAAATAGTCTACACAGGATCATGATATGATAATATGCATACAAGGACAAACTAAAACATAAAATGAATAAAAACCATTTCACATAGATCATAGCTATGTGATACTATACCTTTGCAAGAGGACGATAATTGCCACTGTAGGAAGGTTTGGGAATGTGCACTCTACAAGCCACATAGTGTGTCTAGCCTCTATGGGTGATCCATAGAGGAATACTATCCTAACTATTTCCCTTGGACTCATAGCTCCTCTGGAACCTCAATGGCTGATCTTTTTTCCTCTTTCTGGAGCTGGGACACTCCTAGAATCAAAGAAGAACCTATAAGAGGATAAAGTATATGAAGAATATGAAATGAAAACCCCTTTCCCCTTTTTCACTCTCTCCAAGCCCTATTAAACCCACTAGGGAGTATATGCCCAAAGCTCGTAGCCTCACTACCCCACCCTCACCTTTCCTTAGATAGAAACTTAGCTAGCCTTTCTTCTCTCTAACTCAGAAGTTCTTGATCAACACCACCAACCCATCAGTAACCCATTTATATAGGTGCCCAAGTGCTTAGGAGGGTGAGGGAGTTAGGGAAAGATAAGGGAAGGGAGATTAGGGAGGTTAAAAGCAATTCTAATTCAAAAATTCAAGTTTAAATTTAAATTCAAAACTAAACTCAAAATTTAGATTTGAATTCAAATTTGACCAATTTAAATTTCAAAATTCAAATTCAAATAAGACTAGAATGCATAGGCTAGGTCCAATCAAATTGGACTCAACTCGAGCTCAAACCAAATCACATTTGGTTCTGACCCAAATTTCATAGCTCAATTGATTGAGCTAATTGACAATCTAATTACCAATTAATTCTCCAATGATTTACCCAACTTTTGGTAAAAAAATCTTGTCACAATATTTGCAACAATGATAAGTCAACACATTAGAAATGTCGCAAGCATCAACTCACCGAAGTGTTGACACTTGGAAGTGTCGACTCAAGTCTATTATCAATCATATGGATAATAAAATCCTGAAACAATTCATAATCATTGATCAGCCATTAGATTAGGTAGAAACTTTTATTATGTACGACCTTATAGATTCGAATACAAAGTTGATAGTGATGTGGCACAATCACTGATATGGAACCCATTTGGTGATAGCTGGCGGCCACGCGAGTAGAATGTGCCACCTAGATACGGTGCTCAAATAAAGACCCACGGGTGAGCCCTTCATCCGAGGTCAGCTCCCAGCCGAGGTCGTCCTTTTAAGGCCAACCCTCCATCTGAGGTCAGCTCTCAGCTGGGGTCATGATGGGGGACTAATATGCATGCAATTCTTTTTGTATGTTTTATATTGGGGTTAGGTGATTAATTCCCAAATTTTAGATCAAAACTAGTTGTAGAGAATTTTTTATGAATTTTTGAAGCCAAGCATGCAGATTAAAACCTAGAAAAGTACTAAAGGAGGATCGCCGGGGCTGAGAAGCCTCGGTTAGGGCAAGTTCTCCTACAATAATAAGACTGGAGGTAGAGGGGGTGTACCTGACAATGTCTGAAGTGCCCGGTGAAGATCGTAATGAAGGGATCTCTCGTTCCTCGACGGATGCGGCCTGGAAAACCGAGCCAAAGACCCGCGGATACCCGGCTTTTTGCTCGGTGGTCCGATTGAGGCGTGGCTCGAGTCATTGGATTCGTAGAAACTCGGGGACCTGCAAACGACCTATCAGGGGTTAGAAAACTCAGAGGAAATCAAGAAAACAAAGGAAAACAGCAAAGGGAAGAAAGTTTTGGAGGGGCTGGAAGGATGGTTGGTGGCAGGAAGATGGTTGCAAACACCGGGAAGAAGAACTCTCAAACCCCTTTATGCACACAGCAGGGTAATCACACAAAGCAATTGAAGAACTCAAGGTTTATTTCATATATCAAAATCTCCCTTCATACAAGAGGCTAGGGTCCTTTAAATAGACCCTTAACCTTGGGCTCCAAGTAAGGGCACATAAGTCTTTACATAAGAATCCTTTTCCCTCTCAAACCATAGCTAGAAAATAAGGAAACATTGTTGGGAATTGTGTCCCAAAGCCAATCTCCTGGGTTGTAGGCGGTTGTGCTGGATATTGTATTCATTTTATGAATTAATAAAATTATTATTTGGTAGCTCATCACATATTGAATTTCCCTAAAAATGAACTCTTTCCCAGTGATGAAGTCCTTAGGGCTACACTGACTTTGATACAGAGAGGATGTGTCGACTGGTCCTTAAACCCTGTTCACAACCAAAGGATATATTATACTGGACGGCAATATATCAGATATAGGTTGTTGCATTTCACATCGTTTGGTTGTCCTCTTGACCAAATGAGTGTGGTGTCACTGATGTGATCTGCAAGTGGGATATATGATATCTCATTGAACGTGACTCCGTGAAACCCCTTTATGCCAAAGGGATACTCACGATTAGATATGGGTATATGTGTCCCTCTGACTTGAGGTCATCATGGTAGCTTGCAAGCAACTCCCTATGCTTTGGTACCGGACTACCCGGATTTTTAATCCGGTGACAGAAGGTTTCTGGGTACAGGCAA
Source organism: Areca catechu (assembly GCA_021397845.1). Taxonomy (NCBI): domain Eukaryota; kingdom Viridiplantae; phylum Streptophyta; class Magnoliopsida; order Arecales; family Arecaceae; genus Areca; species Areca catechu. Next base: position 139,554,504 of record CM038053.1, on the reverse strand, counting down.
GTACTTATGGAGCAGTGATGGACCAAGATGGAATTGACCTGTCCGAACAGTTTGGATTGAATTTCTCGTAGTATCTCAATTTAGCAAATCCTCGACCGGGGTAGCCCTAGTGAAGAGTCACTGGGCTTGCAAGATTGAGACACGTTGTCGACTGACTCAGTCTGGGTTGGCAGCCCATTATCAGTCGTCCTGAGCATTAAATGTCAAAGGGATGAATTATACAGTAACCATATGCCAGAGGTTCGATAATATGCTCCCGCATCTTCGACCTATCTAGACACCGGGACCCATTGCTAGATGGTTTCCTGTGCTGGTACTGGAATTGTTTCAGTGCTACCGTTTAGGTTCGAACCTATGAGGTCACACGTCTCAGAGGATAATTCTCTGATTCAGATACCGATTACGATTGGTAATCATCTCGGTTTTATGGTTACGGTATTTTTTGAGCACTCTTTTCCCGGTCCTGCCCTTGTTTGAGTCAACCAAAAATTGTTCTGGGCTGACCAGGTCTGCACCAGGATTTTTCTGAATCAATTTTGAACTGATTCGGAGCTAAATTCAGCCTCCAATTGGTTGTGAACCAATTGAACCAAATTTAATTGGGCTTGGACCGTTTCAATTAGATTGAACCGAATTTTTGGATTGAACCTTTGGGTTTAATTGATTTGAACCCATAATTCCTTGAACCGATTTTTCTTTTGAACCTTTGGTTTTAATTGGATTAAACCCAAAAATTTATTTGGACGTTGTTTTTTTTCTTTGACCGGTTTTCACGGTCTTTTTTCGCTGGGTGAATTCCTTGCATCAGACGTTGTTCGGCGTCTTCTCGCCTCCCTCCCACCCGCTTGCCTTAAACTCGATTTAATGGTCCTAATGGCTGGTTAATTGGTGTTAAACCCCTTGGCGTCGTTTGGCCTCCCAGCTTTTTTGTTTTCTCCCCGTTGCTGCTTCTTTATATTTGCTGCAGTCCCCTGGTTCAAAAAAAAAAAAAAAAAAAGACGTCACCGTGTGAGAGGTTTTATCCTTTGAGAGTTCATCATTCCTTGCAGAAATTCCTCACCTTTCCACCGGTGTAATTGAGGGCTGGGTTTTGGTGAGTGAAGGGAAGAGAGATCAACCCATTAATCTCTGTTTTCTGGTGCTTAAATTTGAAAGGAGACGAACTCTGTTTTGCTGAAAAATAGGTTCTGAAATTATATTTCATTCCCTCTTCCCTCCCACCATTCCATGTCTTCCGGCGACTAGCATCGATCGAGAGACGGATCAGAGCTAGCCCCCGGCGTGTTCCCCCTCTTGAGAGTGTTCAACCGAGCACTTGGAAGCCGGATCGACCTTTTTCTCTTGCTGTTCTTATGCTCTGTTTTCAGGTTGCAGATTTTGCAGGCTGCTGAATTTCTGGTGCTATTTTTGGTTGAAAGGAAGGGGACCAAAACCTTGAATCATCTACTCCCCTTTGAAGGAAGATCAACCATCTTGTTCCCTACATTTTGGTGTTGGAAGGAAGATCAAACGTTGCCAGATTTTCCTCTGTTCTGTAGCAGTTTTTGGTGGAAAGAACAGCAACCTGTCAACATGCTGAAAGTGGAAGACAACAGGAATAAATTTATTCCTGTTATCCCAGCTATTCCAGAACTATACCAGATTTATTCTGCGCAGGAATAAGGTATAGGTTTCGTTTTTAAATTCATGCATGCATAGATCTATGGATTTAAAATATTTTATAAACATTACATGCCCATATTATAACATGTTTTAGTCTGTACATGCTTCCAGATTGTGTTAGATCCTGTGTGGAGCATGTTTTCCACTGTGCATTTTAAAATTATTTTAAAATACTTACCTGCTCCCTGATGTTGCATGCTTAGGGTAGGCACCTGCAAATGAACCTTTTAACTTTCAAACATTAGGTAGAAAAATCCCTAAAAATTCTCTTGACTTGGCCAACACTCTAAGGACGCCTAGGGGGGCATGTTGGGCTTTTAGGAGTAGTAAGAGGCCAGCCCAAAGGGACTCAGGCGCATGGGTTTGGGCCTCTGGAAGCTGGGGTGGCCTGGTAGCCAGGTAGCAGGAATATTCCCTGGTATCGTGCTTCTTAGGGGCTTGGGCTTGGTACCTGGGCTTGATTTCTTTGGGCTAGGATGTAGATGGACCTTTAAAATCATGGATGCCTTGATCTATGAATATATTTTGGCATCTGGAAGCGAATCTGGGCATTTAGAGGGCATCTGCAAGGAATCAGGGTTTTCTGAATTTTTCCTCCTGGGGTCTTCAAATCTTCAAGTTGGGTTGGACTTGGGCTATACTTCCATGTCTTCAATCTGGTTGGACTTGGTCTTCACTTATATGATGTGGTCTTGAGTCTTTAATATGGTTGAATAGGACTCAAAAAAATAAAATTAGCTCAACATGAGCTGATTAACACTAGACTGAACTAGCTCAACATGAGCTGACTAGTACAGAACTGAAACTCAAAAGACTCAAATAACAACTAAAATGGACTCAGATGGGCTAAGCCCTTATTACAGATGGACTCATAAATTATTGATCAATTCACAGAGGGTTGAAAAGCCTCTGTCTAATTCTGGTGCCTCTGGTATCCCCACCAATTCTCCCAGGGTGGGAGGACTCGACTGGTGCGGGCACCAGACTCAGAAGAAGACTTCAGAGCTCCATCTAGATCTCTGATTGACCTTGCCCGAAAAATTAGAGTTTTCTGGTTTGTAATAAGGGTTGACTTGATCAACCCAATTTTAGCTTGAGTCTGTATTCCCTGCAATTTATTTTTGTTAAGTCATGTTGACTCAGTAGTGGTCTAGGACTTCAACCCAGGGTGTCACATTTTCTCCCAAGGCCAAGCAAGTGGGCGCCACACTCCCAGCCACACTCCCAGCCACATGCCTGAGTCCAGGGGGCACCCCATCTCCATCCAGTAGGTTTTGGTCCCCACACCACAGGATAGCAGGTCCCTTCTCTCATGCGCCATTTGAGGAGAGAGCAATCTGGGATCCACAATTCAAGGGGGCGGCCCACAAAATTCCATAAGAGCCAAGCTATGAAAAGAAAGAAACTCTTCTTGGAGAGTACTTCAAGGGGGCGCCCAGTCCATGGCAAAAATACCCAAAGCAAAGATGGGAAGAACCATGACTTAGGGAGAAAGAAAAGGAGGAGTCCAAAAGAGTTGAGCCATGAAAGGAATGAAATCCTCTCTTGAAGAACAAGGCTAGGAGGTGCCACTTACCTTCCTTTTAAACCTCCAATCAATTTTTTTTTGGAACCTTTGGCCGGCCATATGTGTAGGGATTGATCCTACAATCCTAATTTGAAGATCCCCTCCTTTAGTCCCACATGGGAAGATGTAAAACCCTACTCTCTTGTAAAGTCCTATAAATTAAACCCTTCTTGTAAATTTGAAAGTAATCTGATGAATGAATTAAAATTTTTGTGTGAGCAAACTCTGTGTTTTCTCTCTTTCGCACTTGCATCCAGGTGTTGAGCTCCGTGAGGGAGTAAATCCGGGTTCCCCAGGAACCTTGAGGAGGTGTGAGATCTCCAAACCCCAAACCCTAGGTTAGCCACTTCACTCCCAAACCCTAGCCGCCCATCATCCTTTTCTTTCCACCAAGCCCTAGCCTATCCCACCTCTCACGGCCACTCTCTTCAAGTCCAGGCTGACCACCAGCATCCGGGTCCAGTCCGGATACTTCAGATCCAGAGCAATTCCCAGTGGATGTCAGATCAGCCTCTAGGAGAATCCGGATTTCAGCAACATCGCTTTCATGTTCTTCAAATCTGGTAAATCCTTCCTTGAGTATCTGATTCCATCACTTGTTCTTCTTCTTTCCCAGATCTTGAGTTCAGGAGAAGCCGACTTAGCCACAGGACCAGTATTGGAGGATCCATTGCGAAGGTATCCGAATCCGAGGATCCAACAATCTGCTCGAGAGAGTTCTTCCACCAAACTTTGTGAAGATCACTGTCTGGTTGGTAACCCATCTCTTCTCTTTATTTCTGTCCTGTTGAAAGTTCAGAGCGAAACTCTAGGTCTGGGAGTTTCTCAAACCCCAGCGATCCGTTACTTCTGAACTACTCTGATAACCCAGTTTTATTTAAATTGTGCTTTCAATTATTACCTAGTTTCTTTCAACATTAGTTTATCTTTCCTTTGAGTCAAAGCCGACTTCTGAAAATATATATATATATAAATAAAAAAAAAAGAATTAGTCTTAATTTACTTCCGCATCGCATCATCTCTTTCGTTCTGCATCAATTTTGGTATCAAAGCCCAGTCTAGGGTTTCTGTTTTGCTTGCTTGTTTTAAGTCTCTCTCCTTTTTACTTTGTCTGCTCGAAGTAGACTCCCCAGGATGTCTGGTCCTAGGAATGAAGCGAGGTGCAAACCTCCTCTTCCCATTCCACGGGGTGTTCCTAGGGCGTGTAGGGGATCCGTTGGGTTACAACTTCGTAGCAGGAATTGTAAACGGGGGAAGCACCCTATTTTCAGTCTGTAACTATCTAGTTACAGGAATTGTTTCTCAGTGCAGATAACTCCAAATTATGCGATCTTTATTTTGTTGGAACCAGTATAATTGAAGATATTTTACATAATTTTCCTATGATTTATTGGTTTTTGTAAAATTTCTGAGAGTTAAATTACTGCAACTCTATTTTTATGTTCTGCAATGCAATTATTTTGAGTGAACATCTCCTAATTCATCCTAAGGGCATTTGAGCATCTAAGATAAGGAGAGGAGTTGATAACCTCTCCTTAGCCCAAAACCACCACCCACTCATTCGATCCTAAGCCTAATTTTAAAATTTATTAGACTTAATTTGCCCTAGTGGGCTAGGGACATCAACAAGTCGGGTCAAGGCTAGTGTTGAGTCAGTTTGTCTAGTTACTCTGTGTGTGCTTTGTACTCAGTGTCTAGAATGGTGGTTCAGGGACTACATCCCGAAGGGCTTGTGTACTGGTCTGCCTACCTGGCCAATCACTGATTGGTGTCTAGGATTGGCAATTAGGGACCTAACACTCCCCTTACACCTGCCTGGCTGAGTCCCGAGTTACTACAGGCTAGCTTGCCAGTCTGATTGGGTATCTAGTTTGGGCTCTAGGTCTAGTTAGCCCGTAGTCGTTCAGTTGAGTCTCATTTTGTGTGTTTGCTTGCATCATCATGTCTACCCGGAATGGAGTACCCTACCAACCTGGTCAAACCCAACATGATTTAGAGGCCATGGTTAGAGCACTTACTAAGAGTATGAACAAATTGAGTCAGGATGTGACTGCTACTATTGCCCAGTTTAAGGAACAGGTCCATGAGAATTTTGCCCAGCTTAGGGATCGAGTCCAAGTACTTGAGGAACCTAGGCATCAGAATTGGACTCCTGACCCAGATTTTAATGTGCCTCAACCTCACCCACACCAAGAGCCTAAAAGACCTTTATACAGAGATCCTAAACCTAATCATAGGAGGCCTGACCCAGAACCAGAAGATAGAAATGATAGGTTCATTCGAAACATCAAATTAGATGCACCCACTTTTGATGGTAGTTTAAACCCTAAGGTGTATTCTGATTGGGAGGGTGAGATGGACCAGTACTTTGAGTGGTATGCCATGTCTGAGGAAAGAAAGTTCAAGTTTGCTAAGATGAAGTTAGTACGTCAAGCTAGGTTATACTGGGGGAACATTGAGCTGACCATTAGAAGATGAAATGTAGAGCCCATAACCACTTGGCAGGGTATGAAAGAGAAACTTAGAGATAAGTACCTACCCATTTCATACCAGCAAAATCTGTTAGACCAATGGCAGACTTTGAAACAAGGGAACCGATCTGTATCAGACTACATAACCACCTTTGATGAATTCCTGATGAGATGTGATGTGAGTGAAGCCCATGAGGTCACTTTGTCTAGGTTTAGGGCTGGACTTAGGAAAGATATAAAGAGGGAGTTGTTTCTGAGAGAGGTTACTGACCTTGACCAAGCCTATCATATTGCACTGAACACTGAGAAGTTTCAAAGAGGACCCATGCCTCCTAGGGTTAGTGCCCCAATCCCAAGAAATGGACCTAGCCAAGTTACCCCTAGCAAGCCTAATCAGGGTATTCCCATCCCTAGGCCCATGGACAAAGGTAAGGCACCTGACACCCAAAGAACCCCTAGTATCATCTGTTTTAAGTGCCAGAAGCCCGGTCATATCTCCAACCAGTGCACAGCCATAGCTTGTTTTAAGTGCCACAAGGTAGGTCATGTTTCTAGCCAGTGCCCTCGTAGATCCCTTTACATAGAAGAAGCAGAAGAAGAGAGTTCCGGACCCAATGAAGAGTTTGAAGAAGAAGTTTATGAGGCCGGAATGAATTTGGTCGATGAGTATGAAGGAGAGGAATCCACATAGTCTGACCAATTAGGGGTTGTGAGATGCATCCTATCCCAGAATAGAGTTCAGGAAGATTGGCGTAGGACTAACATCCTACAGACTTTCCTTAAACTAGGGGATAAGGTATGTAAAATCATCATAGATAGTGGGAGCTGTGTGAATGCCATTTCTGCTAGCACTGTCAAAATGTTAGGCTTAATCCCAGTCCCCCACCCTAACCCCTATAAGGTTTCTTGGGTAGACTCTACCTCTATACCCATCCAGTCTAGATGTCAGGTCCAAATCCAAATGCAATCCTATCAAGAGAAGATTTGGTGTGACGTCTTGCCCATGGGGGTGAGCAGTATAATTCTTGGAAGACCTCGGTTATATGATCATGATGCCACCCTCTTAGGAAAATCCAACACCTGTGTCTTTAGTTTTAATGGGAAGAAAATCACAATCCATTCAGTCCCTCCTAAGGACAAGGTAGCTAAAGGAACCAATAAGGTCAGAGAAATGAAGACTGGAGTGAACCTAATTAGTGCTAAGGATCTAGAACAAGAAATTCATAGTGGTTCACCTATTTGGATGTTGACTGCTAAGGAACTTAGGACTCCTACACCCTCAGAACCTCCTCAGGAAGTTAAACCTTTGTTAGAAGAATTTGAGGATGTTTTTCCCAAGGATCTGCCTGACCACCTTCCACCTCTTAGGGATATCCAGCATTCCATAGATTTAGTCCCAGGAGCTACTTTACCCAACTTGCCCCATTATAGGATGAATCCATTTGAGCATCAGGAACTGCAAAAGTAGGTTGGAGAATTGTTGAGGAAGGGGTTCATTAGAGAGAGTCTTAGCCCTTGTGCAGTCCCTGCACTTCTAACCCCGAAGAAGGATGGCACGTGAAGGATGTGTGTTGATAGTCGTGCCATCAACAAAATCACAATCAAGTATAGGTTCCCCATCCCTAGACTAGATGACATGCTAGATATGATGGCCGGTGCAATGGTTTTTTCTAAAATTGATCTCAAGAGCGGCTATCATCAGGTTAGGATTAGACCAGGGGATGAGTGGAAAACCGCTTTCAAAACTAAGGATGGTCTCTATGAATGGGTTGTTATGCCTTTTGGGTTGTCCAATGCCCCTAGTACTTTCATGAGGATTATGACCCAGGTACTTAGAGCTTTCATAGGGAAGTTTGTAGTGGTCTATTTTGATGACATCCTGATCTATAGTAAGACCCCTGCAGACCACCTAGGCCACCTTAAACAAGTCTGCCAAGTTTTGAGGAATGATAGTCTCTACGGTAATCTCAAAAAGTATGAATTCATGACCAGTAGAATTATCTTCCTTGGTTTTGTAGTAACCCCTGACGGCGTGGCTGCCGATCCAGAAAAGATTAGGTCCATAGTAGAATGGCCAGAGCCGACCAGTGTGCATGAAGTCAGAAGTTTCCATGGCTTGGCTACCTTCTATAGGCGATTCATCAAGGGGTTTAGTATTGTAGTTGCTCCTATCACAGACTGTATTAGGAAGGGAGAATTCCAGTGGACTAAAGCATCCCATAAATCCTTCCTAGATCTTAAGGATAGGATGACCCAGGCACCCATTTTGAGGTTACCCGACTTTTCAAAGGTATTTGAGGTTGCTTGTAATGCTTCAGGAGTAGGTATAGGTGGAGTCCTAAGCCAAGAGAACCATCCCGTAGTATTCTTTAGTGAAAAACTTAATGATGCTAAGCTTAGGTATTCTACCTATGATAAAGAATTTTATGCGGTAGTGCAAGCTTTGCGTTACTGGAGACATTATTTGCTACCGCAAGAATTTGTGCTGTTTTCGGACCATGAGGCTCTTAAGATTCTTGAATTCCCAGAAGAAGCTTAACCCTAGGCATAAAAAGTGGGTAGAGTATATCCAGTCCTATACTTTTGTTTTGAAGCATAAGGCTGGGTCTGAAAATAAGGTAGCTGATGCCCTTAGTCGTCGATCTTTGTTGTTGAATTCTGTTAGGGCTGAAGTCATAGGGTTTGAGCAAATCAAAGAGGAATATGAGTCGTGTCCAGATTTTAAGACTGTGTACCAGGATCTAACTCAAGGACCATCTAGTGACCATAAGGATTATACCCTTTTAGATGGCTTTCTGTTCTTTAAGAATAGGCTTTGCATCCCTAGAACTTCTCTTAGGGAATTTTTGATTTGGGAAATTCATGCTGGAGGTTTAGCTGGCCATTTCGGAAAAGACAAGACCACCCTGGCAATTGAAGACCACTTTTTCTGGCCTAGCTTAAAAAGAGATGTAGCACACATTGTGGCTAGGTGTCGGACCTGCGCTGTTGCCAAACAGCGAAAACATAACACCGGCCTTTATACCCCACTCCCTGTCCCAGATCGTCCTTGGCAAGATGTGAGCATGGACTTTGTGTTAGGTTTGCCTAAGACCCAGAGGAGACATGACTCTATCTGTGTTGTAGTCGACCGATTTTCCAAGATGGCCCATTTCTTGCCTTGTTCCCAAACATTTGATGCGTCTAAGGTAGCCACCCTGTTCTTTAATGAGATAGTTCGACTCCATGGCCTACCTAAGACAATTGTTTCCGATAGGGATGTCCGGTTCACCAACTATTTCTGGAAAACCCTTTGGCATAAGTTAGGGACAAAACTTAAGTTTTCAACTGCCTATCATCCCCAGACTGATGGCCAAACCGAAGTAGTGTACCGTAGTTTAGGCAATCTGTTAAGGTGTCTTATTGGTGAAAACATTAGGAACTGGGATTTGTACTTACCTAGAGCTGAATTTTCATACAATGACTCGGTCAATAGGTCTACGGGTAAGAGTCCATTTGAAATTGTGCATGGTTACAAACCTCACACACCTCTTGACCTAGCTCCTTTACCAGTCCACACACGAGTCTCCGAGTCTGCCGAAGTTTTTGCACAGCATATAAAAGACTTACATAAAGAAATTCAAGCCAAAATAAATTTAAGTAATGAAACTTATAAGAAGTTGGCTGATTCTCAAAGGCGAGTCAAAACTTTTGATGAAGGAGACTATGTAATGATTAGGTTAAGGCCTAAATGGTTTCCTCCTCGAACCGTTAGAAAGTTACATGCTAGAGGAGCTGGACCATTTAGAGTGGTGAAGAGAGTAGGATCCAATGCCTATGTGCTCGAGTTACCTCCAGAACTAGGCATTAGCTCCACTTTCAACATTATAGACCTAGTAGAGTATAGAGAGCCAGCTGTGATTCCCAGAGAGCCTTTTGAGCCTAATCCTGTTCTTGAGAGTGAACCCAACCCTGTGTGTCCACCAACAAACTGGCCTGTGAGGAAAGAGCAGATTGAAAAGATCCTGGATGATCAGGTTATCTCTACTTATAATCGAGGATACCAAGGATACCTGGTCCGCTGGCAAGGAAGGCCAGATTTTGATGACTCTTGGATCTCCCGAGAAGAATTACAAGAATTGGACCCAGACCTCTTGGAGAGATACTAGAGCCAACTTGATCCATACTCGACAGGGTCGAGTTCCTCCCACCCCGGGAGAATTGGTGCGGGCACCAGACTCAGAAGAAGACTTCAGAGCTCCATCTGGATCTCTGATTGACCTTGCCCAAAAAATTAGGGTTTTCTGGTTTGTAATAAGGGTTGACATGATCAACCCAATTTTAGCTTGAGTCTGTATTCCCTGTAATTTATTTTTGTTGAGTCATGTTGACTCAGTAGTGGTCTAGGACTTCAACCTGGGGTGTCACATTTTCTCCCAAGGCCAAGCAAGTGGGCGCCACACTCCCAGCCACACTCCCAGCCACACGCCTGAGTCCAGGGGGTGCCACATCTCCATCCAGTAGGCTTTGGTCCCCACACCACAGGATAGCAGGTCCCTTCTCTCATGCACCATTTGAGGAGAGAGCAATCTGGGATCCACAATTCAAGGGGGCGGCCCACAAAATTTCATAAAAGCCAAGCTATGAAAAGAAAGAAACTCTTCTTGGAGAGTACTTCAAGGGGGCGCCCAGTCCATGGCAAAAATACCCAAAGCAAAGATGGGAAGAACCATGACCTAGGGAGAAAGAAAAGGAGGAGTCCAAAAGAGTTGAGCCATGAAAGGAATGAAATCCTCTCTTGAAGAACAAGGCTAGGAGGTGCCACTTACCTTCCTTTTAAGCCTCCAATCAATTTTTTCTTGGAACCTTTGGCCGGCCATATGTGTAGGGATTGATCCTACAATCCTAATTTGAAGATCCCCTCCTTTAGTCCCACATGGGAAGATGTAAAACCCTACTCTCTTGTAAAGTCCTATAAATTAAACCCTTCTTATAAATTTGAAAGTAATCTGATGAATGAATTAAAATTTTTGTGTGAGCAAACTCTGTGTTTTCTCTTTTCCGCACTTGCATCCAGGTGTTGAGCTCCGTGAGGGAGTAAATCTGGGTTCCCCAGGAACCTTGAGGAGGTATGAGATCTCCAAACCCCAAACCCTAGGTTAGCCACTTCACTCCCAAACCCTAGCCGCCCATCATCCTTTTCTTTCCACCAAGCCCTAGCCTATCCCACCTCTCACGGCCACTCTCTTCATGTCCAGGTCGACCACCAGCATCCGGGTCCAGCTCGGATACTTCAGATCCAGAGCAATTCCCAGTGGATGTCAGATCAGCCTCCAGGAGAATCCGGATTTCAGCAACATCAGCTTTCAAGTTCTTCAAATCTGGTAAATCCTTCCTTGAGTATCTGATTCCATCACTTGTTCTTCTTCTTTCCCAGATCTTGAGTTCAGGAGAAGCCGACTCAGCCACAGGACCAGTATTGGAGGATCCATTACGAAGGTATCCGAATCAGAGGATCCAACACTATGCTCGAGAGAGTTCTTCCACCAAACTTTGTGAAGATAACTATCTGGTTGGTAACCCATCTCTTCTCTTTATTTCTGTCCTGTTGAAAGTTCAGAGCGAAACCCTAGGTCTGGAAGTTTCTCAAACCCCAGCGATCCGTTACTTCTGAACTACTCTGATAACCCAGTTTTATTTAAATTGTGCTTTCAATTATTACCTAGTTTCTTTCAACATTAGTTTATCTTTCCTTTGAGTCAAAGCCGACTTCTGAAAATATATATATATAAAAAAAAAAAAGAATTAGTCTTAATTTACTTTCGCATCGCATCATCTCTTTCGTTCTGCATCATCGACCCTATCGAGTGAAGATCAGACTGGCTCACATATCTCTCGAGAAGGTCTGGGTTGAGGCATTGCAAGTCCTCTCGAGAAATCCACGAATCATCCGAGTCTGGCTGACCTTGCCATCGGACCAGGAAGCGTTGATAGTCACGGCCCTGGGTCATGATGGCTTGATCATCCAGGATACGCTCGATCCGTTCTCCTCTCTCAGGCCAATTTGTTAGTGGACACTCTAGGTTAGGGTCACTCACAATGAAAAGGAATAGGTCCAAAGTCCTCACTAGGTATCGCTGTCGATTCCCTATACTCAACCAGGTCTGTAATGTTGAAGGTAGAACTAATGCCCAAATCCGAAGGCAAGTCTAACACCTAGGCATTTGATCCAACATTCTCTATCACTTTAAAAGGTCCGGCTCTGCGAGCATGAAGCTTCATTTAGGCCTAAGCCTAACCAAGATAGAATCCACTATATCAAATTCTTTGATCCATCTTCGGGAATTAGCCAGTTTGTTTAAAATTAGTGTAGGTGGTGAACATGCTGGGCACATGCAGACTCCTAACAAATGATTCAAAGGACTCATACTAACACCTAACATACTTGACTATGCATTCCTATAGAAGGAAATCTTATTGAACTCTTTGGATCTAAACCTAACAGATTATAGGTTCCTTAGGTTTGATCCTAGCTTGACATGGATATGAAAATTTACAGTGAACTCCTAGCAAATTCCAAAGAGTATGCTAGAAGTAAGATGCAAACCTAACATGCGTGATGAATGCATGCAGTATGCTAATCTTAGTTAAATGCAATCTAATAATCCTAGAAATGCTGGAGGTGTCAGGAAAGGGCAGAAAATAGGAAGTGGGTTTAGAAGTAGTTTGGTAGGGTAGGGAAAAAGGTTCAAGGTTAGTTGGATAAAGTTCGATATAAGAAGGCATGTCAAGGACTAATCCTAGACTAATAAGGCTAACCTTACGAGGTTGCGGTATATCTATGGGGTTTGCATAATGGAAGGATGGGTTACTAATCTCAGGGAAGAGGTCCTTAATGGGAACTATAGGAGGAGGCTCATCCTGAGGGTACTGATTCAAAAAGATCAAGTCCTTAACAAATTCTTCTGGTTCTTGTATTTTAGGACTAGACTCTATAATTTGGCTCCCCTCTATAGTTTTCTTAGGTAAGGCTCTAGTAGCAGTACCTACGTTCTCTTCCTCTATTTGTTCTTCCACTATAGCTTTAGGTTGGATGTGGTCAAGGTCAACTACCTCTAGGTTGGCTTCTACCTGGATATCTATTGGGTCAGCTAATTCTAGGTCATCTAAAGGTGTCTCCTCTTCTCCCTCATACTCATCCACTACGTTTGCATCAACTTCACACACTTCCGCGTTAATGTAAGCCTTGTCAATCTCAGGAATGGTTGGAGAAGGTCGGCTAGGGGAAAATTGGCTAGGTCCTGGTTTCTGATTATGGACACTAATCCTAGTAGGTTCAGGTTGCCTAAGGGGTAGTGGCTCACTACTGGGCTCATATTTAGGGGTGCTAATCCTATGGGGTTCAAGTTGACTAAGGAAAACCTGATTAGTACTAGATTGATACTTAGGGGTTATGGGTTCTCTGGGCTCATAGGACAAGGGTGCAGATCTATGGGTCATGGGATTATAGGATCTGGGGTCATAGGATTTTGGGTCAGCTCTATGGTCAGGTTTTAAGGATGGATCATGGTATGGGATCCTCCTAAGGTTGCGCTCCCTATATGGGTCAGGATATTGGGTTCTCCTAGGGTTGGGCTCCCTATATGGGTCAGAGTATTGGGTTCTCCTAGGATTGGACTCCCTATATGGGTCAGAGTATTGGGTTCTCCTAGGATTGGACTCCCTATATGGGTTAGAGTATTGGGTTCTCCTGGGTTCAGTATCATAATAAGGATCATGGTAAGGGGTTCTTCTAGGTTCAGTATTATAGTATTGGTCAGGCTGAGGGGCTCTCTTAGATTCAACCTCTCGGTATGGATCAGGGTTTGCGGTCCTCCTAGGTTGAGGGGACTCAGGATGTGGATCAGACTGTGACCCATGGGTTCTTTGTATGGTCCCTACACGGCCTTCTAACTGGTCAAACCTGTTAGCAAGATGGTCAATTCTGTTGTTGGTTTGGGTACCAGACTGAGTTAACTGGGCCATGGATTGGGTTAGTTGCTCAGTGAGTGCTTTTATTTGGGCTTGCAAATTTTTCATGGGTTCAGACATTTGTGAAGGAGGTGGGCGATATGAAACCCCTGATCTAGTGCTCATGCAAGACTCGATCAGACTGACTACAGCTAACTAGACCTATAGTCCAAACTAGATGCTCAATCAGGGTGGCAAACTAGCCTATAGTAACCCTGTACTCAGCCAGGCAGGTGTAAGGGGAGTGTTAGGTCCCTGATTGCCAATCCTAGACACCAATCAGAGATTGGCCAGGTAGGCGGACCAGCACACATGCCCTTCGGGATTGAATCCCTAAATCACCGTTCTAGACACTAAGCACAAAGCACACACGGGTTAGCTTGACACAATGATCTAACACATGGTCCGGACCCGACCAGTTGGTGTCCCTAGCCCACTAGGGCAAATTAAGTCTAGTTAATTTTAGGTTAAGGCTTGGGACCGAATGCAAGGGATGTGGTTTTGGACTAAGCAGAGGTGATCAAATCTTCCCCCCATCTGATATAGCAAGAGTGCCCTAAAAAGTAAATTATGCAATGATGGCAGGCAGATGAGGATGCAAATTAAGGTTTAGATATTTTTGGTATTTTTGGAGAATATGTATTTTTTTTTGATATTTTCTTAAATAGAATAAAACTTGTAAATTATGGCCTAATATGCAAGAAATATACTAAAATTAAAAGATATGCAAAAAATGCTAAACAAAATCCTAAAACTTTCAAACTTGTCTTGCTGAAAAAAACAGAGTCAAAAATTTGCAGGCTGTATTTTGGCTTGCAGAAAATTCACAGGCCATAATAAAATCTGAGAAAATTCTAAAAATTAATGTGAATTATTATGAATCTAGAAAAGTATATTTTAGAATTTTTGGAGTTTTTATCAGAAAGAAATAATTTAAATTACAGAGCATATACGGACAGAGAAATTGCAGAAAATAAGCCCTAATCTAAGCTCTGATACCAAATGTTGGGGGACTAATATGCATGCAATTTTTTTATATGTTTTATATGTGGGGTTAGGTGATTAATTCCCAAATTTCAGACCAAAACTTGTTGTAAGGAATTTTTTATGAATTTTTGAAGCCAAGTATGCAGATTAGAACCTAGAAAAGTACTAAAGAAGGATCGCCGGGGCTGAGAAGCCTCGGTTAGGGCAAGTTCTCCTACAATAATAAGACTGGAGGTAGAGGGGGTGTACCTGACAACGTCTGAAGTGCTCGGTGAAGATCGCAGTGAAGGGATCTCTCATTCCTCGATGGATGCGGCCTGGAAAATCGAGCCAAAGACCCGCGGATACCTGGCTTTCTGCTCGGTGGTCCGATTGAGGCGTGGCTGGAGTCGTTGGATTCGTATGAACTCAGGGACCTACAAACGACCTATCAGGGGTTAGAAAACTCAGAGGAAATCAAGAAAACAAAGGAAAATAGCAAAGGGAAGAAAGTTTTGGAGGGGCTGGAAGGATGGTTGGCGGTAGGAAGATGGTTGCAAACACCGGGAAGAAGAACTCTCAAACCCCTTTATGCACACAGCAGGGTAATCACACAAAGCAATTGAAGAACTCAAGGTTTATTTCATATATCAAAATCTCCCTTCATACAAGAGGCTAGGGTCCTTTAAATAGACCCTTAACCTTGGGCTCCAAGTAAGGGCACATAAGTCTTTACATAAGAATCCTTTTCCCTCTCAAACCCTAGCTAGAAAATAAGGAAACATTAGGTAAAAAAATCCCTAAAAATTCTCTTGACTTGGCCAACACTCCAAGGATGCCTAGAGGGGCGTGTTGGGATTTTAGGAGCAGCAAGAGGCCGGCCCAAAGGGGCTCGGGCGCATGGGTTTGGGCCTCTGGAAGCTGGGGTGGCCTGGTAGGTAGGTAGCAGGAATATTCCCTGGTATCTTGCTTCTTAGGGGCTTGGGCTTGGCGCCTGGGCTTGATTTCTTTGGGCTAGGATGCAGATGGACCTCTAAAATCATGGATGCCTTGGTCTATGAATATATTTTGGCATCTGGAAGGGAATCTGGGCATCTGGAGGGCATCTGCAAGGAATCAGGGTTTTCTGAATTTTTCCTCATAGGGTCTTCAAATCTTCAAGCTTGGTTGGACTTGGGCTATACTTCCATGTCTTCAATCTAGTTGGACTTGGTCTTCACTTGTATGATGTGGTCTTGAGTCTTTAATATGGTTGAATAGGACTCAAAAAAATAAAATTAGCTCGACATGAGCTGATTAACACTAGACTGAACTAGCTCAACATGAGCTGACTAGTACAGAACTGAAACTCAAAAGACTCAAATAACAACTAAAATGGACTTAGATGGGCTAAGCCCTTATTACAGATGGACTCATAAATTATTGATCAATTCACAGAGGGTTGAAAAGCCTCTGTCTAATTCTGGTGCCTCCGGTGTCCCCACCAGGTCGTGCTCATGCATGCCAAGGGCAAGGCATTCGTCCGAGGTCAGCTCCTAGTTGGGGTCGTGCTCATAAGGAGAGCCCTCTACCAAGGTCAGCTCCCGGCGGGGGTCATACTCATGCATGCCAAGGGCAAGCCCTCTGTCCGAGGTCAGCTCATAGTCAGGGTCGTGCTCACAAGGTGAGCCCTCCGTCTAAGGTCAACTCCCGGCTCGGGTCATGCTCATGCATGCCTAGGGCGAGCCCTCCATTTGAGGTCAGCTCCCAGTCGGGGTCATGTTCATAAGGCGAGCCCTCCATTTGAGGTCAGCTCCAAGCCAAGGTTGTGCTCATGCATGCCAAGGATGAGCCCTCCATTCGAGGTTACCTCCGGGCCAATGTCATGCTCATGCATGCCAAGGATGAGCCCTCCATCCGAGGTCAGCTCCTAGTCAGGGTCGTGCTTATAAGGCGAGCCCTCCGTCTAAGGTCAGCTCCCGGTCGGGGTCATGCTCATGCATGCCAAGGGTGAGCCCTCCGTCCGAGGTTATCTCCTAACTGGGGTCGTGCTCATAAGGCGAGCCCTCCATCTAAGATCAGCTTCCGGCTAGGGTCGTGCTCATGCATGTCAAGGCGAGCCCTCTATCAAAGGTCAGCTCCAAGCCGTGGTCATGCTCATAAGGCAAGCCCTCCATCTGAGGTCAACTCCCGATCGGAGTCATGCTCATGCATGCCCAAGAGCGAGCCCTCCATTTGAGATCAGCTCCTAGCCATGGTCGTGCTTATAAGGCGAACCCTCTATTTGAGGTCAGCTCCTGGTCGGAGTCGTGCTCAAACATGCCAATGGTGAGCCCTCCGTCTGACATCATCTCCTAGCCAAGGTCATGCTGATAAGATGAGCCCTCTATCTAAGGTCAGATCTCGGTCAGGGTCGGGCTCATGCATGCCAAGGGTGGCCCCCGCATCTGACGTCGATTGCCTAATCGAGGTCGCACTCATGCTTTCCGAAGGTGACCCCCCGTATCCAGGGTCAAGCACCCAGCCAAGGTCGTGCTCCTGCTTTCAAAGTCAGGCTCTCCATATTGAGTTCTCCCACATGCTTCTGCTTTTTGAAGGCCCTCCTCCTACTGAGTTCGGAGTTCCCGATTGTAGCAGAAAGAGAGAGGATTAGCAAGGATACAGACTATGACACGGAAGCTTCCAACTACCTGCAACCTCCTAGAAGTGGTGCATGGCTATCGAAAAACTCTAACTCTACAACGTGCCACCCACATGTTCTGCACAATGCATGCTCTGCTAGGCTCTACATCTTGTAGTGCACCGCCATGTCAACAATCATGCAATCGAGGGCCCCGATCCTTGTGACACGAAACCTGACCCTCCTCCAAGAGGAGTACTCCATTAAGCCACAAGCCCTGCAATACTCCAATTGTCCCTCCTAGAATAGAAATGCTCCACCATGGCTTGGGGCTTAGCGGCACGGCCCCT
Source organism: Areca catechu (assembly GCA_021397845.1). NCBI lineage: Eukaryota > Viridiplantae > Streptophyta > Magnoliopsida > Arecales > Arecaceae > Areca > Areca catechu. Next base: position 139,536,900 of record CM038053.1, on the reverse strand, counting down.
ACCCCTCCCATGGAAAATTGCAGCACCATAGGGACAAGATCTGTACTACACCGACAATCATCCCCTAATAGAAGGATCTCCTCTAAGAGGACCGGTCTATTAAGGGGGAGCTTCAGACAAATGAAAATCCCTCCAAAAAGGGATACCAGGAAAGGGATATCTCAATGAAGCTCCAAGCTTGCTCTAGGCTACTTCTACTCATATAAAAATAAAAGAAAGGACCCCCGAGAGAGGAGAGAGAGAGACAACTGGTAAGACTCAAAGAGCAAATGGGCAAGGAACCAGCCAATGGAACCTCCAAATTCTCTTATCTCCACTCGACCTTGTCTTTATAGTTCAATTCCATTACTTACATTTCTTCTTTCACCCTCTACTCATAAAGGTCCAAAGCTCTTTAGCATAGAGGTTCTATTTCCCTTGATCATCCCAATTGACTTGATCGTCAGAGTGTCCTCGCCGAAATCCCCGACCCGGGTCTCCTCTTTTTTACAGGCCATGCCGAAAGAGGATCGAGCATCCAACGAGAGCCCGACGAGTCTGTGCCACGTTAGAGTTGCAGGCCATGACAATCTTGACAGTAATAGATTAGCATGCCAGAAAGGGGGTCGAGAACACTGGTGACTGTGGGAAGTCCAGCAGTGAGTCTCCCACCACCAGCAAAGCATCCATAGAAGCCAAAAGCTCCATGATGATAATGCAAGTATGCAAGGCTTCTGCTAGTCGAGTAGGGGGCCCCCCTCATCATGGCGATCTACAGGGCCTTGAGTGGGAGCTATCCTCTCCACCACCACCACCTCTGACAGATCTCTAGATCACCATGCTAGCCCAGTAGGTCCATGCCCTGGTAGTGATGGTATGCTAGCTTCATCAAAGATACCAGTCCCTGGCAACAAAGCAGCAGCTAGGGATGCCGGTGGCCCATGCCATCGATCCCCATACTAGCCTACAGTCCTTCTAGGAGGGACCATTGCATGCAGCCTCCCACCCATGAGGAGACCAACCAGGCAATCAGAAAGAAGTAGCATGATGGCTCGACTGGCTAGGAGAGCCGCTCCCCGGTCTCAGACCATGGTACATACTTGCACCAACGGTGCCGGCAGGAACTCTAGCGAGAGTTACCCCACTGCACACCTCCTCCATCCCTAACAGCTTCCACCGAGGGGTCCATAGACGAGGCCTTCCGTTGCTAGGTAGAGAGGTGCCTCGAAGAGCCAGAGCATAAACTGGCTGAACTTTCCCATCGATTTGTAGAGATTCAAGGCTTCCCTAGTGAGCCCACGGGTTACAACACCCGTCCACCCTTCTCCTATAGAATCCAAGAGGAACCAATCCCTAGCCAGCTCCGCATGCCCCAGGTTGACCCCTACGATGGTACAACTGACCCCCTGGACCACCTGGAAAGCTACAAAGCCCTTATAAGGGTCCAGGGGTCTACTATAAAGCTCTCCTCTTCATTGCCTTTCCGGCTACCCTCCAGAAGGCTACTCAAGCCTGGTTCTTCAAACTCGAGTCAGAAATCATTGACTCCTCCCAGTCATGCAGAAAGGTGCCATGGAAGCTGACAGCCTTTTCTTGATCTACCAATAGGATTGAGAACCCCTTCAAGACTACGTGTCCCGATTAAAAACTACCATCCTGGAGATCTACCACATCGACGAGCTAGTCACCATGCTGCCCAGAACAGGGCACTGCAGCCTCCCACTTCACCTACTCCCTTGACGAGAAGCCTCCGAAGACTTACTCGGAACTCCTCCTCCATGCCCACAAGTATATCTGTGTGAAGGAGGCTGGCCACACTAGAAGGGAGTTGGATGGGAGGCCATGAAGAGGCAGACCATTAGGGAGGCATCCGCTCCCCCAACCCAGAAGATGGCACCAGTCCTATGACTGGGGCTGAGACCTAGAGTTGACCCAACCAAAGAAGAGAAGTTCACTCCTCTCCTCACACTGAGAGCAAAGATCCTGATGGAGATCGAGGGCGAGTGCTTCCTTTACCATTTTCCCAACTAAGGCCATCTGCTAGATGCGCCAGGTCCCATTACTACTGCTTCCACCAAGACCATGGCCATGATAATGAGGAATGCCACCACCTAAAGAAGGAGATAGAAGATCTGATCAAACACGGCTACCTAGACAAGTTATGGAGGGAGGAGCACCTCTAGCAGCCTAGAATGAAGAGCCCCGACTGCTCGCCATCGATAACCGGCCCACCGAGAAATCGGTTGGGATGATCTCCTGGGTGATAAAGAGAACCTCAAAGAGGGCTAGGGGGAGAGAGGAGAATGTTGATGTACTCCCTTATGAGGAAAAAGGACTGACCAGGATTGATAACCCAAATAATGATGCTATCATCATAGAAATGATGATAGTAAAATACCCTGTAAAAAAAACTATGGTTGACAGTGGAAGCTCTACTGACATCTTTTTTTATGATGCTTTTGCAAAGATGAACTTGTCTACTGACCAAATAAAGCCAGTGTTCACGTTCTTAGTGGGCTTCACCAAGGACTCAGTCAGAGTTGAGGGAGAGATTAAACTTTCAATAACCACCGGGACTCCACATCGGTAAAGTACTGTGCTGACAATGTTCATCGTTATGAGGCTTCCCTTACAACATGATCCTGGGACATCTCAGACTCAATCTGCTCGACGCCACCATCTCCACCAGCTGACTTCTTTTCAGTTCCCAACCCCATGGGGGATTAGAGAAATGAGAGGGTACTGCCAGCCAGTTTAGCATTGCCTGTAAACTATTCCGGGATCGTGAGGGGTCAACCCAAGCCCAGCCATTGACCAACCAAATCTGGTAGAATCAGAGCTGAAGGGTGGACTAGTTGAGCCCTTGCTGTCCTTCCCCTTGGAAGTGGATCCCTCGAAGATTGTGCAGGTGGGAGCCCTACTACCGAAAGAACAGAGATCCCATCTGATTAGTTTCTCGCGGGCTAATTGGATGTTTCACCTAGACCGCCGCAGACATGCTTGGAATCCCTCTAGATGTGATCACTCACAGGCTATATGTCGATCCCAACTATTGCCCTGTCTAGTAGAAGAAGAGGAGTTTCATCCTAGAGTGGCAAAAGGTGATCAACGAGGTATTACCTAGGTATCAACCAAGTATTAGTCGGATACCCCTTAGTCGACCCACCCCTGCTACCCCAGACACTAGCCAGTTTTTTCTTAGCCAAACCCCTCTTACCACCCCACTAGTTCACAAGAATGACATTGAAGAGGAAGTGTATGAAGCTAGAATGGATTTAGTGGACGAGTATGAGGAAGAAGAAGAGTTACCTATAGAAGACCTAGAATTAGTTGACCCAGTAGATACCTAGACTAAAGCCAATCCATAATTAGTTGACCCTGACCATACCCAGATAGAAGCCAACCCAAAGTTAGTTGACCTTGACCACACCCAGACTGAACCTATAATGGAAGTATAGTTGAAGGAAGAAGACCATGAGGAACCTAACCCTACTGTTAGAATAATACCTGAGGTGACTTTAGAAGAGAGCCAAATTATAGAGCCCAATCCTGAAATTCAAGAACCAGAAGAATTTATTAAGGACCTGATCTCTTTAAATCAGTACCCTCAGGATGAAGTCACTTCTTTGATCCCAATTGAAGATCTCTTCCCTAAGATTAGTGACCCATTGCTCTATAAGGCAAACCTTGTAGATATACTTCAAACCCATAAGGTCAACCTCATTAGTCTAGGACTAATCACGGAAGCCCCTTTTTGTATCCTATTTTATCCAATCAAACCCGAACCCCTTTTTCTATTCTACCAGGCTAACCCTGAACCCACCTCTTATTTTCTACCCTTTCCTGAAGCTTCTTATATTTCTCTAACCACTAGATTGCATTTTATAGAGGTAAGCATACTGCATACATTCATTATGTATGTTAGGTTTGCATCTTATTTCTGGTATACTTTATGGCATTTAGTAGGAGTACATGCACCATTCTCATCTACATGTCACCCACCTGACAAAGGGTTAAACCCACTATTGTAGTTTAGGGTTTAATCGAGTCTGCATATCAATAAGTGTTGGCATGAGTCATTTGCCTACATTAGGTGTTATGAGTTTTTGCACTGCATGATTAGAGATTTGCATAAGGAATTGGCCATAAGATTAATGTAAGCAATGATTTTTATAAAAACATGGTTAATTCCCGAAAGGAGTCAAGAGTTTGCTAGAAAAATATTGTGATGATTAGGCTAGATATTCGTGAGCTGAATCCTTCAAAGTGATAAAGAATGTTGGACCTAGTGCTTGAGTTACCACCTAATTAGGCATTAAGCTCAACCTTCAATATCTCAGACTTAGTGAGTATAGGGAGCCAGCAATGATACCTAGTGAGCCTATTGAGCCTGACCCTTTTCTTGAGAGCGAACCCATCCCTGAGTGTCCACTAAATTAGCTTGTGAGAGAAAAAGATTGAGCATATCCTGGATGACCTAGCCATTAGTACCCGGAACAAAGGCTTCCAATGTTTTTGGTTCATTGGCAAGGTCGACCAGAATCTGAGGACTCATGGATCGCTCTAGAGGATCCGCAACACCTCAACCCAGACTCATCATAGCAGTACTAGAGCTATAAGGACTTTTACTCGATAAGGTCGAGTTCCTCCCACATTGGAAGAATTGATGTAGGAACATCAGGAGCAGACCAGGATTTCAAGGTTCCAATTTCTAATTCATGTGTTGGATAATCAGTCACTTGTAAGTTGAGTCCATCAAGATAAATTGAGTCTTGTAATGAAGTCTGCTTTTTGAGCCTGTAATCAGGTGAGCTGATTGAGTTCACTAAGTCATTTGAAGTCCCTTTGTTTTAGTCCAATATGAGTCCTGTAATCCTCATTCATGATGAGGACCAAGAGGGAGATCACCAGATTAAGAGATTTACCAGGCCCTTCCCAACCAGTATTAGATTTCAAGCAACTAGGCCCTCCATTCAAGCCTACAAGACCAAGGAGTTGACACCCTAGCCCACCAGGAGAAGGTGCCCCAGCAGTTCAAGCATATGGCACCCCAGGCCCAAGCCCAAGCCCTAGCGCCCTTCATTCTTCCCAGGCCTTGGCATCCCTCCCAACTTAACCAGGCCTTGGTGCCCCCTAGCCTATCATGAAGTTGGCACCCCAGGCTTTAACCCAGTCAAAGAAGATGTCATCCCAGCCCAGCAAGGAGTGAAGTAGACCCAGCCCAAGAGAGTTTCTTGGCCCTCAAGTTTAGCCCAAGAGGTGCTTTCTTGGCCCTCAAGTCTTGTAATCCTAGTTTGTGTAGGAGTCCACGAACCTGGGTAACTCTATAAATACCCATCCCTCCCCTCTTGTATGAGTACTTCTTTTCAAGAAATAAAATTTGATTGAGTTATTCAATTATTTCCTCCAATTTGAAGTATGTGTGAGACCCGTGGTTACTTGTGTGTGTGTGCAAACTCTAGCTGCCCCTACTACTCTCTCTCTTCTCCAAACCCTAGCCAACCCTTGCATCCTCATCAACCCTAAGATGCCTCCATACCAAGCCCAGGCTGCCACCCTCTCTTCCATCTTCCATCAAATCGCCAACCCCAAACCCTTTCCAACCCTTGGCCACCCCTACATCTCTCTCTTCCAGGCATGCCCTGGCCCCCAGGCCTCTAGGGTATTCATCCTAGGAGTCCCCATCAGTAGCCAGGCACCTTTCTCCAAGCCAAGCATCCATCTTCTATAGAATGCTGCCAACCTCTCCAACAGCCCCTCTCTTTCCCTCTTCCATCTTCTACCTGTTTCATATTTTTCTCTTCATCTGTGAGCCTAACCTGTGACGTGTGCAGGATCCCTCAGGAGAAGCGAGCCTCTGGAAGAAGTCTTCTTTGCCCCAAACTAATCTGATAAAAAGTCGACGGATCCATGGGAAAGCGACTCGAACATTCAGGCACTGATCTAAGTGGAGCGATTCCTTCTTTAGCATCAAGAAAGTCATTGCTAGGTATGTAGAACCTTTTCCTCATCATTTTTTCTATTTTATTAAAGTTTAGAGCATGTCCTATCGGTGTTTCTTAACCCTAGGATCCTTAGTTTTTTTATCTTTTTGATAGTTTCTAGCATGTGGGTAGGATTCTAACCATTACTAAAAAATCCTAACCTAGTCTAGTCTTTTTTCAGGAATAATAAATAACAAAATCTAAAATCATTGTTTATTTTAATATGAAATTTTATCTATCTCATGTCATTCATCTGCATGCATCATGTTAGAATCCTATCCCTCATCATAAGGGTTTTCATGTATTGATTAAAGTTCTACCTGCATGGCAAGATCTTACAAAGTGATGAAGAAATAGGATCCTAGGGTTAAGAAACCACTACTTTAGGGCATGCGCAGTTTTCTATTAGATCAAAAATAGTGAGGAGGGAAGGGTTTGATTACCTGGCAATGAATACTTTGTCATTGTAGAAGGGTTCACACCTCTCGGGATCAGCACCTGGATGACGAAGCCTTGTTCTCGTGGATGCATCGACTTTTTATCACCTGGTTTTGGGGGCAAGGAAGACCTCTTCCAAGGATTGTTTCACTTGAGGGATCTTACAAACACCAAGAGTTAGGGATGTAGAAGATAGAAAAAAGATGAATTAGGGCTTAGAAAGTAGAGGGAAGGTAAGAGGGGTCGTGGGAAGTTGATTGGGGGCCTGGATAAGGAGGATGCCTGGATTGGAGGGGGTGGCCTGGAGGTTGAGGGGTGCCAAGATTGGGGCTGGTAGCCTGGAACCTGGAAGGCGCCGGTGCTTCAGGGTTGGCAGCATGGAGGAGGGGGAAGCTTTGGCAGCCTAGGGTTTTGGAGTGCTTGAAGTTGGTGGCCTAGGTTGGAAGAAGAAGGGGATGGCCTAGGGTTTGGAAGATGAAGTGGATTGGTGATCAAGTGGGGTGATTGATGGGCGTCTAGGGTTTGATGATGGAAAAACATAGTAGGTTGGTTTGGGTCTCTCGCCCTCCCCCTCACAGAGTGTCAATGCACAAGGCATGGAAAATAAAGAAGAAACTTTGGCTTTCATTCAATCAATCAATCAATCAATTACAAGAGGGGGGGAGGGGGTATTTATAGATCACCCAGTTCTCTCCCTATCAAAGTAGGAGTACAAATCTCTGTCAAAGTAGGAGTACAAATCTCTATCAAAGTTGGAGTACAAAGTTTGAGAAGGACAAGAAGACTGGAGTCCTTGCAGGACTTGGAAACTTGACTTCTCTTGGGCATGGACTACTTGACTCCATGTGGGCTTGGGAGCGGTCGCCAACTACTGTGGGCCTGGGGGGGCCTGCGGTGCCAATGCTGGTGGGCTTGAACTGTGGGCTGGGGTGCTAGCTTCATGTAGGCTTGGGTGCTAATTTCAAGTGGGCTTGGGCACTCTAGTTACTTGTAGGCTTGGGTGGTAATGAACCTTGTGCTTGGCGCCTGAATGGGGACCAGGGGTGGCACATGAAGTCTGCTTTAGTGTGGTCTAGTGACTCTCCTTGTGGACTTGACTTGAATAAAAGAAGTCAAAATTTACAGGACTTGATTAACTCACTTGACTGGACTGAAAAGCAATTGGACTCAATAGACTCAATTGACCTAATGGACTCAATTGACTCACTTTATTAAAGGATTTAATTAAAAAAGTTGACAGACTTCCCAACACATTAATCAAAGATCAAATGAGAATTGCATTTTTTGTCTGGTCCTAAGTCCTCACCAATTTTCCCGGGGTGGGAGGAACTCGACCCTATCAAGTAAGGGTCAATCTGGCTTTGGTACTACTCCAGCAGGTCTGGGTTGAGGCGTTACAAATCTTCTCGAGTGTCTATGAATCCTCAAATTCCGATCAACCTTGCCAATGATCCAAGTAACAATTGTAGCCTTTATTTTAGGCATTAATAGCTTGGTCATCTAGGATACACTCAATCCTTTTCCTTTCCCAAGCTAATTTGTTGGTGGACACTCAGGTATGGCTTCACTCTCAAAGAAAGGGTCAGGTCCAAATGGCTTACTAGATATTATTGCTGGCTCCCTATGCTCAACTAGGTCTGAGATATTGAAGGTTGAACTAATGCCGAATTCGGATGGTAACTCAAACACGTAGGTATCAGGTCCAACTTTCTTTATCACTTTGACGGGTCCAGCTCGACAGGCATGTAACTTCATCACAGTCCCCAAAGGAAACTGCTCAGGTCTAAGCCAAATCATTACAAAATCTCCCTTAACGAACTCTTTAACTATTTTTGAGAATTAACCATGTTTTTATAAATATCATTGCTCGCATTAATCTTTTGGCTAACCTCCTAATGCAGATCTCTAACATGCTAGGCAAATGACTCATACCCAAAGTTCGACTATGCATTCCTAAGGAAATTTATTAAGCCTTCAACTACAATTCTGTGCTTGACCCTTGGTTGGTGGATGACATGCAGATGAAAATTTTACATGGACTCCTAATAAATGCCATAAGGTCTTCCAAAAGTAGGTAGCAAATCTAACAGGCTCAAGGAACTGATGCAACCTACTAACCTCAACAAAGTGCAATAGAGTGGCTCTAAAAGCATTGGAAGCCTTAGGATAGGGTAGGAAATAAGAAGAGGATTCATCGAGTGGTTCTTGACTCATAGGGATGACCTTAAGGTTTGGACATTGATCTATAGGTAGCAAAAGGTCTACCTTATGGAAGGATAAGTCGGTAATTTTAGGCAAGAGATCTTTAACCAGGACATAAGGGGTGAATTCCTCTTGAGGGTACTGACTTGAAGAAACCAAGTCCTCACTAATTTCCTCTAGTTCTTCAATTTTAGGACTAGGCTTTATAATTGGATTCTCTTCTTGCATTTCCTCAGGTAAAGTCATCGTGGTAGCAGGGCTACACTCCTCATAGTTCTCCTCTATTAATTGGACTCCAATACTGCTTCAGCATGAGTACTTTCCTGGTTAGCTAATTCTGGATCTGCCCTACATATTTCTCCTCCAATGTCAACCTTATGAAGAAATGGGATAGTAAGGATGGGTTGGCTAAGGGGAACTTGACTAATACTTGGATTGTACTTAGGGATACTAATCCTTTTGGGTTCAGGTCGATGGGTCATGGGTCCCCTCTGCTCATAGGACATGGGTAAGTTCCTTTCTCTAAGCTTGCTCTTCATGGATCTCAAGGTAGTTATGGGTGTCTCCTCTTTGTCTAGTCATCCTTTCAACATTATCCTAGTATATTCTAGCCTAATGAACTAACTTGAGTTTAGCAAACTTAAACTGCCTCTTTTCAGTCATCTCATCCCATTCAAAGTATTGGTCCATATCTCCTTCCCAATCTATGTAAACCTTAGGATCAAGGTTGCCATCAAATGTGGGTGCTTCTAGCCTAAAATCCCTAATGGCTCTCTTATCCTAGTCCAAGAAATCATGATTGGGTCTCATCTGATTAGGTTCCCATATTAGGTCATGGCATGGGGCTCTCCTAGGGTTGAGAGGTGTGGGAAGAGGTGACTCAAGTTCAGGTTCAGTATGGGTCTCATGGGTTCCTTCTAGGGTTCGTACCTATGTCTCTATTTGGGTAAACCTATGGTTCAGTTGGGCAAGCTGTTTAGTAATGGCTCTCAGTTAGGTTTCAAGATTAGACTCCATGGTCATATTGGGTTGGGGTTGAGACTGGTGGTATTGGGCTCCTAATCTAGTGGTCATGAAACAAGCACACAATGTGTTCTAGGGTTTGCTAGACCTAGCAGCTTAAGTAGAATGAGTCAGCTCAACTTACAACCAATTCAACAATTGCCCTTTCCACTAGCCATATAAGATGTGGGAGTATGGGAGGCTCCCCCTGCTCTTGCAGGGTCCTAATTAAGCAACCACAGCTCTGCTAAGGATGTTTGCCTCTGGACCTCTAGCCTAGACATCAGATTCAAGAGATAATTGGAGGATTGAGTGCACTAGCTTTCTCACAATACCACGAACTAGACCTGTCGGTGTCCCTAGCTCAATTAGGTTGCTACTTGATTTTAATCAAGGCTTGGATTTGAATGCAGGGTAGTTGTTTTAGGCTAAGAAAGGTGATGAAATCCTTCCCTTATCTGATAGAGTAGAAGTGCCCTTAAGATGAGTTAATTATGCATGCACACACATGAAACCCTAACGCAACATGAAACTAAAATCAGAAAAATATGCAGAAAATAAGATTTTGGTTTTTTCTATTTTTTTGCTTGCTAATAGCAGATCTAATGAAGATTAGTGTCAGTTAATTAATTGTAAAGAAAGCTAGGTTTTGATGGTTTCATGCAAGCAAATTTTAGCCCTAAACAAGGTGTGTAGAAATTTCAGCAATGGTGGACTTTTTTTTTTAAGATTTTCTTTATGCTGATTTTTTTGTATTTTTAGATCTGAAAATAAGCAGAAAATTGAAGAATTAAAGAGAACTAATTGTAGGTTTAATGGATGCAAATATTGATGCAAATCAGATGGTTTTAATGGAAGTAATTCTTAGGGTTTTAGAACTAGAGTGCAAATTTCAGCATGCAGAAATTTTCAGTATGATGCATGAACATGCCCTATCCTAAGCCCTGATACCAAAATTGATATGGGACTAAACATGCTAGGATTTAGCAAAAAGAAATTTCTGATTATGTGAGTGATGATTTCATATTTTTATGTGGTTTTATTCCTAAAAAAGAAGTTAAGCATAAGGAAGGGTTTTCATGTATCGATAAAAGTTCTACCCACATGGCAAGATCTAACAAAGTGATGAAGAAATAGGATCTTAGGGTTAAGAAACCACTACTTTAGGGCATGCTCAATTTTTAATTAGATCAAAAATAGCGAGGAGGGAAGGGTTTGATTACCTTGCAATGATTACTTTATCATTGTAGAAGGGTTCACACCTCTCGGGATCGGTGCCTGGATGACTTAGCCTCGTTCATGTGGATGCGCCGGCTTTTTATCAGCTGATTTTGTGTGCAAGGAAGACCTCTTCCAAGGATCATTTCACCTGAGGGATCCTGCAAACACCAAGAGTTAGGGATGTAGAGGATAGAAAAAATATGAATCAGGGGTTAGAAAGTAGAGGGAACGCAAGAGGGGTCACGGGAAGTTGATTGGCGACCTGGATGAAAAGGATGCCTGGATTGGAGGGGGTAGCCTAGAGGTTAAGGGGAACCTGGACTGGGGCTAGCGGCCTGGAACCTGGAGGGTGCCTGGTGCTTCAGGGTTGGTGGCCTGGAGGAGGGAGAAGCCCTAGCAGCCTAGGGTTTTGGAGTGCTTGAAGTTGGCATTCTAGGTTGGAAGAAGAAGGGGATGGCCTAGGGTTTAGAAGATGAAGTGGATTGGCGATCAAGTGGGGTGATTGATGGGTGTCTAGGGTTTGATGATGGAAGAAGGTAGTAGGTTGGTTTGGGCCTCTCATGCTCTCCCTCACGGAGCATCAATGCACAAGGCACGAAAAATAAGGAAGAAACTCAAGTTTTTTTTCAATCAATCAATCGATCAATCAATTACAAGAGGGGGGAGGGGGTATTTATAGATCACCCAGTTCTCTCCCTATCAAAGTTGGAGTATAAATCTCTATCAAAGTAGGAGTACAAATCTCTGTCAAAGTTGGAGTACAAAGTTTGAGAAGGACAAGGAGACTGGAGTCCTTGCAGGACTTGGAAACTTGACTCTTCTTGGGCTTGGATTGCTTGACTCCATGTGGGCTTGGGAGGGAGCACTAACTGCTGTGGGCCTGGGGGTTCCAAGGGTGCCAATGCTGGTGGGCTAGAATTGTGGATTAGGGCGCCAACTTCATGTAGGCTTGGGTGCTAATTTCAAGTGAGCTTGGGCGCTCCAGTTACTTGTAGGGTTGGGTGGCAATGAACCTTGGGATTGGCACTTGAATGGGGACCAGGGGTGGTGCATGAAGTCTACTTCAGTGTGGCCTAGCAACTCTCCTCTTGGACTTGACTTGAATGAAAGAAGTCAAAATTTACAAGACTCGATTGAACTCACTTGACTGGACTGAAAGGCAATTGGACTCAATGGACTCAATTGACTCACTTTATTATAAAACTCAATTAAAAAAGTTGACAGACTTCCAAACACATTAATCAAAGATCAAATGAGCATTGCAATTTTTATCTGGTCCTAGTGTCCTCACCACAAGTCCTCACCGACTTCCTGGTAGAATGCACGTGGGCGGAGGAGGACCCGGAAGCAGACCAGCAAGCCGAACCCGGGCCGGAGCCGACCCAGTAGTGGTGACATGGATCCTCCATTTGACGGTGCATCCAATGCTGGAGGGAGTGGAGCCGACCTCATCCTTACCAATCCTGATAGGGTTGTTGCGGAGTATGTATTGTACTTCCTCTTCAAAGTGACCAATAATCAAGCCAGGTATAGGGACTTCTCGTGGGATGAAGGCATCCGGCGAGCTGGGCGTAAAGTGCCTGAAGGTCTTCATAAACTCACAGCTCATAGTAGGACTTGTATCTGGTGAGTTTGAAGCTCGAGATCTCATAATGGTGAAGTATCTGGACTAGGTGCGCTTGTACACAGCGAACCTCCGGTACTTCAACATTTCCCATATCTCTTGTGTGGAGAACACCCGAGCTGATGTCCTCTCTTGGTTGGTGACCTTGCCAGAGTCATTGCGGGGCATACCTTCATCGAGTACCTAGAAGCCCCCAGCTACAAGTTTGTAATAGATGTCCAACAAGTCACCTCTGAGGCAAGCTGGATGGATCCCTATGTCAAGTACATAACCACCGGTGCCCTACCTGAAGACTGCAAGGAAGCCGGCCTCCTCAAGAAGAAGGCCACAGGATATGTGATGATGGATGGGCAGCTTTACTAGAGGTCTTACTCTTATCCCCTACTGAAGTACTTGAAGCCCTCAGAAGCGGCCTACGTGCTCCAAGAAATACATGAAGGCATCTGCGATAATCACATCGAGGGCAGGACCCTAGCTTACAAGGCACTCCGGCAAGGATACTTCTAGGGGACCATTCACGAGGATGCCATTGATTTCGTAAAGAAGTGTGACCATTGTCAATGTCATGACAACATTTAGTGACAGTCGGCAGCCCTGCTCTCCCAGCTATTAGCCCCATGGCTATTTGTCCAGGGGGAATAGACATCCTAGGACCCTTTCCTCCCGCATCCGGCCAATGAAAATTTTTAATTGTGGCCATCGACTACTTCACCAAGTGGGTCGAGGCTGAACCCCTAGCATGGATCAATAAGGCCAAAGTCAGATCCTTCTTCTGGAAGTCTATCATCTACCAATTTGAGCTCCCGTAGTCCATCATCATTGACAATGGATGGTAATTTGATAATTAGGCTTTCGAGGAGATTTGCATTGACCACAACATCTGCCATCGCTTCACTTCATTGGCTTACCCTTAGACTAATGGGGAGGCCGAGATGACCAACCGAACTATCTTGCAAGGGCTCCGCACAAGACTGGATGAAGCCAAGAGTCGATGGGCTGAAGAACTCCCCAGTGTGCTGTGGGCCTATCACACTACACCCCGCACGGCCACCAGCGAGATGCCCTTCAACCTTATCTTCGGTGTTGAAGCTGTGATTCCAGTGGAGCTTGGTCTACCCATGCTATGGGTAGAGCAGTATGATGAAGTTGAGAATCCAGTCCATCTCCTTCTCAACCTAGACCTCTTGGATGAGACGTGAGACAAAGCCTGGCTTTGGATGGTGGCCTACCAGTAATGAGTAGCTCACTACTACAACTCTCATGTAAGGCCTAAGGCATTCCGCCCAAGTGACCTAGTCCTCAGGTGAGCAGAGGTGTCCCAGCTAGGAGAATGTGGCAAACTCTTCCCGAACTGGGAGGGCCCCTACAAGGTAGTCGAGGCTCTGCCAGGCAAAGCCTACTATCTCACCGGGCTCGACGATTCCCGATTTATGCAGACATGGAATTCGAGAATTCTAAGGATGTACTGCCAATAATGTAAGGCTCCTTTTCAATTTTTGAAGTTCTTTTTTGGTGCAACCCTATCTTTCACCTGTGTAGGAATGCATCTGTCAACTCCAAGTCTAACAGACAAAGCCAAGAAACTTATGAAGCCTCATACTTAAAGCCGAGAAACTTATGAAGCCCTATATCTCAAAGCCGGGAAACTTACAAAGCCCTGCACTTAAAGCCTGGATACCTATGAAGCCCTATACCCAAAGTCAAAAAACTTACGAAGCCCCATACTCAAAACCGAGAAACTTACAAAGCTCCACATTCAAAGCCGAGAAACTTACAAAGCCCCACACTCAAAGCTGGGAAACTTATGAAGGCCCGCACTAAACTACCTTACTCATAGTCTAGAGATGTCAGCTGGGAACCCCTAAAAATCCACCATCCACTATTTGACTCATAGCTTGGCAAATCAAGCAAGGAGACTCTAGAAGCCCCGCATTCAGCTGCCTTACTCATAGTCCGAATATGTCAGTTGGGAATCCCTGAAATCCCACCATTTATTGCTTGATTCATAGCTTGGCAAATCAATCTAGGAGACTACAGAAGCCCCACATTTAGCTGCCTTGCTCATAGTCTAGAGATGTCAGCTAGGAACCCCTGAAATCCTACCATCTATTGCTTAACTCACAACTTGGCAAATCAAGCCGGGAGACTACAAAAGCCCCATATTCAGATGCCTTGCTCATAGTCTGGAGATGTCAGCTGGGAATCCCTGAAATCCCACCATCTGTTACTTGACTCACAGCTTAGCAAAACAAGCCTGGAGACTCCAGAAACCTCGCATTCAGCTACCTTGCTCATAGTTTGGAGATGTCAACTTACAACCCCTGAAATCCCAACATCTGTTGCTTGACTCACAGCTTGGCAAATCAAGCCAGGAGACTCCAGAAGATCTGCATTCAGCAACCTTGCTCATAGTCCGAAGATATCAGCTGGGAACCCCTAAAATCCCACCATCTGTTGCTTGACTCATAGCTTGGCAAATCAAGCTGGGAGACTCTAGAAGCCCTGCATTCAGATGCCTTGCTCACAGTCTAGAGATGTCAGTTGGGAGCCCCTGAAACCCCATAGTCTATCGCTTGACTCACAGCTTGGCAAATCAAGCCGGGAGACTCTAGAAGCCCTGCATTCATCACCATGCTCATAGTCTGGAGATGTCAATTGGGAAATCCCTGAAATCCCACCATCTATTGCTTCACTTATAGTTTGGCAAATAAGAAACTCCATAAATCCTGCAGTCGGGTTTGTATGACTTCGAGACTAGGAAGAACGAGGACAAAGTATTCCTAGAAACCTTCATGCCAATCCTAAGGTGCCAAAGTCAACCCAGAGAAACTAAGGCCTCAGAGAGTTGTGCACATACTATGACCATGATGCCTATCTCCTTACCATGCAAGAGGGTAAAAGAATTGAAGAAAAATGAAGGACCATCCTAAGTTCATCGGTCAAGTTGGACTATTTCTGCATCACAAAGATAAGTCCCTTACAAACTCTAAAGGATTCTTTGAAAGTATCTCAATGCAAAAAATAGGAAGAGAGAGAAAAGAAGACAAGTAAATGGGGCACATCAGTTGAAAAGAAAGTTTGTATTCATTAATCAAATGATTTCTTTACAACCTATGAAGGCTCCCGACAGGTCAGGATGCCTTCCAAAATCTAAGTTACAAGAAAAAGAAAGTTCAAGTCTCGCTTGCCAGTTCCTTTCCTGGCCGGCGAGCGACTCCTTTTGATGAAGGGGCATCCTAGGTGGCAGCGGCTCCGACTTCGACCACGACTACCTCTGGCTCCGACTTTGACTTCGTCTCTATGGTGGGATCCTTGGTCGCACGGGGATGGGCATCGCGGGGAGGATGTCTACCAACCCTTCGATCTAAGGAAATAGATGGCCTTGCCATGGAAATCATTGAACCCCTAGTGGTAGGAGTCCAACACTGCCTCAATGACCTCTTCCTTGAAGGCCTCGGACACCTTGAATTGGGGACGGCCTCGGTGGCTTCCTTCTTGGCCATCTCCATCAGCACAACGACCATCATGGCCTTCTCCAAGGCTGCCATGGTCATGGCCGCTTCTTCTTCAAGTTAGGCATGGAGGGTCTATGCCCTTCCCTCCAGACGGGCTTCCTCTATAGTGGAGGCAACAACCTTCTAGCCATGTGGAGGCTCTCCCCTTCTCTTCCTTCAGGGCCTGCTCAAGCTTGGTGGATTTCTTCTCCAAGCCGGTCACCCTCACCTCGGCACTGGTCAGCTGGTCCTGGAGGGCCTTCATTTGGCCCTCCCATTCTTGAACATGGGTAGCCTGGGCTTGGGCCTTGTCCCTCTCCTTGCGAAGATGGGACTCCCATTTCATCAGCCCTTGGCAGGAGTCCTTGAGGAGCTAAACATCAAGGGCCACCTGCATGAAGAGCATCGGTTAGTATCTCAACAGACAAGAAAGAAAGAATGCAATAACCGGGAAGGTAACTTATCGAGAAGAGTTAGGAGAATATCTCGGTGAAGACATCCACCACTAGCTAGCTGGTCCTCTCCTAGCGGTCCAATGGCTGGGCAAGGGTAGTCAAGACCTCCTCGCCAACTTTCCATCTCTCATCAACTTGGCAACCAGGGGCATGATGATGGATATTTTCTTCGACCCCGACCTCGGCATCTCGAATGGATCTGAAGGTTCTGGGAAAGTGGTCGCCATGGACATGATGGTGGCAGTCTGATCGGTGGCAAGTCTGTCCCCAGATGGTGGGGTCGGGCTCTCTACGGTGGCATCTCTTGCCACCTCCTCCACCTCCAGTTGCGATGGAGCATCAGTTCATGTGGGGGCCTCCAAAGGTGCTGGCATGGCCCGCTCTGCCGGTCAACCCTCCCTCCAGGGCCCACGGGCTGGAGGATGGAATACCAGCCCAGGCATAGTCGGTGTAGTAGGAGGTCCCCTCCTAGCAGGCTCATCGGTGGTCCTCCATCCCGGCTCCTCCCGGGCTTTCTTCATAGGCTCCCCTTTGGGCCCTACAAAGGCAACCCTCTTTCTGGACATACTCAAGACCTTGTCCATTAAGAACCTCATCTCTATGGAATACAAAGAATGATGGTTAGTCACTTGTCAAAGTTGGAAATCAAACTCAGAAGAAAAAGAAGAAGCTTGGTATTAAGCCTTACCTTAAGGTGGGGTCTGGCTGAACTCTGTGTTGGCAAGGTTTTGCTCAGTCAGTAGATCCCAAAGGGCAAGAACCTTGGAAGTGATGAGTCGATCAAATATCTTTTTATCGACTGGCTTGATAGCAGCTATCGATTGGGAGAGCGGTCTAGGTCACTCCAAACCTAGTCCACCCCCTCAACTGAGGCAAAGAAGAACCTGACGTTCCATCCCTTGATGGAAGAAGGTAGGTCAAGCTTGAGGATCCCCAGGCGGGGGGGCACAAACCACCATCACTTGTTAGATAGGTGGTGCTTCAAGATGAACAAGGCCCTGAAAAGGGAGAAACATGCAACAATCCTATGAAAGTGACAAAGAATAATGAATAGAAAATAGTTCGGATAGCATTAGGAGCAAGCTGGGCCGAGACCAAGTGATAATTGCTCAGAAAAGAAAGAAAAAAGGGATGGAAAGGAAGATGAAGATCCTCGAAGAAGAAGTCTTCATACAAGGTGATTCGTCCCGGGCCACTGGAAGTGATCCATTCCTTGGGTCTTGGAATAGAAAGTTGGATGGAATCAGGGATCCCAAATACTTTTCAGATATGAAAGAGGTCCTCACCAGTCATCATCGAAGCAATGCTAGCAAAATCGCCCAACTCCCGATGGGAACAGAAGGGGGAGGAGGAGGAAGAGGAGCCGCAGGGCATCCAATGATAATCCCCGGCTGGTGGGGACCCCTGCGGACTACAAAAGGAACATCCTCCATCTCGTTGTCTGAGGAAGGAGGCCTCGGTTGAGATGGACCCGCCTCACCAAAAAAATTCAGGTGACGGTGCCCTCCACCAAAGAAACTCATGATGAACAAAGAGAGAGAAGGCAACCTAGAGGCCTAACCAGAGCTCTCCTTTAGCACAAGCCAAAGGAGAAGAACAAAAGAGGGAAAGGAAGGAGAAGGGTAGAAGAGAAGAAGGAAGGAGAGGTCTAACCTGCAAGAGACTTCAAACGCTGGGACAAGAAGAAAGACTATGGAAGAAGATTGACTCTGCGGCCTTCTGCGCTCGGAACACCCTTAAGGAGTGAAAGGATAGTAGGGCAAGTCCCTTTCAAGCACCTGCAGAGTCCTCTCACCTCGTACAAGTTGAAGATGTGTGCCTCTTCCTCTCCCTAGCCAACCGAAGCTTGCCATGCATCGAGATCCATTGAGGGCGATGCTTTGATTTGGATGCACCCGCATCGATCCTGATGTAGTAGTTATGGTGTCCTTAAAGGAAGGCTGACATGGCACCACGTCGTTGGGGCGGATGCATGATCTTCGAGGCACCGACGCTCGAGGCATAAATGGCACAGGGAGTGCAACTCTCCATGATAGTGCAATCATTACTCTCATCATCCCGAGCATCGCTTCGTTCTCTGGGCTCGAGAGTGTGGGGCATCTGATGTGGTATAATCGCTGACGTGGAACCCATGATGGTGATAGCTAGTAGTCCCATGGGTGGAAAGTGCCACCTGGATGCGGTGATCAAATGAAGACCTAAGGGCGAGCCCTCCATCCATGGTCAGCTCCCAGTCGAGGATGTGTTCATAAGGTGAACCCTTTATCTGAGGTCAGTGCCCGGCCGGGGTCATGCTCATGCATTATAAGGGTGAGCCCTCGATCCAAGGTTAGCTCCAAGCCGGGGTCGTGCTCATCAAGCGAGCCCTCAATCTGATGTCAGCTCCCAATCGGGGTCATGCTCATGCATGCCAAGGGCAAGCCCTCCGTCTGAGGTCAGCTCCTAGCCGGGGTCGTGCTCATGCGAACCAAGGGTGAGCCCTCTGTCCGAGGTCAACTCCCAGCTAGGGTCATGCTCATAAGGCAAGCCCTCCGTTTGAGGTCGGCTCCCGACCGGGGTCATGCTCATGCATGCCAAGGGTGAGCCCTCCATCTGAGGTTAATTCCCAACCAGGGTTATGCTCATAAGGTGAGCGAGCCCTCCCTCTGAGGTCAACTCCTGATCGGGGTCGTGTTCATGCATGCCAAGAGTGAGCCCTCCGTTCGAGGTCAGCTCCTAACAGGGGTCATGCTCATAACGTGAGCCCTCCATCTGAGGTTAGCTCCCAACCGAGGTCATGCTTATGCATGCCAAGGGTGAGCCCTCCATCCGAGGTCAGCTCCCAACTGGGGTCATGCTCATAAGGCGAGCCCTCCATCTTAGGTCAGCTCCCGGCCAGGGTCATGCTCATGCATGCCAAGGGTGGCCCCCGCATCCAGGGTTGAGCCCCAACCATTGTTGCACTCATGCTTATCAAAGACATCCCCCAACATCCACGGTCGAGCACCCAGCTGAGGTCATGCTCCCACATCAAAAGTCAGGCTCTCCAGATTGTGCTCTCCCCCTCCTCTTGCCGAGTTCGGAGTTCCCGCCAGTGACAAAAAGAGAGGGGATCAGCAAGGGTACAGACTGTGACACGGAAGCTTCTAGGTACCTGCAACCTCCCAAAAGTGGCACACACCATGCTGGAAAATTCAAACTCTGTAATGCGTCACCTGCATGTTCTGCACAATGCATGCTCTACCAGGCTCCACACCCTGAGTGCACTGCCACGTCAACAACCATGCAACCAAGGGCCTCAATCCTTGTGACATGGAACCTGAACCTCCTCCAAGAGGAGTATTCCATTAAGGCCACAGGCCCTGTGATACTTCGACGGTCCCTCCTAGAGTAAAAATGCTCCACCATGGCTCGGGACTCAGCAGCACGGTGCCCACCCCTCCCATGAAAAATTGTACCACCAAAGGAACAAGATCTGTACTATGCCAGCGATCACCCCCTAATAGAAGGATCTCCTCCAAGAGGACCGATCTAACAGGGAGAGGCTATAGACAAAGGAAAACCACTCTATAAAGGAATACCAGGAAAGGGACATCTCAATGAAACTCCAGGCTTGGTCTGGGCCACTCCTACTCATATAAAAATAGAAGAAAGGCCCTCCGAGAGGAGAGAGAGAGGTAACTGGTAAGTCTCGAAGAGCAAACGGGCAAGGAACTAGCCAAGGGAACCTCCCAGTTCTCTGATCTCCACTCGACCTTGTCTTTCCACTTCAATTCCATTACTTACATTTCATCTTTCACCCTCTACCCGAAGAGGTCTCAAGCTCTCCGATATAAAGGTTTTATTTTCCTTGATCATCGGAGTGTCCCCACTAAAATCTCTAGCCCGAGTCTTCTCTTTTTTGTAGGCCATGCTGGAAGAGGATCGAGCACCCAACGGGAGCTATAAGCCATGGCGATCTTGGCAGCAATAGATAGCATAGAAATACTTCCTGTACTAATAGAAGTTGCCGTCTAGTAATAACACTCGATATACCGAAAGGTCAAAAGTTGTAGAGCAATAATCAGGAACCTCTGACATATGATTACCATATAATTCATCCCTTTGACCCTCAATGTTTAACATGACATCATGGTTTAACTCCCAATCCTTAAACAATTCATCTATAAAGTATCTCAACCTCATAAGTCTTATGACTTCTTACAAGAACTACATTGGCCAAGGTTTTGCTAAATTGAAATACCATGAGACATTCACTCCAATATTTAGAGGGGTCAATCCCATCTTAACTCACATACCAACTTCACAAGTACTTGATTGCACCTAGAAACCTTCTACCACTGGATTAAAAATCTAGGAGTCTTGTACTAAAGTATAGTGAGTTGCTTGCAAGTCACTATAGTGATCTCAGATCTGAGGGATACTTTTATCCAATCCCTTCATGAACAACACTTGACAAAAGAGTGCTTTGCAGGTAAGTCATGTTTAGCGAAATTTCCTACACTTCACCTGAATGCCATACCAGTATCTCCACACTTCTTGGTTTAGAGGATAACCAACACATATGGCATATAAGGACCTATACTCAATACATTATCGTCTTATAGCAATGTATCATTTGGTCATGAATAGGTTCAAGAACTATATGATACTTTATCATAAAATAATATAGTTCTAAGCACTCCATCATAAAAGAGTTCTTTATAGAATGATGCAATGTGATGAAATATCAAAATAACTTTTATTTATGATAATTTATACACGAAATCAATCATCTACAAGTTAGATGATTGGCATTATGGAACAATTTCCAACATGAAGGATTGTTTCCCTCTACCATGGATCAGGATTCAACCTTCGAGCACAAGACACTCAACTTCATGGATACCTTTTCCAGGTATAACCAGATCTAGATGGTGATTGAGGATGAGGAGAAAACCGCATTTATTACTGACCAAGGGTTATATTACTATAAGATCATGCCCTTTAGTATAAAAAATTTGGGAGCTACCTTCTAGCACCTCATCAACAAGGTCTTTAGCAACTAGATCAGTCATAATATGGAAGTTTACATCGAAAACATGTTGATGAAATGAGGCAAGAAAGATCAGCACATGGTAGACTTGGAAGAGACCTTCCAAACCCTATGTAAGTATCACATGTGGCTTAACTCTAGCAAGTGTGCTTTCAGGGTTTTCTCAAAAAAGTTTCTAAATTTTGTGGTATCTCACCATGGAATCAAAGTGAATCTCGAGAAGCTCTAAGCGATCTTGAAAATGATACCCCTTTAGAAACAAAAGGAGGTCCAGCACCTCGTGGGATGGTTTGTTGCACTAAGCCAATTCATGGCAAGATCTAGCGATAAGTGCCTACCCTTCTTCAAGGCTTGGAGATAGATCAAGGACTTCTAATGGATGGGGAGTGCCGACCACCTTTGAATAATTCAAGATCTATCTGGCCTTTTTGTTGCTCCTTACAAGGCTAGTTTTGGGAGAAATGCTCTATCTTTTTTTTAGCCATCTCTTCCATGGCCATGAGTTCAGTACTCATCCAAGAAGAGGATGAAGTGTAGAAGCTAGTTTACTACATTAGCCAAGTCTTCGAGGATGTAAAGACTCAATACTTCAAGATGAAGAAAGTTGCCTTCATCCTCTTAATTTTAGCAAGGTGACTTCATCCTTATTTTTAAGCATTTCTGGTCATGGTCCTATCCAAATAGCCTCTGTGATAGATCCTGTAGAAGGTTTATGCCTCAAGAAGGGTTGCCAAATGGGTAGTATAGCTGGGAGAATTTGATATCCAATATCAACCTCGCACCTCTATTAAGGCCCAAGCTTTGGCATACTTCATTATGGAATACACCATTCCTAATAAGGTGTGAACTGGATTGACCCAGATGGAGCCAAAGCCTGCAAATAAGCCCTTGACTCTCCACGTTGATGGTGCTTCCAATGTTGGAGGATCTAGGGCTGGGATGATCCTTGCCAGCTAGATGGAATTATCATGGAGCAGGCACTCCGCTTCAGCTTTGAAGCCTCTAATAATGAGGCAAAGTAGGAAGCCCTCCTCATGGTATTGAGACTCACTCACGAGCTTGGGTTTAGCATCTTAAAGATTTCAGTGATTCCCAATTGATAGTGGGGTAGGTTTGTGAAGAGTCCAACACTAGAGCACCCACCATGGTAAGGTATCTTTGACAGCTAAGGAAAATCATCCCAACCTTTCCTTTGAAATTGTGCAAATCCCCTAGATAGAGAATGCTCAAATGGACTTGCTATTAAGGCTAGCCACTTTCAGTTATGCAAATATCCCAAAGATCACATACCTAAAGAACCTTAAGAAGCCAAGTATCAAGGAGCTGGCCCCAGTTTTGCAGGTGAGTTACGAGCCTTGCTGGATGGGCCTCTTAATCCATTATCTGTAGGAAGGAGAACTACCAAAGGATGTGGCTAAGGCAAGAAATCTTTGATGCTGGTCCACCCTATTTATGGTAATCGATGGAAAGCTATACAAACAAGCCTACTCTTCATAGCTCCTTCATAGCCTTCACCCCTCAGAAGTAGGCTTCACCCTTTGAGAGGTCCACGAAGGGATTTGTTGCAGCCATATTAGAGACCATGCCTTATCCTATAAGATCCTAAGGCAAGGATACTACTCGCTAAGCAAACTCAAGGATGCCATCGAGTGCATACAGTGCTATGATCATTGCCAAAGGTACTCCAACATCTAGCATCAAACCACCACACCCCTCAGCTCCATGAGCTCTCCTTGGTCCTTTGATCAGTGAGGGATAGATATCCTTGATCCTTTCCAACTAGCCATTGGCCATAAAATGTTGTTGATTGTCATCATTAACTACTTCACCAAGTGGGTTAAGGTGGAGCCCCAGGCCCAAATCACTAGGTGGGAAGCATAAAAATTCATGTGCAAGTTAATAATCTATCACTTTGGGCTACCCTCATCTTATCATCGCCAACAACAATAGGTAGTTCAACAATGCATCCTTCGACAAGTTCTGCAAGGACTTATGGATTAGTCACGGTTCACTTTAGTAATTCACCTACAAATAAATGAAGAAGATGAAGTCACTAACCGGATGATCCTCCAAGGGCTAAAGACTTGGCCAAATAAAACTGGAGGGCTCTGGATGAAAAAATTATATGGCATCCTCTAGGCCTATCACACCACCCATCGGCTCCTGATAGGCAAGATGCAGTTTAACCTCACCTTTGGGACTGAGGCCATCATCCCTTCAGAGCTAGGCCTACCTTCACCCTGGCTCAAAGCTTATGATGAGAGGCATAACTTGGAGGTTGAGGTGAATTTTAATTTGAACCACAAGTGCACAGTGTGCAGAGTAGCACGTCCAGTGAGTACGGGTCGATCCCATAAGGAATTGAGTATTTGAACTATGTTCAAGCCCTTGCTTAGGTGAGCTTCAACAAAGATGAGCAAAAGTTAACCAAATTGATGAAATAAATAATTTAAAAATCTAGGGCTTTTGAATCCACTAGACCAATGCTTGCAAACATTCTAATGATTCCTCTTATAACATCCTCCCAACTTCTTTCTTTGTATTAACCAAGTATGAATTATGAAACCAACTATAATCCATCAAGGTTTTACAAGGAAAAAGAAAAGAACTTTAAGAAAAATATTGTTGAGAGCCTTCTATCTATTGCCCTTCTTGCACTGAATCAAGTATGAACAATGAAGGGATTGAAACCCAATAATAGCTCATCAAGTCTCTTAGTAAGAAGTTTTAAAAGGAAGAAAGACTCTTAAAAAAATTAAAGCCCTAGGTGAGATTAAGAAAAGGGCTTCTAATCATGGTCTAGCTTCATCACGAACCCTAGGGGATTTGCTTAGCCAAACATGATCTAAATTAAAAACTTTAAAAATTATTAAAAAAATAAAATCAATTCTATACTATTTACTAAAAATAAATTGTAGAATTTAAATGTGCAAAAATAAAAACTACACTAATTGCTGGAATTTAATTGCAAGAATTTAAATTACAGGAAATTAAACTATCCTAATGATGAAATTAAAAAAATATATAGAAAAATTGAATATATTTAACTCTATGGTCATGTTCCTAAATGATAGCTTTATAAGTTCATTTTGATAATTGATTTCAGTATTAGTAGTAGCTAGGAATTATTTTCCTAAAATAACTAGGATATGACCCTTTGGGTTTAATACTGGATCGGTTTCCAAAATGACAAAATCTATAGGAAAGATAAAATTGCCAACCTTAATTAGGACATCCTCTACCATTCCTTTAGGGATCTTAAAAGATGGGTGTGCTAATTGTAATGTGATCCCTGTTGGTTAAAGTTTTTCCAATCCCAATTGTTCATAAACTGAATAGGGCAGAATATTTATACTAGCCACTAAATCAAGTAAGGCCTTCTCAATATGGGTTTCTCCTATGACATATGAAATTCTTGGAGATCCTGGATCCTTATATTTTATGGACATGTGACTTAACAAGTATGAGCTCACACTTGTTGCTAGGAAAGCTCTCTTTGATACATTGGTGGTCCTTTTCTTGGTATAAATATCTTTTAAGAATTTGGCATAAGTTGGAACCTATTGGATCATGTCCAGTAGAAAAATATTTACTTGAACTAGCTTAAATACCTCCAACATTTTATCTAAAGATTCTAATTATTTATTAGACCTTAATCAATTTGGAAAAGGAGCTCTAAAAATTTTAGGCACCTAGTTTGGTAGACATTAGTTTCAGAATCTTGAATTTGTAAGGTAGGTTATTCATTGGGTGGCTCAGTTGGCTTAGCAGTTAAGTTCTCTCTAGTGTTAAATATATTTACCTAATTATCTACTTATTTCTCTGATCTTAAAGAGTGAATAGCATTTACTTGATTAACTTGGTTTCCTTGGGATGGTCGACTATTTTGGTTTCTTGGATTGGGCTCAGGTTGGCTAGGTAGCCTGCCTCATTCTTTTTCAGTAATGGTAGATGCTAGCTAACCCACCTGCATTTCCAAGCAGGCTATGACCTGGGAGTTTGAATTTAGGAGTTGGCTTGTGGTTTGCATAAAATTACTTAATGTGGCATTGGTGTCAGCATTGGATTTGGCTAGGGCTTCTAGGCTTTTCTCAAAATAACTAAATTTCTTATCATCGTTATTGAAGCCTGGTGGTGATGGGTTATTCATCATAGGGTTAGGCCTTGGGTTTTATTGATTTAAGCTAGGACCACTTACATTTGGATTCTGTGACCATGAAAAATTTGGAGTCTTCCTCCATCCTGGGTTATATGTAGGTGCATAGAGATTGTTCATTGGTCTCTGGTATGTAGCATTCATCTGTGCAAATCCATTCTTTATTGGATTCATTTGGAGGGGACATTCCTTAAGGACATGGTCTTGTGCATTATACCCATTGCACATGGGTGTAGATTCTTTGTTCATACTGGATGTTCTCTGAAGTTCTAAAGCCTCTAACCTACATGTTAAGGTTGTAATTTTGGCCTCTATAGCTAGGAAAGTCTGAATATGGTGTATTCCACCTGTTGGAGGTGTGGATCTTTCTTGTTCCCTAGTCATTTCTCATTATAAATTATTTTCAGCTAGGTCTTCTAGAAATTGCCATGCTCCATTAGGTTATTTATACATAAATTGACCTTGGCACAAGGACTCTAGCATGGTTCTTGAATTCGAATCTAAATATTTATAAATTATTTGGCATAGCCTCCAAGTTTATATACCATGGTGTGGGCATTGGGTCAAGAGGTTCTTGAAGCAGTCAAAGTATTTCTAGAATAACTCACCAGCTAGTTGATAGAATTGGTTTATTACATTTCTAATTTTAGCTATTTTATGATAAGAAAAATATTTTTTTAAGAACACTCTTACAAAGCCCTCCCAGGTCATGACAGATTGATTTGGAAGACTATAAAGCCATTTTTTTTGGCATTATCCTTAAGGACAAAATTGATCAGTCTCAGCTTGATTTCGTCCTCTGAGAATTATTGTAGCCTCATAATTGCACAAACCTCTTCAAATTTTCTAATAAATATACATGCATCCTCTATTCGCATAAATTTTAGAAGCATATTAATCATCTGAGGCTTGATTTCAAAATTATTTGTAGTGGGTTGGGGCAATATTATGCAAGAAGGTTGGAGGGAACCAATTGGATAATATAAATCCTTAAGGATTTGGATTTGATTTGTTATATCTATTGTAGAGGTCGTAGGATCTGAAATGAAAGGGATATGCCCTACAAGCCAATCTATGTTGTATCTCCCAAACCATTGTAATTGACAATTTTCTATATAAAGGCATTATTTTTCATCATACGCTGTGTTTATATTATATGATGAACCCCATAGATTAGGGCTATGATTTTAGGGTTATGATGAAATCATACCAGTGAGACCTAAAATCTTAAAACCTTAATCTAAAGTATTCCTAGTCAAAGGAATCCTGAGTAGGGGATCAGGGGTTTTTCCGGTAAGACTAGCACATCCCATGTATACTGGAAAGGGTGACTGCTCTCACAGTCACTTGTGTATGACACTAATACTGGGATGTGGGTGCTCATTGGAGAATGAGTTCACTGATATGATCTAACTTGAGAACATCTAATGGAGTCTTAGCTACATGTCAATAGAAGGTTCTCATAGTGGGAGTGGTACAAGTAATCTTTTGACCTGAGACTGCCATAAGTACCTTATGTACATGAACCCATTCTTTGGTTCAATCCTAATCATGACACTGAGTCATGCACAGGATTGATACTGGGAATGGTGAATTGGATATGAAGGTAATGAGTAGGTCAACAAGGAATCGATCACTCTTAGTAAGAGGAGATTGCATCCTGCTAGTTAACAATCGGATGATGATTCAGGGAATCTTTGATCAAAGTAAAGATATTAGAGATGGTTTCTAATATCAAGATAATTGAATCATCGATATAAGATTGAGCTAGAAATAAATATAATATTGGATTTGACATATATCCATATCCATAGTTATATTTTGGGTGCAGGCTGATCGAAAGATTTAATTATACGGTAACTCTCTACTGAAGGATAATTTTGGTATTTCACCAGAATTTCCATATCTTCCGGGTAGACATGACACGTTGCTAGACGTCAATCTTGTATTGTGAGTTGATCAAATTCAAAGATCATTTATTAGGAAGAGTCCTAATTAATCGAATCGGGTAAGCCCGGTTTGACCTAAATCGATTACAAAGAGTTCTAATCAAATTAGGTCAACTTGTATTCGAACCCACTACTGGCTAGACATGGAACCCAATGGGTCACACACTTAAGAGGATTGATCAAGAGTTTAATTTGGAATTAAAACATCTTTGCAGGATAACACTCTAGCAGGTGTTGCAAACCCGAGCTTCCATTCGAATCGGATTCGAATTAGGGTTCCGGATTGGTTCAAATTGGGTTCTAATTGGACCTAATTAGACCCTAATTGAGTTAATTGGGATTATGGCTAACCCTATTGGCTCACCATGTAACTTGGCTAGCCTCCCCACCCGCCCCCCTTGCATTTTCATGCCAAATGCCAAGAGTCCATGCGCATATGGACTCTTGGCGCGCCATTTGGAAGAGTCCATGGCACATGGACTCTTGGCGCGCCCCACTTAATTCTCCGATGATTTTATTTATGGCGGCCTCCTTTCTTAAGAATTAGCGCCTCACCTGTGTTCCCTTGGATGGGAATCAAACGGCTGGAAAGTTTTTAAGAAAGAAGAAAAATGCTAACTCTTCGCGGGCGCGCGAAATAACATCTCTTCGGAGATGAAAAGTCGCGACCCCTTTCTTTTTAAAACACTGCGGCTTTTTCTTTAAGAAAGGCCATGGGATTTAATCTGAAGGGCCGTGAGAAAGTGGGAAGGGGCGTGATAAATTGAGAAAGGCATGAAAAGGAGTTTACAGAGAGTTTTGAAGGCGCCTCTCTGAAAACTATTTAAGGCGCATGAAAAATCAGAACTCGGGTGATATGTTTTTCTTTCTTCCTCTCCTAAAGACTCTTTTATTCTTTTCTTGCTCTTGCACTATTTCCTTTACAGAGTACACCTCTATCGAAACTCTGCTACTGAACAAGAATAAGAGGAAAAGTCTCCGATGGTAAAGGAAAGAAAGAAGTTCTGATTTGTTCCTTTCTTTCTTACATTAAGACATCATTGTCTTAATTTCTCCTCCAACTTAAGACAAGCCTATGTCCTCTTAGGACAAGGTCTTTTCTTCAAGACAAGAGTGTCTAAAGGGACAAGGTCTTAGTGGAAGGAGGAGAAGAGGTCAAGGAAAGGGAGGCAAGCTCTTGTGTGGAGGAATTCAAGCCATAGTCCAAGCAATTGAGTTCTAGGATGAAGAACTCAATAGAAGGAACCATTGAAAAGAAGATAGAGTTGTCTTGATCATTGTTCTGTGTGGATCACCATCGGAGGGCGGACACTTGGACGCTTGGTGAGATCAATCAGCCTCTTCAACATCAAATTTTGTTGGAATTAGTGATTACAGGTTGGTACCCTAATTCTAACAATGTAAGTTTGTATGTTTATTATATGTTTTAATCCTGAATAAGGAGATCTTGGCTAAGGGATTATGGTGCAAATTTCATCATTTTGAAATTACACTTTCGCTGCGGTGCACCTGATCCCCAACATGAAATAGGAATTAAATAAATTCTATCTAGTCAATCCGATATCCTTCTCCACATAGGAGGTGGAGAATTTACTATATTTACTATATCTTCTTTTTTTTTTGAATTTTGTATATATATATATTTTATTCCTTTATTTATTTATTTTTTAGAAGATTTTCTTCAAAAAATTCTAAATTAATTCAACCTTTTCATACTCTAGGACAACCATGGAACATTACTTCCAGTTATGTTAGGGCAACCTTATATCAAGGCAATCAAGATTGGAAGGAAAAAAACTAAAGTAAGATTTTTTTTTCAAATAAGTTTCATACAAAATTAATTTTATCCTGGGGTTAGACTAGAACTAGATAGCTCCTAATTATTCCAAGTCAACCTTCGAGCTCTGTAAGTTCGAACCAATTCACCAAATTGGCCAGGTAAGTGTAAGATTAGTGGGGGTCCTCCTGTTGCTTTCCTTAAATACCAATTAGATTGGCTAGGTCAGCAAATGGAACCAATTAAAGAACCACCTTTCTTCTAGACTAAGATCTCTAAACCACTTTCCTAGACACTAATTCAATGATCAAAACTAGCTTGGTATAACTTTTAGGTATCTTTGTCCTAATGAGCTTGGATGTCCCTAGGATTAACGTCTAATAGATTTAATTTAGAGGCTTGAGTTAATGCAAATGAAGAAGACACTTATTTGTGGGCTAAGGGTGATGAACTCCTCACCTTATCTTGTTTAGGTTTGTGCCCTTAAAGTAATTTAAAAATACTTATGCACAACCAAAAAGAACAAACAAGTTTAAATTAAATACTAAACTAAACTAAGATCAAAATAATATGCTAAAAGAAAAAAAGATAATTTAAATTGTGTACCTAGCTTCCAACACTCACCAACTTAAGAAAAATAGAGATGCTAAAAAAAACTCAAATTAAAGTTTAAGCAAGAATTGTAAAACATAATTTAAAATATACCAAGTTAACCAGCAGCAGTGCCAAAAACTTGATGTGAACTTTAATTTGAACTGCAAGCGCACGGTGTGCAAAGTAGCACGTCCAACGAGTATAGGTCGATCGCATGAGGAGTTGAGTATTTGAACTATGTTCAAACCCTTGCTTTGGTGAGCTTCAACAAAGATGAGCAAAAATTAATCAAATTGATAAAATAAATAATTTAAAAATCTAGGACTTTTAAATCTACTAGACCAATGACTTGCAAACCTTTCTAATGATCCCTCTTATAATATACTTCCAACTTCATTCTTTGTATTAACCAAGTATGGATTATGAAAAGAACTTAATCCAACTATAATCTATCAAGGTTTTACAAGGAAGAAGAGAAAAGAATTTTTAAAAAAATATTGTTGAGAGCCTTCTATCTATTGCCCTTCTTGTACTGAATCAAGTATGAACTATGAAAAGATTGAAACCCAATAATAGCTCATCAAGCCTCTTGACAAGAAGTTTAAATAGGAAGAGAGACTCTTAAAAAAATTAAAGTCCCAGAAGAGATATAAGAAAAGGGCTTCTAATCATGGTCTAGCTTCAACGTCAATCCTAGGGGATTCGCTTAGCCAAATATGATCTAAATAAAAACTTTAAAAATTATTAAAAAAATAAAATCAATTCTATACTATTTACTGAAATATAAATTATAGAATTTAAATGTGAAAAAATAAAAACTACACTAATTCTAAGAATTTAATTGCAAGAATTTAAATTGCAAGAAATTAAACTATCCTAATAGTGAAAAATTAATAAAGCTCTTTTTCTCTCAGCTTACTCTCCTTCTCGTATATTGGAAGGGAGGAAGAAAGTGAGAAGAAGATATTGGAAGGGGGCAAAAAAAAAGAGGTGATGCGGGATGACTCTAAGATTGCTAAACATGCATGGAAAACAGTAAACTAATTTTTTTTTAGCACAAATAAATTTCACTAGGGTTTTGATATCATGAATAAAAGTTGATTACAAGAGGGGGAGGGGTGGGGTATTTATAGAGTTTCCATGCCCTCTAACTAGGGTTACACACTTGGGCTACAAGTCCTATCTTAGCTAGGTTAGAAAAATAAATCTTAAAACAATTAGGAGCATAAATCCCAACTAGGTTAGGATTTGACCTAGTCTTCTCCTTCTCCCTTCATGTTTGACTATTCCACTCAAGGGCACCTCTTGGACTTGGTCAACACTTCTAGAACGCCTAAGCTTGGCATGTTGGGCTTCAAGGCAGCAAGTGGGTCGGCCCAATAGGTGAATGGTGCATGGGCTTGGGCCTCCTGGAAGCTGGGGTGGCTTGGTAGTCTGGTAGCAGAAATATTCCATGGAATCTTTCTTCTTTAGGGCTTGGGCTTGGTACTTGGACTTGATTTTGTTGGGTTAGGATGCAGGTGGACCTCTAGAATTATGGATGCCCTGGTTTTGGAATATGCTCTGGCATCTAGGGAGGAATCTGTGCATCTGGATGACATCTGGAAAGAATTAGGGTTTCTAGAAGCATCTTAGATCTTGGGTTGTCACGCAAAATCTAATGGGCTGATATAGTGGCCTCTGACTCCTGGACGTGGCTTGGTGGAACTCTAAAATAGGGTAACCTCTTCTCTTGTACAAAAATTGGGCTCATACTAGACTCATAACTGATGTACAGGACTCAAAACTAGACTAAGGTTGAGGGTTGAGACAAATCAACTAACCTCAACTTATTACAGGACTCAATTACAAAACTTTCAAAACTTTGATACATAACTAAGTAAACCACATGGGATCCAGTGAGATGTGTCTGATCCTAGTATCCCCACCAATTCTCCCGGGGCCTGGAGGAACTCGGCCCTATCGAGTAAGGGTCAATTTGGCACAAGGAGGATCTGGGTTGAGGTATTGCAGATCTACACCAGCATTCCACAAGTCCTCATATTCTGGCCAACCTAGCCACCGGACCAAGTACCATTGACAGTCTCTATTCCAGGTATTGATAGTTTGATCATCCAGAGCTCTCTCAATCTTTACCTCGCCAAAAGGCCAAATTATATGTGGTCGCTCTGGGATGGGTTCTCTCTCAAAAAATGGGAGTGGTTCAAGGGGCTCGCTGGGTATCATTACTGGCTCCTTAGACTTTACAAAGTCTGAGATGATGAAAGTGAAGCTAATACCTAAATCAGGTGATATCTTAGGCATTGAGTCCACTACTATTCATTATTTTGGATGGGCCAGCTTCGCGAGCAGAAAATTCTTTTACAGTCATATATTCCTTTGCAGAAAATTTTTCATCTTTCCTTTGAGAATTAGCCAAGTTGTTATTTAGTTCATTACTTAGGTTTAGCTTTTGACTAATTTTCATATACATACGCTGTGCAGAGGTAAGTGCAGGTGCAGATGATTCAAGGTTGTGAATTTATTGGACTCAAAACTAATACCTAAAAGACTCGACTAGACCTTCCTATCAAAGGGAATTTTATTGAACTCTACAAGACAAATCCTAACATACTATAGACTCATTAGGTTTGACCCTTGCATGGCATGCACATGAGAACTTGCTATGTACTCCTACTAGGTTCCATAGGGTTTTCCTAAAGTAAGATGCAAACATGACATGAATAATGAACAAATGCAACATGCAAACTCCTATAAAATGCAACCTAATACTAAAAAAAAAAATAAAAGAAGTTTTAGGAAATGGTAGAAAATAAGATGTAGGTTCAGTGTTAGTCTGGCAGGAAAAGGGTTCGGGATTGATTGGATAAAATGGAATGCTAGAAGGTGTGTTAGGAATTAGTTCTAGACTAATGAGGTTTACCTTGTGGGTTTGAGGTATTCTTACAGGGTCAACATTATGGAAGAATGGGCCGTTAATTTCAGGGAAGAAATCAATTGGAGTTAAAGGAATAACGTCATCATGAGGGTATTGGTCTAAAGAGATCAAGTCCTTAAGAAATTCTTCTGGTTCTTGAATCAAAGGATTGGGCTCTATAGTTGGGCTCTCTTTTAGTGGCTCCTCAGGTATGGCAGTATCAAGGTTCTCTTCCTCTAACTGCTCTTCGTCTACAATCTAGATGTAGTTAGGGTCTATGGGTCAACTGATCTTGGGTTGGCTTCTACCTAGGCACCTACTGGGTCAACTAATTCTAAGTCTTCTACAGGAAACTCCTCTTCTTCTTCCTCATACTCTACTAAGCTTGGGTCAGCCTCATATATCTCCTCTTCAATGTCATTTTGATGAACCAATTAGGAGGTGAGAGAGGGTTGACTAGGAAAAAATGGACCAATACTAGGCTCACAGCTAGGGGTACTAATCCTATAAGGTTCAAGTAGACTAGGGGAAAGCTGATTGGCATTAGGTTGATTCCTATAGACAATGGGTTCCTGGGGTTCAGCTCTATGGGTCTGGCCTAGGGTTCCTACTTGGTCATCTAATGGATCAATCTTATGGGTTGCTTGGTTATTGGATTGGATCATCTGGTTGAGCTGAGTGGTCAATTGGGCAAGCTGGGTTTGGGTATGGGTATTTGATTGGTTCATTTGGGCTAGCTAATCTTGGGTTCGGGTGTCGGATTGGTCAAACCTATAGTTCATTTGAAAGATAATCTAATCACTCATGGCCTTCATCATGGCCTCAAAATTGGAATCCATAGTTGGGCTGGGCTGAGGTTTAGACTTTTGGTATTGGGTTCCTAATCTAGTGGTCATGCAACAAATCAAACAATCAAAGTGGAATGATGCAGCCAAGCATGCAAAAGAAAAAAGTTAGTACAATCTAGGGCTTGCTAGACTTAGAGTCAAAACTGAATGGGTCAGCTCAACTTACACTTAACCCAGTAGCTAATCCTTCCTCTGGCCAGGTAGAGGGTGTGAGTGTGGGAGGCCTCCCCTTCTTTTGTAGGGACCTAATTAAAAACCACAGCACCACTTAGGTCGTTTGACTCTGGACCCTCAGCCTTAGACACCAGATTTCAATAATAGCTATAGGATTAAATGCACTAGTTGGCCCACACAGCTCAGACCCGACTTGTGGGTGTCACCTAGCCCTCTAGGGCAAATTAGGTTTAATAAATTTTAATTAAGGCTTGGATGGAAATGCTGGGTGGTTATTTTGGGCCTAGGACAGGTTATAACCTCCTGCCCTGATGTTATATTGATTGCCCTTAAGATTAGATTAAAAGATGATGAACATTCAATGGTCCTAATGCAAACTAAAACACGGCAAAAAATAAAACATATTTTTTTAATGATTTATGATGTGTCAAGTTAGGTTTAAGTTAACTGGGGTTATCAAACAAAGTTTGGCTTGGGATTCGGGGTTTGGAAGTTAATTAGGTTTTGGTTGAACAAGTATGCAGAACAGCAGAATTCTGGAAATTAGAGTTTCAGATGATGCAGAATTTGGAATAGATCTTGATGTATAAAAAATTCAAAAAAATTTCAGAACAGAGGATGGAGAGTGATGATGACCTCTACCAAATTTGGTGTGAAACAAAAATCAATAGATAATGCAAATCTTAGGGTCTTCAGACTGCTATAGAAAATTTCAGGATTTTGTTAGGGTTTCTAATATGCTGGATTTTAGAGGGCTAGGGTTTTGGTAAGATTAATTGAAAATTATGAAAATTATCAAGACAGAACAGACACCTAATGCAGTGGACAGGATGCAGAAATTAGGGTTTGTGAATGCAAAGCAGATAAAAACTACTCTAAACCCGCTCTGATACAAAACTTATGTGGGATGACTCTAAGATTGCTAAACATGCATGAAAAATAGTAAACTAATTTTTTTTTAGCTCAAATAAATTTTACCAGGATTTTGATATCATGAATAAAAGTTGATTACAAGAGGGGGAGGGGTGGGATATTTATAGAGTTCCCATGCCCTCTAACTAGGGATACACACTTGGGTTACAAGTCCTCTCCTAGCTAGGTTAGAAAAACAAATCTTAAAACAATTAGGAGCATAAATCCTAACTAGGTTAGGATTTGACCTAGTCTTCTCCTTCTCCCTTCATGCTTTGACTATTCCACTCAAGGAAACCTCTTGAACTTGGTCAACACTTTTAGGATGCCTAAGCTTGGCATGTTGGGCTTCAAGGAAAAAAGTGAGTCGGCCCAATAGGTGAATGGCACATGGGCTTGGGCTTCCTAGAAGCTGGGGTGGCCTGGTATCCTGGTAGCAGGAATATTCCATGAAATCTTGCTTCTTTAGGGCTTAGGTTTGGCACTTGAACATGATTTCCTTGGGCTAGGATGTAGGTGGACCTCTGAATTCATGGATGCCCTAGTTTAGAAATATGCTCTGGTATCTGGGGAGGAATCTGGGCATCTGGAGGATATCTGGAAAGAATCAGGATTTCTGGAAGTATCTTGGATCCTGGATTGTCACACAACATCCAATGGGCTGATGTAGTGGCCTCTGACTCCTGGATGTGGCCTGGTGGAACTCCAAAATAGGGTAACCTCTTCTCTTGTACAAAAATTAGGCTCATACTAGACTCATAACTGATGTACAGGACTCAAAACTGGACCAAGGTTAAGGGTTGAGACAAATCAACTAACCTCAACTTATTACATGACTCAATTACAAAACTTTCAAAACTTTGACACATGACTAATTAAACCATATGGGATCTAGTGATCTGTGTCTAATCCTGGTGTCCCCACCAAGAGGTAGCATGGGCTAAAAATGGAATGCATCGATAAATCCCTCGGTAGGGGAGAGATGATGCTACTATATAAGAGGAGGGGAACACATTAGGCCCGCGTGAGACCATGTTGGTTTCTCATCATGATCTACCTCAATAGCTTCGGTTCCTTATCCTTATCCCCATATCCATTCAATAACCACATAATCTTCATATTTTGTTTTCCATCTTAAAAATTAAACTCCGATGTTATCTAGTCGATCTTTCTTCCTTCTTATCCCTTTCTCATTTGGACATCCAATGTCCTGAGAAAAATTAGTGCTGATGTGGTGCTCAATGAAAGGGATGATAGGTTGAGTGTAGCACCCGTGGGAAGGATGCAGTGGTGATAATCTGGAAGAGCTAGAAGGCATCGCAAAGATCGGTCGATAGTAGGCATGCAAGATGGCCGGCCGAGCATCATGGTACTCGTTGATGCCATACTGGTTGGTGTAAAGCTAGAAGGTACCACCAGGCAATGACGAAAGGGGAGAACTACGAGGAAGATAGTGCTTGAGAGTGCTCGATGGTGGTGAATCCCATGGGAAAAAGGTAGCCAACAAAGATGGAGAACAGAGGAAGAAGAAGTATGGCTCGAACGATGAACTGGGAAAAATTAATGGAGAAGACGATGATCGATCAAAGAAGAAGAATGGCTACCAGCGCTTTAAAAACTTCTTCGGTGACATTTTTAGCAGTGGACAACTCCCGGAGGTGAGAAACAGAGCTCCGCCATCTTCCCCGATGAGAACTTTGCTTGGAAAGGACTGTGGTCCTTGGTTTCATTTTGTGGACCAGCTACAATGGCAACCATGGACCATTCAGCACTTTCATGAACCATTCAACCGGTCCATGGTGGACCGGTTGCTCCAATATTCTTGCAATATCTTATTTATTCCTTCAAAATTCACTTTCTAGCTCAATTGAAGTCCGATTGGAGTACCGTTTACACCATTGGATCTAAAAAATTGAACTCTTCACATTGGCAAGGTTCTTTCATACAAAACACTACATAAATTATTAATTTTAATTAAAGCTAATTTGATATATATATTAATGCTTTTATGGCTAATATTTATGCACTTATCAAAGGTCCTCAGGGTGAATCTCGACCTTCTAGAAGATATCAAGGTTAGAGCTTGAGCCCAAATGGCTACATACCAATAATGCTTGGCCCACTATTTCAACACCCATGTGAAGGCAAAGCAATTTTGGCTAGGAGAACTCATCCTCTAAAAGATAGTGGTCAGCCAGCCCATAGAGCATGGGAAGCTCTTTCCACATTGGGAAGGATCTTACCATGTCACTAAGATGGTCTGACTTGGTACATATTGATTGGAGCAGCTAGATAGTGCATCCATTTCTAGAACTTGGAACTCTAATAATCTTCGATCATATTACCAATAAGATACATCCCTAGCTACTATAGTTGATTTGTTCATTGAGAATCCTTTCCTCTTTCATCTAAAAAGAGAAAGTAGTTAAAGCTAGGGACCTCTCTAAAAGTCCTAGGATGAAGCTATCTTGGGAGGGGTTAGTACACCCCTTATTTGAAAAGTCTTAGAATGAGATTATTCTAGGTGGGGTTCTAACACCCCTTATTTTTGAAGTCCTGGTTGAATAGTCAGACACCTAGGTTAGGCCTTGATCTCTATGATTCCTGGCTAAGTGGTTAGTCTTCCGAGTGCCCTGGGCAAGGTCATCTCAAGTAAGAAATTCACACTCTAAAGCCTTAGGCAAGGTTGCCCAAACATCCTGGTCAAGCTGTCAAACTCCCGAGCCAGGTCATGATATCTATAACTTTGGGTTAAGCAATAAGCATCTCAGGTTCTAAAGCCTTGGATGAGGTTGCCCTAAGCATCTTGGTCGAGCTATCAGACTCCCGTGCTAGGTCGTGATACCCTTAAGTCCAAATTAAATAGTAAGCCTCTTAGATTCTAAAGTCTTGGACAAGGTTGTCCCAAGCACCCTGGTCAAGTTTGTTGGGTTCAGGCTGATGCAACGGAAGACTGGATTTTAAAAATTTTCATTATTGAAACCCTAATTAGCTAGAACCCTAGACCTAAGGACCACTTAACCATGATAACTAATAAATTATAACTTTAGGGATATAGAAAATACCTAGAGCACTATACTCCTTAATTTCCACGAGGCATACAAGTGTATGCCCTCCAAAGGTAATCCACATAGGAACCAGACCAAGGAGGCACTCCTATCAAGCTTGCTTGTTTGACTAGTACTCTTCCTGGCAGCCTTTCCTCCTTCAGCGGCCTTACTCCCTTTGCTAGAACCCCTACCCTCCTGTAGGGCACTCAGAGTCTCTTTGAATCCTCTTTCAAAATTCGGTTATCCCTCCTATATCTCTTCCTAGACTCTTGTCTTAAAATGACAAGCCTTGTCTCAAAAAAGACTTTTTGTCCTAAGAGAAGGAAGAAAGATAGAAAAGATTTTTTTCGGATCTCATTTGTATCAAAATACTGATGCCTTTATATACTAAGGGGGTGCCTGATAAACCTTTTTCTCATCCCTTGATCTGATTTTCTAATGATTAGATAGGACCCTTCAAGTAGAAGGAGTCCCTTGGGTAAAAGATTTTATCTTGATATGCCACATCATGCCGTATCACTATACCAAGAGATATATATGTATCTCTTCAATTTTCTAGTGATTTTTCCACTTCCCATATGGCAAGTAACCAGTCAAAATTTGGCTAAGGAATGTGGGATTCTAAAGTTTGTATCAAAGAACCAGAAGCCTTCAAATAGAAGTACTTCTAGATTTATGATTGTGCACCATACAAGAAGGGATGTGTCCCTCATTTTGTGCGCCACGTTTCTCCATGCCATAACCAACCTTTTGACCAATTAAGCCCAATTCAAATGGGCATGGGAATAAGGGAGAAAGGCCAAGCA
This sequence comes from Areca catechu, assembly GCA_021397845.1. Classification (NCBI taxonomy): domain Eukaryota; kingdom Viridiplantae; phylum Streptophyta; class Magnoliopsida; order Arecales; family Arecaceae; genus Areca; species Areca catechu. The sequence goes on along the minus strand of CM038053.1, from coordinate 139,498,304 downwards.
CTTATCTGGGATAGGTGATTAAGTGGCAAAAGGACTCTTGGTCCTTCATGCCCCTTAATTTTGGTGCACACCAATATGGTGCCAAGAGTCCAATCCCCTTTGGACTCTTCCATAATCCAAGGATAATGTTCAACAAATTTTAGATAAATATAAATAAATGCTACCCTAATCATGACTCAACCCAATCTAAGATCCACTTAAATTGGTTAGCCCAAATAGCAAGCAAACTGACCCAATCTAATTAGGTTAGGAGTTAGGTTAGCATGCATATGCTAGTATGCAAATTAGCTAGCCTATTAGGATTTAATGACCTAGACCAAAATCTAATTGACTTCTTTGGCCAATTTTCTAGTGTGTGTGATCCTTTAGGATTCACATCTAGCCAATAATAGGTCTAGGTCCAAGCTATTTCGATCCGATAAAAACTGATTGATCTAATTAGGTCAAATCAAGTTGACCCAAGTTGCAAATTCAAACCAACTTCCAAATTGACTCATGAATCCAACCAATTTGATTCATGAAAATATACAAGACATGATTGATATCTAGCAACATGTTATGCCTACCAGAAAGATGAGAAATTTGATAAAAATTATCAAAATATCTTTCAGTGAAAAATTACCGTGCAATTCAATCTTTTGATCTTCCTTTATCCCGAATACATGATGGGTATGGAGAATTGTCAAACCCTAGCACTTAATCCTTTCAAATATTAATTAGATAATGAAGACTCGATAAATGAAAGAATAGAAATCCTTTCTAATCCATCCTATTTTGATCAAAAACTTTTTGAGTCAACAATCGAAGAGATTTCATGTGATAAGTCCTCCTCTTACTAGGAGTGATCGATTCCTTGTTGACCTACTCACATCCTTTATGCACAATCCACCATATTCGAGAACACCCCATACTTGACTCTTTGTCATGAATGAGTATGAACTAAAACATGGCTTTATATGCATACGAAATCATGGTGATCTCAGGTCTAAAGATCACTTGCACAACTCCCACTATGAGAACCATATTTTGACAAGTAATAAGACCTCTATAAGAAGTTCTCAAGGTAGATCAGTTTAGTGAACTCATACCTTAATGAGTACCCATATCCTTGTATTAGTATCCCTATATAAGTGGCGTGAGACTAACCACCCTCTCTATGAGCATATACAGGATGAGCTAGTCTTTCATGAAACATCGATCCCCTAATTGATGATCAAACAACTAGAAATATTTTAGATTTATAGGAACTTAGGTCTCACCGTTATGATCTCCATCATAACCCTAATCCATTGCTCTAACTTATAGGGTTCATCATAATCTTGATAAGATGCAGTAGTATGTTGAATCAACAATTAACTTTTATTAATAAGTAATATCATACATGAGTTGGAAGATTATAAAAATGCCCATACAAAGATTGGCATTTAGGGCACAATTCTTTCAATCTTCCACTTGTACTAAAGCTAATCACCCTTGTATCTTACACCCATACAATTTAAGTGGTGATCAAACTACTGCCATGGTAGTGCTTTAGTGAATGGGTTTGCTATGTTGTTCTTTGTATCTACTCATTCGATGATAACATCTTGTCTTTTTATTATCTCTCAAATGAGGTTGAAGTATCTTAGGATGTACTTGGAATTTTAATAAGACATTGGCTCCTTAGATTGCACAACAGCTCTAGTATTATCATAATAAAATGACACCGATTATTGCATAGTAGGAACCACGTCCAATTTCGTGATGAATTTTTTCATCCACATAGTTTTCTATGTGGCTTCACTTGTAGCTATGTACTCTATCTCAGTAACTGAGTCAGTTACAGTTTGTTGCTTTGTACTCTTCCAACTCACTGCACCACCATATAGGGTGAAGACACCCTAATATGGATTTGTTATCATCTAGATCTGATTGAAAACTAGAATCCGTATACCCTTCTAGTTTCAACTATGATCCACTATATATTACATAAACATCTTTAGTTCTTCTCAGGTACTTAAAAATATTTTTCATAGCTTTCCAATGATACTCCCCTGGATCAACCTAGAACATGCTTACTATGCCCAAGGCATAAGCAACATCAGGTTTGGTACATAACATGGCATGCATAATTGATCCTATAACTTAAACATAAAGAATCATATTCATCCTCTGATGTGGCATGAAAATGCTTTCTATTGAGGATGAGTTAAAAGTTGAGCAATGAAAACCTAAACACATGAACTAGCTTTCAATCTAAGAGACTCAAGCAAGACCTAGAGAAAGATTTGGTAATTATTAAACATATGCCACAATAATAGCCAGATTGTCCTAAAAGAAGATTAAATCTAAGGCTAAAAGATTAAGAACCTAGAGGTTAACCTTCAATGGGTCAGAAATGAAGTGATGAGGAAGATTTGTTACCAATGATGAGCTCTCTTTTTGAAGTGATAGACCCATAGTAGCATTCGAATAAACCAATCCTGGATGAGAAGATGATCATTCCGAGGAAATACACCCCATCCATTCGTGTTCCTCTGGCAAGACGATGAGCTCTTGAACTCCGGATTAAAGAGAACCCTGCAAGGAAAGGATTAGAAATAGAATATTTGGAAAGATCAAAACACAAAGGAAAAGAGGAGATCATAAGAATTATTCTTCTTATGGAGGCTTGAGAAACTCTTGTTGGGATAGGTGGGATCCATGGAAGGGTGTCTCCTTGATGTCTTCTTCTTGGAAATGGAATTGACACTTGAAAATAGATGGAGGTTGCACGCCCAAAGAAGAATTGCTTCTCAAATTTCAAACTAGAATTTTATCTAAAGCTATAAGATAACATCACAAATACTTAAGTAATGGCAAGACAAAGACCTTCTTCTTCATTTTATTTTATCCCAAAAAAAATCAACTCCATATAATGGGGCGTTGGATCTCCTTTTATAAGCTACCAAGCCCTTTATTTAAAATTTAAAAGAGAGGAGAGATACATGGGATGGTTGAGAGATACATGGGATAGTTGAGAGATACATGGGATGGTTGGAGAGATAGGGGGAGGAAGTGGTTACATGAGATGGAGGTTTAGTTTGGCAGCCCAAATTTGAATTTGACTCCTTCTTGGTCGCCCACTTCAATGGGTGAGGTGGCACATGTGGTGGCAATCCCATTAGGTGGCATTGCTTGATGATGTGGATGATGATGTGGCACCCTCTAAGCTTGGTGAAGTGGCATGATGATGTAGTAATCCGATGAGAAATTGAGAGGTAGTTGCTTGGTAGTCATTTGATGGTAGTTGATTGTTAGTTGCTCTGGTAGTTGACTAGTAGTTGTCCTGGTAGTTGCCTTGCTTGTATTATTCTAACAAGATAAAATTGTTCTGCAAGTCGGGTGGGATGTGCTACATCAGGAGTCGATCCATAGTGAGTGAAGACCGTTGTCGGTGTCCGCACCAAATCTCTCGGGGTGACGAGAATTTGACCCTATCGAATATGGTCCAATCTGGCTTTGATATTGTTCAAATAAATCTGGGTCCATTTGTTGCAGGTCCTCTCTAGTGATCCAAGAGTTGTCAGATTCAGGTCGCCCTTGCCAACGGACCAAATAACGATAGTAGTCCTTATTCCTGGTGGTGACAATCTTATCATCCAAAATCTGCTCAATTTTCTCTCGTTTCTTTGGAAAGGTGGTTTGTGGACACTCTGGGACAAGTTCACTCTCAAAAATAGGGTCAAGCCCAAAAGGCTCACTAGGTATCATCATTGGTTCCTTATACTCTATTAAGTCTGAAACATTAAAGGTTGGATTTATACCTAGGTCAGAAGGTAAATCCAGTACATAAGCATTAGAGCTAATCTTCTTTATGACCTTGAATGGACCTGTGCCACGGGCATGTAATTTATTAAAAGTCTCCGATGGGAATATTTCAGGTTTGAGTTTAATCATTACATGATCCCCCTCATAGAATTCCTTGACTCTCTTTCGTGAATTAGCCTTATGTTTATAGAATTCATTGCTCAAGTGAATTTTCTTGTTTATTTCATGATGTAAATCCTTAATATGCTATGCATAGGATTCAGCAGACTCAGAAACTCGTGCATTTGTGGTTAGTGGGATCAGATCTAAAGGCTTCCTATGTTTGTAACCATGGACTATTTCAAATGGACTTTTGCCCGTAGATCGACTGACCGAACTGTTATAAGCGAACTCAGCACGAGGCAATAACAAATCCCAGTTTCCTAGACTATCTCCCACTAGACATCTCAACAAATTCCCTAGACTTCTATTCACAACTTCGGTCTGTCCATAAGTCTGGGGGTGGTAGGTAGTTGAAAATTTCAGTCTGGTTCCTAATAAGTGCCAAAGGGTTTTCCAGAAGTAACTTGTAAAATGGATATCCCTATCAGAAATAATGGTTTTTGGTAGCCCATGTAGCCTGACTACTTGATCAAGAAAGAGCTTGGCTACCCTAGAGGCATCAGAAGTTTGGGAGCAGGGTAGGAAATGGGCCATCTTCGAAAACCGGTCGACCACTACAAAGATTGAATCATGTTTTCTAATGGTCTTGGATAACCCTAGAACAAAGTCCATGCTAAGATCCTGCCATGGACACTCAGGTACGGTAAAGGAGTGTATAACCCGGTATTCTGTTTTTGCTGTTTTGCAACAGCACATATCCTACATCGGGCTACAACATTTGCTACCTATTTCTTAAGGCCTGGCCAGTAGAATTGTTCCTCAACAGCTAAGATAGTCTTGTTTCGCCCAAAATGGCCAGCCTAACCTCCAGCATGTGTCTCCCAAACTAGAAAATCCCTTAAGGAGGTTCTTAGAACACAGAGCCTGTTTTCTCTAAAAAGATAACCATCTAGAAGGGTATAGTCACTATGATTGCTAGATGGTCCTAGATGTAAAGCCTGATAGATCTCACCAAAATCTAGACAGGTTTCGTATTCCTCCTTAAGTCTCTCAAAACCTATGACTTCAGTGCTGACTGAATTTAAGAGCAACGCTTTACGACTTAAGGCATCAGCAACCCTATTCTCAGTTCCCGCACGGTACTTTAGGACGAAGATATAGGCTTAGATGAACTCTACCCACTTGGCATGCCTAGGGTTCAACTTTTTCTGGGAGCTAAGAAACCTAAGAGCTTCATGATCCAAGAATAAGACAAACTCTTGCGGTAGCAGATAGTGTCTCCAGTACCTCAAAGCCTGAACTACCGCATATAACTCCTTGTCATAGGTTGAATATTTCATCCTAGCCTCATTCAGCTTTTCAATAAAAAATGCCACTGGATGACTTTCTTGACTTAAGACTCCTCCAATTCCTACTCCAGTGGCATCACAAGCTACCTCAAAAATCTTAGAAAAATTGGGTAATCTTAAGATCGGTGCTTGTGTCATCCTGTCCTTAATATTTAGGAAGGCCTTATCAGTAGCTTTTGTCCATTCAAAATTGCCTTTCCTAATGCAATCCGTAATAGGAGCAACTATGGTGCTAAACCCTCTAATGAATCTTCTGTAAAATGTAGCGAGGCCTTGAAAACTTCTTACTTCATGAATATTATTGGGTGTTGGCCAGTCTACAATTGCTCTAATTTTCTCAGGGTCAGCAGATACTCCTTCAGGGGTTACGACAAATCCTAGAAAGATAACTCTAGTAGTCACAAAATCACATTTCTTCAAATTGGCATAGAGATTATCCTTCCTAAGTGCCAAACATACTTGCTTCAGATGGTTCAAATGATCATCTCTAGTCCTACTATAGATAAGGATGTCGTCAAAATACACAACGACAAACTTTTCGATAAAGGATCGTAGGACCTGGTTCATGATTCTCATAAAGGTGCTAGGGGCGTTTGATAGTCCAAAAGGCATGACTACCCATTCAAATAACCCATCCTTAGTCTTAAAGGCAGTCTTTCATTCATCCCCTGGTCTAATCCTAACTTGGTGATAGCCGCTCTTCAGGTCAATCTTAGAAAATATCGTCGTACCGGCCATCATATCTAGCATGTCATCCAATCTGGGGATGGGAAACCTATATGTCACCGTGATCTTATTTATGGCACAACTATCGACACACATCCTCCACGTGCCATCTTTCTTTGAGGTGAGTAAGGCTGGGACTGTGCATGGGCTTAAACTCTCTCTAATGAATCCTTTCCTAAGAAGTTCTCCTACTTGTCGTTGCAATTCTTGATGTTCGGTAGGGTTCATTCTATAATGGGGAAGGTTCGGTAAGGTCACTCCAGGGACTAAGTCTATTGCATGTTGGATGTCCCTAAGGGGTGGGAGTTGGTCAGGTAACTCATCAGGGAAAACATCCTTAAACTCATCTAGCACTTCAACGACTTCCTGAGGTTGTTCTTTTGGGGAGGGCTCTTGATGTTCCTTAGTTGTCAAAACCCAAACAGGTGAACCATTGCTAATCTCTTGCTCCAATTCTTTAGCAGTGATCATATTTATCCCTTGTGTCTTATCTCTCAATTGGCTAGATCCTCTTTTAATTGGGTCCTAAGGTGGAGAAGAATGGATTATAATCTTCTTCCCATTATGGATAAACGAGCATGAATTAGAGCGACCATAGAGTATAACGTCATGATCGTATAACCATGGTCGTCCTAAAATGATACTGCTAACTCCCATTGGAAGAACATCGCACCAAACATTCTCTTGGTAAGACTGGAACTGGATGGTAACTATGCACCTAGACTTGATGGAAATAGAGGTTGAGTCTATCCAAGATACCTTATATGGATTAGGATGGGGTATAGTGGACAATCCTAGGTTTTTGACTATGTTGGTGGATATGGCATTGACACAGCTACCACTATCTAAGATGACCTTGCACACTTTTTCACCTATCTTGATGAAAGTTTGTAGGATACTAGTCCTACGCCAGTCTTCTTGGTCTTTGGTTTGGGTGAGGATACACCTAACCACTCCTAAAAGATCATGATCTACCAGGGCTTCATCACCTTCATATTCTTTAGCCAAATTCTCATCCGCCTGGTATATTTCCTCTTTACACTCATCTTGGGGTTCTATAGCTTCCTCTTCTACTTCCCCTATATGTAAGAATTGATTTGGACAGTTGCTAGCATAGTGACCTACCTTCTGACATTTGAAACATGCATTCGAATTTCTTTGGACTTCAGGTGATTTTCCTTTATCATCTCTTCGGGTTACAGGTGCATTAGGATTGGGTCGGTTGAATCTAGACTGACTGGGTCCTATCTGTTGATTAGGTACACTAATCCTAGGGGCGTCGGGTCTACGATAAACTAGAGTCCTATGAAATCTCTCAGCATCTCTAGCTATCTAATAGGCCAGTTCTAGATCATGGACTTCCCTCATGAATAATTCCTTCTAGATTTCTTCCCTCGGTCCGGCTCTAAATCTAGACAGGGTTACCGACTCAGATTCATCAACATTGCACTTCATTACAAACTCATCAAATTTGGCAATTACTCTGCGACACTCGTATTTCCTTGAGTAAGTCTTTGCCATTGATCTAGGAGTCTTTGGTGGTAGGACATAGGAAGGTATTTTTTCCTAAGCCTAAGTTTCATCGCTCTCCAGGTTACTATAGGCACATCACCTCTTTGCCTAGCAATCGCTCAACATTTCCCCAGTAGAGCCTAGCTTGTCTTACCAACTTTAGTTTCGCAAACTTACATTTTCTTTCCTCGGTCATGTCATACCAGTCAAAATACTAGTCCGTTTCTCCTTCCCAATTGATGTAAATTTTTGGATCTAAGATTCCATCAAATGTGGGTGCTTCCAGCCTAATATTTTTTATGGCTCGATCATCTTGGTCTAACTAAATTGGAGTGGGTCTCCTGACATTTGGTTCATAAGTGGGCTCAAAATAGACTCTCCTTGGATTGGGTTCATGGGCTTGCTCATGATTGGGCCCCCTAGGATTTGGTTCACAGAAATGGTCTTGCTGAGGTCTCCTAGGGTTGGGCTCATGGAAAAGGTTTTGGCGTGGAACCCTTCTAGGGTTGACTGGTGTTTCAAACTCAGGTTCAAGATCGGGTTCGAGATCATTCTAGACTTCATGGTTTCCTCCAGGAGTTCTAGTTTCTAATTGATCCAACCTAGTCGTGATGTGGGCTAACTGATCATTCATGCTTTGGTTGGTCTGGGCCACGTTCTGGTTGGTTTGGGCCAATTGCTCAGTCAAATTTTTGTTTAGTTGGGTCACTTGATCATTCAAGGCTTTAATCAGATTTCCAAGATTTTGGTCCATGGCTACACTTGACTGGGCTTGGGCTGGTGAATATGATGTCCCGCTCTAGTTGTCATGCATGCAAGTGGACTCAAACTTGGACTAAGGTTTTCTAGACCTGTTAGCTCAAATAAACTGAGTTGGCTAGGTACAATCAAACTAACAACTACTCTTTTCTATTGGACAGTCAGGAGGTGGGTCTGTGGGAGGTTTCCCTAGCTCTCGCTGGGACCTAATTAAAAACCACAAGAACCGCTTAGGCTTAACCACTTAACCTCGATCCTTGACACTAGCTTCAAATAATAGGTGAAGAATTGGTTGCACAAGCTTGTCCCAATTGACTTGAACTAGACCTATAGTCCCAAGCTAGTCGCCTAATCAAGGTGGCAAACTAGATTGTAGTAACTCTACACTTGGCCTGGTGTCAGAACAAGGGGAGTGTGAGATCCCTTCTTTGGCCTGCCTAGGCCCGGTGGAATTGGCCCGGTAGATGGATCAGCACCCAAGCCCTTAGTTCCAATCCTAGTCACCAAGTAATAGGGCACACACAAGACTAGTTGACACAATGACTTGACACTAACTAGGACTCGACCAATTGATGTCCTTAACCCACTAGGGCAATTAAGGTTCTACTCAATTTTAATTAGGGGATTGGGTTCGATGCACAATGAGGGTTGTTGTTCTTGGGCTAAGGACAGGTGATCAATCCTGCCCCCATGTCATATTGGTGCCCTTAATTGAGTTAAGATGAATGCACACAACCATGCTGAAAATTAACTCTACTGGAATTTTAGACATAACAGTACTAAATCACAGCTCAAAAATTCTACAATTAACTAAAAAATCTAGAACAATTATAAAAACTTCTATAAATTATAACGGATCTAACAAAATAAGAATCACTAAATTCTGAGTTCTATTCTAAGAAAAACAATTCATTTATCAGACCATATATGCACAGATTCAGAAAATTCTAGCAAGTAAGATAATTGAGAAATTAATCTATGCTAACAATGGTAATTACCAAGATAGGACAACCTTACACTATAAGGATTCTCCCTTATAGTAGGACAACCTGATTTCACCTTGGTATTTAACATGCATTTATGCAAACACTTAACAGGCTACGCAAGATATTAAAACTCTATGTGCAGAATTCCAGCAAACAATGAATTTCAGCATCTATGCAAATCCTACCCTAGTCCAACCATGCTTTGATACCAAAATGATATGGCATGAAAATGCTTTCTATTGAGGATGAGTTAAAAGTTGAGAAATGAAAACCTAAACACATGAACTAGCTTTCAATCTAAGAGACTCAAGCAAGACCTAGAGAAAGATTTGGTAATTATTAAACATATGCCACAATAATAGCCAGATTGTCCTAAAAGAAGATTAAATCTAAGGCTAAAGGATTAAGAACCTAGAGGTTAACCTTCAATGGGTCAGAAATGAAGTGATGAGGAAGATTTGTTACCAATGATGAGCTCTCTTTTTGAAGTGATAGATCCGTAGTAGCATTCGAACAAACCAATCCTGGATGAGAAGATGATCGTTCCGAGGAAATACACCCTATCCATTCGTGTTTCTCTGGCAAGACGACGAGCTCTTGACCTCCAGATTAAAGAGAACCCTGCAAGGAAAGGATTAGAAATGGAATATTTGAAAAGATCAAAACACAAAGAAAAAGAGGAGATCATAAGAATTGTTCTTTTTATGGAGGCTTGAGAAACTCTTGTTGGGATAGGTGGGATCCATGGAAGGGTGTCTCCTTGATGTCTTCTTCTTGGAAATGGAATTGATACTTGAAAATAGATGGAGGTTGCACTCCCAAAGAAGAATTGCTTCTCAAATTTCAAACTAGAATTTTATCTAAAGCTATAAGAGAACATCACAAATACTCAAGTAATGGCAAGACAAAGACCTTCTTCTTCATTTCATTTTATCCCAAAAAAAATCAACTCCATATAATGGGGCGTTGGATCTCCTTTTATAAGCTACCAAGCCCTTTGTTTAAAATTTAAAAGAGAGGAGAGATACATGGGATGGTTGAGAGATACATGGGATGGTTGAGAGATACATGGGATGGTTGAGAGATACATGGGATGGTTGGAGAGATAGGGGGAGGAAGTGGTTACATGAGGTGGAGGTTTAGTTTGGCCGCCCAAATTTGAATTTGACTCCTTCTTGGTTGCCCACTTCAATGGGTGAGGTGGCACATGTGGTGGCAATCCCATTAGGTGGCATTGCTTGATGATGTGGATGATGATGTGGCACCCTCTAAGCTTGGTGAAGTGGCTTGATGATGTAGTAATCTCATGAGAAGTTGAGAGGTAGTTGCTTGGTAGTCATTTGATGGTAGTTGATTGTTAGTTGCTCTGGTAGTTGACTGGTAGTTGTCCTGGTAGTTGCCTTGCTTATATTATTCTAACAAGATAAAATTGTTCTGCAAGTTGGGGTTGGATGTGCTGCATCAGGAGTCGATCCATAGTGAGTGAAGACCGTTGTCGGTGTTCGCACCATCGTCTCTGTATCTTCTGGTGTCTTAGATGACATCTTCTTAAAGAGATGTATGCTTTGACTCATGGGCAAGTAACCTCTCTTACTTCTATCCATGTTGAATCTCTTCAATACTAAGTCAATGTACCTGGATTGGGATAAGCCTAGCATTCTCTTAGATCTATCTCTATAGATCTTTATAACCAGTATATAGGATGCCTCTCCCAAATTCTTCATGGAAAACTATTTTGATAGCCAAGACTTGACCAATTGCAACATTGATATATCATTCCTAATGATGAGTATGTCATCAACATACAAAACCAAGAAAACAAGGGCACTCCCACTTGTCTTCTTATACACACATGGTTCATCCACATTCTTGATGAAACCAAACTCTTTGATCATCTCATCAAAGTGGATGTTCCAACTCCTCGATGCTTGCATTAATCCATAAATGGATTTCTTAAGCCTGTATACTTGGTTTGGTCTCTTACTTGAAACAAACCCCTCTAGCTATGATATATAGACTTTTTTTTCAAGATATCCATTAAGGAAAGCAGTCTTTACGTCCATCTACCAGATCTCATAGTCATAGTATGCAGCTATGACGAGCAATATCCGAATGGACTTGAGCATGGCTACCTATAAAAAAGTTTCATCATAGTCAATACCATGTCTTTGTCTTAATTTTTTTGCCACCAACCTGGCCTTGTAGGTCTCTACTTGACCATCTGCTCCAATCTTCTTCTTAAAGACCCATTTACACCCAATTGGATTTACTCTCTCAGGTGGATCAACTAATGTCCAAACCTGATTAGAGTACATAGAGTCCATCATGGATTTCATGGCTTCCAGCCATTTGTTAGAGTCTCTACTCATGACAACTTCAGCATAGATCATAGGATCATCATCCTCTATGATACTGGTTTCGTTGTCATCCCCAATAACAAAGCCATATCTGAGAGGTGCACTTCGCACTCTGTCTGACCTATGAAGAGGAGGTGGGTTGTGGTTGTTCTTGAACTTTAGGAATATCTGGTTAAAGAATTGCTTTAGGTGTAGGTTGAACTTCTTCAACTTCAAATATCCTCCCACTGCCCCCTTCTTGGATAAACTCTTTTTCCAAGAATATGGCATGCCTACTGACAAAGACTTTTTGCTTAATAGGGTGGTAGAAAAGATATCCCATACCTTCTTTAGGATATCCTACAAACCTGTACTTATCGGCCCTAGCACTTAAGTTATGTCCAAAAATATTCCTAATATAAGCAGGGCAACCCCAAATCTAAAATACTTAAGACTTGGCCTTTTCCCTTTCCATAATTCATCTAGAGTGCTTTTCACTGCCTTTGATGGCACCCTATTTAGTATGTAGGTAGCAGTCTTTAGGGCATAACCTTAGAGGATACCGGAAGATCCATGAAGCACATCATGGATAGTACCATGTCCAACAATGTACGATTCCTCTTTTTTGCAACACCATTTAATTATAATATGCATGGAGGGGTCCATTCAAAGAGAATTCTTTTCTTTAAGATGATCAAAAAATTTACTAGACAAGTATTCTTCTCCTTGATCAGATCGAAGGATTTTAATACTATGCCTAGTTTATTTCTCAACCTTACTTTGATACTCTTTGAATTTATCAAAAGCTTCGAACTTGTATTTCATAAGATACGTATATCTGAACCTCGAAAAATTATTAGTAAAACTGATGAAATAAGAGTATCATCCTCTGGCTTGGATTGTCATAGGACCATACACTTCTTTGTGTACTAGACCTAACAACTCAGTTGCCCTTTCTCCATGTCCAATGAATGGAGACTTGGTCATCTTACCCATGAGACAGGACTCATAAGTTCCTAATGATTCATAATCAAAAGGTTCAAAGAAATTATCTTTGTAAACTTGTTTATCCTGGACTCACTAATATGACCCAAATGGCAATGCCAGAGATTAGTGACATTCACATCATCTCTCTTTCTTTTCTTATTCTCCATAAGCATAACCTCATCATTGAGTGACAGAATCAAAAGACTGTTAGAAAATGTACCATAACCAAAGAATTTCTTTGACAAGAAAATCAAGCACCCAGGGCTCGTCAAAATTATTTTATAACCTTGTTTTAATAATAAAGGCATAGAAATAATATTCCTTATAATATTGGATACATAATAACAATCTTTTAATTCAAGAATATTGCCCAATAGCAATCAAATAGATAGGTGCCAATAGCTTCAGGTTGAATGGGTTCATCAATCGTGTTGAACAACTTGAAGTCACCCTTCTTCAAGCTTCTAGGTCTTTATAACCCCTGCAATGACTTGCAAATATGAGACCCACATGCAGTATCCGATACCCATGAATTAGAAACTGAAGAACTCAATGACAAGTTTGTTTGTATAATGTACAAACCTTTAGATGCTCCACCAACATCCTGCTTCAGACTTGTAGGATATAACTTACAATTCTTATTCTAGTGCCCTTGCTTTACACAATGATAGCAAGTCCCATCAGCAAAGGGCTTCCTCAACTTCTTCCTCTTCTGAAAGCTACTCTTAGGGTTCCTCTTCCTCTTTGAACCCTTCTTCATTGCCTGCTTCTTCTTTCCATCAACGGAAAGAAGCTGAGCCTTATCACCTTTGAAGTGGCTCTCTATTGTCTTGAGCATAATCAGTAGCTCAAGCAAAGATAAATTCAGTTTGTTCATATGGTAATTCATGATAAATTACAAGAAAGAATCCGGGAGTGACCACAAGATCAAATCATGATTAAGCTCTCCATCCATCACAAACCCCAGTTGACCTAATTGAGTGATCAAGTCAATCATCTTGAAGACATGTGTCTGAATAGAAAAGCCCTCACTCATGCATGGTCAAAACAATTGCTTCGATGTCTTATATCGAGCAGTCCGACTATGCTCTCCAGAAAGCTCTTTAAGATTGAACAATATGGACTGAAGTTCCATTTTCTCATGTTGGCCTCTATGAGCAACAATATGGACTGCTCATAGAGGCATCCAAGTGCCCCGTAGTGAAAGAGTACAAACCATTATGTAAAATCTATATTAAATAAAGAATAACTCTAAGAAGACCACACATAATGATATTCATAATTAGATAAGGACTTTTGCATCTAATTGTGTCTCCCATTATTTTCTTTCAAATACCATAACCCTCAACTATGGTAAGCAGGAAAACCCTCCCAGGGCATTTTTAGTGGAGTTAAGACCCCAATTCCTCATGAATGCCTTGTGTTAATCACAATTAACACCCATGAGTTCAGTGTTGGGAATTGTGTCCCAAAGCCAATCGCCTGGGTTGTAAGCTGTTGTGCTCAGTATTGTATTCCGTTTATGAATTAATAAAATATTATTTTTGGCAGCTCATCACATATTGTATTTTCCTGAAATGAACACTTTCCATGTGATGAAGTCCTTAGGACTACACTGACTTCGATACAGAGAGGATGTATCGAGTGGTCCTTAAACCCAGTTCATAACCAAAGGATATATTATACTGGATGGCAATATATCAAGTATAGGTTGTTGCAGTTCACATCGTTTGGTTATCCGCTTGACCAAATGAGTGTGGTGACACTGATGTGATCTGCAAGTGGGATATGTGATATCTCATTGAACGTGACTCCGTGCAGCCCCTTTTCTGCCAAAGGGAAACTCACGATTGGATATGGGTATATGTGTCCCTCTGACCTGAGGTCATCACGGTAGCTTGCAAGCAACTCCCTGTGTTTTGGTGCCGGACTACCCAGATTTTTAATCCGGTGACGGAAGGTTTCTGGGTATAGGCAAGCACTTATGGAGAGTGATGAACCAAGATGGAATTGACCGGTCCAAATAGTTTGGAATGAATGTCTCACAGTATCTCAATTTAGCAAATCCTCGGCCGGGGTAGCCCTAGTGAAGAGTCACTGGGCTTGCAAGGTTGAGACATGTAGTCGACTGACTCAGTCTGGGTTGGCAGCCCAATCTCAGTCGTCATGAGTATTAGAGGTCAAAGGGATGAATTATACGGTAACCATATGCCAGAGGTTCGATAGTTTGCCCCCGCATCTTCGACCTATCCGGATGCCGGGACCCATTGCTAGATGGTTTCCTGTGCTGGTACTAGATATTGTTCTAGTGCTACAGTTTAGGTTCGAACCTATGAGGTCACACGCCACAGAGGATAACTCTCTGATCCGGATACCGATTACGATTGGGAATCATCTCGGTTTTATGGTCACAGTATTTTTTAGCACTCTTTTCCCCATCTTGCCCTTGTCTGCGTCAACCAAAAATTATTCCGGGTTGACCAGCACTGTGCCAGGATTTTTCTGAATCAGTTTTGAACTAATTCGGAGCTCGTTTCGGCCTTCCATTGGTTGTGAACCAATTTTTCCCTTGAACCAAATTTTGAACCGGTTCAATTGGATTGAACCAATTGGTTTAAATGGGAATGGATCGGTTTTATTTGGACTGATATTTTTTTCTCCCTTGTGACCGTTTACACGGTCTTTTTCCTTACGCTGGGAGTGGAATTCCTAGCGTCATATGAAGCCGAACGTCCCAAGTTTTTGTCACCGGTTGGGCATCCCTTCCTCTCCTCCTCCCTTCCATTAACCTTGTTAATTGCTGGATAATGGGGTAATGGCAACTGCTGCCTCTTCCTCTCCCTGTCTCTCCACCTCCCTCTCTCCCTCTGTTGCCTATTTATACCATCCTAAGTTCCCTGTTTCATGAGATGAGTTTCAACCGTGAAGAACCTGAAACTTTACCTGCTGTTCCATTTTTGAGAGAGGTTGAGAGATCCCCAGATTGAGAGCTTAGACTCTCCTCTTATAGGCTGGATTTTGGAGGGTGAGAGGGAGAGTTTCAAGGTCCTTATCATTGTCCCATTGAGTGCTCTAATCCCTAGACTACAGCAAAACTTTGTTGCTGCCATTCACTGTGGCCGAATCAACTTCCACCGGCTAGCACCGCGTTTGGAGTGGGATCCGAGAGCCCTGGGCATGTCTTCCCTCTAGAGGGAGTATCCCTCTACTCCTGGGAACAAGCCACGCGACCCGGATTTGCTGCTGTTGCTCCAAACGCCAAGAAGATTGCTGCTGGTTTTCTACAACCAAAAATTTTAGCAGCAGAGTTTGCCAAATTTTTATAATTTTTTGGCTAAGTTTTTCTTGCAGATTTCAATTGGAGATCGAAGAGAACTTGTCCAAGTTGCCGCTGCTCGAATTTGAGAGCAAACGGAGGTCCGGAAGCCATCGTTCCGGTGACGTTTTTCAACACCAAAACAGAGTTTTCTGCAGCCCAAGGAGGAAGATGACTGGAATAACTTTATTCCAGTTATTCCAGCCTATTCCAGGTTTATCCCAAGGTTATTCCAGCCAGAATAAGATATGAAAAAATATTTTTTTTTATCATGCATGATTTGAATTTTTAATTCAAATATTTTGCAAATATTTTATATTATCCTACATGCCTAATTGCAACTAGAATTAGATTAGTTTCTGGGCGGAGCATTTTTTCGCTGCGTGGATTTTTTTAAAAATGTTTTAAAATCCCCTGTGCTCTCATGCCCTTTTGCATGCCTAGTGTAGGTTCATGTCAAACCTCATGCACCTGTTTCTTTCAATGGTATCAGAACCATGTTGCATGTGTAATCTGATTTAGTATGCATTTTATTAGATTAAAATTGGTTTAATCTAATTTGTGTCCAAATTTCTTTTTGGAACCTAGTTGAGGCCTTCACCATGACCGTGTGTCTTTGACACGATGCGGATCGTCTGTGTTTGCCTCTTCAGAAGGATCCTTAAAGAATATTAAAATTAAAATTAAAAATTGTTTTAATTTAAGTGATACATGTTTTTAGGCATGTTTAATATGAATATAAAATATGTGTAAAATATCTTGATGCATGATTTTTTGTTTATGTAAAATTGTCTTACATAGAGACTTAATTAAAAATTATTTTAATTAAGAGTTTGGCTTATTAAAAAAAAGTTTAGGTTTATGAAAACTAATCAAAATTTGCATAAGCCATTTTGGGTTAATTGGGTTAGCTGACTAGTTGGGTCCATAACTGGGTTAGACCTAAGTTTAGTTGAACCGGATTACAAGAAGATTAAACAAAAGTTGTTTAAGGCCTTTCTTTAGAACTATCTAATAGTTAGATTAGTTGATCCGTTCATCTAAAATGGATCCAATTCTTGGCTCAGTGGATGCCCGAGTCTTTAGACTAGTCTGATCGAGTCTGGTAAACCGACTGGTATCGAGGTAGGTTTGACATTGTGATCATGGCTATATGAGGCTACCTCTTTCCTGGCCAACTTGGTTGGTGTCTAGGAAAGATGGTTAATGGCGGATACTCACCCATGATCTCACCTACCTGGCTAGTCGAGTCGACCAGAACTGATTGGAAAAGCTCAATGACTCGAGTTAACCCATGTCACCCAGGTTGATCGGTCTGACTGATCTATAGGTGCCCATGGATCATTTGTTGATTTATTTCAACCCTCCTGAAATCTGATTGATTCAGTGGGAGGATGATCCATGTTCTTATCTCTTTCTTCTGTCATAATTAAAAATCCTCTAAAATTATTAGGTCCTTAAAAAGACTAAGTCAAGGAGTTGATAGTGTCTTTGCCTCCCATTAAGTTAGATAGAAATGAGTCCACTAGCTTGGTGTGCATCGGCAGTTCCATAGAACGGGTGTACATCCGACGACTGGAATTTCTATCTAATCGATGATGGTTCAGTGCAACCTCCTTAACGGGACCAGGTGGGCCGGCCATAGTTGGGCTTGGTTTTTAGTTAGCTGGAAGCATTGGATTTGTCATTTTAATGGTTGGACCTAACCAAAGACCCGCAATAGGAGGCCCCTAGGCCGATTGGGGTGCTCTTTGAGGCTAAATAAAATACTGAAAATTATTTAGGGAAACAATTGGTTTACGAACCTACCTTTAGGCTCGTCTGGGTGAGCCGGCCATAGTCGGGCTCATGCGAGGCCTATTGGATTTCAGTACCCACTTGAAAAAGCATGTTTTCACGGATTGGAGTTAGAGGCTACCAATCTGAAAAATTAGTGGGAGAAACCTTTAGACTAAAGTCCAAGTCTTTTGGTTAAGTTATTAATTCATAAACTAATTTGGTCTTATTTTCTTTTCAGATGTCTTCAAATTTATCGCTCCGATCACTTCTCGATAACGAGAAGTTAAAGGGTCACAACTTCGATAGTTGGTATCGAAGGTTGAGAATTGTTCTGGAGCATGAACGGATCCTCTATGTGATAACAGATCCGGCACCAAAAATCCCTTCCGCTAATACACGGAGTGCGGTCAAAGACGCTTATCTGAAGTGGGTCTCTGATCAGGCTACTGTCTGTTGCATTATGTTAGCGGCTATGAACGACGAGTTCAGTCGCAAATTCGAGGAGGCCCAACCTGATGAAATCCTTCAAAAGTTGAAGGAATCCTTCGACACCCCGAATGATGTAGAACGGTACAAAGTGTCTTGTGCCATCTATAACTCCAAGATGCCGAATGGCAGTTCAGTCACTGATCATGTATTATACATGATCGAATTGATTGAAAAACTGGGCAAACTCGGATGCCCCTTGCACGAGCAGCTCGGCAAGGATGTGATCCTGAATTCTCTTCCCTCCTCCTATCTTGATTTTCTTGATTATTACAGAATGAACAAGCCTGCAGTCAACTACCATGGTCTTTTGGGGTTGCTGCAGATTTTCGAGAAAGACCACCAACTGAATAAGGGGGTGGTGAATTTAGTGGGAGAAAGTAGAGGTCGTCATCCCTTTAAGAAATGGAAGAAGAAAACAAATAAAAAGGGAAAGAAGGTGCAGAATGTTCCTGGCCCTAGTCAGACCAGGAAGTATAAGGCTGATCAGTCTTCTACAGAGTGCTTCTACTGCAAGAAGAAGGGACACTGGAAGAGGAACTGTCCTCTTTATATTGCGTCCCTTGATCCGAACAGGCCGAGGAAGCAGAAGTCTGCTGAACAAGGTATTTATATGATAAAACCTTGTAATTACTCAATTGTTGATACTGCTAACTGGGTATTGGATACTGGTAGTCCAATTCATGTTTGTAATTCATTACAAGGACTTCAAGTTAGCAGAAGATTTGAAGATGGAGAACAGTTTATGAGCGTCGGGAATGGAAATCGTGTTCCAGTACTGGCGGTCGGAGTCCTGCATCTTGTCTTTGAGTCTTGTACTGTCGAACTAGTCGACTGCCACTATTGTCCTAGTTTCATTATGTGCATAATCTCTGTAGGCCTTTTGGCCAATTGTGGTTTTGAACTTTCAATAAAGGGAGATTTTTGCAATGTTATTTTGAATAACTCTCTAATAATGAAAGCTAGATTAAATAATGGCATATATGTACTATCAAGGCCTGTTAGTGTAATTTACACTTCTAGCAAATGTCCAAGGTTAGATAATGTCAATAATTTGTACCTTTGGCACTGTAGGCTAGGTCATATTAACCAAAATAGGATAAACAAGATGCGAGGAGATGGACTCCTCGAGGTCAGTGATTCTGAATCACTGCCCACTTGTGAATCCTGTTTACTTGGTAAAATGACCAAATCACCTTTTACTGGAAAAGGTGAACGAGCTACAGAACTTCTAAGTCTAATACATACTGATATATGTGGACCGATCTTCTAAGTCTAATATATACTGATGTATGTGGACCGATGACAGTTAGTGCTAGAGGAGGATACAAATATTTCATTACTTTTACAGACGACTTTTCAAGATTCGGTTATATCTTTTTAATGAGACATAAGTCTGAATCGTATGAAATGTTCAAACGATACCGTAATGAAGTAGAAAAGCAAACTGGAAAAAGTATTAAAACCCTTCGATCTGATCGAGGTGGTGAATACTTATCTTGTAAATTTTTGACATATCTTGAGGAGAATGGAATTCTCTCTCAGTGGACTCCTCCAGGAACACCACAGTGGAATAGTGTGTCCGAAAGGAGGAATCGAACCTTGTTGGACATGGTTCGATCCATGATGGGCTTTGCAAGTTCAGCCAATAGAAGAACCTACACACTCTAAGGACATCATAGAACCGGCTGTGATTGAATCACACCCAGAACCTATTAGGAGGTCCGATAGAATACCGCATCAGCCAGATAGATACTACGATTTCTTGGTGTTGGGTTCGGGAACCAGTGCGGAAGCGTGGATTTCAAAATTTTATGAAATCAGGTCCGAACCCTAATCCCAAAATCTCCTTATTAGCAATTAAAACTTATAACTACATGCATGTCCAAATTTAAACATAGTTTAGATACTAACCTCAGATCGCTATATCCAGTCTGATGTAGAAATAAACTCCAAATTGAGTAACCTTTTGAACACACCAGGCGTCCACTTGTCCGCTCTCCGATGGTGATCCACACGGGCAGATGATCAAGACAGTGACTCCTTAATTGGGTTCCTTCCAATCAAGTTCTACCCCAAGAACTTGATATATGGGCTATTGGCTAGGACTCCTCTAGCCAAACTGGGACTAAACCTTCTCTCTTACCCTTCTCCTAGTTTTTAGCAACTTTGGCCCCTTAAGACACTCTTGTCTTAAGAATAAGCCCTTGTCCTAAAATGAGACAAGGCTTGTCTTGGAGGGAGAAGAAAATTAAGACAAAATTGTCTTAATGTAAGAAAGAAAGAAAAAGAGGCGCCTTCTTCCTTTACCGTCGGAGAGTTTCTCTCTCTGACTCTCCTTCTGTTCTGAGATTCGACAGAGCCTAGGCTCTGTAAAGGAATCAAAGAGGAAAGAGAGGAGGGGGAAACAATCTTCTGGAGAGGGAGAGGGAAAAAGAAGCAAGGCTTCGCCGTAGAAAATCTGGAATCACATTTTTTTACGGTGAAGCCTTCTTCTTAAATAGGCGACAGAGAGGCGCCTTCTCATCTGAAAACATCCTCTCACGTCCCTCTCTCCCTTCTCACGTCTTCTCTCTTTATCTCACAGCCCTTGGGATTAATCTCACGGCCTTTGGGATGGGAAGACGCGAAGAAGGATCGTGAAAAACACAGAAGGGCGCGCGCAGAAAGAAGAGTCGCGCCCCTTCGGTGTTTTTTTTTCTTTTCATTTTCATGGTAATTGTTATTTTGAAGAGTCCACGCCTAGGTGGACTCTGATCCACGCCTCATCAGCCAAAAGACGCCGATCCTTTTCTTTCTTTTCATGCAAAGACGCGACTTGGAGAGAGTCCACGCGCGCGTGGACTCTTCTCCTTGCGCGCGCGCGTGGGAAGAGAGGGGGAGGGGTTTAGGCGATGTGGGAAAGGGGTTTAGCCTCTTAGGTTAGCCCAATTGCTAGCCTACTGTTAGCCCAATGTTTTGAATCTTCAATTAGATTCAAACCGGAATGAATTTGGATCTAAAAAAGACCAAATCGGAACCCTAACTCGAATCCGATTCAAGTAGAAGCCATGGTTTGCAACACATGCTAGTGTGTTCATCTGCAAACGAGATTTAATTCCAAATTAAATCCTTGATTATCTGTCCTAAGTGTGTGACCCATTGGGTTCCATACCTAGCCAGCAGTGGGTCCGAGTGCAAGTTGACCTAATTTGATCAGAACTCATTCTAATCGATTTAGGTCAAATCGAGCTAACTCGAGTCAGTCAATTAGGACTCCTCCTAATTAGTGATCCAATTAAACCATTTAATTTGATCAACCCACAAGACAAGATTGACGTCTAGCAACGTGTCATGTCTACCCGGAAGATATGGAAATTCTGGTGTAATTCCAAAACTACCCTTCAGTGGAAAGTTCCTGTACAATTCGATCCTTCAATCATCTTGCATCCCGAATGTAACTATGGATATGGAATCATGTCAAATCCAGTTTATACTCATTCCCAGCTCAGTCATACACTAATGATTCAATTAATTTGATATTAGAAATCATTTCTAATATCTGTACTTTGATCAAAGATTTCCTGAATCATCATCTGACCTAATTTGGCTGGATGCAATCTCCTCCTACTAGGAGTGATCAATTCCTTGTTGACCTACTCATTTCCTTCATATACAATTCACCACACCCAGCATCAACCTTGTGCATGACCCAGTGTCATGAATGAGATTGAACCAAAGCATGGGTTCATGTACATAAGGTATTATGGTAGTCTCAGGTCATAGGACTACTTGTACAACTCCCACTATGAGAAACATCTATTGACATGCAGCTAAGGCTCCATTAGATGTTCTCAAACTGGATCTATTCAGTGAACTCATTCGCTAATGAGCACCCACATCCTTGTATTAGTGTCCTACATAAGTGACTGTGAGAGCAGTCACCCTTTTCAGCATACATAGGATGTGCCAGTCTTACCGGAAACCCTGATCCCCAACTCAGGGTTCCTATGACTAGGAATTTTCTAGATTAGGGTTTTAAGGCCTTAGATCTCACTGGTATGATCTCATCACAGCCCTAGGACCATAGCCCTAACCTATGGGGTTCATCATATAATGACACAGCGAATGATGAAAAATTAATGCCTTTATTAACTTGTCAATTTACAATTGGTCTGGGAGATACAAATATTGGCTTATAGGGCATAATCCTTTCAATCTCCCACTTGCACTAAAGCCAATCGCTCTTATTCTTTAACCCCATACTGTCGAGGTGGCGATCAAACTCCCGCTGTGGTAGAGCCTTAGTGAACGGGTCTGCTATGTTGTTCTTTGTATCCACTCTATTGATGCAGACTTCTTGTCTCTCGATTATCTCTCGGACAAGATGGAAGCGTCTCAGAATGTGCTTGGACTTGTGATGGGCTCTCGGTTCCTTAGCTTGAGCAACTGCTCCAGTGTTATCACAATAGAGTGGCACCGGGTTCTCAATCTCAGGAACTACTCCCAACTCTGTGATGAATTTCTTCATCCAGACAGCTTCCTTGGCGGCTTCACTGACAGCTATGTACTCTGCCTCGGTAGTTGAGTCAGCTACAGTCTGCTGTTTAGTGCTCTTCCAACTTACTGCTCCACCATTCAAGGTAAAGACATACCTTGAAATGGATTTACTATCATCTGGGTCTGATTGAAAACTAGAGTCTGAATAGGCTTCTAGTTTAAGATCAGACCCTCCGTATATGAGAAAAATATCCTTAGTCCTTCTCAGGTACTTAAGAATATTTTTCACAGCCTTCCAGTGATCCTCTCCTGGATCAGCCTGAAATCTACTGGCTACACCCAAGGCATATGCCACATCAGGCCTGGTACATAACATAGCATACATAATCGACCCTATAGCCGAAGCATAAGGTATAGAACTCATTCTATTTCTTTCTTCAGGTGTCTTAGGAGACATCCTCTTAGAAAGACGTATGCCATGACCAATAGGTAAGTAACCTCTTTTACTTTCCTCCATGCTAAATCTCTTTAGCACCTGGTCAATGTACCTAGACTAGGATAAGCCTAGCATCCTTCTTGATCTTTCCCTATAGATCTTTATACCCAGTATGTAGGATGCTTCTCCCAAGTCTTTCATGGAAAACTGTTTCGATAACCACACTTTGACTGATTGTAACATTGGGATATCATTCCCAATAAGAAGTATATCATCAACATATAGAACTAAGAAAACTATGGCACTCCCACTAGTCTTCTTGTACACACAAGGTTCATCCTCATTTTTGAAAAAATCAAATTCTTTGACTGTTTTATCAAATCGGATGTTCCAACTCCTTGATGCTTGCTTTAATCCATAAATGGATTTCTTTAGCCTACATACCTGATTAGGTTTAGTCTCCAAGACAAAACCTTCTGGCTGTGACATATAAACCTCTTCCTCAAGGAAACCATTGAGGAATGCAGTTTTTACATCCATTTGCCAGATCTCATAATCATGATATGCTGCTATAGCAAGCATAATCCGAATAGATTTGAGCATGGCAACAGGGAAAATGTTTCATCATAATCTATTCCCTGTTTTTGTCTGAAACCCTTAGCCACCAATCTGGCTTTATAAGTTTCAACTTGGCCATCTGCCCCATTCTTCTTTTTATAGACCCATTTACACCCAATAGGGTTAATACCCTCTGGTGCATCAACCAAAGACCATACTTGGTTGACATACATGGAGTCCATCTCGGATCTCATGGCTTCCAGCCATCTGTCTGAGTCTCTACTCATGATTGCTTCCGTATAGGTTAGAGGCTCATCATTTTGAATGATTTGGGCTTCATTATTTTCAATTATGAACCCATACCTCTCAGGTGCTTGTCGCACCCTATCAGACCTACGGATAGGAGTGTGTTCAGGTTCTATATTAACTATGTTGTTACTTGACTGAGATGTGTCTATTTGTTGAATTTCATTAAGTTCGATATTTCTACCAGTGCCCTTTTGTAGGATGAATTCTTTTTCCATAAAAGTGGCATGCCTACTGACCAAAACCTTTTGCTCAGTAGGGTGGTAGAACAGATATCCTATACTATCTCTAGGATATCCGATAAATAGACATTTGTCTGCTCTAGCATCTAGTTTATGTCCAAAATTTCTTTTTACATAGGCTGGACATCCCCATATCTTAATATACTTAAGATTGGGCTTCTTACCTCTCCATAATTCATATGGAGTGCTAGAGACAGTTTTAGATGGTACTCTATTCAAGATATAAGTTGCTGTTTCCAAAGCATATCCCTAGAAGGAAAAAGGTAACTCCGTGAAGCTCATCATGGACCGTACCATATCCAATAAAGTATGATTCCTCCTTTCAGCAACACCATTTAATTGTGGTGTGTAAGGAGGAGTCCATTCAGAGATGATCCCCTTATCTTTAAGGTGATCAAGAAACTCAGTGGATAAGTACTCACCTCCTCTATCTGATCGGAGGATCTTTATACTTTTTCCTGTTTGTTTCTCTACCATACTTTGATACTCTAAAAATTTTTCAAAAGCATCGGACTTATGTTTCATTAGATACACAAATCCATACCTTGAAAAATCATCAGTAAATGTGATGAAGTATGAGTATCCACCATAGGCTTGAGTTGTCATAGGCCCACATACATCTGTGTGTATGAGTCCTAATAACTCTTTTGTCCTTTCTCCATGTCCACTAAATGGAGTCTTGGTCATCTTACCCATGAGACATGATTCACAAGTTCCTAATGACTCATAGTCATAAGGATCAAAGAAATTTTCTTTGTATAACTTGTTAATCCTAGTCTCACTAATATGTCCAAGTCGACAATGCCAAAGTAAGGTATTGTTAACATCATCTCTTTTCCGTTTGTTAGAAACATGAAAAATATTGTCATTAGTGGAAAGAGTTAATAGACCATTGCAGAATATGCCATAACATATAATTTCATTAGATAAAGAAATTGAGCAGCCACTGCTCATTACATTCATAGTATATCCTTGTTTAAGTAACAAGGGTACAGATATGATATTTCTAATGATTTTTGGCATATAGTAACAATTCCTTAGCTCAAAGATCTTCCCTGAAGGTAACTTCAAAACATAAGTCGCTACAGCTTCTGCTTGGATGGGGTCCCCTCCAGCACCGTAGAGCTCAAAGTTACCTTCCTTCAATACTTTAAGCCCCTGAAGTCCCTGCAATGATTTGCAGATGTTATGACCACAGGCGGTATCCAACACCCAAGTATTTGAAATGGAAGAATCCAATGACAAAATAGTATGAACTTCTTTCATACCTTTTGGTGCCTCTGATGCACCAGGCTTCACACTTGCAAGGTAAACCTTGCAGTTCCTTTTCCAATGACCCGGCTTGCCACAATGAAAGCAGGTCATCTGTCCGGAGGCCTTCTTTCCTTTCTTCTTCTTAATGCCCCCTTTGGGATTCATCCTCTTACTGGAACCCTTTTTGCCTGTCTTCTTCTTATCCACAAGAAGAACTGGAGCCTTATTTTTCTTTACATGGCTCTCTGCTGTCTTCAACATATTCAACAGCTCAGGCAAGGAAGAATTAAGTTTGTTCATATGGTAATTAAGAACAAACTGTGAAAATGACTCTGGGAGTGATTGCAAGATCAAGTCTTGATTCAACTCCCCATCCATTACAAAACCTAATTGACCTAATCGAGTGATTAGATCAATTATCTTTAATACATGATCTTGTACTGATGTACCTTCTGTCATCCTTGCACGGAACAACTGCTTAGATATTTCATATCTAGCAGTTCTACTGTGTTCTCCATAAAGTTCTTTTAAATTTAGCAGTATGGAGTTAGTATCCATGCTATCATGCTGCCTCTGCAACTCATTGGTCATAGAGGCAAGCATAACGCACTTGACAGTAAGTGAGTCATTTTGCCACATATTATATGTGGTCTTCTCCTCTTGCGAGGCATCTTCCCTTGGTGGTTCCAAAATTGGGGTATCAAGAATATAAGAAATTCTTTCTTGACTGAGTACTATTTTTAAATTTCTCAGCCAATCAACATAATTAGGCCCAGTCAATTTGTTGGCATCTAAAATACTACGGAGTGAGAGTGAAGAGGCCATTTATCTACATTTAAACAAAGAACGAAAACATAAGCAAACAACCATGAAATGACAACACATAATTAAATTAGGACTTTAATTTAATTATGTCTCCCACTATTTTATCAAGCATCATAACCCTCTATACGATGATCGAGAAAACCTTAATTGATCTTTCTTAGTGGGGTTGAGATCCCAATCCCTTATAAAAGACCTTGTGTGTACACAACAAATCTTATATAAGTTCATAGGTAGGAAAACTCTTTCCAATTGTAACCTGTACAATTCTCAACTTATCTCGGCCTCTAAAATATTAATAGCCTTGTGTATACACAACAAACTATAATATTTTAGTTAAGTAAGACCCTTCATAGCCATATAGTCATGACTTTAATAGTAATACCCTTGTGTGTACACAACAAAATATTACTTTAAATCATGCCATAAACAAATAATTGTATTAGGCCAAAAATTGTGTTAGTCACCATATTAGGTCTTGTGTGTACACAACAAACCTAGTATAGATCGTAACACAATAATGACCTATCATGAAGGAAGGCCAATAATAGTATTTTAACACCAAGCATGTTAGTCAAGAATTAAATCAATCAGATCGGCCAGGCTAGTGGAAGAGATGTGGGGGTCCCCCCGTTGCTTTCCTAGACACCAATTTAAAATTGGCCAGGTCAGTCAACGGAACCAATTAAAAACCACGATTCCCTTTACCTTCCCAGAACCACCTTTCTAGACACCGAAATGACTAATTATCCATCATGACTAATAATGCTTATCGGTTAACTATACTACCACTTAATATAATTTTAAGAGGGGTTCATGCAATGCCAGCACATTCAATTAAAAGCTATCACATATATTAATACATGCTTTAAACTAAGCAAATATGTGAAATGTGTGCCATCATACTAGGACAACCATTTACCACATAATGGATACACCATTATGCCAGGGCAACCTTATTTCAGTATGATGGCTCCAGGGCTAATCATATCTCTAAGACAATTAGGGTTTCAGTGGAAAACCCTAACTGGTGGCAATCATCAAACTCATGTTCAATCAAAGACATGCATTGTGCATCAATATAAAAACTTTAACATGATACTACATCATGAATTGAACTGCATAAGTTTTAATCCTAATAAGGTGGCTCTGATACCACTGTTGGGTTCGGGAACCAGTGCGGAAGCGTGGATTTCAAAATTTTATGAAATCAGGTCCGAACCCTAATCCCAAAATCTCCTTATTAGCAATTAAAACTTATGACTACATGCATGTCCAAATTTAAACATAGTTTAGATACTAACCTCAGATCGCTATATCCAGTTTGATGTAGAAATAAACTCCAAATTGAGTAACCTTTTGAACACACCAGGCATCCACTTGTCCACCCTCCGATGGTGATCCACACGGGCAGATGATCAAGACAGTGACTCCTTAATTGGGTTCCTTCCAATCAAGTTCTACCCCAAGAACTTGATATATGGGCTATTGGCTAGGACTCCTCTAGCCAAACTGGGACTAAACCTTCTCTCTTACCCTTCTCCTAGTTTTTAGCAACTTTGGCCCCTTAAGACACTCTTGTCTTAAGAATAAGCCCTTGTCCTAAAATGAGACAAGGCTTGTCTTGGAGGGAGAAGAAAATTAAGACAAAATTGTCTTAATGTAAGAAAGAAAGAAAAAGAGGCGCCTTCTTCCTTTACCGTCGGAGAGTTTCTCTCTCTGACTCTCCTTCTGTTCTGAGATTCGACAGAGCCTAGGCTCTGTAAAGGAATCAAAGAGGAAAGAGAGGAGGGGGAAACAATCTTCTGGAGAGGGAGAGGGAAAAAGAAGCAAGGCTTCGCCGTAGAAAATCTGGAATCACATTTTTTTACGGTGAAGCCTTCTTCTTAAATAGGCGACAGAGAGGCGCCTTCTCATCTGAAAACATCCTCTCACATCCCTCTCTCCCTTCTCACGTCTTCTCTCTTTATCTCACGGCCCTTGGGATTAATCTCACGGCCTTTGGGATGGGAAGACGCGAAGAAGGATCGTGAAAAACACAAAGGGCGCGCGCAGAAAGAAGAGTCGCGCCCCTTCGGTGTTTTTTTTTCTTTTCATTTTCACGGTAATTGTTATTTTGAAGAGTCCACGCCTAGGTGGACTCTGATCCACGCCTCATCAGCCAAAAGACGCCGGTCCTTTTCTTTCTTTTCATGCAAAGACGCGACTTGGAGAGAGTCCACGCGCGCGTGGACTCTTCTCCTTGCGCGCGCGCGTGGGAAGAGAGGGGGAGGGGTTTAGGCGATGTGGGAAAGGGGTTTAGCCTCTTAGGTTAGCCCAATTGCTAGCCTACTGTTAGCCCAATGTTTTGAATCTTCAATTAGATTCAAATCGGAATGAATTTGGATCTAAAAAAGACCAAATCGGAACCCTAACTCGAATCCGATTCAAGTAGAAGCCATGGTTTGCAACACATGCTAGTGTGTTCATCTGCAAACGAGATTTAATTCCAAATTAAATCCTTGATTATCTGTCCTAAGTGTGTGACCCATTGGGTTCCATACCTAGCCAGCAGTGGGTCCGAGTGCAAGTTGACCTAATTTGATCAGAACTCATTCTAATCGATTTAGGTCAAATCGAGCTAACTCGAGTCAGTCAATTAGGACTCCTCCTAATTAGTGATCCAATTAAACCATTTAATTTGATCAACCCACAAGACAAGATTGACGTCTAGCAACGTGTCATGTCTACCCGGAAGATATGGAAATTCTGGTGTAATTCCAAAACTACCCTTCAGTGGAAAGTTCCCGTACAATTCGATCCTTCAATCATCTTGCATCCTGAATGTAACTATGGATATGGAATCATGTCAAATCCAGTTTATACTCATTCCCAGCTCAGTCATACACTAATGATTCAATTAATTTGATATTAGAAATCATTTCTAATATCTGTACTTTGATCAAAGATTTCCTGAATCATCATCTGACCTAATTTGGCTGGATGCAATCTCCTCCTACTAGGAGTGATCAATTCCTTGTTGACCTACTCATTTCCTTCATATACAATTCACCACACCCAGCATCAACCTTGTGCATGACCCAGTGTCATGAATGAGATTGAACCAAAGCATGGGTTCATGTACATAAGGTATTATGGTAGTCTCAGGTCATAGGACTACTTGTACAACTCCCACTATGAGAAACATCTATTGACATGCAGCTAAGGCTCCATTAGATGTTCTCAAACTGGATCTATTCAGTGAACTCATTCGCTAATGAGCACCCACATCCTTGTATTAGTGTCCTACATAAGTGACTGTGAGAGCAGTCACCCTTTTCAGCATACATAGGATGTGCCAGTCTTACCGGAAACCCTGATCCCCAACTCAGGGTTCCTATGACTAGGAATTTTCTAGATTAGGGTTTTAAGGCCTTAGATCTCACTGGTATGATCTCATCACAGCCCTAGGACCATAGCCCTAACCTATGGGGTTCATCATATAATGACACAGCGAATGATGAAAAATTAATGCCTTTATTAACTTGTCAATTTACAATTGGTCTGGGAGATACAAATATTGGCTTATAGGGCATAATCCTTTCACTTGGTCCGAGACGGTGATCCCATTGAGCTCAATGAGAACAATGAGGATCCGATCACCTATATGGTTGCACTTCAGAGATCTGACTCAGAGGCATGGCTTGGAGCCATGCGATCCGAAATGGAGTCCATGGAAATCAACAATGTTTGGACATTGGTTGATCCGCCTGAAGGAATAAAACCCATCGGGTGTAAATGGATCTTCAAACGGAAAAGGGGCGCAGATGGGAAGGTAGAGACCTATAAAGCCCATCTGGTTGCCAAGGGGTATCGTCAGCGATATGGTATCGATTATGACGAGACTTTCTCCCCTGTGGCAATGCTCAAGTCCATTTGGATCATGCTTGCTTTGGAAGCATATTTTGATTACGAGATCTGGTAGATGGATGTTTGAACCGCTTTCCTGAATGGGGAGCTGGAAGAAGAGGTGTATATGATACAGCCTGAAGGGTTCACATCCATAGATGAATCAAAAGTATGCAAGTTGCAAAGGTCCATCTATGGACTCAAGCAAGCATCTCGAAGTTGGAACTTACGGTTTGATAGGTGTATCAAATCGTATGGCTTCATTAGGAACAGAGATGAACCGTGCATCTATAAATGGGTTAATGGTTCTATGATCGTATTCCTAGTACTGTATGTTGACGACATTCTCTTAATCGGGAATGATGTCGCAGCATTACAAGGAATAAAGGTCTGGTTATCATCTTAGTTCTCCATGGAGGACTTGGGTGAAGCTTCTTACATACTGGGTATGAAAATCTATAGAGATAGATCTAAGAAGCTTTTGGGACTGTCCCAGTCTACGTACATTGACATTGTGTTGAAACGGTTCAGCATGGAAAATTCCAAGAAAGGCTATCTTCCGATAGGTTCTGGAATTACTCTTTCCAAGAAGGATTGTGCGACAACTCCTGAGGAAAGAGAGCGCATGAGTAGAGTACCTTATGCTTCTGCAGTAGGCTCTATCATGTATGCTATGACTTGTACTAGACCAGACATGGCATACTCACTAGGAGTAGTGAGCAGATACCAGTCTGACCCAGGTGAGGCGCATTGGAAGGTGGTTAAGTCCATCCTTAAGTATTTAAGAAATACTAAAGATCAATGGCTGATTTATGGAGAACCTGACTTGAAACTTGTGGGGTACTCTGACTCCAGTTTCCAGTCAGATAGAGATGATAGCAAGAGTGTGTCAGGATTTGTATTTACCTTGAACGGAGGAGCGATCTGCTGGAAAAGTTTCAAGCAGCCAACTGTTGCAGACTCGGTATGCGAAGCAGAATATATTGCAGCACCAGATGCAGCAAAGGAAGCTGTATGGTTGCAGAAGTTCCTTCGAGAGCTAGGGGTGGCACCTTCCCTAGATGGTCCTGTTCCGGTGTACTGTGACAGCACTGGAGCCATTGCTCAAGCTAAAGAGCCTAAAGCTCATCACCGCACCAAGCATATTCTGCGGCGCTACCACCTCGTATGAGAGATCGTGGAACGAGGCGACATCAATCTTCTGAAGATCGATGGAAAAGAAAATTTGGCCGACCCCTTCACTAAAGCCCTCGGAATAAAAGAGTTCGACTATTGTAAATGGGAAATGGGTATTAGATACTCTTCTGATTGGCTTTAGTACAAGTGGGAGTTGTTGGGAATTGTGTCCCAAAGCCAATCGCCTGGGTTGTAGGCTGTTGTGCTCAGTATTGTATTCCGTTTATGAATTAATAAAATATTATTTTTGGCAGCTCATCACATATTGTATTTTCCTGAAATGAACTCTTTCCATGTGATGAAGTCCTTAGGACTACACTGACTTCGATACAGAGAGGATGTATCGAGTGGTCCTTAAACCCAGTTCACAATCAAAGGATATATTGTATTGGATGGAAATATATCAAGTATAGGTTGTTGCAGTTCACATCGTTTGGTTATCCTCTTGACCAAATGAGTGTGGTGACACTGATGTGATCTACAAGTGGGATACGTGATATCTCACTGAACGTGACTCCTTGCAGCCCCTTTTCTGCCAAAGGAAAACTCACGATTGGATATGGATATATGTGTCCCTCTGACCTGAGGTCATCATGGTAGCTTGCAAGCAACTCCCTATGTTTTGGTGCCGGACTATCCAGATTTTTAATCCGGTGATGGAAGGTTTCTGGGTATAGGCAAGTACTTGTGGAGCAGTGATGAACCAAGATGGAATTGACCTGTCCAAACAGTTTGGATTGAATGTCTCGCAGTATCTCAATTTAGCAAATCCTCGGCCGGGGTAGCCCTAGTGAAGAGTCACTGGGCTTGCAAGGTTGAGACACGTAGTCGACTAACTCAGTCTGGGTTGGCAGCCCAATCTTAGTCGTCATGAGCATTAGAGGTCAAAGGGATGAATTATACGGTAACCATATGCCAGAGGTTCGATAGTTTGCTCCCGCATCTTCGACCTATCCGGATGCTGGGACCCATTGCTAGATGGTTTCCTGTGCTGGTACTAGAAATTTTTCTAGTGCTACCGTTTAGGTTCGAACCTATGAGGTCACATGCCACAGAGGATAACTCTCTGATCCGGATACCGATTATGATTGAGAATCGTCTCGATTTTATGGTCACAGTATTTTTTAGCACTCTTTTCCCCATCTTGCCCTTGTCTGCGTCAACTGGAAATTGTTCCGGGTTGACCAGCACTGCGCCAAGATTTTTCTGAATCAGTTTTGAACTGATTCGGAGCTCGTTTTGGCCTTCCATTGGTTGTGAACCAATTTTTCCCTTGAACCAAATTTTGAACCGGCTCAATTGGATTGAACCAATTGGTTTAAATGGGAATGGACCGGTTTTATTTGGACTGATATTTTTTTCTCCCTTGTGACCGTTTACACGATCTTTTTCCTTACGCTGGGAGTGGAATTCCTAGCATCATATGAAGCCGAACGTCCCAAGTTTTTGTCACCGGTTGGGCGTCCCTTCCTCTCCTCCTCCCTTCCATTAACCTTGTTAATTGCTGGTTAATGGGGTAATGGCAACTGCTGCCTCTTCCTCACCCTGTCTCTCCACCTCCCTCTCTCCCTCTATTGCCTATTTATACCATCCTAAGTTCCCTATTTCATGAGATGAGTTTCAACCGTGAAGAACCTGAAACTTTACCTGATGTTCCATTTTTGAGAGAGGTTGAGAGATCCCCAGATTGAGAGCTTAGACTCTCCTCTTATAGGCTGGATTTTGGAGGGTGAGAGGGAGAGTTTCAAGGTCCTTATCATAGTCCCATTGAGTGCTCTAATCCCTGGACTGCAGCAAAACTTTGTTGCTGCCGTTCACTGTGGCCGAATCAACTTCCAGCGGCTAGCACCGCGTGTGGAGTGGGATCCGAGAGCCCCGGGCAAGTCTCCCCTCTAGAGGGAGTATCCCTCTACTCCTGGGAACAAGCCACGCGACCCGGATTTGCTGCTGTTGCTCCAAACGCCAAGAAGATTGCTGCTGGTTTTCTGCAACCAGAAATTCTGGCAGCATAGTTTGCCGAATTTCTATAATTTTTTGGCTTAGTTTTTCTTGCAGATTTCAATTGTAAATCGAAGAGCACTTGTCCAAGTTGCCGCTGCTCGAATTTGGGAGCAAACGGAGGTCCGGAAGCTATCATTCCGGCGACATTTTTCAACCCCAAAATAGAGTTTTCTGCAGCCCAAGGAGGAAGACGACTGGAATAACTTTATTCCAGTTATTCCAGCCTATTCCAGTTTTATCCCAGGGTTATTCCAGCAGGAATAAGGTATGAAAAAATTGTTTTTTTTTATCATGCATGATTTGAATTTTTAATTCAAATATTTTGTAAATATTTATATTATCCTACATGCCTAATTGCAACTAGAATTAGATTAGTTTCTGGGTGGAGCATTTTTCCGCTGCACGGATTTTTTTAAAAATGTTTTAAAATCCCCTATGCTCTCGTGCCCTTTTGCATGCCTAGTGTAGGTTCATGTCAAACCTCATGCACCTGTTTCTTTCATTCAGGGGTAGGAAACTCCTTTCCAATTGCAACCCTTTCAACTCTCAATATAACACCTACCTCTAAGACACTTATAGCCTTGTGTCAATCATAACAAACTATAATGTCTTAGTTTAGTCAAACCCTTCATTTCCACATAGCCATGTTTGATAAATGTTGCCCTTATGTCAATCAAAACAAAGCAACATCCCCAATCATGCCATAAATGATGCGGGATAAAAATGAAGTAATGGATTGAGAGATTTAGCAAGCTAACTAGCAAGCAAACTTGAGCAATTAATTATCAAATAAATAGGCTAAATTAATCCAAGGAAAGAATTTTCATAAGAAGACTAGTTGATCTAAGTTACGTCACCCGTAATGTAGATCTAGTTTAAAAAAATGATTAGGATCTTCATGGCAAGGAAACCATCACTACTAAGTCAAGTTAACTTTCAAATGACCAAATCTAATGAAGCTTTGGCAGAGCTTTCCTACCAACAATGATGGCTAAAATATTTGATGGAAGGGAAGCTCTCAACACTCAAGGATTTGAGACTAGCACTCCCTACCTTTAGGACTCACCTTGGCCTTGATCCATGGCTTGGAGACCTTCATCTTGGACTTGGAAAACTTGAGAATACCCGCAACAAAATCTAGCATTAGGCATGAAAGAGAAATCAAGTTGGAATTGAAACAAAGGGGAAGAAAGAAGAAGGAAGAAAGAAGTGGCTGGTGCTTGACTTCAAGGAACTTGGATCTTGGATAAATCAAAGGGCATCCCACCCTTGAAACACACACACAAGGGCCTCTCACCCACTTCTCAAACAAAGCTTCAAACACTCAACCTCAAGAGAACTCACTCACTCCACACAAGAGAACACAAGGGAACTAGAATAAGAAGAAACTTTTCTTTTATTAAACCAAGATAACATGAATACAAGTGAGAGCCATAGGGCCCTATTTATAGGCTCCTAATCTAGGGAATTCAGCCAAGGGGAGAGAGAAGGCCATAAGGATGGGCTTAGTTGGATCCAACAAGTTTTAGGTAGGTGGTTCTAACTAGAAACAAATTATAGGTAGAAAGTTACAACCACTTTGACATGTGGCATCTACATAGCGATGATGTGGTTCTATTTGCTGTTGTAGAGCCTTTAGATGGGGTGTGATGTGGCATCTTACATGGCAAGTTAGTTGGAGGGAAGTGGAAGGTGGTTGTATGCTTCCCTCATAATTCTTGATGGGGTGTCCAATCCTTCCCCCAAGAATACTTGATAATGTGTCCCATGTGAAAAAAATGGGCTTCAAAAGGGAGGCGCCATAACTTGCTTGGGCCTTGCTTTGGAGAGCATCAAGGCTTACTTGAAGTTAGGTTTAGGCCTAGGTTGAGCCAATTTAAGAAAAAGGTGGCTTTCTTTCATGAATTTGCTAGTCGGTTTGAGCTTCAAGTGGAGCTGGCTTCATGGACTAAGTGTGCTTCATTTCAAGGCTCTTATTTTCTCTTTAGTAGACCATATTAACTTGCAAAACTAAATATAATTAGTAGAAAATGTTATTTTTTTATTGATGTCCCCATCAGTTCTCCCGAGGTGGAAAGCGCTCGACTTTGTCAAGTAGGAATCAATCTGACTTTGGTAATACTCTAGTAGTTCGGGATCGATTCTTTGTAGGTCCTCTCAAGTAATCCATGAGTCTTCAAAATCAAGATGTCCTGGCCAATGAACCAAGTAGCGTTGATAGTTCTTGTTTCAAGTAGTGATAATCTTATCATCTAAGATTCACTCAATCCTATCTCACTACTTTGGAAATATAGCTGGTGGACATTCAAGGGTTGACTCATTCTCAAAGGTACAATCATGCCCGAATGACTCGCTGGGTATCATTGTTGGTTCCTTGTACTCTACTAGATCTGAAATGTTGAAAGTAGAACTGATACCAAAGTCAGATGATAAATATAGCACATATTAGGTCTAAATTTTATTGTTATTTTGAAAGGACCTGTACCATGGGCATGTAACCGTTCAGGTTTGAGCCTTACCATGACATAGTCTCCTTCCTGAAATTCTTTGGCTCTTTTATGTAAGTTAATCATATGCTTGTTAATTTCGTTGCTCAAAATTTCTTACTAATCATGCTATGCATATGACTCTCGCAATCATAGACACTTATGCATGGGAAGGTTAAATAACATCAAATGACAAAACACAAATGACACCAAAACAAAACAAGCTCAAATACACTTTATTATCTATGAACTAAACTTTATTATTGGGCTAAGAAATAAAAGTTCCTAGTTTTCAATATTCTCCTAAATGGCTTTGAAGATTCTGGTGCACAACTTTAGGTAGGTGGCAGTGAATCTTAATTTGGTGCCTAATAAATGTGATAAAGTCTTTGAAAAGTAACTGTTGAATATCACTATGACCATATCAATGGTTTGGTGGATGTCCCAACTGGGTGGAATAGGATTGGGGATGTTCCAAAAGGGTGAATCAGGCTCAGGGCAATTATCAGGGAATACAATTTTTATCTTTCATTTCCATCATTCAATTCCTACCATCTCTTCACTTCTAATCCTCATGTTAAATTCTTTTGCAGGTTCTACAATTTCTTGGGGTTGATCCTTTGAAATTAGTTCTAGATTTTCTCTGATGGTCAATACCTAATTAGGTGATCCTTCATTAATCTTTAGGTCTAAATCCTCAACATTGATTAATTCTGGGTCCTCTATTATCTCCTCGGATTGCTTTTCATGGTTTTGTCCCTGGACTTCATTTTCTTCAAGTTGATTATTCTCGTTGTTGATTTCTTTAGGCTGGGTAATAATTTTATCCTTAAGCAATTATTCCTATTCATACCCATCCATAAAGTTAGAACCAGCTTCATAAACTTCTTCCTTAAGTTCTTCAATGGGTTCAGGATCTTTTCTTTCTAGCCCTTCATTTGGACAAGACTTTGATTCCATTTCGTCTTTAAATTCTTCAATAGGTTCAGGAGATTTTTTCTTTAATTTTTCAGTGGGCTTAGTCTCTTCTTTATCTTCTTTATATTCATTTATGAGACGAGATTCAGCTTCATATATTTCTACTTTTGGCTCTTCAATGGATTTAAGGATTTCTTCCTTACAAACTACTGGGATAATAGGAGTTGGTTTGTTTGAAGGAATCTGACTAGGACTAGGCCTATATCTAGATGTATTATTCTTGTTGGACTTAGATCGACTGATCAAGAGTTCTTTCTGATATGTATCAAATTTTCTAGCAATTTGATAAGCTTCTTCTAGGTAGTGAATTTTTTATTGAAACAATTCTCACTGGATGTCCTTACGTAGACCAGCTCAAAATCTAGATATGATTATTGCCTCAGATTTGGCTATGCTACATCTCCTGACAAACTCATTGAATTTAGCAATATACTCAGATACAATTGCATCATCTAGTCTCAATCTGTACTATTGGTCTAAAAGTTTTTGCTCATAATATCTACCTAGGTACTTTTCCCTCAGTTTACTCTTCATATCTCTCCAAGTAATTATTTTATCCCCACTATAATAACTTTTACGCTCAACTTCTCTCCAATGTATTTTAGCATATTGGACTAACTTTAATTTGGCAAATTGACACTTTCTTACTCTGACATTTCATCAAACTCAAAGTATTGATTTATTTTCTTCTCCTAATCGACATATACTTCAAGATCTAAATTTCCATCAAAAGTGGGTGCATAGGATCGATTGCTCCTAAAGACTCTCTCTTCCTGATCTACAAAGTCTTGGTACGAGTATCTAGGGTTATACTCAGGGGTGAGATCATGACATTGGGCTCTTGGACCAAGGGGAGGTGGACTAGGTGATTTGGGCTTAGTATGGTTCCTGATTTGATTGTCCATTTGTCCTAACTCTTTGTTCATTACCCTAATTATTTAGTTAAGGTATCAAACTTTTCATTCATGGTCCTCATAAAGAATTCAAGATTGGGATCCATAGGTAAACCAGATTGAGTGTAGAATTGTTGGCCTAAAGCTCTTAACTTAATAAACAAGCAATACAAACCTACATTCTAGGGTTCCTAGACCTAGAAATTCAAAATACAAGATTTAACTAGGACTAATTAATGATGCAATTACCCTTTCCACTGGCCAGGTAAGAGGTGGGAATGCGGGAGGCCCCCCTCACTCTGACCTAATAAATAACCGCAAGTCTGCTTAAGGCATTTGCCATTCGACCTCTAGCCTTAGATACCAATTTTTAAGAAGTACAAACTTAAATAGCACTTTGCCTCACTTGCACTTGAATCTGACTTGTGGGTGTCCCTGGTTTAGGTTCATACTCAATTTTAATTAAGATTAGGTCAAGCACAATGATTGATGGTTGTTTTAGACTAAGGAAAGATAATGACTTCCTTTCCTTATGTTATATTGAATGCCCTTAAAATGATTTTAAGATGGATGCACAAACAACCAACTAGCTAACAAGATATGTAGACTAGCACAAAGATATGAGTCAAACCCGAATTTCAAAGTTTCAAGAATTTAAAATTTAAATTGAAAATTGTAGATCTGAAAATCTTGATTTCAAAACTCAAATTTTAAAATTTAAATTTTGAGATTTAGTTAGAAAATCCATTCTTGGAGGTAGAAGTTGTTATAAAAAAATTTCAGCCACTAACAACTTCTAACTAACTAGTTTTTTTTTAAAAAAATTGAAATTAAAATTTAAAATTTCAAAATTTTGAAATTTAAATTTTAATTGTTAGATATCAGTGTTAAGATTTTATATTTTTAATTTTGAGTTTTAATTCTCAAATTTTAGGTTAGGAAATTTATTTTTGAAAGCTTGTTGTAAAAGTTGTTACAAGAAACTTCTAGCTAACAAACCCTCAACCATAAAATACCTAAACTTTGAAATTTAAATCCAAAAATTTCAGAATTTGATTTTTTTTTAAGTGGATATCTCAGATCCAAATCTAAGATTTAAATAATTTTTTTTTTAAAATTTTCGCAGAATCTAATTGAACAACTAAATGGTATGAAACTAGAATTGAAGCAAGTACTAGCTAACTAAAGGAGCAACATGAGATGACTAATTTTAAACTACAAAAATTCAATATTTTTTTTTAAAATTTTAGATCTCAGATCCTAACATCATAAGATGTAGCAAAATAATTTTTTTTTGGATTTTTTACATCACTAAAAAAATACTAAAATTTATGAAATCTCAGATTAATACTAGAGCAGAAATTTCAGCAATCGAACAAACCTCCAATTAACTAGATTTAAAATTCGAAATTTAAAATTAAAACCATTCTAAATTTAGAAGTTTAAATAGGAATCATCAGATTTTGATATATAGATCTCAGATATTAAATTTTAAATTCATAAAAAATATTTTTGAATTTTTTTGAAAATTAAACTTAAGGAAGGGAAAAACAGAATTTGAGCAGCTTCTAAGAAACAACCTAAGAATCCAAATTTTAAACTCCAAAAATTCCAAGAAAAATATTTTTTAAAATTTTATATTTCAGATCCCAAACTCATAGGATGCAGAAAAAAAAAAATTTTGTATTTTTTCCCTTTAAGAAAATACAAAAACTCATGGAAATCTCGGGTTGGTGCTAGTACAAAAATTTCAGCAATCAGCAAACCTCCAATTGACTAGATTCAAAATTCAAAATTTAAATTTAAAAATCTCAAAATAATTAAAATTTAAATTGAGACTTTCAGATTATAAAGTTTATATTTTATATCTTAAATTTTAAAATTTAAATCTTGAATTTTGGATTTGAATTTCGGACTTGAAGGCAAGCAACACCCAAAGGGAACAAAATTTCAGCAACTTGACCTAGTAGAACTTAAAGCTCTGATCCCTAAAATTGATGGGGGATAAAAATGAAATGATGGATGAAAAGTTTTATCAAGCTAACTAGCATGCAAACTTGAGAAATTAATTATCAAATAAATGGGCTAAATTAATCCAAGAAAAGAATTTTCATAAAGAGACTAGTTGATCTAAATTAC
This sequence comes from Areca catechu, assembly GCA_021397845.1. Classification (NCBI taxonomy): domain Eukaryota; kingdom Viridiplantae; phylum Streptophyta; class Magnoliopsida; order Arecales; family Arecaceae; genus Areca; species Areca catechu. The sequence goes on along the minus strand of CM038053.1, from coordinate 139,458,519 downwards.
ATCACCCGCAATGTAGATCTAGTTCAAAACAATGATTAGGATCTTCATGGCAAGGAAACCATTACTACTAGGGCAAGTTAACCTTCAAATGATCAAATCTAATGAAGATTAGGAAAAGTTTTCCTACCAACAATGATGGCTAAAATATTTAGTGGAAGAAAAGTTCTCAACACTCAATGATTTGAGGTCTAAACCATAAGACTAGCACTCCCTACCTGTAGGACTCACCTTGGCCTTGATCCATGGCTTGGAGACCTTCATCTTGGACTTGGAAAACCTAAGAAAACCTACAAGAAAATCAAGCATTAGGCGTGAAAGAGAAATCAAGTTGGAATTGATAAAAAGGGGAAGAAGGAAGAAGGAAGAAAGAAGTGGCCAGCGCTTGACTTCAAGGAACATGGATCTTGGATTAATCAAAGGGCATCCCACCCTTCAAACACATACACAATGGCCTCTCACCCTCTCTTCAAACAAAGCTTCAAACACTCAAACTCAAGAGAACTCACTTACTCCACACAAGGGAACACAAGGGAACAAGAACAAGAAGAAACTAATAGAGCATTAAGACATAAATTGAGTAAATCAATACATTAAATGCTCCAACATTCAACCCTTATAGTTTCTTCTTCTCATTTGCTGCATAGACTGAAAATATTTCATGATAAAAAAATATATATGTCTGTATACACTATGCATAATTGATAAGACATGTGGATTTCTTGAATTGAACTTGTTGCCAAAAGTCTTAGTGATACATTGAACTCCGCATACATTTGTGATCTTCCCCATTATCTCACCAATCATAACTTTCTATTTTTCTTCTTTTTTTTTCTCTTTCTTTTTCTTTTTGTTTTGTTTTTTTTTTCCAGCAAAGAGACATTGAAACATGGCAAGAACATCTTACTCCTATTACATTTCATTTTTTTCAAAAGAGAGGTATAGCAATCAACAGTAGCTCCCTCACACCTATTCAGTACACATTCTTGTCTCAAAATCTATCAAACAAATCTTAATGCTCTACTAGCTCTTGAGGTAGGTAAAATATAAGGATAATAAATTGGCTCAAGGCTCATAAATGTGGACTTCAATCAACAAAAGAGGTTAAAAGCTCAAAGTGGGTTCACTAAAGTTAATTGATTCAAGGTTGGCCATTTAAGCTAAGTTGAGTAAAATCCTATATGTCATTGTCATTTCTATGTGTACATGTGAATTTAGTAACCTTGGCTAGCATTTACAAGAAAGTTCTAGAGTAACCTAGTATGAATGAACACACTCATAATAGAAACATGTATATGTATAGGTCCAAAAGCTCACCCAAACATGTTTTTGGTTTACCAAACAAGTTAATACATTTCAAAATTGAGCTCAAGTCACTTTTAGCCTAAATATGCAAGTTATTCATTCAATCATGTTATGCCATTCTTATCTTAATTTAGTCTAAGTTTACAGCACATAAATCCATAGATATCATTGGAAAAATATCTTAAAAATACTCAAATATTTTTTTTATTTTTTTATTTTTTTTATTGTTTATCCAACTCTCAATGCAAAGCCTAAATGCAAAGAAAAGATAAAAATAGATTTAATGCCCACAAATATAAATAGAGAAAGGATAAAGAATGCAAATCTGATCATGGCCAATTGACCTTCCTTGGGTTGCCTCCCAAGCAGCGCATTTGTTTAACGTCGTTAGCTCGACATTGCAGTTCTCCTCAATCTGAATAAACTGGATTCTTCAGTTGTACTTCATTAATCGTATGTTCCTTAAAACCTTCATAAAATGGTTTGAGTCTATGTCTATTCACTTTGAACACTTTGTTAGTCTCGAAACTCTGCACTTCAACTGCACCATAAGGAGGTACATTAGTAACTTTAAAAGGGCCAATCCAACGAGAACGTAATTTACCAGGCATTAGTTTAAGTCATGAATTATGAAGCAAAACTTTTTGTCCAACCACAAATTGCTTCCTAACAATTATTTTATCATGAAATGCCTTTGTCTTATCTTTGTAAATTCTTGAATTTTCATATGCCTCAAGTCGTAACTCCAATTCTTGCAATTGCAACCTTCTTTGTACACCAGCTTCATCCATATCTGTCAATTCAAATGCCTCCTGTGCAAACATATCTACCACGTCAATAGAAAATATAGATTGGTTATCACTAGGATATCTCATTTCTTCAAAAATATTAAATTTTGTAATCTCCCCATCAAATTACATGGTAAGGGTACCATCATAAACATCAATCTTTGTTCTTGCTGTCTTGAGGAATGGCCTTCCTAACAAAATTGGAGCAGGATTTGGAGAGGTATTGTCTTCCATATTTAAAATATAGAAATCAATAGGAAAAATAAACTTATCCACCTGTACCAAAACATCCTCAACTATCCCTTCAGGATATGCATTAGAACGATCAACTAACCGGATAATTACACCTGTTTCTTTTAACGGATCCAAATTCAGAGATGCATAAATTGAATATGGCATAACATTTATGGATGCACCTAAATCTAGCATGGCATGTTCAAACTTATTATTACCAATCACACATGGAATTGTAAATGTACCTGGATCCTTGCATTTTGGAGGTAACTTACGTTGAATCATTGCAAACAAATTTTCTCCTACACTAATTTTCTCATTACCTTTTGGCTTCCTTTTCATAGTACATAACTCTTTTAGAAATTTTGCATACCTTGGGACTTGCTTGACTGCATCTAATAGAGGAATATTTACTTCAACCTTCCGAAAAGTCTCAAGGATTTCCCTTTCTTGATCTTCATTCTTAAATTTGGATAACCTGCTAGGAAAAGGAAGAGGAATATAATTAGTAGAATTATGTACAACAGCTTGAGATTTTTTCTTGGAAAAACTTTCAGCATTGAATTTGGTATCCTTCTCCACTAGATCTTTCTTAGCCACTTCTGAAGGTTTCTGAGCGGAAGCTTCAATTTCTTTTCCACTTCGTAGTGTAATAGCGCTTGCATTCTCATGTGAGTTTATGATTGTTTAAGAAAGCAATTTTCCAGAGTCTTTAGCTTCAAGCTTGCTCATTGATGTTGCTAGTTGACTAATTTGCTTCTCCAAGTTTTGAATGCTGTTTCTTGTTTCATGTTGAAATTGTTGTGTATTGGTTGCCAGCATCTTAACAATCTCATCAAGTGACATATTTGGACTTTGATTTACTTGATGCCTAGCTTGAAATGGAGGTTGGTACCGATTCTGAATAGCTTGATTTCCATATCTCAAATTAGAGTGATCTCTCCATCCAGGATTGTACGAGTTGGAATATGGATCATATCTACGTTGAGGTTGCCCTGGAAAGCTACCTATGACATTTGCTTGCTGAACTAGTTCTCCCTCTTGCAAGGTTGGACACATATTTGTAGCATGACCCGTGATCGAGCAAATACCACATACCTGGACTTGCTACTTATTTCCTACAACAAATTGATGCATAAGAGAAGTTAGTTCTTCTACTCTTTGTTCAAGGGAAGATGTACTTATCTCATTCGCTCTCTTAAGTATATGACCTGTTCTTATCCCAAATTGTTAAGAATTCGCTGCCATGTTGGAAATCAAATTCTTCGCAGCCTCCGGTGTTAGATTTACCAAGGCACCTCTACTAGCAACATCAATCATACTCCTGTCCATTGGTATCAAACCTTCATAAAAATATTGAATTAAGAGATGATCACTAATCTGATGATGAGGGCAGCTAGCACATAATCTCTAAAATCGCTCCCAATATTCATACAACGTTTCTCAACTATTCTGCCATATACCACAAATCTCTTTCCTTATGTTGGTAACTCTGGATGTAGGAAAATATTTCTCCAAAAATAATCTCTTCATTTCATTCCACGAATCGATAGAACCAGATGGAAGGTAGTACAACCAATCTTTAGCCAAGTCTGCTAAAGAAAATGGAAAAGCTCTCAGTTTGATTTGTTCTTCCGAAATTCCTTGCGGTTTCATGCTTGAACACACTACATGGAACTCTTTCAAGTGCTTGTGTGGATCCTCTCCTGCAAGACCACGAAAAATAGGTAATAAATGTATTAGTCCCGATTTTAATTCAAATGCAACATCTAAAGTAGGGTACTCAATACACAAAGGTTGTTGATTTAAATCAGGGGCAGCCAACTCCTTTAGAGTTATGTTATTTGCAGCCATGACTTCCTCTATTTCTGAACCACTATCAGATTCTAATTCAAGAGCTATGTTGATGCCCGACGAAGACACAAGTGCTCTCCTAGATGTTGAAGTTCGCTCTGTCGAGGTTTGTCTAGCTTCTCTCCTTATTCTATGCAAGGATCTTTCAGATTCTGGATCAAATTTTAATTCACCCGAATGAGAGGTTCGAGTCATAAACCAAAAACCAAAAGAATTACCAACAAAGTGCTTACTCAAGACCTGCAAATCATGAATAATTTGATTAAAAAAATTCAGTCCCCGGCAACGGTGCCACACATCATGCCATGTTACTATGCCAAGAGACATATATGTATCTCTTCAATTTTCCAGCAATTTTTTTACTAGCCATGTGGCAAGTAACCAGTCAGAATTTGGCTAAGGGATGTGGATTCCAAAGGTTATATCGAAGAACTAGAAGCCTTCAAATAGGAATTCTAGATTTATGACTGCGTGCCAAACATGAAGGGACTCATCCCTTCTTTTGTGCACCACACTTCTCCATGGCATAACCAGCCTTTTGACCAATTTTGCCTAATTCAAATGGGCATAGGGATAATGGAGAAAGGCCTAGCACTTATCTGGAATAGGTGATTAAGTAGTAGAAGGACTCTTGGTCCTTCTGCGCCCCTTAATCTTAGTGCACGCCAATATGGCACCAAGAGTCCAATCTCATTTGGTGGGGACACCAGGATCAGACACAGATCATTGGATCCCATATAATTTACTGATTAGGTTTTTCTTAAAACCTTAGTCATGTATCATAATTTTGTAAGCAAGTAAGATTGAGTCCTGTAATAAGTTGAGACTAGTTGATGTGTCTCAACTCCGGTCCAGTATTGAGTCTTATATTTTAGTATAAGTCCAGTATAAGTCCAATTTTTGTATAAAAGAAAAGGTTACCCTATTTTGGAGTTCCACCATGCCTCATCTAGGAGACAGAGGCTACTACATCAGCTTATTGGATTTTGTGTGACACCCTAGGATCCAAGATGCCTCTCTAGATGCCCTGATTCATTCTAGATGCTCTCCAGATGCCCAGATTCTCTCTAGATGCCAGAGTATATTCTTAGACCAGGGCATATCATGAATTCAGAGGTCCATCTATGTCCAGTCCAGGAGAAATTAAGCTTAAGTACCGGGCCCAAGCCTTTAAGAACCAAGATTCCAGTATGATGCCTGGAATATACCAGCCCAGGCACCCCAGCTTCTAGGAGGCCCAAAGCCCATGCACCCCAAGCCCTTGGCCAGCCCATTGCTACCCCTTGGAAGCCCACACACCAACCCTAGGCATCCTTGGAGTGTTGACTTGGTCCAAGCTAAGAGGAAGAGCTCAAATGAAAGGAGTTTGATTTTTTATTCTATTCAACTTGTATACTCCTAGTTCTAGGTTTATTTTGTAGTCTTTCTCCTACTTAAATTATGTAAACCTATTCTAACTAGGAGAAGACTTATAATCCCTTTAGGAGAGGGCATGGGAGCTTTATAAATACTCCACCCCTCTTCCTCTTGTAATCAATCTTTTTATCATATGAATTCAACTTTGCTGAAATTTTGAGTTAATTGATTTGTGCTCTTATGTTGGTGTTGGTGTTTTGGTATTTGTTGGTTGCTTTGTGTGCCCTAGCCATCCCTACTGTCCTAGCATTCTTCCATGCCCTAGCTTGCTGCCATCCAAGCCTTTATACACCCAAGAGAAGAGTGCCCTAGGCCACCCAAGCAAGGAGTCCATCATCCTTCACCAAGCCTCCCACTCCAAACCCTGATTCCACCTTCTTCAAATCCTAATCTCCTTTTATTATTTTGTTATTGCTTTCTAACAATCCTCTGATGCTTGCAGGATCCCCGAGGTATTTTTCCTCCCTAGAGGAGGCCTTCTTTTCATCCAAGACCACCCAAATCAGCCATCTAATCTAAGGGAATGGAAGCTTCATCATCCAGGCTCCAATCAGAGTATGTGTGATTTCTTCATCTATTGAATCTACAATCTCTGATTGGTAATATGCTTCCCTACTCTTGATTTCTAGTTTAATGAAGATTAGCTATCTTCAGCTAGAAATTTCTCAATTCTCGGGTCCTGGTTTTTATTATTCTGCATGAGTATGCCTACGATATGATGATTCTTTGCATTGCTGATTATCTGGCTAGTTCTTACTTAACTTTAGAAATTTAGCCTATAAATTAAAATTAAAAAAATTATAAAAAAATTAGTTTACTATTTTTCTTGCATATTTAGCAATCTTAGAGTCATCCTGCATTAGTTTGGTATCAGAGCGGGTTTAGGATAGCATTCATCTGCATTAGGATCACAAATCTTAATTATGCATCTTGCTAGCTGCATTAGGTATTTGTTGTTCATCTGATTTCAACAACCTAAGAATTTTATTTTTTCATAAAATTTGCTTGAATTGTACTCTATCTTGTCCTTTATTTTATCATAATTTTTAATTAATTTTATAGAAAATCTAATTTACTAAAATTTATCATATTAAAAACCTTAACTAAAATCCTAATAATTCTGCATCAGTCTGAAATCCATAGGATTTGCATCATCATCTGATTTTTGTTTTGCATAAATTTGGTAGAGTTCATCATCACTGTCAATCCTTTATTCTATAATATTTTAGATTTTTTTCTGCATCAAAAACTATGTCAAAACCTACATCATCTGAAACCTTAATTTTTTGAATTCTTCTATTTTTGCAATTTGACTAAACCAAACCTAGCCAACTTCCAAACCCCCCACTCCCAAGCCAAACTTTGTTTGCTAACTCTGGTTAACTTAAACCTAACTTGTCACATCATAAAATAATTTAAACATATATTTTTATTTTTTTGATTTTATAGATTGTATTAGGACCATCGATTGCCATCATCTCTTTAACCTAATCTTAAGGGCAATTGCTATCTAACATCAAGGTAGGATTTCATCCCCTGTCCTGGGTCCAAAACAACCATCATCATGCTGACCCAAGCCTAAATTAAAATTAATTAAACTTAATTTGCTCTAGAGGGCTAGGTGACACCTAACAGGTCGGGTCCAAATTGTGTGGGCCAACTAGTGTATTTAATCCTGTGGCTATTATTGAAATCCGGTGTCTAAGGCTGAGGGTCCAAAGTCAAACGACCTAAGTGGTGTTGTAGTTTTTAATTGGGTCCCTGCGAAAGTAGGGGGCCTCCCACACTCCCTTTCTCTAACTGGCCAAATGAAGGATTAGTTGCTGGGTTAAGTGTAAGTTGAGCTGACCCATTCAGTTTTGGCTCTAGGTCTAGGAAACCCTAAAATTACTGATCCTTTGCATGCTTGGCTGCACCATCTTATTCTGATTGATTTTTGATTGCATGACCACTAGACTAGGAACCAAATACCAGAAGTCTAAACCCTAACCTAGCTCAACCATGGACCCCGGTCTAGAGGCCTTCATGAAAACCTTGACTGAACTATTTGACCGGATGGACCACATGTTTGACCAAACTATTACCTAGCTGAACCAATCAACCACCCAAACCCAAACCCAGCTTGTCCAATTAACCACCCAGATTAACCAGATGACTCAATCCAATAACCAAATGATCCATAGGATTGATCCATTAGATGACCAAATAGGAACCCTAGACAAGGCCCATTGAGTTGAACCCTTACCCTATTATAATCCCTAGGAACCCATGGTCCCTAGATATGAACCCAGTAGTAACCCACTATCCCTCTATCTACCTAAACCCTATAGGATTAATACCCCTAGATTTGAGCCTAGTATTAGTCAATTTTCCCTTAGTCAACCCCCTCTTACCATCCCATTGGTTCACCAAGAAGACATTGAAGAGGAGATATATGAGGCTGACTCAAGCTTAGTGAATGAGTATGAGGAAGAAGAGGAGTTCCCCATAAAAGACTTAGAGTTAGATGACCCTGATCACACCTAAGCTGTAATGGAAGAGCAGTTAGAGGAGACTTTAAGAGAGAACCCAATTGTAGAGCCAAGTCCTGAATTTAATGAGCCAGAAGAGTTTATTAAGGACTCGATCTCCTTAAATCAGTACCCTCAGGATGAAATCACTCCATTGACTCTAATTGATCTCTTTCCTGAAATTAATGACCCATCCTTCTATAATGCAGACCCTGTAGGACTACCTCAAACCTATAAGGTCAATGTCATTAGTTTAGGACTCATCCTTGAAGCCCCTTCCTGTATTCTATGCTTTCTGATTAACCCTGAGTCATCTTCTTATTTCTTACCCTACCAGACTAACCCTGAACCTACATCTTATTTTTTATCCTTTCCTAAAACTTCTTTTATTTCTTTCACCATTAGATTGCATTTTATAGGAGTTTGCATGTTGCATTCATTCATTGAGCATGTCATGTTTGCATTTTACTTCTGGAAAACCCTATGGCACCTAGTAGGAGTCCATAGTAAATTTTCATGTGCATGCCATGCTAGGGTCAAACCTAGAGAATCTATAGTGTGTTAGGATTTTAACCCAATGAGTCCAATAAATTTTCTTTGATAGGAATGTCTAGTTGAGTCTATTAGGTGTTTGTTTTGAGTCCAATAAAATTCACATTCCTAACCCATTTGTCTACACCTACACTAGCCTCTACACAGCATTTGCATCTAGAAATTAGTCAAAAGCTGAACATAAGTAATGAATTAGATAAAAACTTAGCTAATTCCCAAAAGCGAGATAAAGAAACTTTTGCAGATAATTATGTGATTGTTAAGGAATTTCATGCGAGCGAAGCTGGCCCATCCAAAATAATGAACAGTAAAGGACACAATGCCTATGTGCTTGAGATATCACCTGATTTAGGTATTAGCTCCACCTTCATCATCTCTGATCTTGTAGAGTCTAGGGAACCAGCAGTGATACCCAGTGAGCCCCTTGAGCCACTCCCTTTCTTTGTGAGTGAACCCATCCCAGAGCGACCACGTACAATTTAGCCTTTTGGTGAGGAAAAGATTGAGAGAACCATGGATGATCAAGCCATCAATACCTGGGATGGAGACTATCAGTGGTACTTGGTCCAATGGCAAGGTCGGTAAGAATCTGAGAACTTGTGGAATGCTGGTGCGGATCTACAGCACCTCAACACAGACCCCCCTTGAGTAGCAAAATTAATCCTTACTCGATGGGGTCGAGTTCCTCCCGTCCCGGAAGAATTGGTGGGGATACCAGGATCAGACACAGATCATTGGATCCCATATGGTTTACTGATTAGATTTTTTTTTTAGAACCTTAGTTGTGTCACAATTTTGTAAGCAAGTAAGATTGAGTCCTGTAATAAGTTAAGACTGGTTGATTGTGCCTCAACCTAGTATAGTATCGAGTCCTATATTTCAGTATAAGTCCAGTATGAGTCCAATTTTTATATAAGAGAAAAGGTTATCCTTTTTTGGAGTTCCACCAGGCCTCATCTAGGAGTCAGAGGCCATTACATCACTTATTGGATTTTGTGTGACACCCTAGGATCCAAGATAGGTCTCTAGATACCTTGATTCCTTCCAGATGCCCAGATTCTCTCCAGATGCCAAAGTATGTTCTCAGACCAGGGCATATCATGAATCCACAGGTCCATTTGCATCGAGCCTAGGAAAAATCAAGCTTAAGTGCTAGGCCCAAGCCTATAAGAACAAAGATTCCAGTTTGATGCCTAGAATATACCAGTGCAGGCACCCCAGCTTCCAAGAGGCCAAAAGCCCATGAGCCCCAAGCCCTTGGCCAGCCCATTGCTGCCCCTTGAAGCCCACATGCCAACCCTAGTCATCCTTGGAGTGTTGACTTGGTCCAAGCTAGGAGGAAGAGTTTAAATGAAAGAAGGAGCTTGAGTTTTTATTCTATTCAACTTGTATACTCCTAGTTCTAGTTTTATTTTGTAGTCTTTCTCCCACTTAAATTATGTAAACCTATTCTTACTAGAAGAAGACTTATAATCCCTTTAGGAGAGGGCATGGGAGCTCTATAAATACCCCACCCCTCTTTCTCTTGTAATCAATATTTTTATCATATGATCAAACTTTGCTAAAATTTTGAGTTAATTGATTTGTGCTCTTGTGTTGGCGTTGGTGTTTTGGTATTTGTTGGTTACTTTGTGTGCCCTAGCCATCCATGTTGCCCTAGCATTCTTCCATGCCCTAGCTTGCTACCATCCAAGCCTTCATACGCCCAAGAGAAGAGTTCCCTAGGCCACCCAAGCAAGGAGTCCATCATCCTTCACTAAGCCTCCCACTCCAAACCTTGATTCCACCTTCTTCAAACCCTAATCTCCTTTTATTTTTTGGTTGTTCCTTTCTAACAATCCTCTGATGCTTGCAAGATCCCCGAGGTGTTTCTCCTCCCTAGAGGAGGCCTTCTTTGCCTCTAGGATCGTCCAAATCAGCCATCTAATCCAAGAGAATGGAAGCTTCATCATCCAGGCTCCAATCAGAGCGTGTGTGATCTCTTCATCTATTGAATCTACAATCTCTGACTGGTAATATCCTTCCCTACTCTTGATTTTTGATTTGATGAAGATTAGCTATCCTAAGCTAAGAATTTCTCAATTCTCGGGTCCTGGTTCTTATTATTTTGCATGAGTATGCCTACGATATGATGATTCTTTGCATTGCTGAATATCCTGCTAGTTCTTACTTAACTTTGGAAATTTAGCCTATAAATTAAAATTAAAAAATTATAAAAAAATAAGTTTACTATTTTTTCTACGTATTTAGCAATCTTAGAGTCATCCCGCATCACCTTTGGACTCTTCCATAATCCAAGGATAATGTTTAATAAATTCTAGATAAATATAGATAAATGCTATCCCTATTAGAACTCAATCCAATCTATGATCCACTTAAATTGGTTAGCCCAAATAGCAAGCAAACTAACCCAATCTAGTTAGGTTAGGAGTTAGGTTAGCATGCATATGCTAGTATGCAAATTAACTAGCCTATTAGGATACAATGACCCTAACCAAAATCCAATTGACTTTGTTTGGAAATTTAGCCTATAAATTAAAATAAAAAATTATAAAAAAATTAGTTTACTATTTTTCCTACGTATTTAGCAATCTTAGAGTCATCCCGCATCACCTTTGGACTCTTCCATAATCCAAGGATAATGTTTAATAAATTCTAGATAAATATAGATAAATGCTATCCCTATTAGAACTCAATCCAATCTAAGATCCACTAAAATTGGTTAGCCCAAATAGCAAGCAAACTAACCCAATCTAGTTAGGTTAGGAGTTAGGTTAGCATGCATATGCTAGTATGCAAATTAACTAGCCTATTAGGATACAATGACCCTAACCAAAATCCAATTGACTTTGTTGGCCAATTTCCTAACATGTGTGACCCTTTGGGCTCCATATCTAGCTAGCAATAGATCTAGATCTAAGCTATTTCGATTTGATTAAAAATAATTGACCTAATTACGTCAAATCGAGCTGACCCAAGTTGCCAATTCGAACCAACTTTCAAATTGAATCATGAATTCAACCAATTTGATTCATAAAAACCTACAAGATATGATTGACATCTAGCAATTTAATAGAAATTACTAAAATATTCTTTAGTGAAAAGTTACCATGCAATTCAATCCTTCGATCTTCATTAATCTTTTTGAATCTTAATTCGATAATGAAGACTCGATCGATGAAAGATTAGAAACCCTTTCTAATTTCATCTTGCTTTGATCAAAGACTTCCTGAGTCAACAATCGAAGAGATTTCATGGGATAAGTCCTCCTCTTACTACGAGTGATCGATTCCTTATTGATCCACTCATATCCTTTATGCATAATCTACCATATCCAAGAACACCCCGTACATGACTCTTTGTTATGAATGAGCATGAACCAAAACATGACTTTATATGCATAATGAACCATGGTAATCTCAGGTTTAAGAATTACTTGCACAACTCCTACTATGAGAACCATCTTTTGATATGTAGTAAGACCTCCATAAGATGTTCTCAAGGTGCATCAGTTCAGTAAACTCATATCCTAATGAGCACCCACATCCTTATATTAGTGTCCCTACATAAGTGGTTGTGAGACCAACCACCCTCTCTATCGAGCATGCATAGGATGTGCTAGTCTTTCCAAAAACATCTTTTCCTGAATTGATGATCCAATAACTAAGAATATTTTAGATTAAGGTTTATAGAAACTTAGGTCTCACTGTTATGATTTCCATTATAAACCTAATTTCATTGCCCTAACCTATGAGGTTCATGCAGGGTTCGGTGGCAAGGCGGAAACATAGATTTCAAAATTTTTATCTTTATGAAATCTTCACCAAACCCTTAACCCAAGATCTCCTTAAAAGAATTAAAGCATATAACATGTATATATAAGATTTAAACTCATATTAAAGTACTAACCTGTATTGCTAAAATCCAAACTTTAAATCTCCACCAGGTGCCCAAATGTTCACCCTCCAATGGTGATCTACACAGAAAAAGATGAAGACTACAATTTCTTGTTCTTGGCTCCTCTTCTTGAATTCTTTTTCAAGAATTCAATTCTTGGACTTTTAGGCTGAAATTTTCTTTCTTGAAAATTTCTTTTCTTCCTTCTTTCCTCTTCTTGAATTCTTTTCTTGAATTTCTTTTCTTGAACTCCTTTTCTTGAATTGAATTAGAAGAAGAAATTAAGACAAGTAAAGTCTTAATTCAAGAAAGAAAAGAAGAAGAACAGACCCTTCCTTTTCCCTTTCCTTTACCGTTCAAGACCTTCCTCTTATTCTTGTTTAGGGTCAGAGTTTCGACAGAGATTATCTCTATAAGGGAAACAATACCCAACATGCATAAAGGGAAGGAGTATTTCGGAGAGGAGGAGAGGAATATGATCTCTGTATTTGATTTTCTGAAAGAAACCCCCGAGAACCCAAACCCTTTTATAGATTTCTGAGGCGCATTTTCTCAAAACATCGCAACCCTCTGAAATCCTAGGAATCACGATCCCTCATTCCTCACGCATCCCCTCAACCAAAAATCATGATTCTCTGATTTAATTTTCATTTTTTCGACGAGGAGGACTCTCGGAAAAACTTCAGGAAGAATCGCGACTTTTGAAGACGGACTTGCGACCGAAAAATGATGGATCTTTTTCCTTAATTTTTTTGGCCATCAGATCCAGATCCAAGGACGTCAGACAAGGATCCAAATTGCCCCCTTTTCTTGATTTTTCTCCGATGGAATTTCTTCCCACGCGTGTGAAGAGGAGTCCACACGCGCATGGACTCTTCTTCTTGGCGCGCGCGGGTGAGGAAGGGTGTGGGCGGCTTGGAGAGAGAGTCTCAGAGCACTTGATTTACTTGGGTTCAGCCATGGGTTAGCCCAATATCCTAAAATTTAAATTAGACCTTAATCTGGTTCAATTAGAACCCAATTAAGCCTAATTCGAAACCAAATTCGAATCTGATTCGAATAGAAATTGGGTCTGCAACACATGCTAGTGTGTTTATCCTGCAAACATGATTTAATTCCAAATTAAATCCTTCATCAATTCTCTTTTGTGTGTGACCCATTGGGTTCCACACCTAGCTAGCAGTAGGTCCGAGTGCTATTTGACTTAATTCGGTTAGATCTCAACTAAGCCGATTTAGGTCAACTCAAACTAGCTCGACTCGGTCAATTAGAATCTAATTCTAATTAACTGATTTGAATTACCATAATTCAATCATATACCTACAAGACAAGATTGATGTCTAGCAACGTATCATGTCTACCCGGAAGATGTGGAATTTTGGTGGAATTACCAAAATACCCTTCAGTGGTGAGTTACCGGGCAATTCAGTCCTTTGATCAACTTGCATCCCGAATATTATTATGAATATGGATACTTATCAAATCCAATTTCATATTCATCCCTAGCTCAATCTTTATAATGATGATTCATTAATGAACCATTAGAAATTAACTCTAATGTTTATACTTTGATCAAAGATTTCCTAAATCCATCATTTGATCGATATTAGCTGGATGCAATTCCCTCTTACTAGGGCTAATCAATTCCTTGTTGACCTACTCACAACCTCCATATACAATCCACCATACCCAGTATCACCTCATGCATGACTCAGTGTCATGATTGATTGTGAACCAAAGTATGGATTCATATATATAAGGTACCATGGTAGTCTCAGGTCAAAGGACCACATGCACTACTCCCACTATGAGAATTATCTATTGACAAACAGATAAGGTTCCATTAGATATTCTCAATCTGGATCAATTCAGTGAACTCATTCTCTAATGAACACTCACATCCTAGTATTAGTGTCAAACACAAGTGACTGTGAGATCAGTCACCCTCATCACAAAGCATATATAGGATGTGCTGGTCTTGCCGGAAACATTGATCCCCAACTCAATGTCCCATCGACCAGGAATATTTTAGATTAGGGTTTTAAGGCTTTAGGTCTTACTGGTATGATCTCATCATAACTCTAGAACCATAGCCCTAATCTATGGGGTTCATCATATAATCATAAAGACACAGCGTATGATGAAAATAATGCCTTTATTATAATATTGTCAATTCTTTGATTTTGGGATCGAAATACAATATTTCAATTGGCTTTCAGGGCACAATCTTTCAATCTCCCACTTGCACTAAAGCCAATCGCCTTTAAATCTTAACCCCATACAATCAAGGTATCGATCAAACTCTCGCTGTGATAGAGCCTTAGTGAACGGGTCTGCTATATTGTTCTTCATTTCTACCCTTTTAATGCAGACTTCTTGTCTTTCGACAATCTCTCGAACGAGATGGAAGCATCTCAGAATGTGCTTTGATTTGTGATGAGCTCTTGGTTCCTTTGCTTGAGCAACAGCCCTAGTATTATCATAATAAAGTGATACTGGACCTTCAATCTCAGGAACTACGCCCAACTCTGATATGAACTTCTTCATCCAAACAGCTTCCTTGGCAGCTTCACTAACAGCAATGTACTCTGCCTCAGTTGTTGAGTTAGCTACAGTTTGCTGTTTAGAACTCTTCCAGCTTACAGCTCCTCCATTTAGGGTAAAAACATATCCAGATATAGATTTGCTGTCATCTGGATCTGATTAAAAACTAGAATCTGAATAAGCTTCTAGTTTAAGATCAGATCCTCCGTATATTAGAAAAATATCCTTAGTTCTTCTTAAGTACTTAAGAATATTTTTCACAGCCTTCCAATGATCCTCTCCTGGATCAGCCTGAAACCTGCTGGCTATACCTAAGGCATATGCCACATCAGGCCTAGTACATAACATAGCAAACATAATAGACCCTACTGCCGAAGCATAAGGTATAGAATTCATTCTATTTCTTTCTTCAGGTGTCTTAGGAGACATCTTTTTAGAAAGATGTATGCCATGACCAATAGGTAAGTAACCTCTTTTACTTTCCTCCATGCTAAATCTTTTTAGCACTTGGTCAATGTATCTAGACTGGGATAAACCTAGCATCCTCCTAGATCTATCTCTATAGATCTTGATGCCTAGTATATAAGATGCTTCTCCCAAGTCTTTCATGGAAAATTATTTAGATAACCATACCTTGACTGATTGTAACATTGGGATATCATTCCCAATGAGGAGTATGTCATTTACATACAGAACCAAGAAAACTATGGCACTCCCACTAGTCTTCTTGTACACACAAGGTTCATCCTCATTTTTGATAAAGTCAAATTCTTTGACTGTCTTATCAAATCGGATGTTCCAACTCCTAGATGCTTGCTTTAATCCATAAATAGATTTCTTCAGCCTACATACCTGATTAGGTTTAGTCTCCAAGACAAAACCTTCTGGCTGTGACATATAAACCTCTTCCTCAAGGAAACCATTGAGGAATGCGGTTTTCACATCCATCTGCCAGATTTCATAATCATGATATGCTGCTATAGCAAGCATGATCCGAATAGATTTGAGCATGGCAACAGGAGAAAATGTTTCATCATAATCTATTCCCTGTTTTTGTCTGAAACCCTTAGCCACTAATCTGGGTTTATAAGTTTCAACTTGGCCATCTGCCTCAATCTTTTTCTTATAGACCCATTTACATCCAATAGGGTTAACACCCTCCGGTGCATTAACCAAAGTCCAGACTTGGTTGACATACATGGAGTCCATTTCGGATCTCATGGCTTCCAGCCATCTGTCTGAGTCACTACTCATGATAGCATCCGTATATGTTAGAGGCTCATCATTATCAATGATTCGAGCTTCATTATTTTCAATAATGAACCCATACCTTTCAGGTGCATGTCGCACCCTATCAGACCTACGGATAGGAGTGGTGTGTTCAGGTTCTATACTAACTATGTTATGATTTGGTTGAGATGTATCTACTTGTTGAACTTCTTCAAGTTCAATATTTCTCCCACTGCCCTTTTGTAGGATGAACTCTTTCTACATAAAAGTGGCATGCCTACTGACTAAAACCTTTTGTTCAGTAGGGTGGTAGAATAGATATCCTATACTATCTTTAGGATATCCAACAAATAGACACTTTTCTGCTCTAACATCAAGCTTATATCCAAAATTTCTTTTGACATAGGCTGGACATCCCCATATCTTAAGATACTTAAGATTGGGTTTTTTTCCCTTCCATAACTCATATGGAGTGCTAGATACAGATTTGGATGGTACTCTATTTAAAATATTAGCCACTGTTTCCAAGGCATATCCCCAGAAAGAAACAGGTAAGTCTGTGAAGCACATCATGGACCGTACCATATCTAATAAAGTACGATTTCTTCTTTCAGCAACACCATTTAATTATGGTGTGTAAGGAGGAGTCCATTCAGAGATGATTCCCTTTTCTTTAAGGTGATCAAGAAACTCGGTGGATAAGTATTCACCTCCTCTATCTGATCGAAGGATCTTAATACTTTTCCCCGTTTGTTTCTCTACCATACTTTGATACTCTAAGAATTTTTCAAAAGCTTCAGACTTATGTTTCATTAGATACACAAATCCGTACCTTAAAAAATCATCAGTGAATGTGATGAAATATGAGTATCCACCCTTGGCCTGAGTTTTCATAGGTCCACATACATCAGTGTGTATGAGTCCTAATAACTCAGTTGTCCTTTCATTATGTCCACTAAATGGAGTCTTGGTCATTTTACCCATGAGACATGATTCAAAAGTTCCTAATGATTCATAGTCATAAGGATTAAGGAATTTTTCCTTATATAACTTGTTAATCCTTTGCTCACTAATATGTCAAAGACGATAGTGCCAAAGTAAAGTATTGTTTACTTCATCTCTTTTTCATTTATTACTAATATGTAGTATATTGTCATCAGAAGATAGAGTTAAGAGACCATTGCAAAATATGCCATTAAATATTATTTCATTAGAAAAACTGATTGAGCAGCCACTACTCATTACATTCATAATATATCCTTGTTTAAGTAACAAGGGTGCAGATATGATGTTTCTAATGATTCTAGGCATAAAATAATAATTTTTTAACTCTAAAATCTTCGCAGAAGGCAGCTTCAATATATAAGTCCCTACAGCTTCTGCTTGGATGGAATCTCCTCCAGCACCGTAGATCTCGAAGTCGCCTTCCTTCAAAACTCTAATGTTCTGTAGTCCCTGCAATGATTTGCAGATATGATGACCACAAGCAGTATCCAATACCCAAGAGTTTGAATTAGAAGAGTCTAATGACAAAATTGTATGTATCTCATACATACCTTTTGGTGCATCACTAGCACCAGGCTTCACACTTGCAAGGTAAACCTTGCAGTTTTTTTTCCAGTGACCCATCTTGCCACAATGAAAGCAGGTCATTTATCCGGAGGCCTTCTTTCCTTTCTTTTTCTTGATGCCCCCTTTTGGGTTCAACCTCCTCTCGGAACCCTTTTTGCCTATTTTCTTCTTGTTTACACCATCCACAAGAAGAAGTGGAGCCTTATTTTTCTTTAAATGGCTCTCTGCTATTTTTAACATATTCAACAGCTCAGGCAAGGAAGAGTTAAGTTTGTTCATATGATAACTAAGAACAAACTGTGAAAATGACTCTGGGAGTGACTGCAGGATTAAATCCTGATTCAACTTCCCATCCATAATAAAACCCAATTGACCCAATTGGGTGATTAGGTCAATAACCTTTAATACATGATCTTGTACGGATGTACCTTCTGTCATCCTTACACGGAATAACTGCTTAGATATTTCATATCTTGTAGTTCGACTATGTTCTCCATAAAGTTCTTTTAGATTGAGCAATATGGAGTTTGTGTCCATGCTTTCATGTTGCCTCTGTAACTCATTGGTCATAAAGGCAAGCATTATACACTTGATAGTAAGTGAGTCATTTTGACACATGTTATATGTGGTCTTATCCTCTTGCGAGGCATCTTCCCCTAATGGTTCCAAGGTTGGGGTATCAAGAATATAAGAAATTCTTTCTTGGCTGAGTACTATCTTCAGGTTTCTCAACCAATCAACATAGTTTGGTCCAGTCAATTTATTTGCATCAAGAATGCTACGGAGTGAGAGTGAAGAGGCCATTTAATCTACATTAACAAAGAACATTACATAAGCAAACAACCAATGTTGACAAACATAATTAAATTAGGACTTTAACTTAATTATGTCTTCCACTATTTTATCAAGCATCATAACCCTCCATATGATGATCGAGAAAACCCTAATTGGTTCTCTTAGTGGGGTTGAGATCCTAATTCCTTACAAAAGACCTTGTGTGTACACAACAAATCTTATATAAGTTCAAAGGTAGGAAAACTCTTTCCAATTGTAACTCATACAATTCTCAACTTATCTTAGCCTCTAAAATATTAATAGCCTTGTGTGTACACAATAAGCTATAATATTTTAGTTAAGGTAGACCCTTCATTGCTATATAGTCATGATTTTAATTATAATATCCTTGTGTGTACACAACAAAGTATTATATTAAATCATGCCATAAACATCAAATGTACCAAGCCAAAATTATGTTAGTCACCATAAAAGGCCTTGTGTGTACACAACAAACCTAATATGGATCATAACATAATAATGACTTGGCATAAAGGAAGGCCACATGTAGTGAATATTACACTAAGCATATCAATCAATAATTAAGTTAATCTTATCGGCCAGGTAAGTGGGAGAGTGGTGGGAGTCCCCCCGTTGCTTTCCTTAGACACCAATAAAAATTGGCTAGGTCAGTCAACGGAATCAATTAAAAACCATGTCCTCTTTACCGATCATGAACCACTTTTCCTAGACACCGAATGATAAACTAATCATATTGATTATTTTTGCTTTTGGTATATGACACTACAACTTAATATGTTTTTAAAGAGGGCTTTATTAAAAAAAAGCACATTCTTTATATAACCTAGCAAATATGTGCCATAGTGTGCCATCAAACTAGGACAACCATTTACCACATAATGGATCCACCATTATGCCAAGGCAACCTTATTTCAGTATGATGACTAGAAGGCTAAACATATCTCTATACAAATTAAGATTTAAGTGAAAACCTTAATTAGTGGCATACATCAAACATATATGCATAATTAACATAAATATGTGATTAGTGTGTCATCATACTAGGACAACCATTTACCATATAATAGATCCACCATTATGCCAGGGCAACCTTATTTCAGTATGATGACTAGATGTTTAAACATATCTCTACAACAATTAGGGTTTGAGTGAAAACCCTAATTGGTGACATTACATCAAACATATACAATATCATATGTTACTTATATACATATGCATCTAAAAATCAGCATATATATTTTAATCTTAATAAGGAGGCTCTGATACCACTGTAGGGTTTGGTGGCAAGGCAGAAACATAGATTTCAAAATTTTTATCTTTATGAAATCTTCACCAAACCCTTAACCCAAGATCTCCTTAAAAGAATTAAAACATATAACATGTATATATAAGATTTAAACTCATATTAAAGTACTAACCTGTATTGCTAAAATCCGAACTTTTAAATCTCCACCAGGTGCCCAAATGTTCACCCTCCAATGGTGATCCACACAGAAAAAGATGAAGACTACAATTTCTTGTTCTTGGCTCCTCTTCTTGAATTCTTTTTCAAGAATTCAATTCTTGGACTTTTAGGCTGAAATTTTCTTTCTTAAAAATTTCTTTTCTTCCTTCTTTCCTCTTCTTGAATTCTTTTCTTGAATTCCCTTTCTTGAATTCCTTTTCTTGAATTGAATTGGAAGAAGAAATTAAGACAAGTAAAGTCTTAATTCAAGAAAGAAAAGAAGAAGAACAGACCCTTCCTTTTCCCTTTCCTTTATCGTTCAAGACCTTCCTCTTATTCTTGTTTAGGGTCAGAGTTTCGACATAGATTATCTCTGTAAGGGAAACAATACCCAACAAGCATAAAGGAAAGGAGTATTCAGGAGAGGAGGAGAGAAATATGATCTCTGTATTTGATTATCTGAAAGAAACCCCCGAGAACCCAAACCCTTTTATAGGTTTCAGAGGGGCATTTTCTTAAAACATCGCAACCCTCTGAAACCCCAGGAATCATGATCCCTCATTCCTAATGCATCCCCTCAACCAAAAATCATGATTCTCCGATTTAATTTTCATTTTTTCGACGAGGAGGACTCTCGGAAAAACTTCAGGAAGAATCATGACTTTTGAAGACGGACTTGCGACCGAAAAACAACGGATCTTTTTCCTTAATTTTTCTGGCCATCAGATCCAGATCCAAGGATGTCAGACAAGGATACAAATCGCCCCCTTTTCTTGATTTTTCTCCGATGGAATTTCCTTCCCACGCGCATGAAGAGGAGTCCACACGCATGTGGACTCTTCTTCTTGGCGCGCGCGGGTGAGGAAGGGTGTGGGCGGCTTGGAGATGGAGTCTCAGAGCACTTGATTCACTTGGGTTCAGCCATGGGTTAGCCCAATGTCCTAAAATTTAAATTAGACCTTAATCTGGTTCAATTAGAATCCAATTAAGCCCAATTCGGAACCAAATTCAAATCTGATTCGAATAGAAATTGGATCTACAACACATGCTAGTGTGTTTATCCTACAAACATGATTTAATTCCAAATTAAATCCTTCATCAATTCTCTTTTGTGTGTGACCCATTGGGTTCCACACCTAGCCAGCAGTAGGTCCGAGTGCTATTTGACTTAATTCGGTTAGACTCAACTAAGCCGATTTAGGTCAACTCAAACTAGCTCGACTCAGTCAATTAGAATCAAATTCTAATTAACTGATTTGAATTACCATAATTCAATCATATACCTACAAGACAAGATTGACGTCTAGCAACGTATCATGTCTACCCGGAAGATGTGGAATTTTGGTGGAATTACCAAAATACCCTTCAGTGGTGAGTTACCGAGCAATTCAGCCCTTTGATCAACTTGCATCCCAAATATGATCATGAATATGGATACTTGTCAAATCCAATTTCATATTCATCCCTAGCTCAATCTTTATAATGATGATTCATTAATGAACCATTAGAAATTAACTCTAATGTTCATACTTTGATCAAAGATTTCCTGAATCCATCATTTGATCGAAATTAGCTGGATGCAATTCCCTTTTACTAGGGCTGATCAATTCCTTGTTGACCTACTCACAACCTCCATATACAATCCACCATACCCAGTATCACCTCGTGCATGACTCAGTGTCATGATTGATTGCGAACCAAAGTATGGATTTATATATATAAGGTACCATGGTAGTCTCAGGTCAAAGGACCACATGCACTACTCCCACTATGAGAATTATCTATTGACAAACAGATAAGGTTCTATTAGATATTCTCAATCTAGATCAATTCAGTGAACTCATTCTCTAATGAACACTCACATCCTAGTGTTAGTGTCAAACACAAGTGACTATCAGATCAGTCACCCTCATCACAAAGCATATATAGGATGTGCTGGTCTTGCCGGAAACATTGATCCCCAACTCAATGTCCCATCAACCAGGAATATTTTAGATTAGGGTTTTAAGGCTTTAGGTCTCACTGGTATGATCTCATCATAACCCTAGAACCATAGCCCTAATCTATGGGGTTCATCATATAATCATAAAGACACAGCGTATGATGAAAATAATGCCTTTATTATAATAATGTCAATTCATTGATTTTGGGATCGAAATACAATATTTCAATTGGCTTTCAGGGCACAATCTTTCAGTTCATCATAATCTTGATACGATGCAATAGTATGATGAATCAATAATTGCCTTTTATTAATAAGTAATGTCATATATGAGTTGGAAGATTATAGATATTCCTGTACAAAGATTGACTTTTAGGATATAATTCTTTCAAAGTTGTCAGACTTTTGGGCTGGGTCATGATATCCCTAAGTCTTAATTAAGCAGTAAGCCTCTTAAGTTTTGAAACCTTGGATGATGTTTCCCCAAGCACCTTGGTCGAGCTATCAGACTCCCAAGTTAGGTTGCGATATCCCAAAGTCTCAGTTAAGTAGTAAGCATCTCAAGCTATGAAGCCTTGGATGAGGTTGCTTCAAGCATCTTAGTTGAGCTGTCAGACTCCCGGGTGATGTCACGATACCTCTAAGCTCTGGTTAAGCAGTAAGGCTCCCACATTCTAAAGTCCTAGATAAGGTAGTCCAAGACAGGTTAAGACACCCCTCATTCTAAGATGCTCTAAGCAAGGTTATCCTAAGCAGGGTTCACAAGCCCCTCTATACAACACATTGCATAAGCATATAAGTATAAGCAAGTATTATAAGAATAAAAGTTTATTTTATTAATAAATGCTTGGTACATGTGTTTTTGGCTCTATAACCTAATCATATCATACTAAGGATGCCTTGAGAGGCAGATGGAGGATAGGAAAAAGTTACATGAGTTGTACAAAAACTCCATGCAGCTTTGAAGCATCTTCAATGCCTCACCTGCAAGAGAAGGATTAAGTCCAAGTCAAAGCTTCCAAGAGATCTCAAGAATCCCATAGTTAGAAGGGATCTACTCTGAGAGGCCTTTCCTCTACTAGATCATGAAGTGGCCCCAAATCCTCTAGAGAAGCTTGAAGGTGATGTTGGCCAGAAAAAAGAATATGTGCATCATTCACAAAAGGCCTGACCAGCAAGCAGAGGATGTTGGGTCTCATGTGGTCTTCCAAGGCTTAGGGGACCAAGGCTAAGGCCAAGACTCAATGATCATGATGCTGTCATAAAATTTCTAGGACTAGTTTGGTTCTTAGGATGAAAGGCTGTTAGCCTTTCGAGTCTTGAGGTTCAAGGAACTTGGGCCTCAAGAGGCCAACTTGTATTGGGCTAGTTTTAAGTCCTAGATATATGTGATTGGGCTGAGTCAAGGGTGTACTTGGACTTGGAAAACTTAATTATGTATTAAGTTGGCCTATGGGAGTTTTAGGGTTAGGTCATGGTGACCTAGTATATATATACTTTGTATATGGGGCTGATTGAAGCCGTCACAGCGAAATAACCTTTTCTTCTTGATATCCATCTTCTTCTTCCCTTTCTTCCTCTCTGGTTGTCACTCTTTATCAAGGTAATATCAGCATCTAAGCCACCATATCTTAGGAAGGGAAGAATTTCTTAGTGCCTAGGGACTCCTAGTCGAAGTAGGAATCCCTAACAAAAGGGATTCTTGTGCTACCCAGTTGCAAATCATATTCCCATCAAATGGTGATCTTAGGCCTCCTCAAGATTGGTTCTAGGTTTTATTTAGAGGAAAATTAGATCTGGATTAGATTTGGTTATATTGGTGGGCATTGGAAGAAGATTGTCACGATTTCCTAGTCCAAGTAGGAAACCTTGCACCTAGCATCTTTGAAGTCATCCCTATTTCTACCCTTTTAGAGTTCAATCAGGATATTTGGAGGGCTGAATCTTTACTAGATGGAGGTCCCAAGAGAGGTGGTTTTACATCCATATCAAATCTAGAACATTCAAGGCACTCTAAACAATTTAGGAGATTCTGCACAAGAAGGCTGAATCCCTGCTAGGCTGATTGTTTCAATCCCTTGTTACTGCTGCTTCCAATATAATGTTCTAAGATTGGTTGCTAGTACAAGGTTGTTCATGCACCTGGGAATGTGCTCCAACAAGTGGTATCAAAGCTTGAGTTGCATGGAGTTTATGGGAGACACTAGAAGTTGCAAATCTTCAAGTGCTAAAATTTTAGCAAGGTTCATATCAAGGTATTTCTCAAATCCCTTGGTTTTTTTTATTGTATGTTTGGCTTGGATCTAGCCATGCATAGTAATATGAAGGTTGATTTCAAGAAGTTTGATAGGAAAAGGAATTTTTCTATGTGGAAAGTTTGTGTGGAAGACTCTTGGTTCAGTTGGATTTGGATCAGGCATTGGAGGAAAAGTCTGATGGGTTGTCGGAGAAGTAATGGATGTCCTTAGAAAAGAATGCCTGTGCCATGATTAGAGGGTGTTTGGCGGATGTGGATCCCCTACTTGGTGATAGAGGAGATGGCACTGAAGGGTTTGTGGTTGAAGTTAAATAGTCTCTACATGGGGAAGAACATGTGCAACAAACTGATATTGAAAAAGAGGCTCAATAGTCTTCGGATGTAGGAGGGCGAAAATGTAGTGGATCACATTCAAAAGTTTGACCAAATGTGCAATGAGTTGCTAAACATCAGGGTAAAGTTAGAGAAGGAAGAGAAATCATTGCTTTTGCTTTGCTCGCTGCCCCCTTGTTGCCCAGGTTGCTTTCCCAAGAGAGGGGTGAAATGGGAATTAAAAAATTTATGCAATAATGTGCTCTTTGAAATCCCATTTAAGGTGTTGAGTGCAGTGATAAAATACTTAAATACATAAGCATAACCAGATCAGAAAAGTACAACACAACACACAATAATTATAGTGGTTCGGAGCAGCCCAGCTCTTATGTCCACTACCCAAGATTATCACTTGGGTTTTCACTATATCCTCCACCGGAATATAGTCGGATTATTTTCACAGGATCACAACCCAAACCTCTACACTTTGATTTTTCTAGGATCATCAAAGAAACCCAACTTGGTTTTACCAGGATCACTAAGAACCTAACTTGGTTTTAACAAAGGATCACCAAGAACTTAACACTTGGTTTTAACAAAGGCTAACCAAGAACCTATTTAGTTTTTCAACCGGGCTCACCAATAACCTAACAATTCAAAATGAATTGAAAAGAAATGCAACAAAATGATAAACAAATTTTTGTCGAATGGTTGTCGATGCAGCTCGAGAGAAGCCCACTTGAATGAACTTCAATGCACTTTCATGGCTTCTATAGCTTCTTTACTCAGTGCTTCAAGCTTCAGATAAGAGTTGGTGAAGGGTTGAAGGCTATCTTGAATGCTCTTAGTGCTCTCTTGCTTGTTGACTTGCTTGGATATTCAATAATTGATGTGGGATGACTCTAAGATTGCTAAAGATATAGGAAAAATAGTAAACTAAATTTTTTATGATTTTTATAATTTAAGTTTGTAGGCTAGATTCATAAACTAAAGTAAGAACTAGTAGAAAAAGTAGCAATGTAAAGAATTACCATGATCGCAAAATAACTCATGCAAGATAATGAAAGTCAAGACCTCGGAATTGAGAAACTCCCAGTTTAGGATAGCTAATCTTCATCAAATCAAGTATCAAGAGAAGGGAAGGATGTTACTAGTCAGAGATTTAAAGAACTTCTGATGAAGAGATCACACAGCACTCTAATTGGAGCCTAGATGATGAAGCTCGGTTTCCTTGAATTTGATGACTGATTTGGGCAGTCCTAGAGGCAAAGAGAGCCTCCTCTGGGGAGGTGAAACACCTTGAGGATCCTACAAGCATCAGAGGTTAATCAAAATAGCAAATAATAAAAGTAAAGGAAACTAGGATTTGAAGGAAATCCGAATCAGGGTTTGAATGGCTGGCGGCTAGAAGCTTGATGAAGATCCTTGCTTGGGCGGCCTAGGGCACTCTTCCTTTGGGTGTGTGAAGGCTTGGATGGCAGCAAGCTTGGGCATGGAAGGATGCTAGGGTAGCAAGGATGGCTAGGACACACAAAGTAACCAACAAAACACAAGAACACAATTCAAAAATAAGAGCAAACTCAAATAAAATTCACTAGGATTTTGATATCATGAATAAAAGTTGCTTACAAGAGGGGGAGGGGTGGGGTATTTTTAGATGTTCCCCAAGTCCTCTCCTAGTTAGGATAGGATTACAAAGTTGAGAGGGAGAGGGATTACAAGTTTGCTTAAGACTAGGAGAATACACTTTGAATGAAAATAAAACTAGTTTTCCTTATTCTACTTGGATTTCTCTCCTCATTTGACTTAGTCCAAGGGCTCTCTTTGGGCTTGGGCACCAATATGGAGTTGGGCTTGGCTTTAGGGTAGTAAGGGGCATCCTCCTTTGGATTGGTGCATGGGCTTTGGGCCTTGGAGGCCAAGGACACCTGGAGCAGGAATATTCCAGGTATCTTGGTTCTGGGCTGGAATATACCTGGAATCTTGGTTCTTAAGGGCTTGGGCCTAATGCCTGGGCTGATTTCTCTTGGGCTGGGATATAGGTGGACCTCTAGATTCATGATGTGACTTGGTCTGGAAATATACTCTGGCATCTGAAGGGAATCTGGGCATCTGGAAAGTATCTGGAAGGAATCAGGGCATTTGGAGAGCATCTGGAGGGTATCTAGGGCTCTAGGCTATCAAACAAGATCCCATAAGCTGATGTAAATGCCTCTGGCTCCTGGATGAGGCTACGTGGAACTCCAAAATAGGGTAACATTTTCTCTTGTACAAAAATTAGACTAATACAAGACTCATAATGAAATACAGGACTCGATAAACAGACTAGGGTTAAGACAAATCAACTAGTCCCAACTTATTATAAGACTCAATCTTACTTGCTTACAAAAATGTGACACATGACTAAGGTTCTAAGAAAACCCCTAATTAGTAAATCCAAATGGGATCCAGTGATCTATGTCTGATCTTGGTGTCCCCACCAATTCTCTCAGGATGGGAGGAACTCGACCCCGTCGAGTAAGGGTCAATTTGGCTGCTCAAGGAGGGTCTGGGTTGAGGCATGGCAAATCCTCACCAGTGATCTACAAATCCTCAAATTCTAGCTGACCTTACCATCTGACCAAATACCTTTGATAACCTTCATCTTGGAAATTGATGGCTTGATCATCCAGGATTCGCTCACTCCTTTCCTCACTTGTTGGCCAAATTGTACGTGGACATTCTAGGATAGGTTCTCTCTTAAAGAAAGGGAGTGGCTCAAAGGGCTCGCTAGGTATCATTGCTGGCTCCCTAGACTCTACAAGATCTGAGATGATGAAGGTGAAGCTAATACCTAAATCAGGTAATATCTCAAGCACATAGGCATTGAGTCCAACTCTTTTCATGATTCTGAATGGGCCAGCTTCGCGAGCATGAAATTCCTTTACAATGACACAATCTTCTGCAGAAAATTCTTTATCTTTCTTTCAAGAATTAGCCAAGTGTTTAATTAGTTCATTACTTATGTTTAGCTTTTGATTAATTTCTTGTTGCATATGCTGTGTAAAGGCTAGTGCAGGTGTAGGCAGGTGATTCAAGGCTGTGGATTTATTAGACTCAACTAACACCTAATAAACTCGACTAGACTTCCCTATCAAAGAAAATTTATTGGACTCTTTGGGTCTAACCTAGCACACTTTAGACTCTTTAGGTTTGACCCTAGCATGGCATGTACATGAGAATTTACTATGTACTCCTACTAGGTGCCAAAGGGTTCTCCTAAATTAAGATGCAAACATGATAAACTCAATGAATGAATGCAACATGCGAACTTCTATAAAATGTATCCTAATAGTGAAAACATTAGAAGAAGTTTCAGGAAAGGGTAGAAAATAAGAGGTGGGTTCAGGGTTAGTCTGGCAGGATGAAAAATAAGGAGATGGTTCAGGGTTAATCAGAAAGAGTAGAATACTAGAAGAGGCTTCAGGGATGAGTCCTAGACTACTGAGATTAATCTTATGGGTTTAAGGTAGTCTTATAGGGTCTGCATTATGGAAGAATGGGTCATTAATTTCAGGAAAGAGATCAATTGGAGTTAAAGGAATGACTTCATCCTGAGGGTACTGATTTAAAGAGATCAAGTCCTTAATAAATTCTTTTGGCTCTTGAATCAAAGGACTGGGCTCTATAGTTGGGCTTTCTTTTAGTGGCTTCTTAGGTAAGGTTCTGATAGCAGTATTTAGGTTATCTTCCTCTAGCTGGTCTTCCATTACAGGTTTGGCTTGTGTGTGGTCAGGTTCAACTAATGTTTGGTGGTCTTCTACCTTGGTATCTATCGGGTCAACTAATTCTAAGTCTTCTAGGGAGAACTCATCTTCTTCCTCCTCGTACTTATCCACTAAGCTTGGGTTGGCCTCATATATCTCCTCTTCAATATCTTTCTGGTGAACCAATGAGGTGGTAAGAGAGGGTTGGCTAAGGGATACCTGACTAATATTAGACTCAAATCTAGGGGTATTGATCCTATAGGGTTCAGGTTGACTGAGGGATAGTGGGTTACTACTGGGTTCATATCTAGGGACTATGGGTTCCTGGGATTTACTGGATTGGATCATTTGGTCAAGCTTGTTATTAATTTGGGTAAGCTCGGTTTGGGATTGGGTATTGGATTGGTCAAATTTGAAGTCCATCTTTTCACTCAAGGCTTTTATGAGGGCTTCTATATTGGACTCCATGATTGGGCTGGGTTGGGATGTAGACTTTTGGTATTGGGTTCCTAGTCTAGTGGTCATGCAACAAACAATCAATCAAAGTAGAATGGTGCAGCTAAGCATGCAAAAGAGAAAAAGGTTAATACAATCTAGGGTTTCTTAGACTTAGAGCCAAAACTAAATGGGTCAGCTCAACTTACACTTAACCCAGTAGCTAATCCTTCTTCTAGCCAGGTAGAGGGTGGGAGTGTGGGAGGCCCCCCTGCTTTCACAGGGACCCAATTAAAAACCACAATGCCACTTAGGTCGTTTGACTTTGGACCCTCATCCTTAGACACCATATTTCAGTAATAGCCACAAGATTAAATGCACTAGTTGGCCCTCACAATTTGGACCAGACCTGTTGGGTGTCACCTAGCCCTCTAGGATAAATTAAGTCTAATTAATTTTAATTAAGCTTGGATCAAAATGTTGGTAGTTGTTTTGGGCTTAGGACATGGGATGAAATCTTGCCCTGATGTTAGATAGCAATTGCCCTTAAGATTAGGTTAAAGACTAATGGCAATCGATGGTCCTGATGCAATCTAAAATAATTAGAAAATAAAATATTTTATGTGTGTTTTATGAGGTGGCAAGTTAAGTTTAGGTTGATTAGATTACCAAACAAATTGGGCTTGGCATTGGGGTGTACGGAAGTTGATTAGGTTAGGTTGAGTCAAGGTGCAGAAATAGCAGAATTCAGACAATTAGGGTTTCAGATGATGCAGGTTTTTACATAGTTACTAATGCATAAAAAATTCTAAAAACTTCTAGAATAGAGGATTGATGGTGATGATGAAATATACCAAATTTTATGCAAATAAAAATCATATGATGATGCAAATCTTAGGGTTTTTTGCCTGATGTAGAAATCTTAGGATTTTAGTTAGGGTTTCTAATATACTAAATTTTAGTGAATTATGATTTCTTTGAAATTAATTAAAAATTATGATAAAATATAGGACAATACATAGAACAACACATGCAAAATTCATAATAAAATAAAATTTTTAGGTGGTCAAAATCAGATAAAAAATAGACATCTAATGCAGTGGATAGGATGCAGAAAATTCAAAAATTAGGGTTTTGTGACTCTGATGCAGATAAAAACTATCCTAAACCTGCTCTAACACCAAACTGATGTGGGATAACTCTAAGATTACTAAAGATGTAGGAAAATAGCAAACTAATTCTTTTGTGATTTTTATAATTTATGTTTGTAGGCTAAATTTCCAAACTAAAGTAAGAACTAGCAGAAAGAGTAGCAATGAAAAGAATCACCATAATCACAAAATAACTCATGCAAGATAATAAAAGTCAGGACCTGGGAATTGAGAAACTTCCAGGTTAGGACAGCTAATCTTCATTAAATTAGATATCAAGAGAAGGGATAGATGTTACTAGTCAGAGATTTGAAGAACTTCTGATGAAGAGATCACACAGCACTCTGATTGGAGCCTAGATGATGAAGCTCGGTTCCCTTGAATTTGATGACTGATTTGGATGGACCTGGAGGCAAGGAGATCCTCCTCTAAGGAGGTGAAATACCTCAAGGATCTTGCAAGCATCAGAGGTCAATCAAAACAGCAAATAATAAAAGTAAAGGAAACTAGGGTTTGAAGGAAATCCGAATCAGGGTTTGAATGGCTGGTGGCTAGAAGCTTGATGAAGATCCTTGCTTGGGAGGCCTAAGGAACTCTTTTTTTGGGTGTGTGAAGGCTTGGATGGTAGCAAGCTTGGGTGTGGAAGGATGCTAGGGCAGCAAGGGTGGCTAGGACACAAAAGGTAACCAACAAAACACAAGAACACAATTCCAACACAAGAGCAAACTTAAATAAAATTCACCAGCATTTTGATATCATGAATAAAAGTTGCTTACAAGAAGTGAAGGGATGGGGTATTTATAGATGTTCCCCAAGTCCTCTCCTAGTTAGGATAGGATTACAAAGTTGAAAGGGAGAGGGATTACAAGTTTGCTTAAGACTAGGAGAATACACTTTGAATGAAAATAAAACTAGTTCTCCTTATTTTACTTGGATTTCTCTCCTCATTTGACTTGGTCCAAGGGCTCTCTTTGGGCTTGGGTGCTAATATGGAGTTGGGCTTGTCTTTAGGGCAGCAAGGGGCGTCCTCCTTTGGATTGGTGCATAGGCTTTGGGTCATAGAGGCCTGGGATGCCTGGAGCAAGAATATTCTAGGTATCTTGGTTCTAGGCTAGAATATACCTAGAATCTTGGTTCTTAAGGGCTTGGGCCGGCGCCTAGGCTGATTTCTCTTGGGCTAGGGCATAGATGGACCTTTGGATTCATGATGTGACTTGGTCTGGGAATATACTTTGGCATCTGGATGGAATCTGGGCATCTGGAAAGCATCTAGAAAGAATTAGGGATCTGGAGAGCATTTGGAGGGTATCTAGGGCTCTGGGGTGTCAAACAAGATCCCATAAGCTGATGTAAATGCCTCTGGCTCCTAGATGAGGCCGGGTGGAACTCCAAAATAGGATAACATCCTCTCTTGTACAAAAATTGGACTGATACATGACTCATACAGAAATACAAGACTCGATAGACTGACTAGGGTTGAGACAAATCAACTAGTCCCAACTTATTACAAGACTCAATCTTACTTGCTTACAAAAATGTGACACATGACTAAGGTTCTAAAAATAATCCTAATCAGTAAACCCAAATGGGATCCAGTGATCTATGTCTGATCCTGGTTTTCCCACCAATAATGCATTAACTCCCTTAAAAACCTTTTTCAAATAGTTCAAATTTCTCAAATATATAATCTTGTACCTTTCTCAGGCAGTTTTAGTTATTGTAGACCATTGGGATGTGACATTTAACAGTTGGAGCACTTTTTGAATTCAAAAACCAAGTTCTAGACCTAGCCGTTATATGCTTGTAACTTCCATTCGAGTCGGCTCGGATTACTCGAGTCGGCTCGGATCCTCAGAGTTGTTCTAGTTGAGTCGACTCTCTTCAATCCAGTCAGCTCGCTTGCACAGTGTCTTGATTTCTCACTTTCTAAGTATCGGCTCACCTTGATTCTTATCGAGTCAGATACTCAGTTCTTCAACATGTCAGTCTAGTCGAGTCAGCTAACTTCTATTCTAGTCGACTCGGTTGGTTGTTGTTCTTAAAACATATTTTCTGGACTTTGGAGGTGTCGGATCGATCTTCTGAAGAGTTGGCTCCGATATCTATCAATATGATAGATTTAGCTCGGACTCCCCTTGGGTTGGCTCGCCTGTCTGATTCAGGAATTAGTACTCTAGACGAGTAGGCTCGGGTCCCTTAGAGTTGGCTCGAATCTTTGCATGCCAGAATCCTCATGTGTGCCATGTGCTAGATTCGGCTCTCTTCTCTTCGAGTCGGCTCTGATGAATGTTTCAATGATTTTTTAGTCTATCTCTAGAATTCATCTATCATGTCTTCAAGCTTCAAGATGTCTTCAAACTCAACAAATTTCTAAGAATTTAAAAGCTTGAAACACATTTAGAAGTAACCCAAATTTACAATCTTTCTCAACTTTTTTCTTTGGGTTCTTCCTTACAAAATTCAATTACAACACAACTCAAAACAAGGAATGAAAATATAGGAGTTGAAATTTGAACCATGAATTCATCCTACAAAAACTTGTAAACTACTTGAAGAGTTGTTAGTAAAACAAATGCATGCACCAATGTTTGGTTATCATCAAAATTACTTATGGGGTCAACAATCTCCCCTTTTTTATGATGACAAAACACTGGGCATGAAAAACTCTTTACAATTACATATATAACAATATTTGAAAGTAAGTATGCACATGTATCAGAGCTAATTATATTTGCAAATAAGTATCAAAGTTCTTGTGAAGAAACTTTATAGTATCAATGTTAGTGCTTTTGTGTGTATCAGAGTATTAAATTTTGCATCATTCAAAGTATCAAAAATAGCACAAACATGAAGTATCAGAGCTTAAAATAGAAAAAATTAGAGCTAATTGTAGAGCAATCAGAGCAAACTGTAGGTTTTGAGCAAAAGCCATTTGATTTCAAAAAAATTTTTCCCCTTTCTATAGGTTCTTAAATTATGAAACATTTAAGCTCATTTTAAACAAAATCATTTATACTCTCCCCCTTTTTCATTCTTTTAATACACTTCTTAACGTTCTCCCCTTTTTGAATATTTTCCAATTCATGAAACCAGTTGTAGATATTTTTCAAGTAAGCTCAAAGTTCTCCTATCAGCTCAAATTTTTCTTGTCAGCTCAAAGTTCTTCCCCTTTTTGTCAAAAAATCAAAAGGTATTGAAATAAAGCTCAATTTTTGAAATAGGATGAGAAAGTTTTTAATATTTGTTTGAGATAATTTCACTTTCTCAATTTTATTTTGATATTCTAATTAAAATTCATCACATTAGCATTGTAAACATTGAATAAGCTTAAAATAATTCAAGACAGTGCTAGTAGATACCAAAATAACTTTCATTTCATTTAAAATAATCAATACGAGTTACAAAGCATGAAGGGAAGTATAATCAATCACTGTCTATGTCTAATCTGGTGCTAGTAGAATGTCCAAGTATCTTAATGCTAGGAGGCATAGATGCTATAGGATCTACATCAAGTACATCATAAGGTATAGGAGCAGGATGAGATCCCTGAGGCCTAAGGTATGGAGCTGGCTGTCTGGAGTGCAGACTAACCAGCAAAGGGAGTGGACTGTGGCCTAGGAGTAGGAATGGGAGTAGGTCTAGGCTGTGGAGAGGGAAAAGATACAATGATTGTTGTCCTCAGCTGTTCAAGTGGAATTTGAATCTGTTCCATCTCCTCACTAGTCTTCTTCATCTCAGCATTTAGGGCAACCAACTTAGCCGGTTGCAGATTGGCAAAGGCTTCAGCTGATCCTCTTAATCTCCCAAATTCTGCTCTCAAGATTCCAATGCCCTTAGTGTAATCCTCTTCCATCCTTCTTCCTTCTTCCAATGAACCTATTTTAAATCAAAGATCATTCAATTCAATTCTGAATTCTTCAAGTGTATGATTGACAGAGTTCTTAATAGATTCAGAACCTGATGATACCATATCAATAATGGGTTGAAGATCAGGCTGTGATACACCTTTGGAGGTCTCAAGAATGACACTCTACTGCACAGTTCTCTTATTTCCCCTCCAAATTGGTCTAGCCTTGTCTCTACTGACTAGCGAAGCTCGCCAAACATATTCGATAGAGTGCAAGTCAGTGTGTTAGTTAGAGTGCTCAACTACTGAGTGATAAAATCTTGCAAAATTGAGGTATCAACAGAAGGTGAAGTTGGTCTAGGAGCAGTAGGTGCTGATGGAGATATAAGTAAGGAAGTCTCAAGGTGCACTGTCTCCATGGCTTCAAATGAAGTATGCTCAGACCTAGTAGATGCAAACTCAGTCTCAACTAGCTTAGTAAAATATTTGGTAGAAGTGCCAAACTCATCAATAAGAATGTCAAATATCTACTCTGAGCTGGGAACAGTCTCCTCAGGTGTTGATGGACTTGTAGTGGAGATCTCTCTAGGTAGATCTTCACTCTCATCTCTTGAACTGCTGCTGCTGCTTATGGAGGCTATAATTGCCCTTTCATCAGTCTCCTTTTTCTTCCATACTCCTTCAGTACAAATATAGCCCATTCTCAATAGTGACTTGGAGGTGTATGTATCAGTATGGTATAGGGGCTTACAAACTTCCCCTTCAAGGCTTATTCATGAGGCTTGAAATAGCAGAGTTAAGACCATTCCATAAGGAAGACAAGCCTTTACCTTTCAAACTGCCTCTTTCATCTGCATGATCATTATGAAGGGTAGGTTAACTGACTCTCCTTGAATAATATTTTCCATAAAGCTCAAGTCTCTTTCACTGACCCAATCAAATCTCCCTGTTCTTGGGAAAAATATCCTACTTATAAAATTATTAAGTAACCTCATTTCCAATGACAATGTGTTGGCCATCACAGTACCTATTCCACCAACATCTTCTCTGCCAAGAATTGTTTGAAGGGTCCTTTCTCTATCCTTTAAAACTAAATGCCTAATTCCATTAGTAAGCATTTCCATCAAATTGCTTAACCTCTCTTCAGTTACTATAATCCTCTTTCCTTTCATAGTTGATTCAATGTGACGGGCTCTAATATGAGGTTTTCATAGAAAGCCCTAACAAGTGTTGGATAGGTTCTAATATTCAAGGAACAAAAATTTGTCCAAACTTGTACTTCAATTAGATTTTTGATTTTCAGACCAATCTCTTCCAGAAAGTTAAATAGAATTCTCCCGTCGCTAGTCACAGGTCTATTTGACATAGAGACTACCTGTCTCGAAGATGGATCCATGGCCATTGGTTCTCTTTCTTCTTCTTCTTCTTCTACTTCCTGAGTTGGCTCTTCCTGCCGATGCTTTGTTCTTCTTTCTGTTTCTACAGAGGGTGCTGTCTGTTTAGATCTCTTTTCCACAGCAATTTAAGGAGCCATTGCAAGAATTTAGCAAGTAGGAAGAATTTGAGGCTTTGGGTAAAGGATTTAGGAGGATTGGAGAGAGTTTAGTGAAGAGTGTTAGGGTTTGGAGAGAAAATGATAAGTATAAAAAGTTAGAAAAAGTTACTCAACTCTATTGAAAAACCGTAAATCCAACATCCGAGTCGGCTAGGTTAGCCCTAAAATTATCTGAGTCGGCTCATCTAGAGCAAACTCAGAAGAAACAGGAAATCAAGTTGGCTAGGCAAACCCTAAATTGACCTAGTTGACTCATCCAGAGCAAGATCAGAAAAAACATGGATTCGAGCCGGCTCGACCATATCAAAATTGCCCGAGTCAACTCGAACAGAAACTTTCAACAAAAGTTAAAATGATTCAAAAATAGAAATATATTCAATAAAACCTCAAGGAAAGTTGTTCAAGGATTTTGAATTGATGTAGGAGGTTTTCTAAATAATTTTTTCTTAATTTTTGAAGGAATTAGGTTAGGTAAATCTAAAAGGGATCACAAAGACCTAATTCACCTCTAAGCATTTCAAATCTATCTTGATTGAGTGGCTTAGTAAAAATGTCAGCTAGTTGATTCTCAGTTGGGATAAATTCTAGTTCAATGTCACCATTCAAAACATGTTCTCTAATAAAATGGTGTCTAACTCTATATGCTTAGTTCTAGATTGCTGAATTGGATTTTTTGTCAAATTTATAGTACTTGTGTTATTACATTTGATAGGAGTTTTTGATTATGTAACACCAAAGTCTTCTAGTTGTTATTTAATCCATAACACTTGTGCACAACAACTCCCTGCAACAACATACTCTGCCTCAGCAGTAGAAAGTGCTACCGAGTTTTGTTTCTTACAGTGCCATGAGATAAAACTCAATCCTAGAAATTGGCATGTTTTGCTAGTGCTTTTTCTATCAATTCTATAACCAGCATAATCAGCATCCGAAAATCCAATTAAGTTCAATGAAGAATGTTTTGAAAATTATAGATCTAAATTACTTGTACCTTTCAAATATTTGATAATCCTTTTAACAGCAAGCATATGTGATTCTTTAGGATTAGATTAGAATCTAGCACATACACATACGCTATACAAGATATCAGGTCTATTTGCAGTTAAGTAAAATAAGGATCCGATCATACCTCTATAAAGCTTTTAGTCAATATTGGATCCATTTTCATCTTTGTCCAATCTGCAAGATGGGCTCATGGGTGTGTTCATTTGTTTGCTTGACTCCATACCAAACTTTTTGATATCTCTTTGGTGTACTTGGCTTGGTTGATGAAGATTCCTACCTTTGTTTGTTTCACTTGAAGTCTAAGAAAGTAGTTAAGTTCACCCATTAGGCTCATTTCAAATTTTTCCTGCATTAACTTAGCAAATTCTCTACAAAGAGTTTCATTAGTTGCACCAAATATAGTATCATCAAAATAAATTTGTACAACTAATATATCATTAATTTTCTTCTTGATGAAAAGAGTTTTATCAACATTTCCTCTTGAAAAATTATTTTCAATCAAGAAAGAGCTATGTCTATCATACCAGGCTCTAGGTGCTTGTTTCAAACCATATAATGCATTATTCAATTTAAACACATGATTTGGAAAAACATGATCTTCAAAACCTAGTGGTTGTTCTACAAAAACTTGTTCAGAAATGAAACCATTTAAAAATGTACTTTTCATATCCATTTGAAAAAGTTTAAAACTCATGTAGCAAGCAAATGCAAGAAGTAATCTAATGGCTCTAGTCTTGCTACAGGTGCATATATTTCATTAAAATCAATGCCCTCTTCTTGGTTATATCCCTTAGCCACTAATCTAGCTTTGTTTCTTACAATATTTCCTTGTTCATCTAACTTGTTTCTATAGACCCATTTGGTTCATATGATTGGATGGTCTAAAGGTCTATTAACTAATGTCCATACCTTATTTCTTTCAAACTAGTTTAATTCTTCATGCATGTGATGGGTTTTTTAAGGATCATCAAGCATGTATGATGCATTGAATTTCAAAAATTTGCACAAAGAAAAACCCTTATTGGCTAGAAACCCTAATCCCAAGATCCCCTCATTCATATACAACTAATATAACACTAATATGGTTCATGATAAATTCCCAGAATGCTGTTTTCC
This sequence comes from Areca catechu, assembly GCA_021397845.1. Classification (NCBI taxonomy): domain Eukaryota; kingdom Viridiplantae; phylum Streptophyta; class Magnoliopsida; order Arecales; family Arecaceae; genus Areca; species Areca catechu. Next base: position 139,420,994 of record CM038053.1, on the reverse strand, counting down.
ACTTCTTTCCACAAGGCTCATAAGTGTAAGCCCTCCAATAGTGATCCACACAGGAATTGACCCAAGAAAGAACTCTTACTTCAGTTGCTTACTTAACTAGGACTCCCCTTGATAGCGTTCTGGACTTTGACCTTTGTAGAACACCCTACCCTCTTGTAGGGTACTCTGAATGCTTTCCAAAACCACTCTTGGATTTGGGATTGCACTCCTATAGGACACTCTAGGCTTATGTCTTAAATCCTAAGACTTGTCCTAGTAAGAACAACCTTGTCTTAAAGAGACAAGGTTTGTCATAAGGAGGAGGGAGGAAGGTATAACACTCAGAATAAAAACTATGGTGGAACTCTTCTGAAACCCATAACACCGTCCCTATTTATAATGTTAGGAGGGGCGTGTGATATGTCTAGTCATCAACTTATCAGATATGATTTTTTAAGACCCAAGAGAAGTTATCTGGCTTGAAAAGTCATATCCAATAAGTTGATTCATGCACCAAGTCACATATTCGCATCCCTTCTTATTCCCGGATGATTTCTAACTTGCCACATGGCAAGTACCAGTCCCTGGGAAGCCAAGATGTGCCTCTTCAATCTCCAATCATCGAAGAATTTGAAGAGTTTTGATAGCAGAAGGACACTTCTTCAAATCGCATGCCAAATGAAGAGACGTGTCTCTTCAAGCGTGCATTCTCTTTCAAACTTTTTCATGCCAATTTAAAAGGTGTTGACCGGTCAAAAATAATCCTAAGGGGCATGGGGATATGTGCTAAGAGAGTCCCAGATGAATCATCCAAAGTGATTCATCTGTAGAAAGACTCTTGGTCTTTTTCTGTGATCCATTCCTTAGCGCGCGCACATATGCGCCCAAGGAGTCCATGCCAACTTGGACTCTAGTCCAAGTGGCATTCCATGTCCTATTAAATTAGGATAAAACCTGATAAAGGTTGTCTTAACCCAAACATAACCAAATTTAAGTCACCCTTAAATTGGTTAATCAAAATAACAAGCAACTGGACCCAAATCGACTCGGGTTAGGAATTAGGTTAGCCTACACATGCTAGTGTGCAATCTAACTAACCAATTAGGATCCCAGGATCCTAATTAAAACATGTATGACTTCCTTGGTCAACTCCCTAACATGTATGACCCTTTGAATTCCATATCTAGCTAGTAGTAGGTTTAGGTTTAGCCGATTCAAACCAATCGAACCCGATTGACCTAACTAGGTCAAATTGAGCTGACCTAAATTGCCAATTAGATCTATCCATCGAATTGACTCATGAAACCAATCCAATTGGTACATGAATACCTACAAGATATGATTGATATCTAGCAACATGTCATGTTTACCCGGAAGATGAGGAATTTGGTAGAAAGTACCAAAATACCCTTCAGTAGAAAGTTACCGTGCAATTCAATCTTTTGATCTCCTATTATCCCGATTAAGTGATGGGTATGGATAAATGTCAAACTCTAGTACCTAGTCATTTTGAATCTCTATTCAATAATGAAGACTCAGCTGATGACTGATTAGAAATCATTTCTAATCTCATCCTGCTTTGATCAAAGACTCCTTAGGTCATTAATCGAAGAGATCACTTGGGATAACAATTCTTCTTACCAAGAATGATCGATTCCTTTTTGGTCCACTCATATCCTTCGTACACCTTCCACCATATCCGAGAACACCCCGTACATGACTTAATGTCATGAATGAGTATGAACCAAAATATGGCTTAGTGTGCACAAGGAACCATGGTGACCTTAGGTCTAAAGATCACATGCACAACTCCTACTTCGAGATCTATCTTTTGACAAGTAGTAAGACTTCTATAAGATAGTCTTGGTGCAGATCAGTTAGTGAACTCATACTCTAATGAGCATCCTTATCCTTATATTTTTGTCTCTACACAAGTGGTTGTGAGACAAACCACCCTCTTATCAGAGCATATATTGGATAAGCTAGTCTTTCCGGACTTATTGATCCTCGAGCCGATGGTCCATCGACTAGGAATATTTTAGGTTAGGGTTTAAAAAAGCTTAGGTCTCACTGTTATGATATCCATCATAACCCTAATTCCATTTGCCATAACCTATGGGGTTCATCATAATCTTTAAACAAGACACAGCAATATGATGAAACAATATTCCTTTATTAATATATTAAATATCATACAGGAGTTGGAAGATTACAAAAATGCCTTTTCATAAGATTGGCTTTTAGGGCACTTTCCTTTCAATCTCCCACTTGCACTAAATCCAATCGCCCTTGTACTTTATATCCATACAATCTAAGTGGCGATCAAATTGCTGCTGAGGTAATGATTTAGTGAATGGGTCTGCTATATTGTTCTTAGTATCAACTCGTTCAATAATAACATGTTGTCTTTCTATGATTTCTTGAACGAGGTGGAAACATCTTAGAATATGCTTGGACTTATGATGAGACCTCAGTTCCTTTGCTTGTGCAACAGCTCCAGTGTTATCACAGTATAGCGGCACTGGCTGTGTATTTCGAGAACCATATCCAATTCCATGATGAATTTCTTCATCTAGACAGCTTCCTTCGTGACTTCACTCGTAGCTATGTATTCTACCTCAATGACTAAGTTAGCTACGGTTGGTTGCTTTGTACTCTTCCAACTTACTGCACCACTATATAGGGTGAAGACATATCTAGATATGGATTTGCTATCATCTAGATCTGATTGAAAACTAGAATCCGTATATCCTTCTAGTTTCAACTTGGATCCTCCATAAATAAGAAAAATATCTTTAGTCCTTCTAAGGTACTTAAGAATATTTTTCATAGCTTTCCAATGATCCTCACCTGGATCTGCCTGGAATCTACTTACTATGCCTAAGGCATAAGCAACATCAGGCCTAGTCATAACATAGCATACATAATTGATCCTATAGCTAAAACTTAAGAAATCATAGCCATTCTTTCTTCTGATGTCTTAGGAGACATTTTCTTAGAGAGATGTATGCCTTGACTCATAGGTAAGTAACCCCTTTTACTCCATCCATGTTGAATCTCTTCAATACTAAGTCAATGTACCTGGACTGGGATAAGCCTAGCATCTTCTTAGATCTATCTTTATAAATCTTTATACCTAGTATATAGGATGCTTCTCCCAAATTCTTCATGAAAAACATTGATGATAGCCAAGTTTTAACCAATTGTAACATTGGGATGTCATTCCCAATGATTAGTATGTCATCAACATACAAAACCAAGAAAACAAGTGCACTCCCACTTGTCTTGTTATACACACATGGTTCACCCGCATTTTTGACAAACCAAATTCCTTGATTATTTCATCAAAGCAGATGTTCCAACTCCTCGATTGATGCAGAATGAATACTCTGATACCAAAATTGATGCAGAACGAAAGTGTGGAATGCGGAAGCAAATTAAAATTAATGTATATTTTTATTTTTATTTTTTTTATATATATATTTTCGGAAGTCGGCTTTGACTCAAATGAAAGTTAAACTAAATTGAAAGAAACTATATAATAATTGAAAGCACAATTCAAAGAAACTAGATTATCAGAGTAGTTCAGAAGTAAAGGATCGCTGGGGGTTGAGAAACTCCCAGACCTAGGATTTCACGCTCTGAACTTTCAACAGGATAGAAATAAAGAGAAGGGAAGGGTTATGTACCAGGCAGTGATCTTCACAGAGTTTGGTGGAAGGAATCTCTCGAGCAGATTGTTGGATCCTCAGATTTGGATATCTTCGCAATGGATCCTCCAATACTGGTCCTTTGGTAGAGTTGGCTTCTCCTAAACTCAGGATCTGGGAAAGAAGAAGAACAAGTTAAGGAACCAGATACTCAAAGAAAGGATTTACCAGATAAGAAGAACTTGAAAAATTGATGTTGCTGAAATCCTGATTCTCCTGGATACTGATCTGACTTCCTCTGGGATTTGCTCTATATTCGAAGTAGCCGATCTGGACCTGGATGCTGGTGGTCGGCCTCTACTTGGAAGAGAGGGGCCGTGAGATGATGAGGTAGATTAGGGTTTGGATGATTGGTGGAATGAAGAAGATGATGGGCGGCTAGGGTTTGGAATTGAAGTGGCTAACCTAGGGTTTTGGTAGGGTTTGGAGATCTCACACCTCCTCAAGGTTCCTGTGGAACCCGGAATCACTCCCTCATGGAGCTCAACACTTGAATACAAGTGCAGAAGAGAGAAACACAAAGTTTCTCACAAAGAAATTGATTTCATTCATCATTTAAATTCAAGAATTACATAGAGTTGAATATATAGACATAACAAAGAAATAAAATTTTATACATTTCCCATGTGGGACTAATAGGACTAACCCACACTTTAGGCATCAAATTCTCTTCCCAAGACTCTTTCCATGAGTGCGCAGCCCAAAAACTCCAAGAAAACTTGAAAATCAGCTCCAAATGGCAAGTTATGGGGGTGTCTCCTAGTATCTATCCATGAATCAAGGATTTTCCCTTCATGGTTTGGCTCATTTGGACACCTCCTAGTCTTGCTCCACAAGTTTAGGCTTCTTCCTTTCATGGCTTTGGCATTTTTGGAAACTTTTGGGAACCTCCTTGAATTCCTCTCCAAGACATACTCTCTTCCCTTTTATAACTTGGATTTTTTATGGAACATTGTGGGGCACCTCCTTGATCCTCTCTTTAAGAAAAATTCTTGCCATCCTGGCTTGGGTTTATCTGAAAAAAAATTGGCTCCTCCTTGGATTGAGGTATCTTGATGGATTTCTCTCCCAAGTAGTGCAAGAAAAAAAAGGAACTTACTTCTTGTGGTGTAGGGACCAAAGACACTGGATGGAGATGTGGCACCTCCTGGACTCTGGCGTGTGGCTGGGAGTGTGGCACCCACTTGCTTGGGCCTGGGAGAAAAAATATGGCACCCTGGACCTTGACTTGACTGAAAAAAAAGTGGCACCAACCTAGAGAAGACCTAGACCACTACTAGGACTTGTACTGAGTCAACATGACTCAACAAAATTTAAATTGCAGGGAAATACAGACTCAAGACTAAAATTGAGTTGACCAAGTTAACCCTTATTACAAAACCAGAAAATCCTAATTCTTCGGGCAAGGTCAATCAGAGATCCAGATGGAGCCCTGAAGTCTTCTTCTGAGTCTGGTGCCCGCACCAATTCTCCCGGGGTGGGAGGAACTCGACCCTATCGAGTATGGATCAAGCTGGCTCTGGTATCTCTCCAAGAGGTCTGGGTCCAATTCTTGTAATTCTTCTCGGGAGATCCAAGAGTTATCAGAATCTGGCCTTCCTTGCCAGCAGACCAGGTATCTTTGGTATCCTCGATTACGAGTAGAGATAACATGATCATCCAGGATCTTTTCAATCTGCTCTTTCCTCACAGGCCAGTTTGTTGGTGGACATACAGGGTCGAGATCACTCTCAATAACAGGATTAGGTTTCAAAGGCTTACTAGGAATCATAGCTGGCTCCCTATACTCTACTAAGTCTGTAATGTTGAAAGTAGAGCTATTGCCTAATTCTGGAGGCAACTCGAGCACATAGGCATTGGATCCTACTCTCTTCACTACTCTAAATGGTCCAGCTCCTTTAGCATGTAGCTTTCTAACGGTTCCAGGAGGAAACCGCTCAGGCCTTAACCTAATCATTACATAGTCTCCCTCAACAAAAGTTTTGACTCACCTTTGAGAATCAATCAACTTCTTATAAGTTTCATTACTTAAAGTTATTTTGGCATGAATTTCTTTATGCAAGTTCTTTACATGCGGTGCAAAGTCTTCAGCAGACTCGGAGACTCGTGTGTGGACTGGCAAAGGAACTATGTCAAGTGGTGTGTGAGGCTTGTACCCATGAATAATCTTAAAAGGGCTTTTACCTATAGACCTATTGACCGAGTCATTATATGCAAATTCAGCCCTGGGTAAATACAAATCCCAATTCCTGGTATTCTCACTCAACCAAAATCTGAGTCAATGTCCTAAACTCGATTGACGACGCATTCCTAAAGAATGGACTTTATTCAAAGGAACCCTAGGTCTAAACCTAACAAACAAGGCTCTCTAGGTTTGACCTTGGGTCGGAGGATGGCATGCAGAGCATGAAAACTTATCATGGGTGCCTAGTAGGTGCCATAAGGTCTTCCAGAAGTAGGTGGCAAACCTAATAGGTTCTAAGGAGTCTTGCAACCTAGAAATCTCAGTAAAGTGTAATCCCATAGCTCTAGAAACATGAGAAGATTCAGGGAAGGGTAGGAAATAAGAATCAGAGTTTGGAGGTGGCTTATAGAAAACAAGAAACAAACCTTGGTTATTCAGGACGATCTTAAAATGAGGACATTGTTCTATAGGTGCACTCATCCAAACCTCATGATTTGCTCTAGGAGGGTCTACAAGTGCAAGTTCTAGGATAGGCTGGGTGCTCCTAGAAGGTGGAAGGTTATCAGGAAGGTCTTTGGAATGTTTATCTAAAAAGTCCTCTAAGCTACTGTCTTTTTCTTGTTCTTGGACCTTCTCAATGGGCAATTCTTGTGAACCCCTTCCTTCTTCACACTTCTCTACCAGATTTGACTTAGGGGTGTCTTCTTTGGATTCCTCAATGAGTTCAGGGGTATTCTCACTTAAACTTTCATTTGGTGTAATTTCCTCTTCCTAAACTTCCTCAAAAGGGTCTTCTCTTAGGGTTAGCTCCTGAATTCCTTGAGTGGCAGGGGTCCCCTCAATAACCCCATTAGGTGGGAGTTGGTTTATTGAATTATCGGGAGAGATATCCTCAAATTCTTCTTCTTCATATTCATCTATCAAACTTATGTCAGGCTCATATATTTCTTCCTCAATCTCACTGAAAGGTTCTAATCTATTCTCCTTTGATTCCTTTTTAAGTACGGCTCTGGTCGGGTCAACTAATTTTGGGATGGCCATGCCTAACTCCTTCTCAGTGTTATCCTTCTGGTCAAGAGGTGACACAAGAGGGAATTGACAAACAAAAGTCTGGTTCACTACGGATGTCGGATCAATCGGAACTTGACTCAAGTTGGTAGAGGTTGGCTTTAAGTCCAAAGTACTTGATTGGTTATATCTTAAAGACCACTCATAGTCTTGGGCTTCTTGGTAGGCTCGGTCTAACTTATTGGTCTTTTCAAGGCATAGCTTCCTATAAATGTCTGGGTGTAACCCAACCCTAAACCTCGATGTGATCTGAGCTTCGGTCTCAATGGTATTGCATTTCATGTCATACCACTGGAAGTCCTCGATATATTTAGACACAGGCCTATTACCTTGTCGCAATTGGTACCATTGGTCTAAAAGTCTTTTCTCATAGGATCTACCTAGGTACCTATCTCTCAACTTACTTCTCATATCTCTCCAAGTATATATTTCTTCTTTTCTTTGATAACACTCACGCTCAATAGCATACCAATGTGACCTAGCATGTTTGGTGAACTTGGTTTTGGCCAACCTAACTTGTCCTAATTCCGATATGTTAGTGCACTCAAAATACCGATCCATTTGTTCTTTCCACTTAATATATGTCTCTTGTCTTCCATCAAAAGTGGGTGCATAAGGTTCGGTGTTCCTAACGGGTCCCTTCTCTGAGTCAACCAAGTATGGGTATAGGCTCCTAGGGCTAGACTCAGGGGAAAGATCATGGTCATAGGCTCTTAGATCAAACCTCCAATGATTAGGTTCAGGATCCCTGTATAAAGGTCTCCTAGGCTCTGGGTATGGGTGAGGTTGGGGTCTACCAAATTCTGAGTCAGGAGTCCAATTTCGGTGCCTAGGCTCCTCAAGTACCTGGGCTCGGTCTCTAAACTGGGCAACAGTATCAGTCATATCCTGACTCAATTTGGTCATACTTTCGATAAGAGTTCTAATCATGGCCTCTAAATCAGGTTGGGTTTGACCAGGTTGGTAGGGTACTCCGTTCCGGGTGGACATGATGATGCAAGCAAGCACACCAAATGAGACTCGACTGAAATGACTACGGGCTAACTAGACCTAGAGCCCAAACTAGATGCCCAATCAGAGTGGCAAGCTAGCCTGTAGTAACTCGGGACTCAGCCAGGTAGGTGTAAGGGGAGTGTTAGGTCCTTAAATGCCAATCCTAGACACCAATCAGTGATTAGCCAGGTAAGCGGACCAGCACACAAGCCCTTCGGGACGTAGTCCCTGAATCACCGTTCTAGACACTGAGTACAAAGCACACACAGAGTAACCAGACAAACTGACTAAACCCTAGGCTGGACCTGACCTGTTGGTGTTCCTAGCCCACTAGGGCCAAATTAAGTCTAATAAATTTTAAAATTAGGCTTAGGATCGAATGAATGGATGGTGGTTTTGGGCTAAGGAGAGGTTATCAACTCCTTCCCTTATCTTAGATGCTCAATTGCCCTTAAGATGAATTAGGAGATGATCACTCAAAAAAAATTTGAATTGCAGAAATACAGAAATAGAATTTCTGTAATTTAACTCTCAGAAATTTCACAGAAACCAATAAATTACAGTAAATTTATGTAAAATAGTTTCAATTATACTGGTTCCACAAAAATAAAAATCATGCAATTTGGAGTTACCTTCAATGAGAAACAATTCATGCAATAGTATAGTTACAGACTGAAAATAGAATGCTTCCCCCGTTTACAATTCCTGCTACGAAGTTGTAACCCAATGGATCCCCTACAAGCCCTAGGAACACCCCATGGAATGGGAAGAGGAGGCTTGCACCTCACTTCGTTCCTAGGACCGGATGTCCAGGGGAGTCTACTTCGAGCAGACAAAGTAAAAAAGAGAGACACTCAAAACATGCAAGCAAGTCAGAAACCCTAGACAGGGCTCTGATACCAAAATTGATGCAGAACGAATGCTCTGATACCAAAATTGATGCAGAACGAAAGTGTGGAATGTGGAAGCAAATTAAAATTAATATATATTTTTATTTTTATTTTTATTTTTTATATATTTTCAAAAGTCGGTTTTGACTCAAATGAAAGTTAAACTAAATTGAAAGAAACTATATAATAATTGAAAGCACAATTCAAAGAAACTAGATTATCAGAGTAGTTCAGAAGTAAAGGATCGCTGGGGGTTGAGAAACTCCGAGACCTAGGGTTTTGCGCTCTGAACTTTCAACAGGATAGAAATAAAGAGAAGGGAAGGGTTATGTACCAGGCAGTGATCTTCACAGAGTTTGGTGGAAGGACTCTCTCGAGCAGATTGTTGGATCCTCGGATTCGGATATCTTCATAATGGATCCTCCAATACTGGTCCTTTGGCAGAGTTGGCTTCTCCTAAACTCAGGATCTGGGAAAGAAGAAGAACAAGTTAAGGAACCAGATACTCAAAGAAAGGATTTACCAGATAAGAAGAACATGAAAAATTGATGTTGCTGAAATCCTGATTCTCCTGGATGCTGATCTGACTTCCTCTGGGATTTGCTCTTTATTCGAAGTAGCCGATCTGGACCAGGATGCTGGTGGTCGGCCTCTACTTGGAAGAGAGGGGCCGTGAGATGATGAGGTAGATTAGGGTTTGGATGATTGGTGGAATGAAGAAGATGATGGGCGGCTAGGGTTTGGAATTGAAGTGGCTAACCTAGGATTTTAGTAGGGTTTGGAGATCTCACATCTCCTCAAGGTTCCTGTGGAACTCGGAATCACTCCCTCATGGAGCTCTACACTTGAATACAAGTGCGGAAGAGAGAAACACAAAGTTGCTCACAAAGAAATTGATTTCATTCATCATTTAAATTCAAGAGTTACATAGAGTTGAATATATAGACATAACAAAGAAATAAAATTTTATACATTTCCCATGTGGGACTAATAGGACTAACCCACACTTTAGGCATCAAATTCTCTTCCCAAGACTCCTTCCATGAGTGGGCAGCCCAAAAACTCCAAGAAAACTTGAAAATCGGCTCCAAATGGCAGGTTATGGGGGTGTCTCCTAGTATCTCTCCATGAATCAAGGATTTTCCCTTCATGGTTTGGCTCATTTGGACAACTCCTAGTCTTGCTCCACAAGTTTAGGCTTCTTCCTTTCATGGCTTTGGCACTTTTGGAAACTTTTGGGAACCTCCTTGAATTCCTCTCCAAGACATGATCTCTTCCCTTTTATAACTTGGATTTTTTATGGAACATTGTGGGGCACCTCCTTGATCCTCTCTTCAAGAAAAATTCTTGCCATCTTGGCTTGGGTTTATCTGGAAAGAAATTGGCTCCTCCTTGGATTGAGGTATCTTGATGGATTTCTCTCCCAAGTGGTGCAAGAAAAAAAAGGAACTTACTTCTTGTGGTGTAGGGACCAAAGACACTGGATGGAGATGTGGCGCCTCCTGGACTCTGGCATGTGGCTGGGAGTGTAGCGCCCACTTGCTTGGGCCTAGGAGAAAAAATGTGGCACCCTGGACCTCGACTTGACTGAAAAAAAAGTGGCACCAACCTGGAGAAGACCTAGACCACTACTAGGACTTGTACTGAGTCAACATGACTCAACAAAATTTAAATTGCAGGGAAATACAGACTCAAGACTAAAATTGAGTTGACCAAGTCAACCCTTATTACAAAACTAGAAAACCCTAATTCTTCGGGCAAGGTCAATCAGAGATCCAGATGGAGCCCTGAAGTCTTCTTCTGAGTCTGGTGCCCGCACCATCGATGCTTGTTTTAGTCCATAAATGAACTTCTTTAGCTTGCATACTTGATTTGGTCTCCCACTTGAGACAAATCCATCTGGCTGTGTCATATAGATTTCTTCCTCAAGATTTTCATTAAGAAAAGCAGTCTTGACATCCATCTGCCAGATTTCATAATCATGGTATGCAGCTATTGCAAGCAATATCTGAATGGACTTGAGCATAGCTAATGGTGAAAAGGTATCATCATAGTCAATACCATGTTTTTGTTTAAAACCTTTTACTACTAGCCTGGCCTTGTAGGTTTCTACTTGACCATCTGCTCCTATCTTCTTCTTGAAGACCCATTTACACCCTATTGGATTAATTCCTTCAAGTGGATCTACCAAGGTCCATACCTGATTGAAATACATGGTTCATCTCAGACTTCACAGCACTTAGCCATTTATCAAAGTCTTTTCTCTCGATAGCTTTCAAATAGGTCACAGGATCATCATCTTGAGTGATATTGGCTACATTGTCATCCCTGATGACAAAACCATATCTAAGAGGTGCGGGGATTTATCAGTCTTTTCTCTCGACAGCTTTCAAATAGGTCACAGGATCATCATCTTGAGTGATACTGGCTACATTGTCATCCCTGATGACAAAACCATATCTAAGAGGTGCTCCCAGCACCCTCTCTGACCTTCGAAGATGAGGTGTGTATTGTGGCTATTCTTGATCCACAAGAACTTCTGGTTGAGGAATTTTAATTGAAGACTCATCAGGTTGTTGGTTCTGTTCTTCACTTAATTCAAGTGTAGAATTACTACTTCTTTCTTGGATGAATTCTTGATCCAAGAATGTAGCATGTCTACTGACAAAAACCTTTTGTTCAGTAGTATTATAAAAGAGGTATCCAACACCCTCTTCAGGATAACCAACAAACCTGCATTTGTCAGCCCTAGCACTTAACTAATGTCCAAAATTATTCTTGACATAAGCATAGCAACCCCAAATCTTTAAGTACTTAAGATTTGGTCTTTTGCTATTCCATAACTCATTTGGAGTGCTAATCACTGACTTAGATGGTACCCTATTCAAAATATAGGCAGTAGTCTCCAGGGCATGTCCCTAGAAAGAAATAGGAAGATCTGTGAAGCTCATCATGGACCTCACCATGTCTAATAAAGTATGATTTCTCCTTTCTGCCACACCATTCAATTGGGGTATATAAGGAGGGGTCCATTCAGAGATTATGCCTTTGTCCTTGAGATGGTTTAGAAACTCACCTGACAAGTATTCACCTCCTTGATCAGAATGAAGAGTATTAATACTATGTTCAGTTTATTTTTCAACCATGCTTTGATATTCTTTAAACTTATCAAAGGCTTCAGACTTGTGTTTCATTAGATACACATGGCTAAATCTAGATAAGTCATCAATAAAAGTGATGAAGTAAGAATATCCATCTCTGGCTTGAGTTGTCATAGGTCCACACACATCAGTATGTACAAAACCTAACAATTTAGTTGCCCTGTCCCCATGTCCAGTGAATGGAGACTCGATCATTTTTCCTTTGAGGCAAGACTCACAAGTTCCTAATAATTGAAAATCATAAGGGTCAAAATAATTATCTTTGACTAACTTATTTATTCTTGACTCACTAATATGACCTAACCAGCAATACCAAAGAGATGTGACATTGACATTATCTCTCTTTGTCTTCTTGTTATCAACAAGTAATATTTCATCATTGAGTTCTAATGTCAGAAGACCATTTATAAAATAACCATGTCCAAATATTTTATTGCAATGAAGAATAGGGCAGCCAGTGCTCTTTACATTTATCTCAAAATCTTATTGTAACAACAAGGGTATTAATACAATGTTTCTTACAATATCCGGTATATAGTAGCATTCATCTAACTTTAAAACATTACTTGTAGGTAATAATAGAAGATAGTTGCCTACAGCTTTAGCATACATGGCTTCTCCACTAGCGCCATATAGCTTGAAATCACTTTTCTTCAATTCTCTAATTCTGTGAAGTTCCTGTAAAGATTTACATATATGAGACCCACATGCGGTATCCAATACCCATGAATTAGAAATGGAAGTACTCAATGATAAATTAGTTTGTATCATGTACAAACCTTTAGATGCTCCACTTGCATCTAGCTTCACATTTGCAAGATGTCTTGCAATTCTTTTTCCAATGCCCTTGCTTGCCGCAGTGGAAACAGGCTCCATCATTAACTGCCTTCTTAACTTTCTTCTTCTTGTGGATGCTCTTTTTAGGGTTGAACTTTCTTTTCAAACCCTTTCTATTTGCCTTTTTCTTCTTCCCGTTAATGAGAAGAAGATGAGCCTTATCACCTTTTGAGTGACTCTCTACTGTCTTTAACATATTCAGCAGTTTAGGCAAAGATATGTTCAGTTTGTTCATGTGATAATTAATAGCAAATTGAGAGTAGGAATCTGGAAGTGACTGCAAGATTAAATCCTGATTGAGTTCACCATCCATCACAAACCCTAATTAACCTAATTGGGTGATTACGTCAATCATTTATAATACATGGGTTTGTACAAATGAACCCTCACTCATCCGTGCACAGAACAACTGCTTCGATATCTCAGATCAGGTAGCCCTAATTTGCTCTCGATATAGCTATTTCATGTTGCCTCTAGAACTTTGATATGGCTACATCGCGGACATGAAATGTGTGTCAGATCTAGTTAGATGCCGCCGGTGCCACGTGGGTTTTTTCCTTCAAAATTCCCTGCTCGGGATGAGAAGCTCCTGCCCTTCCGCCAGGTGGCACCCCAAGACGGGTCCACCTCGACCGAAGTCGAGCCTTCCTTCGCCACTTCGCCAGGTGTCCACCCAGGAGGGGTCCACCTTGGTCGAATCTGGCAGCCCCTGCTCCCTCGCCAGGTGGCACCCCAAGATGAGTCCACCTTTGCTGAGGTCGAGCTGGACGCACCTGCTCCTTCGCTAGGTGGCACACCAAGACAGGTCCACCTCGACCGAAGTCGAGCCTTCCTCCGCCACTTCGCCAGGTGTCCACCCAAGAGGGGTCCACCTCGGCCGAAGCTGGCAGCCCCTACTCCCTCGCTAGGTGGCACCTCAAGATGGGTCCACCTCTGTCGAGGTCGAGCCGGGCGCTCCTGCTCCTTCGCCAGGTGGCACCCCAAGACAGGTCCACCTCGGCCGAAGTCGAGCCTTCCTCTGCCACTTCGCCAAGTGTCCATCCAGGAGGGGTCCACCCTGGTCGAAGCTGGCAGCCCCTGCTACCTCGCCAGGTGGCACCCCAAGACGGGTCCACCTCTATCGAGGTCGAGCCGGGCACTCCAGCTCATTCGCCAGGTGGCTCCCTAAGACGGATCCACCTCGACCGAAGTCGAGCCTTCCTCTGCCACTTCACCAGGTGTCCACCCAAGAGTGGTCCGCCTCGGCCGAAGCTGGCAGCCCCTGCTACACTCCAGGAGGCACCCCAAGACGGGTCCACCTCTACCAAGGTCGAGCCAGATGCTGCTGCTCCTTCACCAGGTGGCACCCCAAGACGGGTCCACCTCGGTCGAAGTCGAGCCTTCCTCTGCCACTTCGCCAGGTGTCCACCCAGGAGGGGTCCACCTCGGTCGAAGCTGGCACCCCTTGCTCCCTCGCCAGGTGGCACCCCAAGACTAGTCCACCTCAGCCGAGGTCAAGCCGGGCACTCCTGCTTCTTCACCAAGTGGCACCTCAAGACAGGTCCACCTCGATTGAAGTCGAGCCTTCCTCTGCCACTTCGCTAGGTGTCCACCCAAGAGGGGTCTACCTCGGCCAAAGCTAGCAGCCCCTGCTCCCTCGCCATGTGGCACACCAAGATGGGTCCACCTCTGCTAAGGTCAAGCCGGGTGCTCCTTCTCCTTCACTAGGTGGCACCCCAAGACGGGTCCACCTCGACCGAAGTCGAGCCTTCTCTACCACTTCACCAGGTGTCCACCTAGGAGGGGTCCACCTCGGTTGAAGCTGGCAGCCTCTATTCCCTCACCAGGAGGCACCCCAAGATGGGTCCACCTCTACCGAGGTTGAGCCTGGTAGCCAATGCTCCCTCGCTAGGTGGCACCCCAAGACGGGTCTATCTCTACTGAGGTCGAGCCGGGCACTCCTGCTCCTTCGCCAGGTGGCACCCCAAGACAGGTCCTCCTCGGCCGAAGTTGAGCCTTCCTCTGCCAGTTCGCCAGGTGTCTACCCAAGATGGGTCCACCTCGGTCAAAGCTGGCAGCCCCTGCTCCCTCGCCAGGTGGCACCCCAAGACGAGTCCACCTCTACCAAGGTCGAGCCTGGCGCTCCTACTCCTTCGCCAGGTGGCACCCTAAGACGGGTCCACCTCGGTCGAAGTCAAGCCTTTCTCTGCCACTTCGCCAGGTGTCCACCCAGGAGGGGTCCACCTCGACTGAAGCTGGCAGCCCCTACTCCCTCGCCAGGTGTAACACCAAGACGAGTCCACCTATGCCAAGGTGAGCTGGGCGCTCATGCTCCTTCACCTGGTGGCACCCCAAGATGGGTCCACCTCGACTGAAGTCGAGCCTTCCTCTGCCATTTCGCCAGGTGTCCACCCAGGAGGGGTCCACCTCACTCGAAGCTGGTAGCCCCTGCTCCCCCGCCAGGTGGCACCCCAAGACGGGTCCACCTCTGCCAGGGTCGAGCCGGGCGCTCCTGCTCCTTCGCCAGGTGTCACCCCAAGACGGGTCCACCTCTGCCGGGGTCGAGCCTTCCTCTGCCCCTTCGCTAGGTGTCCACCCAAGTGGGGTCCACCTCGGTCAAAGTCAGCCTTACTCTACAAAGCCTTGGGGAGGCAGAAGCATAGGTCACGAGGTTGCCTCCAGAATCGGCGTGCGCCGCGTCCCATACAGGGTACCAGTATGGCCCGCAACGGTGCGTGGAACATCATTTACATCAATTAAGTAGGGCCCCATGATCGAGGAATAAAATGCTTGCAGGCAGGGGCCCGAAATGCTAGAAACCCACCATCAACGCCTCGAAAGAAGGGCTCCCATGCTTGGCTCGAGGTCTAGCAAGTTTTCCCCCTTTCGTGATAATATGGCAGACGAGGCATGCCGGCCATTTAAATCCTAAAGTTGAAGGAGAAGGGGAAAAAGGATCTAGAGATCTCCGGGAGCCTCCGGGGGAGGAGACGGAGGCCAAAGGTGGTCGGTGGTATAAAAGGGATGGTAAAAGTGGACGGAAAGGTAAGCAAATTCAAGAGGGAAGGATACTGAGAGAACGATCCTAGGACCCCCAGGAGTCCTCAGGCGTAAGCTCAATAGGCCCAGCACAAGAGGCTGGGCTTCAACCCCTCTCTTCTTCGTACTTCTTTCATCAAAACTTTCTCTAAGCACACGAATCCAGTGGAGACCCACCTTAGTAGACCAGTGGTGTGGGCACCAAGATCCGATAGAGGCTCCTCAACCCTCTGTGGATCTCAGATTAGGGTTCTATTTTTATCGAGTCCTGTAATAAGGCTATAAGCCTCAAACCTATTCCTTTTTGTTTTGAGTTATGTCTGACCCATTAGGTCAAACTGAGTCCTGTATCGAGTCGAGTCTCAGTCTGAGTCTCGGTATGAGTCCTTTGTAAGTCTGGGTCTCAATTTTGTATCTTTTTGGAGCCAAACCCGGAAGGAAGCCCAGTCAGCTCAAGGACCACCTTATCTATTTATGTGGTGCACTAAGGTGATGACATGTGGTTTGTTTTGGGCGCCCAAGAGGGGGGACCACTCACATGATCCATGCCCCCTTCCCCTCCCCTCTTCAAGCTCTCTTCCAATCTAGGATGGGCGGTCATGGAAAGAAGTTTCAAATCCCTTGATGCATGCCTCCACTCAAGACTCCTTCCATAAAGAAGTCAAGCAAGAAGGCATCCTCCATTCTCCAAGTGGAAAGAAGTTTCAAATCCCTTGATGCATGCCTCCACTCAAGCCTCCTTCCATAAAGAAGTTAAGAAAGAAAGGCATGATCCCTTGATGCATGCCTCCACTCAAGCCTCCTTCCATAAAGAAGTTAAGCAAGAAAGGCATGGTGAAGACATCAAGCCTCCATTCACGCCTTCTACCAAAACCAAGCAACCCAAAGAGGGAAGTCAAGGTGCAACGCCCCACTCCAAGCCAAGATTCATGCCAATCCAAGCTGGTCGGCCAAAGAAGTCCTCCTCCAAATTTTGGGCACCAAGTGTAATGGAGTAGTTTAAATTTCAAAGTGCTCTTGAGTGCCTATTTAAAGGACCCAAACCCCTCTTGTAATTATTATTGATGATTAATGAAAGAAAGCTTGTGTGTTCCATCCTCTTCTTCAATCCTTGTCACTTAAGCTAGGTTGAGTGAGAGCTTCCATCATCCTCCGGGACGTCGCATGGTTAGAGGTCACATTCCTTCACCTGAGGGCGTCGCGTGGTGAGAGGCCACATTCCTTCTCTTGAGGGCATCTCATGGTGAGAGGCCACATTCCTTCGCCTGAGGGCGTCGCGTGGTGAGAGGCCACATTCCTTCATCCTCCGGGACGTCGTGGGGTGCGAGGCCTCAAGTTATCAACTTCGATTTCAGACTCCAATCGGATACCGGGCTCGAAGCCCTATTTCTCTACCCTAACCCTATTTCAACTTCAACACTTCTCATCTCTTCGCTAACCGTTCTTTCTCTTGCTGCCTACAGGTCTTCCTCGGTGCTACGGACATCGGAGATGGGTCGTCTTGCCATCATGACCACATGATCGGGAACCGACGTATCCACGGGCACGATTGCTCGGACATCCAGGCCGCATCCGTCAAGTGGAGCGATCTCTGCACCAGGCGCTTCAGAATTTGAAAGGTTTGCATCCCCATCTCCTAGGTAGGTATTGGGTGTATCGAGCTAGTCCTAATCCTGGGGTTCCTTAATCTCAGGGTCCTAGTCTATCATTTCTTAGGATTGATCTGCTAGCATATACCTCTTTTCTTTCAGTTTTCCTAGGTTCTCTTTGCTTGCAATCGGGAACCAAAGATAAAACCCTAAAAAGAAAATAAGATATAACCACCTTTGCATCATCCGTGCTAGCATCATCTTCATCCTTTTTTTTTGCGCATCATTCTTGGTATCAGAGCCTTCGTTCTGCATCATTCTGGTATCAGAGCCTAGGCTAGGACTAGTGCTCTTGCATTTAGGTCTCTGCATTCTGTCTAGCCCATATATAGTCTGCTATTTTAGTTTTTTCTCTTTGTAGGAATCTCTGTTTTATTTGATTTTTTTTTTGCTGGATCTGCTGCATTTAGATGATTCTTCTTCTCTTTTCTCAGATTTTATTTCAGCCTGTAGAAATTCTACAATCCAAAATACCACCTGAGAAAATCTCAGGCCTACAGTTTCAGCAAGCATCTCTTTCTTGTCTCATTTAGTTAGTTAATGCAATTAGTTCATATTTAGACTTCTTTTGCACTTTGCTTATCATCCATATATCCGAAATATATATATATATATATATATATATATATATATATTAAATCTTTTTCTTAGACATTTCTGTGCCTACATTGTTCATAAAACACTTAAGGGTGGCAATTTGATATAGGGTCAGGAGTTTATCACCTGTCCCTAGCCCACAAACCACTAACCTGCATCCTGAACCCAAACCCTAACTAAAATCAGTTAGACACCTAATTGCTCTAGAGAGCTTAGGGACACCCATTTGGTCGAGTCGAGACCAAGTGTCTAATCTTGGTGACAGCCCAATCTGTTTGTACTGAGTTCTTGGTGTCTAGGCTTGGTGAATCAGGGCTTATGGGTTGGTTCGCTTACCTGGCCAATTGCAAAATTGGTATCTAAGGCAAGCTGAGAGGAACCTCCACTCCCCTCCACCTACCTGGCCAAGGACAAGGCTACTACAGACTGGTTTGCCACTCTGACCTAGGCAACTGGTTGAGATTCTAGGTCTATTAGATCTTAGACGTTCGTTGTGTGTTGCATGACTAGTCTAGAATTAGGAGTCCTTTAGCCTAACTGCCCTTTAGCTAGTCGGTATTTTCATAGCATCTAACCCTAGAGTCTATCCTTAGTTTCATCCTTTTCGAGGAAGTCATGATCGTCAGGTTTATATTGATTGGGAGGATGATATGGATGAATATTTTTAGTGGAGCGATCTGTGTGAGGATAGTAAGGTCAGGTTTGTCCAAATGCATCTTCGGGGTTCAGCCGGACGTTATTGGTTCGATGTTAGAGGAAGAATGAAGTATGAGAGACAAGAGTCTAAGGTAACTTGGAAAGACATGAGAAATAAGTTGAGAGCAGGGTACCTAGGTGAATCCTATGAGCAAAGACTTCTAGGCCGGTGGTACCAATTGAGACAAGGTAATAGGCCGGTGTCTGAGTATATCGAGGACTTCTAGTGGTATGTCATGAAATGTAATACCATTGAGACCGAGGTTCAGATCACATTGAGGTTTAGGGCTTGGCTACAGCCAGACATCTATAGAAAATTAGGCTTTGAAAAGACCAATAAGTTAGAGCATGCCTACCAAGAAGCCCAAGACTGTGAGTGGTCTTTAAGATATTCTTGATCTAATATTTTGGACTTAAAGCCGACCTCTACCAACTTGAATCAAATCCCGATTGATCTGACATCTGTAGTGAACCAGACTTTTGTTTATCAATCCCCACCAGTGTCACCTCTTGACCAGAAAGAAAACACTGAGGAGTTAGGTATGGCCATCCCAAAAGTAGTTGACCCAACCATAGTCGTGCCTATAGAGGAACCAAAGAAGAAAGGATTAGAACCCTTCAGTGAGTTTGAAGAGGTCATATATGAGCCTGACATAAGCTTGATTAATGAATATGAAGAAGAAGAAGAATGTGAGGAGGTATCGCCTGATAATTTAATGATCAGCTCCCACCTGATGGAATCATTAAGGATACCCCAGAACTTAGCAAGGACCCAAATGATAATGATCTTGAGTCCACCATAGACCTTGTAGTAGAACTGACCAAGCCAGGATCAAACGAAATAGATGAAGGTATAGATTCTCAAGATGAATGTTCCAAAGACCTTCCCGAAAGCCCTCCACTATCTAGGAGCATCCCGCCTACCCGGGGACTTGCACCTATCGATCCTCCTAGTACTGACCATGAGGTTAAGATGAGCACACCTTTAGACCTTTTTTCATACATTAAGGTCAGTAGCCTAAACCTTGAACCAGTCCTTGAGTCTCCTCCTTATTTTCTACCCTTCCCTGAGCCTTCTCACATTTCTAGAGCCATGGGGTTACTTTTTGTTGAAATCACCAAAATGCATGACTCTGTAGAGCCCATCCCTTTTGCCATCTACTTCTGGCACACCTTATGGCATTTGTTAGGGACCCACTGTGAATTTTCTTGTATCTTTCAGACTAGGGTCAAGCCTAAAGAACCAATGGTCTAGTAGGTTTAGGCCCTAGGACTCCAATAAATTCCTGCCACTAGGAATACCTAGTTTAGTTTGCTTTCGTATCTACTTGAGTCTCAGAATCTGCATGATCACTTGCATTGCATACTAGGGACATGCCTATGAAAAATAATTTAATCATATAAAAAGCTAGCTGATTCCCGAAAGCGAAATAAAGAATTTAACATAGGAGATTTTGTAATGATTAGGCTCAGGCCTGAACGGTTTCTTCCAGAAACCGTTAAAAAGCTACATGCTCGAAGAGCGGGTCCCTTTAGAGTAATTAGGAGAATGGGCCCCAATGCCTATGTGCTAGAGTTACCCCCCGACTATGGAATTAGCTCGACTTTCAATATCTCTGACCTGGTCGAGTATAGGGAGCCTGCACAAATACCTAGCGAGCCATTTGGGCTTGATTTTTCTTTTGAGAGTGAACCTGAACCTGAGTGTCCACCTCTAAATATGCCTAAGAGAGGAGAGCAGATCGAGCGTGTCCTGGATGACCAAGCAATCACCACCCGGGGCAAAGGCTACCAACGTTACTTGGTCCGATGGCAAGGTCGACCCGAATCTGATGACTCTTGGATCACCCGGGAAGACTTGCAATGCATCGACCCTGACATCTTGGAGAGGTACCAAAGCCAGTCTGCCCCTTACTCGATGGGGTCGAGTTCCTCCCATCGTGGGAGAACTTGGTGCGGGCACCAGACTCAGAAGAAGACTTCAGAGCTCCATCTGGATCTCTGATTAACCTTGCCCGAAGAATTAGGGTTTTTTGGTTTGTAATAAGAGTTGACTAGATCAACTCAATTTAGCTTGAGTCTACATTACCTGCATTTTATTTTGTTGAGTCATGTTGACTCAGTAGTGGACTAGGGTTTCAACCTGGGATGTTACATTTTCTCCCAAGACCAGGCAAGTGGACACCACACTCCCAGCCACACTCCCAATCCAAGGGGCGCCATATCCACATCCAGCAGCCTTTGGTCCCCACTCCACAGATGGCAACTTCCTTCTCTCATGCGCTAGATAAAGAGAAGTCCACCAAGAGACCACAAATCAAGGGGGGCGGCCAAGACTTTTCCAAGAAACCCAAAGCAAAGAAAGGAAGAAATTCTCTTGGAAGAGAATTTCAAGGGGGCGGCCACTACCTGCCAAAGACAACCAAAACAAAGATGGGAAGAACCTTGACTTAGGGAGGAAGAAAAGGAGGAGTCCAAAAGAGTTGATCCAGGGAAGGAAGAAAATTTTTCTTGAAAATCCAAGCAAGGTGGCGCCATCTACCTGCCATTTATAACCCAAATCCTATTTTTTTTGGTATTTTGGCCGACCATCTGTAAGGGATTTGCCCTAATTTGGAGATCCCCTCCTTTAGTCCCACATGGGAAGATGTGAAACCCTCCTCCCTTGTAATGCCTTATAAATTAAACCCCTCTTGTAAGTTTACAAAAATCAGATGAATGAAAGAAATTTTTTTATGAGCAAACTTGTGTTTTCTCTTTTCCGCACTTGCTTCCAGGTGTTGAGCTCCGTGAGAGAGTAAATCCGGGTTCCCCTGGAACCTTGAGGAGGCGAGAGATCTCCAAAACCCCAAACCCTAGGTTAGCCACTCCACTCCCAAACCCTAACCGCCATCACCCTTCTCTTTCCACCAAGCCCTAATCTATTCCACTTCTCACGGCCACCCTCTCCAAGTCCAGGCCGGCCACCAGCATCCAGCTCCGGTCCAGATACTTCAGATCTACAGTAATTCTATGAGGAAGTCAGATCGGCCTCCAGGAGAATCCTGATTTCAGCAACTTCGGCTTTCAAGTTCTTCAACCTGGTAAAATCTTTTCTTGAGTTTCTGAATTCCATCATTTGTTCCTCTTCTTTCCCAGATCTTGAGTCCAGAAGAAGCCGACCAAACCACGAGACCAGCATTAGAGGATCCATTGCGAAGATAGCCGACTCCGAGGATCCCACAATCTGCTCGAGAGAGTTCTTCCACCAAAATCCTGAGAAGATCACTGTCTGGTTAGTAAACCATCTCTCCTCTCTATTTCTGTTCTGTTGAAAGTTCAGAGCGAAACCCTAGGTCTGGGAGTTTCTCAACCCCCAGCGATCCATTACTTCTGAACTACTCTGATAATTTAGTTTCTTCTAAACTGTGCTTTCAATCCTTACCTAGTTTCCTTCAACGTAGTTTAGCTTTACTTTGAGTCGAAGCCAATTTCTGAAAAAAATATAAAAAAAAAAAAGAATTAATTTTAATTTTACTTCTGCATACGCTTCTTTGTTCTTTGTTCTGCATCATTTTTGGTATCAGAGCTTCTTTTCTGCATCATTTTTGGTATCAGAGCCCTGTCTAGGGTTTCTGTTTGATTGCTTGTTTGAGTCCCTCTCTTTTTACTTTGTCTGCTCGAAGTAGACTCCCCAGGATGTCCGGTCCTAGGAACGAAGCGAGGTGCAAACCTCCTCTTCCCATTCCACGGGGTGTTCCTAGGGCGTGTAGGGGATCCGTTGGGTTACAACATCATAGCAGAAATTATAAACGGGGAAGTGCTCTGTTTTCAGCCCATAATTACCCTGTTGCAGGAATTATTTCTCACTGCAGGTAACTCCAAATTCAGTGATTTTTGTTTTTCTGAAACCAGTATAATTGAAACTAATTCGCATAATTTTCTCATGATTTATTGGTTTCCGTGCGATTTCTGAGAATTAAATTACTGTAACTCTATTTTTGTGTTCTGCAATCCATTTATTTTTGAGTGTTCATCTCTTAATTCAACTTAAGGGCATTTGAGCATCTAAGATAAGGGGAGGAGTTGATAACCTCTCCTTAGCCCAAAACCACCACCCCTTCATTCGAACCTAAGCCTTTAATCTAAAATTGATTAGACCTAATTTGCCCTAGTGGGCTAGGGACATCAACAAGTCGGGTCAAGGCTAGTGTTGAGTCAGTTTGTCTGGTTACTCTGTGTGTGCTTTGTACTCAGTGTCTAGAATGGTGGTTCAGGGATTCCATCCCGAAGGGCTTGTGTGCTGGTCCGCCTACCTGGCCAATCTCTGATTGGTGTCTAGGATTGGCATTCAGGGACCTAACACTCCCCTTACACCTGCCTGGCTGAGTCCTGAGTTACTACAGGCTAGCTTGCCACTCTGATTGGGCACCTAGTTTGGGCTCTAGGTCTAGTTAGCCCGTAGTCGTTCAGTTGAGTCTCATTTTGTGTGTTTGCTTGCATCATGTCTACCCGGAATGGAGTACCCTACCAACCTGGTCAAACCCAACCTGATTTAGAGGTCATGGTTAGAAATCTTACCGAAAGTATGACCAAATTGAGTCAGGACATGAATGAGGATTTTTCCCAATTTAGGGATCGAGTCCAAGTACTTGAGAAACGTAGACATCAAAATTGGACCACTGATCCAAAATTTAATAGGCCCCAACCTCACCCATGCCAGGAGCCTAGGAGGACCTTATACCATGATCCTGAGCATAACCTTAGGAAGCCTAACCATGATATCTATAGTGTGGATCGTGTCTATGAGAGGTCCTTACAATATTCTAGACCAGTCACTCAACAACCCCAGTCTTCTAGATCAAACCATTTAGATCCACACCCATGCCCAAGTAAGGTCTCTACTAGCTTGAAACCCAGTGTGACCCAGGTTCCTATATCTCAAGAATGTTTGTTTTGTGGAGAAAGAGGCCATAAATCTAGTCAGTGCCCATGCATAGGACTGGCTTGTGCACAGCTAAGTGGTAAGAATCCTAAGGATGACATTAATGAGGGAGAACCCAAGCCTACCAATGAGGAAGAACGGTTAGGTATGACAAGCCTAGAATCAGTTGACCCGATTACCACTGACCCGAAACCCATTGAAGATGGCATCGAGGAAGTATATGATGCTGGCTTGAGTCTAGTTGATGAATATGAGGGGGAAGAACTTGAAGAATATGACATTGATACTATTGGTTCCTTACCTGAGGAGACCTTGGAAAGCAACCAACTGGTAGGACCTAGTTCAGAAATTCAAGAGATTTGTGAGAACCAGGTTCCTTTAGTCAAATACCCCCAGGAAGAACTCATAGTGTTAGCCCGAGCTATTAGTTCGTACCCTCTAATGACAGTCATTCCCCAAGTACCAATTGAAGATCTTTGCACTGAACTGTTTAAGTTTGCCCACCCTATGGTAGATCCTCTCCTTAGGATGACTGAATCAAGCCTCTTACAATTGGACCTTGTCCCATGCCCAGCCACTAAGGTCACTCCCGTAATCTCAGTTGAACATCCTTGTCTTGAGCAGATTGATTCACCCAGTCCTGTAGAAGTCCTCCTTATGGCCCCAGACCCCTTCCTTTGCATGACTGACCTACCCTTCTATAGAGTATACCTTTCCACACCCATAGGTCAAAATTCAAGTCTTGAGGTCATCATCCATAGGCCCTTCCATGAATCATTCTCTAATCCAGTTCTTGAGAAAGTGGATCATTATTTGCTTAGAGAACAAACCTTAATTATTGCAATCACATGTCCTAGGCTACTTCGCGAACCATCTCTTGATCCATTCCTGGGAGTAGCAAATTTTTACTTTCGTAAGGATGACCAGTTGACACTCATAGATCACCATTCAAACCTTCAGGTCACCACCTTTAGTCAACAGGTAATTCGAGACCCCACCTCATATCTCCTCCCTTTCTCTAGGACTTCCAATGCTTCTTACACCATCCAAGTATACTTTGTCGAAGTCTTTAGAGTAAACCACGTGTCAGAACCTATTAGGTTTGCCATCTACTTCTGGAAGACCTTATGGCACCTACTAGGCACCCATGATAAGTTTTCAAGCTCTGCATGCCATCCTCCGACCCAAGGTCAAACCTAGAGAGCCATAGTTTGTTAGGTTTAGACCTAGGGTTCCTTTGAAATAAAGTCCATTCTTTAGGAATGCGTTGTCAGTCTTGTTTAGTTTTTTTTTTCTTGACCCTTTACTAGGCTCAGATTTTGGTTTGATTGAGAGCACCAGGAATTGGGATTTGTATTTTGTCCAGGACTAAATTTGCATATAATGTTTCGATCAATAGGTCTATAGGCTAGAGTCCCTTTGAAATTGTTCATGGATACAAGCCTCACACACCACTTGATCTGATTTCACTATTAGTCCACACACACAAGTCTCTTGATGCACTTGCATAGCATGTAAAGGACTTGCATAAAGAAATTCATGCCAAAATAAATTTAAGTAATGAAACTTATAAGAAGTTGGCTGATTCTCAAAGGCGAGTCAAAACTTTTGTTGAGGGAGACTATGTAATGATTAGGTTAAGGCCTGAACGGTTTCCTCCTGGAACCGTTAGAAAGTTACATGCTAGGGGAGCTGGACCATTTAGAGTGATAAAGAGAGTAGGATCCAATGCCTATGTGCTCGAGTTGCCTCCAGAACTAGGCATTAGCTCCACTTTCAACATTACAGACCTAGTAGAGTATAGGGAGCCAGCTGTGATTCCCAGTGAGGCTTTTGAACCTAATCCTGCTCTTGAGAGTGAACCTGACCCTGTGTGTCCACCAACAAATTGGCCTGTGAGGAAAGAGCAGATTGAAAAGATCCTGGATGATCAGGTTATCTCTACTCGTAATCGAGGATACCAAAGATACCTGGTCCGCTGGCTAGGAAGGCCAGATTCTGATGACTCTTGGATCTCCCGAGAAGAGTTACAAGAGCTGGACCCAGACCTCTTGGAGAGATACCAGAGCCAACTTGATCCATACTCGACAGGGTCGAGTTCCTCCCACCCTGGGAGAATTGGTGCGGGCACCAGACTCAGAAGAAGACTTCAGAGCTCCATCTGGATCTCTGATTAACCTTGCCCGAAGAATTAGGGTTTTTTGGTTTGTAATAAGAGTTGACTAGATCAACTCAATTTAGCTTGAGTCTACATTACCTGCATTTTATTTTGTTGAGTCATGTTGACTCAGTAGTGGACTAGGGTTTCAACCTGGGATGTTACATTTTCTCCCAAGACCAGGCAAGTGGACACCACACTCCCAGCCACACTCCCAGTCCAAGGGGTGCCATATCCACATCCAGCAGCCTTTGGTCCCCACTCCATAGATGGCAACTTCCTTCTCTCATGCACCAGATAAAGAGAAGTCCACCAAGAGACCACAAATCAAGGGGGGCGGCCAAGACTTTCCCAAGAAACCCAAAGCAAAGAAGGGAAGAAATTCTCTTGGAAGAGAATTTCAAGGGGGCGCCCACTACCTGCCAAAGACAACCAAAACAAAGATGGGAAGAACCTTGACTTAGGGAGGAAGAAAAGGAGGAGTCCAAAAGAGTTGATCCAGGGAAGGAAGAAAAATTTTCTTGAAAATCCAAGCAAGGTGGCGCCATCTACCTGCCATTTATAACCCAAATCCTATTTTTTTAGTATTTTGGCCGACCATATGTAAGGGATTTGTCCTAATTTGGAGATCCCCTCCTTTAGTCCCACATGGGAAGATGTGAAACCCTCCTCCCTTGTAATGCCTTATAAATTAAACCCCTCTTGTAAGTTTACAAAAATCAGATGAATGAAAGAAATTTTTTTATGAGAAAACTTGTGTTTTCTCTTTTCCGCACTTGCTTCCAGGTGTTGAGCTCCATGAGGGAGTAAATCCGGGTTCCCCTGGAACCTTGAGGAGGTGAGAGATCTCCAAAACCCCAAACCCTAGGTTAGCCACTCCACTCCCAAACCCTAGCCGCCATCACCCTTCTCTTTCCACCAAGCCCTAATCTATTCCACTTCTCACGGCCACCCTCTCCAAGTCCAGGCCGGCCACCAGCATCCAGCTCCGGTCCAGATACTTCAGATCTACAGCAATTCTAAGAGGAAGTCAGATCGGCCTCCAGGAGAATCCTGATTTCAGCAACTTCGGCTTTCAAGTTCTTCAACCTGGTAAAATCTTTTCTTGAGTTTCTGAATTCCATCATTTGTTCCTCTTCTTTCCCAGATCTTGAGTCCAGAAGAAGCCGACCAAACCACGAGACCAGCATTAGAGGATCCATTGCGAAGATAGCCGACTTCGAGGATCCCACAATCTACTCGAGAGAGTTCTTCCACCAAAATCCTGAGAAGATCACTGTCTGGTTAGTAAACCATCTCTCCTCTCTATTTCTGTTCTGTTGAAAGTTCAGAGCGAAACCCTAGGTCTGGGAGTTTCTCAACCCCCAGCGATCCGATACTTCTGAACTACTCTGATAATTTAGTTTCTTCTAAACTGTGCTTTCAATCCTTACCTAGTTTCCTTCAACGTAGTTTAGCTTTACTTTGAGTCGAAGCCAATTTCTGAAAAAAATATTAAAAAAAAAAAGAAAAAAGAATTAATTTTAATTTTACTTCCGCATACGCTTCTTTGTTCTTTGTTCTGCATCATTTTTGGTATCAGAGCTTCTGTTCTGCATCAGAACTGGTATGGGCACCTGGAACCGACAGAGGCTCCTCAACCCTTTGTGGATCACAGATTAGGGTTCTATTTTTATCGAGTCCTGTAATAAGGCTATAAGCCTCAAACCTATTCCTTTTTCTTTTGAGTTATGTCTGACCCATTAGGTCAAACTGAGTCCTGAATCGAGTCGAGTCTCAGTCTGAGTCTCAGTATGAGTCCTTTGTAAGTCTGGGTTTCAATTTTGTGTCTTTTTAGATCCAAACCTGGAAGGAAGCCCAATCAGCTCAGGGCCCACCTTATCTGTTTATGTGGCGCACTAAGGTGATGACATGTGGTTTGTTTTGGGCGCCCAAGAGGGGGGACCACTCAGATGATCCATGCCCCCTTCCCCTCCCCTCTTCAAGCTCTCTTCCAATCTAGGATGGGCGGTCATGGAAAGAAGTTTCAAATCCCTTGATGCATGCCTCCACTCAAGACTCCTTCCATAAAGAAGTCAAGCAAGAAAGGCATCCTCCATTCTCCAAGTGGAAAGAAGTTTCAAATCCCTTGATGCATGCCTCCACTCAAGCCTCCTTCCATAAAGAAGTTAAGCAAGAAAGGCATGATCCCTTGATGCATGCCTCCACTCAAGCCTCCTTCCATAAAGAAGTTAAGCAAGAAAGGCATGGTGAAGACATCAAGCCTCCATTCATGCCTTCTACCAAAACCAAGCAACCCAAAGAGGGAAGTCAAGGTGCAACGCCCCACTCCAAGCCAAGACTCATGCCAATCCAAGCTGGTCGACCAAAGAAGTCCTCCTCCAAATTTTGGGCGCCAAGTGTAATGGGGTAGTTTAAGTTTCAAAGTGCTCTTGAGTGCCTATTTAAAGGACCCAAACCCCTCTTGTAATTATTATTGATGATTAATGAAAGAAAGCTTGTGTGTTCCATCCTCTTCTTCAATCCTTGTCACTTAGGCTAGGTTGAGTGAGAGCTTCCTTCATCCTCCGGGACGTCGCATGGTGAGAGGCCACATTCCTTCACCTGAGGGCGTCGCGTGGTGAGAGGCCACATTCCTTCGCCTGAGGGCGTCACGTGGTGAGAGGCCACATTCCTTCGCCTGAGGGCGTCGCGTGGTGAGAGGCCACATTCCTTCGTCCTCCGGGATGTCACGGGGTGCGAGGCCCCAAGTTATCAACTTCGATTTCGGACTCCAGTCGGATACCGAGCTCGAAGCCCTGTTTCTCTACCCTAACCCTATTTCAACTTCAACACTTCTCATCTCTTCACTAATCATTCTTTCTCTTGCTGCCTACAGGTCTTCCTCGGTGCTACGGACATCGGAGATGGGTCATCTTGCCATCACAGCCACATGATCTGGAACCGGCGCATCCACGGGCGCGATTGCTCGGACATCCAGGCCGCATCCGTCGAGTGGAGCGATCTCTGCACCAGGCGCTTCAGAATTTGAAAGGTTTGCATCCCCATCTCCTAGGTAGGTATTGGGTGTATCGAGCTAGTCCTAATCCCGGGGTTCCTTAATCTCGGGGTCCTAATCTATCATTTCTTAAGATTGATCTTCTAGCATATACCTCTTTTCTTTCAGTTTTCCTAGGTTCTCTTTGCTTGCAATCGGGAACCAAAGATAAAACCCTAAAAGGAAAACAAGATATAACCACCTTTGCATCATCCGTGCTAGCATCATCTTCATCCTTTTTTTTTGCGGATCATTCTTGGTATCAGAGCCTTCGTTCTGCATCAACCTATTCCATCTTGCCGCTCTCTGACTTGACCGTCGGAGTGCCCTCATCGAAATCCCCGGCCCGGGTCTCTGACCTTGTTTTATAGGACCGAAGGCTTGGAGATCTCGAGGTGGGAGAGTCCAAGGAGCAGTGCCAGCTAATAAGCTACAGGCCATCGTGATAAGATTGGCAATAGATTGGCATACCAAGTAGGGGGCAGAACAGCAACCCCTGCACAAGCAAGCTCCCCATGAGCAAGAGCGTACATCGACCATGGCGGTGACGCAGGGGCGCGAAGCATCCACCAGCCGGGCGGGAGAGGTTCCCTCTCCCCCAGGCCTGCACAGTCCGGAGAGGGAACTTCCTGCTTCGCCTCCTCCCCCTCAGCCATCCACGGTGGATGGTCCTTTCATAGCTGTCGTCCAACAGCTACAAACACTGACTACAAGCATGTGGCATCTGCAGCACCAGCAGCGCTCTTTGACCCCTCAGCCCCAGCCGGGGACACCTACAGCGCGAGCCGCAGGCCCTCGCGGTAGTCTGCGCTCCATCCAAGGCAGGCCTTCCCATCCATGGGTAGTGACCAACCCCTGTGGGAGCCATCAGACTCCAACGAAGAAAAACCACATTAGTTCGGCGGATCATGAGAGTCGATCCCCGGCCGACGATGCTGATGTAGTACGGTGCAGCAGGTGCCATCGAGGCAAGGCCCCTCACCATGATCGATCGGCACCTCCTTCTCCGACGGTCTCGGTGGAAGGCTCCACCGATGATGAGGCCATCAGGCGCCTGGCCAAGAGGTATCTGGAGGAGCATGAGCAGAAGTTCCTCATCCCGAGCAGGGAATTTTGAAAGAAAAAACCCACGTGGCACCTGCGGCATACAACTGGATCTAACACACATTCTACATCAGCGATGTAGCCATATTAGTTGCCCCCCATCCCCAGGTCCCATCGAAGCATCGCGGCTTGGGGCGTGGGCAGTTAATGCGGAGATGACATGGAAAAGGTGAGAATCCCGTGCCATAATTGCCATGATCGTTGCCGCCACTTCTGTTGCGCCCGAGGCCCTATGGGAGGCTACCACATGCGCGCATCTGACGAGCCATTAATACACCGTTTCGAAACCAAGGCAATTTCCATCGGACCGAAGCGTCGATGTTAGGGGTGCCTCCATGTGGCGGTCATCTGATGGCCCGGGATGGAAAGAGGCATACGGCTGCTGTTGATTGAGTTTGAAAAGGAGGGGAACTTTTCGGAAACAAGGTCTCTCGGCTTTCTCACACATCGCCGACAGTTGCAGCGATCTCTCTTCATCTCCCAGGGGTTGCCAATCCTTCGGTACAAAACATCCTGGTGAGTGCCTGTGACATCTTTCCTCCTCCTTTTGCCTCTCGATTCTGTGCTACTCCGAACCCATCTCCTTCTTGTTCCTTCTTCCCCGATGGCGCGCTGCCATCACGTTTCTTCCAACCCAGATGAGGCCAGTCCTT
Organism: Areca catechu; assembly: GCA_021397845.1. NCBI lineage: Eukaryota > Viridiplantae > Streptophyta > Magnoliopsida > Arecales > Arecaceae > Areca > Areca catechu. Next base: position 139,390,335 of record CM038053.1, on the reverse strand, counting down.
CCCGGTTGAGGACTCCATCGTTTTCCTCCTCGGAGGGGGAAGAGATTCCAGATGAGGTCCGGAGGCAACTGCAGCCAGGGACCATGAGCATAGGCATCCCTAGGGGTCCTAGGCCTCCCCTTATAGTTTCTGCATGCCCCATTTCCTCTCTTCCTCCTCCAGTGGTGGAGGTCTCTTCCTTTGGCCCCTCCGGTTATGCCTCGACAATGACCGAGGATGATCTATCCTGGATCCGGGATACATATGGGGTCTCGGAGTCAATCCGCCTTTCGCTCACAGGACCCAGAGACCGAGTAGCCTCGAGTGGCCCTGGGAGGGTGGTTTTTTACGAGGACTTCCTTGCCGGGGGTCTTCGTTTCCCCCTTCATCCCTTCTTTCTTTCCTTTCTCAGTCACTTTCGCCTTGTCCCGGCCCAGTTGGCTCCCAATGCCATCCGGGTCATCTTCACCTTCATCGTCTTCTGTCATTTTCATGGGTTCGTTGCTTGTTTCTCACTGTTCAGGGCCCTCTTCACCCTGAAGCATTATTCTACTGACAATGGCTGGTGGTATCTTTCACCCTAGCCTAGGTGCCTTAGGTTGGACCTCCCCACTTCGATCAAGGGTTGGAAGAATCACTTTTTCTTCGCCTCAGTTGAGGATGTCGACTGGACCTGGAGTGAGCCAGACCGGTCCCCGAACCGGAACTCCCAGGTCGAACCGACAGACCAAGAGGTCTACGCGTAGATGTTGGGTGACGTGGTCCCAGCTCTCGATGTTCTGCTTTTGGAGCAGAATTTATTCGAGGTAGGAATCAGTCCCATCTGGGAGTTGGGTGAGGCCCCAGATCATCTTCTTTCACCCTTGCTTTCCGCTTTGCGCTTCTTTCCTTTCAAATTGGCCTAACCGTCTCTTTCCTTCAGGTATGAAGTTCTCTGTTGAAAGCTTGATGGAGGGCACCCGAAAAAGGGACGCCACTGAGGGGACCCAGGAGGCTCCAGCAAAGAGGGCTCGTACTGAGGCGAGCCAGAGGCCTGCGCCCACCCCTGCTACTACCGGCCCCGGGGCAACGGGTCCTGCTCCCAGGTCGCCTTAGTCTCGTGCGCCCAATGTCCCCATCATCGAGCTCGACAAAGTCGGGGGAGAGAGGAGGCCGAAACCCCCTCGGGTGACTCCCACTCTGGCTGCCACGCTGATCGTCTCCACGGTGGCCACCAGGGTGACAGCAGCCCCATCGGCGGCCGCACCATCTAGTGGAGGGACAGCCACTCAGCCTGCTGCCGATGCTCACCCTCCACCCTCGGGACTCAATGCCAGTTCCTCCGTCATCCACGATCAAGGGCTCGCTAAGAAGATGATGGAGTTCGTGAGCATGCCCCGGGACCGCCAACTGAGGGGCGACCGGGATTACACCGATGCGCTGCTTGGGATCCTCCCTCTGCTTTTCATGGTAAGCTCTGAGCTCTCCTCTATTAATGTTCCAGTTGGATCTTTTTAACATTCCATCCTTTCTCTGACATAGATCGGGACCGGCGTGCTACTGCTGAGGAACTTCTTCTCCAACTATGCCAAGAAAGATGCCGAGAACGAGAAAAGGCTTGGCAAACTTGCAGCTGACATGAAGGACCTCATGGAGAAGGGGGTCGAGCTACAGGAGAACAACTAGGCCCTTCGAGAGGACCTGGGTTGCGCCGAGGGGCACGTGAGGGAACTGGAGACCTTTCTATCTGAGGAGAGGATCTCGAACCAACGCCGCACCAAGGACGACATGGTAGAGGTGTCACGCCTCAGGGCTCAATCCCGATCATTGAAGCACCAGGTCGAGGAAGTACTCAAGAAGCTTAGCACAGCCAAGGAGAAGAACTCCTACATCAACGGGCTGCTGGAGGCGTCCAAGTGGGAGGCACAGGAGGCCGTGTCGAAGTTCCAGGCGTCTGAGGAGTTCAGGGCAGAGCTGCACGAGGTGGCCGTCGACTCTTTCTTGAAGGGCTTTGAGGTGTGCCGGGAAAAGGTGAGTTCCTTCTTCCCCAAGCTCGATCTCAACGGAGTCATCCTGGGTGGCTGGAGGGAGGAGCCCAGCGAGGGAGCTTAGCTACGGAGGATGCCGAGGCGGCGGTCCCCAGACAGCCTTCTGACAATGCCACCGACGGCGAGGGTGCTCCCCAGTCGGAAGGGGATGCGGCTGCAGCCGAGTAGCCCTGCGGCTTCCACTTTCATTTTGCCTTTGTATGAACTTGTAGTTTTTCTCTTTTTTTTTCTTTAGGCCACCCGACCTATCAGGGTCCTCTTTTGTAAGGAAACCTTTATCAGAAATGAAAATCTTTTTCCATTACTTAATTTCTTCTTCTTCTCACTTCTCTTTTCTTCCCCCCTTTTTTTTCTTTTTCATTTTTTTTGTGCATCTTTCGGACTGAACCCCAGCGCCAGCCATCGGGACTAAGTCCCGTGGTGCATTTCGGGCTAAACTCCAGGATATTGTGGGTGAACTGAGTTCTGCTCCACCTTCTAGACCGAGGTCCTGGACTTCACTTTGGAACCGGTTCCGCACGAACTTCCGAACTGAACCCCAGGGTCGCAGGCTAGAGTTGAGCCTTGCGCGACCTACCGAGCTGTTCTCCGGGATTAGTAGGATCGAGAACTAAGTCTCCGGGACCTCCCCTGGACTGATCTCTGGGGTTGCATGTCGAAATTTAATTCCGTGCGACATTTCAGACTGGACTTTGGGATTTCTGTAGAAGGGGACTTCACACCTCTACGGTTCTCTTGCCGTGCCCGTGCTCGCCAAATCTAGAGCTGGATGGAAATTGTCCTACGAGATGGGAATAGGCATTTTATCAAAAGGATTTTATTTTTGAAGTTTAAGGAGTCTTACACTATTGGTAATACATCCTCAAGTTTGAGGCATTCCAAGTCCGCGGGAACCGAGATCCACCTAGCTCCTCCAGGTAATATGCCCCGTGAGGAAGTGCCTCCGCCACTCTATAAGGGCCTTCCTAATTTAGAGAGACCTTACCGCACTCCCACGGCTAGGAAGCTTCAGCATGGCATTTTACTAAGTCTCCCTGGTGGAAGGACTTCGGTCACACCCTGGAGTTGTAGTATCTGGCCACTCGTTGCCGATGAGTCGCCATCCGAACTCAGGCCCTATCCCTCATTTCTTCAAGGAGGTCTAGGTTCAGTAGCAGCCATGTCGGGTTCTCCGCCTCGTTGTACTATTCCACGTGCAAGGTCGGCAGGCTGAGCTCTACTAGAATAACCGCTTCCACTCCGAAGATGAGGTTGAAGGGGGTCTCGGACGTGGCCATCCTTGGGGTAGTATGGTACGCCCAAAGGATGCTTGGGAGCTCTTCTGCCCAACTCCCCTTGGCCTGGTCTAATATTGTCTGAAGGCCTTGTAGGATGGTTCTGTTCGTTACCTTAGCTTCTCCATTTGTCTGAGGATGCACCACCGAGGTGAAACGATGATGGATTTCGAGGTCGTCGCAAAACTCCTCGAACTCCCGACAGTCGAACTGGCATCCGTTGTCAGTGATGATGGTGTGGGGCAAACCAAAGCGGCAAATAACCGACTTCCAAAGGAACTTGGTGACATTTGCCTCCATAATCTGGGCCAAGGGCTCGGCCTCGACCTACTTCATGAAGTAGTCGATAGCCACAATCAAGAACTTCCACTGCCTGAACGCTGGGAGAAAAGGTCCGAGGAGATCCATGCCCCACTGAGCGAACGGCCAAGGGATGGAGAGCTGGAAAAGTGGAGCGGCCGGTTGATGCTGCACCACCGCGTGCCACTGACATCGGTCACACCTTTTCATGAAGTCAGTTGCACCTTCTCTCATCATCTCTCAGAAATAGCCTTGACGGAGGGCCTTATATGCCAGCGTTCTGCTCCCCACATGGTTTCCACAGATGCCCTCATGGATCTCCTGGAGCACGAGTGTAGCTTCCATGGGTTTTAGACACTTGACGAGCGGGTAGAAGTAGGACCTCCGATACAGTAACCCGTCCATCAACACGAACCATGCGGCTTTCCTCTTAATGAGTTCGGCTGCCACGCGATCCTCCAGAAAGGTATCGTTGGTGATGTACTCGATGTATTTGTCCATCCAGCCGGGCTCTAGGTTGACCTGCTGGACCTCCATGGGTGTCTCATAACTTGGGGCTTTAAGATGCTCAATGTAGGCGCGGCCCAGCAATGAGTCCGGCAGGGTTGCCAAGCGGGAGAGGACGACTGTGTGAGCATTTTCCCCGTAAGGAATGTGGGAGATGCTGAAGCACTTAAAACCTAGTGCGTTCATTCGTACGAGCTCCAGGTACCTCGCCATTTGGGGGTCCCACGCCTCGTACTTCCCCGAGACCTGCCTGGCCACCAACTGCGAGTCGGTGAAGACCCTGAGGCAAGCCATACCCAGCTCGCGGGAAACTCTTAGCCCCGCGAGGAGCGCTTCGTACTCCGCCTGGTTATTGGTGGCGACGAACTGGAAGCGAAGCACACACTCGGCGATGACCCCTTCACTGTTGGCGAGGATGAGTCCGGCTCCACTACCACCGAAGTTCGAGGCTCCATCTACATGAAAGATCCAGATGTCTTCCTCTGATCCAGGCTCTGGCTGCTAGTCTTGGGGGCTCTTTTTCGACCCCTCACCCAAGCCTGCACACTCAACCAAGAAATCAATGAGTACCTATGCCTTCATGGCCGACCTCGACCGGTAGGTGATGTCGAACTCGCTGAGCTTGAGCACCCACTTTGCCAGGCATCTAAACATGTCAGGTCGGCTGAGCACCATTTTCAGAGGTTGATCCGTTAGGACCGCAATGGGGTGCGCTTGGAAATAAGGCCTAAGATGCTGGGCGGACACGATTAATGCAAAAATTAGTTTCTCATACCGAGAATACCTGAGCTCCGCATCGCGGAGGAGTTTGCTCGTGTAATACACCAGCCTTTGTATCCCTTTGCCATCCGTCCGAACCAGGACCGAGCTGACGGCCTCCGGTGTGACCGCCAGGTATAGGAGGAGCTCCTCTCCCTCTTTCGGCCGGGAAAGCAATGGCAGCGATGCCAATTTTTCTTCAGCTCTTCGAATGCCTCTTGGCACTCCTTCATCCAAGCGAAGTTGTGCATCTTCCTTAGCACCTTGAAGAAGGGCTGGCAGCAGTCAGTGGACCTTGAGATAAACCGGCTCAGGGCGGCTATCCAGCTGGTGAGTCACTGCACTTGCTTCTTGGAGATGGGCTGCTCCATGTCTAAGATCGCCTGAACCTTCTTCGGGTTGGCCTCTATCCCTCTTTGGATCACCATGAAGACCAAGAACTTCCCCGCGGATATGCCGAAAGCGCACTTCGCTGGGTTCAACTTCATTTGGTGGAGATAGAGGTTATTGAAGGTCTCCGCCAGGTCACCTATGTGGTCTGAAGTCGGCTTGCTCATCACCAGCATGTCATCCACGTACACCTGCATGTTGCAACCAATTTGGTCTTTGAAGACCTTGTTGACCAGACGTTGGTGCATGGCACCTGCATTCTTGAGGCCGAACAGCATCATCTTAAAGCAGTAGGTCCCGCGATCGGTGATCAATGCGGTGTGCTCCTCATCCTCCAGGTGCATTCGGATCTGGTAGTACCCGGAGAAAGCATCCATAAAAGAGAGGAGGCGATGACCCGAGGTAGTATCCACGAGCTGGTTGATCTTAAGAAGAGGATAACTGTCCTTCAGGCAAGCTCGATTGAGGTAGGTGTAGTCCACACAGATCCTCCACTTGCCGTTGCTCTTCTTCACCATTACCACGTTCGCCAGCCACTTAGGATATACTGTACTTCTCATACAAAGCCGGCGGTGAGCAACTTTTCCACTTCCTCATTGATGGCCTTCTATCTCTCTGCGATAAAACTTCTCTTCTTCTAGCAGATCGGGCGGCACCTTGGATCAATCTTCAGTTGGTGGGTGATAACCTCCAAGGGGATACCTAGCATGTCTGCAGTAGACCAGGCGAACACATCAGCGTTCATCCAAAGGAAATCTAGCAAGCGAGCCCACTCATCTTCTGGGAGCTGGGCTCCTATCTGCACCATTTTCTGAGGGTCCAAGCCGAGGGGGTACGTCAATAAGCACTCTACGGGGCCTCCCCTAGGGTCTTGCACTCTTAGATCAAGATCATCAACGTCAGAGCCGAGCTCAGCACCCCGGGCCCTCGGGACCGTTTGCAAGCAATGTTGGACAGGATGGGCCATCCCTCTCATCACTCCCATCCCAAAGGTGGTAGGGAACTACACCAGCAACCTCTTGGTGAAGATGACCGCATCTAGCTGGTTAAGCCCTGGACAGCCCAGGATAGCATTGTAAGGTGATGGGAGCCTGACGACGGTAAACGTCACCATGACCGTGCTCTATCGGGGTGGGGATCCGACGGTAACAAGGAGAGTGATCTCCCCTTCGACCCCCATGGAATCCTTGGTGAAGCCCACAAGAGGGGTGTGCACTGGTTTTTGCCGATCATGAGGCAAATTCATTCAGGAGAAAGCATCATAAAAAAGTATGTCAGTAGAACTCCCACTATCCACCATAATACGATGTACACGATGCTTAGTGATGGTCATCTCGACCACCACTGCATCGTTGTTTACATTTTCACTTTCATTCCCCATTTCAAAGGGGAGTACATTCTCTGGGTCTCCCATCTCTCGGGCTCTCTTCGACGCGACCCAATCCCCCAAGTGATCATGCCTACCGGCTTCTCCGTAGGATGGTTGTCAATCGCAGGAAGGGAGAAGGGTGGCGAGTGGCTGGTGCTCCACCGGGGCCTCACTCCTCACGAACTTCCTGAGGTAGCCCCTCTTGATCAGCTCCTCGATCTCCTGTTTTAGATTATGGCACTCCTCCATGTCGTGGCCGTGCTCACGATAGAACTAGCAATACTTCATCTTATCACTGATGTTCCTTGGGTTCTAAGGAGGAGGTCGGCAGAGGTAGTACTCACCCTCAATCTCAATGAGGATCTTCATTCTAGGATCGAGGAGAGGGGTGAAGGTTCACTCCAGGGCAGTGCCATTCTTCAGCTTCGGACCTGGACGGAAGTCTACAGGTGGTCCAGGCCTCCGGGTCCCAGGGACATCCCTTGGGGTAGGCTTCTTTGAAGGCTTCCCGTCCAGCTCTCGCAAGGTGGCACCCCAAGATGGGTCCACCTCTACCAAGGTTGAGCCGAGCGCTCCTACTCCTTCGCTAGGTGGCATCCCAAGATGGATCCACCTCAGTCGAAGTCGAGCCTTCCTCTACCACTTCGCCAGGTGTCCACCCAGGAGAGGTCCACCTCGGCCGAAGCTGGCAGCCCCTGCTCCCTCGCCAGGTGTCACCCCCTGCTCCCTCGCCAGGTGTCACCCCAAGACAAGTCCACCTCTATCGAGGTCGAGCCAGGAGCTCATACTCCTTTGCCAGGTGGCACCCCAAAATGGGTCCACCTCGACCAAAGTCGAGCCTTACTCAGCCACTTCGCCAGGTGTCCACCTAGGAGGGTTCCACTTCGGTCAAAGCTGGCAGCCCCTGCTCCCTCACCAAGTTGCACCCCAAGATGGGTCCACCTCTGCCGAGGTCGAGCCGGACGCTCCAACTCCTTCGCCAGGTGGCACCCCAAGATGGGTCCACCTCGACCAAAGTCGAGCCTTCCTCTACCACTTCGCCAGCTGTCCACCCAAGAGGGGTCCACCTCTACCGAAGCTGGCAGCTCCTACTCCCTCTCTAGGTGGCACCCCAAGATGGGTACATCCCTACCGAGGTTGAGCAGGGTGCTCCTGCTCCTTCGCCAGGTGGCACCCCAAGACGGGTCCACCTCGACCGAAGTTAACCCTTCTTCTGCCACTTTGCCAGGTGTCCACCTAGGAGGGGTCCACCTCGATCGAAGCTGGCAGCCCCTACTCCCTCGCCAGGTGGCACTCTAAGACTAGTCCACCTCTGCCGAGGTCGAGCCGGGCGCTCTTGCTCTTTTGTCAGGTGGCACCCCAAGACGGGTCCACCTCAGCCGAAGTCGAGCCTTCCTTTGCCACTTCGTCAGGTGTCCACCCAGGAGGGGTCCACCTCGACCAAAGCTAGCAACCTCTGCTCCCTCTCCAGGTGGCACCCCAAGATGGGTCCACCTCTGCCGAGGTCGAGCATGGCAGGCCCTGCTCCCTTGCCAGGTGGCACCCCAAGACGGGTCCACCTCTGCTGAGGTCACGCCGGGTGCTCCTTCTTCTTCACCAGGTGGCACCCCAAGACGGTTCCACCTCAGCCAAAGTCGAGCCTTCTTTTGCCACTTCGCCAAGTATCCACCCAGGAGGGGTCCACCTCGATCGAAGCTGGTAGCCCCTGCTCCCTCGCCAGGTGGCACCCCAAGAGGGGTCCACCTCTGTCGAGGTTGAGCCTGGCACTCTTTTTCCTTTGCCAGGTGGCACCCCAAGACGGGTCTACCTCGATCGAAGTCAAGCCTTCCTCTACCACTTCACCAGGTGTTCACCCAGGAGGGATCCACCTCGGCCGAAGCTGGTAGCCCCTGCTCCCTCGCCAGGTGGCACCCCAAGACGGGTCCACCTCTGTCCAGGTCGAGCCGGGAGCTCCTGCTCCTTCCCAGGTGGCACCCCAAGATGGGTCCACCTCGGTTGAAGTCGAGCCTTCCTCTGCCAGTTCGCCAGTTTTCCACCCAAAAGTGGTCCACCTCGGTCGAAGCTGGTATCCCCTACTCCCTCACCAGGTGGCAGCCTAAGATGGGTACACCTCTATCGAGGTTGATCCGGACGCTCCTACTCCTTCGCCAGGTGGCACCCCAAGATGGGTCCACCTCGGCCAAAGTCGAGCCTTCTTTTGTCACTTCGCCAGGTGTCCACCCAGGAGGGATCCACCTCGAATGAAGCTGGCAGCCCCTGCTCCCCTGCCAGGTAGTGCCCTAAGATGGGTCCACCTCTGTCGAGGTCGAGCCAGGCACTCCTGCTCCTTCACCAGGTGGCACCCTGATGCGGCATACATATAGGAAATATGGCATGAATGACTAAAGCAATTAAGCTAATTAAACTCAAAACATATGATTATAATTCATTCAAAGAGGAGTCATTTGGATTCATAGAAGAAGACTAAATTGGAAGGCTAAAATGCTTCGCAGTGCAAATCTAGATTAAGTTAAGAAATAAGGACCTACGTGGCTAGAGAAACCATCTAATTAGGACTTTACCCTATTCAGAATCTCAGACCTCAAGAGGTAAGTGATGCGGAGGCAAGGGGGTTAGGGCTAGGGATGCTAGATGCTAGTAAGGATGCTTACAATGCAAAGGAATTCTTTTTAGGGTTGATGATTTTTTTTTTTTAATTTTATGTTTCTTGTTGTTCTTCTTCGTTATTTTAGGGTTTCGATTCTCGATCACAAGCAAAGATAAGAAATACAAAGAACAGTAATGGAAGCCTATGCTAGCAGTTCAAAGCCCTAAAAGTAAGAACGAGAACATGACCCCGGGATTAAGAAACCCCGGTAGGACTAGCTCGACCTACAATATCTACTTAGGAGATAAAGAGAAGGCAAACATCAAACTTCTGAAGCGCCCGGTGCAGAGATCGCTCAACTCGCCGGATGCGGCCTGGATGCCTGAGCAATCAAACCCGTGGGAGCTCTGGCTTTGGGTCGAGAGGTCGCGATGGCAAAGCTGACTGTCTCCAATGCCCGAGATGCCAGGGAGGACCTGTAGGCAAACAAAAGAAAGGTCAGCGGAATGTGGAGATGCATGGAAAGGAATTGAACTGGAGTTGGGAAGGGGCTTCGAGCCCGGTGTCCGACTGGATTCCGAAGTTGAAGTTGGAGATAACTTGGGGCCTCGCACCCCGCGACGTCTCGGAGGATGAAGGAATGTGGCCTCACACCACGCGACGTCCTGGAGGATGAAGGATTCACGACGCCCTGGGGCGACGGACAGGTGGCCTCACACCACTCGACGTCCCTGGGGACAAAGGCAATTCCACTCAAACCTAGCCTAAGAGACAATGGTTGAAGGGTGGAAGAAACTCAAACATTTCATTAATCACTCAATCATTCATTTTCTTTCATTCATCCATTCATTAGTTCTACAAAGGGAGGGATTGGGTCCTTTAAATAGGCACCCAAGGCCCTTTTGAAATTCAAAATACAAATCTCATGGTGGCGCCAAAAATTTTCCACATCCCTATTTCTTTGGCCGACCAAATATTTGGAGTTGGGCGTGGCATGAGCAAAGGCTTGGAGGGGGGGATTGGTCCCTTGATTTCCTTCCTTAGCATGCTTAATTTGGGAAGAGGAGTGGGGCATGGCTTGCTTGGAGGGATGTGTTCCCTTGGGCTCTTCACGCCATCTTATAGGATTGATTCTTGGCCGACCAAGGGTGAACTCCATGGGGCGTTGCATGGTTGAGGGCTTGAAGAGGGGAGTGTATCTTGTGACCTTCCTTCCTTGCAAGAGCATTTTGGGAAGAAAACTTGGGAGGAGGCTTGCTTTGGGGCTTGGTTCCTTCAAAGATCTTCAACGCCCTCTTTAGATGGAACAAGGCGTGATGTGGGGGAGGGAAGAGGGGGATGTTGTCCAAGGTGTGTGGAAAGCAAGAGGAGGCCACTTTGTTTCCCTTCTTGGATGCCCAAGTGGCAGCTGATGTGGCGCCACGTAGGTAGCTGAGGTGGCACCTGAGTTGGCATTGTCCCAAGTAGAAGGGGTGGGTTGGCCCACCAGAACTTGAGTTGGAGAAGAAAACCAGAGTGACTTCAATTGGGCTTGGGCCCAGACCAAACTTGGACTCGAACAAATACAGGACTCAAGACCTAACTTGACCCAAATTGGCCAAGGTACAGGACTAAACAACTTTGACAAGAAATTATAACAATGTTTTTGGGCTCAAGGCCTTATTACAGGACTCATAGAAAAGAGGAACCCTAATCTAAGATCCATAGAGGGTTGAGGAGCCTCTGTCGGATCCTGGTGCCCACACCAATTCTCCCAGGGTTGGAGGAACTCGACCCTATCGAGTAAGGGTTAGTCTGGCTTTGGTACCTCTCCAGGATGTCGGGCTCGATGTGCTGCAAGTCCTCGCGGGTGATCCACAAGTCATCGGATTCGGGTCATCCTTGCCATCGGACCAAGTAACGTTGATAGCCTTTGCCCCGGGTAGTGATAGCTTGGTCATCCAGGATATGCTTGATCCGCTCTCCTCGCTCAGGTATATTTGGAGGTGGACACTCAGGTTCAGGTTCACTCTCAAAAGAAAGGTCAGGCTCAAATGACTTGCTAGGTATATTTGCGGGTTCCCTATACTCGACTAAGTCAGAGATATTGAATGTCGAGCTAATTCCATAATCCGGAGGTAATTCTAGTACATAGGCATTAGAGCCCATTCTCATAATCACTTTAAAGGGACCTGCCCCACGAGCATGAAGCTTCTTAATGGTTCCCGGTGGAAACCGTTTAGGCCAGAGCCTAATCATTACAAAATCCCTTATTTCAAACTCTTTGGCTCGCTTTCGGGAATCAGCCAAATTATTTTAAAAATTGTATTTATTGCATAATCCTAACATGATGCAAAATGCAGACTCAACTATGCAATCTTATTGAAAAAATTTTATTGGACTCCTAGGGTCTAAACTTAATAGACTTTTGACTCTCTAGGTTTGACCCTAGTTTGGTATGCACAAGAAAATTTTTAAGGATCCCTAACAAATGCCATAAAGTGTACCAAAAGTAAATGGCAAAAGGGATGGGTTCTAATGAGTCATGCAGCCTGGTGATTTCAACGAAATGCAACCCCATGGCTCTAAAAATGTGAGACGGCTCTGGGAAGGGGAGAAAATAGGAGTCGGAGTCTTGGGGTAATCTCTGGGCGTCATGAAATAGACCTTGGTTGTTCAGGATAATCTTAAGATTTGGACATTGTTCTATAGGTGCAAGTTCCAAGGCTAGATGGGTGTTCCTAAATGGTGGAAGGTCATTAGGAAGGTCTTTGGGAATGTTATCTTGAGAGTCCTCAAAACTGAAGTCTACCTCCTGGGGGGGTTCTATATGGACTTGTTCCTGGACCTCCTCTAAGGAAAATACTTGTGAACCCTCACCATCCTCTACAATGTTTGATCCTAGCTCAATTACTCCTTTACTGTCTCTAATGGGTTCAGGATCTTTCCCTAGATTTTCAATGGGTTCAACCTTCAAGTCTTCCTCATGTTCAACAATGGGTTCGGGTTCAGTTTCAGTCGGTTCATCCATAAGTAGGATAGGGGCGGTGCACTGACTAGCAAAATGCTCAGGTTTATGGCACCTATAGCTGTTACCTTGGGGATCGGGTCTCCTCTGGACTTCAATAGCCTCACCCTTGTCCTCTCTACTGTATTGGGGTCGATTCAGACTGGGAAGACTAGGACTGGGTCGGGCTAGTCTTGGTCGACTGGGGTCAGATCGGTTCAGTCTTGGTCGACTTGGGTAAGCCTGGCTATAACCTTGGGTGGATCCGGCGATACGGCTCTGGTTCCTAAATGGCTCGATCTTCTGTAGGTGGGAGCTCTCTGGAAATGCTCATGGAGCCTAGAAGCTTCCTCTATGGTCCTAGTCTGGCCTCTATTTGATCACATCTATTAGTCAACTGGTTGCTTAATTGAGTCATGTATTGAGTTAGGGCTCCAATGTCAGCTTGAAGTTGGTCCATGGCTTTGCTACGGGATGGACAAGGTGGGTGAAAAGAGGTTTCTGATCTAGTGCACATGTAACAAAACGATGCTACGGTTTGCTAGACCTAGGAGATCTCTCCAAATGTAAAGTCAAGAAGATGAACCTGGAAGTAGTAACTTGGCACCTGGCCAGGTAAGTGTAAGGTGAGTGGAGGTTTCTCTTTGCTTTCCTAGACACCAATTAGAAATTGGCCAGGTAAGTGAACCAACCCACTTCCCTTCGGGCTCTAGTCCCTTAACCACTTGCCTAGACACCAGCTACACAAGCACACACCAACAAGCAATCTAGCTTGGCTCGGTACTTGGGTTGACCCGACTTCGTGGGTGTCCCTAGCTCACTAGAGCAGATTAAACGTCTAATTGATTTTAGTTAATGGCTAGGGTTCGATATGCCGGGTGGTGGTTTTTGGGCTAGGGACAGGTAATGAAATCCTGACCCTATGTTAAATTGACGTCCTTAAGATATGTTATGTAAAATGAAGTACAATAATGACTAATGAAATGACTTAAAATTTTTTTTTGTTCTTTTGTGTCTTTTAGATGGGTGAATGCTAAACAAAATGCAGGAATTAAAACATACAAGAAACTAGCTAGATGGAGGAATGAATCAAAATGAGATGCTTGCTGAAATTTCAGACCTGAGATTTTCTCAGGCAGCATTTCGGCTTGTAGAAATTCTACAAACTGAAATAAAATCTGAGAAAATATAAAAAAATACTTTGAAATGAATGCGATCTAACAAAATAGAAATCATAAAATTTGGATGTCTCTAAAGGGAGAAACAATCCAATGATCAGACCATATACGGACTGACTAGAATGCAGAAAATGAAACTAATGCACTAGTCCTAGCATTGCTCTGATACCAAGATTGATGTGGGAGGCAAGGGGGTTAGGGCTAGGGATACTGAATGCCAATAAGGATGCTTACGATGCAAAGGAATTCTTTTTTTTGTTTTAGGGTTGATGATTTTTATTTGTTATGTTTCTTGTTGTTCTTCTTCGTTGTTTTAGGGTTTCGATTCCTGATCACAAGCAAAGATAAGAAATACGAAGAACAGTAATGGAAGCCTAGGCTAGTAGTTCAAACCCTAAAAGTAAGAACGAGAACAGGACCCCGGGATTAAGAAATCCCGGTAGGACTAGCTCGACCTACAATATCTACTTACGAGATAAAGAGAAGGCAAACCTCAAACTTCTGAAGTGCCCGGTGCAGAGATCGCTCAACTCGCCGGATGCGGCCTGGATGCCCAAGCAATCGAACCCGTGGAAACTCTAGCTTTGGGTCGGGAGGTCGCGATGGCAAAGCTGACTGTCTCCAATGCCCGAGATGCCAGGGAGGACCTATAGGCAAACAAAAGAAAGGTCAGCGGAATGTGGAGATGCACGGAAAGGAATTGAACTGGAGTTGGGAAGGGGCTTCGAGCCCGGTGTCCAACTGGATTCCGAAGTCGAAGTTGGAGATAACTTGGGGCCTTGCACCCCGCGACGTCCCAGAGGACGAAGGAATGTGGCCTCACACCACGCGACATCCTGGAGGACAAAGGATTCGCGATGCCCTGGGGCGACGGACAGGTGGCCTCACACCACTCGACATCCCTGGGGACGAAGGCAATTCCACTGAAACCTAGCCTAAGTGACAATGGTTGGAGGGTGGAAGAAACTCAAACTTTTCATTAATCACTCAATCATTCATTTTCTTTCATTCATCCATTCATTAGTTCTACAAAGGGAGGGATTGGGTCCTTTAAATAGGCACCCAAGGCCCTTTTGAAATTCAAAATTCAAATCTCATGGTGGTGCCAAAAATTTTCCACATCCCTATTTCTTTGGCCGACCAAATATTTGGAGTTGGGCGTGGCATGAGCAAAGGCTTGGAGGGGGGGATTAATCCTTTGATTTCCTTCCTTAGCATGCTTAATTTGGGAAGAGGAGTGGGGCATGGCTTGCTTGGAGGGATGTGTTCCCTTGGGCTCTTCATGCCATCTTCTAGGATTGATTCTTGACCGACCAAGGGTGAACTCCATGGGGCGTTGCATGGTTGAGGGCTTGATGAAAGGAGTGTATCTTGTGACCTTTCTTCTTTGCAAGAGCATTTTGGGAAGAAAACTTGGGAGGAGGCTTGCTTTGGGGCTTGGTTCCTTTAAAGATCTTCAACGCCCTCTTTAGATGGAACAAGGCGTGATGTGGGAGAGGGAAGAGGGGGATGTTGTCCAAGGCGTGTGGAAAGTAAGAGGAGGCCACTTTATTTCCCTTCTTGGATGCCCAAGTGGTAGCTGATGTGGCGCCACGTAGGTAGCTGAGGTGGCGCCTGAGTTGGCATTGTCCCAAGTAGAAGGGGTGGGTTGGCCCACCAGAACTTGAGTTGGAGAAGAAAACCGGAGTGACTTCAATTGGGCTTGGGCCCAGACCAAACTCGAACTCGAACAAATACAGGACTCAAGACCTAACTTGACCCAAATTGGCCAAGGTACAGGACTAAACAACTTTGACAAGAAATTATAACAATGTTTTTGGGCTCAAGGCCTTATTACAGGACTCATAGAAAAGGGGAACCCTAATCTGAGATCCACAGAGGGTTGAGGAGCCTCTGTCGGATCCTGGTGCCCACACCAGTAAGGATAGTGTTTAGAGACCAATAATGACTTTCAATGACCCTACACGAACCTTACTACAGGAAATCTCAAGACTAGCGATTGAATGATCAAACCAAACCACCCATTGGAAGTAGAGGTCCTTACTGCTGAGTTAAGGGCAAGGAGGACTTCATCCTGGACCAGGTACTCGTTAGGATCCTGCAAGAACACCCATTAGTATTGTGTGAAAATTTGAAGATAGCATGGAATAGAAATAATGGAAGGGAGGGAGTAGAGGATTGTTGATGATCTAGATGGAGTGTGGCTGGCTGATCTTGAAGATGAGGTAGGTGGCAATGGAAGAAGAACTTTTGCTGGAATTTGATAACTAAAGCACTTGGTTGAGCCTCTCACTCAATCCCTCATGGATGGCATTTGCAAACACAAATGGAGATAAGAAAATTCTGAATTTCATTCATTCAAAAGCATCCTTTTACAAAGAGATTAGGACCCTATTTATAACCTTCTAAGCCCCATTTGAAATTCAAATTTTACATGAAAAGAGGGGAAAATTTAGTTACATATTTGAATTTCAAAATTCATGAAAAGGAGGCACCAAATCTGAAAATCTGCATGCATGGGTGCCAAGTGTCTAAATCTGAAAATCTTCATATATGGATGCCAAGTGTCCAATTATGAAAATCTGCATGCATGGGTTCCAAGTGTCCAAATATGAAATTCTTCATGTATGAGTGCCAAGTGTCCAAATCTGAAAATCTTCATGTATGGGTGCCAAGTGTCCATTCTCTTGGATAAGGTGTTTGGTGAGGTGGCTTCAATCAAAGTTTCATTCCATCCAATGGCTCTTATTTCATGCACCCTTGATTTGATGATTTACTTGATGTAGCTTTGGTTCATCCCATGGTCCAATTATATGCTCCCTTGGTTGGGCTTGACTCAAGCTCAAAAGAAAAATTACAACTCAATTTGGACTTGAGTACATTTGACTCTTACAACTCAATTGACCCAAGGCTTCAAGACCTAATACTTAGCAAGACTCAAACAAAAAACTCATGATATAAGAAGAGTTAACTAGACTCAAGACTCAGACTAGGAACAAGTTAACAAGGTTAGAACTTAATTTGCAATCCATAAGGAATTGGTGTTGCTTAGGTTTGATTGAAATCTTCTTTTAACCTTGGTGCCCGCACCAATTCTCCCGAGGTGGAAAGAACTTGACTCTGTCGAGTAGGGATCTATTTTAATTTGGTAGTACTCTAATAAGTCTAGGTTGATTCTCTGTATATCCTCTCAAGTAATCCATGAGTCTTCGAACTCAGGTCGACCTTACCAACAAACTAAATAGCGTTGGTAACCTTTATTCCGAGTGGTGATGGCTTGGTCATCCAGAATTCACTCAATCTTATCTCGCCATTCTGGTAGAATTGTTGGTGGACACTCAGGGATGGATTCACTCTCAATAATTGGCTCAGGCTCAAATGGCTCACTAGGTATCAATATTGGCTCCTTATACTCTACTAGGTCTGAAACATTGAAAGTCGAGCTGATACCTAAATCAGATGGTAAGTCTAGTACATATGCATTAGATCCTATTTTCTTTATAACTTTAAACATACCTGCACTTCGAGCATGCAATTTTTTCAAGGTTCCTGGTGGGAACCGCTCTCGTCTAAGCCTTATCTAACATAATCTCCTTCAGTGAATTCTTTGACTCTTCTACGTGAATTTGCCATATGACTATAAGTTTCATTGCTTAATTGGATCTTTTCATAAATTTCTTTATGTATATCTCTAATATGCTGTGCATATGACTCAGCTGATTCAGAAACTCATGCTTGTCTAGGTAAAGGGATAAGATCTAAGGGCTTCCTAGATTTGTAACCATGGACCACTTCAAATGGGCTCTTCCCAGTAGATCTATTGACTGAGCTGTTGTAAGCAAATTCAGCATGAGGGAGTAAGAGATCCCAATTTCCTGTATTGTCACCAACAAGACATCTAAGCAGATTCCTAGACTCTGATTGACTACTTCAGTTTGGCCATCAGTCTGAGGATGATAGGCAGTGGAGAATTTCAGTTTGGTTCCTAGCATATGCCAAAGGGTCTTCCAAAAATAGCTAGTGAACCTAACATCTCTATCAGATACAATGATTTTGGGTAAACCATGTAGTCTAACCACCTCATCAAGAAAAAGTTTGGCCATTCTAGAAGCATCTAGGATTTGAGAACATGGGATGAAGTGAGCCATCTTAGAAAATTGATCGACTATAACGAAGATGGAATCGTGTCTCCTAGAGGTCTTTGGGAGTCCTAGTACAAAGTCCATACTAAGATCTTGCCATGGACAATCAGGGACTGGTAAGGGAGTGTACAGACCGGTGTTCTGTCTTTGCTGTTTGGCAACAGCACATGTTTGACATTGGGCTACAACTTGGGCCACATTCCTTTTGAGGCTAGGCCAAAAGAATTGATCTTCTACTGCTATGATGGTTTTGTTTCTTCCAAAATGACCTGCTAGGCCTCCAGCATGAACTTCCCAGATCAAAAACTCTCTAATGGAAGTTCGAGAAACACACAGTTGATTTCCTTTGAAAAGGAATCCATCTAGGAGAGTATAGTCACTATGTACACTAGGTGGTCCTTGTTGGAGGGATTGGTAGATTTCACTAAAGTTTGGACACTTAGGGTATTCCTCATTCAGTCTATCAAACCCTACAACCTCAGTGCTAACTGAGATCAAAAACATGGATCGTCGGCTTAATGCATCTGCAACCTTATTTTCAGTGCCAGCACGATGCTTCAGAACAAAGGTGTAAGCCTGAATGAATTATACCCATTTTTCATGCCTAGGGTTCAGTTTCTTTTGGGAATTAAGGAATCGTAAGGCTTCATGATCAGAATAAAGAACAAATTCCTACAGTAGTAAATAGTATCTCCAATACCTCAAAGCCTGAACTATCACATACAATTCTCTATCGTATGTCGAGTATCTCGTCCTTGCTTCATTCAATTTCTCACTAAAGAATGCCACCGGATGACTCTCTTGACTCAAAACTCCTCCAATCCCTACTCTAGAGGCATCACAAGCAACCTCAAATACCTTTGAAAAATTGGGTAACCTCAAAATAGGTGCTTGTGTCATTTTCTTCTTTATTTCTAGGAAGGCTCTATCGGCAGATTTTGTCCATTCAAAGGTTCCCTTCCTAATGCAGTCAGTAATGGGTGCTACTATTATGCTGAATCCTCTAAAGAATCTCCTATAGAAGGTGGCTAAACCATGGAAACTATGGACATCATGGATGCTTTTGGGTATGGCCACTCGACTCTGGACTTGACCTTTTCAGGGTCGGCAGACACCCCTTCAGTGGTGACAACAAATCCTAGAAAGATAACTCTATGGGTCATGAATTCATATTTCTTGAGGTTGTCATAGAGACTATCTTGTCTAAGGGCTTGGCAAACCTGTTTTAGATGGTTCAAATGGTCTTCCTTAGTTTTACTGTAGATGAGAATGTCATCAAAGTAGACCACTACGAACTTCCCAATGAATGTCCTCAAAACCTGGGTCATGATCCTCATGAAGGTACTAGGTGCATTGGACAGGCCGAAAGAAATCACTACCCACTCATATAAGCCATCTTTGGTTTTGAAGGCAGTTTTCCATTCATCCCCAGGCCTGATTCTTACTTGATGATAGCCACTCTTAAGATCAATTTTGGAAAAAATCTTTGCTCCAGCCATCATATCCAACATGTCGTCTAAACGGGGAATAGGAAAATGGTACTTAATGGTAATTTTATTTATGGCCTTGCTATCTACACACATTCTCCATTTACCATCTTTTTTAGGGGTCGGATGGGCTGGTACTGCACATGGGCTTAGGTTCTCTCTAATGAATCCCTTTTGGAGAAGCTCTCCAACTTGACGTTGTAACTCAGAGTGTTCTATAGGGTTCATTCTATAATGGGGGAGGTTCGGTAATGTCGATCCTGGGATCAAATCTATGGCATGTTGAATGTCTCTCAAGGGTGGAAAGTGATTAGGAAGGTCTTTTGGAAAGATGTCTTGAAACTCCTCTAAAAACCCTAACACTTCCTGGGGTTTTTCCTTATGGGGTTGGTCCTGATTTTCCTTAGCTGCTAAAACCCAAATAGGTGAACCATTGCTAAGCTCTTACTCCAATTCTTTAGTAGTGATCATGTTTATCCCCTGTTTCTTATCCTTCAAGTGACTTGATCCTCTCTTAACTTAGTCCTTAGGTGGTGAGGAATTGATGACAATCTTCTTCCCATTATGAGTGAAAGAACATGAATTAGAACGACCATAGAGTATAACATCATGATCATACAACCATGGTCGGCCTAATATGATGCTACTAACTCCCATTGGAAGAACATCTCACCAAACCTTTTCTTGGTATGATTGGAACTGGATTGTGACTTGGCACCTAGACATAATGGGAATTGAGGTTGAATCTATCTAGGATACCTTATATGGATTAGGATGGGGCATAGTGGGTAAACCTAGGTTCTTGACTGTATTGGTTGATATGGCATTGACGCAGCTACCACTATCTAAGATGACCTTGCACACCTTCTCTCCTATCTTAATAAAGGTTTGTAGGATACTAGTCCTATGCCAATCTTCTTGCTTCTTGGTTTGGGTCAAGACACATCTTACAACTCCTAGGATTTCTGATGAGTCTATGATCTCTTCATCCCCTTCATACTCATCAACTAAACTCACACCTACCTTATACACTTCTTCTTCCTCCTCACAGTTCTCTATGGGTTCCGTAACTTCTTCTTCTACTTCCCCTATGTGTAATGCTCTAGTGGGACATTGGCTTGCGTAGTGACCTATCTTGTGGCACCTAAAATAATGAACATTTCCTTCTTTTCGAACCTCAGGACTTTTTCCTTTATCTTCTCTTCGAACTAATAGAGTAGCAGGACTGGGTCTGTCGGTTGGACTTGGGTTTGAAATGGGTCTATTTCCAGGAGGATTAATCCTAGTGGGCTCAGGTCGGCGAAATAAAGGTCTCCTCTGGAATCTCTCACAGTCTCTAGCAACTTGGTAGGCTTAGTCTAGGTCATGAACTTCTCTCAAAAATAGTTCTCTCTGGATCTCCTCATGTAGTCCTGCTCTAAACCTAGACAAGGTTGCTACCTCAGACTCAACCACGTTGCATCTCATCATGAACTCATCAAACTTGGCAACATATTTGGACACTATCTTATTCCCTTGAGTTAATCGTTGCCATTGATCCAAGAGTCTTTGTTCATAGGACATTGGTAAATACTTCTCCCTAAGTTTCACCTTCATAGCTCTCCAAGTGGCTATGGTATGTCACCCCTCTGTCGACTCATGCGCTCAACATTACCCCAATACAATCTAGCCTAACGAACCAATCTAAGTTTGGTAAACTTAGATTTCCTATCTTCCGACATTTCATACCAATCAAAATATTGGTCCATATCACCCTCCCAGTCTATATACACCTTAGGATCCAAATTTTCATCAAATGTGGGTGCATCTAGACGAATGTTTCTAAGGGCTCTCTCATCCTGGTCAACATAATCATGGTGAACTCTCCTTGGTTGTGGGTCAGGAGTATACTCTTGGCGTTGGGCTCTAGGATGGACAGGTGGCAATCTGGGTGATTGTGGCTCAGAAGGGGCCAAACAAGCATCTTCAAGGGTTCCTATTCTCTCTTCCATTCGATCAAACCTAGTGTTCAATTGCTTTAACTACTCAGTCAAAGTTCTCATCGGGGTTTCTAGATTGGGGTCCATGGAAGAACTAGGATGGTCAAGTGAATGCTAATAGGAAGTTCCTGATCTAGTTGTCATGCACACACGGACTCAAACTCGGGCTAGGGGCTTACTAGACCTAGAGTCCAAACCAAATATTAGGTCAAGATGACAATCTCGGTTGTAGTAACTTGGTACCTGGCCAGGTAAGTGTAAGGTTGGTAGAGGTCCCTCTTGGCTTACCTTAGACACCAATTTGAAATTGGCCAGGTTAGTGGACCAACCCACCTTCCTTCAGGCTCTTATCCCTGAACCACTTTCTTAGACACCAAATACACAAGCACACACAAACAAGTTGTCCAAATTGGCTTGACACTTGGTTCGACCCGACCTTGTGGGTGTCCCTAGCTCACTAGAGAAAATTAAGTGTCTACTTAGTTTTAATTAAGGGTTGGGTCCGATATGCAGGATGGTGATTTTGGGATAAGGATAGGTGATGAAATCCTGCCCCCATGTCATAATGATGCCCTTAAAATGATTTATCATGAGATGAATGCAAGCATGCATATGAACCCTAATTTCAGGTGCAGAAATTTAGTGTGTTGCAGTTCTGAAGGGGGGCAGAGAAGTGCTATGAATTAATCTCAAAAATTCTGAGAAAATCACAAAACACTCATAACTTGCAAAGGATATACCAGATGAAAGGAAATAAAAAGGTAAAATCTATGCTTTGCTGGACAATTCCTGGAACTCAGACAATGCTAAAAGGAACAAAACAGAACATTCAGAAATTTCAGCAATAGTGATGAAGTATAGGAATTTTCATTTTTTCTGTGATTTTTTTCCAAAGATAAAATTTTTTATGCTGATATCTAACTTAATATGGATTTCGAAAAAAATTATTTCAATGAAAAATTAACTACTTTTTTTTGAGTTTTATACAAATTACAGTCAGCCTACTCAGAAATGCAGCAAGCAGAAAATAGAAAGTCCTACCCTAACCTACCATGCTCTGATACCAAATATGATACGGCATACATATAGGAAATATGGCATGAATGACTAAAGCAATTAAGCTAATTAAACTCTAAACATATGATTATAATTCATTCAAAGAGGAGTCATTTGGATGCATAGAAGAAAACTAAATTGGAATGCTAAAATGCTTTGCAGTGCAAATCTAGATTAAGTTAAAAAATAAGGTCCTACGTGGCTAGAGAAACCATTTAATTAGGACTTCACCCTATTCAGAATCTCAGACCTCAAGAGGTAAGGATAGGGTTTAGAGACCAATAATGACTTTCAAAGACCCTACACTAACCTTACTACAGGAACTCTCAAGACTGGCGATTGAATGATCAAACCAAACCACCCATTGGAAGTAGAGGTCCTTGCCGCAGAGTTGAGGGCAAGGAGGACTTCATCCTGGATCGGGTACTCGTTAGGATCCTGCAAGAACACCCATTAGTATTGTGGGAAAACTTGAAGATAGCATGGAATAGAAATAATGGAAGGGAGGGAGTAGAGGATTGTTGATGATCTAGGTGGAGTGTGGCCGGCTGATCTTGAAGATGAGGTAGGCATCAATGGAAGAAGAACTTTAGCTAGAATTTTAGAATTAAAGCACTTGGTTGAGCCTCTTACTCAATCCCTCATGGATGGTGTTACAGTAGTAACCGACCCATTCAGCCCTGACACAACAGTGGGACCACTTGAAGAAATCAGTCCCTGTGGAGGTCAGGTCAGCGGCTCGGCCCTTCACTTCAACCAGGTCAGGTCGGCAACTTGGCTAGCCCACTTCAACCAGGCTAGCACCTCAACCAGGTTGGTAGCTCGGCAGCCTTGCCTGGAGCCCTGCCAGGCATGAAGGGCAACCCATTATGGCCCACAAAGCTCTCCAGATTAGTCCGGCTCTACTCCGCATGGTCCAAGCGCCAGCGAGAAGTAGCCGCGCTCTAGCCCAGCCTTCGCACGGCTTCATCCTGCAGGCACCCGCAGGCACGTCCCAGGCACCCTCCCTGTGCCTCGATCCACGTGCAAGGGGGGCGCGAGCCTGTGCTAGCCCAGCTCTTCATCGACCTCGATCAGCGTGCAAGGGTGGCACGAGCCCGTGCTAGCCCAGCTCTTCACCAACCTCGATCAGCGTGCAAGGGGGGAGTGAGCCCGCGCCAGCCCGGCTCTGCATCGCCCTTGGTTCGCGTGCAAGGGGGGCATGAGCCCGCACCAGCCCGGCTCTGCACCGCCCCAAGCTTCAGCTCCGGCCCTGCACCGCCCGAGCACTGCCCGACGCCTCCATGCCCGGCGCGGCGCGGTCCCCCCGGCGCCTCCGAGCCAGGCGGTGGCACGCCCGACGCCTCCGAGCTCGGCGGTGGCATGCTTAGCATCTCCGAGCCCGGCGTAGCACCCCGGCATCCCCGAGGTCGCCGCTCCGGCGCCCCTGTGCCCGGCATGGCATGGCCCCGGTGCCTCCGAACCCGGTAACAGGTCCCCTAGCTCGTCCGAGTCCTGCGCGGCACGCCCCGGTGCACCCGGCGCGGCACGCCCCAGTGCACCCGGTGCCTTGAGCTTCTCCGGCGCGGCACGCCCAGCGCCTCCGAACTCGGCACGGGTACCCCGACGCCTCCGAGCCCGGTGATGTGTTCCCCAGCTCATCCAAGCCCGGCGCGACATGCCCCAATGCTCTCGGTGCCTCCGGATTGTCCGGGGCGACAGGCTCGATGCCTGCAGACCCGGCACAGGTACCTCGGCACCTTCGAGCCCGGTGACGGGTCCCCCGGCTCCTCCGGCTTCCAGCCGACCTCTGCACTGCCCCAAGCTTCAGCTCCAGCCCTGCACCGCCCGAGCGCTGCCCGACGCCTCCATGCCCGGCATGGCGCGGTCCCCTCGGTGCCTCCAAGCCAGGCGGCGGCATGCCCGACGCCTCCGAGCTCGGCGGCGGCACGCTTAGCACCTCCGAGCCCCGCGCAGCACCCCGGCATCCCCGAGCTCGCCGCTCCGGTGCCCCTGTGCCCGGCATGGCATGGCCCCGGCACCTCTGAGCCCGGTGATAGGTCTCCCAGCTCGTCCGAGCCCGGTGCAGCATGCCCCAGTGCACCCGGCGCCTCCGGACCCGGCGCGGGTACCCCGGCGCCTCTGTACCCGGCACGGGTACCCCGGCACCTCCGAGCCCGATGACATGTCCCCCAGCTCATCCGAGCCAAGCGCGGCACGCCCCAACGCGCCCGGCGCCTCTGGCTTCTCCAGTGCGATAGGCTTGGTGCCTCCAGACCCGGCACGGGTACCCCGGTGCCTCCGAGCCCGGTGACAGGTCCCCCGGCTCCTCCAACTTCCAGCCAACCTCTGCACCGCCCGAGCGCTTCCCGATGCCTCCATGCCAGGCACGGCGCGGTCCCCCCGGTGCCTCCGAGCTAGGCTGCGGCATGCCCGGCACCTCCGAGCCAGGCGACGGCACGCCCGACACCTCCGAGCTCGGCAGCAGCATGCTTAGCACCTCCGAGCCCGGTGCAGCACCCCGGCATCCCCGAGCTCGCCGCTCCGGCGCCCCTGTGCCCGGCATGGCGTGCCCCCGGCACCTCCGAGCCCGGTGACAGGTCCCCCAGCTTGTCCAAGCCCGGTGCGGCATGCCCAAGTGCACCTGGCACCTTCAGCTTCTCCGGCGCGGCACGCCCGGTGCCTCCGGACCCGGCGCGGGTACCCCGGCACCTTCGAGCCCGGTGATGTGTCCCCTAGCTCGTCCGACCCCAACGCGGCATGCCCCTACGTGCCCGGCGCCTCCGGCTTCTCCGGCGTGACAGGCTCGGCACCTCCAGACCCGGCGCGGGTACCCCGGCGCCTCCGAGCCCGGTGACGGGTCCCCCGGCTCCTCCGGCCTCTAGCCGACCTCTGCACCGCCCAAGCTCCATCTCCGGCTCTGCGTGCACCCATCCAGCAAGGGTTTGGTTCCCCTGACTTCGCCCGGTCTGGCTCTGGCCCTACACCGGCACCCCGGCAGTGCCCCACGAGGCTCCACCGACCTCCTCGGCGCACCCCGACTCGGCACCACCGAGCTCGGCATCGTAGCATGCCCAGGGCAGAGGGCCCCTAAGCCCCGGCTCCTTCAGTTCTGGCCCAGATCGGCATTGCAGCACGCCCAGGGCAAAGGGCCCCCGAGCCCCAGCTCCTTCAGTTCTGGCCCAGCTCGGCACGCTCGCAGCACGCCCGCAGTGGTCTGGCTCCTGCGGCCCGGTTCCCCCATATCCGGTCCGACGCGACCTCACACGCAAAAGCATGGCACGCTCCCGTGCCCTTGACCCTGCTCCTCCAGCTTTGCCCGATGCGATGGGTAGCAGGGCCCATCTCTAGCTCCAGTCCGGTGCGGCCTCGTCAAGGCCGGCACCTTGGCAGCGCCCAATCCCATCTATGCCACTGGGGAACGGCGAATCTCCACGGTCTTGCACTGGCTCTACACATGTGCATGCATGGGTCCGCGCCTACGTGCATGGGGCCTCGCACTTTGGCAACTTGAAGTGGCATCCCGGCTAGCCCGGCACTTTGGCATCACAGCCCAGCTCGGTCACTGGGAGCACCATGCAGTTCAGTCTCACTCACGTGGGCCCAGCGTGTTTCCCGAGAGGCCCATCCACATGGCCCCGGTGCTCTTTCCAAGGATCCCCCTCCACGTGGGCACTATGGCATGCCGCCTGACACGCCGTTTGCAAGGAAGGTTTGCATTTAAGTTTCCTATGCTACTGTTTACGCTAACTAGTGAATGGTGCCATGCCCAAGGTACTGTACCCCTGCACCAACTTCCTGAACCACCCAGAATAAGAAGGTTCACCAACTTATCATGGCCTCACAGGCTATCCTGGCATGACAAGTCTACATCTAGACCAGCACGCCTCCCCAGGAACCATTCATCTACACAAAAACTGGTATAGAGGTAAGGGTAGGAGAAAAAAAGGGACAACACACTCTGTTGATTCTTACATTATCTATCATCCTATGGCAGCAGAGAGTCCCCCAAGCTCTCCATCTCAGAGGTCCCTTATTTCTTTCGATCATCCCGCTGACTTGATCGCCGGAGGGCCTTTGCCGGAATCCCCGGTGCAGGTTTCCCCTATTTTACAGGTATCGCCCAACGGACGGAGGATAAGGAGGAAGATTACTCCTCACCAGAGAGGCCCACAGGAGGGCCACTACAGTACCAAGCCCCTTTCATCCCAACTACAACTATGTTCTCCTTGATCGTCTCCGACCAACGAGCCCGGTGACGCTGGCACGGAGCCCACTCACCTAGGCCACGTAAGAGCTACCGGCCACGACGATCTAGGCGGTAACAGATTGGCGCACCAGGCAGGGGGTGGATCCACGCTCCTCAACAAGGTGGGATGACGGTTTTCACCTTGGTCCTTAGTCCCCGGGAGGTAGACCGGGGGCACGGGGATGGGGGCACGAGAACTTCTCCCTCTCTCGGGCCCCAAGGAATGGCCTCGATCAAAAAACCTTAAGCTGTGAAGGTGCATCGCCATCCTTGATGGGGCAACGGCTGTAAGCTAAGGATGGAGCCACCTCCCAGTGGTACCACCATCCAGGAGCCCCACCAAAAAAAAAAAAAAAAAAAGAGAGAAGAAAAGGGAGAGAGAAAAGAAAAGAAAGAAGAGAGGGTCTGGCCATCGTAAAGAAGAAAGAAATCCATGCAACAGAGTTTGCTCCCATGCAACGATGCTTACTCCCTCATACAACAGGAGCCTCTCCCCTCCCAAGCAATGGGAGTCTTGCACTTCCATGCAACGGAGCCTCCTCCCATGCAGCGGAGTCTCCCCCCCATACCATGAAGTTCCTTCCCATGCAACGGAGTTTGCTCCCTTGCAACGGAGCTTACTCCCTCATGCAACGGGAGTCTCTTCCTCTCCCATGCAATATGCAACGGAGCCTCTTCCCATGCAGCGGAGTCTCCCCCCTATGCCATGAAGTTCCTTCTCATGCAATGGAGTTTGCTCCCATGCAACGGAGCTTACTCCCTCATGCAACGGGAGTCTCTTCCTCTCCCATGCAACATGCAATAGAGTTTCCTTCCATGCAACGAAGCTTACTCCCTCACGCAGCAGGAGTCTCTTCCTCCTCCATGCAACGAGGCCTTCTCCTTCCTCTCGACGGAGTTATTTCCCTCATGCAATAGAGGTCTCACTTCCTCCCAGGCAGTGGAGGTCCACCTTCCTATGCAACAGGGGCCTTATGCTCCCATGCAACGAAACTCCCTCCCATACAACAGGAGCCTCTTTCCTCCCAAGCGACGGGAGTCTTATACTCCCGTGCAATGGAGCTTCTCCCCAAGCCACGAAGCTCCCCATGTAATGGAGCCTTGCTCCCTCATGCGACCGAGTTGTATTCTTACATGCAAAGGAGTCTCGCTCTCTTCCAAGATGGCGGTCGGCGAACCTAATTCTGGTGGTGCGGGCACCAGACTCAGAAGAAGACTCAGAGCTCCATCTGGATCTCTGATTAACATTGCCCGAAGAATTAGGATTTTTTTGGCTTGTAATAAGGGTTGACTGGATCAACTCAATTTTAGTTTGAGTCTGTATTACCTGCATTTTTATTTTGTTGAGTCATGTTGACTCAGTAGTGGACTAGGGCTTCAACTTAGGGTGTTACATTTTCTCCCAAGGCCAAGCAAGTGGGCGCCACACTCCCAGCCACACTCCCAGCCATACGCCTGAGTCCAGGGGACGCCACATCTCCATCCAGCAGGCTTTGGTCCCCACACCACAGATAGCAGCTCCCCTCTTTCATGCGCCAATTGAGGAGAAATCCACCAGGGGTCCACAAATCAAGGGGGCGGCCCAAGACTTCCCAAAAGAACCAAACTATGAAGGGGAAGAAATTCTCTTGGAGAGAAATTCAAGGAGGCGCCCATTACCTGCCAGAAATACTCAAAACAAAGTTAGAAGGAGCCATAACTTGGGGAGAAAGAAAAGGAGGTATCCAAAAAGGGTTGAGCCATGGAAGGAAGGAGATTTCTCTTGAAAAGCAAGGTTAGGAGGCGCCCTAATCATTCCAACTAAAGCCAGATATAAAAGGCAACAAATTTTCTCTTGGAGGGCAAGGTTAAGAGGCGCCCAAACACTTCCAGATAAGGCCAATCATAGAAGGAAAAAAATATTTTCTTGGAGGTCAAGACAAGGAGGCGCCACCCACTTTCCTTTTTGAAGCTTCAATCAACTTTGGAATTAATTGGCCGGCCATATGAGTAGGGATTGATATCCTAATTTGAAGATCCCCTCCTTTAGTCCCACATGGGAAGATGTAAAACCCTACTCTCTTGTAATGGCCTATAAATTAAACCCCCATGTAAGTTTGAAAAAAATCTGATGAATGAAATCAATTTCTTTGTGAGCAACTTTGTGTTTCTCTCTTCCGCACTTGTATTCAAGTGTTGAGCTCCATGAGGGAGTAAATCCGGGTTCCCTAGGAACCTTGAGGAGGTGTGAGATCTCCAACCCCAAAACTCTAGCTTAGTCCACCCATCTCTACTCCACCACCAAACCCTAATTTTCCATCTACATCCCATGGCCCCTCTCTTCCACATAGAGGCCGGCCACCAGCATCCAGGTTCAGATCAACTATTTCAACTACAGAGCAAGTTCAAAGAAGAGTCAGATCAGTATCAAGATCTCCGAAACTTCTACATCCAACAATCTTCATTAAGTCCTCAGGTCAGTGTCTTTCTTTGAGTTTCTGGTTCTTTTTTTTTGTTCTTCTTCTTCCAGATCCTGAGTTCGAGAAGAAGGCCAACCTTGCCATAGGACTACAATCCGAGGATCCATTGCGAAGATACCCCGTCTCTAAGGATCCTACAATCTGCTCGAGAGTGTCCTTCAATTGAAGCAACGAGAGATATCACAGTCAAGTATAAAACCTTCTCTTCTCTCTTCGTCTGTTTCTTGAAAGAGGAGTAAACCCTAGGTCTGGGGGTTTCCCAATCCCCAGCGATCCTACTTCTGAGTTACTCTGATAATCCACTCCTTTTCATTGTGCTTTCTGTCATTTCTTAGTTTCTTTCAACATTAGTTTATCTTTCCTTTGAGTCAAAGCCGACTTCTGAAAATAAATAAATAAAAAAAATATATTAATTTTAATTTACTTTCGCATCGCATCATCTTTTTTGTTCTGCATCATTTTTGGTATCAGAGCTTTCGTGCTGCATCAATTTTGGTATCAGAGCCCTGTCTAGGGTTTCTGACTTGCTTGCATGTTTTGAGTGTCTCTCTTTTTTACTTTGTCTGCTCGAAGTAGACTCCCCAGGACGTCCGGTCCTAGGAACGAAGCGAGGTGAAAGCCTCCTCTTCCCATTCCATGGGGTATTCCTAGGGCGTGTAGGGGATCCGCTGGGTTACAACTTCGTAGCAGGAATTGTAAACGGGGGAAGCATTCTATTTTCAGTCTATAACTGCTCTGTTGCAGGAATTGTTTCTCATTGAAAGTAACTCAAAATCACATGATTTTTGTTTTGCTAGAACCAATATAATTGAAACTATTTTACATAATTTTACTGTGATTTATTGGTTTCCGTGAAATTTCTGAGAGTTAAATTACAGCAACTCTGTTTCTGTGTTTCTGCATTTCAATTTTTTTTGAGTGATCATCTCCTAATTCATCTTAAGGGCAATTGAGCATCTAAGATAAGGGGAGGAGTTGATAACCTCTCCTTAGCCCAAAACCACCACCCATTCATTCGATCCTAAGCCTAATTTTAAAATTTATTAGACTTAATTTGCCCTAGTGGGCTAGGGACACCAACAAGTCGGGTCTAGGCTAGTGTTGAGTCAGTTTGTCTAGTTACTTTGTGTGTGCTTTGTACTCAGTGTCTAGAACGGTGGTTCAGGGATTCTATCCTGAAGGGCTTGTGTGCTGGTCCGCCTACCTGGCCAATCTCTGATTGGTGTCTAGGATTGGCATTTAGGGACCTAACACTTCCCTTACACCTGCCTGGCTGAGTCCCGAGTTACTACAGGCTAGCTTGCCACTCTGATTGGGCATCTAGTTTGGGCTCTAGGTCTAGTTAGCCCGTAGTCATTTTAGTCGAGTCTTATTTGGTGTGTTTGCTTGCATCATCATGTCTACCCGGAATGGAGTACCCTACCAACCTGGTCAAGCCCAACCTGATTTAGAGGCCATGGTTAGAACTCTTACCGAAAGCATGAACAAATTGAGTCAGGATATGACTGATATTGTTGCCCAGTTTAGGAATCCAGTCTGTAAGGATCTTACCCAGCTTAGGGATCGAGTCCAAGTACTTGAGAAACGTAGACATCAAAATTGGAACCCTGATCCAAAATTTAATAGGCCCCAACCTCACCCATGCCAGTAGCCTAGGAGGACCTTATACCGTGATCTCAAGCATAACCTTAGGAAGCCTAACCATGATATCTATAGTGTGGATCATGTCTATGAGAGGTCCTTACAATATTCTAGACCAGGCACTCAACAACCCAAGTCTTCTAGATCAAACCATTTAGATCCACACCCATGCCCAAGTAAGGTCTCTACTAGCTTGAAACCCAGTGTGACCCAGGTTCCTATATCGCAAGAATGTTTGTTTTGTGGAGAAAGAGGCCATAAATCTAGTCAGTGCCAATGCATAGGACTGGCTTGTGTACAGCTAAGTGGAAAGAATCCTAAGGATGACATTAATGAGGGAGAACCCAAGCCTACCAATGAGGAAGAAAGGTTAGTTATGACACGCCTAGAATCAGTTGACCCGATTACCACTGACCCAAAATCAATTGAAGATGGCATCGAGGAAGTATATGATGCTGGCTTGAGTCTAGTTGATGAATATGAGGGGGAAGAACTTGAAGAATGTGATATCGATACTATTGGTTCCTTACCTGTGGAGACCTTGGAGAGCAACCAAGTGGTAGGACCTAGTTCAGAAATTCAAGAGATTTGTGAGAATCAGGTTCCTTTAGTCAAATACCCCCAGGAAGAACTCATAGTGTTAGCCCGAGCTATCAGTTCGTACCCTCTAATGACAGTCATTTTCCAAGTACCAATTGAAGATCTTTGCACTGAACTGTTTAAGTTTGCCCACCCTATGGTAGATCCTCTCCTTAGGATGACTGAATCAAGCCTCTTACAATTGGACCTTGTCCCATTCCCAGCCACTAAGGTCTCTCCCGTAATCTCAGTTGAACATCCTTGTCTTGAGCGGATTGATTCACCCAGTCCTGTAGAAGTCCTCCTTATGGCCCCAGACCCCTTCCTTTGCATGACTGACCTACCCTTCTATAGAGTATACCTTTCTACACCCATAGGTCAAAATTCAAGTCTTGAGGTCATCATCCATAGGCCCTTCCATGAATCATTCTCTAATCCAGTTCTTGAGAAAGTAGATCATTATTTGCTTAGAGAACAAACCTTAATTATTGCAATCACATGTCCTAGGCTACTGCCCGAACCATCTCTTGATCCATTCCTGGGAGTAGCAAATTTTTACTTTCGTAAGGATGACCAGTTGACACTCATAGATCACCATTCAAACCTTCAGGTCACCACCTTTAGTCAACAGGTAATTCGAGACCCCACCTCATATCTCCTCCCTTTCTCTAGGACTTCCAATGCTTCTTACACCATCCAAGTATACTTTGTCGAAGTCTTTAGAGTAAACCACGTGTCAGAACCTATTAGGTTTGCCACCTACTTCTGGAAGACCTTATGGCACCTAATAGGCACCCATGATAAGTTTTCATGCTCTGCATGCCATCCTCCGACCCAAGGTCAAACCTAGAGAGCCGTAGTTTGTTAGGTTTAGACCTAGGGTTCCTTTGAATAAAGTCCATTCTTTAGGAATGCATCGTCAGTCGGGTTTAGGACATTGTCTCAGATTTTGGTTTGATTGAGAGCACCAGGAATTGGGATTTGTATTTTGTCCAGGGCTGAAATTGCATTCAATGTTTCGATCAATAGGTCTATAGGCTAGAGTCCCTTTGAAATTGTTCATGGATACAAGCCTCACACACCACTTGATCTGATTTCACTTCTAGCCCACACACACAAGTCTCTTGATGCACTTGCATTGCATGTAAAAGACTTGCATAAAGAAATTCATGTCAAAGTAAATTTAAGTAATGAAACTTATAAGAAGTTGGCTGATTCTCAAAGACGAGTCAAAACTTTTGTTGAGGGAGACTATGTAATGATTAGGTTAAGGCCTGAACGGTTTCCTCCTGGAACCGTTAGAAAGTTACATGCTAGAGGAGCTGGACCATTTAGAGTGGTGAAGAGAGTAGGATCCAATGACTATGTGCTCGAGTTGCCTCCAGAACTAGGCATTAGCTCCACTTTCAACATTACAGACCTAGTAGAGTATGGAGAGCTAGCTGTGATTCCCAGTGAGGCTTTTGAACCTAATCCTGCTCTTGAGAGTGAACCCAATCCTGTGTGTCCACCAACAAACTGGCCTGTGAGGAAAGAGCAGATTGAAAAGATCCTGGATGATCAGGTTATCTCTACTCGTAATCGAGGATACCAAAGATACCTGGTGCGTAGGAAGGCCAGATTCTGATGACTCTTGGATCTCCCGAGAAGAATTACAAGAGTTGGACCCAGACCTCTTGGAGAGATACTAGAGCCAACTTGATCCATATTCGACAAGGTCGAGTTCCTCCCACCCTAGGAGAATTGGTGCGGGCACCAGACTCAGAAGAAGACTCAGAGCTCCATCTGGATCTCTGATTAACCTTGCCCGAAGAATTAGGATTTTTTTTGGCTTGTAATAAGGGTTGACTGGATCAACTCAATTTTAGTTTGAGTCTGTATTACCTGCATTTTTATTTTGTTGAGTCATGTTGACTCAGTAGTGGACTAGGGCTTCAAACTGGGGTGTTACATTTTCTCCCAAGGCCAAGCAAGTGGGTGCCACACTCCCAGCCATACGCCTGAGTCCAGGGGGCGCCACATCTCCATCCAACAGGCTTTGGTCCCCACACCACAGATAGCAGCTCCCCTCTTTCATGTGCCAATTGAGGAGAAATCCACCAGGGGTCCACAAATCAAGGGGGCGGCCCAAGACTTCCCAAAAGAACCAAACTATGAAGGGGAAGAAAATTCTCTTGGAGAGAAATTCAAGGAGGCGCCCATTACCTGCCAGAAATACTCAAAACAAAGTTAGAAGGAGCCATAACTTGGGGAGAAAGAAAAGGAGGTATCCAAAAAGGGTTGAGCCATGGAAGGAAGGAGATTTCTCTTGAAAAGCAAGGTTAGGAGGCGCCCTAATCATTCCAACTAAAGCCAGATATAAAAGGCAACAAATTTTCTCTTGGAGGGCAAGGTTAAGAGGCACCCAAACACTTCCAGATAAGGCCAAGCATAGAAGGAAAAAAATATTTTCTTGGAGGTCAAGACAAGGAGGCACCACCCACTTTCCTTTTTGAAGCTTCAATCAACTTTGGAATTAATTGGCCGGCCATATGAGTAGGGATTGATATCCTAATTTGAAGATCCCCTCCTTTAGTCCCACATGGGAAGATGTAAAACCCTACTCTCTTGTAATGGCCTATAAATTAAACCCCCATGTAAGTTTGAAAAAAATCTGATGAATGAAATCAATTTCTTTGTGAGCAACTTTGTGTTTCTCTCTTCCGCACTTGTATTCAAGTGTTGAGCTCCGTGAGGGAGTAAATCCGGGTTCCCTAGGAACCTTGAGGAGGTGTGAGATCTCCAACCCCAAAACTCTAGCTTAGTCCACCCATCTCTACTCCACCACCAAACCCTAATTTTCCATCTACATCCCATGGCCCCTCTCTTCCACATAGAGGCCGGCCACCAGCATCCAGGTTCAGATCAACTGTTTCAACTACAGAGCAAGTTCAAAGAAGAGTCAGATCAGTATCAAGATCTCCGGAACTTCTACATCCAACAATCTTCATTAAGTCCTCAGGTCAGTGTCTTTCTTTGAGCTTCTGGTTCTTTTTTTTTGTTCTTCTTCTTCTAGATCCTGAGTTCGAGAAGAAGGCCAATCTTTCCATAGGACTACAATCCGAGGATCCATTGCGAAGATACCCCGTCTCCAAGGATCCTACAATCTGCTCGAGAGTGTCCTTCAATTGAAGCAACGAGAGATATCACAGTCAAGTATAAAACCTTCTCTTCTCTCTTCGTCTGTTTCTTGAAAGAGGAGTAAACCCTAGGTCTGGGGGTTTCCCAATCCCCAGCGATCCTACTTCTGAGTTACTCTGATAATCCACTCCTTTTCATTGTGCTTTCTGTCATTTCTTAGTTTCTTTCAACATTAGTTTATCTTTCCTTTGAGTCAAAGCCGACTTCTGAAAATAAATAAATAAAAAAAATATATTAATTTTAATTTACTTTCGCATCGCATCATCTTTTTTGTTCTGCATCATTTTTGGTATCAGAGCTTTCGTGCTGCATCAATTTTGGTATCAGAGCCCTGTCTAGGGTTTCTGACTTGCTTGCATGTTTTGAGTGTCTCTCTTTTTTACTTTGTCTGCTCGAAGTAGACTCCCCAGGACGTCCG
Organism: Areca catechu; assembly: GCA_021397845.1. NCBI lineage: Eukaryota > Viridiplantae > Streptophyta > Magnoliopsida > Arecales > Arecaceae > Areca > Areca catechu. Next base: position 139,355,810 of record CM038053.1, on the reverse strand, counting down.
GTCCTAGGAACGAAGCGAGGTGAAAGCCTCCTCTTCCCATTCCATGGGGTATTCCTAGGGCGTGTAGGGGATCCGCTGGGTTACAACTTCGTAGCAGGAATTGTAAACGGGGGAAGCATTCTATTTTCAGTCTATAACTGCTCTGTTGCAGGAATTGTTTCTCATTGAAAGTAACTCAAAATCACATGATTTTTGTTTTGCTAGAACCAATATAATTGAAACTATTTTACATAATTTTACTGTGATTTATTGGTTTCCGTGAAATTTCTGAGAGTTAAATTACAGCAACTCTGTTTCTGTGTTTCTGCATTTCAATTTTTTTTGAGTGATCATCTCCTAATTCATCTTAAGGGCAATTGAGCATCTAAGATAAGGGGAGGAGTTGATAACCTCTCCTTAGCCCAAAACCACCACCCATTCATTCGATCCTAAGCCTAATTTTAAAATTTATTAGACTTAATTTGCCCTAGTGGGCTAGGGACACCAACAAGTCGGGTCTAGGCTAGTGTTGAGTCAGTTTGTCTAGTTACTTTGTGTGTGCTTTGTACTCAGTGTCTAGAACGGTGGTTCAGGGATTCTATCCTGAAGGGCTTGTGTGCTGGTCCGCCTACCTGGCCAATCTCTGATTGGTGTCTAGGATTGGCATTTAGGGACCTAACACTTCCCTTACACCTGCCTGGCTGAGTCCCGAGTTACTACAGGCTAGCTTGCCACTCTGATTGGGCATCTAGTTTGGGCTCTAGGTCTAGTTAGCCCGTAGTCATTTAGTCGAGTCTTATTTGGTGTGTTTGCTTGCATCATCATGTCTACCCGGAATGGAGTACCCTACCAACCTGGTCAAGCCCAACCTGATTTAGAGGCCATGGTTAGAACTCTTACCGAAAGCATGAACAAATTGAGTCAGGATATGACTGATATTGTTGCCCAGTTTAGGAATCCAGTCTGTAAGGATCTTACCCAGCTTAGGGATCGAGTCCAAGTACTTGAGAAACGTAGACATCAAAATTGGAACCCTGATCCAAAATTTAATAGGCCCCAACCTCACCCATGCCAGTAGCCTAGGAGGACCTTATACCGTGATCTCAAGCATAACCTTAGGAAGCCTAACCATGATATCTATAGTGTGGATCATGTCTATGAGAGGTCCTTACAATATTCTAGACCAGGCACTCAACAACCCAAGTCTTCTAGATCAAACCATTTAGATCCACACCCATGCCCAAGTAAGGTCTCTACTAGCTTGAAACCCAGTGTGACCCAGGTTCCTATATCGCAAGAATGTTTGTTTTGTGGAGAAAGAGGCCATAAATCTAGTCAGTGCCAATGCATAGGACTGGCTTGTGTACAGCTAAGTGGAAAGAATCCTAAGGATGACATTAATGAGGGAGAACCCAAGCCTACCAATGAGGAAGAAAGGTTAGTTATGACACGCCTAGAATCAGTTGACCCGATTACCACTGACCCAAAATCAATTGAAGATGGCATCGAGGAAGTATATGATGCTGGCTTGAGTCTAGTTGATGAATATGAGGGGGAAGAACTTGAAGAATGTGATATCGATACTATTGGTTCCTTACCTGTGGAGACCTTGGAGAGCAACCAAGTGGTAGGACCTAGTTCAGAAATTCAAGAGATTTGTGAGAATCAGGTTCCTTTAGTCAAATACCCCCAGGAAGAACTCATAGTGTTAGCCCGAGCTATCAGTTCGTACCCTCTAATGACAGTCATTTTCCAAGTACCAATTGAAGATCTTTGCACTGAACTGTTTAAGTTTGCCCACCCTATGGTAGATCCTCTCCTTAGGATGACTGAATCAAGCCTCTTACAATTGGACCTTGTCCCATTCCCAGCCACTAAGGTCTCTCCCGTAATCTCAGTTGAACATCCTTGTCTTGAGCGGATTGATTCACCCAGTCCTGTAGAAGTCCTCCTTATGGCCCCAGACCCCTTCCTTTGCATGACTGACCTACCCTTCTATAGAGTATACCTTTCTACACCCATAGGTCAAAATTCAAGTCTTGAGGTCATCATCCATAGGCCCTTCCATGAATCATTCTCTAATCCAGTTCTTGAGAAAGTAGATCATTATTTGCTTAGAGAACAAACCTTAATTATTGCAATCACATGTCCTAGGCTACTGCCCGAACCATCTCTTGATCCATTCCTGGGAGTAGCAAATTTTTACTTTCGTAAGGATGACCAGTTGACACTCATAGATCACCATTCAAACCTTCAGGTCACCACCTTTAGTCAACAGGTAATTCGAGACCCCACCTCATATCTCCTCCCTTTCTCTAGGACTTCCAATGCTTCTTACACCATCCAAGTATACTTTGTCGAAGTCTTTAGAGTAAACCACGTGTCAGAACCTATTAGGTTTGCCACCTACTTCTGGAAGACCTTATGGCACCTAATAGGCACCCATGATAAGTTTTCATGCTCTGCATGCCATCCTCCGACCCAAGGTCAAACCTAGAGAGCCGTAGTTTGTTAGGTTTAGACCTAGGGTTCCTTTGAATAAAGTCCATTCTTTAGGAATGCATCGTCAGTCGGGTTTAGGACATTGTCTCAGATTTTGGTTTGATTGAGAGCACCAGGAATTGGGATTTGTATTTGTCCAGGGCTGAAATTGCATTCAATGTTTCGATCAATAGGTCTATAGGCTAGAGTCCCTTTGAAATTGTTCATGGATACAAGCCTCACACACCACTTGATCTGATTTCACTTCTAGCCCACACACACAAGTCTCTTGATGCACTTGCATTGCATGTAAAAGACTTGCATAAAGAAATTCATGTCAAAATAAATTTAAGTAATGAAACTTATAAGAAGTTGGCTGATTCTCAAAGACGAGTCAAAACTTTTGTTGAGGGAGACTATGTAATGATTAGGTTAAGGCCTGAACGGTTTCCTCCTGGAACCGTTAGAAAGTTACATGCTAGAGGAGCTGGACCATTTAGAGTGGTGAAGAGAGTAGGATCCAATGACTATGTGCTCGAGTTGCCTCCAGAACTAGGCATTAGCTCCACTTTCAACATTACAGACCTAGTAGAGTATGGAGAGCTAGCTGTGATTCCCAGTGAGGCTTTTGAACCTAATCCTGCTCTTGAGAGTGAACCCAATCCTGTGTGTCCACCAACAAACTGGCCTGTGAGGAAAGAGCAGATTGAAAAGATCCTGGATGATCAGGTTATCTCTACTCGTAATCGAGGATACCAAAGATACCTGGTGCGCTGGCTAGGAAGGCCAGATTCTGATGACTCTTGGATCTCCCGAGAAGAATTACAAGAGTTGGACCCAGACCTCTTGGAGAGATACTAGAGCCAACTTGATCCATATTCGACAAGGTCGAGTTCCTCCCACCCTAGGAGAATTGGTGCGGGCACCAGACTCAGAAGAAGACTCAGAGCTCCATCTGGATCTCTGATTAACCTTGCCCGAAGAATTAGGATTTTTTTTGGCTTGTAATAAGGGTTGACTGGATCAACTCAATTTTAGTTTGAGTCTGTATTACCTGCATTTTTATTTTGTTGAGTCATGTTGACTCAGTAGTGGACTAGGGCTTCAAACTGGGGTGTTACATTTTCTCCCAAGGCCAAGCAAGTGGGTGCCACACTCCCAGCCATACGCCTGAGTCCAGGGGGCGCCACATCTCCATCCAACAGGCTTTGGTCCCCACACCACAGATAGCAGCTCCCCTCTTTCATGTGCCAATTGAGGAGAAATCCACCAGGGGTCCACAAATCAAGGGGGCGGCCCAAGACTTCCCAAAAGAACCAAACTATGAAGGGGAAGAAAATTCTCTTGGAGAGAAATTCAAGGAGGCGCCCATTACCTGCCAGAAATACTCAAAACAAAGTTAGAAGGAGCCATAACTTGGGGAGAAAGAAAAGGAGGTATCCAAAAAGGGTTGAGCCATGGAAGGAAGGAGATTTCTCTTGAAAAGCAAGGTTAGGAGGCGCCCTAATCATTCCAACTAAAGCCAGATATAAAAGGCAACAAATTTTCTCTTGGAGGGCAAGGTTAAGAGGCACCCAAACACTTCCAGATAAGGCCAAGCATAGAAGGAAAAAAATATTTTCTTGGAGGTCAAGACAAGGAGGCACCACCCACTTTCCTTTTTGAAGCTTCAATCAACTTTGGAATTAATTGGCCGGCCATATGAGTAGGGATTGATATCCTAATTTGAAGATCCCCTCCTTTAGTCCCACATGGGAAGATGTAAAACCCTACTCTCTTGTAATGGCCTATAAATTAAACCCCCATGTAAGTTTGAAAAAAATCTGATGAATGAAATCAATTTCTTTGTGAGCAACTTTGTGTTTCTCTCTTCCGCACTTGTATTCAAGTGTTGAGCTCCGTGAGGGAGTAAATCCGGGTTCCCTAGGAACCTTGAGGAGGTGTGAGATCTCCAACCCCAAAACTCTAGCTTAGTCCACCCATCTCTACTCCACCACCAAACCCTAATTTTCCATCTACATCCCATGGCCCCTCTCTTCCACATAGAGGCCGGCCACCAGCATCCAGGTTCAGATCAACTGTTTCAACTACAGAGCAAGTTCAAAGAAGAGTCAGATCAGTATCAAGATCTCCGGAACTTCTACATCCAACAATCTTCATTAAGTCCTCAGGTCAGTGTCTTTCTTTGAGCTTCTGGTTCTTTTTTTTTGTTCTTCTTCTTCTAGATCCTGAGTTCGAGAAGAAGGCCAATCTTGCCATAGGACTACAATCCGAGGATCCATTGCGAAGATACCCCGTCTCCAAGGATCCTACAATCTACTCGAGAGTGTCCTTCAATTGAAGCAACGAGAGATGTCACAGTCAGGTATAAAACCTTCTCTTCTCTCTTCATCTGTTTCTTGAAAGAGGAGTAAACCCTAGGTCTGGGGGTTTCCCAATCCCCAGCGATCCTACTTCTGAGTTACTCTGATAATCCACTCCTTTTAATTGTGCTTTCTGTCATTTCTTAGTTTCTTTCAATATTAGTTTATCTTTCCTTTGAGTCAAAGCCGACTTTTGAAAATAAATAAATAAAAAAAATATATTAATTTTAATTTACTTTTGCATCGCATCATCTTTTTTGTTCTGCATCATTTTTGGTATCAGAGCTTTCGTTCTGCATCATCTGGCCTGCATAAGGAAAAAATATGTCTTTGTTTATTCATATAACCAAAGTTCAACAGGTAACTCCTTCCGCGCTACCTTTATAAAATAAAAAATTGTGTTTAAGTTTTACAGGAAGGGCTCCTGTACCACTATCAAGGGCAAGCACTATGACTTGCCAGAGCCGGTCATAGCCTGGTGCAAGAATTCTTGATCAAAGCCCAGATCCCACGCTCTCCGGCACCAAAGAGCTGAATCCCACATCTATCGCATGACTCTCAATTCAGCTCTTGCCTTACAGTCCGGAGATCTCCACGGAGACATAAAGAAGTCCCGCCATCTATCGAGAAAACTGACAGTTTGGCATTTGCTATGCTCAAAGTCCGGAGATGTCCATGGGAAGCTCTGGAGCTCCAACAGTCCATGGGAATGAGGAACACAGGAACTCATCCGCCCGACTCCAAGTCCGGTGAACTCAAATGAAGTTAAGAGCTGAAATCAAGCTCCTCAGTTTAGCCGAGCTGAACTCAATAAAGCCAAGCTGCAACTCCTCACCGAGCCCCACATCTACTGCATGACTCTCAGTTCAGCTCTTAACTTACTCACAGTCCGGAGATGTCCGCGGAGACTCAAAGAAGTCCCGCCATCTATTGAGAAAACTGACAGTTTGGCATTTGCTGTGCTCAAAGTCCGGAGATGTCCATGGGAAGCTTTGGAGCTCCAACCGTTCATGACTCGTCTCCTAGCATGGCGAACCGGCGGCTCTACCATCCCATGAAGGAGGTAATGATCCCTTCTTAATAATTAAAGTTCCTCTCTGGTGCAACTTTGTCCTTCACCAACACAGGAACCCGTCCGCCTGACTCCAAGTCCGGCGAACTCAAATGAAGCCGAGCTGAGATCAAGCTCCTCAACTCGGCCGAGCTGAAGTCAAAGCTCCCCACTGAGCCCTGCATTCACCGCATGACTCTCAGCTCAGCTCTTGCCTTACTCACAGTCCGGAGATGTCCGTGGAGACTCAAAGAAGTCTTGCCATCTACCGAGAAAACTGATAGTTTGGCATTTACTGTGCTCAATGTCCGGCGATGTCCATGGGAAGCTTTGGAGTTCCAATCGTTTATGGCTAGCCTCCTACAATAGCAAACCAGTGGCTCTGCCATCCCAAGAAGGAGGTAAGAATCCCTCCTCAATCATTAAAGTTCCTTTCTGGTGCAACTTTGTCCTTCACCAGCACAGGGACTCATCCGTCCGACTCCAAGTCCGGTGAGGTTAAGAGCTAAAGTCAAACTCTTCAGTTCAATCGAGCTGAACTCAATAAAGCCGAGTTGCAGCTCCTCATCGAGCCCCACATCTATCGCATGACTCTCAGTTCAGCTCTTGCCTTGCTCACAGTCTAGAGATGTCCGTGGAGACTTGAACGAGTCCCACCATCTACCTAGAAAACTAACAGTTTGGCATTTGCTGTGCTCAAAGTCTGGAGATGTCCATGGGAAGCTCTAGAGGACCAACCGTTCATGGCTCGCCTCCTAACATGGCAAACCAGTGGCTCTACCATCTCAAGAAAAAGGTAAGAATCCCTCCTTAATAATATAAGCTCCTTTCTTGTGCAACTCTGTCCTTCACCAACACAGGAACTCATCCGTCCGACTCCAAGTCCGGCGAAGTTAAGGGCTGAGGTCAAACTCTTCAGTTCAATCGAGCTGAACCTAAACAAAGTCGAGCTGAAGTCAAGCTCTTCGGTTCAACCAAGCTGAACCCAAACGAAACCGAGCTGAAGTCAGGCCCTTCAGTTCAGCCGAGTTGAAGTCAAGCCCCTTGGTCTAGCTAAGCTAAGGCTAGGCTCTTCACTAAGCCTTTCACCTATCATCCGGAGGTGTCCATGGGTGGCTCTAGGGGTCCAAACATCTGCGGCTTGCCTCCCAGCATGCCAAACGAGTGGCTTTGCCTCCTCATGAAGGATGTAAAAATCTCTCTCCAATAATTAAAGTTATCCTTTGGTGCAACTTTGCACTTCATCACTACAGGAGCTCATCTGCCCAACTCCGAGTTTGGTAAAGAAAGACCGGATGCCCCGGCACCTAAAGACCAGACGCCCCGGCATCTAAAACCCTGTCACTCCAGGACCAAAGATACTGGCACCTTAAAATGGGAAATGATAAAAGTCCCATGCTAAAAGCCTCATCAAAATCTTTAAAGAATGCTCTGAGCCCAACCACGTGCCCGGTCATACATGTGCGCACCCAAGTTGTGCGCCTCACCAATTTCTTCCTCCGTGGCAATGCCTTCTACCCGGTCAAAGAGGAGACTACTGAAGTGATAGCACCATCATGATGCAGCTAACCTTCAGTCAAAGTGCTTACGGGCAAGTGAATTTCAGAAAACATCACTTCCTATTTCTGTTCTGTAGGTATGCTACGACATAGAGCTGAATAGGTGAAAAGCTACTCCCTTCGCCCAAAATGAGGAGAAGTAATGCCTTGGACTCAGGGAGTGGGGGCATCTGTTACAGTAGTAACCGACCCATTCAGCCCTGACACAACGGTGGGACCACTTGAAGAAATCAGTCCCTGTGGAGGTTAGGTCAGTGGCTCGGCCCTTCACTTCAACCAGGTCAGGTCCGCAGCTCGGCTAGCCTGCTTCAACCAGGCTGGCACCTCAACCAGGTTGGTAGCTCGGCAGCCTTGCCTGGAGCCCTGCCAGGCATGAAGGGGAACCCATTATGGCCCACAAAGCTCTCCAGATTAGTCCGGCTCTGCTCCGCATGGTCCAAGCGCCACCAAGAAGTAGCTGCCTCCAGCCCAGCCTTCGCACGGCTTCATCCTGCAGGCACCCGCAGGCACATCCCAGGCACACTCCCCGCGACTCGGTCCGTGCGGAAGGGGGGCGCGAGCCCATGTTAGCCCAGCTCCTCACCAACCTCGGTCAGCATGCAAGGGGGGCACGAGCCCGCGCTAGCCCAGCTCTTCACCGACCTCGATCAGCGCGCAAGGGGGGAGTGAGCCCGCGCCAGCCCGGCTCTGCATCATCCTCGGTCCGCATGCAAGGGGGGCGTGAGCCCGCATCAGCCCGGCTCTGCAACGCCCCAAGCTTCAGCTCCGGCCCTACACTGCCCGAGCGCTACCCGACGCCTCCATGCCCAGCACGGCGCGGTCCCCCCGGCACCTCCGAGCTAGGCGGCGGCACGCCCGACACCTCCGAGCTCGGCAGCAGCATGCTTAGCACCTCCGACCCCGGCGCAGCACACCGGCGTCCCTGAGCTCGCCGCTCCGGTACCCTTATGCCTAGCATGGCATGGCCCCGGCACCTCCGAGCCTGGTGACAGGTCCCCTAGCTCGTCCGAGCCCGGCGCGGCACACCCCGGTGCACCCGGCGCCTTCAGCTTCTCCGGCGCGGCACGCCCGACGCCTCCGGACCCGGCATGGGTACCCTGGCACCTCCGAGCCCGGTGATGTGTCCCCCAGCTCGTCCGAGCCCGGCGCGGCATGGCCCTACGTGCCCGGCGCCTCCGGTTTCTCCGGTGCAACAGGCTCGGTGCCTCTAGACCAGGCATGGGTACCCCGGCACCTCCGAGCACGGTGACGGGTCCCCAGGCTCCTCCGGCTTCCAGCCGACCTCTGCACCACCCCAAGCTTCAGCTCCGGCCCTGCACCGCCCGAGCGCTACCCGACGCCTCCATGCCCGGCACGGCGCGGTCCCCCAGGCGCCTCCAAGCCAGGCGGCGGCATGCCCGACACCTCCGAGCTCGGCGACGGCATGCTTAGCACCTCCGAGCCCCGTGCAACACCCCGGTGTCCCGGAGCTCGCCTTTCCGGTGCCCCTGTGCCAGGCATGGCATGGCCCCGGTGCCTCCGAGCGTGGTGACAGGTCCCCCAGCTCGTCCGAGCCCGGCGCGACACGCCCCAGTGCACCCGACGCCTTCAGCTTCTCCAGTGCGGCATGCCCAGCGCCTCCGGACCCGACGCGGGTATCACGGCTCCTCCGAGCCCGGTGACATGTCCCCCAGCTCGTCCGAGCCCGGTGCGGCATGCCCCAACACACCCGGCGCCTCCGGCTTCACCGGCGCGACAGGCTCGGCGCCTCCAGACCTGGTGGGGGTACCGTGGCACCTCCGAGCCAGATGACAGGTCCCCCGGCTCCTCCGGTTTCCAGCCGACCTCTGCACCGCACGAGCGCTGCCCGACACCTCCATGCCCGGCGCGGCGTGGTCCCCCTGGTGCCTCCGAGACAGGCGACGGCACGCCTGACGCCTCCGAGCTCGGTGGCGGCACGCTTAGCACCTCCGAGCCCGGCGCAGCTCCCCGGCATCCCCGAGCTCGCCGATCCGACGCCCCTGTGCCCGGCATGGCATGGCCTTGGCACCTCCGAGCCCAGTGACAGGTCCCCAAGCTCGTCCGATCCTAGCGCGGCATGCCCCAGTGCACCCGGTGCCTTCAGCTTCTCCGGCGCGGCACGCCCGGCGCCTCCGAACCCGGCGCGAGTACCCCGGCGCCTCCGAGCCCAGTGATGTGTCCCCCAGCTCGTTCGAGCCCGGCGCGGCAAGCCCCAACATGCCCGGTGCCTCCGGCTTCTCCGGCGCGACAGGCTTGGCGCCTCCAGACCCGGCACGGGTACCCCGGCGCCTCCGAGCCCGGTGATGGGTCCCCCGGCTCCTCCGGCCTCCAACCGTCCTCTACACCACCCAAGCTCCATCTCCGGCTCTACGTGCTCCCGTCCAGCAAGGGTTTGGTTCCCCTGACTTCGCCCGGTCTGGCTCAGGCCCTGCACCGGCACCCCGGCAGTGCCTTGCGAGGCTCCACCGACCTCCCTGGCGTGCCCCGGCTCGGCACCTTCGAGCTTGGCATCGTAGCACGCCTAGGGCGGAGGGCCCCCGAGCCCCGGCTCCTTCAGTTCTGGCCCAACTCGGCATCGCAGCACGCCCAAGACAGAGGGCTCCCGAGCCCCAGCTCCTTCAGTTCTGACCCAGCTCGGCACGCTCGTAGTGCGCTAGCAGCACGCCCGCAGCGGTCCGGCTCCTATAGCCTGGTTCCCCTGGCTCCGATCCGATGCGACCTCACCCGCAGAAGCATGGCACGCTCCCGTGCCCTTGACCCTGCTCCTCCAGCTCCGCCCGATGCGATGGGTAGCAGGGCCCATCTCTAGCTCCAGTCCGGCTTGGCCTTGTCAAGGCCGGCACCTTGGCAACGCCCAATCCCATCTCTACCACTGGGGAATGGCGAATCTCCACGGTCTTGCACCGGCTCTACACTTGTGCACGCATGGGTCCGCGCCTACGTGCATGGGGCCTCGCACTTCGCCTCGATCAGCATGCATGAAGGCCCCCGTGGGCCTTCTCTCGGTCCGCGTGCCTGCATGGCAACTTGAAGCGGCGTCTCGGCTAGCCCGGCACTTTGGCATCACAACCCAGCTCGGTCACTGGGAGCACCACGCAGTTCGGTCTCACTCACATGGGCCCAGCGTCTTTCCCGAGAGGCCCATCCACATGGCCCCGGTGCTTTTTCCAAGGATCCCCCTCCACGTAGGCTCTATGGCACGCCGCCTGACATGCCGTTTGCAAGGAAGGTTTGCATTTAAGTTTCCTATGCTACTGTTTACGCTAACTAGTGAATGGTGCCATGCCCAAGGTACTGTACCCCTGCACCAACTTCCTGAACCACCCAGAATAAGAAGGTTCAACAACTCATCATGGCCTCACAGGCTATCCCAGCATGACAAGTCTACATCTAGACTAGCACGCCTCCCCATGAACCATTCGTCTACACAAAAACCGGTATAGAGATAAGGGTAGGAAAAAAAAAGGGACAACACACTCTCTTGATTCTTACATTATCTATCACCCTCTGGCAGCAGAGAGTCCCCCAAGCTCTCCATCTCAGAGGTCCCTTATTTCCTTCGATCGTTCCACTGACTTGATCGTCGGAGGGCCTTTGCCGGAATCCCCGGCGCAGGTCTCTCTTGTTTTGCAGGTATTGCCCAACGGACGGACGATAAGAAGGAAGATTACTCCTCATCGGAGAGGCCCACAGGAGGGCCACTACAGTACCAAGCCCCTTTCATCCCAACTACAACTATGTTCTCCTTGATCGTCTCCGACCAACGAGCCCGGTGACACTGGCACGGAGCCCACTCACCTAGGCCCGTAAGAGCTACCAGCCACGGCGATCTAGGCGGCAACAGATGGCATTTGCAAACACAAATGGAGATAAGAAAATTCTGAATTTCATTCATTCAAAAGCATCCTTTTACAAAGAGATTAGGGGCCTATTTATAACCTTCTAAGCCTCATTTGAAATTCAAATTTTACATGAAAAGAGGAGGAAATGTAGTTACATATTTGAATTTCAAAATTCATGAAAAGGGGGCACCAAATCTGAAAATCTGCATGCATTGGTGCCAAGTGTCTAAATCTGAAAATCTTCATATATGGATGCCAAGTGTCCAAATATGAAAATCTGCATGCATGGGTGTCAAGTGTCCAAATCTAAAATTCTTCATGTATGGGTGCCAAGTATCCAAATCTGAAAATCTTCACATATGGGTGCCAAGTGTCCATTCTCTTGGATAAGGTGTTTGGTGAGGTGGCTTCAATCAAAGTTTCATTCCATCCAATGGCTCTTATTTCATGCACCCTTGATTTGATGTTTTACTTGATGTAGCTTTGGTTCATCCCATGGTCCAATTATATGCTCCCTTGGTTGGGCTTGACTTAAGCTCAAAAGAAAAATTACAACTCAATTTGGACTTGAGTACATTTGACTCTTACAACTCAATTGACACAAGGCTTCAAGTCCTAATACTTAGCAAGACTCAAACATAAAATTCATGATACAAGAAGAATTAACTAGACTCAAGACTCGGACTAAGAATAAGTTAACAAGGTTAGAACTCAATTTGCAATCCATAAGGAATTGGTGTTGCTTAGGTTTGATTGAAGTCTTCTTTTAACCTTGGTGCCCGCACCACACCCCAAGACGGTTCCACCTCGATCGAAGTTGAGCCTTTCTCTGCCCCTTCGCCAGGTGTCCACCCAGGAGGGGTCCACCTTGGTCGAAGTCAGCCTACTCTGCAAAGCCTCGGGGAGGCAAAAGCATGGGTCACGAGGTCGCCACCAGAATCGGTGTGCACCGCATCCCGTACAGGGTGCCAGTACAGCCCACAACGGTGCACAGAATATCGTTTACATCAGTTAAGCAGGGCCCCATGATCAAGGAATAAAATGCTTGCAGGTAGGGGCCCGAAATGCTGGAAACCCACCATCAACACCCCGAAAGAAGGGCTCCCATGCTTGGCTCGAGGTCTAGCCAGTTTTCCCCTTTTCATGATAATATGAAAGACGAGGCGTGCCGGCCACTTAACTCCTGGACTTGAAGGAGAATGGAAAAAATGATCCAGAGATCTCCGGGAGCCTCTGGGGGAGGAGACGGAGGCCAAAGGTGATCTAGTGGTATAAAAGGGATGATAAAAGCAGACAGAAAGGTAAGCAAATTCAAGAGGGAAGGATATTGAGAGACGATCCTAGGACCCCCAGGAGTCCTCAGGCGTAAGCTCGGTTGATCCAGCACAAGAGGCTAGGCTTCAACCCCTCTCTTCCTCGTACTTCTTTCATCAAAACTTCCTCTAAGCACGGGAATCCAGGGGAGACCCACCTTAGTCGACCTGTTCCATCTTACCGCTCTTTGACTTGACCGTCGGAGTGCCCTTGCCGGAATCCCCGGCCCGGGTCTCTGAGCTTATTTTGCATGACCGAAGGCTTGGAGATCTCGAGGTGGGAGAGTCCAAGAAGCGGTGCCAGCTCATAAGCTACAGGCCATCACGGTAAGATCGGCAACAGCTTGTTGCTCATCGAGGCTAACATGATACACCTGATAATTGTACTATCATTTTGCCACATTTTGTGTGTGGCAATTTCCTCCTCTGATGCATCTTCTTCTCCGATTGGCTCAGGGTCCGAAGAATCTAGAATATAAGAAAGTTTTTCCTAAGTAAGAACTGTTCTCAGGTTCCTCAACCAGTCCACATAATTGGGACTGGTTAACTTGTTGGCATCTAAAATGCTCCGCAGTGAAAAATTTGAAGCCATTACAAAAAATCCTACATTTAATTAAGAACAATATCAACAGACCACTCAAGATGATATTCATAACTAGATAAGGATTTTATATATAATTATGTCTCCCACTATTTTATTCAAATACCATAACCCTCAATTTATGGTAAGCGAGAAACCTTACTGGTTTTTTTAGTAGGGTTGAGATCCCAATTCCTCATGAGTGCCTTGTATTACACAACAAACACTCATGAGTTCAAAGGTAGGACTTCCTTTCCAACTACAACCCATGCAATTCTCAATAAATAAACTGCCTCTAAGATGCTTATAGTCTTGTGTTACACAACAAACTGTAATGTCTTAGTTTAGTCAGACCCTTCATTTCTATATAGCCATGACGGAATAATGTTTCCCTTGTGTTAAATAACAAAGCAACATTTTCCAACCATGCCATAAAGTACTAAGTGCACCAAGATAAATTTTATATCAAACCCTAGAGTAGGCCTTGTGTTACACAACAAACCTACTATAGTTTTGATATTAATTTGGCTTAGCATGAAGGAAGGCCAATTATAGTATACTTAATCAATTAGCATTCCCAAGTTAAGGTTTAGATATGACCAAATTGACCAGGCAAGTGGAAGGGGTGAGGGGGTCCCCTCGTTGCTTTCCTTAGACATTAATTGATTTGGCCAGGTTAGACAACCGAACCAATAAAAAAATCTCATTCCCTTTACCTTTCTAGAACTACTTGCCTAGACACCAAGTGGCTGATCAAACCCTAATCCATTTTGCATTATGATTTAGTTTATACTATGACTAAATACATTTTATATGAGGGCTTTGATGGTCTCATACATATCCTAAATAATCATGTTATTATTGTTCATAACAACAAGTATAAACAAAAGCATATCAATCCAGCATATGCAAAAATATGATTATCCATCAAGCATATTTATCTTAATATGCAAATCATAGCATGATTTTACAATTTCTCCGTTCACCTCACTTATTCATGGGATATGGCATAGCGGCACCCCTATACATCATAGGAGACCCCATTGAATGAGAAGAGAGGGCCTTTAAACCCTACTTAACCCCTATGATCGGACGGCCATGGTGACTAACCCAATCCAAAGTAGTTAAGACATGTCATTAAGATGCATTTGATTAGCAATATGCATAATATCATATTGAAATAATAGCATGCACTTTTTATGATAATATATACTATGATACATAGATTAGGATGCCCCTAATCCAATGGCAAACATTATACTATGATTATTTTTCATAACCATACAGCATTCCACTGAACCCTACGTAATGGCATGCATCAAAAACTATGATCAAACTAGCTATCTAATAAGCATTTGATCATACAAATGACAATTAATTAAATGAATTAAGGGTGGCTCTGATACCACTAATGGGTTTCTTAAGGGTCATCAAGCATGTATGATGCTTTGAATTTCAAAAATTTGTACAAAGAGAAACCCTTATTGGCTAGAAACCCTAATTCCAAGATCCTCTCATTCATATACAACTAATATAACACTAATATGGTTCATGATAAATACCTAGAATGCTGTTTTCCACTTCTTTCCACAAGGCTCACAAGTGTAAGCCCTCCAATGGTGATCCACACAGGAATTGACCCAAGGAAGAACTCCTACTTCAGTTGCTTGCTTGACTAGGACTCCTCTTGACAGCCTTCTGGACTTTGACCTTTGTAGGACACCCTACCCTCTTATAGGATATTCTGAATGCTTTCCAAAACCACTCTTGGATTTGAGATTTCCCTCCTATAAGACACTCTAGGCTTATGTCTTAAATCCTAAGACTTGTCCTAGTAAGAACATTGTCTTAAAGAGACAAGGTTTGTCTTAAGGAGGAGGGAGGAAGGTACAACACTCGGAATAAAAACTATAGTGGAACTCTTCTGAAACCCATAACACTGCCCCTATTTATAATGTTAGGAGGGGTGTGTGATATGTCTAACCATCAACTTATCAGATATGATTTTTCAAGACCCAAGAGAAGTTATCTGGCTTGAAAAGGCATATCCAACAAGTTGATTCATGCACCAAGTCACACATTCGCATCCCTTCTTATTCTTGGATGATTTCTAACTTGCCACATGGCAAGTACTAGTCCCTGGAAAGCTAAGAGGCACCTCTTCAGTCTCCAAGCATCAGAGAATTTGAAGAGTCTTGATAGCAGAAGGACACTTCTTCAAATTATGTGCCAAATGAAGAGACGCGTCTCTTCATGCGCGCATTCCCTTGCAAACCTTTTTCACGCCAATTTAAAAGGTGTTGACCGATCAAAAATAATTCTAAGGGGCATGGGGATATGTTCCAAGAGAGTCCTAGATGAATCAGTGATGCGGCACGATGATGAGAATGCAATCTAAATGATGGATTGAGAAATGAGAGCAATGAAGCCTATTAACAGGTACTAAATTTCAGATCAAAAGTACTAAGGTAAAGCTATGGAAGGAGCACTGAAATTTGGAACTTACATCGCGATGTAGTTATTTAAATCCTAGAGAAGATTAGGGCTAATGAATATTGAATTTAAACCTTAGCAACGATCTTCAATAACTGAGACTTAAGAGATTAGGAGGTGTTATTTACCCAAGATGATCACTCCCTGGTAGATCTATTGAAGCTCTTAGACGAACTAGCCCTGAAGTGGAAGATTGGCATTCCAAAGAAACTAGTTTCATTCAACATTGATCTTTGGCAAGAGAACCCTTTCTTGAACTCTGAATCGTAGAAGGATCCTACACAATGAACGGGTTAGACTGGGACCAATTTGAAAGATATCAAAACAAAAAAACCAAACAGGTAAGGGAACTTCGATGGAGGCATGGATCCCTAGAGGTGGATGTTGGTGTTGGACACTTGAAAGCTTGAGAAGAGAAAATCAAACACACCCAAAGAAAACAAGAGGATACTACCAAAAAAACACCTTCTTCAACTACTACTTCACTTAAATTTCATTTCATCCAAAAAGCTTCCTCTCTACCATGGGCGTACAAGAGGCTTTTAATGGCCTTTCAATCAATTTGAAATTCCTCATATCATGGAGAAATATTAGGGGGGTTACATGAAATATGGAGGATTTGGTGGAGGATTTGGTGGAGGATTTGGTGGAGCTGGTTGCATGATTTGTGGATGGAGTTGGCCGACCTCCATTGAATTTGAAAACACTCCTTGGTCGACCACTTGTAGCTTTCATGTAATTTAAAATTTGAATGATGCCACGTGGCAAGTAAGGTGGCAATGATGTGGCGTGGCAAGGTGGCATGGTGACATGGTGCATCCTTCTCCATGGTGCCCCTTGGAGATGACATGGCAAAGGTGATGTGACATCCTCTGGTGATGATTTGGCACCGGTGGTCCATGATGATATGGCATTCCAAGTAAAGCTGGTCTGGCCTAATTTAATGTAGCTCTTGAACTTGACTCAGTACAAAGCCAAATTGACTCTAATTGAACTCTTGATTGAATTTTAATTAAACTTTAAAATCCCAAAAGAAAATAAAACAGGACTCAATAAACATACAGGACTCATACGAGACTTGAGTTCCTAGTCTCAATCCATAAAGAACTTGGTATTAGTTGAAGCTTCTTCTTTCTGAGCCTGGTGCCCCCACCAATTCTTCCCGGGTGGGAGGAACTCGACCATGTCGAGTATGGTTCAGCCTGGCTTTGATATTGTTCAAATAAGTCCGGGTCCAGTCGTTGCAGGTCCTCTCTAGCGATTCAGGAGTCGTCAGATTTTGGTCTCCCTTGCCAACGGACCAAATATCGATAATAATCCTTGTTTCTGGTAGTGACAATCT
Organism: Areca catechu; assembly: GCA_021397845.1. NCBI lineage: Eukaryota > Viridiplantae > Streptophyta > Magnoliopsida > Arecales > Arecaceae > Areca > Areca catechu. The sequence continues at coordinate 139,338,807 of CM038053.1, read as the reverse complement.
TATTATCCAGGATTTGTTCAGTTTTCTCTCATTTTTGAGGAATGGTTGTTTGTGGATACTCGGGTAATAGTTCACTCTCAAAAATATGGTCAGGCCCAAAAGACTCACTAGGTATCATCATGGGTTCCTTATATTCTATCAAGTCTGAGACATTGAAGGTCGGGTTGATACCTAGGTCTGAAGGTAATTCAAATATGTAAGCATTAGATCTAATCTTCTTTAGGACTTTAAAGGGGCCTGCACCACGGGTATGTAGTTTCTTGAAAGTCCCGGATGGGAACATGATCTTCTCATAGAATTCCTTGACTTTCTTTCTTGAATTAGTCCTATGTTTATAGGATTCATTGCTCAAATTTATTTCATGATGCAAATCCTCAACATGCTATGCATAGGACTCAGCAGACTAAGAAACTTACACAAGCACTTACGAAATGCAGACTGAACTAGGCTCCTTATTGAGAGAAATTTTATTGGACTCTCTAGGGCCTAAACCTAACAGATTAATGACTCTCTAGGTTTAACCCTAGTCTGGTATGCACATGAGAATTTACCATGGGTTCCTAGCAAATGCCATAAGGTTTTCCAAAAGTAGGTAGCAAAAGGAATAGGCTTTAAAGGCTCATGCAACCTAGTAATCTCATCAAAATGAAACTTAATGGCTCTAAAATTAGGATAAGACTTAAGGAAAGGCAGGAAATAGGAATCCGAGTCTTGAGGTAATTTATGGGAATCTTGAAACATACCTTGGTTACTCATGATGACCTTAAGATTTGAATATTGATCTACGGGCGGGATGCTTCTAAGTAGTTAAAGGTCATCGACAAAGTCTTCTAAAATAATGATTGGGTTCTTCTCAGGTAACTGAAGGAGTTCTTGTGTCGAAGCTAAAGTATTAGGTTCTTCCTGAGGGCATTGTCTTACGGGAACCAAGTCCTTACTAAAGTTTGGTTGTTCTGATGTTTCAGGACTAGGCTCAATAATCTTTTCTTTACCAAAGGTTTCCTCAGGTAAGGTACTACAGTTGTTCTCTTCACAGTCTTCCCCTTCATATCCATCTATTAAACTGATATCAGTCTCATACACATATTTACTAGGTTCAGACTTGCCTTCTTCCTTCCTTAGCCCTTCAGTTTGAGGATATCCTAAGTCTTGAGTATTCATGAACTCAACTTGTACTTCAGGGTTCTTACTCCTATCATTCATATGAGCTAATGAGAAAGTAGGAGTTGGTTGGTCTAAGGAAAATTGTTTAGCCAGCATTTGGTTCAATTGGGTCATTAGATCATTTAGGCCTTTCAGCATGGTTTCAAGATTCGGGTCCATGGCTACACTGGACTGGGTCTGGACTGGTGAATATGAGGCTCCTGATCTAGTTTTCATGCATGCAAGTAGACTCAAGCTCGAGCTAAGGTTTCTAAGACCTAGAGCACAAATTAGAGGTCTAATTAAGTGAACCAACTAGCTAGTAGTACTTATGGGACTTAGCCAGGTAGGTGGTGGGGAGTGAAGGTCCCTGATTGCCAACCTTAGACACCAATTTGAGATTGGCCAGGTAGGCAGACCAAATCACAAGCCCTGATGCACCAATCCTAGACACTAAGCCAGTAAGCACACACCAATTAGCTGACATAGTTAACTTGACCCTAACCTGAACCCAACTTGTTGGTGTCCCTAACCCACTAGGGCAATTAACGTTCTACTCAATTTTAATTAACGGGCTGGGATCGATATGCTGGTTGGTGATTTTTGGGCTAGGGACATGTGATGAAACCCTGACCCTATGTCAAATTGATGCCCTTAATTTGATTTCTCATGAGATGAATGAAATGCAAAGGTGCTGCAGAAGTGTGTTGCAGTTTGAAATTGGTGTGGAAAACATGATGAAAAAAATGTCCAAAAATTTTGAAAAATTCACAGAGGATTCCTAACTTATATGTTTCATTGCAGATGAAAGAAATTTTAAAACTAAAATCTGTACTACTCTAAGCAGATCCTACAAATGAAGATAAATAAAAAGGACAGAACAGAACCCTAATGATAGTGTCGAACTGCAGAAATTTTCATTTTTTTTATAATTTTATCTGATGATGAAATTTAATATGGTGATAACTGACTTAAAAAGGAATAAGAAAAAAAATATTTCAACAAAAAATTAGCGACTTGCCTTTGGAGCTGCAGATGGATTACAGTAAACAGAAGCAAATTTTCGGAAAAAAATAGAACCTAATCAAACAAGTGCAATGGCTTACCCAAACTTCAATCTAAAAAATTCACGTCTGGCTAGGGGCTCATTATTCCCATGGGTCGTGACAGTGTACTAGAGTACACCCGCTCAGGAGGCGTGAATTTTAGATCTTGCTTGGATTTAAAGAAAACTGTTCTACCTTAATGCAACTATGATTTAATACCAATTTGATGCGGCACGATGATGAGAATGCAATCTAAATGATGGATTGAGAAATGAGAGCAATGAAACCTATTAACAAGTACTAAGTTTCAGATCTAAAGTACTAAGGTAAAGCTATGGAAGGAGCACTGAAATTTGGAACTTACGCCGTGATGTAGTTATTTAAATCCTAGAGAAGATTAGGGCTAATGAATATTGAATTTAAACCTTAGCAACGATCTTCAATAACTCAAACTTAAGAGATTAGGAGGTGTTATTTAACCAAGATGATCACTCCCTGGTAGATCCATTGAAGCTCTTAGACGAACTAGCCCTGAAGTGGAAGATTGGCATTCCAAAGAAACTAGTTTCATTCAATATTGATCTTTGGCAAGAGAACCGTTTCTTGAACTCCGAATCGTAGAAGGATCCTGCACAATGAACGGGTTAGACTGGGACCAATTTGAAAGATATCAAAACAAAGAAACCAAACAGGCAAGGGAACTTCGATGGAGGCATGGATCCCTAGAGGTGGATGTTGGCGTTGGACACTTGAAAGCTTGAGAAGAGAAAATCAAACACACCCAAAGAAAACAAGAGGATACTACCAAAAAAACACCTTCTTCATTTGATGCGGCACGATGATGAGAATGCAATCTACATGATGGATTGAGAAATGAGAGCAATGAAGCCTATTAACAGGTACTAAATTTTAGATCAAAAGTACTAAGGTAAAGCTATGAAAGGAGCACTGAAATTTGGAACTTACGCCGCGATGTAGTTATTTAAATCCTAGAGAAGATTAGGGCTAATGAATATTGAATTTAAACCTTAGAAATGATCTTCAATAACTCAGACTTAAGAGATTAGGAGGTGTTATTTACCCATGATGATCACTCCCTGGTAGATCCATTGAAGCTCTTAGACGAACTAGCCCTGAAGTGGAAGATTGGCATTCCAAAGAAACTAGTTTCATTCAATATTGATCTTTGGCAAGAGAACCCTTTCTTGAACTCCGAATCGTAGAAGGATCCTGCACAATGAACGGGTTAGACTGGGACCAATTTGAAAGATATCAAAACAAAGAAACCAAACAGGCAAGGAAACTTCGATGGAGGCATGGATCCCTAGAGGTGGATGTTGGCGTTGGACACTTGAAATCTTGAGAAGAGAAAATCAAACACACCCAAAGAAAACAAAAGGATACTACCAAAAAAACACCTTCTTCAACTACTACTTCACTTAAATTTCATTTCATCCAAAAAGCTTCCTCTCTACCATGGGCGTACAAGAGGCTTTTAATGGCCTTTCAATCAATTTTGAAATTTCCCATATCATGGAGAAAATTAGGGGGGTTACATGAAATGTGGAGGATTTGGTGGAGGATTTGATGGAGGGTTACATGGAATATGGAGGATTTGGTGGAGCTGGTTGCATGATTTGTGGATGGAGTTTGCCGACCTCCTTTGAATTTGAAAACATTCCTTGGTCGACCACTTGTAGCTTTCATGTAATTTAAAAATTGAATGATGCCACATGGCAAGTGAGGTGGCAATGATGTGGCATGGCAAGGTGGCATGGTGACATGGCTCATCCTTCTCCATGGCGCCCCTTGGAGATGACATGGCAAAGGTGATGTGACGTCCTCTGGTAATGATTTGGCACCGGTGGTCCATGATGATGTGGCATTCCAAGTAAAGCTGGTCTGGCCTAATTTCAAGTAGCTCTTGAACTTGACTTAGTACAAAGCCAAATTGACTCTACTTGAACTCTTGATTGAATTATAATTGAACTTTAAAATCCCAAAAGAAAATAAAACAGGACTCAATAAACATACAGGACTCATACGAGACTTGATTTCCTAGTCTCAATCCATAAAGAACTTGATATTAGTTGAAGCTTCTTCTTTCTGAGCCTGGTGCCCCCACCAATCAGCCACAGTGATTCATCTGCAGAATGACTCTTGGTCCTTTTCTGCGATCCATTCCTTGCGCGTGCACATATGCGCCCAAGGAGTCCATGCCAACTTGGACTCTAGTCCAAGTGGCATTCCATGTCCAATTAAATCAGGATAAAACTTGATAAAGGTTGTATTAACCCAAACATAACCTAATTTAAGTCTCTCTTAAATTGGTTAATCAAAATAGCAAGCAACTAGACCCAAGTCGATATGGGTTAGGAATTAGGTTAGCCTGCACATGCTAGTGTGCAATATAGCGAACCAATTAGGATCCCATGACCCTAATTAAGTCATGTATGACTTTCTTGGTCAACTCTCTAATGTGTGTGACCCTTTGGGTTCTACATCTAGCTAGCAGCAGGTTTAAGTTTAGTCGATTTGAACCAATCGAACTCGATTGACCTAATTAGGTCAAATTGAGCTGACCTAAATTGCCAATTCGATCTGTTCATCGAATTGACTCATGAAACCAATCCAATTGGTCCATGAATACCTACAAGACATGATTGACATCTAGCAATATATCATGCCTACTCGGAAGATGAGGAATTTGGTAGAAAGTACTAAAATATCCTTTAGAGAAAGTTACCATGCAATTCAATCTTTCGATCTCCCATTATCTCGATTAAGTGATGGATATGGATAAATGTCAAATCCTAGCACTTAGTCATTTCAAATCTCTATTCGATAATGAAAACTCAGTTGATGACTGATTAGAAACTTTTTCTAATCTCATCCTACTTTGATCAAAGACTCCTTGAATCATTAATCGAAGAGATCACTTAGGATAATAATTCCTCTTAGCAGGAATGATCGATTTCTTGTTGGTCCACTCATATCCTTCGCACCTTCCACCATATCCAAGAACACCCCATATATGACTTAATGTCATGAATGAGTATGAACCAAAACTTAGCTTAGTGTGCACAAGGAACCATGGTGACCTTAGGTCTAAATATCATATGCACAACTCCTACTTCAAGATCTATCTTTTGACAAGTGTAAGACTTCCATAAGATAGTTTCGGTGCGGATCAGTTCAGTGAACTCATACTCTAATAAGCACCCTTATCCTTATATTAGTGTCTCCATACAAGTGGTTGTGAGACCAACCACCCTCTTATCAGAGCATACATAGGATAAGCTAGTCTTTCCAGACTTATCGATCCCCAAACCGATGGTCCATCGACTAGGAATATTTTAGGTTAGGGTTTAAAGGAACTTAGGTCTCACTGTCATGATATACATCATAACCCTAATTCCATTGGCCATAACCTATGGGGTTCATCATATTCTTTAAACAAGACATAGCAATATGATGAAATAATATATTTTTATTAATATATTAAATATCATACAGGAGTTGGAAGATTACAAAAATGCCCATACATAAGATTGGCTTTTAGGGCACTTTCCTTACAGCATGGCCATCATCCAGTTTAGGTCATTTTCAGCTTCTTCTAAGGTATGAGGTTCTATTTATGATACAAAGGCTAGGTAGTTATGTGCATCTTTATGTGATAACCTAGTCCTAATACTTTGTGAAGGATCACCAATGATTAATTCTCTTGGATGAGAAGTTACGTACCTCCATTCCCTTGGTAGATCAGCATGATCCTTATTATTTCTTCTCCTTCTTCAATTAGTCTTTCTTGTATGCTCAAGTCTTCCATTTCCTTTTGAATTGTACCTGCATCATTGTCTATGCTCTCTTCTTTCTTAGAAAGTGAAGGGTTAGTTTCATCAAAAATAACATGCATGGACTCTTCTACAGTAAGAGTTCTTTTATTAAATACTCTATATGCTTTGCAATATAATGAATAACCAAAAAAAATTGCTTCATCAGATTTAGCATTAAATTTTTCTAGATTATCTTTACCATTGTTAAGCAAAAAGCATTTACATCCAAAAGCATGAAAATAATTAATATTGGGTTTCTTTTCTTCCAAAGCTCATAGGAGGTTTTCTTCAAAATAGGATGAATCAGAACGCGGTTTAAAATATAATAAGTAATGCTCATCGCTTCTGCCCAAAAGTACCTTGGAAGATTGCCTTCATATATATTTTTCGGGCCATCTCTTCCAAAGTCCTATTATTTCTTTCTACAATATCATTTTGTTATGGTGTTCTAGGAGCGGAGAAGTTGTGATCAATGCCATTTCAGTGCAATAATCATCAAAAAATTGATTTTCAAATTCAGTGCCATGATCACTTCTAATAAAAATTATTGAAAGATTTTTCTGATTTGAAACCTTTTTATAGAATTTTTGAAATACATTAAAGGTTTCATCTTTATGAGAAATAAACAAAACCTAAGTAAATCTATAGAAATCATCTACAATCATAAGGACATATTTCATGCCTCCTAGGCTTGTGGTCCTAGTTGGTCCAAATAAGTCCATGTAAAGTAGCTCAAGAGGTCTAGTAGTTGAAATCATATTTTTGGATTTAAAACTCTCCCTAGTTTGTTTACCCATTTGGCATGCATCACAAACATGATCAAAGTCTACTTTAAACTTAGGCATGCCTCTAACCAGGTTTTTGGAAATTAATTTGGCAATTATATGCATGCTAGCAAGACCTAATTGTTTATGCCAAAGTAAACAATACTCCTTGGTCTTAGCATTCATTACAACTAGACTGGAACTACTTATCATGGCAAGATCATTAATGTCTACCACATAAATATTTCCAAGTCTATGTACAATGAACTTACTGCTAGAATCAAAAGAGTTAGTTACAATACACATGGATGATTCAAAGATAACCAAGAAGCCTTTATCACATAATTGACTGATACTTAACAAATTATGCTTCAATTTATCTACTAGCAATACATTTTCAATAAAAGTACAGGAGATGATCCTGATCTTACCGATTCTGATTATTTTCCCCTTGCCATTATCTTCAAAAGTAACCATACCTCCATCTTTCATTTCTAGGGTGATAAATTGATCCTTGTCACCCGTCATATGCCTTGAGTAGCCACTATCGAGATAACATCTTTTCTTCAATTTTTAGGATACAATACATTCCTGCAAGACAATCAAGAAGTTTTTTTAGCTATCCAAGATAACTTGGATCCTTGCAGGTTAGCAGAGGTGGTTCCTTTGAAAACCCAAGTCTTTCTTATTTTACTTTTGATATTTCTAAAGATATTGCATTCAAAAACTTTATGTCCAAATCCTTTGCATGCAAAACATTCAACTCTAGAATTCTAAAAAGATGTAGATTTTGAAGTTTCTAGAAGTTGATGCATGAGATGTAGATGTAAAATATTTTCTATTTGAACTCTTAAGAACATACAATGTAGTTTTAGAAGTAGAAGTAGAAGTAGAAACATTCGGTGCAAAATCTTTTGGTATCACAAAAGTAGTAGCTGAAATTCTATTTGAATTTGAAGAATTAAAACCGATTCCAACTTTGTTTCCAGAAATTCTTTAATCTTTTAAAATCAACTCAAGCTTGTTAGAAGATAATGTAAGTTTTTCAATAAGTGGCTTGAATTTTTCAACCTCCATTTTCAAATTAATATTTTCATTTGTCAAAGCTTTGTTTCTATTTAAGTATGCATTATTTTCAGTTTTTAAAGCTTTGTACTTTTTAGAAAAGATATGTAAGTCTTTTTGCAATAAGTTATTCTTTTCTGAAATCTCTTCTTTTTCTTTTAGTAAAGAATCATTGATATTCTTTAAACTTTTAATCTTTACTCCGGCCTTTTTGAATTCATATAATAAGTCATGAAAAGCAGAATTCAATTCATCAAATATAAATTCAGTTTGAGCATTGGGGGATGTTACCTCATCTTCGAGACCTATTAAACATAAATTCGCTATTTTCATGATCTCTTCCTCTTCAGATGAAGTGGATTCTTTGCTATCGCTCTATGTAGCAACCATCGCCTTCTTCTTCTTTTTATTGAAGAATTTCTTTAGTAGTGGACAATTTGGATGAATATGCCTTGGTTTCTTACATTCATAGCATATGGGAACTTGATCTTTATCCTTTTCTTTATCCTTGTCCTTGTCTTTGGAGTGCTCTCCTCGTTTATAAAATTTTTTAAAATATCTTCCTTTCTTCTTTTCCATAAATCTTCTAAATCTCCTCATGACCATTGCAAAATCTTCTTCATCTTCTAGATCATCTTTGGAGGAGGTGGAGTCATCTTCCGATTCCTTATCTTTCTTTGAGTCCAATGCAGCTTTGAAGGCAATTATCTTCTTCTTCTTTTGATCGTCATCAGTTCTATGCTGCATGGCTAATTCGTGAGTGATGAGAGAACCCATTAATTCATCTAGAGATAAGGTGTTTAAATCTTTTGCTTCTTGGATGTTAGTCACTTTGGGGTCCCATTTGTCCGGAAGTGATCTTAAGATCTTCTGTACTAAGTCAGCATTTGAGAAAACCCTGCCAAGACTTTTCAAATCATTAATAATATCTGTAAATCGAGTAAACATGGTAGATATGGTTTCAGTAGATTTCATTTTAAATAATTTGTAACTATTACAAGAAAATTTATTTTTGAAGTCTTCACTTGAGAAGTTCCTTCGTGGGTCACTTCGAGTTTATCTTAAATTTTCTTTGCTGAGGAGCAAGTAGAAATTTGATTAAACTCATTGGCATCCAAAGCATAGTATAATAGATCATTGCTTTGGCATTTAATTCTCCCAACTTCATGTCGTGTTCATCCCAGTCCTTATCAGGCTTTGGGACATCCACGCCATTAATTTTAATCATGGAAATATATGGCCCTTTTAGAATGACCTTCTATAATTGAAAAACGATAGCTTGTATATAGATTTTCATTCAAACTTTCTAGTAAGAATAATTAGTGCCAGTGAAGAGTGGAGGTCTATTAGTAGATTGGCCTTCGACCAAGGATGTACTCATGGGTGAGCCATCAATCTTTACTCTAAATATATTCAGAGACACTGCTCTGATACTAGTTGTTGCCCATGTAGCTTTCCTAAGAGGGGGTGAATTGGAAATTAAAAAAATTATGCAATAATGTGCTCTTTGAAATCCCTTTTAAGGTATGGAGTGAAATGATAAAATATTTAAATGCAAAAGCACAATCAGATCAGAAAAGCACAACACAAACACACAACAATTATAGTGGTTCGGAGCAGCCCAGCTCCTACGTCTACTATCCAAGATTACCACTTGGGATTTTCATTATATCCTCCACTGGAATACAGTCGGATTGTTTTCACAAGCTCATAATCCAAACCTCTACACTTTGGTTTTTTCGGGATCACCAAAGAAACCCATCTTGATTTTACCAGGATCACCAAGAACCTAACTTAGTTTTAACAAAGGATCACGAAGAACCTAATACTTGGTTTTAATAAAGGCTAACCAAGAACCTATTAGGCTTTTCAACCGAGCTCACCAATAACCCAACAATTCAAAATGAATTGAAAAGAAAAGTAATAGAATGACAAACAATTTTTTATCGAATGGTTGTCGATGCAGCTCGAGAGAAGCCCACTTGAATGCACTTCAATGCACTTTAATAGCTTCTATAGCTTCTTTACTCAGTGCTTAAAGCTTCAGATAAGAGTTAGTGAAGGCTTGAAGGATTTCTTGAATGCTCTTAGTGCTCTCTTGCTTGTTGACTTGGTTGGATATTCAATAACGCATTAACTCCCTCAAAAATCTTTTTCAAATAGTTCAAATCCCTCAAATATATAATCTTGTACCTTTTTTAGGCAGTTTTAGTCGTTGTAGATCATTGGGATGTGACATTTGACTGTTGGAGCACTTTTTGAATTCAAAAACCAAGTTTTGGAACTAGCCGTTATATGCCTGTAATTGCCATTCAAGTCAGCTCGGATTATTCGAGTCAGCTCGGATCCTCAGAGTTGCTCTGGTTGAGTCGACTCTCTTCAATCCAGTCAGCTCGCTTACACAGTATCCTGATTTCTCACTCTATAAGAGTTGGCTCACCTTGATTCTAGTCGACTCAGATCCTCAGGCCTTCAACATGTCAGTCTGGTCGAGTCGGCTAACTTTTTTTCTAGTCGACTCAGTTGGCTGTTGTTCTCAGAACATATTTTCTGGACTTTGGAGGAGTCAGCTCGATCGTATGAAGATTCAGCTCGGATATCTATCAATATGATAGAGTCAGCTCGGACTCCCCTTGAGTCAGCTCGCTTGTCTGATTCAGGAATTAGTACTCTAGACGAGTCGGCTTAGGTCCCTTAGAGTTGGCTTGGATCTCTGTATGCCAGAATCCTTATGTGTACCATGTGCCAGAGTCAGCTCTCTTCTCTTCGAGTCAGCTCAGATGAATGTTTCAATGATTTTTTCAGTCTACCTCCAGAATTCATCCAGCATGTCTTCAAGCTTCAAGATATATTCAAACTCAACAAATTTCTAAGAATTTAAAAGATTGAAACACATTTACAAGTAACCCAAATTTACAATCTTTCTCAACTTTTTTCTTTGGGTTCTTCCTTACAAAATTCAATTACAACATAACTCAAAACAAGGAATGAAAATATAGGAGTTGAAATTTGAACCATGAATTCATCCTACAAAAACTTGTAAATACTTGAAGAGTTGTTAGTAAAAAAAATGCATGCACCAATGTTTGGTTATCATCAAAATCACTTATGGAGTCAACACCCCTTCCTTTAATTCATTGGTTACTACACTTCTTTACGGCAAGGAGACCCTGGAGTATGAAGATATGGTCTCAGTGCTGCAGTCTAACGAGTAGAGGGAGAAGTTGACCAAGGAAGGTGTTCCCTAGGAGGGCTTGGCTATGGGAGAGAGATCTGGAAGAGGAAGGGAATGATCTAAGCAGAGGGGACGTTCAAGTCCTAAAGGAAGAGCAGAGCAGGAATGAAGCAAAGTGCTACAAGTGCAAAGAGATCGGGCACTTTAAACAAGATTACCCACAGTGGAAGAACCAGAAGGGAGACAAAAGAGGATCTGATTCTTTGAGTATAGTGGCTGATAAAGAGGTGGAGGATGACCTCTTGGTTGTATCAGATGGTCACAGGCACAACACAGATTTATGGACTCTTAACTCCACCTGTTCGCATCACTACACCCTAAATTAGTCTTGGTTTGCGACCTATATCAAGATTGATGAGGGAAGTGTGACACTTGGAGATAATCACTCTTGCAAGGTTGCTAGTGTTGCCGCTCTCGTCGCCGTGCCCGTGCCACGGATCAGTCGATCCTTCCTGACCGCCTGGCGAGGGAGCCTCCCTTCCTGCGGAGAACCTGCAACAAAGGGGTTAGAAGACCCTGGCCGGGGATCCCGGTGAGGGAGCTCCGACGGTCAAGTCAGTAGACGATGAGAAGGAACAGACTCTCCCACCCGGGCCCTCGAAAGGGTCCCAGATTTAGAGAGTTAATTGGTGAAGGAAGCGCTCTGGGGACCGGAATCTCGGCTGGGCCTGCTTGTCGAACTCACACCCAGTGTTCCCCTCTCGGGATCTCTGGTTTTTCTCTCGGTGCAAGGCCTTGTGCCCGTGCTTCCTCCTTGTCCCCAGGCTAATTTGGCTTACCTTGTCGTCCCCAGATTCTTCCTTCTTTATCCCCTTCCGTCGCGCGTTTGACTTTTTCTGCCTCGGAAACCCTCCTCCCCCGTCCTCTTCTCTTTTCCCTTTTTGGTGAAGGGTGCCAGGCGGCTTTCCGACCTCGTCCGCCGGGCCCAGCAGGGAAAAGGCAAAGACAGAAGAGAAAAAGAGGGAGGGCGGCGCTGGCAGAGCGGCCGGTCGTCAGGCCTCGGGCTCCGTGAGAACGCTCTCTTCCCCGAGCGTGGGCGCCATCCGTTTATGGGGCCTGTTCCATCAGGATCGGGTCTCTCGGCTGCGAGACCGGTCGGGCCGATGCAAGTGACGTTCCTCGTGCCGCCACCCTCCGTACGGGATGCCGTCTGGGGTCGGTACGGCCTGAGGGATGGCCTCGGGACCTGTCTCCTTCCCCGGGGGCCTCTCCGTACGAGCGGTCTGACCTCGGCTGAGTTGGACCCGTCTCCGGGGGCCAACTGGCGAGGGGCGAAGGATCTGCCGACCTCGGCTTAGGTGGACCCCTCCTGGGTGGACACCTGGCGAGGTGGCAGGAGGTCGCCTGGCTTCGGTCGAGGTGGACCCATCTCCGGGTAGCCACCTGGCGAAGGGCGAAGGATCAGCTGACCTCGGCTTAGGTGGACCCCTTCTGGGTGGACACCTGGCGAGGTGGCAGGAGGTCGCCCGGCTTCGGCCGAGGTGGGCCCGTCTCCGGGTGGCCACCTGGCACAGGGCGAAAGATCTGCCGACCTCGGTTCAGGTGGACCCCTCCTGGGTGGACACCTGGCGAGGTGGCAGGAGGTCGCCTGGCTTCGGCCGAGGTGGGCCCATCTCCGGGTGGCCACCTGGCGAAAGGCGAAGGACCAGCCGAACCTCGGCTTCGGTGGACCCCTCCTGGGTGGACACCTGGCGAGGCGGCAGGGGGCCGCCCGACCTCGGCCGACCTCACTCGGGCGGACCCCTCCGGGCCCGGGCGCCAATGAGGTGGTAGAGGAACTCCGGGCCGAGCTCGACCTCGGCGAGGGCGGTTTGCTTCAGACAGTCATCGGGTGGTGCGGTATGCCGATCCTAGCTTTGTGGACGTGGCGCTGACTCCGGCGGGGAAACTTACACGTGGCTTGCTCTCATTCGGCGATACCTGAGCCTGGCCACGTCACTGTCACGGCTGTAACAGTTGCCCCCCAGCCCGCCGTTCCGTCGGGGCACCGTAGAACGGAACGTCGGGATTAAATGCGGACATGACATGGGGAGGCGAAGATCTTGCATCATAATTGCCACGATCCTCGCTCGTCGTGGCTCGATGCGGCTGAAGACCTATGGGGAGCCGCCACGCGTCGTCCACTTGCCCGTAATCAATGCGTCGCTTCGGGGCAGAGGCCGTTACTCTGCTAACGAGGCGTCGGTGTCGGGCGTGCGCCCACGTGGTGACCATCCAGTGGTCGGAGGCGGAATGATGGGTACGGCTGCTGTCGGCTGAGTTTGAAAGGGAGGGGACTTTCCAGAACGAGGCCTTTTCCCTTGCTTCGTGGGCGGTTTGCTGCAGGCTAACAACTTCTGCTGCTCGCGCTCGTCTGTGCATTTTCGGTGAGTGCCTTCTTCTCCTTCTCTAGCCCTCCTCCTTCTTTCTCACTTCTTTTCCGATCTTTCTGTTCTTTTCTTTTCCATGGCGCGCCGTCACCATGTCTCTTCCAACCCGGACGAGGCCGGTCCATCCCGGCCGAGGACTCCATCTTCTTCTTCCTCCTCAGGTGAGGAGGTGATTCCGGAGGAGGTCCGCCGGCGTTTGCAACCCGGGGGGATCACCATCGGCATCCCCAGGGGGATCCGGCCCCCTCCGGTTGCACCTGCCGTGCCCCTCCGTTCCCTTCCTGCCTTGCCTTCTCTTCCTGCTCCGCCATCTCTTCCCGCCGGTCCCTCCGGTCATGCTTCTACCATGACCGAAGGCGACCTTTCTCTGCTCCGGGATGCCTATGGCATCCCGGGGTCTATCCGTCTGTTTGCTCCGCGGTCCGGGGAGCGCGTCACCATGAGTGGCCCCGGCCGCATTGCTTTCTACGAAGACTTCCTCCTCGGGGGTCTTCGTTTTCCTCTGCACCCTTTCTTTCTTTCCTTCCTCAGCCACTTTCGGCTCGTCCCGGCCCAGCTGGCTCCTAATGCCATCCGGGTCATCTTCTCCTTTATTGTCTTCTGCCACTTTCATGGGTTCGTTGCCCGTTTTTCTCTTTTCAGGGCCCTGTTCACCCTGAAGAAGTGCTCCACCGATGATGGCTGGTGGTACATCTCGCCCCGGCCTAGGTGTCTCCGGTTCGACCTCCCTTCCTCGGTCAAGGGATGGAAGAGCCGGTTTTTCTTCGCCTCGGTCGACGACGTCGATTGGGCCTGGAGCGAACCGGACCGGTCGCCGAACCGGAATTCCCGAGTGGAGTCTGCGGACCAGGAGTCCTACACCCAGCTCCTGAGTGACGTGGTCCCGGCGCTCGAGGTTCTGCTCTCTGAGCAGAATCTTTTTGAGGCCGGCATCAGTCCCATCCGTGAGACTGGTGAGATTTGGCCCCGCATTGATTTCTGCCTCCCCCTCTTTCTTTAAGATCGAGCTGTCTGACCTTCTGTCTTTTTCATTTTGCAGGGATGAAGTTTTCTTTGGAGAACCTCCTGGAGGGGGCGGCCCAGCGGGACGTCGTGGAGGTGGATGAGCCCGCAGCGAAGAGGGCTCGTACAGAGACGAGCCGGGAGGTCGTGGCGGCGACCGTGCCCGACCCAACTGCTGCCATTTCCCCGCCCAGGCCACCTCAGGGCGGGGTTCCTGGTACCTCGGCCACGCGACCTGGCGGCGCCGCAGAGAGAGCTCCAACGCCCGCCGCTCCGCCTGTCTCCGGGCCTGTCATCGCCGCCAGCCCGACAGCGCCGTCTGTGGCGACCGCCGGCCCGTCGGTTGCGGCTCCGGCTGAGGGGGCAGCTGCCGCAGGGGCCGGCCCGAAGGGTCCGGCACCGGTGATCTCCCACTGGGACTCGGTCATCCTCGACAGGGGACTGGCGGAGAAGATGATGGAGTACGCCTCCACCGCCCGGGACCGCCGAGCTCGGGGCGGTCGAGACTATGCGGACGCTCTGCTCGGCATCCTTCCTCAGCTTTTCACGGTAAGTGCGAGCTTCCTCTTCTTCCTTGTTTCAACCTCGAGGCTTTCTGCCTCTGCTCTGACGTGCATCGTTTTTGCCACTGCAGATCGGGAACGACATCCTCTTACTGAGGAATTACCTTGTAGGGAACGCCAAGAGGGACTCCGATCGGGAGCTGAAGCTCGGCAAGCTCGCGGCCGACGTGAAGGATCTGATGGAGAAGGGGGCCGAGCTGCGAGCCGAGAAGCAAGTCCTCCAGTCCGACCTGACGCGTTCCGAGGAGCAGAACAAGGAGTTGGAGGCCTCCTTGTCGGAGGAGCGGACCTCCAACCAGCGCCGAACCAAGGAGGAGGCAGCGGAGAAGGCCCGCCTGCAGGCCCACTCCCGATGGCTGGAGCGCCAGCTGGAGGAGGCCCGGCGAGAGGTGGCCGCGGCGAAGGACCGGAGCGCCTACGTCAATGGGCTCCTGGAGGCAGCCAATTGAGAAGCGCAAGAGGCCGTCCCCAAGTTCCGGGCCTCCGACGAGTTCACGTCGGAGGTCCGGGAGGCCGCCGTGGACTCCTTCCTGAAGGGGTTCCGGATGTGCCGGGAGAAGGTGGGGGCCTTCTTCCCCCAGCTGGACCTGAGCGGAGTCGTAGTTGGCGGCAGGAAGCCAGGGGGCGAGGGCAGGGCTCCCGGCGCGGCCCAAACGACACCTGCGGCGCTGTCGACCAGCGATGCCGCGGCCCCGGGGCAGCCCCAGGAGCCGGCTACTGTAGAAGTTGAAGAAGCAGCACCCGTGCCTCTGGCAGATGGCTCCGAACCCGCACCCCAGTGACCCGACGCTGTCTTTTTGTTTTATCTCTGTAGTTTTTGTTTTTTGGGGAGTCCCGGCCTGTCGGGGCTCCCAGCTTGTAGGACTACTTATATTAATGAAGATCCAAGCTTTACCGAAACCTTGTTCATTGTTTCGTCTTACTTTTCTATTCTTTTCTTTCTGAGATGTCGGTCTGGAACACCTGAAAATACTGCAGGCCTGGTCCTTCCATTGCTCAAATCGAAGGATGGGGCCCGCTGAGTCATGTCGCAGCAAGGCAAGCCTTAAGCAGGTCCGATTTTGGGTTGCCTTCATGCTCGGGCGAACAACACGGTTTCTGCACCGTCTTCCAGGCCGAAACCCGGGATCTCCGGACTGAGCTCGATGCCGCAGGCCTTTTCAAACCTTGCGCGGCTTGCTGAGCTGTGCTCCGGGCTTGCGTGGGCGAACTGGGTTCGGCGCCACCTTCCAGGCCGAAGCCCAGGATCTTCCGGACTAAGCTCGATGCCGCAGGCTTTCTCAAACCTTGCGCGGCTTGCTGAGCTGTGCTCCGGGCTTGCGTGGGCGAACTGGGTTCGGTGCCACCCTCCAGGCCGAAGCCCAGGATCTTCCGGACTGAGCTCGATGCCGCAGGTTTTCTCAAACCTTGCGCGGCTTGCTGAGCTGTGCTCCGGGCTTGCGTGGGTGAACTGGGTTCGGCGCCACCTTCCAGGCCGAAGCCCAGGATCTTCCGGACTAAGCTCGATGCCGCAGGCTTTCTCAAACCTTGCGCGGCTTGCTGAGCTGTGCTCCGGGCTTGCATGGGCGAACTGGGTTCGGCGCCACCTTCCAGGCCGAAGCCCAGGATCTTCCGGACTAAGCTCGATGCCGCAGGCTTTCTCAAACCTTACGCGGCTTGCTGAGCTGTGCTCCGGGCTTGCATGGGCGAACTGGGTTCGGCGCCACCTTCCAGGCCGAAGCCCAGGATCTTCCGGACTAAGCTCGATGCTGCAGGCTTTCTCAAACCTTGCGCGGCTTGCTGAGCTGTGCTCCGGGCTTGCGTGGGCGAACTGGGTTCGGCGCTACCTTCCAGGCCGAAGCCCAGGATCTTCCGGACTGAGCTCGATGCCGCAGGCCTTCTTGTTGAAGTTAGAAGGGAGTGTTTGAAGTGGGGGAGCTTTGTTACAGAAACTGGGAGCCTTACATCACTGGTAGTACATTCTCAGGTTCGAGGAGTTCCATGTCCGGGGGAACCTGGCACCTCCCAATTCTTCCAAGTAATATGCCCCATGAGGGAGGGCTTCTGCCACCCGATATGGGCCTTCCCAGTTGGGTGAAAGCTTGCTGCATTCCCGTGGCTGGGAGGCTTCTGCGCGTCGGAGGGCTAGGTCCCCGGGACGAAAAACCTTCGGCCGCACTCGGGAGTTGTAATATCTGGCTACTCGTTGCCGGTATGCCGCCATTCGGATTCGGGCCTTGTCCCTCGTCTCCTCGAGAAGGTCTAGGTTGAGCATCATCCTGGCCGAGTTTTCTGTCTCGTCGTATTGCTCCACGCGCAGCGTGGGTAGGCTGAGCTCGATCGGGATGACTGCCTCGGCTCCGAAGACGAGGTTGAATGGAGTTTCGTCGGTAGCCGTCCTTGGGGTGGTGTGGTATGCCCAAAGGACGCTGGGAAGCTCGTCGACCCACCTGTCCTTGGCTTGGTCCAGCCGCGTGCGGAGGTCCTGAAGAATGGTCCTGTTCGTGACTTCGGCTTCCCCGTTGGTCTGAGGGTGCACCACCGAGGTGAAGCGATGCTTGATGCCGAGGTCGCTGCAGAAATCTTCGAACTCCCGACAGTCGAACTGGCGTCCGTTATCGGTGACCACGGTGTGGGGGAGGCCGAAGCGGCAGACGATGGACTTCCAGAAGAACTTGGCGACGTTTGCTTCGGTGATTCTTGCCAAGGTCTCGGCCTCGACCCACTTTGTGAAGTAGTCGATAGCCACTATCAAAAACTTCCGCTGGCCGGACGCCGGCGAGAATGGGCCCAGGAGGTCCATCCCCCACTGGGCGAACAGCCAGGGGGCTGAGAGCTGAGAGATCGGGTTGAAGGGTTGCCGCTGCACCGTGGCGTGACGCTGGCACCGGTCGCACTTCTTCACGAAGTCGGCGGCGTCTTCCTTCATTGTCTCCCAGAAGTAGCCTTGACGAAGGGCCTTGTACGCCAATGCCCTGCCCCCCACGTGGTTCCCGCAGATGCCTTCGTGAATCTCCTGGAGCACAAGCTTGGCTTCTGTGGGTCCGATGCACTTGAGGAGGGGATAAGAGTAGGATCTTCGATACAGCTGCCCGTCCATCAGGACGAACTGCACGGCCTTCTTTCTGATGAGGCGAGCCGCCTCTCGGTCCTCCGGCAGGGTGCCGCTGGTGATGTACGCAGCGTACTTGTCCATCCAGCCGGGCTCCTGGCCGACCTGATGGACCTCCACCGGTGCTTCGAGGCTTGGGACCTCAAGTCGCTCCACATGAGCGCGTCCCAGCATCGTGTCCAGCAGGGTCGCCAGTCGAGAGAGGGCATCCGCGCGAGCGTTCTCCCCGCGGGGGATATGGAAGACGTTGAAGCGCCGGAACTTGGACGCGCCCGCCTTGACGAGCTCCAAATACTTCGCCATCTGCGGGTCGTGTGCGACGTACTCCCCGGATACCTGCCCCGCCATGAGCTGGGAGTCAGTGAAAGCTCTGAGGTTGGTCACGCCCAGCTCGCGGGAGACTCTCAGTCCGGCGAGAAGTGCCTCGTACTCCGCCTGGTTATTTGTCGCGGGGAATTGGAAATGGAGTGCGCACTCAGCGACAACCCCGTCACCGTTGGCAAGGATGAGCCCAGCTCCGCTTCCGCCGGAGTTTGAGGCTCCGTCTACATGGAGGATCCAGGCATCCTCTCCGGGTCATCGGTGTCGACCTCCATCGGCCGGGCCGGGGGGCCCTCCTCGGGCTCCTTGCCCAAGCCTGCACATTCGACCAAGAAATCGGCCAGCACCTGTGCCTTCATGGCCGACCTCGGTCGGTATGTAATGTCGAACTCACTGAGTTTCAGTGCCCACTTGGCCAATCGTCCCGAGGTATCGGGTCGGCTGAGCACCGCTTTCAGCGGTTGATCCGTCAAGACGGCGATGGGATGCGCTTGGAAATAGGGCCTGAAACGTTGGGCAGACACTATTAGCGCAAAAACGAGTTTCTCGGGCCGGGAATACCTGAGCTCCGCGTCCCGGAGAAGTTTGCTGGTATAGTACACCGGCCGCTGGAGCCCCTGGTCGTCGGTTCGGACCAAGACAGAGCTGACGGCCTCCGGGGTAACCGCCAAGTAGAGGGTAAGCTCCTCTCCCTCCTCGGGTCTGGACAGTAAAGGTGGCGATGCGAGCGTCTTCTTCAGCTCCTCGAAGGCCTGCTGGCATTCCTCGGTCCAAGCAAAGCCATTCATCTTCCTCAGCACCTTGAAGAAGGGACGGCAGCGGTCCGCCGACCTGGAAATAAAATGGCTAAGGGCCGCAACCCGGCCGGTCAGTTGCTGCACTTGCTTCTTGGAGGCTGGCTGCTCCATGTCCAGGATGGCCTGGACCTTCTCCGGGTTGGCCTCGATTCCTCTTTGGGTCACCATAAACCCTAGGAACTTCCCGGCGGAGATGCCGAAGGCGCACTTCGCCGGGTTCAGCTTCATCTGATGGCGGCGGAGGTTGCCGAATGCCTCCGTCAGGTCGGCCACGTGGTCCGAATCGAGTTTGCTCATCACCAGCATGTCGTCCACGTACACCTGCATGTTGCGGCCTATCTGGTCTTTGAAGACTTTATTGACCAGACGTTGGTACGTCGCCCCCGCATTCTTGAGGCCGAAGGGCATCATCCTATAACAGAAAGTCCCGCGGTCAGTTATGAAGGCAGTGCGCTCTTCGTCCTCCGGGTTCATCCGGATCTGGTTGTATCCGAAGAAGGCGTCCATGAATGACAGGAGGCGATGCCCCGAGGTGGTGTCGACCAGCTGGTCGATCTTCGGCAGAGGGAAGCTGTCCTTCGGGCAAGCTCGATTGAGGTCGGTGTAGTCCACACAGATCCTCCACTTACCACTACTCTTCTTTACCATGACCACGTTTGCTAACCAGCTGGGGTATTGGACTTCTCGGACATAACCGGCGGCGAGGAGCTTTTCTACCTCCTCGTTGATCGCCTTCTGTCTCTCCATGGCGAAGCTTCTCTTCTTCTGGCGGACCGGGCGGCAACCTGGGTCCACGTTCAGGCTGTGCATGATGATCTCGGGCGGGATGCCCGGCATGTCGGCCGCCGACCAGGCGAACACGTCAGCGTTGGCACGGAGGAACTCCAGCAGGCGGGTTCGCTCTTCCTCGGGGAGCTGGGCCCCGACTTGCACCGTCTTCAGGGGGTCCGAACCAAGGGAAAAAGTTAGCAGGCGCTCTACGGGCCCTCCCCTGGGTTCCTTCTCTCTCAGGTCGAGATCCTCGATATCGTGGGTGAGCTCTGCGCTCCTGGTGCCTGGGACTGTCTGGAGGCAGAGCGGGACCGGCTGGATCGTCCCCTTCATTTCCCCGAGCTCGGAAGGCATGGGGAACTGCACCAGCAGCCTCCTCGTGGAGATGGTGGCGTCCAGTTGGTTGAGCCCGGGACGCCCGAGAATGGCATTGTAAGGCGAAGGGAGCTTGACGACAGTGAATGTTATCATGACGGTCGCCTGCCGAGGCGGGGATCCAGCGGTGACCGGGAGAGTGATCTCTCCTTCGACCCCCACGGAGTCCCCTGTAAAACCTACCAGTGGGATGTGCACTGGTTTCAGCTGATCGGGAGACAAGTTCATCCGAGAGAAAGCATCGTAAGAAAGTACGTCGGCCGAGCTTCCACTATCCACCATGATTCGATGTACAGGATGCTTCGCGATGGTCATCTCGACCACCACGGCATCATTGTTTACATTGTCATTAATTTTCCCTCCCTTGGGAGGGATTACATTCTCCGGGACTTCCCGGGCTCTCTTCTCTGCTCGGCCGGACCCGCGTGAGATCATGCCCACGGGCTTCTCCGTTGGGCGGTTGTCGATCGCGGGGACAGGCGGTAAGGCCGCGAGCGGCTGCCCTTCAGAGGGGACCTCGTTCTTGACGAACTTCCTGAGGTAACCCCTCCCGATCAGCTCCTCAATCTCCCGCTTCAGATGGCGACACTCCTCCGTGTCATGTCCGTGCTCGCGGTGGAACTGGCAGTACTTTGATTTGTCTCGGGCGGCTCTCGGGTTCTGAGGTGGAGGTCGACGGAGGTAGCGCTCGCCCTCGATTTCCATGAGGATTTTCGCTCGAGGCGCGAGGAGAGGGGTGTACCTCCGCTCGGGAGTGGACTCGGCCCTCGGCCTTGGATTCGGGCGAGGGTCGGCGGATGGCCCGGGCCTCCGAGCTCCCGGGGCATCCCTCGGAATTGGCTTCTTCGGAGTCTTCCCGTCCAGCTCTCGGCGGGTGCGGTCAGCCTCCTCCGCTCGGATGTACTTGTGGGCGCGGAGGAGGAGCTCGGAATACGTCTTGGGCGGCTTCTTGTCCAGGGAATAGGTCAAGCGGGACTTCTTGAGCCCGCGCTTCAAAGCCAGCATAGCGACGGGCTCGTCCAAGCTGTAGATCTCCAGGGCTGCGGTCTTAAACCGGGTGATGTAGTCTCGGAGCAGCTCCTGGTCCTGCTGGCGGATGGAGAAGAGGCTGTCCACCTCCCTTGGCACCTTTCGACAAGCGTCGAAGTGCGCCACGAACTTTCCTTCCAACTGCTGGAAGGAGCAAATGGATCCGGGCTCGAGACGGGTGAACCAGACTCGAGCGGCCTTCCGAAGGGTCGCTGGGAAGGCGATGCACAGGAGGGCGTCGGTGGCGCCCTGGACCCTCATGAGAGCTTTATAGCTCTCCAAATGGTCCAGGGAGTCGGTGGTCCCGTCGTAGGGGTCCACCTGCGGCATGCGGAACCGTTTCGGGATCGGTTCCGCCTGGATTTCTTCAGAGAAAGGGGGGCGGGAGTCGTAGCCCGCCGGGTCAGCTGACGAGTTCTGCAGGTCGGCGAACCGTCAGGCAAACTCCGCCAACTTGCGCTCGTGCTCTTCTAGGCGCCTCTCGGCCTGGTGCCTGACGGCTTCGTCGGTGGAGTCTTCCACCGAGACTGCAGGTGAAGGGGGCGCCGATCGGTCTCGGCGCGAGGTTTGGCCCCGGCGTCGCTTGCTGCGATGCGCCGTTTCGGCCCCATCGGCCGGGGATCGACTCTCGTGATCCTCCGAACCAGAATAGTTTCTCTTCGGGGGAGCTTGGTGGCTCCCTCGGGGGTTGGAGATGGCCCGCGGATGGGACGGCCTGCCCCGGATTGAGCGCAGGCTCCCATGCTGCCCCGCGGCTCGTGCCGCGGGAGTCCCTGGCTGCGGCTGAGTGGCCAGGGACCGTTGCTGATGCTGAAGCTGTCGGACCGCTGAGGTCAAGGTCTGCAGCTGCTGGACGATGGCCGCAAGGGATCCGTCCACCGGGTTAGGCTGCTGCAGAAGAGGAGGGGGAGCCGGAAGCTCCCGTTCGGGGGTGTGGCCCCCTGGAGGGGAGTGGGTTTCTCCCACACGGCTGGTGGACGCCTCGCGATCACGAGTGACCACCATTGCTGGAGAGCGTGACACCTGCAGAAAGCTGGTTCCCGCTAGGGGTTAGTGTCCTGCCCCCCTACCTGGCGCGCCAATCTGTTGCCGCTCTCGTCGCCGCGCCCGTGCCACGGATCAGTCGATCCTTCCTGACCGCCTGGCGAGGGAGCCTCCCTTCCTGCGGAGAACCTGCAACAAAGGGGTTAGAAGACCCTGGCCGGGGATCCCGGCGAGGGAGCTCCGACGGTCAAGTCAGTAGACGACGAGAAGGAACAGACTCTCCCACCCGGGCCCTCGAAAGGGTCCCAGATTTAGAGAGTTAATTGGTGAAGGAAGCGCTCTGGGGACCGGAATCTCGGCTGGGCCTGCTTGTCGAACTCACGCCCAGTGTTCTCCTCTCGGGATCTCTGGTTTTTCTCTCGGTGCAAGGCCTTGTGCCCGTGCTTCCTCCTTGTCCCCAGGCTAATTTGGCTTACCTTGTCGTCCCCAGATTCTTCCTTCTTTATCCCCTTCCGTCGCGCGTTGTCTTTTTCTGCCTCGGGAACCCTCCTCCCCCGTCCTCTTCTCTTTTCCCTTTTTGGTGAAGGGTGCCAGGCGGCTTTCCGACCTCGTCCGCCGGGCCCAGCAGGGAAAAGGCAAAGACAGAAGAGAAAAAGAGGGAGGGCGGCGCTGGCAGAGCGGCCGGTCGTCAGGCCTCGGGCTCCGTGAGAACGCTCTCTTCCCCGAGCGTGGGCGCCATCCGTTTATGGGGCCTGTTCCGTCAGGATCGGGTCTCTCGGCTGCGGGACCTGTCGGGCCGATGCAAGTGACGTTCCGCGTGCCGCCGCCCTCCGTACGGGACGCCGTCTGGGGTCGGTACGGCTCGAGGGATGGCCTCGGGACCTGTCTCCTTCCCCGGGGGCCTCTCCGTACGAGCGGTCTGACCTCGGCTGAGTTGGACCCGTCTCCGGGGGCCAACTGGCGAGGGGCGAAGGATCTGCCGACCTCGGCTTAGGTGGACCCCTCCTGGGTGGACACCTGGCGAGGTGGCAGGAGGTCGCCTGGCTTCGGTCGAGGAGGACCCGTCTCCGGGTAGCCACCTGGCGAAGGGCGAAGGATCAGCTGACCTCGGCTTAGGTGGACCCCTTCTGGGTGGACACCTGGCGAGGTGGCAGGAGGTCGCCCGGCTTCGGCCGAGGTGGGCCCGTCTCCGGATGGCCACCTGGCGCAGGGCGAAAGATCTGCCGACCTCGGTTCAGGTGGACCCCTCCTAGGTGGACACCTGGCGAGGTGGCAGGAGGTCGCCTGGCTTCGGCCGAGGTGGGCCCGTCTCCGGGTGGCCACCTGGCGAAAGGCGAAGGACCAGCCGACCTCGGCTTCGGTGGACCCCTCCTGGGTGGACACCTGGCGAGGCGGCAGGGGGCCGCCCGACCTCGGCCGACCTCACTCGGGCGGACCCCTCCGGGCCCGGGCGCCAATGAGGTGGTAGAGGAACTCCGGGCCGAGCTCGACCTCGGCGAGGGCGGTTTGCTTCAGACAGTCGTCGGGTGGTGCGGTATGCCGATCCTAGCTTTGTGGACGTGGCGCTGACTCCGGCGGGGAAACTTACACGTGGCTTGCTCTCATTCGGCGATACCTGAACCTGGCCACGTCACTGTCACGGCTGTAACAGCTGGTATTAGAAGTGTTCAAGTGAGGATGTTTGATGGAATCATGAGGACTCTTACAAATGTAAAGCATGTTCCCAAACTGAAGAAAAATCTAGTGTCACTTGACAACCTTGAGTGGAGCAGTTTCAGCTTTAGCAATCATGCCAGGAGTGGAGTTTTAAATATCTCAAATGGAGCTATGATAGTGATAAGAGGCAGGAGGTTGGATAACAACCTCTATAACTATTGAGAATTATGTCCCAAAGCCAATTGCCTAGGCTATAGACGGTTATGCTCAGTATTGTAATTTGTATATGGATTAATAAAACTTTATTTTGACAGCTAATCACTTTATTCATTTCCCTGTAATGAACTCTATTTATGTGATAAAGTCCTTAGGACTGCACTAACTTTGATATAGAAAGAATATATCGAGTGGTCCTTTAAAAGGTTCACAACCAAAGGGTACATTATACAGGACGACAATGTATCACGTATAGGTTGTTGTGGTTCACATCATTTGGTTGTCCTCTTGACCAAAGGAGTGTGGTAACACTGATGTGATCTGCAAGTGGGATGTGTGATATATCATTGAACGTGACTCCTTGGAGCTCCTTTCTGCCAAAGGATTGCTCACGATTGGATATGGGTCTATGTGTCCCTCTGACCTGAGGTCACCATGGTAGCTTGCAAGCAACTCCCTGTGCTTTGGTGCCGGACTACCCGGATTTCTAATCCAGTGACAGAAGGTTTCTGGGTACAGGCAAGTACTTGTGGAGCAGTGGTGGACTAAGATGGAATTGACCTATCCAAATTGTTTGGATTGAATGTCTCGCAGTGTTTCAATTTAGCAAATCCTCGTCAGGGTAGTCCTAGTGAGGAGTCACTGAACTTGCGAGGTTGAGACATGTAGTGTATTGACTCAGCTAGGGTTGGCAGTCTAACCCTAGGTCATGAAGAGCATTAGAAGTCAAAGGGATGAATTATACGGTAACTACATGCCAGAGGTTCGATAGATTGCTCTCGCATCTTCGGCCTATCCGAACACCGGGACCCATTGCTAGATGGTATCTTGTGCTGGTACTGGAAGTGTTCTAGTGCTACCGTTTAGGTTCGAACCTATGAGGTCACATGTCATAGAGGATTTCTTCCTGATCCGGGAACCGATTAACGATTGGGAATCGTTTCAGTATTAAAATCAAACGGTCTAATTGAGCACACATTGGATTTTTTCTGGTCCACCTGGTCTGATTTGGATTGATCAGGATTGATTTAGGTCAACCAAGAACTGTTCCTGGTTTGGTCGGGTCAGGATTTTTTATTGAACCAGTTTTTGTTTTGATGAACCGGTTTTTATCATGGTATGACTTCGATATTTTCTCTCCCAGCGTTCACGGTATTTTTTTTGGTTCACCGTTTTATCCCTTCTTTCCCTTCTTACCGTTTTGCCCTGTTTCACCGTGTGATTGAGATAAGAACGCATTGAGTTCGAATTGCAGATTGGGATTTTAGATTTTGCTGAATTGCACCACGATCGGAATGGTGTCTCTTGTGTTTTCTCCCGCACGTTTCTCCCCCTTCTCACACGCTATTTTCACGGCCCTGTTTTCACGGAGTTTTCTCCCAGCTGTTTGAGACCAATCCTAGCTAATCCAAAAGTGTTTGGATATATCTGGACTGCTCTCACGATTTTCCTCCCAGCCTTTATGGGTTCTATCATTCTTCTCTCACGGTGATTTGCTGGCCTTCACGGTTTGTACTTTACCTCTGATTTTCTGGGTTGAAGGCCGTGTGTTGTGAGAGGTTTTATGAGTGGAAGAAACAGGGTACGTGAGATGAGGGAGATGGGAGAACAGAGCCGTGTGAGATTGAAACAGGCCTTCTTGGTTTCTTCCCTGCCTCTTTTTTTTTGCTTGCTGGCCGTGCGCTGTGGATTTGATAGGAAACAGGGCTTGCATGAGAGAAAGATGCAGGCCGTGAGAGTAAGAGAAGAGGGGAAGAACAGGGGTTTTGAGATGAGCCATCTCTTATCATTTTGGTTGATGGCTGCTGGGCGTGCGTGAGAGATTTTTGGGACGGATTTCAGAGCCTGAATTTGGTTTGGTGTTCCATGAAATTCTTCCCTGGTTTTTGAGGTTTCTAGTGTGTACTATTGGTGGAATTGGGGCGGTCTTGGAGAAGACCGTGAGGACCTTTTAGCTTTTCCTGCTCCCCCTATCCGCAATCTGTCATTGATTCCTAGAGGACTAGCATCTTTCCAAAAGTTGGATTGATGAGAGCCCGTACGTGAATACTCTAGATGGTGGACATTTGGACACCTCGAGAGATTGGATCGATCTCTTCTTCTTTCAGATCTGATTTGCTATTGAAGGAGTCCAACTGGCTGCCTTGATTTACTACTGATCTATTCTGAAGACTGAGGGAGTCAGCTTCTTCCTACTTCGATCAGGTATATTATTTATTTTTGTTATCATGCATGCTTAGATCTAGATTTTATCATGTTATTTATAATTATTGCACTTGCCTTAACATGCCTCTGTATCTATTTTATGCATCATGTTTATGTTAGATCATGTGCATGAGTAGATTTTTCCGTATGCATATTTAAAAAGTTTAATTATGCATTACCTACTCCCTAGTATAGCATGCTTAGGGTAGGCGTCCGATGCACTGGTTTTTCCTTCAGTGGTATAAGAGCCATAGGCTCCTGTGTAGTATATCATGATTGCATGTATTGGATCTGTATCTAAATTAGGAATTATTTTTAAAAACCTAGTTGAGACCTTCACCATGGCCGTGTGTCTGTAGAATTGATCAGGGTTTAAAACCCCAAATTATCTATGGCACGAGGTGGTTCGTCTGTATTGGCCTTTTCAGAAGGATCCTTAAAGAAAACCTACGGTATTAAAAATGTTTTAATCATGATACATAATTATACATTGGTATGTATCTGATTGTTATGGTTTGCAATAATAAATGATATGATAGGATTAGATATGATGCATGAAAGATGTAAAAGGGTTTTACATGAATTTAATTTAAAATGTTTTAATTAAATGTTGTCTTATAATCTAACAATTATAAATTGAAAGATTAATTAAATGACAAAGCCATATTAGGATTTATGAAACCTAATGTCATTTGAATAAGCCATCCGGGTTAATTGGGTTAGTTATCTGATTGGGTCCATTTATTGGGTTACACCTAAGGTTAGTTGAATTGGACTTAAAGAAACTAATCAAATGTTGATAAAGGACCTTCTCTTTAGTATCTATCTAATAGTTAGATGGGTTAGTCCATTCTTCTAAAATGGATATAATCAGTGGCTCTGTGGTAAGCCCGAGTTCTTAGGCTGGTCTAATCGAGTCTGGTAAATTGATTGGTGTCTTGGCAGGTTTAGCAGTTTTGATCATGGCTGTATGAGGCTACCTCTTTCCTGGCCAACTTGGTTGGTATCTAGGAAAGATGGTTAATGGCGGATAGTCACCCATGATCTCACCTACCTGGCCAATCCGATCAACCAAACTAATTAGAATAGCTTATTAATTCGAGTTAACCCATGTCACCCAAGTTGATCAGCCTGTCTGATCTTTAGGTGCCAATGGATCAATTTGTTGAATTTAATTCAACCCTTAT
The DNA here is from genome assembly GCA_021397845.1 of Areca catechu. Classification (NCBI taxonomy): domain Eukaryota; kingdom Viridiplantae; phylum Streptophyta; class Magnoliopsida; order Arecales; family Arecaceae; genus Areca; species Areca catechu. The sequence goes on along the minus strand of CM038053.1, from coordinate 139,311,152 downwards.
GAGAATTGATTTGATCAATTTTGATCCATGTTCTTCTCTCTATTCTTCTGTCACAATTTAATTAAAATTCTCTAAAATTATTTGATCCTGAAAAAGACTAAGTCAATGAGTTGATGGTGTCTTAACCTCCCATTAAGTGGGTTAATAATGAGTCCTTTAGCTTGGTGTACATTGGTAGTTCCAAAGAATGAGTGTGCATTCGGTTACTAGGATTACTCTCCCATAGATGATGGTTCAGTGCAACCTTCTTAAAGGTGATCAGGTAGGCCGATCAAAGTTGGGCTTGGTCATTCGTTAGTTGGAAGCATCGAATTTATCATATTAATGGTTGGACCTAACTAGAGACCCGTAATAGAAGGCACCAAAGCCGATTAGGGGTTCTATGGGGCAAAATTTACTACTGGAAGTTGCTTAGGGAAGCAATTGGTTGGAGAACATACCTTTAGGCGTGTATGGGTGAGCTGGCCAAAGTCAAGCTCATACATGGTCTATTGGATTTCAGTACCCACTATGAAATGATGATTTCATGGATTGGAGTTAGAGGCTCCCAATCTAAAAAATTAGTGGGAGGGACCTTTAGATTAAAGTCCAAGTCTTTTGGTTTAATTGATTAATTCATATACTAATTTGGTCTTAGTTTTCCTTCAGATGTCTTCAAACCTTTCACTCTGGTCACTTCTCGATAGCGAGAAGTTAAAGAGTCCCAATTTCGATAGCTAGTATCGAAAATTGAGGATAGTCCTGGAGCACGAGCGGATTCTTTATGTGATAACAGATCCAGCACCCGAAATCCCTCCTGCCAATGCTCGGAGTTTGGTCAGGGAAACTTATTTGAAGTGGGTTTCTGATCGGACCACTGTCCGATGCATAATATTGGCAGTGATGAAGACGAGTTCAGTCGCAAATTCGAGGAAGCCCAGCCAGACGAGGTCCTTCAAAAGTTGGAATCTTTCGGCATGCCAAACGATATGGAGCGGTACAAAGTGTCTTGTGCCATCTACAATGCCAAAATGCGGAATGGCAGTTCGATCACTGATCATGTGTTGTACATGATCGAGATGATCGAATGATTGGACAAGCTCGGATGTCTCTTGCACGAGCAAGTCAGCAAGGATGCGATCCTGAATTCTCTACCCTCCTCCTACTTGACTTTCTCGTGTTGGGAATTGTGTCCCAAAGCCAATCGCCTGAGTTGTAGGCGGTTGTGCTAAGTATTGTACTTTTTCAATGAATTAATAAAATATTATTTTTGGCAGCTCATCATATATTGAATTTCTCTGAAATGAACTCTTTCCATGTGATGAAGTCCTTAGGGCTACACTGACTTCGATACAGAGAGGATGTATCGACTGGTCCTTAAACCTTGTTCACAGCCAAAGGATATATTTCACTGGGCGGAAATATATCAAGTATAGGTTGTTGCGGTTCACATCATTTGGTTGTCCTCTTGACCAAATGAGTGTGGTGACACTGATCTGACCTGCAAGTGGGATATATGATATTTCATTGAACTTGACTCCGTGAAGTCCCTTTCTGCCAAAGGGATATTCACGATTGGATATGGGTATAAGTGTCCCTCTGACCTGAGGTCATCACGGTAGCTTGCAAGCAACTCCCTATGCTTTGGTACCGGACTACCCGGATTTTTTAATCCGGTGATGAAAGATTTCTGGGTACAGGCAAGTACTTGTGGAACAGTGATGGACCAAGATGGAATTGACCTGTCCAAACAGTTTGGATTGAATGTCTCGTTGTATCTCAATTTAGCAAATCCTCGGCCGGGGTAGTCCTAGTGAAGAGTCACTAGGCTTGCAAGATTGAGACACGTGGTCGACTGACTTAGTCTGGGTTGGCAACCCAATATCAGTCATCCTGAATATTAGAGGTCAAAGGGATGAATTATATGGTAACCATATGCCAGAGGTTCGATAGTTTGCTCCCGCATCTTCGACCTATCCGGACGCCGGGACCCATTGCTAGATGGTTTCCTGTGCTGGTACTAGAATTGTTCTAGTGCTACCGTTTAGGTTCGAACCTATGAGGTCACACGCCACAGAGGAAAACTCTCCGATCCGGATACCGATTACGATTGAGAATCGTCTCGGTTTTATGGTCACAGTAGTATTTTTGAGCACTCATTTTTCCCTTCTTGTCCGTGTCTGAGTCAACCAAAAATTGTTCCGGGTTGATCAGGACTGCGCCAGGATTTTTCTGAATCAGTTTTGAACTGATTCGGAGTTCGTTTCGGCCTCCAATTGGTTGCGAACCAATTGACCCAATTTTAATTGGGCTTGGACCAGGTTCAATTGGATTGAACCACCGTTGGTTAATTTGAACCAATAGGTTTGAACCAAATTGGTTTAATAGGATTGAACCAAGAATTAAATATTTGGTTTGAACCGGTTTATTGAACCAGCATTTACCCCATCAACCGTTTACACGGTTATTTGCTGGAATTTCTCTCGATGGAAGGCCAAAAGAAACAAACGCTGGACTTTTCTCCTCCCTCCACCGCTGGAATTAACTTTTGTTAATGGATTTTAATCCCGTTTAATTATTTGTTAATGGGAATTATGTAACCGGCTCTCTCTTCCACTCCCGTCTCTCCATCTCCCTCATCCCCTCTGCAGCTTATTTAAACCAACAGCAACAAACTCCATCGGCCCCCCCCTTGTGTTTGAAGTGTTGGAATATTAGCTTATGTTACTCCACCGTGAGAAAAGAAAACACCGAGAGAAGACATTTTTCAAGGAAAATTTTTGAGGGGTTGTGAGATCACCTCATTGGGTACTTGTAGAGCTGTTTTTGGAAGGGAGTAAGGGAGAGTCCAAGGTTTTCTTCCCATTGTTTGAGTGCTCTTTCCCTGCTGTAGCAAATTTTGTTTTGCTGCAGCAATCTGTGATCGTGAAGCTTCTTCCGGCGGCTAGCACCGCGCGTGGAGAGAGATCGGAGAGCGCCGGGCATGTCTCCCCTCTAGAGGGAGTGTCCATCTACTCCTCGGAGCAAACCATGCGAACCGGGATCGCTCCGGTTGCCCGAAACCCATCGACGAAGACAGCTACTCATATCTGCTGCCATTTTCGTGCAGCAGACTTCGGCGATTTTTCTCGATTTTTGGGTTTGGTTTTTCTTTCAGAAACCAGTGCCAAATCGAAGAAGACTTCCTCAAGAATCTACAACTCAAATTTGGGAGCGATCGAAGGTCCGGAAGGCAGCGTTCCGGGGACTTTTCGGAGACCCTGTTTTCAGCCCAAGGTGGAAGACGACTGGAATAACTTTATTCCAGTTATTCCAGTCTATTCCAGGTTTATCCCAGGCTTATTCCAGCCTGGAATAAGGTATGTTTTTGGGTTTTGTTTTTCATGCATGAGTAGATCTAGATATGCATTTATAATATTTTATAAACATTACATGCCCATGTTACAACATGTTTATACTCTTTACATGCTTCCTGATTATGTTAGATCCTGGTTGGAGCATTTTTCCGCTATGCAAATATAAAATCGTTTTAAAATACAAACCTGCTCCCTGGTGTTGCATGCTTAGCGTAGGCACCTGCTAACGCACCATTTTCACTTTCAGTGGTATCAGAGCCAGGTTGCCTTTGTAACATAATCTTGATGCATGTTAGATTAAAAATAGTTTAATCTATTTTTGTATCATGATAGTACTTTTAGGAACCTAGTTGAGACCTTCACCATGACCGTGTGTCTTTGACACGAAACAGATCATCTGTGTTGGCCTTTTCAGAAGGATCTTTTAAGGAAATCTCGGAATTAAAATTGTTTTAGCTTAGATACAATTTTGACATGTATTGGGCCATGAAATGTTTATAAAATAAAATCTAGAAATGATGCATGATGTAATGTGAAAAATATTTTACATTGACACTTAATTAAAAATATTTTGATTAAATGTATGGCTTATTAAAATAAATCATTAGGTTTATGAAATCTAAGTTGACATGAATAAGCCATTTTGGGTTAATTGGGTTAGTTATCTAATTGGGTCCTTAACTAGGTTAGACCTAGGTTTAGTTGAACCGGATAAAAGAAGATTAATCAAAGTTGATCAAGGTCCTTCTTTAGAACTATCTAATAGTTAGAATAGTTGATCCGTTCATCTAAAATGGATCCAATTAGTGGCTCTGTGGACGCCCGAGTCTTTAGGCAAATCTGATCGGGTCTGGTAAACCGACTGGTGTCGAGGTAGGTTTGGCAATAGTGATCATGGTTGTATGAGGCTACCTCTTTCCTGGCCAACTTGGTTGGTGTCTAGGAAAGATGGTTAATGGCGGATACTCACCCATGATCTCACCTACCTGGCTAGTCGAGTTAACCAGAACTGATTGGAAAAGCTCAACGACTCGAGTTAACCCATGTCACCCAGGTTGATCGGTCTGACTGATCAAATAGGTGCCCATGGATCAAATGTTGATTTATATCAACCCTCCTGGAATCTGATTGATTCAGTGGGAGGATGATCCATGTCCTTACCTTTATTCTTCTGTCACAAATAATTAAAAATCCTCTAAAATTATTAGGTCCTTAAAAAGACTGAGTCAAGGAGTTGACAGTGTCTTAGCCTCCCATTAAATCAGATAGAAATGTGTCCACTAGCTTGGTGTGCATCGGCAGTTCCATAGAACGGGTGTACATCCGACGATTGGAATTTCTATCTGATCGATGATGGTTCAGTGCAACCTCCTTAACGGGACCAGGTGGGCCGGCCATAGTCGGGCTTGGTTTTTAGTTAGCTGGAAGCATTGGGTTTATCATTTTAATGGTTGGACCTAACCAGAGACCCGCAATAGGAGGCCCCTAGGCCGATTGGGGTGTCCTTTGGGGCAAAATAAATACTGAAAATTGTTTAGAGAAATAATTGGTTTACGAACCTACCTTTAGGCTCGTATGGGTGAGCCGGCCTTAGTCGGGCTCATGCGTGGCCTATTGGATTTTAGTACCCACTTGAAAAAATGTTTTCACTGATTGGAGTTAGAGGCTACCAATCTGAAAAATTAGTGGGAGAAACCTTTAGACTAAAGTCCAAGTCTTTTGGTTAATTTATTAATTCATACACTAATTTGGTCTTGTTTTCTTTTCAGATGTCTTCAAACTTGTCGCTCCGGTCACTTCTCGATAGCGAGAAGTTAAAGGGTCACAACTTCGATAGTTGGTATCGAAAGTTGAAAATAGTTCTGGAGCACGAACGGATCTTGTATGTGATAACGGATCCGGCACCTGAAATCCCTCCCGCTAATGCACGGACTGCGGTCAGAGACGCTTATTTGAAGTGGGTCTCTGATCGGACTACTGTCCGTTGCATTATGCTAGCGGCGATGAACGACGAGTTCACTCGCAAATTCGAGGAGGCCCAACCTGATGAAATCCTTCAAAAATTGAAGGAATCCTTCGGCACCCCAGATGATGTAGAGCGGTACAAAGTGTCTTGTGCCATCTACAACTCCAAGATGCCGAATGGTGGTTCAGTCACTGATCATGTATTGTACATGATCGAGCTGATTGAAAAATTGGGCAAACTCGGATGCACCTTGCACGAGCAGCTCGGCAAGGATGCGATACTGAATTCTCTTCCCTCCTCCTATCTTGACTTTCTTGATCATTACAGAATGAACAAGCCTGCAGTCAACTACCATGGTCTTTTGGGGTTGCTGCAGACTTTCGAGAAAGACCACCAACTTGATAAAGGGGTGGTGAATTTAGTGGGAGGAAATAGAGGTCGTCTTCCCTTTAAGAAAGGGAAGAAGAAAATAAATAAAAGGGAAAGAAGGTGCAGAATGCTCCTGGCCCGAGTCAGACCAGGAAGTTTAAGGCTGATCAATCTTCTGCAGAGTGCTTCTACTGCAAGAAGAAGGGACACTGGAAGAGGAACTGCCCTCTTTACATTGCATCCCTTGATCCGAACAGGCCGAGAAAGCAGAAGTCTGCTGGACAAGGTATTTATATGATAAAACCTTGTAATTACTCAATTTTTGATACTGCTAACTGGGTATTGGATACTGGTAGTCCAATTCATGTTTGTAATTCGTTATAGGGGCTTCAAGTTAGCAGAAGATTTGAAGATGGAGAACAGTTTCTGAGCGTTGGGAATGGAAATCGTGTTCCAGTACTGGCGGTCGGAGTCCTGCATCTTGTCTTTGAGTCTTGTACTGTCGAACTAGTCGACTGTCACTATTGTCCTAGTTTCATTATGTGCATTATCTCTGTAGGCCTTTTAGCCAATTGTGGTTTTGAACTATCAATAAAAGAAGATTTTTGCAATGTTATTTTGAATAATGCTGTAATAATGAAAGCTAGATTAAATAATGGCATATTTGTACTATCAAAGCCTGTTAGTGTAATGTACACCTCTAGCAAACGCCCAAGGTTAGAAAATGTCAATAATTTGTATCTTTGGCACTGTAGACTAGGTCATATTAACCAAAATAGGATAAACAAGATGCGAGGAGATGGACTTCTCGAGGTCAGTGATTCTGAATCACTGCCCACTTATGAATCCTGTTTACTTGGTAAAATGACCAAGTCACATTTTTCTGGAAAAGGTGAACGATCTACAGAACTCCTAAGTCTAATACATACTGATGTATGTGGACCAATGACAGTAAGTGCCAAAGGAGGATACAAATATTTCATTACATTTACAGACGACTTTTCGAGGTTCGGTTATGTCTTTCTAATGAGACATAAGTCTGAGTCGTTTGAAATGTTCAAACGATACCGTAATGAAGTAGAAAAGCAAACTGGAAAAAGTATTAAAACCCTTCGATCTGATCGAGGTGGTGAATACTTATCTGGTGAATTTTTGACATATCTTGAGGAGAATTGAATTCTCTCTCAGTGGACTCCTCCAGGAACACCATAGTTGAATGGTGTGTCCGAAAGGTGGAATCGAACCTTATTGGACATGGTTCGATCAATGATGGGCTTTGCAACTCTGCCGCTATCCTTTTGGGGATATGCACTTCAGACAGCCTGTTACTTGTTAAATAATGTTCCAAGTAAGTCTGTTGTCTCCACTCCATATGAAATGTGGAATGGACGTAAACCTTCAATCTCACACCTTCGGGTCTGGGGTTGTCCGGCTTATGTAAAACGTTTAGACGCAGACAAACTTAGTCCTAAGTCTGACCGCCTGGCAAGGGAGCCTCCCTTCCTGCGGGAAACCTGCAACAAAGGGGTTAGAGGACCCTGGCCGGGGATTCCGGCGAGGGGGCTCCGACGGTCAAGTCAGTAGACGACGAGGGGGAACAGACTCTCGCTCCCAGGCCCTCTAAAGGGTCCCAGGTTTGGAGAGTTAACTAGTGAAGGGAAAGCGCCGGGGACCGGAATCTCGGCTGGGCCTGCCTGCCGAGCTCGCGTCCAGTATTCCCCTCTCGGGATCTCTGGCTTCTTCCTCGGAGCGAGGCCTTGTGCCGGTGCTTCCTTCTTGTCCCCAGGCTAGTTGGCTTACCTTGCAGTCTCCGGATTCTTCCTTCTTTATCTCCCTCCGTCGTGTGCTTTCCGTCGTGTGCTTGTCCTTTTCCTCCTCGAAAACTCCTCCCCCCTGTCTTCCTTTCTTTTCCCTTTTTGGCGAAGGAGGCCAGGCGGCTTTCCGACCTCGTCCGCTGGGCCCAGCAGGGAGAAGGTAAGGACAGAAGAGAAAAGGAGGGAGGGCGGCGCTGGCAGAGCGGCCAGTCGTCAGGCCTCGGGCTTCGTGAGAGTGCTCTTTTCCCCGAGCGTGGGCGCCATCCGTTTACGGGGCCTGTTCCGTCAGGATCGGATCTCTCGACTGCGGGACCTGTCGGGCCAGTGTAAGTCACGTTCCGCGTGCCGCCGCCCTCCGTACGGGACGCCGTCTGGGGTCGGTACGGCCCGAGGGATGGCCTCGGGACCCGTCGCTTTCCCCCGGGGGCCTCTCCGTACGAGCGGTCTGACTTCGGCTGAGTTGGCCCTGTCTCCGGGGGCCGACTGGCGAGAGGCGAGAGATCGGCCGACCTCGGCTTAGGTGGACCCCTCCGGGGTGGACACCTGGCGAGGTGGCAGAAGATCGCCTGGCTTCGGCCGAGGTGGACCCGTCTCCGGGCGGCCACCTGGCGCAAGGCGGGGGGTCAGCCGACCTCGGCCTAGGTGGACCCCTCCTGGGTGGACACCTGGCGAGGTGGCAGAAGGTCGCCTGGCTTCGGCCGAGGTGGACCCGTCTCCGGGTGGCCACCTGGCGCAAGGCGGAGGGTCAGCCGACCTCGGCCTAGGTGGACCCCTCCTGGGTGGACACCTGGCGAGGTGGCAGAAGGTCGCCTGGCTTCGGCCGAGGTGGACCCGTCCCCGGGTGGCCACCTGGCGCAAGGCGGAGGGTCAGCCGACCTCGGCCGACCTCACACGGGGCGGGCTCCTCCGAGCCCGGGCGCAGATGAGTTGGTGGGGGAACTTCGCGCCGAACTCGACCTCGGCGGGGGCCGTTTGCTTCAGACAGTATCGGGCGGTGCGGTCTTGCCGACCCCAGCCTTGAGGACGTGGCGCTGATTCCGGCATTAAAACTCACACGTGGCTCGCTCGCATTCGGCGATACCTGAGCCTGGCCACGTCACTGTCACGGCTGTAACAGTTGCCCCCCAGCCCGCCGTTCCGTCGGGGCATCGTAGAACGGAGCGTCGGGATTAATTGCTGACATGACGTGGGGAGGCGAAGATCTTGCATCATAATTGGCACGATCTCCATTCGTCGTGGCTCGATGCGGCTGAAGACCTATGGGGAGTCGTCACGTGTCGTCCACTTGCCCGCAATCAATGCGTTGCTTCGGGGCAGAGGCCGTTACTCTGCTAACGAGGCGTCGGTGTCGGGCGTGTGCCCACGTGGCGACCATCCAGTGGCCTGAGGCGGAATGGTGGGTACGGCTGCTGCCGGCTGAGTTTGAAAGGGAGGGGACTTTCCAGAACGAGGCCTTTTCCCTTGCTTCGTGGGCGGTTCGCTGCAGGCTAACAACTTCTGCTGCTCGCGCCCGTCTGTGCATTTTTGGGTAAGTGTCTTCTTCTCCTTCTCTCTCGTTTCTTATTCAGCCCCCTTCTCCTTTCCTTCTCCATGGCGCGCCGTCGCCATGTCTCTTCTAACTCGGACGAGGCCGGTCCATCCCGGCCGAGGACTCCGTCTTCTTCCTCCTCGGATGAGGAGGTAATTCCAGAGGAGGTCCGCCGGCGCTTGCAACCCGGGGGTGTCACTATTGGCATCCCCAGGGGGGTCCGGTCCCCTCCGGTTGCGCCTGCCGTGCCCCTCCGTTCACTCCCCGCCTTGGCTTCTCTTCCTGCTCCGCCACTTCTTCCCGCCGGTCCCTCCGGTCATGCCTCTACCATGACCGAAGGTGATCTTTCTCTGCTCCGGGATGCCTATGGCATCCCGGGATCTGTCCGTCTGTTTGCTCCGCGGTCCGGGGAGCGTGTCACCATGAGTGGCCCCGGCCGCATTGCCTTCTACGAAGACTTCCTCCTCGGGGGTCTTCGTTTTCCTCTGCACCCTTTTTTCCTTTCCTTCCTCAGCCATTTCCGGCTCGTCCCGGCCCAGCTGGCTCCTAATGCCATCCGGGTCATCTTCTCCTTCATTGTCTTCTGCCATTTCCACGGGTGCGTTGCCCGTTTTTTACTCTTCAGGGCCCTGTTCACCCTGAAGAAGTGCTCCACCGATGATGGCTGGTGGTACATTTCGCCTCGGCCTAGGTGTCTCCGGTTCGACCTCCCTTCTTCGGTCAAGGGATGGAAGAGCCGGTTTTTCTTTGCTTCGGTCGACGACGTCGACTAGGCTTGGAGCGAACCGGACCGGTCGCCGAACCGGAGTTCTCGAGTCGAGCCCGCGGACCAGGAGTCTTACAGCCAGCTCCTGAGTGACGTGGTCCCGCCGCTCGAGGTTCTGCTTTCTGAGCAGAATCTTTTTGAGGCCGGCATCAGTCCCATCCGGGAGACCGGTGAGATTTGGCCCCGCATTAACTTCTGCCCTTCCCCCCTCTCTTTTTAAGATTGAACTGTCTAACCTTCTGATTTCTCCACTTTGCAGGGATGAAGTTTTCCTTAGAGAATCTTCTGGAGGGAGCGGCCCAGAGGGAGGTCGTCGACGTGGACGAGCCCGTGGCGAAGAGGGCTCGCACAGAGACGAGCCGGGAGGTCGCAGCGGCGACCGCGCCCGGCCTAGCTGCCGCTGTTTCTCCGCCCAGACCTCCTCAGGGCGGCGCCCCTGGCGCCTCGGCCCCACGGCCTGGCAACGCTGCCGAGAGAGCTCCGGCGCCCGCCGCTCTGCCCATCGCCGGGCCCACTCCTGTCAGCAGCCCAACGGCACCGCCAGTGGCGACCGCCGGTCCATCGGCTGCAGCTCCAGCAGAGGGGGCAGCTGTCGCGGGGATCGGCCCGAAGGGCCCGGCGCCGGTGATCTCGCACCGAGACTCGGTCATCCTCGACCGAGGACTGGTGGAGAAGTTGATGGAGTACGCTTCCACCGCCCGGGACCGCCGAGCTCGGGGCGGCCGAGATTACGCGGATGCGCTGCTCGGCATCCTGCCCCAACTCTTCACGGTAAGCCTGATCCTTGACTCTTCTTTTCTCTTCCAATCCGAGGCCTCCTGCCTCGGTACTGACATGTCATTTCTGCCCTTGCAGATCGGGAACGACGTCCTCCTACTGAGGAACTACCTCGTAGGGAACGCCAAGCGGGACTCCGATCGGGAGCAGAAGCTTGGAAAGCTCACGGCCGACGTGAAGGACTTGATGGACAAGGGGGCCGAGCTGCGAGCTGAAAAGCAGGCCCTCCGGTCCGACCTGACGCGTTCCGAGTAGCGGAACAAGGAACTGGAGGCCTCCTTGGCGGAGGAGCGGACCTCCAACCAGCGCCGTACTGAGGAGGAGGCGGCGGAGAAGGCCCGCCTGCAGGCCCACTCTCTATTCTTGGAGCGTCAGCTGGACGAGGCCCGGCGAGAGGCGGCCGTGGCGAAGGATCGGAGCTCTTACATCAACGGGCTCCTGGAGGCGGCGAGGCGAGAAGCGCTGGAGGCCGTCCCCAAATTCCGAGCCTCCGACGAGTTTACGTCGGAAGTCCGGGAGGCCACCGTGGACTCCTTCCTGAAGGGGTTCCGGATGTGCCGGGAAAAGGTGGGGGCCTTCTTCCCCCAACTGGACCTGAGTGCGGTCGTCGTCGGTGGCAGGAAGCCGGGGAGCGAGGGCAGGGCCTCCGGCACGGCCCAGGCGACACCTCAGGCGGCACCTGCAGCACCTCCGACTGATGACGCCGCGGCCCCGACACAGCCCCCGGAGCCGGTTGTCGTGGAGGTTGAAGAGGTGGCCCCGCACCTCCGGCGGACGGCGCCGACCCTGCGCCCCAGTGACCTTTACTTTGTATTTTTGCTGTCTTCGTCCTCTTCTTTTTTTTTGGGGAGTTCCGGCCTGTCGGAGCTCCCAGTTTGTACTGAACACTTTGTAATGAAGACTCCTTTTTCATAAAAACTTGTCTATCGTCTTTGCTTCTTTTTCTTCTTCTTTGTTTGTTTGTTTCTGGGATGTCGGTCTCGGATACCTGAGACAACTGTGGGTCTGGTCCTTCCATACTAGATCGAAGGACGGGGTCTGCAAAACCGTGTTGCGGCAAGGCAAGAATCCTGAGCAGGTCCGACTTTGGGCTGCCTTCATGCTTGCGCGGACAACACAGTTCCTGCACCATCTTCTGGGCCGAAACCCGGGATCCTCCGGACTGAGCTCGATGCCGCAGGCTTTCTCAAACCTTGCGCGGCTTGCTGAGCTGTGCTCCGGGCTTGCGTGGGCGAAGCGGATTCGGCGCCACCTTCCAGGCCGAAGCCCAGGATCTTCCGGACTGAGCTCGATGCCGCAGGCTTTCTCAAACCTTGCGCGGCTTGCTGAGCTGTGCTCCGGGCTTGCGTGGGCGAAGCGGATTCGGCGCCACCTTCCAGGCCGAAGCCCAGGATCTTCCGGACTGAGCTCGATGCCGCAGGCTTTCTCAAACCTTGCGCGGCTTGCTGAGCTGTGCTCCGGGCTTGCATGGGCGAAGCGGATTCGGCGCCGCCTTCCAGGCCGAGCCCAGGATCTTCCGGACTGAGCTCGATGCCGCAGGCTTTCTCAAACCTTGCGCGGCTTGCTGAGCTGTGCTCCGGGCTTGCGTGGTCGAACTGGGTTCGACGCCACCTTCCAGGCCGAAGCCCAGGATCTTCCGGACTGAGCTCGATGCCGCAGGCTTTCTCAAACCTTGCGCGGCTTGCTGAGCTGTGCTCCGGGCTTGCATGGGCGAACTGGGTTCGACGCCACCTTCCAGGCCGAAGCCCAGGATCTTCGCAGGCCTCCTTGCTGAAGTTTAGAGAAGAATGTTTAAAGTGAAGAAGCTTTGTTAAAGGAACTGGGAGCCTTACATCACTGGTAGTACATTCTCAGGTTCGAGGGGTTCCATGTCCGGGGGAACCTGGCACCTCCCAATTCTTCCAAGTAACATGTCCCGTGAGGGAGGGCTTCTGCTACCCGATAAGGGCCTTCCCAGTTGGGTGAAAGCTTGCCGCACTCTCGTGGCTGGGAGGCTTCTGTACGCCGGAGGACCAAGTCCCCGGGACGAAAAACCTTCGGCCGTACTCGGGAGTTGTAATATCTGGCTACACGTTGCCGGTATGCCGCCATTCGAATTCGGGCCTTGTCCCTTGTTTCTTCGAGGAGGTCTAGGTTGAGCATCATCCTGGCCGGGTTTTCTGTCTCGTCGTATTGTTCCACGCGCAGCGTGGGTATGCTGAGCTCGATCGGGATGACCGCCTCGGCCCCGAAGACGAGGTTGAATGGGGTTTCGTCAGTAGCCGTCCTTGGAGTGGTGTGGTATGCCCAAAGAACACTGGAAGCTCGTCGGCCCACCTGCCCTTGGCTTGGTCTAGCCGCGTGCGGAGGCCCTGAAGAATGGTCCTGTTCGTGACCTCAGCCTCCCCGTTGGTTGGGGGTGCGCCACCGAAGTGAAGCGATGCTTGATGCCGAGGTCGTTGCAGAAATCTTCGAACTCTCGGCAGTCGAACTGGCGTCCGTTGTCGGTGACCACGGTGTGGGGGAGGCCGAAGCGGCAGACGATGGACTTCCAGAAGAACTTGGCGACGTTTGCTTCGGTGATTCTTGCCAAGGGTTCGGCCTCGACCCACTTTGTGAAGTAGTCGATAGCCACTATCAGGAACTTCCGCTGGCCGGACGCCGGCGAGAATGGGCCCAGGAGGTCCATCCCCCACTGGGCGAACGGCCAGGGGGCTGAGAGCTGAGAGATCGGGTTGGAGGGTTGCCGCTGTACCGTGGCGTGGCGCTGGCACCGGTCGCATTTCTTCACGAAGTCGGCGGCATCCTCCTTCATCGTCTCCCAGAAGTAGCCTTGACGAAGGGCCTTGTACGCCAATGCCCTGCCCCCCACGTGGTTCCCACAGATGCCTTCGTGAATCTCCTGGAGCACAAGCTGGGCTTCTGTGGGTCCAATGCACTTGAGGAGGGGATAAGAGTAGGACCTTCGATACAGCTGCCCGTCCATCAGGACAAACCGCACGGCCTTCTTCCTAACGAGGCGAGCCGCGTCTCGGTCTTCCGGCAGAATGCCGTCGGTGATGTACGCGGCATACTTGTCCATCCAGCCGGGCTCCTGGCTGACCTGATGGACCCCCGCCGGTGCTTCGAGGCTTGGGACTTCGAGTCGCTCCACATGAGCGCGTCCCAGCATTGTGTCCGGCAGAGTCGCCAGCCGAGAGAGGGCATCCACGCGGGCGTTCTCCCTGCGGGGGATATGGAAGATGTTGAAGCGCCGAAACTTGGACGCGCCTGCCTTGACGAGCTCCAGATACTTCGCCATCTGGGGGTTGTGAGCGACGTACTCCCCGGACACCTGCCCCGCCACGAGCTGGGAGTCAGTGAAGGCTCTGAGGTTGGTCACGCCCAGCTCGCGGGAGACCCTCAGTCCGGCGAGGAGTGCCTCGTACTCTGCTTGGTTATTTGTCGCGGGGAACTGGAAACGGAGCGCGCACTCGGCGACGACTCCGTCGCCGTTGGCAAGGATGAGCCCAGCTCCGCTCCCGCCGGAGTTTGAGGCTCCGTCTACATGGAGGATCCAGGCGTCCTCTCCGGGCTCGTTGGTGCCGACCTCCATCGGCTGGGCCGAAGAGTCCTCCTCGGGCTCCTTGCCCAAACCTGCGCATTCGACCAAGAAGTCGGCCAGCACCTGTGCCTTCATTGCCGACCTCGGTTGGTATGTAATGTCGAACTCGCTGAGTTTCAGTGCCCATTTGGCCAATCGCCCCGAGGTGTCGGGTCGGCTGAGCACCGCTTTCAGCGGTTGGTCCGTCAAGACGGCGATGGGATGCGCTTGGAAATAGGGCCTGAGACGCTGGGCAGATACTATCAGCGCAAAAACGAGTTTCTCGGGCCGGGAATACCTGAGCTCCGCGTCCCGGAGGAGTTTGCTGGTATAGTACACCGGTCGCTGGATCCCGTGGTCGTCGGTTCGGACCAGGACAGAGCTGACGGCCTCCGGGGTAACGGCCAAGTAGAGGGTAAGCTCCTCCCCTTCCTCGGGCCTGGACAGCAAAGGTGGTGATGCGAGCGTCTTCTTCAACTCCTCGAAGGCCTGCTGGCATTCCTCGGTCCAGGCGAAACCATTCATTTCCTCAGCACCTTGAAGAAGGGACGGCAGCGGTCCGCCGACCTGGAAATAAAACGGCTAAGGGCCGCAACCCGGCCGGTCAGCTGCTGCACTTGTTTCTTGGAGGCTGGCGGCTCCATGTCCAGGATAGCCTGGACCTTCTCCGGGTTGGCCTCGATTCCTCTCTGGGTCACCATGAACCCTAGGAACTTTCCGGCGGAGACCCCGAAGGCGCACTTCGCCGGATTCAGCTTCATCTGGTGGCGCCGGAGGTTGCCGAACGTCTCCGCCAGGTCGGCTACGTGGTCCGAGTCAAGTTTGCTCATTACCAGCATGTCGTCCACGTACACCTGCATGTTGCGGCCTATCTGGTCTTTGAAGACTTTATTGACCAGGCGTTGGTACGTCGCCCCCGCGTTCTTGAGGCCGAAGGGCATCATCCTGTAACAGAAAGTCCCGCGGTCAGTTATGAAGGCGGTACGCTCTTCGTCCTCCGGATTCATCCGGATCTGGTTGTATCCGGAAAAAGCGTCCATGAATGACAGGAGACGGTGCCCCGAGGTGGTGTCGACCAGCTGGTCGATCTTCGACAGAGGGAAGCTGTCCTTCGGGCAAGCTCGATTGAGGTCAATGTAGTCCACGCAGATCCTCCACTTACCGCTGCTCTTCTTTACCATGACCACGTTTGCTAACCAGCTGGGGTATTGGACTTCTCGGACGAAACCGGCGGCGAGAAGTTTTTCTACCTCCTCGTCGATCGCCCTCTGCCTCTCCATGGCAAAGCTTCTCTTCTTCTGGCGGACCGGGCGGCTGCCTGGGTCCACGTTCAGGCTGTGCATGATAATCTCGGGCGGGATACCCGGCATGTCGGCCGTCGACCAGGCGAACACATCGGCGTTGGCACGGAGGAACTCCAGCAGGCGGGTTCGCTCCTCTTCGGGGAGCTGGGCCCCGACTTGCACCGTCTTCAGGGGGTCCGAACCAAGGAGAAAGGAGAGCAGGCGCTCTACGGGCCCTCCCCTGGGTTCCTTTTCTCTCAGGTCGAGGTCCCCGACGTCGTGGGCGAGCTCTGCGCCCCTGGTGCCTGGGATTGTCTGTAGGCAGAGCGGGACTGGCTGAATCGTCCCCTTCATTTCCCCGAACCCGAAAGGCATGGGGAACTGCACCAGCAGTCTCCTTGTGGAGATGGTGGCGTCTAGTTGGTTGAGCCCGGGATGCCCAAGAATGGCGTTGTAAGGCGAAGGGAGCTTGACGACAGTGAAAGTTACCATGATGGTCGCCTGCCGAGGTGGGGATCCGGCGGTAACTGGGAGAGTGATCTCCCCTTCGACTCCCACGGAGTCCCCTGTAAAACCTACCAGTGGGGTGTGCACTGGCTTTAGCTGGTCGAGAGGCAAACTCATCCGAGAGAAAGCATCGTAAAAAAGTACGTCGGCCGAGCTTCCACTATCCACCATGATTCGATGTACAGGGTGTTTCGCGATGGTCATTTCGACCACCACGGCATCATTGTTTACATTGTCATTAGACTCCCCTCCCTTGGGAGGGGTTACATTCTCCGGGACTTCCCGGGCTCTCTTCTCTGCTCGGCCGGATCCGCGCGAGATCATGCCCACGGGCTTCTCAGTTGGCCGGTTGTCGATCGCAGGGACAGGCGGTAAGGCCGCGAGCGGCTGCTTCTCGGAGGGGGCCTCGTTCTTGACGAACTTCCTGAGGTATCCCCTCCCGATCAGCTCCTCGATCTCCCGCTTCAAATGGCGGCACTCCTCCGTGTCATGCCCGTGCTCGCGGTGGAATTGGCAGTACTTTGATTTGTCTCGGGGGGCCCTCGGGTTCTGAGGTGGAGGTCGGCGGAGGTAGCGCTCGCCCTCGATTTCCATAAGGATTTTGGCTCGAGGCGCGAGGAGAGGGGTGTACCTTCGCTCGGGGGCAGACTCGGCCCTCGGCCTTGGGTTCGGGCGAGGGTCGGCTGATGGCCCGGGCCTCCGAGCTACCGGGGCGTCCCTCGGGGTTGACTTCTTCAGAATCTTCCCGTCCAGCTCTCGATGGGTGCGGTCAGCCTCCTCCACTCGGATGTACTTGTGGGCGCGGAGGAGGAGCTCGGAATACGTCCTGGGCGGCTTCTTGTCCAGGGAATAGGTCAGGCGGGACGTCTTGAGCCCGCGCTTTAAAGCCAGCATAGCGACGGGCTCGTCCAAGCTGTAGATCTCCAGGGCTGCGGTCTTAAACCGGGCGATGTAGTCTCGGAGCAGCTCCTGGTCCTGCTGGCGGATGGAGAAGAGGCTGTCCACCTCCCTTGGCACCTTTCGACAAGCGTCGAAGTGCGCCACAAACTTTCCTTCCAACTGCTGGAAGGAGCAAATGGATCCGGGCTCGAGACGGGCGAACCAAACTCGAGCGGCCTTCCGAAGGGTTGCAGGGAAGGCGATGCACAGAAGGGCGTCGGTGGCGCCCTGGACCCTCATGAGAGCTTTATAACTCTCCAAATGGTCCAGGGGGTCGGTGGTCCCGTTGTAAGGGTCCACCTGTGGCATGCGGAACCGTTTCGGGATCGGTTCCGCCTGAATTTCTTCGGGAAAAGGGGGGCGGGAGTCGTAGCCCGCCGGGTCAGCTGACGAGTTCTGCAGGTCGGCGAACCGTCGGGCGAACTCCGCCAACTTGCGCTCGTGCTCTTCTAGGCGCCTCTCGGCCTGGCGCCTGATGGCTTCATCGGTGGAGTCCTCCACCGAGGCTGCAGGTGAGGGGGGCGCCGATCGGTCTCGGCGCGAGGTCCGGCCCCGGCGTCGCTTGCTGCGATGCGCCGTTTCGGTCCCATCGGCCGGGGATCGACTCTCGTGATCCTCCGAGCCGGAATAGTTTCTCTTCGGGGGAGCTTGACGGCTCCCTCGGGGGTTGGAGATGGCTTGCGGATGGGACGGCCTGCCCTGGATTGAGCGCAGGCTCCCGTGCTGTCCCGCGACTCGGGCCGCGGGGGTCCCTGGCTGCGGCTGAGTGGCCAGGGACCGTTGCTGATGCTGAAGCTGTCGGACCGCTGAGGTCAAGGTCTGCAGCTGCTGGACGATGGCCGCAAAGGATCCGTCCGTCGGGGTAGGCTGCTGCAGAAGAGGATGGGGAGCCGGAAGCTCCCGTTCGGGGGTGTGGCCCCCTGGTGGGGAGTGGGCTTCTCCCACACGGCTGGTGGACGCCTCGCGACCACGAGTGACCACCATTGCTAGAGAGCGTGACACCTGCAAAAAGCTAGTTCCCACTAGGGGTTAGTGTCCTGCCCCCCTACCTGGTGCGCCAATCTGTTGCCGTCCTCGTCGCCGCGCCCGTGCCGAGGATCAACCGATCCTCCCTGACCGCCTGGCAAGGGAGCCTCCCTTCCTGCGGGAAACCTGCAACAAAGGGGTTAGAGGACCCTGGCCGGGGATTCCGGCGAGGGGGCTCCGACGGTCAAGTCAGTAGACGATGAGGGGGAACAGACTCTCGCTCCCAAGCCCTCTAAAGGGTCCCAGGTTTGGAGAGTTAACTAGTGAAGGGAAAGCGCCGGGGACCGGAATCTCGGTTGGGCCTGCCTGCCGAGCTCGCGTCCAGTATTCCCCTCTCGGGATCTCTGGCTTCTTCCTCGGAGCGAGGCCTTGTGCCGGTGCTTCCTTCTTGTCCCCAGGCTAGTTGGCTTACCTTGCAGTCTCCGGATTCTTCCTTCTTTATCTCCCTCCGTCGTGTGCTTTCCGTCGTGTGCTTGTCCTTTTCCTCCTCGAAAACTCCTCCCCCCTGTCTTCCTTTCTTTTCCCTTTTTGGCGAAGGAGGCCAGGCGGCTTTCCGACCTCGTCCGCCGGGCCCAGCAGGGAGAAGGTAAGGACAGAAGAGAAAAGGAGGGAGGGCGGCGCTGGCAGAGCGGCCAGTCGTCAGGCCTCGGGCTTCGTGAGAGTGCTCTTTTCCCCGAGCGTGGGCGCCATCCGTTTACGGGGCCTGTTCCGTCAGGATCGGATCTCTCGACTGCGGGACCTGTCGGGCCAGTGTAAGTCACGTTCCGCGTGCCGCCGCCCTCCGTACGGGATGCCGTCTGGGGTCGGTACGGCCCGAGGGATGGCCTCGGGACCCGTCGCTTTCCCCGGGGGCCTCTCCGTACGAGCGGTCTGACTTCGGCTGAGTTGGCCCTGTCTCCGGGGGCCGACTGGCGAGAGGCGAGAGATCGGCCGACCTCGGCTTAGGTGGACCCCTCCGGGGTGGACACCTGGCGAGGTGGCAGAAGATCGCCTGGCTTCGGCCGAGGTGGACCCGTCTCCGGGCGGCCACCTGGCGCAAGGCGGGGGGTCAGCCGACCTCGGCCTAGGTGGACCCCTCCTGGGTGGACACCTGGCGAGGTGGCAGAAGGTCGCCTGGCTTCGGCCGAGGTGGACCCGTCTCCGGGTGGCCACCTGGCGCAAGGCGGAGGGTCAGCCGACCTCGGCCTAGGTGGACCCCTCCTGGGTGGACACCTGGCGAGGTGGCAGAAGGTCGCCTGGCTTCGGCCGAGGTGGACCCGTCCCCGGGTGGCCACCTGGCGCAAGGCGGAGGGTCAGCCGACCTCGGCCGACCTCACACGGGGCGGGCTCCTCCGAGCCCGGGCGCAGATGAGTTGGTGGGGGAACTTCGCGCCGAACTCGACCTCGGCGGGGGCCGTTTGCTTCAGACAGTATCGGGCGGTGCGGTCTTGCCGACCCCAGCCTTGAGGACGTGGCGCTGATTCCGGCATTAAAACTCACACGTGGCTCGCTCGCATTCGGCGATACCTGAGCCTGGCCACGTCACTGTCACGGCTGTAACAGACTCCTCAAAGAACACCCTAGTTGAATGGGGTATCCGAAAAGAGGAATCGAACCCTGTTGGACATGGTTCGATCCATGATGGGCTTTGCAACTCTACCGCTGTCCTTCGGGGATATGCACTTGAGATAGCTTGTTACTTGCTAAATAATGTTCCGAGTAAGTCTGTTGTTCCATTTTATATGAGTTATGGACTGGACATAAGCCCTCAATTTCACACCTTCGGGTCTGGGGTTGTCCAGCTTATGTAAAGCGTTTTGACTCAGATAAACTTGGTCCTAGGTCTGATCAGTGCCTGTTTATTGGATACCCTAAGGAAACAAAAGGGTATTTCTTCTACTTGGAGGATGAATAGAAGGTGTTTGTTTCTCTTAGGGCTATCTTTTTGGAAAATAAGTTCCTTGGAGAAGGAACTGTAGCCTCTAAGATTGAACTTGGTGAAGTTCAACCAGTGGAAGAACCTACACACTCTAAGGACATCATAGAACTGGCTGTGATTGGATCACACCCGGAACCCATTAATAGGAGATCCAGTAGAGTACCACATCAGTCGGACAGATACTATGGTTTCTTGGTCCGGGATGGTGATCCTATTAAGCTCGACAAGAACGATGAGGATTCGATCACATATATGGATGCACTTCAGAGATCTAACTCTGAGGCATGGCTTGGAGCCATGCAATCCGAGATGGAGTCCATGGAGATCAACAATGTATGGACATTGGTTGATCCACCTGAAGGGATAAAACCAATCAAGTGCAAGTGGATTTTCAAGAAAAAAAGAGGTGCAGATGGGAAGGTGAAGACCAATAAAGCCTTTCTGGTTGCCAAGGGGTATCGTCAGCGATATGCTATCGATTATGACGAGATGTTCTTCCTTGTGGCAATGCTCAAGTCCATTCGGATCATGCTTGCTTTGGCATCACATTTTGACTATAAGATCTGGCAGATGGATGTCCAAACCACTTTCCTGAGTGGGGAGCTGGATGAGGAGGTGTATATGATACAACCTAAAGTGTTCATATCCATAGACGAGTCAAAAGTGTGCAAATTGTAGAGGTCCATTTATGGACTCAAGCAAGCATCTCGAAGTTGGAACATGCGATTTGATAGGTGTATCAAATCGTATGGTTTCGTTAGAAACGGAGAGGAACCCTGCATCTATAAGTGGGTTAATGGTTCTGTGATTGTATTCCTGGTAATGTATGTTGATGACATTCTGTTAATTGGGAATGACATTGCAACATTGCAAAGAATAAAGGTCTGGTTGTCATCTCAATTCTCCATGAAGGACTTGGGTGAAGCTTCTTACATACTGGGTATGAAGATCTATAGAGATTGATCTAAGAGGCTTCTAGGATTGTCCTAATCTATGTACATTGATATCGTGCTGAAACAGTTCAGCATGAAAAATTCCAAGAAAGGCTATCTCCTGATAGATTCTGGAATTACTCTTTCCAAAAAGGATTGTGCGACAATTCCCGAGGAAAGAAAGTGCATGAGTAGAGTTCCTTATGCTTCAGTAGTGGGCTCTATCATGTATGCTATGACATATACTAGACCAGACCTGGCATACTCACTAGGAGTAGTGAGTAGATACCAGTCTGATCCAGGTGAGGTGCATTGGAAGGTGGTTAAGACCATCCTGAAGTATTTGAGAAATACTAAAGACCAATGGCTGATTTATGGAGAACCTCAGTTGAAACTTGTGGGGTATACTAACTCTAGTTTCTAGTCAGATAGAGATGATAGCAAGAGTGTGTCAGGGTTTGTGTTTACCTTGAATGGAGGAGTGACTGCTAGAAGAGTTTCAAGCAGGCAACAATTGCAGACTTGGAAAACGAAGCAGAGTACATTGCAGAATCAGATACAGCAAAGGAAGCCGTGTGGTTACGGAAGTTCCTTGGAAAGCTAGGGGTGGCACCTTCCCTAGATGGTCCTGTTCCAGTGTATTATGACTGCATAAGAGCCATTGCTCAAGCTAAGGAGCCAAAGTCTCATCACCGCACTAAGCATATTCTGCAGTGCTATCACCTAATGCGAGAGATCATGGAACGAGGTGACATCAATCTTATGAAGATCGATGGAAAGGAGAATTTGGCCGATCCCTTCAAGCCCTCAGAATCAAAGAGTTCGACTATTGTAAAATGGAAATGGGTATTAGATACTGTTCTGATTGGCTTTAGTACAAGTGGGAGTTGTTGGGAATTGTGTCCCAAAGCCAATCGCTTAGGCTGTAGGTGGTTGTGCTCAGAATTGTAATTTGTATATGAATTAATAAAACTTTATTTTGGCAGCTCATCACTTTATTTATTTCCCTGTAATGAACTCTATTTATGTGATGAAGTCCTTAGGACTGCACTAACTTCGATATAGAGAGGATATATCGAGTGGTCCTTTAAAAGGTTCACAATCAAAGGATACATTATACAGGATGGCAATGTATCAAGTATATGTTGTTGTGGTTCACATCGTTTGGTTGTCCTCTTAACTAAAGGAGTGTGGTGACATTGATGTGATCTGCAAGTGGGATGTGTGACATCTCATTGAATATGACTCCGTGGAACTCCTTTCTGCCAAAGGATTGCTCATGATTGGATATAGGTATATGTGTCCCTCCGACTTGAGGTCACCATGGTAGCTTGCAAGTAACTCCCTGTGCTTTGGTACCGGACTACCCGGATTTCTAATCCGGTGAAGGAAGGTTTCTAGGTACAGGCAAGTACTTGTGGAGTAGTGGTAGACCAAGATGGAATTGACCTGTCCAAATTGTTTAGATTGAATGTCTCGCAGTGTCTCAGTTTAGCAAATCCTCGGCCGGGATTGTCCTAGTGAGGAGTCACTGGACTTGTGAGGTTGAGACATGTAGTGGATTGACTCAGCTAAGGTTGACAGTCTAACCCTAGATCATATAGAGCATTGGAGGTCAAAGGGATGAATTATACGGTAACCATATACTAGAGGCTCGATAGATTGCTCTCGCATCTTCGGCCTATCTGGATGCTGGGACTCATTTCTAGATGGTATCTTGTGCTGGTACTGGAAGTGTTCCAATGCTACCGTTTAGGTTCGAACCTATGAAGTCACATATCATAGAGGATTTCTTTCTGATTCGGGAGCCGATTAACGATTGGGAATCGTTTCGGTATTAAGGTTAAACGGTATAATTGAGTACACATTAGATTTTTTCTGGTCACCTGGTCTGATTTGGATCGACCAGGATTGGTTTGGATCAACCGGGAACTGTTCCTGGTAGACTACGACTGGACTCAATTTTCTTACATGATCGGGTTTGGTCTGACCAGGGTTTTTTATTGAACCGGTTTTTGTTTTGATGAACCGGTTTTTATCATGGTATGATTTCACGGTTTTTTCTCTCCCAGAATTCACGGTATTTTTTTTGGTTCACTGTTTTATCCCTTCTATTTTTTGGTTCACTGTTTTATCCCTTCTTTCCCTTCTTACCATTTTGCCCTGTTTCACCGTGTGATTGAGATAAGAACGCATGGAGTTCGAATTGCAGATTGGGATTTTAGATTTTGATGAATTGCACTGCGATCGGAATGGGGTCTCTTGTGTTTTCTCCCGCACGTTTCTCCCCCTTATGGGTTGCTGTTTTCACGGTCCCTGTTTTCACGGAGTTTTCTCCCAGCTGTTTGGGACCGATCCTAGCTAATCCAAAAGTGTTTGGATATATCTGGACTGCTCTCACGATTTTCCTCCCAGCCTTTACGGGTTCTATCGTTCTTCTTTCACGGTGATTTGCTGGCCTTCACGGTTTGTACTCTACCTCTGATTTTCTGGGTTGAAGGCCGTGTGTTGTGAGAGGTTTTATGAGAGGAAGAAACAGGGTACGTGAGATGAGGGAGATGGGAGAACAGAGCCGTGTGAGATTGGAACAGGCCTTCTCGGTTTCTTCCCTGCCCCTTTTTATTTCTTGCTTGCTGGCCGTGCGCTGTGGATTTGAGAGGAAACAGGGCTTGCGTGAGAGAAAGATGCAGGCCGTGACAGTAAGAGAAGGGGGAAGAACAGGGGTTTTGAGAGGAGCCGTTTCTAATCATTTTGGTTGATGGCCGCTGGGCGTGCGTGAGAGATTTTTGGGATGGATTTGAGAGCCTGAAATTTGTGTTGTGTTCCGTAAAATTCTTTGCTGATTTTTGAGATTTCTAGTGTGCAGGTGGAATTAGGGCGGTCTTGGAGAAGACTGTCCGTGAGGACCTTTTGGCTTTCTCTGCTCCACCTGGACTAGCATCCTTCCAGGAGTTGGATCAGCAAGAGCCCGCACGTAGATACTATGGTGGACATTTGGATACCTCGAGAGATTGAATCGATCTCTTCTTCTTGCAGTTGCAGATCTGATTTGCTATTGAGGGAGTTCAACCGGCTGTCTTGATTTACTACTGAACTATTTTGAAGACTGAGGGAGTCGGCTTCTTCTTGCTTCGATCAGGTATATTATTATTTTTTGTTATCATGCATACTTAGATCTAGATTTTATCATGTTGTTATAATTTTTGTATTTGCCTTTACATGCCTCTGTATCTATTTTATGCATCATGTTTATGTTAGATCCTGTGGATGAGTAGGTTTTTCTATATGCATGTTTAAAAATTTTAATTATGCAATACTACTCCCTAGTGTAGCATGCCTAGAGTAGGCGTCCAATGCATTGGTTTTCCTTTCAACAGCAGCATGCAGGGATCAGTTATGGCTGAGGAGACTGATATAGCAACTATAGCACAGGATCAGCAGGGGGTTCATCGATTGTGGCACAATTTTTTAGGCCACATGGGAGATCATGGGATGTATAGGGTTTTGTATGGTTCTTCCAAACCTTGAAGAGACTTGGGAGGCTATGACATGGATGCTAGAGATGATCCCTAGGTGCTTGGAGGTGTGCAAAGCAGTTATTGGAGGTGTTCCAGGGGGCTCATGATATATTCATGGGTGTCTAGGATAGGTATAGGTCCTATGTCTAGGATGGGTTTGGTCCTAGGGTGGAGTTTGACACTCCATGGGCTCGAGATCCGGGTTTGGGGATCTTGAGGGTTGGAGTCGGCTCGGGTTCTGCAGGAGTCGACTCGGATGGATCGAGTCAGCTCAGTCACTTTGGAGTCGACTCCTACAGGTCAACAGCAAGGAGGATGTTCTGGACGAGTCGACTCACAGGTGTTCGAGTCGACTTGGATGTCAACAAGCTGACTCATGACCTGGACGAGTTGACTCATCTGACGGGATTCAGACTTCCGTGAGTTGGCCTGGGGGTAGTTTTGAGTAGGGTTTTTCCTATTCGTGTATGGGTATATATACATGTATTAGGGATTATTTGAATAAGAGAGAAAAATACAGTGCTCTTTCTCCCCAGCCATCATTCCTCCTCTCCCTCTCCTCGATTCTCTCTCATGTGTTCAGCCCCATGGAGGCGCGCCTCCGTGATGGGAGCGGACGGGGTGCCCCATCTCTTTACTGATCATGAGTTCCCTTTTCGCCATGGCGGCATCAAGGAGGATATCAGGTTTTCGCCGAGCGATTCTTGCTTCAACAATTGGTATCAGAGCCGATCTTGATGCGATGGCATGAAGGAAGAGCAGAAGAGGATGTCGTGATGATACGACGTGCAGATCTCTGGTGGTGAGGTCTGGAGGAGGTTGACAATCGCATGGAGCAAATCTTTGGTATCGAGATATGGAGGTGAGGGCCTACTGCCCTCCCTGGAAATAGAGAGATGTGTCTGTCGATGGCATAGGTCTGGGCAGAGTACCAGTGAAGAAGACTTGAGGGCATCGCCCTCATCAGATCTGACAGCACCATGATGAGGATGCAGTCCTCGTTGTGGAGATGGAGAAGGTCCGGTGAAAGAAGAGGCCACCATGGGTGCTAGATGCCAAGTGCGAGGAGATCATTACATGGGTTCGTTGGTCATAGGGCAGTGCAGGGGCTCGGGCTCGATGGAGGAGATGACGGCAGCACAGGCTCGTCAATGCCGGGCACAGAGGAAGCGTGGTGATCTTGTTAGTCCTGATCGGAGTAGATCGGTCCAGGCATAGCAGCGGGCAGTTCACCGGAGGCAAGGTGAGGCAGCGAGAAGTCGTCGGAGGTGATGCACGGTCTTAATCAAAGTAGATCAGGCATGGAACGGTAGCAAGAAGCCACTTGTGGCACGGCACGGTGTGTGGACAGCCACCGGAGATGCGGCAAGGCGATGCACAGTTGATGGAGGTGCGGTGTGGCTGGTGGTGACAGCAGTGGCCGAGAGAGGCTGTGGTCCATGGATCTCTGCCATGGATTGATAGCAACGGCAGCTAAGGACTGGCCTGGGCGCACGTGAACCATTGGATTGATTCATGGTGGACCGGCAACCTCAAATACTCTACACTGAAATGTGTGCTAACTGGATTTTCGACGATTTCGAGCTCAATTGAACTCTGATTTGAACCCCGTCTATGCTATTGGATTCCATTTTTTAAGCTCTTTATGTGGAGCTAGGATAGATCTAGTGATGGAGTTAGATCATTAGGTATGTGGAGACCGTGGTGCAGTGACCGTGTGTGCAGGCAGCATGAGCAGGATTGTTCCATCTTTGGCCTCCCAGGCGAACAGAGGTTCGTGGTATTAAGAGCAGTGCGGAGGTCTACTGATGGAGTAGATCTCACCGAAGATGATGGATCTGGTGCTGCAGGAGCTTATGACGGTGGTGCAAAGCTGCAGGTTCTTTGTTGAAGAGCAATGGCAGGTCGAATGATCTATGGTTCACCACAGGTGGAGCGATACATACCGGGGATCTTTCAAAGCATGAGTGGTACTCCATCGATAGTGGACTAGACTCTTGGTCACGATGGAGGAGAGCGATCGATAGTATTCTAGCTACGTTGATCATGATGGAGCTATACATGGGTGTGGTATCCCGTGTGGTTGGAGATGGGTATCGGGAGACGGATATCTCAGAGAGACTGGAGTACATCAGTAGAGGCAGTGCCAGAGGTAGCTCAGAAAGATAGGAGATAGTCTCAGGAAACGTCGAAGGTATCGGGCAGTCAGGAGTATCCTGGTATGGCGGTATTGGCCTAAAGATAGAGACTAAAGCTGATGTAGATGGCAGCTCAGGGAGATCGGGGACAGGTCTCAGAGAGTGCCTAGGAGGTCTCGGGAGAAGGATATCTCAAGGAGTCTTAGGGAGGTCTCAGGAGACGGATATCTTAGGAAGACCAGAGTACATCAGCAAAGGCAGTGCCAGAGGTAGCTTAGGGAGATAGGAGATAGTCTCAAGGAGTGTCGAGCAATTAGGAGTATCTTGGTATGGCAGTATTGGCCTAGGGACAAAGATTGGAGCTGATGGAGATGGCAACTCAGGGAGACTGGGGACAGGTCTTAGGGAGTGCCAGGGAGGTCTCGGGAGATGGATATCTCGGGAAGACTAGAGTACATCAGTAGAGATGATGTTAGAGGTAGTTCAAGGAGACAGAAGACAGTCTTAGGGAGCACCGGAGGTATCGGGTGATCGGGAGTGTCCTTGTATGGTAGAATTGGCCTAGGGACAAAGACTGGAGCTAATGGAGATGGCAGCTTAGGGAGACCGAGGACAGGTCTCAGGGAGCTCCAAAGACATCATGTAGCCAGGAGATAGGTTGGGACATGATGGAGCAGCCAAGTGAAGATGGTTGCTGGGTTCAGTCGCTGGGTTAGAGGAGTTGGGATGAGCTCCTGGGTTTCGGAGATTCCTGCGGGGTTGCAGAGTATCTGAAATGGTCTCGAGGGAGTACGCGATGATATGGAGGGTCCGAGGAGGCAACGACTAGGTACAAGATTCAGGTGCAGGCTCAGCAAGGCAGCATTGAGTTGCTGGCCTTGGGGTTTCTTTCTGTGGCATCATGGGGACTTCAGTTTCAGGTGGAGCACCAGTGAGAGGTGGCTTCACGGGGTGGAGTAGGATTCGATACGAGTTCAGAGTAGGAGGTGCAGGGAGGACCATATTCTAGCACGAGCACAAGGGATGCACTTAGCCAGGTGGAGCAGAGTGTGCAGAGTTTGGCGTAGCTCTGAGAAGATTGTGTTAGGTAGAGCTCCAGTTACAGTGAGTGTTAATTCAGGTTCGCTGGGTTCTTTCTAGGGAAGTCCAAGGAACATACTGATACAGCTGCCAAGCAGAAGGAAAGCTACAATTATGGTGCCAAGATACAAGCAAGGAACTTTAGCTGTGGAGGTGGTCATCCCAAAGGTCTCCAAGGGCATGCAGCAACAAAGGGTATTGGCAGAGGCAAGTAAATTCGTATAAGAGGCTGTCAGGACATGCAGTTACAGAAGGGTTGTGCAGGAGGATATTGCCAGGTTTGCTAAGGCTTGAGGGCACCAAGGTAGAGATTGTAGAGTTTTGTGTGGTGCTCCCAAGCCTTGGAGAGACTTGGAAGGCCATGGCAAGGATGCTGGAGGCGATCCCTGGGTCCTTGGAGGCATGCCAAGCAGTTCTTGAAGTTGTTCCAAGGGGCTCAAGATGTATTCATGGGTGTCTAGGATAGGTATGGGTCCTAGGTCTAGGACGGGTTTGGTCCTAGGGTGGAGTTCGGTATTCCACGGGCTCGAGATCTGGGTTTGGGGATCTTGAGGGTTGGAGTTAGCTCGGGTTTTGTAGGAGTTGACTCTAATGGATCGAGTCGGCTCAGTCACTGCAGGAACCAACTCCTGCAAGTCAATAGCAAGGAGGATGTTCTGGACGAGTCGACTCTCAGGTGTTCGAGTTGACTCGGATGTCAACGAGCCGACTCGTGACCTAGACGAGTCGACTCATCTGACGGGATTCAGACTTCCGTGAGTTGGCTTGGGGGAAGTTTTGAGTAGGGTTTTTCCTTTTCATGTATGGGTATATATACATGTATTAGGGATTATTTGAATAAGAGAGAAAAACACAGTGTTCTTTCTCCCCAGCCGTCATTCCTCCTCTCCCTCTCCTTGGTTCTCTCTCGTGTGTTTAGCTTCATGGAGGCACACCTCCGCGATGGGAGCGGACGGCGTGCCCCATCTCTTCCCTGATCATGACTTTCCTTTTCGCCATGGCGGCATTAAGGAGGATTCCGGGTTTCCATGGAGCGGTTCTTGCTCCAATAGGATGAAGGAGCTGAGCAAACATGGATTGATTCTAGATTTGAATAGAAGAGTTTTAGAGGTGTGTGAGCCATGCCAGATGGAAAAATAAAAGAGAGTTCAGTTTTCAATAGTTCAGCCCATAGTGCAGCCCTATTGGAACTAGTTCACATTGATATGTGGGGACCGGCTCCGATTTTAGCCAAAAACAGAGCGAGATACTTCTTGACCCTGAAGATAATTTTTTTAGTAAGGTTTGGGTCTATTTCATGAAGGAAAAAATATAAGTCTTCTCAAGATTCAAGGTGTAAAAAGCTGAAGTGGAGAAAGAGTAGGGTAGAAGTGTGAAGTGTCTTCGATCATATAATGGAGGAGAGTATGCTAGCAAGGAGTTCAAATTTTTTTGTGAGGAGCATGGCATCAAAATACACTTCACAATTAAAAGAACTCTTCAACAAAATGGGGTGGCTGAACGAATGAACAAGACGCTAATGGAAAAGGCACGGTGCATGAGGCTATAGGCAAGGCTTTCTAAGGCATTCTAGGTTGACATAGTTGATGCAGCCTGTTATTTGGTGAATCAGTCACCCACACTAAGTTAGATGGTGGAATTCTAGAGGAGAGATGGTCTGAAAGGAAGATTGGGCTGAGCCATCTATAGGTGTTTGGGTGCAGGGCATTTGTGCATGTAGGTGCTGGTGAGCTGAGTAAATTGGATGCTAGATCTCGAAAGATGGTATTCTTGGGATATCCACAAGGAGTTAAGGGATACTGACTGTGGGATTACTTGGAGATGAAGGTAGTCATTAGTAGGGATATGACTTTTGATGAAAATTCAATTCTTTGAAGGTCAGGTGGCATTGTGGAGCAATAGGAGTAGTAGGCAGTCCAGCAGGGCAGCATTGGACAACTCATATCATTTTCTATTTTGCCACATTCAGGTATATTTGGAGGACTTGATATTTAGGTGGAGCACTCCCAAAGGGTGCCTCTACATGTAGAGAGAGCTCGAACAGGTAATGGAAGCAAGGAGGACTGGTAAGAGTGGGCTAGACTTAAGAGGGATATCGAGGTTGTGCTATACAAGTCTAAAAGGAATGTCAGGCAATCGGATCGATATGGCTTCGGAGAGATGGTGTCATATGCCCTGGTGACAGAAGAAGGAGACCCTTACACCTACAAGGAGGCTTTGGAGAGCCAAGATAAAGAAAGGTGGGTCCAAGTAATGTCTGAGGAGATGCAGTCTCTCCACAAGAATGATACATGTGATTAGTAAGTTGCCACAAGAAAAATAAACCTATAGAATGCAAGTGGGTTTACCAATGCAAGGAGAGACCTTTGGAATAGGGAGGCATTAGGTCCAAAGCTCAATTATAGCCAAGGGATACTCTCAGAAGGAAGGAATTGACTTCAGCAAGGTTTTCTCTCCCGTTGTCAGACATACTTCTATCAAGGTACTACTAAGTATTATAGTAGCTCATGACTTGAAGCTGGAGTAGATGGATATCAAGATGGCATTTCTTTATCGGCATCTAGAGGAGATCATCTATATGAAGCAACCCTCAGGGTTCAGAGTGCTAGGATCAAAAGGGAAAGTTTGTTTGTTGCAGAAATCACTATACAGGTTGAAGCAGTCGCCGAGGTAGTGGTACAAGCATTTTGATACTTTTGTAAGGAGCATTGGACTTTTTAGGTGTGATCATGATTCTTGTATTTATGCGAGGACTTTGGATGATGGCTCTAGGATCTATCTACTCTTGTATATGGATAACATGCTGGTAGCATGCAAGAGTGAAAGATTGTACAGGAACTTAAGGGAGCTTTATCTCGGGAGTTTGAGATGAAAGAATTAAGGCCTGCAAGAAAGATATTAGGGATGGAAATCTTTATAGATCAAGCTAAGATGGTGCTGCATTTATCTTAGGATGGTTATATAAAGAAGGTTTTGGAGAGATACAGAATGAAGGAAGCAAAATCGATAGAGCTGCCTATTGCTGGACACTTCAGACTCTTGAAGACCATGGCACCACAGACTGAGGTGGAGGTTCAGGAGATGGAGAGGGTGCCATATGCCTCTGGTGTAGGAAGTTTCATGTACACCATGATTTGTTATAGGCCAGATATTACCCATGCAGTGAGTCAGGTTAGCAGGTTCATGGTGCAGCCTAGCAGGAAGCACTAGCGAGTACTGAAGGGAGTCTTCAGGTACTTGGCGGGCACAGTTAGCATATACTACAAATAGCAAGGAGGTGCTGAGAGACTCTCCATTACATCCAAGGAGTCTCAAGGGCTAATGAGAGGGATCATGGATGCAGATTTTAGTGGAGATGTGGACACCCATCGCTTGATGACAAGTTTTATTTTTGGCTTGTATGGAGGTCCAATTTTATGGAGATTGTTGGGATATCCCGGTTCAACTATAAGCCAAACTCCGGTTCGACTGGTCGAAGCCCGTTTCTCCAGACTACGGACTTCGGACCAAGAAAGAGACAGGCCAACTACAGGCAACCCAAGGCTTCATACCGGACCATAGCATCCGTGGTCAGACCTTCGGGTATTGACTTCGGTCCCGGTCGAAGTCCAAACTACTCATCGACTTCTGAAGGCACGAACTTCGGTTCCCGCCATAGGCACGATCTCCAGCCTCGGAAAAATATCAAGTCTTCGACCCACGAAAGGGGAAATCCGAAGCCTGGATCACAATCTATTCCAGAAAGGCAACTGTAACCAACGGTTACAATTGACACTCATCATGCTATGATCATGGTGCGCAACTCCTGCAGCCACGCCTCCGATCTGGCCGGAACCGCTCAATGACAACCCATGATCGCTAATCATGGGAGAGATTGGCTCCCCATGATCACCGGAAAAAGAGCGGGATGCAGGCCGGAGGCATTCTTTAAATAAGGGTGAGAAGGATTGCTTGGGAGGGACGCGAACATCCTCGCTCACATACGCTTACAATCTCCAAGAGCTTTTTCTCTCCCACTCTCTCCACACCTTCCCCATTCTGTGGCTGGGATCCGCCACTGACTTAGGCATTGGAGTGTCCTCCGCCGGAACAACTCCAGCAAGGGGCCTGTTTTGCAGGTGAACCAGGGAGCGGTCCTGCGATGCAGCGGCTCTGACCGACCGATCCAGGGACTCCACACCAATAGATTGGCGCACCAGGTAGGGGGGCGCATTAACATTTTTTAAGCTCCCTCCCAGACAAGGGGAAGAAAAGAGTTCTTTGATGGCAAGAGGAAAAGCCCCAATCCCTTGTACAAGCCGGAGTCGTGCTCCGTCTCAGGGGGGTGCACCCCCGGAGGAGAATGATGCTCCACCTCCCACAGTTGTTGTGGAAGCAGAGCAGTTTGAAGCTCTTATGAACTAGGTCGCCAATCTAACGGCCATGGTTCAAGAGTTCCAAGACAGAGCCTTTCCGGTGGTAAACCCATCGGCTGTTTCTAGGCATAGCTCTCGATCCCGAAGAAGGAGAGCTCCACGGGAGGATTCCGTGCATCCCTCCCCTCGTTCTCGGTCCTCTCCTGAAGGCCGAACTTCGAGGTTGCCCAGGTTCGCCAATTCCCTGCACAAAGGGAAGAGGCCTAGGCAAACTCCCTCACCCTCCTTCGGAGACTGCACTTCTGTGGAGAGAGTGCCGAAGCAGACTCCCGATTATGATGGGAGGTTCAGAGCTATCAAATCAGAGATGGCGAAGGCACGAGAGCACAGGATACGAGATCTTAAGGATCCCAATGACCTGATTGTGGGTGATCTATGCCCACCCTATACCGACCGCATCATGGTCGAGGTCACTCCTCGGCACTTCAGGGTTCTCCAGATGGAGCCCTACGACGGCACCACCGACCCCCTCGATCATTTGGGCAGCTTCAAGGCCCATATGATGATTCAAGGAGCTTCGGATGCAATGTACTGCCTAGCGTTCCCAGCCACCTTGAAGAAGTCCACTCGGATGTGGTACTCGAGCCTGCGCCCAGGTACCATTGACTCCTTCTCCGAGTTAGAAAAACTGTTTGTCTTGCATTTTAGGACCTGCCGCAAGACTTCTCGGAATACGGACACACTGTTCCTCCTTCACCAGAATGAAGGAGAAAGCCTGTGAGATTATATCTCCAGGTTTAATGCGGCCATGCTTGAGATCACGGATCTCAACGAACACGTGGCCATGTCAGCACTTAAGAAGGGGCTTCGTACCTCCAGGCCTACTTTCTCCCTGGATAAGAAGTTCCCTAAAAGCTACACGAGCTCCTATCAAGGGCTCAGAAATACGCCGATGCTGAAGAGCAGGCGATGAATCGACGGTTGATTGAAGGGAAACCCCCTTCAAAGAAGAAGAATAACAGGGGACAAGGTCCCCAAACTTCTAATAACAATGGCGGTAAATATGCAGATCGCCAAAGAAAACCTCCCAAGCCCAGAGCATTGGGAGGAAGATTCGACTCCTACACCCCCCTCAACCTCCCTCGAGAGAAGATCCTCATGAAGATAGAAAAAGAAAACTATCTCCAACGGCCCCGTCCCATGAAGGCCTCTTCTTTCGTCAAGAACAGGAACAAATACTGCCGATTCCACCGGGACCACGGCCACAATACAGAAGAATGCATCCAACTAAAGGATGTAATTGAGGATGTCATCAAGAGAGGGTACCTGGGGCAGTATATTGGTCGCCAAGGCCCCCGGTCGGAAGCAGCTGTTCCCCAGCCACCTCCTAAAGAGGCTGAATTGCCAAATCAAAGGCCCACCAATGGAGGTGTAGGGATGATACTCCGACCCACGAACTGGAGAAGGGATGAGGATGATGCTCCAAAGCGACTTAAAGATAACAATGCCATTCTCTTCTCTGACCTCAACCTTGCAGGAGTTCGGCTCCCACATGATGATCCTCTTATAATCTCGGCCGTAGTGGCCAATTATGATGTACAGTAGATCCTTGTAGATAATGGAAGTTCGATAGATGTCTTGATGTACGATGCATTCTCTAAAATGTGTTTGCCTAGATATCAACTACAAAGATCCCCCATATCGCTCTCTAGTTTTGGAGGCAACCAAGTTTTTGTCGAGGGGAAAATTGTATTGCCTGTAACCCTCGGCACCGAACCTTGACAAAAGACACTGCCGATCAACTTCACGATAGTCCGAATCCCCTCAGCATACAATATTATTCTGGGGAGGCCTGTCTTGAACAAGTTCCGGACCGTAATCTCCTCTCACAACCTCTTGGTACGCTTCCCCACCAGGAACGGTGTTGAAGAAGTTAGAGGAAACTAGAGGACGGCAAAACAGTGTCTGATGATTGAAGACAGGCATTTTAAGGATTCGACTACCCCGGTTCAGCTGGATCTGAGGGATGAAACTACAAATCTTGGTGAGCTCATGGAAAGGACCATCCCAGTACCTTTGAAAGAGGAAGACCCCTCTAGAGTTGTGCAGATTGAGAGCGCACTCGATGAGGAAACCAGAGTGGAGCTGATCCATTTCCTCAGGGACAACGTCGATGTCTTCTCCTGGTCAGCTTTGGATATGCCCGGGGTTCCTACCGAAGTAATCACTCATCGACTGGAAGTAACCCCTGGGTACAAGCTGGTGCGGCAGGAGAAGAGGAGCTTCACCCTCGAAAGACAGCAAGCTATAGACGAAGAGGTTGGCAAGCTCCTCAAAGCAGGGTTCATCAGAGAGGCCCGCTACCCCGAGTGGTTGGCCAATGTGGTGATGGTGAAGAAAGCTAGTGGCAAGTGGAGGATTTGCATCGACTATACAGACCTCAACAAAGCTTGCCCAAAAGATAGCTTCTCTCTCCCAAAGATTGATCAACTAGTCGACGCGATTGCTAGCCACCAGTTGCTGAGCTTCATGGATGCCTTCTCCGGCTACAATCAAATTAGAATGGATCCACAAGATGAGAAGAAGATGACATTCATTACTGATAAGGGCCTCTACTGCTACAAGATGATGCCATTTGGCCTCAAGAACGCCGGAGCAACATTTCAAAGACTCATCAATAAGGTGTTCGAAAAGCAAATGGGGAGAAATATGGAGGCCTATGTCGACGACATGATCGTCAAGAGCCTCCACTGGAGAGATCACATCCATGACTTAGAGGAATCATTTAGCACTCTCCAGTGCTACCATATGAAGCTGAACCCGGTAAAGTGTGCCTTTGGGGTCACTTCGGGCAAATTCTTGGGCTTCCTTGTCACCAAACGAGGGATTGAGGTGAACCCTGAGAAGATTCAAGCCTTGAAAGATATGAGATATCCCTCCTATAAAAGGGAAGTCCAGTAGTTGACAGGGAGGATTGCCTCCCTAAGTAGATTTATCTCTCGGTCAGCCGAGAAATGTCTCCGTTCTTCAAGGTGCTCCGACAATCAAAGGGCTTTGAGTGGTCCGAAGACTGTCGTGCTGCCTTCGAGGAACTAAAGAAGTATCTAGAGACCCCACCATTGCTCTCCAATCCAAAAGCGAGGTTCTCTATCTGTACCTCTCTGCTTCGAACGAAGCAATAAGTTCGATTCTTGTCCGGAAGGAAGAAGACGGGTCCCACAAATTGATCTACTATATCAGCAAGGTCCTGTATGACGCAGAAACGCGATGTGCAAGGATGTAGAAGCTGATCTACTCCTTAGTGATCGCGGCAAAGTGACTACAGCCATACTTTCAGGCCCATGCTATCGTGATGCTAACTGATCAACCTCTCAAGGCTGTTCTTCAATCTCCGGACACTTCCGGAAGGATAGCCAAGTGAGCTATGAAGCTTAGTGAATTTGACATCAGCTTCCAACCCTGAGTGGCTATGAAGGCCCAGGTGCTCTCTGATTTTTTGGCTGAGTGCACTTGGAAGTTCGAAGACGAAGCCTCTTCGGTAGAAGAAGAAGCCCCGAAGGAGACGAACTCCGTCTGGGTGCTTCATGTGGATGGAGCTTCCAATGCTACTAGGTGCAGAGCTGGACTCATGTTGGCCGAACCTGACAGCTACACTATAGAGTACGCACTCTGTTTCTCCTTCCACGACTCCAATAATCAAGCAGAATATGAAGCCCTACTTGCCAGATTTTGGATCGTCAAGGATTTGGGAGTCCGACAACTTTGAGCCTTCTCAGATTCCCAACTGGTTGTGAATCAAGTCAACAAAGAATATGCAGCTAAAGATCCAACCATGGTGCAATACTTAGAGAAGGTACGGGCTTTATCTTCCCAACTGGAATATTTTGAGATTATCCATGTTCCACGATCAGAGAACTCCTGGGCGGATGCACTGTCTCGACTGGCAACTATAGCTCTGGAGTCCCTCGGACACACCTTTGTTGAACATCTTGAGACTCCTAGCATGGCCGAAGAGGCTGCAGAGGTGTGCCAGATCAACACTGAGCCAAGATGGATGGATCCCATCATCAGATTTCTGAATGAGGAAGAACTACCAGAAGATAAGTCAGAAGCCAAGAAGATCCGTTGGATGGCATCTCAGTACGTCATCTTAGACGAAGCCCTCTACAATAGATCATTCTCCCAGCCACTGCTAAAATGCTTGGGACCCACCGATGCAGATTATGCTTTGAGAGAGGTCCACGAGGCAATGAGAAAAGAAAAGGTGGCCCCAAGGCCACCCACTTTTTCTCTCTCCCTCAATCCAGGAGTGACATCTGTCCACCATCTGATTCTCAGATCGTGATGGGCAATCCAATCAAGGATCCCACAATCATCCCCTGCACAGTCTCAAGAGGAAAACGACAAGGCATTACTACTCTCACTTCTCGAGGAAAATCTTCGCTTCGAAAATTGAGAGTAGGGGGGCAACTGTTGGGATATTCCGGTTCAACTATAAGCCAAACTCTAGTTCGACTGGTCGAAGCCTGTTTCTCCGGACTATGGACTTCGAACCAAGCAAGGGACATGCCAACTACAAGCAACCCTAGGCTTCATACCGGACTACAGCATCCGATGGCTGGACCTTCGGGTATTGACTTTGGCCCCGGCCGAAGTCTGAACTACTCATCGACTTCCGAAGGCACGAACTTCGGTTCCCGCCATAGACACGATCTCCGACCTCGGGAAAATATCAAGTCTTCAGCCCATAAAAGAGGAAATCCGAAGCCTGGATCACAATTTGTTCCAGAAAGGCAACTGTAACCAACGGTTACAATTGACACTCATCATGCCATGATCATGGCACGCAACTCCTGCAGCCACGCCTCTGATCTGGTCTGAACCGCTCAATGACAATCCACGATCAACAATCTTTGGAGAGATTGGCTCCCCATGATCACCGGAGAAAGAGTGGGACGCAGGCCGCATGCATTCTTTAAATAAGGGTAAGAAGGATTGCTCGGGAGGGACGCGAACATCCTCGCTCACATACGCTTACAATCTCCAAGAGCTTTTTCTATCCCACTCTCTCCACACCTTCCCCATTCTGTAGCTAGGATCCGCCACTGATTTAGGCATCGGAGTGTCCTCTACCGAAACAACTCCGGTAAGGAACCTGTTTTGCAGGTGAACCAGGGAGCGGTCCTGCGATGCAGCGTCTCCGACCGACTGATCCAGGGACTCCACGCCAATAGAGATCATTCTTGCAACCCATTACGGCTTTATCAACCATGGAGGTGGAGTACATTGGTGTTACAGAGGTAGCAAAGGATGCCTTATGGCTGAAGGGCTTAGCATTGGAGATGGGCCTCGAATAGGAGGCTATCAGGTTGCACTATGATAGCCAGAGTGCACTTCTACTTGCATAGAACTTTGTCTATCATGTTCGGACCAAGCACATTGACATCAGATACCATCAAATCAGAGAGCTCATGGAGGATGGCGAGGTGGAGCTGGTGAAGGTATATACCAAGGAGAAACTAGTAAATGCACTGATAAAGGTTCTACCATGTGATAGCTTTTGCAAGTGTATGGCACTAATGCAGCTTGTGGACAAGATGGAGTTGGCTGAAGCCTTGAAGCACCAAGGTAGAGATTATTAGGTCTCATATGGTGCTTCCAAGGCTCAGGAGATTAAGGCTAAGGCCAAGGTCCAATGATCATGATGTTGTCATGGAATTTCTACGGCTAGTTGGGCCCTGGGATGAAAGGCTATTAGCCTTCCGAGTCTTGAGATTCAGGGGACTTGGACCTCAAGGGGCCAACTTGTTTTAGGCTACTTTTGAGTCCTAGGTATGTATGATTGGACTGAGTCAAGGATATATTTGGGCTTGGAAAACTCAATTATGCATTAAGTTAGCCTGTGGGAGTTTTAAGGTTAGGTCATGGTGACCTAGTACATATATACTTTGTATATAGGGCTGATTGGAGCCGTCATAGTGAAATAACCTTTTCTCCTTGATATTCATCTTCTTCCTCCCTCTCTTCCTCTCTGGTTGTCACTCTTTATTAGGGTAATATCAGCATCCAAGCCACCATATCCTAGGAAGGGAAAAATCTTTTAGCACCTAGGGACTTCTAGTTGAAGTAGGAATCCCTAACACAAGGGATTCTTGTGCCACCCACTTGCAAATCCTATTCTCATCAAACATGATGATCTTAGGCCACTTCAAGGTTGGTTCTAGGTCCTATTCATAGGGGGATTAGATCTAGATTAGATCTGATTAGATTGGTGGGAGTTGGAAGAAGATTGTCATGGTTTCTTAGTCCAAGTAGGAAACCCAGCACCTAGCATCTTTGGAGTCATCCCTCTCTCTACCCTTTTGGAGTTCAACCAGGAGCTTTGGAGGGTTGAATCATCACTAATTGGAGGTTCCAAGAAAGGTGGTTTCACATCCATATCAAATTTAGAACGTTCAAAAAACTCTGAACAAGTTAGGAGATTTCTGCACAAGAAGGCTAAATTCCTACTAGGCTGATTGCTTCAATCCCCTATTGCTGCCACTTCCAATATATTGTTCAGAGGTTGGTTGCTGGTAGAAGGTTGTCCATGTACCTGGGAACGTGCTCTAATAAGTGGTATCAAAGCCTGAGCTGAGTGGAGTTCGTGGGAGACACTGGAAGTTGCAGATCTTCAAATACTGAAATTTTAGCAAGGTTCCTATCAAAGAATTTCTCAAATCCCTTGTTTTATTTGTTACATGTTTGGCTTGGATCCAGCCATGGGTAGCATCATGAAGAATGATATCACGAAGTTTGATGGGAAAAGAAATTTTTTCATGTGGAAAGTTCATGTAAAATATCTCTTGGTTCAGTTGGATCTGAATCAAGCATTGGAGGAAAAGCCTGACGGGTTATTGAAGAAGCAATGGATGTCCTTGGAAAAGAAGGCCTGTGCCATGATTAGAGGGTGTTTGTGGATGCTGCTCAATACTTGGAGATAGAGGAGAAGACCTTGAAGGGTTTGTAGTCAAAGTTGCATAGTCTTTACATGGGGAAGAAATGTGCAACAAACTGATACTGAAAAAAAGGCTCTACAGTCTTTGGATGTAGGAGGGTAGAAACGTAGTGGATCACATTCAAAAGTTTGACTAGATATGCAATGAATTGTTGAACATTGGGATGAAGTTACAGGAGGAAGACAAATCATTGCTTTTGCTTTGCTCGCTGCCTCCTTCCTTTGATTCATTGGTTACTACACTGCTCTATGGCAAGGAAACCCTGAAGTATAAAGATATGGTCTCAGTCTATGGTCTAACGAGCAGAGGGAGAAGTTAACCAAGGAAGGTGTTCCCCAGGATGGCTTGGCTGTGTGGGAGAGATCTGAAAGATGGTGCCCTAAAAGCCAATCTTTGAATGGGCATTTTCATGATCTTCCAGCTCATATATGATATTATTTATTAATAAAAGGTATTTGATTCATCATACTGCTGCATCTTATCAAGATTATAATGAACCCCATAGGTTAGGACAATGAAATTAGTATTATGATGGAGATCATAATGGTAAGACCTAAGTTCCTATAAATCCTATTCTAAAATATTCCTAGTAATTGGATAATCGATTCGGGGATCGATGAACTTAGAAAGACTAGCATATCCAATGTATGCTCGATGGAGAGGGTGGTTGATCTCACAACTACTTGTGTAGAGACACTAATACAAGGATGTGGGTGCTCATTAGATTTGAGTCCATTAAACTGATCGACATGAGAACATCAAGTGGAAGTCTTGTTTAAAGAATGTTCTCTTAGTGGAAGTTGTGCATGTGATCCTTAAACCTGAGACTCCATAGTATCTTGTGCACATGAATTCATATTTTGGTGCATACTAATTCATGATAATTAAGTCATGTACGGGGTGTTTCTAGATATGGTGGATTGTATATGAAGGTAATGAGTAGGTCAACAAGGAATCGATCACTCCTAGTAAGGGGAGAAGTTATTCCATGTGATCTCTTCGAATGATGACTCAAGAAGTCTTTGATCAAAGCATGATGATATTAGATAGGATTTCTAATCTTTCATTGATTGGTTTTCATTATTGAATTGAGATTTAAAAGAATTAAGTGCTAGGGTTTGACATTTATCCATGCCCATCACATAATCGAGGTAAAGGGAGATCGAAGGGTTGAATTGCATGGTAACTTTCCTCTAAATGATATTTTGATAATTTTTATCAAATTTCTTATCTTTTGGATAGGCATGACACGTTTCTAGACATCAATCATGTTTTGTAGATTTTTATGAATCAATTCGATTAGATTCATTAGTCAATTCGGAAGTTGGTTCAAATTGGCAACTTAGGTCGGTTCAATTTGACCTAATTAGGTCAATCAGGTTCGATTAGATAGAATTGGCTTAGACCTAGACCTACTGCTGGCTAGATGTGGAATCTAAAGGGTCACACACATTAAGAAATTGGCCAAGGAAGTCAATTATATTTTTATTAGGGTCATGGGATCCTAATTGGCTAGCTAATTGACATACTAGCATATGTTGGCTAGCCCAACTCCTAACCCAATTGGATTGGGTCAGCTTGCTTGTTATTTAGGCTAACCAATTTACGTGGGACTTAAACTGGATAAAGTCCTAAGTGGGGCAGCCTAATTTAGTATTTATCTAGAATTATTTGGGACTTATCTTGAATTTATGGAAAGTCCTACTTGGCATGGACTTTTATGCACCAATATGCATTTACACTAATTTCATGCATGCAGTAGGACTAAGAGTCCTTCTACCAGTCAGTCACAAATGCCGGATTGAGTTCAAAGGACTTCTCTCTTATCTTCATGCCCTTTTGGAAGGGGCTTGACCAGTCAAATAATTGAAAAATGGAGTGGAAGGAGTTCGCACAAAATGAAGAGTTGCGTCTCTTCATTTTGGCACTATTCTGAGACCAGGAGTCCTTCTATTTGAAGGTTCCTATATTTCTTTGATGTTTCATCTCTGAAACCACACCTTTTAGCCTTCTCACAACTGGTCAAAGCCATGTGGCAGATGGAGGAAAATGCTAGAAACTGAAGAGACAATGTTCTATCTCTTGGTGCATGATAAGCATTATCATGATATATCCTTTCATCCTTATAAGACTCCTTCTGCTTGAAGGATCTTATCAAATGGCTGAAGGAGAGACATATCAGGCACCCCATCTCTCTCTATAAATTGGCATTTGTAATCTAATGCCAAGGTATGAAAATTTTCCATCAGAATACTACCTGTTATTTTCTCTCCCTCCTCCTTAAGACAATATTTGTCTCTTTAAGACTAAGCTTGTTCTTTCATGACAAGGCTAGTCTAATTAAGACAAGAGCCTAGGGAAAAAAATAGAAGGGCTATTAAGGATCTGAGAGAAGATTCAGAGTGTTCTTTAAGAGCCCTACAAGAGGGTAGGGGATCCAGCAAAGGAAGAAAGTTCAAAAGGCTGCCGGAAGAGTACCAGTCAAACAAGCAACCTTCATAGGAGTACTTCCTTGGTTCGATTTCTGTGTGGATCACCACTGGAGGGCATGTACTTATGTGCCTCATAGAAATTAAGGAATATAGCATGTAAGTATTCCTCTATAACCCTAAAGTTTAGATTTATTAGTTATCATGATCAAGTGGTCCTAGGCTTTAGGGTTCCGGCTGGTCAGTGTCTCGAATATGAAAATTTTGAAACCTAGTCTTCCACTGTGCCTAGTCTAGGTAACCCAATAGTGGTATTAGAACCACCTTGATGCATGCAATTAGTAATCTCATTAGTATTAATTGGATGCTATGCTATGAATTGATGTATGATTAGTTCATATTACATATGAGATACATAATATCCTAGTAACTGCTTCAGATTGGTTAGTCACCATGGCCGTTCGGTCATAGGAGCCAAGCAAAGTTTAAAAAACCTCTTTTCTCATTTAATTGGGTCTCTTATGGCATGTAGAGGTGCCGCTGTGGCCATATCCCATGAACAAGTGAGGTGAACAGATTGATGTTATAATCATGCTTATGGTATGCATATTAGGGTTAATATGCTTGATGGTTGGAATAAATGTTATGTTGACATGATTAACTAGGATGTGTTAGAGACCATCAAAGCCCTCATAAAAAATTATATTTAGTCATGGTGTAAGTTAATCATGATGCAAATCTGATTAGGGTTTAATTAGCCAATTGGTGTCTAGGCAAAGTGGTTCTGGGAATGTAAAGGGAATGAGATTTTTAATTGGTTCCGTTGTTCAACCTGGCTAATTTAATTGGTGTCTAAGGAAAGCAATGGGGGGACCCCCTCATCTCTCCCACTTACCTGGCCAATTTGGTCATATCTAAACCCTAACATAGAAATGCTAATTGATTAAGCACACTATAAATTGCCTTCCTTCATGCTAAGCCAAATCCATGTCAAAAACTATTATAGGTTTGTTGTGATTAACACAAGGCCTACTCTAGGATTTGATATGATATTTATCTTGGTGCATTTTTATGCTTTATGGCTTGATTGGTGGTGTTGCTTTGTTGTGATTGACATAAGGGCAACATTTGTCAAACATGGCTATATGGAAATGAAGGGTTTGACTAAACTAAGACATTATAGTTTGTTGTGATTAACACAAGACTATAAGTATCTTAGAGGTAAGTGTTATGTTGAGAGTTGCATGGGTTGCAATTGGAAAGGGATTTTCCTACCCTTGAACTTATGGATGTTTGTTGTAATTAACACAAGGCATTCATGAGGAATTGGGATCTCAACCCCACTAAGGAAGCCCCGGCATGGTTTTCCACTTACCATAGTTGAGGGTTATCGTATTCAAAAGAAAATAGTGGGAGACACAATTAGATGCAAAAGTCATTGTCTAATTGTGAATATGTTGCCTAGGTGGCTTCCCAAGAGGGGGGTGAATTGGGATTAAAAAACTTTTCATAATTATGTGCACTTTTCAAATTCTTTTAGTGTTGTGGTGCAATATGCAATGCGGAAGTAATTGAGTAAAAACAATAAAGCAATAAGAACACAATCACAAACACAAAGAAATTTAGAATGGTTTGGAGCAACCGGCTCCTACATCCACTATCCAAGCACCACTTGGGATTTCCACTATATCCCCCAACCAGAATATAGTCAGATTGTTTTATCAGGTTCACAATCCAAACCTATACACTTTGGTTTTATCGAGATTACCAAAGAAATCCAAATACTTGGTTTTATACCGGGATCACCAAGAACCCAACCTCCCTTCGGTTTTAAACGTGATTACCAAAGAAAATCCAAACACTTGATTTTATACCAGGATCACCAAGAACCCCACTTAAGTTTTCACAAGGCTCACCTAAAAACCTTCAACCCTCTTTTAAGACAGTCCTTTGCTGTTCTTAGAGAGAAAACAAAGATAGATAAAAGATAAACAAGCAACTACAACAAACTAAGTTTGTTTAGGTATTGCCGATATAGATTAAGATGAAGCCTAGCTTTGAAAACTCTTTAATGCTCTTCAAACTGCTTCTTAGCTTCTTCAATGAGTGGATTCAATGATGGAGTAGAGTTGTTGAAGCTTTGAATCCTATCTTGAAAGCTCTTGAAGTAGGTAGGTGAAAGACTTGAAAGCTCTTGAATATCTCAAGATAATTCCTTAATAATACTCTAATAATTAATTAATCCTTAAAAAATAATCCCTTTTATAGTTTTCTAAGAGATATGGCCGTTGTAGGGCCTAGAGATTCGTGAAAGAGCTGTTGGATATGAATTGGAGTTCAAAAATCAACTTCAGCAACTAGTCGTTGGAGTATAGAAAATGGCTCCACGAGTCAGCTCGAGGTCCATGAGTTGGCTCGAAGTCTCAGACAGCCTAAAATAAAATTCTATAAGAGTCGGCTCTTCAGACTGGAGTCGGCTCTTACTTTCAGTCAATTCATAATGATGAATACCTAGAGTTGGCTCTTCAGGACAGAGTCGGCTCGAGTTCTTAGTCTATCAAAATTCATAACTCTGGACAAGTTGGCTCTTGGGGCAGAAGTCGGCTCGAGATCTCAGGCTTCAGAAAAAAATATTCTTCCATTAGTCAACTCTTGGGATAGGAGTCGGCTCTTGATACTGAAACACTGAAACTTTCTCCGTGCCATGCCATAATGAGTTGGCTCTTGATCCAAGAGTCAGCTCTTGCAAAGTCTATAATAAATGCTTTAAGCTTCTCCAAAACTCTTCAACAATTGAATCAAGTAAAAGAAAATCTACATACTCTTAATTTTATAATTTTCATCCCATTTTACAAGATTACAAGATTGATAAAACTAGGGCATTTACATGTTCAAGTCCATAAAACTTCATACATAATTGAATTACCTTCCAATCAATTTGAAAACCATTTTAAACTAAAGATAACCAATTTCCTGCAAAACCTTTCAAGTAGTTTGAACGAATTAGTATCAAATACATCCTCGAATATTTTGTGTTCATCAAAATCATTCCAGGGGTTAACAATCTCTCCCTTTTTGATGATGATAAAACACTGGGCATGATTAAAATTTAAAATATTTTACAATTGTAGTATATTCATATTTATCAAAAGATATTGACATAATGTGAATCACATAGATTAAGTATCAAGGTATCAACACAGTGTGTCACAATATATCATATGTATCAAATGTATAAAATTGAACACTATTAACACTAAGTATCATATGTATCGATACACTGTATTATCTATATCATAAGAGCAATAGGTAT
Organism: Areca catechu; assembly: GCA_021397845.1. Taxonomy (NCBI): domain Eukaryota; kingdom Viridiplantae; phylum Streptophyta; class Magnoliopsida; order Arecales; family Arecaceae; genus Areca; species Areca catechu. The sequence continues at coordinate 139,266,599 of CM038053.1, read as the reverse complement.
CAAAACATAATGTATTAACACATAATGTATCAAGAATATCATCTATACAATGTGTATCGAAACTTAAAGAATTACCAATTATTTGAAGTAAGTTTCATGATAATTTAACAAGAAACTTAACAAAACTCCCCCTTACTATGGTAATAGCATTTCTTTTAAGTTTCATCAAATTTTCATAAAAACTTGTAAACTGAACATTCAAATTATAGCCTTTTCATGAAGTTGAACAATCATATTATAACCTTTTCATAAAGTTGAACAATCATATTATAACCTTTTCATGCACATTCTCCGTTCTCCTCCTTTTTGTCATCAACAAAAGGTATAGAAGAGAACATTCATTCACAATAAATCATTCATAACAAGGATAGATGTGTAGCATAAAAAAGTAATATATATATTAATGAAAAGTCAGTACACAGGTGATACTTTACAGATGTGCCACGGCACGACAAAATAGTATCACAATATCAAAACATAACAAGCATAGAGTCCTAAAAATATCAAGATAAAAGCCTAAAAAATATCAAAAAGATGGGCTAGGACCATCACCACCAAGGTCTTCCTCATTAGTGGAGGAGCCGACCTTTAAGATTCCTGGACTAGGCTTAAACTTAGGAAATCTAGGTTTAAGATCCCTGATTCTAGTCCTAGTAGGTGAAAGGATTATGCCCTAAAGGCCAATCAAAATATTGTATTTCGATGGGATTTTCTTTTGTATCCCAAACCAGTGTATTGACATTATCAATTAATAAAGGCATTTTATTTTCATCATATGCTGTGTCTTATTAATTTTATTAAGATATGATGAACCCCATAGATTAGGGCTATGGTTCTAAGGTTATGATGAGATCATACCAGTGAGACCTAAAGCCTTAAAACCCTAATCTAGAATATTCTTGGTCGATGGGATATTGAGTAGGGGATCAATGTTTCGGTAAGACCAGCACATCCTATGTATGCTTGGTGAAGAGGGTGACTGATCTTGTATTTAACACTAATACTAGGATGTGGGTGCTCATTAGAGAATGAGTTCACTGAATGGATCCAGCTTGAGAACATCTAATGGAACCTTATCTGTTTGTCAATAGATAGTTTTCATAGTGGGAGTAGTGCATATGGTCCTTTGACCTGAGACTGCCATGGTATCTTGTATGCATGAATCCATACTTTGGTTCACACTCAATCATGACACTGAGTCATGCATGGGATGATACTGGGTATGGTGGATTGCGTATGGAGGTTGTGAGTAGGTCAAAAAGGAATCGATCAACCCTAGTAAGAGGGAAGCGCATCCAGATGATTTCAATCAAATGAAGATTCGGGAAATCTTTGATCAAAGTATGAACATTAGAAATAGTTTCTAATGGTTCATTAATGAATCATCATTATCAGATTGAGCAAGGAATGAATATGAAATTAGATTTGACAAGTATCCATATCCATAGTCATATTCAGGGTGTAAGTAGATCGAAGGACTAAATTGCCCGGTAACTCACCATTGAAGGGTATTTTGGTAAATCCACCAAAATTTCTCATCTTCCGGGTAGGCATGACACGTTGCTAGACATCAATCTTGTCTTGTAGGTCTTCATGAACCAATTGATTTGGTTTCATGAGTCAATTCGATGTGTGATTCAAATTGGACAATTAGGTGAGCCAATTTGACCTAATTAGGTCAATCGGGTTTGATCGGATTGAATCGGCTCAAACCTAAACCTACTGTTGGCTAGATGTGGAACCCAATGGATCACACACAATAGAGACTTGGCCAAGGAAGTCATTCATGATTTAATTAGGGTCATAGGATCCTAATTGGTTAGCCGGATTCCAAACTAGCATATGTAGGCTAACCAAATTCCTAACCCAATTGGATTGGGTCCGGTTGCTTGCTAATTGGGCTAACCTAATTATGGAAAACCTAAATTAGGTTAAGTCCTAAGTGAGGTTAGCCTAATCACCACTAAATCTGATTTTAATTTGGATTTAAGGGCATTTTAGGTGCCATACATGAAGAGTCCTAATGGCATGGGACTCTTGGTACCTAAATGATACCTTAACTTCAAAAGGGCATAGAATGAGCTATAGATCTCTGATTTGAATATAATTTATATGGTCAGAAAGGAAATTTTATGCTCTTTCCAATGATACTCATATTTGCTATATTTTGACTAGTTAACATTCTTTGAAATTTGCATGGAAGAAGGATGCTGCGTGTAGTGCATGAAGAGTCGCAACTCTTCATGTGGCGCGCGGTTCTGATGGAGAGTCCTTCTGCTATCAAGACTCTTCATAATCTCCAATGTTTTGAGATTGAAGAGGCACCTCTTGGCTTCCTAGGGACCGGTAATTGACATGTGGCAAGTGAGAATTCGTCCAGATAAAAGAAGGGATGTGAATAAGGCCTTCGGTGCATGAATGGGCTTATTAGATATGATTTTTCAAGCAAGATAACTTCTCTTCGATCTTGAAAAATCATATCTGATAAGTTGATGGGAGGACATATCACATGCCCCTCTTGTATCTATAAATAGGGGGTGGTGAAATGAGTCTGATAAAAAAAAATAAGAATTCCACTGAAGTACTATTTGAGTGTCTCTCTCTCCCTCCTTCTTTCTTTAAGACAAGACTTGTCTTGTTAAGACAAGGTCTTTTCTACTAGGACAAGGCTTTGTTTTAGGACATAAGCCTAAGGGTTCCTAGAAGAGGGTTGTCCTAAAATCAAGAGTGGTTTAGGAGAGTGTCTTTGTGCCCTACAGTAGGACAGGGTGTCCTACAGTGGTTAATAGACCAAAGGATGCCGAAAGAGTTCCACTTCTCCAATCAACTTGAAGAAGGAGTTCTTCCTTGGTCCGAATTTCGTGTGGATCACCGTTGGAGGGCGAACGTTTGGGTGCCTGGTGGAGAAGAAGGCTGAATCGGGGTTTTCTTCATTGGATTGGATACTAGCCATTCAGGTTGGTGCCTAAACTCTAGTTTATATTATATATACATGTTTGTATGTTTTAATTCCTAGTAAGGAGGTCTTGGGTTAAGGATTTGGTAGTGGTTTCATAATAAATTTTTGAAATCTACGCTTTCACCCTGGTCACCAAAACCCTTACAGTGGTATCAAAGCCACCTTATTAGGGCTAAATCATACAAAATTTGAAGTTGCCCAATTTTGTAGGACTCTTGAGGTTGCCCATTTTGGTAAGAATACAAAATTTAAAGTTTTCCAATTTTGTAGGACTCTTGAGGTTGCCCATTTTGGTAGGACTACAAAATTTGAAGTTGCCCAATTTTGTAGGACTCTTAAGGTCGCCCATTTTTGTAGGACTCTACAAAATTTGAAGTTGCCCAATTTTGTAGGACTCTACAAAAGTTTAAAGTTACATATGATTGATATGTTTATGCATATATGTATGTCACTGGTTAGGATTTTCACTTAAACCTTAACCAATATAGAGATATTTTTAGCTTTTTAGTCATCATACTGAAATAAGGTTGCCCTGGCATAATGGTGGATCCATTATGTGGTAGATGGTTGATGAATGGTAATATTAGAATGTGCTTCTGTTTGAATTGCCCTCTATTAAAATTATATTAAGTTGTAGTGTCATATACCAAAAGCAAAATAATCAAGATGATTAGTTGATCACTCGGTGTCTAGGAAAAGTGGTTCATGATTGGTAAAGAGGACGTGGTTTTTAATTGGTTTCGTTGACTGACCTTGCCAATTTTTATTGGTGTCTAGGAAAGCAACAGGGGGACTCCCACTACTCTCCCACTTACCTGGCCGATAAGATTAACTTAATTCTTAATTGATATGCTTAGTGTAATATTCACTACATTAGGCCTTCCTTCATGCTAGGTCATTATTATGTTATGACCCGTATTAGGTTTGTTGTGTACACACAAGGCCTATTATGGTAACTAACATAATTTTGGCTTGGTGCATTTGATGCTTATGGCATGATTTAATATAATACTTTATTGTAAACACACAAAGGTATTATTATTACAATCATTACTATAAAGGAATGAAGGGTGTTACATAACTAAAAATATTATAGTTTGTTGTGCACACACAAGGTTATTAATAATTTAGAGGCCAGGTTTTGTTGAGAAATGTATGAGATACAATTGGAAAGAGTTTTCCTACCTTTGAACTTATAAAAGATTTGTTGTGTACACACAAGGTCTTTTATAAGGAATTAGGATCTCAACCCCACTAAGAAAACCAATTAGGGTTTCTCGATCATCATATAGAGGGTTATGATGCTTGATAAAATAGTGGGAGACATAATTAAGTTAAAGTCCTAATTTAATTATGTTTTGTCAACATTGGTTATTTGCTTATGTTATGTTCTTTGTTAATGTATATTAAATGGCCTCTTCACTCTCACTTCGTAGTATACTTGATGCCAATAAATTGACTGGACCGAACTATGTTGACTGGTTGAGAAACCTAAAGATAGTACTCAGCCTGGAAAAACTTTCTTACATTCTTGATACCCCTACCTTGAAACCTTTAGGGGAAGATGCCTCGCAAGAGGAAAAGACCACATACAAGATGTGGCAAAATGACTCACTCACTGTCAAATGTATCATGCTTGCCTCTATGACCAATGAGATATAGAGGCAACATGATAGCATGGACACTAACTCCATACTGCTCAATCTAAAAGAGCTATATGGAGAACATAGTTGAACTGCTAGATATGAGATATCTAAGTAATTGTTTCTTGTGAGAATGACAGAAGGTACATCCGTATAAGACCATGTACTGATGGTTATTGACCTGATCACTCGATTAGGTCAATTGGATTTTGTTATGGATGGGGAGTTGAATCAGGATTTGATCTTGCAGTCACTCCCGGAGTCATTTTCACAGTTTGTTCTTAATTATCATATGAACAAACTTAACATTTCCTTCCCTGAGCTGTTAAACATGTTAAAAATAGTAGAGAGCCATTTAAAGAAAAATAAGGCTCCACTTCTTCTTATGGATGGGATCAACAAGAAGAAGTTAGGCAAAAAAGGTTCCAAGAGGAGATTGAACCCAAAAAGGGGCATCAAGAAGAAGAAAGGAAAGAAGGCCTCCAGACAGATGACCTGCTTTCACTGTGGTAAGCCGGGTCATTGGAAGAGGAACTGCAAGGCTTACCTTGCAGGTGTGAAGCTTGGTGCATCGGATGCACCAAAAGGTATGAAGAAGTTCGTACTATTTTGTCATTGGATTCTTCCATTTCAAATGCTTGGATATTGGATACCGCCTGTGGTCATAATATCTGCAAATCATTACAAGGGCTGCAGAGGCTTAGAGTATTGAAGGAAGGAGACTTCGAGCTTTATGGTGCTGGAGGAGAGTCCATCCAAGCAGAGGCCGTAGGGACTTATATCTTGAAGTTACCTTCGGGGAAGATTTTAGAGCTGAGAGATTGTTACTATATACCTAAGGTCATTTGAAATATCATATCTGTACCCTTGTTACTTAGACAAGGTTATACTATGAATGTGATTAGCAATGATTGCTCAATTAGCTTTTCTAATGAAATTATATGTTGTGGCATATTTTGCAATGGTCTTTTAACTCTATCCATTAATGACAATATACTTCATGTAAGTAACTAACGAAAGAGAGATGATGTAAACAATACTTTACTTTGGCATTGTCGGCTTGGACATATTAGTGAGACTAGGATTAGCAAGTTATACAAAGAAAATTTCCTTAATCCTTATGATTATGAATTATTAGGAACTTGTGAATCATGTCTCATGGGTAAAATGGCCAAGACTCTATTTAGTGGATATAGAGAAATGACAACTGAGTTATTAGGACTCATACATACAGATGTATGTGGGCCTATGATAAATCAGGCCAAGGGTGGATACTCTTATTTCATCACGTTTACTGATGATTTTTCAAGGTACAGATTGTGTATCTTATGAAACATAAGTCCGAAATCTTTGATAAATTTTTAGAGTATCAAAGTATGGTAACGGAAAAAAGTATTAAAATCCTTCGATCAGATCAAGGAGGTAAATACTTATCCACCGAGTTTCTCGATCACCTTAAAGAAAAGGGGATTATCTCTGAATGGACCCCTCCTTACACACCACAATTAAATGGTGTTGCTGAAAGGAGGAACTATACCTTATTAGATATGGTATGGTCCATGATGTGCATCACAGAGTTACTTGTTTCCTTCTAGGGATATGCCTTGGAATTCGCAGATAATATCTTAAATAGAGTACCATCTAAATCTATCTCTAGTACTCCATATGAGATATGGAGGGATAAGAAACCAAATCTTAAGTATCTTAAGATATGGGGATGTTCAGCCTATGTCAAAAGAAATTTTGGACATAAGCTAGATGCTAGAGCAGAAGTGTCTATTTGTAGGATATCCTAAAGATAGTATAGGATATCTGTTCTACCACCCTACTGAACAAAAAGTTTTTGTCAGTAGGCATGCCACTTTTCTGGAGAAAGAGTTCATCCTACAAAAGGGCAACAAATAGATACATCTCAACCAAATGATAACATAGTTAGTATAGAACTAGAACACACCACTCCTATCCGTAGGTCTGATAGGGTACGTCTGCACCTGAGAGGTATGGGTTCATTATTGAAAATAATGAAGCCCGGATCATTGAAAATGATGAGCCTCTAACCTATACGGATGCTGTCATGAGTAGGGACTCAGACAGATGGCTGGAAGCCATGAGATCCGAAATGGACTCCATGTATGTCAACCAAGTGTGGACTTTGGTTGATGCACCAGAGGGTGTTAATCCTATTGGATGCAAATGGGTCTATAAGAAAAAGATTGGGGCAGATGGCCAAGTCAAAACTTATAAAGCCAGATTAGTGGCTAAGGGTTTTAGACAAAAATAGGGAATATATTATGATGAAACATTTTCTCTTGTTGCCATGCTCAAATCTATTCGAATCATGCTTGCTATAGCAGCATATCATGATTATGAAATCTGGTAGATGGATTTGAAAACCACATTCCTTAATGGTTTCCTTGAGGAAGAGGTCTATATATCACAGCCAGAAGGTTTTGTCTTGGAGACTAAACCTAATCAGGTATGTAGGCTGAAAAAATCCATTTATTGATTAAAGCAAGCATCCAGGAGTTGGGACATCCGATTTGATAAGAAGTTAAAGAGTTTGACTTTATTAAAAATGAGGATGAACCTTGTGTGTACAAGAAGACTAGTGGGAGTGCCATAGTTTTCTTGGTTCTGTATGTGGATGACATACTCCTCATTGGGAATGATATCCCAATGTTACAATCAGTCAAGGTATGGTTATCTAAACAATTTTCCATGAAAGACTTGGGAGAAGCATCCTATATACTGGGTATCAAGATCTATAGAGATAGATCTAGGAGGATGCTAGGCTTATCCCAGTCTAGGTACATTGACCAAGTGCTAAAGAGATTTAGCATGAAGGGAAGTAAAAGAGGTTACTTGCCCATTGGTCATGGCATACATCTTTCTAAGAAGATGTCTCCTAAGACACATAAAGAAAGAAATAGAATGTGTTCTATACCTTATGCTTCGGCTGTAGGATCTATAATGTATGTTATGTTATGTACCAGGCCTGATGTGGTATATGCCTTAGGTATAGCCAGTAGATTTCAGGCTGATCCAGGAGAGGATCACTGGAAGTCTGTGAAAAATATTCTTAAGTACTTGAGAAGGACTAAGGATAGTTTTCTGATATGCGGAGGATCTGATCTTAAACTGGAAGCTTATTCAGATTCTAGTTTTCAATCGGATCCAGATAATAGCAAATCTATTTCAGGATATGTTTTTACCCTAAATGGAGGAGCTATAAGCTGGAAGAGTTCTAAACAGCAGACTGTAGCTGACTCAACAACTGAGGCAGAAAATATTGCTGTTAGTGAAGCTGCCAAGGAAGCTGTTTGGATGAAGAAGTTCATCTCAGAGTTGGGCGTTGTTCTGAAGATTGAAGGTCCAGTACCACTTTACTGTGATAATACTGGAGCCGTTGCTCGAGCTAAGGAACCCAGAGCTCATCATAAATCAAAGCACATTCTAAGATGCTTCCATCTCGTTCAAGAGAATGTTGAAAGACAAGAAGTCTGCATTAAAAGAGTAGAAATGAAGAACAACATAGTAGACCCGTTCACTAAGGCTCTACCACAGCGGGAGTTTGATCGCCACCTCGATTGTATGGGGTTAAAATTTAAAGGCGATTGGCTTTAGTTCAAGTGGGAGATTGAAAGGATTGTGCCCTAAAGGCCAATAGAAATGTTATATTTCAATGGGATTTTTTTTTGTATCCCAAACCAGTGTATTGATATTATCAATTAATAAAGACATTTTATTTTCATCATACGCCGTATCTTATTAATTTTATTAAGATATGATGAACCCCATAGATTAGGGCTATAGTTCTAGGGTTATGATGAGATCATACCAGTGAGACCTAAAGCCTTAAAATCCTAATCTGGAATATTCATGGTCGATGGGATATTGAGTAGGGGATCAATGTTTCCGGTAAGACCAGCACATCCTATGTATGCTTGGTGAAGAGGGTGACTGATCTCACAGTCACTTGTGTTTGAAACTAATATTAGGATGTAGGTTCTCATTAGAGAATGAGTTCACTGAATGGATCCATATCTGTTTGTCAATAGATAGTTCTCATAGTGGGAGTAGTGCATGTGGTCCTTTGACCTGAGACTGCCATGGTATCTTGTATGCATGAATCCATTGGTTCACACTCAATCATGACTCTGAGTTATGCATGGGGTGATACTGGGTATGGTGGTTTGCATATGGAGGTTGTGAGTAGGTCAAAAAGGAATCGATCACCCTAGTAAGAGGGAAGCGCATCCAGATGATTTCAATCAAATGAAGATTCGGGAAATCTTTGATCAAAGTATGAACATTAGAAATAGTTTCTAATGGTTCATTAATGAATCATCATTATCAGATTGAGCAATGAATGAATATGAAATTAGATTTGACAAGTATCCATATCCATAGTCATATTCAGGGTGCAAGTAGATCGAAGGACTGAATTGCCCGGTAACTCACCACTGAAGGGTATTTTGGTAAATCCACCAAAATTTCTCATCTTCCGGGTAGGCATGACATGTTGCTAGACGTCAATCTTGTCTTATAGGTCTTCATGAACTAATTGATTTGGTTTCATGAGTCAATTCGATGTGTGATTCGAATTGGATAATTAGGTGAGCCAATTTGACCTAATTAGGTCAATCGAGTTCGATCGGATCGAATCGGCTCAAACCTAAACCTACTGCTGGGTAGATGTGGAACCCAATGGATCACACCCAATAGATGTGATTCGAATTGGATAATTAGGTGAGCCAATTTGACCTAATTAGGTCAATCGAGTTCGATCGGATCGAATCAGCTCAAACCTAAACCTACTGCTGGGTAGATGTGGAACCCAATGGGTCACACCCAATAGAGACTTGTCCAAGGAATTCATTCATGATTTAATTAGGGTCATAGGATCCTAATTGGCTAGCCGGATTACATACTGGCATATGTAGGCTAACCAAATTCCTAACCCAATTGGATTGGGTCCGGTTGCTTGCTAATTGGGCTAACCTAATTATGGAAAACCTAAATTACGTTGAGTCCTAAGTGGGGCTAGCCTAATCAGAGCTAAATCTGATTTTAATTTGGATTTAAAGGCATTTTAGGGGCTATACATGAAGAGTCCCAATGGCATGGGACTCTTGGTACCTAAATGATACCTTAACTTCAAAAGGGCACAGAATGAGCTATAAGTCTCTGATTTGAATATAATTTATATGGTCAAAAAGAAAATTTTATGCTCTTTCCAATGATACTCATATTGCCTATGCTTTGACTGGTCAACATTCTTTGAAATTTGCATGGAAGAAGGATGGCGCGCGCGGTGCATGAAGAGTCGCAACTCTTCATGTGGCGCGCGGTTCTGATGGAGAGTTCTTCTGCTATCAGGACTCTTCATAATCTTTGATGTTTGGAGATTGAAGAGGCACATCTTGGCTTCTTAGGGACCGGTAATTGATATGTGGCAAGTGAGAATTCATCCAGATAAAAGAAGGGATGTGAATAAGGCCTTCGGTGCATGAATGAGCTTATTAGATATGATTTTTCAAGCCAGATAACTTCTCTTCGATCTTGAAAAATTATATCTGATAAGTTGATCGGAGGACATATCACATGCCCCTCTTATATCTATAAATAGGGGGCGGTAAAATGTGTTTGATAAGAAAAATAAGAATTCCACCGAAGTAGTATTCTGAGTGTCTCTCTCTCCCTCCTTTCTTTAAGACAAGACTTGTCTTGTTAAGACAAGGTCTTTCTACTAGGACTAGGCTTTGTTTTAGGACATAAGCCTAAGGGGTCCTAGAGGAGAGTTGTCCTAAAACCAAGAGTGGTTTAGGAGATGGTCTTTAGTACCCTACAGTAGGACAGGGTGTCCTATAGTGGTCAATAGACCAAAGGCTACCGAAAGAGTTCCACTTCTCCAAGCAACTTGAAGGAGTTCTTTCTTGGTCCAAGTTTCATGTGGATCATCGTTGGAGGGCGAACGTTTAGGTGCCTGGTGGAAAAGAAGGCTGAATCAGGGTTTTCTTCATCAGATTTGATACTAGCGGTTCAGGTTGGTGCCTAAACTCTATTTTATATTATATATGCATGTTTGTATGTTTTAATTCCTAGTAAGGAGGTCTTGGGTTAAGGGTTTGGTAGTGGTTTCATAATAAATTTTTAAAATCCATGCTTCTGCCCTGGTCACCAAAACCCTTACAGTAGGAGTGGTAGTCTTAGAAACTTTAGTTTTGGCTTTGGCTTTTACTTTGGACTCTGAAGATTTGATAATGGGAGTGGGTCTGGCAGTCGGAGGATCAAAGGACAATGCCAAGGTGCTGGTAGTAGAAAGTATCTCTATGGCTGGAGTCTGTCCAACATCAGATCCTAGAATGTCCATGCCAGCATTGACCTCTGCAAGAATATCAGTAAACTGTGTAGCCTCTCGCTGCTCACAATCAATGCCAGTACCAGTCCCAGGTGCTGCAATCGAAGTCATCCGTACAAACTGGCTGGCAGAAAGCTATCTAAGAATGCTCATAATCTCCTGGAATCCATGCTATATCTCAGACTGAAGTAGAGTAATCTTGCTATCAGTGTTAGATCTGAGACAAGATATATCATCCAATACTCTCTGTAGTCTGTCATCTGCATCAGGTCCAACAGCTGTGGATCTCATAACTGGTGAATGAGGTGTGGTGGAGCTGGTTCTGATGGTCCAGCCTCATCAGCATGTGTATCTGCCTCCTCACCAAGTCCTTCTGCTGCCTGAGTGTCCTCCTCTGAATCATCTGAATGTGCTATCGGAATACCTGAAGTCTTTCGAATCCAATGGCCATCTACTTTAATAAATCTCATTCTAGTAAGGGATTTCAAAGTATACCTGTCAGTGTGTAGCAATAGCCGGCTGTCCTCACCTGTTAGATCTATCAGGGCATCCTAAAATAAAAGTGTGAAGACCATCTTATATGGTAGACAAGCTCGTGCCCTATGAGCTGCCTCTCTCATCTGTGAAAGCATGATAAATGGTAAGTTGAGGGCCTCTCCCTCAATCAGACATCTCATAAATACAAGGTCACGCTCGCTGACCCAATCAAAATGCCCTGCCCGGGGCAAGAAAATGCGACAGATAATATTCTGCAACAGTCTCATTTCCAATGACAACTAATTTGCACTAACATGCACAACACCCTTCACATTATATGTTTCCAGTATGAGTCTAAGGGTCTTCTGCTTCTCTTTTAAAACCAAATAGCATTCACCTTCTTTTGGAATATTCAGGATAGTTGAAAGTTTCTGCTCACTAACCTCAATATGTTTTCCTTTTACAGTTCCTTTGACATGAAATGCACCTAGTGACATATTTTCAAAAAATTGTTGGACTAAATTGGGATATGTAGGTACATTCATCAGATAGAAATTCTTCCAACCTTGTTTCTCAAACCAATCCCCAATACGTAACTGTTCTTGCTCCAAGAAACTAAATTCAATACACCTACCAGGAATTACTTGACGATTTTCCATTAGAATCACTTGCCTGGGTGCCTGAGGCTCTTGTTCTTGCTCAATCTACTGTTCCTCTTCTAGATTGGAGGTGTCCAAGCACCATTTTGTTCTCCTTTCTTTCGCGACCGTCCGAACCACCCACTGGGGTTTCTTGGCAATGGCTTTACGGGGTGCCATCTAGCTAGGATTAAGAGTTTGGAGGGATTTGAGAGTGTTTTAGGAAGTTTTCCTAGGATGGAATGAGGAGTCGGCTAAGTAGAATAGAGCAAAACCTAAAAACACAGTGAAAACAAACCACTTAAACCCTATTTAAAAATGTTTGGCCTGACCTTCGAGTCGGCTCTCCGAACACCCTGATGACTCGAGTCGGCTCGAGCCAAAAAGCATTCTAAAAGTCAAAAATGGTCAAAATCAGTTTCTATAGGTTTCTAGACATTAAAATAGGTGGTCCTATGATCTAGAAAAAAATTTGAAATACCTAGATAATTTTTCCTTATTTTTCAAAAATTAGGTCAAAAAATTATTCAGAATGGGTCACATAGCCCTAATTCCCCTTTAATTTTCTTGAATCTATCTAGACTAAGTGGTTTAGTAAAAATATCAGCAAGTTGATCTTCAGTGGGTACAAATTCTAGTTCAACAACATTATTAAAACATGATCACGAATAAAATGATGTCTAATTTCAATGTGCTTAGTTTGTGAGTGCTGAATTAGATTTTTGGATAAATTAATAGTACTAGTATTGTCACATTTAATAGGAATTTTAGATTGGACAACACCATAATCTTCTTGTTGTTGCTTGATCTGTAACACTTGAGCACAATAGCTCCCAACAGCTACATATTCTACCTCAGCAGTAGATAGTGTAACAGAGTTCTGCTTGTGACAATGCCATGAAATCAAGTTAACACCTAGAAATTAATAGGTGCCACTTGTGCTTTTTCTATCAATTTTACCGCCTCCATTATCAGCATTAGAATAACTAATTAATTTCAAAGATGTGTGCTTAGAGTACCATAAACCTACATTGCATGTGCCTTTCAGATATTTAATGACTCTCTTAATAGCTGTAATGTGTGACTCTTTTGGATTAGATTGAAAACGTGCACACATGCAAACACTAAATAAGATATCAGGTCTACTAGCTGTCAAATAAAGTAATGAATCGATCATACCTCAATACAGCTTTTGATCAACATTTGCATTCTCATCTTTATCAAGTCTACATGCAGGACTCATGGGTGTTCCATTTTCTTTGCTTGATTCCATGCCAAACTTTTTGATAATCTCTTTAATGTATTTGGCCTAGTTGATCAGGATACCTTTTTTAGTTTATTTGATTTGAAGTCCAAGAAAGTAACTCAGCTCATCCATCAAGCTCATTTCAAATTCTCCCTGCATAAACTTAGCAAAATCTTGATACAAAGATTCATCAGTAGATCCAAAAATAATATCATCAATATATGTTTGAACAACTAAAATATCATCATTTTTTCTTTGTATAAATAGTGTAGTATCAACACTACCTCTTACAAAATCATTTGCAATTAAAAACTTGCTTAGTGTGTCATACCAGGCTCTAGATGACTATTTCAGACCATACAAAGCTTTATTTAATTTAAAAATATGATTTGAAAAAGTGTGATCATCATGATTTTTGCTTACCTCTTCTTCATGTAGTTCACTTGATTGTTTGTCTTTGAGAGTCAAGTCTTTCAATCCATGTTCTAAAGTACCTATATCAACATTAGCAAAATCTTCCTTTCTAGAAGATGTAATGTTAGATTCATTGAAAACAACATAAACAGATTCTTCAACAGTTAAAGTTCTTTTATTGAAAACACGATAGGATTTACTATTTAAAGAATATCCAAGAAAAATAACCTCATCGGATTTTACATCAAATTTACCAAGATTATCTTTTCCATTATTAAGAACAAAACATTTACATCTGAAAATATAAAAATACTTAATATTAGGTTTTTTATTATTCCAAAGTTTATAGGGGTTTTTTCTGATAATAGGTCTAATTAAAACTCTATTCAAAATATAGCATGCGGTATTAACAACTTCTGTCCAAAAGTATTTTGGAAGATTTCCTTTATAAAGCATTATTCTGGATATTTCTTCCAAAGTATGATTCTTTCTTTCTACAACACCACTTTGCTATGGTGTTCTAAGTACAGAAAAATTATGATCAATACTGTGCTTTGTGCGAAAGTGATCAAAATATTGATTTTTAAATTTGGTTCCATGATCACTACGAATTGAAATAATAGATATTTTTTTCAAATTTGTAACTCTTTTATAAAACTTTTTGAATATATTGAAAGTTTCATCTTTTTATGCAATAAATAAAACTCATGTATATCTTGAAAAGTCATCTACAATCACAAGGCCATATTTCATAGCACCTAGGCTAGTAGTCCTAGTAGGTCCAAATAAGTCCATGTGAAGTAGCTCTAAAGGTCTAGTTGTAGAAACAATGTTTTTGGATTTAAAACTCTCCCTCACTTGTTTTCCTAACTGACAAGCATCGCATACATAATCAAAATTAACTTTAAATTTTGGCAAACCTTTGACTAAATCCTTTGAAATAAGTTTAGCTATAGTGTCCATACTAGCATGGCCAAGTCGTCTATGCCATAGTAAACTTGATTCCTTGCTCTTGTCATTCATTGCTACAAGACTTGTATTGCTTGACATAGCTTGATCATTAAGATCTACTATATAAATATTACCAAGTCTGTGTCCAATGAATTTAGTACTAAAATCAAGTGGATCAACTACTATACACATTGATGACTTGAAGAAAACATTAAAATCAATGTCACATAGCTGACTAATACTCAAAAGATTATGCTTTAATTTCTCTACAAGTAATATATTTTCAATAAATGTAGGAGTAATTTTAATTTTATCAATACCGATTATCCTTCCTTTTCGATTATCATCAAATGTTACCATTCCACCATCCTTTTATTCTAGGATGAAGAATTGATCAGCATCACCCGTTATGTGTCTTGAATAGCCGCTATCCAGATACCATCTTTTCTTTATATTTGTAGCTGCAAGACATTCCTGCAAAATAATCATTTAACAAATTTAGGTACCCAAGCTTTCTTAGGTCCTTGCAAGTTAGTGGAAATGGTTTCTTTTGGAACCCAAACTTTCTTAATTTTTTTTTTGTCATTGTATTTCAAATGACACTCAAATGCTTTATGACCAAAGTTATTACATGCATAGCATATAATTCTTGACTTTGAATAATAAACATGAGATGATTCAAATTTAGGTCTAACTGGTTTGAGGTAGTAAACTTAGGAGCATATAAAGTAGATGCAGAAAATTTATTTAAAATAGAACCTTTATAACCTATTTCAAATTTATCATTTGTTTCTCTTTGATCTTTCAAAATTAATTCAAGTTTGTTAGAGCTTAAGGTTAGTTTTTCAACCAAGGGTTTGAGTTTTTAAACTTCCTTTTTTAAATCATCATTTTCATTTTTCAAACCTTTGCTTTTCTCAATAAGCTCTTCTTTTTCAAATTGTATGATCTTAAGTCTTTCACAAACTAAATTTAATTCCCTTTGCAAAATTTTATTTTTTTCACCAAATTCATTTTTGTCTTTTTCAAATGTATTACACTGATTTTTTAAAGTTTTATTTTCAAACCAGCTTTCTTATATTCTACTAATAGTTCACAAAATGCATTGTGCAATTCATCATATGTAAATTCTAAGTTAAGTTCAGAAGTAGTACCTCATCTTCCAAGCCCATAAGATAGATTTGTGCAGTCTTCGTTATCTCTTCATCCTCTTCAGTAGATGTAGCTCCAGGCTGCAAGCATTGCCTTCTTCTTCTTTTTGGTGAATATCTTTTTCTTTCCTTTAGGACAGTCAGGACGAATGTATCCCGGCTTCTTGCATCCATAGAAAATTGGTACTTGATCTTTATCTTTATCATTCTCTTTGTCTTTTTCTTTTTCTCTCCCGAAATCTCTCTTTTTGAATTGCTTTCTCTATCTATTTGTTTTTCTTTGGCCCATAAACCTTTTGAATTTTTTCATGACAAGGGCAATTTCATCATTTTCGAGATCATCATCATTTGAAGAATCTGAGTCTTTATTTTTATCTTCTTCTATAGCTTTAAAAGCAATAGCTTTCTTTCTTTTGGTATCTTCCTCGGTCCTTTGTTGCATAGCCAATTCATGTATGATCAGTGATCCAAGCAGTTCATCTAATGGTAGAGTGTTTAGGTCCTTCGCCTCTTGAGTTGCTGTCACTTTGGCTTCCTACTTATCTAGCAAAGATCTCAAAACCTTTTGCATAAGATCAGCATTAGCATAAGTTCTACTAAGACTTTTGAGACCATTTATAATATCAGTAAAGCGAGTATACATAGTAGATATAGTCTCACTAGGATCCATCTTAAATAGCTCATAATTATGCACAAGAAGATTGATTTTTGATGTTTTAACTTGTGATGTGCCTTCATGTGTAATTTCTAATTTCTCCCAAATTTCTTTAGCAGAATTGCAAGTTGAAATTTTGTTAAACTCATTTGGATCCAAAGCACAATACAATAAGTTCATTGCTTTTGCATTAAGCTCAGCTAATTTCATATCATTATCATCCCAATTATCTTCTGATTTGGGAACCTCTACATCATTAACTTTAATAGTAGGTGTGTGAGGTCCTTTCAGGATAATCTTTCATAAATGAAAATCTATGGCTTGAATGTATATTTTTATTCTAGCCTTCCAATATGTATAATTGGTTCCAGTAAAAAGTGGAGGTCGATTTGTGAATTGACCTTCGGCCAATGAAGTGCTCTTGGGATGTACCATATATCTTTACTCTAAGTAACTTTCAGAGACTCTGCTCTGATACCACTTGTTGCCCAGGTGGCTTTCCAAGAGGGGGATGAATTGGGATTAAAAAACTTTTCATAATTATGTGCATTTTTGAAATTCTTTTAGTGTTGTGGTGCAATATGTAATGCAGAAGTAATTAAGTAAAAACAATAAAACAATAAGAACACAATCACAAACACAAAGAAATTTAGAATGGTTCGGGGCAATCGGCTCCTACATCAACTACCCAAGCACCACTTGGAATTTCCACTATACCCCCCAACCGAAATATAGTCGGATTGTTTTACTAGGTTCACAATCCAAGCCTATACACTTTGGTTTTACCAGGATTACCAAAGAAATCCAAACACTTGGTTTTATACCGGGATCACCAAGAACTCAACCTCCCTTTGGTTTTAAACGGGATTACCAAAGAAAACCCAAACACTTGATTTTATAATGGGATCACCAAGAACCCAACTTAGGTTTTCACAAGGCTCACCTAAAAACCTTCAGCCCTCTCTTAAGACACAGCCCCTTGCTGTTCTTAGAGAGAAAACAAAGATAGATAAAAGATAAACAAGCAATTACAACAAACCAAGTTTGTTTAGGTGTTGCCGATGTAGATCAAAATAAAGCCTAGCTTTGAATACTCTTTAATGCTCTTCAAGCTACTTCTTAGCTTCTTCAATGAGTGGACCAATGATGGAGTAGAGTTGTTGAAGCTTTGAATCCTATCTTGAAAGCTCTTGAAGTAGGTAGGTGAAAGACTTGAAAGTTCTTGAATATCTCAAGATAATTCCTCAATAATGCTCTAATCATTAATTAATCCTTCAAAAATAATCCCTTTTATAGTTTTTCAAGAGATATGGCCGTTGTAGGGCCTAGGGATTCGTGAAAGAGCTGTTGGAGATGAATTAGAGTTCAAATATCAACTTCAGCAACTCATTGTTGGAGTGCAGAAAATGGCTCCATGAGTCGGCTCGAAGTCTTGACAACCCAAAATGAAATTCTGTAAGAGTCGGCTCTTCATATTGGAGTCAGCTATTACTTTCAGTCAATTCAAAATGATGATACCTAGAGTCAGCTCTTTAGGGTAGAGTCGGCTCGAGTTCTTAGTCCATCAAAATCATAACTCTAGACGAGTCGGCTCTTGGGATAGGAGTCGGCTCGAGATCTCAGGCTTCAGAAAAAAATTTTCTTCCATTAGTCGTCTCTTGGGATAGGAGTCGGCTCTTGATACTAAAACACTGAAACTTTCTCCATGCCGTGCCTCAACGAGTCGGCTCTTGATCCAAGAGTTAGCTCTTGCAAAGTCTTTAATAAATGCTTTAAGCTTCTCCAAAACTCTTCAATAATTGAATCAAGTGAAAACTAATCTACATACTCTTAATTTTATAATTTTCAGCCCATTTTATAAGATTACAAGATTGATAAAACTAGGGCATTTACAAGTTCAAGTCCATAAAACATTATACATAATTGAATTACCTTCCAATCAATTTGAAAACCATTTTAAACTAAAGGTAACCAGTTTCCTGCAAAACCTCTCAAGTAGTTTGAAATAATTAGTATCAACTATATGCTCCAATATTTTGTGATCATCAAAATCATTCCAAGGATCAACAGAATATCATCATGAGTGGTTTGCTTATAATTGTTCTTTACTTACTGTAGATTTTTATATTATGGCTTTTATTCTTTCACTATGAGGCATCTTGGATGCGAGGAACCCGAGGATTATATTAGCTCAGAAAAAGATTACCCATATTCTTGATTCTCCTGATCTGGATCCGGTAGGAGAGGATACTATTAGGGAGGAAAGAGCCACATATAAAAGTGGCAAAATGACAACATGACTATCAAGTACATCATGTTGGCCTCTATGAGAAATGAATTGCAGAGGCAACATGAGGAAATGGAATCTCAGTCCATATTCCTAAATCTTAAAAAGCTTTATGGATAGCATAGTCGGACTGCTTGATATGAGACATCAAAGTAGTTGTTCCGAGCAAGGATGAGTGAGGGCTCTTTTGTTCAGGCACATGTCCTCAAGATGATTGACTTGATCACTAGATTAGGTCAACTAGGATTTATGATAGATGGAGAGCTTAAGTAGGACTTGATCCTGCAGTTACTCT
Organism: Areca catechu; assembly: GCA_021397845.1. Lineage (NCBI taxonomy): Eukaryota > Viridiplantae > Streptophyta > Magnoliopsida > Arecales > Arecaceae > Areca > Areca catechu. The sequence goes on along the minus strand of CM038053.1, from coordinate 139,247,522 downwards.
TAGATTCCTTCTCATAGTTTGTCATGAATTATCACATTAACGAACTGAATATGTCATTACCTGAGCTGCTAAATATGCTTAAGATAGCAGAGAGCCACTTTAAAGGTGAAAGCCTCAGCTTCTTCTAGTTAATGGAAAGAAGAAGTAGGTAATAAAGAAGGGTTCAAAGAGAAAAAGGAATCCTAAGAGTAGCTTCCAGAAGAGGAAAAAGGCAAGGAAACCCTCTACTGATGGGACCTACTATTATTATGGGAAGTAAGGGCACTGGAAAAAGAATTGCAAGTTGTATCTTGCAAGTATGAAACATGATGCTAGTGGAGCATCAAAAGATTTGTACATGATACAAATAGACTTGTCATTGAGTTCTTCAGCTTCTGATACATGGGTATTGGATACCGCATGTGGGTCTCATATCTGCAAGTCATTGCAAGGTTAATAGAGACCTTGAAGCTTGATGAAAGAGAGATGATGTGAATGTCACTTATCTTTGGTACTGTCATTTGGGTCATATCAGTAAGTCCAGGATAAACAAGTTATACAAAGAAAACTTCTTTGAACCTTTTGATCTTAAGTTATTAGGAACTTGTGAGTCCTGTTTCATGGGTAAGATGACCAAATCTTCATTCATAGGGCATGGAGAAAGGACAACTGAGTTGTTAGGTCTAGTACACATAGATGTGTGTGGTCCTATGACAACCCAGGCTAAAGGAGGATACTCTTATTTCATCAATTTTATTGATGACTTATCAAGGTTCGGATATGTGTATCTTATGAAACACAAGTCCGAAGCCTTTGATATATTCAAAGAGTATCAAAGTGTGGTTGAGAAACAAACTATGCATAGTATTAAAATCCTTCAATCTAATAGAGGAGGAGAATACTTGTCTAGTGAATTTCTCAATCATCTTAAAGCAAAAGCATACTTTCTGAATGGACTCCTCCATACACACCACAGCTAAATGTTGTAACAGAAAAGAGGAACCGAACCTTGTTGGACATGGTACGATCCATGATATGCTTCACAGATCTTCCAGTATCCTTCTGGGGTTATGCCCAAGATACTGCTACCTACATATTGAATAGGATGCCATCAAAGGCAGTTAAAAGCACTCCATATGAATTATAGAAAGGAAAAGGTTCATGTCTTAACTTTTTTAAGATTTGAGATTGTCCTGATTATGTCAATAATATTTTTAGACATAAGCTAAGTACTAAGGCTGACAAGTGCAGGTTTATAGGATATCCTAAAGAAGGTATGTGTTACCTTTTTTACCACCCTATTGAGCAAAAGGTCTTTGTTAGTAGGCATGCCACATTCTTGGAAAAGGAGTTTATCCAAGAAAAGGATAGTGAGAGGATATTTAAACTTGAAAAAGTTCAACCTACTCCTGAAGCAATTCCTCAACCAGATGTTCCTAAGGTTTTGGAACAACCACAACACACACCTCCTCTCCGTAGGTTAGAGAGAGTGAAGTGCACCTCTTAGATATGATTTTGTTATTGAGAATGATAATAAAGCCAGTATCATATAGGATGATGATCCTGTGACCTATATGGAGTTATCATGAGTGGAGACTCTGACAAATGGCTAGAAGCCATGAAATCTAAGATATACTCTATGTACTCTTATCAGGTTTGAACATTAGTATTTCCACCTGAGGGAGAAAATCTAATTGGATGTAAATGAATCTTCAAGAAGAAGATTGGAGCAGAAGGTCAAATAGAGACCTACAAGGCTAGGTTGGTGGCAAAAGGTTTCAGACAAAGATATGGCATTGACTATGATGAAACTTTTTCACCAGTAGCCATGCTCAAGTCCATTCGGATATTACTTGCCATAGTTGCATACTACAACTATGAAATCTGGTAGATGGATGTAAAGACTGCTTTCCTTAATGGATATCTTGAAGAAGAAGTCTATATATCACAATCAAAGGGGTTCGTCTCAAGTGAGACTGAACTAAGTATGCAGGCTTAAGAAATCCATTTATGGATTGAAGCAAGCATTGACGAGTTGCAACATTTGCTTTGATAAAATAATCAAAGAGTTTGGTTTCATCAAGAATGTGGATGAACCATGTGTGTACAAGAAGACAAGTGGGAGTGCCCTTATTTTCATGGTTTTGTATGTCGATGACATACTCATCATTGGGAACGTTATCCCAATGTTGCAATCGGTCAAGTCTTAGCTATTAAAGTAGTTTTTCATGAAGGATTTGGGAGAGACATCCTATATACTGGGTATAAAGATCTATAGAGATAGATCTAAGAGGATGCTCGGCTTATCCCAATCTAGGTACATTGACTTAGTGTTGAAGAGATTCAACATGGATGGAAGTAAGAAAGGTTACTTGTCCATGAGTTAAGGCATACACCTCTTCAAGAAGATGTCTCCTAAGATACTAGAAGAGAGTGAGAGAATGAGTTTGATCCCTTATGCTTCGGCTGTAGGATTAATTATGTATGCCATGTTATGTACCAGGCTTGATGTTGCTTATGCCTTGGGTATAGTAAGCAGGTTCCAGGCTGATCCGGGGGAGGATCATTGGAAAGCTGTAAAAAATATTCTTAAGTACCTGAGAATGACTAAAGATATTTTTCTAATATATGGTTGATCAGAGTTGAAACTAAAAGGATATATAGATTCTAATTTTCAATCAGATTCAGATGATAGCAAATCCATATCAGTGTATGTCATTACCATATATGGTGGTGTAGTGAGTTGGAAGAGTACAAAGTAGCAAACTATAGCTAACTCAGTCACTACAAGTGAAGCCATAAAGGAAGCTGTGTGGATGAAGAAATTCATCCTGGGATTGGGCATGGTTCCTGCTATACAACAATCGGTGCCACTTTATTATGATAACACTAGAGTTGTTGCGCAAACTAAGGAACCAAGGTCTTATAATAAGCCCAAGCACATCCTAAAATGCTTCCACCTCATTCATAGATAAGATATTATCATCGAACAAGTAGATATAAAGAACAACATAGCAGACCCATTGACTAAAGCACTACCAAAGCAGCAGTTTGATCGCCACTTAGATTGTATGGAAGTAAAATACAATGATGATTGGCTTTAGTACAAGTGGAAGATTGAAAGAATGGTGTCCTAAAAGTCAATCTTTGTATGGGCATTTCTATGATCTTTCAACTCATGTATGATATTATTTATTAATAAAAGGCATTTGATTCATCATACTGCTGCATCTTATCAAGATTATAATGAACCCCATAGGTTAGGGTAATGAAATTGGGGTTATGATGGAGATTATAATGGTGAGACCTAAGTTCCTATAAATCCTAATCTAAAATATTCCTAGTCATTGGATAATCGATTCAGGGATCGATGAATCTGGAAGGATTAGCACATCCTACAATTGCTCGATGTAGAGGGTGGTTGGTCTCACAACTATTTGCGTAGAGACAATAATACAAGGATGTGGGTGCTTATTAGGTTAGAGTCCACTGAACTAATCCGACAAGAGAACATCAAATGGAAGTCTTACTTGTCAAAAGAATGTTCTCTTAGTGGGAGTTGTGCATGTGATCCTTAGACCTGAGACAACCATAGTATCTTGTGCACATGAACCCATATTTTGGTATATACACATTCATGGAAATTAAGTCATGTATGGGGTAGTTTTGGATATGGTGGATTGTGTATGAAGGTAATGAGTAGGTCAACAAGGAATCGATCACTCCTAGTAAGGAAAGAAATTATCCCGCGTGATCTCTTCGAATGATGACTCGGTAAGTCTTTGATCAAAGCATGATGAGATTAGATAGGATTTCTAATCTTTCATCGGTTGAGTCTTCATTATCAAATTGAGATTCAAAAGGATTAACTATTAGGGTTTGACATTTATGCATGCCCATCACTTAATTAAGATAAAGGGAGATCGAAGGATTCAATTACATGGTAACTTTTCACTGAAGGGTATTTTGATAATTTTTACTAAATTTTTCATCTTTCCGATAGGCATGACACATTGCTAGACATCAATCATGACTTGTAGTTTTTCATGAATCAATTCAATTAGATTCATGAGTCAATTTTGAAGTTGGTTCAAATTGGCAACTTAGGTCAGCTCAATTTGACCTATTAGGTGAATCGGGTTTGATTGGATCGAATTGGCTTGGACTTAGACCTATACTTGCTAGATGTAGAATCCAAAGGATCACAAATATTCGGAAATTGGCCAAGAAAGTCAATTGTATTTTTATTAGGATCATGGGATCATAATTGGCTAGCTAATTGACATACTAGCATATGTTGGCTATCCCAACTCCTAACCCAATTGGATTGGATCAGCTTGCTTGTTATTTGGGCTAACCAATTTAAGTGGGACTTAAATTGGATAGAATCCTAAGTGGAGCAGCCTAATTGAATATTTATCTGGATTTATTTTGGACTTATCTTGAATTTATGGAAAGTCCTACTTGGCATGGACTCTTGGGTGCCAATATGCATTTATGCTAATTTCATGCATGCAGAAGGACTAAGAGTCGTTCTACCAGTCAATAACAAATGCTAGATAGAGTACAAAGGACTTCTCCCTTATCTCCATGTCCTTTTGGAAGGGGCTTGACCAGTCAAATAATCAAAAAATGGCATGGAAGGAGTTGGCATAAAATGAAGAGTTGCATCTCTTCATTTTGGTGCTAATCTAAGACCAGGAGTCCTTCTGTTTGAAGGCTCCTGTATTTCTTTGATATTTTTTTTTTAAAACTACACCTTTTAGCCTTCCCATAACTGGTCAAAGCCATGTGGTAGATGGAAGAAAATGCTAGAAACTGAAGAGATAATGTTCTGTCTCTTCGTGCATGAAAAGCATTATCATGATATGTCCTTTCATCCTTATAAGACTCCTTCTACTTGAAGGGTCTTATCAAATGGCTGAAGGAGAGATATATTAGGCACCCCATCCCTCTCTATAAATTGGCATCAATAATCTGATGCCAAGGTATGAAAATCTCCTATCAGAATACTACCTCCCTCCTTCTTAAGACAAGGTTTGTCTCTTTAAGAGAAAGCTTGTTCTTTCAAGACAAGGCTATTCTAATTAAGACAAGAGCCTATAAAGAAAAATAAAAGGGGTATTAGGGATCTGAGAGAGGATTCAGAGTATTCTCTGAGAGCCCTATAAGAAGGTAGGAGATCCAGTAAAGGAACAAAGTTCGAAAGGCTACCGGAAGAGTATCAGTCAAATAAGCAACCTTCGTAGGAGTGCTTTCTTGGTTCGATTTCAATGTGGATCAGCTCTGGAGGGCATGCACTTGCATGCCTTATGAAAATTAAGTAATATAGCATTCCAGGTATTCCTCTATAATCCTAATATTTTGATTTATTAGTTGTCATGATCAATTGGTCCTAGGGGTTAGGGTTCCGGCTAGTCACGATTTTGAATATGAAATTTTTGAAACCTATTCTTTTGCTATGCTTGGCCTAGGTAACCCAACAAGATCTGAAAGAAAAAGAGAAATATCCAAGCAGAGGGGATGTTCAAAGTTCCAAATGAAGAGCAAGAGTAGGAATGAAGCATAGTGCTACAAGTGCAAAGAGATCGGGCACTTTTAATGGGATTGCCCATAGTAGAAGAACCAGAAAAGAGACAAATGAGGATCTGATTCTTTGAGTATGGTGGCTGATAAAGAGGTGGAGGATAACATCTTGGTTGTATTAGATAGTCATAGGAATCACACATATATATGGACTTTAACTCCGCCTATTTGCATCACTACACCCCGAATTGGTCCTGGTTTGTGACCTATACCAAGATTGATGAGGGAAGCATGACACTTGGAGATAATCACTCTTGCAAGGTCGCTGGTATTGGAAGTGCTCAAGTGTAGATGTTCGATGGATCGTGAGGACTGTTACTAATGTAAAGCATGTTCCTGAATTGAAAAAAATCTAGTTCACTTGGCTACTTAGAGCGGAGTGATTTCAGCTTTAGCAGTCGAGCCAGGAGTGGAGTTCTAAATATCTCAAATGGAACTATGATAGTGATGAGAGGTAGGAGGTTGCATAATAACCTCTACAACATGGAGGGATCAGTTATGACTGAGGAGACTGATATAGCAGCTAAAGCACAAGATCAGCAGGGGATTCATCGATTGTGGCACTATTGCATAGGTCACATGGAAGATCATGGGATGAAGGAGCAGAGCAAACATGGATTGATTATAGATTTGGATGGAGGAGTTTTAGAGGTGTGTGAGCCATGCTAAAAGGAAAAACAGAAGAGAGGTTAGTTTGTTTAGCCCACAGTGCAGCCCTACCGGAACTAGTTCACACTGATGTGTTGGGACCGGCTTCGATTTCAGCCAAAGATGGAGCGAGATACTTTTTGACCCTGATAGATGATTTTTTCAAGAAGGTTTGGATCTATTTCATGAAGAAAAAATTAGAAGTCTTCTTAAGATTCAAGGTATGGAAAGTTAAAGTGGAGTAAGGTAGAAGTGTGAAGTGTCAATGGTTAGACAATGGCGGAGAGTACACTAGCAAGGAGTTCAAATTTTTTTGTGAGTGTGGCATTAAAAGATACTTCTCGGTTAGAGGAACAACTTAGCAAAATGGGATGGCCAAACAAATGAACAGGACCCTTATGGAAAAGGCATGGTGCATGAGGCTTTAGGCAGGGCTTCTTAAGGCATTCTAGGTTGACATAGTTGACGCAGCCTGTTATTTGATGAATCAATCACCTCACACTAAGTTAGATGGTGGGATTCTAGAGGAGAGATGGTCTAGAAGGAAGATCTACCCAATCTTCCTTTGTGCACGTAGGTGTTGGTGAGTGGAGTAAATTGGATGCTAGAGAACCTTTGCCAAAGGTACAGCATCCCTCCGATCATTGGAGTTTTAGAAGGAACTATCGAAGCCTAGCTCCCTCAGTGCTCTATTTGTAGAGGATTGAAAGAAGGTCACCGCACCTCCTGTCAACTAACGTGTGGCAAGTGGCATTGTCCTATCAGCCAAGTGACCGTTCCCATAGACTTAGAAGACAAGACATCAAATAGCTTCCCTAGAGTTGATAATTCTCTTGGGAGACCATGCATTCATAACCCTCTATGCTTTAACTGAGGCGGTGCTATGGAAGTGCCATGTCATCTTCAACTAAGAAACCCACCAAGGTGGAGTCATTAAGTGGTGCATCAAGCCACATTGCAACCTATGATTAGGAGGCAAGTCAAGTCTCCACTGAAAGAATTTTATGTCCTGAAAGCCAATCACAATTATTGTATCAGTGGCATTTTTGTATTCTCTCAACTTAAGATTGATATTAATAAAGGCAATTTTATGATTCATCATATGTTGTGTCTTGTATTTTAGTTATAAGATTATGATGAATCCCATAGATTAGGACAATGGTCTTATTATTAGAGGAATAACAATGAGACTTAAAACCTATAAACCCTAATTTAGAATAATCCTAGTCATAACATCATCGATTCGGGGATCGATGAATCCAGATAGACTAGCACATCCTATGTACTCTCGATGGAAAGGGTGGTTGGTCTCATGACCACTTGTGTAATGATACTAATACAAGGATGTGGGTGCTCATTGGTTGAGTTCACTGAATTGATCCGACAAGAGAAAATCTAATGGAAGTCTTATCAAAAATATTATTCTCTTAGTGGGAGTTGTGCATGTGATCCTTGGACCTGAGATCACCATAGTATCTTGTGTACATGAATCCATATTTTGGTGCATACTCATTCATGGAAATTAAGTCAAGTATGGGATGTTTTCAAATATGATGGATTGTGTATGAAGGTACTGAGTAGGTCAACAATGAATCGATAACTCCTAGTAATGAGAGAACTAATCCCATGTGATCTCATCGAATGATTATCAAAAAGTTTTTGATCAAAGCATGATAAAATTGGAAATGGTTTTCTAATTTATCATCAATTAAGTCTTCATTAGTGATTAGAGACTCGAATAGATTAGGTATAAGTGTTTAACATTTATCCATACCCATCACTTAATCAGGATAAAAGAAGATCGAAGGATTGAATTACACAATAACTTGCCACTAAAAGATTTTTTTGGTAATTTCTACCAAATTCTTTATCTTCTGGATAGGCATGACATGTTGCAAGATGGCAATCATGTCTTGTAGCTTATCATGAATCAAATTGATTGAATTCATGAGTATATTTGAAAAATGGTTCAAATTGGTAACTAGGGTTAGCTTGATTTGACCAAATTCGAATAGTTGGTTTCTAATCGAACCAAATCGACATGAACCTAGACCTACTACTGGCTAGATGAGGAGTCCAAAAGGTCACACACATTTAAGAATTGATCAAGGAAGTCAATTATACTTTTATTAGGGTCATAGGATCCTAATTGGCTAGCTAATTAACATACTAGCATATATTGGCTAACCTAACTCTTAACCTAATTGATTGGGTTTATTTGCTTGCTATTTGGGATAACCAATTTTAGTGGGACTTAAATTGGTTTGAGCCTTAAGTGGGGTGGCCAAATTGGATTTTGTCCTAATTTATCAAGCCTTATCTATTATTTAAACCAAGAGTTCCAAGGGCATGGGAATCTTGGTGTCATATTGGCATGCGCACGAATAAAGGGGCACAAAAGGACCAAGAGTCCTTCTAAAAATTAATCACCTTTTAGGTAATAAATCTTAGCCCTTATCTTATCCATTGACACCCATATTGACTGGTATTGGCCAGTCAAATAATATAAGAAAGGCATGACCAATCAAGGGATGTGATTCTTGACTCATGGTGCATGGATAAGGAAGAGTCCTTCTGCCCATTAATCACCTTTTCTTCTAGATAAAACTCTTCATTTGATATGATTATTGGGGTGTGGGACCTTGTCTTAAATCTGCAATTAAGAGATTAATTATTAAATTTTATCATAGAGTTGTGATATGCAACTCTTGGCGCATATAATTAAGTGAAACGGTGTTTCACTTTACACCTTCTGCCAAGGAACTCTTTCTAATTAAAGAGTCTTATTTGATATGTTAAATATCAGATAAGGGGATGATGAAAAGATGTATACCCACTCTATTTCTATTTAAAGGCTTCAGTGATTGAAGCCAAGGCATCTGAAATTTGTCTTGATAATTTTTTTCCTTCTCTTGTTAGGACGAGTCTATTATTTTAAGACAAGTCTGCCATTTTAAGACAAGGACATAGAAAGAGAATTTGAAGGATAACAGAATAGTAAAAGAGTATTCGGAGAGGTACTAAGCTACTCTTCGAAAGATAGAAGGTATAAGAGCAGAAAAAAGGCTGCAGAAGGAAGAAAGGCTATCAGAAGGAGTCAAGCAAGCAAGAGGAGTGCTTCGTTGGTTCGGTTCCTATATGGATCACCTCTGGAGGGCATACACTTGTGTGCCTTGTAAAAATTAAGGAGTATAGCACTCTAGGTATTCCTTTATAACCTTAAATTATGATTTATTAGTTGTTATGGTCAAGTGTTCTTTGGGTCTAGGATTTTGACCGATCAAGGTTTCAACAATGAAAATTTTAAAACTCAGTCTTCCGCTGCGCTATCGAAACCCAATAGTGGTATTAGAGCCATCTTGATTCATGCAATTAGTAATCATTTTTGTATTAATTATTTTCTTTGCTATGATTCTTGCATGATTAGTTCATATTACATATGTGATATGTTATGTTCCTAAGTAACTACTTCGGATTGGGTTAGTCACCATGGCTATCTGGTCATAGTAGCTAAGTAGGATTTAAAGACCCGCTCTTCCCATTTAATGGGGTCTCCTTTGACATGTTTGGGTGCCGTTGTGGCCTTGTCCCATGAGCAAGTAAGGTGAATAGATTATTATTTTAATCATGCTTTGGTTATGCATATTAGGGTTAATATGCTTATGTGTTAGAATATGTGTCATAATGGCATGTTTTATTAGGATGTGTTTGAAGACTATCAAAACCCTCATAAAATTATATTTAGTTATAGTGTAAGTTAATCATATTGTAGATTTTTTAAGGATTTGATTAGCCAATAGGTATCTAGGCAAATGGTTTTGGGAAGGTAAAGGGAATGAGGTTTTTAATTGATACTGTTAACTGACCTGGCCAATTCATTTGGTATCTAAGAAAAGCAATGGGGAGATCCCCTCATCTCTCCGACTTACCTAGCCAATTTGGTTATATCTAGAACTTAAATTGGATATTCTAATTGATTAAACACACTACAATTTGCCTTCCTTCATGCCAAGCCAAATTTATATCAAAACTATAGTAGGTTTGTTGAGCAAACTCAAGGCTTACTATTAGGGCTTGATAAAAAAATTTGACATGGTGCATTTTATGCTTCATAATATGCTTGATAATGTTACTTTGTTAAGCAAACTCAAGGGTGACATTATTCAACATGATTAAATAAAATAAAGGGTCCGACTAAACTAAGACATTGTGGTTTGTTGTAGAAATACAAGGCTATAAGTGTCTTAGAGGCATGCATTATGTTGAGAACTGTAAGGGATGCAATTGAAAAAAGAATTTCCTACCTTTGAACTTATAAATATTGGTGAGGACACTAGAGCTAGGAAGTTCAGCTTGAGTCCTGTAAATAAATTAGTTTGCTTTGATTTGCAAATTAGTCAAGATAGGTTTACTTTAGTTGAGTCAAATCCTATTTTCCTAGTTAAGTCAAATCCTATTTATCCAATTGGGTTGTAAATGGTCCAGTGTTAGTTAGCCCTTTTTACCAACTTTAATTAGGGTTTTTATATAAGCCCTATTTAAATCCTTTGGGCTAAACCCTTTTTACCAAATTGAAATATTTGTTTACATGTCTATGCCTTTTGATCAAATTAGGTTTCAATTGATCAAGTGGGGCTTTAGTTATTTGGTTGGTTTAATTAGTTTTGAGTCATGTGATTAGTTATTTTAGTTATTGAGTCCTGTAATACAAGAGGGGACCCAAATCAAGACACCATGTGTACCCAAGTCAAAACCCATGTGACTCCATGTGCTAGCTCAAGTCAAGCCTTGTGACTCCATGTTCTAGCCCAATCCACTTGCCACATCACAACCACTTCTTGGCGCTACCTTTTCAAGATTTTGGATAACATCACATGCCATGTCATTTATCTTAGAAAAAATGGTTGTCTTTATTTTTAATCAAGATATTAAGACATCCAGACATCTAGACATCCAGACATCCAGACATTCAGACATTGAGACATTTAGATAACATCTAAAGTCCAAGATTATCCGAAAGGGAGGAAAGGAGGGTGCCTCATTTTGTCAATCATTTGAAAGCATTTAAGAGATGTAAAGTAGGACTCTACCTCTCATCTAGCACCTCTTTTCATCCTTAAATTGCCTCCAATAAGGAGGAGTTCTAATTGAAGTATTTAAAACATGGATAAGTCTTATCCTTATCTCTTTTCTTGCATTCAAAAGAATTTTTTTTTATCTTGTTACCATGAGTTTGTTCTTATCAAGCTACTATGTAAGGGGTCTATAAATACCACCACATTCCCCTCTTGAAAACCATCTTCTGAAATATTAATGAAACTCTGTCAATTTATTTTTTTACAATTACTGGTTAAGCATTGTAATGTGTCTTACAATTGTTGGTTAAGCAGTGTAATGTGCTTTGCTAGTTAAGCATTGCATTAGTGTGTATGGAGTGCCGAGGCCTAATTATATTCCAAGATTCCAAGATCTAAGTAGCCAGACATTGCCATCTCCGACATCCAGCCCAGATCCAAATCCAAGCCAACCTTCCCTCATTCCCTTTCTTTTTCATATTTTCACATCTTTTCTACACTACTAATCTTTGTTCTTTGCAGGATCCCTAGAGCTCTCAATCAAAAGAGGAGGTTTCCCTTGCTATCCAACCATTAACGGGAAGATCTGCTATGAAGGAACTGAAGTTTGTAATCCTACCATGAGATCTTGAGAGTTGAATCCAGATCTATTGAAATGGAGGAGGGAAAAGTGTTATTAGTAAGTAACCATCTGAATCTCATTAGATCTGGTTGTTTGAAGTCAGGACATCCTAATTTTGGTAGTTTCTCAATCATCGGATCTAGTATTCTTTATAAGATTGCATGTTGATTATATTGCGGGTAGCTAGTCAAGACTTAGCTATCTTCATTAAATCAATTTGGTAGCTTATCTGAGTTTGCTGCCATTACTCATCAAAATTAAACTCCTAATTGTTAGATTAGTCTTTGCATCTATCCCGCATCAACTTTGGTATCAGAGCATGACCCGTACCGCATCAGTTTTTGGTATCAGAGCCAAAGGTTAGACTAGGACATTTAGTGACTAGCTAAAAATTCTGCTCTATTCTAGCATTGGATCTGGAAGGCTCTTCTACAGCTCTTAGATCTTAGCTTCCTTTGTATTAATTTTAGTGATTTTGTTAGATTAAAATCAGAACTGTAATCTTCTCTCATAGATTTTAGATCTGAAAATTTTTTCAAAAAAAAATTTACATTATTTTCTTAGTATTTTCTGGTGGAAGGAAATCACGCCTCCTAAGCAAGTATACTCAAGTATACTATCACATTCCATGGGAGTAATGAGCTATGACCAGAGATAACCCAATATCAGAGATCAGTTGTGCTTAGTGTTTGTGTGTTTGAATTGTTAATTGCTTGAAAGATTGCATGTTAATTTTCTAAGCACAACCTATGATTAGATTCTGGCACATCTAGATTTTGAATTTATACAACCTAATCCCCAAGAAAATTCAAATTTAATTTCTGTAATTTAAAATCTAAATTTTAAAATTTAAAATTTAAAATTCAAATCTGAAATCTAAATTTGAAATTTGAAATTTAAAGTTTAAATTTTGAGTTGCAAGTGTTATCTTATCTTTTCTTGGTAACTAGTTTGATTGGATTGTGCATTCATCCTATCTAAAATCACTTAAGGGCACGCTATCATAAGATAAGGAAAGGATTTCATCACCTTTCCTTGGCCCACAAACAACCAACCTCATCTTGCATTGTCCTAGCCCTAATTTAAAATTGAGTGTAACCTAATACAGCTTAGGGACACCAGTAAGTCGGGTTCGAGTCTTGTGAGTGAACTAGTGCACTCAACCTTTCAATTATATTGGAAGCTAGTGTCTAAGGCTAGAGGTCCAGAGGCAAACATCCTAAATGGACTAGTGGTTTTTAATTAGGACCCTATGTCAAGCATGGGGGCCTCCCACCACCCCACCTCTTACCTGGCCAGTGGAAGACTAATTGTAAAACTGGGTGTAATTTAAGTTAACTCATTCCACTGAGCTCTATGTCTAGGAGCCCTAGAAAGTAGGATTGTATTGCATAACCACTAGATTAGAAACCCCTTTCCATCAGCCCAAACCTAACCTAGCCTGACCATGGAGTCTAACCTTGAAACCTTTCTAAGATCCATGACTGAATAATGTGCCCAAATGAACCATAGGTTTGACCGACTGCATAAGTGACTCAAAACCCTAGAGAGAACCAATAGGACCCGTACTAACCCTGGCTCACCTAAACCAACTCCCCTTGGACCCAAAACCCATCGGCCTGAACCCACTAGGATTAGTGCCCCTTATCAAAACCCGGGATCTAGCCAAGTCCACCTGAGTCAACCCATTCCTCAGTAGAGCCGACCGAACCCTAACCTGAACTGACCCATCCCTTCTCCCTTAGATACTAGCCAATTTTCCCCTAGCCAACCAACTCCTACTACTCCATTGGTCCACCAAGATGCCATTGAAGAGGAAGTGTATGAAGCTAATGTGAGCTTAGTAGATGAATATGAAGATGAGGAGATATAGGAAGTAGACCCAGAGTTAGTTGACCCTAACCGTACCATGATTGAAGCTCTACTAGAAAGACAAGTAGAAAAAGAGAACCATGAGGAGTCTAACCCTACTGCTAGGACCTTACCTGAGAAAACACTAGAAGAGAGCCAAGCCATAGAGCCTAGTCCTGAGATTCAAGAACTTGAAGTACTTAGTGAGGACTTGATCTTTTCAATCCATCACTCTCAGGTTGAATTCATCCCTTTGGTCCTAATTGAAGATCTCTTTCCTAAAATTACCAACTCAGCCTTCCATAAGGTAGATTTTTTTCTGCCTGTAGATCCATGTTCATACTTTAAGGTCACCCCCATGAATCCAGACCCAGTTGTTGAACCCACCTCATATTTTCTGCCCTTCCCTGAGGTTTCCAATATTTTTTGAGCCACCTAGTTGCATTTTGTTGAGGTTAGCATATTTCATTAGTCCTTTGAGTCCATTTAATTTGCTACCTACTTTTAGAAGACCTTATGGCACTTATTAGGAGTCCATGTCAAATTTTCATTTTCATATCATCCATCAACCAGGAATCAAGCCCAAAATTATAGTTGTAGACCTAATAAATTCCATTCGATAGGAATACATAGTTAAGTCTATTAGGTGTTTGTAAGAGTCATATGCACAGCATATTAAGGAATTGCATAAAGAGATAAACAATAAAATTAAAATGAGCAATGAATCTTATGAGCATATGGCTAACTCATGTAAATGCTTCAAAGAATTTAATGAAGAAGACTTCTTCATACTTGGAACTATGAAGAAACTACATGCCCGTAGTGAAGAACCATACAAGATCCTACGAAAATTGGGTCTAATGCCTATACGTTAGAGTTATCACTTGAATTAGGTATTAGTCCAACCTTCAATGTATCAGATCTTGTTGAGTATAAGGAGTCAATAATGATACCTAGTGAGCCATTTGGACCTGATTCCATATTTAAGAGTGACCCTACCCTTGAGTGTCCACCAACCAAATTACCAGAATGGAGAGATAAAATTGAGTGGATTTTGGATGACAAAACTATCACTACTAGAAGTAAAGATTATCAACGTTATCTGGTTCGATGGCAAGGTAGACCAGAATCTGATGATTCGTGGATCACTCAGGAGGATCTACAAAGACTTAACCCAGACTTGCTAGAACATTACCAGAGTAGAGTCAACCCATACTCGATAGGGTCGAGTTCCTCCCACCCCGGGAGAATTGGTGAGGACACCAAAGCTAGGAAGTTCAGCTTGAGTCCTGTAAATAAATTAGTTTGCTTTGATTTGCAAATTAGTCAAGATAGGTTTGCTTTAGTTGAGTCAAACCCTATTTACCCAGTTGAGTTAAACCCTATTTATCTAATTAGGTTATAAATGGTCCAGTGTTAGTTAGCACTTTTTACCAACTTTAATTAGGATTTTTATATAAGCCCTATGTAAAGCCTTTGGGGCTAAATCCTTTTTACCAAGTTGAAATATTTGTTTACATGTCTATGCCTTTTGATCAAATTAGGTTCCAATTGATCAAGTGAGGCTTTCGTTATTTGGTTGGTTTAATTAGTTTTGAGTCATGTGATTAGTTATTTTAGTTATTGAGTCCTGTAATATAAGAGGGGACCCAAATCAAGACACCATGTGCACCCAAGTCAAAACCCATGTGACTCCATGTGCTAGCTCAAGTCAAGCCAGGTGACTCCATGTGCTAGCCAAAGTCACTTGCCACATCACAACAACTTCTTGGCACTACCTTTTCAAGATTTTGGACAATATCACATGCCATGTCATTTATCTTGGTTGACCAGTTTTATATCAAAAAAATGATTCTCTTTATTTTTTATCAAGACATTAAGACATCCGGACATCCAGATATCCAGATATTGGGTCATTTAGAAAACATTTAAAGTCCAAGATTATCCAAAAGGGAGGAAAGGAGGGCACCTCATTTTGTTGGTCATTTGAAAGCATTTAAGAGAAGTAAAGTAGAAGGACTCTACCTCTCATCTAGCACCTCTTTTCATCCTTAAATTATCGCTAATAAGAAGTTCAAATTCAAGGATGCATCTACCTAGTTGGAATTCAAGAAGAAGATAGGTGGCCATTTTATCTACACTTATCTTGTATTTAAAGCATGGATATGTCATATCCTTATCTCTTATCTTGTATTCAGAAGAATTCTTTCTTATCTTGCTACCATGAGTTTGATCTTATCAAGCTACTATGTAAGGGGTCTATAAATACCACCCCATTCCCTTCTTGAAAACCATCTTCTGAATTATTAATGAAACGCTATCATTTGGATTGAATTGTAATGTGTCTTAAAATTGTTGGTTAAGCATTATAATGTGCTATGCTGGTTAAGCATTACATTGGTATATGTGGAGTACCGAAGCCTAGTTATATTTCAAGAGTCCAAGATCCAAGTAGCCAGACATCGTCATCTTCGACATCCAGCCCAGATCCAAATCCAAGCCAACCATCCCTCATTCCCTCTCTTTTTCATATTTTCACATCTTTTCTACACTAATAATCATAGTTCTTTGCAGGATCTCTAGGGCTCTCGATCAGAAGAGGAGGTTTCCCTTGCCATCCAACCATCAACGGGAAGATTTCCTCTAAAGGAACTAAAGTTTGCAATCCTACCGCGAGATCTTGAGAGTTGAATCCAGATCTATTGAAACGGAGGAGGGAAAAGTGTTATTGGTAAGTAACCATTCGAATCTCCTTAGATCTGGCTGTTTGAAGTCAGGACATCCTAGTTTTGGTAGTTTTTCAATCATCGCATCCAAGGTTCTTTATGAGATTGCATGATGATTATATTGCGGGTAGCTAGTAGAGACTTAGTTCATTAAATTAATTTGATAGCTTATCTGAGTTTACTACCATTGCTCATTAAAATTAAACTCTTAATTGTTAGATTAGTTTTTGCATCTATCCTGCATCAACTTTGGTACCAGAGCATGACCAATACCGCATCAAATATTAATTATGCAAACACAAGACATTTATAAGGATTTGGGATCTCAACCCTACTAAAAAAACCAAATATTAGTTTGACATTTACCATAGTTGAGGATTATGGTATTTGAAAAAAATAGTGGGTGATATAATTAGATTTAAAGTCCTTATCTAATTATAATTATTATCTTGAGTAGTCTGCTTTTGTATTGTTCTTGTGTGACTGTAGATTTAAATTAATGGCTTCATCATTATCACTACGAGGCATACTAGATGCCAATAAACTGACGAAACCAAACTATGTGGACTAGTTGAGGAACCTAAGAATAGTACTTGCTCAGAAAAAAATATCCTATATCCTCCATTCTCTGATTTAGATTTGATCGAAGATGATGCGAGAGGAGAAAAAGGCCACTTATAGATTGTGGTAGAATGACAGATTGACTATCAAGTGCATCATGTTGCCTTGATGATCAATGAGCTACGGAGGCAATATAAAGATATGGAATCTCAGTCCATACTGCTTAATCTCAAAGAGCTATATGGAGAGCATAATATGACTGCTAGATATGAGATATCGAAGTAGTTGTTCCAGGTATGTATGAGTGAGGGCTTGCCAGTACAGGTCCATGTTCTTAAGATGATTGACTTAATCACCTGATTAGGTCAATTAGGCTTTGTCATGGATGGGGAGCTTAAGCAGGATTTAATCTTACAGTCACTTCCAGATTTCTTCTTGTAGTTTATCATGAATTACTGCATGAACAAACTGAATATGTTGTTGCCTAAGCTATTGAATATGCTTAAGATAGTAGCGAGCCATTTCAAAGGTGATAATGCTCAACTTTTTCTAGTTGACAGAAAGAAGAAGCGGGCAATAAAAAAGGGTTTAAAGAGAAAGTTTAACCCAAAGAAGAGCATCAAAAAGAGGAAGAAGGCAAAGAGGCTTTCAAATAATGGATCCCATTTTTTTTATGGCAAGAAGAGATATTGGAAGAAGAACTGCAAGACATACCTTGCAAATCTAAAGCAAGATACTAGTGGAGCATCAAGAGGTTTGTTTATGATACAGATAAACTTATCATTGAGTTCTTCAACTTCTAATTCATGGATATTGGATACCGCATGTGGGTCTCACATATGTAAATCTTTGCAGGGACCATACAAGATTAGAAGTTGAAGAAAGGTGACTTCAAGCTTTTTGGTGCAAGTGGAGAGGCCATTAATGCAGAAGCTATTGGAACCTATATGATTATTTTCTTCGGGCAAGATATTGGAATTAAAAGATTATTATTACATTCCAAATGTTGTTAGGAATATTATTTCTGTATCTTTATTATTAAGACAAGGTTTTAAAAAAAAAGTTGAGAGCAATGGTTGCTCCATTTTTCTTTCTAATGACTTTTGTGGAATGGGTAAATTTATGAATGGTCATTTAATTCTATTGCTCAAATTTGAAGTCTTGCTTGTAGAAAACAAAAAGAGAAGGAAAGATGATACTAATAAAATATTCCTTTGGGATTGCCAATTAGGTCATATAAGCAAGTCAAGAATTAATAAGTTATACAAAGATTATTTCTTTGGCCCTTATGATTATAAATCATAAAGAACTTGTGAATCTTGCCTTATAGGTAAAATGACCAAGTCTCCATTCACTGGACATGGAGAAAGGGCAATTTAGTTGTTAAGGTTATTACATTCAAATGTATGTGGATCTATATCAACTCAGGCTAGAGGAGGATACTGTTGTTTCATCACATTTATTGATGATTTATCTAGGTTCACATATGTATATCTCATGAAACATAAATCTGAAGCCTTTGATAAATTTAAAGAGTATTAAAATATGGTTAATAAATAAACTAGAAAAAGTATTAAAGTTCTTCGATTTGATCAAGGAGGAGAATACCTATCTAGTGAATTTCTTAATTATCTTAATAAAAATGGTATTCTCTTTAAATGGATCTCTCCATATACACCATAATTAAATAGTGTAGTAGAAAGGAGGAATTATACCTTATATGATATGGTAAGGTCCATGATGTGCTTCACAGATCTTCCAATATTTTTCTAGGGATATGCCCTAGAATCTGCTGCATATGTATTAAATAGGGTACCATTAAAATCAATACCTAGCACTCCATATGAATATAGAATAGCAAGAAACCAAGTCTTAAACATCTTAAGATTTGGGGTTGTCCAGCTTATGTTACAAAAGAATTTGGATTTAAACTAAGTACTAAGGCTAAGAAATATAGGTTTATTGGTTATTCTCAAGAGAGTATTAGATACCTATTTTATCATCCTAATAAACAAAAGGTCTTTGTTAGTAGGCATGCCATTTTCTTGGAAAAAGAATTTATCCAAGAAGAATGTAATGAGAGAATAATTAAATTGAGTGAAGTTCAAAATGAACAAACTCAAGTTCTTCAACCTGAAGTACCAGTTCATCAGGTATAACCACAACACACACCTTCTCTCCATAGGTCAGAAAGAGTGTGGGAAGCACCTCTTAGATATGATTTTATGGTTGGAAACAATAATAAAACCAACATCATTGAAGATGATGATCCACTAACCTATATGGAAGTAGTCATGAGTAAGGACTCTAACAATTGGCGCAGTGCCGTGAAATCCAAAATGGACTCCATGTCTGACAATGAGGTTTGGACCTTGGTTGACCCACCTGAGGAATTATCTCAATAGGGTGCAAATAGATCTTCAAGAAAAAGATTAGAGCAGATGGGCAAATAAAAACCTACAAGGCTAGGTTGGTGGCAAAAGGTTTCAAGCAAAAGCATAGTATTGACTATGATGAAACATTTTTACCAGTTGCTATGCTCAAGTCCATTAGGATTATGCTTTCCATTGCTGTATACTATGATTATGAGATCTGGTAGATGGATGTTAAGACTGCATTCCTCGATGAAAATCTTGAGGAAGAAGTCTATATGTCATAGCTAAAGGGTTTTGTCTTAAGTAGGAGACCAAACCAAGTATGCAAGCTTAGAAAATCTATTTATGGATTGAAGCAAGCATCGAGGAGCTGGAACATTCATTTCGATGAAACTATTAAAGAATTTGGTTTTATCAAGAATATGGATAAGCCATATGTGTATAAGAAGATAAGTGGGAGTGCCATTGCCTTCTTGGTCTTTTATGTCGATGACATACTTATCATTGAAAATGATATTCCAATGATGCAGTTAGTTAAAAATGGTTGTCAAAATGATTTTCTATGAAGGATTTTGGAGAAGCATCCTATATTCTAAGAATAAAGATCTATGAGATAGATATAAAAGATTTCTAGGGTTATCCCAATCCAGGTATATAGACTTAATATTGAAGAGATTCAATATGGAGGGAAGTAAGAAGGGTTACTTGCCTATGAGTCAAGGCATACACCTATTTAAAAAGATGTCACCTAAGACTCTAGAAAAGGAGATAGGATGAATAAGATCCCTTATGATTCGGCAGTGGGATCAATAAAGTATGCAATGCTATGTACTAGGCCTGATATTGCTCATGCTTTAGACATAGTAAGTAGGTTCTAGGCTGATCCAGGGAAGGATCATTGAAAAGCTGTGAAAAATATTCTTAAGTACTTGAGAAAGACTAAGGATGCTTTTTTAATATATGGAGGATCCGATCTAAAACTAGAAGGCTATACAGATTCTAGTTTCTAATATGATCTAGATGATAGTAAATCCATATTAGGGTATATCTTTACTCTGAATGGAGGAGCAATGAGTTGGAAGAGTACAAAGAAGCCAACTATAGCTGACTTAGTCACTGAGGCAGAATACATAGCCGCCAGTGAAATCACTAAGGAAGCAGTCTAGATGAAGAAGTTCATCACTGAATTGGGCATAGTTCCCATAATATAACAACTAGTGCCATTGTATTGTGATAACACTGGAGCTGTTACACAAGCGAAGGAACCAAGGTCTCACCATAAGTCCAAGCATATCTTGAGATGCTTCCACCTCATTCGAGAAATCATTGAAAGAAATGATGTGGTGGTAGAATGAGTTGATATAAAGAACAATATAGTAGACCCATTCACTAAGGCACTTCCTCTATAGCAATTAGATTGCCATCTAGATTGTATGGGTATTAAATACAAGAATGATTGGCTTTAGTGCAAGTGAGAGATTGAAAGAATTTTGCCATGAAAGCCAATCATAGTTATTCTATTAGTGGCATTTTTGTATTCTCTCAACTTAAGATTGATATTAATAAAGGTAATTTTTTGATTCATCATATGCTGTGTCTTGTCTTTTTGTTACAAGATTTTGATGAAACCCAAAGATTTGGGCAATGATTTTAAGATTACAGGGATAACAATGAGACCTAAAACCTATAAACCCTAATCTAGAATATTCCTAGTCATAGAATCATTGATTCGGGGATCGATGAATCCGGATAGACTAGCACATCCTATATATGCTCGATGTAGAGGGTGGTTGGTCTTATGACCACTTGTGTAGTGACACGAATATAAGAATATGGGTGCTCATTAGATTATGAGTTCACTAAATTGATCTGACAAGAGAACATCTAATGGAAGTCTTACTTATCAAAAAGATTGTTCTCTTCGTGGGAGTTATGCATATGATCCTTAGACTTGAGGTCACCATAGTATCTTGTGCACATGAACCCATATTTTGGTGCATACTCATTCATGATAATTAAGCCATGTATGGGGTATTTTTAGATATGATGGATTGTGTATGAAGGTAATGAGTAGGTCAACAAGGAATTGATCAATCTTAGTAAGGGGAGAAGTTATCCTATGTGATCTCATCGAATGATGACTCAAAAAGTTTTTGATCAAAACATGATAAAATTAAAAATGGTTTTCTAATTTATCATCTGTTGAGTTTTCATTAGTGATTAGAGATTCAAATAAATTAAGTATAAGGTTTTGACTTTTATCCATACCCATCACTTAATCAGGATAAAGGAAGATCGAAGGATTTAATTACATGATAACTTGCCATTGAAGGGTATTTCAATAATTTTTACTAAATTCCTTATTTTCTAGATAAGTATGATATATTGCTAGACATCAATCATGTCTTGTAGGTTATCATGAGTCAAATTGATTGAATTCATGAGTCAATTTGAAAAATGATTAAAATTGGTAGCTAGGGTTAGCTTGATTTGATCTAGTTCGATTAGTTGGTTTCTAATCGAACCAAATCTACATGAACCTAGATCTACTGCTAGCTAGATGAGGAGTCCAAAGGGTCATACACATTAAGGAATTGACCAAGAAAATCAATTATATTTTTATTAGGATCATAGGATCCTAATTATCTAGCTAATTAACATACTAGCATATGTTGGCTAGCCTAACTCCTAACCTAATTAGATTGAGTTAAATTGCTTGTTGTTTAGGCTAACCAATTTGAGTGAGACTTAAATTGGATAGATCCTTAAGTGGAGTAGCCAAATTAGATTTTGTCCTAATTTATCAAGCCTTATCCATTATTTAAACCAAGAGTCCCAAGGGCATGGGACTCTTGGCGCCATATTGGCGTGCGCATAAATAAATGGGTGTAAAAGGACCAAGAGTCCTTTTGCAAATTAATCACCTTTTAGGTGATAAAGCTTAACTCTTATCCTATCCATTGACACCCATATTGACTAGTATTGGCTGGTCAAATAATGTAAGAAAGGCATGATCAATCAAGGGACACTCATGGCGCATGGATAAGGAAGAGTCCTTCTACCTGTTAATCACCTTTTCTTCCAAATAAACCTTTTCATTTGATATGCTTATTGAGATGTGGGACCTTATCTTAAATCTAAAATTAAGAGATTAATTATCAGATTTTATCACAGAGTTGCAATAACCAACTCTTGGTGCATATAATTAAGTGAAAAGGTGTTTCACTTTATACCTTTTTGCCAAGGGACTCTTTCTGATTAAAGAGTCATCTGATATGTTAAATATCTAATAAGAAGCTAATGAAAAGGTGTATCAGGCACCCACTCTTTTCTTATTTAAAGGCTTTGGTGATTGAGGCCAAGGTATCTGAAAGTTGTCCTGATAATTCTTTTCCTTCACTTGTTAGGACAAGTCTATTATTTTAAGACAAGTCTGTCATTTTAAGACAAGGGCATAGGAAGAGGATTTGAAAGGATAACAGGATAGTGAGAGAGTATTCAGAGCGATACTAAGCTACTCTTCAAAATGAAGAAAGGTCCAAGATGGGAGAAAAGGCTGCAGAAGGAAGAAAGGCTACCGGAAAGAGTCAAGCTAGCAAGAGGAGGTGCTTCCTTGGTTTGGTTACTATGTGAATCACCTCTGAAGGGCATACACTTGTGTGCCTTATAGAAATTAAGGAGTATAGCACTCTAGGGATTCCTCTATAATCCTAAATTATGATTTATTAGTTGTCATGGTCAAGTGGTCCTTGGGTCCAGGGTTTCGATCGATCAGGGTTTTAATAATGAAAATTTTGAAACTCAGTCTTCTGCTGCACTATTGAAACTCAACATCTATATCTTGCACGTAGACATTGCTAGACCTAGAGTTTTGGGCAACCCCTTAAGACCCAGGTGAAGGCATTCTCCAGTCAACAACACATCAGGTACCAAACTAAACTATAATAGATCACACAGAGACATGCAAGGAATCATAGTTCAAAGTACTAAATATGAAGAAACATAATTAAAAGAGGAAGAATCCTTATTCATTTATTGGAAAAAGATGGAGGGAGTACAAAGTCAATAAGCTTCAAGGCCTTCCTCAATCTTTCGCTCCTATGCTTTGTCACATGAATAATCTCCTTAGGTGTAGCATTGCAAGGAACAAGTAGCTCGATTGCCCCTCCTACTTTAAGAAAATGATCCTGCATGATGAGCTCACACATCCTGAAGCCAAAGCCATACCCCTGCAGGTGCACCTTGTCCACTGCCCTAGACAAGCCTTGAACCTCCCTGGTGCCCGGAGGACTATGTGTGCTCTTCGAAGGGTTCTCCTTGATGGTGCTTATGGTTCGCTAACCCTCTAAGGTGCGGGCAAGTTTTACCTCGAGGTGATCGGCCTTCACCTCTATCTTGATAATCCGGGTCCACAACATTGCTAGATGCTAAGCCTCATCCACCCTAGTGGCCTGCTCGAAAGTCATAACCTCTTCTATATCTATCAATCTCTCTTGTAGGAGGGCCAGTTCATGCTACAATTTTTTGGTTGGCTTAGGGGACCATCGCATCTTCCATAAGCCCCTCCTATCAGCTACTGTCTTAACTCCCAAAGAAGGAATTGCCTCACCCTCCTTCATGGACACCTCGCCAGTGATGTCGGGTGACATGCTCACCTCTTAGCAGTACTGATCACTGATGGACTGAGTGTTTGGATCGCTACATCATGCTCTCCCTCTGTCATTTTGGCAAACTTCCATGATAGCTCCACCTCCTTAAGAAGGTGGTCCACATATTGCAGCAAACCCCAAGTTTCCATGTAGCCTTGCATCCAGACACCCTAATCAGGATGGCTCACATTTTCAAAGGAGGACCGTCATCCAAGGCCACAGGTAGAAGGCTTATCGACACTACGATCCAAATGAATCACTATAGACCCTCCCTAATGGACCTTGCTAGTGCCTTCTCCTAGACCTCCGAAGGAATGTAGTCATTCAGGAACCTGACTCTCCCTAGTGGACCTTGCTAGTGCCTCCTCCCTAACCTCTAAAAGAATGTAGTCATCCAGGAACCTATGGTATGCGTTCATCCCTAGCAAGCGAATCTTGCTAAGTGCAAGAATACCCTCTGGAGTCTCAGAGGACCTCACCTCTTCACCCTTACTCATACCAATTGAAGGGGCCACTGCCCACTTTACCTTAGCAATGGCTATTCTAACCTTTGCCACCAACCTGGTCACCGACATTGGGGATTCTACTACTAATGTGAGAGCTTCACTTGCCTCTACTTGAGTTTCGTCAATGATCATCAGCCCTTCCTCTTTTCACTCTAGAGCTTCCCCAGCATGGACATGGCAGCGACCCCTAAGTCAAGGGGTGCCATGACCTCCACCATCACCTAAGCGACTAGTACCTTGCTAGAGGTAGGATCCGAGGGTAAAGATGGTCCTTTACTCTTCTTTGCCTTCCCACCCCCATAATTGTTAGTGAGCCTTTTCCACCACCTTTGACTGACCCGAAGGGCAAGAGGGTGTGTTCCCCACCCCCTTTGCATGGGATGGGGAACACACCCTCTTTCCCTTCGGGTCAGTCAAAGGTGGTGGAAAAGGCTCACTAACAATTGTGGCTTGTAGTTCATCATAAATCATCAAGACTGCATTGGAAGATAGAGTCACCTAATTTGAAAAAAAAGAAGCAAGGGACTATCCATCAAATAGTTGATGGGGACCAATCTCGGGACAAAGAAACTCTTGTCACTAAAGGGCCTTCAACCGGCTTTCTAAAAGAAGAACATCATATGACGAGACCTGTATAGTGACAACTTGTCCACCATGATCTACTCTGATTCTTGCAATACCAGGGGATCCAGTAACCATGAAGGCTCCACCTCACCCTAGCATCTAGGAATAGCCATGATGATGGAGAAGCTATGAAGAAGAATCATGATTTCCAACCCCCAATTTTGGTAGGCTGATTAGGAAGCTAAATGCTTCATAAGGGGAGACATAACATCACCCTTAGGAGGCCTTCATCTGGAAGAAATAGTGGAACACCCTCATCTTGGGCTCCATGTGATGATGAACCATCATTCTAAAAAAGCCAATGATGGTCCTCTAGGAATTGGGGACCAATTGTGCTGGGCACAGGTTATACCACCATAGTAGATATTCCATCACTAGAAGCATAGGAATCTTGAGACCCGCATTTAATGACTCCTCATGAAGGGTGACCCTTTTCGCCATCCCCCTGTGATCACTCATTCTTCCTAGGAACCTCTAGGTGATGCATGCTACAAGGACAAATTTCTCCCCCCATTAGAGGACTTTCTCCTTCGACAAAAGGGAGGCCACAATTTTAGTGTCAAGCCCAGCCCAGCTCTTCCACTCCCATGATCGTCGCATGTCAAATGTAAAAGCAAAATAAAGAAAAAAGAGGGAAGGATGGATAGGAAGATCCATCACAAGTAGCCATTGGTACACCTCTCCAACCAATTAGATGCTTCTCTCCTCTTTCTTGTCACTTTACCACTTGGATGTCACAAGAATATGAGGGGCCTAATTGGCCCCCAATATGCTTATATATATATATATATCCATCGAAAAGACCTGTTCATTCCTCAAAGAAGAGGCATCGGTTTCAACTTGGATAATCGATGCACCCCATGTCGATTCATCATTTATAGCTCCATCCCAAGGGGCACATCACAACATCCTAGACAATTGAACTACTGCAGCAACTTTTGAAACTACTACCATTTTGAATGATGTTGCCTCCTGAGAAACAACCAAGTCACCGCATGGATCTTAGTGGGCTACCTCGCCCAGCATGGCCTCACCATCTTTGTCATGAGCTGCCTCACCAGTATAGCCTTGCCATCATTATTATGAGATACTTCACCCAGCATACCTTATCATTTCTACCACAAGCTGCCTCTCCCAGTATAGCCTCACCATCTTTGTCCCAAGCTATCTCGCCTAGCATAGCCTCGCAGTCTCTACCATGAGCTGCCTCACCTAGCATAGCCTCACCATCTCTGCTATGAGTTGTCTCATCTAGCACAACTTCACCATCTTTACCATGAGCTACCTTGCCCAGCATAGTCTTGCCACCTTTGTCATGAGCTGCCTTGACCGGTGTAGCTATACCATCTTGGCCACAAGCTCCTGACCTTGCCTTAATAGCAATTGGACCCCATGCCCTACGAGACTAGGAAAATCTCTACTTCCATTGTTCAAGATAATGAAAACCAAACCACTTTGGCAGGAAGTGGAGGGCATCTGATACATCAAGGTTTAATAGTCTAGTATAGAAACTAAGCTCCAACCCTCTCCAAACACATATCAACTAGCTCAAGTAACGAGGTACCTTCCAACGCCTCACCATGTGGACTCAAAAGTACATGCCCACTAGTCTCCTGCATGCACATCAACCATTACAGGATGCTTAGTCCACCCATTTGCACATTCTCCGATATAGCAGTCATTCATGTTCACCACCTGAAGAACACCCTACCATAGGGATGTGCTGTGCCAGTGACCACTCCCTTAGGTGTTAGGTTTATGCTAATAATTTGGTTCCTGGTAACCCTCCAAATAAGAAGGATAAAGCCAAACAAGGGCATGGTAAGGACATAAAAAGAAGAATAAGGGGAGATGATGAAGATAGAACTGGGAGCCTACTCTTTTCAAGAGCCACCTCCTTCTAGCACAAAGGAACCCTCTCCTTGCTCTCACATTCTCACACACTGAGCTCCCTAGATTGAATCTTCCATAGGCTCACCACCTGAGTGAGATTCAGTGGGCCATTTATGCATGCTTCATATTTTTTTTGAAGTATCTCGGCCTCCACAACTCCACTCATCTATGTGCCATCCCCTGGGAAGTGGGACTCAAGTGCACTGAAGCTCCCTTCCTCCATAGATTTCATTCCTTCCCCCTTTCTGTCTCTCCTTTTCTTTTTCTTTGGCTCCTCTCCTACTCTTACTCCAAACCTAGAGGGGACTCCAAGCCTCCTCTATTTGGCTCTCCATAAGATTAACTTAGGCATCAGAAGGCCCACCATTAAGAATCCACTCTCGGTATGTCAGACCTTCTAGTCTTTCTATCTTGCATAACTAAATTTCGGTGATAGGACCTTAGAGGCCCCCTGACTCCTTGTTAGTACCCACTCCTACTCTAGTCCTGTCTGATCTAGAGCCTGAGTCAGCACCACCTCTTAGAGATTTATAACAGTACCTTTGTTGTTTTGATAAAATGTTATGGCATCTGATGACATCACACTAATCTGCAACAAACTTTTGAACCAGAATACATCCTAGCACCTTTATAAGTGATGATGCAGTCTGCCTCTCTGGTTAAATCTATAATGATCGATTCCAAACCACCATTATTCAGGAATACATCATATGTTTCCTTATTCCCTCAATTCTCCTTCTCTAAAAATCTAAAATATATCTTTAATACTTCTTAAGTCTTAAAGAATATTTTCATAGTTCTCCAGCACTCATAGCTTGGATTCTACTAATATTTGCTCATGATATTCACATCAAAAATCAGGTCATGTACATGATATCATTTATATGAGGCTCTCAATGCCTAAAAGCCAAAGAGATCTAGCTTATATCAAAATCTCTTCAAACATGTCGAGGCTCACTTAGAGATCAATTCCATGATTAAGGAATTAATTCCTAAATAGATTTTTCAGGCTGAATATCTTCAACCCTTATTTAATGTACAAATTATATGATAAGTTTTGCATCCTTTTTGGTCTATCTCATAGACCTACATTCCAAATGTATAGTGCTTTCCAAAGGACTTTACTGGAGAATTACCTAGACAATCATAACCTAACCTAGATAGGCATCATATTCCCTATAGGAGAATATTATTCATGTAGAATGTGCTAAATTACATACTCCAACTGACCATTTATAAATATATGGTTCCTCTTCTTGTTCTTGGTAGAATCAAATGATTTGACTAAAAAAATGAAAATTTTAATTATGTACTATTAACTTTAGTCTATTTTCATAGACCCTTTATAGCCTAGAACTTGTGATCTCATCATTATCCATCTACTTGATCTCATCATGGTTAACTATAGTAGCAATTAGTATGGATTTTAGCATGGTCACAGGTAAAAAAGTTTTCATAGTCAATGCTGACCATAACCTTTCATCCAAGCCTTGCCTTATAGATCCTTATCTAATTTCCTTTTATTGATCCATTGCATCATTAGGTACCATACCTTTTGATGGATCTATTAAGGTCCATACTAAGTTAATGTTGGGTTCCTTGGGCTGTGCGCAATGGAAGATCGGGTTTCAAAATTTTTATTTTTGAAACCTTTACCGGTCGGACCCTAAACCCTAGGACCACTTGATCATGACAATCAATAAATCAATACTTTAGGATTATAGAAGAATACCTGGAGTGCAATAATCCTTTATTTCCACAAGGCACACAAGTGCATGCCCTCCAAATGTGATCTACACAGGAACCAGACCAAGGAAGCACTCCTATAATAGTTGCTTGTTTGATTGGGACTCTTTTGGCAGCCTTTCGGACTTTCTACCTTGCTGGACTTCTTATTCTCCTGAAGGGCACTAAGATACCTCTTTATATCCCCTCTCGAATCCCGAATATCCTCTCTATTTTTCTCCCTAGGCTATTGTCTTAAAAGACTAGCCTTCTCTCTAAAGAACAAGGTTTGTCTTTTTCCCCTCTATTTTTCTCGTTAGGCTCTTGTCTTAAAAGACTAGCCTTCTCTCTAACGTACAAGCTTTGTCTTAAAAAGACAAACCTTGTCTTAAGGGGGAGAAGAAAAAATAGCAAGTTGGAGTATTCGGATGGGAAATGAAGTGCTTTGGAATTAATCACCGATGCCTTTTATAAAGAGGAATGGGGCACTTGATATGTCCCATTCTCAGCATCGACCTTTCAATGAGAAGGAGTCTTATTAATGATAAGACATATCATAATAACACCCTTTCATGCTCTAACAGACATATAAGTGTCTCTTCAATTTTTCTAGCTGTTTTTCCATCTACCACATGGCATTAATTGGTCAAAATAAGGCTAGGGATGTGGCTTTTGAATAAGAGGCGTCAAAGATTTTAAGATACTTAAAATAGGACTCTTGGCCTCTTTAATTAGCATCAAATGAAGAGACACGACTCTTCATTTGTGTGCAAAACACTATTCACATTAATCATCATGTTCACTGGTTAAAGCCCACAAGAAAGGGCATGGAGATGAGGAGTCCTTTGGGACTTTATCTAGATTTTATGATTGGCTGGTAGAAGGACTCATAGTCCTTCTGCATCCATTATTTTTGTTGCACACCATATGGCACCCAAGAGTCCATGTCAACATGGACTCTTTTATAAATCCAAGATAAGTCCTAATAAAATCTAGATAAAATCTAAATTAGGCTGCCCCACTTTGGACTCAACCTAATTTAATTTCTACTTAAATTAGTTAGCCCAATTAGCAAGCAAATAGATCCAATCCAATTGGGTTAGGAGTTGGATTAACCAACATATGCTAGTATGTCAATTAGCTAGCTAATTAGGGTCCCATGATCCTAATAAAAACCCAATTGACTTCCTTGGCCAATTTCCTAATCTGTTTGACCTTCTAGGCTCCACATCTAACTAGCAGTAGGTCTAGGTCCAAGCAAATTTAATCCAATCAAACTGGATTAACCTAATTAGGTCAAATTGAGCTGATCTAAGTTGCTAATTTGAACTAGCTTCTGAATTGACTCATGAATCCAATCAATTTGATTCATGAAAACCTACAAGATATTATTGATATCTAGCAACATGTCATGCCTACCCAGAAGATGTAGAATTTGATTGAAATTATCAAAATACCTTTCAGTGAAAAGTTATCATATAATTCAATCCTTCGATCTCCCTTTATCCTGATTAAGTGATAGGCATGGATAAATGTCAAACCCTAGCACTTAATCTTTTCAAATCTCAATTTGATAATGAAGACTTGATCGATGAAAGATTAGAAACCCTATCTAATCTCATCCTGCTTTGATCAAAGACTTCCTGAGTCAACAATCGAAGAGATTTCATGGGATATGTTCTCTTACTAGGAGTGATCAATTCCTTGTTGACCTACTCATTACCTTCATATACAATCCACCATATCCAGAAGTACCCCGTACATGACTTAATTGCCATGAATGAGTATGCCCCAAAACATGGGTTCATGTGCACAAGATACTATGGCAGTCTCAGGTCAAGGGATCACATGCACAACTCCCACTATGAGAACTATCTTTTTGACAAGTAGTAAGACCTCCATAAGATGTTCTCAAGGTGGATCAGTTCAATGAACTCATACCCTAATGAGCACCCTCATCCTTATATTAGTGTCTCTACATAAGTGGCTGTGAGACCAACTACCCTCTTTTTGAGCATACATAGGATGTGCTAGTATTACCAGAAACATCGATCACCGAATCGATGATCCAACGGCTAGAAACATTTTAGATTATGATTTATAGGTACTTAGGCCTCACCAGTATGATTTCCATCATACCCCTAATTCCATTATCGTAACCTATGGGATTCATCATAATCTTAATAAGATGCAGTAATATGATGAATCAAAATGCCTTTTCATTTATCAAAAATATCATACATGAGTTGGAAGATTATAGAAATACACATACAAAGATTGGCTTTTAGGGCACTATTCTTTCAATCTCCCACTTGCACTAAAGCCAATCACCTTCGTAACTTATATCCATACAATCTAAGTGGTGATCAAATTGCTGCTATGGTCATGCTTTAGTGAATGGGTCTGCTATGTTGTTCTTTGTATCAACTCGTTCTATTATCACATCATTTCTTTCAATGATTTCTCGAATGAGGTGGAAGCATCTTATGGTATGCTTGGACTTATGATGAGACCTTGGTTCCTTAGCTTGCACAACAGCTCCAGTGCTATTACAATAAAGTGACACCGATTGTTGTATGGCTAGAACCACACCTAATTTCATGATGATTTTTTTCATCCATAGAGCTTCCTTCGCAACTTCACTCGTAGCCATGTATTCTACCTCAGTGACTAAGTCAGCTATAGTTGGCTGCTTAGTACTTTTTCAACTCACTCACCACCATATAGGGTGAAGACATACCCTGATATGGATTTGCTATTATCCATATCTAATTGAAAACTAGAATTCATATACCCTTCTAGTTTCAACTCTGATCCACCATATATAAGAAAAACATCTTTAGTCATTCTCAGGTACTTAAGAAGGTTTTTCATAGCTTTCTAATGATACTACCCTAAATCAGCCTGGAACCTACTTACTATGTCCAAGGTATAAGCAATATCTGGCCTGGTACATAACAGGCATATATAATTGATCCTACAGCCAAAGCATAAGGAATCAAACTCATCCTTTCTCTCTCCTCCGGTGTCTTAGGAGACATCTTCTTGGAGAAATGTATGCCTTGACTCATGGACAAGTAACCTTTCTTACTTCCCTCCATGTTGAATCTCTCCAACACTAAGTCAATGTACCTGGATTAGGATAAGCCTAGCATCCTCTTAGATCTATCTCTATAGATCTTATACCTAGTATATAGGATGCCTCTCCCAAATCCTTCACAGAAAACTATTTTGATAGCTAAGATTTAATCGATTGCAACATTGGAACTTCATTCCCAATGATGATTATGTCATCAACATACAAAACCAAGAAAACCAGTGCACTCCCACTTGTCTTCTTGTACACACATGGTTCATCCACATTCTTGATGAAACCAAACTCCTTGATTGTTTCATCAAAGCGAATGTTCCAACTCCTTGATGCTTGCTTTAATCCATAAATAGATTTCTTATGCCTACATACTTGGTTTTGTCTCTCACTCGAGACAAACCCTTCTGGCTGTGATATATAGACTTCTTCTTCAAGGTATCCATTAAGGAAAGCAGTCTTTACATCCATTTGTCATATCTCATAATCATAGTATGTAGCTATAGCAAGCAATATCCGAATGGACTTGTGCATGGCTACTAGTAAAAAAGTTTCATTATAGTCAATGCCATGTTTTTGTTTGAAATCTTTTGCCACTAGCCTAGCTTTATAGGTCTCTACTTGACCATCTGCTCCAATCTTCTTTTTGAAGACCCATTTATATTTGATTGGGTTTACTCTCTTAGGTGGATCAACTAATGTCCAGACCTGATTAGAGTATATGGTTCTATCTTGGATTTCATGGCTTTCAGCCATTTGTCAAAGTCTATACTCATGACAGCTTCCGTATAGGTCATAAGATCATCATCCTGTATGACACTAGCTTCATTATCATTTCCAATAACAAAACCATATCCAAGAGATGCACTTCGCACTCTTTTTGACCTCTAGAGAGGAGGTGTGTGTTGTGGTTGTTCCTGAACCTTGGAACAACTGGTTGAGGAATTGTATTGAATGTAGGTTGAACTTCTTAAAGTTCAAATATCCTCCCACTGCCCCTTTCTTGGATAAACTCCTTTTCCAAGAATGTGGCATGCCTACTGATGAAAACATTTTACTCAGTAGGGAGGTAGAAAAGGTAGCCAATACCTTCTTTAGGATATCCTACAAACCTGCACTTGTCAGCTCTAGCACTTAACTTATGTTCAAAAACATTCTTGACATAAGTAGGGCAACTCCAAATCTTAAAATATTGGAGATTTGGCCTTTTCCCATTCTATAATTCATATGGAGTACTTTTAACTGCCTTTGATGGCACCCTATTTGGTAAGTAGGTATCAGACTCTAGGGAATAATCCCAGAAGGATACTGGAAGATCTGTGAAGCACATCATGGACCGTACCATGTCCAGCAGGGTACGATTCCTCCTTTTAGCTACACTAATTATTTGTGGTGTGTATGGAGGGGTCCATTCAGAGAGAATACCTGTCTTTTAGATGATCATAAAATTTACTAGACAAGTATTCTCCTCCTTGATCAGACCGAAGGATTTTAATACTATACCCAGTTTGTTTCTTAACCTCATTTTGATACTATTTGAACTTATCAAAGGCTTCAGACTTGTGTTTCAAAAGATACACATATCTGAACCTTGATAAATCATCAGTAAAACTGATGAAATAAGAATATCCTCCTTTGGCTTGAGTTGTCATAGGACCACACACATCTGTGTACTAGATCTAACAACTTAGTTGCCTTGTCTCCATGTCTAGTGAATGGAGACTTGGTCATCCTCTCCATGAGACAAGACTTACAAGTTCCTAATGATTCAACATCAAAAGGATCAAAGAAGTTTTCTCTGTACAACTTGTTTATCCTAGACTCACCAATATGACCCAAATGGCAATGCTAGAGAAAAGTGACATTTACATCATCTCTCTTTCTCTTCTTGTTTTCAACAAGCATAACCTCATCACTGAGTGATAGAATCCAAAGACCATTTGCAAATGTACCACAACCAAAGAATTTATTTTCAAAGAAAATCGAGCACCCATGGCTCGTTAAAATTATTTCATAACCTTGTTTTAACAACAAAGATACATAAATAATATTTTTGATAAAGTTGGGTACATAATAATAATCTTTCAATTGAAGAATATTGCCCAATGGCAATAACATAAAATAGGTGCTCACAGCTTTAGCATAAATGGGTTCACCACTTGCGCCAAATAGCTCGAAGTCATCCCTCTTCAAGTTTCTAGGTCTTTGCAACACCTGCAATGACCTACAAATATGAGACCCACATGTGGTATCAAGTATCCATGAATAAAAAATTGAAGAACTCAATGAGAGGTTTGTTTGTATCATGTACAAACCTTTAGATGCTCCACCAACTTCCTGCTTTATACTTGCAAGATACAACTTGCAATTCTTCTTCCAGTGCCCTTGCTTTCCACAGTGATAGCAGGTCCCATCAGTAGAGGGCTTCCTTGCCTTCTTCCTCTTATGGAAGCTACTCTTAGGGTTCTTCTTTCTTTTTGAACCCTTTGTCATTGCCTGCTTCTTCTTTCCATCAACCAAAAGAAGTTGAGCCTTTTCACCTTTAAAATGGCTCTCTGTAATCTTGAGCATATTCAGTAGCTCAGGTAATGATAAGTTCAGTTTGTTCATGTGATAATTCATGAAAAACTATGAGAAGGATCTGGGAGTGACTGCAGATCAGGTCTTGATTAAGCTCACTATCCATCATAAATCATAGTTGACCTAATTGAGTGATTAGGTCAATCATCTTGAGGACATGTGCCTGGACAGAGGAGCCCTCACTCATGCATGCTCGGAACAATTGCTTCGATATTTCACATCAAGCAGTCCGACTATGCTCTCCATATAGCTACTTAAGGTTGAGCAATATGGATAAAGGCTGAGGTTGCATTTCCTCATGTTGCCTCTGTAACTCATTACTCATTGAGGCCAACATTATGCACTTGATAGTCATGCTATCATTCTACCATATTTTATATATGGCCCTTTCCTCCTCAGTAGCATCCTCTCCTACCGGAAGTGGGTCAGGAGAATCGAGGATATAGACAATTTTCTTATGAGCTAATATAATTCTCAGGTTTTTCAACTAGTCCACATAATTCAGACCGGTCAACATATTGGCATCCAAGATGCCCTGTACTGAAAGAGTAGAAGCCACAATGTAAAAAACTACATTAAATAAAGAATAACTATAAGCATACCACTCATGATATATTCATAATTAGACAAGAACTTTTTGTATCTAAATATGTCTCCGACTATTTTCTATCGAATACCATAACCCTCAACTATGGTAACCGGGAAACCCTTCCGGGGCTTCCTTAGTGGGGTTGAGATCCTAATTTTTCGTGAATTCCTTCTGTTACACAACAAACACCCATGAGTTCAAGGATAGAAAAACCCCTTTCCAAATGCATCCCTTGTAATTCTCAATATAACACTTGCCTCTAAGATACTTATAGCCTTGTGTTACACAACAAACCATAATATCTTAGTTTAGTCAGACCCTTTATTTCCATATAGCCATAATTGAATAATGTTGCCCTTGTGTTACACAACAAAGCAACACCATCAGTCATGCTATAAAGCATAACATGCACTAAGACAAATATCATATCAAATCCTAAAGTAGACCTTGTGTTACACAACAAATCTGCTATAGTTTTTGACATGGATTTGGCTTAGCATGAAGGAAGGCAATTTTGTAGTGTGCTTAGTCAATCAACATTACCAAGTTAGGGTTTAGATGTGACTAAATTGGCTAGTTAAGTGAAGAGATGAGGGGGTCCTCCAATTGCTTTCCTTAGACACCAATTAAATTAGCCAGGTCAGTCAACGGAACTAATTAAAAAGCTCATTCCCTTTACCTTTCCAGAACCACTTGCCTAGACACCAAATAGCTGATCATACCCTAATCGGATTTGCATCATGATTAACTTATACTATGATTAAATATGATTTTATGAGGGCTTTGATAGTCTCATGCACATCCTAATTCATCATGTTATCATGACATTCATTTCAACAAAATATGCATAATAACCCTAATATGCATAACATAAACATGTTCAAATAACGATC
This sequence comes from Areca catechu, assembly GCA_021397845.1. Taxonomy (NCBI): domain Eukaryota; kingdom Viridiplantae; phylum Streptophyta; class Magnoliopsida; order Arecales; family Arecaceae; genus Areca; species Areca catechu. The sequence continues at coordinate 139,211,552 of CM038053.1, read as the reverse complement.
CATTCACCTCACTCATTCATGGGATAAGGCCACAGCGGCACCCCTATATGCTATAGAAGATCCCATTGAATGGAAAGAGAGAGCCTTTAAATCCTACTTGGCTCTTATGATCGGACGGCCATGGTGACTAACCCTATCCGAAGCAGTTACTAGGATGTAACATATCACATATATATAATTTGAACTAATCATGCATCGATTCATATCATAGCAAGCAATCAACTTTAAAGTGACTACTAATTGCATGCATCAAGGTGGCTCTGATACCACTATTGGTTTCTTTGCACCGGGCACAGCAGAAGATCGGGTTTCAAGATTTTTATTTTTGAAATCCTAACCGGCCATAATCCTAAATCCTAGGACCACTTAATCATGACAATCAATAAATCAATACTTTAGGATTATAAAAGAATACCTGGAGTGCTATAATCTTTTATTTCCACTAGGCACATAAGTGCATGCCCTCCAAAGATGATCCACACAGGAACCAGACCAAGGAAGCACTCCTATAATAGTTGCTTGTTTGACTAGGACTTTTTTGGCAGCCTTTCAGACTTTCTCCCATGCTAGACTCCCTATCCTTTTGTAGAGCACTTAGATACCTCTCTATATCCCCTCTCAGATCCCGAATATCCTCTCTATTTTTTTTTCCTAGGCTCTTGTCTTAAAAGACTAGCCTTGTCTCTAAAGAACAAGCTTTGTCTTAAAAAGACAAACCTTGTCTTAAGGGGGGAGGAAGAGAAAATAGCAAGTTGGAGTATTTGGATGGGCAATGAAGTGCTTTAGCATCAAATCACCGATGCCTTTTATAGAGAGGAATGGGGTGCCTAATATGTCCCTTTCTCAGCCATCTGATAAGACCCTTCAATGAGAAGGAGTCTTATTAATGACAAGACATATCATAATAACACCCTTTCATGCTCCAGAGACATAAATGTTTCTTCAATTTTTATAGCCATTTTCCCATCTACCACATGGCATTAACTGATCAAAATAAGGCTAGGGACGTGGCTTTTGAATAAGAGGCATCAGAGAATTTAAGATACTTAAAATAGAAGGACTCTTGGCCTCTTTAATAAGCACCAAATGAAGAGACGTGACTATTTATTTGTGTGCAAAACACTATTCATATCATATCATTATGTTGACCGGTCAAAGTCCACATGAAAGGGCATGGAGATGAGGAGTCCTTTGGAACTTAATCTGGATTTTATGATTGACTAGCAGAAGGATTCTTGGTCCTTCTGTGTCCCTTATTTTTGTCGCATGCCATATGGCACCCAAGAGTCCATGTCAACATGGACTCTCTCATAAATCCAAGATATGTCCTAATAAAATCTAGATAAAATTTGAATTAGGCTGCCCCACTTTGGACTCAACCCAATTTAATCTCTACTTAAATTGGTTAGCCCAATTAGCAAGTAAATAGACCTAATCCAATTAGGTTAGGAGTTGGGCTAGCCAACATATGCTAGTATATTAATTAGCTAGCCAATTAGGGTCCCATGATCTTAATAATAATCCAGTTGACTTCCTTGGCCAATTTTCTAATGTGTGTGACCCTTTGGGCTCCACATCTAGCTAGTAGTAGGTCTAGGTCCAAGCCAATTCGATCCAATCGAATCCGATTGACCTAATTAGGTCAAATTGAGATGACCTAAGTTGCCAATTTGGACCAGCTTCCGAATTAACTCATGAATCCAATTAATTTGATTTATGAAAACCTACAAGAAATGATTAATGTCTAGCAATGTGTCATGCCTACCCAAAAGATGTGAAATTTGATAAAAATTATCAAAATAACTTTTAGTGAAATATTATCATGTAATCAATCCTTCGATCTCCCTTTATCCCGATTAAGTATGGGCATGGATAGATGTCAAACCCTAGCACTTAATCCTTTCAAATCTCTGTTTGATATGAAGAATTGATTGATGAAAGATTAGAAACCCTATCTAATCTCATCCTGCTTTGATCAAAGACTTCCTGAGTTAATAATCGAAGAGATTTTATGGGATAAGTTCTCCTCTTACTAGGAGTGATCGATTCCTTGTTGACCTATTTATTACCTTCATATGCAATCCACCATATCCAGAAGTACCCCGTACATGACTTAATTACCATGAATGAATATGCACCAAAATATGAGTACATGTGCACAAGATACTATGGTAGTCTCAGGTCTAAGGATCACATGCACAACTCCTGCTATGAGAACCATCTTTTGACAAGTAGTAAGACCTCCATAAGATGTTCTTAAGGCAGATCAGTTTAGTGAACTCATACGATAATAAGCACCCATATCCTTTCAAATGTATCCCTACATAAGTAGCTCTGAGACCAACCACCCTCCTTTTGAGCATACATAGGATGTGTTAGTCTTACTGGAAACATCGATCCCCGAATCGATGATCCAATGTTAGGAACATTTTAGATTAGGGTTTATAAGAACTTAGGCCTTACCATTATGATCTCCATCATAACCCTAATTCCAGTGCCCTAACCTATGGGGTTCATCATAATCTTAATAAGATGCAGCAATATGATGAATCAAAATACCTTTCCATTTATCAAAAATATCATACATGAGTTGGAAGATTATAGAAACGCTCATACAAATATTGGCTTTTAGGATACCATTCTTTCAGTTAAAGCATATCGAGACCAACTTTATGGGATTCAACCATTTCTTGGAATTGATGATGTACATTATCTAATTGTAGGTTTCTAGGATCATCTCTATGTTCCCTTTCTCCACACAAAATATTTTTTTTACCCTCTATAAGCATACCTCTGTATCTTTTAGAAGATGGGAGATCCTACTAGACTTATGAGATGGAAGAGGAACTAATATACTGGCTCTACTCTAATGGGCTCTGTAGGTTTTGTGGTCCTTTACTCTTCTAAGACTATCTATTTGAGCTTAATCATCAGTGCTATATTTAGGTTAAACTATTTAAATATTAATACAAACATTGGGTCACAACTAGTTATGATCCTTTGAGAAGAAGTATCCCAATAGCTCTTTAGGATATAGGCCATCAATGACCTAATTTCTAACTCATCCACCTATACTTACATAAGTATGATAAAAAGAATTTAGAGTAAACCCAATTAAATAGATCGGCTAAGTTATATAATCAAATCTTTAAAGATAAATTAGTCATTTTCATAATAGATTGAACCATATCCAATAGGATTCAATTTATTTGCGCAGACATCTCATTGAACTCAAGATGTAAGAGGAGTCCATTGTGAGACTATACTGGATAACTTGAGGTGATTCTGGAAATTCTCCAAGGTATTAACTTTCTCGATCTAAATGAAGAACCTTAAGGAGCTTTTCCTAGTTTATATGTTGAATATGCTATACACATTAATGTGTACCCAAGCTAGCATATCATCTCACAGGATCTCTCAAATCCATTACATTCACTAATAGCTTAGTAGATGCATCATATGCAAATTGAGACTGATAATTATAAAATTATCTGAATCCAATTCATTTTTAAAATGAATAAATTAATTAATTCCATGCTAAAAAAAATTAAATTTCTAAAATCAGCAGGTTAAAGTCTCTTTGAGCAACTGACATACCTTTCAAATGTGTGTTATATTTATTCTTCAAGGATTCGAGATACAAGGATAATTTTATGGTCATTGAGCTTGAATTGGAAACACCTTTTCATTGTCAATGGTCATCTCCTTGGAAGATCCTAATCTTTTACTTCTTCACAAGCCTCTTCTTTCAATTAGACTATCTTTGGAAGAGAAAGTCTACTCTGCATCGAGAAGCATGTTCATTGAGCTTTTTAATGCCCCTTTATTAGTCACCAATTTGTTGACCTAATTATTTTAATCTTATTCAAAAGGTCGTTATAATAAGCTGTCCATTTGAATAAGACAAAGATGGTTGAATCAAATCTATTTGCAGTCTTTATGCATCAACAAGCCCAAGCTTCTCAAGCTCTTAATCCTTAATCATTATCAAGCAATGATCATGGATAGATTGTAGTTAGGCCATCCTGAATAGCCTGATAACAAAGGATAATTTGGTTTATTACTATATTTAGCCTATCTAATTAATTTTCAATTTGAGCCTATCTTTACAATGGGTCATGGTTAATTGATTTATCTAAGAATTAAGAGAGTTGGAAGCTAACTTTAATCCATAAAGAGTAAAGATTCATGTTAAATGATTATATTTAATCTTAAATTTGTTCTAGGGCTTTAAGCAACAAATTAGACTTTTACTATTTTCATAGATATCTCACACTCCTTAGTGGAGATGTAGAAACCCCAAAGTGACTAGGGTCCGTAGTGGGTACTACAGTCCCACTAATTTCATGCACCTCACCTAATAGTTATTGATAACACATAAATCAATGAGTGGACAACTATTAACCAATGCTTCTCAAGTATGTTACAGTGACTCAGTCTCTAAGTCATGTGGGCTCACCAGATAGTTATTGCCCATACTTGTTAGTTAAGTCAGACCCACCATTCAATACAAAAGTAAAACCATCATTGAATCTCTCACCTACCAATTATTGGGCCCAACCCATCTTCATCCTACAACATCTCATGTAATGTATATAACAGTTGTGCCCCCCCGATGCAACTGAACAACTTTATTTAGTTGAGAACAATCAACACTCAAGAGACACCCATAGTAGCTCTACAACAATGGAAAACCTATGACTTAATATTGATAAGGAGGTTTGGGTTTAGATTTCTTCTTAGTTAATTAGTCAGAACAATCTCATGTTTGACAACCTTCTGACTAAACTAATTTAGTTAGTTCAATTTAAAAATCCTATCATAGTTCTTATTTATGAGTCAAATCATAGTGGCACACCTACATGTCATAAAAGAACTCCATCGAATAGAAAGAAAGAGCCTTTATACTTTACTTGCTCTTATGACCAGATGACCATGGGATGCACTCAATCCAAGTACTAAGCTAAAGGGTCATCATATATGGAATAAGGTTTAGGTTTGAACATCTCATATCTATTTAAGCTAATTTGGGTTTGCACATCTCATGTTTGACAGACCAGACATAGCTCATGTCTGACTAACCTAATTTGTATCAGCACATCTATATCTAAATGGTTTAGATACACACATTTCATATCTAAGTGACCTGGTTCAAGTCACATTAATCAATCATCCTATCTCATGTCTAACTAATTAAGATGGCATGGGTGAACACTTAAATCAATATGCAACCTTATTCAAAATATAATCTACCTAATTAGCAAGGTAAGTAAGGACGATGGAACGGTTCCACCTTTTAACCTCTTTCCTAGACATAAACTAAGTTAGCTAAGTAAAAGTTAGCTTTAATTAAAAACCATGATTGACACTCATCTTAGACACCAATTGGTTTATCAATTTTGAATTGGTCAACTTAATCAATTTATGATCAACAACTAAACCAAATCAGGTCTTTAGGTTAGTCGATTGACATCAATCATGTCAACCAGCTCAGGCCATTGACATGGTCCTGAGCACTTTTGACCTAATTCTAATTAACTCTTGATTTGGTTTGATCAAGAGTTCAATCAATTGGGTTTGAACTAACTAAAGACTAGATATAATCCAATTGCATGACCTAATCGATTTGACCCATGTTTTATCCCTTATATTTTATGCATCAGTTTCAGATCTTAAATTTTTAATTTTAGGTCTTAAATAATCGATTTGATTCTTGAAAACTATTTTCAAAATGGGTCATTCTTGTGCTAGGACAATTTTACACTATAAGGGATTAACCTTATAGTTAGACAACCTTATGTCAGCACCAGATTAGACCCAACCAATTTTAATTTTAGATCTTAAATTAGGAGCATTATGAATATGAGGATTTAGTTGAGATGCCAAAATTAATTTCAGATCTAAACAGTTAGATTTAATCATCTCATGAAAAATCCAAAGACATGAAAATTTCAGATATAGAAAATTTAGCACTCATGCATTCAAAAATTCATAACATTAAATATAAAAATAATTTTTATGATCTACAAAATAAATATGATTAATGACTTACTGATCTAAATTCTAGATCTAAAAATCAAATTTTTTGAATATAACTTTTAGATCAATTTGTCTGAAATTTTAGATTTAGTGTATCTAGTTGGAGAAATTTTAGATCTGAAATTTTAGTTTTCAACCAAAACTTCGAATCTAAGTTTTTCAAATATAAAATTCTCAGTTTTTATATTTGATTTTAGATTTAAAACTTATTTTGAGATATAAATCCTTATATCAAAAAATAAAATTTTTAAATCTGATAATAGATCTAAACATGTTCATGAATCGTGGCTCTAATACCACATGAAGGAATTATCTTATAATTCCCGGGTTGCATGCAAGTTTTAAAAAGTTTTAATTAATTAAAATTAATTTGTAATGAAAATAAAAAACTACTCTAAGCATGTATAGCAAGAATCAATGAAGAACATGTAATTTATATCTACAAATAAAAAATTAAAGTATCAAATAAATCAAATTTACTTACCTATAGCGCTACTCCATCTTTATTGGACTAGATCTAGGAAAAATCTCAAGTTTTGCTAGAGCCACGTATGTGCTCAGCCTCTGCTGGTATCCATATAAAGATGGCCTTATTGAAGCCCTAAGACCATCGAAGTGCTAGTACCTTGCTAACCTTAGTTTGATAGTTGGATCAAATCTTTATTCTTTTCTTTTCTCTATACTAGAAATCTAAGAAAGAAGATATATCTCTTCTCAAGAAAATAAGAAGGAATATTTTTTCTTTTCTTGAAATGAACCTTTCATTCAAGATCAAGGATAGGAGGAGAAGGGTGATCAAGTAATCACTCTCTCTCTTTTTATAGAAGGTGGAGAATCAAGAAGAATATATGGGGCAATGAAGTGAGATATGATCTCACATTGAAAAGTCACACCAAAGCAATCTCATGCACACCTTTTATTTAGCACCCACACACCACTCTCTTTCTCATGCAACATCTCAATCTTATCTCTCCCTAGAGTCCCTTCTCATATAGAATTAGAATAAGAGTTTTAAATCAAATTCAAACACCTATGATTAGGATAGGAAGAAGGAAGAGATCCATGCACTCCACATAACTTTTGGGTGTCCCAAAAACTCCTTCCATGCTATTTATTCTTTCATGTGAAGAAGTGGCATTAAGTCCTTCTTTCTTACACATTAAAACAAGCAAAATGGCATGGGGAGAGAGAGAGAGAGAGATTAGTTAGGAATTAGTCAGGCCAACTAACTATCAAATTCTAACCAACTAGGAAACTAACTATCCTAATTCCTAACTAATTTAGGTTTATATTTATATCTATAACTAATTAGAAACTAGATCCTAAACTAATTAGGATCACTAAATCCAAATAGAATAGACCAAACTTAACTAAATTAAATCATATTTAATTCACCTAGGATTAAGCAACCAATTAGGTCAAACTAAATTGGCTTGCAATAATTGCAATTAGGTTAGTCAAAAACCTAATTAGACTATGGTATCACCCAAACTCAACCAAATTAAATCTAATTCAATGTGTATCAAGACTAATCATAATTAAATAATCAAATCATCTAATTAAATTATAACTCTTGTAATAAAATCCTCACTAAAATGAGCATATGCCAAAATTAGTAGGTTCCAAATTTGTAATCCTTACAAATTTAGAGTTTCTAAATATATAACTCTTACATATTTTAACTCAACTATGTGATCAGGTCAATCTCCTATTATATGTGATCCCTTAGGTTTCATTCTATCTGGTAGTGAGACATACCATGATCTCCATCATAATATCATCAAACTCTTTCAATGAATTAGAACAAATCTAGCTCACCCTATCCAGGATTGTTAATTTGAAACGATCCTAGTACATTCTCATAATCTACCAGTGATGCCTAGCAATATGTAGCAGTAACCCAGTAGAACAGAAGAAAGAACTCCTAGGTGTAGTCACCCTATGATTGAGTTTTTCTATCAAGAGTCTTGATAAGATGCATGATATGGAAACTTGCCAAACCCTAAGCATCTATTATATGCATGATTTAATCAGTTCAAGTCCAAATTGTAAAAGCTCATAAAAACCCTTTTCATCATTCACATTTCTATGGACATGGTCTTAAGGACATAGCTTCCTAAATTACATAGGATTATACTTTAACTACTAAGATCGATATATCCCTTGTAAATGTACTAGCACTCCTATAGTGAACCTACTATAGCTAACGATCATCACAAGGGCTTGAATGGCTAGGACTAATATTTTGTATTATTAAATTATAGTAACCCCACTCTAAGTGTTCAAGGTACTATAGGTCAAAGCAGCACTCATACAATTACAGCATCAAGAAAGTCACTAACGGGTGAGTAGACATTCATGTGACTTTTGGTGGTGGTCATGCTCGGTACTACCATTCTCTAATCACCACCTGCACTCTCACTGTAGTATCCCCATACTAAAGACACAAAACTTGTCTATCTTAAAAGGAAGTGATATGTACACTGATCCAATTGGATTAATCATTATTTTATGATGTCCTATAATCGGGAGCATTTAAGAATTAGTCTATCATGTACATATTTCAAATTCTCAACTCCTGAGAATGTGTCATTATCCAATAATTTCTTGGATGATACATGAAAATATCTTGTATAAAAAATAGTCTAACTATAATTTATTAAATATAATTTTGTCATAGAAATAAAATATGTCAGCCAGATTGGGTTTTAGGCATACATTGATAAGGGACGGACTCTAACTAATAATGGATGACATGAAAGGGATGAACATGAAGACAAACCAGATTAAAAAGAACAATTATTTCTAATTTTATTTTGGTTTAGTTCCCAAAAAGAAGTAAAAGATGTTAGGGTTATCATGCTAGATCTAAGTTCTATCCACATAGAAAAAATCTAACAAAATAATGAAGGAATAAGGATCCTAGGGCTAAGAAACCCTATTAGGAACATGTTCAATCATCAAAACTTAGACAAAGAGAGAAAGGGATCGGGTTTTACATACCAAGCAATGATTTCTTATCACTGTAGAAGGGATCGCTCCTCTTGAGTCAGCGCCTGGACGAGGAAGCAGCTTTCCCGTGGATCTGTCGACTTTTTATCAAATTGATTCGGGGGAAAGAGGACCTCATCCAAGGGGCGTAGCACTAGGAAAATCCTGCAAACTCTTAGAGTTAGGGTTGAAGATGATAGAAAAGATATAGAACTGAGGGTTGGAAGTGGAGAAGAAGGTAAGAGAACGTTGGAGGCTGATTGGTGGTCGAGAAGAGATGAAGACGTTAGGGCTTGCAGGGGCTACCTGGAGATGTGGGGCGCCTTGGAGTTGAGGAAGACCTGGCAGCCTAGATGAGAGATGGGAGGGGTGGCTTAGGTGGAAGATGGGAGGGGGGCGGCTTAGATGAAAAAAGGATAGGGCGGCCTAGGTTTGAATGATATGAGTGGCAGCCTAAAAGATGAAGATGGAGGCTAGGGTTTGAAGATGAAAGGAAACTAGGGTTTGTAAGAGGACTAGGGCTTGAAAGATAATTTGGCCTCACACCCACTCCCTCACGGAGGTCGATGTTCTTATAGAATGAAGGCAAATAAGAAATAATTCAAGTTTTCATTCAATAATCAATGAATTTAACAAGGGGCACGGGGTGGGTAATTATAGATTCACCCAAGTCCCTGGACTCCCAAATAGACTGGAATTACAAAGCTTTAGGGCCAAGAAAACTAGTTCCCTGTTGGACTAGGATTATAAAACTTGAGGGCCAATAAACTCTTTTGGGCTTGGGCAGCAACTTCATGGTCTTGGGAAGCCTCTTGGTGGGCTAGGGCGCATGAACTCCAAGGGCATGGGCTGATCTGGGGTGTCAACATTCTTGGGCTTGAGGGGCACCAGTTGGTTATGGACCTAGAAGGGGCACTAGGCTGGGGAGGGTGCCAACTGAAGGGGGCACCCACTTACTAGGCTTGGCGGAATGAAAGGGCCCATTCTTAGTGTGCCAATGCTGGGAGGGGCTTGAGTAGAGGCCCTGGTGCATGAAGCTCCTCTCTAGTGGGGGGGCTTGGTGAATCTCCTAGTCTGATGACTCTCCTCTTGAACATGACTTGAATGAAAACTAAAATTTACAGGACTCAAACTGGGCCTAATTGATAGGACTCAAAATATGCCTAATTGACTAACTAAAACAAAAGGACATGACTTAGTGAACCCAACTGGCTCACTTTATTATATGACTCAATGGACTCAAATGATCCTGGACTCAACAAAAGAAAGATAATTGTCTTCCCAACACAACAATTTGAGATCCAAAGTGGGGTCTTGAAGTCTTGGTCTGATCCTAGTGTTCGCACCATATATCTAACAAAATCTTCATCCCTGGAGGGAAACCTACAACAAGAAGAACTCTCGAGAGAAGAATTTACCGATATGGCAACCTGGATAAACCACTACAAGCCCTCACTCACAGTCCTCCCCTATGCCTTCTCTTTGACTTCCGGAGGAAAGGAATCCTCCAAAAGCCTGAGACACCTTTCCATCCCTAACAGGCGAACCTTGCAAGGTATGCGGGTACTTGTTAGAAATTATGTTCTAAAGCCAATCATTTAAGCTATAAATGGTTGTGCTCTTTGTAATTTATATATAAATTATTAATTAATAAAAGTTATTCAATAATTCATTATAACATGTGAATCTTTTTTTATGAATTCTTGTGTGATGAAGTTCTTAGAACAACTTACATTAGATAAAAGAGGATTTATCATGTAGTTCTTAAACTTCTTCACAGCAAAATGATACATTATTCAGGATGATAACATTTATTGCGTATAGATTGTTGTGTGCTATATGGGTTGATTATCCTTATTGATGGGAATTTCTAGGAGCCTAGGTCATCATGCTACATGCGGAAGTGAATTTTAAAACAAAAATTAAAGCATGAAAACCTTAACTAGCTAGAAGAAACCCTAATTCTCGGATCCCCTAAGACATTATCAACTAATGAATCATAAATGAAGTACAAGAAACATACCTGAAAAGCTGTTTTCCACTTCTTTCCACAAGGCTCACAAGTGTAAGCCCTCCAATGATGATCCACACGAGAATTGAACCAAAAGAAGAATTCCTTCTTCAGTTGCTTGCTTGACTAGGATTCTTCTTGACAGCCTTCTAGACTTTGACTTTTGAAGGACACCCTATCCTTCTGTATGGTACTCTGAATGCCTTCCAAAACCACTCTTGGATTTGGTATTGCCCTCCTCTAGAACACACTAGGCATACATCTTAAATTTTAAGACTTGTCCTAGTAAGAACAACCTTGTCTTAAAGAGACAAGGTTTGTCTTAAAGGAGGAGGGAGGGAGAACAAAAACTTCCAAAATAACTTTATGGTGGAATCAGATATCTGAAAATCATATCACCATTCCTATTTATAGTTTTAAGAGGGGCATGTGATATATCCTTCCAACATTGTTGCCCAGAAATGGAGCCCAAGAGGGGGGGTGAATTGGGTCTTTTAAAAATTTAAGACAATAATGTGAGAAGCAAGTGCTGCTTGTGAATAATGAAAAACTCAATGCAAGATATTAGCAATAATTAAAGAGCAAGAGAGGAAGAGAGTAATCACACACAAACACAAGGTTTATAGTGGTTCGGAGCAAACCTAGCACCTACATCCACTTCCCAAGCCACCCTTGGGAATTTCACTATAATCCATACTAGATTACAGTCGACTTGTTTTTCACAAGGCTCAAAAGTCAAAACCTAAGTTGGTTTTGTCACTTAGGCTTACCAACAAACCTTAACACTTGTTTTGTCTTCGGGCTTACAAGTTAACCCTAGTTGGTTTTAACCCTTTGGCTCACCAACAAACCATAATAACCTTCTTTCAAGACACCCTTGAAAGCAAGGTCAAATCACAATAAAAACAGATATGTAATTTAAAAATACAACAAACTCTCTTCAAGAGTGGATTGGAATCTTTGAAGCTTAAGAGGATGCTTTGTCTTCTCTCTTCCTTGGAATCTCCTTCAATGTGCCTCTTTTTAGAATGGAGTAAGGATGAGCTTGTAGGCTTTTCAATGGAATCAAGCTAGAAGAGGCTTTTGATGTGAAGTTTGGAGAGAATATTGGCTTTATGGCTTTTGAGTAGACTTCAATGCACTTGAATACACTTTTCTTCACTTCTCTTGCTTTAAAATAAGGTTGGTGGAGCTTAAATACACCAAAAACCTTCCAAAAAATGGTTTGTGACCGTTGGTGCCTTGGAAATAGCCGTTTGGAGCTTGAAAAGCAAGTTCTGCAAGCCAGAAAAATAGATCCGTTAGAGCTGTCAGGCTGCAAGTGTCGACACTTGGCTGTTAGGTGTCGATACTTGGCTATCAGGTGTCGACACTTGATTTCTGGGTGTCGACACTTGATGCATAGGTGTCGACACTTGACACAAAAATCCTCAACAATATAAAGTTCTGTATTTTCAAAAATCTCAGGCCTTGAGTCGATACTTGGAATCTAAGTGTCGACACTTGAATATAGGTATCGATACTTGGTGTGCCAAGGATTTTTGTCTATGCCAAATGCTGAAGTGTCGACACTTGACTGTCCAGGTGTCGACACTTGAGACTGAAAACTTTCAGATTCAAGTGTAAATGCCTCGAAAACATAAATAAAATTCTTGAATACATAAACACATAATATTTAAACATTTATATGCCCTTTTTCAATGAAGAGGATGCCCGGATTTGTGAGAATTGCTCCGTGCCATTACTTGCCATACATCATAAGTTTTTGGAATTTTGAGGTGCTTTCTTCCTCAAAACTCACAACTTGAAATCCTCATTAGAATACAATATCACTCAATATTTTGTTATTCATCAAAATCACTGGGTGGAGCCAACATTCTCCCCCTTTTTGATGATGACAAAACCTTGAGTAAAAAGGCAACATAGTTCTAACTTTAACCTTTTAATTGTTGAATATGAATTTAAGTCCATTAGAGAGACAAAGCTTTATGGTTAGGAAGAATCAATCTCCCCCTTAATTAGATACTTCTTGTTATGGTAAACTTCAAAGATTCTTACAAGGTGAAAAATCAACACAATCAATACAATTTCTTAACAAATTTATGAATTAACACATTTTTCTCAACAAATTTATACATCAATAAAATCAATACACTTTCTCCCCCTTTTTGTCAATCATTAGAAAGGGGAATTTTTCCTCCCCCTCACAATTAGCATGGAGACAAAAAGATAGTAGAGAAACACATATCATAGATAGCAAAGTCACAATTATGCTAATATCAAAGAGTATCAGAGCTAAAATATATCAAGATAAAAGAGTATCAGAGCCAAAGAATAGTAAACTGATTTAGTGAAGCACAAAATTTGCCAAGATAAAAGAGTACTGAACAAAAACATATATATATATATAAGATAAGTTATCAGTACAAAATTTGCTAAGACATCAGCAAGAGCTGAAACATATATTAATCATCAGAGTCAAACAAGTATCAAACATACAATATAAGAGCTAAAACAGACATTTGTGAGGCTAATCCTCATCAGATGGAACATCAAGACTAAAAGGAGCACTGATCCTAGATCTGGTGGCTAATGCCCTAGGAGGTGCTAAAGCTCTACGACTCCTAGTGCGGTCGGAAGGACCAAAGGCAGGTACAACCCTAGAAGATCTAGTAGAAGGGGTGAAAGATGATTAGCTTGCACAATAAGGTCCGGTGTGGAGTCAACCAAGGCAATAGCAGGAGCTGGTGTAGTAGGAGGATCTCGACTGACCACCTCATAAGCATCGGCACCGCCAACACTGTCGCTGTCACTGCCCACTACCTCTGTAGCTCTATCAATATCCTGATCACCATCCTCAGCAGAATCAGCATGGTCGCTCTGGTGATCGCCGCCATCATCATCATCATCGCCATCATCGTCAGATCATGCAAGAGCAGGGGCTGCTGGAGTTATAAGGGATCTTAACAGACTCTCAATGCGAGAGAATCCCTCCTCCATGGATTTGCGAATTTTAGCATGCTCCGTGGTAGTATGTGCTCGTAGAAGCTCGACCTCGCTATGCAGCTGAGTCACCTCACCTCTGATCTCTGTAAACTGTGCTCTGGCATGCTCCTCAAAAGATAGTCCTGTAGATGGTGGTGGAGGAGCTGAAGTGTCAGGAGACAGGTGCTCTACCTATGTCGATGGTACATCTACTGGAGGAAGAACTGCTGGCTCAGATGGTCCAGCCTCAGCCTCTCGAATCTCGTCCTCCTCATCTTGCTCCTGGCCAGACTCTCTGCGAACCCATCGACCTCCAACTAGTCTGTTTCCCATCCGGTGTAATGACCTCTCATCGTACACATCCGTGTGTAGTATCTCCTTGGGGATCTCCCCCTCCAATGATACTCCACACGCTCTGAAAAGTCGGGTCAGTGCCATGCCGTATGGCAAACAGTGTCGGTGCTGAGTAGCAGCATCATACATCTGTGTCAGCAACAGTGAAGGAATATCTATTTGTCTCCTCTCAATCAGACTGGTCATCACCATCAACTCCCTCTAGGTGATGAAGTCGAATCTGCCAGTCTTCGGTAGTAGGATCCGTGCAGTAATATGGTGCAAAAGACGCATCTCCAATGATAACTGGTTCACGGTAACCACTGATATACCGCGAACATCCTCTCTCTCAAGGTTGCACCTAAATGCCGCCTCTCTATCATCCACTGAAAAAGCACAGACTCCTCTCCGGGGTATCTCCCATACACGGCTCAGAAGCTCATCAGTCAAAGAAATCTAAATACCCCTGACAGATGTCATCCACAGTAGTCGTCGACAGTCTAGTGCACCATAGAACTCCCTCACTAGGTGAGGATAGTACCTCTCCTTCATGGTGCAGAAAGGTACTAGTCCTGCATCAGTGAGTATCTATCTAATACCAAAGTGGTGCCTGTCGAAGCACTGCAAGTCAACTCTCCTCCCTGAAGCTACTAACTTCCCTGCCATCCTCTCCGCAAGGGGGGAGCTCGGTGTGGCTGTACTGCTTGGCTGTGCTGAATCAAATCTGGCCTTCGATTTCCTCTCAGTACCATGACTGGGCCTCTCCCTAACTTCAAGTCTCTTCCTAGGACCCATTACAGCCAACTGACCAAGGAAAAAGGAAGAAAGGCTTAGAACAAGGGACTGGCTACAGGTTTGAGATTAGAAGAATGTTCAGATAGGTTTCAAAAACCAGAATCAACAATGTTTGAAAAATTGTAAAAATAATATTTGTA
Organism: Areca catechu; assembly: GCA_021397845.1. Taxonomy (NCBI): domain Eukaryota; kingdom Viridiplantae; phylum Streptophyta; class Magnoliopsida; order Arecales; family Arecaceae; genus Areca; species Areca catechu. The sequence goes on along the minus strand of CM038053.1, from coordinate 139,196,258 downwards.
GAAAATATATTTTGATTAAATGACAAATTTCCGAACAAAATTTGTAGAATATATTTTTGTTTGGTAGAGCACATTTGAATCTTTGGAAAAATTATTTTTGTAAGGTCTAAAAATCAAAAACCATGGGATTTGGGTTTTAATCACTTAGGGTTTTAGCAAATAGGTGAAATTATCGCAAATGTATCACGAAAAACCTTTCTAAATCATCAATAAATAGATTTAGTAAGTTTAATTTAGATGAAAACCGAATTTATTTTGGCCAAAATTAATGAAACAGTGTTTTTTACGAAAAGGGGTGAAAACAACCAAAAGATGAGGGAAATCCGAAAAAATAAGTTTAAAACACTATTCCCTCAAATAGAGTTTTAGAAATCCACTAAAACACGCAAAAATCTAGTTAGATTCATGAAAAATACTCGAAAACCCAAATCACTGTTGTTTGGTTCGAAAACAACAAAACTAAAAACAAAGAAAAATAAAACGAAATTAGAAAAGAGAAATACCTTGATTTGTGATGGATTAAGGGGTGAAAGGACGGATTTGGATAGAGGGGACCACTGTTACAAGAAATCAAGGGGGAAAGAAAATTTCAAAAACCCTCGTTCGGTCCTTTTAAAAATAGTCTCAGATTCGCAAGTGTCGACACTTCGGATATGTCAAGTGTAGACACTTGGTCAGGTGTCGACACTTGACACTTTCCAAGTGTCGACACTTGGCCAAAAAATTTGAGAAAATCCAGAAAAGTTTTTTAAAAAAATAGGAAAAATTTTGATAAAGTTTTGGGGCTTTAATCAATAGGTTTTGAGCTTTAGGATTTAGGTAAAATTGATACTAAAAGAGTTCTACGAGAATGGATCAATGACACCTAACTCTCTTCTAATTAGACAGAACCTATCCTCACTCAAAGGCTTTGTAAACACATCTGCTAACTGATCATTAGTACAAACAAAATCAAGAATTACATTAGAGTTTTGAACATGATCTCTTATGAAATGATGTCTTATTTCAATGTGTTTACTTCTTGAATGTTGCACAAGATTTTTAGATAGGTTGATTGCACTAGTATTGTCACATCTTATGGGTGTCTTAGTTAGTTTAATGCTAAAATCTTCGAGTTGTTGTTTGATCCAGAGGATTTGAGCACAACAGCTCCTAGCTACTATATATTCGGCTTCTGCCGTAGATAGAGCAACTGAGTTCTGTTTCTTGCTACTCCAAGATATCAAATTCACTCCAAGAAATTGACAGGTTTCACTAGTACTTTCACGATCAAGTTTACACCCAGCAAAGTCAGCATCATAATAAGAAATTAAATCAAATGAAGAATCTTTAGAGTACCATAAACCAATTTCAATTGAGCCAGATAGATATCTAAGTATGCGTTTAACAGCCAAAAGATGAGACTCTTTAGGATTAGACTGATATCTAGCACACATACAGACACAAAACATGATATCTGGCCTTTTGGCAGTAAGATATAACAATGAACCAATCATGCCACGATATAATTTTTGGTCTATAGACTTACCTGATTCATCCTTGTCAAGTCTACATGTAGAGCTCATAGGGGTACCTAAAGGCTTAGTGTTCTCCATCTCAAACTTCTTGAGTATTTCTTTTGTGTATTTTGTTTGGTTGATGAAGATCCCCTCTTTGGTTTGCCTTATCTGGAGTCCGAGGAAGAAATTCAGTTCTCCCATCATGCTCATCTCGAACTCACCCTGCATTAATCTTGAAAAATCTTGACAAAGAGATTCATTAGTAGCACCAAATATTATATCATCTACATAGATTTGTACTACTAAGAGATCATCATTCTTTTTTTTTAAAAACAAAGTTTTATCTACATTACCTCTAGTAAAATCATTTTTCAGCAAAAAGGAGCTTAAACGATCATACCAAGCTCTTGGAGCTTGTTTCAATCCATATAAAGCTTTATGAAGTTTATAAACATAATTTGGAAATTCAGAATTTTCAAAACCAGGGGGTTGCTCAACATAAACTTTTTCTTCAATTAATCCATTTAAAAAGGCACTTTTATCATCCATTTGATATAGTTTAAATTTCATGAAGCAAGCAAAAGCCAACAATAGCCTAATTGCCTCAAGTCTAGCCACAGGAGCAAAGGTTTCATCAAAATCTATCCCTTCCTCCTGATTGTATCCTTTGGCAACTAGTCTAGCTTTATTTCTAATGACTATTCCATTTTCATCAAGTTTATTTCGAAAAACCCATTTTGTGCCAATAATTGATGTATTTGAAGGCCTATCCACTAGTGTCCAAACATTGTTCCTTTTAAATTGATTAAGTTCATCTTGCATAGCATTTATCCAATTACTATCACATTCAGCTTCCTCAATAGTTTTAGGTTCAATTTGAGACACAAAAGCTAAGTAATCACAAATATTTCTAAGAAATGATCGAGTACTTACACCTTTAGATGGATCACCTATAATTAGTTCTTTTGGGTGTCCATGAGCATACTTCCATTCTTTTGGTAATGGATCAACAGTTGATGTATTTTCATCACCTTATGCTTGATCTCCGTCAGTGTTTTGATCATCATTCTGTTCCTTGGTAAGTCCTTCATTGTTGTTTATTTCTTCAGTTTTCTTGCTACCTGTTTCATCAAAAAGTACATCTTCTTTTCTCGAAGATTTTTGGTTAGTTTCATCAAATACCACATGTATGGATTCTTCAACAACAAGTGTTCTTCTGTTGAAGATTCTGTATGCCTTACTAGATGTGGAGTAGCCTAGAAAGATTCCCTCATCTGATTTGGCATCAAATTTACTCAAATTATCTTTGCCATTGTTTAAGATGAAATAACGGCATCCAAAAATATGAAAATAGCGAATTGAAGGTTTTCTACCCTTCCAAAGCTCATAAGGGGTTTTCTTTAAAATCGGTCGAATTAAAACTCGATTTAAAATATAACATGCAGTATTTATGGCTTCCGCCCAAAAATATCTATGTAAATTATTTTCACAAAGCATGGTGCGTGCCATTTCTTCAAGAGTTCTATTTTTTCTTTCTACTACCCCATTTTGTTGAGGTATCCTAGGTATAGAAAAATTGTGATGAATTCCATTTTCAATATAGAATTTATCAAAATTGGTATTTTCAAATTCGGTTCCATGATCACTTCTTAAAGATACTACTGAAACACCTTTTTCATTCAAAACTCTTTTGTGAAATCTAATAAATTCAGAAAACATTTCATCTTTATGTGCTAAAAACATGACCCATGTAAATCGTGAGAAATCATCTACAATGACTAGACCATACTTCTTACCTCCCAAACTAGATGTTCTAGTAGGCCCAAAGAGGTCCATATGAAGCAATTCCAAAGGTCTAGATGTAGAGATCACTTCTTTTGATTTGAAAGAAGATTTTGTTTGTTTTCCAAGTTGACATACACTGCAAATCTTATCTTTTTCAAAATTGAGTTTAGGTAAATCCTTTACTAAATTCTTTTTGCTAAGTTTTGAAATTAAATGCATGCTTGCATGTCCTAGTCTACGATGCCAAAGCCAACTAGTTTCATCAATCTTGGCTTCCATTGCCACTAGGCATTGACCTTTCTGAATAGGGAGATCATCAAGATCAACCATATAAATATTGCCATGCCTATGACCGATGAACTTAATACCATTGTCATCTAGACTAGAAACAATGCACAAAGAGGATTCAAAAATAACTTTAAAATTTTTGTCACAAAACTGACTAATGCAAAGCAAATTATGTTTTAAGCCATCAACATATAAAACATTATCAATATAAGAGGTAGGGGTGATATGGATTTTACCAATACCGATAATTTTGTCCTTTCCATTATCACCAAAAGTTACATTGCCACCATTTTGATATGTAAGTGATGAGAACTGCTCCACATCTCCTGTCATATGCCTTGAGCAACCGCTATCAAGGTACCATATCCTTTTCTTATTGGTTGCAAGGCATACCTGCAATAAAGATCAAGTGGAGACTTTAGGTACCCAAGCCATCTTGGGTCCTTTTTGGTTAGTGGCATTGGTTCCTTTTGGAACCCAAACTTTCTGAATATTGTTTAATTTTCTTTTGTTGCACATATAAGATTTATGTCCTTTAATACCACAAGTATAGCATGTAATGGATGAAGATGCAGGCACAAAGAAATTTTTATAGAGTTTCTGTTTTTATGAGTTCTGAATCCTAAGCCAGCTTTGTCAAATACTGCTCTTTGGTTATTTAATAGTAAATTTAATTTTTCAGAATTGTAAGTAAATTTTTCAACAAAAGGTTTTAGTTTTTTGATTTCTTCTTTATATCTTTTATTTTCATTTAAAATTTCTTTGCTTGGTTTTGACAGATTTTCAGTTGAAAGTAAGTCACTTTTCCTTTTAAAAATATCCTTTTCTTTTTCAAGTACCATAATCTTATCAGTTAATTTTTTATTTTGTATTAGAAGACATTCATTTTCATTTGAAAGGTTGTTATTTGTTTTCGCTAGATCCAAGTTTTGCTTCTTTAAATCTTTATGTTTTAATTTTAACTTTTGAAATTCTATGACTTGTTCATCAAAAATCTCATGAAGCTCATCAAAACTAAATTCATTTTCGGTTTCAGAACATACCTCTTCTTGATCGGCCATCAGACAGAAGTTTTCTACCTCCTGCTATTCTTCCTCAGAGCTGGAGTCTTCACTTTCACTCCAGGTTGCCATCATGGCTTTCTTTCTTAGCTTTCTTCTACTTTTCTTTAATAAGGGGCAGTCTACCTTGAAATGCCCGGGTTTTTTACACTCAAAACATGTAGGCTGCTCCTTCTCCTTTTCTTTGTCCTTTTCCTTGCTCGGCTCACCTTTCAGAGGTTTCTTTTTGTACTTGAACTTTTTCTTCCTCATGAACCTTCTGAATTTCCTTGCAAACAGAGCCGTTTCATCTTCTTCATCATCCTTTTCAGAGTCTTCGCTTGAGTCCTCTCTAGTAGTAGATTTGAACGCAATCGCCTTCTTCTTCTTATCCACCTCTCCGTTCTTTTGTTTGAGGGAGAGCTCATAAGTCATTAAAGAGCCCAGCAGTTGTTCCAGCGGGAGAGTGTTGACATCTTTAGCTTCTTCAATTGCGGTGACCTTTGCATCCCATGAAGCTGGCAGAGACCTGAGAAGTTTATTCACAAGTTCACCGTTAGAAATAATTTTTCCTAGGCTTCTCATGCCATTCACAATGTTTGTGAACCTAGTATACATTTCGCTAATTGACTCAGTAGGTTCCATCTTAAACATTTCATATGTGTGAATTAGCATGTTGACCTTAGTGGTTTTCACTTGGTGTGTACTCTCATGGGTAACTTCAAGTATATCCCAAATCTCCTTGGCGGAGAGACAATTTGATATTCTATTAAATTCACTAGGGTCAAGAGAACAAAATAAAAGGTTCATTGCCTTAGCATTAAGCTCAATTTGCTTAATGTCATTCTCATCCCAATCATCTTCCATTTTTGGAGTGAGAATACCATTAATCATCATTGTAGGCTGATGAGGACCTTTTACAATAGTTCTCCATAGAAAGTGCTTGAATAAATATGCGCATGTGTGTCTTCCAGTATGTGTAGTTTGTGCCATTAAAAAGTGGGGTTGATTTGAAGCTTGACCTTCAACTATATCCATTCCTATTAGGGCTGCCATGATCTTTCACTCAAGATCCTTGGACCTACAAGAGAGTACCGGTGCTCTGATACCACTTGTTGCCCAGAAATGGAGACCAAGAGGGGGGGTGAATTGGGTCTTTTAAAAATTTAAGACAATAATGTGAGAGGCAAGTGGTGCTTGTGAATAATGAAAAATTCAATGCAAGATATTAGCAATAATTAAAGAGCAAGAGAGGAAGAGAGTAATCACACACAAACACAAGGTTTATAGTGGTTCGGTGCAAACCTAGCACCTACATCCACTCCCCAAGCCACCCTTGGGAATTTCACTATAATCCACACTAGATTACAGTCGACTTGTTTTTCACAAGGCTCACAAGTCAAAACCTAAGTTGGTTTTGTCACTTAGGCTTACCAACAAACCTTAACACTTGTTTTGTCTTCGGGCTCACAAGTTAATCCTAGTTGGTTTTAACCCTTTGGCTGACCAATAAACCACAATAACCTTCTTTCAAGACACCCTTGAAAGCAAGGTCAAATCATAATAAAAATAGATATGTAATTTAAAAATACAACAAACTCTCTTCAAGAGTGGATTGGAATCTTTGAAGCTCAAGAGGATGCTTTGACTTCTCTCTTCCTTGGAATCTCCTTCAATGTGCCTCTTTTTAGAATGGAGTAAGGATGAGCTTGTAGGCTTTTCAATGGAATCAAGCTAGAAGAGGCTTTTGATGTGAAGTTTGGAGAGAATATTGGCTTTATGGCTTTTGAGTAGACTTCAATGCACTTGAATACACTTTTCTTCACTTCTCTTGCTTTAAAATGAGGTTGGTGGGTTTAAATACACCAAAAACCTTCCAAAAAATGGTTTGTGACCGTTGGTGCCTTGGAAATAGCCGTTTGGAGATTGAAAAGCAAGTTTTGCAAGCCAGAAAAATAGATCCATTAGAGTTGTCAGGCTGCAAGTGTCGACACTTGGCTGTCAGGTGTCGACACTTGGCTATCAGGTGTCGACACTTGATTTCTGGGTGTCGACACTTGAACATTCAAGTGTCGACACTTGATGCACAGGTGTTGACACTTGACACAAAAATCCTTAACAATACAAAGTTCTGTATTTTCAAAAATCTCAGGCCTTGAGTCGACACTTGGAACCTAAGTGTTGACACAAGTATCAACACTTGAATATAGGTGTCGACACTTGGAATGCCAAGGATTTTTGTCTGTGCAAAATGCTGAAGTGTCGACACTTGACTGTCCAGGTGTCAACACTTGAGACTGAAAACTTTCGGATTCAAGTGTAAATGCCTCGAAAACATAAATAAAATTCTTGAATACATAAACACATAATATTTAAACATTTATATTCCCTTTTTCAATGAAGAGGATGCCCAGATTTGTGAGAATTGCTCCATGCCATTACGTGCCATACTTCATAAGTTTTTGAAATTTTGAGGTGCTTTCTTCCTGAAAACTCACAACTTGAAATCCTCATTAGAATACAATATGCACTCAATGTTTTGTTATTCATCAAAATCACTGGGTGGAGCCAACAAACATGTTATCAGATATGATTTTTCAAGATCGAGGAGAAGTTATCTGGCTTGAAAAATCATATCTAATTTGTCTTATCATGCACCAAAGTGCATATCAGCATCCATTCCCATTCCTGGATGATTTGTCACTTGCCACATGGCAAGTATCAGTCTCTGGGAAGCCAAGAGGTGCTTCTTCAATCTCCAAACATCGAAGAATTTGAAGAGTCTCGATAGCTGAAGGACACTGCTTCAGGCCGCGCGCCAAATGAAGAGACGCATCTCTTCATGCGTGCATTCCCTTTTCACGCCAATTCAAAACATGTTGACCGGTCACAAAAAATCCTAAGAGGCATGGGGATATGTGCCAAGAGAGTCCTAGATGAATCAGACAAAGTGATTCATATACAGAAGGACACGTGGTCCTTTCTGCACCCTCTCTTCCTTAGTGCATGCAATATTGCGCCCAAGAGTCCATGCCAACTTTGACTCAAACCAAGTGGCATTCCAAGTCCAAATAAATTAGGATAAAACCTGATAAATGCTGTCTTAATCCAGACATAACTCAATTTAAGTCTCTCTTAAATTGGTTAATCAAAATAGCAAGCAACTGGACCCAAATCGACTTAGGTTAGGAATTTGGTTAGCTTATACATGATAGTGTGAAATCTAGCTAACCAATTAGGATCCCATAACCCTAATTAAACCATGAATGACTTCTTTGGTCAACTCCCTAATATGTGTGACCCTTTGGATTCCACATTTAGCCAGCAGTAGGTTTAGGTTTGAGCTGATTCGATCCAATCGAACCCGATTGACCTAATTAGGTCAAATTGGCTCACCTAATTATCCAATTCGAAACATCCATCGAATTGACTCATGAAACCAGTCCAATTGGTTCATGAAAACCTACAAGACAAGATTGGCATCTAGCATCCTATCATGCCTACCCAGAAAATATGGAATTTGGTAGAAAGTACCAAAATACCCTTCAGTAGAAAGTTACCATGCAATTCAATCTTTCGATCTCCAATTATCCTGATTAAGTGATAGGTATGGATATATGTCAAACCCTAACACTTAGTCATATCGAATCTCAGCTCGATCATGAGGACTCAACTGATGACTTATTAGAAACCACTTCTAATCTCATCCTGCTTTGATCAAAGGCTTCTTGAGTCACTCATCGAAGAGATTACATGGGATAACAATTTCTCTTACCAGGAATGATCGATTCCTTGTTGGTCCACTCACATCCTTCATACACCTTCCACCATACCCAGAACATCCCATACATGACTCAATGTCATGAATGAGTATGAACCAAAAATATGGCTTAGTGTGCACAAGGAACCATGGTGACCTTAGGTCTAAAGATCACATGCACAACTCCTACTCTGAGACCTATCTTTTGACAAGCAGTAAGACTTCCATAAGATAGTCCCGGTGTGGATCAGTTCAGTGTACTCATACCCTAACGAGCACCCTTATCCTTGTATTAATGTCTCTACATAAATGGTTGTGAGACCAACCATCCTCATTAACTGAGCATACATAGGATAAGCTAGTCTTACCGGATTCATCAATCTCCGAATCGATGATTCATTGACTAGGAACATTTTGATTAAGATTTACAGGAACTTAGGTCTCACTATTATGATCTTTATCATAACCATAATTTCATTGCCCTAATCTATGGGGTTGATCATAATCCACAAATAAGACATAGTAGTACATGATGAAAATAAATGCCTTCATTAAAATAATGTCATACAAGAGATGGAAGATTACAAAAATGCCCTTATAATGATTGGCTTTTAGGGCATTTTTTTTTCAATCTCCCACTTGCACTAAAGCCAATCACCCTTAAACTTTATACCCATACTATCTAAGTGGTGATCTAACTGCTACTTGGATAATGCTTTAGTAAATGGGTTTGCTATATTGTTCTTTGTATCAACTCGGTCGATGACAATATCTTGTCTTTCTATTATCTCTCGAACTAGATGGAACCGTCTTAGAATGTGCTTGGACTTATGGTGAGACCTCGGTTCCTTTGCTTGTGCAACAGCTCCAGTGTTATCACAATATAATGGCACTGACTGATGTACATCAGGAGCCACGCCCAATTTCATGATGAGCTTCTTCATCTAGACAGCTTCCTTCGCGGCTTCACTCGCAGCTATGTATTCTATCTTAATGACTGAGTCAGCTACTGTTGGTTGCTTTGTACTCTTCCAACTCGTTGCATCACCATTCAAGGTGAAGATATACCCCGATATTGATTTGCTATCATCTGGATCTGATTGGAAACTAGAATCTATATAGCCTTCTAGTTTCAGTTCAGATCCTCCATATACTAGAAAAATATCTTTAGTCCTTCTCAGGTACTTAAAATATTTTTCACAGCTTTTCAATGTCCTCACCTGGATCTTCCTGAAACCTGCTCACTATGCTCAAGGCATAAGCAACATCAGGTCTGGTACATAACATAGCATACATAATTGATCCTATAGTCAAAGCATAAGAAATTATAGCCATCCTCTCTCTTTCTTCTGATATCTTAGGAGACATTTTCTTAAAGAGATGTATGCCTTGACTTATAGGCAAGTAACCTTTCTTATTTCCATCCATGTTGAATCTCTTCAACACTAAGTCTACGTACCAAGACTGGGATAAGCCTAGCATCCTTTTAGATCTATCTCTATAGATCTTTATACCTAGTATATAAGATGCTTCTCCCAAATCCTTTATAGAAAACTTTGATGATAGCCAAGTTTTAACCAATTATAACATTGGGATATCATTCCCAATGATTAGTATGTCATCAATATACAAAATCAAGAAAACAAGTGCACTCCCACTTGTCTTCTTATACACACATGATTCATCCTCATTTTTGACAAAACCAAAACTCTTGATTGTTTCATTAAAATGGATGTTCCATCTCGTTGACACTTGCTTTAGTCCATAAATAGACTTCTTTAACTTGCATACCTGTTTTGGTCTCTCACTTGATACAAAACCTTCTGGCTGTGCCATATAGACTTCTTCTTTAAGGTTTCCATTGAGAAAAGCAGTATTGACATCCATCTACCAAATTTCATAATCATGGTATGCTGCTATGGCAAGCAAAATCTGAATGGAATTGAGCATGGCTACTGGGAAAAAGGTTTCATCATAGTCAATGCCATGTTTTTGTCTAAAACATTTTGCTACCAGCCTGGCCTTGTAGGTTTTTACTTGACCATTTGCTCCTATCTTCTTCTTGAAGACCCATTTACACCCTATTGGGTTAATTCCATCAGGTGGATCTACCAAGGTCCAAACCTGATTAGAATACATGGAATCCATTTTAGATTTCATGGCACTTAGCCATTTGCTGAAGTCTTTTCTCTCGATAGCTTCCGAATAGGTCATAGGATCATCATTCTGAATGATATTGGCTTCATTGTCATCCCCGAAGACAAAGCCATATCTTAGAGGTGCTCCCCGCACCCTGTCTGACCTTCGGAGAGGAGGTGTGTATAGTGGCTATTCTTGATCTACAAGAACTTCTTGTTGAGGAATTTAATTTAAAGACTCAATAGGTTGTTGGTTATGTTCTTCACATAACTCAAGTGAAGAATCACTACTTTTTTCTTAGATAAATTCTTGCTCCAAGAATGTAGCATGCCTATTGACAAAAACCTTTTGTTCAGTAGCATTATAAAGAGGTATCCAATACCTTCTTTAGGATAACCAACAAACCTACACTTATCATTCCTAGAACTTAACTTATGTCCAAAGTTATTTCTGACATGAGCATAGCAACCCCAAATCTTTAAGTACTTAAGACTTGGCCTTTTGCCATTCCATAACTCATATGGAGTGCTACTTACAGACTTAGATGGAACCCTGTTCAAAATATGTGCAGCAATTTTCAGAGCGTGTCCCCAGAAGGAAATGGAAAGATCTATGAAGCTCATCATCGACCTCACCATGTCTAACAAGGTGGGATTTCTCCTTTCTGCCATACCATTTAACTGGGGTGTATAACGAGGAGTCCATTCAGAGATTATGCCTTTATCTTTAAGATGGTTTAGAAACTCACTAGATAAGTATTCACTTCCTTGATCAGAACGAAGAGCTTTAATACTATGTCCAATTTGTTTTTCAACCATACTTTGATATTCTTTAAATTTATCAAAAGCTTCAAACTAGTGTTTAATAAGATACACATGACCAAACCTTGATAAATCATCAATAAAAGTGATGAAGTAAGAATATCCTTCTCTGGCTTGAGTTGTTATAGGTCCACATACATCAGTATGCACAAGACCTAGTAACTCAGTTACCCTGTCTCCATGTCCAGTGAATAGAGACTTGGCCATTTTTCCTTTGAGGCAAGACTCACAAGTTCCTAATGATTGGAAATCATAAAGGTCAAAGTAATTATCTTTGATTAACTTGTTTATCTTTGACTCATTGATATGACCTAACCGACAATGCCAGAGATATGTGACATTAACATTATCTCTCTTTCTCTTCTTATCATTAATAAGAAGTATTTTATCATTAAGTTCCAAAGTTAGAAGACTATTAATAAAACAACCATGTCCAAATATTTTATTATTATGAAGAATAGAGCAACCACTGCTCTTTACATTTATTTCATATCCTTGTTGTAATAACAAGGGTATAGAAATAATGTTTCTTACAATATTGGGCATGTAGTAACATTCTTTTAGCTTTAACATATTACCCAAAGGTAATAATAAGATACAGGTGCTCATAGCTTCAGCATAAATGGCCCGATCACTTGCCCCATATAGCTTGAAGTCACCTTTCTTCAAATTCCTAATTTGGTGGAGTCCCTACAATGAATTATAGATATGAGATCCACATGCGGTATCCAATATCCATGAATTAGAGAACTCAATGATAAATTTGTTTGTATCATGTACAAACCTTTAGATGCTCCACTTGCATCTTGCTTCATACTTGCAAGATATATCTTGCAATTTTCTTCCAGTGCCCTTGCTTGCCATAGTGGAAACAGGCTCCATCATCCTTCTTAGCTTTCTTCTTATTCTGGAAGCTCTTCTTAGGGTTGAATTTTCTTTTCAAGCCCTTCTTCTTTGCCTATTTCTTTCTTCCATCAACTAGAAGAAGATGAGCATTGTCTCCTTTAGAATGGCTCTCTATTGTCTTAAGCATATTAAGCAGCTCTGGCAATGAAGTATTCAGTTTATTTATATGGTAATTAAGAACAAACTGAGAGAAGGAATCTATGAGTGACTGCAGGATCAAGTCTTGATTGAGTTCACCATCCATGACAAACCCTAATTGACCTAATCGGGTGATTAAGTCAATCATTTTCAATACGTGGGTTTGTACAGATGAACCCTCACTCATTCATGCACGGAACAACTGCTTCGATATCTCGTATCGAGCTACCCTACTTTGCTCTCCATATAGCTTCTTTAAATTGAGTAATATGGACTTAGGTTCCATACCTTCATGTTGCCTCTGGAGCTCGTTCCTCATCGAGGCTAACATGATGCACCTGACAGTTATACTGTCATTTTGCCATATTCTGTGTTTGGCAATTTCCTCCTCTGAAGCATCCTCTCTGATCATCTCAGGATCCGGAGAATTAAGAATATAGGAAAGCTTCTCCTGACTCAGTACAATCCTCAGGTTCCTCAGCTAGTCCACATAATTGGGACCGGTTAACTTGTTGGCATCTAAAATGCCCCGTAGCGATAAATTTGAAGCCATAATGTAAATATCCTACATTTAATTAAAAAATAATATCAGCAAACCACCTAAGATGACATTCATAATTAGATAAGGACTTTTATATCTTATTATGTCTCCCATTATTTTCTTTGAATACCATAACCCTCAATCTATGGTAAGCGAGAAACCTTACTGGTTTCTTTAGTGGGGTTGAGATCCTAATTCCTCATGAATGCCTTGTGTGTACACAACAAACACTCACGAGTTCAAAAGTAGGACTTCCTTTCCAATTGCAATCTATGCAATTCTCAACAGTTAAACTTGCCTCTAAGACACTTATGGCCTTGTGTGTACACAACAAACCATAATATTTTAGTTTAGTTAGACCCTTCATTTCTATATAGCCATGATTAAATAATGTTGCCCTTGTGTGTACACAACAAAGCAACAATTCCTATCATGCTATAAAGCACCTGCACCAAGACAAATTTCATATCAAACCCTAAAGTAGGCCTTGTGTGTACACAACAAACCTACTATAGTGTTGACATAAATTTTGCTTAGCATGAAGAAAGGTAAATTATAGTATTCTTAATCAATTAGCATTCTCAAATTAAGGTTTTAGATATGACCAAATTGGCCAAGTAAGTAGAAGGGGTGACGGGGCCCCCCCGTTGCTTTCCTTAGACACCAATTGATTGACCAAGTCAGACAATGGAACTAATTAAAAAACCTCAATCCCTTTACCTTCCCAGAACAACTTGCATAGACACCAACTGGCTGATCAAACCATAATTGGTTTTGCATCATGATTAAGTTTGTACTATGACTAAATATGATTTTTAATGAGGACTTTGATAGCCTCAAACACATCTTAAATAATCTTATCAACATTGTTCATAACAACAAGTATAAACATAAAGCATATCATTCCAGCATATGTATAACATCGCATGATTACATAGCAATCATATCATAGCATGATATTTCAATATCCCGTTCACCTCACTTTTTCATGGGATATGGCCACAGCAACACCCTTACACGCCATAGGAGATCCATTGAATGGGAGGAGAGGGCCTTTAAACCTTACTTTGCTCCTATGACCGGACGGCCATGGTGACTAACCCAATCAAAAGTAGTTACTAGGATAAGACTTGTTATAATGATGCATTTGATCAACAATATGCATAATATCATATCATAACAAAATCATGCTATTTTCATGATAAAATAGAAACCAAACATATTAATTCTAATATGCATACAAACACAATTCTGGAAGAGTCGACTCGACAGGTTTCGCGTCGACTCGAATAAGCTCGGGTCGACTCGGATGTGGATGTTCATGAACTTCAAAATGACACATAATTGAATAAACTAAGGGTGGCTCTGATACCACTGATGGGAATTTCTAGGAGCCTTGGTCATCATGCTACATGCGGAAGTGAATTTTAAAACAAAAATTCAAGCATGAAAATCCTAACTATCTAGAAGAAACCCTAATTCCCGATCCCCTTAGACATTATCAACTAATGAATCATAAATGAAGTACAAGAAACATACCTGAAATGCTGTTTTCCACTTCTTTCTACAAGGCTCACAAGTGCAAGCCCTCCAATGGTGATCCACATGAGAATTGAACCAAGGAAGAATTCCTTCTTCAGTTGCTTGCTTGACGAGGATTCTTCTTGACAGCCTTCTAGACTTTGACCTTTGAAGGACACCCTATCCTTCTGTAGGGTACTCTGAATGCCTTCCAAAACCACTCTTGGATTTGGTATTGCCCTCCTTTAGAACACTCTAGGCTTATGTCTTAAATTCTAAGACTTGTCTTAGTAAGAACAACCATGTCTTAAAGAGACAAGGTTTGTCTTAAAGGAGGAGGGAGGGAGAACAAAAACTTTTAGAATAACTGTACGGTGGAATTGGATATCTGAAAATCATGTCACTACCCCTATTTATAGTTTTAAGAGGGGCATGTGATATGTCCTCCCAACATGTTATCAGATATGATTTTTCAAGATCGAAGAGAAGTTATATGGCTTGAAAAATCATATCTAATATGTCTTATCATGCACCAAAGTGCATATCAGCATCCATTCCCATTCCTGGACAATTTGTCACTTGCCACATGGCAAGTACCGATCTCTGGGAAGCCAAGAGGTGCTTCTTCAATCTCTAAACATTAGAGAATTTGAAGAGTCCTGATAGCAGAAGGACACTGCTTCAGGCCGCACGCCAAATGAAGAGACGCGTCTCTTCATGCATGCATTCCCTTTCACGCCAATTCAAAATGTGTTGACCAGTCAAAAACAATCCTAAGGGGCATGGGGATATATGCCAGAGAGTCCCAGAAGAATCAGCTAAAGTGATTCATCTGCAGAAGGACTCTTGGTCCTTTCTGTGACCTCTCTTCCTTGGTGCATGCAATATTGCATCCAAGAGTCCATGCCAACTTGGACTCTAATCCAAGTGGCATTGCGAGTCCAAATAAATCAGGATAAAACCTGATAAATGTTGTCTTAACCCAGACTTAACCCAATTTAAGTTTCTCTTAAATTGGTTAATCAAAATAGCAAGCAACTGGACCCAAATCGACTTAGGTTAGGAATTAGGTTAGCCTACACATGCTAGTGTGCAATCTAGCTAACCAATTAGGATCCCATGACCCTAATTAAACTATGAATGACTTCCTTGGTCAACTCCCTAATGTGTGTGACCCTTTGGGTTCCACATTTATCCAGCAGTAGGTTTAGGTTTGAGCCGATTTGATCTAATCGAACCCGATTTGATCTAATCGAACCCGATTGACCTAATTAGGTCAGATTGGCTCATCTAATTGTCCAATTCGAAACATCCATTGAATTGACTCATGAAACCAATCCAATTGGTTCATGAAAACCTACAAGACAAGATTGGCATCTAGCAATGTATCATGCCTACCCAGAAAATGTGAAATTTGATAGAAAATACCAAAATACCTTTTAATAGAATGTTACTGTCCAATTCAATCTTTCAATCTCCCATTATCTCGATTAAGTAATAGGTATGGATATATGTCAAACCCTAACACTTAGTCATATAAAATCTTAGCTCGATCATGAGGACTCAACTGATGACTGATTAGAAACCACTTCTAATCTTATCCTACTTTGATCAAAGGCTTCTTGAGTCACTCATCGAAGAGATTACATGGTATAACAATTCCTCTTACCAGGAATGATTGATTCTTTATTGGTCCACTCACATCCTTCGTAAACCTTCCACCATACCCAAAACACCCTGTACATGACTCAATGTCATGAATGAGTGTGAACCAAAAATATGGCTTAGTGTGCACAAGGAACCATGGTGACCTCAAGTTTAAAGATCACATGCACAACTCTTACTTTGAGACCTATCTTTTGACAAGCAATAAGACTTCCATAAGATAGTCCGGGTGCGGATTAGTTCAGTGTACTCATACCCTAACGAGCATCCTTATCCTTGTATTAGTGTATCTACACAAATGGTTGTGCGACCAACCTTCCTCATTAACTGAGCATACATAGGATAAGCTTGTCTTACTAGATTCATCGATCCCCAAATCAATGGTCTATTGACTAGGAATATTTTGATTAGGATTTATAGAAACTTACATCTCACTATTATGATCTTTATCATAACCCTAATTTCATTGCCCTAATTTATGGGGTTCATCATAATCCATAAATAAGACACATCAATATATGATGAAAATAAATGCATTTATTAATATAATGTCATACAAGAGTTGGAAGATTACAAAAATACCCTTACAATTATTGGCTTTTAGGGCACTTTTCTTTCAATCTCCCACTTGCACTAAAGCCAATCACCCTTATACTTTATACTAATACTATCTAAGTGGTGATCTAACTATTGCTTGGGTAATGCTTTAGTAAATGGGTATGCTATATTGTTCTTTGTATCGACTCTATCTATGACAACATCTTGTCTTTCTATTATCTCTCGAACGAGATGGAACCATCTTAGAATGTGCTTGGACATATGGAGAGACCTCGGTTCCTTTGCTTGTACAACAGCTCTAGTGTTATCACAATACAATGGCACTGGCTGATGTACATCAGGAACCATGCCCAATTTCATGATGAATTTCTTCATTTAGACAGCTTCCGTCGCGGCTTCACTCGTAGCTATGTATTTTGCCTCAGTGATTGAGTCAGCTATTGTTGGCTGCTTTGTACTCTTCCAACTTACTGCACTACCATTCAAGGTGAAGACATACCCCAATGTTGATTTGCTATCATCTGGATCTGATTGGAAACTAGAATCTGTATAGCCTTCTAGTTTCAGTTCAGATCCTCCATATACTAGAAAAATATCTTTAGTCCTTCTCAGGTACTTAAGAATATATTTTACTAAACATGACATAATTGCAAAGTACTCTGCTATCAAGGGTTACTCATAAAGGATATGGCTATAAGTATCCCTCAGACCTGAGATTATCCTAGTGACTTTCAAGCAACTTGCTATGCTTTGATACCGACTACCTGTAATTTTAATACAGTGATGGAAGGTTTCTAGGTATAGTCAAGTACTTATGAAGTTTGTGTGTGAGTAACATGGGATTGACTGCTCCAAGTGATTAGAGATAAAACTTTGTTATATTTCAATTAGTAAAACCTTGTGAGAAGTCACAGGATTCGTAAGGTTAAGACACTATATGGATATACTGATTAAGGATTGATAGTTTAACTCTAAAGTTATCCTAAGAATTGATGGTCAAAGAGATGATATATGTGGTAACCACATGCCAAAAGTTCTTAAATATTGCTTTGCAATTATTTGACCTATCCGGATATCTCATATCATTACGAGATAGTTACTTCGATTAGTACAAAAATTTATTTCTATGCTACTGGCTGAGTATTCGAACCTACAAGGTCACATACAATAGAAGTTCCAATCTAATCTAATAGCTAATCAATGATTATGAATCATTCAAGAGTTGAATTATCAATATGATTAATGATTAGCATTGAGTCAACTCAATTGTGAGTCGACTCATCTATGAGTTGACGTATTAGTGAGTCGACTCATCAGTGATAAAATAATTCACTAATAGTTAGTGCATTATAAGAGGATTAATTAGTATTGGATTGCTAATTATTTTAATTTGATTGAGTATGAGATTTGGATCAATTCTAATTGAATTGGATTCAATTAGGTTTAACCTAATATTGGAAAACTAGGACAGGATTTTATGCATGATTTTTTTTTTAAACCAGTAGAAGCAAATAGGATTAAAAATAATTTTAATCTCTAAGTCATGCATTAGAACAATTCTAATACCTACCCTACAAGATTATCATAGAATATGAAAAGAGTATAAATGTTAAAAATAAAATCAGCATGCATCGATCTAACTAATGCATGTTGTAGATCTAATCTACAACAATAAATAGGATTGAATCCTATATCTTATCATAGGTTGATGAACACCACTACTAATGGAGTATGGTAGAAGGTCTGGATGATGCCTTGTAGCTGCACAAGATAACTGGCCTTTACGAAAAGTCTACATGAAGCCCTGAGAAATCACCTTTCCTAGAGTGCTAGCTCCATGTGAAGGCTACGGATGGCTGATTTAAAAAACTTTCTTCAAATTTTTTTGAGTCCCTCAAGATGAGAAGATGGAGAATGAAGAGGATCAGGCTAATGAAGAAAAAGAAATCTAGAATTATATTTTGTTTCCCTTCCTTTGTTTCTCTCTTCTCCCTAGCACTAAGACTGAACTCCCTGCTCAACTAGTTTTCATGCCCCACTCCCAATTTTTTTATGGTGTTTCTTGTCTAAAAACCCATGAAAATCCTTCTCTTATATTCATAAAAACTAAAAGAATCCAATAAATATAATGGCATAGGGATTAAGATAAGATATTAGGATAGGTTTAGAATTTCTATTTGGATTAGGAGTTTGACTCATTCAAAACCATCCAATTTAAATTCAAATCAATTCAAATAAATTCTAAGATTTATATAAATCTATCCTAACCCAAAATGTACTAAGATTAGGTATCAAAATAATTTTTTTATTTTAAAAAATATGTAAAAATTAAAAAACTCATAGAGAACGAGGAGGCATATTATCTAGTTTTAACTTGGTCAAGCCAGATATAAAATGATATTAAAACTCCTTTTAAAAATTATTTTAACTTTGTCCTAGTTACAATAGATAATAGGGAGAGTGTTAATCATATTTTAGCATTGAGATTCTTCGCATAAAAATTTATTTTTGCATGGAGAACAAAGTGGAGCAAGGAAAAAAATTAGGTTCCTAGGTTTGACTTGGACAAACTTAATTCTAATTTCAATTTAATTTGATTTGATCAATTCAAATAGATTATACCTAATTTAATTAGGCTTTAACTAAACTTAATTTATCAAATATTAATTAAGTCCAAATTCAAATTAAATTAAGATTAAAATTCCTTAGCGATTGGGTCATCGAATGACCTAATCGAGTGAAATCTAGTTGAACCAAATTCAAAAAGATTTGACCAAATCTTTTCGCTCAATAAATTGATTCAATTAGCAATCCAATTACTAATTAATCCTTCTAATATTAATCAACAATTAATTAATTACTTATTTATAACTTTCATCTAGGGTAAATTATTGATCATATTTTTAATTTTGCCACTAGACGATTTTTAATCATCGATTAGCCATCATGATCAATCAAAAAATTCTATTATGTATGATCCCATAGGTTTAAAATCTAAGATAGTAGCTTAGGAATGATTTCTTAAACTAATCGATGTGACTATCTAGCAATGGTGCCCGATGTTTGAATAGGTTGAATGATGGCAAAGCAGCATTCAAGAACCAAAGCTATGGTTACCATATAATTCATCCCTTTATCCAAATGCTTAAATGAATTCAAAGTCAACTATTGATGTGCGTAGCAATGCACCAATTTAGTACCTTAATTCCAATATTCTTAGAAAGCATAGTGGGAGTAAGGGTCGAATCCATAGGAACCTTGAAGTTATTTCAAAAGTAAAATAATCCAGATATGCACAGTAGAAAAGGGAATTATCAGGAAATCAATAATGAAAGTAATCTAAAGATGATCTATCTTAGCGAGAGCATGGCCCATACCCATAGATCACTGCCCATCCCTTTTGGGAATAGATCGGTCAGAATGATAATGAAAATAATCAAGATATGACATATCTTAGCAAGAGCACAGCTCGTACCCATAGAGCGCGGCCCGTCCCTTTTGAAAATAGATTAGTCAAGATTATAGTCATGTAGAGTGACTTACCTCTAAAGCTTTGCACTGCTTATAAACCTGCTTTAGACAAGATAAAGAAAAGGAAAGAACATGAGTTAATTGGAAGCTCTTTTCATTTCATAGAATGAGGAGTACATCAAATGAACATTAAAATATAAACCCCCGTTTCCCAAACAGGCTTCCAGAGTGAGCTACAGCATATTCGAAGATGGAGTGGTCCGATGATGCGATGAAGAGTGGAGATTGGGAACTAGTGCCAGTGCAGTGGAAGTGGGAATCAAGTTAGTGCAGTGGAAGTGGTAACCAGTCGGGGTCAGAAAAATGATAGAGAAGAGAAGGGAGAAAAGTAGAATAGAAGTAGAATAAGAGAATAATAAGAGGAATAGCAGAGGGATAGCAGAGGAATAGAGGAGGAATAAAAGAAGAATAGAAGGGGAATAGAGAGGAATAGGATGAATAAGAGGGGAATAGTTGAGGAATAGGAGTGAGAGAAGAGAAGAAATGGGGAGAAGAGGCTCTGGACTGATCTCTCCACCCCAAACTCCACGTGCTCACCTACCCACTGCCTAGGCATCGATCATTACCAGGCTATCCCCCATCTGCCTAGGTCATGTGTGCTCCAAAAGTAGCTACCATAAATGCTCTCCACCTGAGTGATGCTTGATCATACAGATATGTCATGCCGGTCACTACTTCTTGCTCCACCAAGCACGGTATGCCCCTACCATGGGCATTACTACAATGAATAGGATATGCCAGATGCCACTCCCTACAATGCATATTGTACTTCATCCCTTCCAGGTGTAAGGTACATGCTTATACTTGGTTTCCTGGGACCCTCTAGGTAAGGTAGAGAGGAAGAACAAGGAATGAGGCAAAGTGGAATTGATAATCTACACCTCTCTAGAGAGCTGATCATCTTGAGAGCACACCCATAGCTTCCTAACTCTGTGAGTATCCACCTAAATATCCACCAAGAAATTTATAGGCCTCCCTACATACTTTCCATCTTCCACAAAGTATCTTGCCTCTGCAACTCCATTCACTGGTGTGCCATCTTCCAAGAAGCAAGCCTCATATGCATTGAGAGCCCCTTCTTCCACATATCTCATTCCATCTCCTTTCATTCTATCTTCGACTCCTCTCTTTGCTCTACTCAAAATCCCAGAGGGGACTCGAAGCCTCTTTTATTAGCCTCTTTAAGAAATTGACTTAGGCATCAAAGGATCCACCACCAAGGAACCTTCCTGAGTATGGACCTTCTAACCCTCTCTGTCTTGCAGAATCGACTCCCAATAATAGGACTCTACAAGACCCAGCTCCATGTCAATAACAACCTCAAGTCCTACCTTTCTCAAGTCAAGCCCAAGTTAGCATCACCTCCCATGGTAGCAACAGTAACTACTATCAACTAGTTTTCCACTAACTATTAAGGAAAAATGCCTCGAATCAGTCCACTAGAATGAAGCCCATATGGAGACCTAGATTAGGATGAAACCAGGCCTAACCTGGGCCCATAGTGCTTATAGCCTAGGCGACCATGCATAGTCCACATTTTGCTTAGCCTATAGACCACGCTTCGATGGACTAGGCAATTCACATGGAGTTTCATGCAGTCCATGCATGGTCTATGCACATGGATGCACACGAGCATTAGGTGGCATGAGGGTTGGCCCAGTCTATGCATAGGTGCATGCAACAAGATTTGTGATAGTTTATGTTTGGTCTATGCATGATTCATGAGTATTTTTGGATGGTTTATGACTATTTGACTCCATTTTTGACATGGTTTGAACATCTGATTTCCTGTCAAAGTGCACTTCAGCAGGGGATGTTTTAGAGGCTATATAAAAAGGGACAAACAAGTCAGGATACTAGTGTGAGAATTCAAAGGGCTTCCAGGAGATATAGTAATGGTAAAGAAAACCTATAGAGGCTAGAGGGTCTTCTTGAAAGTTGAGAGCTTTGTATGGGATTTGAAACTTTTTATTGAGAAAAATTATATGAAATTGAGAGTGTGAGTTCTTATATTTTAAGTGATTATTTTATTTCATAGTGAAGTCTTGCATGTCTTATTAGATTATGTTCTTTATTTTATTTTTTGTCTTCCTTCTCTTGCAGCATCAACTATAATATCATAATCTTGAAAATGGGGATGTATATTCCATATAAGAGATTCTCCAATAAGTGATATCAATATAGATGGCACTATAATAACTAGTATCACAATCCCATATTATCTGTGTTGATCGAGATTGAAAAAGATGGAAAAAACAAGAATAATCAAAGTCAACATCAACCAGTTTTATAGGAAGAGCAATTTCTCTTTCTGGCAAGAAAGAGTAAAGACATGCTCATCCAGCAGGGGTAGATCGATGCTTTTATATGTGAAAAAAGGCTGGCCACATGGAGGAAAAAAGTTGGAAGTGGCTCTAAATGCAGGCAGTGAGTAAAATCTACTTGAATTTTCCATGCATGCAAAAGGGGGCACCAAATCTAGCACCCTTCTTTAATTTGGTGTGAAATTAAGAGAGAGAGCCCAATCCCTTTGGGTCATGGTGACCTATTTTGATT
This sequence comes from Areca catechu, assembly GCA_021397845.1. Classification (NCBI taxonomy): domain Eukaryota; kingdom Viridiplantae; phylum Streptophyta; class Magnoliopsida; order Arecales; family Arecaceae; genus Areca; species Areca catechu. Next base: position 139,173,510 of record CM038053.1, on the reverse strand, counting down.
TGGCTTCAATTTGGATTCAATTCAAATCTAATTTGAACCCAATTCAAATCAAATTCAAAAATGTTATCAATCCTAATCCAATTAGAGTTGAAATCCAAGTCTAACTTGGATAATTAAACCTAATTATCCTTAAATTAAATCAACTCTAATTAAATTAAATATAATTTAAATTAATTAATATTTAATCCATATTTTAATTAAGTTCAATTATATTATGACACTTATAATTAAGTTCCTTGTACTAACAACTAGCAGTTTTTAAATTTGTAACTCTTATAAATTGATCCAAATCATATTTCAATTGATAATTTGGTCTTGATCCAAGCTCTTGATCAAGTCAAACTCGTTTTATATCTGATTCTTCAAGTTCTATTCTATCTGGTACATACCATGATCTTTATTATAGTATTATCGAAATGCATCTTCATGAACTGGAATGATTCCATCTCAACCCTATCAAGGATCATTGATCCTGAAACACTCCTAGTACATTCTTATAATCCATCAGTGATACCTAGTAGTATGTAATGATAATCCAGTAAAAATAAAGAGATGAACCCCTAGCTATAGTTATCACATGATCAAGTTTCTTTATTGAGAGTCCTAACAGGATACAAGTCATGGAAACTCATCAAATCCTAAGCATTGCAATATGCAAGACTTAATCAACTTGAGCCTAATTATTAATCCCAAGAAACTTCTTTCCATTATCATGTTGTTGTGGCCATAGACTTAAAAACTCAGCCTCTTAGATTGCGTAGGACTACTCCTCAACTACTAAGACCGATAGATCTCCTATAATTTACACCCTATTTCTATTGTGAACCTACTATAGCCAATAAATACTGCAAGGTTCTAAATGGCTAAGGACTACATATATATGCTATCAAACTACAACAACTCCACCATGAATGATCAAGGCAATGCAGGTCAAAAAATTATTTACATAACTACAACATCGAGATAGTCATTGACAAGTAAGTAGACATCCCATTTACTTCTTGTTCTTAGTCATGCTTAGTATTGTTCTTTTCTAACAACCACTTACACTCTTGCTCCAGTGTCCCTACACTATAGACTTGAGACTCATCATTCAAAAGGAAAGTGTTAACCCCATAAGTGATTTTGATGATAACCAAACACTGGTGCATGCATTTGTTTTACTAACAACTCTACAAGTGGTTCACAAGTTTTTGTAGGATGAATTCATTGCTCAAATTTCAACTCCTACATTTTTATTTCTTGTTTTGAGTTGTGTTGTAATTGAATTTTGTAAAGAAGAACCCAAAGAAAAAAAGCAAAGAAAGATCATAAAATTAGGTTACTTCTAAGTGTGTTTCAAGCTTTTAGTTTCTTGGAAACCTGATGGAATTGAAGACTTCTTGAAGCTTGAAGACAAGCTGGATGAATTCTAGAGAAAGACTAGAAATTCACTGATACATTCATCCAAGCCGACTCGAGGAAGAAGAGAGCCGACTCTGGCACTTGGCATGCATGAGAGTTCTAGCACACAGATATCCGAGCCGACTCTAAGGGACCCAAGCCGACCCATCCAGAGTGCTAATTCTTGAATCAGACAGGCGAGCTGATCCAAAGGAAGTCCGAGCTGACTCTATCACATGGTCAAACATCTGAGCCAACTCTTCAGAAGTTCGAGCTGACTCCTCCAGAGTCCAGAAAATTATTTCTGAGCAGAACAGCCATCCGAGTCGACTATAATAGAAGTTAGCCGACACGTCTAGACTAACATTTTGAAGGTCTGAGGATCTGAGCCAACTCTAATCAAGGCGAGCTGACTCTTATAGAGTAAAGAATCAAGATATTGTGCAAGTGAGCTGACTGGATTGAAGAGACTCGACTCAACCAGAACTTCTCTAAGGATCCGAGCCGACTCGAGTAATCTAAGTCAACTCGAAGATCGATTTCAGACTTGCAACAGTTAGTTCCAGAACTCAGAATTTGAATCCAAAAAGTGCTCCAACAGTCAAATGTCACCTCCCAATGGTCTACAATGACTTAAATTGCCTTGGAATGATGGAAGGCCATATATTTGAGGGATTTGAACTTCCTTGAAGCAAGAGTTAGAGAGTTCATCAAAGAATCAATGCTTTATTTAATATCCAACATACCAACAAGGAAGAGAGCACTTAGAGCATTAAAGATAGCCTTCAAGTCTTCACCAACTCTCATTTGAAGCTTGAAGCACTTGGTAAAGAAGCAATAGAAGCCATTAAAGTGCATTGAAGTACATTCAAGTAGACTTCTCTAGAGCTGCATTGACAACCACTAGACAAAAATTAGTTTGTCATTTTGTTGCTTTTCTTTCAATTCATTCTTGAATTGTTGGGTTATTGGTGAGCCCGATTGAAAAACTAAATAGGTTCTTGGTGAGCCTTTGTTAAAAATCAAGTGTTGGATTCTTGGTGATCCTGGTAAAACCAAGTTGGATTTCTTTGGTAATCCCAGTAAAACCAAAGTATAGAGGTTTGGATTGTGAGCCTGTTTAAAATAATCCGACTGTATTCCAGTGCGGGATATAGTGGAAATCCCAAGTGGTAATCTTGGGTAGTGGACATAGGAGCTGGGTTGCTCCGAACCACTATAATTTTTGTGTGTTTGTGTTGTATTTCTCTGATTTTTTTTTGCTTCTATAGTTAATTGATTTATCACAGCACCTAATACTTTAACAAAGATTTCAAAAGCATATAATTGCTTAAATTTTTTAAATTTCTAGTTCACCCACCTCTTGGGTAGCCACCTGGGCAGCAGAAAGTAATCCATGTATTGATTTAGATGGATTAATCACCGTCCCTATGATAATCCAATGATCGAATTCATTTAGGAGTTAATTTATAAAAATACATATCTTAAATTCTCAACTCTTGAGAATATGTATCGTTATCCATCAACTCTATAGATGATTCATAGACATATCATATATAAATAGAAATAAAAATATCCATTTTATTAAAATCAATAAGTCAAGTATAAAAATATATCCTAGAATTAATATAATATGTCATGCCAACTTTGATTCTAGGGCATATTCTAACAAAAAAATATCAATTTAGAAATAGAAATTTTATTGCTTTAAGTATTTCTACAAAGTAGAGTGTTTCAAACTCACAGTGGAAGGGACAAAAGTTGATATAAAAAAAGAGAGAAAAAAATAAAATACAAGATGATAGGCCATCATACTTCTACTGCTTGATCCAATGGAGCTTTAGGTTAAGCCTTCATAGGTGCTTCAGTATTTATGGCATTGGATGGTGCCTCAGCAATAGGTATAACTTCTGGAGTGCTCAATGGAGAGGCTTTAGCACGTGCACTGGTGCATGTCATTGCACACCAAAAATAAATACCTTATTTCCACTACTTACTACGTAGAGTTGAAGGATGAAGGGTTGAATCCATAAAAACTTTAAGCAGATATTTCAACAATGATTTTAAAGGACAATAATAGCAATTTAATATTTAAAGAATTAAAACTATTTAACTAGAATAATAAAATAATAGAGATTCTAATGAAAAAGAAAAGCCTCAAAATTTTAATGGGTTACTTGACAGACAGCTGGTACTCTCTTTCTATGTGAATACTTCATATGTCACCTATCAAGATATAATCTATTTATGGATATCACAACCCGTACCTATTGGATCATGGCCCATTCTCCTAAAATATTGATTAATCAAGATAGGATGTATATAAAGTAAAAGAATTCACATTTTAAAAATAATCTATTCTAAGAGTATGAACCGAATCCATAGAGCACAGCTCATCCCAAAAATATAGATCATTCATAAAGAGCATAAGACAAGATTTAGAATTAAAAAAAGAAACAAGTTTTATTTCATAGAAGAGAAAGTATAAATGATAAACAAAACTACAAACAACCTGTCACAAGTACTCAATGACTTTCCGAGAAATCGAGATCTAGCCTTTCATGGATGAACTCCTCGCCATCATGCTTACTGACATGCAAATGGGAAAATGGAGCAATAGTAGCATAGGGAAATGGAGCAGTAGATAGAAAATTAGAGGATGGGCAAAGATTTCTAGGTTGATGGGAAGGAGAAGGGGAAATGAGAGAAGGCTATCAGAAAGAAGAATCAAATATCCCATCCTCTGGCTACGATGTTTTTTTAAAGGCATAAGAGAATGCATATGGATCGTGTTCATTTCCATTGCAATCCTTCCCCACAACTTTATGTCAAAATTCATCAATTCTATGTGATCTACCTGCTCAATCCATCATAACCAGCATCCTGTGTTTATTATAGTCTTTTATCCAGCTGCATTTTATTGCTCCAACCATTTTTTTCAAAAATTAAACTCTAGCTTATCCTTCCTCTATTTTGCCAATCAACCCAAAAGTCCATCAATTGGTTTCTTGCTTCCGACCATTCCTCTCACGTTTAGATATCATTGGTCCAACTCCTAGAGTGACTCGGTGGATTTGGGCAGATGTTGCTAGTAAGGAACAGAGAGTGGGGTGGTAGAGGACAAAGGGAGATTAGAGAGTAAGGATTGAAATGGATAAGTGAGGGGAGGGATCTTTGAAATGAAGAAGGGAAGCTTGGAGTAGTCGTGGCGTGGATCTTCTATGGCTTCTTTGGGATGACAACTCTTGGATTGATCTTGTGAAGAACTCCTTGAATGATTGGATTCATTGGAAATGGAGGAGATGTGGACTAAGGAGGTGCTTATTTGGTTGGCCGAATGGACTAAGAGGGGTGGAAGGAAGCTAAGTTGGATGAGTGGAGTTGTAAAGGAGAAGAACACTCTAGGCCTCACTCCCACCTTCTCACAAGGGACCAAGCATTCAAGCAAGGGAAAATTTCAAGAAAATTTTTTTCTTCATTGATTCTAAATTCATGATTGATTACAATAAGGTTTGGAGCCTTTTTTATAGACCACCAAGCCATTTGAAATTCAAAATTTGAAATTCAAACAATACAAAATAAGGGGAGAAAATAGTGGACATCTTCATGAAGAGGGGCGCTATTTGTGGAGATTTTATGGACCATTTCAAATTCCTTCTTCCTTGGGCGATATTCCTTTATGATGTGTCTTGGTGATGTGGCAAGGAGGAATGATGAAGTGGCTTCCAGGTTGGTCTTGGCTGACTCTCCTTGACTCAATTATAATGAAGAACTTAATTGAAGCAAATACAGGACTCAATTACCAAATTAAAATGAATACAAGACTAATAGACTAAAAAAGAACTTATTACAGGACTCGAGCTCTCAATCTTCCAACCTTAAAGAATCTTTCTTAATTTGTATCGATTGGAGTCTCTTCCTAATCCTGGTGCCTGTACCAATTCTTCCCGAGTGAGAGGAACTCGACCCTGTCGAGTAAGGATCGATCTGATTGTGATATGTTTCTAGTAGGTCAGGGTCAATTTGCTACAAATCCTCTCGGGTGATCCAGGAATTCTCGAAATCTGGTCGGCCTTGCCAATAAACCAAATAACGTTGATAGCCCTTACTTCTAGTGGTAATCACCTAGTCATCCAAGATACGTTCAACTTTATCTCTCCGGTCTGGTGGAATTGCTGGTGGACACTCAGGTAGGGTTTCGCTCTCAAAGGCAAGATAAGGCCCAAAAGGCTCGCTAGGAATTAATGCCAGCTCTTTATATTCTTTCAGATCAGAAATATTAAATGTTGAACTAATGCCATAATCTGATGGTATCTCTAATACATATGCAGTAGGTCTAATTCACTTAATTATTTTGAAAGGTCCAGCTCCTCGGGCATACAGTTTTTTCATAGTTCCTGGTAGAAACCTTTCATGTCTAAGTTTAATCATTACAGAGTCTCCTTCATTAAATTCTTTCATTCATTTACGTGGATTAGCCATATGCTTATAGACTTCATTGCTCATTTTTAATCTTTTTACTAATTTCCTTATGCAATTCCTTAATATGCTGTGCATATAATTTTGCGGACTTTGAGACTCATACTGATACTTGACAAAAAATAGACCCAACTATGTATTCCTATAGAGAGAAAATTTATTGGACTCTCTGGGGCCTAAACCTAATAGATTATAAACTCCCTAAGTTTGACCCTGATCTGGCATGCGCATGAAAATTTATAGTGGATCCCTAGCAAATGCCATAAGGTCTTCCAAAACTAGGTCGCAAACCTAACATACTCATAGCATTGCTGCAACTGAACGACCTCAACAAAGTATAATTTGATAGTTTGGGGAACATTGGAAGCCTTAGGATACGATAGGATATAAAAATCAGAGTCTTGGAATAATCTATTGGAAACATAAAATAGACCTTGGTTACCCGGGATGACCTTAAGATTTGAATATTGATCTATGGGTGTAAGATCTAGGGTAGGCTGGATGCTCCTAGATGGTGGAAGGTCATCTGGAAGGTCTTCGGGAAGTTTATCTTGAAAGTCTTCTAAAATAATGTCTACTTCCTGGGGTTGCTCCTTAGGGACTTGTTCCTGGACCCCTTTTATGGGAAACTCGTATGAACCCTCACTTTCATCTTATATGTTTGTTCCTGGCTCAGTCACTCCAAATTTTATAGTGGGTTCAGGATCTTTTTCTATTAGTTTCTCAGTGATCTCAACCTTGCGTCCACCTTCATCATACTCCTCAACTAGACTTGATTCATAGATGTCTTCTTTGAATTCTTCAATGGACTTAGGAGTTTTTTTTCTAGATTCTTAATGGGTTCAACCTTTTCTCCTTGAAACTCTTCAATGGGTTCTTTCTCTTCCCCTTCATATCCATTAATTAAAGTTGGTTCAGCCTCATAAACTTCTTTCTTAAGCTCACTAATGGGTTTAGGGGTCTTTTCCTTGCAAACTAATGGGATAAAAGTAGTAGGCTAGTTTGAAGGAATCTATTTAAGAATTGGCCTAGAGGTGCTAATCATGCTGGGCTTAGGTCGGCTGCTCATGAGTTCTCTTTAATAAGACTCGAATTCTTTAGCAATCCGGTAAGCTTCCTCTAGAGTACAAATTTCCCATTGAAGTACTTCCCCTTAGGTGTCCTTACATAGGCCTCCTCGAAATCTAGATATGGTCATGGTCTTGGATTCGGTTGTGTTACATCTCCTGACAAACCCCTTGAATTCCTCAATAAACTCAGACAGTGGTCTGTCACCCTGTCTCAGTTTGTACCATTGGTCTAAAAGTCTTTGCTCATAAAATCTACCTAGGTACTTTTCTCTTAGCCTACTTCTCATGGTTCTCCAGCTACATATTCTATCTCCTCTTTGATAACATTTATCCTCAATAGCTGCCCAATGCCACTTAGCATATCGGGTTAACCTACGTGTGGCCAATCTAAATTTCTTTAACTCCGACATCCTAGTGTACTCGAAATAGTGATCCATGCTCTCCTCCCAATTCATATACACCTCTTGTCTTCCATCAAAAGTGGGTGCATAAGGTTGGGTGCTCCTAATGGGTCCCTCCTCGGAGTCAACCAAGTATGGGTATGGGCTCCTAGGGCTAGACTCAGGGGCAAGATCATGATCATAGGCTCTTAGATCAATGGAATTAGGCCTAGAAGAGTTGAGTTTAGCATGGGCCTTGTGGGCTTCTGCCCGTGCCTCTACTTGGGCCATCTTTTAGTTCAATTGGGCCATTTGATTAGTCATGCTTTGGTTGGTTTGGGTCAATTGGTCAATCAGGTTTTGGTTCAGTCGAGCCATTTGATCATTCAGGGTTTTCATCAAGGTCTCAAAATTTTGGTCCATGGTTGCACTTGATTGAGCTTGGGTTTGTTGGTAGGGTTTTCTTAATCTAATTATCATGTGCATACAGACTCAAACTAGGGCTAGGGGCTTGCTAGACCTAGTAGCTCAAGTAAGGTGAGTCGACTAAATACAACCAAATCAACAGCTATCCTGTCCACTGGCCAAGTAAGAGGTGGGTCTGTGGGAGGCTCCCCCAGCTCTCGATGGGTCCTAATTAAAAATCACAGGAACCACTTAGGGCATTTGCCACTTGACCCCTAGCCTAGACACCAGCTTTCAGAAATAGATGCAGGAATGGGTGCACTAGTTTTCCCAAATGACTTGAACTAGACCTGTGCGTGTCCCTAAAAATTAGAGTACTACTCAATTTTAATTAAAGATTGGGTTCGCTATGCAGGGTGGTGGTTTTGCGCTAAGGACAGGTAATGAATTCCTGCCCCCATGTCATAATGATGCCCTTAAATTGATTTATCATGAGATGAATGCAAGCATGCATATGAACCCTAATTTCAGGTAAAGAATTTTGTATGTTGCAATTCTGAAATAGGGCAAAGAAGTGACATGTATTAATATCAGAAAATCCTAAGAAAATCACAAAACACTCCTAACTTATAGAAAATATACCAGATGAAAGGAAATTAAAAAATAAAATCTGTGCTATGCTGGGCAGTCCCTGTAACTCAGATAATGCTAACAAAACATAATAGCAGAAATTTTAAAGATGCTGAAATTTTTTTTAAAGATGCTAAAAATAAAATGCAAATCTTGTGTTCCCCTTCAAAGGTCAATCACATCAGCACCCCGACACACCATAGGAAATCCCCGTTGAATGGGATGTGATGGTGTTGTAGCCCTTCTTTTCCCTATGACCGGATGGCCATGGTGAAGCACCCAATCCAGGTACTATAGAAGATGCAAAAATCCTATCCTACCATGCTCTGATACCAAGAAGATGGGGGACAATGATGAAATGATGCATTCCTCATGGAATTAGTAATGACTAAATGAGAGATGAAGTAAACAGATGTAGCTATTCAAGTAAAGAAGTAGGAATTTAATGATAGGTGATGTGGCTGGATCGCTGACATGGGGTGGGCAGATTGACGTGGAGCCCCTATCAGACGCCACGCTGGATGTTCAACATGGGCCCCTTCATCGGGCTGAACTCCCCCAGAATAGCGGAGTCGCCTGCTGAAGTCGAGCTCTGTCCTCCGCCAAGTCAATCCCCGCCGGGGCAGGATGCCTAAGCCAGAGCCAAGCATAAATCCCCCCCAAGGTGGGCCCCTTAGGATCGGTCCCCATGGTCAGGAGTCGAGCCCAAGTCTCCTCCACTATGTGGAGCCCCTCCGAGGTCAAGTCCCCTGAGCTGGGCTGCGCCCCTCCCACCTCCATCAAGTTGAGCTCGCCCAAAGTCGAGTTCAGCTGGTCCGGAGTCGAGCTTAGCCCTCCTTCACCCAGCTGGGTCACCTCGAGGCCAAGCCCCTCAAAGTTGGGCCCCACCTCTCCAGCTCAGTCCCCAGCTTGGGCAGAGGCACCAACCGCCAAGGAAGTGGCGCCTCCCCTCCAAGGATGATGGTGGGCCTCCCGAGGGCCGTGCGACAGTACCTGCCATGCCGTAATTAATACCCACAGCCGTCACTCACACCAGAAGGGAAGGAAACCCCCTGATCAAGGTGCCATGTCACCACCAACCTACCGTACCACCAGGGGAAGGGCCCAGCCAGAGGGTGCAAGTCTCGAGGGTGGTGGCCCATCGATCGAGGTCCTGCCAGGCTTCCTGAAATGGAGCAAACAGAGGGAATGTCAGAGCACTTGGAAGCTTTCCCAGCCATCTATCAAAAAAGGCATCCTGTCTACGGCACGATACCTCGTCGCGCATGCCTGACGACACGGGGGGATCCCGAGGCAAGCCAGAGTAAAAACCCAACCAGGGTAAGCCAAAAGTAAATAAGCAAAAGCAAAAAGAAGAAGAGAGACCATTGGGATGGGCGATAAAAAAAGGGAGAAGGGCCATACAGGAGGACTATTCCACCTCGGCCATCACCTCTCCTAGCCCGCTCTCACTTCCATTCATACCACACTCACTCCTCCTAGCATGGAGCTCATCCCGAGGACTGGACTAGGAGGATCTGTTCTCCTGGATCGTCACTAACTTGACCGTTGGAGCGCCCTCACCGGAATCCCCGGCCTAGGTCACTGATGCTGTTTCTTGCAGGTCCCGAGGCACGGGAGGTATCTCGAAGTGGCGGATGGGGGATCATCGACGCCACCAGTAGCTACGGGCTACGACGATCCTGGCAGCAACAGATTGGCACGCCAGGAAGGGGTGGGGTCACGAAGCAGAACTATTTCTGATCTAGCTCAAGCCCCACTCGAATAGCTCATCGGGGGGATGGTGACCACTTGAGTTAGAGGAGCCTCCACCGACTGTGTGGGAGAATCCCCTTCCCACGAGAACCCACACGATCCGGGAACGGAACCACCCGCTCCGGTTCAAACACCTCCGCTAGAAGTCCAGCTGACCGTGCTCCCCCAGCAGATGCACACTCTCACTGTAGCAGTGCTCCAGCACCAGCATCGGTCCTTGGCTACACACCAGCAGCCAATGACCCACGTGGCCCTTGCCGCAAAACTGCATGACAGCCTGCATTCCTTCCATGGGAGGCCTTCATAACCGCGGGCCATTACTGACCGTCGTGGTAGTCGTCAAACCCTGGCGAAGAGACAATGGACCGGGTCCACCGACAGGGAGAGCTGCTCACCACACCTTAGCCGGGGGGCATCTAAACCCCGCCAAGGCAGAAAGGGCAAGACCCCTTGTCACGGGCATCGCGCCCCCATGTCACCTTCTCCGCCTCTCTCAGCGGAGGGGTCAACGGATGAAGCCATCAAGCGCATGACGGAGAAGCGCCTGGAGGAACATTACCGCAAGCTAACGGAGTTTCCCACCAGTTTGCTAGCTTACCTGGCTCCACTAGCGAGCCAGTGGGCTACGACGCCCATCCTCCATTCTCCCAGGAGATCCAAGCGGAGTCGATTCCCCGTCAATTCTGCATGCCATAGGTGGATCCTTACGACGGGACCACCGACCCCCTGGACCACCTGAAAATTTACCGGGCCCTCATGAGGGTCCAGGGGGCCACTGACGCTCTTCTATGCATCGCCTTTCATGCTACTCTCTGGAAGGCGGCTCGAGTCTGGTTCGCCTGTCTTGAGCCGAAAAGCATCAACTCCTTTTCCCAACTGGGGTAGAGGTTCGTGGCTCCCTTCGATGCTTGTCAGAAGATGCCACGAGAGGTAGATAGCCTCTTCTCCATCATGCAGCAGGACCGCAAGCCACTACGGGACTATGTGGCTCGCTTCAAGGCTGCCGCGCTGGAGATCTATAACCTGGAGGAGCCGGTCGCAAAGCTGGCTCATAAGCGAGGGCTCAAGACTTCTCGCCTGACCTACTTGCTCGATAAGAAGCCCCCGAAGACTTACTTTGAGCTCCTCTTCCAAGCTCAGAAGTACATCCATGCCGAGGAGGCAGATCATACGAGACGGGAGCTCGACGGGAAGTTGCTGAAGAAGCTATCACCCATTGAGGCACCTGGGACACGGAGGTCGGGACCGCCAGCTCAGAGCTCTCGGACGAGACCAAGGCCAAGTGGCACTCCCACCTCTGAGGGGAGTTTCACTTTCCTTTTCGCCCCGAAAATGAACATCCTCATGGAGATCGAAAGCGAGACCTACCTGAGGCACCCACCGCCATTGAAGCTGTCCTCTAGTCATGACAAGATGAAGTACTGCCATTTCCTCCACGACCAGGGCCATGACACCGAGGAATGCCGCAATCTCAAGTGGGAGATCGAAGAGGTCATCAAGAGGGGCTCCCTCGAAAGATATGTAGGGGGCAGACCTCAAGCAGAATCTTAGATGCTCATCACCCTACTAAGAAACTGATGGGGATGATATGCTGGGGAGCCGAGCGCGCACCCAAGAGGGCTCGGGGGGCAGGGCATCCTGAGGTTGTACTCCCCTTTATGAGGGAAGGAGAAGATGGGGGGAAAAATGTAAATAATGATGCTGTGGTCATCGAGATGACGATCGCAAAGCATCCTGTAAAATGCATCATGGTAGATATTGGAAGCTTCACAGATGTGCTTTTCTACGATGTTTTCTCCAGGATGAACCTTTCTGCTATTCAGGTCAAGCCTGTATGCACCCCCTTGTTAGTTTCACAGGAAACTCTGTAGGGGTGGAGGGAGAAATTACTCTCCCAGCCACTGCCGGGACCCCACCTCGGTAGCGTACCATCATGATGATGTTCATGGTTATCAGGCTTCCTTCAGCCTACAACGCAATTTTGGACAGACCTGGGCTCAACCTCCTCGACGCTGTTGTCTCTACCAAGAGATTACTTGTGCAATTCCCAACCCCTTGTGGAATTGGGGAGATGAGGGGTGCACCCCAGCTGGTGCAGCATTGCTTCCAAACTCTCCCTAGGGCCCGGGCCCTCGAGGAGGAATCCAAAAAAGACGAGCTCGACCAGAGGATTCAGGACCCTAGAGGAGGCCCGATCAAGCACCTACTTCCTTACCAGCTTGGGGCTGACCAGACGAAGATAGTGCAAATCAGAGCCCAGCTGCCCAAGAAAGAGAGGGCTCCACTATTGGAGTTCCTGCGGGCGAATGCAGATGTGTTCGCCTGGACAGCGGCGGACATGCCAGGTATTTCTCCTGAAGTCATCACCCTCAAGCTTAGCATCGATCCGAAGCATAGGCTGGTTCGGTAGTAGAAGAAAAGCTTTGCCCCAGAGAGGCAGGCGGCCATCAACGAAGAAGTGGAGAAACTCTTGGCTGCCAGCTTCATCCGAGAGGTGCAATACCCGAGCTAGCTGGCAAACGTGGTGATGGTGAAGAAGAACAATGGCAAGTGGAGGATCTGTGTAGACTACACTGACCTCAACAAGGCATGCCCAAAGGATAGCTTTCCTCTACCAAAGATAAATCAGTTAGTGGATGCCACCTCAGGGCACAGGCTGCTCTCCTTCATGGATGCATTCCCAAGTACAATCAGATCCGGATGCACTTGGAGGATGAGGAGCACACTGCCTTCATCACCGACCGAGGGACATATTACTACCGGATGATGACCTTTGGCCAGAAGAATGCTGGGGCCATGTACCAGCATCTGGTCAACAAGATCTTCAAGGACCAGATTGGCCAGAACATGCAAGTGTACGTGGATGACATGCTCGTTATGAGCAAGCTGAGCTCGGACCATGTCGTCGACCTCATCGAAGCCTTTCATAATCTCTGGTAGCACCAAATGAAGCTCAATCTAGCAAAATATGCATTTAGGGTGGCGGCCGGGAAGTTCCTCGGCTTCATGGTCACCTAGAAAGGAATCGAAGCGAACCCGAAGAAGGTCCAGGCAATCATTGATATGGAGCATCCAACATCCAAGAAGCAAGTCCAATGCCTGATGGGGTGGGTTACAGCCTTAAGCCGGTTCATCTCAAGGTCGGTCGACTACTGCCTCTCCTTCTTCAAGGCGTTGCACAAGATGCATGACTTCACCTGGAATGAAGAGTGCAAGATAGCCTTTGAAGAGCTAAAGGAGTTATTGGCCTCTCCACCTCTGCTATCTAGACCGGAAGAAGGGGAAGAGCTCCTACTCTACCTGGCAGTCACACCCAGGGCTGTTAGCTTGGTTCTCGTTTGCATGAATTAGGACGGATCCCAAAAGCCGGTGTACTACACTAGCAAAGTCCTCCGCAACACCGAGATCAGGTATACTCGCTCCAAGAAACTCATTTTTGTACTAATCATGTCTACTAAGCACCTCAGGCCCTATTTCCAAGCGCACCCTATCATGGTTGTGACTGATCAGTCGTTGAGGACCATACTAGGCCACCCCGAACTTCCGGGAGACTGGCTAAATGGTCCCTGATGCTAAGCAAGTTCGACATCGCATACCGGCCGAGGTCATCACAAAAGGCCCAAGTCCAAGCTGACTTCGTGGTTGAATGTACGGGACCCACAGAGGAGCCAGAGCGGATGGCCCCAGAGTGCCAAGCTGAGCCCGGACCATGGGAGGACCCTTGGATCCTCCACGTGGACGGTGCCTCCAATTCTGGCGAGAGCGGAGTAGGCCTCATCCTCGCTAATCATGATGGAGTGGTGACAGAATATGCCCTCCGCTTTAAGTTCGCTGCCACAAACAACTAGGCGGAGTATGAAGCACTCCTTGCGGGCCTAAAGGTATCTCGCGAGCTGGGCATGCAAAGCCTGGAGGTTTTCACCGACTCCCAACTGGTTGCTGGACAAGTACCTGGAGAGTACGAGGCCCGAGATCCCCAGATGGTGAAGTACCTGGAGAGGGTCCGTTCGAGCATGGCAGGCTTCCATCACTTCCGCACTTTCCACATCCCTCGTGGAGAAAATACTCATGCAAATGCACTGTCGAGGCTCGCAACCTTGCCGGACTCATCGCTGGGGCATGCCTACATCGAGTACCTTGAGAATCCAAGCTTTGAAATACCAGAGAAGGTGCAACAAGTAGCCCACGAGCTGAGCTGGATGGATAGGTATGTCAAGTACATCCAGGACAGCATCCTACCAAAGGACCGCAGAGAAGCTGGCCTCATCAGGAAGAAGGCCACCCATTTTGTTCTAATGGATGGTCAGCTCTACCACTGATCTTACTCCTACCCACTCCTGAAGTGCCTCAGACCCACGGAGGCAGCCTCCATGCTCCGAGAGATACATGAGGGCTTCTGTGGGAACCATGTGGGGGTGAAGACTCTAGCGTACAAGGCTCTTCGCCAGGGATACTTCTGGGATACGATGAGAGAAGACACTGCCAACTTCGTCAAGAATTGTGATAAATGCCAACGCTATTCCTACATATAGCGCCTGCCGGCGGCACCATCTCCCAACTGTCATCCCCCTGGCCTTTTGCATAGTGGGGGATGGACATCCTGGGATCGTTTCCCACCGCGCCAAGGTAATGGAAGTTTCTGCTAGTGGCAATCGACTACTTCACCAAGTGGGTCGAAACGGAGCTACTGGCTCGAATTACAAAAGCCAATGTTCGACAATTCTTCTGGAAGTCTGTCATCTACCACTTCGGACTCCCTAATTGCATCATCATCGACAACAAGTGACAGTTCAACAACCGAGAGTTTGATGGGTTATGCGCCGAGCACGGCATCCAACATAGGTTCACCTCGGTAGATCACCCCTAGATAAATGGGAAAGCCGAGGTGACTAATCGGACTATCCTTCAAGGACTTCGCACCAGGTTGGACGAAGCCAAGGGCAGATGGGCAGAGGAGCTTCCAAGCTTCCTATGGGCCTACCACTCAATGCCCAGAATGGCAATAAGCAAAACACCCTTCAACCTCATCTTCGGTGCTATAGCAGTAATCCCAATCGAGCTCGGCGTGCCCACATTGTGGGTGCAGCAGTACGACGAGATGTAGAATTCAGCGCACCTCCTACTCAATTTAGACCTCCTAGAAGAAACAAGGGACAAAGCTCGACTTCGGATAGTGGCATATCAGTAACGAGTTGCCTGATATTACAACACACGGGTGAAGAAGAAGACTTTCCGACCTGGTGACTTGGTACTGCGCCGGGCCGAAGCATCTTAACCCTGGGAGTGCGGCAAGCTCTTGCCAAATTGGAAAGGCCCTTATAAAGTGGCCGAGGCCCTCTCACACAGGGCCTACTATCTCGAGGACTTGGATGGTGCCAGGTTCCCTCGAACATGGAATGCCTGTAATTTAAGGAGATACGATCAATAGTGTAAGTTTTTCCTCCATTAAAAATAAAGACTTTTTTTTGCACAACAGGTTACTTGCCTTGCAGGAATGTCACTATCCGAGGCCCAGCTCTCCGAAAGGCCTGCCTCGAGCCTAACTCCAAGGCGCCAAGCAGTCCAGGACCCAGCTCTCCGGAAGAAAAAGCCCTGAGCCACTGTTCTCAGGCACTCAAGCCCGGAGCCACTATTCTTCGGCACCAAAGCCTCGAGCCTAGCTCCAAGGCATACAAGCCCTGAGCCACTGTTCTCAAGCACTCAAGCCCAGAGCCATTGTTCTCCGGCACTAAAGCCTCGAGCCTAGCTCCAAGGCATACAAGACTTGAGCCACTGTTCTCATGCACTCAAGCCCGGAGCCACTGTTCTCCGGCACCAAAGCCTCGAGCCTAGCTCCAAGGCATTCAAGACCCGGAGCCCAGCTCTCCGGCCAGCACGTCTTCGAGCCCAGCTCCAATACAATAACTCCTGAGCCTTGTTCTCAAGCGACCAAGACCCGGAGCCCAGCTCTCCGGCCAGCACGTCTTCGAGCCCAGCTCCGAGACAACAATTCCTGAGTCTTGTTCTCAGGCGACCAAGACCCAGAGCCCAGCTCTCCGGCCAGCATATCTTCGAGCCCAGCTACAAGACTAATTCCGGAGCCACTGTTCTTCGGCACCTAAGCCTCGAGCCCAGCTCCAAGGCATTCAAGACCCAGAGCCTGGCTCTCCGGCCTGAAAGGGATATGCCCTACAAGCCAATCTATGTTGTATCTCCCAAACCATTGTAATTGACAATATTCTAATAAAGGCATTAGTTTTCATCATATGCTGTGTTTATATTATATGATGAACCCCATAGTTAGGGCTATGATTTTAGGGTTATGATGAGATCATACTAGTGAGACCTAAAGTCTTAAAACCTTAATCTAAAATATTCCTAGTCAAAGGAACCCTGAGTAGGGGATCAGGATTTTTTCGGTAAGACTAGCACATCCCATGTATATTGGAGAGGGTGACTGCTCTCACAGTCACTTGTGTATGACACTAATACTAGGATGTGGGTGCTCATTAGAGAATGAGTTCACTGATATGATCCAACTTGAGAACATCTAATGGAGTCTTAGCTACATGTCAATAGAAGGTTCCCATAATAGGAGTGGTACAAGTAATCCTTTGACCTAAGACTGCCATAAGTACCTTATGTACATGAACCCATGCTTTAATTCAATTCTAATCATGACACTGAGTCATGCACATGATTGATACTGGGAATGGTGAATTGGATATGAAGGTAATGAATAGGTCAACAAGGAATCGATCACTCTTAGTAAGAGGAGATTGCATCCAGCTAGTTATCAATCGGATGATGATTCAGGGAATCTTTGATCAAAGTAAAGATATTAGAGATGATTTCTAATATCAAGATAATTGAATCATCAATATAAGATTGAGCTAGAAATGAATGTAATATTGGAATTGACATATATCTATATCCATAATTATATTCTAGGTGCAGGCTGATCGAAGGATTTAATTATACAGTAACTTTCTACTGAAGGGTAGTTTTGGTATTTCACCAGAATTTCCATATCTTCCGGGTAGACATGACACGTTGCTAGACATCAATCTTGTCTTGTGGGTTGATTAAATTGAATGATTACTTATTAGGAAGAGTCCTAATTGATCATAATCGGGTAAGCCCGATTTGACCTAAATCGATTAGAAAGAGTTCTAATCAAATTAGGTCAACTTGTGTTCGAACCCACTGCTGGCTAGATGTGGAACCCAATGGGTCACACACTTAAGAGAATTGATCAAGGGTTTAATTTTGTAATTAAATCATTTTTGCATGATGACACTCTAGCAGGTGTTGCAAATCCTAGCTTCTATTCGAATTAGATTCGAATTAGGGTTCCGGATTGATTCAATTTGGGTTCTAATTGGATCAATTAGACCCTAATTGAGGTTATAGGGACTATGGCTAACACTATTGGCTAACCATGCACCTAGGCTGGGCCCCCACCCGCTCCTTAGCATTTTCACGCCAAAATGCCAAGAGTCCATGCGCTAATGGACTCTTGGCGCGCCATTTGGAAGAGTCCATGGCGCATGGACTCTTGGCGCGCCCCACTTAATTCTCCGATGAATTAAGATGGGGTAGCCTCCTTTCTTAGAGTTAGCACCTCAAATATGCCCCCTTGGATGGGAATCCAACGGTTGATGGGTTTTTAAGAAAGGAAGAAAGCGCCTGTTGCTTCCCGGTTGCGCGAAATAACATCTCTTCGGAGATTTAAATTCGCGACTCCTTTCTTTTAAAAACATCGTGACTTTTCCTTTGAGAAAGGCCGTGGGATTTATCCGGAAGGCCGTGAGAAGGAAGGATGGGGTGTGAGAAAATAGGGAAGGGGCGTGAGAAAAAAGGGAATGGTGTTTACGGAGAGTTGTGTTCTTTTGAGAAGACATCTTTTTGTAATCTATTTAAAGAACATAAGCCTCGGGTGTTTGGCTAATGTACAACAGAGTTTTTTTTTTTTTATTTGTCTTTTCTTTCCAGGAGACTGATTCCTCCTTAGCTTGTTTAGGACACAAGAGTTTCCTTTTTATAGAGTTCTCTTCTCTGTTGAAACTCAAGTCTAAAACAAGAGATAGGAAGAATCTCTCGAACGGTAAAAGAAAAGGAGATATACTCTGTTTCCTATTTTCTTTACATTAAGACATTAGTGTCTTAAATCCTCCTCCTCCTTCAAGACAAGAGTGTATTCTTAGGACAAGGTCTTAAGAAAGGGAGAGGAAGAAGAAAGAAAGGAAGTAAGAAGTCCCTGCCATGGAGTTTTTCAGCCATAATCATCTTGAGTTCTGGGAGAAGAATTCAAGTGAAGGAACCTTTTGAAGAAGCGAGCATCTTGATCAATTTTCTTGTGGATCACCATTGGAGGGTGGACATTTGGACGCCTGGTGAATTCAAAAGGGTCATTCAACATCAAGTTTTGATCCTACATCAAAATTGGGTTTAGCGATAACAAGTTGGTGCCCTAATTCTAATAGTGTAGGTTTGCATGTTTCTCATATGTTTTAATCCTATTTAAGGAGATCCTGGCTAAGGGTTTTGGTGTAAATTTCATTATTTTGAAATTATCTTTCCACTGCGTTGCACCGGAATCCTTTCATGGCTAGCATGTCTTCGAGCCCAGCTCCAAGATGACAATTCTTGAGCCTTGTTCTTAGGTGACCAAGACCCAGAGCCCAGCTCCCTGGCCAGCACATCTTCGAGCCCAGCTCCGAGACAACAATTCCTGAGCCTTGTTCTCAAGTGACAAAGACCTAGAGCCCAGCTCTCCGACCAGCATATCTTCGAGCCTAGCTCTAAGACCGTGTTTCTGAAGCCATTGTTCTCTAGCACCAAAGCCTCAAGCCCAGCTCCAAGGCATTCAAGACCCATAGCCCAGCTCTCCGGCCAGCGCATCTTCGAGCCCAACACCAAGATGACAACCCCTGAGCCTTGTCACAAGCGACCAAGACCCAGAGCCCAGCTCTCTGGCCAGCATATCCTCGAGCCCAGCTCTAAGATCATGATTCTGGAGCCATTGTTCTCCGGCACCAATGCCTCGAACCCAGCTCCAAGGCATTCAAGACCCGGAGCCCAGCTCTCCGGCCAGCACATCTTCGAGCCCAGCTCCAAGACGACAACTCCTGAGCCTTGTTCTCAGGCGACCAAGACCCGGAGCCCAGTTCTCCGGCTAGCACGTCCCCAGCTCCGAGACAACAATTTTTGAGCCTTGTTCTCAAGTGACCAAGACTCGGAGCCTAGCTCTCCTGCCAGCATATCTTCGAGCCCAGCTCCAAGACAGTGATTCCGTAGCCACTATTCTCCGATACCAAAGCCTCGAGCCCAGCTCCAAGGCATTCAAGACCCAGAGCCCAGCTCTTCGGCCAGCACGTCTTCAAGCCCAGCTCCGAGACAACAACTCCTGAGCCTTGTTCTCGGGCAACCAAGACCCGGAGCACAGCTCTTCGGTCAACATGTCCTCGAGCCCAGTTCCAAGATTGCGAGACTCGAGCTCATACAAGATGGAGCTCTCCTCTCTAACCTCCCCATGCCAAAAATAAAAAAAAAGAAAAAGAAAAAGAAAGAGAAAAGAGAGGAGGAGAAGAGGGGAGAAAGCATTCACACTACAACGAAAAAAGAGAAGTTGCGCTGGTCAAAACACTCTTTATTACTTAAAAAGTGTTACACTATTTCTCGGGCCCTGACAAGCCAGGCAACCCGATCCAACAAAAAAAAAAATAAAAATCTACAAGAGGTCCTACTCTACTGGGCTAGCTCCTTCCCTGGACGGCACCCAACTGGGGCTTACCCCTCTTCCACCTCCATTGCATGGGCACCCTCCTCGACGACCATCGCCACGGGGACTTGTTCAGCTGCTACCGCTGTCGGAGCCAACTCAGCTGCCTCTATCCACGGTGCTGGCTTAGCCGTCATCGCCATCGAGGTCGGCTCGACATGGCCCAATGTCACTGAGGCTGCCTCTGAGAGAGGCCCAACTGGAGCGGCTCCCGGCCCCACTGCAACCAGCGCCAGAGATGGAGCCTTCTTGCCACGGGCCTGGAGCACGGCCAACCACTCCTCATAAAGGATCCCTCGTAGCTAGGAGTGGCAGTAGGCGAACCCCTTAGCAAAAGAGTCTGTCGCTGCCTCCTTGAAGTCCTTTATGTACTCAATAGAGGCCTTGAAATTGGCCACCGCATCGGCGACCTCCTTCCTTGCGGCCTCCACCTAGCACATTGCCTCGGTCGACTTCTCTCTTGCACGCTCGACCTGATGGATTGCCACTGCCATCCCCTTCTCGGCTATCTCAGCAGAGCGGGTGGCGAGGGCAGCCTTTTCCTCCGCCTCTGCAGCCCTCTTCTCAATGGCCGCTGCCTTCTTCTCAATGGAGATGGCCCGTTCCCTTGCTGCCTCCGACTCGGCCTTGAGCTCCTTCAACCGGGTCCTCTTTGCCTCTAGCTCTCCCTCAAGCTCTTTCCTGATCTCTGTGGCATTGGTGACCTCGCCCATGAGGCTCTTAACCTTCAGGTTAGCCTCCTAGGTCTCCTCATCCTTCCGACTCACCTCGGCCCTCAGGGACTCGAGTTCTGCCTGCCGCTCCTGTCCCTCTTGGCCCAATTATGGCAGAAGTCCTGGATGAGGACCAGTTCCCTACCTTCCTGCATCAAAGAAAGCATGTCAGCTATGATGCCAAAGAAGGTTAGGAGGAACAGAGATGGGCGAGGAGAAACTTATGGCATAGAGGTTGGTGAAGGATGAGCTGATGACATCATCGAGGAGTCTCCCACTCCCTTACCGCCGATCAGAGGACTGGACAGAGAAGTCAATCATCCGCCAGGCGAGGCTTGGGTCCTTTATAAGGGAGACATTGGGCCCCAACCTGAAAGGGACCTGGCGATAGTCTCTATTCGTCTTCTCCACCGACTTGGACCCCCCAATGGTGGAAGATGCCTTCGACGCTGGTTGCGAGCTCAGCACCGCTTTAGGCCGCACTATGGGCGCCAGCCTCATATCTCTCAGCTTCCCATCCTCCTTGACCTCGACGATCATCGGAGGGGGGGCTGCCACCCTTGTAGCAGTAGCAGTCGACCTGGCCCAGACAACCACCTCGGGCTCAAGCATCAGGGCTAGGTCCTGCTACCTTGGAGGCTCCAAGATGGTCTCAGCTACCCTCTTCCACCTCCGTTCAAAAATCGATGCATCCGGCCCGGCCTGCACCAGCCTTGCACTATCATCTATGCGAGCTCTCTTTGGAGCAGGCTCGCCGACCTTAGCCACCTGTTCTCGCTCCTCGGAGAAAGAAAGTAGCTCATCCATAGAGAATTTCATGCCTGCACCAAGGGAAATACAGTCAACTCCAAGTTCAAAAAAAAAAGGGAAAAATAAAAGAAAAAGAAAGAAAGAGAAAGGAAGAAAGGGAAGGGGTGGCCAAGCCG
This sequence comes from Areca catechu, assembly GCA_021397845.1. Classification (NCBI taxonomy): domain Eukaryota; kingdom Viridiplantae; phylum Streptophyta; class Magnoliopsida; order Arecales; family Arecaceae; genus Areca; species Areca catechu. Next base: position 139,152,006 of record CM038053.1, on the reverse strand, counting down.
AGCTCACGCGACTCCCGCGTTGAGCCGACCATGGCTTTGTGGAGATTTCGCTATGACAGCAGGACCTTGAGCGAAGGGATCTCGATCTATCTGAGCTGCTCGTACAGTTCGAGGGCAGCCGCTTCAACAGAGGAGTTTCGGTTGGGAGACCGATTGGGTCACTCCAAACCCAGTTGATCCCTTCAATCGAGACAAAATAATATCTACTCTTCCATCCCTTAATGGAAGAGGGGAGCTCAAACCTAATGCCTCGAGGACAGGAAGAAAGAGACCACCACCCCTCCTCGATAGGGTGGCATTTCAGGATGAAGAAGGCCCTGAACAGAGAGAAACGGGTGACGATCCTGTGGAAGTGACACAGAATGATGAAACAGAAAATCATTCTGATGGCATTTGGAACCAACTGGGCGGGAACGAGATGATAGTTGGTCAAAAAAGAGAGGAAAAAGGGATGAACAGGAAATCGGAGGCCCCCGATGAAGGTCTCCTCATATAAGGCGATCCGACGAGGGCCACTAGAAGTGACTCACTCCCTTGGATGAGAAACAGAAAGATGGATGGACTCGGGGACGTTGTAATCACCCCGGATGGTCGCGAGCTCCTTGGTGATCACTGAAGCAATCCCCCCGGGACCTGTTGACGTGGAGGTTCGGGAGCAGGAGCAGGAGCAGGAAGAAGAGGCAAGCGAGATGGGGGAGCAGACCCGGGTTCCCTAATGGCTACGGGACCGTAGGTAGGCCTCCAACTGAACTCGTAATGTGCCGCCTCCCTTTCCTTATCAGAGGAAGAAGGAGTTTTTGGTCGGGAAGACACAACCTCGGCTTGGCAAGAAGGATGAAAGTTTGGGCCAAAGCGGTCCATAGAAGAAGAAGAAAAAGACGGAGGGAGACCTAAGATGACCCCTGGTCGACAAGGCGGGAGAAGAAGAGGGAACTGACCTGCTAAGAGTCCAGGAAGACAAAAATGGTCGGACAAGAAGGAAGGGAGTACCTTTGTACGACGTCGGGTGCAAAAGATTTGAAAGAAGGTAAGTCTTGGAAAGTTTACCTTTTTTTTTGAGGCAGCCTGCAACCGATCATACCATTATGGCTCCCGCACCTAGAGATGCTGGCCACGTGTCGCCGATCGATGGGGCCAGCACCTCAATCCGACTACGGCCACTCTGAATTCCGTACCCATAGTAACTGCTCCTCAGACGTGGCCGCGTGGCACCCCTACACTGGCTCGAAGGACTATCACGCTAAGCACTGCCAATATCGATCATTATTGCACCAGATCTTTTGCCTTTCCATGTCAGCACCGCAATTACTCCCTTCTTCTCGAGTGCTGCGCCAACGGGCCTTGGAAGTGGGGGAAAAATGATGTGGCTGGATCACTAACATGGGGTGGGCAGATTAACGTGGAGCCCCTATCAGACACCATGATGGATTTTCAATATGGGCCCTTTCGCCGGGCTGAACTCTCCTAGAATAGCTGAGTCGCCTGCTGAAGTCGAGCTCTGTCCTTCACCAGGTCAATCCCCGCCGGGGTGGGATGCCTAGGCTAGAGCCGAGCGTAAGTCCTCCCCACAAGGCTAGCCCCTTAAAATCGAGCCCCATGGTTAGGAGTCAAGCTCAAGTCTCCTCCGCCATGTGGAGCCCCTCCGAGGTCAAGTCCCCTTGGCTAGGCTGCGCCCCTCCCACCTCCATCAGGTCGAGCTCTCCCGAAGCCGAGTTCAGCTAGTCCGGAGTCAAGCTCAGCCCTCCTCCGCCCAGCTGGGCCACCTCGAGGCCAAGCCCCTCGAAGTTGGGCCCCACCTCTCCAGCTCGATCCCCAGCTCGGGTAGAGGCACCAATCACCAAGGAAGCGGCGCCTCCCCTCCAAGGACAATGGCGGGCCTCCCGAGGGCTGTGTGGCATCGCCTGCCATGCCGCAATTAATACCCATAGCCATCACTCAAACAAGAAGGGAAGGAAATCCCCTGATCAAGGTGCCATGCTCATCACCAACCTTCCATATCACCAGGGGAAGGGCCCAACCAGAGGGCGTGAGTCTCGAGGGTGGCGGCCCACCGATCGAGGTCCTGCTAGGCTTACTAGAATGGAGCAAATAGAGAGAATGTCAGAGTGCATAAAATCTTCCCCAGCCATCTGTCAGAAAAGGCATCCCGTCTATGGCACGATACCTCATCACGCATGCCTGACGACACGGGGGGATCCCGAGGCAAGCCAGAGTAAAAACCCAGCCAGGGTAAGCCAAAAGTAAGTAAGCAAAAGCAAAAAGAAGAAGAGAGACCACTAGGACGGGAGACAAAAAAAAGGGAGAAGGACCATACAAGAGGACTCTTCCACCTCGACCATCACCTCTCCCAACTCGCTCTCACTTCCATTCATACCACACTCACTCCTCCTAGCATGGAGCTCATCCCGAGGGGCTCGACCAGGAGGATCTATTCTCCTGGATCGTCACTAACTTGACCATCGGAGCGCCCCCACCGGAATCCCTGGCCCGGGTCACTAACATTGTTTCTTGCAGGTCCCAAGGCATGGGAGGCATCCCGAAGAGGCGGACGGGGGATCATCGATGCCACCAGCAGCTACAGGCCACGACGATCCTGGCGGCAACAATAGGATTCTAAATATTAAACTTGACTAGAAATAAACCATTCAAAGAAAATAAGAGGAGGACCTTTGTGGTTAAGAAACCACTCAGATTAGGGTTAAGTCAATCTGAAAATTGTAGATCTGAAAGCCTTTCTAAAGAGGGTTACCCAATAATTAATACTTTAGATCTAACACTGGAAACACTCAAAGAAGAAGTTTTCTGGATGACAGGGAGATTCCTCTAGGTTGCAAGGCCTCTTGTATCCGGTTCTTGGCACGGGAGACCTTCTTTGGAGCCTGGAAGCTCGGGGATCCTGCAACAAAGAAATGTGGGGGAGAATAGAAAGTAAGGATTGAAATGGAGAAGTGAGGGGAGGGGTCTTTGAAATTAAGAAGGGAAGCTTGGAGTAGTCGTGGTGTGGATCTTCTATGGTTTCTTTGGGATGACAACTCTTAGATTGATCTTGTGAAGAACTCCTTGAATGATTAGATTCATTGGAAATGGAGGAGATGTGGACTAAGGAGGTGCTTCTTTTGTTGGCCGAATGGACTAAGAGGGGTGGAAGGAAGCTAAGTTGGATGAGTGGAGTTGTAAAGGGGAAGAACACTCTAGGCCTCACACCCACCTTCTCACAAGGGACCAAGCATTTAAGCAAGGGAGAATTTCAAGAAAATTTCTTTCTTCATTGATTCAAAATTCATGATTGATTACAATAACGTTTAGAGCCTTTTTTATAGACCACCAAGCCATTTGAAATTCAAAATCCAAAATTCAAACAATACAAAATAAGGGAGAAAATAGTTGGCATCTTCATGAAGAGGGGCGCCATTTGTGGAGATTTTGTGGACCATTTCAAATTCCTTCTTCATTGGGCGATATTCCTTGGTGATGTTTCTTGGTGATGTGGCAAGGAGGAATGATGAACTGGCTTCCAAGTTGGTTATCCCATGGTCCATGCACCCATTAGTCATTTTAACTTGGTTGTGCTGAGACCATGTTGGTCTTGGCTGACCTCCTTGACTCAATTATAATGGAGAACTTAATTGAAGCAAATACAGGACTTAATTACCAAAATGAAATGAATACATGACTAATAGACTCAAATAAAACTTATTACAGGACTCAAGCTCTCAATCTTCCAACCATAGAGAATCTTTCCTAATTTGTATCGATTGGAGTCTCTTCCTAAGCCTGGTGCCCGCACCAGTGTTGGCCAGAAAAATCTACTTTACAATACCTTTGCTGTAGTTTTCTTTCCACTAAAGTATCCCCCACTAGCAAGGGAGTAACAAAAAGTAGAGTATGGTTTTGAATTCTTACTCATGAACATAATATCTAATCACCTGATCTGGATAATAATTAAACAGTTCAGGTTCCTCTCAAAAATAATATTTGATTTATGAATAAAATCTATCTTTTTCTTGTTTGGACTAGTGGGAAGGAATTTGTCTTGTTGCTAAGTAATTTATAATATAGGCAAACTAACGAAGACTAATAGAAGAAATTGAGAAAAGTTATTCATCAAGGAACCGATCTTTGATTATTTTCTTGCTGTATTCTATTAAGATCCTAGAAATATGATCTACTACCACATTTTTAGAATCCTTTTTATCTAGAATTTCTAAATCAAATTCTTGTAATAGATAGATCCATCTAATCATTCTAGGTTTAGTATCCTTTTTGGATAGTAGATATTTTAATGCAGCATGATCAGAATAAATTAGGACCTTAGATCCTAATAGATATGATCAAAATTTTTCAAGGGTAAATACAACTGTAAGTAACTCTTTTTTAATAGTAGTATAATTCAATTGAGCATCCGAGAGAGTTTAGCTAGCATAATGAATTACATGTGGTTTCCAATTATGCTGTTGTCCTAAAACTACCCCTACAGTATAATCAAAAGCATCACACATGATTTCAAATGGTAAGGTCCAATCTAGAGGCTTAATAATTGGTGTAATGGTTAAAGTAGTTTTAAGAGTGTTGTAAGCATCCAGACCATCTTCATTAAAACTAAAAGAACTTTTTTGGGCAAGCAAATTACATAAGGGTCATGAGATTTTATTGAAATCCTTAATGAAATGTCTATAAAAACCTGTATGGCCAAGGAAGGATCGTACTTGTCTAACTGAGATTGGAGGAGGCAATTTTGAGATTAATTCAACCTTAGCTTTGTCTTCTTCAATCCCTTACTCAAAAAAATATGTCTAAACATGATTCCCTCACGAACCATAAAATGGCCCTTCTCCTAACTTAAAACCTAATTTATGTCCATACATCATTTAAGTACCTTAGTTAAGTTCTAGAGGAAGTCATCAAATGTAGAATAAAACATCAAAAAATCATCCATAAAAACTTCAAAGAATTGATCAACCATATCAGAAAAGATGGCCAACATACATTGTTGAAAGGTAGTTAGTGCATTACAGAGACCGAACGGCATGCATTTAAAGGCAAACATTCCAAATGGGCATGTGAAGGTGGTCTTTTCTTAATTGGAAAGGAATATTGAGACCTAGTTATATCCTGAATATCCATCTAGAAAACAAAAGAAACTCTGTCCTACTAGCCAATCTAAGATTTGATCAATAAAAGGCAAAGGAAAGTGGTATTTCCTAGTGATGGCATTCAATTATCAAAAGTCTACACACACTCTCCAACTAGTTATTATATGGGTAGGAATTAGCTCACCCTTATCATTCTCTACTATAGAAATACCTGACTTTTTTGGTACTACTTGAGTTGGACTAACCCACTAGCTATCCAAAATTGGATAAATGATACCGGCATCAAGCAACTTTACGACTTCTTTTTTAACAATTCTTGCATATTTTGATTTAGTCTCTATTGTATGTCCCTATGTGGCTTTACTTCAACTTCACAGTGAATGTGATGCACACAAATGAAGGATCAATACCCTTTAGATCAGTAATTGTCCATCCAATGATCTCTTTGTGTATTTTAAGTACATCAATAAGTTTGTCTTCTTGATTAGTGGTTAAGGTAGATGCAATGATTACCAAGAGGGTATCATTGGGTCCAAAGAAAGAATATTTTAGAATGATAGGAAGAGGCTCTAACTCTAAGAAAGGTGGTGCTTCCAAGGATTGTACTAAAGGGCTCGATTGAGTCAATAGTTGTTCATACTTTATAGTCCATGGGGGAGTGGTTTTTGCATTGGATGGCTCTAATAAAGCATTCACTTCTCTCATACACCCATCTTTATCAAAGTTATATTTATTGACATGAGCTAGACATGCTTGTAAAGGATCTTGTAAAAGGACAGTGGGCTCAGCTTCTTCTATAAGCTTTTCTAAGGCATTAACCTCACCATAATCATTTATAGGTGATCCCAAAGTAGCATTAAAAATATTCAATCTTAGCTTTCTATTCCTGAATGATACATCCATGACTCTAGTCTTATAATTAATGCAAGCATTAGCGGTGGCTAGAAATGATCTTCCTAGAATAATCGAGATTTGACTAGGGTTATCACCGAATTCCATATCTAGGACTAGAAAATTAATAAGAAAGTAGAATTTATCAACTTTGACTAACACATCCTCTATCATTCCACGTAGTACTTTAATAGATCGATCAGCTAGTTAAAGGGTATTTGATGTGGATTTTAATTCTTCAAAACCAAAAAGTTCATATACTGAGCTTGGAAGAAGGTTAACACTCACTCCTAAATTTAATAGAGCTTTCTTAATGGTAATGCCCCTATTACATATGAGATAATTGTGGTACTAGGGTCCTTGAGTTTGGGTGGAGCTGCATGTTGGAAGACGGAGCTAGCTTGTTCAATAAGTTGGGCTTTCTTTGGTATATGTATTTTAAATTTATATTTCTGCATGCACAGGTCCTTAAGAAACTTGGCATAAGCAAAACTTTCTTAATGGCATCAAGAAAAGGTAAGTTTATTTGAACTTGTTTAAATAGCTCAAGCATCCCATTCATATTTAGACCCTTCTTATCGAGAGACAAGGGTGCTTCTAATGTACTAGGAAATGGAGCCTTAAGTATTGGTGCTGGGCTAATGGGTTCCTTTCTCTCCTCAATGTTTTTCTTTTCTGGCTTAGCTAACTCTAGTTTTTGAGTTACCTCAAGCTAACTTAAAGTTTTCTCACTTTTAAGAGTTGTGACTGATTCGGCATGTTCAGAAAAAGTCTTAGGGCCAATGGAGCTCTAGTCATGTATTATCCTTTTGGGTTACTGATGGGCTGGCTAGGTAGTTTGCCCTCCTCCCACATACTAAAAGCTATAGCTAAATGTCTGGGTCTCTAGCTTTGTGTTATATTGTGTGTGTGAGTGTAGGAGTAGAGTGTTCATTTATCACCCCTCAAGTGCTTGGAGCACTTTTTCCTAAAAGGTAGAATCATGATTACTTGATAGGGGTTGGGGTTGTGGGGTACTCGAGTATTGAGAATATGGCTTATTTATAAACCGGGTCTCCTGATAATTAGGTCTGATTGATACTAGATTGACAATAGGTTAAGGTTTCCAAGAAAAATTTGGATGATTTTGCTAGCCTAAATTATAAGTATTAGAATATAGATCATTTCCCAATCTAGGAGCCATTTGGGTTTGGGCTTGGTGGGCTTGCTCTTAAATAAGCTCAGAAAATTGGTATGTAGCTAGACAATCACCTATCAAATGATAACAAATGATGCAAATATCATAAACTTGAGCAGATGGGGAGGAGGTATGTCCGACTTATAGAATTCAGTCAATCTTTTGAGATAGTTCATCTACCTTGCTAAAAATATCTTTAAAATAACCTACTTCATGTATTCCTCCTCTCTTAGGACCTATGGGAGGATCTCTATGGATAGCTATCATGTGATGTAATAAGTTTTTACTCAGTGTTTCAAAAAGTTGCCATGCCTCATACTCATTTTTTAGCATAAAGGTCCCACCACATGAGGTATCAACCATTTGCTAGTGACTTTCTGACAGACCATCATAAAAGCACTAGACCAATTGCCATTTGGGTATGGCATGGTGTGGACATTTCTTAATCAGTTCTTTTAATCTCCCCCATGTTTCATGAAACATCTCTCCATCTATCTGGGAAAAACTTGTTATGGCTTTTCTGATTTGATTAGTTTTTTTATAGAAAAGTATTTCTAAAGGAACTCCCTCTAGAGTTAGTCCTAAGTTAAAATTGTTACAGTGTCTAAGGAGTTTAACCAATACTTGGCCTTATCCTTAAAGAAAAAAGGAAACAACTTAAGTCTAAGATCAGCATCGGAGAAATTTTGAATTTTTACTATTGAACAAATTTCAAGAAAATTATCTAGATATTTGTAAGGGTCCTCATTTGCAAGTCCATAAAAAGAAGGTAACATCAGAATCATACTGAACTTAATTTTATATTGGACAGCCACTATATGAGGTACTTAAATACAAGAAGAGTAGGTATATTTTGAAGGAGTGAAGTACTCCTTCAATTATTGTGGCAGATCAATATCGTGATTAGGGTCCATGATTCGTAATCTATTTGCTTTAAAAGTTTGGTCTATTTCTAGATCTAAGGGTACGATTTTTGTTTTAATGATCGACGACCTAGCATACACCCTACAGTAATACTCTAAAGCAAACAGTAGTTCAAATTTTTATAATTTTTTTAATTAATTAAAAATAAAAGAATGAAGAACAATCTAAAAAGAAGAATTCTAAGAGAGTCCTAGACTATAGATAATAGAAAAGAGAGTTTTTTTTTTTTTTTTCAAACAAGTAATGTAATTAAAATTAATTCTATCCTGGGTTTAGCCTAAATCTAGATAGCTCCAAACTATTTTAAAGTTATCTTTAAGCACTCCAAGTTCAAGATCAATTAACTGACTTGGCCGTGTAAGTATAAGGTTGGTGGGGGTCCTCCCATTGCTTGTCTTAGATATCAATTAAATTGGTCATGTAAGAAATGGAACCAATTAATGAATTACCTTCCTTTGGGCTTTTATCCCTAAATCACTTGCCTTAGACACCAAGCAATTAACCAATCTGAACCTGGTCCAACTCTAGAACTTCCTTGTCCTATTGAGCCCGAAATTCTTAGGATTGACATCTAATTGATTTTAATAATTAAAGCCAGGGTCAATGCAAATGCAGGGTGATAATTTGTAGACCAAAAAAGGGTAATCAACTCCCCACCTTATCTGATTAATGGGTTATGCCCTTTAAGTTAATTATAGAAAAATGCAATGCAATAAATAAGATGTCTAAACTTTATGAATAGCACACAATCAAAATTAGATTAATTACTTTTTTTCATGATTAAATCTTTAATCTACTAATAATTTCTAAAATATCAATATTTTAAATATTTTTTTAAAACTTTGAAAATTTTAAAGTCAGTTCAACCTTTTTATGTCCTAGGACAACCATTCAACATAACTTAAAGTTATGTCAGGACAACCTTATGTCAGGATACTCAAGATTAAAAAAGAATGACTATTAATTTTTTATTTTTATTTATTTATTTATTTGATTTGATTTTATTTCAAAATAATGTGCCAAAAGTTTTTAGTAATGGCATCAAAAATCTAGTATGTGTCATTACACACGAAAAATAAAACCTTATTTTCACTACTTGCTACATAAAGTAGTTGGAGTAAGGGTCGAATCCACATAAACTTTAAGTAGTTATGTTAATAGTTATTTTAAAAGACAATAATAGTCATTTAATAATTAAAAAATTAAAACTATTTAATTGGAATAAAAAAATAATAGAGATTCTAATGAAAAAGAAAAGTCTCGAGATTTCAATGGGTTACTTGATAGATAGCTAGTACTCTCTTCTTATATGAATCTTCTATAAGTCACCTATCAACATATAATCTATTTGTGGAGATAATAACCCGTACCTATTGGATCATGGCCCATTCTTCTAAAATATTGATTAGTCAAGATAGGATATATATAAAGTAAAAAAATTCATATTTTAAAAATAATCTATTCTAAAAGTATGAATCAAATCAATAGAACACGGTTCATTCCAAAAATATAGATCATTCATATAGAGAAAAAGACAAGATTCAAAATTAAAAAAGGAAACAAGTTTTATTTCATAAATGAGAAAGTACAAATGATAAATAAAATTACAAATAGCCTATCGCAAGTACTTAATGACTTTCCGAAAAATTGAGATCTAGCCTTCCATGGATGAACTCCTCGTCATCATTCTTACTGACATGTAGATGGAAAAATGGAGCAGCAGCAACAAAGGAAAAATAGAGTAGCATATAGGAAATTAATGGCCGGGTAGAGATTTATGGGTTGATGGGAATGGGAAGGGAAAATGGGAGAAGACGATCGAAAAGAAGAATCGAATACCCCACTCTAGCTGCAATGTTTTTTTAAAGGTGGAGAGAGGCATGTACAGATCATGTTCATTTCCATCACAATCCTTCCCAACAACCTTTATTTCAAAATTCATCAATTCTATATGATCTACCTGCTCAATCCATTGTAACCAACATCTCATGTTTGTTATGGTCCTTTATCCAGCTGCATTTTAGTGCTCCAACCATTTTTTAAAAAATTAAACTCTAGCTTATCCTTCCTCTATTTTGCCAAACAACCTAGAAGTCCATCAATTGGTTTCTGGCTTCCGACCATTCCTCTCATGTTTGGATATCATTGGTCTAACACCTGCAATGGCTTGGTGGGCTTGGGGAGAGGTTGCAAGTAAGGAACAGGGAGCGGGGTGGTGGAGATGTCGAGTGGGTTTGGGGACCAAAGGTGATGGGCATCTCAGCGAATCAGATAAGGAACATCTTCCTCTCAAATTAGAAATAAGGCAGTGGTGTCTTGAGTGGGAGGATGCTGATGAGAATACCCAGTAGTGATGGGGATGCCTGCTAGTGGAGGGACGAGGCAGCCAACAGTGAAGAAGATGGATGGCTATGCTTTGAGGGTGAAGCGACTGACTAGAGAAAGAAGATGGTGGCATGGTCTTAGGGATGGTTAGGCTTCTCTTTAATAGTGGCAAAGGGGCACCGATGGTGGCTTCAGCACTCAGAACAAAAAAGCAGCAAGAAAAAATGGTGGTGGAGACAATGGCTAGTGGAAGGAGAAGAAAATCATGGGGCACGATGGCAGATTCATGGTGGGGCGGCATCTTGAGTGGAAGGACAATGAGGGAGGAGGTTGGCAGCAACTTTTGGTGGTTCTTCAAGTGGAGGAGGTGGTACAGGTGGTTCCGGTGGTGATGGGACATGGCGTTATAGTAAAACAATGCCAAATCCCTTCCCGGTACATGATTTTGAGCTATGGACTAACAAAAATGGAAACCATAGGCCTTGGAGCTTTTCATAGACCAAGCAACTAATCCCTGGTGGACTAATTTCTTTAAAATTCATGCAATCCTGTATTAATATTTGAAATTTAATTTCGAGCTCCTTTTAAGTTGATTTGCTTGAAACTTATTTTTTTGGTCCCATAAATTGAGCTCTTTATATTGGTCATCTTATTTTCTGCAAATGAAGCATAAAACTTTTAATTTTAAATAAATAAAGATAATTTAATTAATACATGTAATTATCATGCACTAATATTCTCTTGCACTTTCATTACCTCTTCTTTTATTGGGTCAATGTTGCTTGGGATAAGGAGAACTACATTGACATCTTGGAAGAGATCCTTCACCTTGTTCTTGTAGTCCATAAATCTTTCATGGAAGGCACTCAATAACCCCTCGACCACATCATCTAGAAAATCTTTGGATGACTTGTATTTCTCTATTGCCTTCCTCTTTGCATCTTTAAGCTCCTCCTTTAGTTTTACCTTCTCATTTTTGAGTTTTTGGAGAGAGGCCCAACTTGTTTTGACCTCTTTGTTTGGCATCGAAGAGGTTAGTCCTTGATGATTTATTTTGATAAAGGTAGCAACCTCCAATTCCATCTTCTAGGCCTCCACAGCATTCTCCCACATATCACCAGCTTCAAACTACTAGACTACTTTCTTCATTGCTTCATTGGCTGCCAACAATTTCTGTTCCAAGTCATTTCTCATCTCATCATACTTGATGAGAAGTTTTTTGAGGTGATTGACATTGAAGATAAGCTAAAAAAAAAGTAAAAAGATAAATTTAGAAGAAAGAAAGATGAAGTAAAAAAGAAAAAAAAAGAAAATAGTAAAATGGAGGAATAGTTACCTAAGAAATTCCAAGGAAGCTATTGCTAAGTACTCTGGAGCAGCAATGTGTTTCCTACTCTGCTCTGTCTATAGAGATAATGATCATTTCTAAAATCTATTGAGCATGCTTTGGATCTCCATTATCCACATCATTTTCCCTTAATCTCTTCTATAAAATGAAGTGTCCTTCTTGAGCACTCAATGGTGGTCAAAATTTTTTTGATAAACTGGTCAGACTAACTATTGGAGTAGGTATCACCTAAAATAAAGGCACCTTTATTGGAGTAGGAGATCGGTTGCTCTCTGATATGGTTGCACTCAACAAAGACATCAGAAGAGATGATTCACCTAGATTCTTCCTCTTGGCCTCTTAAGCTACATCCAACCTTTTCCTCTTGGTCACTTTCTAGATTATCTCCAGATTGAGCTTCATTTATACAAACAGAAAATTCAAATAGTGGTTAAAAGTTTGACAAAATCTAAGAATCATATAAAAATAGAAAAAAAGCAAAAAAAAATCAAAAAGGTCAAATGTAGTATAAGGATCAACCAGGCTGATGCTTGCATCGTACAAAGCCTAATCAATTAAGAGAAGTTTGAACTTCGATGCATGAATCTCAAGCAATTTTTCATAGTGCTCCAAGTTTTTATCCAAATGAGTTTTATTATGATAGGGCTCAATCCAAGCCTTGCCCTAGGATGACCTAATACCTAAAAACTGATTTGAGAAAATGATAAAAAGTCTATCTTCTATCCATGGGATGGAAGTCAAAATACCCTCTATAAGTTTACAGGACTGCTTATTGGCAAAGTAGTATCATTCTTTATTGTATAGTTAAGACTTGAACATAAACATAGCTCAGAATAAGGAGCACCTTAGCTCTATTCTGACCAAGTCACAGATGAAAATAAAGCTAATGATTATCCTACAACTATTTGAAGAAAAGTGGATCGGGGTTATCTTGTAGAAATCTAAAACATTCCTAATGAATGAATGAAGAGTCAACTAAACTTTGGTGTTGAATGCATCTTCATAAAAAGCGATACATCTGGATGGAGGAGATAGAACCCAATCATCATGACCTAGCATAGTCAACCTAATGCTATCAATGATGAAATACCTATCCCTATGTCTCCTAAGATCCACTTTGCTAATCTTGGATTTCTCCTGGTCAAGATCCAACAAGTTCATCCTATGGCATTTGATAGGGTTGTCAGAAGGAACTGCATGCTCTTCTTCAGCTGGGTTCAGATTTGCTATAATTTCAGCATAACTTACCCTAAAACTCTCTATCTTTCTAATGGCCCTCTTTATCCTAGGGATCATGGCTACAAGCAGGGAAGATTGAAGGAAAAAAAAACTAGGATCTCTTACTAGAAAAAATGACATTCTAGATCACCTATCCAAAGCAAATGAATGAGACTCTAAAGGTGGTCATCTATTAACTTGCTTGAAGATGAAGGCAAAAGAATAAACAACGAAAGATCTAGATTGAAAAAGGAGACCTCTATAATGATATCCAATGGTCTAGATTAAACCATTTCATCATTAAGATTCTAGCCAAGTGACTCGATCTCTGGTTAAAAGCATGGACCATTTATCTCATGTCATGAGGATCGCTCTTACTAGCCAGGGGCATACCCTACATATCGAGCAGTCATTGTCTTTTCAAAAACTATCAATTACCAGTTTAATGATTTTTTGTAAAAAAAAGTGCACGATATTAAATATTGTATGGTGGAATGGTGGCATGACTAATTAAATATTTTCTACTAAAAGCCTATGAGAATATATCATCATATTTTCAAGTTGAATTGAATAAATTGCTTCAAACTCGAAAGTGGTGGTCAAGTATTATAGGATAAATGACTAGTTTAATCTCTTCTGATCTAGTTATAGTCAACTACTGATAAGCAGAAAAGTGTTCGGCCAGGTTCCAATCTCTTATTAAAGTACAAAATGTATGATGGCTAGGAGCCGATCTCTCGCTGAGGTGTAGGATGTCTATCTATCAAAAATTGAGCTTTTATTGAAGTATAGGATGCTTAACTATTCATTGGACATATACCAAACACTTACCTAAACTAAGTATAGAGTTTTATAACTTCATTTAACATGAAGCATATCTTTTAAAGTAATTAGAGCCAATATGATAAAGTTAGTAAAGTGGTTATCAAGAAGTATAACAGACCCCTTAGCAAACCACTTCACAATCTAACCTCTTAATGGCCAACCAACTTAATAATTTATTTAACAGTATAACTACCTCATAAATGGTTACACTGCTTAACAAACTCAGTCCTGAACTTCTATAAATAGAAGACTAAATAGAACTCCACAAAGAGGAAAGGAAAATCTTACACATTTTCTCCATTTTCTCCTCACTACCAACCAGTCATGGGTTCGAGGCATCATACCATGGGTGACTTGATTAAATCCAAGAATTTTTCTAGGACCCATGATTGTTGGTGTGAGTGAGAGGTTATGGTTTCCCTCTTTATCTCCATTCTACTAGCTGGTGCCTTGGTGGTGTTAGGTTGATGTACTCACCTTTAGGTGGAGAAAGACTGCGAAAATCTGAGTATCTTGAATCAAACATTACTTGGTAGGATGGGGCCTATAGGGATAGCTATACCAGGATTTATCCCCCAATCCCTTTTCTTTATTAAAAAATTAAAATAGTCATTATAGATGATTTTCCAATTCTTATAAGTGCTTGCAAAACTGTGATACTCTATAAATATTGAAAAATATCTATTTAAAATGCTATCAAAATACTAAATTTTTTATATTTTTAAATGCATATGTTACCTAGATGTTCAACCCAAGAGGGGGGTGAATTGGATTTTTTAAAACTTTTTTACAAGTATGTGTTCTTTTAGAAACTTAGTGTAGTAAGTAATGTGATTTAACTATGAGATGCGGAAGCAAGTAAGAAATACAATCAACATAAGCACAAACACCAACAATTTATAGTGGTTCGGAATAACCCGGCTCCTACGTCCACTACCAAAGGTACCACTTAAGATTTCTACTATATTCACCATCGAAATATAGCCGGTTTGTTTTACACCGGGCTCACAAACCAAAATCCAAACTGGTTTTACACTAGGATCACCAAGAACCCAATACAATGTTTATTTTTACAGGCTCACAAACAACCCAACTTGGTTTTCAAAGGCTCACCAAAAATCTTAAACAATCTCCAAGATACAGCCCCTACTGTACTTGGAACAACTCAAATAAAGAGTTAAAAATAAAGCAATACTAATGACAAACCAAACTTTGTCGAATGGTTGCAGTTAATGCCCTTTGAGAAGCCTCCATAATTTCTTATTTAATGCTCTTCAAGGATTCCAAACTTCTTCAATAGATGATTCAAGTAGCTAATGGGAAATAGGTGTGGACTTGAGTTCTTCCTTGAATGCCCTTAAAGTTTTCTCCCTTTTTTCTCATAAAGCTCTCTTCTCAAAAAGTTCTTTAAAACATGTTTAAATCCTTCATTTATAGACTCTAGAACTGATCCTAGGTAAAAATGATCGTTGTAGTGCCTTGGAAATTGAAATATGGTCGTTGGAGCACTTTTTAGATTCAAAAAATCGATTTGGAGCTAGCCATTATGCACCTGAAACTGGGATTCAAGTCAGCTTAGTTAGATCGAGTCAGCTCGTATTCTCAATCATGCTGAAGGTCCACTCTGGTCGAGTCAGCTCACCTAACTAGTTTTTCATAACTGAGATTTTGCATACTCTAGAAGAGTCAGCTCGGTTGCACATGAGTCGACTCGGTTGTCTGACTTCAGAAATTGAACCTTTGATACTCTGGATGAGTCGGCCCTAGTTCCTTTGAGTCAGCTCGGATGTCTGTGTGCCAGAAACCATTGTGCTATGCTAGAACAATGAGTTGGCTCTCTTGCTTGAGTCAGCTCGAGAGACTTAAGCCCAAAAGTGTCCAAACTTCTTCAAAAAGTTTTCAAACACTATCAAACTTCTTCCAGTCCTAATCTAAGTAACTTAAACATAAAATTTACATAGAATTGCCCCTTTTACAAGAATGTATATTTAAGTTATTTAGGGCTTTCCAATATTTGAACATTTTTTCATGATAACATTGATATACTACACAGATTACAGAAATGTAGGTAGAATGATTATTCTTTTGAAACATCCTACAAAAAACTTCTCAAACATTCAAACGTGTTAGTAAAAAATACATGCTCCAATATTTTGTTATCATAAAAATCAGTTCAGGGGTCAACAATCTTTTTCTTTTTGATGATGACAAAATACTGGGCATGGAAATACTTTACAAATAACTATTATATGAACATGTATTAAGAATGTATCAGTATGTATCAAAAAGTATCAGGGCTTTATGTATTAGAGTTAATATTTGTTAAAGAAACTACTTTTGCTTTAGAATGTATTGGAGCTAGTTGAGTATCAGAACTGAATGTATGGGAGCCAGTTGAGTATCAAAGTATATCAGTGCAAAATAAGTATCTAAAATTAATTAATTTCCATTAATTTAGCATCAAGAAAGTATCAAAGCTAATTGAGCATTAAAATGTATCAGGGCTAGTGTATTAAGGCTAATTTAGTTTCATTGATTTCCATGTATCATAGCTCATTGATTTCAAGAAAATATCAGAGCTAACTGACTTCTCCCCCTGTTTTGCATATTCTCATGAATTGAATTTTGAATTTTCCAAGCACAACACAAACATTACTCCCCCTTTTTATCATCAACAAAAAAGGTCCTTTAAGCATTCAATAATTTTTGAAATAGAATAAGAATATTAACATGATTTGAGATAATTTCACCTTCTCTTTATAATTTGGATATTCTTATTAATATTTTTCTTTCTTTTGCAATGACAATTGTTTGAAATTTACTATTGAGTCCAAATTTAAGCATCACAGAAGAGTTAAAAAAGTAGAAAGACAAAAACATTAAAACAAAGTGCACTCATATATATATATATATATATATATATATATATATATGCAAGTTCAATACAACCAACAAAAACAAGATACAAAAGATACAACCATCAAGATCTAATCATCTTCTTCCTCACTAGAGGAAGAACCTATTTCTAAAATAGTAGAAGAGACCTTATTTTTTAAGGGTTTGTGCCTAAGATCTCTAAGTCTAGTTCTAGTGGGAGCTTTAGGTCTAGTGGATTTGGCTTTTGGTCTAGCTTTAGGTTTAGAAGGAATAGGCTTAGTCTTGATGTCTCCAGAAAGCATAGGGTCATGAACAACAGGAGGTGGTGGTGGCTGTCTTGATGGTCTGGCATGAGGTGGTGGCTGCCTCGGTACAAATGTGTACTGTGAAGGTGGCTGCCAAGAAGTAGATACACCATATGTAGACCGAACGCCAGTCATAAAGTGTAAGATAGTTTGAAGCTCAAACTCTACTCTCTAAACTCCCTACTGTAGCTCATGAGGTGTACTAGCCTAATCTCTAGTAAATGAGTCTGCTGCTCCTCGAAGTCTCCCAAAGTTAGAGCGTAAGTCTTTAAGGTCTGTACAGTAGTTGTCCTAGATCTGCTGTCTCATCTCCATAGATTCAACTCTGCATGTCAGCTCCCTCATCTCTATCCAGAACTCCTCTAGGCCTCTCTCCAGTGTTTGTCGAAGATTGCCAAACATTGATCTGAAGGATCCTGTCAGAGTCTCAGTGAACTAAGTAAGCTGCTCCAAGGAAAGACCAGACTAAGTGCCAGTCGAGTTCGATGGAATTGAATGAGCTGCTGGTGCTGCTGATGGGCTGGTGGAGTCCTGGGGCTGCCGGTCTGTCCAGTCATCCTAGCTTGTCCCTGGGTCTCCTTATCTGTAGAATCCTCATCGTTGTCACCAGAGTCACTAACACTATCTCCATCAGACTCCTCTCTGATAGTGCTAGTAGCTACAATCTCATGCTTTGCCTCCTCCTCATTTGAAGACTGATGCAATACTCTTTGACCAGATGTTTTCTTTACCCAAACTCCAACTTGGTGATATCCCATCCTATATAGGAATTTCACCAAGTATCTATCAATGTGGTGAAAGAGTCATCCATCCTCTTCAATCAGGTCGATACCAAACTCCTGAAATAACAAAGTAAACATCATCCCATAAGGCAAACATGCCTTCGCTCTCTTGACTGTGTCCTGTATCTATGTCAGCATAATGAACAGTAGGTTGAGGGCCTCCCCCTCAATCACATATCTCATAAACATCATATCACATTCACTGACCCAATCAAAGTGACCTGTACAGGGCAAAAAGATCCAGCTGATGATGTTGTGCAAAAGCCTCATTTCCATTGTTAATTTTTTAGCCTGAACATTAGCTATCCCACCAACATCTCTTCTCTTCAGAATAAGTCTCAGGGTTTTCTGCTTGTCCTTTAAATTTAGAAAATATTTCCCTTCTTTGGGCATTTTTAGAACCCTGCTAATCCTTTCTTCATCAACAATCATTCTAACTCCTTTCATAGAAGATTCCAATCTGTTTTCTCCAAGAGATAAATTTTCAAAGAAATTTCAGACAAGGCTTGGGTATGTAGGAATATCCAAGGAGTAAAAATAGTCCCAACCTTGTTTTTCTAACCATTCTCCAATTCTAAAACCTTGGTTTTCTAGAAATGAGAAATCAATTTCCTACCACAAGTCACTGGACGGTTTCCCATAGGGATAACTTGCCTTGCAGGTGTCGGAGACAAATTCTCAGTTCATCTTGTGCTTCAACCCGAGTTGGATCATCCTCATGCCTTTTGGATCTTCTTTCTTGTTGGACGGGGCTCGGATCCGCATGTCTTAGTCTCTTGGCAACTAACTTCTTTGGAGCCATTAGGATGAAATCTAAGTGAAGAAATTGAGAAACTGGGTGGTCGTAGGAAGGAATGAGAGGTGGTCCCCTAGGGTTCTTTCCAAAATAGTGAAAAGGGTAAAGTGAAAGAATTTTAGAGCAAATAGCTTTATAATAGTATCTGACATTAGAGTCGACTCGACTCTTGCTCAAGTTGACTCGAGCCAAAACTCTAAAAATGGCCCTAAAAGCTCTAGAAAAGTTTCCAATCCCTAGATATACTCTAGATAAGGTAGTCAATAGGCTTAGATTGGTGATGGAGGTCTTATAGATAATTTTTTCTTAATTTTAAAGAAATTAGGTCAGAAATTCTAAAAAGGATCACACATACCTAATTCTCCACTAATTATTTGAAATCTATCTTCCTTAAGTAGTTTAGTAAAGATGTCAGCTAATTAATTTTTAATTAGAACAAATTCAAGTTCAATGCTACCATTTTATACATGATCCCTAATAAAGTAATGTCTAATTTCTATGTGTTTGTCCTAGAATGCTGAATTAGATTCTTTGTCAAATTAATAATACTTGTGTTATCACATTTGATAAGAATTTTAGTTTGAATAATACCATAATCTTTTAGTTGTTGCTTAATCCAAAGCACTTGTGCACAACAACTCCCTATAGCCACATACTCTACCTCAGTAGTAGACAGTGCTACAGAGTTTTGTTTCTTACTGTGCCATGAGATTAAGTTCAATCTTAGAATTGACAAGTACCACTAGTACTTTTTCTATTAATTTTATATCCACCATAATCAACATTAAAAAATTTAATTAAATTTAATGAAGACTGCTTAGAATACCATAGACCTAGATTTCTTGTTCCTTTTAGATATTTTATGATTCTTTTAACAGCATTAATATGTGTTTCTTTTGGATTTGTTTGAAATATAGCACATATACAAATTCTAAATAAGATATTAGGTCTACTAGCAGTTAAATATAACAATGATCTAATCATACCTCGATAGAGTTTTTGATCAATGTTGCTTCCATCTTCATCCTTATCAAGTCTGCAGATGGGGCTTATGCATGTGCCAATTTCTTTAACTGACTCCAAACCAAACTTTTTAATGATTTCATTGATTTACTTAGCTTGGTTGATAAATATTCCTTCTCTTGTTTGCTTAATTTGGAGTCCAAGAAAGTAGGTCAGTTCACCCATCAAACTCATTTCAAATTCGTCCTGTATAAGCTCAACAAATTCTCTACATAAATTTTCATTAATTGCACCAAAAATTATATCATCTACATAAATTTATACAACTAACATATCATTTTCTTTTCTTTTAATGAACAGAGTGGTGTTTACATTACCTCTGATAAAATCATTTTCAAGCAAGAACTTACTCAATCTATCATATCATGCTCTAGGTGCTTGTTTTAAATCATATAATGCTATATTAAGTTTGAAAACATGATTAGGAAAAGCATGGTTTTCAAATCCTGGTGGTTGTTTTACAAAAACTTTTTCTATAATGAAACCATTCAAAAATCTACTTTTTACATCCATTTGAAATAATTTGAAATTCATGTAGCAAGCAAATGCAAGAAATAATCGAATAGCTTCTAATCTTGCTACTCATGTATAGGTTTCATCAAAATCTATTCCTTCTTCTTGATTATATCCTTTGGCCACTAATCTAGCTTTATTTCTAATTACATTTTCTTTTTCATCTAACTTATTTCTATAAACCCATTTAGTACCTATAACAAGATGATCAGAAGGTCTATTCACTAAAGTCCAAATATTATTTATTTCAAATTGATTAGGTTCTTCATGCATGGCCATCATCCAATTAGAGCCATTTTCTACTTTTTCTATGCTATTTGGTTTTACTTATGAAACAAATGCTAGATAATCATGTGCATCTCTAAGTGATGACCTAGTTCAACTCCTTGTGAGGGATCACCAATAATTGAATCTTTGGGGTGTGATGTTACATACCTTCATTCCTTTGGTAAATCACCATGATCTTTACCTACAATTTCTTCATCTTGTCCTGTTGGTTTGTCCTTTAGGCTCATGTCCTCTATAGCTTTATCGATTGTACCTATATCATTATCAATGCACTCTTCTTTTCTAGGAAGTGAGGGATTAGATTCATCAAATATAATATGAACAGATTCTTCCACAGTTAATGTTCTCTTATTAAATACTTTATATGCTTTGCTAGAAGTAGAATAACCAAGAAATATTGCTTTATCAGATTTAGCATTAAATTTTTTAAGGTTATCCTTTCCATTGTTAAGTACAAAGCATTTGCAACCAAATATATGAAAATAATGAATACTTGGTTTTCTATTATTTCAAAGTTCATAGGGAGTTTTTTTTAAAATAGGTCTAATCAAAACATGGTTCAAAATATAACAGGCAGTGTTCATAGCTTCTGCCCAAAAGTATCTAAAAAGATTGCCTTCACAAAACATAGTTCGGGCCATCTCTTCCAATGTCCTATTTTCTCTCTCTACAACACCATTTTGCCGTGGTGTTCTAGGAGTGGAGAAGTTGTGATCAATGCCATGCTCAGTATAATACTCTTTAAAATATTGATTTTCAAATTCTGTGCCATGATCACTTCTAATAGAAATAATCGAAAGATTTTTTTGATTTGAAACTTTCTTGTAAAATTTTTGAAATACTTTGAAAGCTTCATCTTTATGTGCAATAAACAAGACCAATGCAAACCTTGAAAAATCATCTAGTATCACAAGTCTATATTTCATACCTCTTAGGCTTGTGGCCTAGTTAGTACAAATAGATCTATGTGTAGTAGTTCTAAAGGTCTAGAAGTTGAAACCATATTTTTCGATTTAAAACTCTCCTTAGTTTGTATTCCAAATTGGCATGCATCGCAAACATGTTCAAAATCAATTTTGAATTTAGGTAAACATCTAACTAGATCTTTAAAATTTAATTTAGCTAAAGTATGCATGCTAGAATGACCTAATCTTCTATTCCATAGTAGGCTAGATTCCTTGGTTTTTGCATTCATTGCCACAAGACTTGTACTACTAGACATGGCTAGATCATTTAAATTTACCACATAAATGTTTCCAAGTCTATGACCAACAAACTTAGTACTAGATCAAGAGAACTAGTTACTATACACATTGAAGATTCAAAGAGAATCTTGAAGCCTCTATCACATAATTGACTTATACTTAATAAATTATGCTGCAACTTGTCTACTAGCAATATATTTTCAATAAATGTAGAAGGGATAATTCTGATCTTACCAATACCAATGATCCTTCCCTTACCATTATCACCAAAAGTGACCATTCCTCCACCTTTCATTTCTAGGGTGATGAATTATTCTTTGTCACCCGTCATATGTCTTGAATAGCCACTGTCCAGATACCATCTCTTCTTTAAATTCTTGGTTGCAAGACATTCCTACAAGATAATCAAGTAATTCTTTTAAATACCCAAGCTTTCTTGGGTCCTTGTAGGTTAGTAGGAGTGGTTCCTTTGGAAACCCAAATCTTTTTCACTTTACTTTTAAGATTTTTCTTAAATTGCACTCAAAAGCTTTGTGACCAACCCCATTATAAGAATAATTGATTATATTTGGTTTTTGAAAAGATTTAGATATGGAAAACATTGATGCAAAAGATTTCAAAGCTGAAAACTTTGGTACATAAGATTTTGAAACTGAAAACTTAGTAGCTAAAATATTATTTGTATGCACTAAATTATAATCGATTCCAGCTCTATTATTTGAATCTCTTTGAATTTTCAAGATTAGATTAAGCTTATTTGAACTTAAAGTTAATTTTTCAACTAAGGGATTGAGATTTTCAACTTCTTTTTTCTAACATATATTTTATTCATGTAAAGCCTTATTCTTTTTAAGATATTCATTCTTTTCTGCTCGCAAAGCATTATATTTTTTAGAAAAACTCTTATGTTCTTTTTGCAAAATATTGTTCTTTTCAGCAATCTCATTTTTTTCATTTATCAAGGTATCACAATTATTTTTCGAAGTCTTAATTTTCAATCCAGCCTTTTTATATTTAGATTAAAGTTCATAGAATGCAGTATTCAATTATTCATATGTAAATTCATCATTAGGTTCAGGAGACATTACCTCGTCTTTGAGTTCCATGAGACATATATTTACAGTTTTGGATGTCTCTTCATATTCATTTGATGTAGACTCATCGCTGTCGCTCCACATCGCAACCATCGCTTTCTTTTTCTTCTTTCTGAATCCTTTCTTTAATATAGGGCAATCTGATCGGAAGTGCCCTGGTTTCTTGCACTCATAGTAGATAGGCTGTTGCTCTTTATCTATTTCCTTTTCTTTTCCTTTCTCTTTGGTGTATTCCCCTTTTCTATAGTTTTTCCTCCAATGTCTTGCCTTTTTCCTGCCCATAAATTTCTTGAATTTCCTCATGACTAAAGCAATATCATCGTCTTCAAGTTCATCTTCATCAGAGGAAGGGCTTTCTTCTTCTATTTCTTCTTCTTGCTTCTTAAGTTCAGCTGCGGCTTTGAAGGCTATTCACTTTTTCTTCTTGATATCATCCTCACCACGGTGTTGCATTGTAAGCTCATGACTGATCAAGGAACCCAAAAGCTTATCTAATGGTAAAATGTTGAGGTCCTTGGCCTCTTGAATCGTAGTGACCTTCAGATCCCATCTATCTGGTAATGATCTTAAAATTTTCTGCACAAGGTCTATATTTGAAAATATCATGCCAAGACTTTTTAAACCATTAATAATATCTATAAATTTTAAGAACATGGAAGATATAGTTTCATTGGGCTCCATCTTAAATAATTTATAATTATGTACAAGAATATTAATCTTGGAAGTTTCACTTAAGAGGTTCCTTCATGGGTTACTTAAAGTTTATCTCAAATTTTTTTTACAGACATACAAGTAGAAATTCAGTTAAACTCATTAGCATCCAAAGCACAGTATAAAAGATTCATGGCTTTGGCAATTAATTCACCCATCTTCAAGTCATGTTCATCCCATTCCTCTTCAGGTTTTGGGATGTCTATGCCATCAACCTTCTTTGTGGGTATGTGAGGTCCTTTTAGAATTGATTTCCATAATTGAAAATCTACTGCTTGAATGTAAATTTTCATTCATGCTTTTTAGTAGGTATAATTTGTGCCTGTGAAAAGTAGAGGTCTATTTGTAGATTGGCATTTGGCCAAAGAGGTACTCATAGGGTTTGCCATAGATTTTGTTTTCAGAAAAATAAATTATAGAAACACTGCTCTGATACCAGTTGTTGCCCAAATGGCCAACCAAAAAGGAGAGGTGAATTGAGTTTTTTAAAACTTTTTTATAATTATGTGCTCTTTTAGAAACTTAGTATAGTGAGTGATGTGATTTAACTATGAGATGCGGAAGCAAGTAAGAAACACAATCAACATGAGCACAAACACTAGTAATTTACAATGGTTTGGAGCAACCTGGCTCCTACGTCCACTATCCAATATACCACTTGGGATTTTTACTATATTCACCCTTAGAATACAACCGGTTTGTTTTACACCAGGCTCACAAACCAAAACCCAAACTTGGTTTTATACCGGGATCACCAAGAACCCAATACAATGTTTGTTTTAATGGGCTCACAAACAATCCAAACTTGGTTTTCAAAAGCTCACCAAAAATCTTAAACAATCACCAAGATATAGCCCATGCTGTACTTGGAACAACTCAAATAAAGAGTTAAAAATAGAGTAATACTAATGACAAACCAAACTTTGTCGGATGGTTGCAATTGATGCCCTTTGAGAAGCCACCTTGATTGTTATTTAATGCTCTTCAAGGCTTCCAAACTTCTTCAATAGATGACTCAAGTAGCTGATGGGAAGTAGGTATGGACTTGAGTTCTTCCTTAAATGCTCTTGAGCTTTTCTTCCTTTTTCTCTTAAAGCTCTCTTCTCAAAAAGTTTTTTAAAACATGTTTAAATCCTTCATTTATAGTCTTTAGAACTGATCCCAAGTAGAAATGATCATTGTAGTACCTTGGGAATCGAAATATGATCGTTGGAGCACTTTTTAGATTCAAAAAATTGATTCTCGAACTAGCCGTTATGTACCTAAAACTAGAATTTGAGTTGGCTCAGTTGGATCGAGTTGGCTCGTATTCTCAGTCATGTTGAAGGTACCCTCTAGTCGAGTCCGCTCTTCTCAGTCGAGTCAGCCACTTGACCAGTTTTTCAGAACTGAGATTTTGCATACTCTGAAAGAGTTGGCTCGATTGTCTAACTTCAAAAAATTGAACATTTGATACTATGGATGAGTCGGCTCTGGTTCCTTCGAGTCGGCTTAGATGTCTGCATGCCAGAAACCTTTGTGCCATCCAAAACAATGAGTTGGCTCTCTTGCTTGAGTTAGCTCGAGTGACTTAAGTCCAAAAGTGTCCAAACTTCTTCAAAAAGCTTCCAAACACAATAAAACTTCTTCCAGTCATAATCTAAGTAACTTAAACATAAAATTTACTTAGAATTATCCATTTTACAAGAATGTACATTTAAGTTATTTAGGGCTTTACAATATTTGAACATTTTTTCATGATTACATTGATATAGTACATAGATTATTGAAATACAGGTAGAATGATTGTTCTTTTGAAACATCTTACAAAAAACTTCTCAAACATTCAAATGTGTTAGTAACAAATACATGCTCCACTATTTTGTTATCATCAAAATCATTCTAGGGGTCAATAGCATAGATTCAATTATTAGATATATGCCCTAGAAGCCATATTAGCTAACACTTATAAATTTTTATTAGGACATATTTTATAATATTAATTTTTTATTAATAAAATTAGATTTTTCTATTCATATCTAAGTTCAAAGTTCTATGAATTGTCCATTGAATTATATGTATAATGATACATATTCTTAAAAATTGAAAACTTGAGACATATATCATTAATATTTAATTTATTAATTGCTCCCAATCATAGGATCATCATTGAGATGATATTTGATCCAGAAAGATTAGTGCATGATTACTTTTCTAAGGTAGATGGGTCTTGAATCTACAATATAGAGAAACCAGAGTGAGAGTGTAGATGCTTATTAAGAACAAGGTTACTGCGCATAACCAAACATGAGTATTCACTAGGATGTCTACCTACTCATTAGTGTTGTACTCGATACTATGGTGTATGAATAGTTCTATGACTTGAGGTACCTTGATTGTTTATAATAAGGGTGCTGAGATTTGATTGCACTAAAACTTGATCTCCTAGTCATATGGAGCCTTGAGCTATAAGTTAGTTATAGGATGTTCATTTTAGGAATAGGATGTGTATAAAAACAAGATCTATTGACCTCGATAAATGAGTAGTCTAATGTAGAACATGAGATAGAGTCCTAAAGTTCATGGCCATGGTAACATGAATGATGGAAAGGTATGTTCATAAGATTTCATAATAGACTCAAGTCAATTGAATCTAATATATGATGAGGATCATATTTGATGAGTTATTCTTAACCTATGTCCTATCAGGACTTATGATTGAAGAACCAAATCATTTGATAACTGCACCTAGAGATTTAACTATTCAATTGTAATAGATTGCCACTATATACTGCTAGGTATCACTGGTAGATTGTGGAATCAATTAGAATCATTTAGATGATCAATAATTTTAATTGGCTGAATTGAAAAGAGTTCCGATATATCAAAAATGGTTTCGATGATATTATTGATAGAGATCATAATATGTTGTATTATCAAACAAAATTAAACCTATAGGATCATATGAACCAGGGTTTTGGTCTTGGATTGCTTAATTAAACTTGCATAGTCTAATTGGATCTAAGGAAAACATGCTAGCATATGATTAAATACATATTTTTCATTAATTAGATTTTTTTATTAGATAGGACTTGACCTAATCTAATTTGGGCTTGCTTATTGTCTACTTAATCTGGGTTCTTAATTAGATTGGGCTTGACCTAATCTAGTTAGACTTATTTACTTATTTTGGTTTCCTAATTAAATTAGATTTGAATTAATTAAATTAAACTTGCAAGGGTTGTTAGATGTATTAAAGGAACTGTCATACAATCTTGGGGTTGCATGTAGGTTTTTCAAAAATTTTTAATTAATTAAAATTAAATTATAATAGAAATAAAAATCTAATCTAAGTATGCATAGCAGGAACCAATCATAAATATGTAGATCCTCAAATAAAAATAAAACTATCAAGTAGATCAAATCTACTTACCTATTGCACTACTCCATCTTCATTGGACCAAATCTAGAGAAAGTCCCGGGTTCTGCTGGAGCCATGCACATGCCCGGCCTCTGTTGGTATCTACATAGAGATGGCCTGATCAAAGTCTCGGACCACCAGAATACTAGCACCTTGCGGCCTCACTTCGTATCTCCATTTCTTCATTTCTTTTTCTCTATACTTGAAATCCAAGAATGAAGATTGATCTCTTCTCAAGAAATCAAGGGAGAATATTTTTTCTTTTCTTGAACTAAATATTTCTTTCAAGATCAAGGATAGGAGGAAGATTAAAGGTAATGAAAACTCTCTCAAAAATTATGGATGGTGGAATAGGAAGAAGTCATTGGCAGTTGATGAGTTCTTGATTTTATATCTCATGGCAAGCTATGGAAAACTACACGCCCATTATGTTTTTGTGCCCACTTCTCCTCTATATTCTCATGCCACATACACTTCTTCTCTTCCTAAAACCCCCTCCTATCTAGAACTAGGGCATAGGTTTTTAATCAAATTCAAAAACCCAACTAGATAAGATGGGAAGGAGAGAGAATCCCAGGGCTCCAAACTACTTTGAGTCCCCACTTCCTTGCATGTCCTACCTTCTTTTCTCATGCCAAAATAATTTTAACATGAAAGACGAGGGCGTAGTCTTCTTTCTTACATGCACAAGAGGAAGAGAGAGATGTGGGGAGGAGAGAGAAAGTTAGTTTAGGATTGGTTAGGAATTAGTTTAACTAACTTGTTGTCCTAACCTTTTTAAGATTCTAACTAACCTGACTAATCCTATTAGATTTAGGCTTAAGTTCATAACCAATTAGGAATTAGATAGGAATTAGTTAGGCTAACTAACTAACTAATTCCAACCAATTAGGAAGCTAACTAACCTAATTCCTAACCAATTTAGTTTCAGGTTTAAATCTATAACTAATTAGAAATTAAATCCTAATCTAATTAGGTTCACTAAATCCAAATAAAATAGATCAAACCTAACTAAATTAAATCAGATTTAATTTACCTAGAATTAGGCAATTAATTAGGTCAAACTAAATTAGCTTGCAATAAATGTAATTAGGTTAGTCCAAAACCTAATTGAACTAGGTCATCACCTAAACTTAACCAAATTAAATCTAATTTAATTTATATCAAGCCTAATCATAATTAAATAATCAAATTATCTAATTAAATTATAATGCTTGCAATAAAATTCTCTTTGCTAAAATTAGTAGGTTCCATAATTAGTAGATTCTAAATTTATAACCCTTATAAATTTAGAGTTTCTAAATATATAACTCTTACATATTTTGATCTAATTGTGTGATCAGGTCAAGCTCCTATTATGTGACCCCTTAGTTTTCTTTGTCTGATAGTGAGATATACCATGATCTCCATTATAGTATCATCGAAATCTTTCGATAGACTAAAATAATTCTAACCCACCCCATCAAGGATCGTTGAACTAAAATGATCCCAGTATGTTCTCAAAATCCACTAGTGATGCCTAGCAGTATGTAGTGGAAATCCAATAGAATAGAAGGAGAACCCCTAGGTATAGTTATCCTGTGTTGAGTTCTTCTATCGAGTCCCGACAAGATGAAGATCATGAAAGCTCATCAAATCCTAAGCATCTATATATGCATGATTTAATCAGCTCCAGTATAAATTATAAAAATTTATGAAAACTCTTTTTCATCATTCACATTACCATGACCCTAATCTTAAGGACTTAACTTCTTAAATCACATAGGACTGCACCTTACTACTAAGATCGATAGATCCCTTATAAGTATACTTTCAACTTTTATAGTAAACCTACTATAGCCAACAAATACCGCAAAGGCCTGAATAGCTAGGGCCAATATTTTATCTTGTCAAACTATAGCAACCCCACTATGAGTGGCCAAGGTATCGTAAGTCAAAGAATTACTTACATAACTACAGCATCAAAAAAATCACTAATGAGTGAGTAGATATTCATATAACTTTTATAATGGTCATACTCAACACCATCATTCTCTAAAGACCACCTATACTCTTGCTCTAGTATTTCCATATTATAGACTCAAGACTTATCTATCTTAAAAGGAAGTGATCTATGCATCAATCAAACTGGATCAATCACCATCTCCATGATATCCTATGATCGAGAGCATCTAGGAATTAATATATGATGACATATATCTCAAATTCTCAAGTCTTGAGAATATGTGTCATCGTCCATTATTTTCTTAGATGATATATGGATACAACATGTATACAAAATAGTCCAATTACTATTACTAAATATAATTTACATCCTATAAATAAAATTTATCTTAGATGCTAAAAGCCAAGTTGGCATGACATATTATACCTTTTTTAGAATATTTATACTTAATTCATTCAATCAATAAAATTAGATATTTTATTTTTTTATTCATATGTGATGTGTCTATAAATTATCCATAGAGTTAATGAACAATGACATATATTCTAAAGAGTTGAGAATTTGAAACATGTATTATTATAGGTTAACTCCTAAATGTTCCTAGTTGTTGGATCATCACGAGGATAATGATTGATCAGTCAAGATCGATACATGGATCGCTTCTCTTCTAGGTAGATGAGTCTCGAGTCTACAGTATAAGAATATTGGAGTGAAAGTACAAGAGGTTGTTAGAGAATAATGGTACTAGATATGACCAAGTTTGAGAAGTCACATGAATGTCTACTCACTTATCAGTGACTTCTCAATGCTATAATTGTATGAATAGTTCCTTAACCTGCAATGCCTCGACTATTTATAATAGGGTTATTATAGTTTAATAGCACATAAATATAGTTCCTAGAAATTCGGGGCCATGTGATATTTGTTGGCTATGATAGGTTTACTATAGGAGTTGGGAGAGAACTTATAAGGAACTATTAGCTTAAGTAGTCGAGGGATAGTTCTATGTGACCTAATAGACCGAGTCCTTAAATCTTTGATCATAGTAACATGTAATGGAAAGGAGTTTTCATGGAAATCATGATTAGATTCAAGCTAATTAAGTTTAGCATATGACAGATGCTTAGGTTTCGACGAGTTTCCATGACCTACATCATGTCAGAACATTCCATATAGGAACTTGATCATATAATAATTATACCTATAAGTTTATCTTTTTGATGTACTAGATTGCCACTATATATTACTAAATTTCATTAATGGATTATGAGAACTCACTAAGATCATTTTCAGATCAATGATTCTTGTTAGGATTGAGCCAAAATAGTTTTGGTCCATTAGAAGAGTTTCGATGATATTATTATTGGGATTATAATATATCTCACTACAAAAAAGACAAGAACCTTAGAGGTCACATACAAAAGTGACATGACTCGATCAAGAGCTTGGATCAAATCTAAATTATCAATTGAATTCGTGATTTAAATTTAGAAATGGTTATTTTGTAATGGTTGCAAAATCAGCAACTACTAATTATTACACAAGGAATTTAACTAAAATATTATAATATAATTAGATTTAATTAAATAATAAATTAAATATTAATTAATTTTAATTTAATTTAATTTAATTATGTTTGATTTAAATAAAATATAGTTGGGTTTAATTTTTCTACTTAGACTAGAAATTGAATCCTATTTAGAATAGGATTGACAGCCTTTTCGAATTCGATTCGAATCGAACTCAATTTAAATCCAAACTGAGTCAAATTTGAACCTAATTAAACTAGACACCAAACCCAATTAGATTGAATCTTATTCTCTTAGATTGATCAACTAAAAGAATGATTGTGCAATGGTTTTTCATGCTAATCCTTCCTTGACATGCTTTTTGGGTAAGAGAAGGTGCTAATTAGGTTTTTTCTTCCATTAGGACTCCTATTTTGATTAGAACTCATCCTAATCTTTTAGTATTAAAATTAAGACAAAATTTATCTATTTTAGGCATAGAATATCAGATTTTTGTGTGACAAAATACCATATTAAAAAGGGGAAGAAAGTGGGCATGTGAAAATCTTAATTCCCTTCTCCCTTCTACCGTAAGTTCTAATTTTCCATCTCTCTTCTCCCTTTGTTCCATGCCTAAAAATCCTGCAACTTAAAGAAATAGAGGAGATTAAGAAAAAAAACTAGAATTTTTTTCTAAATGTTCTAGGAGAAATCTCTTCTACGGTACAAAACATTTGATTTCGGCCTTCTAGTTCTAGTTTTAGAAGGGGGTTAAAGATCCAAGCTAGAATAGGGGCCTACAAAGGAGGTAGCACTTCGAGGGTCTCAAGAACTCAATTAGGACTACGTCCTGTGTAAATACTAGTAGTGGTCACGTATTTTGTGACTTTGACAGAAATCCTGGGATTCAGCCGATTTCGGATTCGAATAGAAGAAGAAAAAGGATTTACTCTTCAATAAATATTTTTCTTTTTATTATTTTTTTATAAAATCAAATCTAGTTATTTTTATGATTCTAAACATGCTAGTTTGTAATTTAGATGAATATTTAATCAATTTTAAATATGTATGCTTCTATGAAAATGGTTTTTCATAGTTATGCTTTTGCGACTAAGTTTATTTATGAACTAATTTCTGCATGCTTTCATTTAATGAATCTAACAAGGGTACCAATAATTGGTGCCACCTAGGTAACCAATTTGGAAGAGAATGATGAGGTGCCAAGTGTTGGTACTCCCTCTTCTTGGTACATGATTTTCTCTTTGTAGAAGAATGAGAGTAAGTCCCATGTTTAAATATGGATGAGGGCAACACCCTCTTTTGAATTCAAAAAGGGGAGAGAAAGAGGGTGCACACTCCCTTTCTAGATGAGATCTGTTGCCACCAAGATCGCTGTGGCCTGTAGCTGCCGTCGATGCCGGAGTGCACGACTTGATGCTCTTGGGAGGTCCTGTCCTGCAAGACCTACGAAAACTGGGTTAGTGACCTGGGCTGGGGTTCCCGGTGGTGGCACTCCGACAGTCAAGTCAGTGACGATCCAGGGAAACAGGTCCTCCTGGTCGAGCCCCTCTTGATGGACTCCATGCTAGGAGTTAATGGTATGAGAGTAAGGTGAAAGTGTGTTGGAGGATGACGGCGGAGCTAGAGGGATTCTCTGCATAACCGCTCCTCCTTTGTTCGCTTAGAGTGGTGGTGGTGCGTCGCCCTTTTGGTTGAGCTTGCACCGATTTTTTTTTGTATTGCTTGTATTTTCCTTCATTGAGTTACCTTCCCCCCTCCAGGGTGTCGATCATTCTTTGTAGTCAAGGTGACCATTGGGCACTTGCCTTGGGATCCTCATTGGGCTGGCAGGTGCGTGCGGTGGGGTACCATGCCGTAGACGAGACATCTTTCCTTACATGTAGTGGGAGAAACTTCCATTCGCTCTGACATTCTCTTCGGTCGCCCCATTCCAGGAAGCTTGGTAGAGCCTCGATCAGAGGGCCGCCACCCCCGGGATTCGTGCCCTCTAGCTAGCCCATCCTTCTGGGAGTACGAGTGGCTGGTGGAGGGTGTGGTGCCTTGATTAGCGTGTTCCGCTCCTTTCTGGTGTAAGTGACGGGCAGGCAGTTATTGCGGTATGGTGGGCACTACTCCATGGTCCTTGGGTGGCTTATTGGTGTCCTGGGCTGATAGTACTATCCTCTTACCTGCGATCGCCTTTGCTCGAGCTAGAGGCCATGCAAGGGAGGCTGGGCTCAATCCGGTGGGGGACAGGTTGCGGCTCCAGCCCAGAGGGCTCGACCTCTGAGAGAGACTCCACGTGGCGGGTGAGGGCTGAGCTAGACTCCAACCACAGGGCTCGATCTCGAGGGGCTCGATCTGGTGAAGGACAGGTGGCGGCTTCTGCACAGAGAGCTTCACCCCGGAGAGAGACTCGACATGGCAGGTGAGGGCTGAGATCGACTCCGACCACAGGGCTCCATCTCGAGGGGCTCGATCTGGTGGAGGACAGGTGGCGGCTTCGGCCCAGAGGGCTCGACCTCGGAGAGAGACTCCACATGGTAGGTGAGGGCTGAGCTCGACTCCGACCATAAAGCTCGATCTCGAGGGGCTCGATCTGGTGGAGGACAGGTGGCGGCTCTAGCCTAGGGGGCTCAACCTCAGAGAGAGAATCCATGTGGTGGGTGATGGCTGAGCTCGACTTCAACTACAGGGCTCGATCTCGAGGGGCTCGATCTGGTGGAGGACAAGTGGCAGCTCAGGCCTAGAGAGCTCGACCTCGAAGAGAGACTCCATATGGTAGGTGAGGGTGAGCTCGACTCTGACCATAGGGCTCGATCTCGAGGGGCTCGATCTAGTGGAGGACAGGTGGCGGCTCCGGCCCAGAGGGCTCGACCTCGGAGAGAGACTCCATGTGGAGGGTGAGGGTTGAGCTCGACTCTGACCATAGGGCTCGATCTCGATGGGCTCGATCTGGTGGAGGATAGGTGGCAGTTCCAGCCCAAAGGGCTTGACCTCGGAGAGAGACTCCACATGGCGGGTGAGGGCTGAGCTCGACTCTGACCATAGGGCTCATCTCGAGGGGCTCGATCAGGTGGAGGACAGGTGGCAGCTCCGGCCCAAAGGGCTCGACATCGGAGAGAGACTCCACATGGCGGGTGAGGGCTAAGCTCGACTCCGACCATAGGGCTCGATCTCGAGGAGGACAGGGCTTGGCTCGATGGTCAGCCCCATTATTCTGACAGGGCCCGACCCGTCTAAGGAGCCAGGCCAAAGAACCTGACGTGGTGGTCTAACATGACATGGCATCTGACAGCTATTCCATGTCAGCGATCCTGCCACATCATTTGCCCCCCACTCCCGAGGCTTGTTAGTGCACGGTGCTCGAGTCGATGGGAGTAAATGCACTGCTGACATGGAAAGGTGAAGATCCGGTGCAATGATGGCCATGATCACCGGTGCTTCACAGAACGGTCCCCTAGGCCATTGCAGAGGCACCACATGCCCAAGTTCGAGGAGTAGTTAATGCTGGTGCAAAATTCAGAGCGGCCGGGGCACCTTTCTTACCAATGGCCAACACGTGTCGGGGATCTGTTGGCAGAGAGGTCGTAACGGTATGGGTTTGACGGGTCTTTTCGAAGTGAAAAGAAAATTTTTTACCTAAAACTTCTATTCTTTCAAATCCTTTGTTCCTGCTGCAGTGCTTGGGCTCTTTCTTCTTCACGATTTGCTTATACCCTTTCTCCCCGTAAGGAACCAGGTCAGTCTCCCTTCTTCCTTATTACCCTTTACGGTAGGGTTCCTCTTCTGAGTTTAGCGCCTTCCGCAAACCGAATCCAGTCCTTCTTCTTCCTGGGTCTTCCTTCTTTCTCCTAGGATGTCTCGTTCCGGTCCTGGTTTCCATCCTTCCAATCAGGATTAAGTCGGCCCTTCTGCACGGGGACCAGCATCTTCCTCCTCCGATGAGGAGTCGGAGGGGGCGCGATTTGAGTTCAGTAGGAGGTCGGCCCTTCCACTTCGCCCCGTGTCCATTAGGGAATCGGTGGCAGCATCTTCTCATCCTTCTCGTCCTCTTTCCCCACCCGAACTCGTTTTCGAGTCATTCTGGTCAATAGGTCCTTGTGGGATTGCTTCGACGATCTCTGCTGTGGAGTTGGGGACCATTCGGGATGTTTACGACATCCCACATTCTGTCCAGCTCCAGGTCCCTTGGCCTGGAGAGAGGGTCACTTCAAGTAGCCCGGGCTGGATTGCCTTCTACAAAGAGACCTTCTCGGGAGGGCTTTGTTTTCCTTTCCACCCCTTCTTCATGTCCATGCTAGACAACTATCATCTGGTCCCTGCCCAGTTAGTCCCAAACGCCATTAGGACCATCTTCTCCTTCATCATCCTTTGCCACTTCCATGGGTTTGTTGCCCGATTCTCCTTGTTCAAGGCATTCTTTGTCCTAAAACACCACCCCACCGAGAACAGGTGGTGGTCCTTGTCTTCCTGCCCTAAGGGCATCAAGTTTGAACTCCCCTCTTCTATCAAGGGATCGAAGAGCAAGTTTTTCTTCATCACCGTCGAGGGGGTTGACTGGGTCTTGGATGCCTTGGAGCTAGGCTCGAGGCTTTAGTGCCGGAGGACTTTTCTCTGGGCTTGGGTTCCTGAGGGCTTCTCAGGTCTTGGATGCCTTGGAGCTAGGCTCGAGGCTTGCCTGTTGGAGAGCTGGGCTTCGGGGTTGTTTGGGGTCTCGGAGTTGGGCTCGAAGACCTATTTGGCTAGATAGCTGAGCTTCGGAGTTGTTGATGTCTTAGAGCTAGGCTCGAAGACTTGTTTGGCCAGAGAGCTGGGCTCCGGAGTTGTTTGGGTCTTGGAGCTAGGCTCGAAGACCTGTTTGGCTGGAGAGCTGGGCTCCAGAGTTGTTTGGGTCTCGAAGCTGGGCTCGAAGACCTGTTTGAGATTTTCCTGCAAGGCAAATAGCGATATGTGCAAAAGAAAATCTTTATTATTATTGGAGAGAAACCTTACATCATTGGTAATATCTCTTTAAGTTGCAGGCATTCCATGTTCGAGGGAACCTGGCATCGTCCAGGTCCTCGAGATAGTAGGCCCCTTGTGAGAGAGCATCGCTACTTTGTAAGGGCCTTCACAGTTTGGCGAGAGCTTGCTGCACTCCCGAGCTGTGATGCTTCTACTCGGCATAGCACCAAGTCCCCAAGCCTGAAGACCTTTGGCTTCACCAGTGTATTGTAGTATTGGGCCACTCGTTGCCAGTACGCCGCCATTCGAAGTTGAGCTTTATCCCTTGTTTCTTCGAGGAGGTTTAAGTTGAGCAGGAGGTGTGCCGAGTTCTGCACTTTGTCGTACTGCTGCATTT
Organism: Areca catechu; assembly: GCA_021397845.1. Taxonomy (NCBI): domain Eukaryota; kingdom Viridiplantae; phylum Streptophyta; class Magnoliopsida; order Arecales; family Arecaceae; genus Areca; species Areca catechu. The sequence continues at coordinate 139,116,414 of CM038053.1, read as the reverse complement.
GTATCATGGGCACACCGAGCTTAACTGGGATGATTGCTTCGGTGCCGAAGACAAGGTTGCAGGGCATCTCATCGGTTGTCGTCCTGGGCATTGTATGAGAGGCCCATAGGATGCTCGGCAGTTCTTCCGCCCATCTACCTTTTGCTTGGTCCAGCCGGGTTCTGAGTCCTTGGAGGATGGTTCGATTGGTCACCTCGGCCTCTCCATTTGTTTGGAGATGGGCTAGCAAGGTGAAACGGTGTTGGATGTCGTGCTCAGCGCAGAATCCCTCAAACTCCTGATTGTCAAATTGTCGCCCGTTGTCGGTGACGATGCAACGAGGGAGTCCGAAGCGGCAGATGACTGACTTCCAGAAGAATTGGTGGACATTGGTTTAGAGCAGGCCTGCTCATTCATGTCAACTAGAATCATCTTCTTAGGTTTTGTAGTAACACCAAAAGGAGTAACTGCCAACCCTGAGAAAGTGAAATCTATAGTTGAGTGGCCTATACCTAGGAATGTTCATGATGTTCAAAGTTTCCACGGGTTAGCTACCTTCTATAGGAAATTTATCAGAGGGTTTAGCACGATTATTGCTCTGATCATCGACTGCATTAGGAAAGGCGAATTTGATTGGACTAGAGCTGCCCATAAAGCCTTCCTAGAGATCAAAGATAGAATGACAAAGGCACCAGTTCTAAGGTTACCAGACTTCACCAAAGTCTTTGAGGTCGCCTATGATGCATCAAGCATAGGAATAGGAGGGGTATTAAGTCAGGAAAATCATCTTATTACCTATTTTAGTGAGAAACTGAGTGATGCTAAGTTGAAATATTCCATATATGATAAAGAGTTGTATGCGGTAGTACAAGCTCTTAGGTATTGGAGGCATTACTTGCTACCACAAGAATTCATTCTCTACTCTGATCACGAAGCACTTCACTTCCTAAATTCTCAAAAAATGTTAAACCTTAGACATGGCAAGGGGTCGAATTTATACAAGCCTATACTTTTGTCTTAAAGCACCATGCTGGAAGTGAGAATAGGGTAGCTGATGCACTTAGTAGGAGAACAATATTGCTGAATTGTGTGAGTACCGAAGTAGTCGGATTTGAACGATTAAAGGAAGAATATGAATTTTGTCCGAATTTTGGAAAGATTTATGAATCAATGAAGCTAGGGCCATCCACTGAATTTAGTGAGTAAGTCTTAAGGGATGGTTATTTGTTCAAGGAAAATAGGTTGTGTGTTCCCAAGACATCACTTAGAGACTTTCTTATTTGGGAGATACATGCAGGAGATTTAGCAGGACACTTTGGGCGTAATAAAACTATCTTGGTTGTAGAGGATCAGTTTTATTGATCAAGTCTAAAGAAAATTGTTGCCCAAGAGGTAGCCCAGTGTAGGACTTGTGCTGTAGCTAAGCAACCTAGACAGAACACTGGACTATATACCCCACTCCCCATCCCAGATTGCCCATGGCAAGACTTGAGTATGGACTTTGTCTTAGGATTACCTAAAACTGCTAGGAAACATGATTCTATCTTCGTGGTAGTAGATAGGTTTTCTAAGACGGCCCATTTCATCCCATGTTCCCAAACTTATGATGCGTCTAGAGTGGCCAAATTATTCTTAAACGAAGTGGTTAGGTTACATGGATTGCCTAAGACCATTGTGTCGGACCGAGACGTTAGGTTTACTAGCTACTTTTGGAAAACCTTATGGCATATGCTAGGAAACAAATTGAAGTATTCTACTGCCTACCACCCCCAAATAGATGGCCAAACTGAGATAGTAAATCGGAGATTAGGGAACCTGTTGAGGAGTCTAGTGGGAGAAAATACTGCTAATTGGGATCTATTGTTATCGAGAGTGGAGTTTGCTTATAATAACTCAGTCAACAGATCTACAGGAAAGAGCCCATTTGAAATCATTCATGGATACAAGCCTAGGAAGCCATTAGATCTGATTCCCTTACCTATTCATGCACGTATATCTGAGTCAGCTGAGTCTTTTGCACAACATATAAATAACTTGCATCAAGAAATAAATAAGAAAATTTAAGAGAGCAATGATTCATATGCACAAACGGCTAATTTAAGCAAAAGGTTCAAAGAGTTTAAAGTAGGGGACCAAGTTATGATCAGGCTCAGGCCTGAACGATTTCCATCTGGAACTGTCAAAATGTTACATGCCCGGAGTGTAGGACCTTATAAAATAATTGATAAGTTTGGACCTAATGCCTATGAGATAGACCTACCTTTAGATTTGGGTATAAGTCCAACTTTCAACATATCAGATCTTGTAGAGTATAGGGAGTCGATGTTGCTACCTAGTGAGCCTTTTGGGCCTGATCCTGTTCTTGAGAGCGAACCAACCCATGAGTGTCCAATAGCCAAATCCATAAATTGGAGAGACAGGGTTGAACGAATTCTGGATGACAAGATGATTGTTACCTAGAATAAGGACTACCAGCGATACTTGGTTCATTGGCAAGGACATCCCGAGTCTGATGATACTTGGATAACTCGGGAGGATCTGCAGAAGATCGCCCCGGACTTGCTAGAGAAGTACTCAAGCCAGTCTAACCCTTACTCGACAGGGTCGAGTTCCTCCCACCTGGGGAGAATTTGTGAGGACACCAGGGCCCGAAAATATCGATAGGTTGAACCCACATCCTTGTGGATCACCTGTGAATGAAACCTTGGACCCAACCCTTTAATCTATGTAAATAATTTATTTTAATTTTGTTATTTTGGATTAGTTAGGGTTATCTCCTTTTACCAACTGAAATTAGGATTTTATTTATTTAGCCTTTTAGGCTAAACCCCTTTTACCAAGTTGAACTATGTATTTACATGTCTTGCCCTTTTGATCAAATTGGATTCCAATTGATTAAATATGACTTTAGTTATTTATTGAGTCCTTTAAAAATTAGTTGTTGAGTCTTGTATTATAGGGGAGACCAATTATAATACCCATGTGACTCAAATCAAGCCCATGTGCTAGTTCAAGATAAGCCCATGTGACCCATATGCTAGCACAAGCTCTTGTCATATGCTAGCCTATTTTGCATGTCAACTTTGCATGATTTCAGGACTACTATTATCACGTCACCAGGGGAAAAATGACACATGGCCTACCACTTAAATTTAGACAAGCTACACTCATCAAGACAATTTCTTTTGGTCGGCCCATGAAGAAAGGTGCACAAAATTTTTAAGAGGAATAATTATGAAGGACTTCTCTCAGATGGCGCCTTTCTACTCATAATATTTCATGCCAAAGTGAGAAGTTGGCCAAGCATTCAAAGGAGTTTGGAAATTTTTTCTCACCTAGTGTTGAAGGTCCAAGGGTTCCTAGCATTCCATTCAAATAAGCTGCTAACTGTTCAAGCTTCAAGGATTCTAGAATTTCAGCAGGACTCTAGAGTTCTCTCCAATCCAAACTGAAGAGTACAGGTAGCTCTAGAAGAATACATTATCAAGACATTGAAGTCCAATCTTCATGACCAATCCAGAAGCGATCATGACCCTCCAACAAAGTCTCATCTTGGTGCCAACTATGGATAGGAGTCCATTTTTTTTCATCCAGCAGGAGTCTAGTCAATGTAAACTTGAAGTCTAGAGTTGTAATGAAACTCTTGTATTTGAGTCCCTCACTTCTATGGTTAGGGTTCTATAAGTACCCCTACACTTCCCCCCTTTTAGTTAATGAATATTTGATGAAATGAAATGAAACTCTGCCGAGTTCTTCTTCCAATTCCTTTCTAGCTACGATGGCTTATAGGTGCTAGGTGTGACGCCTAGAACACTTGGGTGCGACGTCCAAGTTCTACCAGGGTGCGACGCCCTGTTTATCCATCCAATCCCTCCATCATATTTGATCCCTAAGTCTCTTCAAGGCCTTCATCCAATGTTTTGAAGAGTTCCTAGAAGCTAACCAAAGAAGAAGATCCCCGGGAGGACCAACAACCTTGGTGCCAGCCTTCCTTCTAGTTTTTGATTTTCAATATTTAATTGCTATTTTTGGTATTATTCTTGGCAGATTCTCTTGAGATCCGACTCTGAAGATCGGAATCCATGCTTTGAAATCGTTTCGATCGAAATCTGGATGCCAGGAGCGATCAGTTTGGAGTCCGATTCTTCAACCCTAGAGTGCAGTGATCCAGATCTTCATCAGAGGAAGCTTCTAAGCATATCGGTAACTCAAGATCCCTTTCCCTTCCTCTAGATCTGATGTTAGAAAGTAGGAACCTAATCTAGGATGGTTTCTCAATCACCATGATCCATCTAATTAATTATTTTGTTATGTATGCATGCGGGTGATGTAATCTAGTATTTAGTTGCTTGCTATAGATTCTTTTAACATATTGTTTAATAGGCTGTTAGGTTAATGAACATTTTCTCTCGATTAAAATAAAATTTAAATCAACCTTAAGTACTGCATTGCATCCGTGTCCCGCGTCAAATTTGGTATCAAAGCAAGGTTTAGATTAGGTTAATCTTGCATTTAGTTAAATTCTGCATCTTGGCCTTCCAGTATATTATCTATTTTTTTAATTGTTTCTGTAAGTATAAAATTCAAAAAAATATGAAATTTATTTTGTTATCTTCCTTGAAATTCAAAGTATTTTCAGTAATTTTTTTACAATTTATGATTTTCTGTGAAAACTGCAGTTCTCTATTTTTAGCCTGAGAACAGGTTCTGCCCAAAAAAAAATTATTAGGGTTTAGTTTTATTAGTTGCTTGTTGCACTCATTTTCTAATTGATTTTTAAGGGCATACAATATAACATAGGGGGAGGAGTTCATAAGCTTTCCCTAGCCTAAAACCACCTACTTTATATTCGAACCCAAGCCCTAATTAAAATTGATTAGAACCTAATTGCTCTAGTGAGCTTAGGGACACCAATTGGTCCTGTCCGAGTTAGTGTCAAGTCAATCGTGTCAACTAAATCTGTGTGTGCCCATTTCTTGGTGTCTAGAATTGTAGTTTAGGGATTACGTCTCGAAGGGCAAATGAGCTGGTCTGCCTACCTGACCAATCTCTAATTGGTGTCTAGGATTAGCAATCAGGGACCAACACTCCCCTTACACCTGCCTGGCCAAGTCTTGAGTTACTACAGACTAGCTTGCCACCTTGATTAGGCATCTAGTTTGGACTCTAGGTCTAGCTATCCATAGTCGATTAGGTTTGTTTGAGTGCATTGTGTCCTTGCATGACTACTAGGTCAGGAACCCCATACCAGGTCCCCCAAGACCAACCTAGTACATCCATGGACCCCACGATGGAAACTTTCATGAGATATTTGACTGAGCAAATGAGGCAGCTTAGTGCTGAACTGAGGCAGTTTAGTGCTAGAGTCGACCAGAGGTTTGATCAAATGAATGAAAGAATAGGTTCATTAGAAGGATCCCATGTGTCTCAACCTGACCCTACACCACTGGAATTTACCCTACAGTTTGGTCCAGGACCCCAGCTTCTAGAGCTTACACATGATCCAATCCCCAGACATCAAGCCCAACATAGAGAGGCCACACCTGATCCAATTCCAAGGTATTGAGCCCAATGTAGAGAGGTTACACCTGATCCTATTCCTAGGAGGCAGCAGTATGACATAGATGATCAGGAATCACGAGCCCTTAGGAGTATCAGACTAGAAGCCCCCACATTCGATGGTACTTTAGATCCCAAGATGTACTCTGATTGGGAAAGTGATATGGATCAGTACTTTAAATGGTATACTATGTTGGAAGAGCGTAAGGTCAAATTCACTAAGTTTAGGTTGATCCGACAAGCACGATTATATTGGGATAATGTGGAAAGGTTAAGCCGATAGAAAAGAGACCCATATATAACTACATGGGATGACATGAAACTCAACTTAAGGGCCAAATTCCTACCATTCTCCTATGAACAAAGGCTTTTAGATCAGTGGCAGAAGATGACCCAAGGAAATCAGACTGTGTCCAAATACATTGCCATTTTCGATGAGTATGTTATGCGGTGTGGTGTGTCCGAGTTTGAGTCGGTTACTTTGTCTAGGTTTAGAGCAGGCCTGAATGAGGACAATAAGAGGGAACTGATTCTAAGAGAAGTGAATGATTTTGAACATGCCTATCAGGTTGCTAGGGATGCTGAGAGATTTCCAAGGAAACCTACCTATCAATCTGATTCATCTAGATTTAATGCCCCTGGAAATAGGCCAAACCAGAACCAAATTCCTGCAAATCGACCTAGACCCAATTCCCAGCCCATTCGTAAATATGACAAGGGTAAGGCACCTATGGTTCAGAAGGATCAAAACCAAACCCTAGTATGCTTTAAGTGTAATCAGACTGGTCATTATGCTGCCCAATGTCCATCGCGAGCCTTACATATAGGGAAACCTGAAGTAGAGGACCCTGAGATTAGTGACCCTTAAGAGGAAGAGGTTTATGAGGCTGAAGCTGAGTTAGTGGAGGAATATGAGGAGGAGGAAGAGATCTTAGACTCAGACCGATTAGGAGTGGTCAGATGCATCCTAACTCAAACTAAGAGGAATGAGGATTGGCGTAGGACTAACATCGTATAGACCTTTATTAAAATAGGGGATAAGGTATGTAAGGTTATAATTGATAGTGGGAGTTGTGTCAATGCAATTTCTATTAATGCAGATAAGAGCCTAGACTTACCAACTGTTCCACACCCGACCCCCTACAAGGTATCTTGGATCGATACAACCAACATTTCCATCCGGTTGTGATGCCAGGTTACAATTCAGGTACAATCCTACTAAGAAAGAGTCTGGTTCGATATTCTTCCGATGGGGGTTAGCAGCATCATTTTACGAAGACCTTGGTTGTATGACCACAATGCCACCCTGTTTGGACGATCGAACTCGTGTATATTTCACCATCTTGGAAAGAGGATAGTGATTAATGCGACCCCACCAAAGGACAATGTTAAGAGAGGGTCAAGTCACTTAAAGGAAAAAGAGTCTAATCTGAATTTGATGTCTTCAAAGGAGTTAAAACGAGAAATCGATAGAGGGTCACCAGTTTGGATTTTAGTTACCAAGGAAGCTCAGGATCAACCGAAACTAGAATACCCTAAGGAGATCCAAGATTTATTAGAGGAATTCAAAGATGTCTACCATGAAGATTTACCGAATCAATTGCCACCATTAAGAGATATTCAACATGCAATTGATTTAGTATCAGGAGCCACATTGCCAAACCTCGCACACTATAGGATGAACCCTACGGAACATCAGGAGCTACAACAACAAGTAGGGGATCTTATGAAAAAGGGATTTATTAGGGAGAGTTTGAGTCCTTGTGCTGTCCCTGCACTTTTGACTCCTAAAAAGGATGGCAGTTGGAGGATGTGCATAGATAGCCGGGCTATTAACAAGATTACGATAAAGTATCGATTTTCCATACCCCAACTCGATGACATGTTAGACATGATGGCCGAATCGACCATCTTTTCAAAAATTGATTTAAAAAGTGGCTACCATCAGGTGAGAGTTAGAATCGGGGAAGAGTGGAAAACGGCTTTCAAGACCAAAGATGGCCTATATGAGTGGTTGGTGATGCCCTTTGGATTATCAAACGCCCCAAGTACGTTTATGAGGGTTATGACTCAGGTGTTACGATCATTTATTGGAAAATTCGTGGTCATATATTTTGATGATATCCTCGTATACAGTAAGACTAGGGAAGATCACTTAGACCACCTCCGTCGGATTTGCCAGGTCCATAGGAAGGAAGCTTTGTTTGCAAACCTTAAAAAATGTAGCTTCATGTCAACCAAAATCATCTTCTTCGGTTTTGTAGTAACACCAGAGGAGTAACCACCGACCCTGAGAAAGTGAAATATATAGTTGAGTGGCCTATACCTAGGAATGTTCATGACGTTCGATGTTTTCACAGGTTAGCTACCTTCTATAGAAGAATTATCAGAGGGTTTAGCATGAATGTTGCTCTGATCACCGACTGCATTAGGAAGGGCGAATTCGATTGGACTAGAGCTGCCTATAAAGCCTTCCTAGAGATCAAAGATAGAATGACTAAGGCACCAGTTCTAAGGTTACCCGACTTCACGAAAGTCTTTGAGTTCGCTTGTGATGCATCAGAAGTAGGAATAGGAGGGGTATTAAGTCTGGAAAATCATTCTATTGCCTATTTTAGTGAGAAACTGAGTGATGCCAAGTTGAAATATTCCACATCTGATAAAGAGTTGTATGCGGTAGTACGAACTCTTAGGTATTGGAGGCATTACTTGCTACCGCAAGAATTCATTCTCGACTCTGATCACGAAGCACTTCGCTTCCTAAATTCTTAAAAAAAGTTAAACCCTAAACATGGCAAGTGGGTCAAATTTATACAAGCCTATACTTTTGTCCTAAAGCACCATGCTGGAAGTGAGAATAGGGTAGTTGATGCACTTAGTAGGAGAACAATGTTGCTGAATTGTGTGAGTACCGAAGTAGTCGAATTTGAATGATTAAAGGAAGAATATGAATTTTGTCTGGATTTTGGGAAGATTTATGAATCAGTAAAGCTAGGGCCATCCACTGAATTTAGTAAGTCTTAAGGGATGGTTATTTGTTCAAGGAAAATAGGTTGTGTGTTTCCAAGACATCACTTAGAGACTTTCTTATTTGGGAGATACACGTAGGAGGTTTAGCAGGACACTTTGGGCATAATAAAACTATCTTGGCTGTAGCGGATCAGTTTTATTGGCCAAGTATAAAGAAAATTGTTGCCCAAGTGGTATCCCAATATAGGACTTGTGCTGTAGCTAAGCAACCTAGACAGAACACTAGACTATATACCCCACTCCCCGTCCCAGATTGCCCATGGCAAGACTTGAGTATGGACTTTGTCTTAGGATTACCTAAAACTGCTAGGAAACATGATTCTATCTTCGTGGTAGTAGATAGGTTTTCTAAGATGGCCCATTTCATCCCATGTTCCCAAACTTATGATGCATCTAGAATGGCCAAATTATTCTTGAACGAAGTGGTTAGGTTACATGATTTGCCTAAAACCATTGTGTCGGACCGAGACGTTAGGTTTACTAGCTACTTTTGGAAAACCTTATGGCATATGTTAGGAACCAAATTGAAGTATTCTATTGCCTACCACCCCCAAACAGATGGCCAAACTGAGGTAGTAAATCAGAGTTTAGAAAACCTATTGAGGAGTCTAGTGGGAGAAAATACTGCTAATTGGGATCTATTATTATCGGGAGTGGAGTTTGCTTATAATAACTCAGTCAACAGATCTACAGGGAAGAGCCCATTTGAAATCGTTCATGGATACAAGCCTTGGAAGCCATTAGATCTGATTCCCTTACCTATTCATGCACGTATATCTGAGTCAGCTGAGTCTTTTGCACAGCATATAAAGAACTTGCATCAAGAAATAAATAAGAAAATCAAAGAGAACAATGATTCATATGCACGAACGGCTAGTTTAAGCAAAAGGTTCAAAGAGTTTAAAGTAGGGGACCAAGTTATGATCTGGCTCAGGCCTGAACGATTTCCATCTGGAATTGCCAGAAAGTTACATGCCTGGAGTGCAGGACCTTATATAATAATTGATAAGTTTGGACCAAATTCCTACGAGATAGACCTACCTTTAGATTTGGGTAAAAGTCCAACTTTCAACATATCAGATATTGTAGAGTATAGGGAGCTGATGTTGCTACCTAGTGAGCCTTTTGGGCCCGATTCTTTTTCTTGAGAACGAACCAACCCATGAGTGTCCAATAGCCAAATCCACAAATCGGAGAGACAGGCTTGAACGAATTCTGGATGACAAGATGATTGTTACCCTGAAGAAGGATTACCAGCGATACTTGGTTCGTTGGTAAGGACATCCCGAGTCTGATGACACTTGGATAACTCGGGAGGATCTGCGGAAGATCGCCCCGGACTTGTTAGAGAAGTACTAGAGCCAGTCTAACCCTTACTGGATGGGGTCGAGTTCCTCCCACTTGGGGAGAATTGGTGAGGACACCAGGGCCCGAAAATATCGACAGGTTAAACCCACATCCTTGTGGATCACCTATGAATGAAACCCTAGACCCAACCCTTTTATCCATGTAAATAATTTATTTTAATTTTTGTTATTTTGGATTAGTTAGGGTTAGCCCCTTTTACTAACTGGAATTAGGGTTTTATTTATTTAGCCTTTTAGGCTAAACCATTTTACCAAGTTAAACTATGTATGTACATGTCTTGCCCTTTTGATCAAATTAGGTTCCAATTGATCAAATAGGACTTTAGTTATTTTTTGAGTCCTGTAAAAATTAGTTGTTGAGTCTTGTATTACAGGGGATACCAATTATAATACCCATGTGACTCAAATCAAGATCCATGTGCTAGTTCAAGACAAGCCCATGTGATCCATGTGCTAGCACAAGCTCTTGTCATATTCTAGCCTATTTTGCACGTCAACTTTGCATGATTTCAGGACTACTATTATCACGTCACCAAGAGAAGAATGACACATGCTCTACAACTTAAATTTGGACAAGCTACACTCATCAAGACAATTTCTTTTGGTCGGCCCATGAAGAAAGGTGCACAAAATTTTTAAGAGGAGTAATTATGAAGGACTTCTTCTAGATGGTGCCCTTCTACTCATAATATTTCATGCCAATGTGAGAAGTCGGCCAAGCATTCAAAGGAGTTTGGAAATTTTTTCTCACCTAGTGCTGGAGGTCCAAGGGTTCCTAGCATTCCATTCAAATAAGCTGCAAATTGTTCAAGCTTCAAGGATTCTAGAATTTCAGCAGGACTCTAAATTTCTCTCCAATCCAGATGAAGAGTCTAGGCAGCTCTAGAAGAATACATTATCAAGACACTGGAGTCCAATCATCATGACCAACCCAGAAGCGATCATGACCCTCCATCAAAGTCTCATCTTGGCGCCAGCTATGGATAGGAGTCCATTTTTTTTCATCCAGCAGGAGCCCAGGCAATGTAAACTTGAAGTCTAGAGTTGCAATGAAACTCTTGTATTTGAGTCCCTCACTTCTCTGGTTAGGGTTCTATAAATGCCCCTACACTTCTTCCCTTGTAATTAGTCTAGAGTGACAATGAAACTCTTGTATTTGAGTCCCTCACTTCTCTGGTTAGGGTTCTATAAATACCCCTACACTTCTCTCCTTGTAATTAATGAATATTTGATGAAACAAAATGAAACTCTGCCGAGTTCTTCTTCCAATTCCTTTCTAGCTGTGACGGCTGGTAGGTGCTAGGTGTGACGCCTATAACACTTGGGTGCGACATCCAAGTTCTACCGGGGTGTGATGTCCTGTTTATCCATCCAATCCCTCCATCAGATCTGATCCCTAAGTCTCTTCAAGGACTTCATCCAATGTTTTGAAGAGATCCTAGAAGCCAACCAAAGAAGAAGATCCCCGAGAGGACCAACAACCTTGGTGCCAGCCTTCCTTCTAGTTTTTGATTTCCAATGTTTAATTGCTATTTTCGATGTTTTTTTTGGCAGATTCTTTTGAGATCTGACTCTGAAGATCGATGTCCATGCTTTGGAATCAGTTTGATCAGAATCTGGATGCTAGAAGTGATCAGTTTGGAGTCCGATTCTTCAACCCTAGAGTGTAGTGATCTAGATCTTCATCAGAGGAGGCTTCTAAGTGTATCAGTAACTCAAGATCCCTTTTCCTATCTCTAGATCTGATGTTAGAAAGTAGGAACCAAATTTAGGGTAGTTTCTCAATCACCGTGATACATCAAATTAATTATTTTGTTAGGTATGCATGCGGGTGATGTAATCTAGTATTTAGTTGCTTGCTATAGATTCTTTTAACATATTGTTTAATAGGCTGTTAGGCTAAAGAACATTTGCTCTCGATTAACATAAAATTTAAATCAACCTTTAGTATTGCATTGCATCCTTGTCCCGTGTCAAATTTGGTATCAGAGTTAGGTTTAGATTAGGTTAATCTTGCATTTAGTTAAATTCTGCATCTCTATCTTCCAGTATATACTCTATTTTTTTAATTGTTTCTGCAAGTATAAAAATCAAAAAAATATGAAATTTATTTTTTTAGCTTCTTTGAAATTCAAAGTATTTTCAGTAATTTTTTTACAATTTATGGTTTTCTATGAAAACTGCAGTTCTCTGTTTTTTGCCTGAGAACAGGTTCTGCCCAAAAAAAAAATCATTAGGGTTTAGTTTTATTAGTTGCTTGTTGCATTCATTTTCTAATTGATTTTTAAGGGCATACAATATAACATAGGAGGAGGAGTTCATAACCTTTCCCTAGCCCAAAACCACCTACTTTGCATTCGAGCCCAAGCCCTAATTAAAATTGATTAGAACCTAATTGCTCTAGTGAGCTTAGGGACACCAATTGGTCGGGTCGGAGTTAGTATCAAGTCAATCGTGTGAACTAAAGCTTTGTGTGCCCATTTCTTGGTGTCTAGAATGGTGGTTTAGGGATTATGTCCCGAAGTGCAAGTGAGCTGGTCCGCCTACCTGGCCAATCTCTGATTGGTGTCTAGGATTGGCAATCAGGGACCAACACTCCTCTTACACCTGCCTCGCTAAGTCTTGAGTTACTATAGACTAGCTTGCCACCTTGATTAGGTATCTAGTTTGGACTATAGGTCTAGCTATCCATAGTCGATTAGGTTTGTTTGAGTGCATTATGTCCTTGCATGACTACTAGGTCAGGAACCCCATACCAGGTCCCCCAGGACCAACCTAGTACATCCATGGACCCCACAATGGAAACTTTCATGAGATCTTTGACTGAGCAAATGAGGCAGCTTAGTGCTGAACAGAGGCAGTTTAGTGCTAGAGTCGACCAGAGGTTTGATCAAATGAATGAAAGAATAGGTTCATTAGAAGGATCCCATGTGTCTCAACCTGACCCTATACCAGTGAAATTTACCCCACAATATGGTCCAGGATCCCAGCTTCCAGAGCTTATACATGATCCAATCCCTAGACATCAAGCCCAACGTAGAGAGGCCACACCAGACCCTATTCCAAGGCATCGAGCCTAACATAGAGATGTTACACCTGATCCTATTCCTAGTAGGCAGCAGTATGACATAGATGATCAGGAAGCACGAGCCCTTAGGAGTATCAGACTAGAAGCCCCCACATTCGATGGTACTTGAGATCCCAAGATGTAATCTGATTGGGAAAGTAATATGGATCGGTACTTCGAATGGTATACCATGTCGGAAGAGTGTAAGGTCAAATTCGCTAAGTTTAGGTTGATCCGACAAGCACGATTGTATTGGGATAATGTGGAAAGGTTAAGCTGACAGAGAAGAGACCCACATATAGCTACATGGGAGGACATGAAACTCAAATTAAGGGCCAAATACCTACCATTCTCCTATGAACAAAGGCTTTTAGATCAGTGGCAGAAGATGACCCAAGGAAATCAGACTGTGTCCGAATACATAGCCATTTTTGATGAGTATGTTATGCGGTGTGGTGTGTCCGAGTTTGAGTCGGTTACTTTGTCGAGGTTTAGAGCAATCCTGAATGAGGACATTAAGAGGGAACTAATTCTAAGAGAAGTGAATGATTTAGAACATGCCTATTAGGTTGCTAGGGATGCTGAGAGATTTCCAAGGAAACCTACCTATCAATCTGATTCATCTAGATTTAATGCCCCTAGAAATAGGCCAAACTAGAACCGAATCCCTGCAAATCGACCTATACCCAAGTCCCAGCCCATTCGTAGAGATGACAAGGGTAAGGCACCTATGGTTCAGAAGGATCGAAACCAAATCCCAGTATGCTTTAAGTGTAATCAGACTGGTCATTACGCTACCCAATGTCCATCGCGAGCCTTATATATAGGGGAACCTAAAGTAGAGGACCCTGAGATTAGTGACCCTTGTGAGGAAGAGGTTTATGAGGCTGAAGCTGAGTTAGTGGAGGAATATGAGGAGGAGGAAGAGATCTTAGACTCAGACCGATTAGGAGTGGTCAGATGCATCCTGACTCAAACTAAGAGGAATGAGGATTGGAGTAGGGCTAACATCCTCCAGACCTTTATTAAAATAGGGGATAAGGTATGTAAGGTTATAATTGATAGTGTGAGTGGTGTCAATGCAATTTCTACTAATGCAGTTAAGAGCCTAGACTTACCAACTGTTCCACACCCGACCCCCTACAAGATATCCTTGATCGATGTAACCAATATTTCTATCCAGTTGAGATGCCATGTTACAATTCAGGTACAATCCTACCAAGAAAGAGTCTGGTTCGATGTTCTTCCGATGGGGGTTAGCAGCATCATTTTAGGAAGACCTTGGTTGTATGACCACAATGCCACCCTATTTGGACGATCGAACTCGTGTGCATTTCACCATCTAGGAAAGAGAATAGTGATTAATGCGACCCCACCAAAGGACAATGTTAAGAGAGGGTCAAGTCACTTAAAGGAAAAGGAGTCTAATCTGAATTTGATTTCTGCAAAGGAGTTAAAATGAGAAATGGATAGAGGGTCACCAGTTTGGATTTTAGTTACCAAGGAAGCTCAGGATCAACCAAAACTAGAATACCCTAAGGAGATCCTAGATTTATTAGAGGAATTCAAAGATGTCTACCCTGAAGATTTACCGGATCAATTGCCACTATTAAGAGATATTCAACATGCAATTGATTTGGTACCATGAGCCACATTGCCAAACTTCCCACATTATAGGATGAGCCCTACGGAATCTCAGGAGCTACAACGACAAGTAAATTATCTTATGAAAAAGGGATTTATTAGGGAGAGTTTGAGTCCTTGTGCTGTCCCTGCACTTTTGACTCCTAAAAAGGATGGCAGTTGGAGGATATGCATAGATAGCCGGGCTATTAACAAGATTACGATAAAGTATCGGTTTCCCATACCCCGACTCGATGACATGTTAGAAATGATGGCTAGAACGACCATGTTTTCAAAAATTGATTTAAAAAATGGCTACCATCAGGTGATAGTTAGAATCGGGGATGAGTGGAAAACGGCTTTCAAGACCAAAAATGGTCTGTATGAGTGGTTGGTGATGCCCTTTGGATTATCAAACGTTCCAAGTACGTTTATGAGGGTTATGACTCATGTGTTAAGATCATTTATTACAAAATTTGTGGTCGTATATTTTGATGATATCCTCGTATACAATAAGACTCGGGAAGATCACTTAGACCACCTCCGTCAGATTTGCCAGGTTCTTAGGAAGGAAGCTTTGTTTGCAAACCTTAGGAAATCTAGCTTCATGTCAACCAGAATCATCTTCTTAGGTTTTGTAGTAACACCAGAAGGAGTAACCGCTGATCCTTAGAAAGTGAAATCTATAGTTGATTGGCCTATACCTAGGAATGTTCATGACGTTCGAAGTTTCCATAGGTAAGCTACCTTCTATAGGAGATTTATCAGAGGGTTTAGCATAATTGTTTCTCTGATCATCAACTGCATTAGGAAGGGTGAATTCGATTGGACTAGAGCTACCCATAAAGCCTTCCTAGAGATCAAAGATAAAATGACTAAGGCACTAGTTCTAAGGTTACCCGACTTCACCAATGTCTTTGAGGTCGCTTGTAATGCATCAGGCGTAGGAATAGGAGGGTTATTAAGTCAGGAAAATCATCCTATTGCCTATTTTAATGAGAAACTGAGTGATGCCAAGTTTAAATATTCCATATATGATAAAGAGTTGTATGCGGTAGTACGAACTCTTAGGTATTGGAGGCATTACTTGCTACCGCGAGAATTCGTTCTCTACTTTGATCACGAAGCACTTCGCTTCCTAAATTCTCAAAAAAAGTTAAACCCTAGATATGGCAAGTAGGTCGAATTTATACAAGCCTATACTTTTGTCCTAAAGCACCATGCTGGAAGTGAGAATAGGGTAGTTGATGCACTTAGTAGGAGAAAAATATTGCTGAATTGTGTGAGTGCCGAAGTAGTCAGATTTGAACGATTAAAGGAAGAATATGAATTTTGTCCGGATTTTGGGAAGATTTATGAATCAGTGAAGCTAGGGCCATCCACAGAATTTAGTGAGTAAGTCTTAAGGGACGGTTATTTGTTCAAGGGAAATAGGTTGTGTGTTCCCAAGATATCACTTAGAGACTTTCTTATTTGGGAGATACACGCAGCAGGTTTAGCAGGACACTTTGGACGTAATAAAACTATCTTGGCTATAGAGGATCAGTTTTATTGGCCAAGTCTAAAGAAAATTATTGCCTAAGTGGTAGCCCAGTGTAGGACTTATGCTGTAGCTAAGCAACCTAGACAGAACACTGGACTATATTCCCCACTCCCCGTCCCAGATTGCCCATGGCAAGACTTGAGTATGGACTTTGTCTTAGGATTACCTAAAACTGCTAGGAAACATGATTCTATCTTCGTGGTAGTAGATAGGTTTTCTAAGATAGCCCATTTCATCCCATGTTCCCAAACTTATGATACATCTAGAGTGGCCAAATTATTCTTGAACGAACTGATTAGGTTACATGGATTGCCTAAGATCGTTGTGTCAGACCGAGACATTAGGTTCACTAGCTACTTTTGAAAAACCTTATGGCATATGCTAGGAACCAAATTGAAGTATTCTACTACCTACCACCCCCAAACATATGGCCAAACTGAGGTAGTAAATCGAAGTTTAGGGAACTTGTTGAGGAGTCTAGTGGGAGAAAATACTGGTAATTGGGATCTATTTTATCGAGAGTGGAGTTTGCTTATAATAACTCAGTCAACAGATCTACAGGGAAGAGCCCATTTGAAATCATTCATGGATACAAGCCTAGGAAGCCATTAGATCTGATTCCCTTACCTATTCATGCACGTATATCTGAGTCAGCTGAGTCTTTTGCACAACATATAAAGAACTTGCATCAAGAAATAAATAAGAAAATCAAAGAGAGCATTGATTCATATGCACAAACGACTAATTTAAGCAAAAGGTTCAAAGAGTTTAAAGTAGGGGACCAAGTTATGATTAGGCTCAGGCCTGAACTTTTTCATTTGGAACTGTTAAAAAGTTACATGCCCGGAGTGCAGGACCTTATAAAATAATTGATAAGTTTGGACCTAATGCCTATGAGATAGACCTACCTTTAGATTTGGGTATAAGTCCAACTTTCAACATATCAGATCTTGTAGAGTATAGGGAGCCAATGTTGCAACCTGGTGATCCTTTTGGACCTGATCTTGTTCTTGAGAGCGAACCAACCCATGAGTGTCCAATAGCCAAATCCACAAATCGGAGAGACAGGGTTGAACGAATTCTGGGTGACAAGATGATTGTTATCCTGAATAAAGACTACCGCGATACTTGGTTCATTGGCAAGAACATCCCGAGTCTGATGACACTTGGATAACTCGGGAGGATCTGCAGAAGATTGCCCCGGACTTGCTAGAGAAGTACTGGAGAATTGGTGAGGACACCAGGGCCCGAAAATATTGACAGGTGAACCCATATCTTTGTGGATCACCTGTGAATGAAACCCTGGACCCAACCCTTTTATCCATGTAAATAATTTATTTTAATTTTTGTTATTTTGGATTAGTTAAGGTTAGCCCCTTTTACCAATTGGAATTAGGATTTTATTTATTTAGCCTTATAGGCTAAACCACTTTTACCAAGTTGAACAACGTATTTACATGTCTTGCCCTTTTGATCAAATTGGGTTCCAATTGATTAAATAGGACTTTAGTTATTTTTTGAGTCCAGTAAAAATTAGTTGTTGAGTCTTGTATTACAGGGGAGACCAATTATAATACCCATGTGACTCAAATCAAGACCCATGTGCTAGTTCAAGACAAGCCCATGTGACCCATGTGCTAGCACAAGCTCTTGTCATATTCTAGCCTATTTTGCATGTCAACTTTGCATGATTTCAGGACTACTATTGACACATGGCCTACAACTTAAATTTGGACAAGCTACACTCATCAAGACAATTTCTTTTGGTCGACCCATGAAGAAAGGTGCACAAAATTTTTAAGAGGAGTAATTATGAAGGACTTCTCCAAGATGGTACCCTTCAACTCATAATATTTCATGCCAAAGTGAGAAGTCGGCCAAGCATTCAAAGGAGTTTAGAAATTTTTTCTCACCTAGTGTTGGAGGTCCAAGGGTTCCTAGCATTCCATTCAAATAAGCTGCTAACTGTTCAAGCTTCAAGGATTCCAAAATTTCAGCAGGACTCCAGAGTTCTCTCCAATCTAGACTGAAGAGTCCAAGCAGCTCTAGAAGAATACATTATCAAGACACTGGAGTCCAATCATCATGACCAACCTAGAAGCGATCATGACCCTCCATCAAAGTCTCATCTTGGTGCCAACTATGGATAGGAGTCTATTTTTTTTCATCCAGCAGTAGTCCAGGCAATGTAAACTTGAAGTCTAGAGTTGTAATGAAACTCTTGTATTTGAGTCCCTCACTTCTCTGGTTAGGGTTATCCCTACACTTCTCCCCTTGTAATTAATGAATATTTGATGAAATGAAATGAAACTCTATCGAGTTCTTCTTCTAATCCCTTTCTAGCTGCGACGGCTGATAGGTGCTAGGTGTGACGCCTAGAACACTTGGGTGCGATGTCCAAGTTCTACCGGGGTGCGATGCCCTGTTTATCCATCCAATCCCTCCATCAGATCTGATCCCTAAGTCTCTTCAAGGCCTTCATCTAATGTTTTGAAGAGATCCTAGAAGCCAACCAAAGAAGAAGATCCCTAGGAGGACCAACAACCTTGGTGCCAGCCTTCCTTCTAGTTTTTGATTTCCAACATTTAATTACTATTTTTGGTATTTTTTTTGGCAGATTCTCTTGAGATCTGACTCTGAAGATCGGCGTCCATGCTTTGGAATCAGTTCGATCAGAATCCGGATGACAGGAGCGATCAGTTTGGAGTCTGATTCTTCAACCCTAGAGTGCAGTTATCCAGATCTTAATCAGAGGAGTCTTCGAAGCGTATCAGTAACTCAAGATCCCTTTCCCTTCCTCTATATCTGATGTTAGAAAGTAGGAACCTAATCTAGGATGGTTTCTCAATCACCGTGATCCATCTAATTAATAATTTTGTTAGGTATGCATGCGGGTGATGTAATCCAGTATTTAGTTGCTTGCTATAGATTCTTTTAATGTATTGTTTAATAAGCTGTTAGGTTAATGAATATTTGCTTTCGATTAACATAAAATTTAAATCAACCTTTAGTACAGCATTGCATCCGTGTCCGACGTCACCCGATAACCTATTAGGAGTTGGTGAAGACTTTTAATGTCTACGTGTCCAGCTCGCGGGAGACTTTCAGACCCACGAGGAGTGCCTTGTACTCCATCTGGTTGTTTGTTGCGACGAACATGAAGTGGAGGGCACACTCTACCACCATACCATCACTGTTGGCGAGGATTAGGCCTGCCCCGCTCCCATCGAAGTTGGACGCACCGTCCACATGAAGGATCCAGGGTTCTTCCCTTGGTTCGAGCTCCATTTCTCGCTCCATTATTGTCTGCTCCGGTTCCTCGGTGAATCCGATGCATTCGACCACGAAGTCGGCTAGGACTTGATCCTTTTGTCAAGACCTTGGTTGATACACTTTGTCAAACTCATTGAGCAATAGGGCCCACTTGGCCAATCTCCCGGAGGTCTCGGGATGGCTAAGTATGGTCCTCAGCGGTTGATCCATCACGACCATGATAGGGAGTGCTCAGAAATAGGGCCTGAGATGCTTAGCAGACATTATTAGTGCAAAAATGAGTTTTTCGGAGCGAGTATACCTGATCTCCGCATCACGGAGGATTTTGCTGGTGTAGTATACTGGCCTTTAAGATTTGTCCTCGTCTGCACGGACAAGAATCCAGTTGATGGCTCCGGGTGTAACCACCAGATAGAGCAGGAGCTCCTCCCCCTCTTCCAGCCTGGAGAGCAACGGGGGAGAGGTGAGAAACTTCTTCAGCTCCTCGAAGGCTGTCCTGTACTCCTCCGTCTAGGTGAAGTCATGCATCTTGCTCAACACCTTGAAGAAGGGAAGGCAACGATCTATCGACCTTGAGATGAAGCGGCTCAGAGCAACGACGTGCCCCGTCAGGCTTTGGACCTGCTTCTTGGATGTCGGGTGCTCCATATCGATGATCACCTAGACCTTCTCTGGGTTCACCTCGATGCCCCTCTGGGTGACCATGAAGCCGAGAAACTTCCTGGCCACCACTCCAAAGGTGCACTTCGTAGGGTTAAGCTTCATCTGATGTTTCTAGAGGTTGCAAAAAGCTTCGACGAGGTCGGTAACATGGTCCGAGCTCGACTTGCTCATTACCAACATGTCATCCATATATACCTACATGTTTTAGCCAATCTGGTCTTTGAAGACCTTGTTGACCAGATGCTGGTATATGGCTCCAGCATTCTTTAGGTCGAAGGGCATCATCCTATAGTAGTATGTCCCTTGGTCGGTGATGAAAGCGGTGTGCTCCTCGCCCTAGGGGTGCATCTGGATCTGATTGTACCTGGAGAATGCATCCATGAAGGAGAGTAGCCTGTGCGCTGAGGTGGTGCCCACCAGCTAGTCAATCTTCTGTAGTGGAAAACTATCCTTTGGGCAGGCCTTGTTGAGATCGGTGTAGTCCACACAGATCCTCCATTTGTCATTGTTCTTCTTTACCATTACCACATTCGCCAACCAGCTCGGATACTATACCTCCCAAATGAAACCGGTGGCTAGGAGTTTGTCTACTTCCTCTTTGATGGCTGCCTGCCTCTTCGGGATGAAGCTTCTCTTCATTTGCCGAACTGGCCTATGCCTTGGATCAACACTCAGTTTGTGAGTAATGATATCAGGAGGAATACCTGGCATGTCCGCCGTTGTCCAGGCGAATACATCCGTGCTTGCCCATAGAAACTTTAGTAGTTGAGCCCTTTCCTCCTCGGATAGCTGGTCTCCAATCTGTACCGTCTTCGTGGGGTCATCTCAGAGCGGATAAGAGAGTAGGCACTCGACTGAGCCTCCCCTAGGGTCTTGAGCCCTTTGATCAAGGTTGTCCATCTTGGGATCGGCCTTCGGAGCTTTGGCCCCGAGGAGGGTTTGGAAGCAGTGCTGCACTGGCTGAGATGCTCCTCTCATTTCCCCAACATCGTAGGGAGTTGGGAACTACATGAGCAATCTTTTGGTGGAGACGACGATGTCAAGTAGTTTGAGTCTGGGTTGTCCTAGAATCATGTTGTAGACTGAAGGAATCTTGATAACCGTGAAAGTCATCATGACTGTACTCTACCGAGGTGGGGTCCCGGCAGTGACTGGGAGAACTATTTCTCCCTCTACACTTACAGAATCACCTGTGAAACCAACAAGGGTGGTGTGCACAGGCTTGAGTTAAGCATGGGAGAGATTCATCCTGGAGAAAGCATCATAAAAAAGTACATCGGTGGAGCTTCCACTATCAACCATGATGCGTCTTACAAGATGCTTCATGATTGTCATCTCGATAACCACGGCATCATTATTTATATTTTTCCTCCCATCTTTCCCTTCCCTCATAAAGGGGAGTACATTTTTAGAACACCCTGCCCCCGAGCCTTCTTGGGTGCGCTCTCGGCTCCCCAACCTATCATCCCTACTGGCTTCTCGGTAGGGCGGTTGTCGACTGCTGGAACTGGAGGGAGAGCAACGAGCTCCTGAGATTCAGCTTGAGGTCTGTCCCCCACAAACCTCCCGAGGTAGCCCCTCTTGATGAGTTCTTCAATCTCCCACTTGAAGTTGTGACATTCCTCGGTGTCATGGCCATGGTCACGGTGGAAGCGACAGTACTTCAATTTGTCACGGCTAGTGGATGGTTTCAACGGGGGCAGACACCTCAAATAGCTCTCGCCCTCAATCTCCATGAAAATCTTCATCCTTGGGGTGAGCAGAGGGGTGTAACTCCCTTCAGGAATGGGAGGGCCTCTTGGCTTTGGTGCTTGCGGGGGCCCGAAACAGGCGGTCCCGGCTTCTGCATCCCAGACGCTTCGATTGGGGCTAGCTTCTTTAGTGGCTTTCTGTCGAGCTCCCATCTTGTACGATCCACCTCCTCAGCGTGGATATACTTCTAAGCTCAAAGAAGAAGCTCGGCATAAGTCTTGGGGGCTTCTTATCGAGTGAGTAGGTCAGGCGAGAGGTCCTGAGCCCTCGCTTCAGTGCCAACATAGCAACTGATTTATCAAGGCTATAGATCTCCAGCACAGCCACTTTGAAATGGGCCACGTAGTCCCATAAGGGCTCACGGTCCTGCTACCTGATGGAGAAGAGGCTGTCTGCCTTTCATGGTACCTTCCGGCAGGCATCGAAGTGAGCCACGAACTTTTGCTCTAGCTGAGCAAAAGATCCGATGCTCTTCGGCTTGAGGTGGGAGAACAACACCCGGGCCACTTTCCGGAGGGTAGCGGGGAAGGCGACACAGAAGAGGGCATCGGTAGCCCCCTAGACCCTCATTAGGGCCTTGTAGCTTTCCAGATGGTCGAGGGGGTCGGTAGTCCCGTCATAAGGATCCACCTGTAGCATGCGGAACCGGTGCGGGATCTGCTCTGTTTGGATTTCTTGGGAGAATGGAGGACAAGCATCATAGCCCGCTGGCTCGCGAGCGGAGCCCTGCATGTTGGCAAACTGACTGGAGAACTTTGCCAGCTTGAGCTCATGTTCCTCCAGGCACTTTTCTACCGTACGCCTGACGGCTTCATCAGTAGACCCCTTCATTGAAGGAGACGGAGAAGGTGACATGGATGTGTGGTCTCCATGATGGGGGGTCTTGCCTTTTCTACCTCAGCAGTGCTTGGATGCCACCCGCTTGAGGTTTGGCGAGCAGCTCTCCCTGTCGGCCGAGCTAGCTCGTTGTCTCTTCATCGGAGTTTGATGGCTTCCCTGGTTGTTGGTAGTGGCCCGTGTTGTGAAGGCCTTCCTTGGAAGGAATGCAGGCTATCGCGGGGGGCTACCGCATGGGACACGGGGGTCCCTGGCTGCTAGTGGGTAGCCAAGGATCGGTGTTGGTGCTGGAGCTGGTGCATTGCCGTGGCGAGGATTTGCATCTGCTGAGCTAGTGCGGCCAGCTAGGATTCCGACGGAGGTGGTAGGACTGGAACGGGTAGCTCCACCTCCTGATGGTGCGGGTTCCCCCAGGATGGAGAGTCCCCCGCACGGCTAGTGGAAGCCTCTCTCACTCGCGTCATCACCATCCTTCTATAAAACTGCTTGTAGAGAGAATAGGGGTGGCTTAGAATAGATCAATCTCCCCGCCCCCCTACTTGGCGCGCCAATCTGTTGCAGCCAAGATCGCCGTGGCCTGTAGCTACCATCGGCGCCGGAGTGTGCAACTTGATGCTCCTGGGAGGTCCTATCCTGCAAGACCTGCGAAAACTGGGTTAGTGACCCAGGTTGGGGATTCCGTCGGGGGCACTCTGACGGTCAAGTCAATGACGATCCAGGAAAACAGGTCCTCCTGGTCGAGCCCCTCTTGATGGACTCCATGCTAGGAGGAGTTAATGGTATGAGAGTAAGGTGAAAGTGTGTAGGAGGATGACAGCGGAGCTAGAGGGATTCTCTGCATAACCGCTCCTCCTTTGTTCGCTTAGAGTGGTGGCGGTGCATCGCCCTTTTGGTTGAGCTTGCACCTGTTTTTTTTTTTTATGCTTGTATTTTCCTTCGTTAAGTTACCTTCCCCCCTCCGGGGTGTCGATCGTTCTTTGTAGTCAAGGTGACCGTTGGACGCTTGCCTTGGGATCTTCGTTGGGCTGGCAGGCGTGTGAGGCAGGGTACTATGCCGTAGATGAGACATCTTTCCTGACATGCTGTTGGGTAAAATTCCATTCGCTCTGACATTATCTCCAATTTCCCCATTCTAGGAAGCTTGGCAGAGCCTCGATCCGAAGGCCACCATCCTCGAGATTTGTGCTCTTTGGCTGGCCCATTCTTCTGGCAGTACGAGCGGCTGGTGGAGGGTGTGGCACCTTGATCAGGGTGTTCCCCTCCTTTCTAGTATAAGTGGTGGGCAGGCAGTTATTGCGGCATAGTGGGCACTGCTTCATGGTCCTTGGGTGGCTTACCGACATCCTAGGATGATAGTACTGTCCTCCCGCCTATGGTCTCCTTTGCCCGAGCTAGAGGCCGAGCAGGGGAGGCTGGGATCAATCTGGTGGCAGACAGGTGGCGGCTCCGGCCCAGAGGGCTCGACCACGGAGAGAGACTCCACGTGGCGGGTGAGGGCTGAACACGACTTTGACCACAGGGCTCGATCTCGAAAGGCTTGATCTGGTAGAGGATAGGTGGTGGCTCCGGCCTAGAGGGCTCGACCTCACAGAGAGACTCCACGTGGCGGGTGAGGGCTGAGCTCGACTCTAACCACAGGACTCGATCTCGAGCGACTCGATCTGGTAGAGGATAGGTGGCGGCTCCGGTCCAGAGGGCTCGACCTCGGAGAGAGACTCCACGTGGCAGGTGAGGGCTGAGACGACTCTGACCACAGGGCTCGATCTCGAGGGGCTCGATCTGGTAGAGGACAGGTGACGGCTCCAGCTTAGAGGGCTCGATCTCGGAGAGAGACTCCACATGACGGGTGAGGGCTGAGCTCGACTCCGATTACAGGACTCGATTTCGAGGGGCTGACAGTATCGATCTAGAGGGCTCGACCTTGAAAAGAAACTCCAAGAAGGCATGTATCCCTTTTTGCCTAAATGTTCTGAGCTCCATAGCGGTGTGCATTTTGGCAAAAAGTTGAGCAGTAAAAATACCGATGGTGTAAATGGATGATGGAACTCCTTGCGTGATATGACAAGAGCGGGACAAAGCAGCCGATATAGGAAGACGGAATGGTAACTCGCAATGCCGAGACATTGTCCGGACCCACACGAATGGTATACGTATGGAGGTTTTGACGCGTGGTGAGACGCGATGGGCACCTATAAACTTGAACGAAAAGGATGTATCGTGCATTTTCGCCAGTGGTTGCTTGATGCTGTATCATAACTGGATGACGTTGATGCTCCTGAGTAATGTATTCACGTGAGCCACGATGTTTTTTTTTTTTTTAAATAAAAAAAGAAAGAAATGAAGGATGGAATGGTAACTCGCAACGCCGAGACATTACCCGGTCCCACACAAACGGTATGCGTGTGGAGGATTTTACGCGTGGTGAGACGCGATGGGCACCTATTAACTTGAGAGGTGGGAATGAAACCGCAAAGGCGGTCGTCGCCCAGTTCTACCGACCATCGCGAATTCGAGGTAGAATCTTGAGGGTAATTTAATTAAATTTAAAAATTATTTTTTGAGATTCATGATATTTAAGTGAAAGGTTAATATTTTTTTATATTTTAAATTTAGTAGTCGGTATCCTGGTGGTTTCCTTCTTTATGTCTTGGTTCTACTCGCCGATATCGTAAAAATTTTCTTTTTATATCTCACTTCTACTAGGCGGGGTGTTATACAAGGACAGACCATACCAATTTTTTTAAAAAAAATCAAAAAAATTTAAAAATAAATAATATTAATAAATAATTAAAATTAATTTAATTATTTTTATAAATATTATTTAAATTGTACTTATCTTGTTTCATAAAATTAAATTTATTAACGATGAAATCTATCATAAATTTTTTAGCTATTTTCTTATCGATATAAGTAACAAAATAATCGATAAAAAAATCATTTTCCGTCTTGTTGCATAATCTGGTTTTGACAATTTTTATTTTTGAAAATACTCTCTCTATAGTAGTAGCTAAAATTGGAAGAGTCATAAGCGCCATGGAGTTGTAGAGGATGTGTGCGCACCGATCACAATGGTGACGGCGTCATGCCGAGTACCATTGACGCTGCAGAACGGAATAGGGTGTCCATCGAGCAACAGGGCCAAAACGATGGAACATGAGTATAATAGCATTGGTGGAAGCCTGGGGCATGACAAGCACCCGCCTGCCCATGCCCTGGATTCGATCGTGCTACATAATGGATCTAGTCGATAGGATGGTGCATGGCTTCACTACACGCTGTGTTCATCGGTGCAGCGAGACTGACAGAGGCCATCGAGATGACAACCATAGGTTAGTGCATCTGTGTTATACGGCCTTGCATATGCGCAACCGCCCGGTCTTGTCGTGGGAGCATTCTCATCGATCGTACCACATGATAGGTCTGGTCACCGTCTTATCCATCGATGTGGTGAATGGAATGGTGCTGGCTGTATGTGGTGACTTCGGCTATGACGAGTTCTGGAAATGGATGCCGGTTGAACGATAAAAAAAAAATTCTTTGTCTTCTTCTAAAAAATTATAGAAAATAAAAAAAGAATTTAATGAAAATAAAAGAAAAGGTTGATAGTAATCCAATCTTCAAGTAGAGAAAACTGATTTATGGTAATCATTTCATTTTAAATACTTTTTCCAAGATTCTTCAAGTTATATTTAATATTTCCAATTTTAAAAGAGCCAAATACATAAATATATATATATTTAAAATTTTATATAAAACTTTAATTTATAAAAAAATTGAAAAAAAAATAGAGGGCCAAGACCCCCTCCCTGGTCTGTCCTTAGTGTCAAGTTGATGGGCTGCAAAAATCTAAAGATTGAGTATTATTTAATGGGATGGAGGCCTACGGAATAGTTACATCGATCCCTACCTTTTTTTATTAAAAAAAGTTAAGAATGAAAAGGTTGTGTTATACCCAATCGGCTCACCTTCGAACTGGACCGGAGTTGAGGTCCGAGCGACCCACTCCTACTGAGGTCCGACCGACCCACTCCTGCTGAGGTCCGACCGACCCACTCTTGCTGAGATCCGAGCGACCCATTCCTGCTAAGGTCCGAGCGTCCAACTCTAGCTAAGGTATGACCGACCCACTTCAAAAGGACTTGTATTGATCTAAAGATAGCCCTGGGGGACTCCAGAAGCCTCCTCCAGCTGGTACCAGTATTCTGTTGCAACAGAACCCAACGCATCCACGCCACTACTCCACTAGCTCCACAATGCTTCCTCATCCTGGCACATCACGTGGCCACTCTCAGATTCTCCTAGGGGCAGATCAGTTATTCCGTGCCTAGCCCCTAATAGATTATGGAAACGTTCTGTACTTATATAAGGTAAACCGGGGGACTCTGGGTGGTAAGGACTCTCTCCCTGCTTTACCAGCTATCTCCATTGATTCCTCTATTCTGTTGCCCTCAAGCTCTCGCTAACTTAAGCATTGGAGTGTCCCACACCGGAACACCACCGGCCCTTGGAAACCTTTTGCAAGAACCGGGAGAGGAGCGCTCCAGCCTAAGTTGACCAAACCCGATCCGGGAGAAGCTGCAGCAACAGGTTGCATCACATGCATTTTTCCCGGTGATTGCTTGCAATAGTATTGTTATGATATGTCAATGTAACACGGACTAATTATTGGCTCAACCGCTCACCAAACTCCTTCTGAACCGGGCATCTAAACTAGAGCACTTGGAAGGAATCACATGGGGCCAGTCTTCGGCCTAGTCGAAGGCATTAGTCCTGAAGACTACTACCACCAGCTCTCAACCAATCTTTTGTAAATCAACCGAAGAGGGCCGATCCAAAGAATACAGATCCGAAGACAACATCAGCTTCATTTCATTCACAAACCACTCTAAAAGGAAGAGCACCGATGCAAATGACAGATGTTTCTTTGATAAGCCCGAAGACAGTTCGTCGATTCAATGCCAGCCCTTCCCGAAGAAGCTCGGAAGTCAATCTCCAGCTGATCCCAAATCTTTGAACGTAGGTATGGTTATTATGATCAACCGCGTGGCTACTACCTCCAATCGTAACCATATCGAGATGGCCACGTGTGAGTGGCAAACATATGATTAATGTTTTGAATATGGTTTGTAGAGCAATGAAACCTAATTACACTAGCATTGTACTCATCATAATAAGACTTAAGGATTATAAGAAATTGGACTTTTACTTGATTAGACACAATCCTAAACTAAGAAGGAAGAAGATCTAGACAATAGGGGCTAATGATTGTGGACTTACCTTGATGAGCTTTCCAACCTTCTTTTGATTCATACCTTGAAACTACCAATGCTCAGAACTGAAGAACCTAGATAACAAAGATCAGAACCCTGGACTTGGGGCTTCAGCTTGTTGGTTCTTTGTCAAGGTGAACCCAGCCCACAACTCAAAGACTTCGAAGGACCCTGCAATGAAGATCAAAGTTAAGGAAGAAGGATAGGAACATATAGAAGGGATGGGAGAGTTTATGAACTAAGAACATAATTTTGAGAAGATCTGGCCGACTCCAATGCCTTCACTTGAGCGTGGAAGATGCTTTGCTAGGGGAAAAGAATGGCTTTGGCGTGGAGGAAGAGGATGGGAAACTTTCACATAAGAAAAAAAATACAAGACAACTTCTACTTCCAAAATTTCAACTTCAATTTTCATTCATTCCCAAAATCAATCTCTTTTACAATGGACGTCCAAGACTTTTAATAGCCTCACAAAGCTAGCTTTTGAAATTTAAAAACTCCCCAAATCGAGAAGGATTACAAGGGGGGTTGGAGGATTTGGTGGAGAGTTTGGAGGGATGTGGGGGGGGGGTTGGAGGATTTGGTGGAGGACTTGGAGGGATGTGGCCAACCTCCTTGAATTTGAATCTCCATTGTTGGCGCCCAAAGGGTGATGAGATGGCTGGTGAAGTGGCACCTGATGACGTGGCATGGTGAGGTGGTCTTCTACTTGGATAAGAATGACATGTGGTGCCCAGTGGTCCTAGTTGATGGTACTTTTCTCTTGCTTGGTTGATGTGTCTTCTCTTCTTCATGTGGTCAAATTCTGGGGTCCAGAATTTGAGTCTTGTTACTGGCTTTCATGGCTTTAAGACTTGATTAGACTTAACTCAACTGAATTAGACTTAACTCAACTAAACTGACTTGACTGACCTAGACTTTAAAACTTGAAATGGACTTACAAGAAATGAAATTTTAAAAGTAATTATAGGACTTAATAAACACTCTTGATTTAAAACTCAAAATTAATTACAGGACTCTTGAAAAGGAAATGACTCTTGAAAATAAAATATTTTTGAACTAAAGGATACAAGGTAACCTAATTATCTTCGATTCAAATTGGGATAAGGCTAACCTTGTTGGAGTGAAGTTTCTTTCGGCTTCTGGTGTCCACACCAATTCTCCTGGGATGGGCAGAACTCGACCTAGTCAAGTATGGTTCAGTTTTGCCCTGGTAATGCTCGAACAAGTCTGGGTTAAGTCTTTGAAGGTCCTCTCGAGTAATCCAAGAGTTGTCGGACTCAGGTCTACCTTGCCATTGAACCAGGTATCGCTGATAGTCCTTATTCCTGGTAGTAATGATCTTGTCATCCAGGATTCTCTCAATCCTCTCTCTCTGCTCAGGTAAGGTTGGTGGTGGACACTCGAAAATATGTTCACTCTCAATGAAAGTTTCTGGCTCAAAAGGCTCACTAGGTATTAGTAGTGGTTCTTTGTATTCTACTAGGTCCGAAACATTGAAGGTTGTACTAATACCCATATTAGGTGGAAGTTCCAAAACATATGCATTAGGCCATATTTTCTTTAAGATCTTAAAAGGTCCCGCTCCGCAGGCATGCAGCTTCTTTATGGTTCCAGGGGGAAACCGTTCAGGGTTGAGCCTAATCATCGCATAATCTCCTTCACAGAATTCTTTAGCCCTCTTATGTGAGTCAGCTAAGTGTTTGTAAGTTTCATTGCTCAGGTTGATTTTATTACTAATTTCTTTATGTAGATTTGTGACATGCTGTGCAAAAGACTCAGCAGACTCAGAGACTCGTGTGTGAATAGGTAGTGGGATTAGATCTAAAGGCTTCCTAGGCTTGCAACCATGGACTATCTCAAAGAGACTTTTGCCCGTAGATCGATTGACCGAACTGTTGTAAGCGAACTCAGCACGTGGCAATAACAAATCCCAGTTCCCTAGACTTTCTCCCACTAGGCATCTCAGCAAGTTCCCTAGACTTCTATTTACAACCTCGGTTTGTCCATCAGTCTGGGGATGGTAGGCAGTGGAGAATTTCAGTCTGGTTCCTAATAGGTGCCAAAGGGTTTTCCAGTAGTAACTTGTGAAGCGGACATCCCTATCAGAAACAATGGTTTTTGGTAACCCGTGGAGTCTGACTACTTGATCAAGAAAGAGTTTGGCTATCCTAAAGGCATCGAAAGTTTGGGAGCAAGGTATGAAATGGGCCATTTTTGAAAACTGGTCGACCACCACAAAGATTGAATCATGTTTTCGAATGGTCTTGGGTAATCCTAGAACAAAGTCCATGCTTAGATCTTGCCATGGACACTCAGGTACAGGTAATGGATTGTATAGCCCGGTATTCTTCTTTTGTTGCTTTGCAACAGCACATGTCCTACATCGGGCTACAAGGTTTGCTACTTATTTCTTAAGACCTGGCCAGTAAAATTGTTCCTCAACAGCCAAGATAGTCTTGTTTCGTCCGAAGTGGCCAGCCAAACCTCCCGCATGTATCTCCCAAACTAAAAAATCTCTTAATGAGGTTCTTGGGATGCAAAGCCTATTCTCTCTAAAAAGATAACTATCTAGAAGGGTATAGTCACTATGATCACTAGATGGTCCTCGACACAAAACCTGATAAATTTCATCAAAATCTGGACAGGTTTCGTACTGCTCCTTAAGTCTTTCAAAACCTATGACTTTAGTACTGACTGAGGTTAAAAGTAACGTTCTATGACTTAGGGCATCAGCTACCTTATTATCGGTTCCTAATTGATGCTTTAGGACAAATGTATAGGATTGGATGTACTCTATCCATTTGGCATGCCTAGGATTTAGTTTTTTTTGGGAACTCAAAAACCTAAGGGCTTCATGGTCTGAAAATAAAACAAATTCTTGCGGTAGGAGATAATGCCTCCAATACCTTAATGCTTGCACTACCGCATAAAGCTCCCGATCATATATGGAGTATTTCTTCCAGGCTTCATTCAATTTCTCACTAAAGAATGCTACGGGATGGTTCTCTTGACTCAGAACTCCACCAATACCTACTCCCGAAGCATCGCATGCTACTTCAAAGACCTTAGAAAAATCGGGTAGTCTTAAGACTGGTGCTTGGGTCATCTTATCTTTGATGTGAAGGAATGCCTTATCAGCTGACTTTATCCATTCAAAGTGGCCCTTCCTAATACAATCCGTGATAGGAGCAACTATGGTGCTAAACCCTCTAATAAATCTTCGATAAAACGTAGCGAGGCCATGAAAACTTCTTACTTCGTGAATATTATTGGGTGTTGGCCACTCTACAATTGCCTTAACCTTCTCAGGGTCAGCGGATACTCCTTCAGGGGTCACAACAAATCCTAGGAAGATAACTCTAGTAGTCATGAAAGCACATTTCTTTAGATTGGCATAGAGGTTATCTTTCCTAAGTGCTAAACATACCTACCTCAGATGTTGTTGATGATCTTCTCTAGTCCTACTATAGATAAGTATGTCGTCAAAGTAAATGACAACAAATTTTCCAATAAAGGCTCGTAGGACTTGGTTCATGATTCGCATAAAAGTGCTAGGGGCGTTTGATAACCCAAAAGGCATGACTACCCATTCAAATAACCCATCCTTAGTTTTAAAGGCAGTCTTCCATTCATCCCCTGGTCTGATCCTAACTTGGTGATAGCCGCTCTTCAGGTCAATCTTAGAAAATATAGTTGCACTGGCCATCATATCTAACATATCATCCAAGCGGGGGATGGGAAACCTATACTTCACCGTGATTTTATTTATGGCACGACTATCAACACACATTCTCCATGTGCCATCTTTCTTAGGGGTAAGTAAGGTTGGGACTGCGCATGGACTCAAACTCTCCCTAATGAATCCTTTCTTTAGGAGTTCTCCTACTTGACGTTGTAATTCTTGGTGCTCGGTAGGGTTCATTCTATAATGGGGAAGGTTCGGTAGGGTTGCTCCGGGGACTAAGTCTATCGCATGTTATATATCCCTAAGAGGTAGGAGTTGGTCGAGCAAGTCATCGGGGAACACGTCTTTGAACTCCTCTACTACTTCACTGACTTCTTGAGGTTGTTCTTTTGAAAGAGGTTCTTGATGATCCTTAATGGTCAAAATCCAAACAGGTGACCCATTGCTAATTTCTTTCTCCATTTCTCTAGCAGTGATCATGTTTATCCCCTTTTTCTTATCACTCAATTGGCTTGATCCTCTCTTAATGGGGTTCTTAGGTGGAGAAGAATGGATTACAATCTTCTTTCCATTATGAGTAAATGAGCACGAATTAGAACGACCATAGAGTGTTACGTCAAGATCGTACAACCATGGTCGGCCTAAAATTATGCTATTTACTTCCATTGGAAGTACATCACACCATACTTTCTCCAGGTAAGATTGGAACTGAATGGTTACTAGGCACCTAGACTTAATAGAAATCATGGCTGAGTCTATCCAGGATACCTTATAGGGATTAGGATGGGGTATGGTGGGCAATCCTAGATTTTTAACTATGTTGGTGGATATGGCATTGACACAGCTACCGCTATCTAAAATGACTTTGCATACTTTCTCACCTATCTTAATGAATGTCTGTAGGATGCTAGTCCTACGCCAATCTTCTTGGGTTTTAGCTTGGGTGAGAATACACCTAACCACTCATAACAGATCTTGATCTACCAGGACTTCCACATCCTCATACTCTTCTGCCAAGTTCTCATCTGCCTGGTATACTTCCTCCTCAAATTCACCTTGGGATTCTACGGCTTTCTCTTCTACTTCCCCTATGTGTAGGGCTCTATTAGGACAGTTGCTAGAATAGTGACCCACTTTGTTACACTTGAAACATGCGTTTGGAGTTCTTTGGGTCTCAGGTGTTTTTCCCTTGTCATCTCTTCGGGTCACAGGCACATTAGGATTGGGTCGGTTGAATCTAGGTTGATTGGATCCTGACTGCTGATAAGGTGCACTAGTCCTAAGGGCTTCGGGCCTACGATAGACTGGATCTCTATGGAATCTCTCAGCATCCCTAGCTATTTGATAGGCCAATTCGAGGTCATGTACCTCTCGCATGAACAATTCTCTTTGAATTTCTTCCCTCAGTCCGGCTCTAAATCTAGACAAGGTCACCGACTCAGATTCATCAACAATGCACCTCATAACGAATTCGTCAAACTTCGCTATGTACTCTGCGACACTCCTATTTCCTTGAGTAAGTCTTTGCCATTGATCAAGGAGTCTTTGGTGGTAGGACATAGGAAGGTATTTCTCTCTAAGCCTAAGTTTCATAGCTCGCCAGGTCACTATGGGCACATCACCTCTCTGTCTAGTGAGTCTCTCAATGTTTCCCCAATATAACCTAGCTTGGCGCACAAGTTTAAGCTTTGCAAACTTACACTTGCGCTCTTCACTCATCTCAAACCAGTCAAAATACTGGTCCATCTCACCTTCCCAATCAATGTAGATCTTTGGATCTAAAATTCCATCAAAGGTGGGAGCTTCCAGCCTAATGTTCTTCATGGTTCGGTCATCTTGATCAAAGTGAATTGGGGTGGGTCTCCTGACATTGGGTTCATAGTTAGGCTCATGATGGAATCTCCTTGGGTTGGGCTCGATGGTTTGACCAGGGTGGGGTCCTCTAGGAATTGGATCATAAAACTGATCTTGGGGAGCTCTCCTAGGGTTTGTTTCATAGAGAGGGTTTTGATATGGAATCCTTCTAGGGTTCAATGGGGTCTCGAGTTCAGGTGCAAGAATAGGCTCAGGCTCAGTCTGGGCTTCATGATTACTTTCAGGGGTTCTAGCCTCTAACTGATCCAACCTAGTAGTGATGTGGGCTAACTGCTCATTCATGTCTTGGTTGGTTTGTGCCACATTCTGATTTGTTTGGGCTAATTGCTTAGTTAAACTCTTAGTTAGTTGGGCCACTTGATCATTTAGGCCTTTGATCAAATTTCCTAAGTTTTGGTCCATGGCTACACTTGACTGGGCTTGGATTGGTGAATACGGTGTCCCTGCTCTAGTTGTCATGCATGCAAATGGACTCAAGTTCGAGCTAAGGTTTCCTAGACCTAGAGCACAAATTAGAAGTCTAATTAAGTGAACCAACTAGCTAGTAGTACTTATGAGACTTAGCCAGGTAGGTGGAGGGGAGTGAACGTCACTGATTGCCAACCTTAGACACCAATCTGAGATTGGCCAGGTAGGCGGACCAAATCACAAGCCCTGATGCACCAATCCTAGACACCAAGCTAGTAAGCACACACCAATTAGCTGACACAGTTAACTTGACCCTAACCTGAACCCAACTTGTTGGTGTCCCTAACCCACTAGGGCAATTAGCGTTCTACTTAATTTTAATTAATGGGCTAGGATCGATATGCTGGTTGGTGATTTTTGGGCTAGGGACAGGTGATGAAACCCTGACCCTATATCAAATTGATGCCCTTAATTTGATTTCCCATAAGATGAATGAAATGCAAAGGTGTTGCAGAAGTGTGTTGCAGTTTGAAAGTGGTGTGGAAAACGTGATGAAAAAAATGTCCAAAAATTCTAAAGAATTCACAGAGGATTCCTAACTTATATGTTTCAATGCAGATAAAAGAAATTTTAAAACTAAAATCTGTACTACTCTAAGCAGATCCTACAAATGAAGATAAATAAAAAGGACAGAACAGAACCCTAATGATAGTGTCTAACTGCAGAAATTTTTATTTTTTTATAATTTTTTTCTGATGATGAAATTTAATATGGTGATAACTGACTTAAAATGGAATAAGAAAAAAAATATTTCAATAAAAAATTAGACTTGCCTTTGGAGCTGCAGGCGGATTACTGTAAACAGATGCAAATTTTCAGAAAACAAAACCTAATCAAACAAGTGCAATGGCTTACCCAAAACTTCAATCTAAAAATTCACGTTCGGCCAGGGGCTCATTATTCCCATGGGTCATGACAGTGTACTGGAGTACACCCGCTCAGGAGGCGTGAATTTTAGATCTTGCTTGGATTTAAAGAAAACTATTCTGCCCTAATGCAACCATGCTCTGATACCAAGATGATGCGGCAAGCATATGATTAATGTTTTGAATATGGTTTGTAGAGCAATGAAACCTAATTACACTAGCATTGTACTCATCATAATAAGACTTAAGGATTATAAGAAATTGGACTTTTACTTGATTAGACACAATCCTAAACTAAGAAGGAAGAAGATCTAGACAATAGGGGCTAATGATTGTGGACTTACCTTGATGAGCTTTCCAACCTTCTTTTGATTCATACCTTGAAACTACCAATGCTCAGAACTGAAGAACCTGGATAACAGAGATCAGAACCCTGGACTTGGGGCTTCAGCTTGTTGGTTCTTTGTCAAGGTGAACCCAGCCCACAACTCAAAGACTTCGAAGGACCCTGCAATGAAGATCAAAGTTAAGGAAGAAGGATATGAACATATAGAAGGGATGGGAGAGTTTATGAACTAAGAACAGAATTTTGAGAAGATCTGTCCGACTCCAATGCCTTCACTTGAGCTTGAAAGCTGCTTTGCTATGGGAAAAGAATGGCTTTGGCGTGGAAGAAGAGGATGGGAAACTTTCACATAAGAAAAAAAATACAAGACAACTTCTACTTCCAAAATTTCAACTTCAATTTTCATTCATTCCCAAAATCAATCTCTTTTACAATAGGCGTCCAAGGCTTTTAATAGCCTCACAAAGCTAGCTTTTGAAATTTAAAAACTCCCCAAATCGAGGAGGATTACAAGGGGGGTTGGAGGATTTGGTGGAGAGTTTGGAGGGATGTGGGGGGGTTGGAGGATTTGGTGGAGGACTTGGAGGGATGTGGCCAACCTCCTTGAATTTGAATCTCCCTTGTTGGCACCCAAAGGGTGATGAGATGGCTGGTGAAGTGGCACCTGATGATGTGGCATGGTGAGGTGATCTTCTACTTGGATAAGAATGACATGTGGCGCCCAGTGGTCCTAGTTGATGGTCCTTTTCTCTTGCTTGGTTGATGTGTCTTCTCTTCTTCTTGTGGTCAAATTCTGGGGTCCAGAATTTGAGTCTTATTGCTGGCTTTCATGGCTTTAAGACTTGATTAGACTTAACTCAACTGAATTAGACTTAACTCAACTGAACTGACTTGACTGACCTAGACTTTAAAACTTGAAATGGACTTACAGGAAATGAAATTTTAAAAGTAATTACAGGACTCAATAAACACTCTTGATTTGAAACTCAAAATTAATTACAGGACTCTTGAAAAGGAAATGACTCTTGAAAATAAAATATTTTTGAACTAAAGGATACAAGGTAACCTAATTATCTTCGATCCAAATTGGGATAAGGCTAACCTTGTTAAAGTGAAGTTTCTTTCGGCTTCTGGTGTCCACACCAACATGGCTACTAACTTCAGCTCCAACAACTCTAGACTAGCCAGAACTGGTTGGCAACCATCTATGGTTATATTCGGGGTAAAGTTAATTAACCCCATCCTAACTATAGATAGGTGAGCCTAACCGCACTCTAGCATGACAACTATAAATACTGGTAAGAGGGGACATCCAAGGTATGCTATGCAAGCATGGAAAAGAGAATACTTTCATTATCTTCCTCTTCAAAAACTCTCCATTCTATTGCTAGAATCTCCCTCTCTAACTTAGGCATCGGAGTGTCTCCCATCAGAGAAAATCCAGTCAGGGACCTATTTTGCAAGTATCCAGGGGAGCAAACCAGCAACCAGTAGCTCCGCTCGGTCGATGAAGGTTCCACATCAACATATTGGTGCACCAGGTAGGAGGGAGGACCTTACAGGCAAGTGGGTGTTGACAGTCTGCAGTAGCTCGGACTTACTACCTATCAGTAGCTCCCCTCCTTGAGAAATGAGAGTGTGAAGAAACCTTGATGGCGAAAGAAAAAACTCAAAATGCTTTGACAAGCAAGGGCCATCCTCTGTCTCAGAGAAATAACCCCCCGGTGGAGAACAACGTTCCATCTCCCACACTTATGGTGGGACAATAGCAATTCGAGGCTCTTCTGAACTAGGTTAATGCCTTGACAACCATTGTTCAGAATTTCCAAGATGCAGCTTTCCAGGTGGGGCACCTACCAGCTACCTCTAGACACAGTCATCGATCTCGAGGGAAGGGAGACCAACATCATGAGTCTACCCGACTTTCCACCCATGATCATCTTTTTCCCGAAGGCTGAATCTCTTGATATCCAAAGCTAATCGATGCCCCCCGGAGGGGAAAGAGATCTAGATGATCTCTCTCCATCTCCTCCGAACACTGCACTCCTGAAAGGGATGTACCGAAAGAAGCCCACCTTGACTACGATGAAAAGATTAAGGCCCTTAAGTCCCAGGTTACGAGGCTCAATGATCCAAAGAAGGACAGTGAGTTCATGGCGTACAACTCGCGTCCCCCGTTCACCCTTTGCATCATGGCCGAAATTATCCCTCGACATTTCAGGGTTCCTCAAATGGAGCCTTATGATGGGATTATTGACCCGCTGGATCATCTGGACAGTTTTAAAGCCCACATGATGATTCAGGAGGCCTCTGATGCACTGCACTGCCTCGCCTTTCCCGCTACCCTGAAGAAGGCGGCTCGAATATGGTATTCAAGCATACGCCTAGGTACCATCGATTCCTTTTCTGAATTGAAAAAATTATTTATCCTGCATTTCAGGATCTGCCGCAAGACGTCCTGAAACACGGACACTCTATTCCTCCTTCATCAGAACAACGGAAAGAGCCTTCGAGACTACATTTTTAGATTCAATTCAACTACCCTCGAGATCCCCGATCTCAACAAATATGTAGCTATGTCCGCTCTTAAGAACGGGCTCTGATCATCCATGTCACCTTCTTCCTGATAAAAGATTTCTAGCAAGCTATGCTGAGCTCTTATCAAGTACTCAAAAATATGCCGATGCTGAAGAGTAAGCGGCAAACCGATGACTAGCTGAAGGAAAATCTATTCCGAAGAAGAATAACAAGGGGCTGTATCCCCATGACCCAATAACAACAACAACAACAACAACTCTACCCGATGACGAAGTCCCAAGCCCAGAGCACTGGGTGGAAGATTCGACTCCTACACCCCCCTCAATCTTCCCAGAGAGAGGAATCTGATGGAGATAAAAAGAAAGCTATCTCCAACGGCCGCGTCCCATGAAGGCATCCTTTTTTGTGGGGAACAGGAATAAATACTGCAGATTCTACCGGGACCACATCCACAACACTGATGACCACATCCAACTCAAGGATGCCATTGAAGATCTGATCAAGAGGGGTTATATAGGGTAGTACGTCGGTTGCCCAGAATCTCGGTCTAAGGCCACGGCCCCCCAGAGGGTCCCTAAAGAAATTGAATTACCTAACCAAAGATCCACTGATGGAAGGGTGGGAATACTACATTGGCCAACCAACTGGAGGAGAGCCGAAGATGATGCTCCAAAATGGCTCAAGGATAACAACTCCATACTTTTCTTTGATGATGACCTTATGGGACTTCACTACCCACATGATGACCCAGTTATAATATCGCCATTGTGGCCAACTATAATATAAGACGCATTTTAATTGATAATGGAAGCTCAGCAGACGTCTTACATTATGATGCATTCTCCAGAATGTGTTTGCCCATAAACAAGCTACAAAGATCCCTTATGCCACTGACCGAATTTGGGAGCAATCAAGTTGATGTCGAGGGCGAGATAGTGCTACCCGTGGCCCTCGGTACTGAACCCCGATAGAAGACACTTCCCATCAACTTTATAGTAGTCCGAACTCCTTCGACCTACAATATAATTTTGGGATAGCCCTCCTTAAATAAATTCCAGACCATAGTGTCAACTTATTACCTTCTAGTGCATTTTTTCCATCAGGAGCAGAGTCGGGGAAGCAAAGGGAGACCAAAGAACTGCACGGTAATGTCTAATGATACAAGATGGATAATCGACTGATCCCGCAACTCCAAACCAATTGGACCCGAGGGACCTGGCTAAAGACTATGGTAAGTCGATAGAAAAAACTATTTCGGTACAGTTAACCAAAGAAGATCCCTCCAAGATTGTGCAGATTGGGAGTCTGCTCGATGAAGAAGCAAAATCAAAGCTGATCCACTTTCTCAAAGATAATGCCGATGTCTTTGCCTGGTCAGCTTCGGACATGCCTAGGATTCTAGCCGAAGTAATTACTCATCGACTGGAAGTAGCCTCTGATTACAAGCCGATTCGACAAAAGAGGAGAAATTTTGTCCCTGAAAGGTAGAAGGCGATAGACGAGGATGTGAGCACGCTCCTCAAGGCTAGATTTATCTAAAAAGCCCACTGTCCTGAATAGCTCGCTAATGTGGTAGTGGTAAAGAAGGCTAACAGTAAGTGGAGGATCTGTATCGATTATATAGACCTCAACAAAGCTTGCCCAAAAGATAGCTTTCCCCTACCAAAGATCGACCAACTGGTCGATACCACTATGGGCCAATAATTATTGAGCTTCATGGATGCCTTCTTTGTATACAACCAGATACGATGGATCCCCAAGATGAAGAGAAGATCAAATGGATCCCCAAGATGAAGAGAAGATGGCCTTCATCATAGAAAAGGGCCTCTACTGTTACAAGATGATGCCATTCGGATTAAAGAATGTTGGGGCAATGTTCCAGAGGCTAATCAATAAAGTGTTCAAAGAATAACTAGGAAGGAACATGGAGGCCTATGTGGACGAGATGATTGTGAAGAGTCTCCTTATAGGTGATCATATTAAAAATCTGGAAAAATCATTTGCTGCCTTGCGACGTTACCAAATGAAGCTGAATCCAATAAAATGTGTTTCCGGGATAACGTCTGGCAAATTCTTGGGATTCTTTGTGACCAGATAGGGAATCGAAGCCAACCCCAAAAAGATCCAGGCCATTCAAAATATGAGACACCCTTCTTACAAGAAGGAAGTGCAACAGTTGATGGGAAAAATCGCCTTCGTAAGTCGATTCATTTTTCGATCGGTTGAAAAGTGTCTCCCTTTCTTCAAGGTGCTCCGACAGTTCTGAAACTTTAAATAGATTGAAGATTGACGTCTTGCCTTCGAAGAATTGAAGAAGTATCTGGAGGCCCCATCATTGCTCTTTAAACCTCAAAAAGGAGAGACTCTTTACTTATACCTTTTTGCAACGAACGAAGCAGTCAGTTCGGTCCTTGTCTGGAAGGAGATGAATGACTACCAGAAGTTGATCTACTATACCAGCAAAGTCTTGCATAATGTTGAAATAAGGTATCCAAAGAGGCAAAAGCTTATCTACTCATTGCTAATTGTGGCGAAGCGCCGTGACCCTATTTTTATGCCCACACCATTATGGTCCAGACTGATTAGCCCCTTAAAGCCATTCTTCGCTACCCTGACACATCTAGAAGGATAGACAAGTGGGCCATTAAATTAAGTGAATTTGATATCAATTTCCAACCCAGATCGGCCATGAAACCACAGGTGCTGTCAGATTTCTTAGCCGAATGCACATGGAAGCCTAAGGATAGTGCCAATCGACCGAAGAAGATAGAGCTGATTTGAAGGATGTGGAGTCCATCTGGGTACTTCACGTGGATGGAGCTTCTAACTCTCTGGGTATGGAGCGGGCCTCATATTAGCTGAACTAGATGGGCACACCATGGAGTATGTGTTCCATTTCTCCTTCCATGGTTCAAATAATCAAGCTAAATATGAAGCACTCATTGCGGGATTCCGAATCACCGAAAATCTAGGGGTTCGAAAGATTCAAATCTTTTTAGACTCCCAACTGGTGGTGAACCAAGTCAAAGGTGAATTTGAAGCTTGAGATCCTACAATGATCCAATACTTGGAAAAGGTATGGGCCCTGCCCTCCCGGTGGGAATTCTTTGAAATCACTCATGTGCCGCGATCAGAAAACTCTCAGGCTGATGCACTATCTCAACTAGCCACTACTACTCCAGACTCCCTTGGTCATACTTTCATAGAACACCTTGAGGTCCCAAGCATAGCTGAAGAGACTCCAAGAGTACATCAAATTAAGAATGAGCCTAGTTGGATAGACCCTATCTTCAAGTTCCTAAATGAAGGCACACTACCGGAACACAAAGTAGAGGCCAAGAGAGTTCGCTAGATGGTATCCCAGTATGTTATCTTGGAGGGAACCTTATACAAAAGATCTTTCACCCAGCCTCTATTGAAATGCCTAAGACCAATGGGCACCGACTATACCTTAACGGAGGTGCATGAAGGCATATGCGGAGACCACCTGGGATGTAGATCCCTGGTATAAAAGTAATATGCTAGGGTTACTACTGGCCAACCATCCAGAAGGACTCCACCGACTTTATCTGAAGATGCGACCAATGCCTGAGGTACGCCAATATCTAGAGAAAGCCAGCAAGTCAACTAACCCAGCTTATAGCACCATGGCCTTTCACCCAATGGGGCATGGACATTTTTGGTCCATTCACTCCGGCATCTAGATAGTGAAAATTTGTCATCGTAGCCATCGACTACTTCATCAAGTGGGTCGAGGCTAAACCATTGGCATATATTATGGAGGCAAAAGTTGAAAGCTTTGTGTAAAATTATATTATATTCCGATTTGGAATTTCTTATACCATAGTCACTGACAACAGGAGGCAAATTGACAACCCAAAGTTCAAGCACTTCTGTGCTCAGTACCATGTTCTCCACAAGTTGACTTCTGTTGGCCACTCGCAGTCTAATGGAGAAGCCAAAGTAACAAATCGGACTATCCTCCATGGTCTGAAGACTCAGCTGAATGATGCCAAGGGACTTTGGGCTGAAGAGTTAAATTCTATTCTGTGGGCTTATCGGACAACCTCCAGAACGGCTACCGGTGAGTCCCCGTTCAATTTGGCATATGGCACTAAAGCAGTCCTCCCCATAGAAGTTACAATGCAATCCTTGAGGATCGACAGGTACAAGGAGCCCGAGAATTTAGAGTGCTGAAGGACGGACTTGGATCTGCTACAAGGCACTAGACTCCAAACTCAGATGAAGATGGCGGCGTATCAACAGAAAATTGCTAGATATTACAATTCTAGGATGAAGGAGTGAATCTTTCATCCTGAAAACTTAGTATTGCGAAGGGCCAAAATATCTAGGCCGACAGAGCAAGGCAAACTTTTTCTTAATTGGAAAGGTCCCTACCGAATCAAGGAAGTCATATGCCCAGGAATGTATCGACTCGAGACTTTAGATGGTGTTGTGCTACCCTGGCCTTGGAATATACAAAATCTTTGCAAGTACTATCAATGAAAGCTCCCACCTAGGAAGACTTCAATAAAAGTTTATTTGAAATTGGGTCTGGTCCATCTGTTCATCATCAATCAATAAAGGAAGGCTCAACCAGGCCACCTTATGATCAGCTACAAGTGCAAAGGCTGGTTTGATCCACTCGCCTTATCGGTATGTCTGACGAGCACAAAGGTAGGCTCAATATGATCAGCTAAAAGTGCAATGGTGGGTATGATCCACTCGTCTTATCAATATGTTCGACGAGCACAAAGGTAGGCTCAACTAGGCCACTTTATGATCATCTAAGGGCACAGGGATGGTCTAAATAACCTACCATATGGTAAATCCAAAGACGTGCTGAGGTGGGCCCAATCAGCCTGCCTTAACATCGAATGAAGGTGCAGGGTTTGTTCACCCAACCTACCCTACGGTAAATCTGAAGATGCACTGAGGTTGGCCTTATCAGCCTGTCTTAACATCGACTGAAGGCACAAGGATGTCTAAGTGACCTACCCCATGGTAAATTCGCAAACATGCCAAGGTGGGTCCAAATAGCTCACCCTGTTGTTGATAAGATGGCTCGTGGATGGCTTGATCAGCCTACCCAACCGACAAGACTAGCCCAAGGGAGTGTAAAGACTCTTCTACTATCAATTATGTTGAAGAACTCACTCTGAGCATCATTTCAAAGGAAAGTATTTCCATTCATTGATAAGAAGAAGAACTGTACAGTTAAAAAAAAGAAGAGAAAAAAGAGAGAATAGAAACAAAAATGAGGGATAACTAGAAAGGAAGATCTAAAGATCGATCGCTGGCCCCTTTCCAAACTGGCGAGCGATGTCAGTCCTGTGTAAGGCATCCGGGGAGGCTTCAAAGGGGGCCACCTCCTCCTCCGACTCCTCCTCGAAGTCAGAATCACTCTCCCGCCCGGGGTACGGAATCGAGGGCCTGATATTATCCAACCCTTTTAGATTATAGAAGCAGGAGGCTTTACTTTAATACTCCTGAAACCCCTGGTGGTAGGAGTCTAGGATGACCTCGACAACTTCATCCTAGAAGGCCTGGGATTTTAGGAACATGGAAACCACCTCCGTTGCCTCCTTCCTAGCTTGCTCCATCGCCGCAGACACCGTAGTGGCCCTTGCGTTCGCCTTCTCCAACCAGGATTGGAAGGCTTGCACCTCCCCCTCTAGGCAGGCCACCTCCTAGGCCCAGAAGGAGTCGTTACCCTCCTTGCACACCTGGTGCCAGGTCCCTCTCCAAGTTTTTGGGTGGCAACCTTTTTGCAAGACATTTAACGGAGCTTATGAAGGCTGAATTTCATCTTTGAAGTTTGAAGAAGGGAGATGAATGTTACTCCGGAATGAAGGGCTCACTTCTCTTCTGATTGAATAGCTTTCAGAAATTGGAAAGATGAATCCAATTTAATAGCACTTCGTGCCTATGGAGGACGTGTCCCATGCCTTGTATCAAGCCAACTGAAAAGCGCCATGTGTTGAAGTGATGCTTCGAACCCAGAGCAGCATCTCTGAGATGAATGTGGTCATTAATAACTGGCTTCAGAAAAAGAAGCCCACGCTTCAAATCTGGGGTAGCTTTTTGGAGCCAATATGACATTAATGGACACCTCAAGAAAAGAAGATTGGACACCACTCCGAGGTTGCAGAAGCGCAGCCGCTTGAATACCAGCATGTTAGGTACTAGCGATG
Source organism: Areca catechu (assembly GCA_021397845.1). Lineage (NCBI taxonomy): Eukaryota > Viridiplantae > Streptophyta > Magnoliopsida > Arecales > Arecaceae > Areca > Areca catechu. The sequence continues at coordinate 139,072,476 of CM038053.1, read as the reverse complement.
AGGATTGTACTCAAGACCTTCCATCTAGGCACCAATAACAGTGCAACATCTGTCCCCCACAAGATCATCGAATCAGGGGGGCAATTATGATGGATGAGTGACTACTGAGACGTGCCAGCTCAACCATGGCTAACCCCCAGTTCAAAGTTTCGATCGAGTCTTTTTTGAACCGACTGTTATCGCTAAAGAAGTTAGGGATGATTCAACGGTGCTACAACATCACTTCAGGGTCCATCTTCGACTTAGGCCGAAGACACTAATCCTGAATCTTACCTTCCAGCCACTCATCATCGAGTGACCGATTGGTCTTCTATGCATTAACCCGAAGATAACTGATTCGAAGAAAACCAATTTGAAGAAAAAGTTAGTCCCAAAGAAAAGGAAAGATTTCATTTTAGAAGAAAGTGTTATAATTGGCTGGCCAAAAAGAAAGAAGAAGAAGAGAAGAAGAAAAATAACAACTCTATTCTTCATCGGCTGGTTTGGCATCCGGAGCAGAAATAGAGGCTTCTTTGGCAACTGCCCCACTTTTGTCAATGGGAGGTGCCGACGTATCTTCGGTCGAAGCTTTTATTTCCTCCGTCCTGTCACCCGGGATGGCAGCTGGAGAGAAGTCCAAGTTGGGATAAAGTCTCGTGACCTTGCTCAGGCAGTCAGAATGGCCCAGAAGGTAGCTTTCCACCACTGCCTCATGTACTTCATCTTTGAAGGCTTGGGAGTTCTTGTAAGCCTCAACGGCCTGGAATAGTTTTCCTCAACCTACACCACCCTTTGACTGGCCAATGAGAGATTCATCTCTAGCCTGCTGACTCTCCTCTCCAGCTCAGTTTTTTGGGCTTTTAGCTTGGTTTCCCGAAGGCAATCTCTTAATAGCAATTCCGAAGAATTACCTTCCTCCTCTTCTTCTACAATTTAGCTACTACATCTGTCGCTTGTGCCTCAAGCATCCTCAGTTTCCTTTCTAAAGCACTCTTGGAGGTGATGGCTTTACCCAGTTCCTCTTTAGTGGCAGCCCAAAGCCCCTCAACGACATCTTTTTCAGCTATGGCTGAAGCCATCTGGCTCCGAAGGCTTTCGCTGAAGTCAATAGACCCACGAACATTTTTCTCCAATAAGAAAATGTTGTGAAAGATCTGCCAAGGAAGAGTATGCACCAAGTCAGCCCAACTGATATGCATAAGCAATATGTTGGCACATCAATGTTTACCTGCAATATTCTGGGAAGGGCAGCAGAAAGAGGGTCTCCGGACCCTCATCCCTTAGTTTCCTTCCCTTCATTGGGGGCAACAAATGAAACTTTCACCCATCCCAGGTCAGAGAAAGTAGAGGTATTACACCCTCTGGGACTCCTCCCTTCTATGGCCGGGATCACGAGCTTGACATCATCAGCACATGAGGGGGTCTCACCGGTGCCTGATGGGTTTTGTCCCTTGGATGGTCCCACAGAAATGGCCCTCACTGGAGAGGCTCGCTCCTCCCCTGAAGAAGAGCCTATTTCAATGTGTGTCACCCCCCAACCTGAACCCGTGGCAGTGCCAACACATAGCTCCATCACTGATTCGATCTCCTCACTAGAGGGCCCATTGCTGGCTGCTTCCTCGCTGCCTGTCTAAGCCCTGCTATGTTTTGCCTCATGTTTAGATGAGCTTCTCAAGTGGAGTAGAGGAAGAAAGAGGAGGAAGGCATGAAGAGCAATTTTATTTAAATGCAGGTGAAAGTTTAATCTCTGAGAACCTCCCTTCCTTACATAAGGACTGCTAGAGGCCCAGATTAAACACTCAAGTTTCAAGCGGGTCCCCGATCATGCCACGCACCCTTGCCCTCATTAATAAGGGTCTCGATCTACATGGTGGGGGATCACAGTAAGCTAAAAAGCTACAATTGATCAGATTCCTAATACATGCAACCTTAACGATTCTGATTGCCATGATCCCATGATCTATGCAACAATTGCCTCCCCAATGATAACCTGACAACTGGTGGAAGTGGAATGTCATGCTATTGGCAAACCAAAAGTTACTCTCGGGAATGAGATTCCCTACTTGCAAGTCCTGAAGCCGAGGGGACAAATTTATAATCAGAAAAAACCGAATTTACAGGAAAGTTGCATCGATTTGGCTTATAACCATGATCGACGGCATTGTCAAAGCTCAATCCAAAGACTCTACACTTAGAAAGTTTTTCATGGAATATTTCTATTTGAAAACTACCGATTGTCAGAAGTAAGGTCGACTTTCATTGATATTTAGAAAGATATTAATAGCATAGTCTTTCTTACAAAAGAAAAGGCAAAAATTACAAGGCATAAGGTCTGCCGGACTGTGTCAAGCAACTGTATAAACTTCTGGGTCGGCGAAGGGAAGGATCTCCTCAGTCTAAACCGGGGCCAAGGCTTCTTTCGCTTGGGCATCTTCAGCTTGAGTCAAGACTACCGAGCTTGTTATGGCTGACTCTTCCACCATAACTGGAGCTTCCTCAATCTGACCCAACACTTCTTCAGTCTCAGCAGGAGCTACGACCTCTTCTTCTTCTTCGATCTTATATGTTGGGATATTGGAGAAGTCTAGGTCAGGAAAAACCTCCCCAACCCTCAGGAGCCCATCGTTGAAGCCGAATTTGTAACTGAACACGCTTGCTTTAATTACATCCATTTTGAACTGCAAAGACTTTTTGAAGTCCTCGACTGCTCTGGTTGCCCATTCCCTCACGACTTCGGACTCCTGTGCCACTGCTTTAGCCTTCAGAATCACTTCTTCGACCTTCAGAGTTGCTTCTTCAGCCCTTCTGACCGCCCTGTCGATTGTCTTGGCGATATCTTCGACCTTCTTCAAGTTTTCCTTGGCAGAATACTCCAAGGAATGAATATGCTTCTTCCTCTTTCTCAGCTTCGCCTCCTGTTCAGAGATCATCAGTTGAGCCTTCTTCTGCTCGCACATCAAATCCTGAACTTTGGCATCTTTACGGATGAGCTTCTCCTCCATGGACACTCTTAATTCTTCGGCCACTTCCTTTTCAGCCTTGGCCATCCGAAGCTCCTCTTTCAAGCTATGAAGGAAGTTGTCGATACCCTCTAGGCCCTCTTCCAAAAAGGTGACATCATAGACCAACTGCATCAATGGGACCAAAACATAAGATTGATTTTGATATGAACAATCAACCAAGAGCAAGAGGGCTATAACTATCTTACCCAGCATAGGGAGGAAAATGCAAAGTCAGATACTTTGGCGTGACGCCGATTCTGGGTGACCGCCCAATCATGAGGCAGTAAGACACCCTTCAGCACCCGCCTAGCTATGTCAGGGAGTACAAGACCTCTTGCATTAGAAAACTTTGAGAGGTGTACTTCGTAGTCCCTGTCCGGAGGGGTATTCCCTACAAACCCCTCTTCGACTTGAGGCACCATGCCCCTGTTCATTGCAGGGGAGCAAGGCGGTAGTATGTTAGTTGCCAGGGTCAGACTTTCCGGAATTTGGACTGGAGAGTTAGCCCTCGACGAAGACTCAGCTGGTGGGGCCCCTGCCAGAAGTTACACTGCCTGGACCTCATCCCCTCCAGACGTTCCCCTAGAGGACACGGCACTTCTTCTAGGCCCCTCCTCTCGAGCCTTTTTCCAGACCTCCGGCCTCGAAGAAGAGGCCTAACCTGACTTCTTCTCGGTGGATTCTTGGAGCAGGCTCAGATCGGGCCTCATCCTGCCACCTGTAGACAAAAGCAGACATCAAAATCAGCCAAATCGGAAAGCTGTGAAATGGGGGAGAAGCCGGAGTTTTCTACCATTTTTATACCTTACATAGGGGACCCGTTGATCCCAGCAAGGTGAAGGTTCCTCTCTTCTAAGAGCTCTCGGATGGAGATGGCCTCCGAACTAGACAACAAAGTATGACCAGGTTGGTCGACAGCCAGAACTTTCTTGCCAGCATTAGCATCCAGGCAAGGCTCTCTCCACCCACTATTGAAATCTCACGGTTGAGTGGAGGAGATGAAGACAAAGTTAGGCTTCCACCCATGGATGGCACTAGGCATGTCATTCATTATTTTGCAGCCAGGACGAGGGCCGATGACCTACCATCCGTAGCCATGAAAATCCCTCTTCAAGATGAAGAGGGAAGTGATCATACTGGTCCTAGGCCTTACATTGGCTATATGGCAATGGACCAGAAATCCACAGATGTTCCGAATACTATTCGGTGTCAACTGTATAGGAACAATCTAATACAAGTTAAAGATCCTAAGAAAAGAATGGTGCAGTGGGAAACGAAGACCGGCTTTTAAATGGTCTTCGTACACAGCAATGCGCCTAGAGGGAAGCCTATTCACCCGTTCTTCAGGTCTCGGGAGCACCAGAAGGAAGTCTTCGGGAAGGCAATAATGTTCCCGAAGGTGGGCTATTTTTCTAAGGAAAATAGAACTGGGGATCAGCTCCGGTCTAATCTCAACAGCAACGTCCCTAACAGGACCTGAAGTGCTCGAAGGCTCGGCTCTACCCTAGAGGAGACCCGGCCGATGATGCGAATCTCTAAAGACAAAACCATACTGAAACAAGAAAGAGACGAACAAGCAAAAAGACCCTACATGTGGGAGAGACTAAGGACTATAAGTAAGAAAGGTTGAACAAAAAGCAGAAGCAAACGGGAGTGGAGAAGCTTCTTTTACAGGTTCTCTTTCCCCTTTTGTAAGGGGACAAGAGATACTTCAGCACGCCTCCTCGAGAGAAGAAGCATCATTCCTTTCATTGCACCACATATGCAGGAGCCAAATACAGCCATGCGACTCCAAGCGACGTCAGGCTGACTCGACATGGGAAGAGACAAGAGCCCTAATCTGTGTGACTTCATCTAACAACGGAAAAGAGGCCCATACCTTTCCTAAGGGACAGGATGGGGCCACGTTCTTTACCCAGATCCTAATTAAAAGATCAGCCAAGTCATCATAATAAAAGGAAAAGATGAAACCCTTCGACCAGCTCATGCCTTTCCATGTTCCAATAAGGAGATGACACCTGTCCTCAACCTGATCTTCGAATCAAATATCAGTTATGACGGGCCACTGGATCGAAGATTTATCATCATTGGTTGTGCTCCTCTTGGTAGAAAATGACAATCCTTTAATACTCTCACTCTTTAAGGTAAATCATTACTTTGAAAACTGAAAGTGGGGGGCAACTGTTATGATATGTCAATGCAACACGGACTAATTATCGGCTCAATCGCTCACCAAACTCCTTCTGAACTGGGCATTAAAACCAAAGCACTTGGAAAGAATCACATGGGGCCAGTCTTTGGCCTAGTCGAAGGCGTTAGTCCCAAAGACTACGACCACCAGCTCCCAACCAGTCTTCTGTACATCAGCCGAAGAGGGCCAATCCAAAGAATATTGATCCGAAGACAACATCGATTTCGTTTTACAAACCACTTTGAAGGGAAGAGCACCGATGCAAATAACAGAGGTATCTTTGGCTTATTTTGCGAGAGATAAGCCCGAAGACAGTCCGTCGATTCAACGCCAGCCCTTCCTGAAGAACTATCTCGGAAACGAATCTCCAGTTGATCCCAAATCTTTAAACGTGGGTATGGTTGTTATGATCAACCGCGTGGCCACTATCTCCAATCATTACCATATTGAGGTGGTCACATGGCTACTAACTTCAGTTCCAACGACTCCAGACTGGCCAAAATCGGTTGGTAACCATCTATGGTTATATGCAGGGTAAAGTTAATTAACCCCGTCCTAATCATAGATAGGTGAGTCTAACCGCATTCTAGTACGATAACTGTAAATACTGGTAAGAGGGAATACCCAAGGTATGCTATGCAAGCCTGGAAAAGAGAATACTTTCGTTATCTTCCTCTTCAGAAACTTTTCATTCTGTTGCTAGAATCTCTCTATCCAACTTAGGTATCGGAGTGTCCCGTATCGAAAAAAATCCGGTCAGGAACCTGTTTTGCAGGTATCCAGGAAAGCGAACCGGTAATCCAGCAGCTCCGCCCGATCGATGAAGGTTCCACGTCAACAAGTATCATAACTACGATGACATTGATGTTCTTGAGTTGCCTGTCCACATGAATTGTGATATATATTTTTCTTTTTAAAATAAAAAGAGAAAAGAAATAATGGATTCCTCCCCTCTGCTCGAGTTCTAAATGAACAGGACAATGTTGTACTGCTGAAATGATACCAAACAGGAGAAGACGACGTCCATGCTTGATTGTGCGGGCTCACCGCAACACATCTGCTGTTTGGTATATCCCCAAGTAAAATATATACATGCCAATGTAGATGAAATCTCGAAGCATAGCTACCAAACCTCAACTATTATAGATCCATGGCTCAACAGTAGCTTGATGTGATGAAAGATAGGATACTACCACTGAGGTGTCCACAGCAAGTTGGCAACGAGCCAGCCACACACTAACTAGCCAGCTACTTTCATGTTGCTGCTGGACCTAATTTTGTGGACCGAGATTTTTTTTTAATAAAATAAAGTATTAATATAAATTTATTATGAATATAATTATAAAAAATATTAAAAAAATATTATGAAATGGTATCAGAGTAGCCTCCGTACTCGTCTACATCATCTCTCCAGATTTTTTTTGGTTTTTTCTTTTCAACGACTTTGTTTAGTCTCTGCGGGCACACCAACGTTTTCATTTTTATTAATAAAATTGATATATTATATTGATCTAGTTAATATATATATATATAGAAATCAAAAAATAAAATATATGAGAAATCAGAAGAAATATCTATCATTCATAGCAATCTATAATGTAGTCTATTGATGCTGATCCCTACAAACCGGACGGAGTGCCTGAGTTACCGATTCACCTTCCTGGGTTCTTGCAAAACAAATCCCTGACCAGATTTTCTCCAGTAGGAAACACTTCGATGCTTAAATCAGTAGAGTTCAGGCCACATAATGGAAAGCTCAAAGAAAAAAAATAAAATGAAATGAGTAGAGGTCAGATGTACATGGTGCAAGCTAGTCATGGACCGGGCTCAGACTTGCATGGAATGGCTTACCTCGGAGATCCTCTCTTACAATTTTTTATAGATGTTGCTGTAACTGAAAGTAGTTAAGCCTTCTTGATTTCTATTAGAAAAGTTAATTAATATAACTTCCCTTCAACTAATTGTAGTTGCTATCGGAGGTTAGTTACTTCAGTCTTATTGAAACTGTGGCTGTCATACAATTGGTTGGTTATAACAACAAAGTCTATTCTTGATAGCTTTAGTTTGAAGTAGATCGGCCATTCTATTCGGAGTCGGCCGACAGTTATTTCATTGGCTGTAGATCAGCCATTCACTTAGGAACTATTTGCTTGGGAGTGCGTATTGTGATAGATCATTTACTTTGGAGCCATTTGCTTTGGAGCGTATATTGTGGATCGGCCATTTACTTTAGAACTGTTGATGAGGGACGAGATTCTAATATGATGCAGGATGATATGCAAGGGATAAGGATGAAGGAAATCAAATTAAAGCAGGAAAATATTTTTGGATTTTTTTTATGATTTTGATTCCCGAAACTAGCCAAGATTAGGTTAGGGTTATCCTGTATCAATTAGCATCTTACCCACATGCTAGATTAATCAAAAAGAAAAGAAAACTAGGATCCTAGGTCTAAGAAGGCCTATTAGGAGCATGTTCAACTTCAAGAAATCAGACAAAAAGAGATGGAAATTAGGTTTAATATACCAGGCAATGATTTCTAGTTATTGTAGAAGAGATCGCTCCACTTAGATCAGCGCCTAGATGATCCGGTCACTTTCCCGCGAATCCGCTGGCTTTTTATCAGCTTCGTTCAAGGGCAAAAAAGAATTCTTTCAAAGGGCGTGGCATCGAAAGGAGCGTGCAAACGTCAAGGGTTAGTGATGTAGAATATGAGAAAAATATAAACATGATGGAAAGAAGAAGATCGGGTGGAAGAGAGGTTGCAGGGGCTGGTGGCTTTTGATGAAGCTTTGGGCATCTGGATTTTGGAGGGCTAATGGTGGGCGTCTTGGGCTCTTACTTGGATGGACAATGGCTAGGGTTTAGTAAGAAGAAAAAGGAACAAGTCTTACACACACTTCCAAAGAACATAAATTGTCACAAGAAAAATTCACCAGAGTTTTCATTAATGAAAAGAGATTATTCTTACAAGAGAGGGAGGGGTGGGGTTTTTATAGATATTCCCATTTCCTCTTCTTGTTAGGATAGGAATACATACTTGGCTAGAGTACATAATTTGAGTAGGAATAAACATAAGCTCCTTGTTAGAATAGGTTTCCTTCTCCTCCTTTGACTTGGTCAAAGGGCCTTGGACTTGGTCAAATCTCCTTCTCTTGGGCTTGGATGCCACTTGGCTTGGACTTGGGTGTGTGGGCAACAATTGGGGCATCCTTCATTGGGCTTTGGGCATGGTTTTCAAAGCATGGGCACATGGGCCTCCAGGTGGGCTGGAAACCCTGGGCTGGGGCGCCTAGAATATTCCCTGGTATCAAGTAATGCTTGGAATCTTCATATGTGGAGCTTCATGGGCTTGGGCTTGCTTTGCTCTGGGAGGGCTTGGTGAAGACTTTGGTTGGCCTGGTGAAGACTTTGGCTGGTACTCCTCTTGTATAACTAGACTTTTACTGGACATAACTTACAATGACTAGTAACATACTTACAGGACTCATAAGGATGAGACAAGGGACTCACTGGACTCAATTGGACTTCTTGCCACAACTTATTACAAGACTCAAAATTAAATTCTCTTACAGGACTCAAAATTGACCAACACATGACTTAGAGAATAAAATGAAGCTTGAAGTCTATGTCTGATCTGATGTCCTCATCAATTATCTGGAAGTGGGAGGAACTCGACCCTGTCGAGTAAGAAGGTGGATCTAGCTCGGTCTGACGGGTCTAGGCTGAGGTGTTGTGGATCCTCTCGCATGATCTACGAAATGTCAGATCTCAGTCGACCTTGCCAACGAACCAAGTGACATGGAAGCCTTTGATTCGGGTAATAGTAGCTTGGTCATCCAGGAAATGCTCAATCGTTCCTCTCACAAGCTAATTTGATAGTGGACACTCAAGGTTGGGTTTGCTCTAAAAAAAAAAGGGTTAGGCTCAAAACTCACTGGGTATCATTGCTGGCTCCTTATACTCAACTAAGTCTAAGGTATTGAAGGTTGAGCTTAATGCCTAATTAGGTAACTCAGGCACTAGGTCTAATTTTTTTTATCCCTTTGATGGATCCAGCTCACAAGTATGTAGCCTAATTGTTACAATATTTTCCTAGCAAACTCTTAGACTCTTTTCGGGAATTCACCATGTTCTTATAAAAATCATTGCTTACAGTAATCTTATGATTATTCCTCATGCAAATCTTAATCATGCAGTGTATAAACACATAACACCTAGTGACATGCAGGCAAATGCCTAATGTGGGCAAATGGCTCATGCCTAAACTTATTGATATGTAGACTCGATTAAACCCTAAACTACAACTGTGGGTTTAACCCTTTATCAATAGGGTGATATGTAGATGAAATTGGTGCATGGACTCCTACTAGGTGCCATATGGTCCTCCAAAAGTAAGATGCAAACCTAACATGCATAATGAATGAATGCATTATGCTTACCTCTATAAAATGCAATCTAGTGGTTAAAAAAATATAAGAAGTTTCAAGAAAAGGCAGAAAATATGAGATGGATTCTGGGTTAGTCTAGTGGGGTAGAAAGTAAGAAAAAGATTCGGGATTGATCTGATAGAATGGGATACAAGAAGGGATTTTAGGGAAGAGTCCTAGACTAATGAGGTTGACCTTATGGGATTGATGTCTATCTACATGGTCTGCATTATGGAAGAATGGGTCATTAATCTCAGGAAAGAGATCATCAATGGGAACTATAGGAGGGGATTCTTCCTGAGGGTACCGATAAGCCAAATTCTCAATAAAGTCTTCTGTCTGGTTCATGAAATTTAGGACTGGGCTCTATAATTGGGCTTCCTTCTAGTGGTTCCTTAGGCAAGTTCTAATAATAGTATCAGAGTTCTCTTCCTCTATCTGCTCTTCCACTATAGCTTGGGTGTGGTTAGGGTCAACTAACTTTGGCTTGGCTTCTATCTGGGTATGGTCAGGGTCAACTAACTCTGGGTTGGCTTTAGTCTGGGTATCTACTGGGTTAACTAATTATAGGTCATCTATAGGCATCTCTTCTTGTTCCTCATACTCCACTAAGCTCACATCAGCTTCATATATCTCCTCTTCTAGGTTAATCTGTGAACCAATGGAATGGTAAGAGGAGGTTGGCTAAAAAAAAATTGACTAATGACTGGGGTGGCAGGGATGGGTTGGCTAAGGGGTTCTTGACTAGTACTAGGCTCAAATCTAAGGGTATTAATCCTATGGGGTTCAGGTTGACTAAGGAAAACTGGGCTATACTCAGAGATACTACTCCTATCAGGTTGGGATCGAGTCGGGTTGGATTGGCTTGAACATACTTGACTAGGTCCTAGGGTCTGGCTTGGGACAGTGGAAATGGGATGGTCTAAAGGAAGTCGGTTAGGTCTGGACTTAGATTTAGAGGGTTTACTCTTGTTGGACTTAGATTGATTGACCATGAGTTTCCTTTGACATGACTTGAATTCCCTAGCTATGTGATAGGCTTTCCCTAGGCCTTGAATTTGCCATTGAGATAGTTCCCACCAGATGTCTTCATGAAGGCCAGCCCTGAACCTGGATAGGGTCTTTGACTTGGGTTCGTCTAGGCAACAACTAAGGGCACACTCATTAAGTTTGGCTATATATTCTGACACGGACCTATTTCTTTGATTTAACCTTTTTCATTGATCTAGAAGGTACTGTTGGTAGTATGGGGGAACATATTTTTCTCTAAGTTTTAGCTCATGGCCATCCAGGTATCTATAGGAGCTTTATATCGTTATCTGATTAGGCTCTCTACGTCTCTCCAGTATAACCTAGCATGGCCAATTAACCCGAGTTTGGCAAATTCACACTTCCTTTCATCACTCAAGTCATACCATTCAAAATATTATTCCATGTCTCTTTCCCAATCTATGTAGACCTTGGAATCCAGGGTGCCATCAAAGGTGGGTGCTTTTGGCCTGAAGTTTCTAGTGGTTCTCTCATCCTGGTCTATGAATTCATAATTGGATTTTTTAGGGCTAGGCTCCTGGTATGGGTCAGAGTATTAGGCTCCCCTAGGGTTGGGCTCCAAGTATGGATCTTGGTATGGGGTTCTCCTAGGGTTAGGCTCCTGGTATGGGTCAGAGTATGGGGCTTTCCTAGGGTTGGACTCCAAGTATGGGTCATGGTATGAGGTTCTCCTAGGGTTGGGCTCCGAATATGGGTCAGGGTATTGGGCTTTCTTAGGGTTGGACTCAGGTTTAGGTCTGGGATGGGTTTTAGGGGTTTTCTCTAGGTTTCCGAATTGGTCTCCCATCTAGTCAGACCTATTGGCTAAGTGGTCAAGCCTATTATGGGTTTGGGTATTTAGCTGGGTTTGGGATTGGGTCAGTTGGGTGGTCAATTGGGTATGCAGCTGGTTTTGGGATTGGGTCAGTTGGGTGGTCAATTGGTTCATCTGGGCTTTTATCTGGTTCATCTAGATGGTCAATTGGGTGATATCTGGTCACTGAAGATCTTCATTAAAATCTCAAAATTGGATTCCATGGTTAGGTTGGGTGGGGTTGAGACTACTGGTTGAGCTCCTAATCTAATGCAAACAATCAATCAAGGGATTATGATGTAATCAAGCATACAAGGTTAACACGTACTAGGGTTTGCTAGATCTAGAGCCAAAACCTAGTGAGTTAACTCAACTTACACTCAACACAACACCTAATCCTTCCACTGGCCAGGTAAGAGATGGGGTGGTGGAAGGCTCCCCCTGCTTGTTACAAGGTCCTAATTAAAAATCACCAGTCCACTTAGGGCATTTGCCTCTAGACCTCTAGCCTTAGACACTAGCTTTCAGTAATAGATGATGGGTTGGGTGCACTAGTTCCCTCACTAGACTCGGACCTAACCTATTGGTGTCCCTAAATTAGGTTTCTACTCAATTTTAATTAAGGCTTGGGTTCGTATGAGGATGGTTGTTTTGGATGCAGGACAAGTGGTGAAATCCTGCCCTAATCTGAGATAGAGAGAGTGCCCTTAAGATTAAGTTATATGTGATGGTGCACAATCAATGAACCTGATGTAATCTAATAACAAAATGGAAAATAAAATTTTTTTATCTCTTTTTATGAGGTGGTAGATTAAATTTAAGTTGGTTAATTTATCAAACAAAATTTCGCTTGGGTTGGGAGGGGTTTGGTAGTTGATTAGGTTAGGTTAAGTCAAGTATGCAGAATTAGCAGAAATTAAAATTTTTTTATTTGGAATTGATGCAGAAATTAGTATATATATCAATGCATAAAAATTCTAAAAAAATTAAATAATAGAGATTGATGTGTGAGGATGCTTTCTACTAAATTTTATTCAAAACAAAAATGGTATGATGATACAAAACCTAGGGTATCTAACTAGGTGCAGGAAAAGATAGATTTCTGGTTAGGGTTTCTAGGATGCTATTGTTTTTGTAATTTTTAGTTCTGTAAAATCTAAGAAAAAATCAGTAAAATAGAGGACTCAATATAGATAACGTGATGCAATTTTTAGGGAAAAATAAAAAACCTAAGATAGTGAATCAGACCGAAACTCAGACCCCTAATGCAAATGACTAGATACAGATTTTTGTTAAGGTTTTAGTTTTACTATTTTTTTTGTATATTTTTGGACCTGAAAAATTCTACAAAAATAACAAAAGAATAGAGGAAGAAACAGATGATATTCATCGTGAAAATCAAAAAAATAAATAAAAATGTTGATAGGAAAAATAGTCCTATATTTTGAAAGGTTATGCAGGATTCAAGATGCAGAAATCTAAACTAAAATGCAAGAACATGCCCTAATCCTGCTTTGATACCAAAATTGATGAGGGATGGGATTCTAATATGATGCAGGATGATATGCAAGGGATGAAGATAAAGGAAATCAGATTAAAGTAAGCAAATATTTTTTGATTTTTTTTTTATGGTTTTGATTCTAGAAACTAGCCTAGATTAGATTAGGGTTATCATGTATCAATTAGCATCTTACCCACATGCTAGATAAATCAAAAAGTAAAGAAAATCAGGAACCTAGGTCTAAGAAGGCCTATTAAGAGCATGTTCAACTTCAAGAAATTAGACAAAAAGATTTGGGAATTAGGTTTAACATACCAGGCAATGATTTCTAGTTGCTGTAGAAGAGATCGCTCCACTCAGATCGGCGCCTAGATGATCTGGTCACTTTCTTGCAAATCCGCCTTTATCAGCTTCATTCGAGGGCAAAGAAGAATTCATCCAGAGGACCGGAGGGATCCTGCAAATGTCAAGGGTTAGTGATGTTGAATATGAGAAAAATACTAAACAATATGGAAAGAAGAAGATCGTGCGGAAGAGAGTTTGCAGGGGCTAGCGGCTTTTGATGAAGCTTTTGGGCGTATGGATCTTGGAAGGCTGATGGTGGGCATCTTGGGCTCTTGCTTGGATGGGCAATGGCTAGGGTTTAGTATGAAGAAAAAAGAACAAGTCTTACACACACTTCCAAAGAATACAAATTGTTACAAGAAAAACTCACCAGAGTTTTAATTCAAGAAAAGAGATTATTCTTACAAGAGGGAGAGGGGTGGGGTTTTTATAGATGTTCTCATGCCCTCTCCTTGTTAGGATAGGAATACATACTTTGCTTAGGATTAGGAATACATAATTTGAGTAGGAATAAACATAAGGTCCTAGTTATAATAGGTTTCCTTCTCCTCCTTTGACTTGGACAAAGGGCCTTGGACTTGGTCAAATCTCCTTCTCTTGGGCTTGGATGCCACTTGGCTTGGACTTGGGTGTGTGGGCAGCAATTGGGGCATCTTCCATTGGGCTTTGGGCATGGTTTTCAAAGCATGGGCGCATGGGCCTCTAGGTGGGCTGGCAACCCTAGGCTAGGGCGCCTAGAATATTCCCTTGTATCAAGTAATGCATGGAATCTTCATATGTGGAGCTTCATGGGCTTGGGCTTGCTTCACTTTGGGAGGGCCTCGTGAAGACTTTGGTTGGCCTAGTGAAGACTTTGGCTTGCCTAGTGAAAACTTTGGCTTGTACTCCTCTTGTATAACTGGACTTGTAGTGGACACAACTTACAATGACTAGTAACATACTTACAGAACTCATAAGGGTGAGACAAGGGACTCACTGGACTCAATTGGACTTCTTGCCTCAACTTATTACAAGACTCAAAATTAAATTCTCTTACAAGACTCAAAATTGACCAACACATGACTTAAGAATAAAATGAAGCTTGAAGTCTATGTCTGATCTGATGTCCTCATCAGCTGTCCTCTTCGGATTGGGTCGAAGGCCGATCTCAAGCCGTGCATTGAAGTGTACTGCTGAATCATCCTTTTGTCGAGTTTCGGAAGCATCTTCGTGTCAATCTATTCGGTCGACCAGTCCAAATAGGATCAATTGAATTCTTGGATCGGCAATTTATCTTTTTGAGCTGGTTTATCACAATAGTTACCCCCCACTCCTGATTTCAAGGCAATTTATTGCTTTGAAGAACGGGAGTATTAATTTTTATCATTTTTCGGAGAGGAGAGATAGCTAATGATGGAAAATCTCTGGCCCAACTGGCAATGATAACTGCTTCCTGTTTTGAGTCATCATGTCTAGGACAGGTGTCAAATTCTTGTTGGTCCTTGGAGAAATGGCACAGGCTAGAGAGTCATCTCATATCTTTTCATTATGGTATTTCAGCCGACTCTTCATCTTTGGCTCGGATAGGGGATGTGACATCCTTCTATCCGTCCAGTATCATTTGGGGATTCCATCTTGGTCATTAATTGCATTCTCGCAGATTGTGACTGACAGGTTGGTTTTCCTCTCATCGAATCAACCGATGTCCCTTATGATTTCGTACCTATGATCGGCGCGGCTTATACATGGCATGATCGGAGGAGTTTCTAGTCTTCCGAGGAGACCATCCAAACCATCATCGTTGCATATATAAAGGGTATTTGCCTCAGTAGATGAACTTCTCCTTTCCCCTAAAAGCTTTCTTCACTTTTAATCGCTCCAGACTTTCTTTTCCTTCTCAAGTTTTCTTTTCCTTTTTTAGGTAGGAACTTTTTCCTTTATTTTCTCCTTCTTTTTCTATCATGGTTAGGTCTTTGAAAGTCCCCACCATCGATGGGATTTCGATCGATAGGGGAGGAAATGGTTCCTCCGGTGCTGTAGGTCCATCTAGAGGAGGTAACATCGAGTCTAAACCAGAGTCTGTTGTAAGTTCAATGTGTTTTTCTAAACTGGATCCTTTAAAGGAACATTACGATATTCCCGTATTTCTTCCACTAATGCTTCCTCAACCCAACAAAAGGGTACATCATCTCCCTTCTAACACCATCGCAGTGTACGAAGACCACCTAAAGGCCAGTCTTCAGTTTTCCTTACATCCGTTCTTCATAAAAATCTTTAATCTATACCATGTAGTTCCAGCACAGCTGACTCCGAACAGCAATTGGAATATTTGTGGCTTTTTGTTCTTTGTAACATTCTGAACATAGAGCCTAGGACTTCTCTGTTTACATCTTTCTTCATATTGAAGAAAGATTTTCATGGCTAGGGGTGGTGGGTCATCAGCCCTCGTCTTGGCCATCTGCCATTCATGGATGGAAACTTGGCTTCTTTATACACTCCTTGTATGCTTGGGGTTTTAACATGGAGTGGAGAGAACCCTGATTGGATGCTAATGCTGGCAAAAAAGTTATAAGGGCTGACCAGTCAAACTTCAATATGATGTCGGGATTCGAAATTCCTTTGGCTAGAGAACTGTTGAGTGAGCATATTCTGCACCTCGCTAGGATCAGCGAGTTCCCATCTTTAGGTATAATTATTAGTCTTTGTCCCACTCTACCTTTGGTGTATTTCTGTTAGTTGATCTCTATAGCTTCCTTTGTTTGCAGGTGGGAAGATGAAGTCGAATCTTAGCAAGCTTCGTCATGCTGCTAGGAAGAGACCGGTGCCAGTCCCTTCAGAGGGGTTGGAGGGTCGGAAAAAGGCTCGGGCTGAAGAGGCTTCGAGAAATACCCTAACAAGGATGACTTCGAAGGATGATGATGTGCCTCTGTCAGAGCTTCACTCAAGGGACTCTACTCTAATCCATACTCCAGGATGGTTGGATCCTACCCTTGTCGCCAATGAACCAACGGGCCTACTCTCCCCTCAGAACAAAGGCAAGGCTCCTTAGGTCGAAGAGGGGTTAGGAAGAAATGCTCCCACTAATAAGGAGTATGAAGTAGACTTCGCTGTCTTTTCGAATGGGTGGGGTTTGGAGAACCCTGAACTGGTCAGGAAGCTGCTGAAGGCTATACTTCTCCCAAGAGATTGGGAGGTGACAAAGAATCGATGGCTTGAGCAAGTTACCAATTTGGTTTACCCGAACATCCTAAGAGTAAGTGTTTTTCCTCTCACAAATTCCCTTGTGATTAGGATTAATATAACTAATTCCCTTGTGAACTGGCCAGGAAGTGTTTTTCCTCTCACCAATTTTGTTTATTTTTATTGCTTGGTGTAGCTGATTCATGAAGTGACCATATTAGAGGAAGGCATAGCAGGATTCATCAGTCTTAACGAAAGCCTTCGAGAAGAGCTACAGTCGATGAAAGCTGAGAAGGAAGTGGCCGAATAGTTAAGAGAGGCCATGGAAGGGAAACTTGGTCAGAGTGTCATTGACATTCAGGCTTTGAAAGACAAATTGAAGAAGGCCCAGCTGAAAATATCTGAGCAAGGGGTGAAGCTCAGAAAAAAGAAGAAAATCCATTCCTTGGAACACTCTACCAAGGAATGTCAGAAGAAGATTGAAGAGGTAGTCAAGGAAGTGGAGTTTGCAAGGGGACAAGTTACTCGGGCTATTGAAAAGTATAAGAAATCTTTTAGCTTCAACGATGAAATAACTGAGTCTAGGGTGATCAGCTACTGGGTAGGCTTTAATGATGGTGTTAAAGGGGTTCGCAAACTTTATCCAGACTTGGACCTTTCGAATATACAACTATACAAGGTCGATGAAGAGCCTGAGCCTGAAGTTGAAGCCGAAGAAGTTCCGGGGAAACCAGAGGAGGCCCTGGTTGTAGTTGATCCAGAAGCTCTGATCCAAACAGAAGAGCTTCCTTCCTTGGCCGACCTAGAGGTCATCCCCATAATAGATGATTGAATTCTTGTACCATTCTTTTCTTTTTGTTTTTATCTGAACTGAAATGTAAATGTACTCATTTTGAACTGAATCAAAAGTACTTTTTCTTTCAAGTTGTGTCACTGTGTGACTTTCTCCGAAAGAATTGTTCCAAGTAAAAAATAATAGGTTATTTAATACCTCCAATTCTGAACAAAACTTTTTTAAGTATGGAGTCATTAAACATGTACCACTCCCATTCGGAGAGAAATTTCTTTAAGTATAGAGTCTTCGAACCCCTTTCAATGAAGATATTGGCCAGATAGATAAATGATTGGTCATTATATGTTAGTTGGCCTCTAAGTAATGATCAGCCTTCGGGAGCAGCTCAACTATATACTACCACACCAGCCTTTAGGCCAATTCTGGCCTTTAGTGAATTGGTCTGCTTGGTTTTAGCGAGGGATTACCTCCTTTTCCCTTTCTTTTCTTTCTCCCTTTTTTAGGAAAAAGATAATCTTTTTTAATGAAGAGAGACAAAGGAGTATTTTCCAATAATGACAAACCTTGGCTTCTATCAACGGTTTTGATCCATCATTAGTGGAGTGTACCGCTCTCGCCAGATGTCACATTTTCATTGGTAAGGAAGTTATTATTCAAATCATGGGTCATGTCGATCGGAGTTACTAAAGTTGTGTGCCTTTGAAATTAGATCAGTCGTGGTCCTTTTATTTCTCTTAACTGCCTTCTTACAAATCGAAGTCGTTGCCTCGACTCCCGTCGGTTGGAATGTATACACGTGGCATGATCAAGGGGACGTTCAAGGCTGTCGGCCCTCCTATATAAGTGGCATTTGTCCTCGAGGGTGAAATACATTAGCATCTTTGTCTTTTGAGCGATTTTTTCACCCCGGTTCTCCCCTTTTGCCAGTTTCTTCATTCTTTCTTACTTAACAAATTTTTATCTTCCTTTTCCTTCATGGATGCCAAGATGAAGCCAGATGTTAGAAGGCTTCTACAATCCATCAAGGAGAGGGTGGCCACGGAACTTGTAAGAAGGTCAAAAGAAAGGGGTACAAAGAGGACACATTCATCCATGGCTTTAACCCCCATTTCTTTAAAGGTTCCTATTGGGGACAGTACCCCTATAGTTGTGGAGTCTACTTCAGATGAAGATGAAAGACAGTTGAAGACCTCTACTGAGTGGCTGATAGCACCATCCGATCCTGAACTACCTATGGAGCCCAGCCAAAGGGATAAGGGTAATGCTCCCGTCATTGAGACAACATCCGAGCTAGAAGCTGGACCTGAGCTACCAGTCGATGAAGAAAAGGCTTAAGGGGTGTCACTATATATGTTGCTGACGCCGATCTTGACAATCTAAGATTGGCCAAGACCCTACTAAAGGCCAATATTCTTTGAAAGGATTGGGAGACAATAAAAAAGCATCGATTGAGCGACATTTTTACCTCCATCTATCAAAAAACACTATAGGTGTGTGTTAAAACCACCTTCACGATTTTCTTTCACAAGTCTTTGTTATTGCTACTAACTTTTTTTCTTGGCAGTTTATCCATGAAATCTCTCTGATAGAGGAGAGTGTTCGTGGATTTGCTGACCTCAATAAAGGTCTTCAAGACCAGTTGGCTTTGGCTAAGGCTGAAAAAGAAGTGGCTGAGGAACTTCGAGCGACCACAGAATAGAATTGGACTAGGCCACTATTGTCAATCTTTCATTAGAGAAAGACTTGAAGGTGGCTTAAGTGAATATGACTCATGGCTAATCTGAAGAGGAAAAGGAGAAAGCTGTGTTCGACTGAGGTGATAATAAATGACAACCTCTGATCTTTCGAAAAGGCTAAGGCCTAGAAGGCCGAACTGGAGCAGAAAATCCATACCCTTGAGCAAAGGATGGATTGGCCAAACAAAGAGCGGAGTTGGCTGACCAAGCAGCTCTTCACGCCATCGAAGAGTATAAGAAATCGAAGGCTTTTGATGACGAGATGAATGAAGTGGGAGTGGAGAGCTGCAACCTTGGCTTTCAAGACTGCTTGAAGAAAGTCAAGAAAACATATCCGGATTTGGACATCTCCACCATTACTATTACCGATGACGATACTGATAAGGAAGAGGGAGCAGAAAAACTGGCAAAAAATATGCTAGCTCCTTCGACTGATGAAGTATCTATCCAAAAGGTAGTCGTTCGTGCTCCAACTTCTGGGCTGGCCGATGAAAATTAGTCATGATGTATGCAGTTTTTCCTTTTTCTTCATTTTGCTTAAATAAATCAACTTCTTTTCGGAAGAGTGTAAAGAATCTTTTCAGATGAATAAACTCTTTATTTTGTTCAGTGAGCACCCTTTAATGAATGCACTTTAAAATTTTTCTAAATAGGGATTGGTCGATATGATAGATGATGAATCAAAGCATGTCCCTGAGAAACTTTAGGATTCTTGACTGACTTTGAATGATCTTATCTTAGTTAAGTCATATCCGTTTGCTTATGCTTGTCGGCAATATGTAGGTAAAGTATGCTAATTAGGCCCATCTTTGCACTTCATCAGACTTATCATTAGAGTAGATTGAGTAAGCCTATCTCTTATGCTTTTCAATACTGATAAGGTAGACCGGTCAGGCCCGCCTTTACACATTGAATTTACCATTAGAGTAGATCGATTAGGCCACCCTTTTGCTTTTTATTGATAATAAGGTAGGCTGGTCAGGCCCGCCTTTGCACTCATCGAATTACCATTAGGGTAGGTTGATTAAGCCATCCTTGTACTTTTTATTGATAATAAGGTGGCTAGTCAGGCCCGCTTTTGCACTAATCAGATTTTTTTGTTAGGGTAAGCTAATTAGGCCACCCTTGTGCTTTTTATTGATAATAAGGTAGGCTGGTCAGGCCCGCCCTTGATTGGATACTTTGTTGAGGCCATCCAAAGAAAGTTTTTTTATTGATAGAACTTGCAAAGGTTTTCTACATTCCAAGGCCGAGGTAGTAGGGAACTGTCCAGAGTTTCAAGCTGATAAGCTCCTGGGCATATGACTTCTCTAATCTGGTAAGGTCCTTTCAAATTGGGTGAGAGTTTGTCTTGTTCTGTTAGCCTGGATACTTTGGACCTTCGCAATACCAGGTCTTCGGGTTGGAAGGTTCGCTCCTTCACCCTGGAGTTGTAGTATCTGGCAATCTTTTACTGGTATTTAGCCATGTTCATTTGAGCCTGAAGTCTAGTGCCTTGAAGTAAATCTAGTTCTACTTTATGGTGCTCTGAATTTTTAGGTTCTTTAAAGTGGTCAATCCTTATGGATTGTAAAGTGACTTCCTATTGCCCAGATGGCCTACCCAAGAGGTGATGTGGGACTATTTATGCATGCTAGTTATTTTTCTATGATTAGGTATTAAGTTAAGAGTTTGTATCCTAAATTTCAAGCCAAGATATTAAGCAAAAAATTCTATAGAAAATCTAAAGCATAGGCATGTAGAAATAAACCTTAAAAGTGAAGAAACAGGATTGCCAAAACTAAGAAGCCTGGGTAGGACTAGCTCTTCTGTAATACCGCTACCAGAGGAGTCTAGGGGAGGTATGTGATAGAGATTTGGAGATCAATCCATGAAGAGTTCGCTCTGCGCTCCTGGATACGGCCTGGAAAAACAAGCCGCCCTACGGATCCATGGCTTTCAATCCAATGACCCGAAAGCTTGCCGATTGGAATCCTGGATTCGTGAACTCTGAGGGACCTACAAATCACCTAACATGGGTTAGAAAAACAAGAAAAAGCAGGCTAGATGGCTAAAAGAAGAAGAAAAGGAAAGGATTAGAGTTGGGCGGCCAAGAGGTAGAAGAAGGCTGGCGGCTTGGAGGCAGGGCACATGGATCACACAGAAACACTGAGGAATCACACAGATACCCTTAATCACAAAGAAATTCACACAGAATTGGAGAGAACTCAATAATATTCATTCATTAATTATCAGCAAAATACATGAAAGGGGGTCTTTATATAGATTTACAAACTTGGACTCCATGTATGGGCATACAAGAGAATTCCTAGGTATCCTTTTCCCACTCAAACCCTAACTAGATTACATGGAAACCTCACTCTCCCAAATGAACTCAAACACTCTCCCTCTCCTTATCATGGTTGACCAAAGGGTGGTGATCATAAGGGTGGCCAACCAAGGGAAGGTGACCATAAGGTGGCGCCAATTTCATGATGGGCCAGGGCTTCGGGCAGCCCATTTCAATGCTGGGTAGGCTTTAGGGTTTCTCCTGTTGTCCTTTCCGGTGGGCTGATGTTGTTGTCATCTGGTCTTCAATGGTGATGATCTTAAGGTCCTTCTCATGCAATCCAAGGTGGCACATCCAAGTATGACTGGGACTCCTTGAAGTTGTCAAACTCTAGCTAGGGTCCATCAATGTCTTGAGTCTTCTCTTGTTGGACTGGATTGGACTCAATATGAGACTTACAGGACTCAAAATAATAAATGGCTCGACATGAGCTGACTTGACTCAACTTGACTCAATTGAACTAACCATATCAAAAATCCAAATATAGGACTCAAATGTAGAAATGCCCAAAACCGGACTTAGGGGCTAGAATACAGACTCAAAACAGGACTCAGGGACCAGAATATAGACTCAAGTGGGCTAAGCCCTTATTACAAAAATGGACTCAACTAATCAAACACTACTAAGATATCCATAGAGGGTTGAGAAGCCTCTATCTTGTTCTGGTGCCTTTGGTGTCCGCACTAAGGGGGAGGGGTGAATTGGGTGTAAAAACTTTTTCACAAATATGCATCCTTTTGAAATCTTAGTGTGGTGAGTGAAGTGAGTTTTGTGTTAAATACAGAAGCAAGTAAATAAGCATGAACACAAGAAAGCACAAACACCACAAATTTTATAGTGGTTTGAAGCAACCAAGCTCCTACGTCCACTACCCAAGATATCATTTGGGATTTCCACTATATTTACCATGGAATATAGCCGGTTTGTTTTACATCGAGCTCACAAACCAAAACCTAATCTTGGTTTTACACCGGGATCACCAAGAACCCAATACAATATTAGTTTTCCTGGGCTCACTAACAACCCAAACTTGGTTTTAAAGGCTCACCAAAAATCTTAAACAATATCCAAGCTACAACCCCTGCTGTACTTGGAATAATTCAAAACAAAGTTACAAATGAAGCAACACTAAAGACAAACCAAACTTTATCGGATGGTTACAGTTGAAGCTCTTTGAGAAGACTTCTTGATTACTACTTTAATGCTCTTTAAGGCTTTCAAACTTCTTCAATAAATGACTCAAGAATTTGATAGGAGTTTGGTGAAGTCTTGAGCTCTAGCTTGAATGCTCCTTTGAATATTCAATGCCCTCATGAAAGTTTTTTAAAACTTATTCAAATCCATCATTTATAGTCCTTTGAATTGATTGTAAGTAAAAAAGACCGTTTGAATGCCTTGGAAGTTGAAATCTAGCCGTTGGAGCACTTTTTGGATTCAAAAACTTCGATCTGGAACTAGCCGTTACACTTTAAGAACTTGGATTTGACTCGGCTCGGTTAGGTCGAGTTGGCTCAGATTTTCAAAAATCTAGAAACTGAACTCTGGTCGAGTTAGCTCTTCTCAGTCGAGTCGGCTCGCCGACTAGCTTTTCTGGAACTAAAATTCACTCACTCTAGAGGAGTCAGCTCGGTTGCTCATCAGGTTGGCTTGGATGATTGATATCAAAAAATTGAACTTTAGCTACTTTGGATGAGTCGGCTCTAATTTCATCGAGTCGGCTTGGTTGGCAGAGTATCAGAAAAGCTTGTACCATGCCAGAATAATAAGTCAGCTCTATTCTTTGAGTCGGCTCGAGTGATCTTTGTCCAAAAGCTTCCAAACTTTTTCAAACAACTTAAAAAGACTTTCAAACTTCTTCTAAATTTAATCTAAGTAATTTAAACTTAAAAAATACATAGATTGGCCTTTTTTCATGAATACAAACAAATTATCTTTGGGCTCTACATTGCATGAAACTTTTTTAAAAGAAACTTGATATATTACAATAATTTCAAAATTGTAGGGAGAATGATTGTGCATTTGAATCATCCTACAAAAATTTCTTAAACACTTGAAAAGAGTTGATATCAAACACTTGCTCTAATATTTTGTTATCATCAAAATCATTCCATGGGTCAACAATCTCTCCCTTTTTGATGATAACAAAATACTGGGCATGGAAAAACTATAAAATTATGTATATATGAACACTTAGAAATATCAAAGTGACTTGTATATGATTTAAATTGATGTATATCAATAAGTATCAACATATATCAGTTATATATCAAGAATGTATCAAAATGTATCACTGAGTATTCAAAAAGTATCAGAGCCAATATTTATCAAAATGTAGTTTTGCTTTAGAATGTATCAGAGCCAATTAAGTATTAAAATGTATCAGAGCTTATTTTCATTAATTTAGTATCAAAATGTATCAGAGCTAAGTTCCATTAAATTCCATACATAAATAACTTCTCTCCCTATTTCATTTTCTTGTATGTTTTCATGCAAAATGTTTTCCATTTACATCACATAAAATATTTTTCATACACAAATAACTTACTACTCCCATAAAATGTTTTCCATGAAGTTGTATTTTTCATGCACATCATTATTACTACTCCCCCTTTCTGTCATAAAAAAATATCATTCTTTATGGGAATACAAATCAATAATTTTTGAAATACTACAAGAATATTAAGATGTTTTGAGATAATTTCACTTTCTCTTTATTTTCTTTATATTCTTGTTAACATTCCCTCTTTTTCAATATTAATTGTTTGATATCAATTGTTGAGTTCAAGCTTAGATACATCACACAAAAAAAATGACAACCATTATACATTGACTGGAAAATATATATATCTCATTACTTCCAAAAGAGACATTACATATACATTTCATTACAGTCAAAGCATGATATATCAAAGTGTAATACATCAAAATCTGAATGTCAAAGTCATATCTAATCACTCTCACTACTGCTAGAAACTATATTTAAAGTTTCAGTAGCATAAGTTCGAGATCTCCTAATAGGCGGAGAAGGTCCTCTAGAAGTTCTAGTCTTAGATGCTGGTCCAGCCTAGGTGATGGAGATGGCTGTCTAGCATGTGGGGGTGGCTGTCTAGAAGTAGAAGCTCCAGATCCAGGTCATACTCCGGTGACCAGAAGTAGAACTATCCTAAGCTCTGTCCCCATCATGTGTACCTCCTGCTGAATATCATGAAGAGCAATGGCCTAGTCTCTAGCAAAGGAATTTGCCACTCCACGAAACCTACCGAAGTCAGAACATAGCTATGTAAAATCTATTCAATAGTCATCCTGCATCCTCTGACTCATCTCAATAGTATCCATTCTCAATGTAAGCTCTCTCATCTTAGTGCAAAACTCCTGTAGGCCTCTCTCAAGTGTTTGGCAAAAATCGTCAAACATCGATCTGAATGTGCCAGTCAGGGTCTTTATAAAATGAGTAAGCTACTCTATAATAACAGTAGTCTGAGTAGGACCAGCAATTGAAGTTGAAAGTGCAGAAGGAACAGTAGATGGCCTTGGTGGAGTCCTCGGACTGCTATCCTGTCCACCTCTCTCATCCTGTGCTCTAGTCTCCTCAGCTGACTCAGTCTCATCCATAGTAGGCTCCGTTTAGGTGCATTAGGAACATCTCCATCAAACTAAGAATCTATATGTGCTACCCTCTGACCTGAAGTCTTTCTAATCCAGACTCCCTCTACTTGATGATATCCCATTCTCTTTAGGGATTTCTCTGAATATCGATTAGTGTGAAGTAGAGGTCGGCTATCCTCTCCGGTCAGATCAACTCCAAACTCCTAAAATAGTAATGTGAATGCCATCCCATATGGCAAATAGGCTTTGGCTCTTCGGGTTGCATCCTGAAACTGAGTCAACAGGATATAAGGCAGATTGAGGGCCTCCCCCTCAATCATGTACCGCATGAACATCATATCCCTCTCGCTAACTCAGTCGAATCTGCCAGTACAGGGTAAAAATATTATGCTTATGATATTATGAAGTAGTCTCATCTCCAATGATAGAATATTGGCTTGAACATTGGTTATACCCTCTACATTCCTTCTTTCATGCACAAGTCTCAAAGTCTTTTGCCTATCTTTCAGGTTTAGATGACACAATCCATCCTTAGGCATTTGCAGAACCCTACCTAGCCTTGATTCATTAATAGATATAGTTATCCCCTTAACTGTTGATATGACATAATGCTCCAAGGGACATATTCTCAAAGAAAATCATGACTAAGCTTGGGTAAGTTGGAATATCCAAAGAACATAAGTACTCCCAGCCCTATAGCTCAATCCAATCACCTATCCTAAAACCTTGATTCTTAAGAAATATGAAATTAATTTGTCTACCAAAGGTTACAAGATGGTTACGCATAAGAAAAACTTATCTTTGAGGTGTTGGAAATTATTGCCCAGGTGGATTTCTCAAGAGGGGTGTGAATTGGAAATTTAAAAAATTTAATCAAATATGTGCTCTTTTAAATCTTCTTTAGTGTGGAGGTGTTGTGATTCAAATAATTAAAGCAGAAGCAAGTAAAGAAGAAAAAGCACAATCACAAACACAGCAAGTTTATAATGGTTCGAAGCAACCTCGCTCCTACATCCACTACCCAAGATACCACTTGGAATTTTCACTATATTCACCCATGGAATACAGTTGGATTGTTTTATCGGGCTCACAATCCAAAATCCAACTTGGTTTTTCAACCGGGCTCACCAAAAACCTAACTTGGTTTTGAACAGTATTACCAAGAACCTACACTTGGTTTTCAAATAGGCTCCCCAAGAACTTACACTTGGTTTTTCAACCGGGCTCACCAAAAATCCACACTCATAAAGGAGTAGAGAAAAATAAGCATCTAATTGACAAACCAAAGTTGTTTGATGGTTGCAGTTGTAGCTCAAGAAAAGCCTTCTTAATTTCCCTTTACTGCTTTTCAATGGCTTCTTCAACTTCTTTAATAAATGCTTCAAGCTTTAGATTTGAGTTGGTGAAGTTCTTGAAGGCTGACTTGAATGCTCTTTAGTGCTCTCTTGCTCATAAGCTCATTTTATCATTAACTGCTCATTAACATGTTTAAAGGTTGTCCAAATCCCTCATTTATAAAGTCTTGTACTCTTCTTAGGTGGATATAGTCATTGTAGACTATTGGGATTTGACATTTGACTGTTGAAGTACTTTTTAGATTCAAAAATAAAATTTTGGAACTAGCCATTACTTTCCTAGAATCGACATTCGAGTCGGCTCAGATCCTCAAAGTAGTTGAGTCTTCACTCTAGTCGAGTTGGCTCGGATTCTCAAGGTCATTGAATCCTTACTCTGGTTGAGTATGCTTGCCTCAGTCGAGTCAGCTCGGATTCTCAAGTCTTCGAAATTATACTCTGGTGGAGTCGGCTCTTCTCAGTAGAGTCAGCTCGCCTGGCTTGTTCTTTCAGAAATGATTTTTTCTGTACTCTAGAGGAGTCGGCTCACCTTCTGAAGGGTCGACTCGGTTGTCTGGTAGAATGGTTGAGTCAGCTCGAATTGCTTTTGGGTCGGCTCACCTATCTGATTCGAGAAATGAAGCTCTAGACGAGTCAGCTCGGGTTCCTTTGAGTTGGCTCGGATTTCTGCATGCCAGAAACCTTCAAGTGTGCCATGAACTAGAGTTGGCTCTCCTTCATCGAGTCGGCTCTGATTTCTTAGTGAAATCTTCTACTATTCTCTTGATGACATCTAGTGACATTTAGTCACTCAAAATACTTTTCAACTCCATTAAAAACAAATCTTAAAGAGTTTTAAACATGAAAACATATAGAAGCAACCCATTTTCATGAATACTATATCAATTTTTGTTTGGGCTCTTCTTTACATAATACTTTTACAACACTACATGTGACATATATCAAGGTTGTAAGAGTTGTGATTGAGCATTAAAATTGTCCTACAAAAACTTATGAAGTACTCAAAAAATAGTTAGTAACACAAGTGCATGCTCCAATATTTTGTTATCATCAAAATCATTCAAGGGTCACAATCTCCTCCTTTTTAATGATGACAAAACACCAAGCATGGAACAAACTTTACATTTACATGTATGAGTATATTTGGAAGTAAGTATCAACATGTATGAGTTGTATACCGAAAATGTATTTGAAAGAATTAGAGCTTATTGACAATGTATCGGAGCTTTTGAAATAAGTCCAATATGTATCACGGTAAACATTTATAAAAAGCTATTTTTTCTTGAAATGTATTAAAGTTTAATCAGAGGTAATGGTAGTAGATAACCATTAAAATTATAACAGAGCAATTGGGTGCTTATAAAGAGTAGTCAGGGAAGCTTTAATCAGAGCAAATATGAGCAAATATGAAAATCTCGGATATCTCCCCTTGTTTCATTCATTATCATGCATATTTTCAACAGATTTGCAATTTTTCCATGCATATATGCATATACAATTCAATAATATAATTCTCCCCATTTTGTCATTAATCAAAAAGGTATTAAATTAATTGCTCTCCCTTTGTTAAGTTCTTCAAGCTCAATTTTTGAAACGGAATGAGAAGATTATAAATATTGTTTGAGATAATTTCACTTTCTCATAAAAATTTGATAATCTGATATATAATCATCAAGCACAGATAACATTGCATACACAATAAGTAAGAACAGATACTTTCATTGCTTTCAAAGACTTTCATTACAACTTACAAAATTTGGAAGCAGAAATACTAAAAACTAGCCTACTCACTATTACTAGGCTCTTCTATAATAGGTTCAGATCTACCATACCAAGAACTAGGATGACTAGAAGAACCTCTAGTCCTAGTGGATGGTCCAGAAGAGTGAGGTGGTGGCTATGTAGAATGAGGTGGTGGCTGTCTAAGAGTAAAAGAGATGGCTCCTCCAGTAGTAGAAGATAGCTGAGACAAGAAAAGCCAAATAGTGCTAAGCTCAGTCTGTATCTTCTTTTATCCCTCATAAAGTGCAATGATCTCACTGGCTTGAGCATTGGCAAAGGCTTCAGCAGATCCTCTCAATCGGCCAAACTCAGCCCAAAGTATCCCCTGACCTTTTGTGTAGTCATCCTACATCTTCCTGGTCTCCCTTAATGATCCCATCTGGTAAGACAGCTCTTTCAACTCAGATTTGAACTCCTCTATGCTATGATCTATTATTTGTCAGATATCATCAGATATAGACATGAAGGAATCTGTCAGTGACTATAGGTCAATCTGTGGCCCTGCTTTGGTAGACTCAATTGTGTCCACCATGAAATGTAACTGTCTCAGCTCTCCACAGATCTCTTGAAGTCTAGTATCGATTGTTTGATGAAGCTCGCCAAACATTGATCCAACAATGCTCGTCGGGGACTGTGATAACTATCTCATCTGCTATGCAAAGAAGGCATGAGAAACTGATGGTGCTGAAGTGTCTACAGATGATCCTAGAGTAGGTGTAGTAGAAGGTGTAGGAGTAGAAGTCTCTGCAGGTGCTAGTGAAGGTGCTAGTCCTGGTGAAAGTGCTGGTCCTGATGAAGTCCTAGGACTCCCAGACTCTCTCTCTCTATATGCTCATGCTCCTCAATCTTAGGAACTGAATGCTCAGCAGCAGTGGTAGTCTCAACATCAGGCAAATGCTGCTCAAGCTCCTCATCATCATTAGTAGATGACTCCACTGCTCTCTGTCCAGATGCTTTTTTCTTCCAAGTTTCTATTTGTCAAGTGATATCCCATTCTCTGTAGTGACTTGGCAGAATAAGTGTATGTATGATGCAGTGGCCTACCATCTTCTCTGGTCAAATCAACTATGAAGGCTTGAAATAGTAGCATGAAGACCATTCCATATGGGAGACAAACCTTCACCTTCCTTATAGCTTCTTTCATCTGCAACAGCATGATATAAGGCAAATTGAGGGCTTCTCCCTCAATCAAATGTCCCATGAAACACAGGTCTCTTTCACTTACCCTGTCAAAACGACCTGTTCTTGGAAGGAAAATCCTGCTTATAAAGTTATGTAACAGTCTCATTTCTAAGGAAAGTGAGTTGGCTTTAACATTTCCAATTTCATTCACATTACTCCTTTCCAAAACAGTTCTGAGGGTTTTTTGTATATCCTTTAAAACTAAATGATTAAGTCCCTCATTTGGCATTCCAGTAGACTGCTTAATTTTTCCTCGGTTATAATTATTCTTTTTTCTTTCACTGTTGACTCAATATGATGTTCTTCTAGAATCAAAATTTTATAGAAGCTTCGAACTAGGTTGGGATAAGTTGGAACATTCAAAGAACAGAAAAATGACCAACCTTGATCTTCAATCAAGTCCCCGATTCGAAGCCCTAAGTCCTTTAGGAATGAAAAAATGATCTTTCTACCACTTGTAACCAGACAGATAGCCATGGAGATCACCTGTCTTTCTGAAGAAGGTAAAGCATTTTGTTCCTCTGCCTGTTGTCGACTTTGAGTCGACTCATCTTCTCATCTCTTTGATCTTCTTTCTCTTGGAGAGCTCTCTACATTGCTTTGGGGACATTTTCCAACTGCTTTCATCGGTGCCATTGCTCGAGCTCAAGCGGAATGTAAGGGATTAAGCCAGATAAGGGAGTTCGAGAGGGAAGGAAGAGGTTCTTAGCTTCGAAACAAGGGTTCTAAGCAAATGAAGAATGAAACATGAAAGGATAAGGATTTTATTTAAGTCATACGACTTACACAAAAAACCCACCTAACCCGAGCAAATTCATATATACTAAACAAGATATAGGTCTACTGGTAGTTAAGTACAACAGTGATTTGATCATACCTCGATAGAGCTTTTAATCAATATTATTGCCATCTTCATCTTTATCCAATCTATAGGTAGGACTCATGGGTGTGCTTGTTTCTTTGCTTTGACTCCATACCAAACTTTTTAATGATCTCCTTGATATACTTTGCTTGGTTTATAAAGATTCCATCCTTTGTTTGCTTAACTTGAAGTCCAAGGAAATAATTTAGTTCACCCATTAAGCTCATCTCAAATTCTCTCTACATTAACTCAGCAAATTCTCTACAAAGATTCTCATTAGTTGCACCAAATATAATATCATCTACATAAATTTGTACAACTAACATATCATTATTTTTCTTTTTGATAAATAAAGTTTTATCTAAATTTTCTCTTACAAAATTATTTTCAAGTAAAAATTTGCTTAATCTATCATACCAGGCTCTAGGTGCTTGTTTAAGTCCATACAATGCTTTATTAAGTTTAAAAACATGATTTGGAAAAGCATGATCAACAAAACCTGGCTATTCTACAAAAACTTGTTCAGATATAAAATCATTTAAAAATATACTTTTTACATCCATTTGAAAAAGTTTGAAATTCATGTAGCAAGCAAATGTAAGTAGTAATCTTACGGCTTCTAGTCTTGCTATGGGTACATAGGTTTCATCAAAATCTATTCATTCCTCTTGTTTATATCCTTTAGCCACTAATCTAGCTTTGTTTCTAATAACATTTTCTTTTTCAT
Organism: Areca catechu; assembly: GCA_021397845.1. Taxonomy (NCBI): domain Eukaryota; kingdom Viridiplantae; phylum Streptophyta; class Magnoliopsida; order Arecales; family Arecaceae; genus Areca; species Areca catechu. Next base: position 139,041,654 of record CM038053.1, on the reverse strand, counting down.
CTAGTTAATTTCTATAAACCCATTTAGTTCCTATGATATGATGGTCTGAAGGTCTATTTACTAATGTCCATGCATTATTTCTTTTGAATTGATTAAGTTCTTCATGCATGGCCATCATCCAATTTGGATCATTTTCAGCTTCTTTTAAGCTACATGGCTCTATTTGTGATATAAATGCTAGCTAATCATGAGATTCTCTGTGTGATGACCTAGTCCTAATACCTTTTGAGGGATCACCAATAATTAAATCTTTTGGATGAAAAGTTACATACCTCCATTCCTTTGGTAGATCATCATGATCTTTACTTACCACTTCTTCTCCTTCTTGAGTTGGTTTCTCTTGTAGACTCATATCCTCTATTTCCTTTTTAAGTGTACCTGCATCATTATCTATACACTCTTCTTTCTTTGAAGGTGAGGGGTTAGCTATTGGAAATTGTGTCCTAAAGTCAATCATCAAGGATATAGATGTGCTATCTTGTATTTTGTGTATAAATTTTTTAATAAATAAAAGTTATTTTTTGGCTGTTCATCAAATTTACATTTTCCTGTAAAGAACTCTTGTATGATGGAGTCCTTAGAACTACATTGTTTGATATAGAGAGAATATATCAAGTGTTCTTAAAATGGTTCACAACCAAAGGATACATTGTTATAGGATGATGATGTATTATGTGTAGGTTGTTGTATGTCATATTTGTTGGTTGTCCTCTTAACCAAGGAGTGTGGAGACACTGGTATGATATGCAAGTGAAATCTGTGACATTTCACTGAATGTGATCATCTGCAGAGCTCCCTTCCACCAAAGGGCAGCTCATCAAGGGATATGAGTATAAGTGTCCCATAGACTTGAGGTCACCATGGTAGCTTGTAAGCAACTCACTGTACTTTATTATCGGACTACCTATATTTCTAATCCAGTGATGGAAGGTTTTTGGATGCAGTCAAGTACTCATGGAGCGGTGGTGGATCAAGATGGAATTGACCTCTCCAAATAGTTTGGAGTGAATGACTCACTATGTCTCAATTTAGCAAAACCTTGGCCAAGGTAGTTCTTGTGAGGAGTAACAGAACTTGTGAGGTTGAGACATGATTTGGATAAACCAAATTAGGGTTGGCAGTTGAATCCTAGGTCATCCTGAGCATTATGAGGTCAAAGGGATGAATTATATGGCAACCATATGCTGGAGGTTATTGTGAGGTGCTCTACATCTTCGACCTATCCGGACATCGAGTATCATTACTAGATAAGGACTTTGACTGGTACTAGAAATATTCCAGTGCTACCAGTTAGTGTTTGAACCTATTGGGTCACACACCATAAAGGATTTCTATCTATTCTTATGGCTAATCGATGATTGAGAATCGTTTGTTATCGCTGGTGGTCAATGTGATTGATGATGTGTCGACACTTGAGGGGTCAACACTTGGCAGTGACAAGAAGTATTTCTGGAAAACTTTTCTGGACGAGCTGACTCGACCCCTGCTCGAGCCGACTCGATTGAATAGTATGACTATTCTATGTCCTGGACGAACTAACTCGATTCTATTCAAGTCGACTCGTCTCTGCTCGACCAGAAATTCCTGGACTATTTTCTGGGAAGATTTTTTGGAAAGATTTTGGGCAAGTTTTGACCTAGTTTGAATTTTGAATTCAAACCAGTTTTGGCTCCAAGGTTATATGGTATGAAGGTCATACTTGCCTCTTTGGGTTGGACTCGTTTGGTATGGCCTGAATCCTCTCCCCCATTCTCTCCCCTCATCTCTCCTCCTTCCTCTTTCTCCCTCTCATGGATGTCCCTATAAATGAAGGTCATTGTGTGGCTGCTAATGGTTACTAAAGAGACAACAGCAAGAGAAATGAAAGAGAAGGGTTTGTGAGATTCTAGGGATTGGGTGTGAGAATCCTAGCTTCCTAGCTAGGTCTTGGGAAGAGGGTCTTTGGAAAGGGGTTCCTGCTCTCCTCCTAGTCTTCCTGGAAGAAGAAGATCGGCCAAGGATCCTGAAGAGCTAGCACTCCGAGGGAGTTGATCAGAGTCGAGCCCACATGTGGATTTCCTATAGAGGCCAGACACTTGTGTGGCTCGAGCACCCTCCTCCTCCTTACAGCTTCTCTCCAACATTCTTAAAGGTATAAAGGTATGGTACTTTTGTATTTCCTGCTTTTGTTGTTATATGCTAGATCTTTATGCTAGTTCCTATTGTGGGTAGATCGGTAGATCATTTTGATCTATCTACCGAGCCTTCTTCTGTGCATGTTTTAAAATTAATTTAAAATGTATATCTTTCTGCCATGTTTTCTTGCATATTGTATGCTAGGTGTAGGTATTTTTCACCCTTCAATGGTATCAGAGCCAGGTTCATTTTGTAGTATAATGATGATAGCATGCTAATAACATCTCCTTTCTTTTTTAAGTACTTGGATTGAGTGCTTTACCATGGCCGTCTGGTATAGGAGAGAAGTATGGCTACAAGACCCTCTCTTCCCATTCAACGGGGTCTCCTATGGTGTGTAGGGGTGCCGCTATGATTGACTCTTGAAAAGAAAAATAAGAAGAAAGAAATTTGTAGATTAAAAATATTTTAATCTAACGTTATGATCATAAAACAAATTTAGATTAGATCTAAGAGTTTTGTTTTGATCATGTATAATCTCTAAATTTGAATTGTTCAAATTAGTTGCATGTATTTTGAAGTCACTATTTTTTGCCCTCGCAGACGAGCCGACTCGAATCCTGCTCGAGCCGACTCATCTTTGCTAATAGATGAATCTGTTTGTTCTGGTTCTGCTCAGCCAACTCAACCCTTGCTTGAGTCGACTCGACTAGGAATTTCTGAAACAGTAAATTCAAAATATGCTTATAAAATTTTTTTACATTCTTAATTGAAATTGTTTCGATTAATTTATGGCTATTGAACTTAATTGAGAATTAAGAATGGATAAGAACTCTAGGAATGTGATTCAAAGATTTTAAGTCATTTCAATAAGCCTTAAGGGTCATGGGTTAGCTTCTATTAAGTCCTTGATTGGGTTAGAGCTAAGTTTAGATGCATTGGACTAATAAGAGAACTAATCTAATCAAATGTTGAGTTAGGATTTCTTCTCTAGATCTTTTAATAGTTAGATTGATTAGTTCATAATCTAAATGGACCTAATTTGTGGCTCAGTGGAAAGCCTAAGTCTTTAGGCTAGTTTAATCGAGTCTAATGAATCGATTGGTGTTGAGGTAAGTTTGGCATTGTGATCATGGTTCTTTGGGGCTACCTCTTACCTGGCCAACTCTATTAGTGTCTAAGGCAAAATGGTTAATGGCAGAACCCAACCCATGATCTCACTTACCTGGCCAATATGATCGATCAGGATTGATTAGATAGCTCATTGACTCATGTTAACCTTTGTCACCCAAGGTTAATCAGTCTTGACTGATTTTAGGTGCCCATGGATCATTAGTTATGTGTAACCCTCCTTGTTTACTGATTTGGTCAGTGGGAGGTTGATCCATGTCTTCTCATCTCTTCATCTGTCACATTAAAATTAAAAACCCTCTAAATTATTAGGTCCTTAAAAGGATAAAGTTATAGGTATAACCTAGTCCTAGCATCCCATTAAGTGGGATAGTAATGTGTCCAGTAGTTCGGTGTTCATCAGCAGATCCAAAGATCGAGTGTTCATCAGGCTATTGGAATTGCTATTCCTAATATAATGGCTCAGTATGACTCTCTTAATGGTGGTCAGGTGGACCGGTCAAAGTCGGGCTAACCATTTGTTAGTTAGAAGCATTGAATTTTGTCATGCTAATGGTTGGACCTAATCGGGACCTTCAATAGGAGGCCCAAAGGCCGATTGAAGTGCTCCTTAGGGCAAAACCCAATTACTAGAGGTTACTTGGAGAAGTAATTGGTTGAAGAACCTACCTCTAGACACGTATGGATGGGCCGGCCAAAGTCGAGCTCATGTGTTGTCTATTGGACTATGGTACCCACTAGGGAATTAAAGTAAATCCTTAGATTAGAGGTAGAGGCTTCCAATCTGAGCAAATAATGGGAGGGACCTTTAGACTAAAGTCCATGTCTTTAGGTTAATAATTCATATACACTAATTAGCTTTGGTTTTCCTTTCAAATGTCTTCCAACCTGTTACTCTGGTCTCTTCTCGATAACGAGAAACTCAATGGACCCAACTTCGATAGCTAGTATCGAAGGCTCAGGATTGTCCTGGAGCACAAACGGATCCTGTATGTGATATCGGATCCGGCACCTGAGATCCCTGCTGCCACTGCTCAGAGTTTTATCAGAGACACTTATCAGAAGTGGCTCTCTGACAGGACCACTATCTGATGCATCATGTTGGTTATGATGAATGACGAGTTCAATCGCAAATTCGAGGAAGCCCAGCCGGAAGAAATCCTTCAAAGGTTGGAGAAGTCTTTCAGGACACCAGATGATGTTGAGAGGTACAGGTCTCCTGTGCCATCTACAACGCGTGGATGCGTGATGGGGCCTCGGTCACTGATCATGTATTGTACATGATCGAGATAATTGAGCACCTGGGCAAACTTGGATGTCCCTTGCATGAATAGCTTGGAAAAGATGCGATTTTGAATTCTCTCCCCTCTTCCTATTTAGACTTTCTCGATCATTACAAAATGAATAAGCCTGCAGTCAACTACCATGGTCTGTTGGGGTTGCTGCAGACTTATGAGAAAGACCACCAGTTGAATAAAGGGGTGGTGAATCTAGTGGGAGGTTCTTCGGGAGGGCATCATCCCTTTAAGAAAGGGAAGAAGAAAAATAATAAAGGGAAAAATGTGCTTAGTGCTTCTAGGCCCAGTCAGGCAAAGAAAGTGAAGGCTGATCAAAGTCATGCAGATTGCTTCTTTTGCAAGAAGCAGGGACATTGGAAGAGAAACTGTTCTCTTTACATTGCATCCCTTGACCCGAACAAGTCCAAGAAGTGAAAGGTGTAGGATGGTCCTGGACAAGGTATTTATATGATAACACCTTATAGTTTCTCTGTTTGCGATACTACTAAGTGGGTATTGGATACAGGAAGTCCAATTCATATTTGCAATTCTTAATAGGGACTTCAAGTTAGTAGAAGATTCGAGGATGGTAAGAGGTTCTTAAACATGGAAAATGGAAGCCGAGCTCCAGTCCTAGCGTTGGGAGTCCTTAAACTTGTTTCGAGTCCTGTACTGTTATTTTGAACGAGTATCATTTTTGTCCGTCATTTATTTTGAATGTCATTTCTGTAGGCCAATTGGCCATGTATGGTTATGAACTATTAATAAAGAATGACATTTGTAAAATCATTTTGAATGGTTCTATAATTTTGAATGGACAAATGCGTGATGGCATCTATGTACTATCGTGACCTGTTAATGTAATATACACATCTAGCAAATGCCCTAGGATTGATAATGTCAACGAAGCATACCTATGGCATTGTAGGCTAGGTTATATTAACATGAACAAGATAAACAGGATGCAAATCAAGGATCTCCTCAATTTTAGTGAAGATAGTTCACTTCCAACCTGTGAGTCCTGTCTTCTTGGAAAAATGACTAAGTCACCTTTTACTGGAAAAGGTGAACCAGCCAATGAGATTCTGAGTCTGATACATACTGATGTATGCGAACCCATGAATGTTTGTGCCAGGGAAGGGTACAGGTATTTCATTACATTTATAGATGACCTTTCGAGATTCGGTTCTGTCTTCTTGATGAGACATAAATCTGAATCATTTGAAATGTTCAAATGATATCGTAATGAAGTAGAAAAACAAACTAGAAAGTGTATTAAAACCCTTCGATCCGATCATGATGGTGAATACCTTTCCAACGAGTTTATAACATATCTCGAAGAAAATGGGATTCTCTCTCAGTGGACACCTCCAAGGACACCCTAGTTAAATGGAGTGTTTGAGAGGAGGAATCGAATCCTGTTAGACATGGGCGGTCCATGATGGGTTTTGCTTCTCTACTGATATCCTTTTGGGGATATGCTCTAGAATCAAGATGTTACCTTTTGAATAGGGCTCCAAATAAGTCCGTTAGTAAAACACCATATGATATGTGGATTGGACGTAAGCCGACACTTTCACACCTTCGGGTCTGGGGATGCCCAGCTTATGTAAAATGTTTGAAAATAGACAAACTTGGATCAAAGTCTGACTGGTGCCTATTTCTTGGGTATCCAAAAGAGTCTAAGGGGTATTACTTCTACTTAGCTGAGGGACAAAAGTTGTTCGTCAGTCTTAGGGCTATCCATTTGGAAAAGAAATTCCTTGGTTAAGGGACTGTAGCTGCTAAGATTGAAGTTAGTGAAGTTCAATAAGTAGAAGAATTGACACATTTAAGGGATCATATAGAACTGGCTATGATTAGATCACACCCAGAGCCCACTCAGGAACCATTAAGGAGATCCGGTAGATTACCGAGTCGACCGGACAGATACTATGATTTCTTGGTCCAGGACAGTGATCGCATTGATCTCGATGAGAACAATGAGGATCTGATCACCTATATGGATGCGTTGTAGAGGTCCTACTCTGAGAAATGGCTAGGAGCCATAAAATTCGAAATGGAGTCCATGGAGATCAACAATGTACGAACATTGGTTGATGCACCTGAAGGGATAAAACCCATTGGGTGCAAATAGATTTTCAAAAAAAAAAGGGTGCAGACGGGTAGGTAGAGATCTATAAAGCCCGTCTGGTTGCTAAGGGGTATCGTCAACATTATGGTATTGACTATGACGAGACATTTTCTTTTGTGGCAATGCTCAAATCCATTCAGATTATGCTTACTTTAGCAGCACACCTTGACTATGAAATCTGGCAAATGGATGTCCGAGCAGCTTTCCTGAATGGTGAGCTGGAAGAGGAGGTGTATATGATACAACCTGAAGGGTTCACATCCACAGATGAGTCAAAGGTGTGCAAGTTTTAAAAGTCCATCTATGGACTGAAGCAAGTATCAAGGAGTTAGAATATGTGATTTGATAAGTGTATCAAGTCATATGGCTTCGTTAGGAATGGAGAAGAACCTTGCATTTACAAATGGGCTAATGGTTCTGTGATTGTATTCCTTCTGCTGTATGTAGATGACATTCTCTTAATCGGGAATGACATCGCAGCACTGTAAGGAATAAAGGTTTGGTTATCATCTCAGTTCTCTATGAATGACTTGGGTGAAGCCTCGTACATACTGGGTATGAAGATCTATCAAGATAGATCTAAGAGACTTCTAGGACTGTCCCAGTCTACGTACATTGACACCATGCTGAAATGGTTCAGCATGGAGAATCCCAAGAAGGGCTATCTCCCGATAGGCACTGGAATTGATCTCTCTAAAAGAAATTGTGCGACAACTCCTAAGGAGAGAGAGCGTATGAGTAGAATCCCATATGCTTTAGCAGTGGATTCTATCATGTATGCCATGACATGTACTAGACCAGACATGGCATACTCACTTGGTGTAGTGAGTAGATACCAGTCTGACCTAGGTGAAGCTCATTGGAAAGTGGTAAAAACCATCCTTAAGTATTTAAAAAATACTAAGGACCAATGGCTCATTTATGGAGAATCTGACTTGAAATTTATGGGGTGTACTGACTCCAGTTTCCAATTAGATAAAGATGATAGCAAGAGTATGTCAGGTTTTATCTTTATCCTAAATGGAGGAGCTGTCTGCTGGAAAAGTTCCAAACAGCCTTCTATGGTGGACTCAGTATGCGAAGCAGAGTACATTGCAGCATCAGATGCAATGAAGGAAGCTGTGTAGTTGAGAAAGTTCCTTGGCGAGCTGGGAGTGGCACCTTCCCTTGATGGTCCTATTCTGGTATACTGTGACAACACTGGAGCCATTGTTCAAGCCAAAGAGCTGAAGTCTCATCACCGCACAAAGCATATTCTACAGTGCTATCACCTTATGCGAGAAATCATGGAACTAGGTGACATCAACCTTCGAAAGATCGATGGAAAGGAGAACCTGGCTGAGCCCTTCACTAAAGCCGTCAAAGTTCAAGAGTTCAATAATTGTAAACGAAAAATGGAAATGAGATTCTGTACTGATTGGCTTTAGTCCAAGTGGAAGTTGTTGGGAATTGTGTCCCAAAGCCAATCATTTAGGCTATAGATGGTAGTGCTATCTTGTATTTTGTATATGAATTCCTTAATAAATAAAAGTTATTTTTTGGTTGTCCATCAAATTTATATTTTCCTGTAAAGAACTCTTGTGTGATGGAGTCTTAGAACTATATTGTTTGATATAGAGAGGATATATCAAGTAGTTCTTAAAATGATTCACAATCAAAGGATACATTATTATATGACGACGATGTATCAAGTGTAGGTTGTTGTATATCACATTTGTTGGTTGTCCTCTTAACCAAGGAGTGTGGAGACACTGGTGTGACATGCAAGTGAAATGTGTGACATTTCACTGAACGTGACTATCTATGGAGCTCCCTTCTATCAAAGGGTTGCTCGTGAAGGGATATGGGTATATGTGTCCATCAGACTTGAGGTCACCATGGCAGTTTGCAAGCAACTCACTATACTTTGGTACCGATTACCTTGATTTCTAATCTAGTGATGGAAGGTTTTTGGGTACAGTCAAGTACTAATGGAGCGGTGGTGGATCAAGATGGAATTGACCTCTCCAAATAGTTTGGAGTGAATGACTCACTATGTCTCAATTTAGCAAAACCTTGGCTAGGATAGTTCTTGTGAGGAGTCACAAAACTTGTGAGGTTGAGACATGATCTGGATAAACCAAATTAGGGTTGGCAGATGAACCCTACGTAATCCTGAGCTTTATGAGGTCAAAGGGATGAATTATACGGCAACCATACGCCAGAGATTCTTGTGAGGTGCTCTGCATCTTCGACCTATCCAGACGTTGGGCACATTGCTAGATGAGGACTTTGACTGGTACTAGAAATGTTCTAGTGCTATCGACTTAGTGTTCGAACCTATGGGGTCACACACCATAGAGGATTTTTATCTGATCTTGTGGCTAATCAATAATTGAGAATAATTTGCTATCACTGGCGATCAATGTGATTAACGATGTGTCGACACTTAAGGGGTCAACACTTGGCAGTGACAACAAGTATTTCTAGAAAACTTTTCTGGACGAGCTGACTCGACCCCTGCTCGAGCCAACTCATTTTGTGTTCTGGTCGAGTCGACTCGATCCCTGCTCGAGCCGACTCGATTGAACAGTATGACTGTTCTGTGTCCTGGATGAGCTGACTCGAATCTGTTCGAGTCGACTTGTCTCTGCTCGATCAGAAATTCCTGGACTATTTTCTGGAAAGATTTTTTGGAAGGATTTGGCCAAGTTTTGACCTGGTTTGAATTTCGAATTCAAACCAGTTTTGGCTCCAAGGTTATATGGTATGAAGGTCATACTTGCCTCTTTGGGTTGGACCCATTTGGTATGGCCTTGATCTTCTCCCCCATTCTCTCCCCTCATCTCTCCTCCTTCCTCTTTCTCCCTCTCATGGCTGTCCCTATAAATGAAGGTCATTGTAGTGGCTGCTAATGGTTACTAGAGGGACAATAGCAAGAGAAAAGAAAGAGAAGGGTTTGTGAGATTCTAGGGATTGGGTGTGAGAATTCTAGCTTCCTAGCTAGGTCTTGGAAAGAGTCTTTGGGAAGGGGTTCCTGCTCTCCTCCTAGTCTTCCAGGAAGAAGAAGATCGGCCAAGGATCCCGAAGATCTAGCACTTTGCGGGAGTTGATCAGAGTCGAGCCCAGGTATGGATTTCCTGTAGAAGCCGGACACTTGTGTGGCTCGAGCACCCTCCTCCTCCGCACAGCTTCTCTCCAGCATTCTCAAAGGTATAAAGGTATGGTACTTTTGTATTTCTTGCTTTTGTTGTTATATGCATGCTAGATCTTTATGCTAGTTCCTGTTGTGGACAGATCGGTAGACATTTAGATCTATCTACCGAGCCTTCCACTGTGCATGTTTTAAAATTATTTTAAAATGCATATCTTTTTGCCCTGTTTTCTTGCATATTGTATGCTAGGTGTAGGTGTTTTTCACCTTCATTAGATTCATCAAATATGACATGTACAGATCCTTCTACAGTTACTGTTCTTTTGTTAAACACCATATATGCTTTTCTACTAATTGAATAACCTAGAAATATAGCTTTATCAGATTTTGCATCAAATTTGTGTAGGTTATCCTTTCCTTTATTTAACACATAGCATTTATAGCAAAAAATATGAAAGTAATTAATATTTGATTTCTTTTCATTCCAAAGCTCATAAGGGATTTTCTTTAAAATTGGTCATATCAAAACACAGTTTAAAATATAACAAGCAGTGTTCACCGCTTCTGCCTAAAAGTATCTTGGAAGATTGCCTTCACATATCATTGTTCGGGCCATTTCTTCGAAAGTCCTATTCTTTCTCTCTACAACACCTTTTTGTTGTGGTATTCTAGAAGCGGAGAAGTTGTTATCAATGCCATTTTCTGTGTAATAATCATCAAAAAAATAATTTTCAAATTTCGTGTTGTGATTACTTCTAATTGATACAATTGAAAGATTTTTCTGGTTTGAAACTTTCTTATGGAATTTTCAAAAAACTTTGAAAGTTTTATCTTTATGTGCAATAAACAAGACCCATGAAAATCTAGAAAAATCATGTACTATCACAAGTATATATTTCATACCACATAGGCTTGTGGTTCTAGTTGGTCCAAATAAATCCATGTGAAGTAGCTCAAGGGGTCTAGAAGTTGAACCCATATTTTTAGATTTAAAACTCTCCTTAGTTTGTTTATCTATTTGACAAGCTTCACAAACATGTTCAAAATCAACTTTGAATTTAGGTAAACCTCTAACTAGATTCTTAGAGATCAATTTGGCAATTGTATGCATGCTAGCATGACCTAATCGTCTATGCCAAAGTATGCTAGACTCTTTGGTTTTAGCATTCATTGAAACCAGACTTGAATTTCTAGTCATGGCTAGATTATTCAGATCTACCACATATATATTTCCAAGTCTAAGTCCAATGTGTGTAGTGCTAGAATCAAGTGAGTTAGTTACTATACACATAGATGATTCAAAGATAACCTTGAATAAATTATGCTTCAATTTGTCTACTAGCAATATATTTTCAATGAAAGCAGTGGGGATTTTTTGATCTTATCAATTTTGATTATTTTTCCCTTGCCATTATCTCCAAAAGTTACCAATCCTCATTTAATTTATAGGGTGATGAATTGCTCTTTATCACCAGTCATATGCCTTGAGCAGCCGCTATCTAGATACCATCTTTTCTTGGAATTTTGGGCTGCAAGACATTCCTGCAAAATAGTCAAGGAGTATTTTTAGGTACCCAAGCTACCTTGGATCCTTTCAGGTTAGTAGGATTGGTTCTTTTGGGAACCCAAATATTTTTTATTCTATTTCTAACAAGTCCATTTTTCTTTAATATGTTGCATTGAGAAAATTTGTATCCAACCCCATTACATGCATAATAGATAACTCTAGAATTTTGAAAAGATATAAATTTTGAGGTTCTAGAAGTAGAAGCATGCGATGCAGATGTAGAAATAATTGATCTAAAAGATTTTTGATTTGAAATCTTAGGTACATACTTTGAAGCTCTAGAAAAGGATATGGAAGCATTTGATGCAAAAGCTTTTTGATATATAGATTTTGGTACATAAGCTTTTGAAGATACAAATCTAGTAGGTGAAATTTCATTTTTATTCAAAGAGTTATAACCAATTCCAGCCTTATTACTTGAATCTCTTTGCTCTTTCAAGATTAACTCAAGCTTATTTGAACTTAAAGTAAGCTTTTCAACCAAAGGCTTGAGCTTTTCAACCTCCTTTTTCAAATCAGGATTTTCATCATTTAAAGCTTTGTTTTTCTCAAGATACACCTTTTTCTCAACTTCCAAAGCTTTATTATTTTCAGAAAAGGTAATTACTTCTTTTTGCAATAACTTATTCTTTTATGAAAACTCTTCCTTTTCTTTTAACAAAGAATCATTGTTATTCTTTAAAGTTCTAATTTTTATCCCAGCTTTCTTAAATTTAGATAATAAGTCATAGAATGCAGTGTTCAGCTCATCAAAAGTGAATTCAACTTTAGGTTCATGGGACATTACCTCGTCTTCGAGACCCATAAGACATAAATTGGCAATTTTTATGGTCTCTTCCTCTTCAGTTAAAGTCGACTCCTCACTATCACTCTAAGTTGCAACCATCGCTTTTTTCTTCTTCTTAAATATTTTCTTTAATAAAGGACAATCGGGATGGATATGCCTAGGTTTCTTACACTCATAATAAGTGGGCATTTAATCTTTTTCTTTTTGTATTTCTTTGTCCTTGTCTTTACTGTATTCACCTTTCTTGTAAAGTTTTTTGAAGTATCTTTCCTTCTTCTTTCCCATAAACTTCTTGAATCTCCTCATGACCAAAGTTATATCTTCTTCTTCTAAGTCATCTTCGGAGGAGGAGCAATCACCTTTCGATTCCTCTTCTTGTTTCTTCATTTTTTATGCAACTTTAAAAGCAATAGTCTTTTTCTTTTTCTGATCGTCTTCATTCCTGTGCTGCATGGCCAACTCATGTGTCATTAAAGAACCCATCAATTCATCCAGAGGTAGTGTGTTCAAGTCTTTTGCTTCTTGGATAGCAGTTACTTTAGGATCCCACTTGTCTAGAAATGATCTTAAAATCTTTTGTACTAAATCTGTATTAGAGTAAATCCTGCCAAGACTTTTCAAACCATTAATAATATCTGTAAAACAAGAAAACATGATAGAGATAGTTTTTTTTGTTCCATCTTAAATAGTTCATAGTTGTGCATAAGATGATTAATTTCAGAAATCTTCACTTGGAAAGTTCCTTCATGGGTTACCTTGAGTTTGTCCTAAATTTTTTTTATAGATGAGCAAGTAGAAATTCGATTAAACTCATTTGCATCCAAAGCACAATATAACAAATTCATGGCTTTAGCATTTAACTCACCCATTTTTATGTAGTGTTCATCCCAATCTTCTTCAGGTTTTGGGACATCCATACCATCAACCTTTATCATGGGTGTATAAGGACCCTTAAGAATGACCTTACATAATTGAAGCTTGAATGTATATCTTCATTCTAGCTTTCTAATAAGAATAGTTCATGCCAGTGAACAGTAGAGGTCTATTAGTGGATTGGCTTTTGGCCAAAGAGGTACTCATGGGATGAGCCATTAATCTTTACTCTAAATAAGTTCAGAGACACTACTCTAATACCAGTTGTTTCCCAGGTGGCTTTCCCAAGAGGGGGGTGAATTAAGAATTTAAAAAATTTAATCAAATATGTGCTCTTTTAAATCTTCTTTAGTATGGAGGTGTTGTGATTCAAATAATTAAAGCATAAGCAAGTAAAGAAAAAAAAGTACAATCACAAACATAACAAGTTTATAGTGGTTTAGAGCAACCTTGCTCCTACATCCACTATCCAAGATACCACTTGAGGTTTCTACTATATTCATCTATGAAATACAGTCGGATTATTTTACAGGGCTCACAATCCAAAACCCAACTTGGTTTTTCAACCGGGCTCACCAAAAACCCACACTTACAAAGGAGTTGAGAAAAATAAGCAAGTAATTGACAAAACAAAGTTGTCTGATGGTTGTCATTGCAACTCAAGAGAAGCCTTCTTAATTACCATTTACTGCTCTTCAATGGCTTCTTCAACATCTTCAATAAATGCTTCAAGCTTTAGATTTGAGTTGGTGAAGTTCTTGAAGGCTGACTTGAATACTCTTTAGTGCTCTCTTGCTCACAAGCTCATTTTATCATTAACTACTTGTTAACCTATTTAAAGGTTGCCCAAATCTCTCATTTCTAGAGTCTCGTACTCTTCTTAGGTGGATATAGTCATTGTAGACTATTGGGATTTAATATTTGACTATTAGATCACTTTTTAGATTCAAAAATGAAGTTCTAGAGCTAGCTATTACTTGCTTGGAATCGACGTTCGAGTCAGCTCGGATGTTTTCAGTCAGCTTGGGTTCTTAGAGTAGTTGAGTCTTCACTCTGGTCAAGTCAGCTTACTTCAGTCGAGTCAGCTCGGATTCTCAGGGTCATTAATTCATTACTCTGGTTAAGTCAGCTCACCTCAATCAAGTCGGCTTGGATTCTTAGGTCTTCGAAATTATACTCTGGAGGAGTCAGCTATTCTCAGTAGAGTCGGCTCGCCTGGCTTGTTCTTTCAGAACTAATCTTTTTTGTGCTCTGGAGGAGTCGGCTCGCCTTCTGATCGACTCGATTATCTGGCGGAATGGTTGAATTGGCTTGGATTGCTTTTGGGTCGACTCACCTGTCTGATTCAAGAAATGAAGCTCTCGACAAGTCGGCTCCAGTTCCTTCGAGTCGGCTTGGATTTCTGCATGCCAGAAACCTTCAAGTGTGCCATGAACTAGAGTCAGCTCTCCTTCCTCGAGTCTCGGATTTCTTAATGAAATCTTCTACTCTTCTCAAGATGACATTTAGTGACTTTTAGTCACTCAAAACACTTTTCAACTTCATTAAAAACTAATCTTAAAGAGTTTTAAACATGAAACATATAGAAGCAACCCATTTTCATGAATACTATATCAATTTTTCTTTGGGATCTTCTTTACATAATAGTTTTACAACACCTTACATGACATATACAAGGTTGTAAGAGTTGTGATTGAGCATTAAAATCATCCTACAAAAACTTGTAAATCACTCAAAAAATAATTAGTAACACAAGTGCATGCTCCAATGTTTTGTTATCATCAAAATTATGCAAGGGGTCAATAGGGATTGATCTTGAGGTTCATCTTGAGCTTCATGAGGAGTCAGCTCGTCCACTTTTCTTTTTAATCTCCTCTCTTCTTGGACTGATCTTGAAGCTGCATGTTTGGATCTTTTGGCTACGACTGATTTTGGTGCCATTTGGACAAAATCTAGGGGAGAAAAGGAAGGAATTGAGTGGTTCTAAGATGGAAAGGAGAGTGGTCACCCAGGGCTCTCTTTGAACATTGAAAGGGAAAGTAGAAAAAGAATTTTAGGGCATATGGTTTTATAAAGGTACCCAACATACGAGTCAACGTAACCAGTAGAGTTGTCTTGCTTAAGTCAGCTCGAGCCAAAACATAGAAAAAGGCTCTAAAAGTTTAGCAAAAAGATTCCTATGCCTAGAAACATAGTAGATAAGGTGATTTCTATCTATAGATTAATAAAAGAGGTTTTCTAGATAATTTTTCCTTAATTTTGAAGAATTTAGGTCAAAAAATTCAAAAACGGGTCACACAGACCTAATTCTCCTCTATCATTTGAAATCTATCTTCATTAAGTGGCTTAGTAAAGATGTTAACTAATTGATTTTTTGTTGGAACAAATTCAAGTTTAATATTACCATTTTGTACATGATCCCTAATGAAATGATGTCTAATTTCTATATATTTTGTTCTAGAATACTGAATTAGATTTTTTGTTAAATTAATAGCACTTGTGTTATCACATTTGATAGAAGGAATTTTAGTTTGAATAACACCATAATCTTCTAGTTGTTGTTTAATCCAAAGTACTTGAGTGCAACAACTTCCTATAGCCACATACTCTGCCTCAGCAGTAGATAGTGCTATAAAGTTTTGCTTCTTACTGTGCCAAGAGATTAAGTTCAACCCTTGAAATTGATATATACCATTAGTGCTTTTCTATTAATTTTACATCCACCATAATCAGCATCAGAAAAACTAATTAAATTTAATGAAGATTATTTAGCATACCATAAACTTAGATTACTTGTTTCTTTTAGATATTTTATAATTCTTTTAAGAGCAAGTATATGTGATTCTTTAGGATTAGATTGAAATTTAGCACATATACAAACACTAAACAAGATATCAGATCTACTAGCTATTAAATATAATAGTGATCCAATCATACCTCGATAAATCTTTTGATCAACGTTGTTTCCATCTTCATCCGTGTTAAGTGTGGAGGTAGGGCTCATGGGTGTGCCAAT
The DNA here is from genome assembly GCA_021397845.1 of Areca catechu. NCBI lineage: Eukaryota > Viridiplantae > Streptophyta > Magnoliopsida > Arecales > Arecaceae > Areca > Areca catechu. Next base: position 139,025,621 of record CM038053.1, on the reverse strand, counting down.
TTCTTTGATTGACTCCATACCAATCTTCTTAATTATCTCCTTGATATACATAGCTTGGTTGATAAATATACTTTCCTTTGTTTGCTTAATTTGGAGTCCAAGGAAGTAGGTTTATTCACCTATTAAGATCATTTCAAATTTTCCCTGCATAAGCTTAGCAAATTCTTTATACAAATTTGTATTGGTTGCACCAAAAATTATATCATCTACATAAATTTATATAACTAACCTATCATTTTCTTTTCTTTTAATAAATAGAGTGGTGTCTACATTGCCTCTAATAAAAATATTTTCAAGTAAGAATTTACTCAGTCTATCATACTATGCTCTAGGTGCTTGTTTTAAACCATACAAAGCTTTATTAAGTTTGAAAACATGATTAGGAAAAGCATGGTTCTCAAATCCTGGTAGTTGTTCTACAAAAACTTCTTCAAAAATGAAATCCTTTAAAAATACACTTTTTACATCCATTTGAAATAGTTTGAAATCCATGTAGCAAGCAAATGCATGTAATAATCTAATATCTTCTAATCTTGCTATAGGTGCATAGGTTTCATCAAAATCTACTCATCTTCCTAATTATATCATTTGGCAACTAGTCTAGATTTATTTCTAATTACATTACCTTCTTTATCTAATTTATTTCTGTACACCCATTTGTTTCTATAACAGGATGATCAGAGGGTCTACTTACTAAGGTTCATACATTATTTCTTTCGAATTGATTGAATTATTCATGCATGGCCATCATCCAATTAGGATCATTTTCTGCTTGTTATATGCTTTTGGTTCTACTTATGAAACAAATGCTAGGTAATCATATGCATCTCTAAGTGATGACGTAGTCCTAACTCCTTGTGAGGGATCACATATAATTAAACCTTTAGGATGTTATATTACATATCTTCATTTTTTAGGTAAATCACCATGATCTTTGCTTACCATTTTATCTCCTTCTCCTACTTGTTTGTTCTTTAGGCTCATGTCCTTCATAGCTTTATCAATTATACCTGCATCATTACAATGCACTCTTCTTTTCTAGAAGGTGAGGGGTTAGTTTCATCAAATATAATATGGATATATTCTTCAATAGTTAATATTCTTTTATTGAATACTCTATATACTTTGCTAGAAGTAGAATAACCAAGAAATATTGCTTTATCAGATTTAGAATCAAATCTTCCAAGGTTATCCTTTCCATTCTTCAGTACAAAGTATTTGCAACCAAAAATATGAAAATAATGAATACTAGGTTTCTATCTTTCCAAAGTTTATAGGGGGTTTTCTTTAGAATAGGTGTGATCAAAACAAGGTTCAATATATAACATGCAGTGTTCTCAGCTTCTGTCTAAAAGTACTTTAGAAGATTGCCTTCACATAACATAGTTCGGGCCATCTCTTCCAATATTTTATTTTTCCTCTCTATAACACCATTTTGCTATGGTGTTCTAGGAGCTGAGAAGTTATGATCAATGCCATGTTCAGTACAATATTTATCAAAATATTGGTTTTCAAATTTAGTGCCTCAATTACTTCTAATGAAGTAACTAAAAGATTTTTCTGATTTGAAACTTTCTTGTAAAAGTTTTGAATTACTTTAAAAGCTTCATCTTTATGTGCAATAAACAAAACCTATGTGAATCTTGAAAAGTCATCTACTATCACAAGTCCATATTTCATACCTTCTAGGCTTGTGGTCCTAGTTGGTCCAAATAAGTCACTGTGTAGTAGCTTTAAAGGTCTAGAAATTGAAACCATATTTTTTGATTTAAAACACTCCCTAGTTTGTTTACCAAATTGACATGCATCACAAACATGTTCAAAATCAACGTTGAATCTTGGTAAACCTCTAACTAGATCTTTGAAAATCAATTTAGCTATTGTATGTATGCTAGCATGACCTAATCTTCTATACCAAAGTAAGCTAGATTCCTTGGTTTTAGCATTTATTGCCACTAGACTTGTACTACTCGACATTGCTAGATCATTTAAGTCTACTATATAAATGTTTCCAAGTCTATGACCAATAAACTTAGTACTAGAATCAAGGGAGCTAGTTACTATATACATTAAAGATTCAAAGATAACCTTGAAGCCTTTATCACATAATTGACTTATACTTAATAAATTGTGCTTCAACTTGTCTACTAGCAATACATTTTCAATAAAAGTAGAAGGGATGATTCTGATCTTACCAATGCCAATAATCTTTCCCTTACCATTGTCATCAAAAGTGACCATTCCTCCATCTTTCATTTCCAGGGTGATGAATTGTTCTTTGTCACCCGTCATATATCTTGAGCAGCCACTATTCAGATATCATTTTTTCTTTAAATTCTGGGCTGCAAGATATTCCTACAAAATAATCAAGTAATGTTCTTAGGTACCCAAGCTTTCTTGGATCCTTGAAGGTTAGTAGGAGTAGTTCCTTTAGGAATCCAAATCTTTTCACTCAATTTTTATTTTTCTTTCTTAAATTACATTCAAAAGCTTTATGACCAATCCCATTGCAATTAAAGCAAACTATTTTTGATTTTTGATATGAAATAGGTACTGAAAATCTTGATGAATGAAACTTTGTAGCTGAAACTTTATTTGTATGTATTGAATTATAACCAATTCTAGCTCTATTATTTGTCTCTTTGACTTTTCAAAATCAACTCAAGCTTATTTGAACTCAAAGTTAATTTGTCAACTAAAGGCTTGAGTCGACTCATTTAATTTTGTAAACTTTTGTTCTTTTCAAGACATTCATTCTTTTCAGCTTGCAAAACATTGCATTTTTTAGAAATACAACTTAATTCTTTTTGTAAGATATTGTTCTTTTCTAAAATCTCATTCTTTTCTTTTATCAAAGCATCATAATTACTTTTTAGAGTTTTAATTTTTAAACCAGCCTTTTTGTATTCCGATAAAAGCTCATAAAATGCAATATTTAACTCTTCATATGTAAATTCATCGTTAGGTTCGGGGGATATTACCTCATCTTTAGGACCCATTAAATATATGTTTGCTATTTTGGATGTCTCTTCCTCTTTATTTGATGTGGATTCATCACTGTTGCTCCATATAGCAACCATCGCTTTTTTCTTCTTCTTTTTGTATCCTTTCTTCCATGTAGGGCATTCTGAATGGTAATGCCCTAACTTTTTGCATTCATAACATATCGGTTGTTGCTCCTTATCTCTTTATTTGTCCTACTTTTCTTTGCTATGTTCCCCCTTTCTAAGATTCTTTATCAAATACCTTGACTTTTTCTTGTCCATGAATCTTTTGAATCTCCTCATAACTAGAGCAATGTCATAATCTTCAAGTTCTTCATCAGAGGAGGGGCTTTCTTCTTCTATCTCATCTTCTTGCTTCTTGAGTTCAACTATAGCTTTGAAGGCTATTGATTTCTTTTTTTTTGATATCGTCCTTGCTGCGGTGTTGTATTGTAAGTTCATATATGATCAAGGAACCTAGAAGCTCATCCAAAGGTAGTGTGTTAAGGTTCTTGGCCTCTTAAATTGCAGTGACCTTTGGATCCCACTTATCCGGTAATGATCTTAGAATTTTTTATACAAGGTCTGCATTTGAGCATATCCTGCCAAGATATTTTAGACTGTTAATAATATCTGTAAATCTTGAAAACATAGCAGATATTATTTTATTCGGTTCCATTTTAAATAATTCATAACTATGCACAAATATGTTGATTTTTGATGTCTTTACTTGAGAGGTTCCTTCATGGGTAACTTCAAGTTTATTCCAATTTTTTTTTGTAGAAATGCAAGTAGAAATTTGGTTAAACTCGTTGGCATCTAAAGCATAATACAAAAGATTCATTGCTTTGGCATTTAGTTCGCCCATCTTTATGTCATATTCATCCCATTCCTCTTCAGGTTTTGGGATGTCGATGCCATCAACCTTTTTAGTGAGTGTGTGAGGTCCTTTTAAAATTACTTTTCATAGTTGAAAATCTACTGCTTGAATATAATTCTTCATTCATGCTTTGCAGTATGTATAATTGGTGCCTGTGAAAAGTGGAGGTCTATTTGTAGATTGGCCTTCGGCCAAAGAGGTACTCATGGGATTTGCCATAGATCTTTTCTCTAAGTAGTTGGGTTATTGAGACACTGCTCTGATACCAGTTGTTGCCCAGATGGCCTACCCAAGAGCAGGGGTGAACTGGGTATAAAAACATTTTCACAAATATGTGCCCTTTTGAAATGTTTGTGTGGTGAATGAAGTGAGTTAGGTGTTAAATGCGGAAGCAAGTAAATGAGTACAAACACAAGCAAGCACAAATACCATAAATTTTATAATGGTTTGGAGTAACTCAGCTCTTACATCCACTATCTAAGATACCACTTGGGATTTTCACTATATTCACCATGGAATATAGCCGATTTGTTTTACACCGGGCTCACAAACCAAAACCCAATCTTGGTTTTACACTGGGATCACCAAGAACCTAATACAATGTTAGTTTTCCCGATCTTACTAAGAACCCAAACTTGGTTTTAAAGGCTCACCAAAAATCTTAAACAATATCCAAGCTACAGCCCCCGCTGTACTTGGAACAATTCAAAACAAAGTTACAAATGAAGCAACACTAAAGACAAACCAAACTTTATCGGATGGTTGCAGTTGAAGCTCTTTGAGAAGCCTTCTTGATTACTCCTTTAATGCTCTTTAAGGCTTTCAAACTTCTTCAGTAAATGACTTAAGAAATTGATAGGAGTTTGGTAAAGTCTTGAGCTCTATCTTGAATGCTCCTTTGAATATTCAATGCCCTCATGAAGGTTTTTTTTAAACTTATTCAAATCCATCATATATAGTCCTTTGAACTGATCCTAAGTAAAAAAGACCGTTGGAATGCCTTGGAAGTTGAAATCTAGCTATTGGAGCACTTTTTGGATTCAAAAACTTCAATCTGGAACTAGCCATTACACTTCAGAAATTGGGATTTGAGTCGGCTCGGTTGGATCGAGTCAGCTTGAATTCTCAGACATGCAAAAACTGAACTCTGGTCGAGTCGGCTCTTCTTAGTCGAGTCGGCTTGCTTGACTACTTTTCCAGAACTAAAATTTACTCACTTAGGAGGAGTCGGCTCGGTTGCTCATCAGGTCGACTCGGATGACTGATTTTAGAAAACTAAACTTCAGCTACTCTGGATGAGTCTACTCTAATTTCATCGAATCAGCTCGATTGGTAGAATATCAGAAAAGCTTATACCATGCCAGAATAATGAGTCGGCTCTATTCTTTGAGTCAGCTCGAGTGATCTTTGTCCAAAAGCCTCCAAACTTCTTTAAATAGCTTCAAAAGACTTTCAAACTTCTTCTAAATCTAATCTAAGTTATTTAAACTTAAAAAATACATAGAATTGGCCCTTTTTCATGAATACATAAATAAATTATCTTTGGTCTCTACATTGCATGGAACTTTTTTAAAAGAAACTTGATATATTACAATAATTTTAGAATTGTAGGGAGAATGATTGTGCATTTGAATTATCCTACAAAAATTTCTTAAACACTTGAAAAGAGTTAGTATCAAATACATGCTCCAATGTCTTGTTATTATCAAAATCATTTCAAGGGTCATACTTCCACTAGGAGAATTGCTTCGGTGCTGTAGGCCATGTTGAACGAAGATTCCTTGGTAGCCATTCTGAGGGTTATCTGATATGCCCAAAGAACTGAGTTTAGTTCTTCGGCCTAGAGAGAATCGTCTTGTTGGTTACTTTGGCTTCTTCATTGGATTGAGATTGATCGAAAAAGGTCAACCTATGGAGAATAGATATTAGGCATAGAAGTCCTTGAACTTAGGGTTGTCAAATTACCTTCCGTTGTCGATGATGATGGCATGAGGGGTCCTGAATTGGAAGATAATGTGTTCCTGATGTAGTTTTTGACCTTCCCTTCAGTAATATAAGCCAGGGGTTCGGCTTCGACCTATTTAGTAAAGTAGTCGATGGCTATGATAAGAAACTTCCATTGTCTAGATGTCAGAGGGAATGGGCCGAGGATATCCATTCTCCATTGGGCAAAAGGCCATGGAGCTATTAGCTGAGTCAGCTAGTTTGCAGGATATCTTTGGATGTTAGAGTATCTTTGACACTGGTCACATCTTCGAATATAGTCGATTGCATCCTTCTGGATGGTCGGCTATAATAATCTTGGCAAATCACTTTATAGGCTAGCGACCTGCCCCCTAGATGGTCTCCACATATGCCTTCATGCATCTCTTTTAGGGCGTAGTCGGCATTCGACGGTCCTAAGCACTTCAATATAGGTTGCATGAAGGACCTTTTGTATAAAGTTCCATCTAGGATAACATATTGGGAGGCCATCCAACGGACTTGTTTGGCATCAGCCTTGTTTTCAGGTAATACACCCTCATTCAAAAATTTAAGAATAGGGTCCATCCAATAGGGCTCATGCTCGATTTGGTGCACCTCCAAAGTCTTTTCTGATATACTTGGATCTTCCAAGTATTCTATGTAGGTCTGACTAAGAGAGTTTGAAGGGGTGGTTGCAAGTCGAGATAGGGCATCAACTCGAGAATTTTTAGTCTGTGGCATATGGGCTATCTCAAAGAATTCTAGTTGGGACACTAGACCTCTTACCTTCTCTAAGTATTAGATCATGACAAGGTCTCGAGCTTCAAATTTGTCTTTCACTTAGTTCACCACAAATTGAAAATCTGAGAAGACTTTGATCTTCCAAATCCCTAGTTCCTTGGTGATTCAGAGTCCTGCTAAGAGGGCTTCATATTCTACTTGGTTGTCTGAAGCTTGAAAAGAAAAGCAAAGGACATATTCCATGGTGTGCCCATCGGGGTCAGCCAGTATGAGTCTGGCTCCACACCTAGTAGAATTTAAGGCTCCATCTACATGAAGTATCCACGTGGATTCTGAGTCTTTTTTGGTGACTTCCTCATCTTTAATCCTCTGTTGACTATTTTCTTGGTTCCATGTACATTCAGTAAGGAAGTCAACTAGTACTTGAGCCTTCATTGCCAATTTGGGTCAGAATGTGATATCGAATTTGCCTAGCTTCATGGCCTATTTGGCTATCCTTCTTGAAGTATCAGGATATCGAAGAATGTTTTTAAAGGGTTGGTCCGTTATGACTACAATGGCATGGGATTGAAAGTAGGGTCACAAGCATTTTGCTGCAATCACCAATGAGTATATGAGTTTCTATGCTCTAGGATACCTCATTTCGGCATCGTGCAACACCTTGCTAGTATAGTAGATCGACTTTTGTAGGTTGTCGGCTCCTTTTCTGATAAGTACCGAGCTGACTACTTCATCCAAAGCAAAAAGGTATAAGTATAAAGTTTCACCTTCTTGAGATTTGGAAAGTAGAGGACTTTCCAAATACTTCTTTAGTTCTTTAAAGGCGAGTCGACAGTCTTCCAACCACTCAAAACTTCTGGTTTGGTGGACAGATTTGAAGAAGGGGAGACATCTTTCCACCGACCAGGAAATGAATCAGCTTAGAGAGGTGATTCTTCCAGTTAGTTACTGTACTTCTTTCTTACTAGAAGGATGTCCCATATTTTGGATAGTTAAGATCTTTTCTGGATTGGCCTCTATCTTTTATTTGGTGACAAGGAACCTAAGAACTTTTTCAATGTTACTCCAAAGGTGCACTTGAACAGATTTAGCTTCATTCGATGATATCATAGGGTGTCAAAGGATTGCTTTAGATCTTTAATGTAATCACTTCCGAAGTTTCAGCCCTTCGGGATCTGCTGACTAAGTAGAGCTTTGTTGATGTCGGGGTCAACCAGACCCCACCTCAGGGTAAGGCTTGATACCAGGCTTCTTCTTTTTCTTTTGAGTTTGATTTCAAACTTTGACAAGTGACTGACCAGCCTTCTTTGTATTCCACAGAGATGAGGTTCTCAATGGACGATCCCTGAGTATGTCCAAAAAGAGGGTTGCCTCTACAGGGCCCGAAGAGAAGCCTTCGAAGAAAGCTTGGGAGGAGCCGATGGGAATTCTTCTAGGGTGCTGAGAATCATGTAGCATGCGCAAGTGAATTTCAAAACAAAAATTCTAAGCATGAAACCCTAATTGGCTAGAAAACCCTAATTCCTAGGAACCCCTCATGCAATACCAATTAATGAAACATAAATAAAGTCGAAAAAACATATCTGGATCACTGAAATCCAATCCTTTCCACGAGGGCTCACAAGTGCAAGCCCTCCAATGGTGATCCACATGAGAATGGTACCAATGAAGAATCCCTACCGAGGTTACTTGCTTCAAAAGAACTCTTAGGGTAGCCTTTGGACCTTTAACCACTATAGGACACCCTGTCCCACTGAAGGACACTTTGAACACTCTCCTAAAGCACTCTTTTTTTTAGGACAACCCTCCTTTAGGATCTCTTAGGCTTATGTCCTAAAATAAAGCCTTGTCCTAGTAGATAAGACCTTGTCTTAACTAGACAAGTCTTATCCTAAAGAAAGAAAGAGGGAGGGAGAGACAGAGAGACACTCAGATTGGATACTTGATGTGATTGGACTTCTGTTTTAGAAGACTGAACAATACTCCATAGAAAATCCTATTCTCATTTCACTGTACACCTTTAAATAAGAATTTAAGGGGCGTTAAAAGCATCCCAAAAACTCTTATCATATATGTCTCTTCATATCTGATAAGACTCTTTAAGACTCAGGAGTCTTATTTGAGTTCTCCAAATGCTCTCTTCTCATGCCACATGTACCGAACTCAAGGGAAAGGAGGCGTCCCTTCTTGTCTTGAAATCGTAGAAGAGGAATTCTGAAAACAGGACTCTGTCTCAGAATCATGCATAGATGAAGAGACACGACTCTTCATCTGCACGCATTGACTAGTCCTCTCTTCATGCCGCCCCTTTGTCCCTTTTTTTTTTATCGATCAACTAAAAACAAAAGGGCATGGAGATCAAATAAGAGGTGTTCTAGATATGAAACTCTCAGAGTTTCATCTATAGAAGGACTCTTAGTCCTTCTGCGTGCACTCTTCATCTGTCGCGCACGCTAAGAGGCGCCAAGAGTCCTATGCACCTAGGACTCTTCATAAAATCGGTATAATGCCCAAATAAAATCAGATAAAATCGGGTTTAAGCTGCCCCACTTAGGACTCAACCTAATCCAAGTTTCCCTTAAATAAGTTAGTCTAAATACCAAGCAACTAGACCCAATCCAATTGGGTTCGGAATTGGGTTAGCCGACACATGTTAGTGTATAATCTAGCTAACCAATTAGGATACCATGACCCTAATTAAACTATGTATGACTTCCTTGGCCAACTCCCTAATGTGTGTGACCCTTTGGGTTCCACATTTAGCCAGTAGTAGGTTTAGGTTTGAGCCGATTCAAACTAATCGAACCCGATTGATTTAATTAGGTCAAATTGGCTCACCAAATTGTCCAATTTGAATCATCCATCGAATTGACTCATGAACCAATCCAATTGGTTCATGAAAACCTACAAGACAAGATTGACATCTAGCAACGTATCATGCCTATCCAAAAAATATGGAATTTGATAGAAAGTACCAAAATACCCCTCAGCAGAAAGTTACCGTGCAATTCAATCTTTCAATCTCCCATTATCCCAATTAAGTGATAGGTATCGATATATGTCAAACCCTAACACTTAGTCATATCGATCTTATCTCGATTATGAGGACTCAACTGATGACTGATTAGAAATCACTTCTAATCTCATCTTGCTTTGATCAAAGGCTTCTTGAGTCACTCATCGAAGAGATTACATGGGATAACAATTTCTCTTTCAAGGAATGATCGATTCCTTGTTGGTCCACTCACATACTTCGTACACCTTCCACCATACCCAGAACATCCCTTACATGACTCAATGTCATGAATGAGTATGAACCAAAAATATGGCTTAGTGTGTACAAGGAACCATGGTGACCTCAGGTCTAAAGATTACATGCACAACTTCTACTCTAGGATCTATCTTTTGACAAGCAGTAAGACTTTCATAAGATAGTCCCAGTGTGGATCAGTCCAGTGTACTCATATCTTGATGAAAACCCTTATCCTTGCATTAGTGTCTCTACACAAGTGGTTATGAGATCAACCACCCTCATCAACTGAGCATACATAAAATAAGCTAGTCTTTCCAGATTCATCGATCCCCGAATCGATGGTCCAACGACTAGGAACATTCTAGATTAGGGTTTATAGGAATTAGGTCTTACTGTTATTTTATCATAACCCTAATTCCATTGCCCTACTCTATGGGGTTCATGACACAGCAGTACATGATGAATCAAATACCTTTATTAATATGAAAAAATATGTCATACATGAGCTGGAAGTTTACAAAAAGGCTTTCATAATGATTGGCTCTTAGGGGACTTTTCTATCAAACTCCCACTTGCACTAAAGCCAATTGCCCTTGTATTTTATGCCCATACAATTTAAGTGACGATCTAACTGCTGCTTGGCTAATGCTTAGTAAATGGGTTTGCTATATTGTTCTTTATATCAACTCATTGAATGGCAACATCTTGCCTTTCAATGATCTCTCGAACGAGGTGGAATCATCTTAGAATGTGCTTGGACTTGTGATGAGACCTCAATTCCTTTGCTTGTGCAACAGCTCCAGTGTTATCACAATACAATGGTACTGGCAGATGTACATCAGGAACCATGCCTAATTCCATGATGAATTTCTTCATCTAGACAGCTTCCTTCGCAGCTTCACTAGCAGCTATGTACTTTGCCTCAGTGACTGAGTCAGCTATTGTTGGCTGCTTTGTACTTTTCCAACTCACTACACCATCATTCAGGGTGAAGACATACCTCGATGTGGATTTGCTATCATCTAGATCTGATTGAAAACTAGAATCTGTATAACCTTCTAGTTTCAACTCAGATCCTCTATATACTAGAAAAATATCTTTAGTCCTTCTCAGGTACTTAAGAATATTTTTCACAGCTTTCTAATGATCCTCTCTTGGATCTGCCTGAAACCTGCTCACTATGCCCAAGGCATAAGCAATATCAGGTCTAGAATATAACATAGCATACATAATTGATCCTACAACCGAAGCATAAGGGATCATAGCCATCCTTTATCTTTTTTCTGACATCTTAGGAGATATTTTCTTAGAGAGATGTATGCCTTGACTTATAGGCAAGTAATCTTTCTTACTTCCATCCATGTTAGTCTCTTCAACACTAAGTCAATATACCTGGATTGGGATAAGCCCAGTATCCTCTTGGATCTATCTTTATAGATCCTTATACCCAGTATATATAGGATGCTTCTCCCAAATCTTTCATGGAAAACTTTGATGATAAACAAGTTTTAACCGACTGCAATATTGGGATATCATTCCCAATGATCAGTATGTCATCCATATACAAAACCAAGGAAACAAGTGCACTCCCACTTGTCTTCTTGTACACACATGGTTCATCTACATTTTTGACAAAATCAAATCCTTTGATTGTTTCATCAAAATGGATGTTCCAACTCCTCGATGCTTGCTTAAGTCCATAAATGGACTTCTTTAATTTGCTTATCTAATTTGGTCTCCCACTTGAGACAAAATCCTTTGGCTGTGACATATAGACTTCTTCCTTAAGGTTTCCTTTTAGGAAAGCAGTCTTTACATCCATCTGCCAGAACTCATAATCATGGTATGCTGCTATGGCAAGTAGTATCCGAATAGACTTGAGCATGGCTACTGGAGAAAAGGTTTTATCATAATCTACACCATGTTTTTGTCTAAAACCTTTTGCTACCAGCCTGGCCTTATAGGTTTCTACTTGACCATCTGCTCCTATCATCTTCTTGAAGACCCATTTACACCCTATTGGGTTAATTCCATCAGGTGGATCTACCAAGGTCCAAACCTGATTGGAATATATAGAATCCATTTCAGATTTCATGGCACATAACCATTTGTCAGAGTCTTTTCTCTAGACAGCTTTCGAATAGGTCACAAGATCATCATCCTGAATGATACTGGCTTTGTTGACTCCACTAATTGATTTTGATGATAAGAAAAATAGTTAAGTATAATTTGAGGACTAATGATTTGCTTTAAGTGTGTTTTCATTAAAAGGATGCTCACAAAATTTGAAGAAGCATATTTATGTTGAAGAACCAAGGTTGAATGAAATGATTGCTCAAAACAAGACTTGGATACTCAAAGAAATGGTTGAATGGATGACTAAAGCAAATGGAAACATGTTCCAGCACAAGTTCAGCAATTTCTATAATTTCTTAATAAAGTGTCGACTCAAGGTGTCGACACATGACATGATGTGTCGACACATTAAGAAGAAGTGTCGACTCAGGCCGGTACGCTACAAAGTTTCAAATGGCACATATCAAGCATTGACACATGGAGCTTATATATCGACTCAAAGTGTCAACATATGGATCAACACATCGCTTGAGACTTTCAAGCCACAGAACTTGCAGAAGTTGAAGTAACTGTTAAAGTGTTGACTCATGGATGCAATATGCCGACTCAAGGTGTCGACTCAACTAAGATTTCTAGAGATTCTGAATGGAGCATTTTGAACTATGTGTTGACTCAAGAAGAACATGTATCGACCTTATGTATCGACTCAACTTCGAAAGTGTCGACACATGAAGTTCTAGCAATAGTAACGGCTTGTTTTTTTAAATACAGAACTCATCCCAAATGGTCTTAATAGCTAGTTTTTTGAGTGTAATGGCTATATCTCGATTTTGAGGCCTTGGAAAGGTATAAATAAGCTTCAAATAAAATCAAGAAGCAATTGTATTGAATATCCAAAAAGAGTTTAGAAAGAAAAGAAGAGAGAAGAGCCTTAACTCCTATTCATTCAAGATTCAACCACTCACTAGCTAAAGGAAGCCTTCCAAGCATTCAAAGCCATCAAGAGCATTGAAGATCATTCCATCTTGGGCATTCAAAAGGCTTCAACAAGAGCAAAGCAACACTATATCGAGCTACATCGACTTATTTGCTTTTCTATTGAAAGCTTATATTGGTTCTTTATTTCTAAACTTTATATCTTGTAAAGGTTGTTGGTAAGCCTTGAAAACCAATTAGGTTGGTGGTTAGCCCATAAAATTACTAAGGTTCTTTGTTAGCCCAGAAAACCAAGGGAGGTTTTTGGTTAGTCTTATGAAAACCAATTAGGTTCTTGGTTAGCCCGCAAAACCAAGTGAGGTTGTGACTTGTGAGCCTTGTAAAATAAATTGGATTTTGATTAGTGAGCCTAAAAAACTAATCGGCTGTAATCGTTTGATTATAGTGAATTTCCAAGGGGATCTTGGGGAGTGGATGTAGGTGCATGTTGGCACCGAACCAATATAGCTTGTTGTGTTTGTGATTGCTTGTTCTCTCCCTCCTTGCTCTTTATATTCTTGCTTATTGCTTTTAATTTCTGCTGCACTATTACTTTAGAGCATTGCATCTTAGTACCTTGTTGAACTGAATTGCATATCTTGTCTTGTGAAGTTTGCTACTTGTTTTATCTAGCTTAGCTTTAAATTTTTTAGAGACCCAATTCATCCCCCCTCTTGGGTTGCTCTCTGGGCAACAAGTGGTATCAGAGCCCTGTTCTCAGTGTATAGGCTTTACCTCCTTGAGTAAAGATCTATGGCAGCCCCATTTGGTACTAGTGTAGTTGAGGCACAAGACTCAAATAGACCTCCATTTTTTAATGGAACAAAATATACTTATTGGAAAACTAGGATAAAAATTTATATGCATTCTATAGATTATAATTTATGGAAAGTTGTTGACAAGGGTCCTCATATTCTTTCGGTTGTGGTTAATGGTGTTTCCATCCCAAAACTTGAAGAGGATTGGGATGAAAATGACATTAAACAATCCAAGATCAATACCAAGGCAATAAATCTCTTGTATTGTGCATTAGATCCTAGTGAGTTTAATAAGATATCTACATGCATGTGCACCAAAGAAATATGGGACACACTTGAAGTTATCCATGAGGGTACCGATCAAGTGAAAAATACTAAAGTCAATATGTTAGTGCACAATGAGATGTTTCGGATAGAACCAAATGAATCTATCACTGATATGTATACACATTTTACAAATATTGTAAATGTTATTAGAAGTCTTGGTAAAGTCATATCTAATGCTGATCTTGTAAATAAAATTCTTAGGTCACTACCAACATCGTGGGATCCAAAGATGACCGCAATTCAAGAAGCAAAGGATGTGGACAAGCTACCTCTTGAACAGCTAGTGGGATCGCTCATGACTTATGAGCTCAATCTAAAATAAAAATCAATGGACATGGATAAGAAGAAGAAGGGGATTGCTTTCAAGTCTAATATTCAAGAAGAATCCTCGTTCGATGAGTCCGAAGATGAAGAAGAAGAAGAAGGTGAAGAAGCCCTCCTTGCTCGTAAGTTTAGAAGATTTATGAAGAGGAGGAAGTTTCCCTACAAGAAGAAATTTCAATCCTAAAAAAAGGAAAAGGAAAAAGAAAAAGAGAGAGAAAAGGGAAAAGAAAAGGAAAAAGAAAAGGAGAAAGAAGTACCAATATGCTTCGACTGCAAGAAGCCGAGACATTACAAATTTGATTGTCCTCTTCTCAAGAAATCAAGGAAGAAACTAAGGAAGAAAGCTATAATGGCCACTTGGAGTGATAGCGAAGACTCCAGTTCAGAAGAAGAGCAGACAGAAATTGCAAATCTCTACTTCATGACACATCAGGATAATGAAGAGGTATGTTCTGACTCAGAAATTGATTTTACCTTCGATGAACTTAGAAATGCTTTCGAAGAATTGATGCATGATTACAAGTTAGTTTTATCTGAAAATAAGAAATTGAAAAAACATGCAAACAATTTCTTCCTAGAAAATAATTCTTTACTTAATGATGTTAGTTCTTTGAAAACTAAACTAGATATTTTGGAAAAGAAAAATAATGCTTTAGTTATGGAAAATGAATTTTTAAAAAGGCCTAAACAAATTGTTTCTAACAATGAGCTTTTAAAGAAAAACAAGGATTTAGAACTTGAAAATGCTAAACACAAAAATGAACTTGAAAAATTAAAACCTTTTGTTGACAAATTTATCTTTAGTTCAGAAAAGCTAAATTTACTTTTAAACGATCAAAGAGCTATTTTTAACAAGGTAGGTTTATGATATAAACCACAAAAGCAACAAAAGTATTTCAAAAAATTTTTTATGCCAGCATCATCCAATATTACTTGTTTTACTTATAGAAAATTAGGTCATAAATCATATCAATGTAGTTTTAGAAAAATCATGTCTTTTGGTAAAATGTGAGTTCCAAAAGGAACCATTTTGAATGCTACCCTGAAAGGACCCAAGTTAGCTTGGGTACCTAAAGTCAAGGCTTGATCATATTGCAGGTGTGTCTTGCAACCAAGGAAAATAAATGAATTTGGTATCTTGATAGTGGTTGCTCAAGGCACATGACTGGAGATGTGAAGCAATTCACTTCTCTTGAAGCTTTGAATGGAGGATGTGTGACCTTCGATGATAATGGTAAAGGAAAAATCATTGGTATTGGTAAGGTTCACATAACTCCTTCCAATAGTATTAGTAATGTACTGTCAATAGATGGTTTAAAGCATAATCTTTTGAGCATTAGTCAGTTTTGCAATAAAGGTTTTCAAGTAGTTTTCAAATCATCTTATTGCATGATTTCTAGTCCAGATTTAAATGGAGTATTCATTGGAAAAAGGCATGGAAATATTATTTAGTAGATCTTGATGATCTATCTTTACCTAATGGAGAGTGCCTTGTTGCAATGAATTCTACCAAGGAAGAGACTAGTTGGTTATGGCATAGAAGATTAGAGCATGCTAGTATATATCTCATTTCAAAACTTAGTAAAAAGAATTTAGTTAGAGATTTACCTAAAATCTGTGTTGAAAAAGATAGAATCTGCCAAGCATATCAATTTGGAAAGCAAGTCAAAACTTCTTTTAAACCAAAAGGATTTGTAACTACTAGTAGGCCACTTGAACTACTTCATATGGATCTCTTTGGACCAACTAAAACATCAAGTCTAGGAGGCAAGAGATATGGATTAGTTATTGTGGATGATTTTTTGAGATTTACTTAGGTTTTCTTTTTAGCACAAAAAGATGAATCATTTTCTGTATTTGTAAAGTTTTATAAAAAAGTTTCAAATGAGAAAGGTGTTTCAGTTATTTGTATTCATAGTGATCATGAAACCGAATTTAAAAATCAAGATTTCAAAAACTTTTGCAATGAAAAAGACATAGAACAAAACTTTTCTGCACCTAGGACACCTCAGCAGAATGGGGTAGTAGAAAAGAAAAATCGTACTTTAGAAGAAATGGCATGCACTATGCTTTGTGAAAACGATTTGCCAAGGGATTTTTGGGCTGAAGCTATAAATACAGCCTATTATATTTTGAATCGAGTTTTGATATGCCCTATTTTAAAGAAAACTCCATATGAGCTTTGGAACCAAAGAAAACCAACTTTGAAATATTTTCGAGTTTTTGGTTGTAAATGTTTTGTTTGAATAATGGAAAAGATCATCTAGGAAAGTTTGATGCCAAGTCTAATGAAGATATCTTCTTATGATACTCTACATCAAGCAGGGCATACAGAGTATTCAACAAACGGACTTTGGTTGTAGAAGAGTCAGTACATGTTGTATTTGAAGAATGTTCTAATAAGTCCTCGAGAAAAGAGGATACATCTGATGAATGTACAGGTGTTGACAAACTTCAAAAGCTGACACTGAATGATAAAGCTCAACCAAATGAAGGACAAGACAAGGATGAGAAAGAAGATGATACTCAAATGCATCAAGATCTACCTAAGGAGTGGAGGTATGCTCATGGACATCCTAAGGAATTAATCTTAGGTGATCCATCGAAAGGGGTAAGAACTAGAGCTTCTATTAGGAATGAATGTGATTATATTACTTTTGTATCTCAAGTAGAATCTAAATATTTTGAAGAAGCTGAAAAAGACTCTAATGAAATCAATGCTATGCAAGAAGAATTAATCCAATTTGATAGAAATAATATTTGGATACTTGTAGAAAGACCATCTAATGTTTCAATTATTGGCACTAAATGGATATTTAGGAATAAATTAGATGAAAATGGTATTGTCATTAGAAATAAAGCTAGGCTAGTTGCTAAAGGCTACAGTCAGGAGGAAGGGGTTGACTTTGAAGAAACTTTTGCTCCTGTTGCTAGACTTGAGGCAATTAGACTATTGTTAGCATTTGCCTATTTTATAAACTTCAAATTATTTTAAATGGATGTTAAGAGTGATTTCTTAAATGGTTTTATAAATGAAAAGGTCTTTGTTGAACAACCACTTGGTTTTGAAAATCATGTACATCCTGATCATGTTTTCAAATTACACAAAGCACTTTATGGATTAAAGCAAGCACCTAGAGCATGGTATGAAAGACTAAGCAAATTTCTTATTAAGAATGAATTTTCTAGAGGAAATATTAACAAAACTCTATTTTTGAAAAGGAAAGATAATGATTTATTGTAGTACAATATATGTTGATGACATCATTTTTGGTGCTACTAATGAAATTCTTTATCAAGAGTTTGCTAAGTTAATGCAGGGTGAGTTCGAGATGAGCATGATGGGAGAGCTAAATTTCTTTCTCGAAATCCAGATCAAGTAAACCTCAGATGGTATCTTCATCAACCAAGCTAGGTACACAAGAGAAATTATCAAAATGTTTGGGATGGAGACTACTAAACCAATAGGTATGCCTATGTGCCCCTCATGTAAACTTGATAAAGATGAGCATGGTAAATCTGTAGATCGGAAATTATACAGAGATATGATAGACTCTTTACTGTATCTGACTGCTAGTAGACTAGATATTATATTCAGTGTTTGCATGTGTGCTAGATATCAGTCTGAACCTAAAGAATCACATCTTATGGCTGTAAAGCACATTATTAGATATCTGTCTGGTACTATTAGTATTGGTTTGTGGTATGCTAAAAATTCTTCTGCTGAATTGATTGGATATTCTGATGCAAATTTTGCTGGTTGTATATTAGATTGGAAGAGTACCAGTGGAACATGCCAATTTCTTGGGGTTAACTTAATCTCATGGTTTAGCAAGAAACAAACTTCGGTTGCACTATCTACAGCTGAGGCTGAGTATATTGCAATAGAAAGTTATGCTCAAATCCTGTGGATTAAGCAACAACTTGAAGACTTTGGAAGCAAGTTGGCTAGAACACCTATTAAATGTGATAATACTAGGCTATTTGCTTAACTAGAAATCCTGTTCAACACTCTAGGAGCAAGCACATTGAAATTAGGCATCATTTTATTAGAGATCATGTAGAAAACAATGATGTTTTGCTTGAATTTATCTGTACTAAATTTCAATTAGCCGATATTTTGACTAAACCTCTTCTGGAAGATCGATTCTGTATGATTAGAAGAGAGATCGGGATCATCAATCCATTTGATTAAATCTTTCCCCCAATTTGACTCAAATTAGATCTACTCAACCCTATTTATGATAAATCATGATTAATGCTTGTTAATTTGACTCTAAAAACATGTTATTTCAATTGATTTTGATCATTTAGAGAAATTTTCAACTTTTTAGTTTTTAAGTTGATCTATCGACACATCATGAGTCGACACCAAAATGTGTCGAGACATGCATGAGCCGACACATGACTGATGGGAAACTGAGATTTAAGGGGTTTTCGAACCATTTTTCCCCCAAATTTCTTTCTTCTTCGAGCCGACACCTCAATTCTAGGTATCCATACTGTTCATCCTCCCATTTCTAAGTTTTTAGCTATGGATTCCTTGGATTTGAGACTTTTGTAGCCATTTTTATTGGAAATGTTCTTAGGTTTTAGCTCCCAAATCCTAGAAACTTTTTTTTTCAACCAAAAAACTTGCCCAAACCTACAATCTTAACAATGGGTCCTCGCAAACAAGTCATTTGTTGACCTCGTCAGTCACAAGTTGAAGAAGAGTGGAGAACCAAGGCCCAACATGAGTCTAGAGCTTCGAATCTGCCTGCACGACCGTTGTTTGCACATTCTAGCCAGATGAGCTCCAAGACAGTGGTTGGAGGATGCCGAGTTGACTTTTCCTTCTTAGACCAGCAGCATTTCAGGATTGGAGATTGGATTAGATATGCTGGGTTGGTTACTTTTTGTTTGCTTAGCGAGAGATACTACCCAGGGCTGATGAGAGAGTTCTACGGTTCACTTGCCCGAGGGTCTGATGGCTGGATTGCTCAGGTCAGAGGACGGGATATCTCCATCACTTCAGAGATTTTGAGCGGAGTACGGGATATACCCATGATTGGATCAGTTATTGATGGCTTGATGGATCGAGTTAGTGGTCTCCAATGCATTTTTGAGTCTAACATCTTACCAGAGGGAGCCACTATTCCAGGCATCGAGACTGTCTGCGGAGATGAGACTACTACATCATATAGTTTACCAGATTCTTCTGGCAAAGATCGGTCGATTTGACTATATCACCAAGTGGGAGTTGCTGGTGATGGTCTCATTGATTCAGTAGATGCCGATTTGTCTTCCTGTTCTGATGGTTCATCAGATTACTAAGGTGTCGTCTAGTCAGTGGCTCTGCTTGTCGTATGGCATGGGGTTGACAGTACTTTTCAGGGAGTATGGAGTTAGTTTCCAGGATGAGCCTTATCGTACTTTGATACATACCGATGTATATGACATCAGATCGTTGCATCGCATGGGTTATCACTTAGTCCAAGGCCAGTGGACACGGAGGATATCAGGATAAGTCGAGGATGCAGCTGACATTGATGAGGATATAGCAGAGGAGGAATGGATTTTTTCAGGTGAGGCTGCGATGCAGAACGAAAGAGATGATGCGATGCAGAAGTAAATTAAGACTAATTCTTCTTTTTTTTTTCTTTTTTTTTTTTATATTTTCAGAAGTCGGCTTTGACTCAAAGGAAAGTTAAACTAAATTGAAAGAAACTATGTAATAACTGAAAGCACAATTTAAAGAAACTAGGTTATCAGAGTAGTTCAGAAGTAAAGGATTGCTGGGGGTTGAGAAACTCCCAGACCTAGGGTTTCGCTCTGAACTTTCAACAGGACAAAAGTAAAGAGAAGAGAAGGGCTACAGACCAGGCAGTGATCTTCACAGAGTTTAGTGGAAGGACTCTCTTGAGCAGATTGTTGGATCCCCGGATTCAGATATCTTCGCAATGGATCCTCCAATACTGGCCCTTTGGCAGAGTTGGCTTCTTCTGAACTCAAGAACTGGGAAAGAAGAAGAACAAGTTATGGAACCAGATACTCAAGAAAGGATTTACCAGATAGAAGAACTTGAAAGCTGATGTTGCTGAAATCCTGTTTCTCCTGGATGCTGATCTGACTTCCTCTGGGATTTGCTCTATCTTCGAAGTAGTCGAACTGGACCTGGATGCTGGTGGTCGGCCTCTACTTGGAGAGAGGGGCCGTGAGAGATGGGGTAGGCTATGGTTTGGTGGAATGAAGAGGATGCTGGGCGGCTAGGGTTTGGAATGGAAGTGGCTAACCTAGGGTTTTGGGGTTGGAGATCTCACACCTCCTCAAGGTTCTTAGGGAACCCGGATTTACTCTCTCATGGAGCTCAACACCTGGATGCAAGTGCGGAAGAGAGAAACACAATGTTTGCTCACACATAAATTGAATTCATTCATCAATTATTTTTAAAAGTTACAAGAGGGGTTTAATTTATAGGACTTTACAAGAGAGCAGGGTTTTATATCTTCCCATGTGGGACTAATAGGATGGATCTTCAAATTAGGCTTGTAGAATCAATTCTCACACATATGGCCGGCCAAGAGGTTCCAAAAGTGTTGATTGGTGGCTCCAAAAGGTAAGTAGGTGGCGCCTCCTTGCCTTGCTCTTCAAGAGAAAATTTCTTTCCTTCCATGGCTCAACTCTTTTAGACACCTCCTTTTCTTTCTCCCTAAGTCATGGTTCTTCCCATCTTTGCTTTGGGCTTTTTAGGCATGGATTGGGCGCCCCCTTGAAGTGCTCCCCAAGAAGTGCTTCTTTCTTTACATAGCTTGGCTCTTATGGAAATGTTTTGGTCGCCCCCTTGGATTGTGGATTCCAGATTATTTTCTCCTTAATTGGCGCATGATAGAAGGAACCTGCTTTCTTGTGGTGTGGGGACCAAAGCATACTGGATTGAGATGTGGCGCCCCCTGGACTCAGGCGTATGGCTGGGAGTGTGGCGCCCACTTGCTTGGGCTTGGGAGAAAATGTGACACCCTGGAGAAGACCTAGACCACTACTAGGACTTGAATTGAGTCAACATGACTCAACAAAATTTAAATTGCAGGGAAATACAGACTCAACTAAAATTGAGTTGACCATGTCATCCCTAATTACAAAACCAGAAAACCCTAATTCTTCGAGCAAGGTCAATCAGATATCCAGATGGAGCCCCGAAGTCTTCTTCTGAGTCTGGTGCCCGCACCAATTCTCCCAGGGTGGGAGGAACTCGACCCTGTCGAGTATGGATCAAGTTGGCTCTGGTATCTCTCCAAGAGGTCTGGGTCCAATTCTTGTAATTCTTCTCGGGAGATCCAAAAGTCATCAGAATCTGGCCTTCCTTGCTAGCGGACCAGGTATCTTTGGTATCCTCGATTACGAGTAAAGATAACCTGATCATCCAGGATCTTTTCAATCTCCTCTTTCCTCACAGGCCAGTTTGTTGGTGGACACACAGGGTTGGGTTCACTCTCAAGAGCAGGATTAGGCTCAAAAGGCTCACTGGGAATCATAGCCGGCTCTCTATACTCTACTAAGTCTGTAATGTTGAAAGTGGAGCTAATGCCTAGTTCTGGAGGCAACTCGAGCACATAGGCATTGGATCCTACTCTCTTCACCACTCTAAATGGTCCAGCTCCTCTAGCATGTAACTTTCTAACGGTTCCTGGAGGAAACCGTTCAGGCCTTAACCTAATCATTACATAGTCTCTCTCAACAAAAGTTTTGACTCGTCTTTGAGAATCAGCCAACTTCTTATAAGTTTCATTACTTAAAGTTATTTTGGCATGAATTTCTTTATGCAAGTCCTTTACATGCTATGCAAGTGCATCAAGAGACTTGTGTGTGTGGGCTAATAGTGAAATCAGATCAAGTGGTGTGTGAGGCTTGTATCCATGAACAATTTCAAAGGGACTCTAGCCTATAGACCTATTGATCGAAACATTGAATGCAATTTCAGCCCTGGACAAAATACAAATCCCAATTCTTGGTGCTCTCAATCAAACCAAAATCTGAGTCAAAGCCTAGTAAAGGGTCAAGAAAAAAAACTAAACTAGACTGACGACGCATTCCTAATGAATGGACTTTATTCCAAAGGAACCCTAGGTCTAAACCTAACAAACTATGGCTCTCTAGGTTTGACCTTGGGTCGGAGGATGGCATGCAGAGCATGAAAACTTATCATGGGTGCCTAGTAGGTGCCATAAGGTCTTCCAGAAGTAGGTGGCAAACCTAATAGGTTCTGACACGTGGTTCACTCTAAAAACTTCGACAAAGTATACTTGGATGGTGTAAGAAGCATTGGAAGTCCTAGAGAAAGGGAGGAAATATGAGGTGGAGTCTCGAATTACCTGTTGACTGAAGGTGGTGACCTGAAGGTTTGAATGGTGATCTATGAGTGTCAACTGATCATCCTTACGAAAGGAAAAGTTTGCTACTCCTAGGAATGGATCAAGAGATGGTTCGGGAAGTAGCATAGGACATGTGATTGCAACAGTTAAAGTTTGTTCTCTAAAAAAATAATGATCCATTTTCTCAAGAACTGAATTGAAGAATGATTCATGGAAGGGCCTATGGATGATGACCTCAAGACTTGAAACTTGACATATGGGTGCGGAAAGGTATACTCTATAGAAGGGTAGATCAGTCATGTGAAGGAAGGGGTCTGGGGTCATAAGGAGGACTTCTACAGCACTGGGTGAATCAATCTGCTCAAGATAAGGATATTCAACTGAGATTACGGGAGAGACCTTAGTGGCTGGGCATGGGACAAGGTCCAATTGTAAGAGGCTTGATTCAGTCATCCTAAGGAGAGGATCTACTATAGGGTGGGCAAACTTAAACAGTTCAGTGCAAAGATCTTCAATTGGTACTTGGGGAATGACTGTCATTAGAGGGTACAAACTGATAGCTCAGGCTAACACTATGAGTTCTTCCTGGGGGTATTTGACTAAAGGAACCTGATTCTCACAAATCTCTTGAATTTCTGAACTAGGTCCTACCACTTGGTTGCTCTCTAAGGTCTCCTCAGGTAAGGAACCAATAGTATCGATGTCACATTCTTCAAGTTCTTCCCCCTCATATTTATCAACTAGACTCAAGCCAGCATCATATACTTCCTCGATGCCATCTTTAATGGGTTTCGGGTCAGTGGTAATCGGGTCAACTGATTCTGGGCTTGTCATACCTAACCTTTCTTCCTCATTGGTAGGCTTGGGTTCTCCCTCATTAATGTCATCCTTAGGATTCTTACCACTTAGCTGTGCACAAGCCAGTCCTATGCATGGGTACTGACTAGATTTATGGCCTCTTTCTCCACAAAACCAACATTCTTGCGATATAGGAACCTGGGTCACACTGGGTTTCAAGCTAGTAGAGACCTTACTTGGGCATGGGTGTGGATTTAAATGGTTTGATCTAGAAGACTTGGGTTGTTGAGTGACTGGTCTAGAATATTGTAAGGACCTCTCATAGACACGATCCACACTATAGATATCATGGTTAGGCTTCCTAAGGTTATGCTCGGGATCACGGTATAAGGTCCTCCTAGGCTCCTGGCATGGATGAGGTTGGGGCCTATTAAATTTTGGATCAAGGATCCAATTTTGATGTCTACGTTTCTCAAGTACTTGGACTCGATCTCTAAACTGGGCAAAACCCTCATTCATATCCTGATAAATTTGGTCATACTTTCGGTAAGAGTTCTAATCATGGCCTCTAAATCAGGTTGGGTTTGACCAGGTTGGGAGGGTACTCTGTTCCGGGTGGACATGATGATGCAAGCAAGCACACAGAATGTGACTAGACTAAAGCGACTACTGGCTCACTAGACCTAGAGTCCAAACTAGATGCCCAATCAGAGTGGCAAGCTAGCCTGTAGTAACTCGGGACTCCACCAAGCAGGTGTAAGGGGAGTGTTAGGTCCCTAACTGCCAATCCTAGACACCAATCAGAGATTGGCCAGGTAGGCGGACCAGCACACAAGCCCTCGGGATAGAATCCCTGAACCACCGTTCTAGACACTGAGTACAAAGCACACACAGAGTAACTAGACAAACTGACTCAACACTAGCCTAGACCCGACTTGTTGGTGTCCCTAGCCCAATAGGGCAAATTAAGTCTAATAAATTTTAAAATTAGGCTTAGGATCGAATGAATGGGTGGTGGTTTTGGGCTAAGGAGAGGTTATCAACTCCTCCCCTTATCTTAGATACTCAATTGCCCTTAAGATGAATTAGGAGATGATCACTCAAAATAATTGAATTGCAGAAACATAGAAACAAAGTTGCTGTAATTTAACTCTCAGAAATTTTATGGAAATCAATAAATCACAGTAAAATTTTGTAAAATAGTTTCAATTATACTGGTTCCAGAAAAATAAAAATCACATAATTTGGAGTTACTTATAATGAGAAACAATTCCTACAATAGAATAGTTACAGACTAAAAATAGAGTGCTTCCCTCGTTTACAATTCCTGCTACGAAGTTGTAACCCAGCGGATCCCCTACACGCCCTAGGAACACCCCGTGGAATGGGAAGAGGAGGTTTGTACCTCGCTTCGTTTCTAGGACCGGATGTCCTGGGGAGTCTACTTCGAGCATACAAAGTAAAAGAGAGATACTCAAAGCATGCAAGCAAATCAGAAACCCTAGACAGGGCTCTGATACCAAAATTGATGCAGAACGAAAGAGATGATGCGATGCGGAAGTAAATTAAGACTAATTCTTCTTTTTTTTTTTTCTTTTTTTTTTTATATTTTCAGAAGTCGGCTTTGACTCAAAGGAAAGTTAAACTAAATTGAAAGAAACTATGTAATAATTGAAAGCACAATTTAAAGAAACTAGCTTATCAGAGTAGTTCAGAAGTAAAGGATCGCTGGGGGTTGAGAAACTCCATGACCTAGGGTTTCGCTCTGAACTTTCAACAGGACAGAAGTAAAGAGAAGAGAAGGTCTACAGACCAGGCAGTAATCTTCACAGAGTTTAGTGGAAGGACTTTCTTGAGCAGATTGTTGGATCCCCGGATTCAGATATCTTCGAAATGGATCCTCCAATACTGGCCCTTTTGCAGAGTTGGCTTCTTCTGAACTCAAGAACTGGGAAAGTAGAAGAACAAGTTATGGAACCAGATACTCAGGAAAGGATTTACTAGATAGAAGAACTTGAAAGCTGATGTTGCTGAAATCCTGATTCTCTTGGATGCTGATCTGACTTCATCTGGGATTTGATCTATCTTCGAAGTAGTCGAACTGGACCTGGATGCTGGTGGTCGGCCTCTACTTGGAGAGAGGGGCCGTGAGAGATGGGGTAGGCTATGGTTTGGTGGAATGAAGAGGATGTTGGGCGGCTAGGGTTTGGAATGGAAGTGGCTAACCTAGGGTTTTGGGGTTGGAGATCTCACACCTCCTCAAGGTTCCTAGGGAACCCGGATTTACTCCCTCACGGAGCTCAACACCTGGATGCAAGTGCGGAAGAGAGAAACACAAAGTTTGCTCACATAAAAATTGAATTCATTCATCAGTTGTTTTTAAAACTTACAAAAGGGGTTTAATTTATAGGACTTTACAAGAGAGCAGGGTTTTACATCTTCTCATGTGGGACTAATAGGATGGATCTTCAAATTAGGCTTGTAGAATCAATTCCCACACATATGGCTGGCCAAGAGGTTCCAAAAGTGTTAATTGGTGGCTCCAAAAGGTAAGTAGGTGGCGCCTCCTAGCCTTGCTCTTCAAGAGAAAATTTCTT
The DNA here is from genome assembly GCA_021397845.1 of Areca catechu. Classification (NCBI taxonomy): domain Eukaryota; kingdom Viridiplantae; phylum Streptophyta; class Magnoliopsida; order Arecales; family Arecaceae; genus Areca; species Areca catechu. Next base: position 138,999,592 of record CM038053.1, on the reverse strand, counting down.
TCCTTCCATGGCTCAACTCTTTTGGACACCTCCTTTTCTTTCTCCCTAAGTCATCGTTCTTCCCATCTTTGCTTTGGGCTTTTTAGGCATGGATTGGGCGCCCCCTTGAAGTGCTCCCCAAGAAGTGCTTCTTTCTTTACATAGCTTGGCTTTTATGGAAATGTTTTGGCCGCCCCCTTGGATTGTGGATCCCAGATTATTTTCTCCTTAAGTGGCGCATGAGAGAAGGAACCTGCTTTCTTGTGGTGTGGGGACCAAAGCGTACTGGATGGAGATGTGGCGCCCCCTGGACTCAGGCGTGTGGCTGGGAGTGTGGCGCCCACTTGCTTAGGCTTGGGAGAAAATGTGACACCCTGGAGAAGACCTAGACCACTACTAGGACTTGAACTGAGTCAACATGACTCAACAAAATTTAAATTGCAGGGAAATACAGACTCAACTAAAATTGAGTTGACCATGTCATCCCTAATTACAAAACTAGAAAATCCTAATTCTTCGGGCAAGGTCAATCAGAGATCCAGATGGAGCCCTGAAGTCTTCTTCCGAGTCTGGTGCCCGCACCAGGCTGGACCTAGTGAGATACAGCCAGAGATAGCAGCACAGCCAGCTCAGTTTGATCCTTCTGCATCTGCCTAGCCATAGCCAGCACAGATGGAGACTCTTGGTGTTTCAGATACTCTAGAGAACAGAGTCAAATGCATAAAGATGGATGTATTTATCATGAGGCAGCGTCTTGACATGTTTATTGCTGAGACGAGAGAGAGCCACATTGGTCTTAGTGATGGCATTTCAGCTATTCTCTCAGCACTGTCCAGATCTTCTACGAGTGCTCCTGCTTCTATTGATGTACCTGCTCCAGCACTAGTGGATGTTTTTGCTGATATCGATACTGGTGTTGAGACTAGAGTTGGAGATGGAGATGGAGATACTATTATTGGAGATACTATTATTGGAGAGGTGAGACTGACTCAGATCGGTTTGATATTGCAGATCTTACATCAGAGCCAGTTACGGAGGTGACGGATGATGTGCCTACGAGCCCTGTTGACCCATCCTTCTCACCTGTCCTGATTCCTGATCCATCCTCTCCTTCCAGATCGGTTAATCACACTCCAGTTCCTGTTCCAATTCCTTTCTTAGTCCTGTTATTAATATACCTGTTACTGATTTACCTACTGTTGATTTTCTTGACATTCATACACCTATCATTCAGACACCCATAATGATTCATCTATTGTGGATACACAGATACTTTTTATAGCTGATACTGTTGTTCTTGATACGCCCGTATCATCAGCTGTTACACCTACTTTTGAACTCCTACCCTTCATACATCGTCAGTCATTCGAGAGCTTGGGTTCTACACACCTGGCTTTCAATATCTTGATTCTGGTCCTACTTTTGATCACACTCCTGCTCCAGCTGTTGCTGAGTTGATTGATCCAATCAGTTCAGTTCCTGTGGAGGACGTAGCTCCTACTTCTACTGCTTCAGTCAGAGGTCGGACCTATATTCATCGCAGAGGATGTGGACACCGCACCCCTCCTTAGTCGACAGGACCAGACTTTGAGATCTTCGATCATGATGGTCGCGAGCTCGATCTTCTTTTGATACTAGCCCGATCGAGATCGATTCATCTTCTGATGAGTCGATGGATGAGGAGTAGGATATTGATATTCTTCTAGATAGTTTATACTTCTAGATAGTTTATAATTCTAGATAGTTTACTTTTATGCTTATATGTACTTTTACCTTTGTTGTGTACTTGATGTACAAGTTCCTGACATATATGAAAAACTTTTTGATTCCTCTTATCTTTATACTTAATGAGATTGAAAATTACATCTTGAATTTCTCTTATAATTTTATATCTTCACTCTTTATTTATCTTGAATGTATTTCCTAAAGAAAAAGAGTGAGTAGTTTCAAAAATGAATTTATAAACTCTATAATATATCTTGTATGTATTTTCCTACATTTTTAATGATAACAAAAAGGGGGAGTAATTTAGTGAGATATAAGTATAAATGTATTTACTTGTGTTTACTTCTCAAACCTAAAGGGGGAGTAACTTTTAACTTTAAGGATTTTTTTTAAAATAAAAAACTGAAAAAATTGAAAATTACTTACAAAGTTCCTTAAGAAAGGGGGAGCGTCACCTTTTGCTCAAATTCAAAGTGAGTTTAATTCTTGAAACGCCTCTTTCAATGTTTTGAAAAGATTTTCTATTTACAAATGTTGTTATGAATCATTGATTCAGGGAGAGCTTTGTTGGTTGTGGAAAATTCTTTGTAAAGTATCATGATACGTGCATTCTATGAATTTAAATGTATATCAAAGTTCTGATACTTTCTAATCTTGCAACAAGCTCTAATTCTCTTACTTGTGGTCTAAATTATTATATCTTTAATGCAAGTAATGATTGATATATTTGATGCTTTCAATATTGTGCACTTTAAACAATTCTCTTAAAGCTTACCTTTAAAGTAATTTATACTTAAGGATTTTGTTATCATCAAAAAGGGAAAGATTGTTGACTCCACTAATTGATTTTGATGATAAGCAAAATAGTTAAGTATTATTTGAGGACTAATGATTTGCTTTAAGTATATTTTCATTGAAAGGATGCTCACAAAATTTGAAGAAGCACATTTATATTGAATAACCAAGGTTAAATGAATTGATTGCTCAAAACAAGGCTTGGACACTCAAAGAAATGGTTGAATGGATAACTAAGGCAAATGAAAACATGTTCCTGCATAAGTTCAGTAATTTCTATAATTTTTTAATGAAGTGTCGACTCAAGGTGTCGACACATGACATGATGTGTCGACACATTAAGAAGAAGTGTCGACTCAGGCCAATACGCTACAAAGTTTCAAATGGCACAGATCAAGTGTCGACACATGGAGCTTATGTGTCGACTCAAAGTGTCAATACATGGATCAACACATCACTTGAGACTTTCAAGCCACAGAACTTGCAGAAGTTGAAGCAACTGTTGAATTGTCGACTCATGGATGCAATGTGTCGACTCATGGATGCAATATGTCGACTCAAGGTATCGACTCAACTGAGAATGTGTCGACTCAACTAAGATTTCTAGAGATTCTGAATGAAGCATTTTGAACTATGTGTCGACTCAAGAAGAACATGTGTCGACCTTATGTATCGACTCAACAGAGGAAGTGTCGACACATGGAGTTCTTGCAATAGTAATGGCTAGTTTTTTCAAATGCAGAACTCATCCCAAATGGTCTTAACAGCTAGTTTTTTGAGTGTAACGGCTATATCTTTGTTTTGAGGCCTTAGGAAGGTATAAATAGGCTCCAAATCAAATCAAGAAGCAATTGTATTGAATATCCAAAAAAAGTTTAGAGAGAAAAGAAGAGAGAAGAGCCTTAACTCCTATTCATTTAAGATTCAACCACTCACAAGCTAAAGGAAGCCTTTCAAGCATTCAAAGCCATCAAGAGCATTGAAGATCATTCCATCTTGGGCATTCAAAAGGCTTCAACAAGAGAAAAGCAACACTACATTGAGCTACATCGGGCAACATCGACTTATTTGCTTTTTTATTGAAAGCTTACATTGGTTCTTTGTTTCTAAACTTTATATCTTGTAAAGGTTGTTGGTAAGCCTTAAAAATCAATTAGGTTGGTGGTTAGCCCACAAAACCATTAAGATTCTTGGTTAGCCCAGAAAACCAAGGGAGGTTTTTGGTTAGCCTTATGAAAACCAATTAGGTTCTTGGTTAGCCCGCAAAACCAAGCGAGGTTATGACTTGTGAGCCTTGTAAAACAAGTTGGGTTTTGATTAGTGAGCCCGGAAAACTAATCGGCTGTAATCGTTTGATTATAGTGAATTTCCAAGGGGATCTTGGAGAGTGGATGTAGGTGCATGGCTGGCACCGAACCACTATAGCTTGTTGTGTTTGTGATTGCTTGTTCTCTCCCTCCTTGCTCTTTATAATCTTGCTTATTACTTTTAATTTCCACTGCACTATTACTTTAGAGCATTGCATCTTAGTACCTTGTTGAATTGAATTGCATATCTTGTCTTGTGAAGTTTGCTACTTGTTTTATCTAGCTTAGCTTTAAATTTTTTAGAGACCAATTCACCCCCCTCTCTTGGGTTGCTCTCTGGGCAACAGGCTTCATTGTCATCCCCAATAACAAAGCCTTATCTTAAAGGTGCTCCCCGCACCTTGTTTGACCTTCGGTGAGGAGGTGTGTATAGTGGCTTTTCTTGATCTACAAGAACTTCTGGTTGAGGAATTTCATTTGAAGACTCAAGAGGTTGTTGGTTCTGTTCTTTACATAACTCAAGTGAAGAATCACTACTTCTTTCTTAGATAAATTCTTGCTCCAAGAATGTAGCATGCCTACTGACAAAAATCTTTTGCTTAGTAGCATTATAGAAGAGGTATCCAATACCTTCTTTAGGATAACCAACAAACCTATACTTGTCAGCCCTAGCACTTAACTTATGTCCAACGTTATTTTTGACATAAGCATGGCAACCCCAAATCTTTAAGTACTTAAGACTTGGTCTTTTGCCATTCCATAACTCATATGGAGTGCTACTAATTGACTTAGATGGAACCCTGTTCAAAATGTGCAGCAGTTTCTAGGGCATGTCCCCAGAAGGAAATGGAAAGATCTGTGAAGCTCATCATGGATCTCACCATGTCTAACAAGGTGCGATTTCTCCTTTCTACCACACCATTTAACTGGGGTGTATAAGGAGGAGTTCATTTAGAGATTATGCCTTTATCTTTAAGATGGTTTAGAAACTCACTAAACAAGTATTCACCTCCTCGATCAGAACGAAGAGCTTTAATACTATGTCCAGTTTGTTTTTCATCCATACTTTGATATTCTTTAAACTTATCAAAAGCTTTAGACTTGTGTTTCATAAGATACACATGACCAAACCTTGATAAATCATCAATAAAAGTAATGAAGTAAGAATATCCACCTCTGGCTTGAGTTGTCATAGGTCCACATACATCAATTTGCACAAGACCTAGTAACTCAGTTACCCTGTTTCCATGTCCAGTGAATGGAGACTTGGACATTTTTCCTTTGAGGCAAGACTCACAAGTTCCTAATGATTGGAAATCATAAGGGTCAAAGTAATTATCTTTGACTAACTTGTTTATCCTTGACTCATTGATATGACCTAACTGGCAATGCCAAAGATATGTGACATTGGCACTATCTTTCTTTCTCTTCTTATCATTAATAAGAAGTATTTCATCATTGAGTTCCAAAGTAAGAAAACCATTAATGAAATAACCATGCCCAAATATTTTATTATTATAAAGAATAGAGCAGCCATTGCTTTTTACATTTCTTTCATATCCTTGTTGTAATAACAAGGGTATAGAAGTAATGTTTCTTACAGTATTGGGTATGTAGTAACATTCTTCTAACTTTAACATATTACCCAAAGGTAATAATAAGATACAGGTGCCCACAGCTTCAGCATAAATGGCTTCACCACTTGCCCCATATAGCTTGAAGTCACCTTTCTTCAAATTCCTAATTTGGTGGAGTCCCTACAATGAATTGTAGATATGAGATCCATATGCAGTATCCAATACCCATAAATTAGAATTTGAAGAACTCAATGATAAATTTGTTTGTATCATGTATAAACCTTTAGATGCTCCACTTGCATCTTGCTTCAGACTTGCAAGATATACCTTACTTTTTTTCTTCTAGTGCCCTTGATTGCCACAGTGGAAACAGGCTCCATCAACCTTCTTAGCTTTCTTCTTATTTTGGAAGCTCTTCTTAGGGTTGAATTTTCTTTTCAAACCCTTCTTCTTTGCCTATTTCTTTCTTCCATCAACTAGAAAAAGAAGAGCATTATCTCCTTTTGAATGGCTCTCTGCTGTCTTAAGCATATTAAGCAACTCTGGAAATGAAGTATTTAATTTGTTCATATGGTAATTAAGAACAAACTGAGAGAAGGAATCAGGGAGTGACCGCAGGATCAAGTCCTGATTAAGTTCACCATCCATGACAAACCCTAATTGACCTAATCAGGCAATTAAGTCAATCATTTTCAATACATGGGTTTGTACAAATGAACCCTCACTCATCCATGCATGGAATAACTGCTTTGATATCTCGTACCGAGTAGGCCTACTTTGCTCTCCACATAGCTCCTTTAAATTGAGCAATATGGACTGAAGTTCCGTACCTTCATGTTGCCTCTAGAGCTCATTACTCATAGAGGCCAACATGATGCACCTGACAGTTATACTGTCATTTTGTCACATGTTGTGTGTGAAAATATCCTCCTCTGAAGCATCCTCTCCGATCATCTCAGGATCCGGAGAATCAAGAATATAAGAAAGCTTCTCCTGAGTTAGTACAATCCTAAGGTTCTTTAGCCAGTCTCCATAATTTGGACCGGTTAACTTGTTGGCATCTAAAATGCCCCACAGTGATAAATTCGAAGCCATTATGTAAATTTCCTACATTTAATTAAAGAATAATATCAGCAGACCACCCAAGATGACATTCATAATTAGATAAGGACTTTTTATATCTAATTATGTCTTCCCTTCATTTCTATATAGCCAGGATGGTACCACTGATGGGAATTCTACCAGGGTGCCAGGAATCATGCAGCATGAGAAAGTGAATTTCAAAACAAAAATTCTAAGCATGAAACCCTAATTGGCTAGAAAACCCTAATTCCCAGGAACCCCTCATGCAATACCAATTAATGAAACATAAATGAAGTCAGAAAAACATACCTGGATTGCCAAAATCCTAGAAAACCTTAATTCCCAGGAACCCCTCATGCAATACCAATTAATTAAACATAAATAAAGTCAAAAAAACATACCTGGATCGCTGAAATCCAATTCTTTCTATGAGGCTCACAAGTGCAAGCCCTCCAACGGTGATCCACACGAGAATGGTACCAAGGAAGAATCCCTACCGGGGTTATTTGCTTCAACAGAACTCTTAGGGCAGCCTTTGGACCTTTCACCACTATAGGACACCCTGTCCCACTGAAGGACACTTTGAACACTCTCCTAAAGCACTCTTGGTTTTAGGACAACCCTCCTCTTGGACCCCTTAGGCTTATGTCCTAAAACAAAGCCTTGTCCTATGATGCGGGATGAAAAATCGATGTAACCTAGTTATTTGGAAAACAGGAAAAAACACCTAACAAACTAGGACCGTGGGAGGTCTAAGAAGCCTCTCGGGACTAGGGCATACAGACACTTAAATCTTAAGATAGCTGATCTCTTTTGTTTTCAATTTTCTGGGTGGATGTGGTGAAGGAAGGATGAAGATAGGGAACCGGGAAGTGGAACTCATGGCCCTGAGACTCACTCTAGCGGGGGACGCACACAGAAAGTCAGGGGTCAAAGCCTAAAGCTACCCTCCTGAGAGATCACAGCACCAGCTACCCTGAGGATAAAGCTATCCTCCCGAAGGGGTCACAGCACCAGCTACCCTGAGCTCTCATCGAACCCATAATGCACACAACAGGGCTCTCACATAGATACGCTAGGATGACTCTCGAAGGAAATGAGGGGATAAAGAAGATGAGATAGGGGATAACTAGGGTGCTCATCGAACCCATAATGCACATAGCAGGGAACGCCTCACACCCCTCATCGAACCCATAATGCACACAGCAGGGAACGAAGGAAAATGGGCCTTAGTCTAGAACCAGAACCGGAACCAACCCAAAAATCTATATCAAATCTCTCCCTCTACAAGGGGAGTGGGGGCCTTTATATAGAAAAACCAAAACCTTTAGTTTCTTAGCCTCTAAGAAAACTAAAAAAGGAAAATAAATTACATCAAAATTTGTGTTGCATCAAAAATAGTGTTGATATGCTTTGAGAAGCATGTCAGCTTGATAATCTGCTCCACAAAACATGCTGCTCTGAAATATGGGCTGCTCTGAAATCCATGCAATTCCATCTCATGGCCGTGCGGAGGATCGATTTCCAGACGGAGCACACGGCCGACGATCGGGAAGCAGGCGACGGACGGGGCTGGTAGGTGGCAAGCGGCGGACGGCCGGTGGTGGCCACAAGCGAGGCGGCACATAGTCTAGCACGGCACGCCCAGCATGCCGTTTGGTCTCCCACTGCCGTGGGAGACCTCCCAGGCACCGGCTGTCCTCCGGTGGCCAAACGGGCGGCGGACCGGCATCAAGCGGCAACAGGCGGGCGGTGGCACAGGCGGGCGGCGGTGCAAGGGTGGCATGCAGTGCTGGCACGGCACTGTGCCGCTTGGGCTTCCCACGGGCGTGGGGCCCAAGTTGCCGGCGGAGCACTACGGCGGTCGGGTGGGGGCCAGCGGACAGCAGACAGGTTACCAGTGCAGGCCAGTGGTGGCAAATGGCAGCGGTGGCGCGTGGCCGGATGGAGGCCTCCCGCATCCATTCGTCTTCCCACGGGCGTGGGCGGCGACGGCGGCGGCTTCTCCGGCGAGGGCGGGTGCCGGCGAGCTTCGGCGATGGTCCGGCAGGGGCGGCCGGGGGTCGAGCGGCCCGGATCTGGGGCCGAAGCGGTGGTGGGCTAGGGTTCGAAACTTTTAAAAAAATTCATGGGAGAAAGGTTGCAGGAGGTGGAATAAGGCTGGGATAACTCGGGGATAAAATGAGAACAAAACCAGAATAGCTGGGATAGGTGGAATAGCATGAATAGGAAAAATCAAAAAAAATCTAAGAAAATAAGAGAAAAATGGAAAAATACCCGGACCTGCCCTAGATCCCCATCATCCTGGTAGATAAGACCTTGTCTTAACTAGACAAGTCTTGTCCTAAAGAAAGAAAGAGGGAGGGAGAGATAGAGAGACACTCAGATGGGACACTCAGTGTGATTGGACTTCTGTTTCAGAAGATCGAACAATACTCCATAAAAAATCCTATTCTCATTTCACCGTACACCCTTAAATAGGAATTTAAGGGGCGTGAAAAGCATCATAAAAGCTCTTATCAGATATGTCTCTTCATATCTGATAAGACTCTTCAGGACTCGGGAGTCTTTTCTGAGTTCTCCAAATGCTCTCTTCTCATGCCACATGGCATGTACCGAACTCAAGGGAAAGAAGGCATCCCTTCTTGTCTTGAAATCATATAAGAGGAATTCTGAGAGCCGAAGGACTCTACCTCAAAATCATGCACAGATGAAGAGACGCGACTCTTCATTTGTGCGCGTTGACTAGTCCTCTCTTCATGCCACCCCTTTGTCCCTTTTTTTTGACCAGTGAACTGAAAACAAAAGGGCATCGAGATCAGATAAGAGGTGTTCCAAATATGAAACTCCTAGAGTTTCATCTATAGAAGGACTCTTAGTCCTTCTGTGCGCACTCTTCATCTACCACGCGCACCAAGAGGTGCCAAGAGTCCTATGCACCTAAGAGTCTTCATAAAATCGGTATAATGCCCAAATAAAACCAGATAAAACTTGGTTTAAGCTACCCCACTTAGGAAACAACCTACTATAAGTTTCCCTCAAATAAGTTAGTCCAAGCACCAAGCAACCATACCCAATCCAATTGGGTTAGGAATTAGGTTAGCCTACACATGCTAGTATGTAATCTGGCTAACCAATTAGGATACCATGATCCTAATCAAACCATGTATGACTTCCTTGGCCAACTCCCTAATGTGTGTGACCCTTTGGGTTTCACATTTAGCTAGCAGTAGGTTTAGGTTTGAGCCAATTCGAACCAATTGAACCCGATTGACATAATTTGGTCAAATTGGCTCACCAAATTGTCCAATTCGAATCATCCATTGAATTGACTCATGAAACCAATCCAATTGATTCATGAAAACCTACAAAACAAGATTGACGTCTAGCAACATGTAATGCCTACCTAGAAAATATGAAATTTGGTGGAAAGTATGAAAATACCCTTCAATAGAAAGTTACCATACAATTCAGTCTTTCGATCTCCCATTATCCCGATTAAGTGATAGGTATGGATATATGTCAAACCCTAACACTTTGTCATATCGAATCTCAGCTTGATTATGAGGACTCAACTGATGATTGATTAGAAACTACTTCTAATCTCATCCTGCTTTGATCAAAGGCTTCTTGAGTCACTCATCGAAGAGATTACATAGGATAACAATTCCTCTTACCAGAAATGATCGATTCCTTGTTGGTCCACTCACATCCTTCGCACACCTTCCACCATACCCAGAACATCCCGTACATAACTTAATGTCATGAATGAGTATGAACCAAAAAGATAGCTTAGCGTAACAAGGAACCATGGTGACCTCAGGTCTAAAGATCACATGCACAACTTCTACTCTGGGATCTATCTTTTGACAAGCAATAAAACTTCCATAAGATAGTTCCAATGTGGATCAGTCTAGTGTACTCATATCATGATGAGCACCCTTATCCTTGTGTTATTATCTCTATACAAGTGGTTGTGAGATCAACCACCCTCATCAACTGAGCATACATAGGATAAGCTAGTCTTTCCGGATTCAACGATCCCCGAATCGATGGTCCAACGACTAGGAACATTCTAGATTAGGGATTGTAGGAAATAGGTCTCACTATTATTTTATCATAACCCTAATTCCATTGCCTTACTCTATGGGGTTCATGACACAGTAGTATATGATGAATCAAATGCCTTTATTAATATAAAAAAATATGTCATACATGAGCTGGAAGTTTACAAAAAGGCCCTCATAATGATTGGCTCTTAGGGCACTTTTCTATCAGCCGGGATGGAGGCCCATCGGTGAGCCTTCCAGGAGGGGACCTCCTGCTGCACCTGCCTTGCATGGGTCGTTATTCCATCCTTCGACCAGTGGGCCCCAAAGGGAGGCCCAATCAGTAGAGGGATGCCACCGTAGAGAGCCCGGCCCCACCGTCTAGGGACAGACCTACCACCGACCAAACTGCTACCATCGTGCCCCACCGGCCACTTCCCCAGAACCCTCGAACCCGTCCAAGATGCCAAGGTCGAGATCAAAGAAAATGTCCATCATCATGCCCTAGGATGCCAGGTTGATGAGGGATGAAAAGTTGGCCGAGGAGGTCTTGACTACCCTTGCACAACCATTGGACCGCCAGGAGAGGACCAGCCTGCCAGTGGTGGATGTCTTCATCGGGGTGTTCCCTCAACTCTTCTCGGTAAGTTACCTTCTTGGTTACTGCATTCCTTCTTTCTTGTCTGTAGAGATACTAACTGATGCTCTTCATGTAGGTGGCCCTTGATGTTCAGCTCCTTAGGGACTCCTGCCAGGGGTTGATGAAATGGGAGTCCCATCTCCACAAGGAGAGGGACGAGGCCTGGGCCCAGGCTGCTCAGGTTCAAGAATGGGAGGGCCAAATGAAGGGCCTCTAGAACCAGCTGGCTAGCACCGAGGCGAGGGTGACCGACTTGGAGAAGAAATCTACCAAGCTCGAGCAGGCCCTAAAGGAAGAGAACGGGGAGAGCCTCCGCAGGATTGAGTAGGTTACTGCCTCCACTACAGAGGTAGCCCATTTGGAGGGAAGGGTGCAGACCCCCAGGTGCAACTTGAAGAAGAAGTGGCCAAGACTGTGGCAGCCTTGGAGAAGGCCACGGTGGCCATTGCATTGATGGAGTGGCCAAGAGGGAAGCTGCCCAGGCCATCCCTAAGTTCATGGCTTGTGAGGCCTTCAAGGATGAGGTCACTAAGGCGGTGTTGGACTGCTACAACCGGGGTTCAACAATTTTCATGGCAAGGCCATCTATCCCCTTGGATCGAAGGGGTTGAAAGACATCGTCTCTGTGCTACCCATCCCCGTGTGACCAAGGACATCCACTACATGTTGGGTTTTGATGGCATAGCAAAAGAATGGATTTCAAAAAAAATTCATTTTGAAACTCCAACAACTAGAAACCCTAAGCCCAAGATCACTATTAATTACAATTAACAAGTCATTCAAACATGGTGATCTCAGGTCTAAAGATCACTTGCACAACTCCCACTATGGGAACTATCTCTTGACAAATGGTAAGATTCCCATAAGATATTCTCGGTGCAGATCAGTTTAGTGAATTCATACCCTAAAAGCACCCTTATCCTTGTATCAGTGTCTCTACACAAGTGGCTATGAGACTAACCACACCCTCCCTCGAGCATACATAGGATAAGCTAGTCTTTCTGGAAGCATCGATCGCTGAATCGATGATCCAATGACTAGAAATAAGATTAGGGTTTATAAGAACTTAGGTCTCACCATTATGATCTCCATCACAACCCTAATTCTTTGTCCTAACTTATGGGGTTCATCATAATCTTTAAATAAGACACATCAATATGATGAAACAAAATGCCTTTTGTTAATACAAGAATGTCATACAAGAGTTGAAAGATTACAAAAATACCATTACAAAGATTAGCTTTTAGGGCACTTTTCTTTTAATCTCTCACTTGCACTAAAGCCATTCACCCTTGTATTTTATACCCATACAATCTAAGTGGCGATCAAACTACTGCTGAGGTAGTGCTTTAGTTAATGGGTCAGCTATATTGTTCTTTGTATCAACTCGTTCGATGACAACATTTTGTCTTCCTATGATTTCTCAAATGAGGTGGAAACGTCTTAGGATGTGCTTGGACTTATGATGAAACCTTGGTTCCTTAGCTTGCATAATAGATCTAGTGTTATCACAATATAGTATCACTGATTGTTGTATTTCAGGAACCACACCTAATTCCATGATGAATTTCTTCATTTAGATAGCTTCCTTCACGGCTTCACTTACAGCTATTTATTCTGCCTCAGTGACTGAGTCAGCTATAGTCAGCTACTTTGTACTCTTCTAACTCATTGCATCACCATATAAGGTGAAGACATACCCTGATATGGATTTGCTATCATCTGGATCAGATTGAAAACTAGAATCTATATATCCTTCTAGTTTTAATTATGATCCACCATATAGGAGAAAAACATCCTTAGTCTTTCTCAGGTACTTAAGAATATTTTTCACAGCTTTTCAATGATCCTCTCCTGGATTTGCCTGGAACCTGCTTACAATGCCCAAGGAATAAGCAACATCAGGCCTGGTATATAATATGGCATACATAATCAATCTTATAGCCGAAGAATAAGAAATCATAGCCTCTCTCTTTCTTCTGATATCTTAGGAGGCATTTTCTTGGAGAGATGTATGCCTTGACTCATAGGTAAGTAATCCCTCTTACTTCCATCCATGTTGAATCTCTTCAACACTAAGTCAGTGTACATGGATTGGGATAAGCCTAGCATCCTCTTAGATCTATCTTTATAGATCTTTATCCTTAATATATAGGATGCCTCTCCAAGATCCTTCATGGAAAACTTTGATAATAGCCATGTTTTGACCGATTATAATATTGGTATATCATTTTCAATGATATGTATGTCATCGACATACAAAACCAAAAAAATAATTGCACTCCCATTTGTCTTTTTACACGCACAAGGTTCATCCACATTTTTAATGAAACCAAACTCTTTGACTGCTTCATCAAAATGGGTGTTTCAACTCCTCGATGCTTGCTTTAATCCATATATGAATTTTTTTAATAGTCTAACTTGATCGACGAACTTAGCATGGTCCTTCATGGTGCGGACAGCAGAGGCACCAGAATAAGACAGAGGCTTCTCAACCCTCTGTGGATTAAATAGTAGTGTTTAAGTCCATTTGTAATAAGGTCTTAGCCCATTTAGGTTGTCATGTTATTATTTGAGTCATGACCAGTCAGCTCATATTGAGCTAGTCTTCTTCTTGAGTCCTGTACATGTCAGCCCAAGTACAAGTGAAGACATGCCAGCCCAAGTACAAGTGAAGACCGAGCCGGTACAAGTAAAGATCAACCAAGCCTGAAAACATGAAGACCATGGAAGGCCCAGTAGAAGAAACCAGAAACCCTGGAGTTACATCGAATGCCCGGGAGCCCTGGACCGTAGCCGAAACCAGATTGGGCCAGCCAAAGCCCAGGAGAGGACCTAGGGTGCCATACTCTTATGGTCACCTTCCCTTGGTCGGCCACTTAGAGTCACCCCTCTTGGCCGACCAAGGCAAGAGAGGGGAGAGTGATTTGAGGGACTTAAATCCTAGTCCTACCATGTATTCTAGCTAGGGTTTGGGTGGGATTCAAATTCCTAGGTAATGACTATTGTAACCTTACTTGGGTGCCAAGTCTAAGAGTCTATGTAAGAGACTCTACTCTCTTATATCAAGGCACTTTTATTCATGAAATATAACTAAGTTCTTGCAATTGTTGTGTGCTACTTGCTGTGTGCTAAGGGGATTCTTTTTAAGCCCCTCCTTCCTGGTGTCCTGTGCCCTGTCTCTAGCCGCCAGCCATCTCTCCAAGCCCTGGCCGCCCACCCTCAAACCTTTCTTCCCCTTGATATTTTTCAATTAATCCTCCATATTTGCTTTATTTTCTAACCCTAGAATTGCTATTTGCAGGTCCCTCAGCTTCTTCAAATCCAACGACTCTAGTCGGGCATCGATCGGGTCACCGGGTAGAAAGCCGAGAATCCGCGGGTCTCTGGCTTGAGTTTCCAGGCTGCATCCAGGAGCGAGAGTGATCCCTTCACCTACGATCTGCACTGATCACATCAACCATTGTCAATTACACCCCCTCTACCTGCAAGTCACTTTATTGGAGTTGAACTAGCTCAACCGAGACTTCTCAGCCTCGACGATCCACTTTCTCTATTACTTTTAGGTCCTACTTTGCATACTTTAGTTTCTTACTTGTACAAAATTCTCTACTTAGGTTCTTGGTCTATTCTTCAGGAATTAAACACACAACTTAATAAAAAAAATTATAAAAATAATTTGAATGCAATTTTAGTTCCATATCATTTGCTATCATAGCCAGGTTAGGCTCAGTTCTCTTTGGATATTCGGATCAGGTGCTTCACCATGGCCATCCAGTCATAGAAAACTAGTAGGGCTGCAAGACCCTCTCTTCCCAATCTATGGGATATCCCATGGTGGTAGGAGAGCTGATGTGAATTGACCCCTAAAGAAGAACACAAGGAGTTCCATTTGGGTTTTTGCATTCTTGGCCTTCTCAGTACATCTCTTGTTGTTTCAATTGTTTCTACCTTCATATACCTCAAAAAATTTGATATTTATTTTGTTGAATTTTTTGTAATTGATATTAATTTGCAAAACTTTCTCAAGAATTATTTCATTCTATGGATTTTCTCCCAATTGAAACACTGTCTGAGAATAGTTCTGCTCTATTTTGATAGCAAAGCTGATTATTGAAAGTTTAAGGTTCTTTTAGTATAATTTTTGCATATCTATAATTTTAGCATGTTTTCTTCATATTAGGTCATAATCTTCAAGTTATCTTTCCATTTTAGAAAATACCAAAACAAAAAAAAAAATACATATATTCATAAAACTGCAAAAATAGCTAAACCCTAATTTGCATTTTCATCTACCTGCCATCATTGTATAAAATACTTTAAGGGCACTTTCTATATGTCAGATAAGGGGAGGAGTTGATAACCTCTCCTTAGCCCAAAACCACATCCCTTGCATTCGGTCCCAAGCCTAATCTAAAATTAACTAGACTTAATTTCCCTAGTGGGATGGGGACACCAATCGATCGGGTTCGATCATTGTGGGATGACTAGTACACCCAATTCATCTCCTATTACTAGATTCTGGTGTCTAGGCTAGAGGTATAGTGTCAAACGACCGAAGCAAATTGGTGGTTCCTTAATTGGGTCCCTGCGAGAGCAGGGGGGCCTCCCACCATCCCACCTCTTACCTTGCCAATTGAAGAACTAGGATTTGAGTTGTGTGTAAGTTGAGTCAACCCATTCTGATTGGGCTCTAGGTCTAGGCAGCTATAGTCGAGTCAATGTTGAGTCTTGCATGTGCACTAGATCAGGAGTCCCTTTTCATCCGCCATCTCCACCTTTTGGATGAACCTATGGATAAGCTGGAAGGCCAGCTTCAAGCCCTTGTAGACCAAGTGGCCCAGTTGAACCATAAGTTTGGCTGCATGGATAACCGGTTAGAAGCCTGTAGGACCTATACTAGATCCAAACCTGAGCGACCTTTACCCACACTACCCAAATTATATGAACCTAGAACTTATGTATCCAAAACCTATGAACATAGATCCTATGCACCCACTCCCTATAAGCCTAATAGACCCATGACCTATAGATCTGAACCCATAGGCCATCGACTGGATTTCAATAAGGCCAGTATCCCTAGATACGAACCCAGTATTAATCCACTACCTCTTAGTCATCCTGAACCCACAAAGAGTAGTGCCCATGATCAGACACCAGGACCTAGCCAATTTTTCCTTAGCCGACCTTCTCCTACCACTCATATGATTCACAAGGCTTACATTAAAGCAAAAGTGTATGAAGCTGATGTGAACTTAGTGGATGAGTATAATGTAGAAGAGGAGACATCTCTAGAAGACCTAGAATTAGTTGACCCCATAGGTACCCAGGTAGAAGCCAATCTAAAGTTAGTTGACCTTGACTATACCCAGCTTAAAGATATAATGGAAGAACAATTTGAGGAAGAGAACCTAGAGACTACTGCTAAACCTTACCTGAGGAAACCATAGAGGAGAGCGAAATTACAGAGTTTAGTCCTAAAATACAAGAACCAGAAGAATTTATTAAGGACCTGATCTCTTTGAATCAGTACCCTCAGGAAAAGTCCCCTCCTTTAGTTCCCATTAAGGACCTCTTCCCTGAGATTAGTAACCCATCCTTCCATTATGCAAACCCTGTAGATATACCTCAACCATGTAAGGTTAGCCTCATTAGTCTAGGATTAGTCCCTAACACCCCTTCTTATATCTTACTGCATCCAACTAACCCTGAACCTTTTTTCCTACCCTACCGGACTAATTATGAATCCACTTCTTATTTTCTATCCTTTCCAGATACCACCAGCATTTTTGGGATTATTAGATTGTATTTAGTTGAGATTAGCATACTGCATGCATTCATTACGTATGTTAGGTTTGCATTTTACTTCTGGCATATCCTATGGAATTTGCTAGGAGCCCATTATAAGTTTTCATGTGCATGTCTAGCTAGGATCAAACCTAGAGAACCTATAATCTGTTAGGTTTAGGTCCAAAGAGTTCAATAAAATTTCCTTCAATAGGAATGCATAGTCGAGTCTGTTAGGTGTTGGTTAGGAGTCTTCATGTGCCAAGCATGTTCACCACCTGCACTAATTTTGCAACAAACAGGCTATTTCCCGAAGAAGGGACAACGAATTTGATGTAAGGGATTCTGTCATGGTTAGGCTTAGGCCTTAAAGAGAAGCTTCATGCTCACAGAGCCAGACCTTTTAAAGTGATAGAGAGGGTTGGACCAAATGCCTATGTGTTAGATTTGCCTCCGGATTTGGGTATCAGTTCCGCCTTCAATGTCGCAGACATGGTTGAGTATAGAGAACCAGCAGCGATACCTAGTGAGACCTTTGAACCTATTCCTTTCATTTAGAGTGACCCTAGCCTAGAGTGTCAACTAATAAATTGGCCTGAGAAAGGAGAACGGATCAAGCATATCCTAGATGATCAAGCTATAACAACCTGGGGCAGCGGCTATCAATACTACCTGGTCCGATGGCAAGGCCGGTCAGAGTCGGACGATTCATGTATTTCTCAAAAAGACTTGTAGTGCCTCGACCCGACCTTCTCGAAAGATATGTGAGCTAGCCTAATCTTTACTCGACAGGGTCGAGTCCTCCCACCCCGAGAAAATTGGTGCCGACACTAGAGGCACCAAAATAAGATAGTGGCTTCTCAACCCTCTATGGATTAATTAGTAGTGTTTGAGTCCATTTGTAATAAGGGATTAGCCCATTTGAGTTGTCATGTTATTATTTGAGTCCAGTACTAGTCAGCTCATGTTGAGCTAGTCTTCTTCATGAGTCTTGTACATGTCAGCCCAAGTACAAGTAAAGACAAGTCAGCCTAAGTATAAGTGAAGACCGAGCTGGTACAAGTAAAGATCAACCTATCCTGAAGACATGAAGACCATGGAAGGCCCAGTAAAAGAAATCAGAAATCCTTGAGTCACATCGAAAGCCCGGGAGCCCCGGACCGTAGTCGGAACCAGATTGGGCCAGCCAAGGCCTAAGAGAGAAGCTAGGGTGCCATACTCTTATGGTCACCTTCCCTTGGTTGGCCACTTAGAGTCACCCCTCTTGGCCGACCAAGGAAAGAGAGGGGAGAGTGATTTGAGGGATTTAAATTCTAGTCCAATCATGTTTCTAGCTAGGATTTGGGTGGGATTCAAATTCCTAGGTAATGACTATTGTAACCTTACTTGGGGGCCAAGTCTAAGAGTCTACTTAAGAGACTCTACTCTCTTGTATCAAGATACTTTTATTCATGAAATATAATTGAGTTCTTCGAATTGCTATGTGCTACTTGCTGTGTGCTAAGGGGATTCTGTGTGAGCCCCTCCTTCTTCCTGGTGTCCTACACCCTGTCTTCAGCCACCAGCCATCTCTCCAAGCCCTGGCTACCCACCCTTAAACATTCCTTTCCCTTGCTTTTTTTCAATTAATCCTTCATGTTTGCTTTGTTTTTTAACCCTAGAATGGTTGTTTGCAGGTCCCTCGGCTTCTACGAATCCAACGACTCCAGCCGGGCAGTGATCGAGTCACCGGATAGAAAGCCGAGAATCCGCCGATCTCTGGCTTGAATTTTCAGGCTACATCCAAGAGCGAGAGCGATCCCTTCACCTACAATCTGCATCGGGTGCATCAACCAATGTCAGGTACACCCCCTCTACCTGCCAGTCGCTTTATTGGAGTTGAATTAGCCCAACCGAGACTTCTCAACCTCGGCGATCCACTTTTTCTATTACTTTTAGGTCCTACTGTGCATGCTTTAGTTTTTTACTTGCACAAAATTCTCTACTTAGGTTCTTGATCTATTCTTCAGGAACTAAACACACAACTTAATCAAAAAAATTACAAAAATAATTTGCATGCAGTTTTAGTTCCGCGTCACTTCATTTTTCATCAATTCCTTTACCTTCCTGCATGGTAAAAAGAAAGGCATCATGGTCATAGTATGTGTGCACCTCTCCCAGGCCTTAGTTTCTCTTGGTTGACTCTAGTACCTTAGGATTGGCATGAAGGTTTCTGAGAACACTTCATCCCCATTCTCTTGGTTCGAAGTCATATGGACCCGAGTGCAGGATACTAGAGTTTCTTGATTTACCAAACTGTAAGTCAAGTTGTAGATGGTGGGATTTCAGGGATTTTCCAGTTGATATCTCCAGACTATGACCATGGTGATTGACTGCAGGGCTTATAGAGTCTCCCAGCTTAATTTGCCAAGCTATGAGTCAAGTGGCAGATGGTGGGATTTCAGGGGTTCCTAGTTGACATCTCCAAACTGTGAGCAAGGTATCTGAATGCAGGGCTTCTAGAGTTTTTCGGCTTGATTTGCCAAGCTGTGTCAAGTGACTGATGGTTGGATTTTTAGGGTTCCCAGCTGATATCTCTGGACTGTGAGCAAGGCATTTGAATGCGGGGCTCCTAGAGTCTCCCAGCTTGATTTGCCAAGCTGTGAGTCAAGCAACAGATGGTGGGATTTCAGGAGTTCCTAGCTGACATCTCCAAATTGTGAGCAAGGTAGCTAAATATGGGGCTTCTGGAGTCTCCCGGCTAAATTTGCCAAGCTATGAGTCAAGCAACAGATGGTGAGATTTTAGGGATTCCCAGCTGACATCTTCGGACTATGAGCGAGGCAGTTGAATGAAGGGCTTCTAGAGTATCCTAGCTTGATTTGCCAAGCTATGAGTCAAACAGTAGATGGTGGGATTTCAGGGGTTCCCAGCTGACATCTCCAGACTGTGAGCAAGGCAGTTGAGTGTGGGGCTTTGTAAGTTTCACGGCTTTGAGTGCGGGGCTTCATAAGTTTCCTGACTTTGAGTGCAGAGCTTCGTAAGTTTTCCGACTTTGGGTGCGAGGCTTCATAAGTTTTCTGGATTTGAGTATGGGGCATGATAAGTTTCTCGAGTTTGGAGTGCAGGGCTTTGTAAGTTTCCTAGCTTTATGGTGCGGGGCTTTGTAAGTTTCCCAGCTTTATCTGCTGGACTTGGAGTCAGATGGATGTGTTCCTGCACAAGTAAAAGATAGGGTTGCACCAAAAAGGAACTTTAATAATTAAAAAGGAGCCTTACATTATTGTTAGTACATCCTTAGATTGCTCACATTCCATGTCCACATAAATCGGGAACCATCGAGCTTGGAGAGATAGTAGGCTCTGCCTGGCAGAGCCTCGACCATCTTGTAGTGGCCCTCCCAGTTCGGGGAGAGTTTGCCGCATTCTCCCTGCTGGAACATCTCTGCTTGCCTGAGGACTAGGTCACCTAGGCAGAATGCCTTAGGCCTCATGCGAGAGTTTTAGTAGCGAGCTACTCGTTGCCGGTAGGCCACCATCCAAAGTCGGGCTTTATCTCTTATCTCATCCAAGAGGTGTAGGTTGAGAAGGAGATGGACTAGATTCTCAGCTTCATCATACTGCTCTACCCATAGCATGGGTAGACCAAGCTCCATCGAAATCACAACTTCAACATCGAAGACAAGGTTGAAGGGCATCTTACCGGTGGCTGTGCGAGGTGTAGTATGATAGGCCCACAGCATACTGGAGAGTTCTTCGACCCATTAACCCTTGGCTTCATTCAGTTTTGTGTAGAGCCCTTGCAAGATAGTCCAGTTGGTCACCTCAGCCTCCCTATTGGTCTAAGGGTGAGCCACCGAAGTAAAGCTATGGCGAATGTTGAGGTCAGTGCAAAACTCCTCGAAAGCCTGATTATCAAACTGCCATCCATTATTAGTGATGACGGAGTGTGGGAGCCTGAATCGATGATGACAGAATTCTAGAAGAAGGATCTGACTTTGGCCTCAGTGATCCATGCCAAGGGTTCAGCCTCGACCCACTTGGTGAAGTAGTCAATGGCTATAATTAAAAATTTTTGTTGGCCGGATGCGAGAAGAAAGGGACCTAGGATGTCCATTCCCCACTGGGCAAATAACCACAGGGCTGATAACTCGGAGAGCAGGGCCATCGGCTATCACTGAATGTGGGCATGATGTTGACAACGGTCACACTTCTTTATGAAATTGGCGGCGTCCTCATGCATGGTCTTCTAGAAGTATCCTTGCCAGAGTGCCTTGTAAGCTAGGGTCCTACCTACCACGTGATTGCCACAGATGCCTTCGTGTATTTCTTGGAACATGGAGGAAGCTTCTAAGGGCTTCAAGCACTTCAGTAGGGGGTAAGAGTATGACCTCCGATAAAGCTACCCATCCATCATTACATATCATGCGGCCTTCTTCTTTAGGAGGCTGGCTTCCTTGTGGTCTTCAGGTAGGGTGCCGATGGTTATGTACTTGATATAGGGATCCATCCAGCATGCCTTAGAGGTGACTTGTTGGAACTCTGCTATAAACTCATAGCTAGGGGCTTCAAGGTACTCGATGAAGGTATGCCCTAGCAACGACTGCGGCAGGGTCGCCAGCCTAGAGAGGACTTTGGCTTGGGTGTTCTCGGCATGAGAGAGATGAAAAATACTGAAGTGCTGGAGCTTCGCTATGCATAAGCGTGCCTTGTCCAGATACTTTCCCATCATAGGATCTCGAGCTTCAAACTCATCGAAGACCTGTCCTACCATAAGCATGAGTTTGTGAAAATCTTTAGGCACTTTATAACGCAAGATGACTCTAAGATTGCAAATAAGTAGGAAAAATAGTAAACTAATTTTTTTATATTTGTTTATAATTTTAATTTGTAGGCTAGATTCTCAAAATCAAGTAAAGACTAGTAGGATGAATATCAATGCAAAGAATCATCATAATCGTAGGCATGCTCATGCAAAATAATAAAAGTCAAGATCTGAGAATTGAGAAATTCCTGGCTTAGGATAGCTATCCTTCAATCAAAATAGAAATTAAGAGTGGGAAGGTTTGTACCAGGCAGAGATTGAAGAACTTGCTGATGAAGGGGTCACACAGTCTCAAATTGATGCTTGAAAGATGAAGTCCTTGGTTCCCGAATCTGACGGCGATATGTACCCGGTCTGAAGGCAAAGAAAGCCTCCTGTGGGGAGGAAAAATACCTTAACGATCCTGCACACGTCAATGGTTAATCAAAGAAACAAATGAACAAAGAAAAGAAACTAGGGTTTTGAGGGAATCAGGATTAGGGTTAGAAGAGCTGGCGGCATGGGGAAGGAGATGATCCTTGGCTTTTTGGGCAGCTAAGGATTCTTCTCCTTGGTTGTGGCTAATGAAGACTTGGGTTTGGCAGCAAGGGTCAGCTAGGGCACACAAGAACACCAACACAAGAACACAAAACAAGCTCGCAAGCTCAAAATTTTAGTAGGGTTTTATTTCATAAGATTGAAGTACTTACAAGAGGAAGAGGGGTGGGGTATTTATAAGGTTCCCATGCTCTCTCCTTGTTAGGATTTCAGTCCTCTCCTGGTTAGGATAGGTTTACATACTTTGAATGGGAGAAAAACTACACAAGTAACCTAAAACTAGGAGTACATAGTTTGCATGAAAATAAAACTAGTTTTCCTTCTTTCATTTGGACTCTTCCACATGCTTGGACTTGCTCAACTCATGGAGGACGCCTATCCTAGGCATGTTGGGCTTCAAGGAACATCAAGGGGTCGGCCAAGAGTGGAGGGCACATGGGCTTTGGGCCTCCTGCAAGCTAGGGTGCCAGGGCTGGTATATTCCGGGTATCAGACTGGAATATTGGTTCTTAAAGGCTTGGGCCTTGCTCCTGGGCTTGAATTTCTTGGACTAAGATGTTTGTATCTCCCTGGAATCAAGGGGTGCCCTGGGTTGAGGATATTCTATGGCATCTGGAAGGAATCTGGCATCTAGAATGGCATCTGGAGGGAATCAAGGCATCTGGAGAGCATCTAGAGGATATCTAGGGCTCTATGGTGTTAAACAAGATCCCATAAGCTGATGTAAATGCCTCTAGCTCCTGGGTGAGGCCTGGTGGAACTCCAAAATAGGGTAACCTTTTCTCTTGTACAAAAATTGGACTCTTACTAGACTAATTTCAGGTACAGGACTCAATGACTGACTAGGGTTGAGACAAATCAACTAGTCTTAACTTATTACAGGACTCAGTCTTATTTGCTTACAAAAATGTGAAACATGGCTAAGTAAACTAGATTGGGCATAGTAATATGTGTATGATCTTGGTGCCCCCACCAATCTCCTAGGGTGGGAGGAACTCGACCCCGTCGAGTAAGGGTCAATTTGGCTCTCATACTGCTCGAGTAGGTCTGGGTTGAGGTGCCGCAGATCCTCATGGGTGATCCACGAGTCCTTAAATTCTAGCCGACCTTGCCACCAGACCAATACCTCTAATAGCCTATATTCCAGGTATTGATGGCTTGATCGTCCAAGATTCTCTCAATCTTTTCCTCATTATTTGGCCAATTTGTTTGTGGACACTCTGGGATGGGTTCTCTCTCAAAGAAAGGGAGTGGCTCAAAGGGCTTGCTGGGGATCACTGCTGGCTTCCTATACTCTACAAAGTTTGAGATGTTAAAGATGGAGCTAATACCTAAATCAGGCGGTATCTCAAGCATATAGGCATTGGGTCCAACGCTCTTCATTATTTTGAATGGGCCAGCTTCACGAGCATGAAATTTCTTTACAATCACACAATCCTCTAAAAATTCTTTAACTTTCTTTTAGGAATTAGCCAAGTTTTTATATAGTTTATTACTTATGTTTAGCTTTTGACTAATTTCCTAATGCAAATGCAAACATTCTGACACATGTAGACTCCTAACATATGATGTAGGGGACTCATGACATGCAAAGTCGACTATGCATTCCTATTGGACTCTTTGGGCCTAGACTAACAAACTATTGTCTCTCTAGGTTTAACCCTGGTTTGGTATGCACATGAAAATGTAACATGATCTCCTAATAGATGCCAGAAGGTCTTCCAAAAGTAGGAAGCCAACTTAACAGACTCAATGAATGAATGCAATATGCAAACCTCTATAAAATGCATATGAATGGTTAAAGAAACATAAGAAGATTGTTGAACCCTGAAGCGATTTTGATGATAACAAAACATTATAGTATATATTTGGTTATCTAACAACTCTTCAAATGGTTGACAAGTTTTTGTGGGACGACTACTTTGACATATTTTTTAAACCCTACAACCTTTATTTCTTTGTGTTGAGTTGTAAGGAAGTAAAATCTTGTAAAGAAGAACCCAACAAAAATTTCTATTTGAATCAAAGATAAAGTGTTGCTTCTACTAGTTTTCAAGCTTTGATTTCTCTTGATATTGTTGTAAGAAGAGCTTAAGGAAGTCTTCAAAGCTTGGGATGTGAGTTCTAGAGAATAGGAATTTGTCTGGCTGAAGAACCAATCTCGAGCCGACTGGATGGAGGAACCATTCGACTCTGGCACTAGCACCAGAAAGAAAATCTCTGGCACGCGGACCCTGCCGACTAGCACCAAGTCCTAGCCGATTCGTCCAGAACATGGTTGAAGATGTTCTGAGAACCACAGGGATCCAAGTCGACTGGATTTCAGCCTAGCCGACTCGTCCAGAGTGAGCTATTTTCTCAACTATGGAACCTAGCCGACTGGCTTTCAACCCAACCGACCCAAACCTGATCCGAGCCAACTCGAAGATGTCCGAGCCGACTGGAATGTCGGGGTCTCTTCTCCAATGGCTAGTTCTAGATTTCTGAGTTTGAATTCCAAAAGTGCTCCAACAGTAACCTGTCACTTCCCAACGGTCTACAACGTTCAAAATCAAGGGAAGGCAGTTGAAGTCTGTATAAATGAGAAATGAGAACATCCTTAGAGAGACTAATAAGTTGTTGAACATTTATTGAACATTTATTGAAGTAAAAAGAGAGAGCACTTGAGCTTTGAAGTCAGCCTTCAAGCCTCACCAACTCTTATTAGAAGCTTGAAGCATCTTTTGAGGAAAGCAAGGAAGCTATTGAAGTGCATTGAAGAGCATTCAATTGAGCTTCACTCGAGCTGCATTGGCAACCACCAGACAACCTAGTTTGTCATTTCTGTTACATTTTTATTCTACTCTTAGAATACTTGGGTTATTGGTGAGCCCTGTTGTAAAAACCAAATAGGTTTCTTTAGTGAGCCTAATTAAAACCAAAGTGTAGAGGTTAGGATTGTGAGCCTGTAAAACAATTCAACTGTATTCCGGTTTGGGAGATATAATGGAAATCCCGAGTGGTGAACTTAGGTAGTGGATGTAGGAGCTGGGTTGCTCCGAACCACTATAAACTTATTTTGTTTGTGTTGTGCTTTACTTACTTTTCAGCTTCTGCACTTATTCTCTGATTAACACAATACTCAACCACTAAAAGGAATTACTTGTGAACATATTTGCAAGAAATTTTGTAATTCCCAATTCACCCCCCTCTTGGGAAAAGCCACCTGGGCAACAAAGATTCTGGAAAAGGATAGAAAATGAAAGGTCGGTTCAGGGTCAGTTAAGTAGGGTAAGAAATAAAAAGATGGTTTAGGGTTAGTTGGATAAAGTAGGATATAAGAAGGGGTGTCAGGGAGTAATCCTAGACTAATGAGGTTAACCTTATGGGGTTGCTGTCTATCTAAAGGGTCTGCATAATGGAAGAAAGGGTCATTGATTTCAGGGAAGAGATCAAGTGGAGTCAAAGAGGTGACTTCATCATGAGGGTACTGATTTAAAGAAATCAGGTCCCTAGTAAATTCTTCTGGCTTATAAATCAAAGGATCGGGCTCTATAATTGGATCCACTTTTAAAATTCTCTCAGGTTGTGCTCTAATAGCAGGATTTGGGTTCTCTTCCTCCAACTGCTCTTCCATTACAGCTTGGATGTGGTCAGGGTCAACTAATGCTAGATGGGCTTCTACTTGGTCCAACCTATAGGGTAATTGGTGGTGCAGGAACCAAAGTTCTAAAGAGGCTTCATTCTAATTCAGTATGGCTTTAATTCTTTCATTGAACTTATGTCTTGTAAATAGAGTCAGTTTACTTCTTTAATTGAATTTGAGTCATGTAATTACAGTTGGGTTTATTTCAATTTGGTTTCTTTTGAGTCCAATTAGGATCAAATTGGTCTTGTATTTAGTAAGTTTAGTAGTTGGGTCCAAGAGAGGTTTGAAATTGGTTAAATGTAAGCAAGCTCACTTGAAGATGGAATGCACTCAACCACTTCAACAATTTAACCCAAGGAGGATGCCAATTCAGCAAGCCATGTGAGATGCCATGTCAACCTCCCAACCATGTGGAGTACACCACAGCAAGCCACCTCATCACATGCCACATCACCAAGAGGGATTCAAATTCAAATTGGGTGGCCAAGGAGTTTTATCTTCCACCATTTTAGCTAGCTATTCCCTTAAAATCTCCATGTAATTTGAATTCCACCCTCATAGCTAGGAACCTCCCATGAAAATCTCTTTGTAATTCAAAATTTCAAAAGTCCTTGGAGGCTTATAAAATCTACTCCAAGCTCTCTTGTAAATGATGATGAATTGAATGAAAAAAAAGTGAGTTTCTTTCTTCCATTTGGTGTTATCAAATGTCCTCGAAGAGGGAATGGGTGAGAGGCCCTTAGCTACTTCAAGAAAGATCATCTTCCATGCCAATAGCCATTAGCAAATCTACTAGTCCATCCAAGCACTCCATTCCAACGTCCAAGGTGCAAGAAAAGCCATTCCAAGAGGGCCGGCCAAGCTACTTCCACTCCATCAACTTCTTCTCAACTTCAAACATCATTTCATTAGTTTTCTACCTTTTAATCTCCTCTTAACTCTACTATGGTTTGTGTAGGATCCCCGGGATTTTCAGATTCCAAAGAAGAGGGTATTCCAAGACAAGAAACAAAGAGACAAGAAGCCCCAACAACTGAAGGAATCTCTTTGTCATCCAAGGGCTTCATCCTTGAGTGTAACCTTTCCAATCTTTGAGATGTTAATGCCTAGTTACCCCTCTTTCAGTATTTTTCCACATCTGAAATATTAGATTAATTAGGTCCTATCCTGTGTGGTTTCTTAACCACGAAGATCCTTTTCTCTTTAATATTTTGAAGGTTCTCATTTAGGTCTAGTTTACATAAAAATCCCTTCATGATAGTTTCTATTCTTTTACATGGAAAGTAGCCTTGCTTTACTTCATTTTTCATTTAATTGTTACTATCTCCTCTTAGATTGCATCATTCCATTCCATCCCACATCAAATTGAATCAGAGCATGGTAGGTTAGGGATTTGCATCATCTTTTGTACCTGGATTTGGGTGCTTCACCAGGCCGTCTGGTCTTAGGAGAAAAGTAGGGTTTCAAGACCCTCTTTTTCCATTCCACGGGGATCTCCTAAGGCATGTAGGGGTGCCATTGTGATTGACCCTTGAAGGGGTACACAAGAAGGCAAGTTTAAAATCCTAAAGAATAGTTTTGCATCATTTAAATCTAGCATCTTTAAAATTTATGCTTGCTATATTTCTAAGTAGGCTAACTGTAATTCGTATCAAACTCTAAAAAAAAGTAGTTAATTTTTCATTGAAGTAATTTTTTTCCTAATACGTATTAAGTTAGATATCAACATGCATAATTTTATCCTTGAAAACAAATCACAAAAAAAATGAAAATTCCCGTACTCCATCACATTACTGAAATTCCTGTATGTTCTGTTCTGTTCTTTTTAGATTATCTAAATTTCAGGATCTGCTCAGTATAGTACAGATTTTATTTTTAAATTTTCTTTTACATGAAATATCACTTATGAGTTAGAAATGTTCTGTGATTTTTTTAGAATTTTCTGACATAGTTACATTGCACTTTTTTGCAGCACTTCAGAACTGCAACACCAATTTCTGCACCTGAAATTAGGATTCTTATGCATGTTTGCATTCATCTCATGGTAAATCAATTTAAGGGCATCAATATGACATAGGGTAAGGATTTCATTACCTGTCCCTAGCCCAAAAATTACCAAACTGCATAGCGAACCCAACCCTTAATTAAAACTAAGTAGACATTTAATTTGTTCTAGTGAGCTAGGGACACCCACAAGGTCGGGTCAAACTAAGTGTCAAGCCAACTTAGACAACTTGTTTGTGTGTGCTTGTGTATCTGGTGTCTAGGCAAGTGGTTTAGGGACAAGTACCCGAAGGTAGGTTGGTTGGTTCGCTTACCTGGCTAATTTCAAATTGGTGTCTAAAGCAAGCAAAGAGGGACCTCCACCAACCTTACACTTACCTGGCCAGGTGCCAAGTAACTACAACCAAGATTGTCATCTTGACCTAACATTTGGTTTGGACTCTAGGTCTAGCAAATCCCTAGTCCGAGTTTGAGTCTGTGTGTGCATGGCAACTAGATCAGGAGCACCCTACCAGCAAATCCAAGCCCAATAGAGTGTAACCATGGACCAAAATTTTGAGAACTTGATGAAAACTTTGAATGACCAAATGACCCGATTGAACCAAAACCTGACAGACCAATTGGCCCAGACCAACCAAAGCATGACTAATCAGATGACCCTCATCATTGCTAGGCTTGATCAATTAGAGGCTCCTACCTCTGGAGGAACCCATGAAGTCCAGAATGAGTTAGAGCCTGAACTAGAGTTTGACACACCCATCAACCCTAGAAGGGCTCTGTAACAAGACCTTTTTCCTGAACCCAATCCTAGAAGGCTTCACCAAGACCATTTGTTTGAGCCAAATCCTAGGAGACCCAACTCTGATCGAGTCCATGACCCGAACCCTAGGAGAGCACACCATGACCCACCTTATGAGCCAAACCCTAGGAGACCCAATCAGGATCAAATGGACCATGATGACAGAACCCTTAGGAATATTAGGTTGGAAGCACCAACATTTGATGGAAATCTGGATCTTAAGGTTTATATAGACTGGGAGGGAGAGATGGAACAGTACTTCGAGTGGTATGACATGATTGAGAAGAGAAAATGTAAATTTGCGAAGCTTAGATTAATTCGTTAGGCCAAGCTTTACTGGGAAATTGTCGAGAGGTTCATTAGGCAAAGAGGTGATGTTCCCATAGTAACTTGGAGAGCAATGACACTTAGGCTTGAGAGAAATACCTTTCCATGTCCTAGCACCAAAGACTTCTAGACCAGTGGCAGAGATTGACCCAGGGAACCAAGAGTGTAGCTAAATACATTGTAAAATTTAATGAGTTTGTGATGAGATGCAATGTCGATGAGTTTGAATCAATTACTTTGTCTAGATTTAGGGTCGAATTAAGAGAAGTGATTCAGAAGGAATTGTTCATGAGAGAAGTTCAAGATTTAGAATTAGCCTATCAGGTAGCACGAGATGCTGAGAGATTTCATAGGGGACCAATTTATCGTAGACCAGAACCCCCTAGAACTAGTGCACCTAGTCAGTAGCCAGGATCAAGTCAGATATGACCCAATCAACCCAACCCTAATACACCTCTGACCCATAGAGATGATAGGGGTAAAGCACCATAAGTTCAGAGAACCCCAAACCCTAATACTTCTTGCTTAAGATGTTACAAATTAGGCCATTATGCTAGCAATTATCCAACTAGAGCCTTGCACATAGGAGAATTAGAAGAGAATGAGTCTGAACCCATAGAGCCCCTAGGTGATAGCATTAAGGAGGTATATCAGGCTGAGGATAATTTGGCAGATGAGTATGAAGGTGACGAGGATCAAGTAGAGCTTGACCATTTGGGAGTAGTTAGATGCATCCTTACCCAGACTGTGACATAAGAAGATTGGTGTAGGACTAACATCCTACAAATATTTGTCAAGTTAGGGGATAAGGTATGTAAGATAATCATCGATAGTAAGAGTTGTGTGAATGCCATATCCACTAGTGCAGTCAAGACTCTAGGATTAGCCACAGCCCCCCATCCAAATCCCTATAAGGTTTCTTGGATAGACTCCACCTTAATTCTCATCAAGTTTAGGTGTCTAGTACAAATCCAATTACAGTCCTATCAGGAAAAAGTATGGTGTGACGTCCTACCTATGGGAGTTAGTAGTATCATCTTAGGTCGACCCTGGTTGTTTGACCATGATGCAACCCTTTATGGCCGATCTAATTATCACTCATTCATGCACTTTGGAAAGAAATTTGTGATAAAACCCTACACCACCTAAGGACACTAATAATAGAGGATGGAACCACCTAAAGGAGAAAAAAATTGGAGTCAATCTAATAACTGCAAAGAAAATTGAAAAAGAGCTCACTGAGGGTACACCTGTTTGGATTTTAGCCACTAAGGAAATTCAAGAGTCATCCCAGAAAGAACGCCCTCAGGAAGTGGTTCAAGTGTTAGAGGACTTTAAGGATGTATTTCCAGATGACCTACATGACCACCTTCCACCACTTAGGGATATCCAGCATGCTATTGATTTAGACTCGGAGCAACCTTACCCAATCTCCCATATTATATGATGAACCCTATCGAACATCTAGAATTACAAAGACAAGTAAGGGACCTCTTTAGGAAAGGATTTGTTAGGGAAAGTTTGAGTCCTTGTGTAGTCCCAGCTTTGTTGACACCTAAGAAAGATGGCACCTGGAGGATGTGTGTTGATAGTCATGCCATCAACAAAATCACTATGAAATATAGATTTCCTATTCCCCGATTAGATGACTTGTTTGATATGATAGCTGGAGCTACTATCTTTTCTAAGATTGACCTTAAGAGTGGCTACCATCAAGTGAGAATTAGACTTGAGAATGAATGGAAGACTGCATTTAAGACTAAGGATGGGTTATTTGAATGTGTAGTGATGCCTTTTGGATTGTCCAATGCACCAAGTACATTTATGAAGATCATGACCCAAGTCCTATGAGCTTTTATGGAAAAATTTGTGGTGGTTTACTTTGATGACATTTTGATTTATGGTAGGACTAAGGAAAGCCACTTAGACCACCTTAGGCAAGTGTGTTCAACCCTTAGGAAAGAGAATCTCTATGCCAACTTGAAGAAGTGTGAATTCATGGCCCCTAGAGTCACTTTCCTAGGTTTTATTGTTACCTCTGATGGAGTTTCAGCTGATCCTGAAAAGATCAAATCCATAGTTGAGTGGCATGTTCCCAAAACTGTTCATGATGTTCATAGCTTTCAAGGTTTAGCCACCTTCTATAGGAGATTCATTCGAGGCTTTAGCTCCATTGTCGCTCCAATAACTAATTATCTTAGGAAGGGTAGTTTTGATTTGACCAAAGCTGCCAATAGAGCCTTCCTAAAGATAAAAGATAAGATGACACAAGCGCCAATTTTGAGGTTGCCCAATTTTTTCAAAGTATTCGAGGTTGCTTGTGATGCATCCAAAGTCAGAATAGGAGGAGTTTTAAGCTAGGAGAGCCATCCCATAGCTTTCTTTAGTGAAAAGTTACATGAGGCTAAGCTTAAATATTCTATCTATGATAAGGAGCTTTATGCGGTAGTGAAAGCTTTAAAGTATTGGAGACACTATCTTCTACCACAAGAATTTGTCCTATTCTCTGATCACGAGGCTCTTAGATTTCTTAGTTTCCAAAAAAAGTTGAATCCTAGGCATGCCAAATGGGTAGAATTCATCCAAGCTTACACTTTTGTCCTGAAACACCGTGCTGGAACTGAGAATAAGGTAGCTGATGCGTTGAGTCATAGAGCCTTTCTTTTAAATTTGGTTAGCACTGAAATCATTGGATTTGAGAAACTTAAGGATGAATATGAAACCTGTCCAGACTTTAGTGAGGTTTATTAGGCTTTGAGTTAAGGACCATCTAGTGACCATAATGAGTATACCCTTCTAGATGGTTATCTGTTAAAAAAAAATAAGCTCTGTGTTCCCAAAACTTCTTTGAGAGATTTTCTAGTTTGAGAGACCCATGCTGGAGGTCTAGCTGGCCACTTTAGAGAAAATAAAACCATATTAATAGTTGAAGAAAAATTTTACTGGCCATGCCTTAAGAGACATGTAGCCAATATTGTTGCCCAATATAGGATGTGTGCTGTTGCCAAACATCAAAGATAAAACACCGGGTTATACATTCCTTTACCTGTGCCTGAGTGTCCATGGCAGGATCTTAGCATGGACTTTATTTTAGGATTGCCCAAGACCCTTAGGAAGCCTGATTCAATATTTGTAATGGTCAAAAAATTTTCAAAGATGGCCTATTTTATACCCTGTTCTCAGACTTTTGATGCCTCTAGGGTAGCCAAGTTTTTTCTCGATCAAGTAGTCAAATTACATGGATTACCTAAAACCATAGTTTCTGATAAGGATGTCTATTTCATGAGTTATTTTTAGAAAACCCTTTGGCACCTACTAGGAACAAAACTGAAATTCTCAACTGCCTACCACCTTCAGACTGATGGACAAATCGAGGTTATAAATAGAAGTCTAGGAAACTTATTGAGGTGCCTTGTTGGAGAGAGTCTAGGAAACTGGGATTTGCTTTTACCTCATGCTGAATTTGCTTACAACAACTCAGTCAATAGGTCTACTAGTAAAAGTCCCTTTGAGATTGTCCATGGTTACAAACCTAGGAGACCTATTGACCTCATTCCATTACCCACACATGTACGAATGTCTAAGTCCACCGAGTCATATGCATAGCATATTAAGGAATTGCATAAGAAGATTAGTAAAAAAATTCAAATGAGCAATGAAGACTATAAGCATATGGCCAATTCACGTAAACGAATGAAAGAATTCAATGTAGGGGACTCTGAAATGGTTAAACTTAGACCTGAAAGGTTCTCATCAGGAATTATGAAAAAATTACATGCCCGGGGAGCTGGACCTTTCAAAATATTAAAGAGAGTCAGACCTAATGCATATGTGTTAGAGTTACCACCAAAATATGGTATTAGTTCCACATTTAATATTTTGATATGAAAGAATACAAAGAGCCGGCATTAATTCCTAGTGAGCCTTTTGGACCTTACCAGCCTTTGAGAGTGAAACCCTACTTGAGTGTCCACCAGCACTTCAGCTAGAACAGAGAAATAGGATTGAAAGTATCTTGGATGACTAGGTAATTACCACCAGAAATAAGGGCTATCAACATTATCTGGTTCGATGGCAAGGAAGACTCGAATCCGAGTATTCCTAGATCACCCGAGAAGATCTGCAACAAATCAACCCAGACCAGCTAGAAATGTACCAACGTCAGATCAGTCCTTACTCAACAGGGTCGAGTTCCTCTCACCCTAGGAGAACTGGTGCGGGCACCAAAGTTCTAGAGAGGCTTCGGTCTAATTCAGTATGGCTTTAATTCTTTCATTAAACTTATGTCTTGTAAATAGAGTCAGTTTACTTCTTTAATTTAATTTGACTCATGTAATTAGAGTTGGGTTTATTTCAATTTGATTTCTTTAGAGTCCAATTAACATCAAATTGGTCTTGTATTTAGTAAGTTTAGTAGTTGGGTCCAAGAAAGGTTTGAAATTGGTTAAATATAAGCAAGCTCACTTGAAGATGGAATGCACTCGACCGCTTCAACAATTTAAGCCAAGGAGGATGCCACTTCATCAAGCCATGTGGGATTCCATGTCAACCTCCCAACCATGTAGAGTACACCTCAGCAAACCACCTCATCACATGCCACATCACTAAGAGGGATTCAAATTCAAAGTGGATGGCCAAGGAGTTTTATCTTCCATCATTTTAGCTAGCTATTCCCATAAAATCTCCATGTAATTTGAATTCCACCCTTATAGCTAGGAACCTCCCATGAAAAGCTCCTTGTAATTCAAAATCTCAAAAGTCCTTGGAGGCTTATAAAATCTACTCCAAGCTCTCTTGTAAAGGATGATGAATTGAATGAAAAAAAAGTGAGTTTCTTTCTTCCATTTGGTGTTATCAAATATCCTCCGAGAGGGAGTGGCTGAGAGGCGCTTAGCTACTTCAAGAAAGATCATCTTCCTCGCCAATAGCCATTAACAAATCTACTAGTCCATCCAAGCACTCCATTCCAACTTCCAAGGTGCAAGAAAAGCCATTCCAAGAGGGCTAGCCAAGCTACATCCACTCCATCAACTTCTTCTTCAGCATTTCATTAGTTTTCTACCTTTTAATCTCCTCTTAACTCTACTATGGTTTGTGTAGGATCCCCAGGATTTCCAGATTCCAAAGAAGAGGGTTTTCCAAGACAAGAAACAAAGACAAGAAGCCCCAACAACTAAAGGAATCTCTTTGTCATCCAAGGGCTTCATCCTTGAGTGTAACCTTTCTAATCTTTGAGATGTTAATGCTTGGTTACCCCTCTTTCAGTGTTTTCTAGATCTGAAATATTAGATTAATTAGGCTCTATCCTGTGTGGTTTTTTAACCATGAAGATCCTTTTATCTTTAATATTATGAAGGTTCTCATTCAGGTCTTGTTCACATGCAAATCCCTTCATGATAGTTTCTATTCTTTTACATGAAAAGTAGCCAAGCTTTACTTCATTTTTCATTTAATTGTTACTATCTCCTTTTAGATTGCATCATTCCATTCCATCCCACATCAATTGGTCAAGCCTATTGGTTGCTTGGTTGTTTGTTTGGGTCATTTAGTTGGTTTGGGTGGTTAACTGGGCAAACTAGTTTTGGGATTGGGTATTGAATTGATTTATTTGGGTATGATTAATTGAGCATTCATCTGGGTTATTTGTTCAACCATGGTTTTCATAAAAGCCTCAAAATTGATGTCCATGGTTGAACTAGGTTGGTTGTACTGGACTTCCGACTCAACTAACTCTGGGTTGATTTCTATCTGATTTTCCACTAGGTCAACTAATTCTAGGATGGCTTCTAACTCTAGGTCACCTATAGGTATCTCTTCTTCTAAATCTTCAATAGACTCATCATCTTCATATTCCTCTACCAGACCTGGGTCAGCCTCATACACCTCTACTTTAGGCTTAGTAATGGGTTTAGGGGTTATGGGTGCAAAGGTTATGGATTTATAGATTGTGGGCTTGGATCTATAGGTTGCTTGGTTATTGGATTGGATCATTTGGGTGATCTGGGTGGTTATTTGGACTAGTTGATTTTGGGTTTAAGCAAACTAGGCTTGGTTTTGGGTATTCATCTAAGAAATCTGATCAATCATGGCTTTCATAATGGTCTCAAAATTGGAATCCATTGCTGAGCTGGGTTGGGGTGTAGACTTCTGGTATTAGGTTCCTAGTCTAGTGGTCATGCAAACAAACAAACAATCAAGATGGAATGATGCAGCCAAGCATGCAAAGGTTAGCTTAATCTAGGGTTTCTAGACCTAGAGTCAAAACTGAATGTGTCTACTCAACTTATAATTAATCCAGTAGCTAATCCTTTCGCTGGGCAGGTAGGGGGTGGAGTGGTGGGAGGCTCCCCCTGCTTGTCACAGGGTCCTAATTATAAACTACCAGTCCACTTAGGTCGTTTGACTCTGGACTCCCAGCCTTGGACACCAATTTTCAGTAACAGCCATAGGATTAAATGCACTAGTTGGCCCACACGGTTCGGACCCAACCTGTTGGGTGTCACCTAGCCCACTATGACAAATTAGGTCTAATTAATTTTAATTAGACTTGGCTCAGTATGATGATGGTAGTTTTGGGCCCAGGATAGGTGATGAAATCCTACCCTGATCTGAGATAGTGAATTGCCCTTAAGATTAGGTTAATCAACTGATGCACATTTAATGAGTCCTAATACAACTAATAACAATCAAAAAAATAAAAATATTCTATGTGTATTTTATGAGGTGAAAAAATAGGTTTAGGTTGATTAGGTTAGAAAACAAATTGGTCTTGGGATTGGGGTGTGTGGAAGTTGGTTAGGTTTGGTTGAGTCAAGTACGTAGAGTTCACAGAATTCTGAGATTTAGTGTTCAGATTAATGCAGTGTGTGATATGAATTCTGATGTAGAAGAAAATCTGAAAAATTCTAGTACAGAGGAGGGATGGTGTTTATGATCTCTACCAAATTTCATGTAAAACTAAAATCAGATGATGATGCAAATCCTAGGGTTTTCAGACTGATATAGAATTATCAATATTTTAGTTAGGATTTTTAATATGCCAAATTTTAGGACTTTTGATTTTCTATAAAATTAATTAAAAAATTTAATAAAATAAAGGACAAGATAAAAAACATGTCATGTAAATTTCACAAAAAAACAAAATTCCTAGATGGTTAAATCAGTTGAAGAACAGACACCTAATAGCAGGATGCAAAAATTAGGGTTTATGATCCTAATGCAGATGAATGCTATCCTAAATCTGCTTTGATACTAAACTGATGGGGGATAACTCTAAGATTGCTATATATGTGAGAAAACTAGTAAACTAATTTTTTTATATTTTATTATAATTTTAATTTGCAGGCTAGATTTCCAAATTAAAGTAAAGACTAGCAGGATAAATAGCAATGCAAAGAATCATCATAATCGCAGGCATGCTCATGCAAAATAATAAAAGTCAGGACCCAAGAATTGAGAAATTCTTAGCTTAGGATAGCTAACCTTCATTCAAAATAGAAATTAAGAGTGGGAAGGTTTGTACCATGCAGAGATTGAAGAACTTGCTGATGAAGGGGTCACACAGCTCTCAGATTGATGCCTGGAAGATGAAGCCCTTGGTTCCCGAATTTGAAGGCGATTTGAACCTGATTTGAAGGCAAGGAAAGCCCCCTCTAGGGAGGGGAAACACCTTAAGGATCCTGCACATGTTAGAGGTTAATCAAAGAAACAAATAAACAAAGAAAAAAAACTAGGATTTTGAGGGAATCAGGATTAGGGTTAGAAGAGATGGCGGGCTGGGGAAGGAGATGATCCTTGGCTTGTTGGGCGGCTAGGGCTTCTTCTCCTTGGGTGTGGCTGATGAAGACTTGGGTTTGTCAGCAAGGGTTGGCTAGGGCATACAAGAACAACCACAAAACAAAAGAACACCAACACAAGAACACAAAACAAGCTCGCAAGCTCAAAATTTTAGCAGGGTTTTATTTCATAAGATTGAAATACTTACAAGAGGAAGAGGGGTGGGGTATTTATAAGGTTCCCATGCCCTCTCCTTGTTAGGATTTCAGTCCTCTCCTGGTTAGGATAGGTTTACACACTTTGAATGGGAGAAAAACTACACAAGTAACCTAAAACTAGGAGTACATAGTTTGCATAAAAATAAAACTAGTTTTCCTTCTTTCATTTGGACTCTTCCACATGCTTGGACTTGCTCAACTCATGGAGGACGCCTATCCTAGGCATGTTGGGCTTCAAGGGGCAGCAAGGGGTTGGCCAAGAGTGGAGGGTGCATGGGCTTTGGGCCACTTGGAAGCTGGGGTGCCTGGGCTGGTATATTCCTGGTGTATCAGACTGGAATCTTGGTTCTTAAAGGCTTGGGCCTTGTTCTTGGGCTTGAATTTCTTGGACTAAGATGCTGGTATCTCACTGAAATCAAGGGGCACCCTGAGTTGACGATATTCCATGGCATCTTGAAGGAATTTGGCATTTGGAATGGCATCTGGAAGGAATCAGGGCATCTGGAGAGCATCTAGAGGGTATTTAGGGCTCTGGGTGTCAAACAAGATCCCATAAGCTGATGTAAATGCCTCTGGCTCCAAGGTGAGGCCTGGTGGAACTCCAAAATAGGATAACCTACTCTCTTGTAAAAAAATTAGACTCTCACTAGACTAATACTCAAGTACATGACTCAATGACTAACAAGGGTTGAGACAAATCAACTTGTCTCAACTTATTACAGGACTCAATCTTATTTGCTTACAAAAATGTGATACCTGGCTAAGTAAACTAGATTAGGCCCAATAATCTGTGTCTGATCCTGGTGCCCCCACCACTTTATGCCCAACTCGCGAGACACCCTCAATCCCACGAGGAGTGCCTCATACTCGGCCTGATTATTTGTCACCTTGAAGAGGAAGCACAGTGCAGACTCTGCAATGACCCCATCAAGATTGGTAAGGATGAGACCTGCTCCACTCCCTCCAGCATTGGATGCACTGTTGACATGGAGGATTCACATCACCACTCCCGAGGTCAGGTCTAGCCTGGGTTCAGCTTGTTGGTCTGCTTCCTCCGAGTTCTCCTCCACCCAGGTGCATTCTACTAGGAAGTCGACAAGGACTTGCACCTTCTATGCTGACTGCGGGCGATAGGTGATGTCGAACTCATTGAGCTTCATCGCCCACTTAGCCAAATGCCTCAAAGTATCGGGGTGGCTTAGGATAGCTTTCAGAGGCTAATCAGTGAGGATGGCGATCGGGTGTGCTTGGAAGTAGGGCTTGAGGTGCTGCGTAGACACTATTAGTGCAAAAATAATCTTTTCGAATCGGGTGCACCTAGTTTCTACATTGTGGAGCAGCTTGCTGGTGTAGTAGACTGGCCGTTGTGAGCCATCCTTATCAATGTAAACCAGCACTGAGCTAACCGCTTCAGGTGAAACTGCCAGGTACAAGAGGAGCTCTTCCCCCGACTCTGGCCTGGACAGTAATAATGGAGAGGTGAGGAGCTTCTTCAGCCCCTCAAATGCTTGCTGGCACTCCTCCATCCAAGTGAAGCCATGCATCTTGCACTGCACCTTAAAAAATGGCTAACAGTGCTTGGTGGAATGTGAGATGAAGTGGCTCAATGCCATGATGCATCCGGTCAAATGCTGAACCTCCTTCTTGGAGACAGGGTGTCTCATATTAATGATCACTTGGATCTTCTTGGAATTGGCCTCGATACCCCTCTAGGTGACCATGAATCCCAAGAACTTTCCCGTCACGATGCCAAATACATATTTTGCAGGATTTAGCTTCATCTGGTAGAGACGGAGGTTGTCAAAGGCCTCCGCTAGGTTGACAACATGGTCTGACTCCATGTTGCTCATGACAAGCATGTCATCTATGTAAACTTGCATATTATGACAGATCTGGTCCTTGAAGACCTTATTAACCAGGTGTTGGTACATGGCCCCTGCATTCTTGAGACCAAATGATATCATCTTATAGCAATATGTACCCATGTCGATCACAAATGTTGTATGCTCCTCATCCTCTAGATGCATGAAAATCTGGTTGTATCTAGAGAATGCATCCATGAAGCTGAGGAACTTGTGGCCCGAGATCGCGTGCACCAGCTAGTTGATCTTAGAGAGCGGGAAGCATCCATTGGGCATTCTCAGTTGAGGTCGATGTAGTCCACACAGATCCTCCACTTCTTGAAAGCTTTCTTGACCAACTCCACATTAGCAAGCTTGTCAAGATACCGTACCTCATGGATGAAGCCCGCTGCAAGGAGCTATACGACTTTCTCATCAATCACCTTCAGCTACTTCGGGATGAAACTCCTCTTCTTCTACCAGACTGGGTGATAGTTGGGATCGATATTTAGCCTATGAGTGATCACATCTGGAGGGATCCCGGGCATGTCCACAGCGGTCCAGGTGAAGATATCTGCATTGGCCCATAGGAAATTGAGTAGACGAGATCTCTCTTCTTCAGGCAATAGGGCTCCTACCTACACAATCTTCGAGGGCTCCCCTCCCAAGGGGAAGGACTGCAAGGGCTCAACTAGTCAACCCTTCGACTCTGGTTTCATCAAATTTGGTTGGTCAATGGCTTGGCTCAGGTTGACCCCTTGTGATCCAGGAACAGTTTGCAAGCAGTGCTAAACTGGTTGGCGGGACCCTCTCATTTTTCCAATCC
Source organism: Areca catechu (assembly GCA_021397845.1). Lineage (NCBI taxonomy): Eukaryota > Viridiplantae > Streptophyta > Magnoliopsida > Arecales > Arecaceae > Areca > Areca catechu. The sequence goes on along the minus strand of CM038053.1, from coordinate 138,959,891 downwards.
CCTAAGGGGTTAGGAACTGAACGAGAAATCACCTGGTGGAGATGTTGGCATCGAGGAGATTGAGTCGAGATGTCCTAGCATCGCTTTGTAAGGCAAGGGAAGCCTCACAACGATGAACATTGTCAGCACAGTACTTTGTCGAGATGGAGTCTCGGTGATTATTGGGAGTGTAATCTCTTCCTCAACTCTGACTGAGTCCCCAGTGAAGCCCACTAAAGGCATGAACACCGTCTTTATTTGGTTAGTGGAGAAGTTTATCATTGCGAAAGTATCATAAAAAAGGATGTCAGTAGAGCTTCCACTGTCAACCATAATTCTTTTTATAGGGTATTTTGCTATCATCATTTATACGATGACATCATCATTACTTGGGTTATCTACTCTGGTCAGCCCTTCTCTCTCACAAGGGAGTACATCATCATTCTCCTCTCTCCCCCTAGCCCTTTTCAAGGTTCTTCCTGGCCACTAGGATCAGCTTCTTGGTGGGCCAGTTATCGATGGCAAAAAATCGGGGCTGTTCATTCTGGGCTGCTAGAGGTGCTCCTCCCTCCACATACTTGTTTTGGTATCCATGTTTGATCATAACTTCTATCTCCCTCTTTAGATGGTAGCATTCCTTAGTATCATGGCCATGGTCCCGGTGGAAGCGATATTAACGGGACCTATCGCATCTAGCGGATGGCCTCAGTAGGAGAGGATGGCACAGGAAATGCTCACCGTCGATCTCCATCAGGATCTTTGCTCTTGAGGCGAGGAGAGGAGTGAAATTCTCTTCTTCGGTGGGGTTGACTTTAGGTCTTAGCCCCGATCGCGGGATCAGCATCGTCTTCTAGGCCAAGAGAATAGGTGCCTCCCTAATGGCTTGCCTCTTTAGCAGCCTCTCATCCGCTTCCTTTTGGTATGGTCAGCCTCCTTTACACGAATATACTTATGGGCTCGAACGAGGAGATCCAATTAAGTCTTCGAAGGCTTCTTCTCGAGGGAGTAGGTGAACCGGGAGATCCAAAGCCCCCTCTTCAGGGCTAGCATGGTGACTGGCTCATCAAGGTGGTGGATCTCCAGGGTGGTAGCTTTAAACCGGGACATGTAGTACCGAAGGAGCTCTCGATTCTGCTAGTGGATCGAGAAAAGATTGTCGGCTTCACGTGGTACCTTTCTACAAGCATCAATGTGTACCATGATTTTTTTCTCCAACTGGGATAAAAAGTCAATGCTTTCTGACACGAGTCTAGAGAACCAGGCTCGTGCGACCTTCCAGAGGGTAGCCAGAAAGGCAATGTAGAGGAGAGCATCAATGGCCCCCTGGACTCTCATGAGGGCCTTGTAGCTTTCCAGGTGATCCAGGGAGTCGGTTGTCCGGTCGTAGGGACCAATCTAGGGCATGCAAAACTGGCTAGGGATCGGTTCCTCCTGGATTCTATAGGAGAAGGGGGGATGGATGTCATAACCCATGGGCTCACTAGGGGAGCCCTGAATCTTTGCAAACCAATGGGAAAGGTCAGCTAGTTTATGGACCCCTCGATGGAGGCCGTTAGGGGCAAAGGAGATGCGGAGTAGGGGAACTCTCATCTAAGTTCCTGACCATGCCGGTGTTGCTGGTGTGAGTATGCACCATGGTTTGAGATCGAGGAGCCACTCTACCGGCCAGTCAAGCCAACATGCTACTTCTTTCTGACCACCTGGTGGTCTCCTCATGGGTGGGAGGCTGCATGCAATGGTTTCTCTCAGAAGGACCATGGCTGGTATGGAGATCGATGGTATGGGCCACCAGCATCCCTGGTTGCTGCTATGTTTCCAGGGATCGGTATCTCTAATGAAGCTAGCGCACTGCCGCAGCCAAGGCATAGACCTACTGGGTCAATGCGGTGATCTGCGGATCTGTCGGAGGTGGTAGTGGTGGGGAGGGGAGCTCCTTCTTATGGTCCTGTAGATTGCCATGATGAGGGGGGCCCCATGCTCGACTAGCGGAAACCTCGTGCCCTCACATTGTCACCATGGAACTTTGGGCTTCAGTGGATGCTTTGCTGGTGGTGGTGAAGTCACTGCTAGACTTCCCACAGTCACCAGTGTTCTTGACCCCCTACCTGGCATGCCAATCTATTGCCACCAAGATCGTCATGGCCTGCAGCTTTGATGTGGCACAAACTTGTCAGGATCCCATTCGGTGCTCAATCCTCTTCCGGTGTGGCCTGCAAAAAAGAGGAGACCCAAGCTGGGGATTCCGGCAGGGACACTCTGATGATCAAGTTAGTTGGGATGATCAAGGAGAACATAACCTCTATACCGGAGAGCTTGGGACCTCTCCAGGTAGAGAATGAAGATGAAATGTAAGTAATGGAATTGAAGTGGAAAGACAAGGTCGAGTGGAGATCAGAGAACTGGGAGGTTCCCTTGGCTGGTTCCTTTCCTGTTTGCTCTATGAGTCTTACCAGTTGCCTCTCTCCCCCCTTAGAGGTCCTTTCTTCTATTTTTATATTAGTAGGAGTAGTCATGGTGGAGCGTTTCTATTCTAGAAGGGATCGTCGAAGTGTCGCAAGGCCTGTGGCCTTATGGAATATTCTTCTTAAAGGAGGTTCAGGTTCTATGTTATGAGGATCAGAGAGCTTGGTTGCATGGTTGTTGACGTGGTGGTGCACTACAAGGTGTGGAACCTGGTGGAGCTTGCATTGTACAGAACATGCGGGTGGTGCATTATAGAGTTTGAATTTTTTGGCAGGGCATGCACCACTTCTAAAAGGTTGTAGGTAGCTGAATGATTTTGTGTCATAGTCTGTACCCTTGCTGATCCTCTCTCTTTCTACCATTGGTGGGAACTCCAAACTCGGAAGGAGGAAGGTGAGAGCTCAATTTGGAGAGCCTAACTTCGAAAGTGGGAGATAACCTCAACTGGGCGCTCGACCTCGGATGTGGGGGGCCACCTTCGAAAAGCATGAGTGCAACCTCGGCTAGGTGCTCGACCCCGGATGCGAGAGCCAACCTTGGCATGCATGAGCATAACCCCGACCAAGAGCTGGAACACGGGTGTGGGGGGCCACCTTCGGGAAGCATGAGTGTGACCTCAACTGGGAGCTGACCTTAGATAGAGGGCTCGCCTTATGAGCACGACCCTGGCTGGGAGCTGACCTTGGACGGAGGGCTCGCCCTTGGCATACATGAGCACGACCCTGGCCAGGAGCTGACCTCAGACTGAGAGCTTGCTTTATGAGCACGACCCCGACTAGGAGCTGACCTCGGACAAAGGGCTCGCCCTTGGGTCTTCATTTGAGCACCGCGTCCAGGTGGCACTTTTCACCCACACGGCTGCCATCTATCGCCATCATGGGTTCCACATCAGTGATTGTGCCACATCACCATCATTTTATTTTGAATGTCATCCCATCATTTAGATCAGGTATGGAGGTGGTATTTCTTGAATATTTAAACCATAAAATCTTATTATTTAGTTATTTGGAAGCTAAATGTATCTGAAAAAATCAAGATTTTTTCATTGTTGGCTTCAAAAAGGGAAAATTTTGAAGTTCTTTAAAATATATAACCATTACAAAAAAAATAAGCCTTCAAATTTTTCTATCACTGAAACCTAAAAATCCATCACTAATAATTTTTATGATAGATTTTGTAACAGAACAATCCATCACTGAAATCCTAGTCACAAAAATAAAATCGTGACAAAAATTTATGTCATAAAACTTTGTGAGGAAAATTTCCATCACCAATTCCATGCTAAATAGCAATCGAAATCTAGAACAAAATCTATCACAAATTGGAATGAATTTGTGATGGAATGTTGTGATAGATTTGTGACAAAACTTTCTTTCACAAATTCTATCATAAATAGTAATCAATATCCAGAATAAAATCCATCATAAATTGTGATGAATTTGTGATGGTATTTTGTGATAGATTTATGATTGATTAGTTATAGAATTTTATGATAGATTTGTGTTTGATTATTGATATATTTGTGATGGATTATTCCATCACAAATTTTTGTCATAAATCTATCACAAAATTTCATTAATGATCCAACATAAATCTATCACAAATTTGTTATAAATCCCATCAAAATTCTATTGCAAATCTATCACAAATTTCATCAAAATTTTGTCATATTTTTTTAACAAATTATGATCATAGCAACTCTCGCCCATGTTAAACTCTGATTTGTAATTTAATGGCTCCGACATAGCTGATAGGTTTGTATATTTCTTGCAACCCTTTCATAGTGGCTCATCAACATCATTTAGCAAATCATAAAACGTTGCAGCCTCTATATTTGTTCATATTCAAAGCTCCTTTCATCAAGCCTACTAGTATGCCAATTGAACTCAGGACCTTATGCATCCATCACCATGCTTCTATATGAATTTACATTATTTGGAGATATATCATTATTTTCACTTGATGATCGCTCCACACAAGGTTCTCCATGAGCATCCCATGTAGTGTATCCCCCTATGAAACCTTTCCTGTATAGGTAGACAGCAACACTATCTTGATTATGGAAGAGCAATTTTGTACACCTGGAGCACAGACACCTAATTTTATCTCTATAAGCAAACTCAGATTGCGAAAATGCAAAATCAAGGAATTGTTTCACCCTTGCTTTAAATTCATCACTATCATATCCATCCATTTTAAGTGTTTCACCCTTGCTTTAAATTCATCACTAACATATCCATCCAACTACAATTAATAGACATGAGTTTTGGACTAATATCAACCTACATTAACACATTACAATTAATGTTACTCATGTCCAAATATAATTCTTGTCTAAATAATAATCTATATAAAAAATTAATTAAAAAAATCTGACATTACTTAGGTCAACTACCAAATGGGCCCTACAAAATCAGACATATTGATTCAGTTTAGTTCTATTTTCTTCTTAAGTTTTTGAAAATAAAAGTAGAAAACAAAAGCAACACCAAACGGGCCTTAAGAAATCAAGGTAATGCAAGAAGGTAAGAACTATCAATGAAACTTATGAGTAGAATAAGCAATAAAGTTACAATTCATGGATTGCTTAGTTATAATGAAAGTTAAGCATAACAAATAGAAAAAGAATACATAATTAACAAGTGAAAGAGACAAGATTTAGCCAAAAATGAAATATGATCTATTATTGTACCAAAATAGAAATAGCCACAAAAATGAAAAATCACCAAAAAAAATTAAAGAGATATACCATCCATCACAAGAGGAAAGGTAACTAGAAATCTAGATTAAAAAAAAAAAAACCAAATAGGACCTGGAGCTCTCAACCAAGTAGCCCTGTATCTATGGGAACCGAACAGAAAATCACCATAAAATAGGCAAGAATGCACTAGTTCAGCACAAAGAAGGATTGAAAACCCTTTCAGGGAGGTGGTTGAGGACCATAGGTAGGGAGGGGGCCGAGGACCTGAGGGGGCATGGATGGCCATGAGCGGTGAAGGGAGTGAAAGTTTAAAAGGCATAGCAGGGAGACAGACTATTTTAATACTATTTTAAAGTACAGCACAGCGGAATACTTGGTAGATTGATCAAGTCGATCTACCAATATGCCTGCAACAAGATTTGACATAATAAAAGTGCATGTAGGGATATCAAGAGCAAAAGAAAAGGAAAGGGTATGTTACCTTTAACCTTTGGATGCAGGTGATGAAGAGCCATTGAGCCATACAAATGTCTGGCCTCTATGGGTAGTTCATACCAGGGCTCGATCCCAATCAACTCTCTTAGAGTGCTAGCTCTTTAGGATCCTTGAGGCCAATCTTTTCCTTCCTTGGACCTGCAAGACTTTTTTGAAGTCGCTGGAAAATCTGGTTAGGGAACAATGGGGAGAAGTAGAACAGTAGGCTGCTTGGAACTTTTCCAGCAGATTGCTCCCCCATTTATGATAAATATAAATCTTGATACACTCTTATTGTTATCCCTATCTGACTGAAAACTGGAGTCAATATACTTTATAAGTTTCAAGTCAAGTTCTTCATATATCAGGCATTGGTCCTTAGTATTTCATAGATACTTAAGGATGGTCTTTACCACTTTTCAATGAGCTTCACCTCGGTTAGACTGGTATCTGCTCACTATGCCTAGTGAGTATGTCACATCTGGTCTAGTACATGTCATGGCGTACATGATAGAACCCACTACCAAATATATGGGATTCTACTCATATGCTCTCTCTCCTCAGGAGTTATCGCATAATCCTTTTCAGAGAGTGTAATTCCAGGGCCTATGGGGAGACCCTTTCTTGAAATTCTCCATGCTAAACCACTTCAGCACAGTATCAATGTACGTAGACGTGACAGTCCTAGAAGCCTCTTAGATCTATCTCTATAGATCGTCATACCCAGTGTGTAAGAGGCTTCACCCAAGTCCTTCATAGAGAATTGGGATGACAACCAAACCTTTATTCCTTCTAGTGCTGGGTGCCATTTCTGATTAAGAAAATATCATCCACATTCTACACAAGGAATACAATCACATAACCTTTAGCCCATTTATAAATGCAAGGTTCTTCTCCATTCCTAATGAAGCCATACAACTTGATACTCTTATCAAATCGCATGTTCCAACTCCGAGATGCTTGCTTCAATCCATAGATGGACCTTTGAAGTTTACACACCTTTGACTCGTTTGTGGATGTGAATCCTTTAGGTTGTACCATGTACACCTCCTCTTCTAGCTCATCATTTAGGAAAGCTATTCAGATATCCATTTTCTAAATTTTATAGTCAAAGTGTGCCGCTAAAGCAAGCACGATCTGAATGGATTTGAGCATTGCCACAGGAGGGAACTTCTCGTCATAATCAATACCATAACATTGATGATTCCCTTTATAAGTCTCTACCTGTCCATCTGTGCCCCTTTTCCTTTTGAATTTTCATTTGCATCCAATGGATTTTATCCTCTCAGGTGGATTAACCAATATCCATACATTGTTGATTTCTTGGACTCCATTAAAGATCTCATGGCCCCTAGCTATAGTTCAAAGTCGGACCTTTATATTGCATCTATATAGGTGATCGGGTCCTCATTGTTCTCATCAAGTTTAATGGGATCACCGTCCCCGACCAAGAAACTATAGTATCTATCTAGTCGATGCGGTATCCTATCAAATCTCCTTAATGGTTCCTTTGTAGGCTCTAGGTGTGATCTAATCACAATCGGTTCTATGTTGTCGCTTAATTGTGTCGGTTCTTCTACTTGTTGAACTTCACTAAGTTCAATATTAGCGGCTATAGTTCCTTCATCAAGGAACTCCTTTTCCAAAAACAAAGCCTTAAGACTGACGAACAGCTTTAGTTCCTCAGCCAAGTAGAAGTAGTACTCCTTAGACTCTTTAGGATACCCAACAAATAGGCACCTATCAGACCTAGGTCCAAGCTTATCCATTTCTAAATGTTTGACATAAGCCGAGCAACCCCAAACCCGAAGGTGTGCGAGGGTCAGCTTACATCCAGTCCATATCTCATATGGGGTTTTGCTAATGGACTTACTTGAAACCCTATTTAAAACGTAGCAGGCTGACTCTAGAGCATATCCCCAAATGGATAGCGATAGAGAAGCAAAGCCCATCATGGACTGAACCATGTCTAACAGGATTCGATTCCTCCTTTCAGACACTCCATTTTATTAAGGCATCCCTGGAGGTCCATTGAGAGAGAGTCCCATTCTTCTCAAGATATGTCAGAAAATCATCGAAAAGATATTCATCATCTCGATCAAATCGAAGGGTTTTGATATACTTTCCAGTTTGTTTTTCTATTTCATTAGGATATTTTTTGAACATTCTGAATGATTCAGATTTTTGTCTCATTAAGAAGACATAACCGTACCTCGAAAGGTCATTTGTAAATGTAATGAAATAATTGTACCCACCTTTAGTACTAATATTCATAGGTTCGCATACATCAGTATGTACCAGATATAGAATTTCTTTGGCTCGTTCACCTTTTCCAGTAAAAGGTGATTTTGTCATCTTTCCAAGAAGATAGGACTCACATGTTGGTAGCGAATCACATTCACAAATCTCGTGAAGACCCTTGCTTTTCAACCTGTTTATCCTGTTCTTGTTGATATGACCTAGACTACAATGCCATAGATATGCTTCGTTGATATTATAAATCCTATGGTGTTTGCTAGATGTGTACAGTACACTAACAGGTCACGATAGTATATAAATGCCATTATTCATGTATCCATTTATCATAATAGAACCATTCCAAATGATTTTGCAAATGTCATTCTTTATTGATAGTTCATAACCGTACATGGCCAATTGGCCTACAGAAATGACATTCAAAATGAAAGATGGACAATAATGACACTCATTCAAAATGATTGTACATGACTCAAAAATTAATTTGAGGGTTTCCAATGCCAGCAATGGAAATTGGCTTCCATTTCCCATATTCAAGGATCTCTCACCATCATCGAATCTCCTACTAACTTGAAGTCCCTACGAAGAACTGCAAATGTGAATTGGACTTCCAGTATTTAATACCCAGTTAGTAGTATCACAGATAGAGAAACTGGTGGCGGCACCAGGTTCAGAAAGAAGCTTCAACTAATACCAAGTTCTTTATGGATTGAGACTAGGAACTCAAGTCTCGTATGAGTCCTGTATGTTTATTGAGTCCTGTTTTATTTTCTTTTGGGATTTTAAAGTTCAATTAGAGTCAATTAGGTTTTATACTGAGTCAAGTTCAAGAGCTTTTGGATGATGAAACAAGGAGTAGTTTTTCTATGAAGCAAGTGTTTTGTAGTGTGGTTGTGTTTCAATCTTGGCGTGTGATCTTCTACCTCCCAAGCCAATGACTTCTCCAAGGATCCCATCTTCCCTCAACGACCACTTATTTTCTTAATTCCTTCCTCCTACTTAGATTTGGTATTCCTTCAAATCAGCTTAGTCCTAATTCCTTCATTGCACAGGGTTCCTTCTACGATCCGGAGTTCAAGAAGAGGGTCATTGCCATCAGATCAAGTATGGTGAGAACTTGTTTCGATGGAAGAGTCATCTTTTCATCCAGGGCTTGTTTATTTGATTGCTTCAACGAATCTACACCAACAAGGAGTGCTCATCATGGTAACAATTCCCTTCTAATATTCTTGAGTCTGGGTTATTGAAGATAGTTTTCCTAGGTTTAGATTCCATAATCATTAGCCCTAATCTTCTCTAGGATTTAAATAACTACATCGCGGTGTAAGTTCCAAATTTCTGTGCTCCTTTCATAGCTTTACCTTAATACTTTTAATCTGAAATTTAGTACCTGTTAATAGGCTTCATTGCTCTCATTTCTCAATTCATCATTTAGATTGCATTCCCATCATCGTACCGCATCAAATTTGTATCAGAGCCTGGTTGCATAGGGTAGAATAGTTCTCTTTAAATCCAAGCAAGATCTAAAATTCACGCCTCCTGAGTGGGTGTACTCCAGTACACTATCACGACCCATAAGAATAATGAGCCCCTGGCTGGACTTGAAATTTTTTAGATTGAAGTTTGGGTAAGCCATTGCACTTGTTTGATTAGGTTCTGTTTTCTGAAAATTTGCATCTGTTTACTGTAATCTGTCTGCAGCTTCAAAGGCAAGTCACTAATTTTTTGTTGAAATATTTTTTTTATTGTTCCATTTTAAGTCAGTTATCACCATATTAAATTTCATCTTCAGAAAAAAATTATAAAAAAAATTAAAATTTCTGCAGTTCGACACTATCATTAGGGTTCTGCTCTGTCCTTTTTATTTATCTTCATTTGTAAGACCTGCTTAGAGTAGTACAGATTTTAGTTTTAAAATTTCTTTCATCTGCATTGAAACATATAAGCTAGAAATCCTCTGTGAATTTTTCAGAATTTTTGGACATTTTTTTCTTTACGTTTTCCACACCACTTTCAAACTGCAACACACTTTTGCAGCACCTTTGCATTTCATTCATCTCATGAGAAATCAAATTAAGGGCATCAATTAGACATAAGGTCAGGGTTTCATCACCTGTCCCTAGCCTAAAAATCACCAACCAGCATATCAATCCTAGCCCGTTAATTAAAATTGAGTAGAACGTTAATTGTCCTAGTGGGTTGGGACACCTACAAGTTGGGTTCAGGTTAGGGTCAAGTTAACTCTGTCAGCTAATTGGTGTGTGCTTACTGGCTTGGTGTCTAGGATTGGTGCATCAGGGCTTGTGATTTGGTTCGCCTACCTGGCCAATCTCAGATTGGTGTCTAAGGATTGGCAATCAGGGACCTTCACTCCCCTCCACCTACCTGGCTAAGTCCCATAAATACTACTAGCTAGTTGGTTCACTTAATTAGACCTCTAATTTGTGCTCTAGGTCTAGGTAACCTTAGCTCGAGCATGAGTCTACTTGCATGCATGAAAACTAGATCAGGGGCCTCATATTCACTAGTCCAGACCCAGTCCAGTGTAGCCATGGACCCGAATCTTGAAACCATGCTGAAAGGCCTAAATGATCTAATGGCCCAATTGAACCAAATTCTGGCTAAACAATTTTCCTTAGACCAACCAACTCCTACTATGCCATTAGCTCATATGAATGATAGGAGTAAGAACCCTGAAGTACAAGTTGAGTTCATTAATATCCAAGACTTAGGGTATCCTCAAACTGAAGGGCTAGGGAAGGAAGAAGGCAAATCTGAACCTAGTAAATATGTGTATGAGACTAACATAAGTTTAATAGATAAATATGAAGGGGAAGACTGTGAAGAGAACAACCTTAGTACCTTACCTGAGAAAACCTTAGGTAAAGAAAAGATTATTGAGCCTAGTCCTGAAACATCAGAACAACCAAAATTTAGTGAGGACTTGGTTCCCGTAAGACAATGCCCTATGGAAGAACCCAATACTTTAGCTTCGACACAAGAACTCCTTTAGGTACCTGAGAAGAACCCAATCATTATTTTAGAAGACTTTCCTGATGACCTTCAACTACCTAGAAGCATCCCACTTGTAGATCAAAATTCTAATCTTAAGGTCATCATGAGTAACCAAGGTCTGTTTCAAGATTCTCCTAAATTACCCCAAGTCTCGGATTCCTATTTCCTGCCTTTCCCTGAGTTTTATCATAATTTTAGAGCCATTAAATTTCATTTTGATGAGATTACTAGGATGCATGAGCTTTTAAGGCCTATTCCTTTTGCTACCTACTTTTGGAAAACCTTATGGCATTTCCTAGGAACCCATGGTAAATTCTCATGTGCATGCTAGACCAGGGTCAAACCTAGAGAGTCATTAATCTGTTAGGTTTAGGCCCTAAAGAGTGCAATAAAATTCCTCTCAATAAAGATGCCTAGTTCAGTCTACATTTTGTAAGTGCTTGTGTAAGTTTCTTAGTCTGCTGAGTCCTATGCATAGCATGTTGAGGATTTGCATCATGAAATAAATTTGAGCAATGAATCCTATAAACATAGGACTAATTCAAGAAAGAAAATCAAGGAATTCTATGAGAGATATCATGTTCCCATCCGGGACTTTCAAGAAACTACATACCCGTGGTGCAGGCCCCTTTAAAGTCCTAAAGAAGATTAGATCTAATGCTTACATATTGGAATTACCTTTAGACCTAGGTATCAACCCGACCTTCAATGTCTCAGACTTGATAGAATATAAGGAACCCATGATGATACCTAGTGAGCCTTTTGGGCCTGACCATATTTTTGAGAGTGAACCATTACTCGAGTATCCATAAACAACCATTCCTCAAAAATGAGAGAAAACTGAACAAATCCTGGATAATAAGATTGTCACTACCAGAAACAAGGATTACTATCGATATTTGGTCCGTTGGCAATGGAGACCAAAATTTGACGACTCCTGAATCGCTAGAGAGGACCTGCAATGACTGGACCTGGACTTATTTGAACAATATCAAAGCCAGGCTGGACCATACTCGACAGCGTCGAGTTCCTCCCACCCGGGGAGAATTGATGGGGGCACTAGGTTCAGAAAGAAGCTTCAACTAATACCAAGTTCTTTATGGATTGAGACTAGGAACTCAAGTCTCGTATGAGTCCTGTATGTTTATTGAGTCCTGTTTTATTTTCTTTTGGAATTTTAAAGTTCAATTAGAGTCAATTAGGCTTTATACTGAGCCAAGTTCAAGAGCTTTTGGATGATGAAACAAGGAGTAGTTTTTCTATGAAGCAAGTGTTTTGTAGTGTAGTTGTGTTTCAATCTTGGTGTGTGATCTTCTACCTCCCAAGCCAACGACTTCTCCAAGGATCCCATCTTCCCTCAACGACCACTTGTTTTCTTAATTCCTTCCTCCTATGTTGATTTGGTATTCCTTCAAATCAGCTTAGTCCTAATTCCTTCATTGCGCAGGGTTCCTTCTACGATCCAGAGTTCAAGAAGGGGGTCATTGCCATCAGATCAAGTATGGTGAGAACTTGTTTCGATTGAAGAGTCATCTTTTCATCCAGGGCTTGTTTATTTGATTGCTTCAACGAATCTACACCAACAAGGAGTGCTCATCATGGTAACAATTCCCTTCTAATATTCTTGAGTCTGGGTTATTGAAGACAGTTTTCCTAGGTTTAGATTCCATAATCATTAGCCCTAATCTTCTCTAGGATTTAAATAACTACATCGCGGCGTAAGTTCCAAATTTTTGTGCTCCTTCCATAGCTTTACCTTAATACTTTTGATCTGAAATTTAGTACCTGTTAATAGGCTTCATTGCTCTCATTTCTCAATTCATCATTTAGATTGCATTCTCATCATCGTCCCGCATCAAATTGGTATCAGAGCCTAGTTGCATAGGGTAGAATAGTTCTATTTAAATCCAAGCAAGATCTAAAATTCACGCCTCCTGAGCAGGTGTACTCCAGTACACAGTCACGACCCATGAGAATATTGAGCCCCTGGTCGGACGTGAAATTTTTTAGATTGAAGTTTGGGTAAGCCATTGCACTTGTTTGATTAGGTTCTGTTTTCTGAAAATTTGCATCTATTTACTGTAATCCGTCTGCAGCTCCAAAGGCATGTCACTAATTTTTTGTTGAAATATTTTTTTTCATGTTCCTTATTAAGTCAGTTATCACCATATTAAATTTTATCATCATAAAAAAATTATAAAAAAAATGAAAATCTCTGCAGTTCGACACTGTCATTAGGGTTCTGTTCTGTCCTTTTATTTATCTTCATTTGTAGGATCTGCTTAGAGTAGTACAGATTTTATTTTTAAAATTCCTTTCATCTGCATTAAAACATATAAGTTTGGAATCCTTTGTGAATTTTTCAGGATTTTTGGACATTTTTTTCATCATGTTTTCCACACCAATTTCAAACTGCAACACACTTCTGCAGCACCTTTGCATTTCATTCATCTCATGAGAAATCAAATTAAGGGCATCAATTAGACATAGGGTCAGGGTTTCATCAACTGTCCCTAGCCTAAAAATCACCAACCAGCATATCGATCCCAGCCCGTTAATTAAAATTGAGTAGAACGTTAATTGCCCTAGTGGGTTAGGGACACCAACAAGTTGGGTTCAGGTTAGGGTCAAGTTAACTCTGTCTGCTAATTGGTGTGTGCTTACTGGCTTGGTGTCTAGGATTGGTGCATCAGGGCTTGTGATTTGGTCCGCCTACCTGGCCAATCTTAGATTGGTGTCTAAGGATTAGCAATCAGGGACCTTCACTCCCCTCCACCTACCTGGCTAAGTCCCATAAGTACTACTAGCTAGTTGGTTCACTTAATTAGACCTCTAATTTGTGCTCTAGGTCTAGGAAACCTTAGCTCGAGCTTGAGTCTACTTGCATGCATGAAAACTAGATCAGGGACCTCATATTCACTAGTCCAGACCCAGTCCAGTGTAGCCATGGACCCGAATCTTGAAACCATGCTGAAAGGCCTAAATGATCTAATGGCCCAATTGAACCAAATTCTGGCTAAACAATTTTCCTTAGACCAACCAACTCCTACTATGCCATTAGCTCATATGAATGATAGGAGTAAGAACCCTGAAGTACAAGTTGAGTTCATTAATACCCAAGACTTAGGGTATCCTCAAACTGAAGGGCTAGGGAAGGAAGAAGGCAAATCTGAACCTAGTAAATATGTGTGTGAGACTAACATAAGTTTAATAGATAAATATGAAGGGGAAGACTGTGAAGAGAACAACTTTAGTACCTTACCTAAGGAAACCTTTGGTTAAGAAAAGATTATTAAGCCTAGTCCTGAAACATCAGAACAACCAAAATTTAGTGAGGACTTGGTTCCCGTAAGACAATGCCCTCAGGAAGAACCCAATACTTTAGCTTCGATACAAGAACTCCTTCAGGTACCTGAGAAGAACCCAATCATTATTTTAGAAGACTTTCCTGATGACCTTCAACTACCTAGAAGCATCCTGCCTGTAGATCAAAATTTTAATCTTAAGGTCATCATGAGTAACCAAGGTCTGTTTCAAGATTCTCCTAAATTATCCCAAGTCTCGGATTCATATTTCCTGCCTTTCCCTGAGTCGTATCATAATTTTAGAGTCATTAAGTTTCATTTTGATGAGATTACTAGGATGCATGAGCTTTTAAGGCCTATTCCTTTTCCTACCTTCTTTTGGAAAACCTTATGGCATTTGGTAGGAACCCATGGTAAATTCTTATGTGCATGATAGACCAGGGTCAAACCTAGAGAGTCATTAATTTGTTAGGTTTAGGCCCTAGAGAGTGCAATAAAATTTCTCTCAATAAAGATGCCTAGTTCAATCTGCATTTCGTAAGTGCTTGTGTAAGTTTCTGAGTCTGCTAAGTCCTATGCATAGCATGTTGAGGATTTGCATCATGAAATAAATTTGAGCAATGAATCCTATAAACATAGGACTAATTCAAGATAGAAAATCAAGGAATTCTATGAGAGAGATCATGTTCCCATCCGAGACTTTCAAGAAACTACATACCCGTGGTGCAGACCCCTTTATAGTCCTAAAAAAGATTATATCTAATGCTTACATATTGGAATTACCTTCAGAGCTAGGTATCAACCCAACCTTCAATGTCTCAGACTTGATAGAATATAAGAAACCCATGATTGGTGGGGACACCAAAGGCACCAGAATAAGACAGAGGCTTTTTAACCCTCTGTGGATTGATCAATAATTTATGAGTCCATCTGTAATAAGGGCTTAGCCCATCTGAGTCTATTTTAGTTATTATTTGAGTCTTTTGAGTTTCAGTTCTGTACTAGTCAGCTCATGTTGAGCTAGTTCAGTCCAGTGTTAGTCAGCTCATGTCGAGCTAATTTTATTTTTTTGAGTCCTATTCAACCATATTGAAGACTCAATACCATATCATACAAGTGAAGACCAAGTCCAACCAGATTGAAGACATGGAAGTATAGCCCAAGTCCAACCCAGCTTGAAGATTTGAAGACCCCAGGAGGAAAATTTAGAAAACCCTGATTCCTTGCAGATACCCTTCAGATGCCCAGATTCCCTTCCAGATGTCAAAATATATTCATATACCAAGGCATCCATGATTTTAGAGGTCCATCTACATCCTAGCCCAAAGAAATCAAGCCCAGGTGCCAAGCCCAAGCCCCTAAGAAGCAAGATACCAGGGAATATTCCTGCTACCTGGCTACCAGGCCACCCCAGCTTCCAGAGGCCCAAAACCATGCACCCGAGCCCTTTTGGGCCGGCCTTTTGCTGCTCCGAGAATCCCAACATGCCCCCCTAGGCATCCTTGGAGTGTTGGCCAAGTCAAGAGAATTTTTAGGGATTTTTTCTACCTAATGTTTCCTTATTTTCTAGCTAGGGTTTGAGAGGGAAAATGATTCTTATGTAAAGACTTATGTGCCCTTACTTGGAGCCCAAGGTTAAGGGTCTATTTAAAGGACCCTAGCCTCTTTTATGAAGGGACTTTTGATATGAATTAAAACCTTGAGTTCTTCTATTGAGTTGTGTGATACCCTGCTATGTGCATAAAGGGGTTTGTGAGAGTTCTTCTTCCCGGTGTTTGCAATCATCTTCTTGCTGCCAACAAACCCTCCAGATCCCTGGACGCCCACTCCAAAAGAAGCCTTCCCTTGCTATTTTTCCTTTGTTCTCTTGTTCCTTTGTGAATTTTCTAACCCCTGACAGGTCGTTTGCAGGTCCCTGAGTTCCTACGAATCCAACGACTCCAGCCAAGCCTCAATCGGACCACTGAGCAGAAAGTTGGGTATCCGCGGGTCAATGGCTCGGTTTTCCAGGCTGCATCCATCGAGGAATGAGGGAACCCTTTGCTGCAATCTTCACAGACATTGTCAGGTACACCCCTCTACCTCCAGTAGTTTTATTGTAGGAGAACTTGCCATAACCGAGGCTTCTCAGCCCCGGCGGTCCTTTTTTGCTACTTTTCTATGTCCTAATCTGCATGCTGATCTTCAAAAACTCATAAAAAATTCCCTACAAATAATTTTGATCTGAAATTCTGGAATTAATCACCTAACTCAACATGTAAAACATACAAAAATAATTGCATGCATATTAGTCCCGCATCATTTGGTATCAGAGCTTAGATTAGGACTTGTTTTCTGCAATTTTTCAGTCTGTATATGCTCTATTTCATTAATTATTTCTCCCTGTTAAAAACTCCAATAATTTTGAAATTTATTTTTGTGGATTTATAATGATTCACAGTAATTTTCATAATTTTTTCAGATTTATTATGGCCTGTGAAATTTTTTCAAGCTAAAATATAGCCTACAAATTTTTGGCTCTATTTTTTTTAGCAAGACAAGTTTGGAAGTTTTAGGGTTTTATTTAGCATTTTTTGCATATCTTTTAATTTTAGTATATTTCCTGCATATTAGGCCATAATTTGCAAGTTTTCTTTTATTTAAGAAAATACCAAAAAATAATAATAAAATAAAATTACATATTCTCCAAAAATACCAAAAGCATCTAACCCTAATTTGCATCATTTGTCTGCCATCATTGCATAATCTACTTTTAAGGGCACTCTTGCTACGTCAGATGGGGGGAGGATTTGATCACCTCTCCTTAGCCCAAAACCACACCCCTTGCATTCAGTCCCAAGCCTTAACCAAAAATTAACTAGACTTAAATTGCCCTAGTGGGCTAGGGACACAAACTGGTCGGGTCCGAACTATGTGTCAGATCATTGTGTCAAGCTAACCCATGTGTGCTTTGTGCTCAGTGTCTAGAATGGTGGTTTAGGGATTCAATCTTGAAGGACTTGTGTTCTGGTCCACCTACCTGGCCAATCTCTGATTGGTGTCTAGGATTGGCAATCAAGGACCTAACACTCCCCTTACACCTGCCTGGCTGAGTACAGGTTACTATAGGCTAGTTTGCCACCCTGATTAAGCATCTAGTTTAGAATCTAGGTCTAGTTAGCTGTAGTCAGTCTGATCAAGTCTTGCATGAGTACTAGATCAAGAGTTTCATATCACCCACCTCCTTCACAAATATCTGAACCCATGGAAAATTTGCAAGCCCAAATGAAAGCCCTAGCTGATCAAATGGACCAGATGGCTACCCATATGATCCAGTTAACTCAGTCTCGTATTCAAACCAATGATATAATTGACCATCTTGCCAATAGGTTTGATCAGTTAAAAGTCTGGGTAGGGACCCCAAGAAAAACCCATGGGTCACAGTCTGAGCCAGATCCTGATTACCCTCAACCTAGGAGGACCCCAAACCCTGATCTATACCATGAGGTCGAACCTAGGAGAGCCCCTTATCCTGACCCGTACTACAATCCTCAACCTAAGAAGACCCCAAACCTTGATCCATACCTTGAGGCTGAACCTAGGAGAGCCCATCGTTATGACCCAATCCCTAAGGTTAGTCCTAGGAGACCCAATCAGGATTTTATAGACCAGGAAGATAGATCCTATTTACCCTCTCCCTATAAGCCTAGTATACCCACAACCTATAGATCTTATGACTCCAAATCCTATGAACCTAGAACCTATGAATCCATAACCTATGAACCTAGATCATATGACTCTAGATCCCATGATCAAAGATCCTATGCACCCACACCCTATGAGCCTAGTAGACCCAACACCCAATATTCTGATCCATATAGGGAGTCCAACCCTAGGAGAACCCAATATTCTGACCCATATAGGGAGTCCAACCCTAGGAGAACCCAATATTTTGACCCATATAGGGAGTCCAACCCTAGGAGGACCCAATATCTTGACCCATATAGAGAGCCCAACTTTAGGAGGACCCCATACCATGATCCATCTTTAGAACCTGACCATAGAGCTGACCCAAAATCCTATGACCCCAGATCCTATAATCCCATGACACATAGATTTGCACCCTTGTCCTATGAGTCCAGAGAACCCATAACCCCTAAGTATCAATCTAGTACTAGATAGGTTTCCCCTAGTCAACTTGAACACCATAGGATTAGTATCCCTAAATCTAAACCCAGTAGTGAGCCACTACCCCTTATACAACCTGAACCTACTAAGAGTAGTACCCATAATCAGAGACCAGAACCTAACCAATTTCCCGCTAGCCGACCTTCTCCAACCATTCCTGAGATTGACAAGGCTTACATTGACGTGGAAGTGTATGAAGCTGATGCAAACTTAGTGGATGAGTATGAGGGAGAAGAGGAGACACCTTTAGATGACCTAGAATTAGCTGACCTAATAGATACCCAGGTAGAAGCCAACCTAGAGGTAGTTGACCTTGACCACATCAAACCTAAAGCTATAGTGGAAGAACAAATAGAGGAAGAGAACGTAGGTACTGCTACTAAAGCCTTACCAGAGGAAACCGTAGAGGAGAGCCAAATTATAGAGTCTAGTCCTAAAATACAAGAACCTGAAGAATTTATTAAGGACCTGATCTCTTTGAATCAGTACCCTCAGGATGAGCCTCCTCCTATAGTTCCTATTAAGGACCTCTTCCCTGAGATTAATAACCCATCCTTCCATTATACAAACCCCATAGATATACCGCAACCCCGTAAGGTTAACCTCATTAGTCTAGGATTAGTCCCTGATGCCCCTTCTTTTATCTTACTTTATCCAACTAATCCAGAACCTTTTTCTCCACCCTACCAGACTAATTTTGAACCCACTTCCTATTTCTTACCCTTTCCTGAGTCTTCTCATATGTATAGAACTATTAGGTTACATTTTGTTGAGGTTACTAGGTTACAAGGATCCATAGAGCCCATCCCATTTGCTACCTAGTTTTGGCAGACCCTCTGGCACCTATTAGGAGTTACTAGCAAATTTTCTTCTGCATGTCATCCATCAATCACGACTCATGCCCCCATGCCCAAGTGGTAGTTAAGACCTAATAAACCTCTTTAGTCAAGTCTGTTAGGTGTAGGTTTGAGTCCTTTACAACATCTTGTTAGGAGTCTGCATGTGCCTAGCATGTTCACCACCCGCACTAATGTTAAAACAACTGGCTAATTCCCAAAGAAGGGTCAAAGAATTTGATGTAGTGGATTCTATCTTGGTTAGGCTTAGGCCTAAAAGAAGCTTCATGCTCGCAGAGCCGGACCTTTTAAAGTGATAGAGAAGGTTGGATCAAATGCCTAGGTGTTAGACTTGCCTTCGGATTTGGGCATTAGTTCTACCTTCAATATTACAGACCTGTTTGAGTATAGGGAACCGGCAGCGATACCTAGTAAGGCCTTTGGACCAATTCCTTTTCATTGTGAGTGACCCTAACCCAGAGTGTCCACTAACAAATTGGCCTGAGAGAGGAGAACGGATCGAGCGTATCCTGGACGATCAAGCCATCACGACCTGGGGCCGTGACTATCAATGCTTCCTGGTCTGATGGAAAGGCCAGCCAGAGTCAGATGATTTATTGATTTCTCGAGAGGACTTGCAACGCCTCAACCCAGACCTTCTCGAGAGATATGTGAGCTAGTCTGATCTTCACTCGACAGGGTCGAGTTCCTCCCATCCCGGGAGAATTGGTGGGGACACCAATGGCACTAGAATAAGACAGAGGCTTTTCAACCCTCTGTGGATTGATCAATAATTTATGAGTCCATCTGTAATAAGGGCTTAGCCCATCTGAGTCCATTTTAGTTGTTATTTGAGTCTTTTGAGTTTCAGTTCTGTACTAGTCAGCTCATGTTGAGCTAGTTCAGTCCAATGTTAGTCAGCTCATGTCGAGCTAATTTTATTTTTTTGAGTCATATTCAACCATATTGAAGACTCAAGACCACATCATACAAGTGAAGAGCAAGTCCAACCAGATTGAAGACATGGAAGTATAGCCCAAGTCCAACCCAGCTTGATGATTTGAAGACCCCAGGAGGAAAATTCAGAAAACCCTGATTCCTTGCAGATGCCCTCCAGATGCCCAGATTCCCTTCCAGATGCCAAAATATATTCATATACCAAGGCATCCATGATTTTAGAGGTCCATCTGCATCCTAGCCCAAAGAAATCAAGCCCAGGTGCCAAGCCCAAGCCCCTAAGAAGCAAGATACCAGGGAATATTCCTGCTACCTGGCTACCAGGCCACCCCAGCTTCCAGAGGCCCAAACCCATGCACCCGAGCCCTTTTGGGCTGGCCTTTTGCTACTCCTAGAAGCCCAACTTGCCCTCCTAGGCATTCTTGGAGTGTTGTCCAAGTCAAGAGAATTTTTAGGGATTTTTTCTACCTAATGTTTCCTTATTTTCTAGCTAGGGTTTGAGAGGGAAAAGATTCTTATGTAAAGACTTATGTGCCCTAACTTGGAGACCAAGGTTAAGGGTCTATTTAAAGGACCCTAACCTCTTGTATGAAGTGACTTTTGATATGAATTAAAACCTTGAGTTCTTCTATTGAGTTGTGTGATACCCTGCTGTGTGCATAAAGGGGTTTGTGAGAGTTCTTCTTCCCGGTGTTTGCAATCATCTTCCTGCTGCCAACAAACCCTCCAGATCCCTGGATGCCCACTCCAAAAGAAGCCTTCCCTTGCTATTTTTCCTTTGTTTTCTTGTTTCTTTGTGAATTTTCTAACCCCTGACAGGTCGTTTGCAGGTCCCTGAGTTCCTACGAATCCAACGACTCCAGCCAAGCCTCAATCAGACCACCAAGCAGAAAGTCGGGTATCCGTGGGTCATTGGCTCTGTTTTCCAGGCCGCATCCGTCGAGGAACGAGAGACCCCTTCGCTGCGATCTTCACAGACATTGTCAGGTACAGCCCTCTACCTCCAGTAGTTTTATTGTAGGAGAACTTGCCCTAACCGAGGCTTCTCAACCCCGGCGGTCCTTCTTTGCTACTTTTCTAGGTCCTAATATGCATGTTGATCTTCAAAAATTCATACAAAATTCTCTACAAATAATTTTGATCTAAAATTTGGGAATTAATCACCTAACTCAACATGTAAAACATACAAAAAGAATTGCATGCATATTAGTCCCACATCAATGATGATACCTAGTGAGCCTTTTGGGCCTGACCATATTTTTGAGAGTGAACCATTACCCGAGTATCCACAAACAACCATTCCTCAAAAATTAGAGAAAACTGAAAAAATCCTGGATAATAAGATTGTCACTACCAGAAACAAAGATTACTATCGATATTTGGTCCGTTGGCAAGGGAGACCAAAATCTGACGACTCCTAAATTGCTAGAGAGGACCTGCAACGACTGGACCTAGACTTATTTGAACAATATCAAAGCCAGGCTGGACCATACTCGACAGGGTCGAGTTCCTCCCACCCGGGGAGAATTGGTGGGGGCACCAGGTTCAGAAAGAAGCTTCAACTAATACCAAGTTCTTTATGGATTGAGATTAGGAACTCAAGTCTCGTATGAGTCCTATATGTTTATTGAGTCATGTTTTATTTTTTTTTGAGATTTTAAAGTTCAATTAGAGTCAATTAGGCTTTATACTGAGTCAAGTTCAAGAGCTTTTGGATGATGAAACAAGGAGTAGTTTTTCTATGAAGCAAGTGTTTTGTAGTGTGGTTGTGTTTCAATCTTGGCATGTGATCTTCTACCTCCCAAGCCAACGACTTCTCCAAGGATCCCATCTTCCCTCAATGACCACTTGTTTTCTTAATTCCTTCCTCCTACTTTGATTTGGTATTCCCTCAAATCAGCTTAGTCCTAATTCCTTCATTGCGCAGGGTTCCTTCTATAATCCAGAGTTCAAGAAGGGGGTCATTGCCATCAGATTAAGTATGGCGAGAACTTGTTTCGATGGAAGAGTCATCTTTTCATCCAGGGCTTGTTTATTTGATTGCTTCAACGAATCTACACCAACAAGGAGTGCTCATCATGGTAACAATTCCCTTCTAATATATTCTTGAGTCTGGGTTATTGAAGACAGTTTTCCTAGGTTTAGATTCCATAATCATTAGCCCTAATCTTCTCTAGGATTTAAATAACTACATCGCGGCGTAAGTTCCAAATTTCCGTGCTCCTTCCATAGCTTTACCTTAATACTTTTGATCTGAAATTTAGTACCTGTTAATAGGCTTCATTGCTCTCATTTCTCAATTCATCATTTAGATTGCATACTCATCATCGTGCCGCATCAGAAACTACAAGATCTTATCATATAAATACCTTGTCCAGCCTGCCCTGCTACTTCCTCTTCTTGGACCTGTTCGGGTTAAGGGATGCAATATAAAGTGGATAGTTTCTCTTCCAACGACCCTTCTTCTTATAGAAGAAGCACTCTGCCTAGCTCTTATCAGCCTTCACCTTCTTGACCTGACTAGGCCCAGAAACATTTTGCACTTTCTTCCCTTTATTTCTCTTTTTTCCTTTCTTAAATGTCCGATGCCCTGTACAGGATCCTCCCACTAGATTTACCACCCCTTTATTAAGTTGGCGGTCTTTCTCATAAGTCTATAGTAACCCTAATAGACCATGGTAGTTAACTGTAGGCTTATTCATTCTAAAATGATCAAGAAAGTCTAGATAAGTAGAGGGTAGGGAATTCAGTATCGCATCTTTCCTGAGCTATTCATGCAAGGGACATCCAAACTTACCTAGGTGCTCAATCATTTCGATCATGTACAATACATGATCAGTGACTGAGACCCCATTAAGCATCCATGGATTGTAGATAGCACAGGAGATCCTGTACCTCTCAACGTCATCTGGTATACTGAAGGACTCCTTCAACTTTTGAAGGATCTCCTCTGGCCAGGCTTCCTCATATTTGTGACTGAACTTGTCGTTCATCACTGCCAACATGCTGCATCGAATAGTGGTCCTATCAGAGACCCACTTTGGATAAGTGTCTCTGACAAAACCTCGAGCATTGGGAGCAGGGGTTTCAAGTGCCGGATCTGATATCACATATAAGATCCATTCATGCTCCAAGACAATCCTGAGCCTTCGATACCAACTATCAATGTTGGAACCCTTGAACTTCTCATTTTCAAGAAGTGATCAGAGCGATGAGTTGGTAGACATCTAAAAGAAAAACCAAAACTTATTAGTGTATATGAATTATTAACCCAAAAACGTGGACTTTAGTATGAAGGCCCTCCCACTATTTTGTTCAAACTGGTAGCCTCTACCTCCAATCCGAGGAATTACTTTAATTCCTTAGTAGGTACTAGAACCCAATAGACAACACATGAGCTCGACTTTGGCTGACCCACTAATGCACATCTAAAGGTAGATTCTTTAACCAATTACTTCTTCATGTAACTTCTAGTTTTTAGATTTTGCCCCAAGGTGTACTTCAATTGACCTTGGGCCTCCTATTGAAGGTCCCGATTAGGTCCAACCATTAACATGACAAAATTCAATGCTTCCAACCAACGAATAGTCAAGCCCGACTTTGGCCGACCCGCCTGACCATCGTTAAGAGAGTCGCACTGAGCATCATATTAGGAATGGTAATTCCAATAGCCTGATGAACACCCGATCTTTGGATTTGTCGATGAACACCAAACTATTGGACCGATTATCATTCCACTTAATGGGAGGCTAGGACTTACTATCCCCATAACTTCATCCTTTTATGGACCTAATAATTTAGAGGGTTTAACTTTAATATGACAGATGAAATAGATAAGAAGATATGGATCAACCTCCCACTAACTAGAGGGTTTTAGAAACTAATGATCCATGGACACCTAAAATTAGTCAAGACTGATTAGCCTTAGGTGACATGGGTTAACATGAGTCACTGAGCTACCCAATCAATTTTGATTGACCACATTGGCCAGGTAAGTGAAATCATGGAATGGGTTCCGCCATTAACCTTCTTGCCTTAGACACCAACTAGGTTGGCCAGGTAAGACATAGCCCCATAAAATCATGATTAAATGCCATACTTATCTTAGATACCAATTGGTTCATCAGACTCGATTAGATTAGCTTAAAGACTCGGGCTGACCACTGAGCCATAAATCAGGTCTATTTAGATTTATAGACTAATCAATCTAACTATTAGAGAGATCTATAGAGAAGAAATTCTAACTCAACATTTAATCAGATTAGTTCTCTATTTGATCCATTCATCTAAACTTAGGTCTAACCCAATTAAGGACCTAATTGAAGCTAACCCATGATCCTTAAAGGTTACTGAAATAACTTAGAGTCTTTGAATCATATTCTTATATTACTTTACCATTCAAGGTAACTTAATTCTTAATTAAGCTTAATAATCTTCATAAATTAAAACAATTTTAATTTATATTGTAAAACAATTTTACAAGCATATAGAATTTGAATTCACTATTTCAGGATTTTCTGGTCGAGTCGACTCATGTAGAATGTGAGTCGACTCATCCAAAACTAAAAATTGGCAGATTATTCTATCTGTAGAGACAAGTCAGCTCGAGTAGGGATCAAGTTGGCTCGTCCAGAACATAGAGCAGATAGGATGTTCTGTTTGTAGAAATGAGTTGGCTCGAGCAGGGGTCGAGTCAGCTCATTTGCCAGAGTAGAAAATAGTGACTTCAAATTCATGCATTTTACTTGAACTATTTAAAGTTTTTAGATCAAACATCCATAGATTAAAACTATTTTAACCTATCAAATCTCTCATTTTCTCCTTCATAAGGTCATGATGCAGCGACACCCCTAAACGCCATAAGAGAACCCCATTGAATAGAAAGTGATGGCCTTCAAACCATACTTCTCTCCTATGATCGAACGACCATGGTGAATCAACTTTAATCCAAGTACTTTGTGAGGAAAGCTAATGATATCTTAACATGCTACTATTATTATGCTAGAGCAACCTAGCTCTAATACCCATGAAAGTTTAAAAGGCATAGAAGGTAGATAGACTATATTTTAAAACTATTTTAATGTAAGCATAATGAAAGACTTGGTAGATCGATCAAGTCGATCTACCAATCTACTTGCAATAGGATCCGACATAATAAAAGTGCATGTAGAGATATCAAGAGCAAAGAAAAAGAAAGGGTACATTACCTTTAACCTTTGGATGTAGGTGATGAAGAGCCACTAAGCCACACAATGTTTGGCCTCTACGGGTAGTTCACACCAGGGCTCGATCCCAATCAACTTCCTTGGAGTGCTAGCTCCTTAGGATCCTTGAGACCGATCTTTTCCTTCCTTGGATTTGTAAGACTTTCTTGAAGCCGCCAAAAAATCTGGTTGGGGAACAATGGAAAGAAGTAGAAGTGGAACCCCTCCCAACTAACTCTTTCTTCCCAAACCCTAGCTTGATTGCTAGGTAGGCTCACACTCAAAATTCAAATCCTCTCAAACCCCACTTTAAGGATACCTTCCCTTCCTCTCTTAGAAAATCCTGGCAAAAGTCAACCTCAATAACTCTACTACCCCTACAAAGACACCTATTTATAGTAGCAGCAAAGAGGAAGAGAGATATGGAAGGAGTGATTGGGGGAGAGGGTTAAGGGTTGAACTAAAATAGCTCTTGGTTTATATGGGAGAAAATCTACATTCCAAATAATGCATTCCATAAAAAATCTTGGAGCTAATTTCAGCCAAGATTTGAAATTTGAATTCAAAATTCAAATTTGAATCTTTTAAAGGAAAGTGAGCATGACAAATCAAATCTAATTTGATCCTAAGCCAAATAACATTTGGCTTGATCCATCAGATCGCAATCATCTTACAAATAAGTCCAAAAATTCACTAATCGAATTAGTGAAAAATCCTTGTCACAAACAAGTGTTGACTTATGGAAGTGTCGACATTTGGGTCATGGTCAATCATATTGACCCCATAGTGATGCTAAATGATTCTCAATCATCGATCGACCTTTAGATCAGGTAGAAAACCCTATGGTGTGTGACCCCATAGGTTCGAATACCAAGCCGGTATCATTGGAATGTTTTCAATACCAGTCAAAGTCATCATCTAGCAATGATACCCGACATTCAGATAGGTCAAAGATGTAGAGCAACTCTCTGGAATCTCTGGCATATGGTTACCGCATAATTCATCCCTTTAGCCTCATAATGCTTAAGATGACCTAGGGTTTGACTGATAACCCAAATTTAGTACATCCCGATCGTGTCTCAACCTTGCAAGTTCTTTGACTCCTCATAAGAACTATCTTGGCCAAGGTTTTGCTAAATTTAGACATAGTGAGTCATTCACTCCAGACCATTTGGAGGGGTCAATCCCATCTTGATCCACCACTACTTCACAAGTACTTGACTATACCTAGAAACCTTCCATCATTGGATTAGAAATCTAGGTATCCGGTATCAAAGTATAATAAGTTGCTTGCAAGCTACCAAGGTGACCTCAGGTCTGAGGGACACATATACCCATATCCCTTCATTAGCAACCCTTTGGTAGAAGGAGCTCCACAGATGGTCACGTTCAATGAGATGTCATACATTTTACCTGTATGTCATATTAGTATCTCTACACTCCTTGGTAAGAGGACGACCAACCAATGTGACATACAACAACCTACGCTTGATACATTGTCGTCCTATAAAAATGTTTCCTTTGGTTGTGAACTAGTTTAAGAACTACTCGATACATCTTCTCTATATCAAATATAATATAGTTCTAAGGACTCCATCACACAAGAGTTCATTTCAGAAAAATACACATATGATGAACAGCCAAAAGAATAACTTTTATTCATTTAAAGAATTCATATACAATTACAAAAAGCACAACCATCCACACCCTAAATGATTGGCTTTGGGATACTATTCCTAACAAGGAGGATGAGGAACTGAGGTGGGCAAGATGCCATGGGTGGGGAGAGGGTTGAGGATGACCATGAGTGCAAAGGGAGGCCAAGGAACTAAGGGGGTAGAATACTGCAGGTGGGGAGGGGGCCAAGGATGATCGCAAACAGTGAAGGGAGGTTGAGGAACTAAGGGGGATGGAATGTCGTGGATAAAGAGGGGGTCTAGGACTACTGCAAGCAATGAAGGGGGGTCGAGCACCACCATGAGCAGTGAAAGATAGGCCAAGGAGCAAGTCCTTTACCTTAGTGATGGTATGAGAGGTGGCATGGTCAAGGAGGTCGATGACAGGGTGGGAGGTGGTGGCAATGGTGGGAATCTTCAAGAGGTGGCAAACTCGTCTGTAACGAGGAAGAAAAAGTAAAAAGTCCTAGAATTTAATAAAAGCCCTTTACCTTTTTTACCCGATGAAAAAGATTTTTTTTTAAAAAAAATGTGGAAGGCAGGATTTAAATGTGTCCCTTCTTTTCTAATAGGAAAAAGGTCACCAAATTACTACATTATTTTTTTAAAAATAAATTTGAATGTGACCCAATCTAATAAAAAATTAGGTTGGGTTGAATCAAGACCATGATCAAATTTTTTGATCTATTAAGTCATTCAGGTTGGAGTGGGTCCATATATAACCCAGTCCTAATCCATGAAATTGTAGGGTTACCTAGGCCAAGCATAGTAGAAGACTGTGTTTCAAAAATTTCATATTTGAAACCCTGACCCACTGGAACCTTAAACCCTAGGACCACTTGATCATGACAACTAATAAATCTAATCTTTAAGGTTATAGAGGAATACCTGGAATGTTATATTTTTTTATTTCCACTAGGCACACAAGTGCATGCCCTCTAGAGGTGATCCACACAAGAATTGGACCAAGGAAGCACTCCTATGCAAGTTGCTTGTTTGATTGGGACTCTTCCGGCAGCCTTTCAGACTTTCCTCCTTAGCTAGATCCCCTACCCTCCTGTAGGGCTCTTAGAGAGCACTTTGAATCTACTCTCAGTTCCCTAATACTTATCTTATTTTTCTTCGTGTCTTAAAGAGACAAACTTGTCTTAAGAGAGAGGGAGAAAAAATAGGAGATAGTATTCTAGTCTAATTTACCTTGGCATCAGATTACTGATGCCCTTATATAGAGTGGGATGGGGCACCTGATAAGTCTATCCATCAGCCATTTGATAATACCCTTCAAACAGAAGGAGTCTTATTAGGATAAAAGGTTAATTATGGATAAGACCTTTCATGCGCCAAGAGAAAAGTATTTGTCTCTTTGGTTTCCAGCAATTTTCCTCTTTTTGCCACATATCCTTAACTAGTTATAAGAAGCCCAAGAGGTATGACTTCAGATATGAGGTGTCATAGAAATGCAAGAGCCTTCAAACAGAAGGACTCTTGGTCTCAAATTCAGCACCAAAATGAAGAGATGCAACTCTTCATTTTGTAGCAATCCCATTCACAACGAATTTCTCCCTCTTGACCGGTCAACACTCTTCCAAAGTGGCATGGAGATGAGGATAAAGCCCTTTGGAATTTATCTGGCCTTGGAGACTGACTGGCAGAAGGACACTTGGTCCTTCTATGCACATGCATTTTGGCGCACACTCATTTTGGTGCCAAGAGTCCATGCCTTGTTGGACTCTTCCATTTGACTAAGATAAATGTCAAATAAATTCAGATAAATATTGAATTAGGCTACCCCACTTAGGACTCAACCTAATTTAAATACCACTTAAATTGGTTAGCCTAATTAGTAAACAAGTTGACCCAATCCAATTGGGTTAGGAGTTGGGCTAGCCAACATATGCTAGTATGTCAATTAGCTAGCTAATTAGGATCCCATGACCTGAAAAAATATACAATTGACTTCCATGGTCAATTCCCTAATGTGTGTGACCCTTTGGATTCCACATCTAGCAAGCAGTACATTTAGGTCCAAGTCGATTTGATCCAATCAAACCCTATTGACCAAATTAGGTCAAATTAAGCTGACCTAAGTTGCCAATTTGAACCAACTTTTGAGTTGGCTCATGAATCCAATCGAATTGATCCATGAAAACCTAAAAGACATGACTGACATCTAGATACATGTCATGCCTACCTAGAAGAAGAAAAATTTGGTAAAAAATATCAAAATATCCTTTAGTAGAAAGTTACCATGCAATTCAATCCTTCGATCTCCCATTATCCTGATTAAGTGAGGGCATGGATAAATGTCAAACCCTAGCACTTAATCCTTTCAAATCTCAATTCGATAATGAAGACTTGACCGATGAAAGATTAAAACCCTATCCAATCTCATCATGCTTTGATCAAAGACTTCTTGAGTCATCATTCGAAGAGATCATAGGGATAACTTCTCCACTTACTAGTAGTAATCGACCCATTTTGACCTACTCATTACCTTCATATACAATCCACTATATCTAAAAGCATCCCATATATGACTTAATTATCATGAATGAGCATGCACTAAAATATGGGTTCATGTGCACAAGATGCTATGGTAGTCTCAAGTCTAAGGACCACATGCACAACTCCCATTAAGAGAACATTCTTTTGACAAGTAAGTAAGACTTCCATTTGATGTTCTCTTGTCAAATCAGTTCAGTGAACTCATAACCTAGTGAGCACCCATATCCTTGTATTAGTATCTCTACAAATGTGGTTATGAGACCAACCACCATCTCCATCGAGCATATATAGGATGTGATAGTCTTTCCGGATTCATCGATCCCGAATCGAGTATCCAATGACTAGGAATATTTTAGATTAGGGTTTAGGAACTTAGGTCTTACCATTATGATCTCCATCATAATCCTAATTTCATTACCTTAACCTATGGGGTTCATCATAATTTTGATAAGACACTGTTGGGTTCGTGAACCAGTGCGGAAGCGTGGATTTCAAAAATTTATGAAACCAGGTCCGAACCCTAATCCCAAATCTTCTTATTAGCAATTAAAAACTATGACTACATGCATGTCCAAATTTAAACATTGTTTAAATACTAACCTCAGATCGCTATTACCAGTCTGATGCAGAAATGAACTCCAAATTGAGTAGCCTCTTGAACACACCAGGCATCCACTTGTCCGCCCTCCGATGGTGATCCACACGGGCAGATGATCAAGATACTGACTCCTTAATTGGGTTCCTTCCAATCAAGTTCTACCCCAAGAACTTGATATATGGGCTATTGGCTAGGACTCCTCTAGCCAAACTGGGACTAAACCTTCTCTCTTACCCTTCTCCTTGTCTTCTAGCAACTTTGGCCCCTTAAGACACTCTTGTCTTAAGAATAAGCCCTTGTCCTAAAATGAGACAAGGCTTGTCTTGGAGGGAGAAGAAAATTAAGACAAGATTGTCTTAATTTAAGAAAGAAAGGAGAGGCGCCTTCTTCCTTTACCGTCGGAGAGTTTCTCTCTGACTCTCCTTCTGTTCTGAGATTCGAAAGAGCCAAGGCTCTGTAAAGGAATCAAAGAGGAAAGAGAGGAGGGGGAAACAATCTTCTGGAGAGGGAGAGGGAAAATAGAAGCAAGACTTTTATGTAGAAAATCTGGAAAAAATCTGATTTTACGGTGAAGTCTTCTCCTTAAATAGGCGACAGAGAGGCGCCTACCCATCTGCAATCACCCTCTCACGCCCCTCTCTCCCTTCTCACATCCTTTCCCTTCATCTCACGGCCCTTGAATTAATCTCACGACCTTTGGGATGGGAAGACGCAAGAAAGAGTCGCGAAAATCACAGAAGGGTGCGCGCAGAAGAGAAGAGTCGCGCCCCTTCGGTGTTTTCTTTTCTTTCTTTCACGGTAATCCCATTTTTTTGAAGAGTCCATGCCTAGGTGGACTCTCTTCCATGCCCCTTCAGCCAAAAAATGCCGATCCCTTTTCTTTTTTTTCACGCAAAGACGCCACTTGGAGAGAGTCCACGTGCGCGTGGACTCTTCTCCTTGCGCGCGCGCGTGGGAAGAGAGGGGGAGGGGCTTAGGCGATGTGGGAAAGGGGTTTAGCATCTTAGGTTAGCCCAATTGCTAGCCTACTGTTAGCCCAATGTCTTGAATCTTCAATTAGATTCAAACCGGAATGAATTTGGATCTAAAAATGACCAAATAGGAACCCTAACTCGAATCCGATTCAAGTAGAAGCCATGGTTTGCAACACATGCTAGTGTGTTCATCTGCAAACGAGATTTAATTCCAAATTAAATCCTTGATTATCTGTCCTAAGTGTGTGACCCATTGGGTTCCATACCTAGCCAGCAGTGGGTCCGAGTGCAAGTTGACCTAATTTGATCAGAACTCATTCTAATCGATTTAGGTCAAATCGAGCTAACTCGAGTTAGTCAATTAGGACTCCTCCTAATTAGTGATCCAATTAAAACATTTAATTTGATCAACCCACAAGACAAGATTGATGTCTAGAAATGTGTCATGTCTACCCGGAAGATATGGAAATTCTGGTGAAATTCCAAAACTACCCTTCAGTGGAAAGTTCCCGTACAATTCGATCCTTCAATCATCTTGCATCCCAAATATAACTATGGATATGGAAACATGTCAAAACCAGCTTATACTCATTCCCAGCTCAGTCATACACTAATGATTCAATTAATTTGATATTAGAAATCATTTCTAATATCTGTACTTTGATCAAAGATTTCCTGAATCATCATCTGACCTAATTTGGCTGGATGCAATCTCCTCCTACTAGGAGTGATCAATTCCTTGTTGACCTACTCATTACCTTCATATACAATTCACCATACCCAGCATCAACCTCGTGCATGACCCAGTGTCATGATTGAGATTGAACCAAAGCATGGGTTCATGTACATAAGGTATTATGGCAGTCTCAGGTCATAGGACTACTTGTACAACGCCCACTATGAGAAACATCTATTGACATGCAGCTAAGGCTCCATTAGATGTTCTCAAACTGGATCTATTCAGTGAACTCATTCGCTAATGAGTGCCCACATCCTTGTATTAGTGTCCCACACAAGTGACTGTGAGAGCAGTCACCCTTTTCAGCATACATAGGATGTGCCAGTCTAACCGGAAACCCTGATCACCAACTCAGGGTTCCTATGACTAGGAATATTCTAGATTAGGGTTTTAAGGCCTTAGATCTCACTGGTATGATCTCATCATAGCCCTAGAACCATAGCCCTAATCTATGGGGTTCATCATATAATGACACAGCGAATGATGAAAAAAATATTGCCTTTATTAACTTGTCAATTTACAATGGTCTGGGAGATACAAATATTGGCTTATAGGGCATAATCCTTTCAATCTCCCACTTGCACTAAAGCCAATCACTCTTATTCTTTAACCCCATACTATCGAGGTGGCGATCAAACTCCCGCTGTGGTAGAGCCTTAGTGAACGGGTCTGCTATGATGTTCTTTGTATCCACTCTATTGATGCAGACTTCTTGTCTCTCGATTATCTCTCGGACAAGATGGAAGCGTCTCAGAATGTGCTTGGACTTGTGATGGGCTCTCGGTTCCTTAGCTTGAGCAACTGCTCCAGTGTTATCACAATAGAGTGGCACCGGGCTCTCAATCTCAGGAACTACTCCCAACTCTGTGATGAATTTCTTCATCCAAACAGCTTCCTTGGCGGCTTCACTGACAGCTATGTACTCTGCCTCGGTAGTTGAGTCAGCTACAGTCTGCTGTTTAGTGCTCTTCCAACTTACTGCTCCACCATTCAAGGTAAAGACATACCCTGAAATGGATTTACTATCATCTGGGTCTGATTGAAAACTAGAGTCTGAATAGGCTTCTAGTTTAAGATCAGACCCTCCGTATATAAGAAAAATATCCTTAGTCCTTCTCAGGTACTTAAGAATTTTTTCACAGCCTTCCAGTGATCCTCTCCTGGATCAGCCTGAAATCTACTGGCTACACCCAAGGCATATGCCACATCAGGCCTGGTACATAACATAGCATACATAATCGACCCTATAGCCGAAGCATAAGGTATAGAACTCATTCTATTTCTTTCTTCAGGTGTCTTAGGAGACATCCTCTTAGAAAGACGTATGCCATGACCAATAGGTAAGTAACCTCTTTTACTTTCCTCCATGCTAAATCTCTTTAGCACCTGGTCAATGTACCTAGACTGGGATAAGCCTAGCATCCTTCTTGATCTTTCTCTATAGATCTTTATACCCAGTATATAGGATGCTTCTCCCAAGTCTTTCATGGAAAACTGTTTCGATAACCACACTTTGACTGATTGTAACATTGGGATATCATTCCCAATAAGAAGTATATCATCAACATATAGAACTAAGAAAACTATGGCACTCCCACTAGTCTTCTTGTACACACAAGGTTCATCCTCATTTTTGAAAAAATCAAATTCTTTGACTATTTTATCAAATCGGATGTTCCAACTCCTGGATGCTTGCTTTAATCCATAAATGGATTTCTTTAGCCTACATACCTGATTAGGTTTAGTCTCCAAGACAAAACCTTCTGGCTGTGACATATAAACCTCTTCCTCAAGGAAATCATTGAGGAATGCAGTTTTTACATCCATTTGCCAGATCTCATAATCATGATATGCTGCTATAGCAAGCATAATCCGAATAGATTTGAGCATGGCAACAGGGGAAAATGTTTCATCATAATCTATTCCCTGTTTTTGTCTGAAACCCTTAGCCACCAATCTGGCTTTATAAGTTTCAACTTGGCCATCTGCCCCAATCTTCTTTTTATAGACCCATTTACACCCAATAGGGTTAATACCCTGTGGTGCATCAACCAAAGACCATACTTGGTTGACATACATGGAGTCCATCTCGGATCTCATGGCTTCCAGCCATCTGTCTGAGTCTCTACTCATGACTGCTTCCGTATAGGTTAGAGGCTCATCATTTTGAATGATTTGGGCTTCATTATTTTCAATTATGAACCCATACCTCTCAGGTGCCTGTCGCACCCTATCAGACCTACGGATAGGAGTGTGTTGAGGTTCTATATTAACTATGTTGTTACTTGACTGAGATGTGTCTATTTGTTGAATTTCATTAAGTTCGATATTTCTACCAGTGCCCTTTTGTAGGATGAATTCTTTTTCCATAAAAGTGGCATGCCTACTGACCAAAACCTTTTGCTCAGTAGGGTGGTAGAACAGATATCCTATACTATCTCTAGGATATCCGATAAATAGACATTTGTCTGCTCTAGCATCTAGTTTATGTCCAAAATTTCTTTTTACATAGGCTGGACATCCCCATATCTTAATATACTTAAGATTGGGCTTCTTACCTCTCCATAATTCATATGGAGTGCTAGAGACAGTTTTAGATGGTACTCTATTCAAGATATAAGTTGCTGTTTCCAAAGCATATCCCCAGAAAGAAAAAGGTAACTCCGTGAAGCACATCATGGACCGTACCATATCCAATAAAGTACGATTCCTCCTTTCAGCAACACCATTTAATTGTGGTGTGTAAGGAGGAGTCCATTCAGAGATGATCCCCTTATCTTTAAGGTGATCAAGAAACTCAGTGGATAAGTACTCACCTCCTCTATCTGATCGGAGGATCTTTATACTTTTTCCTGTCTGTTTCTCTACCATACTTTGATACTCTAAAAATTTTTCAAAAGCATCGGACTTATGTTTCATTAGATACACAAATCCATACCTTGAAAAATCATCAGTAAATGTGATGAAGTATGAGTATCCACCATAGGCTTGAGTTGTCATAGGCCCACATACATCTGTGTGTATGAGTCCCAATAACTCTTTTGTCCTTTCTCCATGTCCACTAAATGGAGTCTTGGTCATCTTACCCATGAGACATGATTCACAAGTTCCTAATGACTCATAGTCATTAGGATCAAAGAAATTTTCTTTGTATAACTTGTTAATCCTAGTCTCACTAATATGTCCAAGTCGACAATGCCAAAGTAAGGTATTGTTTACATCATCTCTTTTCCGTTTGTTAAAAACATGAAAAATATTGTCATTAGTGGAAAGAGTTAATAGTCCATTGCAAAATATGCCATAACATATAATTTCATTAGATAAAGAAATTGAGCAGCCACTGCTCATTACATTCATAGTATATCCTTGTTTAAGTAACAAGGGTACAGATATGATATTTCTAATGATTTTTGGCATATAGTAACAATTCCTTAGCTCCAAGATCTTCCCTGAAGGTAACTTCAAAACATAAGTCCCTACAGCTTCTGCTCGGATGGGGTCCCCTCCAGCACCATAGAGCTCAAAGTTACCTTCCTTCAATACTTTAAGCCCCTGAAGTCCCTGCAATGATTTGCAGATGTTATGACCACAGGCGGTATCCAACACCCAAGTATTTGAAATGGAAGAATCCAATGACAAAATAGTATGAACTTCTTTCATACCTTTTGGTGCCTCTGATGCACCAGGCTTCACACTTTCAAGGTAAACCTTGCAGTTCCTTTTCCAATGACCCGGCTTGCCACAATGAAAGCAGGTCATCTGTCCGGAGGCCTTCTTTCCTTTCTTCTTCTTAATGCCCCCTTTGGGATTCATCCTCTTACTGGAACCCTTTTTGCCTGTCTTCTTCTTATCCATAAGAAGAACTGGAGCCTTATTTTTCTTTACATGGCTCTCTGCTGTCTTCAACATATTCAACAGCTCAGGCAAGGAAGAATTAAGTTTGTTCATATGGTAATTAAGAACAAACTGTGAAAATGACTCTGGGAGTGATTGCAAGATCAAGTCTTGATTCAACTCCCCATCCATTACAAAACCTAATTGACCTAATCGAGTGATTAGATCAATTATCTTTAATACATGGTCTTGTACTGATGTACCTTCTGTCATCCTTGCACGGAACAACTGCTTAGATATTTAATATCTAGCAGTTCTACTGTGTTCTCCATAAAGCTCTTTTAAATTGAGCAGTATGGAGTTAGTATCCATGCTATCATGCTGCCTCTGCAACTCATTAGTCATAGAGGCAAGCATAACACACTTGACAGTAAGTGAGTCATTTTGCCACATATTATATGTGGTCTTCTTCTCTTGCGAGGCATCTTCCCTTGGTGGTTCCAAAATTGGGGTATCAAGAATATAGGAAATTCTTTCTTGACTGAGTACTATTTTTAAATTTCTCAGCCAATCAACATAATTAGGCCCAGTCAATTTGTTGGCATCTAAAATACTACGGAGTGAGAGTGAAGAGGCCATTTATCTACATTTAAACAAAGAACAATACATAAGCAAACAACCATGAAATGACAATACATAATTAAATTAGGACTTTAATTTAATTATGTCTCCCACTATTTTATCGAGCATCATAACCCTCTATACGATGATCGAGAAAACCCTAATTAGTTTTTCTTGGTGGGGTTGAGATCCCAATCCCTTATAAAAGATCTTGTGTGTACACAACAAATCTTATATAAGTTCATAGGTAGGAAAACTCTCTCCAATTGTAAACCGTACAATTCTCAACTTATCCCGGCCTCTAAAATATTAATAGCCTTGTGTATACACAACAACTATAATATTTCAGTTAAGTAAGACCCTTCATAGCCATATAGTCATGACTTTAATAGTAATACCCTTGTGTGTACACAACAAAATATTACATTAAATCATGCCATAAATAAATAATAATATTAGGCCAAAAATTGTGTTAGTCACCATATTAGGTCTTGTGTGTACACAACAAACCTAGTATAGATCGTTACACAATAATGACCTATCATGAAGGAAGGCCAATAATAGTATTTTAACACCAAGCATGTTAGTCAAGAATTAAATCAATCAGATCGGCCAGGCTAGTGGAAGAGATGTGGGGGTCCCCCCGTTGCTTTCCTAGACACCAATTTAAAATTGGCCAGGTCAGACAACGGAACCAATTAAAAACCACGATTCCCTTTACCTTCCCAGAACCACCTTTCTAGACACCGAAATGACTAATTATCCATCATGACTAATAATGCTTATCGGTTAACTATACTACCACTTAATATAATTTTAAGAGGGATTTATGCAATGCCAGCACATTCAATTAAAAGCTATCACATATATTAATACATGCTTTAAACTAAGCAAATATGTGAAATGTGTGCCATCATACTAGGACAACCATTTACCACATAATGGATACACCATTATGCCAGGGCAACCTTATTTCAGTATGATGGCTCCAGGGCTAATCATATCTCTAAGACAATTAGGGTTTCAGTGGAAAACCCTAACTGGTGGCAATCATCAAACTCATGTTCAATCAAAGACATGCATTGTGCATCAATATAAAAACTTTAACATGATACTACATCATTCAATAAAGCATGAATTGAACTGCATAAGTTTTAATCCTAATAAGGAGGCTCTGATACCACTGTTGGGTTCGTGAACCAGTGCGGAAGCGTGGATTTCAAAAATTTATGAAACCAGGTCCGAACCCTAATCCCAAATCTTCTTATTAGCAATTAAAAACTATGACTACATGCATGTCCAAATTTAAACATTGTTTAAATACTAACCTCAGATCGCTATTACCAGTCTGATGCAGAAATGAACTCCAAATTGAGTAGCCTCTTGAACACACCAGGCGTCCACTTGTCCGCCCTCCGATGGTGATCCACACGGGCAGATGATCAAGACACTGACTCCTTAATTGGGTTCCTTCCAATCAAGTTCTACCCCAAGAACTTGATATATGGGCTATTGGCTAGGACTCCTCTAGCCAAACTGGGACTAAACCTTCTCTCTTACCCTTCTCCTTGTCTTCTAGCAACTTTGGCCCCTTAAGACACTCTTGTCTTAAGAATAAGCCCTTGTCCTAAAATGAGACAAGGCTTGTCTTGGAGGGAGAAGAAAATTAAGACAAGATTGTCTTAATTTAAGAAAGAAAGGAGAGGCGCCTTCTTCCTTTACCGTCGGAGAGTTTCTCTCTGACTCTCCTTCTGTTCTGAGATTCGACAGAGCCAAGGCTCTGTAAAGGAATCAAAGAGGAAAGAAAGGAGGGGGAAACAATCTTCTGGAGAGGGAGAGGGAAAATAGAAGCAAGACTTTTATGTAGAAAATCTGGAAAAAATCTGATTTTACGGTGAAGTCTTCTCCTTAAATAGGCGACAGAGAGGCGCCTACCCATCTGCAATCACCCTCTCACGCACCTCTCTCCCTTCTCACGTCCTTTCCCCTCATCTCACGGCCCTTGAATTAATCTCACGGCCTTTGGGATGGGAAGACGCAAGAAAGAGTCGCGAAAAACACAGAAGGGTGCGCGCAGAAGAGAAGAGTCGCGCCCCTTCGGTGTTTTCTTTTCTTTCTTTCACGGTAATCCCATTTTTTTGAAGAGTCCATGCCTAGGTGGACTCTCTTCCACGCCCCTTCAGCCAAAAAATGCCGATCCCTTTTCTTTTTTTTCACGCAAAGACGCCACTTGGAGAGAGTCCACGCGCGCGTGGACTCTTCTCCTTGCGCGCGCGCGTGGGAAGAGAGGGGGAGGGGCTTAGGCGATGTGGGAAAGGGGTTTAGCATCTTAGGTTAGCCCAATTGCTAGCCTACTGTTAGCCCAATGTCTTGAATCTTCAATTAGATTCAAACCGGAATGAATTTGGATCTAAAAAAGACCAAATCGGAACCCTAACTCGAATCCGATTCAAGTAGAAGCCATGGTTTGCAACACATGCTAGTGTGTTCATCTGCAAACGAGATTTAATTCCAAATTAAATCCTTGATTATCTGTCCTAAGTGTGTGACCCATTGGGTTCCATACCTAGCCAGCAGTGGGTCCGAGTGCAAGTTGACCTAATTTGATCAGAACTCATTCTAATCGATTTAGGTCATATCGAGCTAACTCGAGTTAGTCAATTAGGACTCCTCCTAATTAGTGATCCAATTAAAACATTTAATTTGATCAACCCACAAGACAAGATTGATGTCTAGCAACGTGTCATGTCTACTCGGAAGATATGGAAATTCTGGTGAAATTCTAAAACTACCCTTCAGTGGAAAGTTCCCGTATAATTCGATCCTTCAATCATCTTGCATCCCGAATATAACTATGGATATGGAAACATGTCAAAACCAGCTTATACTCATTCCCAGCTCAGTCATACACTAATGATTCAATTAATTTGATATTAGAAATCATTTCTAATATCTGTACTTTGATCAAAGATTTCCTGAATCATCATCTGACCTAATTTGGCTGGATGCAATCTCTCCTACTAGGAGTGATCAATTCCTTGTTGACCTACTCATTACCTTCATATACAATTCACCATACCCAGCATCAACCTCGTGCATGACCCAGTGTCATGATTGAGATTGAACCAAAGCATGGGTTCATGTACATAAGGTATTATGGCAGTCTCAGGTCATAGGACTACTTGTACAACTCCCACTATGAGAAACATCTATTGATATGCAGCTAAGGCTCCATTAGATGTTCTCAAACTGGATCTATTCAGTGAACTCATTCGCTAATGAGCGCCCACATCCTTGTATTAGTGTCCCACACAAGTGACTATGAGAGCAGTCACCCTTTTCAGCATACATAGGATGTGCCAGTCTAACCGGAAACCCTGATCACAAACTCAAGGTTCCTATGACTAGGAATATTCTAGATTAGGGTTTTAAGGCCTTAGATCTCACTGGTATGATCTCATCATAGCCCTAGAACCATAGCCCTAATCTATGGGGTTCATCATATAATGACACAACGAATGATGAAAAAAATATTGCCTTTATTAACTTGTCAATTTACAATAGTCTGGGAGATACAAATATTGGCTTATAGGGCATAATCCTTTCAATCTCCCACTTGTACTAAAGCCAATCACTCTTATTCTTTAACCCCATACTATCGAGGTGGCGATCAAACTCCCGCTGTGGTAGAGCCTTAGTGAACGGGTCTACTATGTTGTTCTTTGTATCCACTCTATTGATGCAGACTTCTTGTCTCTCGATTATCTCTCGGACAAGATGGAAGCGTCTCAGAATGTGCTCGGACTTGTGATGGGCTCTCGGTTCCTTAGCTTGAGCAACTGCTCCAGTGTTATCACAATAGAGTGGCACCGGGCTCTCAATCTCAGGAACTACTCCCAACTCTGTGATGAATTTCTTCATCCAGACAGCTTCCTTGGCGGCTTCACTAACAGCTATGTACTCTGCCTCGGTAGTTGAGTAGCTACAGTCTGCTGTTTAGTGCTCTTCCAACTTACTGCTCCACCATTCAAGGTAAAGACATACCCTGAAATGGATTTACTATCATCTGGGTCTGTTTGAAAACTAGAGTCTGAATAGGCTTCTAGTTTAAGATCAGACCCTCCGTGTATAAGAAAAATATCCTTAGTCCTTCTCAGGTACTTAAGAATATTTTTCACAGCCTTCCAGTGATCCTCTCCTGGATCAGCCTGAAATCTACTGGCTACACCCAAGGCATATGCCACATCAGGCCTGGTACATAACATAGCATACATAATCGACCCTATAGCCGAAGCATAAGGTATAGAACTCATTCTATTTCTTTCTTCAGGTGTCTTAGGAGACATCCTCTTAGAAAGACGTATGCCATGACCAATAGGTAAGTAACCTCTTTTACTTTCCTCCATGCTAAATCTTTTTAGCACCTGGTCAATGTACCTAGACTGGGATAAGCCTAGCATCCTTCTTGATCTTTCTCTATAGATCTTTATACCCAGTATATAGGATGCTTCTCCCAAGTCTTTCATGAAAAACTGTTTCGATAACCACACTTTGACTGATTGTAACACTGGGATATCATTCCCAATAAGAAGTATATCATCAACATATAGAACTAAGAAAACTATGGCACTCCCACTAGTCTTCTTGTACACACAAGGTTCATCCTCATTTTTGAAAAAATCAAATTCTTTGACTATTTTATCAAATCGGATGTTCCAACTCCTGGATGCTTGCTTTAATCCATAAATGGATTTCTTTAGCCTACATACCTGATTAGGTTTAGTCTCCAAGACAAAACCTTCTGGCTGTGACATATAAACCTCTTCCTCAAGGAAATCATTGAGGAATGCAGTTTTTACATCCATTTGCCAGATCTCATAATCATGATATGCTGCTATAGCAAGCATAATCCGAATAGATTTGAGCATGGCAACAGGGGAAAATGTTTCATCATAATCTATTCCCTGTTTTTGTCTGAAACCCTTAGCCACCAATCTGGCTTTATAAGTTTCAACTTGGCCATCTGCCCCAATCTTCTTTTTATAGACCCATTTACACCCAATAGGGTTAATACCCTGTGGTGCATCAACCAAAGACCATACTTGGTTGACATACATGGAGTCCATCTCGGATCTCATGGCTTCCAGCCATCTGTCTGAGTCTCTACTCATGACTGCTTCCGTATAGGTTAGAGGCTCATCATTTTGAATCATTTGGGCTTCATTATTTTCAATTATAAACCCATACCTCTCAGGTTCCTGTCGCACCCTATCAGACCTACGGATAGGAGTGTGTTCAGGTTCTATATTAACTATGTTGTTACTTGACTGAGATGTGTCTATTTGTTGAATTTCATTAAGTTCGATATTTCTACCAGTGCCCTTTTGTAGGATGAATTCTTTTTCCATAAAAGTGGCATGCCTACTGACCAAAACCTTTTGCTCAGTAGGGTGGTAGAATAGATATCCTATACTATCTCTAGGATATCCGATAAATAGACATTTGTCTGCTCTAGCATCTAGTTTATGTCCAAAATTTCTTTCTACATAGGCTGGACATCCCCATATCTTAATATACTTAAGATTGGGCTTCTTACCTCTCCATAATTCATATGGAGTGCTAGAGACAGTTTTAGATGGTACTCTATTCAAGATATAAGTTGCTGTTTCCAAAGCATATCCCCAGAAAGAAAAAGGTAACTCCGTGAAGCACATCATGGACCGTACCATATCCAATAAAGTACGATTCCTAGCAACACCATTTAATTGTGGTGTGTAAGGAGGAGTCCATTCAGAGATGATCCCCTTATCTTTAAGGTGATCAAGAAACTCAGTGGATAAGTACTCACCTCCTCTATCTGATCGGAGGATCTTTATACTTTTTCCTGTCTGTTTCTCTACCATACTTTGATACTCTAAAAATTTTTCAAAAGCATCGGACTTATGTTTCATTAGATACACAAATCCATACCTTGAAAAATCATCAGTAAATGTGATGAAGTATGAGTATCCACCATAGGCTTGAGTTGTCATAGGCCCACATACATCTGTGTGTATGAGTCCCAATAACTCTTTTGTCCTTTCTCCATGTCCACTAAATGGAGTCTTGGTCATCTTACCCATGAGACATGATTCACAAGTTCCTAATGACTCATAGTCATTAGGATCAAAGAAATTTTCTTTGTATAACTTGTTAATCCTAGTCTCACTAATATGTCCAAGTCGACAATGCCAAAGTAAGGTATTGTTTACATCATCTCTTTTCCGTTTGTTAAAAACATGAAAAATATTGTCATTAGTGGAAAGAGTTAATAGTCCATTGCAAAATATGCCATAACATATAATTTCATTAGATAAAGAAATTGAGCAGCCACTGCTCATTACATTCATAGTATATCCTTGTTTAAGTAACAAGGGTACAGATATGATATTTCTAATGATTTTTGGCATATAGTAACAATTCCTTAGCTCCAAGATCTTCCCTGAAGGTAACTTCAAAACATAAGTCCCTACAGCTTCTGCTCGGATGGGGTCCCCTCCAGCACCGTAGAGCTCAAAGTTACCTTCCTTCAATACTTTAAGCCCCTGAAGTCCCTGCAATGATTTGCAGATGTTATGACCACAGGCGGTATCCAACACCCAAGTATTTGAAATGGAAGAATCCAATGACAAAATAGTATGAACTTCTTTCATACCTTTTGGTGCCTCTGATGCACCAGGCTTCACACTTTCAAGGTAAACCTTGCAGTTCCTTTTCCAATGTCCCGGCTTGCCACAATGAAAGCAGGTCATCTGTCCGGAGGCCTTCTTTCCTTTCTTCTTCTTAATGCCCCCTTTGGGATTCATCCTCTTACTGGAACCCTTTTTGCCTGTCTTCTTCTTATCCATAAGAAGAACTGGAGCCTTATTTTTCTTTACATGGCTCTCTGCT
Source organism: Areca catechu (assembly GCA_021397845.1). Taxonomy (NCBI): domain Eukaryota; kingdom Viridiplantae; phylum Streptophyta; class Magnoliopsida; order Arecales; family Arecaceae; genus Areca; species Areca catechu. The sequence goes on along the minus strand of CM038053.1, from coordinate 138,916,657 downwards.
GTCTTCAACATATTCAACAGCTCAGGCAAGGAAGAATTAAGTTTGTTCATATGGTAATTAAGAACAAACTGTGAAAATGACTCTGGGAGTGATTGCAAGATCAAGTCTTGATTCAACTCCCCATCCATTACAAAACCTAATTGACCTAATCGAGTGATTAGATCAATTATCTTTAATACATGGTCTTGTACTGATGTACCTTCTGTCATCCTTGCACGGAACAACTGCTTAGATATTTAATATCTAGCAGTTCTACTGTGTTCTCCATAAAGCTCTTTTAAATTGAGCAGTATGGAGTTAGTATCCATGCTATCATGCTGCCTCTGCAACTCATTAGTCATAGAGGCAAGCATAACACACTTGACAGTAAGTGAGTCATTTTGCCACATATTATATGTGGTCTTCTTCTCTTGCGAGGCATCTTCCCTTGGTGGTTCCAAAATTGGGGTATCAAGAATATAGGAAATTCTTTCTTGACTGAGTACTATTTTTAAATTTCTCAGCCAATCAACATAATTAGGCCCAGTCAATTTGTTGGCATCTAAAATACTACGGAGTGAGAGTGAAGAGGCCATTTATCTACATTTAAACAAAGAACAATACATAAGCAAACAACCATGAAATGACAATACATAATTAAATTAGGACTTTAATTTAATTATGTCTCCCACTATTTTATCGAGCATCATAACCCTCTATACGATGATCGAGAAAACCCTAATTAGTTTTTCTTGGTGGGGTTGAGATCCCAATCCCTTATAAAAGATCTTGTGTGTACACAACAAATCTTATATAAGTTCATAGGTAGGAAAACTCTCTCCAATTGTAAACCGTACAATTCTCAACTTATCCCGGCCTCTAAAATATTAATAGCCTTGTGTATACACAACAACTATAATATTTCAGTTAAGTAAGACCCTTCATAGCCATATAGTCATGACTTTAATAGTAATACCCTTGTGTGTACACAACAAAATATTACATTAAATCATGCGATAAACAAATAATTGTATTAGGCCAAAAATTGTGTTAGTCACCATATTAGGTCTTGTGTGTACACAACAAACCTAGTATAGATCGTTACACAATAATGACCTATCATGAAGGAAGGCCAATAATAGTATTTTAACACCAAGCATGTTAGTCAAGAATTAAATCAATCAGATCGGCCAGGCTAGTGGAAGAGATGTGGGGGTCCCCCCGTTGCTTTCCTAGACACCAATTTAAAATTGGCCAGGTCAGACAACGGAACCAATTAAAAACCACGATTCCCTTTACCTTCCCAGAACCACCTTTCTAAACACCGAAATGACTAATTATCCATCATGACTAATAATGCTTATCGGTTAACTATACTACCACTTAATATAATTTTAAGAGGGATTTATGCAATGCCAGCACATTCAATTAAAAGCTATCACATATATTAATACATGCTTTAAACTAAGCAAATATGTGAAATGTGTGCCATCATACTAGGACAACCATTTACCACATAATGGATACACCATTATGCCAGGGCAACCTTATTTCAGTATGATGGCTCCAGGGCTAATCATATCTCTAAGACAATTAGGGTTTCAGTGGAAAACCCTAACTGGTGGCAATCATCAAACTCATGTTCAATCAAAGACATGCATTGTGCATCAATATAAAAACTTTAACATGATACTACATCATTCAATAAAGCATGAATTGAACTGCATAAGTTTTAATCCTAATAAGGAGGCTCTGATACCACTGTTGGGTTCGTGAACCAGTGCGGAAGCGTGGATTTCAAAAATTTATGAAACCAGGTCTGAACCCTAATCCCAAATCTTCTTATTAGCAATTAAAAACTATGACTACATGCATGTCCAAATTTAAACATTGTTTAAATACTAACCTCAGATCGCTATTACCAGTCTGATGCAGAAATGAACTCCAAATTGAGTAGCCTCTTGAACACACCAGGCGTCCACTTGTCCGCCCTCCGATGGTGATCCACACGGGCAGATGATCAAGACACTGACTCCTTAATTGGGTTCCTTCCAATCAAGTTCTACCCCAAGAACTTGATATATGGGCTATTGGCTAGGACTCCTCTAGCCAAACTGGGACTAAACCTTCTCTCTTACCCTTCTCCTTGTCTTCTAGCAACTTTGGCCCCTTAAGACACTCTTGTCTTAAGAATAAGCCCTTGTCCTAAAATGAGACAAGGCTTGTCTTGGAGGGAGAAGAAAATTAAGACAAGATTGTCTTAATTTAAGAAAGAAAGGAGAGGCGCCTTCTTCCTTTACCGTCGGAGAGTTTCTCTCTGACTCTCCTTCTGTTCTGAGATTCGACAGAGCCAAGGCTCTGTAAAGGAATCAAAGAGGAAAGAGAGGAGGGGGAAACAATCTTCTGGAGAGGGAGAGGGAAAATAGAAGCAAGACTTTTATGTAGAAAATCTGGAAAAAATCTGATTTTACGGTGAAGTCTTCTCCTTAAATAGGCGACAGAGAGGCGCCTACCCATCTGCAATCACCCTCTCACGCACCTCTCTCCCTTCTCACGTCCTTTCCCCTCATCTCACGGCCCTTGAATAAATCTCACGGCCTTTGGGATGGGAAGACGCAAGAAAGAGTCGCGAAAAACACAGAAGGGTGCGCGCAGAAGAGAAGAGTCGCGCCCCTTCGGTGTTTTCTTTTCTTTCTTTCACGGTAATCCCATTTTTTTGAAGAGTCCATGCCTAGGTGGACTCTCTTCCATGCCCCTTCAGCCAAAAAATGCCGATCCCTTTTCTTTTTTTTCACGCAAAGACGCCACTTGGAGAGAGTCCACGCGCGCGTGGACTCTTCTCCTTGCGCGCGCGCGTGGGAAGAGAGGGGGTGGGGCTTAGGCGATGTGGGAAAGGGGTTTAGCCTATTAGGTTAGCCCAATTGCTAGCCTACTGTTAGGCCAATGTCTTGAATCTTCAATTAGATTCAAACCGGAATGAATTTGGATCTAAAAAAGACCAAATCAGAACCCTAACTCGAATCCGATTCAAGTAGAAGCCATGGTTTGCAACACATGCTAGTGTGTTCATCTGCAAACGAGATTTAATTCCAAATTAAATCCTTGATTATCTGTCCTAAGTGTGTGACCCATTGGGTTCCATACCTAGCCAGCAGTGGGTCCGAGTGCAAGTTGACCTAATTTGATCAGAACTCATTATAATCGATTTAGGTCAAATCGAGCTAACTCGAGTTAGTCAATTAGGACTCCTCCTAATTAGTGATCCAATTAAAACATTTAATTTGATCAACCCACAAGACAAGATTGGCGTCTAGCAACGTGTCATGTCTACCCGGAAGATATGGAAATTCTGGTGAAATTCCAAAACTACCCTTCAGTGGAAAGTTCCCATACAATTCAATCCTTCAATCATCTTGCATCCCGAATATAACTATGGATATGGAAACATGTCAAAACCAGCTTATACTCATTCCCAGCTCAGTCATACACCAATGATTCAATTAATTTGATATTAGAAATCATTTCTAATATCTGTACTTTGATCAAAGATTTCCTGAATCATCATCTGACCTAATTTGGCTGGATGCAATCTCCTCCTACTAGGAGTGATCAATTCCTTGTTGACCTACTCATTACCTTCATATACAATTCACCATACCCAGCATCAACCTCGTGCATGACCCAGTGTCATGATTGAGATTGAACCAAAGCATGGGTTCATGTACATAAGGTATTATGGCAGTCTCAGGTCATAGGACTACTTGTACAACTCCCACTATGAGAAACATCTATTGACATGCAGCTAAGGCTCCATTAGATGTTCTCAAACTAGATCTATTCAGTGAACTCATTCGCTAATGAGCGCCCACATCCTTGTATTAGTGTCCCACACAAGTGACTGTGAGAGCAGTCACCCTTTTCAGCATACATAGGATGTGCCAGTCTAACCGGAAACCCTGATCCCCAACTCAGGGTTCCTATGACTAGGAATATTCTAGATTAGGGTTTTAAGGCCTTAGATCTCACTGGTATGATCTCATCATAGCCCTAGAACCATAGCCCTAATCTATGGGGTTCATCATATAATGACACAGCGAATGATGAAAAAATATTGCCTTTATTAACTTGTCAATTTACAATGGTCTGGGAGATACAAATATTGGCTTATAGGGCATAATCCTTTCAGACACAACAATATGAAGAATCAAATACCTTTTATAAATAAATAATATCATACATGAGCTAGAAGATCATAATAATGCCCATATAAAGATTGGCTTTTAGGGCACCATTCTTTCAATCTCCCACTTGTACTAAAGCCAATCACCATTGTATTTTACACCCATATAATCTAAGTGGCGATCAAACTACTATTTTGGAAGTGGTTTAGTAAATGGGTCTGCTATATTGTTCTTTGTATTTACTCATTCAACGAGAACATCTTGTCTTTCTATGATCTCTCGAATGAGGTGGAAGCGCTAAGGATGTGCTTGGACTTATGATGAGACCTTAGTTCCTTAGCTTGCGCAACAGCTCCAGTGTTATCACAATAAAGTGGCATCGGTTGTTGTATAGCAAGAACCATGCCTAATTTTGTAATAAATTTCTTCATCCATATAGCTTCCTTTGTGGCTTCACTTGCAGCTATGTACTATGCCTTAGTGACCGAGTTAGCTATAGTTGGTTGCTTTGTACTCTTCCAACTCACTACACCACCATATAAGGTAAAGACATACCTTGATATGGATTTGTTATCATCCAGATCTGATTGAATACTAGAATCTATATACCATTCTAGTTTCAATTCTAATCCATAATATATTAGAAAAACATCTTTAGTCCTTCTCAGATACTTAAGAATATTTTTTATAGCTTTTCAATGATCCTCGCCTGGATTAGCCTGGAACCTGCTTACTATGCCCAAGGCATAAGAAACATCAGGCCTGGTACATAACATGGCATACATAATTGATTTTATAGCCGAAGCATAAGGGATCAAATTCATTCTCCTTCTCTCTTCTGGTGTCTTAGGAGACATCTTCTTGGAGAGGTGTATGCCTTGACTCATGGGCATATAATCTTTCTTACTTCCCTCCATGTTGAATCTCTTCAACACTAAGTCAATGTACCTAGATTGGGATAAGCCAAGCATTCTCTTATATTTATCTCTATAGATCTTTATACCAAGTATATAGGATACCTCTCCCAAATCCTTCATGAAAAACAGTTTTGATAGTCAAGACTTGATCGATTGCAATATTGGGATATTATTCCCAATGATGAGTATGTCATCGACATATAAGACCAAGAAAATAAGGGCACTTCCACTTGTCTTCTTGTACACACATGGTTCATCCACATTCTTGATGAAACCAAACTCTTTAATTGTTTCATCAAAGTGGATGTTCTAACTCCTCGATGCTTACTTCAATCCATAAATAGATTTCTTAATCCTGCATACTTGGTTTGGTCTCTCACTTGACACAAACCTCTCGGTTGTGACATATAGACTTCCTCCTCAAGATATCAATTAAGGAAAGCAGTCTTTACATCCATCTGCCATATTTCATAGTCATAGTATGCAGCTATGACAAGTAATATCTGAATGGACTTGAGAATGGCTAATGGTCAAAAAGATTCATCATAGTCATACCATATCTTTGTCTGAAACCTTTGGCCACTAGCCTAGCCTTGTAGGTCTCTATTTGACCTTCTATTCCAATCTTCTTCTTGAAGATCCATTTACTCCTAATTGGGTTTACTCCCTTTGGTGGATCTACTAATGTCCAAACTTGATTAGAGTACATAGAGTCCATCTCAGATTTCATGGCTTCCAGCCATTTGTCAAAGTTTCCACTCATGACAGCTTCCATATAGGTCACAATATCATCATCCTATATAATACTGGCTTTATTATCATTCCCAATAACAAAACCATATCTGAGAGGTTCACTTCGTACTCTCTCTGACCTATGGAGAAGAGGTGTGTGTTGTGGTTGTTCCTGAACCTTAGCAACATATAGTTAAGGAATTACTTCAGTTGTAGGTTGAATTTCTTCAAGTTTAAATATCCTCTCACTGCTCTTTTCTTGGATAAACTACTTTTCCAAGAATGTGGCATGCCTACTGACAAAGACCTTTTACTCAGTAGGGTAGTAGAAAAGGTAACCCATAACTTCTTTAGGATATCCTACAAACCTATACTTGTTAGTCCTAGCACTTAGCTTATGTCCAAAAATATTCCTGACATAAGAAGGGCAATCCCAAATCTCAAAAAACTAAGACATGGCTTTTTCCCTTTCCATACTTCATATGGAGTGCTTTTAACTGCCTTTGATGGCTCCCTATTCAATATGTAGAGAGCAGTATCTAGGGCATAACCCCACAAGGATACTGGAAGATCTGTGAAGCATATCATAGACCGTACCATGTCCAACAAGGTTCGGTTCCTCCTTGCTGCTACACCATTTAGTTGTGGTGTGTATGGAGGATCCATTCAGAGAGTATGCCTTTGTCTTTAAGATGATAGGAAATTCACTAGACAAGTATTCTCCTCCTCTATCAGATCGAAGAATTTTAATAATATGTCCAGTTTATTTCTCAACCACACTTGATACTCTTTGAATTTTTCAAAAGCTTCAGACTTGTGTTTCATAAGATACACATATCCGAACCTTGAAAAGTCATTAGTAAAATTGATGAAGGGTATCCTCCTCTAGCCTGGGTTGTCATAGGACCACATACATCTATGTGTACTAGACCTAACAAATCAGTTGCCCTCTCTCCATGTCGTATGAATGGAGATTTTATCATTTTACCCATGAGACAGGACTCACAAGTTCTTAATGATTCAAGATCAAAAGGTTCAAAGAAATTTTCTTTGTATAACTTGTTTATCCTGGACTCACTTATATGACCTAAGTGGCAGTGCCAAAGATAAGTGACATTCACATCATCTCTCTTTCTTTTCTTATTTTCAACAAGCATAACTTCATCATTGAGTGACAAAATTAAAAGACCATTAATAAATGTACCATAACTAAAGAATTTTTTTGAAAAGAAAATCGAGCACCCATAGCTCGACAAATTTATTTCAGAACCTTGTTTTAACAAAAAAGGTATAGAAATAATATTCTTTATAATGTTGGGTACATAATAACAATCTTTTAATTCAAGAATATTGCCCGATGGCAATAATAGCAGATAGGTACAAATAGCTTCAGCCTGAATGGGATCATCACTCACGTCAAACAGCTCGAAGTCACCCTTCTTCAAGCTCCTAGGTCTTTATAACCCTTGCAATGACTTGCAAATATGAGACTCACATGCGGTATTGATGCAGAACAAAAGCTCTGATACCAAAATTGATGTAGAACGGAAGCTCTGATACCAAAAATGATGCAAAACAAAGAACAAAGAAGCGTATACGGAAGTAAATTTAAGATTAATTCTTTTTTTTTGATTTTATATTTCAGAAATTGGCTTCGACTCAAAGTAAAGTTAAACTAAGTTGATGGAAACTAGGTAAGGATTGAAAGCACAACTTAGAAGAAGCTAAGTTATCAGAGTAGTTCAGAAGTAACGGATCGCTGGGGGTTGAGGAACTCCCAGACCTAGGGTTTCGCTCTGAACTTTCAACAGGACAGAAATAAAGAGAAGAGATGGTTACCAACCAGACAGTGATCTCACAGAATTTGGATGGAAGAGCTCTCTCGGGCAGATTGTTGGATCCTCGGATTCGGCTATCTTCGCAATGGATCCTCCAATACTGGTCTCGTGGCTGGGTCGGCTTCTCCTGAACTCAAGATCTGGGAAGAAGAAAAACAAGTGATGGATTTAGAGACTCAGGGAAGGATTTACCAGTTCGAAGAACTTGAAGGCTGACGTCGCTGAGATCCGGATTCTCTTGAAGGCTGATTCAACTCCCTCTGGAAAGAGCTTTGGATCTGAAGTATCCGGACTGGAGCTGGATGCTGGTGGTCGGCCTGGACTTGGAGAGAGAGGCCGTGGGAGGTGGGATAGGCTAGGGTTTGGTGGATTGAAGTGGATGGTGGGTGGCTAGGGTTTTGGAGTAGAAGTGGCTAACCTAGGGTTTGGGTTTTGGAGATCTCACACCTCCTCAAGGTTCCTGGGGAACCCGGATTTACTCCCTCACGGAGCTCAACACCTGGATGCAAGTGCGGAAGAGAGAAAACACAGAGTTTGCTCACAATAAAAAGTTGGTTTCATTCATCATATTGATTTCAAATTTACATGGGGGTTTAAATTATAGGACATTACAAGAGAGTAGGGTTTTACATCTTCCCATGTGGGACTAAAGGAGGGGATCTTCAAATTAGGATTGTAGGATCAATCCCTACAGATATGGCCGGCCAAATAATTTCATAAAATGATTGAGGCTTCAATAAAGGAAAGTGGGTGGCGCCTCCTTGCCTTGACCTCCAAGAAAATTATTTTTTTCCTTCTATGCTTGGCCTTATCTGGAAGTGTTTGGGCGCCTCTTAACCTTGCTCTCCAAGAGAAATTTCTTTCCTTTTATATCTGGCTTTATTTGGAATGACTAGGGCGCCTCCTAACCTTGCTCTTCAAGAGAAATCTCCTTCCTTCCATGGCTCAACCTTTTTTTTTGGATACCTCCTTTTCTTTCTCCCCAAGTTATGGCTCTTCCCAACTTTGCTTTGGGCATTTTTGGCATAGGATGGGCACCCCCTTGAAATACTCTCCAAGAAGAATTTGTTTCTTTTCATAGCTTGGTTCTTATGGAAAATTGTGGGCCTCCCCCTTGAATTGTGGATCCCTGATTGCTCTCTACTTAAATGGTGCATGATAGGAGGGACCTGCTATCCTGTGGTGTGGGGACCAAAGCCTGCTGGATGGAGATGTGGTGCCCCCTGGACTCAAGTGTATGGCTGGGAGTGTGGCTGGAAGTGTGGCGCCCACTTGCTTGGCCTTGGGAGAAAATGTAACACCCCAGGTTGAAGCCCTAGACCACTACTGAGTCAACATGACTCAACAAAATAAAATTGCAGGTAATACAGACTCAAGCTAAAATTGAGTTGATCAAGTCAACCCTTATTACAAGCCAAAAAAAATCCTAATTCTTTGGGCAAGGTTAATCAGAGATCCAGATGGAGCTCTGAAGTCTTCTTCTGAGTCTGGTGCCTGCACCAATTATCCCAGGGTGGGAGGAACTCGACCCTGTCGAGTATGGATCAAGTTGGCTCTGGTATCTCTCCAAGAGGTCTGGGTCCAATTCTTGTAATTCTTCTCGGGAGATCCAAGAGTCATCAGAATCTGGCCTTCCTTGCCAGTGGACCAGGTATCTTTGGTATCCTCGATTACGAGTAGAGATAACCTGATCATCCAGGATCTTTTCAATCTGCTCTTTCCTCACAGGCCAGTTTGTTGGTGGACACACAGGGTTGGGTTCACTCTCAAGAGCAGGATTAGGCTCAAAAGGCTCACTGGGAATCACAGCTGGCTCTCTATACTCTACTAGGTCTGTAATGTTGAAAGTGGAGCTAATGCCTAGTTCTGGAGGTAACTCGAGCACATAGGCATTGGATCCTACTCTCTTCACCACTCTAAATGGTCCAGCTCCTCTAGCATGTAACTTTCTAACGGTTCTAGGAGGAAACCGTTCAGGCCTTAACCTAAACATTACATAGTCTCCCTCAACAAAAGTTTTGACTCGCCTTTGAGAATCAGCCAACTTCTTATAAGTTTCATTACTTAAATTTATTTTTGGCATGAATTTCTTTATGCAAGTCCTTTACATGCTATGCAAGTGCATCAAGAGACTTGTGTGTGTAGACTAATAGTGAAATCAGATCAAGTGGTGTGTGAGGCTTGTATCCATGAACAATTTCAAAGGGACTCTAGCCTATAGACCTATTGATCGAAACATTATATGCAAATTTAGCCCTGGGTAAATATAAATCCCAATTCCTGGTATTCTAACTCAACCAAAATCTGAGACAATGTCCTAAACTCGACTGACGATACATTCCTAAAGAATGGACTTTATTCAAAGGAACCCTAGGTCTAAACCTAACAAACTACGGCTCTCTAGGTTTGACCTTGGGTCGGAGGATGGCATGCAGAGCATGAAAACTTATCATGGGTGCCTAGTAGGTGCCATAAGGTCTTCCAGAAGTAGGTGGCAAACCTAATAGATTCTGACACGTGGTTCACTCTAAAGACTTCGACAAAGTATACTTGGATGGTGTAAGAAGCATTGGAAGTCCTGGAGAAAGGGATGAAATATGAGGTGGAGTCTCGAATTACCTGCTGGCTAAAGGTGGTGACCTGAAGGTTTGAATGGTGATCTATGAATGTCAACTGGTCATCCTTACGAAAGGAAAAGTTTGCTACTCCCAGGAATGGATCAAGAGATGGTTCGGGAAGCAGCCTAGGACACATGATTGCAACAGTTAAAGTTTGTTCTCTAAGCAAATAATGATTCATTTTCTCAAGAACTGGATTGAAGAATGATTCATGGAAGGGCCTATGGATGATGACCTCAAGACTTGAAATTTGACATATGGGTGCGGAAAGGTATACTCTATAGAAGGGTAGGTCAGTCATGCGAAGGAAGGGGTCTGGGGTCATAAGGAGGACTTCTACAGGACTGGGTGAATCAATCCGCTCAAGACAAGGATGTTCAACTAAGATTATAGGAGAGACCTTAGTGGCTGGGCATGGGACAAGGTCCAATTGTAAGTGGCTTGATTCAGTCATCCTAAGGAGAGGATCTACCATAGGGTGGGAAACTTAAACAGTTCAGTGCAAAGATCTTTAATTGGTACTTGGGGAATGACTGTCATTAGAGGGTATGAACTGATAGCTCGGGCTAACACTATGAGTTCTTCCTGGGGGTATTTGACTAAAGGAACCTGATTCTCACAAATCTCTAATTTCTGAACTAGGTCCTACAACTTGGTTGCTCTCCAAGGTCTCCTCAGGTAAGGAACCAATAGTATCGATGTCACATTCTTCAAGTTCTTCCCCCTCATATTCATCAACTAGACTCAAGCCAGCATCATATACTTCCTCGATGCCATCTTCAATGGGTTTCGGGTCAATGGTAATCGGGTCAACTGATTCTAGGCTTGTCATACCTAACCTTTCTTCCTCATTGGTAGGCTTGGGTTCTCCCTCATTAATGTCATCCTTAGGATTCTTACCACTTAGCTGTGCACAAGCCAGTCCTATGCATGGGCACTGACTAGATTTATGGCCTCTTTCTCCACAAAACAAACATTCTTGCGATATAGGAACCTGGGTCATACTGTGTTTCAAGCTAGTAGAGACCATACTTGGGCATGGGTGTGGATCTAAATGGTTTGATCTAGAAGACTTGGGTTGTTGAGTGACTAGTCTAGAATATTATAAGGACCTCTCATAGACACGATCCACACTATAGATATCATGGCTAGGCTTCCTAAGGTTATGCTCGGGATCACGATATAAGGTCCTCCTAGGCTCCTGGCATGGATGAGGTTGGGGCCTATTAAATTTTGGATCAGGGGTCCAATTTTGATGTCTATGTTTCTCAAGTACTTGGACTCGATCCCTAAGCTGGGTAAAATTCTCATGGACTTGTTCTTTACACTGGGTAACAGTAGCAGTCATATCCTGACTCAATTTGTTCATACTTTTAGTAAGAGCTCTAACCATGGCCTCTAAATCAGGTTGGGTTTGACCAGGTTGGTGGGGCACTCCATTCCGGGTAGACATGATGCAAGCAAACACACAAAATGAGACTTAACTAAACGACTACGGGCTAACTAGACCTAGAGCCCAAACTAGATGCCCAATCAGAGTGGCAAGCTAGCCTGTAGTAACTCGGGACTCAACCAGGCAGGTGTAAGGGGAGTGTTAAGTCCCTAGATGCCAATCCTAGACACCAATCAGTGATTGGCCAGGTAGGCGGACCAGCACACAAGCCCTTCGGGATAGAATCCCTGAACCACCATTCTAGACACTGAGTACAAAGCACACACAGAGTAACCAGACAAACTGACTCAACACTAGCCTTGACCCGACTTGTTGATGTCCCTAGCCCACTAGGGCAAATTAGGTCTAATTAATTTTAAGATTAAAGGCTTAGGTTCGAATGAGTGGGTGGTGGTTTTGGGCTAAGGAGAGGTTATCAACTCCTCCCCTTATCTTAGATGCTCAATTGCCCTTAAGATGAATTAGGAGATGATCACTCAAAAAAATTGCATTGCAGAACACAAAAATAGAGTTGCGGTAATTTAACTCTCAGAAATTTTATGGAAACCAATAAATTACAGGAAAATTATGTAAAATAGCTTCAATTATACTGGTTCCAGCAAAATAAAAATCATATAATTTGGAGTTACCTGCAGTGAGAAACAATTCCTGAAATAGGATAGTAACAGACTGAAAACAGAGTACTTCCCCGTTTACAATTCCTGCTACTAAGTTGTAACCCAACGTATCCCCTACACGCCCTAGGAACACCCCGTGGAATGGGAAGAGGAGGTTTGCACCTCGCTTCGTTCCTAGGACCGGATGTCCTGGGGAGTCTACTTCGAGCAGACAAAGTAAAAAGAGAGAGACTCAAACAAGCAATCAAAACAGAAACCCTAGACAGGGCTCTGATACCAAAATGATGCAGAACAAAAGCTCTGATACCAAAATTGATGCAGAACGGAAGCTCTGATACCAAAAATGTTGCAGAACGGAAGCTCTAATACCAAAAATGATGAATGAAATCAATTTCTGTGTGAGCAACTTTGTGTTTCTCTCTTCCGCACTTGTATTCAGGTGTTGAGCTCCGTGAGGGAGTAAATCCTGGTTCCCTAGGAACCTTGAGGAGGTGTGAGATCTCCAACCCCAAAACCCTAGCTTAGTCCACCCATCTCTACTCCACCACCACCAAACCCTAATTTTCCATCTTCATCCCACGGCCCCTCTCTTCCACATCGAAGCCGGTCACCAGCATCCAGGTTCAGATCAACTGTTTCAACTACAGAGCCAGTTCAAAGGAGAGTCAGATCAGTATCAAGATCTCTGGAACTTCTACATCCAACAATCTTCATTAAGTACTCAGGTCAGTGTCTTTCTTTGAGTTTCTGGTTCTTTTTTTTGTTCTTCTTCTTCCAGATCCTGAGTTCGAGAAGAAGGCCAACCTTGCCATAGGATTACAATCCGATGATCCATTGCGAAGATACCCCGTCTCCAAGGATCCTACAATCTGCTGAAGAGTGTCCTTCAATTGAAGCAATGAGAGATATCATAGTCAGGTATAAAACCTTCTCTTCTCTCTTCGTCTGTTTCTTGAAAGAGGAGTAAACCCTAGGTCTGGGGGTTTCTCAATCCCCAGCGATCCTACTTCTGAGTTACTCTGATAATCCACTCCTTTTAATTATGCTTTCTGTCATTTCTTAGTTTCTTTCAACATTAGTTTATCTTTCCTTTGAGTCAAAGCCGACTTCTAAAAATAAATAAAAAAAAAAAATACATTAATTTTAATTTACTTCCGCATCATATCATCTCTTTTGTTCCGCATCATTTTTGGTATCAGAGCTTCCGTTCTGCATCAGGTATCCAATACCCCTGAATTAGAAGTTGAAGAAGTCAATGACAAGTTTGTTTGTATCATATACAAACATTTGATGCTCCACTAGTATCTAGCTTCAAACTTGCAAGATATAACCTGCAATTCTTCTTCCAGTGCCTTTACTTCCCATAATGATAGCCGGTCCCATCAATAGAGGGCTTCATTGCCTTTTTCCTCTTCTGGAAGCTACTTTTAGGATTCCTTTTTCTCTTTGAACCCTTCTTCATTACCTGCTTTTTCCTTCCATTAACCAGAAGAAGCTTAGCCTTATCACCTTTAAAGTGGCTCTCTACTATCTTGAGCATATTCAGCAACTCAGGCAATGATATATTTAGTTTGTTCATGTGATAATTCATGACAAACTATGAGAAGGAATTTGGGAGTGAATGTAGGATCAAGCCTGATTTAGCTCTCCATCCATCATAAACCCTAATTGATCTAATCGAGTGATCAAGTCAATCATCTTGAGGATATGTGCCTGAATAGAAGAGCCCTCACTCATCCATACTCGGAACAACTGCTTTGATGTCTCATATCGAGCAGTCCGACTATGCTCTTCATAAAGCTCTTTAAGATTGAGCAATATGGACTGAGGTTTCATTTCCTCAAGTTGTCTTTGCAATTCATTGCTCATAGAGGCCAACATGATGCACTTGATAGTCATGCTATCATTTTGCCACATTTTATATTTGGCTCTTTCCTCCTCAGTAGCATCTTCTCCTACCGGGTCTAGGTTAGGAGAATCGAGGATATGGACAATCTTTTCCTAAGCTAATACAATCCTTAGGTTCCTTAACCAGTCCACATAATTTGGACTAGTCAATTTGTTGGCATTCAAGATTCCACATAGTGAAAGAGTAGAAGCCATTATATAACATTCTATAGTAAGTAAAGACAACTATAAGCAGACCACTCATGATGATATTCATAATTTGACAAGGACTTTTGCATCTAATTGTATCTCCCACTATTTTCTTTCGAATACCAAAACTCTCAACTATGGTAAGCATGAAACCCTGCCAGGGCTTCTTTAGTGGGGTTGAGATCCTAATTCCTCATTAATACCTTGTGTTAATCACAACAAATACCCATGAGTTCGAGGGTAGGAAAATCCCATTCCAATTGCAACCCATGCAACTCTCAACATAACATTTGCCTCTAAGACACTGATAGCCTTGTGTTAATCACAACAAACTATAATGTCTTAGTTTAGTTAGATCCTTCATTTTCATATAGCCATGTTTGATAAATGTTGCCCTTGTGTCAATCACAACAAAGCAACACTACCAATCATGCCATAAAGCATAAAAATGCACTAAGACAAATATCATATCAAATCCTAGAGTACGCCTTGTGTCAATCACAACAAACTTACTATAAATTTTTGACATGGATTTGGCTTAGCATGAAGGAAGGCAATTTATAGTGTGCTTAATCAATTTGCATTTTCAATTTAGGATTTAGATATGACCAAATTAGCCAGGTAAGTAGGAGAGATGAGGGGATCCCCCCATTGCTTTCCTTAGTGACCAATTAAATTACCTAGGTCAGACAATAGAACCAATTAAAAATCTCATTTCCTTTACCTTCTCATAACCACTTTGCCTATACACCAATTGGCTAATCAAGCCCTAATCGGATTTGCATCATGATTAACTTACACTATGACTAAATATAATTTTTATGAGGGCTTTAATGGTCTCTAACACATCCTAATTAATCATGTCAATATAACAGTCATTCCAACAATCAAGCATATTAACCCTAATATGCATATCATAAGCATGATTATAACATCAATCCATACACCTTACTTGTTCATGGGATATGGCCACAGGGGCACCTCAATATGTTATAGGAGACCCCATTGAATGAGATGACAGGGCCATGAAATCCTAATTAACTCCTATGACTAGACGGCCATGGTGACTAACCCAATCAGAAGCAGTTACTAGGATATAACATATCACATATATATGTATTTGAACTAATCATGCATCAATTCATGGCATAATAAGCAATCAACACTAAAGAGATTACTAATTGCATGCATCAAGGTGGCTCTGATACCACTGTTGTGTTACCTAGGCCAGGCATAGTGGAAGACTGGGTTTCAAAAATTTTATATTTGAAACCCTGGCCGGCCGGAACCCTAAACCCTTGGACCACTTGATCATGATAACTAATAAATCTAATCTTTAGGATTATAGATGAATACTTGGAATGCTATATTCCTTTATTTCCACTAGGCACACAAGTGCATGCCCTCCAGAGATGATTCACAAAGGAATCGAACCAAGGAAGCACTCCTATGCAAGTTGCTTGTTTGATTGGGACTCTTCCGGCAGCCTTTTGGACTTTCCTCCTTTGCTGGATCCCCTATCCTCTTGTAGGGATCTAAGAGAGTACTCTAAATCCACTCTCAGTTTCCTAATACTCCTCCTATATTTTTCCATAGGCTCTTGTCTTAATTAGACTAGCCTTGTCTAAAAAGAACAAGTTGTGCCTTAAAGAGACAAACTTGTCTTAAAAAAGGGAGAGAAAATAGGAGAAAGTATTTTGATGGGAGTCTAATTTGCCTTGGCATCAAGTTACCGATGGCCTTATATAGAGTGGGATGGGGTGCCTGATAAGTCTATCGATCAGCCATTTGATAGGACCCTTCAAACAAAAGGAGTCTTATTAGGATAAAAGGTCATATCTGGATAAGACCTTTCATGCACCAAGAGACAAGTCTTTGTCTCTTTGGTTTCCAGCAATTTCCCTCTTTCTGCCACATGTCCTTGACAGGTTATGGGAAGCCTAAGAGGTATAACTTCATATGTGAGGCATCGTAGAAATGCAAGAGCCTTCAAACAGAAGGACTCTTGGTCTTAAATTCAGCACCAAAATGAAGAGACGCAACTATTCATTTTGCACCAATCCCATTCACACTGAGTTTCTCCCTCTTGACTGGTCAACACTCTTCAAAAGTGGCATGGAGATAAGGATAAAGCCCTTTGGGATTTATCTGGTTTTGGAGAATGACTGGAAGAAGGACTCTTGGTCCTTCTGTGCACATGCATTTTGGCGCACACTCATTTGGCACCAAGAGTCCATGCCTTGTTAGACTCTTCCATTTGACCAAGATAAATGCCAAATAAATTTAGATAAATACTAAATTAGGCTGCCTCACTTAAGACTCAACCCAATTTAAATGCCACTTAAATTGGTTAGCCTAATTAGTAAACAAACTACCTAATCCAACTGGGTTAGTTATTGGGCTAGCCAGCATATGCTAGTATGTTAATTAGCTAGCCAATATAATCCCATGACCCTAATAAATATACTATTAACTTTCTTGGCCAATTCCTTAATGTGTTTGACCTTTTGGATTCCACATATAGCTAGTAGTAGGTCTAGGTCCAATCCAATTCGATCCAATCAAACCTGATTGACCTAATTAGGTCAAATTGAGTTGACCTAAGTTACCAACTTGAACCAACTTCTGAATTGACTCATGAATCCAATCGAATTGATCCATGAAAACCTATAAGACATGATTGACATCTAACAACATGTAATGCCTACCCGGAAGATAAGGAATTTGGTTGAAATTACCAAAATACTCTTCAATGAAAAGTTACCATGCAATTCAATCCTTTGATCTCCCTTTATCCCGATTAAGTGATGGGTATGGATAAATGTCAAACCCTAGCACTTAATTCTTTTGGATCTCAATTCAATAATGAAGACTTCATCGATGAAAGATTAGAAACTTTATTCAATCTCATCATGCTTTGATCAAGGACTTCCTGAGTCATCATTCGAAGAGATCATACAGGATAACTTCTCTTACTAGGAGTGATCGATCCCTTGTTGACCTACTCATTACCTTCATACACAATCCACCATATCTAGAAGCACCCCATATATGACTTAATTTTCATGAATGAGCATGCACCAAAATATGGATTCATGTGTACAAAATACTATGGTAGTCTCAGGTCTAAGGACCACATGCACAACTCCCTCTAAGAGAACATTCTTTTGACAAGTAAGACTTCCATTTGATGTTCTCTTATTGGATCAGTTCAGTAACTCATAACCTAATGAGCACTCACATTCTTGTATTAATGTCTCTACACAAGTGGTTGTGAGACTAACCAACCTCTCCATCAAGCATACATAGGATATGCTAGTCTTTCCGGTTTCATCGATCTCAAATTGAGTATCCAACGACTAGGAACATTTTAGATTAGTATTTATAGGACCTTATGTCTCATCGTTATGATCTCCAAAACAACTCTAATTCTATTACCCTAACCTATGGGGTTTATCATAATCTTGATAAGACACAACATTATGATGAACCAAATGCCTTTTATAAATAAATAATATCATAAATGAACTGGAAGATTATAATAATGTGTTGAGATTCCTAGACACTGATACCACTTGTTGGGAAATCCGGATCAGCGCCTATGCAATGAAAGCAATGAGGGAGAGATCAAGAACCAACCTACTTGATTCAAGAAACCAGAAACAACCTATTCTTGGATTCAATATGCAAATGAGATATAGGAGAAGAGATGTAGGAAAAAAGAGAGATTGTATTCCTTATAGAAGAACCTTATTACAAGATACAAGAACCGGACATCAGTGCCTCCTCTTATAACTGAGAAGACCCACGTGAAAACCTTCACATACAAGATGCCACCCTTCTCCAAACCTGAAGTCTCTCACCAAGCCAAGAAGCTCCATAGTCAAACTAGGGAGAAGAACCTCCACATGAAAACACCCTCACGCACTCTACCCTTCTCTCTTTCTCTTGAACCATCAGCCTCCTCCCAAGAAGATGCCATCCCAGGACTATGAGCCAAGTCTCAAGATCCTCTCTCATAACCATGGACGCCCCAAAGGGGGCGATCCCCCATGCACTCCCTCATGCAAAACTAGAGATCCTCTAAACCGTCGCATTCCCCTCTCTCATTAAATAGATGGGGCAGTGGTTAGACTTCCTTGAGTGAGTAAATCTTGGTCTTCTTGTTAGGCTAAGACTTCTTGGGTTATTAGGCTTCATCTTCTTGGACTCAAACTGGCTAGAACTCCCTAGGTAGTTAGGCTTCTAAGTGGTTACAACCAACCAACTAACCACCTAACCAACTAAGCTAACCTACTAACCAACTGAATTCCCTTTCACACCTAGGGGCAGCCAGCTAGACCTAGACCCAACCCCATAACTCAATTGGGTTATGTTACAATCTTTCAAGAAACTCCCCCTAACAAGTCAATTAAGAAAACCCTTAAACCTGAGCAAATGTACGCCCATGTCTCACATGTTCTCTCAAATCTTGGGTCAAAACCCCTGACCCAACATGACTCTGGGGACCTTGGAAACTTAAAAACCTAAGCCTCCCAAACCTGTGTGCCTTCCCTGGAGCACCTCTAGGAACCCTAGAACACCTCTAGAAATTGCTTGGCATCCCTCCAAGCTCCTAGGGATCGCCTCGAACATCCCTGCCATGGCCTCCCAAGTCTCTCCAAAACTTGGGAGAACCACACAAAATCCTACAATCTCTACCTTGGTTCCCCCAAGCTTTGGCAAACCTAGCAATGTTCTCCTGCACAACCCCATTATTACTACATGTCCTGACAGCCCCTTGTGTTGATCTCCTTGCCTCTGTCAATAACCTTCAGCTACTGAGCACTCTTAGAAGCCTTTGGGATGACTGCCTCCCCTGCTGAAGATCCTTGCTTGTATCCTGGCACCACCATTGTAGCTTTCCTTCTGCCTGGAAACTATGTCAGTCTTTTTCTTGGACTTCCCGAAAGAGACCACACTGAACCTAAGCAAGCAATCACTATAACTGGAGCTCTACCTGACACCATCTCCTTAAAGCCATACCAACCTTTGAACACTCTGCTCCACCGAGTAAGTGTACCCCTGGTGCTTGTGCTGGGATATGGCCAGTATCCCTGCACCTCCCGCTCTGAACTCGTGTCGGATCCTGCTCCACCAGTGAAGCCATCTCTCCCTGGTGCTCCACCTAAACTTGAAGTCCTCTTGATGCCACAGAAAGAAATCCCGAGGCCAGCCACTCAATGCTACCCTGTTGAGCCTCCCACTGTACCTCGTACCCCATTGCTACCTTCTCTAACCCTTTGCATCCTACAAACTCCTCCGAGACTATTTTGGATATACTACACCCTACAGGCTCCTCCAAAACAACCAAGAGCTCATCCAACTTTTGCTTTGACATAGTGAAAAAACCTAGCAACCATCTTTATAGGCTGCTGCATCATGTCCTAGCCTGTCCTTAGGCCAATCCTGCCATACCAGGATACTCCAGGCTGTATGATGCCCTTGGCGCTCCCTGAGATCTGTTCCCCCCAGTCTCCCTGAGCTTCCATGTCCATCAGCTCCAGTCTCTATCCCTAGGCTAATGCTGCCATACCAAGACACTCCCGACTATCCGATACCTTCGGTGCTCTCTAAGATGGTCCTCTATCTCCCTGAGCTACCTCTGGCACCACCTCTATTGATGTATTATAGTCTTCCTGAGATATCCATCTTCCGAGTCCCACTCCAACCACGGGAGATACCACACCCATGTACAGCTCCTCCTTTCTTGAATCCTCCTCTCCCAACACTCGAACCCTACTTTGATATCAATTATTGAGATTCTTAAGCACCGATACCACTTGTTGGAGAATCTGGATCAATGCCTATGCAATGGAAGCAATGATGGAGAGATCAAGAACCAACCTTCTTGATTCAAAAAGCCAGTAACAACCTATTCTTGGATTCAATATGCAAAGGAGATATAGGAGAAGAGATGTAGAAGAAAAGAGAGATTGTATTCCTTAGAGAAGAACCTTATTACAAGACACAAGAATAGGACACCAAGCCTCCTCTCATAATTGAGAAGACCCACGTGAAAACCATCACGTACAAGATGCCACCCTTCTCCAAACTTGAAGCCATCTCTCTCCAAGCCAAGAAGCTCCACGGTTAAACCAGGGAGAAGAACCTCCATGTAAAAACACCCTCATGCACTCCATCATTTTCTCTTTCTCTTGAACCGTCGACCTCCACCCAAGAAGATGCCATCCCAAGACCATAAGCCAAGCCTCATGGTCCTCTCTCATAACCATGGATGCCCCAAAGGGGGCGATCCCCTATGGACTCCCTCATGCAAATCCAGAGATCCTCTAAACCATCGCATGCCCCTCTCTCATTAAATAGATGGGGTGGTGGTTAGACTTCCTTGAGGAGTAAATCTTGGTCTTCTTGGTCTTCTTGTTAAGCTAAGACTTCTTAGGTTGTTAGGCTTCATCTTCTTGGACTCAAACTGATTAGAACTCCCTAGGTAGTTAGGCTTTTAAGTGGTTACAACCAACCAACTAACCACCTAACCAACTAAGCTAACCTACTAACCAACTGAACTCCCTTTCACACCTAGGGGTAGCCAACTAGACCTGGACCCAACCCCATAACCTAACTGGGTTATATTACAATCTCTCAAAAAACTCTTCTCTAACAAGTTAATTGAGAAAACCCTTAAATCCGAGCCCATGTACACCCATGTCTCACATGTTCTCTCAAACCCTAGATCAAAATTCCTTACCTAACATGACTCTGGGGCCCTTGGAAACTTATAAACCTAAGCCTCCCAAACCTATGTGCCTTCCCTGGAACACCTCCAGAACCCTGGAACACCTCCAGAAACTGCTTGGCACTCCTCCAATCTCCCAAGGATCACCTCGAACATCCCTGCTATGGCCTTCAAAGTCTTTCCAAAGCCCGAGAGCACTACACAAAACCCTACATAATTCCCATACAAAGATTGGCTTTTACGGCACCATTCATTCAGAACTGTATTTTGGGTTTGGGTTTGGATGAAGTCGGGTCTTGGTCTTACAACCAGAGAAGGGAATGTAGATGACAAAGAGGTGGGAGGCACCCATCAATTAATTCTTATTCTATAATATATAGCTTTGCCAACTAAAATATTGCTCTTGTGCAAGTTGAGGTATCGATAATTTTTGCTTTGAAAAGATATTTAAGTGCTCTTTCTTTCTCACTAAAGTATTGCCATTTTGCTTTATATCTTTGTGATGTGGGATGACCTGATCAAGGGGTGCATGCGATGAGACTAGTTTAGAAGTTTTATTGCAAACAAATAGAATTATAATTAATGTCGATTGATTTAGTTCTTTATGACTAAAGAAGGGAATTAAGCTATAATTGAAAAAGTGTTAACAAACCATAAGTGCCAATAGAAGACCCTAGATCTAAAGATTAGGACCATGGGTAATTAAGAAATCACCCATAGGTTAGGCTCAGCTAAGATAATTAACATATAAGTCTAATAAAATTTAAGAAGGACTTAAGCTCATTATCAATAACAATTCTATATTTATTTAAAGTAAGAAAAGAGGGTACTCACAATCATGATCATAGTCAAACCTGAAAGAGGAGGTGTTCTACCAAGCTGGATTGAGATCCTAGTTAAATAGCAATTCCATTCCAAAATCCATGATGAGGAACTTGATTAAGCTTGAAGGTATCAATCCCTACACCACAATGATGGTATTCAACCAATTAATATAAAACCCAACCCAATTAAATGAAAACAAAGTCAACTCAAAGACTAAATTTGATAGTGGGGTCATGGGTTTGAACTAAAAAGCATGTGGCTTCAATGCTAGCATTCACGTTCGTGACAAAGAACCGAGAAGCAGGGGCTTTAGGAAGAAGAGGCTAGCAAGGCTAATGGCAAGAGTAGAGAGGAGGCTAGCAAGGCTGATGGCATAGGTAGTGGTACGGGCTATGACTTGGATGCTATGATGGCATGATAGTGGGATGTGACACCGATAATGCAGCTTGAGTGGTGGGATCAAGCACCATCTCTCAACATGGGTGACATGGATGGTAGCACGACAGCACAAGCAACATAGGCATAGGTGGCATGGATGCATAGAGAGGAGGAAGGAGTTTGGCCATTTGGGAGTTGGTGTCGATGGGCATTGATGGTCGGAGGTGAGCCCTGCTTGGGTGGAAGGCATCGATTGACATGATGGAGAAGGAAGGTGGTGGTGCATACGAAGGAGGACCTAGTAGAGGTCTTGGATCCCAAGTCTGGTGGCAGTCCGGATGGTGGGGGAGGTGCTAAGGAGCTGATTGGCAGTGGCGGTGGAGCATGAGGTTGCATTGGTGGTGGTTATGTCATCGATGGGGGCAAATGGTCACAACAAAGGCTGGTGGAGTCAAGCCCTGTTGATCAGCATGACCCAGCTTCTGCAAGTTAGAGATGGAGTCATGGGTGGTGGAGATGGAGGTGACTCAAGTGATGGGATCAACGGTGGTGGCGGCGATGGGAAGATGGTGGCGGTGGTTTAGTGGGTGGTAGTGATCGGCATTGGCATTGGTGGATGATGCTTAATGGTGGTGGAAGAAGGCTTGGATGATTGAAGAGGGAGGCTTGGAGATTTGGGTTCTCAAGGGATTTAGAGTAGCAGGGAGAAGTAGTGTACATCCATTTTGGGTCATTTTCAGCTTCTTCTAAGGTATGAGGCTCTATTTGAGATACAAAAGCTAGGTAGTCATGTGCAGTTCTATATCCAGACCTAGTCGAAATACCTTGTGAAGGATCACCAATAATTAATTCTTTAGGATGGGAAGTAGCGTACCTCCATTCAGTTGGTAGATCTGTATGATCCTTACTTACTATTTCTTCTCCTTCAATTGATCTTTCTTGTATGGTCATCTTTTCCATCTCCTTTTGAATTGTACCTGCATCCTTATCAATACACTCATCTTTTCTAGATGGTGAAGGGTTAGTTTCATCAAAAATAATATGCATTGACTCTTCAACAGTAAGAGTCCTTTTATTGAATACTCTATATGCTTTGCAATATAATGAATAATTAAGAAAAATTTCTTCATCAGATTTAGCATCAAATATTCTTAGATTATCTTTACCCTTATTAAGCATATAGCATTTGCATCCAAACACATGAAAATAATTAATATTGGGTTTCTTTTCATTCCAAAGCTCATAGGGGGTTTTCTTCAAAATAGGATGGATCAAAATGCGATTTAAAATATAACAAGCAGTGTTCACCGCTTCTGCCCAAAAGTATCTTGGAAGATTACCTTCACATAACATTGTTCTGGCCATTTCTTCCAAAGTCCTATTGATGCAGGACTAATATGCATTCAATTCTTTTTGTATGTTTTATATGTGGGGTTAGGTGATTAATTCCCAAATTTCAAATCAAAATTAGTTCTAGGGAATTTTGTATGAATTTTTGAAGCGAAGCATGCAGATTAGAATTTAGAAAAGTACTAAAGAAGGATCGCCGGGACTGAGAAGACTCGGTTAGGGCAAGTTCTCCTACAATATAAAGACTGGAGGTAGAGGGGGTGTACCTGACAATGTCTGAAGCGCCCGGTGAAGATCGCAGCGAAGGGATCTCTCATTCCTCGATGGATGCGGCCTGGAAAACTAAGCCAAAGACCCACGGATACCCGACTTTCTGCTCGGTGGTCCGATTGAGGCTTGGCTGGAGTCGTTGGATTCGTAGGAACTCGGGAACCTGCAAAAGAACTATCAAGGATTAGAAAACTCAGAGAAAATCAAGAAAACAAAGGAAAACAGCAAAAAGAAGAAAGTTTTGGAGGGGGCTGGAAGGATGGTTGGCGGCAGGAAGATGGTTGCAAACACCAGGAAGAAAAACTCTCAAACCCCTTTATGCACATAGCAGGGTAATCACACAAAATAGTATAAGAACTCAAGGTTTATTTCATATCAAAAATCTCCCTTCATACAAGAGGCTAGGGTCCTTTAAATAGACCTTTAATCTTGGGCTCCAAGTAAGGGCACATAAGTCTTTACATAAGAATCCTTTTCCCTCTCAAACCCTAGCTAGAAAATAAGGAAACATTAGATAGAAAAATTCCTAAAAATTCTCTTAACTTGGCCAACACTCTAAGGATGCCTAGGAGGGTGTGTTGGGCATCTAGGAGCAGCAAGAGATTGGCCCAAAGGGGCTCAGGCACATGGGTTTGGGCCTCTGGAAGCTGGGGTGGCCTGGTAGTCAGGTAGCAGGAATATTCCCTGGTATCTTGCATCTTAGGGGCTTGTGCTTGGTGCCTGGGCTTGATTTCTTTGGGCTAGGATGTAGATGGACCTCTAAAATCATGGATGCCTTGGTATATGAATATATTTTGGCATATAGAAGGGAATCTGGGCATTTGGAGGGCATCTGCAAGGAATCAGGATTTTTTGAATTTTTCCTCCTGGGATTTTCAAATCTTCAAGCTCGGTTGGACTTGGGCTATACTTCCATGTCTTCAATCTGGTTGGACTTGGTCTTCACTTGTATGATGTGGTCTTGAGTCTTCAATATGGTTGAATAGGACTCAAAAAAATAAAATTAGCTTAACATGAGCTGACTAATACTGGACTGAACTAGCTCAACATGAGTTGACTAGTACAGAACTGAAACTCAAAAGACTCAAATAACAACTAAAATGGATTCAGATGGGCTAAGCCCTTATTACAGATGGACTCATAAATTATTAATCAATTCACAGAGGGTTGAAAAGCCTCTGTCTTATTTTAGTGCCTCCGGTGTCCCCACCAATTCTCCCGGGTTGGAGGAACTCGACCCTATCGAGTAAAGATCAGACTGGCTCACATATCTCTCAAGAAGGTCTGGGTTGAGGCATCGCAAGTCCTCTCGAGAAATGCATGAATCGTCCGACTCTGGCTGGCCTTGCCTTCGGACCAGGAAGCGTTGATAGTCACGACCCCGGGTCATGATGGCTTGATCATCCAGGATACGCTCGATCCATTCTCCTCTCTCAGGCCAATTTGTTAGTGGACACTCTGGGTTAGGGTCACTCACAATGAAAAGGAATATGTCCAAAGGCCTCACTAGGTATCACTGCCAGTTCCCTATACTCAACCAGGTCTGTAATATTGAAGGTATAACTAATGCCCAAATCCGAAGGCAAGTCTAAGACCTAGGCATTTGATCCAACCTTCTCTATCACTTTAAAAGGTCCATCTCTGCGAGCATGAAGCTTCTTTTAGGCCTAAGCCTAACCAAGATAGAATCTACTACATCAAATTCTTTGATCCATCTTCGAGAATTAGCAAGTTTGTTTAAAATTAGTGTAGGTGGTGAACATGCTGGGCACATGCAAACTCCTAACAAATGATTCAAAGGACTCATACTAACACCTAACAGACTTGACTATGCATTCCTATAGAAGGAAATTTTATTGAACTCTTTATATCTAAACCTAACAGATTATAGGTTCCCTAGGTTTGATCCTAGCTTGACATGCACATGAAAATTTATAGTGAACTCCTAGCAAATTCCAAAGAGTGTACCAGAAGTAAGATGCAAACCTAACATGCGTGATGAATGCATGCAGTATGCTAATCTCAGTTAAATGCAATCTAATAATCCTAGAAATGCTGGAGGTGTCAGGAAAGGGCAGAAAATAGCAAGTGGGTTTAGAATTAGTTTGGTAGGGTAGGGAAAAAGGTTCAAGGTTAGTTGGATAAAGTTTGATATAAGAAGGCATGTCAGGGACTAATCCTAGACTAATGAGGCTAACCTTACGAGGTTGCAGTATATCTATGGGGTTTGCATAATGGAAGGATGGGTTACTAATCTCAAGGAAGAGGTCCTTAATGGAAACTATAGGAGGAGGCTCATCCTGAGGGTACTGATTCAAAGAGATCAAGTCCTTAACAAATTCTTCTGGTTCTTGTATTTTAGGACTAGACTCTATAATTTAGCTCTCCTTTATGGTTTCCTCAGGTAAGGCTCTAGTAGCAGTACCTAGGTTCTCTTCCTCTATTTGTTCTTCCACTATAGCTTTAGGTTGGATGTGGTCAAGGTCAACCACCTCTAGGTTGGCTTCTACCTGGGTATCTATTGGGTCAGCTAATTCTAGGTCATCTAAAGGTGTCTCCTCTTCTCCCTCATACTCATCCACTAAGCTTGCATCAGCTTCATACACTTCCGCGTTAATGTAAGCCTTGTCAATCTCAGGAATGGTTGAAGAAGGTTGGCTAGGGAAAAATTGGCTAGGTCATGGTTTCTGATTATGGACACTAATCCTAGTAGGTTTAGGTTGCCTAATGGGTAGTGGCTTACTACTAGGCTCATATTTAGGGGTACTAATCCTATGGGATTCAAGTTGACTAGGAAAAGCATGACTAGTACTAGATTGATACCTAGGGGTTATGGGCTCCCTAGGCTCACAGGACAAGGGTGCAGATCTATGGGTCAGGGGATTATAGGATCTGGGGTCATAAGATTTTGGGTCAGCTCTATGATAAGATTTTAAGGATGGATCATGATATGGAGTCATCCTAAGGTTGGGCTCCCTATATGGGTCAGGATATTGGGTTCTCCTAGGGTTGGACTCCCTATATGGGTCAGAATATTGGGTTCTCCTAGCGTTGGATTCTTTATATGGGTCAGAATATTGGGTTCTCCTAGGGTTAAACTCCCTATATGGGTCAAAATATTGGGTGTTGGGTCTACTAGGCTTATAGGGTGTGGGTGCATAGGATCTATGATCATGGGATCTAGAGTCATAGGATCTAGGTTCACAGGTTCTGGATTCATAGGTTCTAGGTTCATAGGATTTGGAGTCATAAGATCTATAGGTTGTGAGTATCCTAGGCTTAGAGGATGTGGGTAAATAGGATCTATCTTCCTGGTCTACAAAATCCTGATTGGGTCTTCTAGGACTAACCTTAGGGATTGGGTCAGGATGATGGCCTCTCCTAGGTTCAGCCTCAAGATATGGATCAAGGTTTGGGGTCCTCCTAGGTTGAGGATTATAGTACGGGTTAGGATGAGGGGCTCTCCTAGGTTCGACCTTATGGTATAGATCAGGGTTTGGGCTTCTCCTAGGTTGAGGGGACTCAGGATCTGGATCAGACTGTGACCCATGGGTTCTTGCTATGATCCCTACACGGCCTTCTAACTGGTCAAACCTATTGACAAGATGGTCAATTCTATTGTTGGTTTGGATACCAGACTGAGTTAACTGGGTAGTCAACTAGGCCATGGATTGGGTTAGTTGCTTAGTGAGTGCTTTTATTTGGGCTTGCAAATTTTTCATGAGTTCAGACATTTGTGAAGGAGGTGGGTGATATGAAACCCCTGATCTAGTGCTCATGCAAGACTCGATCAGACCGACTACAGCTGACTAGCCCTAAAGTCCAAACTAGATGCTCAATCAGGGTGGCAAACTAGCCTATAGTAACCCTGTACTCAGTTAGGAAGGTGTAAGGGGAGTGTTAGGTCCCTGATTGCCAATCCTAGACACCAATCAGAGATTGGCCAGGTAGGCGGACCAGCACACAAGCCCTTCGGGATTGAATCCCTAAACCACCATTCTAGACTCTGAGCATAAGGCACACACAGGTTAGCTTGACATAATGATCTGACACTTAGCCCGGACCTGACCAGTTGGTGTCCCTAGCCCACTAGGGCAAATTAAGTCTAGTTAATTTTAGGTTAAGGCTTGGGACCGAATGCAAGGGATGTGGTTTTGGGCTATGGAGAGGTGATCAAATCCTCCCCCCATTTGATATAGCAAGAGTGCCCTTAAAAATAAATTATGCAATGATGGTAGGCAGATGAGGATGCAAATTAGGGTTTAGATGTTTTTGGTATTTTTGGAGAATATGTAATTTTTTTTTTGGTATTTTCTTAAATATAAGAAAACTTACAAATTATGGCCTAATATGCAGGAAATATACTAAAATTAAAAGATATGCAAAAAATGCTAAACAAAACCCTAAAACTTCCAAACTTGTCTTGCTGAAAAAAATAGAGCCAAAAACTTGCAAGCTATATTTCGGGTTGCAGAAAATTCACAGGCCATAATAAAATATTCAAAAATTCTGAAAATAACTGTTAATTTATCAAAACAAATTTCAGAATTTTTGGAGTTTTGATCAAAGAGAAATAATTTAAATAACAGAGTATATATGGACTGGAAAATTACAGAAAACAAGCCCTAATCTAAGCTCTGATACCAAATGATGCGGGACTAATATGCATGTAATTCTTTTTGTATATTTTATATGTGGGGTTAGGTGATTAATTCCCAAATTTCATATCAAAATTAGTTGTACAAAATTTTGTATGAATTTTTGAAGCCAAACATGCAGATTAGAACCTAGAAAAGTAATAAAGAAGGATCGTCGGGGCTGAGAAGCCTCGGTTAGGGCAAGTTCTCCTACAATATAAAGACTGGAGGTAGAGGGGGTGTACTTGACAATGTCTGAAGCACTCGGTGAAGATCACAGCGAAGGGATCTCTCATTCCTCGATGGATGTGGCCTAGAAAACTGAGCCAAAGACCCACGGATACCCGGCTTTCTCCTCGGTGGTCCGATTGAGGCTTGGCTAGAGTCGTTGGATTCGTAGGAACTCGGGGACCTACAAACAATGTGTCAGGGGTTAGAAAACTCAAAGAAAATCAAGAAAACAAAGGAAAATAGCAAAGGAAAGAAAGTTTTGGAGGGGGCTGGAAGGATGGTTGGCGGCAGGAAGATGGTTGCAAACACCAGGAAGAAGAACTCTCAAACCCCTTTATGCACACAGCAGGGTAATCACACAAAACAATATAAAAACTCAAGGTTTATTTTATATCAAAAATCTCCTTTCATACAAGAGGCTAGGGTCCTTTAAATAGATCCTTAATCTTGGGCTCCGAGTAAGGGCACATAAGTCTTTACATAAGAATCCTTTTCCCTCTCAAACCCTAGCTAGAAAATAAAAAAATATTAGACAGAAAAATCCCTAAAAATTCTCTTGACTTGGCCAACACTCCAAGGATGCCTAGGGGGGTGTGTTGGGCTTCTAGGAGCACCAAGAGGCCAGCCCAAAGGGGCTCGGGCGCATGGGTTTGGGCTTTGGAAGCTGGGATGGCCTGGTAGCCGGTAGCTAGAATATTCCCTGGTATCTTGCTTCTTAGGGGCTTGGGCTTGGCGCCTGGGCTTGATTTCTTTGGGCTAGGATGCAGATGGACCTCTAAAATCATGGATGCCTTGGTATATGAATATATTTTGGCATATGGAAGGGAATCTGGGCTTTTGGAGGGCATCTACAAGGAATCATGGTTTTCTGAATTTTTCCTCCTGGGGTCTTCAAATCTTCAAGCTGGGTTGGACTTGGGCTATACTTCCATGTCTTCAATCTGGTTGGACTTGGTCTTCACTTGTATGATGTGGTCTTGAGTGTTCAATATGGTTGAATAGGACTCAAAAAAATAAAATTAGCTCGACATGGGCTGACTAACACTGGACTGAACTAGCTTAACATGAGCTGACTAGTACAGAATTGAAACTCAAAAGACTCAAATAACAACTAAAATGGATTCAGATGGGCTAAGCCCTTATTACAGATGGACTCATAAATTATTGATCAATTCATAGAGGGTTGAAAAGCCTTTATCTTATTCTAGTGCCTCCGGTGTCCCCACCACCTATTTTTTCTCTCTACAATACCATTTTGTTGTGGTGTTCTAGGAGTGGAGAAGTTATGATCAATGCCATTTTCAATACAATAATCATCAAAAAACTGATTTTCAAATTCAGTGCTGTGATCACTCCTAATTGAAATTACTGAAATATTTTTCTGATTTGAAACATTTTTGTAAAATTTTTGAAATACTTTGAATGTTTCATCTTTATGAGCAATAAATAAAATTCATGTAAATTTTATATGGTTATTTTGATCTTACCAACTCTGATTATTTTTCCTTTGCCATTGTCTCCAAAGGTAACCATACCTCCTTCTTTCATTTTCAAGATGATGAATTGATCTTTGTCACCCGTCATATGCCTTGAACAGCCACTATCGAGATACCATCTTTTCTTTAATTTCTAGGCTGCAAGATATTCTTGCAACATAATCAAGGAGTTCTTTCAGGTACCCAAGCTAACTTGGGTTCTTGTAGGTTAGTTGAGGTGGTTCCTTTAGAAACCTAAATCTTTCTTGATTTATTAAGGACATTTCTAACAGTATTGTAGTTAAAAGCTTTATGTCCTATCTCTTTGCAAGCAAAACATCTGATTCTACAATTTTGAAAAGATTTATACTTTGAAATTCTAGATGCATGAGATGCAGAAACAGTAGGTTTCATATTTGATTTTTTTGGAACATACAAAATAGCTTTTGAAATGGAGGTAGACCCTTTTGTCACAAAAGCCATTTGAGAAGTAAGCTTGGGAACAAAATCTTTTTTATTTCACAAATGTAGTTGCTGAAATATAATTTGAACTTGAAGCATTAAAACCTATTCCAGCTTTATTACAAGAAATTCTTTGTTCTTTAAGAATTAACTCAAGCTTGTTAAATGATAGAGTTAGTTTTTCAACAAGCAGCTTGAGTTTTTCAACTCAAGATTTTTTTTTAATAAAACTTTGTTTTTATTAAGATAATCATTATTTTCAGTCTTTAAAATATTGTAATTTTTAGAAAAGGCATGAAGTTCTTTTTGTAATAAAATATTCTTTTTTGAAGTCTCCTCTTTTTCTTTGAGTAAAGAATCATTAGTATTCTTTAGAGATCTAATCTTTAGTCCAGCCTTTTTAAATTCAGATAAAAGATCATGAAATGCATAACTTAATTCATCGAATGTAAATTCAATTTGAGTATCGGGAGAAGTTACCTCATCCTCAAGACCCATTAAACATAAGTTCATTGTTTTCATGGTCTCTTCCTCTTCAGTTGAAGTGGAGTCTTCACTGTCGCTCCACGTGGCAACCATTGCTTTCTTTTTCTTCTTTTTAAAAAATTTCTTTAACAATGGATAGTCCGGACGAATGTGCCCCGGTTTCTTACATTCATAGCAGGTGGGGACTTGTTCTTTATCTTTATCTTTGTCCTTGTCCTTTTCTTCTGAATATTCTTCTCGTTTATCGAATTTTCTATTATATCTACCTTTCTTCTTTTCCATAAACTTTCTGAATCTTTTCACGACCATTGCAATGTCTTCATCTTCTAGATTGTCTTCGGAGGAGGTAGAGTCATCTTCTGATTCTTCATCATTCTTTAATTCCAATGCAGCCTTGAATGCAATAGTTTTCTTCTTCTGGTCATCATCTATTCTATGCTGCATGGCTAGTTCGTGTGTGATGATGGAACCTATTAGTTCATCCATGGATAAAGTGTTTAGGTCTTTAGCTTCCTGGATGGTAGTAACTTTAGGATCCCATTTGTCAGGAAGTGATCTCAATAACTTCTATACTAGATCAGCATTTGAGTATACCCTGCCAAAACTTTTCAAACCGTTAATAATATCTGTAAATCTAGTGCACATGGTAGAAATATTTTCATTAGGTTCCATTTTAAACAATTCATAATTGTGCACTAAAAGATTAATCTTTGAAGTTTTCACTTGAGAAGTTCCTTCTTGGGTCACCTCAAGTTTATCACAAATTTCCTTAGCCAAAGAGCAAGTGGAAATTCGATTAAACTCGTTTGAATCCAAAGCATAGTATAGCAAATTCATTGCTTTGGCATTCAATTCTCCTAATTTCATGTTGTGTTCATCCCATTCCTCTTTAGGCTTAGGGACATCCATGCCATCAATTTTGATCATGGAAATATGTGGCCCTTTAAGAATGACCTTCCATAACTGAAAATCAACAGCTTGTATATAGATTTTCATTCTTGCTTTCCAATAAGAATAATTTATGCCTGTGAAAAGTGGAGGTCTATTAGTAGATTGGCCTTCTGCCAAGGTTGTACTCATGGGATGAGCCATCAATCTTTACTCTTGTGTAATCAAGGACACTACTCTGATACCAGTTATTGCCCAGGTGACCACCCAAGAGGGGGGTGAATTAGAAATTTAAAACAAAAAATTTAAAGCAGATAATGTGTAATTAAAAATCCCTTACAAAGTGTTAGGTGCTGTGATAGAGTAGTAAATTACAGAAGCTAAATAAGAATGAAGAAGCACAACACAAACACACCAAATTTATAGTAGTTCGGAGCAACCCAGCTCCTACGTCCACTATCCAAGATACCACTTGGGATTTCCACTATATTCACACCAAAATATAGTCGGATTGTTTTACAGGATCACAATCCAAAACCTCTGTACTTTGGTTTTGACGGTATCACTAAAGAAAACCCAACACCCTTTGGTTTTAAATAGGATAACCAAAGAAACCCAACTTGGTTTTCACAGGATCACTAAGAACCTAACTTGTTTTTACCAGGATCACCAATAACCCAACTTGGTTTTCATAGGATCACCAAGAACCTAACTTGGTTTTAATAGGATTACCAAGAACCCAACTCTTGGTTTTTATCAAAGGATCACCAAGAACCTATTTGGTTTTCAATCGGGCTCACCAATAACCCAACAATTCAAAGATGAATTGAAATAAATGCAATAGTAAATGACAAACTCAAATTGTCGGATAGTTGCTGGTGCAGCTTGTTAGAAGTCCACTTGGATTGCACTTGAATGAGCTTTAATTGCTTTAGTGGCTTCTTCCCAAATTGCTTCAAGCTTCAGATTAGAGTTGGTGAAGGCTTGAAGGTTGACTTGAATGCTCTTGTGCTCTCTTGCTTGTTGGTAGGTAGGATATTCAATGTAGCTTCAAAACTTTTAAGAACTTTCTAAAACTTGCTTGAGAGAAGTTCAAATCCCTCAAAAAAAAGGTCTTCCATCACTTCAGGGTAGTTCTAGTCATTGTAGACCATTGGGAAGTAATTTGTGATCGTTGGACCACTTTTTGGCATTCAAAATGAAATTCTGGAACTAGCCGTTAGATACCTGAAAGCGATATTCGAGTAGGCTCGGATTCCTTCGAGTTGGCTCGGATCCTTCAAGTTGATAGGTTGAGTCACCAAATCTTCAGTGCAATCGACTCTTTATCTTAAGGTGCAAAACTTCACTCTGGACGAGTCGGCTCTTGATAGCTCGGGTCGGCTCGAACTTATATCCTTAAAAATCTTGAACTCAAGGAGTCAGCTCTTTTGATCTATGGTCGGCTCTTCTTCTCAGGTTCTATAATCCTTACTCTGGAAGAGTCTGCTCGTTGCAGTTTGGGTCAGCTCATGTGGTTGTTCTCAGAAATCTTAAAAAACTGGACTCTGGAGGAGTCAGCTCGAACATATTCTAGTCGACTTGGATTCACTCGAGTCGGTTCAGTTAACTTTGAGTCGGCTCGGATTGCTGCGTACCAAAATCCTTGCTGCGTGCCATGAGATAAAGTCGGCTCTTTAACATGATGGGTCGGCTCGAGGAACTTCTTCAGGATTTTTACAATTGAACTTAAAGAAAAACTCTCACCAACACTTTTACATTTTACATGCACACTAACTCAAAATAATTCTAAGGCACACACACATAGAAGTAACCCTTTTTACAGATTTTTTTTTAGCAATTTCATTGGGTTCTTCTTTACAAGATAAGATTACAACACAACTCAAAACAAGAATTAGAGATATAGGAGTTGAAGTTTGAACAAATAAACCATCCTACAAAAACTTGTAAACCACTTGAAGAGTTGTTAGAAATAAATGTACATGCTCCAATGTTTGGTTATCATCAAAATCACTTATGGGGTCAACAATCTCCCCTTTTTTGATGATGACAAAACACTGGGCATGTAAAATTCCTTACACTTACATGTATAAATATATTTGAAAATGAATATTCACATGTATCTGAGCTAACTGTATTTGTAAATAAGTATCAGAGCTCTAAAGATAAAATTGTATAGTATTGATGTTAGTGCTTTTGTGTATTTCAAAGTACTAGACTTTGAAAGATTTATAAAGTCAGAATTAGCACAAACATGGAGTATCAAAGTTTGAAATTGAAAGAATTTAGACTAATTTTAGAGCAATCAAAGCAAAAGAAGGGTTTAGAATTAAAGCCATTCTTTTAAGAGAATCTTCCCCTTTCTCTAGGTTTTAAAGTACTTAAGCAGTTAGATCCAAATGAATACTATCACTTTTGTGCTCCCCCTTTTTCATTATTTTTATGCACTTTAAGAATAATTGAATAGGAAGCTCAGCATAGATATCAGAATTTTCATGACAACTCAATTATAGATACCATTCTCCCATTTTTCTCAGGAAATTTGAGTCTTGTCTGATCTAGATGGAATCCAAGTTGGGTCCAAATCAAATATAGCCAGTCATATTTTAATTATCACAAGTCAAATACTATTAACCATATAAAATAAATAATAAATAATATTACTCTCAAAATTAATTAGAATATAAAAATAATTTTAAATTTACTTTTATTAAAAGGCATGTCTATACAAGTCTTAAATTATAATTTAGAAGTACAAATAGGTTGGATCCGAATTCAATAAACCCAAATCCAATCCAAAAAATAGATCGGGTCAAATTTTAGAACCATAAATGGCTTCATGGATCCTTGGAAACAAGTCAAATTGGGACTAAGCAGATTGGTTGGCTTGGATCAGACACAAATCAACACAACCTATTTGCAACCTTAACTATGGTCAAGTTAAAAATCAAAAATCTAATTTAAAATTATACATTTTTCCACTTCTTAACTTTTTGAATTTTATCTTAAATTTTACTATCCAAGTCAAATTTCATTCTTTTTTAGTTTTAATTATTTTTATATTTAATTAAAATTGACAAATCAATTAAATTATTTTACAACCTAAAATCATTAATTTTAATTTATTAATTTAATTGTTTATTCATTTATTTTATTTTTGTGATGGATATATCCATTACAAATCTGTCACTGAAACCAACCATAAATCTATATCATTTTCCATTACAAATTTGTTACAAATTTGTGATCAATTTTTTGTGATGAATATACACATCACAACTCATCATTCAAAGCATTCAAAAATCTATACATTTTTATATGTTACAAATCCAATATTTTTTATAATAGATACATCCATCACAAAGCCATCACTGAAAGCATTCAAAAACTTATATCTTTGTCCTATAAAAAATACATCATAAAATTATGACAAGTTTATAGTAGATTTTTTGTAACAAATGTATTCATTGCAAATTTATCACTGAAACTACACAAAAATCTATATCTTTTTTTATCACAATTCCATCACAAATTTGTGATGAAGATATCCAACATAAATCTATCACTAAAAGTAAAAAAAATTTACATCTTTTTTGTTACAAATCCATCACAAATATCCATCACTAAAGTTTCAAAAAAATTATTTTACTTTTCAATCACAGATCCAACACAAATCTGTCACATTTTGTAATATAATTGCAACATCATCGATACCCTATTTTCTTGTAGTAAACTCATTATTCTTTTTATTATACTTCAATTAAAAATTAATAATAATTAATATTAAAAACTTTTATTTCTTTAGATTATATATTTTATTACATAATATTAATTTTAATATATTTTTAATAAAAATTAGGTCGGACCAATGGTCCAATTTTTTGATTAAATTATTTTTTTCATGTCCACTAGCGACCACTTCCTCTTCAACCTCATCACCGGCCTCTATCATTACATTTTCTACAAAGGAACTTCCAATAGTATATCCTCATCCACTCATATTATATTATTCTCTTCCTAATTCTCTTGTTATTTGATGTGTGTTAATTCATGGGTGATGAAGGTGTTTCACTCATGAGAATATGAATTTGCTCAACAATTACTCGAAACTAGATGAGGCTTTTGTGTCAGTCTATTTCCACTCTAATTTGGTATATATAGACTTCAATGGGGTGCAATGTTGGGCCCTTCAAATAGGTCTAATAAAAAATGTTTCTTCAATAAACTTTCTGCTCTCAAAAATCTCCTTCTGACTCTTTGGATTCTACTTGGAGACTTCAACTTGACTCATAGTCCAGAAGAAAGGCATGGCAAGTCTAGTTCTACATCCTCAAGTAACCCATTCAACAAACTATTGAATGAGCTAAAAGTAATCATAATTCATCCTGCTAATGGTAAATTCACTTGGTCAAACTTCAAGTATAATCCTAGCCTCACATGTCTGGATAGATGCTTCATTAATCTACCTTGGCACAACTTTTGGTCATTAGTAGTTTGCTTTTTTTGACAAGAATAACTTCTTATCATATTGTTGAAAATTATGTCCTAAAGCCAATCATCTAAGTTATAGATGATTGAGTTCTTTGTTAACTTGTGTAAGTATTATTTATTAATAAAAGTTATTGGCCTTTTTTCATCATATTATGTCTATCTTTTTATAATGAACCTTTTTTATGATGAAGACCATAGAACTACTTTTTATTCGATAAAGGAGGATTTATTATGTAGTTCTTAAAACTGTTCATGATCAAATGATATGTTGTTAAGGATGACAATATTTATTAATTATTGGTTATTATATGCTATATTAGTTGGTTGTCCTCTTAACTAAGAGTATGGAGATATTGGTATAGTATGCAGGTAAAATGTAGGAGTACATTTCACCAAACATGACCCTCGTGTAGAGCACTCTGCTATCAAGGATTGCTCATGAAGGATATGAATATAAGTATCCCTTAGATCTAAAATCACCATGGTGACTTACAAGCAACTCACTATACTTTGGTGCTAGGCTACTTGAATTTTTAATTCAATGATGAAAGAGTTTTGGGTATAGTCAAGTACTTACAAAGTATGTATGTGAGTCCAGATGGGATTAACTACTCCAAGTTGTTATAAATAATGTTTCAATGTATTTCAATTTAGCAAAACCTAGGCTAGGATAATCCTTATGAGGAGTCATAGGATCAAAAGGTTGAAACACATTATGGGTACAATGATTAAGGGTTAATAATTAACTCCGGGTCATCTTGAGCATTATTGATCAAAGAGATGAATTATATTGTAGCCATATATTAGAAGTTTTTGAATGTTGCTTTGTAACTATTTGACCTATCTGGACATTGGGTATCATTGGTAGGTGGTCTCTTTGATTATTACAAGAAGTTATTCTTATACTATAGGCTTAGTATTTGAACCAATAAGGTTATATACAATAGAAGTTCCTAACTGATCTAATGGCTAGTCATCGATTATAAATTGATCTAGGGTTTAATTATCAATATGATTGATAATTGACCTTGAATCAACACTTCAGTGGTCGACACTTGGATGGTCGATAGTTCAATATTTTTTGTGAGTCGACTCATCTATAATTCACTAAAAAGTTAGTGAATTATGAGAGAAATTATTTAGCAATTAGATTGCTAATTAGTTCAATTTAATTTAGCAATAAGGTTTGGTTCAAGTCTAATTGAATTGGATTCAATTAGGCTGATCTAATTAGATTATATGGTAACCTAATCACTAAGAAATTTTAATTCCTGATTTGATCAAGACTTGGGCTTGCTTAATTCCTAATTGGATTAGAATTTAGTTTGATTGGATTCCTAATTTGATTAGGTTCTTTTATCTAACCAAATGTGATTTAAATTTAGTTCAAATTAAATCAAATATAGCTCCAATTAGATTAGACTTCTCTCGCTAGAACCTTTCACTTTGTTTACACCACCTTCATGCTAATCAGATTTTGCATAAAGTTTCTCCATGCTGAAATGCGATTTCCCATCCCTTCTTATCGCTCACATGGATAAGATAAGAGTGGAATTTGATTTCAACTTGGATTTTGAATCCAAGAATAAGCACCTTTAATTTTGAGTTAAAACCACTCATATCATTATCATTATCTCATCCCTTCTCATCCAAACTCCCATAGGATGCCTATTCTTAATCTGATTGAGAAAGGGAATGTGTGAGTTTTTTCAAGAAGCTTTTCACCATGAAAAGGGAGTGGGGCATCGATTCTTGTGCATGAGAAAAAGAGTGGCAAAGAGAAATTTATATAGGCATGAGTTTTATTAGATTCGATCTAGGTTTTTAGGAAGAGAGGAAAAATCTATTTTTCTTCTTATTTTCTATCACCACTTCCTCTCCTACTAGCCTCCCTTCATCATCTCTTGGATGTCCTAGTGATTCAAAGGAGGAACTTTGATCAGCCATCAGAAGGTCTCCATGGGAAGCTAGCACTTTAGGGAGATCGATTAGATCCAAAGTTTTGTGTGGATATCCTATAGAGGCCATATGCTTGTATGGCTAGAAGAACCTTAATTCCATGATAATCAACTACGATGATCTTTGTCCAATGCAAAGATAATAGATTCCGAACTTATATGTATGGCAGATATGATCTATAGATTTGCTTTCATAGATTCGATCTATGCTTGTTACTTTGTTTTCAGATTTTATATGCAAAATATCATGTCATGTCCTATTTGTAAGGAGTTTTAAATTAGGTCTTATGCATATTGTAGATTAATTAGATTAATCTAAATATTTACAATATATTTTAATAAAAAAAGTTTCAAAAAATATATGTGCAACCCCTTACTATTTCCTTCACATATCCCCCTTAAGGTTGAATTTATGTTTCATCCTAAAGTGCCCAAAGGGGTAAAAAACCCTTTTGATTAGAAAACCTGTGGTACTCTTATCCTGACCTTGATTTTACTATCAGTGACTCTTGGAACAAAAGTACTTTAGCAACAGATTCAGTGGCTATCATAACTCTAAAATTAAGAAGACTTAGGGTGGATCTTAGGACATGGAAAAAAGAAAGAGTAGGAGAGATTTTCATAAGAAAAAAGAAACTGATCTACAAAATTCAAGCACAAGACAAGTAGGAGGAAGAGTCTAGATTGTCTCTTGTAGAAAATAAACAACAATTCAAACTTAAATCACTCATATCTAATATCATTTCTCAGGAAAAAACCTTTTGGTGGCAAAGATCAAGAGATCAATGGATAAAGGATGGTGACCACAACTCAAAATTTTTTCATATCACTACAAGTAATCGAAAAAGAAAAACTATATTTCAGCAATATTTGCAAATGGGCAAAAGATATCTGATCCGGAGAAAATCTAGGAAGCCTTCTTTTCTCATTTCATGGAATTATTAGGAACAGGTCATTCAGACCACTGTGAAGCAAACTGGAATAAACTCTACCCCGAAGGATAGGTTGATTTAAAAATACTTGACTCTCCTTTCTCAGAGGGAAAAACCCGCTACACTTTATTTGAATGAATCATCTAACGATCCCCAAGTTGCATGCAAATTTTTTAAAATTTTAATCAATCAAATTAATTGTAATAAAAATAAAAACCTATTCTAAACATGCATAGAAGAAACCAATCATGAACATGCAATATTGATCTGCAAATAAAACTAAAAATATTTAATAGATCAAATATACTTACATGATATGCTTCTCCATCTTTATTGGATCAGATATGGTGAAAAATCCCAGGTTCTATTGGAGCCGCGTATGTGCTCGGCCTCTATTGGTATCCACATGGAGATGGCTTGATCTAAGTCTTAAAGCCACCAAAGTGCTAGGACCTTGTAGGCTTTACTTTGATTGTTGGATCGAATTTCCTTTCTTCTTACTTTCTTTTTCTCTATATTAAAGATCTTGAAAGGAGAATAATCTCTTCTCAAGAAGTTAAAGGAAATATATTTTTTTCCTTTTCTCACATAAACTCTTCATGCAAGATCAAGAATGGGAGGAGGAAGGAGGGTGATGAATAATATTATTCTCTCTCATATTTTGTGTAGTAAGGTATCTAGGTAAAGGATGGGCAGATGAAGTTCTTGATTTTTTTTCTCACGATCAACCACACAAAGAAAAACAACACGCCACCTTTTTGTGTTTTAATATGTGTCCCATCTCATTCTTCTTCTTTATTCTTGCCACACCCTAATAGATTTCTTCCTAGAGTTATTTCCCATCTAAAATTAGGACAAGTGTTTTAAATTACTCAAACACCTAATCTAGATAAGGATAGGAAGGTAGGAAAGAAATCCATTACACTTTAACTCTTTGGAGCACCCCACATCTTGTTTCTCCATCTAAATCTTGGGATTTCACATGAAGAAGGGAGAAATCCTTTCTTTCTTACATGTACAAGAGAGAGAGAGAAAGCATGCAGAGGAGAGAGAGAGAAAGTTTGTTAGGAATTAGTTCAACTAACTCCTTATCCTAATCCTTTTAGGATTCTAACTAACCTAACTAATCCTAACAAATTTAGGTTTAGGTTTAAATCTATAACTAATAAAGAATTAGATCCTAATCTAATTAAGATGACTAAATCCAAATAGAATATATTAAACCTAACTGAATTAAATTATATTTAATTTATCTAGAATTAGGCAACCAATTAGGTCAAATTGAATTGACTTACAATAATTATAATTAGGTTAGTCCAAAATCTAATTGGACTAAGTCATCATCCAAACTCAACCAAATCAAAATCAATTTAATTTGTATCGAGCTTAATTATAATTAAATAATCTAATCATCTAATTAAATTATAACTTTTATAATAAAGTCCTTGCTAAAATTAGCAGGTGTCAAAATAGTAGGTTCCAAATTTATAACCCTTATAAATTTAGAGTTTCTAAATATATAACTCTTAATATTTTAATTTAGCCATGTAATAAGGTCAAACTTCTATTGTATGTGACCTTTCAAGTTCCATTCTTTTTGATAGTAAGACATACCATGATCTTCATTATAGTATCATTGAACTCTTTCAATGGACTAGAATAATTTAGTTCACCCCATCAAGAATAGTTGATCTGAAATAATCGTGGTGGATTCTCACAATCTATCAGTGATACCTAGCAACATGTAATGGCAATCCAGTAGAATAGAAAAAAGAATTTCTAGGTATAGTTACCATATGATCAAATTCTTCTATCGAGAGTCCCAACAAGATTTATGAAAACTTAGCAAACCCTAAACATCTATCATATGCTAGATTTAATTAGTTTAAGTTGAATATGAAACTCATGGAAACTCTTTTTCATCCTTCACCTATCATGGCCATGGATTTTCTGGATTTAGCTTCTTAAATTGTATATGACTATACCTTAACTACTAAGATTGATAGATTCTCTATAAGTGCACTTTCATTCTTACAGTGAACCTACAACAACCAATGAATATCGCAAGGGCCCAAATGGCTAGGATCAACTTCTTGTATTATCAAACTATGGCAACCCCATTGTAAGTGGCTAAGGTACCACGGGTCAAAGAACCATTCATACAATTACAGTATTTAGAAAGTCACTAACGAGTGAGTAGATATCCATATGACTTCTCATGATGATTATGCTCAGTATTATTGTTCTCTAATGACCACCTATACTCTTATTCTAGATCTTGATGTAGGATGGGCTAGCTATCCTAGACCTAATGATCATCTATTAAGATCAACAGATTAAAATAAATAAGTAATTAAAGTAAATAAATACAGATAATCAAGGCAAGCAATAATTAAACTAATTTTAATCCAATCAAAATTAAAATCTAATTTAGGAAGTGATATGATCGATATGCATAGTTAAAAGTTTTCAAAAGTTGGATCTTTGATCATTAAGGAATGACCATTAGGCTAAGAATATTGAACTTCAAATAAATTGAATCTAAAAGCAATAAAGATAGATGCTAAAAAAACTACCAGTAAAGATTTTAAAATCTAAACTAAATCATGAAGAGGTCTACCAAGCATAGGACATCACAACTTCCTGGATAAGAAAGATTGATCTGGAGCTGGTTGAGGAGGCTTACTATTGATTCATGGACAAACCATATCAAAAATCTTCCTGGATACAAAGAAGTGAGCAACCCAATTATAACAAACTCAAATCATCCCAATAGCTAACTCGATAGAAGTCATGGGAATTGCTTTAAATATTGTGCAAAGGCTTCAGTGGGGAAGAAGGCTGATTGCCTTCATGATTGTGTAGATGGGGGCTCAGGGAGATGACAGACAGGGCTCGCCGACAGTCATGATCATCGTAGTTAAGATGCTAGTGGGATAGTGGGAATGGTCAGCATAGATGCAGGTAGTGGCACAGGTAGCACTAAGTGCATGGATGGTATGGGGTAGCATGGACGGCATGCTCAGCTCGGATGGCATAGTGGTAGTGGGAGATGTAGGGTCCTTGGGGCGAGTCTATCCAGCAATGGGGGAAACACGGGAGGCAAGGACCTTGGGCCAAGCCATGAAAGGCTAGAGGTGATGGGGATGACCGATAGAGATGAAGAGGAGACGGATCTCTAAGCAAAAGGGAACATGAGGGCGATGACAGAGCCACTAGGGCTCAGGATCGTGGTGGCATTGCAGGGTGTCTTGTGGAAGGGGAAGAGCGAGGTTGAGTGTTTGGTGGCAGTTTTTTGGTGGGATTGATATGCAAGCAGGATCGGAGGTTGGGCGGTAATGGGGAGACGGTGATGGTGGGTTAGTGGGTGGTAGCAATGGGGAGATGGTGGCCGGGAGTGGAGGCTATTTAGGCATCGGGTGTGGTTGTGGGAGGCGATGCAGCACGGTGGGAGGCGGCTTGGAGAGTATGCCACTAGGAGGTCCCAAAGGGGTTGGACCTCTGGAAACCTTAAAGAAGCAGAGATGGGATCCAAGGGAACTTAAGATTAGCAAGGAGAAAGAGAATAAGAGGGAGAAGAAGAGCACGAAATAAGTCAAGAGAAAGAAGAAGAGGAGGGAAGATGAAACAGAGGAAGAAGAAAGAATAGTGGAAGAAGAAGACAGTCAAGAGGAAGAAAAGAAATTCAAATTTTATTCCTTGTTCATCGATCAATTTCCAATAAACAAGACCTTTTATATAAACTGGAAATTAATCTTATCGAAATTTTAAGACTTCAAACTAATATAAAATAAATATATTAATTTAAAAAAAATTTTAAAAAAAACTTTAAACTAATCCAGTCTAATTCTCTAAGGTCGTACATAATCTAGATACAAGAAAATATATCCAATCCCCATACACCCATATAAAAATAAAATAAATCAAATAAAATTCATCTATGTACTCCAGAATGGTGCTAGGTGTGCATCAAAATCCATACTAGATGATACTCCCATTATATCTCCATACTATAGACTCAAGACTCGTCTATTCTAAAAGGAAAGTAACCTATGCACCGATCAAACCGAATCAATAACTATCCCTATGATATCCTATGATTGGAAGCATCTAGGAATTAATCTATGATGACACATGTCTCAAATTCTTAATTCGTGAGAATATGTGTCATTGTTCATTAATTCCTTGGACAATACATGGATACAATATGTATAAAAAAATTGTCCAATTAGAATATTAAGTATAATTTTATATCCTAGAATTAAAATATATGTCAGTCAGATTGGTTTCTAGGATATATATCTAACATTATTCTCATTGGCAAGGGATAAGGCACCTAGGCTAGATGGGTTTCCCATATCCTTCTACTAATGATTTTGGGAAACTATGAAAGTAGACATCCTTAACCTATTTAAGGGATTAAGCATGGGCACCATCGACATATCCAAAATTAATTACACTTACATTACATTAATCCAAAAGAAAGTTGACTACCCAATAGTGAAAAATTATAGGCCCATCAGCTTAGAACATGGAATCATGAAGTTTATATCCAAAGTATTATTAATCAGACTAAGCAGGGTAATGGAGTTATTGGTTCATACTTTACAATTTGCTTTCATCAAAGGAAGACTTACTTTTGAAAGCTATGCCTCAGTACCTCAGTATCTGAGATAATCAACTTTTTTATCAAATCCAAGTTTCCAAGTATCCTCCTTAAACTAGATTTCGAAAAGACTTTTGATAGCATTTCTTGGAGTTTTCTGTTTCAAATGCGGGCAAAAAGTGGCTTTCGGATCTAAGTTCATAGCATTGTTGTCAATCATTGTTGGGAACTCCACCTTGGCAATCAATTTGAACAGGTCACTGGGTAGATGGATCCCTTTAAAAAGAGGTCTGAAACATGGTAATCCACTCTTTCCTCTTCTATTCATCATCGTCACTAACATCCTCCACTACATGCTGGATCTCTCTACATCAGAAAAACTATTGGAATTAGTGGGACTGGAGAAGCTCTCTAGCATCAAGCACTCATTATAGTTTGTTGGCAACACAATTGTCTTTTGTAAGGCAACTCAACAACATTAAATTGATTCTTGTTGATGCCGATCTCCACGGACCAGATGAAATGCTTGGACCACTAGTTCACCATCTCGGGCTCCTACAAAACGAACATCAGATCGGAATTTCTCTAGTGGGGGACACTCTGATGCCTAAGTTAGTAGAGATCGGGCAACGGAATGGAGAGTTCAAAGATAGAGTAGGTAGGAAAAGAATAAATCAAATTGACTTGGCTTAGGGTAGCCTTAGACTTGCTTACCTCGAAGATCCCCTTTACCTTTTTTTATAGGCATTGATCCAATTGA
This sequence comes from Areca catechu, assembly GCA_021397845.1. Classification (NCBI taxonomy): domain Eukaryota; kingdom Viridiplantae; phylum Streptophyta; class Magnoliopsida; order Arecales; family Arecaceae; genus Areca; species Areca catechu. The sequence goes on along the minus strand of CM038053.1, from coordinate 138,871,740 downwards.
AAGTGGTTATGCTATCTTGTAACTAATTACTGTTAGGGAGGTTAATTAGGATAACTTCTCCTCAACTAATTGTAGTTATTATTAGGGCTTATTTATCTTGATCTTTACTGATGCCATGGCTATTAGTTGTATGGTTTGATGGTTATAACAATCGGGCTCATTCTTGGTGGGCTTGAAGTCTTCGAGCCTTAAGCTGAATTGGAATTGCCGACTATAGGTTGGCTGATTGCTTTGGAGCATGTCGATGATCGATTGCAGGTCATATGTTGTTGTCGGCTGTAATGCTGTGCTGGTCGGCTCCCATGTCAGATTGGTTTTGTGGTCGCATGGTCGAGCGGTCCAGATGGGCTTAATTAAATCCCTGGTTCGATTTATTGTAACACTTGCTCCCCACTCCCAATTTCAAGGCAATTTAATTGCTTTGAAAGATGGGAGTATTAATTTTTGTCTTCTTCCAGTAAAGGGGAGGATTACTAATGATGGCAAATGTTACACTTGGCTGGCCACATTAATTGCTTCCTATTTTGAGCATCGTTTTTTGGACAGATGTCAAGCTTTCATTGGCGTTGGGAGAGTTGGCATGGATTTGAGGGTCATGTCGATTCTTTTCATTTCATTACTTAGGATGACTTTTTGCCTTCAGCTTGGATTATGAAATGTGGCATCATCACAACCATTCCTTGTTGTGTGAGGACTTCCTCTAGGCTATTAGTTGAACTTTCATGGATTAAGGCTAATAGGTTAGTTTTTCTTCCATCGTGTCAGCTTCCTCCTCTTAGTGGTGTGTACCCATGACCGACGCAGGGGCATATGGCACAATCGAAAATGCTCCACACTGCTCGAGGAAGAGATCGAAGCCATTGCCATCATCTATATAAAGGGTTTCCATCTTACAAAATGAATCTTCCTGCCTTCATCTTCTTCACAGAGGATTTCATCTTCTTTCCTCTGCTCCAGGTCCTTGTTCCTTCAGATTCTCTCTGACCTCTCAGGTTAGAGATTTCTCTTTGTCCTTACCATGGTTAGGTCTTTAAGGGTTCCCGCCACCGGCAGGCTTCTGGCCAGTAGGGGAGAAGGTGACTCCTCCAGCCCCGTAGGTCCTTCTAGATAAAGGGGCATCGAGCTAAGACCCAAGTCCATTAGTAGTTTTGTGTCTTTCTCTAGGTTTGCCTCTCTATGGGATTGTTACAAAATCCCTGAGACCCTTCCACTGATGGTTCCTCACCCTGAGGAAAGAGTAAACCATCCTCCTCCTGGTACCATCTCAGTGTATGAAGACCACATAAAAGTCGGTCTTCGATTTTTCTTGCACTCTTTTCTCATCAGGATTTTTAACCTGTACCATATAGTTCCGGTATAGCTGACTCCAAACAGTATTCGAGTTATCTGTGCCTTCTTTGTTCTTTGCCAATAGTTGAGTATAAAGCCTAGGACATCTCTGTTCACACCCTTCTTCATGCTGAAGAAGGATTTCTATGGCCAAGGGTGGTGGGTCATAGACCCTTACCCTGGTCAGAAGCTTGTCACAGGGATGCCATCCACAATCCACGGATAGAAACCTTATTTCTTTTTCCTCTTTTCTACCTATCCCTAGGTTTTTAACATTAAGTGGAGAGAGACTCGTTTGGATGCTAACACTGGAAAGAAGGTTTTGAAGGCCGACTGGGTGGACTTCAATAGGCTCTCGGGGTTTGAAGTTTTTCTGATAAGGGAGTTACTAAGCAAGCATAACTTACATCTCACTCATATTAGTATGTTCCCGTCTTTAGGTATACTTCATAATATATGACTTCTATTTTGCTTTCAATTACTTGTCAGTTGACCACCATCATCTTCTTATTTTCAAGGTTGTACTCCATGGTCACAATAGGTTGGGGTGAGACTACTGGTTGGGTCAGACTCCTAATCTATTGGTTAGGCAATGCAGATACACGAAACTCAACTCAGACTAGGGTTTCCTAGACCTAGAGCTCAAGTAGAATGGGTCAGCTCAAATTACAGACAATTCAATAATTACCCCGTCCACTAGCCAAGTAAGAGATGGGATCATAGGAGGCTCTCCCTGCTCTCGTAGGATCCTAATTAAAAACCATGAGATTGCTTAGGGTGTTTGCCTCTGGACCTCTAGCCTTAGACACCGGATTCAAGTAATAATCAAAGGATTGGGTGCACTAGCTTTCACACAATACTTGGAACCCGACCTGTAGGTGTCCCTAGCTCACTAGAGCAATTAAGTCAAATAAATTTTAATTAGGTTAGGATCGATGCAAAGGTGGTAGTTGTGGGCCAAGGAAGGGTGATGAAATCCCTCCCTTATGTAGATATTTAGCACCTTTAAGATTAGGTTTGAATGATGATAGCAAGCATTTGAAGATGCAATTAGGGTTTCCAAGTTTTTTTTTTTTTAACAAAGATATATTTTACAGAAAAGTACCTAATATGTAGGAAATATAATAAAAATTAAAATATACAAAATTTATGCAAAAAGAACCCTAAACTAGAATTATTGAAAATTAAGGGTAGAACTATTCTTAAGTAATAAAATAGAGATTCAGATGACTTAACATCCATATTAAATTATGAGAAAATTTTGATAAATACTATCAATTACAAGAAATCCAGAAAAATAAGAGTCAAAATTTTTTGATCTTCCTACATGTAGAAATAATTAAAATAATAGACTATGTACTGGGATGGATGTGATGCAGAAAATTAATCCTAAGGATGCCTATCTCTTTGTTTTCTTCTTCAAGGGTCAATCACAGCGGCACCCCTACACGCCATAAGAAATCCCTTTTCAATGGGATGTGAGAGTCTTATAGCCCTACTTTTTCCTATGACCGGAAGGCCATGGTGAAGCACCCAATCTGGGTACTTAAAAAGAAACTAAGTCCAAACCTGGTATGTAAAAATTTTAGCACAAGAGCGATTAAACCTTAGTTTAACCTACTATGATACCAAAACTGATACGGGACAGATAATTAAAGCCTAATTATCAGAGAAGAGTAGAGAATAATTATTTTAGATTTTTTAGATTTTTAAAGAAGACTCAAAGGAGATAGTAAAGGAAACTAGTTTTAGTAAACTACCCGCACAAGTAAACCTACAAAGTAACTAGAAAGCAGGACCTGATGGTTGAGAAACAACCAAAACTAGGACTTACTTTCAACTAATCAGAAATTAAAGAGAAGAGAATAAGTTTTCAGTTTTACCAATGAAAATCATCTCTCTAATGCTGATCTGGCTAGACTCTCAAGATTCTATGGCAGGATTTCAAGATTTCGATCCTGGGCTCCGATCTTTCATGCGATGCTAGTTTCGTGGCAAGAATATCTGTCTTTGGTTCTAGATCACCTGCAAACACTTAACAAAGAAAACTAAAGTTAAGAAGCAGCAAAGAAAGGAAAATAAATGAAAGGAAAGGGTTAGAAGAAGTCACTAGATTTTCTTGTCGGCTGAATAGGTAGGATAACTAGGGCCTCGCACCCCACAATGCTCCATAGAACAAAGAAAAAGGGCCTCACACCCTGTGATGTTCTGAAGAACAAAGGAAAAGGGCCTCACACCCCGTGATGCACATAGCAAAAGAAGAATATTCGACAGAGTTTCTTTATTGATGAATAAATTATATTAATTATAAGGGGTTGATGGATATTTATAGACCCTCAACCAGTGGTGTAAGGGATTCAAACTGCAGACTTTTTCTCCCTTAGACTACAACTTCTAGAATTTTGGCTCTGGGCATCATGGACTCTTGTCTCTGGATAGAAGAAGACTCAAGAGTTTTGATGAGACTCTTGAGTCTGAAAACTTAAGCAGCTCTGAACCTGTTTGATCCAAACATCTGCGGTAGAGAACCATTGAACCTCCTCCATTTGGGTGATCAAATATTTTAAAACTCCTTGGAAGTTGGCATGAAAAAAAAATGCTTGGCCGACTTTTGGAGTTTTTTGGCATGAAATTCTTGAGTGGAGGCATCAATTTGGTAGAGTCATTCATATTTACTTATCTTAAAAGGAGTTGGTGCTAACTTTGCTTTCATTTGGCTGACCAAAAATAAAAAAAATATGACATGTGGGATGTCCAAACAAAAGTGACATGGCATGTATTCTTGTCCCAAAATGAAATGGCATGACATGTCCAAACATGACATGTGTTGATGTCCCCTAATGATGTGGCAGGTGTTATCCAATTTCTTGAAAAAAGGTGGCACCAAAAACAAACTGACTTGGGCTAGCACATGAAGTCACATGGTTGCTCTTAGGCTAGCACATGGCTTGTCTTGGGCTTGCACATGGGTCTTCAATTGGGTGCATATGGGTCTTCAATTGGGTGCACATGGGATGTTGACTTGAGTTTCCTCAGGACTTAACTATTACATGGACTCAATAACAAATGACATGGATTTAATACTAATTATTACAAGACTCAAAATCAAATAACTAAAGCCCCACTTGATCAATTGATCAAAAGGCATAACCTCATGTAACAAAAAAAAACAAATTGGTAAAAAGGGTTTGGCCTAATAGGGTTTGATACAATCGATAAATGGGGTTTTTACACAATGTGATAAAAAGGGTTTAGCACAAAAGGCTAAATAACAAAACCCTAGTTACAGTTGGTAAAAAGTGCTAACCCTAACTAAGCCAAAATAATAGAATTTAAAATAAAATATTTACATGGTAAAAGGGGTTGGGTTCAGGGCTTTATTCATAGGTGATCCACAAGGATGTGGATTTAACCTGTCGATATTTTCTGGCCCTAGTGTCCATACCAAAAGGTCTTCATGAGGAGTTAGAGATGGAAAAAGTCGAAAAGGAGGTGGTCAAAGGGTTAAAATCAACCATGGAGGAGAAGTTCAGTAAGAGCGTCGCCACTATTCAATCTTTAAAGGCTGAACTGAAGAAGACCCAAGCTAAGGTGGCTGAACAAGAGGCAAAGTTATGGAAGAAGAATAAGAAGATCCACTCCTTGGAACATATAGCCAAGGATAGGTAGAAGAAAGCCGAAGAGGCTTTATAGAAGGCTGACCTAGCTACCAGGGTGATGGAGTCAACAAAGGAGCAGGTCATCCTAGCTATCGAAGATTACAAAAAGTCTTCGAACTTCAAGGACAAGGATGAGATGACTGAAGCCGGAATAGTCAATTACCGGTTGGGTTTTAATGACTGCCTCAAGGAGATTCTTGATCTTGATCCAAGTCTGGACATCTCGGGTATACAATTATTCAAAATCGAAGAAGAGCCCGCTATGCAGGTCAAGGCCAAAGAGGATCCAAGGTAGTCCGATGAGGCTCCTATCATGGCCAACTATGATGCCGCTCCTATTACCATTGAATAATTTTTGTACTTCTTCTTTTCTTTCTTGTAAGGAAATAGAAATATAAATAAACTTTTTGGAAATGAATGAAGAGTTTTCTTTCTCCCAACTTGTGCATTCTATAATGGACTTTTCTCTGAAAATTTTCTTAAGTATAAAGTAGTTGGATGTCCTTTAACTCCTACTCAAATAGAAAATTTTTCTAGGTATAGAGTCATCAGATCTTTTTCAACTTCTACTTGAGAAGATAATTTTTCTAAGTATAGAGTCATCAAATCTTTTTCAACTTCTATTTGAGAAGAAAATTTTTTTGAGTATAGAGTCATCGGTATGACAACTTGGTGATATAGGGGCACGTTTTCCCCATATAGGGCTATATAGCTTTGGTGCAGTCTTTCAATGATCATGACCGATCTTAATGGTAGGCTGATGAGCTTAATTGTACATCTATTTATTTTATTGATATAGTTGGCTGGTTAGGCCCACTTGCACATTTATCGAACATACTGATAGGGTAGGCTAATTAGGCCCTCCCCTGTGCTTATCAATGAAGTTGATAACGTAGGCTGGTAAGGCCTACCTTAGCAATCGTTGGCTATACCAATAGAGTAGGCTAGTTAAGCCCCCTCTTGTACTTGTCAGCAATATTGATAAGGTAGGCTGGTTAGGCTCGTCTTTGTGTATTTATTGATTGTATCGAAAAGGTAGGCTGATTAGACCTGCCTTTGTTGGAGCACTTCAATGGGAATATTAGAAGAAAAGCTTTATTGATAATATTTATGAAGGTTCTCTATATTCTAAGGCTGAGACATTAGGAAACCTTCCAATGTCTAAAGTTGATAGGTTTTGGGGTGTACAACCCCAATGATTTGATAAGGTCCTTCCTAATTAGGAGAAAGTTTTCCTTGTTCTGTTGGCTTGGATACTTTGGATCTTCATAATACCAAGTCTCCGTGTCAAAAAATCCTTACCCTGACCCTAGAGTTGCAGCATTTGGCAACCTTCTATTGGTACAATGCCATCTTTATTTGAGCTTGAAGTCTGGTACTCTGGAGTAGGTCTAGGTTGGCTTGGTGGTGTTCTGAATTTTTAGGCTCCATGATGTGATCAATCCTTAAGGATTGCAAAGTAACTTCCATTGGAAGAACTATCTCACTGCTATATGCTAAATTAAATGGGGATTCTCCCGTAGCCATTCTGGGGGTCATCCGATATGTCCAAATGATGGAGTTCAGTTCTTTGACCTAGAGGCCCTTGGCATCATTCAGTCTGGTCTTCAGACCATGGAGAATTGTCTGATTGGTTACTTCGGCTTCTCCATTAGATTGGGAATGACCGACGAAGGTCAATTTATGGAGGATATGATATTTGAGCATAGAAATATTTGAACTTCTGGTTGTCAAATTATCTTCCATTATCGGTAATGATGGCATGAGGGATTCTAAATTTGAAGATGATGGAATTCTTGATGAAATTCTCGACCTTCCCTTCAATTATGTGTGACAAGGCTTTGGCCTTAACCACTTAGTAAAATAATCAATGGCCATAATGAGAAACTTTTGTTGGCCTAAAGTCAATGAAAATTGGCCAAGAATATTCATTCCCCATGCGTAAATGGCCAGGGGGCTGTCAATTGAGTCAGCTAGTTTGTGGGGTGCCTTTGGATATTGGAGTATCTTTGGCATTGGTCACATCTTCGAACATAGTCGGCTGTGTCTTTCTGGATGGTTGGCCAATAATAACCTTGGCCTATAATTTTGTAGGCTAATGATCTGCCCCCCAAATGATCTTCACATATACCCTTATGTACTTCTCTTAGGACGTAGTCAACGTCCGATAGTCCTAAGCATTTCAGCAGGGGCTGTGTGAAAGATCTCTTGTAGAGTGTTCTATCCAAGATGACATACTAAGAGGCCATCCAATATATTTGCTTAGCTTCAGCCTTATCTTCTAGCAGTATACTGTCATTTAGGAACATGAAGATAGGGTCCATCCAATAGGGTTTGTGCTAGATTTGATGCACCTCCAAAGCTTTCTCTGATATGCTGGGGTTCTCCAAGTATTCTTATAAATGTCTAACTAAGGGAGTTAGAATTGGAAGTGGCTAGTTGAAAAAGGGCATCGGCCCGAGAATTTTTGATCTACAATATATGAGATATTTCGAAGAATTCCAGTCGGGTTACTAGTTCCCGTACCTTTTTCAAGTACTTGACCATAACTGAGTCTCGGGCTTCAAACTCATCTTTCACTTGATTCACCACTAGTTGAAAATCTGAGATGACCTTGATCTTCTGAATTCCTAGCTCTTTAAAAATTTTGAGTCTTGCTAAAAGTGATTTGTACTTAGCTTGGTTGTTCGAAGCTTGAAAAGAGAAATGGAGGGCGTACTCTATAGTTTATCCTTCGGGATCGGTCAGTATAAGGCCAGCTCCATAACTAGCATAATTAGATGCTCCATTCACATGGAGTATCCAAATGGACTCCGAACCTTCTTTGATTGTCTCTCCTTTGTTAGCCATCTGTTGGCCATTTTTTTGGCTCCATGTACATTCAGCTAGGAAATTGGCTACTACTTGGGTCTTCATGGCTGATCTGGGTTGGAAGGTGACATCGAATTCATCTAGCTTGATAGCCTACTTAGCTATCCTTTCTAAAGTGTCAGAGCACCAAAGGATGGCCTTCAATGGCTGATCCATCAAAACTATAATAGCATGGGACAAGAAGTAAGGTCGTAAGCATTTTGCTATGATAACCAACAAATATATAAGCTTCTACACTTTTGGATATCTAACTTCGTCTTTGTATAGTACTTTGCTAGTATAGTAGATTGGCTTTTGTGTATTATCGGCTCCTTTTTTGACAAGCACTGAGCTGATGACTTCATCCAAAGTAGAGAGATATAAGTAGAGAGCTTCATCTTCTTGAGGTTTCGAAAGTAGAGGAGGACTCCTTAAGTATTTCTTTAACTCTTCAAAGGTGAGTCAGTAGTCATCTGACCACTCGAAGCCTCTTATTTGACATAGAGCTTTGAAGAAGGGAAGACATCTTTTGGTTGGTCATAAAATAAATTGCCTCAGAGAGCAATCCTTTCCATCAGTTATTGTACCTCCTTTTTGTTAGAGGGATGCCTCATATCTTAGATAGCATGGATTTTCTCTAGATTGGCTTCTATCCCTTATTTGTTGATGAGGAATCCCAGAAATTTTCTTGATGTTACTCTAAAGGCACACTTGGATTCAACTTCATCCAATGACAATGCAAAGTATCAAAGGATTCCTCCAGATCTTTGATGTGGTCAGTCTTTTAAAGGCTCTTCATGATCATGTCAGTGACATATGCCTCCATGTTTCTTCCGAGTTACTTTTTGAAGACCTTATTGATTAGCCTTTGGAAGGTCACTCTAGAATTTTTCAGGCTGAATGGCATCACCTTGTAGCAATATAATCCTTTCTCTATTATGAATGCTATTTTCTCTTCATCCTTAAGGTCCATTCAGATATGATTATATCCGAAGAAGGCATCCATGAAGCTCGATAATTGGTATCTAGCTGTGGCATCAACTAGCTGATCTATTTTTGATAGAGGAAAGCTATCTTTTGGGCAAGCTTTTTTGATGTCGGTGTAGTTGATGCAAATTCTCCACTTGCCATTGACTTTCTTCACCATCATAACATTGGCCAACAGTCCGGGTAATGGACTTCCTTTATGAATTTCATATTGATAAGTTTATTCACCTCTTCATCAATCACCTTTTATCTTTATGGGATGAAGTTTCTTTTCTTTTGTCGGATTGGCCTGTGATCAGGACCGACCTCCAGTTGGTGTGTGATGACTTTAGGTGGAATCCCTGGTGTATTAGTAGCCGACCAGGCGAAGACGTCAATGTTGCTTCATAGGAAGCTGGTCAGCCTTGTCTTCATCTCTTCATCAAGCAGACTTCCAATCTGCACGACTTTCATCGGATCATCTTCCCTTTATGGTATGGAAATAGTCTTTTCAACTGGCTCCCCGCAATCTTCTATCTGATCTCTTGGGTCCAGTTGCTCTAGAGTCATGTAGTCGGCTAATTGTCTGTCTTGTATCATCAAGCATTATCGGGCGACCCTTTGGTCTCCCCTCATTTCTTTGATCCCATTTCTAGTTGGAAATCATACTAGAAGGTGATATGTTGATATTATAGTACGAAACTTATTCAAAGTGGGCCATCCGTATGGTGTTTATGCTAATGGTGTTTGTATGATCATAAAGTTAATAGGGAGTGTCTTTTGAAATGGTTCCATACCAAGGATCACCGGTAATATTATTTCTCTACTCCATCCAGATTACCTTCAAATCCTATCAGGGGTATAGGAGACCTTTGTAACTTATTTCTAGGTAGATTCATTATGAGGAAAGCATCGTAGGGCAAGACCTCTATGGAACTTCCATTATCTACCAGAATCCTTCTTACATCATAACTGGCTATAACAGTTGAAACAACTACAGGATCATCATGAGGGGTCTGGATTTCATGTAGATCATCATCCGAGAAGCATATGATATTATTGCTCCTGCACCTTTTGGGAGCACCTTTTTCAGCTTTGCTCTTCTAGTTGGTCCGACAATGCAGCATGCCTACCCTTCCATCCGTAGGCCTTTGGTTGGGTAGTTCTACATCCTCAGCAACTCTTTTCGGGGCAGTGACTTCGGTTCAGGGTTCTTGGTTGCTGGCATACTTCTCCAGGTACCCTTGCTTGATCAAATCTTTGATTGCATCTTTGACCTCGATGCATTCTTCAGTGTTGTGACCATGGTCTCGGTGGAACCAGTAATGTTTATTTTTGTTTCTTGATGTAGGAGGTGCCTTCATTGGAAAAGGCCTTTGCAGATAACTTTCTTTCTCTATCTCCATTAGGATCTTTTTGCTGGGGAGAGAGAGGGGAGTGTATGCATCAAATTTGCCAACCAGACTCTTGGGTTTGGGACTGTCATCAGGTATGTGTGTCATCATTATTAAGGAGTCCAAGTGCTGAAACTTCGCCATTCCTTTTCCTGGGAGCCAACCTCCCTTCGGCTTGGCATCGACTGGATGCTTGCTCTTCAGCCATCGCATATTTTTGAGCCCTTGCCAGTAATTCAACATAGCTTGTAAAAAACTTCTTATCTAAAGAAAAGGTGAATCTGGATGATCGGAGGCCTTTCTTCATGGTAGACATGGCCACATATTCATTAATGTCAGGGATTTCAAGAGTGGTAGAGTTGAATCTAGCCACATAGTCTTGTAGACTTTCTCCTTCATTTTATTGTAGTAGGTAGAGGCTATCTAAATTATGGGGCATCCTTCGACAAATCCTGAAATGTGATACAAATAATTGTTCTAATTCATTAAAAGAATGGATGGTACATGGATGAATGCTCAAATACCACATTCAAGTTACTTTTTTTAGTGTGGCAGGGAAAGCTAAGCAGTGCAGGGCATCAAAGCTTCTTGTATCATCATGTGTGCCTTGAAGCTTCCGAAGTGATCAAAAGGATCAGTGGTGCCATCATACAGCTCCAATTATGGAACCTTGAAGTGGTGCGGAATCACTTCCTCCATTATTCTTTAGGAAAAAGGAGTCCATGGTCATATGCTACAGTTTTATCATTCCTCTACTGATCATTGAGCCTTGTAATCTGCATCTCCGGTTTCTTGAATTTTCTTTCATAGTCATCATGCATTCCCCCTCCTCGTCGGGTGTTCCTTGGAGTGGAATCTTAAGAAGATACTGAGAAAGACCTTCTAGCCCTTTTTCTTTCGAGTCGGCTTTTAGCATGCCTTCGGTGTCAAGAGCTTTGGGATTTAAGAGATCACTAATCCCGAGATGGTCGTTGGGTGAATTCTTATTGTTGGCCTTCTCTCCTTATGGATCAATAGCTGAGTCTTGAGATCGCTGGCTGGTGTTGTCTATTAAGGGTAGTTTCTTTAAGATTCTATACCATAGCCATCAGTGCATCCACTCAATTTATAAGGGCTTCTATTTGTTGTTGTCCTACACTTAACATGGGAGGTATCATATTATTTTCTTCCGAGGGATCATTCCTTTTGGAGGCAGGATGACCCCTACTCGCTGAAGTATTCTACACTCTTCCTTTTACCATCTTTTTCCTTTTCTTGAAAAAATCTCCTTTCCAAGAGGGGTAATTCACATAGCGAAGTGATGCCATGCCCCTACTTGGTGCACCAATCTATTGATGTTGATCTCCACAGATCAAATGAAATGCCTGGACCAACGGTTCACCATCTCGGGCTCTTGCAAAACAAACCTCGAATTGGAATTTCTCCAATGGGGGACACTCCGATGCCTAAGTTAGTAGAGATCGGGCAACGGAATGGAGAGTTCAAAGATAACATAGATAGGAAAGAAATGAATCAAATTGACTTTGCTTAGGGTAGCCTTAGGCTTGCTTACCTCGAAGATCCCCTCTTACCTCTTTTTATAGGCATTGTTCCAACTGAAAGTGGTTAAGCTATCTTATAACTAATTGCTATTAGGGAGGTTATAACTAATTGCTATTAGGGAGGTTAATTAGAATAACTTTTCCTCAACTAATTGTAGTTACGATTAGAGGTTATTTATCTTGATCTTTACTGATGCCATGGCTATCAATCGTATGGTTTGATGGTTATAACAGCCAGGCTCATTCTTGGTGGACTTGAAGCTGCTGAAGTGGAATTGCCAACTGCAGGTTAGCTAATTGCTTTAGAGCATGCCGATGATTGATTGCAGGTCGTATGTTGTTGTCAGCTATAATGCTATGCTGGTCGGCTCCCATGTCAGATTGGTCTTATAGCAGTTGGGTCGAGTGATCCAGATGGGCTTAATTAAATCCATGGTATGGTTTGTCATAACAATTCTCTACCTATTTGAGCTCCTCGCTAGGTTAAAAATTAATTTCATTAAATCTTTTGTGGTGGGACTAGGTCTGAGCCATCAAGAAGTACAAGGATCTGGTGCAACTCTTAGTTGCAAATGCTCTTCTCTTCCTATACAGTATTTGGGCATTCCTTTCTATGACAAGAATCTCCCAAATAATTACTAGAACATCATGGTTGACAACATGGAGCAAAAGTTGTTAGGATGAAAAAGGAATTCACCTTCTCTTGTCGAAAGTCTTACATTAGTGTTGTTATAAACTGGCTCAAGAAAAGGTGATTACCAGCCCAGAGGTTCAATTGATCCTCTTCGAACCGGTTGACCAAGCTGATGGATATAAGGATGATTCTAAAGCCCGACGGAGTAACGATTCGACACTATAGCCAACGATATCACACAGCATAGGATCAGTATTCGGCTTGCTCCAAAGAGGACAACTTCAAAGTATATGCCTAATCCATGCTATTCCAAATTAAATGGCTAATCTTTCTTCAGCCCAATTTGAAGAAGATAGTTCCAAAGAAAATGATGAATCCGTCTTCAATCCCATCTGAAGAGGATGGTTCTGAAACAAATGACTAGCCCGACTTCAGCCTTTTTGAAAAGGATGGTTTTGAAGTAAGTGAATGGTTACTTCAGCCAAAAGCCACCAAAAGATAATTTGGTTGTCATAACTCATAACCAACCACATGATTAATAGCTCGGCTTTACTAAGACTAAGCTAACCAACTTCCAATAGTAACCAGATTCAGTTATAGAGAAGTTAGATTAACTAACTCCCCTAATGGAAATCATGAAGGATTAACTACTTTTAGTTACAATGATACCTATAAAAACCAGTAAGAGGGGACCTCCGAGGTAAGCTATTCCATGCAAGTCTGGGCTAGTCCACGACTAGCTCTTACTATGCCATTCTAAGCTCTTCACCCTTTTCATTCCATCTCAATTTCTTTCTTTGAGCTCTCCATTCTATGGCCTGAACTCTACTGACTTAGGCATCGGAGTGGTGAGGACACCACGAATAGACAAAGATTGCAAGGCTCCATGTGGATCTTTGATTAATGTGTTGGGAAGTCAGTCATTTTTCAGTTGAGTCCATAGTCACTTGAGTCCTGTAATAAAGATTGAGTCCTGTAATGAAGTGAATCAATTGAGTCAATTGAGTCCACTTAGTCAATTGAGTCCAATAAGTCATTTGGATCCATTTGCCCAATCAAGTGAGTTTAATCATGTCCTGTATTTTTTTTTCATTCAAGTCAAGTCCAAGAAGAGAGTCACCAGGCCCCCACTGAATGAGGCTTCATGTGCCCAAACTAGGCCTCCACTCAAGATGCTCAAGCCTACCAGCATTGGCACCCCAAGCCTCTCAGAAATCAGACCCAGCCCACTTGAAATCAGTGCCCAAGCCCACATGAAGTTGGCACCAGCCCACAGCCTAAGCCCACCAAGGAATTGGTGTCCCAGATGGCATCCCAGGTCCATGAGGAGGTGGCATCCCAAGCCCAAGAGGAAGAGACACCCCAAGCCTAAGAGGAAGAGGCCTTTCCATGTCCAACAGGGAGTTCAATTTCCAAGTCCAACAAGGAGTTAATTTTTATAGTCCCACAAGGATTCAAGTCTCCTTATCCCACTCCAACTTTGATAGAGAGAGAAATGAGTGATCTATAAATATACCCCTCCCCCTCTCTTGTAAGAATGATTGATGATGATGAGTTGAATAAATTAGAGAATTAAGTTTTTTTCTTTATTTTCCGTGCCTTGTGCATTGACGTTCCATGAGGGAGAGGGTGTGAGGCCCAAACTTCTGTGCCTTGTGCATTGATGCTCCGTGAGGGAGAGGGTGTGAGACCCAACCAAACCAACCAAGAACTATCTTTCTTCATCAAACCCTAGGCAGCCCCTTCTTCTTCCAACCCTAGGTGTTGGAAACCTAGCGAGAACTTGTAAGACCTATAGTAAACCTAAACTTGAGTCACCTCTTCTCACACCTCCCAACCTTAGGAGAATCCCATGCCATGACCCAAGCTGGGAGCCTATTCAGAAGAGACCCAATCATGATTTCATGGACCAGGATGAGAGAGCCATTAGGAATATCAAGTTAGAAGCACCAACTTTTTGTGGCAATCTTGATCCTAAGGGTTACGTTGATTGGGAAGGAGATATGGACCGGTACTTTGAATGGGATGAGATGATAGAGGAAAGAAAATATAAGTTTGCCAAACTTAGGTTAGTTTACCAGGCTAGAATATACTAGGAAAATGTTGAATGCACAACTAAACAAAGAGGAGACATGCCCATAGCTACCTGGAGAGCCATGAAGAGCAAACTTAGAAAAAGGTACCTATCCATATCCTATGAGCACAAGGGACAGATAACCCATCGATTCAAACCCATGTTCTATGAGCAGAGGGGACCTATAACCCATCGACCCGAATCCAATAGGATTAGTATCCTTGGATATAAGCCAAGTACTAGTCAAGTTCCATTTAGCCGACCCATCCGTGCTACCCCATTTGTTCACAAGGATGACATTGAAGAGGAAGTTATAGGGTAGACCCAGAATTAGTTGACCATGAAGATACTCCAATTGAAGCAGTGTTGGAAGAACAGTTAGAGAAAGAGAACCATGACACTACCATTATGAGAGCTTTACCTGAGGAGACACTAGAACAGACTCAAGTTATAGAGCCTAGTCTTGAAATTCAAAAATAAGAGAAAATTAGTGAGGACATGGTTTCTTTAATCCAGAACCCTTAGGAGGAATTCACCTCTTTAGTCCTAATTACAGACCTTTTTCCTAAAATTGCTGACTCACCTTCCATAAGGTGGACCTTTTGCTACCTGTAGATCAATGTCCAAACCTAAAAGTCATCCCCAAGAGTCAAGAACCAGTCGATGAATCTTTTTCTTATTTTCTATCCTATCCTAAGGCTTCCAATGCTTCTAGGACCACTCAATTACACTTTGTTGAGGTTAGCAGGTTGCATTATCCTTTGAGCATGTTAGGTTTGCTACCTATTTATGAAAGACCTTGTGGCACTTATTAAGAGTCCATGTAAAGTTTTCATTTGCATGTCACCCACCAACCAAGGATCACGCACAAAGTTGTAGTTGAAGACTTAATAAATTTCTTTTGATAGGAATGCATAGTCGACCCTTAGGTGTTAATATGAGTCATTTGCCCTGCATGTTAGAGATCTGCACAAGAAAATCAGCCATAAGATTAATATGAGCAATGATACTTATAAAAACATGGCTAATTCCTGAAAATAAACTAAGAATTTGCAGAGAGGATTTTGTGATGATTAGGCTCAAACCTGAGTGGTTTCCCCCCCGGGGACCATGTAAAGTTCAATGCCCATGGAGCTGGACCCTTTAAGGTGATTAAGAATGTTAGACCCGATGCCTATGTGCTCAAGTTACCACCCGAATTAGGCATTAGCTCAACCTTCAACATCTCAAATCTAGATGAGTATAAGGAGCTAGCAATGATACCTAGTAAGCCATTTGGACCTGACCCCATTCTTGAGAGTGAGCCCATCCCAGAGTGTCACCAACAAATTGGCCTAAGAAAGGATGAAGGATAGAGCATATTTTGGATGACCAAGCTATTCCTACCTGGAACAAAGGTTACCAATGATACCTGGTTCATTGTCAAGGTTGACCGGAATCTGAGGACTTGTGGATCACCTGAGAGGATCTGCAACGCATTGATCCGAACCCATTAGAGAAGTACCAGAGCTAGATTGACCTTTACTCGATAGGGTTGAGTTCTTTCGACCTCTGGAGAATTGGTGAGGACACCAGGATTAGACAAAGATTGTAGGGCTCCATGTGGATCTCTGATTAATATGTTGGGAAGTTAGTCATTTTTTAGCTGAGTCCAGAGTCACTTGAGTCCTGTAATGAAGTGAATCAATTGAGTCAATTGAGTCCACTTAGTCAATTGAGTCCAATAAGTCATTTGGGTATATTTGCCCAATCAAGTTAGTTTAATCAATTCCTGTAATTTTCTTTCATTCAAGTCAAGTCCAAGAGGAGAGTCACTAGGCCCCAACTGAATGAGGCTTCATGTGCCCAAACCATGCCTCCACTCAAGCCGCTCAAGCCCACCAGCATTTGTGCCCCAAGCCTCCCAGAAATCAGTGCCCAAGCCCACTTGAAATCAGCACCCAATACCACATAAAGTTGGCACCCAGCCCACAGTCCAAGCCCACAAGAAAATTGGCATCCCAAACCCTTGAAGAAATGGCATCCCAGGTCCATGAAGAGGTGGCATCCCAAGCCCAAGTGGAAGAGGTGCCCCAAGCCCAAGAGGAAGAGGCCTTTCCAAGTCCAATAGGGAGTTCAATTTCCAAGTCCAACAAGGAGTTCAGTTTTTAAGTCCCACAAGGATTCAAGTCTCCTTATCCCACTCTAACTTTGTACTCCAACTTTGATAGGGAGAGGATTGGGTGATTCATAAATACCCCTCCCCTCCCCCCTCTTGTAAGAATGATTGATGATGATGAGTTGAATGAATTAGAGATTTAAATTTTCTTCTTTATTTCTCTTGCCTTGTGCATTGATGCTCTATGAGGGAGAGGTGTGAGGCCCAAACTTCTGTGCCTTGTGCATTGACGCTCCATGAGGGAGAGGGTGTGAGACCCAACCAAACCAACCAACAACTATCTTTCTTCATCAAACCCTAGGCTGCCCGTTCTTCTTCCAACCCTAGGCTGTCCCCTTCTTCTTCCAACCTAGGCTGCCCACATCCCTTCCATCCAAAACCCTAGACACCAACCTTCATCTTCATCAAAACCCATGGCCACCCATCCTTCCAAAACCCTAGGTCACCACATCCATCTTCAAGACCCTAAACGCCCACTTCCAAAACCCTAGCCATTTCCCATCCTCCATCAAAGTTGCCCACTCCATCTTCCAAAACCCTAGGCCAACAGGAATCCTTCCTCCAGTCTAAGGCTATGCAAGCATCTACTCTCTAGCCAGGCATCAAACATCCTTAAGCACTCCATGATCTACATTGAGCCATGGCTTGATCTTCAAGCCATCTCCATCATTCCTTTTATTTTCCTTTATTTCCTTTATGCTTCGTTATCTTCTCTAATCAACGGGTCTTCTTCTCATGGTGTTTATAGAATCCCTCAGGTACCACGCCTTGTAGATGAGGTTTTCCTTGACTACTAAACCACTAACTAGGGGCCCGGAGTTCAGGGAGACTTAGCCTCTTCATCCAGTCGCATCCTTCGAGACATTATGTGATCCCGTCATTCCAAGAGAGAAGATATTTGCTACTAGGTATTTCAACCCTTCCTTTCTCATAGATCGATTATGTTGAAGCTATTGGAATTCTCCCAGGAATAGAATATTGCATTAAATTAGGAATCAAAAGCCTGACACAGCAGAAGTAGATATAAAAACTACTTTATATCTAAGCATCCAATTTACAAATAAATAAAATTTATTCATAATAAATTCTTAAACATACTATAATAGATGAGAAAAATATCAGATCTGCAAATAAAATTATTTTAAATAAAAATAACTTACCTGGATCGCTATCCTGACCTGTTCTGAAAATTATGACGATTCATTTTTGAATCGGGATTCTACTAGAGCCACATAAATGGTTGGCCTCTATTGGTATCCACAAAGAGCTCGCCCAACCAAGTCATAGAGAGCACTGGACTACTAGATCTTTGCAGCCCTCTCATCTTTCTGCAAATCTGATGCTTTAATAACTGTGCTGATCGAAACTGGACTGACTTTTTTTTGAACTGGATTTTATCTTGCAAATTGAGATATGCAAGATCTTGGACCTCTTTCTAACTTCTTTCTCTTGTGAAGAACACCTCTCCAGACTATTGAAGAGAAGATCTAAACCTCATACAAGGAAGACAACTCCACATCCAAGAGAGAGCACCTTTGGAATTGACGCCCAAGAGGAAGATGTTCATGCCCAAGACTTGTTCACACCCAAAGGAGAAGCTCTCTTGGTCAGCCACCCCCTCTCCCATTTTTATAAATCACTTCTCCCACCCCTCCAAGCCAAAATACTAGAGTTTAATCTAAATTGCTTGGATTTTAAGAGGAGTAGAAGAGGACTCTTCCCTCTCTTATAGTTTCCATGCCAAAAACTCTTTGTGCCCTCCTAGCTTTCACGACAATCCCTCTTGTCACACATAGCTTTGTTGCACAAAACATAAGGCCCACAAGTTGGCATGTGGAGACATGGGGAGACAAGGAGATAGATTCCTAGTCTAACAAGACTCTAAGTTTTGGTCCAAGTCAAATCAAAACCAATTTTAAACCCAACCGAAACCATTTCAAAAAGGCTATTGACCCAACTCAATTAGGATCAATTAATTGAGTCTAACTCAACTAAATTAAATCTAATTTAATTAAGTAATAACTAATCCAAAATTTATTAATTGTAACATTTATAATTAGGTCCAAATGTACTAAGATTGCCAAATTTAGTAACATTTTGATTTGCTGATTGGTTACTTAAGCTCCTAATGTGTGTGACCCCTCAGGTCATATCCTGTCTGGTAATGAGACATGCTATAATCTTCATTATACATCATTGAAACTTCTTTCGATGGACAGAAATAATTTTTGCTCAACCATAATTAGGATCATCTATCTGAGAATGATCCTAATGGGCTCTCACAATCCACTAGTGACACCTAGTAGTATATAGTGGCAACCCAGCAAAATAAGATTGGAACCCCTAGGTGTATTTAACATGTGATTCGGTTCCTCTATCAAAAATCTTGACAAGATGTTATTTACAAATACTCATCAAACCAATTAGTCATATGCTTAACTTAATCGACTCAAGTCCAATTGTGATACTAATAAAAACATCTTTTCATTATCATCCTGCTATAGTCATATACTTCTAGACTTAGTCTCATTAAACTGCATAGGATTATTCCTTACTACTGAGGCTGATAGATCTCTACAACTGAATGTTACCGCCTAGATCATCGTGGCCCATAGATAGATCTCTACAACTGAATGTTATCGCCTAGATCATCGTGGCCCGTAGCTTTGACGCGTCAGGTCCCTACCACTGGGTGCTCGGACCCTGGCCTCGTGGATCGGCTCCCTCCATCTAGCAGACTTGCAAAATAGGGAAGACCTAGGCCAAGGATTTTGGCAAAGATACTCCAACGATCAAGTCAGTGGGACGATCGAGAAAAATAGAAGATCTCTGAGATAGAGAGCTTAGGAAACTCTCTGCTTCCAGAGGGTGATAAAAATGGAAGATAATGCAGGACTAAAGAGAGTCTTTCAGCTCTTACCCCCCTTACCTCTTCATGCTGGTCTTATATAGATGAGCGATTCTTGGTGTTCAAGGAGGCGCGTTCTCCTTGGCATAGGCTCGTAAGGCTTCTAATGGCCTGAGAGGTTTAGATGGGTTGGTGAACCTCCTTTTTCTGGGTGGTTCAGGAAGTTGGTGAAGGAGCACAGTGCCTTGGGTGGGGCACTCCTTTTTGATTGTTATAAACTATCCTGGGGGCTTTAATATAGCCCTTCTTGTAGGAGGCGCTCTAGGGATGGTGATTTTACGTGCTGCCATCATACCTGTACTTTGAGAAATGTACTTGAGATGGTGTTAGATGGATCATGGCATGCAGATCGAGACAATACAGGTGAAGGCCCTCCATGCACACAGTCCAAGATGCACGGCATGAGGGTTTCACACATGCGGACCGAGGTGCATGGCAGCTGTCTCCTTAGGCATGCAGACCGAGATGCGTTCACCCCTCCACACGGGCGAATCTGGGTAAGTGGAACCCCATCGGAGAAGGGCACCGGGCATTCACAGAGCCAGAGCTAGGGTTGGGTCTGGCCTCTATGCGAGCGGAGCTGACCGGAGTGGGCAGAGCTGAGGTGTAGCCCTGTGGGTGGACCTAGGCGCCGGAGCAGGCATAACCGAGGTGCAGCCCTATGGGTTGACCTGGGCGGCGGAGCGCGCGGGGTCATGCCCTGGCACGGGCGAGAGGCCGAGGTGCCAATCTTGGCACTAACTGGAGCAGAGCCGTGCCACGCCGGAGGAGCAAACCAGACGGAGGCATGTCGAACGGAGCCTGGCACACCAGTCCTGATGGAGAAGTGGGCAAAAGTGTTGGACTAGAGCCGAAGAGCCCCGTTGCGAGCGGGACTCCGTGCGAGCGGAGTCGGAGGTGGCCGTGCCGAATTGGGAGCCGCCGAAGCGGGCGGAGGCCTCCTATGGGTGGACTCAGGACCAGATGGAGGCGCGGTAGCACTGGGCTGGCGCAGGGCTGGAGCGGACCTGGCGGAGGAGTACCGATTGAGCAGGCATCCAACGGACTTGGCGTGGTCTTATCGAGGTGCTGGACCGGGGGCATAGAGCCTCGCGCAGAGCTGGAGAAGACTAAGCTGAACTCCATGCGAGTGGAGGTGAGCCAGACTAGGCATGGGCGTCACGCGAGCGAAAGAGTACCGGTGGCACGGGCGAGCCGGACTTGGCATGGGCATCATGCTGGCGGAGGAGTACCGGTGGTGAGGGCAAGCCGGACGGAGCCGGACCGGAGCTGGGTGAACCGCTGGTAGAGGTGGAGCCAGAGTCGACCAGGCATTCGGACTGGGTGCGGAGGTGCGTTGCCCTGGCATGTGCGAGGCCGAGGTGCAAACCCCTGTGGACGACTGGGCACCAGAGTGGGTTGAGCCGGGGTGGCCGCATGTGCCAGACTGGGTGCACGGGCATGCTTGACCGGCGTGGTCCAGAGTTGAGGCCGGTCGAAGGCGCAGACGTGCCGCGGGCATGAGCCTGTCATGCCACGGGCGAGAGCCTGACGTGTTGCTGGTGGGAGCCTGACGTGCCACGGGCGGGAGTCTGATGTGCTATGGGTGGGAGCCTGGCGTTGGAGCTGGACCCCATGCACACCGTGCAGGACGGTAGCATGCGGGTGGAAGGACTCTGCACGGGCGTGCCGTGCTGGACTTGCATGGGTCGAGGTGCCGAGATTAACTAGACTACCATGGGGCTGGACTTCGTGCCTAGCCGAAGTGAGGCCGAGGTACTGAGGTGCATGGCCGAGGTACTACTGAGGTGCATGGCCGAGCTGGAGCTGAGGTGGAGAAGTACATGGCCGAGGTGGAGAAGGAGGTGGAGAAGGACGTTGTCGAGATGGGGCCGAGGTGGAGAAGTACATGGCCGAGGTGGGGTCGAGGTACCAACTTGGCCGATCTCCTCATAGAACAAGCGGACCCACCATCTTCTTTGGATGGGAGATTGTGAAGCATGTGGCCACGTTAGCCACTAAGGAGGATACCGTGTCAGGGCTGAATGGATATTTTAACTACTGTAACACTGAACACCGTACTCCTGCAATAAACTTACTGCAGCCAACGAACAATGCAAGGTCTCGAATGGATAGGAACCATATGTTTGTGCTGTCAAACTACAGCAACCTTATTATGAGTAGCTGAGACACTCTAGGTCAAAGAACTATTCGCACAACTATAGCATCAGGAAGTTATTGATGAGTGAGTAGTCATCCGTATAACTTTCTATACTTAGTCACGCTTAGTTCCGTTGATCTCTATTAACTACCTGCACTCTCACTCCAGTGTCACCACACTGTTGGTTAGAGACTCGTCTACCCAAAAAGGGAAGTGATCTGTGCACTAATTTTAACGAATCAATCACCATCCTCGTGACATTCCAAGAATCGGGAGCTTTTAAGAGTTAATCTACAAAGACACATGCCTCAGATTGTCAACTCTTGAGAATATGTGTCATTGCCCATTAACTTCATGGACGATTCATAAACACATCAATATGAATGAAAATAATATCTTTTTTAATTATAAGAAAAATTAAGTACAAAATTCATGCCCTAAAGATTATAATGTGTCAAGCCAACTTGGCTTTTAGGGCATACATTTAACAATCTCCCACTTACACTAAAACCAATTTGCTACATATCTAAGTCCCATCTTCTCAAGGTGGACTTCAGCCTTTTGCTGGCTCAGAGGCTTAGTCAGTGGTTGCCATGTTTTTCATGGAGTCTACTCTTCGTACCTCAACATACTTCTTCTCGAGGTAGTCGCGTATGATATGAAACCGCTGCTCAATATGCTTAGACTCTCGAAAGACCTAGGCTCCTTAGCAAGAGCTATTGCACCATTATTGTCACAATATATAGGGATGGCATCACTCCAAGCTCCGTAATAAATTTTTTGTACCAAAAGGCTTCTTTTGCAGCTTTAGAGGCAGCGATGTACTCTGCTTCCATTATTGAATCTGCTATGATGGGCTGCTTGGAACTTTTCTAACTAGTTGATCCACCATTACAAAAAAACATAGACCCTGATGTAGACTTTCTATCATCAAGATCAAACATGAAGTCTGAGTCTATATTTTCCTTTATCCCTAATTATGAACTCCCTCCAAAGACTAGGTATAAATCTTTAGTCCTTCTCAAGTACTTAAAAATGTTCTTCATAGCTATCCAGTGTTCTTTACTTCGATTCGACTGATATCTATGCGTGACACTCATAGCAAGAGCTATATCAGGTCATGGCATACGTAAGGCTTCCAATTGCCGAAGCATATAAAATCTTGCTCATGCGTTGAATCTTTTCAGGTGTGTTAGGACACATTTTCTTAGAGAGATTAATGCCATGCCAAAGAGGTAACAATCCTCTTTTAGAGTTCTCCATGCTGAACCTTTTTAGCACTTCCTCTATGTACAATTTTTGTGAAAGGCCAAGCATCCGATTAGATCTATCTCTATAGACCTTAATCTCCAACATATAAGATACTTCATCTAAGTCTTTCAAACAGAATTCTTTAGATAACCACTTTTGACCGAAGTTAACATGGGAATATCATTCCCTATAAGGAGGATGTCATCCACGTACAATACGAGGGATGTCACCGCCCTCTCACTGGTCTTCCTGTAAACACATGGCTCATCCTCATTCTTGATAAAATCAAATGATTTGATTACATCATCAAAATGAGTATTCCAACTCCGAGAAGCTTGCTTCAATCCTTAGATTGATCTATGCAGCTTGCAGACCTTTTGATCTTCATCATTGAAAATGAAACCCAAAGGCTGCTCTATATAGATATCTTCCTCAAGATATCAATTCAGGAATACAGTTTTCACGTCTATCTGCCATATCTCATAATCATGATATGCTGCAATTGCAAGCAATGTACGGATGGATTTCAGCATAGCTACTGGTGAAAAGGTGTCATGATAGTCAATGCCTTCACGTTGACTATACCCTTTCACCACTAACCTTGCCTTAAAGGTCTCTACCTTACCATCTGCACTTATTTTCTTTTTGTAGATCCATTTACAACCAATAGGTATAATACCCTCTGGTGGATCTATTAAGGACCATACATGGATAGAATGCATTGATTCAATTTCTGACTTCATAGTATTCAACCATTTCTCAAAGTCGATGTATGACATTGCCTCATAATAAGTCTTAGGATCAATTAATTGATCCTTGTCCCCAACTAGAAACATTTCCTTTATATCCTCTTTAAGCATACTGATGTAACTTTCAGGAGATTTGGAGACTCTAGTAGACCTACGAGGTGGAAGAGCATTTATGTGAATTGGTTGATTATGCTCGATCTAATCTCTAGCTGGTAGCTCTTTGGAGACATTCTCATCGAGCTCAATTAGCCTCCCACGGGGATGACTGGGCACCAGAGTGGGTTGAGCCGGGCTGGCCGCATGTGCCAGACTCGGTGCACGGGCATGCTTGACCGACGTGGTCCAGAGTTGAGGCCGGTCGAAGGCGTAGACGTGCCGCGGGCATGAGCCTGTCATGCCGCGGGCGGGAGCCTGACGTGTTGCTGGTGGGAGCCTGACGTGCCACGGGCGGGAGTCTGATGTGCTATGGGTGGGAGCCTGGTGTTGGAGCTAGACCCCATGCACACCGTGTGGGACGGGAGCATGCGGGTGGAAGGACTCTGCACGGGCGTGCCATGCTGGACTTGCATGGGTCGAGGTGTCGAGATTAACTAGACTACCATGGGGCTGGACTTCGTGCCTAGCCGAAGTGAGGCCGAGGTACTGAGGTGCATGGCCGAGGTACTACTGAGGTGCATGGCTGAGCTGGAGCTGAGGTGGAGAAGTACATGGTCGAGGTGGAGAAGGACGTTGTCGAGATGGGGCCGAGGTGGAGAAGTACATGGCCGAGGTGGGGTCGAGGTGCCAACTTGGCCGATGTCCTCATAGAACAAGCGGATCCACCATCTTCTTTGGATGGGAGATCGTGAAGCATGTGGCCACGTCAGCCACAAAGGAGGATACCGTGTCAGGGCTGAATGGATATTTTAACTACTGTAACACTGAACACCGTACTCCTGCAATAAACTTACTGCAGCCAACGAACAATGCAAGGTCTCGAATGGATAGGAACCATATGTTTGTGCTGTCAAACTACAGCAACCTTATTATGAGTAGCTGAGACACTCTAGGTCAAAGAACTATTCGCACAACTATAGCATCAGGAAGTAATTAATGAGTGAGTAGTCATCCGTATAACTTTCTATACTTAGTCACGCTCAGTTCCGTTGATCTCTATTAACTACCTGCACTCTCACTCCAGTGTCACCACACTGTTGGTTAGAGACTCGTCTACCCAAAAAGGGAAGTGATCTGTGCACTAATTTTAACGAATCAATCACCATCCTCGTGACATTCCAAGAATCGGGAGCTTTTAAGAGTTAATCTATAAAGACACATGCCTCAGATTGTCAACTCTTGAGAATATGTGTCATTGCCCATTAACTTCATGGACGATTCATAAACACATCAATATGAATGAAAATAATATCCTTTTTAATTATAAGAAAAATTAAGTACAAAATTCATGCCCTAAAGATTATAATGTGTCAAGCCAACTTGGCTTTTAGGGCATACATTTAACAATCTCCCACTTACACTAAAACCAATTTGCTACATATCTAAGTCCCATCTTCTCAAGGTGGACTTCAGCCTTTTGCTGGCTCAGAGGCTTAGTCAGTGGTTGCCATGTTTTTCATGGAGTCTACTCTTCATATCTCAACATACTTCTTCTCGAGGTAGTCGCGTATGATATGAAACCGCTGCTCAATATGCTTAGACTTCTCGAAAGACCTGGGCTCCTTAGCAAGAGCTATTGCACCATTATTGTCACAATATATAGGGATGGCATCACTCCAAGCTCCGTAATAAATTTTTTGTACCAAAAGGCTTCTTTTGCAGCTTCAGAGGCAGCGATGTACTCTGCTTCCATTATTGAATCTGCTATGATGGGCTGCTTGAAACCTTTCTAACTAGTTGCTCCACCATTACACAAAAACATAGACCCTGATGTAGACTTTCTATCATCAAGATCAAACATGAAGTCTGAGTCTATATTTTCCTTTATCCCTAATTCTGAACTCTGTCCAAAGACTATGTATAAATCTTTAGTCCTTCTCAAGTACTTAAAAATGTTCTTCATAGCTATCCAGTGTTCTTTACTTGGATTCGACTGATATCTATGCGTGACACTCATAGCAAGAGCTATATCAGGTCATGGCATACGTAAGGCTTCCAATTGCCGAAGCATATAAAATCTTGCTCATGCGTTGAATCTTTTCAGGTGTGTTAGGACACATTTTCTTAGAGAGATTAATGCCATGCCAAAGAGGTAACAATCCTCTTTTAGAGTTCTCCATGCTGAACCTTTTTAGCACTTCCTCTATGTACAATTTTTGTGAAAGGCCAAGCATCCGATTAGATCTATCTCTATAGACCTTAATCTCCAACATATAAGATACTTTATCTAAGTCTTTCAAACAAAATTCTTTAGATAACCAACTTTTGACCGAAGTCAACATGGGAATATCATTCCCTATAAGGAGGATGTCATCCACGTACAATACGAGGAATGTCACCGCCCTCTCACTGGTCTTCCTGTAAACACATGGCTCATCCTCATTCTTGATAAAATCAAATGATTTGATTACATCATCAAAATGAGTATTCCAACTCCGAGAAGCTTGCTTCAATCCTTAGATTGATCTATGCAGCTTGCAGACCTTTTGATCATCATCATTGAAAATGAAACCCAAAGGCTGCTCTATATAGATATCTTCCTCAAGATATCAATTCAGGAATACAGTTTTCACGTCTATCTGCCATATCTCATATTCATGATATGCTGCAATTGCAAGCAATGTACGGATGGATTTCAGCATAGCTACTGGTGAAAAGGTGTCATGATAGTCAATGCCTTCACGTTGACTATACCCTTTCACCACTAACCTTGCCTTAAAGGTCTCTACCTTACCATCTGCACTTATTTTCTTTTTGTAGATCCATTTACAACCAATAGGTATAATACCCTTTGGGGGATCTATTAAGGACCATACATGGTTAGAATGCATTGATTCAATTTCTGACTTCATAGCATTCAACCATTTCTCAGAGTCGATGTATGACATTGCCTCATAATAAGTCTTAGGATTAATTAATTGATCCTTGTCCCCAACTAGAAACATTTCCTTTATATCCTCTTTAAGCATACCGATGTAACTTTCAGGAGATTAGGAGACTCTAGTAGACCTACAAGGTGGAAGAGCATTTATGTGAATTGGTTGATTATGCTTGATCTAATCTCTAGCTGGTAGCTCTTCGAAGCCTTTCTCATCGAGCACAATTAGCCTCCCACGGGGATGACTGGGCACCAGAGTGGGTTGAGCCGGGGTGGCCGCATGTGCCAGACTCGGTGCACGGGCATGCTTGACCGACGTGGTCCAGAGTTGAGGCCAGTCGAAGGTGCAGAGGTGCCACGGGCATGAGCCTATCATGCCCCGGGCGGGAGCCTGACGTGTTGCTGGTGGGAGCCTGACGTGCCATGGGCGGGAGTCTGATGTGCTATGGGTGGGAGCCTGGCATTGGAGCTGGACCCCATGCACACCGTGCGGGACGGGAGCATGCGTGATGGGGAACTAATATGCATGCCATTTTTTTTGTATGTTTTACATGTTGAGTTAGGTGATTAATTCCCAAATTTCAGATCAAAATCATTTGTAGGGAATTTTGTATGAATTTTTGAAGATCAGCATGCAGATTAGGACCTAGAAAAGTAGCAATGAAGGATCGCCGGGGCTGAGAAGCCTCGGTTAGGGCAAGTTCTCCTACAATAAAACTACTAGAGGTAGAGGGGTGTACCTGACAATGTCTGTGAAGATCGCAGCAAAGGGGTCTCTCGTTCCTCGATGGATGCGGCATGGAAAACTGAGCCAAAGACCCGCGGATACCCAGCTTTCTGCTCGGTGATCCGATTGAGGCTTGGCTGGAGTCGTTGGATTCGTAGGAACTCAGGGACCTGCAAACGACCTGTCAGGGGTTAGAAAGCTCACAAAGGAACAAGAAAACAAAGTAAAAACATCAAGGGAAGGCTTCTTTTGGAGTGGGCATCCAGGGATCTGGAGGGTTTGTTGGCAGCAGGAAGATGATTGCAAACACCGGGAAGAAGAACTCTCACAAACCCCTTTATGCACACAGCAGGGTATCACACCACTCAATAGAAGAACTCAAGGTTTTCATTCATCAAAAATTCTCCTCATACAAGAGGCTAGGGTCCCTTAAATAGACCCTTAACCTTGGGCTCCAAGTAAGGGTAATAAGTCTTTACATAAGAATCCTTTTCCCTCTCAAACCCTAGCTAGAAAATAAGAAAATATTAGGTAGAAAAATCCCTAAAAATTCTCTTGACTTGGTCAACACTCCAAGGACGCCTAGGGGGGCGTGTTGGGCTTCTAGGAGCAGCAAGGGGCCGGCCCAAAGGGGCCCGGGTGCATGGGTTTGGGCCTCTGGAAGCTGGGGTGGCCTGGTAGCCAGGTAGCAAGAATATTCCCTGGTATCTTGCTTCTTAGGGGCTTGGGCTTGGCACCTGGGCTTGATTTCTTTGGGCTAGGATGTAGATGAACCTCTAAAATCATGGATGCCTTGGTATATGAATATATTTTGGCATCTGGAAGGGAATCTGGGCATCTGGAGGGCATCTGCAAGAAATCAGGGTTTTCTGAATTTTCCTCCTGGGGTCTTCAAATCTTCAAGCTAGGTTGGACTTGGGCTATACTTCCATGTCTTCAATCTAGTTGGACTTGGTCTTCACTTGTATGATATAGTCTTGAGTCTTCAGTATGCTTGGACAGGACTCAAAAAAATAAAATTAGCTCAACATGAGCTGACTAGCATTGGACTGAACTAGCTCTACATGAGCTGACTAGTACAGAACTGAAATAACAACTAAAAATACTCAAATAAAAACTAAAATAGGCTCAGATGAACTAAGCTCTTATTATAGATGGACTCATAAATTATTGATCAATTTATAAAGGGTTGAAAAAGCCTCTGTCTTATTCTGGTGCCTCAGGTGTCCCCACCAATTCTCCCGGGGTGGGAGGAACTCGGCCCTGTCGAGTGAAGGTCAGACTGGCTCACATATCTCTCGAGAAGGTCTGGGTTGAGGCATTGCAAGTCCTCTCGAGAAATCCATGAATCGTCCGACTCTGGCCGGCCTTGCCATCGGACCAGGAAGCGTTGATAGTCATGGCCCCGGGTCGTGATGGCTTGATTGTCCAGGATACGCTCGATCCGTTCTCCTCTCTCAGGCCAAATTTGTTTGTGGACACTCTAGGTTAGGGTCACTCACAATGAAATGGAATAGGTCCAAAGGCCTCACTAGGTAGCGCTGCCAGTTCCCTATACTCAACCAGGTCTGTAATATTGAAGGTAGAACTAATGCCCAAATCCGAAGGCAAGTCTAACACCTAGGCATTTGATCCAACCTTCTCTATCACTTTAAAAGGTCCGGCTCTGCGAGCGTGAAGCTTCTTTTAGGCCTAAGCCTAACCAAGATAAAATCCACTACATCAAATTTTTTTTGATCCATCTTCGGGAATTAGCCAGTTGTTTTAACATTAGTGCGGGTGGTGAACATGCTAGGCACATGAAGACTCCTAACAAGATGATGCAAAGGACTCAAACCTACACCAAACAGACTCGATTGAAGAGGTTTATTAGGTCTTAACTACCACTTGGGCATGGGGGCATGAGTCATGGTTGATGGATGACATGCAGAAGAAAATTTGCTAGTAACTCCTAATAAGTGCCAGAGGGTCTGCCAAAAGTAGGTAGCAAATGGGATGGGCTCTATGGATCCTTGCAACCTAGTAACCTCAACAAAATGTAACCTAATAGTTCTAGACACATGAGAAAACTCAGGAAAGGGTAAAAAATAGGAAGTGGGTTCAGAATTACTCTGGTAGGGTGGAGAAAAAGGTTCTGGGTTAGTTGGATAAAGTAGAATCAAAGAAGGCATGTCAGGGACTAATCCTAGACTAATGAGGTTAACCTTATGGGGTTGCGATATATCTACGGGGTTTGTATAATGGAAGGATGGGTTATTAATCTCAGGAAAGAGGTCCTTAATGGGAACTATAGGAGGAGACTCATCCTGAGGGTACTGATTCAAAGAGATCAGGTCCTTAATAAATTCTTCTGGTTCTTGTATTTTAGGACTAGACTCTATAATTTGGCTCTCCTCTATGGTTTCCTCAGGTAGGGCTCTAGTAGCAGTACCTAGGTTCTCTTCCTCTATTTGTTCTTCCATTATAGCTTTAGGTTGGATATGGTCAAGGTCAACTAGCTCTGGGTTGGTTTCTACCTGGGTATCTACTGGGTCAGCTAATTCTAGGTCTACTAAAGGTGTCTCCTCTTCTCCCTCATAGTCATCCACTAGGCTCACATCAGCTTCATACACTTCCGCGTTAATGTAAGCCTTGTGAATCTCAGGAATGGTTGGAGAAGGTCGGCTAGCAGGAAATTGGTTAGGTTCTGGTCTCTGATTATGGGTACTACTAGTAGGTTCAGGTTGTATAAGGGGTAGTGGCTCATTACTGGGTTCATATTTAGGGATACTAATCCTATGGGGTTCAAGTTGACTAGGGGAAGCATGACTAGTACTAGGTTGATACTTAGGGGTTATGGGTTCTCTAGGCTCATAGGACAAGGGTGCAGATCTATGGGTCATGGGATTATAGGATCTGGGGTCATCGCATTTTGGGTTAGCTCTATGATCAAGTTCTAAGGATGGATCATGGTATGGGGTCCTCCTGAGGTTGGGCTCCCTATATGGGTCAGGATATTGGGTCCTCCTAGGGTTGGACTCCCTATATGGGTCAGAATACTGGGTTCTCCTAGGGTTGGACTCCCTATATGGGTCAGAATATTGGGTTCTCCTAGGGTTGGACTCCCTATATGGGTCAAAATATTGGGTGTTGGGTCTACTAGGCTTATAGGGTGTGGGTGCATAGGATTTATGATCATGGGATCTAGAGTCATAGGATCTAGGTTCATAGGTTCTGGATTCATAGGTTCTAGGTTCATAGGATTTGGAGTCATAAGATCTATAGGTTGTGGGTAAATAGGATCTATCTTTCTGATCTACAAAATCCTGATTGGGTCTTCTAGGACTAACCTTAGGGATTGGGTCAGGATGATGGGCTCTCCTAGGTTCAGCCTCAAGGTATGGATCAGGGTTTGGGGTCCTCCTAGGTTGAGGGGAATCAGGATCTGGCTCAGACTATGACCCATGGTTTTTTTCCGGGGTCCCTACCCGGACTTTTAACTGATCAAACCTATTGGCAAGATGGTCAATTTTATCATTGGTTTGAATACGAGACTGAGTTAACTGGGTCATCTGGGTAGTTATCTGGGTAGTTATGTGGGTAGCCATTTGGGCCATTTGATCAGCTAGGGCTTTTATTTGAGATTGTAAATTTTCCATGGATTCAGACATTTGTGAAGGAGGTGGGTGATATGAAACTCCTGATCTAGTGCTCATGCAAGACTCGATCAGACCGACTATAGCTGACTAGACCTGGAGTCCAAACTAGATGCTCAATCAGGGTGGCAAACTAGCCTATAGTAACCCTGTACTCAGCCAGGCAGGTGTAAGGGGAGTGTTAGGTCCCTGATTGCCAATCCTAGACACCAATCAGAGATTGGCCAGGTAGGCGGACCAGCACACAAGCCCTTCGGGATTGAATCCCTAAACCACCGTTCTAGACACTGAGCACAAGGCACACACAGGTTAACTTGACACAGTGATCTAACACTAGCCCGAACCCGACCAGTTGGTGTCCCTAGCCCACTAGGGCAAATTAAGTCTAATTAATTTTAGGTTAAGGCTTGGAACCGAATGCAAGGGATGTGGTTTTGGGCTAAGGAGAGGTGATCAAATCCTCCCCCTATCTGATATAGCAAAAGTGCCCTTAAAAGTAAATTATGCAATGATGGCAGGCAGATGAGGATGCAAATTAGGGTTTAGATATTTTTTTTGGTATTTTTGGAGAATATGTAATTTTTTTTTGTTATTTTTTTAAATAGAAGAAAACTTGCAAATCATGGCCTAATATACTGGAAATATACTAAAATTAAGAAATATGCAAAAACTCCTAAACAAAACCCTAAAACTTCCAAACTTGTCTTGCTAAAAAAACAGAGCCAAAAATTTACAGGCCCTATTTCGGCTTCCAGAAAATTCACAGGCAATAATAAAATCTATAAAAATTTTAAAATTACTTTGAATTATGATAAATCCAAGAAAATAAATTTCAGAATTTTTAGAGTTTTTAACATGGAGAAATAATTAAAATAACAGAGTATATACAGACTGAAAAATTGCAGAAAACAAGCCCTAATCTAAGCTCTGATACCAAATGATGGGGAACTAATATGCATGCCATTTTTTTTGTATGTTTTACATGTTGAGTTAGGTGATTAATTCCCAAATTTCAGATCAAAATCATTTGTAGGGAATTTTGTATGAACTTTTGAAGATCAGCATGCAGATTAGGACCTAGAAAAGTAGCAAAGAAGGACCGCCGGGGCTGAGAAGCCTCGGTTAGGGCAAGTTCTCCTACAATAAAACTACTGGAGGTAGAGGGGTGTACCTGACAATGTCTGTGAAGATCGCAGCAAAGGGGTCTCTCGTTCCTCGATGGATGCGGCCTGGAAAATCGAGCCAAAGACCCGCGGATACCCGGCTTTCTGCTCGGTGATCCGATTGAGGCTTGGCTGGAGTCGTTGGATTCGTAGGAACTCAGGGACCTGCAAACGACCTGTCAGGGGTTAGAAAGCTCACAAAGGAACAAGAAAACAAAGTAAAAACATCAAGGGAAGGCTTCTTTTGGAGTGGGCGTCCAGGGATCTGGAGGGTTTGTTGGCAGCAGGAAGATGATTGCAAACACCGGGAAGAAGAACTCTCACAAACCCCTTTATGCACACAGCAGGGTATCACACCACTCAATAGAAGAACTCAAGGTTTTCATTCATCAAAAATTCTCCTCATACAAGAGGCTAGGGTCCCTTAAATAGACCCTTAACCTTGGGCTCCAAGTAAGGGTACATAAGTCTTTACATAAGAATCCTTTTCCCTCTCAAACCCTAGCTAGAAAATAAGAAAATATTAGGTAGAAAAATCCCTAAAAATTTTCTTGACTTGGTCAACACTCCAAGGATGCCTAGGGGGGCGTGTTGGGCTTCTAGGAGCAGCAAGGGGCCGGCCCAAAGGGGCCCGGGTGCATGGGTTTGGGCCTCTGGAAGCTGGGGTGGCCTGGTAGCCAGGTAGCAGGAATATTCCCTGGTATCTTGCTTCTTAGGGGCTTGGGCTTGGCACCTGGGCTTGATTTCTTTGGGCTAGGATGTAGATGGACCTCTAAAATCATGGATGCCTTGGTATATGAATATATTTTGGCATCTGGAAGGGAATCTGGGCATCTGGAGGGCATCTGCAAGAAATCAGGGTTTTCTGAATTTCCCTCCTGGGGTCTTCAAATCTTCAAGCTGGGTTGGACTTGGGCTATACTTCCATGTCTTCAATCTAGTTGGACTTGGTCTTCACTTGTATGATATAGTCTTGAGTCTTCAGTATGCTTGGACAGGACTCAAAAAAATAAAATTAGCTCAACATGAGCTGACTAGCATTGGACTGAACTAGCTCAACATGAGCTGACTAGTACAGAACTGAAATAACAACTAAAAATACTCAAATAAAAACTAAAATAGACTCAGATGAGCTAAGCTCTTATTATAGATGGACTCATAAATTATTGATCAATTTATAGAGGGTTGAAAAAGCCTCTGTCTTATTCTGGTGCCTCAGGTGTCCCCACCAATGCGGGTGGAAGGACTCTGCACGGGCGTGCCGTGCTGGACTTGCATGGGTCGAGGTGCCGAGATTAACTAGACTACCATGGGGCTGGACTTCGTGCCTAGCCGAAGTGAGGCCGAGGTACTGAGGTGCATGGCCGAGGTACTACTGAGGTGCATGGCCGAGCTGGAGCTGAGGTGGAGAAGTACATGGCCAAGGTGGAGAAGTACATGGCCGAGGTGGAGAAGGACGTTGTCGAGATGGGGCCGAGGTGAGGTGGAGAAGTACATGGCCGAGGTGGGGCCGAGGTGCCAACTTGGCCGATCTCCTCATAGAACAAGCGGACCAACCATCTTCTTTGGATGGGAGATCGTGAAGCATGTGGCCACGTCAGCCACTAAGGAGGATACCGTGTCAGGGCTGAATGGATATTTTTACTACTGTAACACTGAACACCGTACTCCTGCAAAAAACTTACTGCAGCCAACGAACAATGCAAGGTCTTGAATGGATAGGAACCATATGTTTGTGCTGTCAAACTATAGCAACCTTATTATGAGTAGCTGAGACACTCTAGGTCAAAGAACTATTCGCACAACTATAGCATCAGGAAGTTATTGATGAGTGAGTAGTCATCCGTATAACTTTTTATACTTAGTCACGCTCAGTTCCGTTGATCTCTATTAACTACCTGCACTCTCACTCCAGTGTCACCACACTGTTGGTTAGAGACTCGTCTACCCAAAAAGGGAAGTGATCTGTGCACTAATTTTAACGAATCAATCACCATCCTCGTGACATTCCAAGAATCGGGAGCTTTTAAGAGTTAATCTATAAAGACACATGCATCAGATTGTCAACTCTTGAGAATATGTGTCATTGCCCATTAACTTCATGGACGATTCATAAACACATCAATATGAATGAAAATAATATTCTTTTTAATTATAAGAAAAATTAAGTACAAAATTCATGCCCTAAAGATTATAATGTGTCAAGCCAACTTGGCTTTTAGGGCATACATTTAACAATCTCCCACTTAGACTAAAACTAATTTGCTACATATCTAAGTCCCATCTTCTCAAGGTGGACTTCAGCCTTTTGCTGGCTTAGAGGCTTAGTCAGTGGTTGCCATGTTTTTCATGGAGTCTACTCTTCATACCTCAACATACTTCTTCTCGAGGTAGTCGCGTATGATATGAAATCGCTGCTCAATATGCTTAGACTTCTCGAAAGACCTGGGCTCGTTAGCAAGAGCTATTGCACCATTATTGTCACAATATAAAGGGATGGCATCACTCCAAGCTCCGTAATAATTTTTTTGTACCAAAAGGCTTCTTTTGCAGCTTCAGAGGCAGCAATATACTCTGCTTCCATTATTGAATCTGCTATGATGGGCTGCTTGGAACTTTTCTAACTAGTTGCTCCACCATTACACAAAAACATAGACCCTGATGTAGACTTTCTATCATCAAGATCAAACATGAAGTCTGAGTCTATATTTTCCTTTATCCCTAATTCTGAACTCCCTCCAAAGACTATGTATAAATCTTTAGTCCTTCTCAAGTACTTAAAAATGTTCTTCATAGCTATCCAGTGTTCTTTACTTGGATTCGACTGATATCTATGCGTGACACTCATAGCAAGAGCTATATCAGGTCATGGCATACGTAAGGCTTCCAATTGCCGAAGCATATAAAATCTTGCTCATGCGTTGAATCTTTTCAGGTGTGTTAGGACACATTTTCTTAGAGAGATTAATGCCATGCCAAAGAGGTAACAATCCTCTTTTAGAGTTCTCCATGCTGAACCTTTTTAGCACTTCCTCTATGTACAATTTTTGTGAAAGGCCAAGCATCTGATTAGATCTATCTCTATAGACCTTAATCTCCAAATTATAAGATACTTCATCTAAGTCTTTCTAACAGAATTCTTTTGATAACCAACTTTTGACCGAAGTCAACATGGGAATATCATTCCCTATAAGGAGGATGTCATCCATGTACAATACGAGGAATGTCACCGCCCTCTCACTGGTCTTCCTGTAAACACATGGCTCATCCTCATTCTTGATAAAATCAAATGATTTAATTACATCATCAAAATGAGTATTCCAACTCGGAGAAGCTTGCTTCAATCCTTAGATTGATCTATGCAGCTTGCAGACCTTTTGATCTTCATCATTGAAAATGAATCCCAAAGGCTGCTCTATATAGATATCTTCCTCAAGATATCAATTCAGGAATACTGTTTTCACGTCTATCTGCCATATCTCATAATCATGATATGCTGCAATTGCAAGCAATGTACGGATGGAATTCAGCATAGCTACTGGTGAAAAGGTGTCATGATAGTCAATGCCTTCATGTTGACTATACCCTTTTACCACTAACCTTGCCTTAAAGGTCTCTACCTTACCATCTGCACTTATTTTCTTTTTGTAGATCCATTTATAACCAATAGGTATAATACCCTCTGGGGGTTCTATTAAGGACCATACATGGTTAGAATGCATTGATTCAATTTCTGACTTCATAGCATTCAACCATTTCTCAGAGTCGATGTATGACATTGCCTCATAATAAGTCTTAGGATCAATTAATTGATCCTTGTCCCCAACTAGAAACATTTCCTTTATATCCTCTTTAAGCATACCGATGTAACTTTCAGGAGATTTGGAGACTCTAGTAGACCTACGAGGTGGAAGAGCATTTATGTGAATTGGTTGATTATGCTCGATCTAATCTCTAGCTGGTAGCTCTTCGGAGACTTTCTCATCGAGCTCAATTAGCCTCCCACTACCACCTTCCTAAATAAACTATTTATAAGAAATGTGGCATGTTTGCTCATATTTACATTATGATCTTCTGAAAAGTAAAAATATATCCTAAAGCTTCTTTAGGATATCCTATAAACCGAGCTTTCATAGATCTAGATTCTAACTTATCCATCATTAGTCTTTTGACATAGGCTGGACAATCCCAAATCTTGAAATGAGCAAGACTTGGTTTCTTACCATGCCAAATCTCATATGGTGAGGTAGGAACAGATTTAAATGGAACTCTATTTAGAATATAGATTGAAATTTGTAGGGCATATCCCCAAAGAAATAAAGGCAAGTGAGTGAAGCTTATCATGGATCGGACCATATCTAATAGTATCTTATTTCTCCTCTCAGACACCTTATTAAGCTAAGGCATACCAGGTGGAGTCTATTGTGAGACTATTCCATTGTCCTTAAGATAACCTAAAAATTTCTTACTAAGGTATTCACCTCCCCAATCTGATCAAAGAATCTTAAGGGTTTTACCTGTTTATTTTTCTACCTCATGCCTAAATTCTTTGATCTTTTCAAAAGCTTCAGATTTGTGTCTCATAAGAAACACATAACCATACCGTGAACAATCGTCAATAAAGGTTATGAAGTAGTAAAAACCACCCCTGGACTGCACATCAAATGGACCACACACATCAGTTTGTACTAGGAAAAGCAATTCTGTGGCCCTCTCCCCATGTCCTACAAAGGATAACTTGGTCATTTTTTCTTGAAGACATGACTCACAAGGTGGGTATGATTCAGAATTAACAAAGTCTAGGATCCCATTTTTTTCCAGTTTGTTAATTATGTCCTCACCTATATGATCGAGCTTTAGATGCCATGTATATTTATCATTTAGGTCATCTCTAGCACATTTATGTCCTATGGCATTCACTTTAATTTTCTTGTTAATATTCAAAGATGCATCAGCATGCAAATGATATAGACTATCAATTAAAATAGCTTTTGCAACCAATTTGTTTCTCAAATAAATATTACAAAAGTCTTTATTGAATGTAAATTCAAATCCTTCCTATGCTAGTACAGAGATAGAAATCAAATTTCTACTAGCTCCAGGTACAAAATAACAGTCACTAAGTACTAATCTAAACCCTAAAGGTAACATGAGAGAATATGATCCAATGGCTTATGCAGCAACTTTTGCTCCATTTTCGTCACGTAGGACCATCTCACCTTCTCTCAGCATTCTACTTCTCTCCAGACCCTGCATTGAAATGCATATATGAGCACTAGAGCCAGAGTCTAAAATCCAACTAGAAGTAGATGAAACTGTTAGGTTGATTCAATAATGAGTATGGACTTACCTTCAGAAGGTGCATCCTCCTTCTGTTTCTTTAAGCTTTCCAGGTAGAGAGGATAATTTCTTTTCTGATGGCCATCTAAATTGTAGTGGAAACATTTTCCTTTGCTAACCTTGGCTTTCTTGGGAGTGTCCTTCTTTATCTATTTGTTCTCCTTCTTCTGCTTCTTTGCAGGTTTTTTCTTCTTCCAAGTAGACTTTCTTTTGGAGGAAGACTGCTCCACAGAGAAAATAGAGCCCCTTGAACTCTTCAGGGTCCCCTCATTGCTTACCAACATGTTCAATAATTTAGGTAAGTTATAATTCAACTTGCTCATATTATAGTTCATAACAAACCAAGCATATAAACAAGTCAAGGACTGGAGGATCAAATCCACCTGAAGCTCCTTGTGAATAGGAATGCCCAGCTTCTCTAGCTATTCTATGTCCTTGATCATTGATGAACAATGATCGTGGATTGACTGCCCCTCATGCATCTTGTTGTTGAAAAGCCTTTTTGACACCTCGAAGTGTGAAATCTGACTTTGTCATCGTATATCTCTTGCAGGTGAATCATAATCGATTTAGCAGTTGGCATATCCTTATCTTGGCTCTACAATTCAGTTGACATTAAGGCCAACATGTAACACTTAACCTTATTATCATCTTCCATCCATTTTTCATATGCAGTCATCTGATGAGCATTTGGATGGTCAGGTAAAATAGGGGGTTCTTGGTCAAGCACATAACCCAACTTCTTAGAACTCAAAATAATTTTGATATTTTTTAACCAATCTTTAAAATTAAGTCCTACAAATCAGTTTGTGTTTAGAATATGGGCTAAGAGATTTGAAGCAGACATGGTTAACTGCAAGAGTAGAAGATTCAAATTAGATGTTTATACTTAATTATAAAATTATTCTAGGGTCTTTAAAAAAATAATGTTAGAACTCCCACTATTTTTTCAGATCTCTCACACTCTCCGTGGAGATGAGGAAAACCTACAACTCTAGGTTTCTAGTGGGTGCTACGGTTCCATCGATGTGCGACACCTCACCATGCTTGGTTATTGGTAACACGCTATACCAATAAGTGGCAAACTCTTATCCAATATATCTAATACAAGTTGTAGCATCTTGGTCTCTAAATCATGGAACCTCAACGTGCCTGTTTATTGGTCCAATCATTGTTAAGTCAGACCCACCATTCCTGCTGGACAGCCATTATTGAGTCCCTCAATGTGCTCATTTATTGGGCCCAACCCTATTTGTGCCTAGCAACATCTCATGCTTAATAGGGTGGTTGTGTCTTCCTGATGCATCTAGACCACTGTAACTAGCTGAGAATAATCAACACTAGTAGGACACCGCACACCTACAATGGTGGAAGACCCAAGTCTTAAAATTTATGGGGAGCTAAGGTTCAGGTCTCTTCTAAATTGATCAGCCAAATCATGTTGACCAATTATATTAAGTCAGCACAATCTCATGTCTGACTTAAAATAGCTAGCATGGGTTAACTCAAATCAAAAGTTACTCTATTGAAAACTCAATCAACCAAATTGGCTAGGTCAGTTTGAAATATGGGATGGTTCTACCATATACCCTCTTTCCGCCAAACTAGTTGGTTGAGAAGGAGTTAGCCCCAATTAAAAACCATGATCAAAACTTTCTTAGATGCCAATTGATTGATAAGATTCAATTAGGTCAATCTAGTGATATGGG
This sequence comes from Areca catechu, assembly GCA_021397845.1. Lineage (NCBI taxonomy): Eukaryota > Viridiplantae > Streptophyta > Magnoliopsida > Arecales > Arecaceae > Areca > Areca catechu. Next base: position 138,832,479 of record CM038053.1, on the reverse strand, counting down.
TTCATCACTTAGCCAAATTAGGTCTTAACTTATCGATTCACAATCAATTGAATCGATCTGACCAGACATCATCTAAAAATAATTTTAAGGTGACTAGACCTAATTTGTTCAACCCAAACCCTAATGCACCTAATTTGATTTTCTGGATCAAATCAATTTTAAAATAGGTTCAAGTGCATGACTTTAATGGCTTATGATCATGAATCAAATTTAAGATCTAAACTTAATTAGGTGCATCACATACATCAACATGTTAGATTATATGATTAAACTACATCTAATATAATTAAATAGATCTAAAACATGCTTAACAACACATCGCATATATAATCATAAATTGATCAAAACTTTTGAAAACCTTTTTTCAAAAATAGGTTTACATCAATGTAGGACAACCTTTGCACTATAAAGGGTAAACCCTATAGCAGGACAACCTTATAAACACTTTGCGCAACCTTTGACTAATTAATTTTAAGATTATAACATTTAATTTTAGATCTAAAAGTTATGATTTTATTTTTGAAAATAGTTTTTCAAAACATATCAAGTCTATGCTAGAACAATCATATATTCAGCATAGATTTGATACAATCATCATCTAACTTTTTGATCTGAATATGTTTCAGATCTGATTCTCATCATGCATGTTAAGAAAAGGTGAACTGTGGCTCTAATACCACTATTGAAATTCTTCCAGGAGTAGAATATTGCATTAAATCCGGAATCAAAAGCATGACACAGTGGAAGTAGATATAAAAACTACTTTATATCTAAGCATGCGATTTACAAATAAATCTAATTTATTCATAATAAATTTTTAAACATGCTGTAATAGATGAAAAAAATATTAGATCTAAAAATAAAATTATTTTAAATAAAAATAACTTACCTCGAACGCTAACCTGGCTTGCTCTAAAAATTATGCCAGTCCGCTTTCTTATGAATATAACTTGCTAAAATTTTGATTTATTACCTTATGTTGGTGTTTTGTTTTGGTTCTTTAAGTTGGGTTTTTGTGTTTGGATGAATTTCTTGCTGCCCTAGCATCCTTTCATGCCCTAAATTTCAACCTATAGTTCCTTTTCTTAGTTTTTAATTGTTGTTTTGATTAACCCTGATGCTAGTAGGATCCGCAATGAGCTTCCCCTCCCTTGAGGAGGCCTTCTTTGCTGCCCAAACTGCCCAGATTAGCCATCAGATTTAAGGAAAACAAGGCTGCTTCTTCCAAGCTCCGATCAGAGTTGTGAGTGATCTCTTTTGATTCTAAATTTTAATCTCTATCTGGTAAGAAAACTTTCCTTCTCTTATTATCTGATTTAATGAAGAAAATCTATTCTAAACTTGGAGTTTCTCAACTCTCAGGTCCAAGATACTTCATCGGTTTGCATGAGTATGCCTGCGACCTGAGGATTCTTTGACTGCTAGACTTTCCGCTAGTTTTTACTTTATTTTGAGAATCTTGCCTGCAAATATAATTATAAAATTCACAAAAAAATTATTTTGCTATTTTCCATGCTTGTTTAGCAGTCATAGAGTCGTCCCACATCAGTTTGGTATCAGAGCAGGTTTAGGATAGTTTTTTATTTGCATCGCATTCACAAACCCTAATTCTGCATTATGTCCACTACATTAGATGTCTAGGTTTCATCATATTTTGGCATCATAAATATTTTATTTTTCTATAAAATTTGCACTTCATGTCCTCTATTGTATCCTATTAATTATAAAAATTTTTAATTAATTTTACTAAAATCCTAAATTTTTAAAATTTGGCATAATAGAAACCCTAGCAGAATCCTGATAATTTCTTTAGCAGTCAAGAAAACCCTACATTTGCATCATCATATGATTTTTTCACATACATCAACATGTTCCAGATTTTTTTTGATTTTTTTGTGCAATGGGATCTATGTCAAAATCTGCATCATTTGAACCCTAATTTTTCTGATTTCTGCTATTTCTGCATACTTAACTCAACCTAACCTAATCAACTTCCAAACCCCCAATCCCAAGCCAAACCTTGTTTGCTAACCCCAGTTAACTTAAATTTAATTTGACACATCATAAAATAATTAAAAAATATTTTATTTTTCTAATTATTTTTAGATTGCATCAAGTCCATTGATTGCCATCATTCTTAACCTAATCTTAAGGGCAACTCTCTATCTCAGATCAGGGCAGGATTTCATCACTTGTCCTGGGCCCAAAACTACCATCATCATACTAACCCAAGCCTAATTAAAATCAATTAGACATAATTTACCCTAGTGGGCTAGGAGACATCAACAGGTCGGGTCCGAGCTGTGTGGGCTAACTAGTGCATTTAACCTTTTAGCTATTACTGAAAGTTGGTGTCTAAGGCTGGGGGTCCAGAGTCAAACGACCTAAGTGGTGTTGTGGTTTTAAATTGGGTTCCTGTGAAAGCTGGGGGGGCCTCCCACACTCTCACCCCCAACCTGGCCAATAGAAGGATTAGCTATTGGGTTAGGAGTAAGTTGAGCTGACCTACCCAGTTTCTGACTCTAGATCTAGGAAACCCTAGATTATACTAGCCTTTTCTTTCTCTTTTGCATGCTTGGTTGCATCATTTCATTTTGATTGTTTGATTTGTTGCATGACCACTAGATAAGGAACCCGATATCAAAAGTCCAAACCCCAACCAAACCTAACTATGGATTCCAATTTTGAGGCCTTGATGAAGGCCATGAGTGATCAGATTATCTCCCAAATGAACTTCAAGCTTGACCGAACCCAAAATCAGCAGCCCAAATAAATCGTAGGTTTGACTAATCTGATTCTAGGCTTGACCGAATGAACCAAAGTTCAACCAAGTAGGAATCTTAGGCAAGACCTGAAAGAATAATGCTATAAAAGCCAATCATTGTAAGGGCATTTCTGTAAACTTTCAAACTCATGTATGACATTTTTATGTATTAATAAAAGGCATTTAGTTTTCATCATATAGCTGTGTTTCATTAATAGATTATGGTGAACCCCATAGGTTAGGGAAATGAAATTAGTGTTATGATGAAGATCATAACAGTGAGATCTAAATTCCTATAAACCCTAATCTAGAATGTTCTTGGATGTTGGATTATCGATTAGGGGATCGATACTTCCGAAAAGACCAGCATATCCTATGTATGCTCTTAAGATGGTGGTTGATCTCACAGCCACTAGTATAGAGACACTAATATACAGATATGGGTACTCATTCTAGACATGAGTTCATATTACTGAGAACTTCTTATGGATGCCTTACTACTTGTCAAAAGGAAGTTCTCATAGTGGGAGTTGTGCAAGTGATCTTTAGACTTGAGATCACCTTAGATCCTTATGCACACTAAGCAATGTTTTGATTCATACCCATTCATGACATTGAGTTATGCATGGGATGTTCTCGAATATGGTGGAAGGTGTATGAAGGATGAGAGTGGATCAACAAGGAATCCATCATTCCTAGTAAGAGGAAATATTATCCCAAGAAATCTCTTCAATTGATGACTCAGGGAGTCTTTCATCAAAGCAGGATGAGATTAGAAAAGGTTTTCTAATCAGTCATCAATAGAGTCATCATTATCGAATTGAGATTCGAAATGACTAAGTGCTAGGGTTTGACAATAATCCATACCCATCACTTATTCGGGATATAAGGAGATCGAGAGATTGAATTGCACGCTAACATTCCACTGAAGGGTATTATGATAATTTCCACCAAATTTCTCATCTTCCGGGTAGGCATGACATGTTGCTAGACATCAATCATGTCATGTAGGTTATCATGAATCAATTTGATTAGATTCAAGAGTCAATTTGAAAGTTGGTTCAAATTGGCAACTTGGATCAGTTCAATTTGACCTAATTAGGTCAAACGGGTCCGATTGGATTGAATCAGCTTGGACCCAGACCTACTGCTGGCTAGATGTGGAACCCAAAGGGTCACACACATATGAGAATCAACTTAGAAATTTATTGGATATTATATTAGGGTTAATCAATCCTAATTGGCTAGTTAGATTGCATACTAGCACATGTATGCTAGCCTAATTCCTAACCCAATTAGATTGGGTCTATTTGCTTGCTAATTGGGAAAACCAATTTATGAAAAATCTAGGTTGGGTTGTGTCCTAAGTGGGGTCAAATAATCTGATTTTATTTGGATTTTATCAGCCTTTATCTTGGATTTATGAAGAGTCCAAACTAGATTGGACTTTTGGCGCCCTTTTTGAGTTTGCGCTAGAAATTATGGTGTGAGAGAAGGAAAGGAGTCCTTATACTTTGGGGAGGTGGTTTCCAGATAAGAAAGGAGTCTCTCCCCTTATCCTAACACCCATTCCTTCAGCCTTTTACCATACAAAGGGAAAGGAAAGAAACAATTGGCGCGTGCAACATGAAGAGTCGCGACTCTTCATGATTGCCACAACAATTTAAATTTAAATGGGTAGTTTTATTATTTGAAGGGATATGTCTCTTCATTCCATTGCAATTTCCTTCTTATAAGCCGGTTACATGCCACATGGCATGAAGAAAAATTGCCGGTTATATCCAAGGGACGCAGATAAGTTTTTTGGCGCATGAAAGTAAGTATTTTTTAGATCCAAAAGACTCCTTCTCATTGAAGGGTCTTATTTAATCTGATGAAAAGCAGATCAAGGGCTGATGAAGATCCTTATCCCACACCTCTTGCTTTTCTATATAAACCCATCGGTGTTTTATCGAGAGCATTATTATTCTATCCTTTCTTTCTTAAATTCTTGCACTTATCCTCTTTGTCTCTTCCTTCCCTTGTTAAGACATTGTTCTTTCTTTAAGACAAGTCTGTCAAATTAAGACAAGGGCTTAGAAAGAGAATAAAGAAGTGTTAAGTAGAAGTAAGAAGAGTTTAGGAGAGGTTCAGAGTGCCTATCAAGAGGGTATTAGTTTGGAAAAGAAGAAAAGGCTGCAGAAGGCTAGAAGGGCTACCAAAGAGTCCTAGTAGTTTAAGCAAGCAAAGAAGGAGTGTCTCCTTGGTTCAATTCTCATGTGGATCACCTCTAGAGGGCATGCACTTGTGTTCCTAGTGAAAAGAAGAAGGTTATTGCGTATCAGGTATTCTTCTGAAGCCTTATAATATGATTTATTAATTGTTATGCTCAAGGGATTCTGGATTAGGGTTTCGATTTCTTATGTTTTTTCAAATGAAAATTTTTGAAATTCTACCATCCGCTATGTCATCGAAACCCAATAGTGGTATCAGAGCAACCTTGATGCATTTCATTAATGGTCATTTTATGCTTGGTTGAATACTATATAAAATGTTTAGCATGATATTTTGATATGCAAATATTATGCATGATACTAGTATCATATCTTATGTTTCTTGTCATTGATTAGGGTCTTTCACTTAAACCCTAATCTACATAGGGATATGTCTAGTTTTTAAGTCACATTCTGAAATAAGGTTATCCTAACATAACGGTGGACGTCTGTTATTTTGTAAGGTTGTCCTAGAATGATGACTCACTTGGCACATATTTTGTATATGTTTAGAAAGTATGGGATAAATGTTTTATAAGCATTATCTATTAGAATGTGTTAAGAGACCATTATTGCCCTTATAAAAGTATATTTAGTCATGTAAATTAATCATGAAGCAAATCTATTTAATGATCTTTGATTAAGCCAATTGGTGTCTAGGCAAGTGGTTCTGGGAAGGTAAAGGGAATGAGGTTTTTAATTAGTTATGTTGTCTGACCTGGCCAATTCTATTGGTGTCTTAGGAAAGCAACAGGGGGACCCCCTCATCTCTTCCACTTACTTGGCCAATTTAGCTATATCTAGACCTTAAGTTAGAAATGCAAATAGGTTAAGTACACTACAAAATTGCCTTCCTTCATGCTAAGCCAAATCCATGTCAAACTTACTATTATAGGTTTGTTGTGATTAACACAAGACCTATTTTAGGATTTGATATGATATTTGTCTTAGTAGTTTCTATGCTATGTAGTATAATTGATTATGTTGCTTTGTTGAGTATACTCAAGGGTGACATTATTCAATCATGACTATATTAAATGAAGGGTATGACAAAACTAATATATTATAGTTTGTTGTACATACACAAGGCTATAAATGTATTAGAGGCAAGTCTAATGTTGAGAATTGCAATATGATGCAATTAGAAGGGATTTTCCTACCTTGAACTCATGGGTGTTTGTTGTGATTAACACAAGGCATTCATGAAGGATTGGGATCTCAACCCCACTAAGGGAACCCTAGTGTGGTTTCCCGCTTACCATATTTGAGGGTTATGGTATTCGAATAAAATAGTGGGAGACATAATTAAATGCAAAGTCCTTATCTAGTTATGGATGTCATCTTGAGTGATCTACTTATAGTTGTTCTTTATTTTATGTAGATTATATTTTCATGGCTTCTACTCTGTCACTGCGTGGCATCTTGGATGCCAACAAGCTGACCGGTCTCAATTATGTGGACTGGTTGAGGAACCTGAGGATAGTTTTATCTCAGGAAAGGATTGCCTATATCCTTGATACTCCTGACCCTGATCTGGTAGGAGAGGATGCTACCGAGGAGGAAAGAGCCACATATAAAATGTGGCAGATGAAAGGAATATGCCCTATAAGTCAATCTATGTTGTATCTCCCAAACCATTGTAATTGACAATATTCTAATAAAGGCATTATTTTTCATCATACGTTGTGTTTATATTATATGATGAACCCCATAGATTAGGGCTATGATTTTAGGGTTATGATGAGATCATACCAGTGACCTAAAGGATTAAAACCTTAATCTAAAATACTCCTAATCAAAGGAACCCTGAGTAGGGGATCAGGGTTTTTCCGGTAAGACTAGCACATCCCATGTATACTGGAGAGGGTGACTGCTCTCACAGTCACTTGTGTATGACACTAATACTAGGATGTGGGTGCTCATTAGAGAATGAGTTCACTGATATGATCCAACTTGAGAACATCTAATGGAGTCTTAGCTACATGTCAATAGAAGGTTCTCATAGTGGGAGTGGTACAAGTAATCCTTTGACCTGAGACTGCCATAAGTACCTTATGTACATGAACCCATGCTTTGGTTCAATTCTAATCATGACACTGAGTCATGCACAGGATTGATACTGGGAATGGTGAATTGGATATGAAGGTAATGAGTAGGTCAACAAGGAATCGATCACTCTTAGTAAGAGGAGATTGCATCCAGTTAGTTATCAATCGGATGATGATTCAGGGAATCTTTGATCAAAGTAAAGATATTAGAGATGATTTCTAATATCAAGATAATTGAATCATCAATATAAGATTGAGCTAGAAATGAATGTAATATTGGAATTGACATACATCCATATCCATAATTATATTCTGGGTGTAGGCTGATCGAAGGATTTAATTGTACGGTAACTTTCTACTGAAGGGTAGTTTTGGTATTTCACTAGAATTTCCATATCTTCTGGGTAGACATGACACGTTGCTAGATGTCAATCTTGTCTTGTGGGTTGATTAAATTGAATGATCACTTATTAGGAAGAGTCCTAATTGATCATAATCGGGTAAGCCCGATTTGACCTAAATCGATTAGAAAGAGTTCTAATCAAATTAGGTCAACTTGTGTTCGAATCCACTGTTGGGTAGATGTGGAACCCAATGGGTCACACACTTAAGAGAATTGATCAAGGGTTTAATTTTGTAATTAAATCATTTTTGCATGATGACACTCTAGCAAGTGTTGCAAATCCTAGCTTCTATTCGAATTAGATTCGAATTAGGGTTCCGGATTGATTCAATTTGGGTTCTAATTGGATCTAGTTAGACCCTAATTGAGGTTATAGGGATTATGGCTAACCCTATTGGCTAACCATGCACCTAGTCTGGCCTGCCACCCGCCCCTTAGCATTTTCATGCCAAAATGCCAAGAGTCCATGTGCTAATGGACTCTTGGCACGCCATTTGGAAGAGTCCATGGTGCATGGACTCTTGGTGCGCCCCACTTAATTCTCCAATGAATTAAGATGGGGTGACCTCCTTTCTTAGAGTTAGCACCTCAGATATGCCCCCTTGGATGGGAATCCAACGGTTGATGGGTTTTTAAGAAAGGAAGAAAGCACCTGTTGCTTCCCGGTTGCGCGAAATAACATCTCTTCGGAGATTTAAATTCGCGACTCCTTTCTTTTAAAACATCGCGACTTTTCCTTTGAGAAAGGCCATGGGATTTATCCGGAAGGCCGTGAGAAGGAAGGATGGGGCATGAGAAAATAGAGACGGGGCGTTAGAAAAAAGGGAATGGTGTTTACGGAGAGTTGTGTCCTTTTGAAAAGACATCCTTTTGTAATCTATTTAAGGAACAGAGGCCTCAGGTGTTTGGCTAATGTACAACAGAGTTTTTTTTTATTTGTCTTTTCTTTCCAGGAGACTGATTCCTCCTTAGCTTGTTTAGGACACAAGAGTTTCCTTTTTACAGAGTTCTCTTCTCTGTTGAAACTCAAGTCTAAAACAAGAGATAGGAAGAATCTCTCGAATGGTAAAAGAAAAGGAGATATACTCTGTTTCCTATTTCCTTTACTTTAAAACATTAGTGTCTTAAATCCTCCTCCTCCTTCAAGACAAGAGTGTATTCTTAGGACAAGGTCTTAAGAAAGGGAGAGGAAGAAGAAAGAAAGGAAGTAAGAAGTCCCTGCCATGGAGTTTTTCAGCCATAGTCATCTTGAGTTCTGGGAGAAGAATTCAAGTGAAGGAACCTTTTGAAGAAGCGAGCATCTTGATTAATTTTCTTGTGGATCACCATTGGAGGGTGGACATTTGGATGCCTGGTGAATTCAAAAGGGTCATTCAACATCAAGTTTTGATCCTACATCAAAATTGGGTTTAGCGATAACAGGTCGGTGCCCTAATTCTAATAGTGTAGGTTTGCATGTTTCTCATATGTTTTAATCCTGTTTAAGGAGATCCTGGCTAAGGGTTTTGGTGTAAATTTCATCATTTTGAAATTATCTTTCCGCTACGTTGCACCGGAATCCTTTCAGTGGTATCAAAGCCACCCTTATTACAGTTAAAACATATGGAAATTATTTATATGTCTTTTTGTTATAGTGTCGCATGTTAGGGTTTTTAAATCCTTGAATGCTGATACACTTAGCACATTTATGGGATGAATGTATGTTTGAGAATCTATGTTTGATGTGTGTCATAATTAGGGTTTTTTACTCAAACCCTAATTATTATAGAGATATGTTTAGTTTTGAAGTCATCATACTGAAATAAGGTTGTCCTAGCATAATGGTGGATCCATTATGTGGTAAATGGTTATCCTAGTATGATGACACACTTAGCATATATTTTCTTATTTATAAGAATGATATGTTGATTGTGATACCTTCTATAAGGATGTGCTGGCAATTTATAAATCCCTCCTTTTAAAAATTATATTAAGTCTTAGTATATTTAACTAATAAGCATCACTAGTCATGATGTACAATTGATCATTCGGTATCTAGAAAGGTGGTTCTGGGAAGGTAAAGAGAATTGTGGTTTTTAATTGGTTCCGTTGACTGACCTGGCCAATTTTTATTGGTGTCTAGGAAAGCAACGGGGGGACTCCCACATCTCTTCCACTTGCCTGGCCGATTTGATTAAATTTAAATCTTGACTAAAATGCTTGGTGTTAAAAATACTATATATTGGCCTTCCTTCATGCTGGATCATTATTGTGTTATGAACCACATTAGGTTTGTTGTGTTATCTGCAAGACCTAATATGGTGATTGATATGATACTAGTCTAGTGCATAGATATGCTTACAGTATATTCAGTATAATGCTTTGTTGTGCTATCTGCAAGGGCATTATATTTGAGTATTGACTGTATAGAAATGAAAGGGTCTTGACTTAACTAGAACATTATGGTTTGTTGTGTTTTCTGCAAGACTAATAATGTTCTAGAGGCCAAGTTACATCTTGAGAATTATATGAGATATAATTTGAAGAGTTTCCTACCTTTGAGCTTATAAAAGATTTGTTGTATTTTATGCAAGATCTTTTATAAGTTATTAGGATCTCAATCTCACTAAGAAAAATCGATCAGGGTTCTTCTCGAATATCATAGTGAGGGCTATGATTTTTGATAAAATAGTGGGAGACATAATTAAATTGAAGACCTAATTTAATTATGTAAGTCATTTCATGGTTGTTTGCTTATGTATTGTTCTTTTTTAAATGTAGATAAATAGCATCTTCATTATCACTATGAAGTATCTTAGACACTAACAAACTGACTGGTCCGAACTATGTGGACTGGTTGAGAAATTTAAAGATTGTACTGAGTTCAGAAAAACTTTCTTATATTCTTGATACCCCTAGTCTTAATCCACTAGGGGATGATGCCACCGAGGAAGATATGGCCACATACAAAATGTGGCAGAATGACTCCCTTACTGTCAAGTATATCATACTAGCCTCTATGACCAATGAGTTACAGAGACAGCATGAAAGCATGGATACTCAATCCATAATGCTCAATTTAAAAGAGCTTTATGGAGAACATAGTAGAACTGCTAGATATGAAATATCTAAGTAGTTATTCCATGCTAGGATGATAGAGGGAACATCCGTTCAGGATCATGTTCTGAAGGTAATTGACTTAATCACCAGATTGGGTCAATTAGGTTTTATCATGGATGGGGAGTTGAATCAGGACTTAATCCTGCAATCACTCCCGTAGTCATTTTCTCAGTTTGTCTTGAATTATCACATGAACAAACTGAACACTTCCTTGCCTGAGCTGTTAAATATGTTAAAAACAGCAGAGAGCCACGTTAAGAAAGATAAGGCTCCACTTCTTCTTGTTGATAAGACCAATAAGAAGAAATCATGAAAAAGGGGTTTTAATAGGAGGCTAAACCCTAAGGGTGGCATCAATAAGAATAAGAAAGGAAAGAAGGTCTCAAAAAGTCAACCTGTTTCTTTTGCGGCAAAGCGGGAAATTGGAAAAGGAATTGCAAGGCTTACCTTGCAATTGTGAAGCCTGGTGCGACAGATGCACCAAAAGGTATGTATGAGATACATGCTATATTGACATTAAATTCGTCTATATCAAATACTTGGGTATTGGATACCGCTTGTGGTTACCATATATGCAAATCTTTACAGGACTTCCACAAGCTTAAAGTATTGAAGGAAGGTGACTTCAATCTCTACGGTGCTAGTGGTGATATCATCGAAGGAGAAGCTATAGGGACCTATATTTTGAAGTTGCCTTCAGGGAAGATCTTGGAGTTAGAAAATTGTTATTATATGCCTAAGATTATTAGGAACATTATATCTATTCCTTTGTTATTAAAACAAGGATATGTAGTGGATGTAACGAGCACTGGTTGCTCGATAATGTTGTCTAATAAAATTATTTGTTCTGGCATATTTAGCAATGGGCTCTTAACTCTTTCTTCCAATGATAGTGTTTTTCATGTCAATAATAAAAGAAAAAGAAAAGACTTTAATGATACTTTGCTTTGGCATCATCGACTTGGTCATGTTAATGAGTCTAGGATAAGCAAGTTATACAAGGAAAAATTCCTTGATCCTTATGAGTATGAATCATTAGGAACTTGCGAATCATGTCTCATGGGTAAGATGACCAAGACTCCATTTACTAGACATGGAGAAAGGTCAACTGAGTTATTAGGACTTATACATACTGATGTATGTGGTCCAATGACAACTCAGGCCAGAGGTGGATACTCATATTTTATCACTTTTACAGATGATTTATCTAGGTTCGGATGTGTGTATCTTATGAAACATAAATCTGAAGCCTTTGATAAATTTAAGGAGTATCAAAGTATGGTCGAAAAACAAACCGGGAAAAGTATTAAAGTTCTTTGTTCTGATCGAGGAGGAGAATACTTATCCACAGAGTTTTTAGACTATCTTAAAGTTAATGGAATTCTTTCTGAATGGACCCCTCCTTATACACCATAGCTAAATGGTATAGATGAAAGGAGGAATCGTACCTTATTAGATATGGTACGATCCATGATGTGCTTCACAAATTTATCCATTTCCTTCTGGGGTCATGCCCTAGAAACTGCTGTTTACATTCTGAACAAGGTACCTTCTAAATCTGTTGTTAGTACTCCATATGAAATTTGGAGTGGAAAGAAACTGTATCTTAAATATTTTATGGTATGGGGATGTCCAGCTTATGTTAAAAGAAATTTTGGACATAAGTTGGAACCTAGAGTGGATATATATTTATTTGTAGGATATCCTAGAGAAGGTAGAGGATATCTGTTTTACCATCCTACTGAACAAAAGACTTTTGTCAGTAGGCATGCCACTTTTCTAGAAAAAGAGTTCATTTTAGAAAAGGGCAATGGTAGAACTATTGAACTTGGAGAAGTACAAGAAATACAGATAGATAGTTCTCAACCATTAGAACATATAGTTAGGACAGAACCAGAACACAAAACTCCTCCCCGTAGGTCTGATAGAGTGTCACGGGCACCTGAGAGGTATGGGTTTATTATTGAAAATAATGAAGCCCAAGTCATTCAAAATGATGAACCTCTGACCTATACGGAAGCTATCTTGAGTACTGATTTAGATAAATGGCAAGAAGCCATGGAATCCGAGATAGACTCTATGTATGTAAACCAAGTATGGTCTTTGGTCGATGCACCAGAGGGTGTTAATCCTATTGGGTGCAAATGGGTCTATAAGAAAAAGATTGGGGCTGATGGCCAAGTTGAAACCTATAAAGCTAGATTAGTGGCAAAAGGTTTTAGACAAAAACAGGGAATTGATTATGATGAAACATTCTCACCTGTTGCCATGCTCAAATCAATCCGGATTTTACTTGCTATAGCAGCATACCATGATTATGAGATCTGGTAGATGGATGTGAAGACTGCATTACTCAATGGTTTCCTTGAGGAAGAAGTCTACATGTCACAGCCAGAAGGTTTTATTTCAAAGAATAAACCTAATCAAGTATGCAAGCTAAAGAAATCCATTTATGGATTAAAGCAAGCTTCAAAAAGTTGGAAAATCCGCTTTGATGAAACTATTAAAAGGTTTGGTTTTATCAAAAATGTGGATGAACCCTGTGTTTATAAGAAGACTAGTGGGAGTGCCATAGTCTTCTTGGTTCTGTATGTAGATGACATACTCCTTATTGGGAATGATATCCCAATGTTGCAATCAGTCAAGGTTTGGCTATCAAACCAGTTTTCCATGAAAGATTTGGGAGAAGCATCCTATATACTAGGTATTAAGATCTATAGAGATAGATCTAAGAGGATGCTAGGTTTATCCCAATCTAGGTACATTGACTTAGTGCTGAAAAGATTCAGCATGGATGGAAGTAAAAGAGGTTATCTTCCTATGAGTCAAGGCATACATCTTTCTAAAAGGATGTCTCCTAAGACACCTGAAGAAAGAAATAGAATGAATTCTATACCTTATACTTCGGCAATAGGGTCCATAATGTATGCCATGTTATGTACCAGGCCTGATGTGGCATATGCTTTAGGCATTGTCAGTAGGTTTCAGGCTGATCCAGGAGAGGATCATTGGAAAGCAGTTAAAAATATTCTTAAGTACCTGAGAAGGACTAAGAATATTTTTCTGGTTTATGGTGGTTCTGATCTTAAACTAGAAGCTTATTCTTATTCTAGTTTTCAATCAGACCCTGATGATAGCAAATCCATTTCGGGATATGTTTTTACCCTAAATGGTGGAGCAGTGAGTTGGAAGAGTACTAAGCAGCAGACTGTAGCTGACTCAACCACAGAGGTAGAATACATAGCTGTCAGTGAAGCCGCCAAGGAAGCAGCCTGGATGAAGAAGTTCATCACAGAGTTGGGTGTTGTTCCTGAGATTGAAAACCTAGTGCCACTTTACTATGACAACACCGGGGCTGTTGCTCAAGCTAAGGAACCAAGAGCTCATCATAAGTCCAAGCACATTATGAGACGCTTCCATCTCGTCCGAGAAATAGTAGAGAGACAAGATGTCTACATAAATAGAGTTGATACAAAGAACAATGTAGCAGACCCGTTCACTAAGGCTCTACCACAGCGAGAGTTTGATCGCCACCTCGAGTGTACGGGATTAAGATTTAAAGGCGATTGGCTTTAGTGCAAGTTGGAGATTGAAAGGGATATGCCCTACAAGCCAATCTATGTTGTATCTCCCAAACCATTGTAATTGACAATATTCTAATAAAGGCATTATTTTTCATCATATGCTGTGTTCATATTATATGATGAACACCATAGATTAGGGCTATGATTTTAGGGTTATGATGAGATCATACCAGTGAGACCTAAAGTCTTAAAACCTTAATCTAAAATATTCCTAATCAAAGGAACCCTGAGTAGGGGATCAGGGTTTTTCCGGTAAGACTAGCACATCCCATGTATACTGGAGAGGGTGACTGCTCTCACAGTCACTTGTGTATGACACTAATACTAGGATGTGGGTGCTCATTAGAGAATGAGTTCACTGATATGATCCAACTTGAGAACATCTAATGGAGTCTTAGCTACATGTCAATAGAAGGTTCTCATAGTGGGAGTGGTACAAGTAATCCTTTCACCTGAGACTGCCATAAGTACCTTATGTACATGAACCCATGCTTTGGTTCAATTCTAATCATGACACTGAGTCATGCACAGGATTGATATTGGGAATGGTGAATTGGATATGAAGGTAATGAGTAGGTCAACAAGGAATCGATCACTCTTAGTAAGAGGAGATTGCATCCAGCTAGTTATCAATCGGATGATGATTCAGGGAATCTTTGATCAAAGTAAAGATATTAGAGATGATTTCTAATATCAAGATAATTGAATCATCAATATAAGATTGAGCTAGAAATGAATGTAATATTGGAATTGACATATATCCATATCCATAATTATATTCTGGGTGCAGGCTGATCGAAGGATTTAATTGTACGGTAACTTTCTACTGAAGGGTAGTTTTGGTATTTCACCAGAATTTCCATTTCTTCCGGGTAGAAATGACACGTAGCTAGACGTCAATCTTGTCTTGTGGGTTGATTAAATTGATTGATCACTTATTAGGAAGAGTCCTAATTGATCATATCAGGTAAGCCCGATTTGACCTAAATCGATTAGAAAGAGTTCTAATCAAATTAGGTCAACTTGTGTTCGAACCCACTGCTGGCTAGATGTGGAACCCAATGGGTCACACACTTAAGAGAATTGATCAAGGATTTAATGATGCAGAACAAAGAACAAAGAAGCGTATGCGGAAGTAAAAATTAAGATTAATTCTTTTTTTTTTTTTTACTCACAAAAAAAGTTGGTTTCATTCATCTGATTCCTTTAAACTTACAAGAGGGGTTTAATTTATAGGACTTTACAAGAGAGTAGGGTTTTACATCTTCTCATGTGGGACTAAAGGGGGGGATCTACAAATCAGGATAATCCATACACATATGGCCAGCCAAGGTTCCAAAAAAAATTGATTTAGGTTATAAAAGGAAGGTACATGGGGCCTCCATGCTTGGTTCTTCAAGAGAGGATTTCTTTCCTTCCATGGCTCAACTCTTTTGGACTCCTCCTTTTCTTTCTCCCTAAGTCAAGGTCCTTCCCATCTTTGTTTTGGATATTTTTGGCAGGTAGTGGGCGCCTCCTTGAAGTTCTCTCCAAGAGAATTTCTTCCCTTTCATAGTTTGGTTCTTTTGGGAAAGTCTTGGGCCGCCCCCTTGATTTGTGGGCTCCTGGTGGATTTCACCTCAATTGGTGCATGAGAGAAGGGAGCTGCTATCTGTGGTGTGGGGACCAAAGGCTGCTGGATGTAGATGTGGCACCCCCTGGACTCAGGCGTATGGCTGGGAGTGTGGCTGGGAGTGTGGCGCCCACTTGCTTGGCCTTGGGAGAAAATGTAACACCCCAAGTTGAAGCCCTAGTCCACTACTGAGTCAACATGACTCAACAAAATAAAATACAGGTAATATAGACTCAAGCTAAAATTGAGTTGATCCAGACAACCCTTATTACAAGCCAAAAAACCCTAATTCTTCGGGCAAGGTTAATCAGAGATCCAGATGGAGCTCTGAAGTCTTCTTCTGAGTCTGGTGCCCGCACCAATTCTTCCAGGGTGGGAAGAACTCGACCCTGTCAAGTATGGATCAAGTTGGCTCTGGTATCTCTCCAAGAGGTCTAGGTCCAACTCTTGTAATTCTTCTCGGGAGATCCAAGAGTCATCAGAATCTGGCCTTCCTAGCCAGCGGACCAGGTATCTTTGGTATCCTCGATTATGAGTAGAGATAACCTGATCATCCAGGATCTTTTCAATCTGCTCTTTACTCACAGGGCAGTTTGTTGGTGGACACACAGGGTCAGGTTCACTCTCAAGAGCAGGATTAGGTTCAAAAGCCTCACTGGGAATCACAGCTGGCTCCCTATACTCTACTAGGTCTGTAATGTTGAAAGTGGAGCTAATGCCTAGTTCTGGAGGTAACTCGAGCACATAGGCATTGGATCCTACTCTCTTTACCACTCTAAATGGTCCAGCTCCCCTAGCATGTAACTTTTTAACGGTTCCAAGAGGAAACCATTCAGGCCTTAACCTAATCATTACATAGTTTTCTTCGTCAAAAGTTTTGACTCGCCTTTGAGAATCAGCCAATTTCTTATAAGTTTCATTACTTAAAATTATTTTTGCTTGAATTTCTTTATGCAAGTCTTTTATATGCTGTGCAAAAACATCGGCAGACTCGGAGACCCGTGTGTGGACTGGTAAAGGAGCTAGGTCAAGAGGTGTGTGGGGTTTGTAACCATGCACAATTTCAAATGGACTATTACCCATAGACCTATTGACCGAGTCATTATATGCAAATTCAGCTCTAGGTAAGTACAAATCCCAGTTCCTAATGTTTTCACCAACAAGACACCTTAACAGATTGCCTAAACTACGGTTCACTACTTCGGTTTGGCCGTCAGTCTGGGGATGATAGGTAGTTGAAAACTTAAGTTTCATCCCTAACTTATGCCAAAGGGTTTTCCAGAAATAGCTGGTGAACCGAACATCCCTATCTGAAACAATGGTCTTGGGTAGGACATGGAGTCGCACTATCTCATTAAAGAACAGGGTGGCTACCTTAGACGCATCAAATGTTTGGGAACAAGGCAAGAAATGGGCTATCTTGGAAAATCGGTCTACTACAACGCAGATGGAGTCATGCCTCCTCTGGGTCTTAGGCAAACCTAACACAAAGTCCATGCTCACATCTTGCCAAGGACGATCTGGGACAGGGAGTGGGGTATAAAGGCCGGTGTTCTATTTTCGCTGTTTGGCAACAGCGCAGGTTCGACACCTAGCCACAATGTGTGCTACATCTCTTTTTAAGCTAGGCCAGAAAAAATGGTCTTCAATAGCCAGGGTGGTCTTATCTTTTTTGAAATGGCCAGCTAAACCTCCAGCATGAGCTTCCCAAATCAAAAATTCTCTAAGAGAGGTTCTAGGGATGCAAAGCCTATTCTTAAAGAACAGAAAGCCATCTAAAAGGGAATAATCCTTATGTTCACTAGATGGTCCTTGAGTTAGATCCTGATACACAGTCTTAAAATCCGGACACGACTCATATTCCTCTTTGATTTGCTCAAACCCTATGACTTCAGCCCTAACAGAATTCAACAACAAAGATCAACGACTAAGGGCATCAGCTACCTTATTTTCAGACCCAGCCTTATGCTTCAAAACAAAAGTATAGGACTGGATATACTCTACCCACTTAGCATGCCTAGTGTTAAGCTTCTTCTGAGAATTCAAGAATCTAAGAGCCTTATGGTCCGAAAATAGCACAAATTCTTGCGGTAGCAAATAATGTCTCCAGTAACGCAAAGCTTGCACTACCGCATAAAATTCCTTATCATAGGTAGAATACCTAAGCTTAGCATCATTAAGTTTTTCACTAAAGAATGCTACGGGATGGTTCTCTTGGCTTAGGACTCCACTATACCTACTCCTGAAGCATCACAGGCAACCTCAAATACCTTTGAAAAGTCCGGTATCTCAAAATGGGTGCCTGGGTCATCCTATCCTTAAGATCTAGGAAGGCTTTATGGGCTGCTTTGGTCCACTGAAATTCTCCCTTCCTAATGCAGTCTGTGATAGGAGCAACTACGGTACTAAACCCCTTGATGAATCGCCTATAGAAGGTAGCCAAGCCATGGAAACTTCTGACTTCATGCACACTGGTCGGCTCTGGCCATTCTACTATGGACCTAATCTTTTCAGGATCGGCAGCCACGCCGTCAGGGATTATAACAAATCCAAGGAAGATAATTCTACTGGTCATAAATTCACACTTTTTGAGATTACCGTAGAGACTATCATTCCTCAAAACTTGACAGACTTGTCTAAGGTGGCCTAGGTGATCTGCAGGGGTCTTACTATAGATCAGGATGTCATCAAAATAGACCACTACAAACTTCCCTATGAAAGCTCTAAGTACCTGGGTCATAATCCTCTTGAAAGTACTAGGGGCATTGGACAACCCAAAAGGCATAACAACCCATTCAAAGAGACCATCCTTAGTTTTGAAGGCTGTTTTCTACTCATCCCCTGGTCTAATCCTAACCTGATGATAGCCACTCTTGAGATCAATTTTAGAAAAAACCATGGCACCGGCCATCATATCAAGCATGTCATCTAGTCTAGGGATGGGGAACCTATACTTGATTGTGATTTTATTGATGGCACGACTGTCAACACACATCCTCCACGTGCCATCCTTCTTCGGGGTTAGAAGTGCAGGGACTGCACAAGGGCTAAGACTCTCTCTAATGAACCCCTTCCTCAACAATTCGCCAACCTGCTTTTGCAGTCTTTATGCTCAGATGGATTCATCCTATAATGGGGCAAGTTGGGTAAAGTAGCTCCTGGGACTAAATCTATGGAATGCTGAATATCCCTAAGAGGTGGAAGGTGGTCTGGCAGATCCTCGGGAAAAACATCCTCAAATTCTTCTAATAAAGGCTTAACTTCCTGAGGAGGCTCTGAGGGTGTAGGAGTCCTAAGTTCCTTAGCAGCCAACATCCAAATGGGTGAACCACTATGAATTTCTTGTTCTAGATCCTTGGCACTAATTAGGTTCACTCCAGTCTTCATTTCCCTAACCTTACTGGTTCCTTTAGCTACTTTGTCCTTAGGAGGGACTGAATGGATTGTGATTTTCTTACCATTGAAACTAAAGACACAGGTGTTGGATTTTCCTAAGAGGGTGGCATCATGATCATACAACCAAGGTCTTCCAAGAATTATACTGCTCACCCCCATGGGCAAGACATCACACCAAATCTTCTCTTGATAGGATTGCATTTGGATTTGGACCTGACATCTAGACTGGATGGGTATAGAGGTAGAGTCTACCCAAGAAACCTTATAGGGGTTGGGGTGGGGGACTGGGGTTAAGCCTAACATTTTGACAGTGCTAGTAGAAATGGCATTCACACAGCTCCCACTATCTATGACGATTTTACAGACCTTATCTCCTAGTTTAAGGAAAGTCTGTTGGATGTTAGTCCTACGCCAATCTTCCTGAACTTTAGTCTGGGACAGGATGCATCTCACAACTCCTAATTGGTCAGACTCTGTGGATTCTTCCTCTCCTTCATACTCATCAACCAAATTCATTCCGGCCTCATAAACCTCTTCTTCAAACTCCACATTAGGCTCGGAATTCTCTTCTCCTCCCTCTTCTATATATAGGGATCTACGAGGGCACTGGCTAGAAACATGACCTACCTTATGGCACTTAAAACAAGCTATGGTGGTGCACTGGTTGGAGATATGACCAGACTTCTGGCACTTAAAACAGATGATACTAGGGGTTCTCTTGGTGTCAGGTGCCTTACCTTTGTCCATGAGCCTAGGGGTGGGAATACCCTGATTAGGCTTGCTAGGGGTAACCTGGCTAGGTCCATTTCTGGGGATTAGGGCACTAATCCTAGAAGGCATGGGTCCTCTCTGAAACTTCTCAGTGTTCAGTGCAATCTGATAGGCTTGGTCTAGGTCAGTAACCTCTCTCATAAACAACTCTCTCTTAATGTCTTCCCTAAGTCCAGCCCTAAATCTAGACAAAGTGACCTCATGGGCTTCACTCACATCACATCTCATCGGGTATTCATCAAAGGTGGTTATGTAGTCTGAAACAGATCGGTTCCTTTGTTTCAAAGTCTGCCATTGTTCTAACAGATTTTGCTGGTATGAAATGGGTAGATATTTATCTCTAAGCTTCTCTTTCATACCCTGCCAAGTGGTTATGGGCTCTACATTTCGTCTTCTAGTGATCAGCTCAATGTTCCCCAGTATAACCTAGCTTGACATATTAATTTCATCTTGGCAAACTTGAATTTCCTATCCTCAGACATGGCATACCACTCAAAGTACTGGTCCATCTCACCCTCCTAATCAGAATACACCTTAGGATTTAAGCTACCATCAAAAGTGGGTGCATCTAACTTGATGTTCCGAATGAACCTATCATCTCTATCCTCAGGTTCTGGGTCAGGCCTCCTATGATTAGGTTCAGGATCTCGGTATAAAGGTCTTTTAGGCTCTTGGTGTGGGTGAGGTTGAGGCACATTAAAATCTGGGTCAGGAGTCTAGTTCCGATGCCTAGGTTCCTCTAGCACTTGGACTCGATCCCTAAGCTGGACAAAATCCTCATGGACTTGTTCTTTAAACTGGGCAACAGTGGTAGTCACATCCTGACTCAGTTTGTTCATACTCTCAGTAAGAGCTCTAACCATGGCCTCTAAATCAGGTTGGGTTTGACCAGGTTGGTAGGGCACTCCATTCCGGGTAGACATGATGCAAGCAAACACACAAATGAGACTCAACTGAACGACTATGGGCTAACTAGACCTAGAGCCCAAACTAGATGTCCAATCAGAGTGGCAAGCTAGCCTGTAGTAACTCAGGACTCAGCCAGGCAGGTGTAAGGGGAGTGTTAGGTCCCTGAATGCCAATCCTAGACACCAATCAGAGATTGGCCAGGTAGGCAAACCAGCACACAAGCCCTTCGGGATGGAATCCCTGAACCACCGTTCTAGACACTGAGTACAAAGCACACACAGAGTAACCAGACAAACTGACTCAACACTAGCCTTGACCCGACTTGTTGATGTCCCTAGCCCACTAGGGCAAATTAGGTCTAATCAATTTTTAGATTAAAGGCTTAGGTTTGAATGAGTGGGTGGTGGTTTTGGGCTAAGGAGAGGTTATCAACTCCTCCCCTTATCTTAGATGCTCAAATGCCCTTAAGATGAATTAAGAGATGAACACTCAAAAATAATTGGATTGCAGAACACAAAAATAGAGTTGCAGTAATTTAATTCTCAGAAATCCCACGGAAATCAATAAATCACAAAAAAATTATGAAAAATAGTTTCAATTATACTGGTTTCAGAAAAACAAAAATCACCAAATTTGAATTTATCTATAGTGAGAAATAATTCCTGCAACAAGATAATTATGGGCTGAAAACAGAGCACTTCCCCGTTTACAATTCCTGCTACGAAGTTATAACCCAACGGATCCCCTACATGCCCTAGGAACACCCCATGGAATGGGAAGAGGAGGTTTGCACCTCGCTTTGTTCCTAGGACCGGATGTCCTGGGAAGTCTACTTCGAGCAGACAAAGTAAAAAGAGAGAGACTCAAACAAGCAATCGAAACAGAAACCCTAGACAGGGCTCTGATACCAAAAATGATGCAGAACAAAGAACAAAGAAGCGTATGCGGAAGTAAAAATTAAGATTAATTCTTTTTTTTTTTTTACTCATAAAAAAAGTTGGTTTCATTCATCTGATTCCTTTAAACTTACAAGAGGGGTTTAATTTATAGGACTTTACAAGAGAGTAGGGTTTTACATCTTCCCATGTGGGACTAAAGGGGGGGATCTACAAATCAGGATAATCCATACACATATGGCCGGCCAAGGTTCCAAAAAAAATTGATTTGGATTATAAAAGGAAGGTAGATGGCGCCTCCATGCTTGGTTCTTCAAGAGAGGATTTCTTTCCTTCCATGGCTCAACTCTTTTGGACTCCTCCTTTTCTTTCTCCATAAGTCAAGGTCCTTCCCATATTTGTTTTGGATATTTTTGGCAGGTAGTGGGCGCCTCCTTGAAGTTCTCTCCAAGAGAATTTCTTCCCTTTCATAGTTTGGTTCTTTTGGGAGGGTCTTGGGCCGCCCCCTTGATTTGTGGGCTCCTGGTGGATTTCTCCTCAATTGGTGCATAAGAGAAGGGAGCTGCTATCTGTGGTGTGGGGACCAAAGGCTGTTGGATGTAGATGTGGCACCCCCTGGACTCAGGCGTATGGCTGGGAGTGTGGCGCCCACTTGCTTGGCCTTGGGAGAAAATGTAACACCCCAGGTTGAAGCCCTAGTCCACTACTGAGTCAACATGACTCAACAAAATAAAATGCAGGTAATATAGACTCAAGCTAAAATTGAGTTGATCCAGTCAACCCTTATTACAAGCCAAAAACCCTAATTCTTCGGGCAAGGTTAATCAGAGATCCAGATGGAGCTCTGAAGTCTTCTTTTGAGTCTGGTGCCCACACCATTTAATTTTGTAATTAAATCATTTTTGCTTGATGACACTCTAGCAGGTGTTGCAAATCTTAGCTTCTATTCAAATTAGATTCGAATTAGGGTTCCGGATTGATTCAATTTGGGTTCTAATTGGATCTAATTAGACCTTAATTGAGGTTATGTAGGGTTCGATGGCAAGGCGGAAACATAGATTTCAAAATTTTTTTATCTTTATGAAATCTTCACCAAACCTTTAACCCAAGATCTCCTTAAAAGAATTAAAACATATAAGATGTATATATAAGATTTAATCTAAAATTAAAGTACTAACCTATATCGCTAAAATCCAAACTTTGAATCTCCACCAGGTGACCAAATGTTCACCCTCCAATGGTGATCCACACAGAAAAAGATGAAGACAACTATTTCTTGTTCTTGGCTCCTCTTCTTGAATTCTTTTTCAAGAATTCAATTCTTGGACTTTTAGGCTGAAATTTTCTTTCTTGAAAATTTCTTTTCTTCCTTCTTTCCTCTTCTTGAATTTTTTTTCAAGAATTCCCTTTCTTGAATTCCTTTTCTTGAATTGAATTGGAAGAAAAATTAAGACAGGCAAAGTCTTAATTCAAGAAGGAAAAGAAGAAGAACAGATCCTTTCCTTTTTCTTTCCTTTACCGTTCAAGACCTTCCTCTTATTCTTGTTTAGGGTCAGAGTTTCGACAGAGGATACCTCTATAAGGGAAACAATACCCAACAAGAACAAGGGGAAGGAGTATTCTGGAGAGGAAGAAAAGGAATCTGATCTCTGAATTATCTTACATGAAAACCCCTGAGAACCCAACCCTATTTATAGATCTCAGAGGGGCGTCTTCTCAAAACAACGCAACCCTCTGAAACCCCAGGAATCATGATCCCTCATTCCTCACGCATCCCCTCAACCAAAAATCATGATTCTCTGATTTAATTTTCATTTTTCCGACGAGGAGGACTCTCAAAAAACTTCAGGAAGAATCGCGACTTTTGGAGACGGATTTGCGACCGAAAAGCGACGGATCTTTTCCTTAATTTTTTCTGGCCATCAGATCCAGATCCAAGGGCATCAGACAAGGATCCGAATCGCCCATTTTTTGGATTTTTCTTCGATGGTATTTTCTTTCTCATGCGCATGAAGATGAGTCCACGCGCGTGGACTCTTCTTCTTGGCGCGCGCGGGTGAGAAAGGGAGAGGGCGGCTTGGAGAGAGGGTCTCAGTGAACTTAATTCACTTGGGTTCAGCCATGGGTTAGCCCAATGTCCTAAAATTTAAATAGACCTTAATCTGGTTCAATTAGAACCCAATTAAGCCCAATTCAGAACCAAATTCGAATCTGATTTGAATAGAAATTTGGTCTGCAACACATGCTAGTGTGTTTATCCTGCAAACATGATTTAATTCCAAATTAAATCCTTCATCAATTTTCTTTTGTGTGTGACCCATTGGGTTCCACACCTAGCCAGCAGTAGGTCCGAGTGCTATTTGACTTAATTCGGTTAGATCTCAACTAAGCCGATTTAGGTCAACTCAAACTAGCTCAACTCTGTCAATTAGAATCTAATTCTAATTAACTGATTTGAATTACCATAACTCAATCATATACCTACAAGACAAGATTGACGTCTAGCAACGTATCATGTCTACCCGGAAGATGTGAAATTTTGGTGAAATTACCAAAATACCCTTCAGTGGTGAGTTACCGGGCAATTCAGTCCTTTGATCAAATTGCATCCCGAATATGATTATGAATATGGATACTTGTCAAATCCAATTTCATATTCATCCCTAGCTCAATCTTTATAATGATGATTCATTAATGAACCATTAGAAAATAACTCTAATGTTCATATTTTGATCAAAGATTTCCTGAATCCATCATTTGAAATTAGCTGGATGCAATTCCCTCTTACTAGGGCTGATCAATTCCTTGTTGACCTACTCATAACCTCCATATACAATCACCATAACTAGTATCACCTCGTGCATGACTTAGTGTCATGATTGATTGCGAACCAAAGTATGGATTCACATATATAAGGTACTATGGTAGTCTCAGGTCAAAGGACCACATGCACTACTCCCACTATGAGAATTATCTATTGACAAACAGATAAGGTTCCATTAGATATTCTCAATATGGATCAATTCAGTGAACTCATTCTCTAATGAACACTAACATCCTAGTATTAGTGTCAAACACAAGTGACTGTGAGATCAGTCATCCTTATCACAAAGCATATATAGGATGTGCTGGTCTTGCCGGAAACATTGATCCCGAACTCAATGTCCCATCGACTAGGAATATTTAGATTAGGGTTTTAAGGCTTTAGGTCTCACTGGTATGATCTCATCATAACCCTAGAACCATAGCCCTAATCTATGGGGTTCATCATAAAAATCATAAAGACACAGCATAAGATGAAAATAATTATATAAAAAAAAATGTCAATTCATTGATTTTTGGATCAAAATACAATATTTCAATTGGCTTTCAGGGCACAATCTTTCAATCTCCCACTTGCACTAAAGCCAATCGCCTTTAAATCTTAACCACATACAATCAAGGTGGCGATCAAACTCTCGCTGTGATAGAGCCTTAGTGAACGGGTCTGCTATGTTGTTCTTCATTTCTACCCTTTTAATGCAGACTTCTTCTTTCGACAATCTCTCGAACGAGATGGAAGCGTCTCAAAATGTACTTTGATTTGTGATGAGCTCTTGGTTCCTTTGCTTGAGCAACAGCCCCTGTATTATCACAATAAAGTGATACTGGACATTCAATCTCAGGAACTACGCCCAACTCTGATATGAACTTCTTCATCCAGACAGCTTCCTTGGCAGCTTCACTAACAGCAATGTACTCTGCCTCAGTTGTTGAGTCAGCTACAGTTTGCTGTTTAGAACTCTTCCAGCTTACAGCTCCTTCATTAAGGGTAAAAACATACCCAGATATAGATTTGTTGTCATCTGGATCTGATTGAAAACTAGAATCTGAATAAGCTTCTAGTTTAAGATCAAATCCTCCGTATATTAGAAAAATATCCTTAGTTCTTCTTAAGTACTTAAGAATATTTTTCACAGCCTTCCAATGATTCTCTCCTGGATCAGCCTGAAACCTGATGGCTATACCTAAGGCATATGCCACATCAGGCCTAGTATATAGCATAGCATACATAATAGACCCTACTGCCGAAGCATAAGGTATAGAATTCATTCTATTTCTTTCTTCAGGTGTCTTAGGAGACATCTTCTTAGAAAGATGTATGCCATGACCAATAGGTAAGTAACCTCTTTTACTTTCCTCCATGCTAAAACTTTTTAGCACTTGGTCAATGTACCTAGACTGGGATAAACCTAGCATCCTCCTAGATCTATCTCTATAGATCTTGATGCCTAGTATATAAGATGCTTCTCCCAAGTCTTTCATGGAAAACTATTTAGATAACCATACCTTGACCGATTGTAACATTGGGATATCATTCCCAATGAGGAGTATGTCATCTACATACAGAACCAAGAAAACTATGGCACTCCCACTAGTCTTCTTGTACACACAAGGTTCATCCTCATTTTTGATAAAGTCAAATTCTTTGACTGTCTTATCAAATCGGATGTTCCAACTCCTAGATGCTTGCTTTAATCCATAAATAGATTTCTTCAGCCTACATACCTGATTAGGTTTAGTCTCCAAGACAAAACCTTCTGGCTGTGACATATAAACCTCTTCCTTAAAGAAACCATTGAGGAATGCAGTTTTCACATCCATCTACCAGATTTCATAATCATGATATGCTGCTATAGCAAGCATGATCCGAATAGATTTGAGCATGGCAACAGGAGAAAATGTTTCATCATAATCTATTCCTTGTTTTTGTCTGAAACCCTTAGCCACTAATCTGGCTTTATAAGTTTAAACTTGGCCATCTGCCCCAATCTTTTTCTTATAGACCCATTTGCATCCAATAGGGTTAACACCCTCTGGTGCATCAACCAAAGTCCAGACTTGGTTGACATACATGGAGTCCATTTCGGATCTCATGGCTTCCAGCCATTTGTCTGAGTCACTACTTATGACAGCATCCGTATATGTTAGAGGCTCATTATTATCAATGATTCGGGCTTCATTATTTTCAATAATGAACACATACCTCTCAGGTGCATGTTGCACCCTATCAGACCTACGGATAGGAGTGGTGTGTTCAGGTTCTATACTAACTATGTTATGATTTTGTTGAGATGTATCTACTTGTTGAACTTCTTCAAGTTCAATATTTCTCCCACTGCCCTTTTGTAGGATGAACTCTTTCTCCATAAAAATGGCATGCCTACTGACTAAAACCTTTTGTTCAGTAGGGTGGTAGAACAGATATCCTATACTTTTTTTAGGATATCCAACAAATAGACACTTTTCTGCTCTAACATCAAACTTATGTCCAAAATTTCTTTTGACATGGGATGGACATCCCCATATCTTAAGATGCTTAAGATTGGGTTTCTTTCCCCTCCATAACTCATATGGAATGCTAGATACAGATTTGGATGGTACTCTATTTAAAATATTAGCCGCTGTTTCCAAGGCATATCCCCAGAAAGAAACAGGTAAGTCTATGAAGCACGTCATGGACCGTACCATATCTAATAAAGTACGATTTCTCCTTTTAGCAACACCATTTAATTGTGGTGTGTAAGGAGGAGTCCATTCAGAGATGATTCCCTTTTGTTTAAGGTGATCAAGAAACTCGGTGGATAAGTATTCACCTCCTCTATCTGATCGAAGGATCTTAATACTTTTCCTCGTTTGTTTCTCTACCATACTTTGATACTCTAAAAATTTTTCAAAAGCTTTGGACTTATGTTTCATTAGATACACAAATCCGTACCTTGAAAAATCATCAGTGAATGTGATGAAATATGAGTATCCACCCTTGGCCTGAGTTGTCATAGGTCCACATACATCAGTGTGTATGAGTCCTAATAACTCTGTTGTCCTTTCATTATGTCCACTAAATGGAGTCTTGGTCATTTTACCCATGAGACATGATTCACAAGTTCCTAATGATTCATAGTCATAAGGATTAAGGAATTTTTCCTTGTATAACTTGTTAATCCTCTGCTCACTAATATGTCCAAGACGACAGTGCCAAAGTAAAGTATTGTTTACTTCATCTCTTTTTCGTTTATTACTAACATGTAGTATATTGTCATCAGAAGATAAAGTTAAGAGACCATTGCAAAATATGCCATTAAATATTATTTCATTAGAAAAACTGATTGAGCAGCCACTGCTCATTACATTCATAATATATCCTTGTTTAAGTAACAAGGGTACAGATATGATGTTTCTAATGATTCTAGGCATAAAATAACAATTTTTTAACTCTAAAATCTTCCCAGAAGGCAGCTTCAACATATAAGTCCCTACAGCTTCTGCTTGGATGGAATCTCCTCCAGCACCGTAGAGCTCGAAGTCGCCTTCCTTCAAAACTCTAATATTCTGTATTCCCTGCAATGATTTGCAGATATGATGACCACAAGCAGTATCCAATACCCAAGAGTTTGAATTAGAAGAGTCTAATGACAAAATTGCATGTATCTCATACATACCTTTTGGTGCATCACTAGCACCAGGCTTCACACTTGTAAGGTAAACCTTACAGTTTCTTTTCCAGTGACCCGGCTTGCCACAATGAAAGCAGGTCATTTGTCCGGAGGCCTTCTTTCCTTTCTTTTTCTTGATGCCCCCTTTTGGGTTCAACCTCCTCTTGGAACCCTTTTTGCCTATTTTCTTCTTGTTTACACCATCCACAAGAAGAAGTGGAGCCTTATTTTTCTTTAAATGGCTCTCTGCTGTTTTTAACATATTCAACAGCTCAGGCAAGGAAGTGTTAAGTTTGTTCATATGATAATTAAGAACAAACTATGAAAATGACTCTGGGAGTGATTGCAGGATTAAATCCTGATTCAACTCTCCATCCATAACAAAACCCAATTGACCCAATCGGGTGATTAGGTCAATAACCTTTAATACATGGTCTTGTACGGATGTACCTTCTGTCATCCTTGCACGGAATAACTGCTTAGATATTTCATATCTTGCAGTTCGACTATGTTCTCCATAAAGTTCTTTTAGATTGAGCAATATGGAGTTTGTGTCCATGCTTTCATGTTGCCTCTGTAACTCATTGGTCATAGAGGCAAGCATTATACACTTGACAATAAGTGAGTCATTTTGCCACGTGTTATATGTGGTCTTATCCTTTTGCAAGGCATCTTCCCCTAATGGTTCCAAGGTTGGGGTATCAAGAATATAAGAAATTCTTTCTTGGCTGAGTACTATCTTCAGGTTTCTCAACCAATCAACATAGTTTGGTCCAGTCAATTTATTTGCATCAAGAATGCTACAGAGTGAGAGTGAAGAGGCCATTTAATCTACATTAACAAAGAACATTACATAAGCAAACAATCAATGTTGACAAAACATAATTAAATTAGGACTTTAACTTAATTATGTCTCCCACTATTTTATCAAGCATCATAACCCTCCATGTGATGATCGAGAAAACCCTAATTGGTTCTCTTAGTGGGGTTGAGATCCTAATTCCTTACAAAAGACCTTGTGTGTACACAACAAATCTTATATAAGTTCAAAGGTAGGAAAACTCTTTCCAATTGTAACTCATACAATTCTCAACTTATCTTGGCCTCTAAAATATTAATAGCCTTGTGTGTACACAACAAACTATAATATTTTAGTTAAGTTAGACCCTTCATTGCTATATAGTCATGATATTAATTATAATACCCTTGTGTGTACACAACAAAGTATTATATTAAATCATGCCATAAAAATCAAATGTACCAAGCCAAAATTATGTTAGTCACCATAAAAAAAAAAGGCCTTGTGTGTACACAACAAACCTAATATGGATCATAACATAATAATGACTTGGCATGAAGGAAGGCCACATGCAGTGAATATTACACTAAGCATATCAATCAATAATTAAGTTAATCTTATCGGCCAGGTAAGTAGGAAAGTGGTGGGAGTCCCCCCGTTGCTTTCCTTAGACACCAATAAGAATTGGCCAGGTCAGTCAACGGAACCAATTAAAAACCACGTCCTCTTTACCGATCATGAACCACTTTTCCTAGACACCAAATGATAAACTAATCATATTGATTATTTTTACTTTTGGTATATGACACTACAACTTAATATGTTTTTAAAGAGGGCTTTATTAAAACAAAGCACATTCTAGCAAATATGTGCCATAGTGTGCCATCATACTAGGACAACCATTTACCACATAATGGATCCACCATTATGCCAGGGCAACCTTATTTCAGTATGATGACTAGAAGGCTAAACATATCTCTATACAAATTAAGGTTTAAGTAAAAACCTTAATTAGTGGCAAACATCAAACATATATGCATAATTAACACAAATATGTGATTAGTGTGTCATCATACTAGGACAACCATTTAACACATAATGGATCCACCATTATGCCAGGGCAACCTTATTTCAGTATGATGACTAGATATCTAAACATATCTCTACAACAACTAGGGTTTGAGTGAAAACCCTAATTGGTGACATTACATCAAACATATACTACATCTCATGTTACTTATATAAATATGCATCTAAAAATCAGTATATATATTTTAATCTTAATAAGGAAGCTCTGATACCACTGTAGGGTTCAGTGGCAAGGCGGAAACATAGATTTCAAAATTTTTTTATCTTTATGAAATCTTCACCAAACCTTTAACCCAAGATCTCCTTAAAAGAATTAAAACATATAAGATGTATATATAAGATTTAATCTCAAATTAAAGTACTAACCTGTATCGCTAAAATCCAAACATTGAATCTCCACCAGGTGCCCAAATGTTCACCCTCCAATGGTGATCCACACAGAAAAAGATGAAGACAACTATTTCTTGTTCTTGGCTCCTCTTCTTGAATTCTTTTTCAAGAATTCAATTCTTGGACTTTTAGGCTGAAATTTTCTTTCTTGAAAATTTCTTTTCTTCCTTCTTTCCTCTTCTTGAATTTTTTTTCAAGAATTCCCTTTCTTGAATTCCTTTTCTTGAATTGAATTAGAAGAAAAATTAAGACAAGCAAAGTCTTAATTCAAGAAGGAAAAGAAGAAGAACAGATCCTTTCCTTTTTCTTTCCTTTACCATTCAAGACCTTCCTCTTATTCTTGTTTAGGATCAGAGTTTCGACAGAGGATACCTCTGTAAGGGAAACAATACCCAACAAGAACAAGGAGAAGGAGTATTCTGGAGAGGAAGAAAAGGAATCTGATCTCTGAATTATCTTACATGAAAACCCCCGAGAACCCAACCCTATTTATAGATCTCAAAGGGGCATCTTCTCAAAACAAAGCAACCCTCTGAAACCCCAGGAATCATGATCCCTCATTCCTCACGCATCCCCTCAACCAAAAATCATGATTCTCCGATTTAATTTTCATTTTTCTGACGAGGAGGACTCTCGGAAAAACTTCAGGAAGAATCGCGACTTTTGGAGACGGATTTGCGACCGAAAAGCGATGGATCTTTTCCTTAATTTTTTCTGGCCATCAGATCCAGATCCAAGGGTGTCAGACAAGGATTCGAATCACCCCTTTTTCAGATTTTTCTCCGATGGTATTTTCTTTCTCACGCGCATGAAGAGGAGTCCACGCGCGTGGACTCTTCTTCTTGGCGCGCGCGGGTGAGAAAGGGAGAGGGCGGCTTGGAGAGAGGGTCTCAGTGTACTTAATTCACTTGGGTTCAGCCATGGGTTAGCCCAATGTCCTAAAATTTAAATTAGACCTTAATCTGGTTCAATTAGAACCCAATTAAGCCCAATTCGGAACCAAATTCGAATATGATTCGAATAGAAATTTGGTCTGCAACACATGCTAGTGTGTTTATCCTGCAAACATTATTTAATTCCAAATTAAATCTTTCATCAATTTTCTTTTGTGTGTGACCCATTGGGTTCCACACCTAGCCAGCAGTAGGTCCGAGTGCTATTTGACTTAATTCGGTTAGATCTCAACTAAGCCGATTTAGGACAACTCAAACTAGCTCGACTCTGTCAATTAGAATCTAATTCTAATTAACTGATTTGAATTACCATAACTCAATCATATACCTACAAGACAAGATTGATATCTAGCAACGTATCATGTCTACCCGGAAGATGTGGAATTTTGGTGGAATTACCAAAATACCCTTCAGTGATGAGTTACAGGGCAATTCAGTCCTTTGATCAACTTGCATCCCGAATATGATTATGAATATGGATACTTGTCAAATCCAATTTCATATTCATCCCTAGCTCAATCTTTATAATGATGATTCATTAATGAACCATTAGAAAATAACTCTAATGTTCATACTTTGATCAAAGATTTCCTGAATCCATCATTTGAAATTAGCTGGATGCAATTCCCTCTTACTAGGGCTGATCAATTCCTTGTTGACCTACTCACAACCTCCATATACAATCCACCATAACCAGTATCACCTCGTGCATGACTTAGTGTCATGATTGATTGCGAACCAAAGTATGGATTCATATATATAAGGTACTATGGTAGTCTCAAGTCAAAGGACCACATGCACTACTCCCACTATGAGAATTATCTATTGACAAACAGATAAGGTTCCATTAGATATTCTTAATGTGGATCAATTCAGTGAACTCATTCTCTAATGAACACTCACATCCTAGTATTAGTATCAAACACAAGTGACTGTGAGATCAGTCACCCTTATCACAAAGCATATATAGGATGTGCTGGTCTTGCCGGAAACATTGATCCCCAACTCAATGTCCCATCGACCAGGAATATTTTAGATTTGGGTTTTAAGGCTTTAGGTCTCACTGGTATGATCTCATCATAACCCTAGAACCATAGCCCTAATCTATGGGGTTCATCATAAAAATCATAAAGACACAGCGTATGATGAAAATAATTATATAAAAAAAATGTCTATTCATTGATTTTGGGATCAAAATACAATATTTCAATTGGCTTTCAAGGCACAATCTTTCAGGTTATAGGGATTATGGCTAACCCTATTGGCTAACCATGCACCTAGGCTGGCCCCCCACCCGCCCCTTAGCATTTTCACGCCAAAATGCCAAGAGTCCATGCACTAATGGACTCTTGGCGCGCCATTTGGAAGAGTCCATGGCGCATGGACTCTTGGTGCACCCCACTTAATTCTTCGATGAATTAAGATGGGGCGGCCTCCTTTCTTAGAGTTAGCGCCACTGATATGCCCCCTTGGATGGGAATCCAACGGTTGATGGGTTTTTAAGAAAGGAAGAAAGCGCCTGTTGTTTCCCGGTTGCGTGAAATAACATCTCTTTGGAGATTTAAATTCGTGACTCCTTTCTTTTAAAAACATCGTGACTTTTCCTTTTAGAAAGGCCTTGGGATTTATCCGGAAGGTCGTGAGAAAGAAGGATGGGGCGTGAGAAAATAGGGAAGGGGCGTGAGAAAAAAGGGAATGGTGTTTACAGAGAGTTGTGTTCTTTTGAGAAGACATATTTTTGTAATCTATTTAAGGAACAGAGGCCTCGGGTGTTTGGCTAATGCACAACAGAGTTTTTTTTTATTTGTCTTTTCTTTCCAGGAGACTGATTCCTCCTTAGCTTGTTTAGGACACAAGAGTTTCCTTTTTACAGAGTTCTCTTCTCTGTTGAAACTCAAGTCTAAAACAAGAGATAGGAAGAATCTCTTGAACGGTAACAGAAAAGGAGATATACTCTGTTTCCTATTTCCTTTACATTAAAACATTAGTGTCTTAAATCCTCCTCCTTCAAGACAAGAGTGTATTCTTAGGACAAGGTCTTAAGAAAGGGAGAGGAAGAAGAAAGAAAGGAAGTAAGAAGTCCCTGCCGTGGAGTTTTTCAGCCATAGTCATCTTGAGTTCTGGGAGAATAATTCAAGTGAAAGAACCTTTTGAAGAAGCGAGCATCTTGATCAATTTTCTTGTGGATCACCATTGGAGGGTGGACATTTGGACGCCTGGTGAATTCAAAAGGGTCATTCAACATCAAGTTTTGATCCTACATCAAAATTGGGTTTAGCGATAACAGGTTGGTGCCCTAATTCTAATAGTGTAGGTTTGCATGTTTCTCATATGTTTTAATCATGTTTAAGGAGATCCTGGCTAAGGGTTTTGGTGTAAATTTCATCATTTTGAAATTATCTTTCCGCTGTGTTGCACTGGAATCCTTTCAGCAGAATGATATCATGACTGTCAAGTACATAATGTTGGCCTCAATGAGCAATGAACTCCAGAGGCAACATGAGAAAATGGAACCTCACTCCATATTGCTTAATCTCAAAGATTTTTATGGGGAGCATAGTTGGACTGTACGATACGAGATATCAAAGCAGTTATTCCGGGCATGAATGAGTGAGGGCTCTTTCATTCAGACACATGTCCTCAAAATGATTGACCTAATCACCAGGTTAGGTCAGTTAGGATTTGTGATGGATGGGGAGCTCAATCAGGATTTAATCCTACAATCACTCCTAGACTCCTTCTCACAGTTTGTCATGAATTACCACATGAACAAACTGAATACTTCATTGCCAGAGTTATTAAATATGCTCAAAATAGCAGAGAGCCGCTTTAAGGGTGGTAAGGCTGCTTTTTCTAGTTGATAATAAGAAGAAGAAGCAATGAAGAAGGGTCCTAATAGAAAAAGGAACCCTAAAAGTAGCTTCAAGAGCAAGAAGAAGGCAAGGAAGCCCTCCGCTGATGGATCCTGTTATCACTATGGAAAGCAAGGGCACTATGATGCAGAACAAAGAACAAGAAGCGTATGCGGAAGTAAAATTAAGATTAATTCTTTTATATATATATATATATATATTTTTATATTTCAGAAATTGTCTTTGACTCAAAGTAAAGTTAAACTAAGTTGAAAGAAACTAGGTAAGGATTGAAAGCACAATTTAGAAAAACTAGGTTATCAGAGTAGTTCAGAAGTAACGGATCGCTGGGGGTTAAGAAACTCCCAGACCTAGGGTTTCGTTCTGAACTTTCAACAGGACAGAAATAGAGAGGAGAGATGGGTTACCAACCAGACAGTGATCTTCACAGAATTTGGGTGGAAGAACTCTCTTGGGCAGATTGTTGGATCCTCGGATTCGGCTATCTTCGCAATGGATCCTCCAATACTGGTCTCGTGGCTGGGTCGGCCTCTCCTGGACTCAAGATCTGGGAAGAAGAAAAACAAGTGATGGATTCAGAGACTCGGGAAAGGATTTACCAGTTCAAAGAACTTGAAGGCTGGTGTCGCTGAGATCCGGATTCTCTTGAAGGCTGATTCGACTCCCTCTGGAAAGAGCTTTGGATCTGAAGTATCCGGACTGGAGCTGGATGCTGGTGGTCGGCCTGGACTTGGAGAGAATGGCTGGGAGAGGTGGGATATGCTAGGGCTTGGTGGAAAGAGAAGGGTGATGGGCGGCTAGGGTTTGGGAGTGAAGTGGCTAACCTAGGGTTGGGGTTTTGGAGATCTCACACCTCCTCAAAGTTCCTGGGGAACCCGGATTTACTCCCTCACGGAGCTCAACACCTGGATGCAAGTGCGGAAGAGAGAAAACACGAAGTTTGCTCACAAAAAAAAAAATTGGTTTCATTCATCTTATTTTTTTCAAACTTACATGGGGGTTTAATTTATAGGCCATTACAAGAGAGTAGGGTTTTACATCTTCCCATGTGGGACTAAAGGAGGGGATCTTCAAATTAGGATATCAATCCCTACTCATATGGCCGGCCAATTAATTCCAAAGTTGATTGAAGCTTCAAAAAGGAAAGTGGGTGGCGCCTCCTTGTCTTGACCTCCAAGAAAATATTTTTTTCCTTCTATGCTTGGCCTTATCTGGAAGTGTTTGGGTGCCTCTTAACCTTGCCCTCCAAGAGAAAATTTGTTGCCTTTTATATCTGGCTTTAGTTGGAATGATTAGGGCGCCTCCTAACCTTGCTTTTTCAAGAGAAATCTCCTTCCTTCCATGGCTCAACCCTTTTTGGATACCTCCTTTTCTTTCTCCCCAAGTTATGGCTCATTCTAACTTTGTTTTGAGTATTTCTGGCAGGTAATGGGCGCCTCCTTGAATTCCTCTCCAAGAGAATTTCTTCCCATTTATAGTTTGGTTCTTTTGGGAAGTCTTGGGATGCCCCCTTGATTTTGGACCCCTGGTGGATTTCTCCTCAATTGGCGCATGAAAGAGGGGAGCTGCTATCTGTGGTGTGGGGACCAAAGCCTGCTGGATGGAGATGTGGCGCCCCCTGACTCAGGCGTATGGCTGGGAGTGTGGCACCCACTTGCTTGGCCTTGGAAGAAAATGTAACACCCCAGGTTGAAACCCTAGTCCACTACTGAGTCAACATGACTCAACAAAATAAAATGCAGGTAATATAGACTCAAGCTAAAATAGAGTTGATCCAGTCAACCCTTATTACAAGCCAAAAAAAACCCTAATTCTTCGGGCAAGGTTAATCAGAGATCCAGATGGAGCTCTGAAGTCTTCTCCTGAGTCTGGTGCCCGCACCAATTCTCCCATGGTGGGAGGAACTCGACCCTGTCGAGTATGGATCATGTTGGCTCTGGTATCTCTCCAAGAGGTCTGGGTCCAACTCTTGTAAATCTTCTCGGGAGATCCAAGAGTCATCAGAATCTGGCCTTCCTAGCTAGCGGACCAAGTATCTTTGGTATCCTCGATTACGAGTAGAGATAACCTGATCATCCAGGATCTTTTCAATCTGCTCTTTCCTCACAGGCCAGTTTGTTGGTGGACACACAGGGTCAGGTTCACTCTCAAGAGCAGGATTAGATTCAAAAGCCTCACTGGGAATCACAGCTGGCTCCCTATACTCTACTAGGTCTGTAATGTTAAAAGTGGAGCTAATGCCTATTTCTGGAGGTAACTCGAGCACATAGGCATTGGATCCTACTCTCTTTACCACTCTAAATGGTCCAGCTCTCCTAGCATGTAACTTTCTAACGGTTCCAGGAGGAAACCGTTCAGGCCTTAACCTAATCATTACATAGTCTCCTTCGTCAAAAGTTTTGACTCGCCTTTGAGAATCAGCCAATTTCTTATAAGTTTCATTACTTAAATTTATTTTGGCTTGAATTTCTTTATGCAAGTCTTTTATATGCTGTGCAAAAACTTCGGCAGACTTGGAGACCCGTGTGTGGACTGGTAAAGGAGCTAGGTCAAGAGGTGTGTGGGGTTTGTAACCATGCACAATTTCAAATGGACTCTTACCCGTAGACCTCTTGACCGAGTCATTACATGCAAATTCAGCTCTAGGTAAGTACAAATCCCAGTTCCTAATGTTTTCACCAACAAGACACCTTAGCAGATTGCCTAAACTATGGTTCACTACTTCGGTTTTGCCGTCAGTCTGGGGATGATAGGCAGTTGAAAACTTAAGTTTCATCCCTAACTTATGCCAAAGGGTTTTCCAGAAATAGCTGGTGAACCGAACATCCCTATCTGAAACAATGGTCTTGGGTAGGCCATGGAGTCGCACTATCTCATTAAAGAACAGGGTGGCTACCTTAGACGCATCAAATGTTTGGGAACAAGGCAAGAAATGGGCCATCTTGGAAAATCGGTCTACTAAAACGCAGATGGAGTCATGCCTCCTCTGGGTTTTTGGCAAACCTTACACAAAGTCCATGCTCACATCTTGCCAAGGACGATCTGGGACAGGTAGTGGGGTATAAAGGCCGGTGTTCTGTTTTCGCTGTTTGGCAACAGCACAGGTTCGACACCTAGCCACAATTTGTGCTACATCTCTTTTTAAGCTAGGCCAGAAAAAATGGTCTTCAATAGCCAGGGTGGTCTTATCTTTTCCGAAATGGCCAGCTAAACCTCCAGCATGAGTTTCCCAAATCAAGAATTCCCTAAGAGAGGTTCTAGGGATGCAAAGCCTATTCTTAAAGAACAGAAAGCCATCTAAAAGGGAATAATTCTTATGTTCACTAGATGGTCCTTGAGTTAGATCCTGGTACACAGTCTTAAAATCTGGACACGACTCATATTCCTCTTTGATTTGCTCAAACCCTATGACTTCAGCCCTAACAGAATTCAACAACAAAGATCTACGACTAAGGGCATCAGCTACCTTATTTTCAGACCCAGCCTAATGCTTCAAAACAAAAGTATAGGACTGGATATGCTCTACCCACTTAGCATGCCTAGGGTTAAGCTTCTTCTGAGAATTCAAGAATCTAAGAGCCTCATGGTCCGAAAACAGCATAAATTCTTGCGGTGGTAAATAATGTCTCCAGTAACGCAAAGCTTGCACTACCGCATAAAATTCCTTATCATAGGTAGAATACCTAAGCTTAGCATCATTAAGTTTTTCACTAAAGAATGCTACGGGATGGTTCTCTTGGCTTAGGACTCCACCTATACCTACTCCTGAAGCATCACAAGCAACCTCAAATACCTTTGAAAAGTCCGGTAGTCTCAAAATGGGTGCCTGGGTCATCCTATCCTTAAGATCTAGGAAGGCTTTATGGGCTACTTTGGTCCACTGAAATTCTCCCTTTTCTAATGCAGTCTGTGATAGGAGAAACTATGGTACTAAACCCCTTGATGAATCACCTATAGAAGGTAGCCAAGCCATGGAAACTTCTGACTTCATGCACACTGGTCGGCTCTGGCCATTCTACTATGGACCTAATCTTTTCAGGATCGGCAGCCACGCCGTCAGGGGTTACAACAAATCCAAGGAAGATAATTCTACTGGTCATAAATTCACACTTTTTGAGATTACCGTAGAGACTATCATTCCTCAAAACTTGACAGACTTGTCTAAGGTGGCCTAGGTGATCTGCAGGGGTCTTACTATAGATCAAGATGTCATCAAAATAGACCACTACAAACTTCCCTATGAAAGCTCTAAGTACCTGGGTCATAATCTTCATGAAAGTACTAGGGGCATTGGACAACCCAAAAGGCATAACAACCCATTCAAAGAGACCATCCTTAGTTTTGAAGGCTGTTTTCCACTCATCTCCTGGTCTAATCCTAACCTGATGATAGCCACTCTTGAGATCAATTTTAGAAAAAACCATGGCACCGGCCATCATATCAAGCATGTCATCTAGTCTAGGGATGGGGAACCTATACTTGATTGTGATTTTATTGATGGCACGACTGTCAACACACATCCTCCACGTGCCATCCTTCTTCGGGGTTAGAAGTGCAGGGACTGCACAAGGGCTAAGACTCTCTCTAATGAACCCCTTCCTCAACAATTCGCCAACCTGCTTTTGCAGTTCTTTATGCTCAGATGGATTCATCCTATAATGGGGCAAGTTGGGTAAAGTAGCTCTTGGGACTAAATCTATGGAATGCTGAATATCCCTAAGAGGTGGAAGGTGGTCTGGCAGATCCTCGGGAAAAACATCCTCAAACTCTTCTAATAATGGCTTAACTTCCTGCGGAGGCTCTGAGGGTGTAGGAGTCCTAAGTTCCTTAGCAGTCAACATCCAAATGGGTGAACCACTATGAATTTCTTGTTCTAGATCCTTGGCACTAATTAGGTTCACTCCAATCTTCATTTCTCTGACCTTACTAGTTCCTTTAGCTACCTTGTCCTTAGGAGGGACTGAATGGATTGTGATTTTCTTCCCATTGAAACTAAAGACACAGGTGTTGGATTTTCCTAAGAGGGTGGCATCATGATCATACAACCAAGGTCTTCCTAGAATTATACTGCTCACCCCCATGGGCAAGACATCACACCAAATCTTCTCTTGATAGGATTGCATTTGGTTTTGGACCTGACATCTAGACTGGATGGGTATAGAGGTAGAGTCTACCCAAGAAACCTTATAGGGGTTGGGGTGGGGGACTGGGGTTAAGCCTAACATTTTGACAGTGCTAGTAGAAATGGCATTTACACAGCTCCCACTATCTATGATGATTTTACAAACCTTATCCCCTAGTTTAAGGAAAGTCTGTAGGATGTTAGTCCTACGCCATTCTTCCTGAACTTTAGTCTGGGACAGGATGCATCTCACAACTCCTAATTGGTCAGACTCTGTGGATTCTTCCTCTCCTTTATACCCATCAACAAATTCATTCTGGCCTCATAAACCTCTTCTTCAAACTCCTCATTAGGCTCGGAATTCTCTTCTCCTCCCTCTTCTATATATAGGGATCTACGAGGGCACTGGCTAGAAACATGACCTACCTTATGGCACTTAAAACAAGCTATGGCGGTGCACTGGTTGGAGATATGACCGGGCTTCTGGTACTTAAAACAGATGATACTAGGGGTTCTCTGGGTGTTAGGTGCCTTACCTTTGTCCATGGGCCTAGGGGTGGGAATACCATGATTAGGCTTGCTAGGGGTAACCTGGCTAGGTCCATTTCTTGGGATTGGGGCACTAACCCTAGAAGGCATGGGTCCTCTCTGAAACTTCTCAGTGTTCAGTGCAATCTGATAGGCTTGGTCTAGGTCAGTAACCTCTCTCAGAAATAACTCTCTCTTAATGTCTTCCCTAAGTCCAGCCCTAAATCTAGACAAAGTGACCTCATGGGCTTCACTCACATCACATCTCATCAGATATTCATCAAAGGTGGTTATGTAGTCTGAAACAGATCGGTTCCTTTGTTTCAAAGTCTGCCATTGGTCTAACAGATTTTGCTGGTATGAAATGGGTAGATATTTATCTCTAAGCTTCTCTTTCATACCCTGCCAAGTGGTTATGGGCTCTACATTTCGTCTTCTAGTGGTCAGCTCAATGTTCCCCCAGTATAACCTAGCTTGACGTATTAATTTCATCTTGGCAAACATGAATTTCCTCTTCTCAGACATGGCATACCACTCAAAATACTGGTCCATCTCACCCTCCCAATCAGAATACACCTTAGGATTTAAACTACCATCAAAAGTGGGTGCATCTAACTTGATGTTCCGAATGAACCTATCTTCTCAATCCTCAGGTTCTAGGTCAGGCCTCCTATGATTAGGTTCAGGATCTCGGTATAAAGGTCTTCTAGGCTCTTGGTGTGGGTGAGGTTGAGGCACATTAAAATCTGGGTTAGGAGTCCAGTTCCGATGCCTAGGTTCCTCTAGCACTTGGACTCGATCCCTAAGCTGGGCAAAATCCTCATGGACTTGTTCTTTAAACTGGGCAACAGTGGTAGTCACATCCTGACTCAGTTTGTTCATACTCTCAGTAAGAGCTCTAACCATGGCCTCTAAATCAGGTTGGGTTTGACCAGGTTGGTAGGGCACTCCATTCTGGGTAGACATGATGCAAGCAAACACACAAAATGAGACTCAACTGAACGACTACGGGCTAACTAGACCTAGAGCCCAAACTAGATGTCTAATCAGAGTGGCAAGCTAGCCTGTAGTAACTCAGGACTCAGCCAGGCAAGTGTAAGGGGAGTGTTAGGTCCCTGAATGCCAATCTTAGACACCAATCAGTGATTGGCCATGTAGGTGGACTAGCACACAAGCCCTTCGGGACATAGTCCCTAAACCATCGTTCTAGACACTGAATACAAAGCACACACAGGGTAACCAGACAAACTGAATCAACACTAGCCATGACCCGACTTGTTGATGTCCCTAGCCCACTAGGGCAAATTAGGTCTAATCAATTTTTAGATTAAAGGCTTAGGTTCGAATGAGTTGGTGGTGGTTTTGGGCTAAGGAGAGGTTATCAACTCCTCCCCTTATCTTAGATGCTCAAATGGCCTTAAGATGAATTAAGAGATGAACACTCAAAAATAATTGGATTGCAGAACACAAAAATAGAGTTGCAGTAATTTAATTCTCAGAAATCCCACGGAAACCAATAAATCACAAGAGAATTATTTAAAATAGATTCAATTATACTGGTTTCAGAAAAATAAAAATCTCTGAATTTAGAGTTACCTGTAGTGAGAAATAATTCCTGCAATAGGGCAATTATGGGCTGAAAACAGAGCACTTTTCCGTTTACAATTCCTGCTACGAAGTTATAACCCAACGGATCCCCTACACGCCCTAGGAACACCCCGTGGAATGGGAAGAGGAGGTTTGCACCTCGCTTCGTTCCTAGGACCGGATGTCCTGGGGAGTCTACTTTGAGCAGACAAAGTAAAAAGAGAGAGACTCAAACAAGCAA
The DNA here is from genome assembly GCA_021397845.1 of Areca catechu. Taxonomy (NCBI): domain Eukaryota; kingdom Viridiplantae; phylum Streptophyta; class Magnoliopsida; order Arecales; family Arecaceae; genus Areca; species Areca catechu. The sequence goes on along the minus strand of CM038053.1, from coordinate 138,790,687 downwards.
TCAAACAGAAACCCTAGACAGGGCTCTGATACCAAAAATGATGCAGAACAAAGAACAAGAAGCGTATGCGGAAGTAAAATTAAGATTAATTCTTTTTTTTATATATATATATATATTTTTTTATATTTCAGAAATTGGCTTTGACTCAAAGTAAAGTTAAACTAAGTTGAAGGAAACTAGGTAAGGATTGAAAGCACAATTTAGAAAAACTAGGTTATCAGAGTAGTTCAGAAGTAACGGATCGCTAGGGGTTGAGAAACTCCCAGACCTAGGGTTTCGCTCTGAACTTTCAATAGGACAGAAATAGAGAGGAGAGATGGGTTACCAACCAGACAGTGATCTTCACAGAATTTGGATGGAAGAACTCTCTCGGGCAGATTGTTGGATCCTCGGATTCGGCTATCTTCGCAATGGATCCTCCAATACTGGTCTCATGGCTGGGTCGGCCTCTCCTGGACTCAAGATCTGGGAAGAAGAAAAACAAGTGATGGATTCAGAGACTCGGGAAAGGATTTACCAGTTCAAAGAACTTGAAGGCTGATGTCGCTGAGATCCGGATTCTCTTGAAGGCTGATTCGACTCCCTCTGGAAAGAGCTTTGGATCTGAAGTATCCGGACTAGAGCTGGATGCTGGTGGTCGACCTGGACTTGGAGAGAATGGCCGTGAGAGGTGGGATATGCTAGGGCTTGGTGGAAAGAGAAGGATGATGGGCGGCTAGGGTTTGGGAGTGAAGTGGCTAACCTAGGGTTGGGGTTTTGGAGATCTCACACCTCCTCAAAGTTCCTGGGAAACCCGGATTTACTCCCTCACGGAGCTCAACACCTGGATGCAAGTACGGAAGAGAGAAAACACGAAGTTTGCTCACAAAAAAAAATTTGGTTTCATTCATCTTATTTTTTTCAAACTTACATGGGGGTTTAATTTATAGGCCATTACAAGAGAGTAAGGTTTTACATCTTCCCATGTGGGACTAAAGGAGGGGATCTTCAAATTAGGATATCAATCCCTACTCATATGGCTGGCCAATTAATTCCAAAGTTGATTGAAGCTTCAAAAAGGAAAGTGGGTGGTGCCTCCTTGTCTTGACCTCCAAGAAAATATTTTTTTCCTTCTATGCTTGGCCTTATCTGGAAGTGTTTGGGTGCCTCTTAACCTTGCCCTCCAAGAGAAAATTTGTTGCCTTTTATATCTGGCTTTAGTTGGAATGATTAGGGCGCCTCCTAACCTTGCTTTTTCAAGAGAAATCTCCTTCCTTCCATGGCTCAACCCTTTTTGGATACCTCCTTTTCTTTCTCCCCAAGTTATGGCTCCTTCTAACTTTGTTTTGAGTATTTCTGGCAGGTAATGGGCGCCTCCTTGAATTCCTCTCCAAGAGAATTTCTTTCCTTTTATAGTTTGGTTCTTTTGGGAAGTCTTGGGCCGCCCCCTTGATTTGTGGACCCCTGGTGGATTTCTCCTCAATTGGCGCATGAAAGAGGGGAGCTGCTATCTGTGGTGTGGGGACCAAAGCCTGCTGGATGGAGATGTGGCGCCCCCTGGACTCAGGCGTATGGCTGGGAGTGTGGCTGGGAGTGTGGCGCCCACTTGCTTGGCCTTGGGAGAAAATGTAACACCCCAGGTTGAAACCCTAGTCCACTACTGAGTCAACATGACTCAACAAAATAAAATGCAGGTAATATAGACTCAAGCTAAAATTGAGTTGATCCAGTCAACCCTTATTACAAGCCAAAAAATACCCTAATTCTTCGGGCAAGGTTAATCAGAGATCCAGATGGAGCTCTGAAGTCTTCTCCTGAGTCTGGTGCCCGCACCATACTAAAAGAAAAATTGCAAGTTGTACCTTGCAAAGGAGAAGCAAGATGCTGTTGGAGCATCTAAAAGTTTGTTAATGATACAAACAAGTTTATCATTGAGTTCTTCAGCTTCTAATTCATGGGTACTTGATACCGCATGTGGATTTCATATCTGCAAATCTTTGCAGGGGCTGTAGAGGCCTAGAAGACTGAAGAAAGGTGACTTCGAGCTATTCAGCACAAGTCTAGAACCCATTCAAGCTGAAGCTATTGGCACCTACTTATTGTTATTGCCTTCGGGCAATATCTTAGAATTAAAAGAATGTTATTATGTACCCAATGTTATTAAAAACATTATTTCTGTACCTTCCTTGTTACAACAAGGTTATGAAATAAAGTTAACGAGCCTGGGATGCTCGATTTTCTTTTCAAAGAAATTCTTTGGTTATGGTACATTTTCTAATGGTCTTTTAACTCTATCACTCAATGATGAAGTCTTGGATGTTGAGAACAAGAAAAGAAAGAGAGATGATGTCAAAGTCACATATCTCTGGCATTGCCGCCTGGGTCATATTAGTGAGTCCAGGATAAGCAAGTTATACAAAGATAACTTCTTTGAACCTTTTGACTTTGAATCATTAGGAACTTGCGAATCCTGTCTCATAGAAAAAATGACTAAGTCTCCATTCACTGGACATGGAGAAAGGGCAACTGAGTTGTTAGGACTAGTTCACACAGATGTGTGTGGTCCTATGACAACCCAGGCCAGAGGAGAATACTTTTATTTTATCAGTTTTACTGATGATTTATTAAGGTTTGGATATGTGTATCTAATGAAACACAAGTCTGAAGCTTTTGATAAATTTAAAGAGTATCTAAAAGAGGTTGAGAAACAAACAGGGCATAGTATTAAAATCCTTCGGTCTGATCGAGGAGGAGAATACTTGTCCAGTGAATTTCTTAATTTTTTAAAAGATAAAGGCATTCTCTCAGAATGGACCCCTCCATATATACCACTGTTAAATGGTGTAGCAGAAAGAAGAAATCGTACCTTTTTAGATATGGTACAGTCCATGATGTGCTCCACTGATCTTCCAATCTCTTTTTGGGGTCATGCCCTAGAGACCGCTACTCACATTTTGAACAGAGTACCATCAAAGGCTGTCAATAGCACTCCATATGAATTATGGAAAGGGAGAAAACCAAGTCTTAAGTATTTCTAGATTTGGGGCTGCCCAGCTTATGTCAAGAATGTTTTTGGGCATAAGCTAAGTGCTAGGGCTGACAAATACAGGTTTGTAGGATATCCTAAAGAAGGAATGGGATACATTTTCTATCACCCTACTGAACAAAAGGTTTTTGTCAGTAGACATGCAACCTTCTTGGAAAAAGAATTCATCCAAGAAGATGGCAGTGGGAGGATATTTGAACTTGAAAAAGTTCAACCTACACTTGATGTAATTCCTCAACCAGATGTTCCTATAATTCAGAAACATCCACAACACACACCTCCTTTCCGAAGGTCAGAGAGAGTGCGGGGTACACCTCTCCGATATGGCTTTGTCATTGGAAATGACAATGAGGCTAGTATCATTCAGGATGATGATCCTGTAACCTATTCGGAAGCTATCGAGAGTAAAGACTCCGACAAATGGCTAAATGCCATGAAATCCGAAATGGACTCCATGTACTCTAACCAGGTTTTGACATTGGTTGATCCACCTGAAGGAGTTAACCCAATTGGGTGTAAATGGATCTTCAAGAAGAAGATTGGAGCAGATGGCCAAGTAGATACCTACAAAGCTAGGCTAGTGGCAAAAGGTTTAAGACAAACACATGGTATTGATTATGATGAAACCTTTTCACCAATAGCAATGCTCAAGTCCATCAGGATTATGCTTGCAATAGCAGCATACTATGATTATGAAATCTGGCAGATGGACGTAAAGACTGCTTTCCTCAATGGATACATTGAGGAAGAAGTCTTTATGTCACAACCAAAAGGGTTTGTCTCAAGTGGGAGACCTAATCAAGTATGCAAGCTTAAAAAATCCATATATGGATTCAAGCAAGCATCGAGGAGTTGGAACATCTGCTTTTGATGGGGGACATGTATCGAATGATGCATTTGAAGAATTAGATGGACTAAATGAAAATGAAATAGATAAACATGTAGCTATTTTACGTAAAAGAAATATAATTATATGAAAGGAACATAAGGAAAAGAACTAGACTAGAAAAGAATCTCTCAAAGTAATTAAGAAGGGATCTTCGTGGTTAGGAAACCACACAGGTTAGGACTAGCCTACTTTCCTATTTCAGATCTGAAAGAAGATTATAAAGATGGCTATCCAGCTATTAATAATCTGAAATTCAGAAAATGGACACTCAAGATGAAGTACTAAGAATAGCAAGGAGTTACTATAGATCTAAAGGCACCTTGTTTATGATTCCTTGGCACAGTAGACCTTCACCTTGAAAACTAGGAGACCCGGGGATCCTGCATAGATACATAGTAAAATTAAAAGATTTAGGTGGAAGAATGGAGAAATGGAAGAGGAAATTAGGAATGGATGAAATGGCTTAGATTTGGCTTTAAGTAGATCTCCTTTGGCATCCTTTGCTTGAATCATCTTCAATTGTTGGCGTGGAGAACTCCATTATAGATGATCTCTTTTAGAAGATGGGAAGGTTGAAATTGGAGAGGCTTGAAGAGGATTCTTCAAGGATGGCCGAATGGGATTGGAAAAGGGACTAGTAGCTTGTTTGGTTAAGTATCCTAGGTCTCACACCTACCTTCTCTCAAGGGTCTTTAGCTAGCAAAGGAAGAAAGCTTTCTTAGAAAAAAAATTTCATTTCATTCATCATTCCCATTACAAGAGAATTCTAGGAGCTTTTACAAACCTTAAGCTCCTTTTCAAATTCAAAATGCAACACTTTTCATGGAGAAAATCAAGGGGTGTCCCATGAAGATAGGAGTGGCCCATTCAAATTTAAATCTCCTAATTACAAGGTGGGCACCCATAAAGAGTGGAGCTTCATTCAAATTTGAAAATTCATGGTTGATGTGTCTTGGTGATGTGGCATGATTTATCCTCCAAGTTGGCATGACTTGTCTTCCAAGGTGGCATGTTGCTTTGATGATGTGGTGCTCCAAGTAGTTGGTGAAGTTGGTTGCACTCATTCTTGCTTAATTGATGCCCAATGCAAGTAGATCTTGAACCCGACTCAATACAAAACCAATTTAACTCTAATTGGACCCAAATTAAAATAAAACAAGACTCAATTATTCAAATAAAATAAATACAGGACTCATAGACTTATTATAGGACTTAAATTTCTAGTCTTCTATCCATAAAGAACTTGGCATTAGCTGAAGCCTCTTCCTGAGCCTGGTGCCCGCACCAGCTTTGATGAAGTAATCAGGGAGTTTGGCTTCATCAAAAATGTGGATGAACATTGTGTGTATAAAAAGACAAGTGAAAAAACAATTATCTTTTTGGTTTTGTATATCGATGACATACTTATCATTGGGAATGATATCCCAATGTTACAATCGGTCAAGACTTGGCTATCTTCAAAGTTTTCCATGAAGGATTTGGGAGAAGCATCCTATATATTGGGAATTAAGATCTATAGAGATAGATCTAAGAGGATGCTAGGTTTATCTCAATCCAGGTACATTGACTTAGTGTTGAAAAGATTCAACATGGATGGGAGTAAGAGAGGTTACTGGCCCATAAGTCAAGGCATACATCTCTCCAAGAAAATGTCACCTAAGACATCAGAAAGAAGAGAGAGAATGGCTAATATTCCTTATGCTTCGGCTATAGGATCAATAATGTATGCTATGTTATGTACCAGGCCTGATGTTGCTTATGCATTGGGCATAGTAAGCAGATTCCAGGCTGATCCAGGAGAGGATCATTGGAAAGCAGTAAAAAATATTCTTAAGTACCTGAGAAGGACTAAGGATGTTTTTCTAATCTTTGGAGGATCAGAATTAAAACTAGAAGGATATACAGATTCTTGTTTTCAATCAGATCGTGATGATAGCAAATCCATGTCAGGGTATGTCTTCACCCTATATAGTGGAGCAGTAAGTTAGAACAGTACAAAGCAGCAAACTGTAACTGACTCAGTCACTGAGGCAGAATACATAGCTGCAAGTGAAGCCGCAAAGGAAGCTGTTTGGATGAAGAAATTCATTACAGAATTGGGCAATGTTCCTGAAATACAACAACCAGTGCCACTTTTTTATGACAACCTGGAGCTGTTGCGTAAGCTAAGAAGCCAAGGTCTCATCATAAGTCCAAGGACATTCTGAGATGCTTTCACCTCGTTCGAGAGATCATAGGAAGACAAGATGTTTCCACTGAACGAGTTGATACAAAGAACAATATAGCAGACCCATTCACTAAAGCACTACCCCAGCAGCAGTTTGATCGTCACTTAGAATGTATGGGTATTATATATAAGGGTGATTGGCTTTAGTACAAGTGGAAGATTGAAAGAATAATGTCCTAAAAGCCAATCATTGTAAGGACATTTTTGTAAACATCCAAACTCATGTATGACATTTTTATGTATTAATAAAAGGCATTTAGTTTTCATCATACTATTGTGTCTGATTAATAGATTATGGTGAACCCCATAGGTTAGGAAAATGGAATTAGGATTATGATGAAGATCATAACAGTGAGACCTAAATTCCTATAAACCCTAATCTAGAATGTTCCTGGTCGTTGGATTATCGATGAGGGGATCGATACTTCCGGAAAGACCAGCATATCCTATGTATGCTCTTAAGAGAGGGTGGTTGATCTTATAGCCACTAGTGTAGAGACACTAATATAAGGATATGGGTGCTTATTGTAGACATGAGTTCATTGAACTGATCCACACTAAGAACTTCTTATGGATGCCTTACTGCTTGTCAAAAGAAAGTTCTCAAAATAAGAGTTGTGCAAGTGATCTTTTGACCTGAGATCACCTTAGATCCTTATGCACACTAAGCCATGTTTTGATTCATACCTATTCATGACATTGAGTTATGCACGGGATGTTCTCGAATATGGTGGAAGGTGTATGAAGTATGAGAGTGGATCAACAAGGAATCGATCATTCCTAGTAAGAGAAAATATTATCCCAAGAAATCTCTTCAATTGATGACTCAGGGAGTCTTTGATCAAAGCAGGATGAGATTAGAAAAGGTTTTCTAATCGGTCATTAATAGAGTCATCATTATCGAATTGAGATTCAAAATGACTAAGTGCTAGGGTTTGACATTAATCCATACCCATCACTTATTCGGGATATAAGGAGATCGAGAGATTGAATTGCACGCTAACTTTCCACTTAAGGATATTTTGATAATTTCTACAAAATTCCTCATCTTCCGGGTAGGCATGACATGTTGCTAGACATCAATCATGTCGTGTAGGTTATCATGAATCAATTTGATTAGATTCAAGAGTCAATTTGAAAGTTGATTCAAATTGGCAACTTGGGTCAGTTCAATTTGACCTAATTAGGTCAAACGGGTCCAATTGGATCGAATCGACTTGGACCCAGACCTACTGCTGGCTAGATGTAGAACCCAAAGGGTCACACACATATGAGAATTAACCTAGGAATTTATTGGATATTATATTAGGGTTAATCAATCCTAATTGGCTAGCTAGATTGCATACTAGCATATGTTTGCTAGCCTAATTCTTAACCTAATTAGATTCGGTCTATTTGCTTGCTAATTGGGAAAACCAATTTATGAGAAATCTAGGTTGGGTTGCGTCCTAAGTGGGGTCAAATAATCTGATTTTATTTGGATTTTATCAGCCTTTATCTTTGATTTATGAAGAGTCCAAACTAGATTAGACTCTTAGCGCCCTTTTTGAGTTTGCTCTAGAAATTATGGCGTGAGAGAAGGAAAGGAGTCCTTCTGCTTTGGGAAGGTGGTTTCCAGATAAGCAAGGAGTCTCTCCCCTTATCCTAACACCCATTCCTTCAGCCTTTTATCGTACAAAAGGGAAAGGAAAGAAACAATTAGCGCGCGCAACATGAAGAGTCGTGACTCTTCATAATTGCCGCACCAATTTAAATTTAAATGGGTATTTTTATTATTTGAAGGGATATGTCTCTTCATTCCATGCCAATTACCTTCTCATAAGCCTGTTACATGCCACATGTCATGAAGAAAAATTGTCGGTTAAATCCAAGGGATGCAGATAAGTTTTTTGGCGCATGAAAGGAAGTATTTTTTAGATCCAAAAGACTCCTTCTCATTGAAGGGTCTTATTTGATCTGATGAAAAGCATATCAAGGGCTGATGAAGAGCCTTATCCCACGCCTCTTGCTTTCCTATATAAACCCATCGGTGTTTTACCAAGAGCATTATTATTCTATCCTTTCATTCTTACATTCTTGCACTTATCCTCTTTGTCTCTTCCTTCCCTTGTTAAGACATTGTTCTTTCTTTAAGACAAGTCTGCCAAATTAAGACAAGGGCTTAGGAAGAGAATAAAGAAGTGTTAAGTAGAAGTAAGAAGAGTTTAGGAGAGGGTTCAGAGTGCTTGTCAGGAGGGTATTAGTCTGGGAAAGAAGAAAAGGCTGTAGAAGGCTAGAAAGGCTGCCAAAGAGTCCTAGTGGTTTAAGCAAGCAATGAAGGAGTGTCTCCTTGGTTCAATTCTCATGTGGATCACCTCTGGAGGGCATGCACTTGTGTGCCTAGTGAAAAGAAGAAGGTTATTGCATAACAGGTATTCTTCTTAAGCCTCATTATATGATTTATTAATTGTTATGCTCAAGGGATTCTGGATTAGGGTTTCGATTTCTTATGTTTTTTCAAATAAAAATTTTTGAAATTCTACCATCTGCTGTGTCATCGAAACCCATCAAGACCCATAGAGCTGAACCCCAGGAACTCATAGTCCCTAGATATGAACCCTGTAGTAACCCACTATCCCTTAGTCAACCTGAACCTTATAAGATTGATACCCCTAGATTTGAACCCATAACCTTTAAACCCATAACCTTTGAACCCATAACCTTTGAACCCATAACCCTTAGTTTACCAACCACTGTTACCCCAGATCCTAGTCAATTTTCCTTGAGCCAAACCCCTCTTACCACCCCATTGGTTCACCAAGATGACTTGGAAGAAGAAATATATGAGGCTGACCGAAGTCTGGTAGAGGAGTATGAGTCTATTGAAGATCTAGAAAAGTACCCTATAGAAGACCCAGGATTAGTTGATTATGACCAAACCCAAATAGAAACCAATCCAATGTTAGTTGATCCAGTAGAAACTCAGGTAGAAGCCACCCTAAAGTTAGTTGACTTTAACCATACCCAATCTATAGTGGAAGAACCCTTAAAGGAAGAAGACCATGAGGAATCCAATCCTATAATTAGCATCTTACCTGAGGAGCCAATAGACGAAAGCCCAAGTATAGAGCCCAGTCCTAAATTTCTTGAACCCGATGACTTTATTAAGGATTTGGCTAATCAGTACCCTCAAGAAGAATCTCATCCTGTAGTTCCCATTGACAATCTCTTTCCTGAGATTAGTGATTCATTCTTCCATACTGTAAACCCTGTAGGTACCCATCAACCCCATAAGGTAAACCTCATTAGTCTATGACTAATTCATGACATACCTTCTTGCATTCCATTCTATCCAATCAATTCCGAACCCTTTTCTTGCCAGACTAACCCTGAATCCACCTCTTATTTTTTGCCTTTTCTTAAGTTTTTCTATATTTCTTTAACCATTCACCTGCATCATGTAGAGGTTTGCATGTTACATTCATTCCTTGCACATGTTAGGTTTGCATCATACTTCTTGCATACCCTTTGGCATTTACTAGAAGCACATAGTAAGTTATCATGTGCATGTCATGCTAGGATCAAACCTAAAGAGTCTATAATCTGTTAGGTTTTGTCCCTTGGAGTCTAATAAAACATCCTTTGATAGGGATGTCTAGTCGAGTCTATTAGGTATTAGTTGAGTCCAATAAATGCACAGCCTAAATTACATGTCTGCACCTGCACTACCCTCTGCACAGCATATGCATATGAAAATTAGTCAAAAGTTGAACATAACTAATGAATCCACTAACAACTTGGCTAATTCCCAAAAGAGAAAGGATTTTGCAGGGGATTTTGTAATGGTAAAGAATTTTCTGCTCGCGAAGCTGGCCCATCTAAGATAATGAATATCTATGGACCCAATGCCTATGTGAGTTAAATACTACCTGATTTAGGTATTAGCTCCACCTTCATCATCTCAGATCTTATAGAGTCTAGAGAGCTAGCAGTGATACCTAGCGAGCACCTTGAGCCTATCCCTCCCTTTGAGAGAGAACCCACCACAGAGAGTGCACCAACCAATTGGCCAAATAGCGAGGAAAAGGTTAAGAGAATCTTGCACGATCAAGCCATATGTACCTGGAATAGAGGCTAACAAAGATATTTGGTCCGATGGTAAAATCGGCCAGAATCTGAGAACTCGTGGATCACCCGTGAGGATCTGCAGTGCCTCAACCCAGACCTACTTGAGCACTATGAGAGCAAAGTTATCCCACACTCGATGGAGTCTAGTTCCTCCCACCCTGGGAGAATTAGTGGGGGTACCAGGATCAGACATAGATTACTCGGCTCTATTTGGTTTACCTAGCTATGTGTCAAATTTTGTAATCAACTAGAATTGAGTCCTGTAATAAGTTGATATTAGTTGATTTGTCTCAACCCTCAACCTAGTCAGTATTTTGAGTCCTGTACATCAGTTATGAGTTCACTATGAGCCTAATTTTTGTACAAGAGAAAAGGTTACCCTATTTCGAAGTTCCACGAGGCCACATCCAAGAGTTAGAGGTCGCTACATCAGCCCATTGGATTTTGTGTGACAACCCAGGATCCAAGATGCTTCCAGAAACTCTGATTCTTACCAGATATCCTCCAGATGCCCAGATTCCTCCCCAAACGCCAGAGCTTATTCCTAAACTAGGGCATCCATGATTCTAGAGGTCCACCTACATCCCAGCCCAAAGAAATAAAGTCCAGGTGCCAAGCCCAAGCACTTAAGAAGCAAGATTCCAAGGAATATTTCTGCTACCAGGCTACCAGGCCACCCAAGCTTCCAGAGGCCCAAAGCCATGCACCCAAGCCCCTTTGGGCCAGCCCCTTGCTTCTCTTAGAGGCCCAACACACCCTCCTAGGCATCCTTGAAGTGTTGACCACGTCCAAAGAGGTTTGACCAAGTCCAAGTTTAAGAGAAGAAGGAGAAGAACAAGTTTATTCCTAACCTAGTTGGGATTTCTAGTCCTTTTAAACTTTGTAATTATAACCTAGCTAGGAAAGGACTTGTATTCCAATTTGGAAGAGAACTTGTAACCCAAGTGTAATCATGGTTAGTGAGGGCATGGGAACTCTATAAATATCCCACCCCGCCCCCTCTTGTAAGCATCTCTTTCTTATGAATACAACTTGCTGAAATTTTGAGTTATTACCTTGTATTGGTGTTTTGTTTTGGTTCTTTAGGTTGTGTTTTTGTGTTTGGACGAATTCCTTGCTGCCCTAGCATCCTTCCATACCCTAAATCATTGCCATCCAAGCCTTCACACATCCAAGAAGGAGTGCCCTAGGCCACCAAGCAAGGAGATCTTCAACAAGCTTCAAACAACCATCTTCTAACCCTAATCCTGATTCCTTTCAACCTATAGTTCCTTTTCTTATTTTTTAATTGCTGTTTTGATTAACCTTGACACTTGTAGGATCCCCGAGATGCTTCCCCTCCCCTAAGGAGGCCTTTTTTGCTGCCTGAACCACCCAGATTCGCCATCAGATTCAAGGGAAACTAGGCTTCTTCTTCCAGGCTTCGATCAGAGTTGTGAGTGATCTCTTCTGCTTCTAAATTTCAATCTCTAAATAGTAAAAAACCTTTCCTTCTCTTATTATTGATTTAATGAAGAAAAGCTATTCTAAACTGGGAGTTTCTTAACTCTCGGGTCCTGGATATTTCATTGGTTTTCATGAGTATGCCTGCGACCCGATGATTCTTTGCACTGCTAGTCTTTCCGCAAGTTTTTACTTTATTTTGAGAATCTAGCCTATAAATAAAATTATAAAAATCATAAAAAAACTATTTTGCTATTTTTCATGCATGTTTAGCAGTCTTAGAGTCATCCCGCATCAACTTCTTTCTCTTGCTAAGAATACCTCTCCAGACTCTTGAAGAGAAGATCTAAACCTCACACAAGGAAGACAACTCCAAGTCCAAGGGAGAGAACCTCTAGAATTGATTCCCAAGAGGAAGATGTTCATGCCCAAGACTTGTTCACACCCAAAGGAGAAGCTCTCTTGGTCAACCACCCCCTCTCCCCATTTTATAAATCACTTCTCCCACCCTTCCAAGCCAAAATACTAGAGTTTAATCCAAATTGGTTAGATTTTAAGAGTAGAAGAGGACTCTTCCCTCTCTCATAGTTTCCATGCCAAAAACTCTTTGCGCCCTCCTAGCTTTCATGCCAATCCCTCTTGTCGCACATAGCTTTGTCGCACAAAACTTAGGGCCCACAAGTTGGCATGTGAAGACATTGGGAGACAAGGAGAGAGAGTCCAAGTCTAACAGGACTCTAAGTCATGGTCCAAATAAATTGATTTAATAATCAAATCGAAGCCAATCTTAAATCCAATCGAACCCATTTCAAAAAGGCTATTAACCCAACTCAATTAGGATCAATTAATTGAGTCTAACTTAATTAAATTAAATCTAATTTAATTTAATTAATAACTAATCCAAAATTTATTAACTGTAACATTTATAATTAGGTCTAGATGTACTAAAATTGCCAAATTTAGTAACATTTTGATTTACTGATTGGTTACTTAAGCTCCTAATGTGTGTGACCCCTCGGGTCCTATCCTGTCTAGTAATGAGACATGCTATAATCTCCATTATACATCATCAAAACTTCTTTTGATGGACAGAAATAATTTCTGCTCAATCTTAATCAGGATCATCGATCTGAGAATGATCCTAATGGGCTCTCACAATCCACCAGTGACACCTAGCACTATTAGTGGCAACCTAGGAAAATAAGATTAGAATCCCTAGGTATAGTTATCATGTGATTGGGTTCATCTTTCAAAAATCTTGACATGATGTTGGTTATGGATACTCGTCAAACCCATCAGTCAGATGCTTAACTTAATCGACTCAAGTCCAATGTGATACTATTGAAAACATCTTTTCATTATCATCCTGCTATGGCCATAGACTTCTGGACTTAGTCTCATTAAGCTGTATAGGATTATTCCTTACTATTAAGGCTGATATATCCCTATAACTAAACATCTTACTCCTATAATAAACTTACTGCAACCAACGAACACCCCAAGGTCCCGAATGGAAGGAACCATATGTTTGTGCAGTCAAACTACAGCAACCTTATGGTGAGCAGCCGAGACACTCTAGGTCAAAGAACTATTCACACAACTATAGCATCAGGAAGTTATTGATGAGTGAGTAGTTATCTATATAACTTCCTATACTTGGTCATGCTCAGTACCGTTGATCTTTATCAACTACCTGCACTCTCACTCCAGTATCACCATACTTTAGGTCAGAGACTCATCTATCCAAAAAGGGAATTGATCTGTGTACCAATTTTAATGGATCAATCACCATCCTCATGATATTCCAATAATCGGGAGCTTTTAGGAGTTAATCTATAAAGACAAATGCCGCATATTCTCAACTCTTGAGAATATGTGTCATTGCTTATTAACTCCAAGGATGATTCATAGGCACATCAATATGAATGAAAATAATATCCTTTTTATTCATAAGAAGAATTAAGTACAAAATTCATGCCCTAAAAATTATAATGTGTCAAGCCAACTTGGCTTTTAGGACATACATCTAACATGCATGAATTGAGCATGTTCTAGTTAGGGTTTCTTAATCCTAGAGATCCTGCTTTCTTTCTTTCTTTTGAGGGTTAAACTTGTTGGGATTGTAACTTTGATCATCATAGAACAACTTTGCATGTTCCTTAACTTGTCTTCAGGAATCAAAGCCGCTTTAAAATATGAGATCATACTCATATCAATATGAACTTGGTTTCTTCTTTATGATGATCACTTGCATGCCCTACATCCCCCATCACGGAGTGTCCCCCATTGAAAAAAATTTGGTCAGGGAGTTTATTTTGCAAGAATACCAGAAGGTGAACCAGCAACCTAGGCACTCCATCCGGTCTGCAAGGATCAGCATCAATAAATTGGCGAGCTAGGTAGGGGTTGACATTCTCCCCTTTGGAAAGGAAAGTTCCAAGAAACAAAAGATGGTGAAAGATAGAGCCCAGAATGTCTCAACAAGCAGGGGATGCCCTACATCCTAGAGGAATGAGCCAACACTGGAGAATGATATGGCACCTCCTGCCTTCATCGTAGGGCAGCAACAACTAGAAGCCCTCATGAATCGAGTGAATGTGCTAACTACTATAGTTTAAACCTTCCAAGAAACTTGCTCCTATGGTGATGCCCTCCTGCGACCTCCAGACACAGTCACCAATCCAGGAGGAATGAGGATCAACATCAAGAATCCACTCAACATTTCTCTCGGGGTCAAAAATCCTGCTAGCCCCAAAGCTCTCAACATCATAGGCCCTTGGAAAGCGACTCAACAAAAAGAGATCTCAAAGGTCTCTTTAAGCTTCTTTTGGTGACTCTACACCAGGGAACACCAGACAGAGGGAAGCACATTACAACTATGAAGAAAAGTTTAAAGTGTTGGAACTACAAATTGAGAAACTCAATAACCAGTGGAGGAGTGATGAAGTTATGGCATACGATTCATGGCCTCCATTATCCCAAAAAATCATGGAAGAAGTTATTCCCTGCCATTTCAAGGTTCCCCAACTAAAAGCTTATGACAGAACCACTGACCATCTCGACCACTTGGGAAGCTTCAAGGCACATATGATGATACAAGGAGCCTCTGATACCCTACATTGATTCGCCTTCCTTGCCAGTTTAAAGAAAGCAACTCGAATGTGGTATTTGAGCATCAGACAGGTACCATTCATTCTTTTAATGAATTAAAAAAATTATTTATGCCATATTTCAAGACTTGCTGAAAGATGCCTCGCAACTTGGACAGCCTCTTCCTATTATAGCAGACTGAATGAGAGAGTCTCAAATATTACGTCGCCAGATTCAACTTCGCCACTCTTGAGATCCCTAATCTCAATGAATACGTAGCCATGTCTGCTATAAAGAAAGGTCTCCGATCATCTAGGTTCACCTTCTTCCTGGATAAGAAATTTTCTATGAGCTATGCCAAGCTATTGGTAAGAGCTCAAAAATATGCGATGGCAGAAGAGCAAGCAACGAGATGATGCTTAACGAAAGGGAGGCTAGACTCCAAGAAAAAGAACAACAAAGGGACGATCCCCCCCATGCCCTCTACTAATGACACAATGGCTCAATGGTGCACTCCAAAATCCAAGCCATGGAGCAGCAAGTTCGACTCCTATACTCCTCTCTCTCTTCCAAGAGAAAAAATCCTAATGGAGATTAAGAAGGAAAGTAATCTACAAAGGCCATATCCCATGAAGGCAGCTCCTGCATTAAAGAATAGAAATAAGTACCATCGATTCCATTGGGATCACGACCACAACACTGAAGAATGCATCCAGCTTAAAGATGCGATGAAGATCTGATCAGAAGGGAATACCTGAAAAAATATGTCAGCACCTAGGAGCCCTGAACTAAAGCTATTGCCCCCACGAGGGCCACGAACGAAGTCGAATTGCCCAATCAAAGACCGACTGTTGGAAGAGTAGGCATGCTTGATCGACGAACCCATTGGAGAAGCGGAGCCGAAGAGGATGCCACTAAAAGGTACAAAAGCAACAATACCATAAGCTTCTCCGACGATGATCTACAAGGAGTCCAAACTCCCACGATAACCGTGTTGTAATCTTGGCTGTGATAGCCAACTATGATGTAAGACGAATTTTGGTTGATAATGGAAGCTTAATGAAAGTCTTACTTTACAATACTTTTCTCATAATGAATTTACCCAGAAGTAAACTACAAAGATCTCCTATACCTCTAACTAGGTTCAGAGGTAACCAAGTTAGAATAAAAGGAGAAATTGTGCTACAAATGATTATCGACATCGAACCATTTCAAAAAACACTTTCCATTAATTTTATGGTCGTACAAACTTTTTTAGCATACAATGCTATCTTGGGACGACCCTCTCTAAACAAGTTCTATGCCATAGTTTCGACTTACCATCTCCTGGTGAGTTTCTCCATTAAGAATGGCATCAAAGAAATAAAAGGAGGCCAAAGAGTTTCCTGTCAATGCCTGACGATACAAGAAAAACAATCTACCAACTCCATGACATTGGAACAACTGGGCCCAAGAGATTGGCTGGAGGAATGCGGAGAACCTGTGGAAAAAATCATTTCCATATCGCTGACTGATGACAACCCAACAACAGTCATGCAAATCAAAAGTATGCAGACAAAGAAATAGAGGCAAGGCTAATCCATTTTCTATGGAGCAATGCTGATGTCTTCACCTAGTCGGCTTCGGATATGCCTGTGATTCCAGCCAAAGTCATTACCCATCGATTGGAAGTCACTCCAGATCATAAGCCAGTCAAACAAAAGAATAGAAATTTCACTCCTGAGAGACAAAAAGTGATAGATGAAGTTGTAAGCAAGCTTCTTACAGCCACATTCATAAGGGAGGTACACTATCCCGATTGGTTAGCTAATGTTGTTATGGTTAAGAAAGCCAATGGCAAATGGAGGATCTGCATCGACTATACTAATCTAAACAAGGCTTTCCCTAAAGATAGCTTTCTTTTACTGAAGATAGACCAACTAGTTAATGCTACTACTGGTCATTAGCTGTTGAGCTTTATGGATGCCTTCTCCAGTTACAACCAGATACAAATGGATCCTGACAACAAAGAGAAGATAACATTAATAACGGAGAAGGGGCTCTATTGTAAAGTAATGCCATTCAGACTAAAGAATGCCGGAGCAACCTTTCAAAGGTTAATCAACAAGGTATTTGAAAAGTAGCTTGGAAAGAACATAGAGGCGTATGTCGATGATATGATCATGAAGAGCTTCCAGAAGGTCGATAACATCAGAGATTTACAGGAATCCTTTGACATCTTGCGACATCATCGGATGAAGCTAAATCTAACCAAATGCACCTTTGGAGTGACTTCTGAAAAATTCATAGGATTTCTCGTCACAAAATGAGGAGTAGAGGCTAACCTAGAAAGATCCTAGCTATCTAGAGTATGAGACATCCTTCCAATAAAAAGGAAGTTCAATAACTGACCGGAAGAATCACCTCTTTAGGTCGATTCATTTCCCATTCAGCCAAAAGATGTCTACCATTCTTCAAAGCCCTCCACCAAACTAGAAGTTTCGAGTGGTCAAAAGAGTTCCCACTTGCCTTCGAAGAATTAAAGAAGTATTTGGAAAGTCCTCCTCTACTTTCCAAATCTCAAGAAGGTGAAATTCTATATCTGTATCTTTCTACTTTGAATGAAGCAATCAGCTCGGTACTTGTCAGAAAAGGAGCCGATAACCTACAAAAGCCGATCTACTATACCAGTAAGGTGTGGCATGAAGCTGAAGTGAGGTATCCTAGAATACAAAAGCTCATGTACTCACTGTTTATCATGGCAAAATGCATACATCCTACTTTCAATCCCACGCCATTGATGTGCTGACGGACCAGCCCTTGGAAGCCATCCTCCAATGTCCTGATACCTCAAGAAGGATAGCCAAGTAGGCCATCAAGTTAGGCAAATTTGACATCACCTTTCGACCTCGGTCGGTAATGAAGGTGCAGGTACTTACTGATTTCCTAGCCGAATGTACGTGGAGTCAAGAAACCAATCAACGGGGCATCGAAGGCGAGGTAGTCACCATAAAAGATGTAGAATCCATTGGATACCTCACATGGATGGAGCCTCCAACCATACTAGCTGTGAAGTCGGACTCATACTAGCCGACCCCGATGGATAAACCATGGATTATGCCCTTCGGTTCTCCTTTCAAGCTTCAAACAACCAAGAAAATACAAAGCCCTCTTGGTAGGACTTAGGATCACCAAGGAGTTAGGGATTCTAAAGATTAAAGTTTTCTCAGTGATGCAGAAAAAAGAGCAAGCAAGGATGATGCAAATATGATTATATTTTTTTTTCTTAGGGTTTTATCTTTGGTTCCCGATTGCAAGCAAAGAGAACCTAGGAAAACTGAAAGAAAAGAAATCTACACTAGCAGATCAATCCCTAAATAATGATATACCAGGACCCCAAGATTAAGGAACCCCGGGATTAGGACTAGCTCGATATAATCAATACCTACCTAGGAGATAGGGATGCAAACCTTTCAACACTCTGATGCACTTGGTGCAGAGATCGCTCAACCTTGACGGATGCGGCCTGGATGTCCGAGCAATCACGCCCGTGGATGCGCCGGTTTTCGATCGGGTGGTCATAGTGGCAAAGCAAACCTTCTCTGATGGTTGTGGCACCAAGGGGACCTGTAGGCAAACAAAGAGGATTAGTTTTTATTTTTTTATTTTTTATTTTATTTTTTTTTCTTTTTCCTTTTAGATGATGGAAAGGTGGAAAGAAAAACAAAGAAAAGGTTGAGGAGATGGGGTTCGGATGATGGTGTCGGTGGAGATAACTTGGGGCCTCGCACCCCGCAACATCCCGGAAGGATGAAGGAATGTGGCCTCTCACCACGCGACGCCCTCAGGTGAAGGAATGTGGCCTCTCACCATGCGACGCCCTTAGGCGAAGGAATGTGGCCTCTCACCACGCAATGTCGCGGAGGACGAAGGAAGCTCTCACTCAACCTAGCCTAAGAGACAAGGATTGAAGAAGAGGATGGAACACACAAGCTTTCTTTCATTAATCATCAATAGTTCTACAAGGAGTGATTGGGTCCCCTTTTATAGACACCCTAGAGTACATTCAAATTTCAAATGAAAAATCCATTCAAATTTTGAACCCAAAATACAATCCAAATAAAAGTGGTGCCCAAGAGGGGAGAATAATGGCATGGCAAGATACAAGGCTTGGGGAGGGGAGTTTGTCCTTTTGACTTCCTTATTTGCTTGCTCAGTTTTGGTAGAAAACTTGAAGTAGGGCAAGCTTAGAGGGATGTGTCCCCTTTGGAGTCTTCTTCCATACCTAGATGGAGTGATTTGTGGCCGACCAAGGGAGAAGAAGATTGGGTATCCCTTGATGCTTGGCTTGAAGAGGGGGCTTGATGCTTGGCCTTCCTTCCTTGTGTGCATAGTTTTGGAAAGAAGCTTGGTGGAATGTGTCCTCCAAAATTTCTTCTAGGCTTGATCCTTGGCCGACCAAGGGAGAAGAAGATTGGGCATTGCACATTTGATGGCTTGGCATGGGGAGTGAGCTCCTTGGTCTTCCTTACTTGCATGAGTATTTTAGGAAGAGGACTTGATTGGAGGGCTTGATTTGTGGCTTGAATCTTCAACAACCCAAATATGATGGCTCATGGCATGATGTGGGGAGGGGATAATGGAGGCGTGTGGAATGCTTATGGGGTGCCTCCTTGCTTCCATTCTTGGGTGCATAGGTGGCATTGAAGTGGCGCCATGCAGCTGATGAAGTGGCAGTGTCAAGTCAAAGCTTGGTCCACTAAAATGGGCTTGATCCAAAGGACAAGTTTTCTCTCATTGGGTTGGGACCCGAAGTTCAGGCAGACCCAGACTTGGATTAAAATAAATTACAGGACTCGAGTTGACCTAATCTTGACCCAATTGGTCAAGGTACAAGATTTAGACTTGGCTCAAAGCAAAGATAATTACAAAATTAAAGGCTTGAAGCCTTATTATAGGACTCAATGGGTAGAACCCTAATTGGAGATCCCCCGAAGGGCTCAAGTCAAACCCTGATGCCCACATCACTCTGATTCCCAATTAGTGGTGAATCAAGTGAATGGCAAATTTGAAGCTCGATACCCCACTATGGCCCGATACTTAGAAAGGTGCTAGATCTTTTATCTCAACTATAATTTTTTGAAGTAGTCCTCGTACTGCAAACTGAGAACTCTTGAGTCGAGGCCCTTTCTCGACTTGCAACCACTGCTTTGGAGTCCCTTGGTCAGACTTTATAGAGTACTTGGAAGATCCAAACATAGTAGAAAAAACTTTCAAGGTCCACCAAATTGAGCATGAGCCCTGTTGGATGGATCTTATTTTCAAATTTCTAAATGAGAGGGTATTACCTGAAGATAAAACTGATGCTAAGCAAGTTCGTTGGATGGCTTCCCAATATGTTATCCTAGATGGAACTTTATACAAAAGGTCTTTCACACAACCCTTATTGAAATTCTTAGGGCTATCGGATGTTGATTATACCCTAAGATAAGTGCGTGAAGGTATATGCGGAGACCACCTGAGGGGCAGATCTCTAGCCTACAAGATAATTCACCAAGGTTATTATTGGCCAACCATCTAAAAATATGCAACTGACTACATCTAAAGATGCGATCAATGTCAGAGATATCCTAGCATCCAAATATGCCTTGCAAGCCAGCTTACTCAACTTACAGCTCCATGGCCCATTGCTTAATGGGGAAGGGATATCCTTGGTCTGTTCCCTCCAGCTTCTAGACAATGGAAGTTCCTCATTATAGCCATCGACTACTTCACCAAATGAGTCGAGCTCGAATTTTCTCACATTACTGAAGGGAAGGTCGAGAACTTTGTCAAGACTGCCATTATCTTATGATTCAGAATTCTACATGCCATCATCTCTGATAATGGAAGACAATTTGACAATCCTAAGTTCAAAAACTTCTGTGCCCAATATCATATTATCCATAAATTGACTCCTATCGGCCATATCCCAAATCTAATGGAGAAGCCAAAGTAACTAATAGGACAATTCTGCATGGTCTGAAGACCACACTGAACGATGCCGATGGGCTCTGGGCCAAAGAACTAAGTCAGTCCTTTGGGCCTATCGAACAACCCCCATAATGGGTATTAGAGAATCTCCATTCAACTTGGCCTACATGGTGGGGGCACCAGGATCAGACACAGATTACTCGACCCTATTTTGTTTACCTAGCCATGTATCAAATTTTGTAATCAACTGAATTGAGTCCTGTAATAAGTTGGGGTTAGTTGATTTGTCTCAACCCTCAACCTAGTCAGTATTTTGAGTCCTGTACATCAAGTATGAGCCTGATTTTTACACAAGAGAGGAGGTCACCCTATTTTGGAGTTCCACCAGGCCACATCTAAGAGTCAGAGGCCGCTACATCAGCCCATTGGATTTTGTATGACAACCCAGGATCCAAGATATTTCCAGAAACCCTGATTCTTTCCAGATGTCCTCCAGATGCCCGGATTCCTTCCAAGATGCCAGAGCATATTCCTAAACGAGGGCATCCATGATTCCAAAGGTCCACCTGCATCCCAACCCAAAGAAATCTAGCCCAGGTGCCAAGCCCAAACCCTTAAGAATCAAGATTCCAAGGAATAATCCTGCCACCAGGCTACCAGGCCATCCCAGCTTCTAGAGGGCCAAACACATGCACCCAAGCCCCTTTGGGCCGGCCCCTTGCTGTTCCTAGAGGCACAACATGCCCCCCTAGGCATCCATGAAGTGTTGACCACGTCCAAAGATGTTTGACCAAGTCCAAGTTGAAGAGAAGAAGGAGAAGACCAAGTTTCTTCCTAACCTAGTTGGGATTTCTAATCCTTTTAAACATTGTAATTCTAACATAGCTAGGAAAGGACTTGTATTCCAATTTGGAAGAGGAATTGTAACCCAAGTGTAACCATGGTTACTGAGGGCATGGAAAATTTATAAATAACCCACCCCTCCCCTTCTTGTAAGCATCTCTTTCTTATTAATACAACTTGCTTAAATTTTGAGTTATCGCCTTGTGCTGGTGTTTTTGTTTTTGTTCTTTGGGTTGTGTTTTTGTGCTTGGACAAATTCCTTGCTGCCCTAGCATCCTTCCACTCCCTAAATCACTGCCATCCAAGCCTTCACACATCCAAGAAAGAGTTCCCTAGGCCACCAAGCAAGGAGATCTTCAACAAGCTTCAAACAGCCCAGCTTCTAATCCCTAACCTGATTTCTTCTAAACCTGGTTTCCTTTCTTTTTTTTACTTGCTATTTTGATTAACCCTTGATATTTTGTAAGATCCCTGAGGTGCTTCCCCTCCCCTGAGGAGGCCTTCTTTACTTCCCGGACTGCTTAGATCAGCCATCAGATTCAATGGAAACAAGGCTTCTTCTTCCAGGCTCTGATCAGAGTGCGTGTGATCCCTGCTGCTACTGAATTTCAATCTCTGACTGGCAAAAAAACCTTTCCTTCTTTGATTATCTGATTTTGATGAAGATAAACTATCCAAAACTGGGAGTTTCTCAACTCTCGAGTCCTAGCTATTTCATTAGTTTGCATGAGTTCACCTACGATCCGATGATTTTTTGCACTGCTAGTCTTTCCGCTAGTTCTTGCTTTATTTGGTTATCTATCCTGCAAATAAAATTATAAAAATTACAAAAAAATTATTTTATTTTTCTATGCATTTTTAGTAGTCTTAGAGTCATCTCGTATTAATTTGGTATCAGACCAGGTTTAGGATAGTTTTTATCTACATTAGATTCATAAAGCCTAATTTTTACATTCTGTCCACTGCATTAGGTGTCTAGGTTTCATCTAATTTTGGCATCATAAACATTTTATTTTTCTGTGAGATTTTCATGACATGTCCTTTGTTCTGTCTTAGTAATTATCAAAATTTTTAATTATTTTTATTGAAACTCTAAATCTCTAAAATTTGGCATAATAGGAACCCTAACAGAATCTTGATAATTTCTGTATCAGTCTAGAAAACCCTAGGTTTGCATTATCATCTGATTTTTTTTCTACATGAAATTTGGTAGGCTTCATCATCACCATCCATCCTCTTTTCCAGATTGTTTTTGAATTTTTTATGCATCGAGATCTATGTCAAACTCTGTAATAACTAAAATCCTAATTCACTGATTTCTGCTATATTCTGCATCTTGACTCAACCTAACCTAATCAACTTCCAAACCCCCAATCCCAAGCCAAACTTTGTTTGATAATCCCAGTTAACTTAAACCTAACTTGACACATCATAAATTATTATAAAAAATATTTTATTTTCTGATTGTTTTAGATTGCATCGGGGCCATCGATTGCCATTATTCTTAACCTAATCTTAAGGGCAACTCTCTATCTCAGATCAGGGTAGGATGTCATCACCTGTCCTGGGCCCAAAACAACTATCATCAAACTAACCCAAGCCTAATTAAAATAAATTAGACCTAATTTTCCCTAGTGGGCTAGGAGACATCAACAAGTCGGGCCCAAGCTGTGCGGGCCAACTAGTGCATTTAACCTTTTAGCTATTACTGAAAGCTGGTGTCTAAGGCTGGGGGTTTAGAGTCAAACGACCTAAGCAGTGCTGTGATTTTTAATTGGGTCCCTACGAAAGCAAGGGGGGACCTCCCACACTCCCACCCCCTACCTAGCCAGTGGAAGGACTAGCTATTGGGTTAGGTGTAAGTTAAGCTGACCCACCCAGTTTCTGGCTCTAAGTCTAGGAAACCCTATATCATACTAGCCTTTTCTTTCTCTTTTGCATGCTTGGTTGCATCATTTCATTTTGATTGTTTGATTTGTTGCATGACCACTAGATTAGGAACCTAATATCAAAAGTCTAAATCCCAACCAAACCTAACTATGGATTCCAATTTTGAGGCCATGATGAAGGCCATGAGTGATCAGATTATCTCCTAAATGAATCTCAAGCTTGACCAAACCCAAGCCCAGCTTATCCAAATAAACCAGTACAACACCCAACCCAAAATCAGCTAGCCCAAATAAACCATAGGTTTGACCAATCCGATTCTAAGCTTGACCGAATGAACCAAAGATTCAACCAAGTAAGAACCCTAGGCAAGACCCATTGAGCTGAACCCCAGGAACCCATAGTCCCTAGGTATGAACCTAGTAGTAACCTACTATCCCTCAATCAACCTGAACCCTATAGGATTGATACCCCTAGATTTGAACCCATAACCTTTGAACCCATAGCCTTTAAACCCATAACTTTTGAACCCATAACCTTTAAACCCATAACCTTTGAACCCATAATCCTTAGTTTATCCACCCCTGTTACCCAAGACCCTAGTCAATTTCCCATTAGTCAAACCCCTCTTACCACCCCATTGGTTCACCAAGATGACTTGGGAGAAAAAATATATGAGGCTGACTCAAGTTTGGTAGAGGAGTATGAGTCTATTGAAGATCTAGAAGACTACCCTATAGAAGACCCAGGATTAGTTGATTACGAGCAAACCCAGGTAGAAGCTAATCCAATGTTAGTTGATCTAGTAGAAACCCAGGTAGAAACCAATCCAGAGCTAGTTGAATCTGTAGGGTTCGGGAACCAGTGCGGAAGTGTGGATTTCAAAAACTTTATGAAATCAGGTCCGAACCCTAATCCCAAAATCTCCTTATTAGCAATTAAAACTTATGACTACATGCATGTCCAAATTTAAACATAGTTTAGATACTAACCTCAGATCGCTATATCCAATCTGATGTAGAAATAAACTCCAAATGGAGTAACCTTTTGAACACACCAGGCGTCCACTTGTCCGCCCTCCGATGGTGATCCACACGGGCAGATGATCAAGACAGTGACTCCTCAATTGGGTTCCTTCCAATCAAGTTCTACCCCAAGAACTTGATATATGGGCTATTGGCTAGGACACCTCTAGCCAAACAGGGACTAAAACTTTCTCTCTTACCCTTCTCCTAGTTTTTTGGCAATTCTGGCCCCTTAAGACACTCTTGTCTTAAGAATAAGCCCTTGTCCTAAAATGAGACAAGGCTTGTCTTGGAGGGAGAAGAAAATTAAGACAAAGTTGTCTTAATGTAAGAAAGAAGAAAAGAGGCGCCTTCTTCCTTTACCGTCGGAGAGTTTCTCTCTCTGACTCTCCTTCTGTTCTGAGATTCGACAGAGCCTAGGCTCTGTAAAGGAATCAAAGAAGAAAGAGAGGAGGGGGAAACAGTCTTCTGGAGAGGGAGAAGGAAAGAGAAGCAAGGCTTCGCCATAGAAAATCTGGAATTAATTTTTTACGGTGAAGCCTTCTTCTTAAATAGGCGACAGAGAGGCGCCTTCTCCTTCTGAAAAATCCTCTCACGTCCCTCTCTCCCTTCTCACGTCTTCTCTCTTAATATCACGGCCCTTGGGATTAATCTCACGGCCTTTGGGATTAATCTCACGGCCTTTGAGATGGACAGACGCGAAGAGGGATCGAGAAAAACTCAGAAGGGCGCGCGCAGAAAAAAGAGTCGCGCCCCTTCGGTGTTTTTTTTTTTTCTTTCTTTTCACCGTAATTCCCATTTTGAAGAGTCCACGCCTAGGTGGACTCTGATCCACGCCTTATCAGCCAAAAGACGCCGTTCCCTTCTTTCTTTTTACGCAAAAACGCGATTTGGAGAGAGTCCACGCGCGTGTGGACTCTTCTCCTTGCGCGCGCGCGTGGGAAGAGAAGGGGAGGGGTTTTAGGCGATGTGGGAAAGGGGTTTAGCCTCTTAGGTTAGCCCAATTGCTAGCCTATTGTTAGCCCAACATTTTAAATCTTCAATTAGATTCAAACCGGAATGAATTTGGATCTAAAAAAGACCAAATCGGAACCCTAACTCGAATCCGATTCAAGTAGAAGTCATGGTTTGCAACACATGCTAGTGTGTTCATCTGCAAACGAGATTTAATTCCAAATTAAATCCTTGATTATCTGTCCTAAGTGTGTGACCCATTGGGTTCCATACTTAGCCAGCAGTGGGTCCGAGTGCAAGTTGACCTAATCTGATCAGAACTCATTCTAATCGATTTAGGTCAAATCGAGCTAACTCGAGTCAGTCAATTAGGACTCCTCCTAATTAGTGATCCAATTAAACCATTTAATTTGATCAACCCACAAGACAAGATTGACGTCTAGCAACGTGTCATGTCTACCCGGAAGATATGGAAATTCTGGTGTAATTCCAAAACTACCCTTCAGTGGAAAGTTCCCGTACAATTCGATCCTTCAATCATCTTGCATCCCGAATATAACTATGGATATGGAATCATGTCAAATCCAGTTTATACTCATTCCCAGCTTAGTCATACACTAATGATTCAATTAATTCGATATTAGAAATCATTTCTAATATCTATACTTTGATCAAAGATTTCCTGAATCATCATCTGACCTAATTTGGCTGGATGCAATCTCCTCCTACTAGGAGTGATCAATTCCTTGTTGACCTACTCATTACCTTCATATACAATTCACCATACCCAGCATCAACCTCGTGCATGACCTAGTGTCATGATTGAGATTGAACCAAAGCATGGGTTCATGTACATAAGGTATTATGGCAGTCTCAGGTCATAGGACTACTTGCACAACTCCCACTATGTGAAACATCTATTGACATGCAGCTAAGGCTCCATTAGATGTTCTCAAACTGGATCTATTCAGTGAACTCATTCACTAATGAGCACCCACATCCTTGTATTAGTGTCCTACACAAATGACTGTGAGAGCAGTCACCGTTTTCAGCATACATAGGATGTGCCAGTCTTACCGGAAAAACCCTGATCCCCAACTCAGGGTTCCTATGACTAGGAATATTCTAGATTAGGGTTTTAAGGCCTTAGATCTCACTGGTATGATCTTATCATAGCCCTTCAACCATAGCCCTAATCTATGGGGTTCATCATATAATGACACAGCGAATGATGAAAAAATTATTGCCTTTATTAATTTGTCAATTTACAATGGTCTGGGAGATACAGATATTGGCTTATAGGGCATAATCCTTTCAATCTCCCACTTGCACTAAAGCCAATCGCTCTTATTCTTTAACCCCATACAATCGAGGTGGCGATCAAACTCCCGCTGTGGTAGAGCCTTAGTGAACGGGTCTGCTATGTTGTTCTTTGTATCTACTCTATTGATGCAGACTTCTTGTCTTTCGATTATCTCTCGGACAAGATGGAAGCGTCTCAGAATGTGCTTGGACTTGTGATGGGCTCTCGGTTCCTTAGCTTGAGCAACTGCTCCAGTGTTATCACAATAGAGTGGCACCGGGTTCTCAATCTCAGGAACTACTCCCAACTCTGTGATGAATTTCTTCATCCAGACAGCTTCCTTGGCGGCTTCACTGACAGCTATGTACTCTGCCTCGGT
Source organism: Areca catechu (assembly GCA_021397845.1). Lineage (NCBI taxonomy): Eukaryota > Viridiplantae > Streptophyta > Magnoliopsida > Arecales > Arecaceae > Areca > Areca catechu. The sequence goes on along the minus strand of CM038053.1, from coordinate 138,763,563 downwards.
AGTTGAGTCAGCTACAGTCTGCTGTTTAGTGCTCTTCCAACTTACTGCTCCACCATTCAAGGTAAAGACATACCCTGAAATGGATTTACTATCATCTGGGTCTGATTGAAAACTAGAGTCTGAATAGGCTTCTAGTTTAAGATCAGATCCTCCGTATATAAGAAAAATATCCTTAGTCCTTCTCAGGTACTTAAGAATATTTTTCACAGCCTTCCAGTGATCCTCTCCTGGATCAGCCTGAAATCTACTGGCTATACCCAAGGCATATGCCACATCAGGCCTAGTACATAACATAGCATACATAATCGACCCTATAGCCGAAGCATAAGGTATAGAACTCATTCTATTTCTTTCTTCAGGTGTCTTAGGAGACATCCTCTTAGAAAGACGTATGCCATGACCAATAGGTAAGTAACCTCTTTTACTTTCCTCCATGCTAAATCTCTTTAGCACCTGGTCAAGTACCTAGACTGGGACAAGCCAAGCATCCTTCTTGATCTATCTCTATAGATCTTTAACCCAGTATATAGGATGCTTCTCCCAAGTCTTTCATGGAAAACTGTTTCGATAACCACACTTTGACTGATTGTAACATTGGGATATCATTCCCAATAATAAGTATATCATCAACATATAGAACTAAGAAAACTATGGCACTCCCACTAGTCTTCTTGTACACACAAGGTTCATCCTCATTTTTGAAAAAATCAAATTCTTTGACTGTTTTATCAAATCGGATGTTCCAACTCCTGGATGCTTGCTTTAATCCATAAATGGATTTCTTTAGCCTACATACCTGATTAGGTTTAGTTTCCAAGACAAAACCTTCTGGTTGTGACATATAAACCTCTTCCTCAAGGAAACCATTGAGGAATGCAGTTTTTACATCCATTTGCCAGATCTCATAATCATGATATGCTGCTATAGCAAGCATAATCCGAATGGATTTGAGCATGGCAACAGGGGAAAATGTTTCATCATAATCTATTCCCTGTTTTTGTCTGAAACCCTTAGCCACCAATCTGGCTTTATAAGTTTCAACTTGGCCATCTGCCCCAATCTTCCTTTTATAGACCCATTTACACCCAATAGGGTTAATACCCTCTGGTGCATCAACCAAAGACCATACTTGGTTGACATACATGGAGTCCATCTCGGATCTCATGGCTTCCAGCCATTTGTCTGAGTCTCTACTCATGACTGCTTCCGTATAGGTTAGAGGCTCATCATTTTGAATGATTTGGGCTTCATTATTTTCAATTATGAACCCATACCTCTCAGGTGCCTGTCGCACCCTATCAGACCTACGGATAGGAGTGTGTTCAGGTTCTATATTAACTATGTTGTTACTTGACTGAGAAGTGTCTATTTGTTGAATCTCATTAAGTTCGATATTTCTACCAGTGCCCTTTTGTAGGATAAATTCCTTTTCCATAAAAGTGGCATGCCTACTGACCAAAACCTTTTGTTCAGTAGGGTGGTAGAACACATATCCTATACTATCTCTAGGATATCCGATAAATAGACATTTGTCTGCTCTAGCATCTAGTTTATGTCCAAAATTCCTTTTTACATAGGCTGGACATCCCCATATCTTAATATACTTAAGATTGGGCTTCTTACTTCTCCATAATTCATATGGAGTGCTAGATACAGTTTTAGATGGTACTCTATTCAAGATATGAGTTGCTGTTTCCAAAGCATATCCCCAGAAAGAAAAAGGTAACTCCGTGAAGCACATCATGGACCGTACCATATCCAATAAAGTACGATTCCTCCTTTCAGCAACACCATTTAATTGTGGTGTGTAAGGAGGAGTCCATTCAGAGATGATCCCCTTATCTTTAAGGTGATCAAGAAACTCAGTGGATAAGTATTCACCTCCTCTATCTGATCGGAGGATCTTTATACTTTTTCCTGTCTGTTTCTCTACCATACTTTGATACTCTAAGAATTTTTCAAAAGCATCGGACTTATGTTTCATTAGATACACAAATCCATACCTTGAAAAATCATCAGTAAATGTGATGAAGTATGAGTATCCACCATAGGCTTGAGTTGTCATAGGCCCACATACATCTGTGTGTATGAGTTCTAATAACTCTTTTGTCCTTTCTCCATGTCCACTAAATGGAGTCTTGGTCATCTTACCCATGAGACATGATTCACAAGTTCCTAATGACTCATAGTCATAAGGATCAAAGAAATTTTCTTTGTACAACTTGTTAATCCTAGTCTCACTAATATGTCCAAGTCGACAATGCCAAAGTAAGGTATTGTTAACATCATCTCTTTTCCGTTTGTTAGAAACATGAAAAACATTGTCATTAGTGGAAAGAGTTAAGAGACCATTGCAGAATATGCCATAACATATAATTTCATTAGATAAAGAAATTGAGCAGCCACTGCTCATTACATTCATAGTATATCCTTGTTTAAGTAACAAGGGTACAGATATGATATTTCTAATGATTTTTGGCATATAGTAACAATTCCTTAGCTCCAAGATCTTCCCTGAAGGTAACTTCAAAACATAAGTCCCTACAGCTTCTGCTTGGATGGGGTCCCCTCCAGCACCGTAGAGCTCAAAGTTACCTTCCTTCAATACTTTAAGCCCCTGAAGTCCCTGCAATGATTTGCAGATGTTATGACCACAGGCGGTATCCAACACCCAAGTATTTGAAATGGAAGAATCCAATGACAAAATAGTATGAACTTCTTTCATACCTTTTGGTGCCTCTGATGCACCAGGCTTCAAACTTGCAAGGTAAACCTTGCAGTTTCTTTTCCAATGACCCGGCTTGCCACAATGAAAGCAGGTCATCTGTCCGGAGGCCTTCTTTCCTTTCTTCTTCTTAATGCCCCCTTTGGGATTCATCCTCTTATTGGAACCCCTTTTGCCTGTCTTCTTCTTATCCATAAGAAGAACTGGAGCCTTATTTTTCTTTACATGGCTCTCTGCTGTTTTCAACATATTCAACAGCTCAAGCAAGGAAGAATTAAGTTTGTTCATATGGTAATTAAGAACAAACTGTGAAAATGACTCTGGGAGTGATTGCAAGATCAAGTCTTGATTCAACTCCCCATCCATTACAAAGCCTAATTGACCTAATCGAGTGATTAGATCAATTATCTTTAATACATGGTCTTGTACTGATGTACCTTCTGTCATCCTTGCACGGAACAACTGCTTAGATATTTCATATCTAGCAGTTCTACTGTGTTCTCCATAAAGCTCTTTTAAATTTAGCAGTATGGAGTTAGTATCCATGCTATCATGCTGCCTCTGCAACTCGTTAGTCATAGAGGCAAGCATAACACATTTGACAGTAAGTGAGTCATTTTGCCACATATTATATGTGGTCTTCTCCTCTTGCGAGGCATCTTCCCTTGGTGGTTCCAAAATCGGGGTATCAAGAATATAGGAAATTCTTTCTTGACTGAGTACTATTTTCAAATTTCTCAGCCAATCAACATAATTAGGCCCAGTCAATTTGTTGGCATCTAAAATACTACGGAGTGAGAGTGAAGAGGCCATTTATCTACATTTAAACAAAGAATGAAAACATAAGCAAACAACCATGAAATGACAATACATAATTAAATTAGGACTTTAATTTAATTATGTCTCCCACTATTTTATCGAGCATCATAACCCTCTATACGATGATCGAGAAAACCTTAATTGATCTTTCTTAGTGGGGTTGAGATCCGAATCCCTCATAAAAGACCTTGTGTGTACACAACAAATCTTATATAAGTTCATAGGTAGGAAAACTCTTTCCAATTGTAACCTGTACAATTCTCAACTTATCTCGGCCTCTAAAATATTAATAGCCTTGTGTATACACAACAAACTATAATATTTTAGTTAAGTAAGACCCTTCATAACCATATAGTCATGACTTTAATAGTAATACCCTTGTGTGTACACAACAAAATATTACTTTAAATCATGCCATAAACAAATAATTGTATTAGGCCAAAAATTGTGTTAGTCACCATATTAGGTCTTGTGTGTACACAACAAACCTAGTATAGATCATAACACAATGATGACCTATCATGAAGGAAGGCCAATAATAGTATTTTAACACCAAGCATGTTAGTCAAGAATTAAATCAATCAGATCGGCCAGGCTAGTGGAAGAGATGTGGGGGTCCCCCCGTTGCTTTCCTAGACACCAATTTAAAATTGGCCAGGTCAGTCAACGGAACCAATTAAAAACCACGATTCCCTTTACCTTCCCAGAACCACCTTTCTAGACACCGAAATGACTAATTATCCATCATGACTAATAATGCTTATCGGTTAACTATACTACCACTTAATATAATTTTAAGAGGGGTTCATGCAATGCCAGCACATTCAATTAAAAGCTATCACATATATTAATACATGCTTTAAACTAAGCAAATATGTGAAAAGTGTGCCATCATACTAGGACAACCATTTACCACATAATGGATACACCATTATGCCAGGGCAACCTTATTTCAGTATGATGGCTCCAGGGCTAATCATATCTCTAAGATAATTAGGGTTTCAGTGGAAAACCCTAACTGGTGGCAATCATCAAACTCATGTTCAATCAAAGACATGCACTGTGCATCAATATAAAAACTTTAACATGATACTACATCATGAATTGAACTTCATAAGTTTTAATCCTAATAAGGATGCTCTGATACCACTGTAGGGTTCGGGAACCAGTGCGGAAGTGTGGATTTCAAAAACTTTATGAAATCAGGTCCGAACCCTAATCCCAAAATCTCCTTATTAGCAATTAAAACTTATGACTACATGCATGTCCAAATTTAAACATAGTTTAGATACTAACCTCAGATCGCTATATCCAATCTGATGTAGAAATAAACTCCAAATGGAGTAACCTTTTGAACACACCAGGCGTCCACTTGTCCGCCCTCCGATGGTGATCCACACGGGCAGATGATCAAGACAGTGACTCCTCAATTGGGTTCCTTCCAATCAAGTTCTACCCCAAGAACTTGATATATGGGCTATTGGCTAGGACACCTCTAGCCAAACAGGGACTAAAACTTTCTCTCTTACCCTTCTCCTAGTTTTTTGGCAATTCTGGCCCCTTAAGACACTCTTGTCTTAAGAATAAGCCCTTGTCCTAAAATGAGACAAGGCTTGTCTTGGAGGGAGAAGAAAATTAAGACAAAGTTGTCTTAATGTAAGAAAGAAGAAAAGAGGCGCCTTCTTCCTTTACCGTCGGAGAGTTTCTCTCTCTGACTCTCCTTCTGTTCTGAGATTCGACAGAGCCTAGGCTCTGTAAAGGAATCAAAGAAGAAAGAGAGGAGGGGAAACAGTCTTCTGGAGAGGGAGAAGGAAAGAGAAGCAAGGCTTCGCCGTAGAAAATCTGGAATTAATTTTTTACGGTGAAGCCTTCTTCTTAAATAGGCGATAGAGAGGCGCCTTCTCCTTCTGAAAAATCCTCTCACGTCCCTCTCTCCCTTCTCACGTCTTCTCTCTTAATCTCATGGCCCTTGGGATTAATCTCACGGCCTTTGGGATTAATCTCACGGCCTTTGAGATGGACAGACGCGAAGAGGGATCGAGAAAAACTCAGAAGGGCGCGTGCAGAAAAAAGAGTCGCGCCCCTTCGGTGTTTTTTTTTTTTCTTTCTTTTCACCGTAATTCCCATTTTGAAGAGTCCACGCCTAGGTGGACTCTGATCCACGCCTTATCAGCCAAAAGACGCCGTTCCCTTCTTTCTTTTTACGCAAAAACGCGATTTGGAGAGAGTCCACGCGCGTGTGGACTCTTCTCCTTGCGCGCGCGCGTGGGAAGAGAAGGGGAGGGGTTTTAGGCGATGTGGGAAAGGGGTTTAGCCTCTTAGGTTAGCCCAATTGCTAGCCTATTGTTAGCCCAACGTTTTAAATCTTCAATTAGATTCAAACCGGAATGAATTTGGATCTAAAAAAGACCAAATCGGAACCCTAACTCGAATCCGATTCAAGTAGAAGTCATGGTTTGCAACACATGCTAGTGTGTTCATCTGCAAATGAGATTTAATTCCAAATTAAATCCTTGATTATCTGTCCTAAGTGTGTGACCCATTGGGTTCCATACTTAGCCAGCAGTGGGTCCGAGTGCAAGTTGACCTAATCTGATCAGAACTCATTCTAATCGATTTAGGTCAAATCGAGCTAACTCGAGTCAGTCAATTAGGACTCCTCCTAATTAGTGATCCAATTAAACCATTTAATTTGATCAACCCACAAGACAAGATTGACGTCTAGCAACGTGTCATGTCTACCCGGAAGATATGGAAATTCTGGTGTAATTCCAAAACTACCCTTCAGTGGAAAGTTCCCGTACAATTCGATCATTCAATCATCTTGCATCCCGAATATAACTATGGATATGGAATCATGTCAAATCTAGTTTATACTCATTCCCAGCTTAGTCATACACTAATGATTCAATTAATTCGATATTAGAAATCATTTCTAATATCTATACTTTGATCAAAGATTTCCTGAATCATCATCTGACCTAATTTGGCTGGATGCAATCTCCTCCTACTAGGAGTGATCAATTCCTTGTTGACCTACTCATTACCTTCATATACAATTCACCATACCCAGCATCAACCTCGTGCATGACCTAGTGTCATGATTGAGATTGAACCAAAGCATGGGTTCATGTACATAAGGTATTATGGCAGTCTCAGGTCATAGGACTACTTGCACAACTCCCACTATGTGAAACATCTATTGACATGCAGCTAAGGCTCCATTAGATGTTCTCAAACTGGATCTATTCAGTGAACTCATTCACTAATGAGCACCCACATCCTTGTATTAGTGTCCTACACAAATGACTGTGAGAGCAGTCACCGTTTTCAGCATACATAGGATGTGCCAGTCTTACCGGAAAAACCCTGATCCCCAACTCAGGGTTCCTATGACTAGGAATATTCTAGATTAGGGTTTTAAGGCCTTAGATCTCACTGGTATGATCTTATCATAGCCCTTCAACCATAGCCCTAATCTATGGGGTTCATCATATAATGACACAGCGAATAAGCCAATATCTGTATCTCCCAGACCATTGTAAATTGACAAATTAATAAAGGCAATAATTTTTTCAGAATCAATAGATGCCAAGGTAGAATACCACCCAATATTAGTTGACCCTAACCATACCCACATAGTAGTCAACCCAGAGTTAGATTACACCCAAGCCGCAATGGAAGAGCAATTAGAGGAGACTTTAGAAGAGGATCCAGTTATAAAGCCTAGTCCTGAATTTCCTGAGCCAAAAGAGTTTATTGAAGACTTGGCTTATCTCACCCAGTACCCTCAAGATGAAGACACTTTCTTGATCCCAGTTAAAGATCTTTTCCTTGAAATTAGTGACCCATTCTTCCATAAGGCAGATCCAGTAGATAGACACCAATCCCTTAAGGTCAATCTTATTAGTTTAGGATTAATCCCTGACACCCCTTCTTATGTCCTAGTCTATCCAACTAACCTCAAACCTTTTTCTTACTTTCTATCCAATCAGACTAACCCTGAACCCACCTCTTATTTTCTACCTTTTTCTGAAACTTCTCCTAAATTTCTCATTATTAGATTGCATTTTTGGTGTAGAATGTAAAATGAAACTATGCAACCCTAATGGAGATTAGTAAATGATTAACCAAGTAATTCCCTATTTGCATATAAACAACTCAACATAAACTATCAAAGAGATTTAGTGAAGAAGCTCGAAGGATCTATCATAAACCTAGTGATCGAGACTCTCAGAATAAGAAAGGAATAGGACCAGAAAAGAACCACTCAAGCCAAGCTAGGTCTAATTTAACATTGTAGACTTAATCAACACTAGACATACCTGACATTGGCCCTTCAATTAGAATAGATTCACTCTTGAAGAGGTCTCCCAGATGACATGAACATAATACCATTGAAGGCCCCTCTTGTTTTCTGGATCTATGGCAAGTAAACCTTCCTCTTGAAGCCGGAATCCCGGAGAACCCTGCAATAAAGAAACTCTAAGATGAGTGACTTAACAAGCAATCAACTAGAGAAAAGAAAGAAGGGTGGAAGAGGCATTGAAGGAGATCCATCTTGGCATCATGGTGGAATGCTTGAAGTGAAGTAGGTTGGTCGCCTTGTGATGATCTTCTTGATTCACCCTTGAACGCTGGAGCTAGTTTGACGTTATGAAAGAAGAGGAAGTCTTTGGCATTGGGAAAAGAAGAAGGAAAGATTAGGGTTGGCGTGGAGGAAGAGAAAGGCTAAGCTACCACATAGACACATAGGAAAAAAAAACATTGAAGAAAAAATACCAACTTCATTCATTTTAACCATCTTTCAATGGGGAATCCCATAGCTTAACTAGAAGCCTTACAATATTTTTAAAATTTGAAAACCCATAGGATTAGGAGGATTACAAGGGGGGTTGGAGGATATGGTGGCATTTGTTGCTTGAAACTCCTTCAAAGCTTGACATGTGGCGCAAGGTGGTGACCACTTGATGAGGTGGCGGTGTCCTTTAGGGCTCTTGACATGTGGCATAAAGTGGGGACCACTTGTTGAGGTGGCGACATCCATTGGAGCTTTTGACATGTGGCACAAGATGGGGGTCACTTGATGAGGTGGCTTCTTCTTGTCTTGATGCTTCATGGACTCATGGATTGGGCTTGATTTAACTGGACCCAACTCTCAATTGCAGGGTTAACTAAGATATTAAACCAAACTGGTGCGGGCACCAGACTCAGAAGAAGACTTCAGGGCTCCATCTGGATCTCTGATTGACCTTGCCCGAAGAATTAGGATTTTCTGGTTTGTAATAAGGGTTGACTTGATCAACTCAATTTTAGCTTGAGTCTGTATTTCACTGCAATTTAATTTTGTTGAGTCATGTTGACTCAGTAGTGGTCTAGGACTTCTCTAGGGTGTCACATTTTCTCCCAAGACCAAGCAAGTGGGCGCCACACTCCCAGCCACACGCTTGAGTCCAGGGGGCACCACATCTCCATCAAGTATGCTCTGGTCCCCACACCACAAGATAACAGGTCCCTTCTCTCATGCGCCACTTGAGGAGAAAATAATCTGGGATCCACAATTCAAGGGGGCGGCCCAAAACATTCCATTGGAGCCAAGCTATGTAAAGAAAGAAGCTCTTCTTGGGGAGCACTTCAAGGGGGCGCCCAATCCATGCCAAAAATGACCAAAGCAAAGATGGGAAGAACCATGACTTAGGGAGAAAGAAAAGGAGGTGTCCAAAAGAGTTGAGCCATGGAAGGAAAGAAATTTTCTCTTGAAGAACAAGGCTAGGAGGTGCCACCTACTTACCTTTTGAAGCCACCAATCAACATTTTTGGAATCTCTTGGCCGGCCATATGTGTGGGAATTGATTCTACAAACCTAATTTGAAGATCCACCCCATTAGTCCCACATGGGAAGATGTAAAACCCTGCTCTCTTGTAAAGTCCTATAAATTAAACCCCTCTTGTAAATTTTAAAGTCATCTGATGAATGAATCCAATTTATGTGTGAGCAAACTTTGTATTTCTCTCTTCCGCACTTGCATCCAGGTGTTGAGCTCCATGAGGGAGTAAATCCGGGTTCCCCAGGAACCTTGAGGAGGTGTGAGATCTCCAACCCCAAAACCCTAGGTTAGCCACTTCACTTCCAAACCCTAGCTGCCCATCATCCTCTTCTTTCCACCAAACCCTAGCCTACCCCTTCTCTCACGGCCATTCTCTCCAAGTCAAGGCCGACCACCAGCATCCAGGTCCAGTCCGGATACTTCAGATTCAGAGCAATTCCCAGAGGAAGTCAGATCAGCCTCCAGGAGAATCCGGATTTCAGCAACATCAGCTTTCAAGTTCTTCTATCTGGTAAATCCTTCCCTAAGTATCTGGTTCCATAAATTGTTCTTCTTCTTTCCCAGATCTTGAGTTCAGGAGAAGCCAACTCTGCCAAAGGATCAGTATTGGAGGATCCATTACGAAGATATCTGAATCCGGGGATCCAATAATCTGCTCAAGAGAGTCCTTCCACTAAATCCTATGAAGATAACTACCTAGTCTGTAACCCTTCTCTTCTCTTTACTTCTGTCCTGTTGAAAGTTCAGAGCGAAACCCTAGGTCTGGGAGTTTCTCAACCCCCAGCGATCCTTTACTTCTGAACTACTCTAATAACCTAGTTTCTTTAAATTGTACTTTTAATTATTACATAGTTTCTTTCAATTTAGTTTAACTTTCCTTTGAGTCAAAGCCGACTTCTGAAAACATAAAAAAAAAAAAAAAACAACAAAAAAAAAGGAATTAGTCTTAATTTACTTCCGCATCGCATCATCTCTTTTGTTATGCATCATTTTTGGTATCAGAGCTTTTGTTCTGCATCATTTTTGGTATCAGAGCTTTCGTTCTGCATCAATTTTGGTATCAGAGCAGTGTCTAGGGTTTTTGACTTGCTTGCATGTGTTGAGTATCTCTCTTTTACTTTGTCTGCTCGAAGTAGACTCCCCAGGACGTCCGGTCCTAGGAACGAAGCAAGGTGCAAACCTCCTCTTCCCATTCCACGGGGTGTTCCTAGGGTGTGTAGGGGATCCGCTGGGTTACAACTTCGTAGCAGGAATTGTAAATGGGGGAAGCACTCTGTTTTCAGTCTGTAACTATTCTGTTGCAGAAATTATTTCTCACTGTAGGTAATTCCAAATTATGTGATTTTTGTTTTGCTGGAACCAGTATAATTGAGTCTATTTTATATAATTTTTCTATGATTTATTGGTTTCCGTGAAATTTCTGAGAGTCAAATTACAGCAACTCTGTTTCTGTGTTTCTGTAATTCAATTATTTTGAGTGATCATCTCCTAATTCATCTTAAGGGCAATTGAGCATCTAAGATAAGGGGAGGAGTTGATAACCTCTCCTTAGCCTAAAACCACCACCCATTCATTCGATCCTAAGCCTAATTTTAAAATTTATTAGACTTAATTTGCCCTAGTGGGCTAGGGACATCAACAAGTCGGGTCAAGGCTAGTGTTGAGTCAGTTTGTCTAGTTACTCTATGTGTGCTTTGTACTCAGTGTCTAGAATGGTGGTTCAGGGATTCTATCCCGAAGGGCTTGTGTGCTGGTCCGCCTACCTGGCCAATCACTGATTTGTGTCTAGGATTGGCATTTAGGGACCTAACACTCCCCTTACACCTGCCTGGCTGAGTCCCGAGTTACTACAGGCTAGCTTGCCACTCTGATTGGGCATCTAGTTTGGGCTCTAGGTCTAGTTAGCCCGTAGTCGTTTCAGTCGAGTCTCATTTGGTGTGCATGCTTGCATCATCTTGTCCACCCGGAATGGAGTACCCTCCCAACCTGGTCAAATCCAACCTGATTTAGAGGCCATGGTTAGAACTTTTACCAAAACTATGAACAAATTGAGTCAGGATATGACTGCTACTGTTGCCCAGTTTAAGGAACAAGTCCATGAGGATCTTACCCAGCTTAGGGATCGAGTCCAAGTACTTGAGAAACGTAGACATCAAAATTGGACCCCTGATCCAAAATTTAATAGGCCCCAACCTCACCCATGCCAGGAGCCTAGGAGGACCTTATACCATGATCCCGAGCATAACCTTAGGAAGCCTAACCATGATATCTATAGTGTGGATCGTGTCTATGAGAGGTCCTTACAATATTCTAGACCAGTCACTCAACAACCCAAGTCTTCTAGACCAGTCTCTCAACAACCTGTGTCTTCTAGATCAAACCATTTAGATCCACACCCATGCCCAAGTAAGGTCTCTACTAGCTTGAAACCCAGTGTGACCCAGGTTCCTATATCGCAAGAATGTTGGTTTTGTGGAGAAAGAGGCCATAAATTTAGTCAGTGCCCATGCATAGGATTGGCTTGTGCACAGCTAAGTGGTAAGAATCCTAAGGATGACATTAATGAGGGAGAACCCAAGCCTACCAATGAGGAAGAAAGGTTAGGTATGACAAGCCCAGAATCAGTTGACCCGATTACCACTGACCCGAAACCCATTGAAGATGGCATCGAGGAAGTATATGATGCTAGCTTGAGTCTAGTTGATGAATATGAGGGGGAAGAACTTGAAGAATGTGACATCGATACTATTGGTTCCTTACCTGAGGAGACCTTGGAGAGCAACCAAGTGGTAGGACCTAGTTCAGAAATTCAAGAGATTTGTGAGAATCAGGTTCCTTTAGTCAAATATCCCCAGGAAGAACTCATAGTGTTAGCCCAAGCTATCAGTTCGTACCCTCTAATAACAGTCATTCCCCAAGTACCAATTGTAGATCTTTGCACTGAACTGTTTAAGTTTGCCCACCCTATGGTAGATCCTCTCCTTAGGATGACTAAATTAAGCCTCTTACAATTGGACCTTGTCCCATGCCCAGCCATTAAGGTCTCTCCCGTAATCTCAGTTGAACATCCTTGTCTTGAGCGGATTGATTCACCCAGTCCTGTAGAAGTCCTCCTTATGACCCCAGACCCCTTCCTTCGTATGACTGACCGACCCTTCTATAGAGTATACCGTTCCGCACCCATATGTCAAATTTCAAGTCTTGAGGTCATCATCCATAGGCCCTTCCATGAATCATTCTTCAATCCAGTTCTTGAGAAAATGGATCATTATTTGCTTAGAGAACAAACTTTAACTATTGCAATCACATGTCCTAGGCTACTTCTCGAACCATCTCTTGATTCATTCCTGGGAGTAGCAAACTTTTCCTTTCGTAAGGATGATCAGTTGACACTCATAGATCACCATTCAAACCTTCAGGTCACCACCTTTAGTCAACAGGTAATTCGAGACTCCACCTCATATTTCCTCCCTTTCTCTAGGACTTCCAATGCTTCTTACACCATCCAAGTATACTTTGTCGAAGTCTTTAGAGTGAACCACGTGTCAGAACCTATTAGGTTTGCCACCTACTTCTGGAAGACCTTATGGCACCTACTAGGCATCCATAATAAGTTTTCATGCTCTGCATGCCCTCCTCCGACCCAAGGTCAAACCTAGAGAGCCTTAGTTTGTTAGGTTTAGACCTAGGGTTTTTTTGGAATAAAGTCCATTCTTTAGGAATGCGTCGCCAGTCTAGTTTAGTTTTTCTTGACCCTTTACTAGGCTTTGGCTCAGATTTTGGTTTGATTGAGAGCACCAGGAATTGGGATTTGTATTTTGTCCAGGGCTGAAATTGCATTCAATGTTTCGATCAATAGGTCTATAGGCTAGAGTCCCTTTGAAATTGTTCATGGATACAAGCCTCACACACCACTTGATCGGATTTCACTATTAGCCCACACACACAAGTCTCTTGATGCACTTGCATAGCATGTAAAGGACTTGCATAAAGAAATTCATGCCAAAATAACTTTAAGTAATGAAACTTATAAGAAGTTGGCTGATTCTCAAAGACGAGTCAAAACTTTTGTTGAGAGAGACTATGTAATGATTAGGTTAAGGCCTGAACGGTTTCCTCCTGGAACCGTTAGAAAGTTACATGCTAGAGGAGCTGGACCATTTAGAGTGGTGAAGAGAGTAGGATCCAATACCTATGTGCTCGAGTTGCCTCCAAAACTAGGCATTAGCTCCACTTTCACATTACAGACATAGTAGAGTATAGAGAGCCAGCTGTGATTCCCAGTGAGCCTTTTGAGCCTAATCCTGCTCTTGAGAGTGAACCCAACCCTGTGTGTCCACCAACAAACTGGCTTGTGAGGATAGAGCAGATTGAAAAGATCCTAGATGATCAAGTTATCTCTACTCGTAATCGAGGATACCAAAGATATATAGTCCGCTGGCAAGGAAGGCCGGATTCTGATGACTCTTGGATCTCCTGAGAAGAATTACAAGAATTGGACCCAGACCTCTTGGAGAGATAATAGAGCCAGCTTGATCCATACTCGACAGGGTCGAGTTCCTCCCACCCCGGGAGAATTGGTGCGGGCACCAGACTCAGAAGAAGACTTCAGGGCTCCATCTGGATCTCTGATTGACCTTGCCCGAAGAATTAGGGTTTTCTGGTTTGTAATAAGGGTTGACTTGATCAACTCAATTTTAGCTTTAGTCTGTATTTCCCTGCAATTTAATTTTGTTGAGTCATGTTGACTCAGTAGTGGTCTAGGACTTCTCCAGGGTGTCACATTTTCTCCCAAGACCAAGCAAGTGGGCGCCACACTCCCAGCTACACTCCCAGCCACACGCCTGAGTACAGGGGGTACCACATCTCCATCCAGTATGCTCTGGTCCCCACACCACAAGATAGCAGGTCCCTTCTCTCATGCACCACTTGAGGAGAGAATAATATGGGATCCACAATTCAAGGGGGCGGCCCAAAACATTCCATAAGAGCCAAGCTATGTAAAGAAAGAAGCTCTTCTTGGGGAGCACTTCAAGGGGGAGCCCAATCAATGCCAAAAATGCCCAAAGCAAAGATGGGAAGAACCATGACTTAGGGAGAAAGAAAAGGAGGTGTCCAAAAGAGTTGAGCCATGGAAGGAAAGAAATTTTCTCTTGAAGAACAAGGCTAGGAGGCGCCACCTACTTACCTTTTGAAGCCACCAATCAACATTTTTGGAACCTCTTGGTCGGCCATATGTGTGGGAATTGATTCTACAAACCTAATTTGAAGATCCACCCCATTAGTCCCACATGGGAAGATGTAAAACCCTGCTCTCTTGTAAAGTCCTATAAATTAAACCCCTCTTATAAATTTTGAAATCATCTGATGAATGAATCCAATTTATGTGTGAGCAAACTGTGTTTCTCTCTTCCGCACTTGCATCCAGGTGTTGAGCTCCGTGAGGGAGTAAATCCGGGTTCCCCAGGAACCTTGAGGAGGTGTGAGATCTCCAACCCCAAAACCCTAGGTTAGCCACTTCACTTCCAAACCCTAGCCGGCCATCATCCTCTTCTTTCCACCAAACCCTAGCCTACCCCTTCTCTCATGGCCACTCTCTCCAAGTCAAGGCTGACCACCAACATCCAGGTCCAGTACGGATACTTCAGATTCAGAACAATTCCTAGAGGAAGTCAGATCAGCCTCCAGGAGAATCCGGATTTCAGCAACATCAGCTTTCAAGTTCTTCTATCTGGTAAATCCTTCCCTGAGTATCTGGTTCCATAAATTGTTCTTCTTCTTTCCCAGATCTTGAGTTCAGGAGAAGCCAACTCTGCCAAAGGATCAGTATTGAAGGATCCATTGCGAAGGTATCTGAATCCGGGGATCCAACAATCTGCTCAAGAGAGTCCTTCCACTAAATCCTGTGAAGATCACTGCCTGGTCTGTAACCCTTCTCTTCTCTTTACTTCTGTCCTGTTGAAAGTTCAGAGCGAAGCCCTAGGTCTGGGAGTTTCTCAACCCCCAGCGATCCTTTACTTCTGAACTACTCTGATAACCTAGTTTCTTTAAATTATGCTTTCAATTATTACATAGTTTCTTTCAATTTAGTTTAACTTTCCTTTGAGTCAAAGCCGACTTCTGAAAACATAAAAAAAAAAATAATAAAAAAAAAAGGAATTAGTCTTAATTTACTTCCGCATCGCATCATCTCTTTTGTTCTGCATCATTTTTGGTATCAGAGCTTTTGTTCTGCATCACAGACCCAACATGGACTCGAAATTAACTACAAGATTATTTGGACTCAAAAAAAGAAAAATTACAGGACTTCTCTTTTGCTACTCCAACCACAAGGACTCGGACTTGACCTGAATTGGTTGGAGTCTTTTCCTGATTCTAGTGCCCACATCAATTTTATAGAAGTCAGCATACTGCATACATGCCTTATGGATATTAGGTTTGCATCTTACTTCTTACATATCCTCTGGCATTTAGTAAGTATATATAGTAAATTCTCCTGTGCGTGCCATGCTAGGGTCAAACCTAAAGAGTCTATAATCTTTTAGGTTTTGTCCATTAGAGTACAATAAAACATCCTTTATTAGGGATGTCTATTCGAGTCTATTAGGTATTAGTTGACTCCAATAAATGCACAGCCTGAATTACATGTTTGCACGTGCACTACCCTTTGCATAGCATATGCATATGAAAATTAGTCAAAAGTTGAACATAACTAATGAACTAAATAACAACTTGGCTAATTCCCAAAAGAGAGATAAAGAATTTTGTAGGGGATTTTGTAATTGTAAAGAGTTTTCTGCTCACGAAGCTGGCCCATCCAAGATAATGAATATCGATGGACCCAATGCCTATGTGGGTAAGATACTACCTGATTTAGGTATTAGCTCCACCTTCATCATCTCAGATCTTATAGAGTCTAGGGGCCAACAGTGATACCTAGCAAGCACCTTGAGCTTGTCCCTCCCTTTAAGAGAGAACCCACCCCAGAGTGTCCACCAACCAATTGGCCAAATAATAAGGAAAAGATTGAGAGAGTCCTGGATGATCAAGCCATATGTACCCAAAATCTTAGCTTTTAGAGGTATTTGGTCCGGTGGCAAGGTTGGCCAGAATCTGAGGACTCGAGGATCACCCATGAGGATTTACAACGCCTCAGCCCATACCTACTCGAGCACTATGAGAGCCAAGTTCTCACATACTCGACAAGATCGATTTATTGTAGGTCCTCTCGGGTGATCCAGGAGTCTTCAGAATCAGGACATCCTTGCCATCTAACCAGATAACGTTGGTAGCCCTTATTTCTAGTAGTAATGATCTGGTCATCCAAGATCCTTTCAATTTTCTCCCTTCGCTCAGGAACACTCGGTGGTGGGCATTCTTTTGGGGCTTCACTCTTAAAAGAAGTATTAGGACCAAAAAGCTCACCAGGTATCAATGCAGGTTCTTTGTATTCTTTTAAGTCCGAAATGTTAAATGTTGAACTAATGCCATAACTTGGTAGTAATTCTAATACATAAGCATTAGGTCCAATTTTCTTTATTATTTTGAAAGGTCCGGTTCCCCGGGCATGGAGTTTCTTCATAGTTCCCGGCGGAAACCTTTCAGGTTTAAATTTGATCATAACGGAGTCCCGTTCATTAAATTCTTTTAACCGTTTATATGAATTAGTCATATGCTTTTAGAGTTCATTGCTCGATTGGATCTTTTGGCTAATCTCCTTATGCAATTCCCTAATATGCTATGCATATGACTCAGCAGACTTAGACACTCGTGCATGTGTGGGTAATGGAGCTAGGTCTAAAGGTTTCCTAGGTCTATATCCATGGACCACTTCGAACAGACTTTTCCTAATAGACCTATTAATTGGAGCTATTGTAGGCAAATTCAGCATGAGGAAGTAATAGGTCCCAGTTTCCCAGGTTGTCACCAACTAAACATCTCAACAGATTTTCTAAGCTTCAGTTTACTACCTCTGTCTGGCCATTGGTTTGAGGATGATAGGCAGTAGAGAATTTCAGCTTGGTACCGAACATGTGCCAGAGGGTTTTCCAGAAATAGCTAGTAAATTTGACATCTCTATCGGACACAAAGATTTTGGTTAAACCATGAAGCCTAACGACCTGATCGAGAAAAAGCTTGGCCACCTTCGAAGCATCTAAAGTTTGAGAATAAGGAATGAAGTGCGCCATCTTGGAGAAATTATCGACAACCACAAAGACAGAATCATGCTTCCTAGACGTCTTAGGGGAGGCCTACTACAAAATCCATGCTGATATCCTGCCATGGACAATCAGGGATAGGTAAGGGTGTGTACAGACTGGTGTTCTATCTTTGCTATTTTGCAACAGCACAGGTATGGCACTGAGCTACAATCTGGGCCACATTTCTTTTGAGACCAGGCCAAAAGAATTGGTCTTCTATTGATAAGATGGTCTTATTCCTACCAAAATGTCATAACAAGCCTCCAGCATGAACTTTCTAGATCAGAAATTCCCTGACAGAGGTCTTGGGAATACACAACTGATTTCCTTTGAAAAGGTATCCATCTAAAAGGGTATAATCACTATGCTTATTAGATGGTCCTTGTTGAAGGGATCGATAGATGTTACCAAAATCAGGGCATGTAGGATACTCCTCTTTCAATCTATCAAACCCTACTACCTCAGTGCTCACAGAAGTCAACAACATGGAATGACGACTCAACGCATCGGCAACCCTATTTTCATTACTGGCACGATGTTTCAGTATGAACGTATAAGCTTGTATGAACTCTACCCATTTCCCGTTCCTAAGGTTCAATTTCTTCTTAGAACAAAGGAACCTAAGAGCTTCGTGGTCAGAAAATAGGACAAACTCTTGTGGTAGAAGATAATGCCTCCAATAACGTAATGCCTGAACTACCGCATACAGCTTCCTACCATAGGTGGAATACCTTATTCTCGCTTCATTTAACTTTTCACTGAAATATGCCTCCAATTCCTACCTTAGAAGCATCACAAGCAACCTCGAACACTTTGGTAAAATCGGGTAACCTCAAGACGGGTGTGTGTGTCACTTTTTCCTTAATTGTTAGGAAGGCTTTGTCTGCTGCTTTAGTCCACTCAAAAGTTCCCTTCCTAATACAATCAGTGATTGGAGCCACTATCGTACTGAACCCTCTAATGAATCTCCTATAGAAGATGGCTAAACCATGGAAACTACGGATATCATGGATGCTTTTGGGTATAGGCCACTCTACTATGGACTTGATTTTCGTAGGGTCAGCGGACACTCCTTCAGATGTGACTACGAATCCTAGAAAGATAAATCTATGTGTTAAGAAATCACACTTCTTGATATTGGCATAGAGGCTATCCTTTCTAAGGACTTGGCAAACTTGCCTTAGGTGGGTTAAATGGTCTGCCTTAGTCTTGCTATAGATAATAAGAATGTCATCAAATTAGACCACCACAAATTTCCCGATGAAAGTTTTCAACACCTGATTCATAATTCTCATAAAGGTGCTGGGTGCATTGGATAAACCGAACGGCATGACTAACCACTCATATAATCCATCTTTAGTCTTAAAAGTGGTCTTCTATTCATCTCCAGGCCTAACCTTAACCTGGTGATAGCCACTCTTTAAGTCTATCTTGGAGAAAATCGTTGATCCGGCTATCATGTCTAACATATCGTCCAGTCTTGAGATTGGAAACCTATATTTGACAGTAATCTTGTTGATGGCATGGCTGTCTACACACATCCTCCAGGTGCCATCCTTCTTAGGGGTTAACAAGGCAGGGACTGCACATGGGCTTAAACTTTCTCTAACAAACCCCTTTCTAAGAAGTTCACTAACTTGCCTTTGTAACTCCTGATGTTCAGTTGGATTCATCCTATAATGAGGCAAATTAGGTAAAGTCGTGCCAGGGACTAAATCTATGGCATGCTATATGTCCCTTAAAGGTGGAAGACTATCGGGTAGGTCCTCGAAAAACACGTTTTCAAAGTCTTTCAATAATTGGACCACCTCTTGCGGGTATTTTATAGGGGTGTGGTCCTTAGTTTCCTTAGCAGCTACCATCCAAATAGGTGCTCCCTCATTAATGTCTTTTTCTAATTCTCTTGCACCTATCAAATTTAATCCAGTCCTTTTTTCTTTCAGGCTGCTAGCTCCTCTTTTGGTGTTGTCCTTAGGCTGGGTTAGATGAATGACAATTTTCTTTCCATTGAAATTGAAAGCACAGGAATTTGATCGACCAAAAATTGTCACATCATGATCAAACAGCCATGGCCTACCTAGGATGATGCTACTTACTCCTATAGGGAGCACATCACACCAAATTCTTTCCTGATAGGACTGAAGTTGGATTCGGACCTGACATCTCTGCTTGATTGGGATAGAAGTGGAATTGATCCAGGATAACTTATATGGATTGGGATGTGGTTCAGTAGATAATCCTAGACTCTTGGCTGCGCTAGTGGAAATGGCGTTGACACAACTTCCACTATCGATCACGATCTTATAGACCTTTTCTCCTATTTTGACAAATGTATGTAGGATGCTAGTCCTACGCCAGTCTTCCTGCTCTTTGGTCTGTGTCATGATACATCTCACAACTCCTAACACATCTAATGAGTCTACATTTTCTTCATCTCCTTCATACTCATCAGCTAAGCAATCCCCTGCTTCATAAACCTCCTCTTCATTATTCTCCAGGGGTTCTGATTCTTCTTCTTCTTCTACCTCCCCTAATGTAAAGCTCTAGAGGGACATTGGCTCAGGAAATGACTGGGTTTATGACACTTATAGTTGACTCGCTCCCTCTCACCTTGAACTTCAGGGCTCTTTCCTTTGTCTTCTCTAGGAATTGGAGGAATGGCAGGGTTGGGTCTAGGGGTTGGATTCGAGCTGGGTCTTGGTCTATTGGTTGTATTAGGGACTGAACTAGGTCGACTAATAGGAGGATTAAACCTAGTGGGCTCTGGTCGTCTAAATGAAGCTCTCCTCTGAAACCTCTCATAGTCCATGGCAACTTGGTATGCCTATTCTAAATCATGGACTTCTTTCAAAAATAATTCCCCTTTTATATCTTCATTCAATCCTGATCTAAACCTCGAAAAAGTGGCTGCCTCAGACTTGACTACGTTGCATCGCATTACAAACTCATCAAATTTAGCAACGTATTCAGAAACAGTCTTATTTCCTTATGTCAATCACTGCCACTGATCTAACAACCTTTGCTGATAAGACATAGGCAAATATTTCTCTCTAAGCTTTCTCTTCATGTCTCTCTAGGTCGTTATAGGTAAGTCTCCCCTCTGCCTAGCTATGCGTTCGACATTTCCCCAATGCAACCTATCCTGATGGACTAATCTGATTTTGGCAAACTTGAATCTTCTCTCTTCAGACATATCATACCAGTCAAAATATTGGTCCATGTCAGCCTCCCAGTCTATGTACACCTTAGGATCTAGGCTTCGCTCAAAGGTTGGTGCATCTAGATGGATATTCCTTAAGGCCTGATCATCCTGATCAAAAGTATCATGGCGATGTCTTCTAGGATATGGCTCTGGAGTGTGATCAGCATAATCCTGATGTGGCCTTCTATGAATTGGATCAGGTGTATGTTCCTATCGTTGGGCTCTAGGGTAAACTGAAGGTAATCTGGGTGAAGGTTGTTCAGTTGGGGTCAACCTAGATTCCTCTAGGGTTCCTATCCTTTCCTCGAACTGATCAAACCTAGCATCCAAACATTCTAGTCGCTCAATCATAGATCTCATAAGGGTTTCCATACTAGTGTCCATGGATGAACTTGGTTGGTCTTGTGAAGGGTGGTAAGGAGTTCCTGATCTAGTTGTCATACAAATAATTAGACTCAAATTCGGGCTAAGGATTTCTAGACCTAGAGTACGAATTAGAGATCTAATTAAAAGGGCCAGCTAGCTAGTAGTAACTTACGTGACTTGGCCAGGTAGGTGGGAAGGGGAGTGGAGGTCCCTGTTCTGCCAACCTTAGACACCAATCTGTGATTGGCCAGGTAGGCAGACCAACCCACAAGCCCTAATACACCAATCCTAGACACCAAGCCCGTAAGCACACACCAATTAGTGAACACAATTAACTTGACCCTAATCCGAACCCGACTCGTTGGTGTCCCTAACCCACTAGGGTGATTAGGTCTAATTGGTTTTAATTTAGGATTGGGATCGAGATGATGGGTTGTGGTTTTGGGCTAAGGACAAGTGATGAATTCTTGCCCCCATGTCATATTGATGCCCTTAAGATGTTTTCAAATGAATGCAAAAATATATATTTTTTTATTTTATGAGCTGACTTAATTATTTGACTTGATTAGTTTTCAAACAATTTCAAAATCAAACTTAAATTTTAAAATTTAAATAATAAACTTCAAGTTTCAGATTCTAGAATGTCATAATTCAAAATTTTAAATTTAAAATTTGAACTTCAAATTCAAAAGATTTTATGAGATTGGTTCTTGCTGGAATTTCAGTTCAGACTGAATCTCAGAGAGTATTTCGAATGCTAGAAATTTTAAAAATAAAAATAAAATCTAAGAAATTGTTGAAAAATAAAATGAATTATGAGGATCCCACAAAACAAAAATAAAAAAATTTAGATCTGTATATAAAGAGAAAAAATAAAAACAATAGACCATGTACTGTAGACTATTTCAGCAGGATAGAAGATTGAAGTAGGAATCTTCAGTTTTTTTGTAATTTCTTTCTGATGATGAAATTTAATATGGTGATAACTGACTTAAAAAGGAACAAGAAAAAAAATATTTCAATAAGAAATTAGCAACTTGCCTTTGGAGCTGCAGATGGATTACAGTAAGCAGATGCAAATTTTCAGTAAACAGAACCTAATCAAACAAGTGCATTGGCTTACCCAAACTTCAATCTAAAAATTCACGTCCGGCCAGGGGCTCATTATTCCCATGGGTCATGATAGTGTACTGGAGTACACCCGCTCAGGAGGTGTGAATTTTAGATCTTGCTTGGATTTTAAAAAAATAACTAGATAACAAGTATGCATGCAACATATCTAAATGCAGGAAATTATCCGACCATGCTCTGATACCAAGAATGGTGTAGAATGTAAAATGAAACTATGCAACCCTAATGGAGATTAGCAAATGATTAACCAAGCAATTCCCTATTTGCATATAAACAACTCAACATAAACTATCAAAGAGATCTAGTGAAGAAGCTCGAAGGATCTAACATAAACCTAGTGATCGAGACTCTCAAAATAAGAAAGGAATAGGACCAGAAAAGAACCACGCAAGCCAAGCTAGGTCTAATTTAACATTGCAGACTTAATCAACACAAGACATACCTGACATTGGCCCTTCAATTAGAATAGATTCACACTTGAAGAGGTCTCCCGGATGACATAAACATAATACCACTGAAGGCCCCTCTTGTTTTCTGGATCAATGGCAAGTAAACCTTCCTCTTGAAGCTGGAATCTCGGAGAACCCTGCAACAAAGAAACCCTAAGATGAGTGACTTAACAAGCAATCAACTAGAGAAAAGAAAGAAGGGTGGAAGAGACATTGAAGGAGATCCATCTTGGCATCATGGTGGAATGCTTGTAGTGGAGTAGGTTGGTCGCCTTGTGATGATCTTCTTGATTCACCCTTGAACGCTGGAGCTAGTTTGAAGTTATGAAAGAAGAGGAAGTCTTTGGCATTGGGAATGGAAGAAGGAAAGATTAGGGTTGGCATGGAGGAAGAGAAAGTTTAAGCTACCACATAGACACATAGGAAAAAAAACACATAGAAGAAAAAATACCAACTTCATTCATTTTAACCATCTTTCAATGGGGCATCCCATAGCTTAAATAGAAGCCTTACAATATTTTTAAAATTTGAAAACCCATAGGATTAGGAGGATTACAAGGGGGGTTGGAGGATATGGTGGCATTTGTTGCTTGAAATATGGGGAATTGGTGGATATGGTGCCATTTGTTGCTTGAAATTCCTTCAAAGCTTGACATGTGGCGCAAGGTGGGGACCACTTGATGAGGTGGCGGTGTCCTTTGGAGCTCTTGACAAGTGGCATAAAGTGGGGACCACTTGTTAAGGTGGCGACATCCATTGGAGCTTTTGACATGTGGCACAAGGTGGGGGTCACTTGATGAGGTAGCTTTTTCTTGTCTTGATGCTTCATGGACTCATGGATTGGGCTTGATTTAACTGGACCCAACTCTCAATTGCAGGGTTAACTAAGATATTAAACCAGATCCAACATGGACTCGAAATTAACTACAAGATTATTTGGACTCAAAAAAAAGAAAAATTACAAGACTTCTCTTTAGCTACTCCAACCACAAGGACTCGGACTTGACCTGAATTGGTCGGAGTCTTTTCCTGATTCTAGTGCCCACATCAATTTTATAGAAGTCAGCATACTGCATACATGCCTTGTGCATATTAGGTTTGCATCTTACTTCTTGCATACCCTCTGGCATTTAGTAAGTATATATAGTAAATTCTCCTGTGCGTTCCATGCTAGGGTCAAACCTAAAGAGTCTATAATCTTTTAGGTTTTGTCCGTTAGAGTCCAATAAAACATCCTTTAATAGGGATGTCTATTCAAGTCTATTAGGTATTAGTTGAGTCCAATAAATGCATAGCCTGAATTACATGTTTGTACCTGCACTACCCTTTGCATAGGATATGCATATAGAAATTTGTCAAAAGTTGAACATAACTAATGAACTAAATAACAACTTGGCTAATTCCCAAAAGAGAGATAAAGAATTTTGTAGGGGATTTTGTAATTGTAAAGAATTTTCTGCTCACGAAGCTGGCCCATCCAAGATAATGAATATCGATGGACCCAATGCCTATGTGCGTAAGATACTACCTGATTTAGGTATTAGCTCCACCTTCATTATCTCAGATCTTATAGAGTCTAGGGAGCCAACAGTGATACCTAGCAAGCACCTTGAGCCTGTCCCTCCCTTTGAGAGAGAACCCACCCCAGAGTGTCCACCAACCAATTGGCCAAATAGTAAGGAAAAGATTGAGAGAGTCTTGGATGATCAAGCCATATGTACCCGAAATCTTGGCTATTAGAGGTATTTGGTCCGGTGGCAAGGTTGGCCAGAATCTGAGGACTTGTGGATCACCCGTGAGGATTTACAACGCCTCAGCCTGATGGAGAACGGAAGCTCTGATACCAAAAATGATGCAGAACAAAGAACAAAGAAGAGTATGCGGAAGTAAATTTATGATTAATTCTTTTTTTTCCTTTTTTTTTTTTATATTTCAGAAATTGGCCTCGACTCAAAGTAAAGTAAACTAAGTTGATGGAATCTAGGTAAGGATTGAAAGCACAATTTAGAAGAAGCTAAGTTATCAGAGTAGTTAAGAAGTAATGGATCGCTGGGGGTTGAGAAACTCCCAGACCTAGGGTTTCGCTCTGAACTTTCAACAGGACAGAAATAGAGAGGAGAGATGGGTTACCAACCAGACAGTGATCTTCACAGAATTTGGGTGGAAGAACTCTCTCGGGCAGATTGTTGGATCCTCGGATTCGGCTATCTTTGCAATGGATCCTCCAATACTGGTCTCGTGGCTGGGTCGGCTTCTCCTGGACTCAAGATCTGGGAAGAAGAAAAACAAGTGATGGATTCAGGGACTCAGGGAAGGATTTACCAGTTCGAAGAACTTGAAGGCTAATGTCGCTGAGATCCGGATTCTCTTGAAGGCTGATTCGACTCCCTCTGGAAAGAGCTTTGGAACTGAAGTATCCGGACTGTAGCTGGATGCTGGTGGTCGGCCTGGACTTGGAGAGAGAGGCCGTGAGAAGTGGGATAGGCTAGGGATTGGTGGAAAGAAAAGAATGATGGGCGGCTAGGGTTGTGGAGTAGAAGTGGCTAACCTAGGATTTGGGTTTTGGAGATCTCACACCTCCTCAAGGTTCCTGGGGAACCCGGATTTACTCCCTCACGGAGCTCAACACCTGGATGCAAGTGCGGAAGAGAGAAAACACAAAGTTTGCTCACAAAAAATTTGGTTTCATTCATCTTATTCCTTTAAACTTACAAGAGGGTTTAATTTATAGGCCATTACAAGAGAGTAGGGTTTTACATCTTCCCATGTGGGACTAAAGGAGGGGTTCTTCAAATTAGGATATTAATCCCTACTCATATGGCCGGCCAATTAATTCCAAAGTTGATTGAAGCTTAAAAAAGGAAAGTGGGTGGTGCCTCCTTGTCTTGACCTCCAAGAAAATATTTTTTTCCTTCTATGCTTGGCCTTATCTGGAAGTGTTTGGGCGCCTCTTAACCTTGCCCTCCAAGAGAAAATTTGTTGCCTTTTATATCTGGCTTTAGTTGGAATGATTAGGGCGCCTCCTAACCTTGCTTTTCAAGAGAAATCTCCTTCCTTCCATGGCTCAACCCTTTTTGGATACCTCCTTTTCTTCCTCCCCAAGTTATGGCTTTTTCTAACTTTGTTTTAAGTTTTTCTGGCAGGTAATGGGTGCCTCCTTGAATTTCTCTCCAAGAGAATTTCTTCTCTTTCATAGTTTGGTTCTTTTGGGAAGTCTTGGGCCGCCCCCTTGATTTGTGGACCCCTGGTGGATTTCTTCTCAATTGGCGCATGAAAGAGGGGAGCTGCTATCTGTGGTGTGGGGACCAAAGCCTGCTGGATGGAGATGTGGCGCCCCTTGGACTCAGGTGTATGGCTGGGAGTGTGGCTGGGAGTGTGGCGCCCACTTGCTTGGCCTTGGGAGAAAATGTAACACCCCCAGGTTGAAGCCCTAGTCCACTACTGAGTCAACATGACTCAACAAAATAAAAATGCAGGTAATACAGACTCAAACTAAAATTAAGTTGATCAAGTCAACCCTTATTACAAGCCAAAAACCCTAATTCTTCGGGCAAGGTTAATCAGAGATCCAGATGGAGCTCTGAAGTCTTCTTCTGAGTCTGGTGCCCGCACCACAGCCCATACCTACTCGAGCACTATGAGAGCCAAGTTATCACATACTCGACAGGATCGAGTTCCTCCCACCCCGGGAGAATTTGTAGGGGCACCAGGATCAGACACAGATTATTGCGCCCTATTTGATTTACCTATCCATGTGTCAAATTTTGTAATCAACTAGAATTGATTCTTGTAATAAGTTAGGGTTAGTTGATTTGTCTCAACCCTCAACCTAGTCAGTATTTTGAGTCATGCACATAAAGTATGAGCCCAATTTTTATACAAGAGAGGAGGTCACCCTATTTTGGAGTTCCACCAGGCCACATCCAGGAGTCAGAGGTAGCTACATCAGCCCATTGGAATTTCTGTGACAACCCAAGATGCAAGATGCTTCTAGAAACCCTGATTCTTTCCAGATGTCTTTCAGATGCCCAGATTCCTCCCCAAATGCCAGATCATATTCATAAACTAGGGCATCCATGATTTTAGAGGTCCACCTGCATCCCAGCCCAAGGAAATCAAGCCCAGGTGCCAAGCCCAATTCTTTAAGAAGCAAAATTCCAAAGAATATTCCTGCTACCAGGCCACCCCAGCTTCCAGAGACCCAAACCCATGCACCCAAGCCCCTTTGGGCCAGCCCCTTGCTGCTCCTAGAGATCCAACACGCCCCCCTAGGCATCCATGAAGTGTTGACCAAGTCCAAGTTGAAGAGAAGAAGGACAAGACCAAGTTTATTCCTAACCTAGTTGGGATTTCTAATCCTTTTAAACATTGTAATTCTAACTAGCTAGAAAAGGACTTGTATTCCAATTTGGAAGAGGACTTGTATTCCAATTTGGAAGAGGACTTGTAACCCAAGTGTAACCATAGTTAGTGAGGGCATGGAAACTCTATAAATACCTTACCCTTCCCCTTCTTGTAAGCATCTCTTTCTTATGAATACAACTTGCTAAAATTTTGAGTTATTGCCTTGTGCTGGTGTTTTTCTTTTGGTTCTTTGGGTTGTGTTTTTGTGCTTGGACGACTTCCTTGCTGTCCTAGTATCCTTCCACGCCCTAAATCACTACCATCCAAGCCTTCACACATCCAAGAAGGAGTGCCCTAGGCCACCAAGTAAGGAGATCTTCAACAAGCTTCGAATATCCTAGCTTCTAATCCCTAACCTGATTTCTTCTAAACCTAGTTTCCTTTCTTTTTTTTACTTACTGATTTGATTGACCCTTGACATTTTGCAAGATCCACGAGGTGCTTCCCCTCCCTTGAGGAGGCCTTCTTTGCTGCCCAAACCACCAAGATCAGCCATCAGATTCAAGGGAAACAAGGCTTCTTCTTCTAGGCTCCGATTAGAGTGCGTATGATCCTTGCTGCTATTGAATTTCAATCTCTGACTGGTAAAAAAACCTTTCCTTCTCTGATTATCTGATTTTGATGAAGATAAACTATCCTAAACTGGGAGTTTCACAACTCTCGGGTCTTGGCTATTTCATTAGTTTGCATGAGTTCGCCTATGATCCGATGGTTATTTGCACTGCTAGTCTTTCCGCTAGTTCTTGCTTTATTTTGGAAATCTATCCTGCAAATAAAATTATAAATATCATAAAAAAAATATTTTACTATTTTTCATACATGTTTAGCAATCTTAGAGTCATCCCGCATCACTACAGCTCCGAAGTGGTCCTCCTAGTGGAAGTTACTTTGCAATCCCTAAGGATTGACCACTTCAAAGAGCCTAAAAATTTGGAGCATCGTAAAGCCGACTAGATCTACTCCAAAGCACCAGACTTCAAGCTCAAATGAAGATGGCTATGTATCTGCAAAAGATTGCTAGATATTATAACTCCAAAGTGAAGGAACTAGTCTTCCGACCCGAAAACTTAGTATTGCAGAGATTCAAAGTATATAGGCCAACAGAAAACTCTCTCTTAACTAGGAGGGACCTTACCGGATCAGAGAAATCGTAAACTTCGAAGCTTATCGACTTGAAACTCTAGATAGTTTATTATTACCTTGGCCCTAGAATGTAGAAAATCTTCATAAGTACTATCAACAAAAAAGATTTTTCTTTGAATAGACTCGACGAACTATCCAAGAAAAGGCAAGCATAACCAGCCTACCTTATCAAGGCCCACTGAAGCCTAAAATAGGCCCACTGAAGAACACTATATCCCTTAATATCTAAAAGGTGGGCATGACCAGCCTACCTTATTATCAAAAGAAATGCACAGGGATCAGCCTACCCTAACGGCAAGTCTGAAGAAGTGTAGGGGTGGGCCTAACCAGCCTACCTTATTACCAAATGAAATGCACAAGGCGGCTTAACCAGCCTACCCTAATGGGAAGTTCGAAGAAGTGCAAGGACGGGCTTGACCAGCCTACCTTATTACCAAATGAAATGCATAAGGTGGCTTAACTAGCCTACCCTAATGGCAAGTCCGAAGAAGTGCAGGGGCGGGCCTGACCAGCCTACCTTACTACCAAATGAAATGCACAAGTGCAGCCTAATCAACCTATCTTAATGGCAAATCCAATAAGTGCAAACAGATAAGCTTGACCTATTTACAGTACCAACAAGTTTAGATTCCTCTGTCTACGATGAAAACAAGTTCAATCAGAGCTAGCAAAGAGCCTTGGGATCTCTCCTGGAAATGCTTCGATTCATTATCTATAGTACAAAGTATTCTATACTTAGAAAGATTCCAAAATACATTCATCGAACAATATTCATTAAGCAAAAGGAAGATTTCATTCATCTAAAAAATTATTACACACTTCCAAAGGGAAGCCGATCTACATGCACGAAAAGAAAAGAAAAGGAAGATGTGCACATCAGAATCATTTTCCTTCAGCTAGCCTAAAAGTCAGAGCAGAAGTGGTTACCTCCCGATCCACTGATTCATTAGTTGAATGAGCTGGCATCTCTTTAGCTAGTATTTCTACTCCTTCTTCATCCACCTCATCATCAACCACTATAAAGGAAGAGACATCAAGATCAGGATACAATTTATTGACTTCCTTCAAACAATCTTGGAAGCCAATATTATAACTTTCCACCCCCACTTCATGTATCTCTTCATCGAAGGCTTTGCACTTCTAATACCTTTCGACGACGTGAAGGGCCTCCTAGGTGGCCAGTTCCACCCTCTGATCAACCGATTCCACCCTTTTCTCAAAGGTAGTGACCTTCTTCTCTAGCTCGACCTTTTGAGCCATGGCCTCTCGTAACTTCGAAGGTTATCTTCTTAATAATACCTCGGCCAAATGCAGCTTCTTTCTTCTCTTTTCTGAATCAGCCAGAAGTTTTGTTAACTGAACCTATGCCACCTTCAAGTCTTTCTCAAGAGTAATATTAACGATGGTGGTTTGATTCAGCTTCCGTTCAATGCTGCCCGATTTTCATTGGCCGCTTCTCTATTAGCTTTAGCCGATGCCAACTGGTCCTGAAGACTATTGTTGAGGTCTCATACACGAATGCTCTCTTCTATCAAAGAGATCTCATGGATAAAATACCAAGAAAAATAGTGACAAAATCAGCGATCATAAAGACTTGTGACAGAAAACCTCAAAGAAGATTTTTGATACATACCTGCAATGTTTTTGGATAAATAGAAGTAAAAATATCCTCTAACAGATGCTTCTTAGTCATTTCCCAATCTTTCTGAAGGATCTTGGCCTTTAGTAGGGTCTTGGCCAGTCCAGGATTATCAAAGCCAGCATCGACGACATAAATAGTCACACTTCCAGAACCTTTCTCTTCAACAGCCGGTGGTTCTAGGTTGGCTTGTGGCTCAGATAATGTCTCCATCAGGGGAGCCTTACCTTTATCCTTCTGTGACTATGTCCGGAGGTTGCTGGGGGGGGTATCATCCTTGGAGTGCAGTTTCTTGGAAGGTCTGCACCATGGTAGTTAGCACATCCACTCGATTCATGAGGGCTTCTAACTATTGCTATACTAAGATGAATGTGGGAGGTGCCATATCATTCTCCAACGAAGGCTCATTCCTCTAGGACACAGGGCATCCCTTGCTAGCTGAGACATTCTAGGTTCTCCCATTAACCATCTTATACTTTTTGAAAGCTCTCCTTTCCTAGGAGGAAACAAATTTCACAGCCAAAAATTGTACCCCTACCTAGTGCACCAATCTATTGATGCTAATCCCTACAGACAGGACAAAGTGCCTGGGTCGCTGGTTCACCTTCTAGAATTCTTGCAAAACAAATCTCCTAACCAGATTTTCTCCAGTGGGGGGCACTCTGATGCTTAAGTCAGTAGGGTTTAGGTTATAGAATAGAGAGCTTAAAGAATGAAAGTAAGGTGGCAGGAATGGGGACTCAGGTGTGCATAGATCGAGCTAGTCATGGACTGGGCTCAAACTTTCATGGAGTGCTTACCTCGGATGTCCCCTATTACCAATTTATATAGGTATTGCTGTAGCAGAAAGCAGTTAAGCCTTTTCAATTTCTATTAGGGGAGTTAGTCAATCTAACTTCCCTCTAACTGATTGTGGTTACTGTAGAGGGTCAGTTACTTTGATCTTATTGAGACCGTAGTCATCAATCACATGGGTGGTTATCGTCACCAAGTCCATTCTTGATAGCCTTAGCTTAAAGCTGAAGGGTTTCAGTGGCACAACAGAAGAATGGATTTCAAAATTATTTGATTTTGAAACTCCAAACAAATAGAAATCCTAAGCCCAAGATCCCTTATTCATTACAATCAACAAGTCATTCAAACAAGGTTTAGAAAAATACTTGGAATGCTAATTCCTTCTTCTTTTCACTAGGCACACAATTGCATGCCCTCCAGAGGTGACCCACACAGGAATTGAACCTAGGAACAACTCATTAGTAGGTTGCTTAATCCATTGGGACTCTTCTAATGACCTTTCTTCCTTTAACAGCCTCTCCTTCCTTGCTCAAACCTTTGCTCTCCAATAGAATACTCTGAGCCCTCTCCTAAAACTTTCTTTACTCTCTTTATCACTTCCTAATTCTCTTTCTAAGCCCTTGTCTTAGAATGGTGAACTTGTCTTAAGAAAGACCTATGTCCTAATAAGGGAAGGAAGAGATAAGGAGGATAAAGTGGCAGAGTATAAGAGTGCAAGAAAGGAAGGATAAATCAGATACCTCCAGTATAACACTGAAGGCTTTAAATAGGAGATGGGAGTGATCCAAATATGGCTCTTCATTAGCCTTTGATCCGTTAAATGACAGATCATATAAGATCCTTCATGAAGAACGAGTCTTATCTTGAAAAATCAAGACTCTTCATGCCCCAAAGGCCTTATTCATGTCTTCTTGATAATCCTGGCTTTTTGTTCTCATGCCATGTGGCATGTAACCGATTGATAGGGCTCTTTGATGGCATGAAAACAAAATGGCTTATCCAAGAGATCAAGTCCCTTCATGAAGGACTCTTGGTTTGAATTCAGCAACAATGAAGGGACACAACCCTTCACTTGTGCAGGTCAATTCCTCACCGCCCATTCCTTCTTTCCATCAGTAATAAGCCAATGCAATTAGTCATGAGATAAGGCTAGGGATGTCTTATTTTACTTAGAAACCAATTCCCATAAGCAGAAGGACTCTATGTCCTTCTACGCCCCATTTAATCTCACTTATAATCCAATTGGTGCCAAGAGTCCCTTCAACTTAGGACTGTTCAAATAAATAAGATAAAGGCTTAATAAATTTGGATAAAACCAGATAATTGCTGCCCCACTTTGGACTCAACCCAATCTAGGATTCCCTTAAATTGATTAGTCCATTAAGCAACCATATAGATCCAATTCAATTGGGTTAGGAGTTAGGTTAGCCTACACATGCTAGTATGTAATCTAGCAACTAATTAGGATCCCATGACCCTAATAAAATACTAATTGACTTCCTAGGTCAATTTCGTAATGTGTGTGACCCTTTGGGTTCCACATCTAGCCAGCAGTAAGTCTAGGTCCAAGCCAATTCAATCCAATCGATCCGATTTGATCTAATTATATCAAATTAAGCTAACCTAAGTTGCCAATTTGAACTAGCTTCCGAATTGACTCATGAATTCAATCGAATTGATTCATGAAAACCTACAAGACATGATTAATGTCAAACAACATATCATGCCTACCTGGAAGATGAGAAATTTGGTAGAAAGTACTAAAATACCCTTCAGTGAAAAGTTATCGTGTAACTCAATCTTTCGATCACCCTTTATCCCGAATAAGTGATGGGTATGAATAATTATGAAACCCTAGCACTTGGTCATTTCGAATCTCAATTCAATAATAAAGACTCTACTGATGACTTATTAGAAAAGGCTTTTAATCTCATATTGCTTTGATCAAAGACTCCCTGAGCCATCAATCGAAGAAATTACTTGGGATAACATTTTCTCTTACTATGAATAGTCGATTCCTTATTGATCCACTCATATCCTTCATACACCTTCCACCATATCTGAGAATATTCCGTAAATGACTCAATGTCATGAATGAGTATGAACCAAAATATGGCTTACTGTGTATAAGGAACCATGGTGATCTCAGGTCTAAAGATCACTTGCACAACTCCCACTATGAGAACTATCTCTTGACAAGTAGTAAGACTTCCATAAGATATTCTTGGTGTAGATTAGTTCAGTGAAACTCATACTCTAATGAGCACCCTTATCCTTATATTAGTGTCTCTACACAAGTGGCTTTGAGACCAACACCCTCTCCATCGAGCATACATAGGATAAGCTAGTCTTTTTGGAAGCATCGATCCCCGAATCGATGATCTAACAAATTGGAACATTTTAGATTAGGAATTATAGGAACTTAGGTCTCACTATTATGATCTCCATCATAACCCTAATTCCTTTGCCATAACTTACGGGGTTCATCATAATATTTAAATAAGACACAGCACTATGATGAAACAAAATGCCTTTTATTAATACAATAATATCATACAAGAGTTGGAAGATTATAAAAATACCCTTAAAAAGATTGACATTTAGGGCATTTTTCTTTCAATCTTTCACTTGTACTAAAGCCAATCGCCCTTGTATTTAATACCCATACAAATCTAAGTGGCATTCAAATAGCTGCTGAGGTAGTGCTTTAGTGAATGGGTTTGCTATATTGTTCTTTGAATCAACTCGTTCGATAATATCCTGTCTTTCTATGATTTTCTGAATGAGGTGAAAATGTCTTAGGATGTACTTGAACTTATGATGAGACCTTGGTTCCTTAGCTTGCGCAACAGCTCCAGTGTTATCATAATATAGTAGCACTGGTTGTTGTATTTCAAGAACCATGCACAATTCCATGATGAATTTCTTCATCCAGACAACTTCCTTCATGGCTTCACTTGCAGCTATGTATTCTGCCTCAGTAACTGAGTCAGCTACAATCAGCTACTTTGTACTCTTCCAACTCACAGCACCACCATATATGAT
Organism: Areca catechu; assembly: GCA_021397845.1. NCBI lineage: Eukaryota > Viridiplantae > Streptophyta > Magnoliopsida > Arecales > Arecaceae > Areca > Areca catechu. The sequence goes on along the minus strand of CM038053.1, from coordinate 138,729,816 downwards.
GAAGACATATCCTGATATGGATTTGCTATTTTCTGGATCTGATTGAAAATTAGAATCTGTATATCCTTCTCATTTTAATTCTGATCACCATATAGGTGAAGGTGAAGCTATTCACGCATGCAGAGCAGAAAAGATATATTTTAAAACTATTTTAAAACATGCACAATGGAAGGCTTGGTAGATAGATCAAAATGATCTACCGGTCTACCCGTAACAGCATCTAGTATAATGATCTAGCATGCAAGAAAAACATCAACAACAAGAAATAAACAAAGGTATAAAAGTACCTTACCTTAATACCTCTGAAGATATTAAGAAGAAGGATGAAGGCGCCCGAGCCACACGTGTCTGGCCTCTTCAAGAAATCCATACCATGGCTCGACTATGATTAACTCCCTCAGAGTGCTAGCTCTTCGAGATCCTTCGGGCTGATCTTCTTCTTTCACAAAGTCAAGGAGGAGAGGTGGAACCCTTTCCAAGAATCTCTCTTTCCAAGACCTAGCTTGAATGCTAGGTTGCTCACACCCAATCCCAAGTCCTCACTAAACCCTTCTTCTTCTTCTTCTCTAACTTTTCTCTTCTCTAAAGAACCATTAGCAGCCTCTAGAATGACCTTCATTTATAGGGGCAACCATAAGAGGGAGAAAGAGGAAGGTGGAGTGATTGGGGGAGAGAGTCAAGGGCCATTCCAAATGGGTCCAAGCCAAAGAATGATGCGGGACACAGACTTGATGTAACCATGGGTTATTTGGGAAAAGGAAATAACCTATGTAAACTAGGATCGTGGGAGGGCTAAGAAGCCTCCCGGGACTAGGGTGACACTAAAACTAAACCCTAAAACAGCTGATCTCTTTTGTTTTCAATTTTTTTTTTAGTGGAGGTGATGAAGGAAGGATGGAAATAGGGGACTGGGAATTGGAACTCATGGCCCTGGAACTCACTCTAACGGGAAGATGCACACAGAAAGTCAGGGGTCAAAGCATAAAGCTACCCTCCCGAGGGATCAAAGCACATAGCTACCCTCCCGAGGGATCAAAGCACTAGCTATCCTGAGCTCTGATCAAACCCATCATCCACATAGTAGGGCACTTACATAGATGTGCTAGGATGACTCTCAAAGGACACGAGGGGATAAAGAAGACGAGATAGGGGATAACTAGGGTGCTCGAACCCATCATCCATAAATTTGGACTCTTACACCCCCCAACGAATCCATTATCCACATAGTACGGAATGAAGGCAAATGGGCCTCAGCCCAGAACCAGAACCAGAACCAATGGAGAACCTAAAAATTTATATCAAATCATTATTATTACAGGGGGAGAGGGGCCTCAGCCCAGAATTAGAACCAGAACATTAATTTCTTAGCCTCCAAGAAAACTAAAAAAGAAAAATAAATTATATCAAAATTCGTTCTGCATCAAAAGTGGTGCTGATTTGCTCTGAGAAGTGTGTCGGCTTGATGATCTACACTGAAAAATGTGCTGGTCTAAAAATTGGAATGCTCTGAAATCCATGCAAACTCATGTCACGACCGGGCACAGGGGAAGAACGATCTCCGCCGACACCCGTGGATGGCCGACGGCAGGGAAGCGGGCGACGGACGGGGCCGACGAACGACAGGCAGCGGGCTGCAGGCAAGGTGGCTGCTCAAGAATGGCACGGCACACACAGGGCATGCCGTTTCATCTCCCATGGCCATTAGGAACCCAGGGCGCCGACGAAGGCCTTCGGCAGCCGGCGAGTCAGTGCGATGGTGGCACAACAGCAACTGGCGGACGGTGGAATGGCCCGACAGTGGGGTGGCGGCGAGCGGCGGCACGGCACGCCCTGTGCGTGCCGTTTGGGCTTCCCACGGGCGTGGAGCCCAAGGCACCGGTAGGGGATCTTTGACGGCCGGGCAAGGGCCGGAAGGTGGCGGTCGGGCATCCGGTAGTAGGTGGACGATGGCGGTGGTGGCACAGGGCGGCACAGCCGCACGTGGGCAGACGGACGCCTCCCGCACCCGTTGGTCTTCCCACAGGCGTGGGCGGTGACGGACCCCACCGACGGCCGGGCGAGAGCCGGCGAGCGGCGAGAACGGCGGTGGGTAGCATGCCGGTGGTGGTGGCGGCAGCGGCGTACGGTGACACGACCGCACATGGGCGGACGGACGCCTCCCGCATTCGTTCATCTTCCCATGGGCATGGGCGGCGGCTTTTCTGGTGAGGGCAAGGTCGGTGAGTACTGCTGCAGGTTGGTGGGGCTGGACAGGGTTCAGGCGGCCCGGATCTGGGAGCGGCGGCTAGGGTTCGAGAGTTTTAAAAAAAATCGTGGGAGAAGGATGGAGGAGATGGAATAAGGCTGGGATAACTCGGGGATAAACCAAGAATAAAACTAGAATAGCGGGGATAGGTGTAATAGCGGGAATAGGAAAATAAAAAAAATGTGAGAAAATTAAAAAAATGGGAAAAAATATCTGGACGATGGCTGGATCCCCATCATTCTCCTCGACCGTGAAGAACTCGACTCCGTCGAGTTCAAAAAATGGAGCACATCCTAATCCACAACTCGCTCTGATACCAAAATTGATGCGTGACACAAACTCGATGTAACCCTGGGTTATTTGGGAAAGGGAAACAACCTAAGTAAACTAGGACCGTGGGAGGGCTAAAAAGCCTCCCGGGACTAGGGTGACACTGAAACTAAATCCTAAAATAGCTGATCTCTTTTGTTTTCAATTTTTTTTTGGTGGAGGTGACGAAGGAAGGATGGAGATGGGGGACTGGGAACTGGAACTCATGGCCCTGGGACTCACTCTAACAGGGAGACGCACACAGAAAGTCAGGGCTCAAAGCATAAAGCTACCCTCCCGAGGGATCAAAGCACATAGCTACCCTCCCGAGGGATCAAAGCACCAGCTATCCTGAGCTCTCATCGAACCCATCATCCATATAGTAGGGCTCTCACATAGATGCACTAGGATGACTCTCAAAGGACACGAGGGGATAAAGAAGATGAGATAGAGGATAACTAGGGTGCTTGAACCCATCATCCACAAAGTAGGACTCTCACACCCCCCAACGAACCCATTATCCACACTGTAGGAATGAAGGTAAACGGGCCTCAGCCCAGAACCAGAACCATTGGAGAACCGAAAAATTTATATCAAATCATTAATATTATAGGGGGAGAGGGGGCCTTTAGTTAGATAAACAAAAACCCTCAATTTCTTAGCCTCCAAGAAAACTAAAAAAAGGAAAATAAATTATATCAAAATTCATGCTGCATCAAAAGTGGCGCTGATCTGCTTTGAGAAGCATGTTGGCTTGATGATCTACACTGAAAAATGTGCTGCTTTGAAAACTGGAATGCTTCAAAATCCATGGAAACTCATCTCACGGTCGTGCACAAGGGAAGAACGATCTCCGCCGACATCGGTGGATGGCCGGCGGCCGGGAAGTGGGTGGCGGACGGGGCCGGCAGACGACGGGTGACGGGCTGCAGGCGGGGTGGTGGCTCAAGAATGGCACGGCTCGCCCAGGGCGTGCCATTTCATCTCGCATGGCCGTGGGGGCCCAAGGGTGCCGGCGAAGGCCTCCGACGGCCGGAGAGTCGATGCGATGTCAACACGGCGGCACGGCGGCAACCGATGGATAGTGGAACGGCCCGATGGTGGGGTGGCGGCGAGCGACGGCATGGCACGCCCTGTGCGTGCCATTTGGGCTTCCCACGAGCATGGAGCCCAAGGCACCGGTAGGGGATCTTCGGCGGTCGGGCGAGGGCCGGCGGCCGGGCGAGGGCCGGCGGCCGGGAGAGGGCCGGCGGACGGGCGAGGACCTGCGGCCGGGCAAGGGCCGGTGGCCGGGCGAGGGCCGGCGGGTGGCGGTCGGGCATCGACAGCAAGCGGATGGCGGCGGCGGCGGTGCAGGGCAGCACGGCCGCAATGGGCGGATGGATGCCTCCCGCATCCGTTGGTCTTCCCACGGGCGTGGGCGCCAACGGACCACATCGGTGGCCGGGCGAGAGCCGACGGGCGGCGGGAACAGCGACGGGCAGCAGGCCGGTGGCGGTGGCGGCAGTGGTGCAGGGCGGCACTGCCGCACATGGGCGGACGGATGCCTCCCGCGTCCGTTCGTCTTCCTACGGGCGTTGGCATCGATGGGTGACTTTTTCGATGAGGGAGGGGCCGGCGAGCATCGACGGCGGGTCTGCGGGGCCGGCCGGGGGTCGGGCGACTCGAATCTGGGGCCGACGGGGGTAGCGGCTAGGGTTCGAGAGTTTTAAAAAAAACCAAGGGAGAAGGATGGAGGAGATGGAATAAGGCTGGGATAACTCAGGGATAAACCAAGAATAAAACTCGAATAGCGGGGATAGGTGGAATAGCAGGAATAGGAAAATAAAAAAGATACGAGAAAATAAAAAAAAATGGGAAAAAATACCCAGACGACGGCTGGATCCTTATCAAAGAAGGTAAGTATGACTATCATACCATGAATCCTTGGAGCCAAAATGTCCAAAAACTTGAATTTCAAATTCAAAATTTGAAGTCAAACATTCTAGAAATTCATCCTAGAAATCTTCTTGTCACAGCAAGTGTCAACACTTACAAAATGCCATGTGTCGACACTTCCCTAAGTGTCAACACATACAAAAATTCAAGTGTCCATACTTGGAACATGGTCAATCATATTGACCACTGGTGATGGCAAACGATTTTCAATCGACTATCAGCCTTAAGATCAAATAGAAATCCCTATGGTGTGTGACCCCATAGGTTTGAACACTAAGCCGGTAGTACTGAACATTTCCAGTACCAGTCAATGTCCTCATCTAGCAATGATACCCGACGTCCGGATAGGTCAAAGATACAGAGCACCTCACAAGAACCTCTAGCATATGGTTACCACATAATTCATCCCTTTGACCTCATAATGCTCAGGATGACCTAGGATTCGACTGCCAACCCTAATTTGGTCCATCCAGATCATGTCTCAACTTTACAAGTTCTGTGACTCCTCACAAGAACTACCCTGGCCAAGGATTTGCTAAATTGAGAAACAGTGAATCATTCACTCCAAACTAATTTGAGGGGTCAATTCCATCTTGATCCACGACCGCTCCATAAGTACTTGACTGCACCCAGGAACTTTCCATCACTGGATTAGAAATCCAGGTAGTCGGCACCAAAGTATAGTGAGTTGCTTGCAAGCTACCATGATGATCTCAGGTCTGAGGGACACATATACCCATATTCCTTCGCGAGCAACCCTTTGGTAGAAGGGAGCTCTGCAAATGGTCATGTTCAGTGAGATGTCATACGTTTCACTTGCATATCACACTTGTGTCTCCACACTCCTTCGTTAAGAGGACAACCAACAAATGCGACATATAACAACCTACAATTGATACATTGTCGTCCTATAACAATGTATCATTTGGTTGTGAAGCAGTTTAAGAACTACTTGATATATCCTCTCTATATCAAACAAAGTAGTTCTAAGGGCTCCATCATACAAGAATTCATTTCAGGAAAACGTAAATATTATGAACAGCCAAAGAATAACTTTTATTTATTAAAAAATCATATACAGTAACAAAATAGCACAACCATCTACAGCCTAAATGATTGGCTTTGGGACACAATTTTCAACAACTCCCACTTGGACTAAAATCAATCGGTACAGAATCTCATTCCCATTTTCCATTTACAACAGTCGAACTCTTGAATTCCGATAGCTTTAGTGAAGGGGTCAGCTAGGTTCTCCTTTCCATCGATCTTCTGAAGGTCAATGTCACATCGTTCCACGATCTCTCATACAAGGTGATAGCACTGTCGAATATGCTTTGTGCGGTGATGAGACTTTGATTTTCTGGCTTGAGCAATGGCTCCAGTGCTGTCACGGTACGCCGGAATGGGACCATCCAGAAAAGGTGCCACTCCCAGCTTGCCAAGGAACTTTCACAACCACACAGCTTCCTTTGCTGCATCTGATGTTGCAATGTACTCTGCTTCGCATACTAGTCCGCCACAGTAGGCTGCTTGGAACTTTTCCAGTAGATAGCTCCTCTATTTAGGGTAAAGATAAATCCTAATACACTCTTGCTATCATCTTTATCTGACTTGAAACTGGAGTCAGTATACCCTACATGTTTCAAGTCAGATTCTCCATAAATTTACCATTGGTCCTTAGTATTTCATAAATATTTAACGATGGTCATTACCACTTTCCAATGAGCTTCACTTGGGTCAGACTGGTACTGTTCACTATGCTTATGAGTATGCCACGTCTAGTCTAGAACATGTCATGGCGTACATGATAGAACCCACTACTGAAGCATATGGGATTCTACTCATATGCTCTCTCTCTTCAGGAGTTGTCGCACAATTCGTTTTGGAGAGATTAATTCCAGTACCTATTGGAGATAGCCCTTCTTGAAATTTTCCATGCTGAACCATTTTAGCATAGTGCCGATGTACGTAGACTGGGACAATCCCATAAGCCTCTTCGATCTATCTCTATAGATCTTCATACCCAATATATAAGAGTCTTCACCCAAGTCCTTCATAGAGAACTCAAATGACAACCAGACCTTTATTCCTTGCAGTACTGGGATGTCATTTTTGATTAAGAGAATGTCATCCACATACAGCACAAGGAATACACTCACAGAACCATTAGCCCATTTGTAAATGCAAGGTTCTTCTCCATTCCTAACGAAGCCATACGACTTGATACACTTATCAAATCGCATGTTTTAACTCCATGATACTTGCTTCAGTCAATAGATGGACTTTTGAAGCTTGCACACCTTTGACTCGTCTATGGATGTGAACCCTTCAGGTTGTATCATATACACCTCCTCTTCAAGCTCACCATTCAGGAAAGCTGTTTGGACATCCATTTGCCAGATTTCATAGTCAAAGTGCACTGCTAAAGCAAGCATGATCCAAATGGACTTGAGCATTGCCATAGGGGAGAACGTCTCATCATAGTCAATACCATAACATTGATGATATCCTTTGGAAACCAGTTGGGCTTTATAGGTCTCTACCTGCCCATCTGCACCCCTTTTCCTTTTGAAAATCCATTTGCACCCAATGGATTTTATCCCTTCTGGTGGATCAACCAATGTCCATACATTGTTGATCTCCATGGACTCCATTTTGGATTTCATGGCTCCTAGCCATTTCTTAGAGTCAGACCTCTACATCGCATCCATATAGGTGATCGGATCCTCATTATTCTCATCGAGTTCAATGGGATCACCGTCCTGGACCAAGAAACAGTAGTATCTGTCCGGTCCACTTGGTACCCTACCAGATCTCCTTAATGGTTTCTGTGTGGGCTCTAGGTGTGATCTAATCACAACCAATTCTATGTTGTCCTTTAAGTGTGTCAGTTCTTCTACTTGTTGAACTTCACCAAGTTCAATCTTAGCAGCTACAGTCCCTTCACCAAGGAACTCCTTTTCCAAAAAGATAGCTCCAAGACTAATGAACAACTTTTGTTCCTCAGCTAAGTAGAAGTAATACCCCTTAGATTCTTTTGGATACCCAACAAATAGGCACCGGTCAGACCTAGGTCCAAGTTTTTTCATTTTCAAATGTTTTACATAAGCTAGGCACCCCCAGACCTGAAGGTGTGATAGTGTCGGCTTATGTCCAGTCCATATGTCATATGGTATTTTACTAACGGACTTACTTGGAGCCCTATTCAAAAGGTAACGACTGATTTTAGAGCATATCCCCAAAAGGATAGCGGCAGAGAAGCAAAGCCCATCATGGACCAAACCATGTCTAACAGGATTCGATTCCTCCTCTTAAACACTCCATTTAATTGAGGTGTCCCTGGAGGTGTCTACTAAGAGAGAATCCCATTCTCCTCAAGATATGTTAGAAACTCACCTGAAAGGTATTCACCGCCTCGATCGGATCGAAGGGTTTTGATACACTTTCCAGTTTGTTTTTCTACTTCACTATGATATCGTCTAAACATTTCAAACGATTCAGATTATGTTTCATCAAGAAGACATAACCATACCTCGAAAGGTCATCTGTAATTGTAATGAAATACCCGTACCCTCCCCTGGCACTAACATTCATGGGTCCGCATACATCAGTATGCATCAGACTCAAAATCTCATTGGTTCGTTCACCTTTTCCAGTAAAAGGTGACTTTGTCATTTTTCCAAGAAGACAGAACTCACAGGTTGGAAGTGAACTATCTTCACTAAAATCGAGGAGACCCTCGCTTTTCAACCTGTTTATCTTGTTCCTGTTAATATGACCTAGCCTATAATGCCACAAGTACGCTTCGCTGACATTATCTATCCTAGGATGTTTGCTAGATGTGTATATTACATTAACATGTCACGATAGTACATAAATGCCATCACGCAATCCAATCAATACTACATAACCATTCCAAATGATTTTGCAAACGTCATTCTTTATTGATAGTTCATAACCATACATAGCCAACTGGCCTATAGAAATGACATTCAAAATAAAAGATGGATAAAAATGACACTCGTTCAAAATGACAGTACAGTTTTCGAAAACAAGTTTGAGGACTCCAAATGCCAGGACTGGAAATGTGGTTTCCATTTCCCATGTTCAAGAATCTCTCGCCATCCTCGAATCTTCTACTATCATGAAGTCCCTGGAAAGAATTACAAATGTGAATTGGACTTTCAGTATCTAATACTCAGTTAGTAGTATTGCTGATAAATAAACTACAAGGTATTATCATATAAATACCTTGTCCAGGACCATCCTACTACTTTCTCTTCTTAGATCTGTTTGGGTCAAGGGATGCAATGTAAAGAGGACAGTTACTCTTTTAGTGACCCTACTTCTTACAGAAGAAGCACTTCGCATGGCTTTGATTAGCCTTCACCCTCTTGGCCTGACTGGGCCTAGAAGCATTCAACACCTTTTTTCCTTTATTATTCTTTTTCCCTTTCTTAAAGGGATGATGCCCTCCCGAAGATCCTCTCACTAGATTCACCACCCCTTTTTCAGTTGGTGGTCTTTCTCATAAGTCTGCAGCAACCCCAACAAACCGTGGTAGTTAACTACAGGCTTATTCATTCTATAATGATTGAAAAAATATAGATAGGAAGAGGGGAGGGATTTAGAATCGCATCCTTCTCAAGCTATTCATGCAAGGGACATCCAAGCTTGCCCAGGCGCTCAATCATCTCGATCATGTACAATATTTGATCAGTGATTGAGGCCCCATCATGCATCCGTGCATTGTAGATAGCACAAGAGACCCTATACCTCTCAACATCGTCTGGTGTCCCGAAAGACTCCTTCAACCTTTGAAAGATTTCTTTCGGCTGGGCTTCCTCAAACTTGCGACTGAACTCGTCGTTCATCACTGCCAATATTATGCATCGGACAGTGGTCCTATCAGAGAGCCACTTATGACAAGTGTCTCTGACCGAACCCCTAGCATTGGGAGTAGGGGTTTCAGGTGCCGGATCTGATATAACATACAAGATCCATTTATGCTCCAAAACAATCCTGAGCCTTCGATACCAGCTATTGAAGTTGGATCCATTGAGCTTCTCGTTATCGAGAAGAGATCTGAGTAATAGGTTGGAAGTCATATGAAAGGAAAACCAAAGCTAATTAATGTATATGAATTATTAATATAAAGACATGGACTTCAGTCTGAAGGTCCCTCCCACTATTTTGCTCAAACTGGTAACCTATACCTCCAATCTGAGAAATTACTTTAATTCCCTAGTGGGTACTAGAGTCCAATAGATAACATATGAGCTCGACTTTGGCCAGCCCACCCATGCATGTCTAAAGGTAGGTTCTTCAACCGATTACTTCTCCAAGTAACCTCTAGTATTTGGGTTTTGCCCCAAGGTACACTTCAATTGGCCTTTGGGCCTCCTATTGAAGGTCCCGATTAGGTCCAACCATTAACATGACAAAATTCAATGCTTCTAACTAACAAATAGTCAAGCCCAACTTTGGCTGGCCCACCTGACCACCATTAAGAGAGTCGCACTGAGCCACCATATTAGGAACAGCAATTCCAATAGCTCGATGAACACCTGATCTCTGGATCTGTCGATGAACACCCAACTACTAGATCCATTACCATCCCACTTAATGGGAGGCTAGGACTTGGTTATCTCTATAACTTTATCCTTTTGAGGACCTAATAATTTAAAGGGTTTAATTTTAATGTGACAGATGAAAAGATGAGAGAACATGGATCAACTTCCCACTGACCATATCAGCAAACAAGGAGGGTTACACATAACTAATGATCCATGGGCACCTAAAATTAGTCAAGACTGATTAACCTTGGGTGACAAGGGTTAACACGAGTCAATGAGCTATCCAATCAATTTTGATTGATCACAATGGCCAAGTAAGTGAGATCATGGGTTGGGTTTTGCCATTAACCATCTTGCCTTAGACACCAGTAGAGTTAGCTAGGTAAGAGGTAGTCCCAAAGAACCATGATCAAAATGCCAAACTTACCTAGACACCAATCGGTTCATCAAAGTCAATTCGACTAGTCTAAAGACTCGGGCTTTCCACTGAGCAACAAATTAGATCCATTTAGATTTATGGACTAATCAATCTAACTATTAGAAAAGAAATCCTAACTCAACATTTGATTAGATTAGTTCTCTAATTAGTCCAATGCATCTAAACTTAGGTCTAACCCAATCAAGGACCTAATAGATGCTAACCCATGACCCTTAAGGCTTATTGAAATGACTTAAAATTTTTGAATCATATTCCTAGAATTCTTAGTCATTTTTAATTCTCAATTAAATTCAATAGCTTTAAATAAATTAAAATAATTTTAATTTATAAATGTAAAATAATTTTATGATAAATCAAAATTTGAATTCACTGGTTTTCTGCATTTCTGTTGCCAAGTGTCGACTCACCATGGGCAAGTGTCGACACTAGGTGTCGATACTTGGGTCAACTCAAGGACTGACACAGGAAGAAAATAGAATGACAGGTTTTCTATTCTCACTCATGAGTCGACACCTTCAAGGCGAAGTGTCGACTCATGAGCCCAAGTGTCAATACTTCCTGGTCAAGTATCGACATTTCAACCTGAGATAGGAAAAAAAAATAGTGATTTTAAATCCAAAGTTTCTCCAAACTTTCAATAAATCCAATCAAAACAAAACTCTTAGATCTTATCTAAAGTTGTTTTATGATCATGTCACTAGATTAAAATACTTTTTAATCTACATTTTCTTTCTTCTTTTCCTTTTTAAGAGTCAATCACATCGGCATCCGAACACTCCATAGGAGATCCCATTAAATGGGAAGAGAGGGTCTTGCAGCCCTACTTCTCTCCTATGACCGGACGGCCATGGTGAAGCACTCAATCCAAGTACTTTAAGAAAGGTGATGATAAAGCATGCTAACATTATTATACTACAAAAGGAACCTATGCTCTAATACCATTGAAGGTGAAGCTATTCATGCATGCAGGGCAGAAAAGATGTATTTTAAAACTATTTTAAAACATTCACAGCGGAAGGCTCCGTAGATAGATCAAAATGATCTACCGATCTACTCACAACAGGATCTAGTACAATGATCTAGCATGCAAGCAAAACATCAACAGTAAGAAATAAACAAAGGTATAAGAGTACCTTACCTTAAAACCTCTGAAGATACTAAGAAGAAGGATGAAGGCACCCGAGCCATGCACGTGTCTAGCATCTATACGTAATCCATATTTGGGCTCGACTCTGATCAACTCCCTCGGAGTGCTAGCTCTTTGAGATCCTTTGGGCCGATCTTCTTCATTTGAAAAGACAAGGAGGAGAGGTGGAACCCTTTCCAAGAATCTCTCTTCCCAAGACCTAGCTTGAATGCTAGGTTTCTTACACCCAATCCCAAGTCCTCAATAAACCCTTTTTCTTCTTCTCTAACTTTTATCTTCTCTAAAGAACCATTAGCAGCCTTTAGAATGACCTTCATTTATAGGGGCAGCCATGAGAGGGAGAAAGAGGAAGGTGGAGTGATTGGGGAAGAGAGTCAAGGGCGATTCCAAATGGGTCCAAGCCAAAGAAGGTAAGTATGACTATCATACCATGAATGCTTGGAGCCAAAACGCCAAAAACTCAAATTTTGAATTCAAAATTCGAAGTCAAACATTCTAGAAATTCTTTCTAGAAATCTGCTCGTCATAACAAGTGTCGACACTTGCAAAATGCCAAGTGTCGACACTTCCCTAAGTGTCGACACTTACAAAAATCCAAGTGTTGACACTAGGAACATGGTCAATCATATTGACCGCTGGTGACAACAAATGATTCTCAATCATCGATCAGCCTTAAGATCATATAGAAACCCCTATGGTGTGTGACCCCATAAATTCGAACACTAAGCTGGTAGTACTGGAACATTTTTAGTACCAAACAAAGTCCTCATCTAGCAATGATACTCGACGTCCGGATAGGTCGAAGATGTAGAGCACCTCACAAGAACCTCTGGCATATGGTTACCGCATAATTCATCCCTTTGACATCTTAATGCTCAGGATGATCTAGGGTTCGACTGCCAACCCTAATTTGGTCCATCCAGATCATGTCTCAACTTTACAAGTTCTGTGACTCTTCACAAGAACTACCCTGGCCTAGGATTTGCTAAATTAAGACATAGTGAGTCATTCACTCCAAACTATTTGGAGGGGTCAATTCCATCTCGATCCACCACCGCTCCATAAGTACTTGACTGCACCCAGAAACCTTCCATCACTGAATTAGAAATCCAGGTAGTCCGGCACTAAAGTACAGTGAGTTGCTTGCAAGCTACCATGGTGATCTCAGGTCTGAGGGACGCATATATCTATATCCCTTCGCGAGCAACCCTTTGGTAGAAGCGAGCTCCATAGATGGTCACGTTCAGTGAGATGTCATACATTTCACTTGCATATCACACCAGTGTCTCCACACTCCTTTGTTAAGAGGACAACCAACAAATGTGACATACAACAACCTACACTTGATACATTGTCATCCTATAACAATGTATCATTTGGTTGTGAAGCAGTTTAAGAACTACTTGATATATCCTCTCTATATCAAACAAAGTAGTTCTAAGGACTCCACCATACAAGAGTTCATTTCAAGAAAATATAAATATGATGAATAATCAAAGAATAACTTTTATTTATTAAAAAATCATATATAGTTACAAGATAGCACAACCGTCTACAGCCTAGATGATTGGCTTTGGAACATAATTTTCAATAATAGGAGAAAAGCATCCTTAGTCCTTCTTAAGTACTTAAGAATATTTTTTACAGCTTTCCAATGATCCTCAACTAGATCTGCCTGGAACCTGCATACTATGCCCAAGGCATAAGCAACATTAGGCTTGGTACATAACATGGCATACATAATCGATCCTATAGTCGAAGCATAAAGAATCATAGCCATCCTCTCACTTTCTTCTGATGTCTCTGGAGACATTTTCTTGGAGAGATGTATGCCTTGACTCATAGGTAAGTAACCCCTCTTACTTCCATCTATGTTGAATTTCTTCAACACTAAGTCAATGTACCTGGATTGGGATAAGCCTAGCATCCTCTTAGATCTATCTTTATAGATCTTTATCCCTAATATATAGGATGCCTCTCCCAGATCCTTCATAAAAAACTTTGATAATAGCCAAGTTTTGACCGATTGTAACATTGGGATATCATTCCTAATGATAAGTATGTCATCGACATACAGAACCAAAAAGTTAATTGCACTCCCATTTATCTTTTTATACACACAAGTTTCATCCACATTTTTAATGAAACCAAACTCTCTGATTGGTTCATCAAAATGGATGTTCCAACACCTTGATGCTTACTTTAATCCATATATAGAGTTTTCAAGTTTGCATACTTGGTTTGGTCTCTCACTTGAGACAAACCCTTTTGGTTGTGACATATAAACTTCTTCCTTAAGATATCTATTGAGGAAAGTAGTCTTTATGTCCATCTGCCAGATTTCATAATCATAGTATGCTACTATTGTAAGCAAAATCCTAATGGACTTGAGCATTGCTACTGGTGAAAAAATTTCATCATAGTCAATACCATGTTTTTGTCTGAAACTTTTTGCCACTAGCTTGGCCTTGTAAATATATATTTGGTCATATGCTCTAATCTTCTTTTTGAAGACCCATTTACACCCTATTGGGTTAACTCCTTCAGGTGGATATACCAAGGTCCAAACCTGATTAGAATACATGGAGTCCATTTCATATTTCATGCCATTTAGCTATTTATCAGAGTCTCTACTCTCGATAGCTTCCATATAAGTCACAGGATCATCATCCTGAATGATATTGGCCTTATTATCATTCTCAATGATAAAGCCATATCTGAGAGATGAACCCTACACCCTCTCTGACCTTCGGAGAGGTGTGTGTTGTGGTTGTTCCTAATCAACAAGAGCCTTTGGTTGAGAAATTTTATTTGAGGACTCTTTAGGAATTTGTTGTTAGTTTTGAACTTCACTAAGTTCAAGTGTTGTTCCACTACTTTCTTGGATAAATTCTTGCTCCAAGAATGTAGCATGTCTACTAACAAATATCTTTTGTTCAGTAGTATGGTAAAAAAGGTATCCAATACCCTCTTTGGGATAACCAATGAACCTGCATTTATCAGTCCTAGCACTTAACTTGTGTCCAAAATTATTCTTAATATAAGCATAGCAATCCCAAATCTTTAAGTATTTATGATTTGGTCTTTTGCCATTCCATACCTCATATGGAGTGCTAGTCATCAACTTTGATGGTACCCTGTTCAAAATATAAGCAAAAATTTTTAAGGCATATCCCCAGAAGGAAACAGGAAGATCTGTGAAGCTCATCATGGACATCACCATGTCTAACAAGGTGCGATTTCTATTTTCTGCCACATCATTTATTGGGGTGTATAAGGAGGAGTCCATTCAGAGATTATGCCTTTGTCCTTAAGATGGTTTAGAAACTCACTAGACAAGTATTCTCCTCCTCGATCAGAATGAAGAATTTTATTACTATGTCCAGTTTATTTCTCAACCATACTTTAATACTTTTTGAATTTATCAAAGACTTCGTGATGCGGAACACCAGCTTTGATACCAAAAATTGATGCGGGATAGATCCTGATCAATATTTATTCTAGGAGATCGGACCGTTGGTCATTATGAAATGACCCTAAGCTAGGTTAAACCCAATCTATTTTTTCCCCAAAATTTTTTTTATTCAAATAAACCCTTTTTTTCTCCTTTTTTTTTCTTTCTTTTCACTTTTTCTTATACTAATAAACCCATACTTTTTTTTTCTTTTCTTGCGGTTTACTCTAAAGTCGGCATAAGAGGGTGGAATGGCTTTGAGAAGTGTGTAGAACCTCTTCCCTACTTTCATGTTCGTGTGCTTCTCCAAGTGCTTTGATGGGCATGCAAAATCGGGAAATCGATGTTGAAGGCAGATCTAGCATGCTCTTACCGGTGATGGTGGCGGGGGGGAGGAAGATAATGGCTTCTTCACGGACCATTGTAGGGTGGAGCAGGGGAGGTCCGGTTGCTATGGATTTGGGTGAAAGAAAGTCGATGACGCAGTGGATCTGGTGGAGGCGCCGGAGGAGGGGCTTCAGGCGAAAGCGTCGGCCACGATCGGTGGCCTTAGAGGCGATGTGGGTGTTCTCAATTGTAGGCAGAGGAATGGGACTTGGCGGTGGATCTCTCTGGACGTCGGCTTCTGGTGTTGCCAGCGAAGATGGAGGAAGGGGCGGAAGGATCTTTACTTTCTGGTGAAGGGAGGTGTAGTTTTGGGATCGGATGTGGTGTTTTCATGGATGGAGGTGGTGATGGCATCTGGGCGTTGCATTGGCATCGAACCGATTAGAGGAGGAGGCAAGGGTAGGAACTTCGGCCATGGTTTGGAAGAGGTCAGATGGGAGGTTGATCAGAGGTGGACCGTCAGGTGGGGCTATTGACGGGGAAGACTGACTGGGTGATGGATCTGAAGAGATGGCGATTATGGCATTGTGGAGATGGAATGGTGATTTGGCTCTCAGATCGGAAAAGAATGGAAACAGAGAGGAAAGGGGAAATAACATAAATGAAGAAGAAAGATGGAATGGAAATTTGGTAAGATGAAAGAAAAAACCACAGTTGGGTTTCTCACTCAGGCTTCAGTGCCCACTCTTAACTAGAGTGACCATGTAGGGCATCTGCACCCTTCTTAACCAGGAGTGATGCACCCTCTACTTAACTAGGAGGTCTTATTTTCCCATACCAAAAATTGATCGTCTGGTTTTATTTGATCGATAAAATAATAAATAGGCTACTTTGAGATATCCGATATCCTGATACCTCAACCTTAATCCTAATACATTCAAAATATTAAAAAAACTAATCTTACTAAATCATAAAAACAACTTTCAAACAATTGAGATAAATCCTAAAAAATATCCTAATATCCTAATCCCTGTACACCCATAAAATTTTTTGTTATCTTCATTTGGATGTGCTCCAGGATTCATGTTGCTCCGAGATCCATGCTACTCCGGGATATGTACTGCATCGATTGAGGCTTCAGGGTTTGGGCTGGGTTGGCTTCATGTTTTAGGCTAGGCTGGCTTCTGGGCTGGGCTTCAGGTTCTAGGCTAGCTTCTGAGCTGGGCTGGTCGATTCTCCATCGTTCCCTTGAGGTGGGGAGAACTCAACTCTATCAAGTCAAGCTTCAATAATCCTCTGGCTCTAGGATGCATATGATGATCTGCAGACTGAATTTTTTTTACAAATAATGTAACTAAAATAAAATTAACTAACCTAGCTAAACCTCACTCTGATACCAAAACTGATGCAGAATGCCAGCTCTGATACCAAAAATTGATGCAAAACAGATCCCGATCAATATTTATTCTAGGTGATCGGACCGTTGGTCATTAAGAAATGACCCTAGGCTTGGTTAAACCCAATCTATTTTTTTCCCAAAATTTTTTTATTCAAATAAACCATTTTTTCCATATTTTTTTTCTTTTTTTCTTTTTTTCACTTTTTTTAATACTAATAAACCCATACTTTTTTTCCTTTTCTCATGGTTTACTCTAAAGTTGGCATAAGAGGGTGGAATGGCCTTGAGAAGCATGCAGAACCTCTTCCCTGCTTTCATGTTCGTGCACTTCTCTAGGAGCTTTGATGGGCATGTGAAACCGGAGAATCGACGTTGAAGGGGCAGATCCGACAAGCTGTTACCAGCAATGGCAGCAGGGGAAGGAAGATGATGGCTTCTTCATGGAACATTGTAGGGTGGAGCAGGGGAGGTTCGGCTGCTGTGGATTTGGGTGAAAGAATATCGGTGACATAGTGGATCCGGTGGAGGTGCCTGAGGAGGGGCTTCGGGCGGGAGCATCGGCCACGGTTAGTGGCCTTGGTGGTGATGCGGGCGTTCCTAGATGCAGGCTGAGGAATGGGACTTAGTGATGGATCTCTTTGGACATCGGCTTCTGGCATTGTGAGTAGAGATGGAGGAAGGGATGGAAGGATCTCTACTTTCTAGTGAAGGGAGGTGCAACGTTGGGATCGGATATGGTGTTTGCATGGATGGAGGCGATGATGGTGTCAGGGCATTGCATTGGCATCGGACTGATGAGAGGAGGAGGCACGGGCAGGAACTTTGGCCATGGTTTGGAGGAGGCCAGATGGGAGGTTGATCGAAGGTGGATCGTCAGGTGGGGCAGTCGGCGGGGAAGACTAACTGGGTGATGGATCCGGAGAGATGGCGGTTATGGTGTTGTGGAAATAGAACAGTGATTTGGCTCTTAAGTCAGAAAAGAATGGAAACAGAGAGGAAAGGGGAAATAACGTAGATGAAGAAGAAAGATGGAATGGAAATTTGGGAAGAAGAAAGAAAAAACCATGGTTGGGTTTCCCACCCAGGCTTCAGCGCCTACTCTTAACTAGAGTGACCATGTAGGGCATCAGCACCCTCTTTAACCAGGAGTGATGCACCCTCTCCTTAACCAGGAGTTCTTATTTTCCCATCCCAAAAATTCATCATCTGGTTTTATTTGATCGATAAAACAATAAATAAGCTACTTTGAGATATCCGATATCCTGATACCTCAACCTTAATTTTAATACAGTCAAACTATTAAAATAAACTAATCCAACTAAATCCTAAAATTAGCTTTCAAACAATCGAGATAAATCCTAAAAAATATCATAATATCCCAATCCCTGTACACCCATAAAAATTACTCTTATCTTCATTTGGATGTGCTCCAAGATTCATGTTGCTTCAGGATCCATGCTGCTTTGGGATATGTGCTGCATCGACTGAGGCATCAGGGTTTGGGATGGCCTGGCTTCAGGTTTCGGGCTAGGCTAGCTTCAGGTTTCAGGTTGGGCTGGATTCTGGGCTGAGCTTCAGGTTTTGGGTTGGCTTTTGGGTTGGGTTGGTCGATATCCCCATCACTTTGGACTTGTGTTTCATCAGATACAAATGTCCAAACCTAGATAAGTCATCAATAAATATGATGAAATAAGAGTATCCATCTCTGACTTAAGTTGTCATAGGTCCACATAGGTCAGTATGTACAAGACCTAATAATTTAGTTGCCCTATCTCCATGTCTAGTGAATGGAGACTTGGTCATTTTACCTATGGGGCAAGACTCACAAGTTCTTAATGATTGAAAATCATAAAGATCAAAGTAATTATCTTTGACTAACTTGTTTATCCTTGACTCACTTATATGACCTAATCGACAATGCCAGAGAAATGTGATATTAACATTATCTCTCTTTCTTTTCTTGTTATAAACAAGTAATATTTTATCATTAAGTTCTAAAGTTAAAAGACCATTAAATAAATAACCATGTCCAAATATTTTATTAGAATAAAGAATAGACCAGCCACTGCTCTTTACACTTATTTCAAATCCTTGTAAGGGTACAGAAATAATATTTTCTACAATATTTGGAACATAGTAACAATCTTCTAACTTTAATACATTACTCGAAGGTAATAATAGTATATAGGTGCCCACAGCTTCAACATACATGGCTTCACCACTTACACCATATAGCTTGAGGTCACCTTTCTCCAAACTTCTAATTCTATGGAGTCCCTATGATGACTTACAGATATGAGACCCACATACGATATCCAATACCCATGAATTAGAAATAGAAGCACTCAATGAAAAATTTGTTTATATCATGTACAAACCTTTAGATGCTCCTCCAGCATCTTGCTTCACACTTGCAAGATATGTCTTGCAATTTTTCTTCCAATGCCCCTGCTTGCCACAAAGGAAATAGGCTATCATTAATAGCCTTCTTTGCTTTCTTCTTCTTCTAGATGCTCCTTTTAGGATTGAATTTCCTTTTCAAACCCTTCTTCGTTGCCTGTTTCTTCTTCTCATTAACAAGAAGAAGATGAGCCTTATCTCCCTTAAAATGGCTTTTGCTATCTTAAGCATGTTAAGCAGCACAGGCAAAGAAGTATTCAGTTTGTTCATATGATAATTTAAAATAAACTAAGAGAAAGAATCCAGGAATGATTGCAGGATCAAGTCCTGGTTGAGTTCACCATCCATTACAAATCCTAATTGACCTAATCAGCTGATTAAGTCAATCATTTTCAAAACATGGGCTCGAACTGATGAACCCTCACTCATGCATGCACAGAACAACTACTTCGATACCTTGTACCAAGTAGCCCTACTTTGCTCTCCATAAAGCTTTTAAGATTAAGCAAAATGGACTGAGGTCCATCTCTTCATGTTACCTCTGAAGCTCATTGCTCATTGAGGCCAACATGATGCACCTAATAGTCATGCTATCATTTAGCCATATTTTATATGTGGCCCTTTCCTCAAAAGCATCCTCTCCGATCGGCTCTGGACCTGGAGAATCAAAAACATAAGAAAGCTTATTCTGAGTTAATACTATCCTTAGGTTTTTCAACTAGTCCACATAATTAGGACCGGTCAACTTATTGACATCTAAAATACCCAGCAGTGATAAACTTGGAGCCATAATAAAACCTATATTTAATAAAGAATAGTATAAGCAGACCACTCATATGGCATTCAAAACTAGATAAGGACTTTATATCTAATTATGTCTTCTACTATTTTATTCAAATACCATAACCCTCACCTATGGTAAGCGAGAAACCTTACTAGGTTTCTTTAGTGGGGTTGAGATCCTAATTTATCATAAGTACCCTGTGCTAAACAACAAACATGATGAGTTCAAAGGTAAGAATTTCTTTCCAATTGCAACCTATTGCCGCCAAGATCATCGTGGCCCGTAGCTGCTGTCGACGTCGGATCACCTCTCGTCTTCTCAGGGTTGACATGCACTTCGGAGCCTACAAAAAATAAGGTTAGATACCCAGGCCGGGGATTTTGGCGAGGGCACTCTAACGGTCAAGTCAGTGATGATCCAGGGGAACAGATCTCCTAGTCGAGCCCCTCTTGATGGACTCCATGCTAGGAGGAGTGAGTGGTGTAAGAGTGGGGGTGTGAGTGTGTTGGGAGAGATGGTAGCTGAGGTGGATTGGCCTTCTTGTGTGGCTTCCTCTTCCTCACTCACTTGGATGAGTGTTTTGCGATTAAGCTTGCATGCCCCCTTGCTGGGGGCGTTGAAGGTTCTTTTAAGTCCAAGTTATTGTTGAATGCATACCTCGAGATTTCCACTATGTTGGCAGGCGCGTGCAGCGATATTCCATGCTGTCGTCGGGATGTATTTCCTGATTGGTGATAAAGGAAGCTACCACACGCTCTGATACTCCTTTTGGTCACCCCATTCTGGGAAGTTTGACAGTGCCTCGACTAGGGGGCCACCGCCCTTGGAATTCGAATCTCCTGGTTGACTTTCACTTTCGGGTGGTGCAGGTGGTTGGTGGAGAGTGTGGCACCCGGGTCAAGGAGTTCCTCCTCTTCTGGTGTAAGTGGTGGCTGCGGATAGTTATTATGATATGATGGGTGTTTCCTCATGGTCCTCAAGCAGCTCGCTAGTGCCTCGGGTGTTGCTCTGCTCCCTTTGGTGCCAGGCGACATTGCCTGAGATGATTGCCGAACTGGAGAGCTAGGACTCAGCTCTGGCTCGGGGGGCTTAACCTCAATAGGGCTCGACCTGGCGAAGGAGGCTGGGCTCGACTCCGGCCCAGGGGGCTCGACCCAGCAGAGGAAGACTTGACTCCTGCTTAGAGGGCTCAGCCTCGGAGGGGCTCGACCTAGCAAAGGAGGGATGAGCTCGACTCTGATCTAGGGGGCTCAGCCTCGGAGGGGCTCGACCTGGCAAAGAAGGGATGAGCTCGACTCTGATCTAGGGGGCTCAGCCTCGTTGGGGCTCGATCTGGTAGAGGAGGTCAGCACGCGACTCCAACCCGGAGGGCTCGACCTCGAAGGGGCTTGACCTGGCGGAGGAGGGTGAGCTCGACTCTGGTCCAGGGGCTCGGCCTTGGAGGGGCTCGATCCGGTGAAAGAGGTCGCTCAACTCTGGCTTAGGTGCCCCAAGCTCGCGGGAGATGACTTGGTGGAGGACGGAACTCGGCTTTGGCGGGCTGCCTCATCATCTTAGGGGAGCTTGGCCCAGTCATAGGAGCCCAAGGTGGGGTGTCCACCATGGCGGTTTTTCTGACATGGCATCTGACAAAGGATTATACATCAACTTCTTGCCACATCATTTGCCCCCCACTCTCGAGTCCCGTTGGCATGGGGCACTCAGGGTGAAGGGAGTAAATGCATTGCTGATGTGGAAAGGTGGGGATCTGGTGAAATGATGGTCGTGATCGGCGGCATTTGAGGAAGCGATTTCTCTAGCCTACTCGGAGGAGCCATGTGGACACGTCCGAGGATTACTTATTGTGGGCACAGAATCTGAAGCAGCCACAGTCGAAGCCAGATGCCAGACTTGTCGATGAATGACACGTGGCATGGATCCAATGGTGGGGATTTGTAAAGGTACGGTCGGGCGTCAGTTGTTTCGAAAGTAAAAGTTGCCTTTCCCAAAATACATCTTCTTTCAAATCTTTCATGCCCGCCACTATATCGAGACTCTTCTTTCATCCACCCGGCCATTCTTGTCTCCCAAAGTTCATAGCAGGTTAGTCCTTTTACTCCTTGCCTTGGTCGAGTAGGGTCTTCTGCTTAGGGCTAGGTTCACCTCCGGGCTTTCGTCTGCCTTCCTCTTCTCTTGATCTTCTTCGTCATGTCTCGTTTCGGGCCAAGTTTCCATCCTTTGACTAATCAGGGTGAGGTTGGGCCCTCTAGGCTGAGGCCGCCATCATCTTCTTGTTCTGATGAGGAGGGAGATGGGGCCTGCTTCGAGCTTCGAGGAAGGCATCTCCCTGGTGGTATAGTCATTAGGGAACCTAGACTTAACCCTTCTTGTCCTTCTCGTCCACTTCCTGTAACTGAACTTGTCCCCGAGCCTATCCGGTCAACGGGTCCCGGCGGGATCGCTTCGACGATCTCTGCTGAGGAACTGGAGACCATCCGGGATGTCTATGG
Organism: Areca catechu; assembly: GCA_021397845.1. NCBI lineage: Eukaryota > Viridiplantae > Streptophyta > Magnoliopsida > Arecales > Arecaceae > Areca > Areca catechu. Next base: position 138,707,309 of record CM038053.1, on the reverse strand, counting down.
TATCTCGCACTCCGTCTGGCATTTAATCTCTTGATCGGGGGACCAGGTTACCTCCAGTAGCCTGGGCCGAATTGCCTTCTATGAGAAGACCTTCTCAGGAGGGCTCTGCTTCCCTTTCCATCCTTTCTTTTTGTCTATGCTGAGCAACCATCGCCTTGTCCCTACTCAGCTCATCCCCAACACCATAAGGACCATCTTTAGCTTCATAGTGCTTTGCCACTTCCATGGGATCGTTGCCCAGTTTTCTCTATTCAAGGCATTCTTCACCCTAATACACCACCCTACTGAGGACGGGTGGTGGTTCCTCTCCTCTCGCCTGAAGGGCATCAAGTTTGAGCTGCACTCTTCCATCAAAGGATGGAAGAGTAAATTATTTTTTGCAACGATCGAGGGGGTCGACTTGGTCTAGAGCGACCCAGATCAGTCCGCTAATCGAAATTCTGCGGTTGATGTGGCTGACCTAGATGTCTACGAGCAACTCTGCACCACCTAGATTCCTTCCCTCGATGTTCTGTTATTGGAGCAGAACCTCGCCGAGGCCAGGGTCAACCCAATGGGCGAGTTGGGTGAGTTCGGCTTGAGTCCATTTTGCTCCTTTTAATATGTTTCTTCCAGAGTAGAACTAACATTGTATCCTCTATATGCGGGTATGAGGTTCTCGATGGACAACCTACTTTTGATCACCCGGAAGAGGCCTCCATTGGGATTGGCTGAGGAGTCCTCTTCGAAGAAGGCTCATGATGAGGGCGCGTCGGCGGCTGCCCCCACCGAGCTGACCGAGCCGAGGAGGAGGGAGTCCGAGGCTGCCTCAGCACAAGCACATGGAGTGGTGGCTGCCGTTCCTGAGCCAGAGTAGAGGGCAGCCGGGTCTATCTTGGAGCGATCGAGGTGACGAGAGTCGATCCCCACCTCGGAGCTTGAGGTGCTCGATCGGGCCAGGGCCGCTACTGCAGCCATCTTCATCATGTCACATCCTTATCTGGAGCTCATCGTCATCGAGGAGGAGGTACAGGGAGGAGCGGAGCCGGCACCGGGGGTGCCACTTGACGGGGCACCGAGCACCCGACCAGCCCTCGATGCCTCTTTTGGCGGTGGAGTGGGTGATTCCACCATGGGTGATTCCACCTCCGGGGCATGTAGGAGGGAGAGAGACTACCTCCGGGTCCCGTTCAGACTGTGGCCCAACGTCTCGCTGCTCTAGGATCGGAAACTGGTAGAGCGCATGATGGATTTCTTAATCCAATTATGCGATCAGTAGGAGATGGCCGGGAAGGTGTTGGGGGATGCAATCAGTATCATCTTTTCCCTACTATTCACGGTAAGTAGCTTAACTTTTTTCTTCCCTCTCTTCTCTTCTTTTTTTTCTTTTTTTTTTTGGCATCTCGTTTGGTGCAGGTCGGAGCCAAGATGCTTTTAATTAGGGATTGCTGCCGGAACTGGTTGAAGAACGACCAGCAACATGTAGATGAAGTTGAGGCCCTGAAGACTAAGCTGAAGGAGAAGGCTCATGCCTCCTTCAAGCTCAGCCAGAAGAATAAGGAGCTCCAGAAAGAACTCGCTGAAACTGAAAGGCACTCGAAGGATCTCCAGGAGGCCCTCGACAAGGAGCAGAGCTGGTCAAAGAGCAAGGTTGAGGAGCTCGTGGCCACCGAGAAGAGGCTGAGCTCGTTCAACACCGAGGCAGTCCGGTAGAGGGGGATTGCTCAGTCCCTTTAGACCGAGCTAGACGTGGCAAAGGAGAAACTAGCTGCGACAGAGAGGGAGGCAGCGGAGGTGGCCAAGTCGACGGAGGCGACAAGGGAACAAGTCACCGAGGTGAAGAAGGAGGCGAAAGGGACCGTGGCAAGGTACAAGGCCTTGGATGAGTTCGCCACCGAGTTCTATCAGACGGCATCGAACTCCTTCTACAAGGACTTTATGTACCTACACGACCGAGTCGAGGGGTTCGTCCCTGACGAGGGCCGTAGCCGGCTTAGATTTCCTCAAGCTTTGGACATGGAGCCGGGCTCGGATTCAGACATTGCAGAGGGGTCAGTCGCCGTCCCCAAATCTTCCCCGCTGGTGGTAGTCACCCAGGTCGGAGGGCACAGCCTGAAGCCCCGGGTGATGGAACTTCACCATTGCACATCCCTACCAACGGGGCTACCTGAGTAGAGTAGACTCCTGTTTTCTTCTTTTCCATCCTTAGCCTGGGTCGCCCGGCATGTCGGGGGCCCGAGAGTACTTGTAAATGAACAACAAGTTTTCAATGCAATGGATTTTCTCAACTATCTTGACTTGATCACTCCTTGCCTCTCCCCCCTCTCTCCTTCTTCTTTCCTCCTCTCTCTTTTTTTTTTGGCATGTAATGAGATCAGAGAGGAGGGTCTCATTTTGGTTGAGAGCTGGATCTTCAAACTTTAATGTCAGAGGGCTGTGCTTTGGGCTTGAATGTCTCGAAGCCGGGCTCGAAGACTTGGTGGCCGGAGAGCTCGGCTTCATGATTTGATGTCTCGAAGCTGGGCTCAAAGACTTGGTGGCCGAAGAGCTTGGTTCCAGGCTTTGATGGCCTGAGAGTTGGGCTCAAGGCTTTGATGGCCTAAGAGATAGTTTCAGGGCTTTGATGACCTAAAAGCTGGGCTTATGACTTTGATGTCTTAAAGCTGGGCTTGAAGACTTGGTGGCCAGAGAGCTTGGCCCGAGCTTTATCATCTCAGAGCTGGGCTTGAAGACTTGGTGACTAGAAAGCTCGGCTCCGAGCTTTGATATCTCGGAGCTGGGCTCAAAGACTTGGTGGCCGAAGAGCTTTGCTCCGGGCTTTGATGGCCTGAGAGCTGGGCTCAAGGCTTTGATGGCCTGAGAGTTGGGCTTAGGGCTTTCATGGCCTGATAGTTGGGCTCAGGGCTTTGATGTCTTGGAGCTGGGCTCGAAGACTTGGTGGTTAGAGAGATTGGCTCCGGGCTTTGTTTTCTCGGAGCTGGGTTCGAAGACTTGGTGGTCGGAGAGCTTCGCTCCAGGCTTTGATAGCCTGAGAGCGAGGCTCAAAGCTTTGATGGCCTAAGAGCTGGGCTCAGTGCTTTGATGGCCTGAGAGCTGGGCTCAAGGCTTTGATGTCTTGGAGCTGGGCTCGAAGACTTGGTGGCCAGAGAGCTTGGCTCCGAGCTTTGTTGTCTCAGAGCTGGGCTCAAATACTTGGTGGCCGGAGAGCTTGGCTCCAAGCTTTGATGGCCTGAGAGCTGGGCTCAGGGCTTTGATGTCTTGGTGCTAGGCTCAAAGACTTGGTGGCCAGAGAGCTTGGCTCCAGGCTTTGTTGTCTCGAAGACTTGGTGGCCGGAGAGCTTGGCTCCGGACTTTGATGTGTTGGAGCTGGGATCGAAGACTTGATTGCTAGAGATCTTGGCTCCGGGCATTGATGGCCTGAGAGCTGGGCTCAAGGCTTTGATGTCTTGGAGCTGGGCTTGAAGACTTGGTGGCCGGAGAGCTTGGCTCTAGGCTTTGTTGTGTCGAAGCTGGGCTTGAAGACTTGGTTGCCAGAGAACTTGGCTCCAGGCTTTGACATCTCAGAGCTAGGCTCGAAGACTTGATGGTCGGAGAGCTTGGCTCCAGGCTTTGGGTGCCAGGTCCTTCTACAAGGCAAAGAGTGTTTGCACAGGGGGAACTTTGATCATTGGTGAGAGAGAACCTTATTCTATTGATGCGGGGAGTTGGGTCCCTGGAGTCGAAGTCGAAGAGCTGGGCTCCGAGTTTTATTATTGAAGGGCTAGGCTTTGAGTTTTGGCATGCCGAGCCTTGGGTCGAGCAGCAACATTCATTATTGATAATATTTTCTCAGGTTGTAGGTGTTCCATGTTCATGGAAACCTGGCACCGTCCAAATTTTTGAGATAGTAGGCTCTATGCGGAAGAGCTTTGACCACCTTATATGGACCTTCCCAGTTTGGCGAGAGCTTGCCACACTCCTGCGGTTGAGATGCTTCAGCTCGGCGGAGCAACAGGTCACTAGGTCAAAATGCCTTGGGCCTTACTCGGACATTGTAGTATCGGGCAACTCGTTACCAGTATGCTTCTATCCAGAGCAGAGCTTTATCTCTGGTCTCCTCGAGGAGGTCTGAGTTGAGTAGAAGGTACGCCGAGTTCTGTGCTTCGTCATATTGCCGCACCCACAGTGTGGGCACGCCGAACTTGATTGGGACCACGGCCTCGACACCGAAGATGAGGTTGAAGTGTGTTTTGTCCGTCACCGTCCTGGGCATTGTGTAGTAGGCCCAGAGGACACTTGGGAGTCTTCTGCCCACCTGTCCTTGGCCTGGTCTAGCCTAGTCCTGAGTCCTTAGAGAATGGTCCCGTTAGTCACTTCGGCCTCTCCATTTGTCTGGGGATGGGCGATGGAGGTGAAGCAATGCTGGATGCCCTGATCAGCCCAAAATCCTTCGAACTCTCGGTTGTCGAACTACCATCCATTGTCGGTGATGATGCAGCGTGGTAGTCCGAAGTTGCATATTATTGACTTCCAGAAGAACTGACAGACCTTGGCTTCTATGATCCATGCCAGTGGCTTTGCTTCCACCTATTTGATGAAGTAATCGATGGCCACCAACAAGAATCTCCATTGCCTTGGTGCAAGGGGAAATGGCCCTAAGATGTCCATTCCCCACTGAGCGAATGGCCAAGGAGCGGAGAGCTGGGAGATTGGCATCATTGGTTGATGTTGTATATGGGCATGGCATTGACATTTGTCGCACCTCTTCACGAAGTCGGCAACATCCTCCGTCATGGCCTCCCAGAAGTATCCCTGGCGGAGGGCTTTGTACATCAACGTCCTTCCTCCGACATTGTTCCTGCACAGGCCTTCGTGTATCTCCTAAAGAACGAAGGCTACCTCTACGGGTCTCAGGCACTTTAGGAAAGTGTATGAGTAGGATCGACGGAAGAGCTATCCTTCCATCAGGACAAACCGAGAGGCTTTCTTTTTGACGAGGCCAGCTTTTGCATGGTCCTCGAGCAAAGTGCCATCCGTGATGTATATGATGTACCTGTCCATCCAGCTCGGCTCCGAGGTGACATGCTGTAACTCCTCCGGGGCTTTATAGCTTAGATTTTCAAGGTACTCAATACGTGCACGCTCCAGCGATGAGTCTAGTAGGGTGACGAGTCTCGACAGTGCATCCGCATGGGCATTCTCTCTACGGTGGATATTGAAGATGTTGAAGAGTAGGAAGCCTGTTGTGCATAAGCAGACTCACTCCATGTATTTCACCATCTGGAGATCCCTGACTTCAAACTCCCCAAAAACTTGTTCGGCCACCGGTTGGGAGTCGGTGAAGACTTTCAAGGCCTGGACGCCCAACTCGTGTGAGACCTTTAAGCCCACGAGGAGTGCCTCATACTCTGCCAGGTTATTCATTGTGGTGAATTTGAAGCGGAGAGCACATTCTGCCTCAATCCTACCGCTGTTGGCAAGGATGAGGACTGCTCTGCTCCCGCCGGAGTTGGATGCACCGTCCACATGGAGGATCCAAGGTTCCTTCTCCATGCAAGGCTTAACTCGATGCTCTGAGGAAGTCTGCTCTGGCTCCTCGGCAAGTCCCGTGCACTTGACTAGGAAGTCGGCTAGGACCTGGGCCTTCTATGATGACCTCGACCGGTATGCGATGTCGAACTGGCTCAGCATCAAGGACCACTTGGCCAACCACCCAAATGTTTCGCGGTGGCTGAGTATGGTCTTCAGCGGCTGGTCCATCATGACCACAATGGGATGTGCTTGAAAGTAGGGCCTGAGGCGCTTATCAGATATTATTAAAGCAAAAATAAGGTTTTTGAAGCGAGTATACCTGATCTCCACATCGCAGAGGATTTTGCTAGTATAGTATACTAGCTTTTGCGACCTGTCCTTGTCCACACGGATGAGGATCAAGCTGACGGCTCCAGGTATGACCGCTAGGTAGAGCAGAAGCTCCTCTCCTTCCTCCAGTATGGAGAGTAGCGGAGGAGAGGCCAGGAACTCCTTCAGCCCTTCAAAGGTCGTCCTGCACTCCTCCATCCAGGTGAAGTTATGCATCTTATGCAGTGCCTTGAATAAGGGGAGGCAGTGGTCGGCTGATCTCGAGATGAACCGGCTTAGGGCTGCAATACGGCCCATCAGGCACTAGACCTACTTCTTAGATTTCGGGTGCTCCATGTCGACGATTGCCTAGACCTTCTTCGGGTTCGCCTCAATGCCCCTCTGGGTGACCATGAAGCCAAGGGATTTTCCTATCGCCACTTCGAAGGTGCACTTTGCTGGGTTCAGTTTCATCTGGTGCCGTCGGAGGTTGTTGAAGGATTCGGCTAGGTCGATGATGTGGTCCGAGCTCGGCTTGCTCATGAAGAGCATATCATCCACGTACACTTGCATGTTCCGACCAATCTAATCTTTGAAGACCCTATTGACCAGACGTTGGAACGTGACTCCGACATTCTTCAAACCGAAGGGCATCATTTTGTAGCAATACATCCCTTGGTCGGTGATGACGGTGGTGTGCTCCTCGTCCTCTGGGTGAATCTAGATCTAATTATACCCGGAGAATGCATCCATAAAGGAGAGCAGTCAGTGACCTGAGGTGGCGTCCACCAGTTGGTCAATCTTCGACAGGGAAACTATCCTTCGAGCATGACTTGTTGAGGTTGGTGTAGTCCACGCAGATCCTCCATTTGCCGTTACTCTTCTTCACCATCACCATATTTGCAAGCCAGCTTGGGTAATGTACCTCCCAGACAAAGCCGGCAGCAAAGAGTTTGTCGACCTCCTCTTTGATTGCCACCTGCCTCTCGGGGGTGAAACTCCTTTTCTTCTACCGAATTGGCCTGCACTTTGGGTCAATGCTCAGCTTATGGGTGATGATGTCAGAGGGGATACCTGGCAGATCAACTACCGTCCAGGCGAACACATCTGTGTTTGCCTGTAGGAACTCCAACAGGTGGGCCCTTTCTTCTTCTTATAGTTGGGCCCTAATCTGCACCATCTTCTCTTGGTCGGCTCCGAGCGGATAAGATAGCAAGCATTCGACCGGGTCACCCTTGGGGTCTTGCACCCTTTGGTCGAGCTCATCCACCCTGGGATCATCCTCGGGGACCTCGGTACCTGGGAGAGTCTGGAAACAGTGTTGAATTGGCTGAGGTGCACCTCTTATTTCACCGACTCCATAAGGAGTTGGGAACTGCACTAGCAGCCATTTCATAGAGATGACGGTGTCGAGTAGATTGAGCCCGGGTCGGCCAAGGATCACATTGTAGTCTGAAGGAAGTCTGACTACCATGAAGGTCATCATGATAGTGCTCCACCGAGGTGGGGTCCCGGTAGTGACTAGGAGTGTGACCTCTCCCTCAACCCTCACAGAATCTCCCGTGAAGCCGACGAGGGGTGTGTGCACAGGTTTAAGCTATGACGGAGACAAATTCATTCTGAAGAAGGCATCATAAAAAAATACATCTATGGAGCTTCCACTACCAACCATGATGTGTTTTACAGGATGCTTCGCGATCATCATTTTGAAAACCACGGCATCGTTATTTACATTTTTTCCTAATCTTCTCCTTCCCTCATAAAGGGAAGTACATTTTCAGATTGCCCTACCCCACCGGCCTTCTTGGATGCATGCTCAGCTCCCCAGCATATCATTACCACTGGCTTCTCGGTAGGGTGGTTGTCGACTGCTGGTACCGGCTGGAGAGCAACGAGCGCTTGAGGTTTTGCTTGAGTTCTGCACCCCACGAACCATCCGAGATAGCCCCTCTTGATGAGTTCTTCGATTTCCTTCTTGAGGTTGCAGCATTCCTCGGTGTCATGGCTGTGGTCGCGGTGGTAGCGACAATACTTTATCTTGTCACAGCTAGTGGATGGCCTCATCGGAGGTGGGCGCTTTAGGTAGGGCTCACCTTCAATCTCCATCAGAATCTTCATCCTAGGGGTGAGCAAGGGGTGAGTCTCTCTTCTGGAGCTAGGGCGCACCTTGGTCTTGGCCCCTGGCAGAAGTTCGGAGCTGGAAGTCCTGGATTCCATGTCCCGGACGTCTCGACAGGAGCCGGCTTCTTTGATGGCTTCCCATCTAGCTCCCTCCTCGTGTGGTCCACATCCTTGGCACGGACGTACTTCTGAGCTCAGAGGAGGAGCTCAGAGTAGCTCTTGGAGGGCTTCTTGTTAAGCGAGCAGGTCAGGCGAGATGTCCTGAGCCCTCGCTTTAGTGCCAGCATGGAGACCGGCTCTTCAAGATTATAAATCTCCAACGTGGCAACCTTGAAGCAGACCATGTAGTCTCGTAGGGCTCACAGTCCTGTTGCCAGATGGAGAAGAGGCTATCTTCCTCACGCGGCACCTTCTGACAGGTGTCGAAGTGAGCCATGACTTCCACTCTAGCTGAGCGAAAGAACCGACGCTTTTGGGCTCGAGGCGGGTGAACCAGACCCGAGCCGCCTTCTGATGGGTTGCTGGGAAGGTGATGCAGAAAAGGACATCGGTGGCCCCCTGGACCATCATGAGGGCCTTATAGCTTTCTAGGTGGTCAAGGGGGTCGATGGTCCCATCGTAGGGATCCACCTGCGACATCCAAAATTGGATGGGAATCGGTTCCTCTTGGATTTCTTGGGAGAAGGGGGGACAGGAGTCATAGCTTGTTGGCTCATCAGCGGAGCCTTGCATATTCACAAATCGACGGGATAACTTAACTAGCTTGCACTCATGCTCTTCTAGGCGCTTCTCAACTATGCGCCTGATGGCCTCATCAATAGAACCTTCTGCTAAAGAGACACAGAAGGTGACATGGGTGCATGGTGCTCATGAAGGGCGGACTTGCCTCTTCGACCTCAGCGGGGTTTGGTCGTTACCCGCTCAAGGGTCGGGGAGCTGCTCTCCCTGTCGGCAGATCTGGCTCTCTGTCTTTTCACCGGAGTCTATGACAACCCCGGGGGTCGATGATGGCCCATGGCTGAGAAGGCCTTCCTTGGAAAGAACACAGACTATCACGGGGTACTGCGACATGGGCCATGGGGGTTCCTGGCTACTGATGGGTAGCCAAGGATCGTTGCTGGTGCTGGAGCTGGCGCACTGCCATAGCAAGAACATGCATCAGCTGGGCGAGTGCGGCCAGCTGAGATTCTATCAGAGGTGGTTGAGGTAATGTGGGCGGTTCCACTTCCGGGATGTGTCAGTTTTCTCGAGAAGGAGAGTCTCCTGCATAACTAGCGGAAGCTTCTCTCGCTCGTGTCATCAACATCCTCCTGATGGACCTGCTTGTAGAGGGACTGGCCTTTGGAACAAATGGCCCATGTCAGTCCCCCTTTCCTGGCATGCCAATCTGTTGCCGCCAAGATCATCGTGGCCCATAGCTGCTGTCGACATCGGATCACCTCTCATCATCTCGGGGTTGACCTGTGCTTTAGAGCCTACAAAAAACAAGGTCAGATACCCAGGCCAGGGATTTTGGTAAGGGCACTCCGATGTTCAAGTTAGTGACGATCCAGGGTAACAAATCCTCCTGATCGAGCCCCTCTTGATGGACTCCATGCTAGGAGGAGTGAGTGGTGTAAGAGTGGGGGTGCGAGTGTGTTAGGAGAGATGGTAGCCGAGGTGGATTTGCCTTCTTGTATGGCTTCCTCTTCCTCACTCGCTTGGATGAGTGTTTTGCGATTAAGCTTGCATGCCCCCTTGCTGTGAGCGTTGAAGGTTCTTTTAAGTCCAGGTGATTATTGAATGCATAGCTCAGGATTTCCCCCATGTTGGTAGACACGTGCGGTGATATTCCGTCCCGTGGTCGGGATGTATTTCCTGATTGGTGATAAGGGAAGCTGCCATGCACTTTGACACTCCTTCTGGTCACCCCATTCCAGGAAGTTTGACAGTGCCTCGATTAGAGGGCCGCTACCCCCGAGATTCGAATCTCCTGGTTGACTTCCACTTTCGGGTGGTGCAGGTGGTTGGTGGAGAGCGTGGCACCCGGGTCAGGGAGCTTCCTCCTCTTCTAGTGTAAGTGGTGGTTGTGGACAGTTTTTATGATATGATGGGTGTTTCCTCATGGTCCTCAAGCTGCTTGACGATGCCTCGGGAGTAGCTCTACTCCCTTTGGTTTCGGGCGGCATTTCTTGAGATGAATGCCGAACTAGAGAGCTGGGACTAAGCTCTGGCTTGGGGGGCTCGACCTCAGAGGGGCTCGACCTGGTGGAGGAGGCTGGGCTCGACTCTGGCCCAAGGTGCTCGACCTTGGAGGGGCTCGACCCGGTGGAGGAAGGCTTGACTCCTGCTCAGAGGGCTCGACCTCAGAGGGGCTCGACCTGGCGGAGGAGCGCTGAGCTCGACTCTGATCTTGGGGGCTCAGCATCGGAGGGGCTCGATCTGGCGGAGGAGTTCAGCATGCTACTCCAGCCTGGAGGGCTCAACCTTGGAGGGGCTCAACCTGGTGGAGGAGGGTTGAGCTCGACTTCGGTCTAGCGGGCTTGGCCTTGGAGGGGTATGATCCGGCAAAAGAGGTCACTTAGCTCCGGCCTAGGTGCCCCAAGCACGCGGGAGCTAACCTGGCGGAGGACGGAACTCGGCTTTGGTTGGCCACCTCATCATTTTGGGGGAGCTCAGCCCGGTCAAAGGAGTCCGAGGTAGGGTGTCCACCGTGATAATTTTTTTGACATGTTATCTGACATGGATTACACATCAGCTTCCTGCCACATCATAACCCATGCAATTCTCAACAAATGAACTGCCTTTAAGATACTTATAGTCTTGTGTTACACAATAAACTATAATATCTTAGTTTAGTTAGACCCTTCATTTTCATATAGACATGTTCAAATAATATTGTCCTTGTGTTACACAACAAAGAAATACTGCCAAACATACTATAAAGCATAAACTACACCAAGATAATTCATATTTAACACTGGGATAGGCCTTGTGTTACACAACAAACCTCTATAATTATTAATATGAACTATACCTAGCATAAAGGAAGGCAAACTATAGTATGTTAATTCAATTGGCATATTCAATTTAAGGTCCAGATATAGCCAAATTGGCCAAGTAAGTGGAAGAGATGAGGGGGTCCCCCCGCTGCTTTCCTTAGACACCAAATTAATTGGCCGAAGTCAGACAACGAAACTAATGAAAAATCTCATGCCCTTTACCTTCTCAGAACCACTTGCCTAGACACCAATTGGCTAATTATAAAACCCTAAATGAATTTGCCTCTTGACTAACTTATACTATGACTAAATATTTAAATATTTTAATTATGAGGGCTTTTAGTGGTCTCAAACACATCCTAAGTAAACATGATATTCATGATATCATATAAGCATATAAACCCTAATATGCATAACATAGCATGATTATGACAACAATCCGTTCACCTCACTTGTTCATGGGATATGGCCACAAGGCACCCCTACATGCCATAGGAGACCCCATTGAATGGGAATAGAGGACCGTTAAACCCTACTTGGCTCCTATGACTGGATAGCCATGGTGACTAAACCAATCCGAAGCAGTTACTAGGATATAACATATCATAATGTATTCATAACACAAAACCATGCACATATGACATGATACCAAATATGTGCTATGTGTGTCAAAATTCTAGGATAACCTTACAACATAACAGACATCCATCATTATGTTAGGACAACCTTATTTCAGAATATGATTAAATAGTCTAAACATATCTCTATGTAGATTAGGGTTTAAGTGTACAAACCCCTAACCAGCAGTAAGCATCATACTATGATTGCCATACATGATAATATTCACTATCATTCAATAGCATGCACCATAAATGATAATATTCACTATCACATAAGCATTCAATAATTCAATTGACCATTAATTGAATGAAATAAGGGGTGCTTTGATATCACTGTAGGGTTTTGGTGGCACAGCGGAAGAATGGATTTCAAAATTATTTGATTTTGAAACTCCATACAACTAGAAACCCTAAGCCCATGATCCCTTATTCATTACACTCAACAAGTCTTTCAAACAAGGTTCAGAAAAATACCTGGAATGCTAATTTTTGTTCTTTCCACTAGGCACATAATTGCATGCCCTCTAGAGGTGATCCACATAGGAATTGAACCTAGGAAACATTCCTTAGTAGGTTGCTTAGTTCATTGGGACACTTCTGATGGCCTTTCTTCCTTTGGCAGCCTCTCTTTCCTTGCTCAGACCTTTGCTCTCCAGTAAAACACTATGAGCCCTCTCCTAAACCTCTCTTTACTCTCTTTATCACTTCCTAATTCTCTTCCTAAGCCCTTGTCTTAGAATGGCAGACTTGTCTTTAGGAAAGACCTATGTCCTAATAAGGGAAGGAAGAGACAAGGAGGATAAAGTGGCAAAGTATAAGAGTGCAAGAAAGAAAGGATAAATCAGGTACCTTCAGCATAAACATTGTTGCCCGGGTGGTTTTTCCAAGAGGGGGTGAATTGGGAATTTAAAAAATTTAAACAAATATGTGCTCTTTTGAATTCTACTTTAGTGGTAGGTGTTGTGTTTCAAATAATAAACAGCGGAATACAGTCCACTACCCATGACACTACTTGAGATTTTCACTATATTCACCATTAGAATACAGTCAGATTGTTTTACTAGGCTCCAATCCAAACCTAACTTGGTTTATTAACCGGGCTCACCAAAAACCCAACACTTGGTTTTACACAGGATCACCAAGAACCCAACTTGGTTTTGACTAGGATCACCAAGAATCCAACTTGGTTTTGAACAAGCTAATCAAGAACCTACATTTGGTTTTGAATAGGCTAACCAAGAACTTACTTGGTTTTTAAACCAGGCTCACCAATAACCCAAGAACTCATAAAAGAGTTAAAAAAAATAAGCAATAAAATGACAAACTAATATTGTCTGATGGTTGCCGATGCTACTCAAGAGAAGCTTTCTTAATTGCACTTTAATGCTCTTCAGTGGCTTCTTCAACTTCTTCAATGTATGCTTTAAGCTTCTGATTAGAGTTGGTAAAGACTAACTTGAATGCTCTCTAGTGCTCTCTTGCTCACAAGCTCATTTAATATGCAACTAAGCATTAGCTTTTTTCAAAGCTTGTCCAAATCCCTCATTTATAAAGTCTTGTACTCTCCTTGGATGGATATAGTCATTGTAGACTATTAGGATTTGACATTTGACAATTGGAGCACTTTTTAAATTCAAAAATGAAGTTCTGGAACTAGCCATTACCTTCCTGGAATTGAACTTCGAGTCAGCTCAGATCACTCGAGTCGGCTCAAATTCTTAGAGAAGTTTTGGTCGAGTCACCTCGCCTCATTCGGGTCAGCTCGGTTTCATAGTGTTCTTGATTCCTTACTTTGGATGAGTTGGCTCGCCTCAATTCGAGTGGGCTCGGATTCACAGATCTTCAAAACTATACTCTGGAGAAGTCAGCTCTTTTCATTTAATTCAGCTAGCCTGGCTATTCTCTCAGAACTAATTCTTTATGAACTCTAGAGAAGTCGGCTTGGATCTCTGAAGGGTCGACTCGGATACTTGACTAAATGGATGAGTAAGCTTGGACTTCCTTCGGGTCGGCTCGCTTGTCTGATTCAAGAAATGATGCATTGGACAAGGTGGCTCTGGTTCCTACGAGTCGGCTCGGATCTTTACATGCCAGAATCCTTCATACGTGCCATGAATTAGAGTCGGCTCCCTTTACTCAAGACGGCTCGGATGAATTTTTTAGTGAAGCTTTCGTTTCTTCCCCAGATTTCATCCATCAACATTTTATCATTCAAGATTCTTTCCAACTCAACTAATAATTGATTCTAAGTAATTTAATCTTGAAAATACTTAGAAGTAACCCATTTTTGAGAATATTTCTTTAATTTTTCTTTGGGCTCTTATTTACATGACATATTTACAACACAATGCATGACACATAATAAGATTGTGGGCGTTGTAATTTAGCAATGAAATCATCCTACAAAAACTTGTGAAGTACTTGAAAGGTAGTTAGTAATATAAGTGCATGCTCCAATATTTTGTTATCATCAAAATCACTCAAGAGGTCAACAATCTTCTCCTTTTTGATGATGACAAAATACCGGGCATGGAAAAGCTTTACAATTACATGTAAAAGTATATTTGCAAATAAGTATAGAAATGTATGAGTTGTATTTTGAAATTTATTTGAAAGAATTTGACAATGTATCATAGCTTTAGAAATAAGTTCAATATACATCAGAGCTTTTGGAAATAAGTCTAATATATATTAGGGCTTTCAGTATATATCAGAGCTTGTTCATCTTTCAATATGTATCAGAGCTATAATGTATCAGAGCTATGCCATATTAGGGCTTGTTCAGAGTTAATAATGGATATTCATTGACAATATATTAGAGCAATTCAAATTATATCAGAATAATTAAGTTGAATATATATCAGAGCAATTAGAGCAATTATAAGCAAGTTTCTATGCAAAATTGATACTAATTTCCAATTTTCCAATATTTATATCATTCTCCTCCTTGCTTGTCTATTTTCCATGCACACTCATACATACCATTCTCTCCCTTTTTGTCATTAATCAAAAAGGTATTCAATTAAAGTCATTCTCTCCCTTTGTTAAGTACACAATGCATGGTTTTTTAAAATAGAATGAGAAGATTGATAAGATTGTTTGAGATAATTTCACTTTCTCAAAGAAATTTTGGTATTCTAATTTGAAATTATCTTGAGTTCCAAGCATAGATTACATAAACAACACTATTCATTCCACGAGTCACACTGCAAACATAAGCTAGAAACATAAAATTTCATTGCATTCAAGGATGTTCAATACAGATTACAAAATTTTGAAAGCAAAAAATGCAGACATTAGCCTAGTCACTATCACTAGGCTCTTCTATAATAGGTTCTACCTTAATATTTTCAGATCTACCTTGCCAAGATCTGGGTATACTAGAAGGTCCTCTAGGTGGTGGTGGTCTGGAAGAGATAGGATCTGCGCCAAATAGACTAGGAGGAACAAAAGGTGGTGGCTATGAAGACTGAGGTGGAGGCTGTCTGAAGTGAGGTGCAGGCTATCTAGGATGAGGTGTAGGCTGACTAGCTGAAGTCTAGCTGCTCCACGAGCTCGACAGAAGAGTCCAAAGAAGATAAGAAGACCCAGATAGTACTGAGCTCTATCTATACCTTCTTCATCCCTTCCTGGAGAGCTATAAGCTCACTAGCATGAACCTGAGTAAATGCCTCAGTTGATCCTCTCATTCTCCCAAATTCTGCTCTCAGGATTCCCACTCCTTTTGTGTAATCATCTTCCATTTTTCTTGTTGCTTCTAGTGAACCCATCTTGTAGCTCATTTCTCTTAATTCAATTCTGAATTCTTCAATACTGTGGCCAACAAATTTCTTAATATCTTCAGAAGCTGCTTTGAAAG
The DNA here is from genome assembly GCA_021397845.1 of Areca catechu. Lineage (NCBI taxonomy): Eukaryota > Viridiplantae > Streptophyta > Magnoliopsida > Arecales > Arecaceae > Areca > Areca catechu. The sequence continues at coordinate 138,691,929 of CM038053.1, read as the reverse complement.
AATTTGTGACTGACTGTAGATCCACCTATGGTGCAGGTCTTGTGGACGAACACTGTCCACCCTAGAACGTAGCTGTCTAATCCACCACAAATGTTCTCAAGTTTGGTTTCGATTATTTGATGAAGGTCACTAAACATCGAACCAAAAGTACATGTTAGGGACTAAGAAAGTACACTCATCTGATGTGCAATGATGCTCCTGAAGTGTCAACAGATGGTCCCTAAGCAGATGTAGTCACTGAAGGTGTAGGTGGTGGATCCAGTGGAGATGCAGGTACTGGTGGAGATGCTGGAGAGATCCTGGGACTCCCATACTCTCTATGCTCTAACTCCACAACATCATGAATAGTAGGCTCAGTAGTAGCAGCAGTGATAATCTCCTCGTCATCATCATCCTCATCACTGCTAGATGATCCAATGGCTTTCTGATCTGGTCCTTTCTTCCTCCAAGCTCCTTCAGTTAGTTGGTATCCCATTCTTTGCGAAGACTTGGAAGAGTAGGTATCAGTGCGATGAAGTGGCCTACAATCCTCACCATCTAAGTTCACTCTGGAGGCCTGGAAAAATAAAGTAAGAACCATTCCATATGGCAAACAAGCTCACTTTTTTTATTGCTTCTTTCATTTGGAGGAGCATGATATGAGGTAAATTGAGGGCCTCGCCTCAATTAGATGTCCCATAAAGCTGAGATCTCTCTCACTTACCCAATTATGCAGTAAAGTTATGCAGTAATCTCATTTCAAGGGATAGGGTATTAGCCATCACATTCCTAATTCCACTCACATCAGCCCTATTTAAAATTGTCCTGAGAGTTTTCTGTTTATCTTTCAGAATTAGATGTTATGGGGATCGAGAGTCTATTTTATTTTATTTTATTTGAATCCATTAATCCTGAGTCACTTGTACTAAAGTGAGCCAATTGAGTCCTGTAATAAAGTGAAACAACTGAGTCCAGTTGAGTCCACTTAATCAGGTCCAGTCTTTTAGTCCTGTCAAGTTCAATCGAGCCAATGTAGTTTTCATTCAGGTCATGTACAAGAGGAGAGTTCGTAGCCAGGAGATTCATTAGGCCCCCCCAACCAGAGATGGCCTTCATGCACCTGGGCCCTTTCATGCCGCCAAGCCCGCAAGAGAGAGCTCCAGTCTAAGACAAAGGCCCATTGTTGACCAGGTCCATCAGGGTTTCTTGGCCCACAAGTCAGGATTTCTTAGCCCTCAAGTCATGTACCCTGGGGTGAATCTATAAATACCACCCCTCCCCTCTTGTATGAAGTATCTTTTTTCTCATGAATACAAATTAAAAGTTATTTTATCTAAGTTTTCTTCAGATTGGAGTGGATGTGACGCCCGTGTTCCCCGTTCTTGAGTGCAAGCCCTAATCTCCTGGTGACTTCTACACACGCTAGCGATCCCCCGCTTCCCCGTCCCTCATCAACTTGGTACCAGAGCCCAATGGATTAGGGTTTTTCTTCTTCCTCCCCAACTCCATCACTTTCCTCTCATCCAGATCCATCCCTATTGCATGATCACCGCCATTCCACCACCGAATCAAACCCCCGTTCTCTACCCTATCCTTGCACCACCAAACCACCATGACTCCTCCCAGTCCCACCAACACCCATGCAGCTAGTCGCCCCCTTCCCTGCCGATCGACACCACTGACACCAACCGGAGAGCCCGCATCACTGCCCCGCCCGTCCGGAACCCCGCAATCGCTCATCTTCGGGCTTGTCCGATCGCCAAACCCCTCTAAATGCCCCACCATCCTTCCATCCATGAAGCCTCGGAGAGCTGCCGGCCAAAGGCGAGAACCCCTTGATCATCTCTCTCGGATCCTCGCTGCTTCCCATCGGCCACCCGTGCCAATCACCAGCCGTCACAACCTCCTCACCCTCCACCAGCCATCACGACCTCCGCATCTGCCATCGTTCAACCCCCTTCGATCCATGGAGAAGGAACCCTGCTATTGCACAAACGTGAAAGCACACGCTCCTCAAAGCACATGGATCTCAAAGCGATCCCAAAGATGGTGAAGCACAAATCCCATAGTTGTACATTTTTCAAGGTCACATAAATGTCAGAGCAGCACAAATTTCAGAGTGGCACAATTCTCAGAGTCCCTCTTTATTCCAATTTTTTTGTGTATATTTGGGTTTATTTGATTGTGTCTATTTTATGAGTTTGTCTTTTGATGTGATTGGTTCCGGTTCCATCAAACCCCCGCTCACCCAAACTCGATGGAGTTGAGTTCTCGCCACTGCAAGGGAATGATGAGGATCGAGAGTCTATTTTATTTTATTTTATTTGAGTCCATTAATCCTGAATCACTTGTACTAAAGTGAGCCAATTGAGTCCTACAATAAAGTGAGACAACTGAGTCTAGTTGAGTCCACTTAGTCAGGTCTAGTCTTTTAGTCTAGTCAAGTCCAATCGAGTTAATGTAGTTTTCATTCAGGTCATGTATAAGAGGAGAGTTCGTAGACAGGAGATTCACCAGGCCCTCCCAACCAGAGCTGGCCTTCATGCACCTGGGCCTTTCATGCCGCCAAGCCTACAAGAGAGAGCTCTAGTCTGAGACAAAGGTCGACTGTTGACCAGGTCCACCATGGTTTCTAGGCCCATAAGTCAGGGTTTCTTAGCTCTCAAGTCATGTACCCTGGGGTGAATCTATAAATACCACCCCTCCTGTCTTGTATGAAGTATTTTTTTTCTCATAAATACAAATTAAAAATTATTTTGTCTAAGTTTTCATTAGATTGGAGTGGGTGTGACGCCCGTGTTCCCCATTCTTGAGTGCAAGCACTAATCCCCTGGTGACTTCTATGCTCGCCAGCGATCCCCCACTTCCCCGTCCTGCATCAAGATGCTTTAAACCCTCATTTGGCATTTCAAGCATGCTACTTAATTTTTCCTCCATCACTATTATTCTCTTTCCCTTAACTACAAACTCAATGTGATGCTCTTCCAATCTTAAATTTTCATAAAAATATCTTACCAAATTAGGATATGTTGAAACATTTAAGGAGCAGAAGAAACTCCAGCCCTGGTCTTCAATCAAATCTCCAATCCGAAGCACTAGCTCTTTCAAGAATGTAAAGATTATCCATCTTCCACTTGTCATGGGTCGGTTGGTCATGGAAATAGTTTATGTTGGAGGAGAAGATGCTGCAATCGGTTCCACTTCTTGTCTTCCACTTCTACTGACCGAGTCGGCTCTTCCTACCATCTCTTGGTCCTCCTTTCTTTTTAGCAGTAGGTTAAGCTTGTTTTGATCTCTTACCGACAGCCCTTTTCGGAGCCATTGCACGAGCTCAAGAAGAATGCAAGATTCTCAGTTAGAGATGGTAGGTTTTGAAGGATGGAAGGTATTTTCAGGTTGGGATAAGGGTTCTAAGCTAGCAAGAAGTGAACACTTAAGGTATAAAATCCTAGATTAAGTCCTACGGCTCTAATAAAAAATTGTTTGCCCGACATCTGAGTCAGCTCGGCAAGCCCTAATTTGCTCAAGTCTACTCGAGTAGAGATATAAAAGACTTAATAAGGAATTCGAGTCGACTCAACTTGAGCACAGAAGCTCGAGTCAACTCAAACCAAAACTCTCTAAAAGAGTCAAAAAGGTCCAGAATTGGAATTTAATGATAAAAATTTACAAGGAGAGATGGTTAAAGTTCTTGGTATGATATAGGAGGCTTTCTAGATAATGTTTCCTTAATTTTGAAGAGATTAGGTTAAGTTTTCTGAAAAGGGTCACAAAGTTCTAATTCTTTTCTAATCATTTCAAATCTATCTTGATTGAGTGGTTTAGTAAAAATATTAGCAAGGTCTATATTCCAAAAACTTTTGGGCAGAGACTTGTGCTTAATCCAAAGAGGAAAAACCATATGAACCATTCACATTCCTACTACAGTTTATCAGCCCTCAAAACTAGTCCCATAATGAAACATTAATGAGGAGATAAGGAGAGATTAATTGGGAGGTTTGGAGTCTCTTGGGATTCATGTAGGTTACAAACCCTTTGAAATTCAACAACCGAAGTAGATTAAAATCTTGAAATGCCACATCATTAATTCCCTTAGCCATTAAATCAATCAATGAAGCGTTCTTAGATTTTACCAGAACCCGTCAGTCAAGTCGACTCGAATGACTTGAGTCGACTCATCCAAATGAGCCAGCTCGAGTTTTGACAACTCTTTGTCAAATAAGTTTGGAGCGATTCCCAATCATTCCCAAGTTAACAAAATAAGAAGAAACCCTCGGTGTGTGAACCCATAGGTTTAAACACTAAATTGGTAGTATGAGAACATTTCTAGTACCACCAAAGTCACCATCTAGCAATGACACTCGGCATCCGGATAGGTTGAAGGTTGCAGAGCAACATGAACCTGTTGAATATGGAATAGCAATGAACTTATTCCTTTAATCTCTTAATGCTTCGAATGGCTTACGGTTAAACTACCCAACCCTAATCAGTCCATCTCAATATGTCTCAAATAAAGAATCCTTGTAACTCTTTACAAGGAATGTCCTGGCCAAGGTCTTTCTCAATTGAGGCATATTAAGCATTCAATGCAAACCATTTGAAGAGATCAATCCTATCTCAATCCTACTACCGCTATACAAGTGCTTGACTGTACCCAGCAACCTTCTCACCAGATTAAAAATTCAGGTAGTCCAACACCTAAGCACAATGAGTTGCCTGCAAGCTACCATAGTGATCTCAAGTCAGAGGAATAATTCATGTCCACATTCTAATGCAAGACTCCTCTTTGGCAGAAAGAGAATCTTGCATGAGAGTCATGTTTAATGAAGTGTTAAACACAACACTTGATGTCACACCAGCATCTCCATGCTACTTGGCTAAGAGGACAACCAACAGATATGACATCAACGACCTACTCTCGATACACCATCATCCTGAAACAGTGTATCCTTTGGTCGCAAACCAATTTATAAACTACATGATGCATCCTCTCTACATCGCATACAAGGTAGCTCAAAGGACATCATCACACAAGAGTTCAATTAGAAAGATATGATGTGATGAAGAACCAGAATAAACCTTTTATTCATTTCAATAATTCATATACATATACATGAGTCACACAACCATCTACAACCTAGATTATTGTCTTTGGAACATAATTCTCAATAACTCCCACCTGGACTAAAGCCACTCAGAACAGAATCTAATTTCCATCTTCCATTTGTAGTCGTCGAACTCTTGAATTCTAACAGCTTTAGTGAAGGAGTTGGCCAGGTTCTCCTTACCATCGATCTTCAAAAGGTTGATGTCACCTCGTTCAATGATCTCCTAGAAAAGGTGATAGCGATGCAGAATATGCTTGGTCCGTTGATGTGACTTCGACTCTTCGGCTCGAGCTATGGCTCTAGTGTTGTCATAATACACTGGAATAAGGCCATCCAAGGAAGGTGCCAATCCTGAGCCTTTGATACCAGCTATCAAAGTTGGGTCCATTGAGCTTCTTGTTGTCGAGAAGAGACCAGAGTGACAGGTTGGAAGACATCTGAAAGGAAAACCAAAACTAATTAGTGTATATGAATTATTAACCTAAAGACATAGACTTTAGTCTAAAGGTCCCTCCCACTATTTTGCATAGATTGGTAGCCTCTACCTCTAATCCAAGGAATTATTTTAATTCCTTAGTGGGTACTAGAGTCTAATAGACAACACATGAGCCTGACTTTGGCCGGACTACCCATGCATATCTAAAGGTAGGTTCTTCAATCGATTACTTCTCCAAGAACCACTAGTAATAGAGTTTTGCCCTAAGGAGCACTTCAATTGGCCTTTGGGCCTCCTATTGAAGGTCCCAGTTAGGTCCAACCATTAACATGACAAAATTCAATGCTTCTAACAATGAATGGTCAAGCCTGACTTTGGCCGGCCCACCTGACCACCATTAGGAGAGTCGTACTGAGCCATCATATTAGGAATAATAATTCCAATAGCCTGATGAACACCCGATCTTTGGATCTGCCAATGAACACCAAACTACTAGACACATTACTATCCCACTTAATGGGAGGCTAGGACTACGTTATCCCTATAACTTTATCCTTTTAAGGACCTAATAATTTAGAGGGTTTTTAATTTTAATGTGATAGATGATGAGATTAGAAGACGTGGATCAACCTCCCACTGACCAAATCAGCAAACAAGGAGGGTTACACATAACTAATGATCCATGGGCACCTAAAATCAGTCAAGACTGATTAACCTTGGGTGACAAGGGTTAAAATGAGTCAATGAGCTATCTAATCAATCCTGATCGATAATATTGGCCAGGTAAGTGAGATCATGGGTTGTGTTCCACCATTAACTGTCTTGCCTTAGACACCAATAAAGTTGGCCAGGTAAGAGGTAGCCCCAAAGAACCATGATCACAATACCAAACTTGCCTCAACACCAATCGACTCATCAAGCTTGATTAAACTAGCCTAAAGACTCAGGCTTTCCATTGAGCCACAAATTAGATCCATTTAGATTACGGACTAATCAATCTAACTATTGGAGAAATCTAGAGAAGAAATCCTAACTCAACATTTGATTATATTAGTTCTCTAATTTGTCCAATGCATCTAAACTTAGGTCTAACCCAATCAAAAACCTAATAGAAGCTAACCCATGACCCTTAAGGCTTATTGAAATGACTTAAAATCTTTGAATCAAATTCCTAGAGTTCTTAGTCGTTCTTAATTCTTAATTAAGTTCAACAGTCTCAAATAAATTAAAATAATTTTAATTTATCATGTAAAACAATTTTACAAAAAATAAAATTTGAATTCACTATTTTTCAGAATTTTTTAATCCAAGTGTCGACACTTCAGGAGCAAGTGTTGACTCAAGGCCTAAGACAGGGAACAGAAAACAGAACAACATATTTTCTGGCATGCACTCAAGTGTCGACATTTCAAAGATCAAGTGTTAACACTTCAGGGTCAAGTGTCGACAATTCAACCTATCTCAGAAGAAAAACAGAAACCATATCTCAGGAAATTTTATCATGAGTCAATACTTCAAAAGCCAAGTGTCGACACATGGCCTAAGGCAATGAAAACATAGTGATTTCAAATCCAATGTTTCTCCAAACATTCAATCAAAATAAATCAAAATAATCATTTTAGGTCATATATAAAGTTGTTTTATGATCATTTCATTAGATTAAAACATTTTTAACCAACAATTTTTTTTCTTCTTATTTTTTTTTTCAAGAGTCAATCACAGCGGCACCCTTACACGCCATAGAAGACTCCATTGAATGGAAAGAGAGGGTCTTGCAGCCCTACTTCTCTCCTATGACTAGACAGCCATGGTGAAGCACTCAATCCAAGTACTTAAGAAAAAAAGGAGATGTTATTAGCATGCTAGCATCAATATACTACAAAATGAACCTGGCTATGATACCATTGAAGGTGAAAAACACCTACACCTAGCATACAATATGCAAGAAAAGAGGGCAGAAAGATGTGCATTTTTAAAATAGTTTTAGAACATACACAGTGGAAGGCTCGGTAGATAGATCTAAACGATCTATCGATCTGCTTGCAACAGGAACTAGCATAAAGATCTAGCATGCATATAATATCAAAAGCAAGATAAACAACAAAAATAAAAGTGCCATACCTTTATACCTAGAGAGAAGTAGTGGAAGTGCTGTAAGAAGGAGGAGAGTGCTCGAGCCACACACGCGTCTGGCCTCTACAGGATATCCACACATGGGCTCGACTCTGATCAACTCACTTAGAGTGCTAGCTCTTCGGGATCCTTGGTCGATCTTCTTCTTCCAGGAAGACTAGGAGGAGAGTAGGAATCCCTTCCCAAAACCTCTCTTCCTAAGATCTAGCTAGAGTGCTAGGTTACTCACACCCAATCCCAAAACCTCTCACGGCCTTCTCTATTTCCTCTCTCAAAGCTTTTCTCAAAATCTATGGATCAACCATTAGTAGCCCCTGAAAATGACATTCATTTGTAGAGGTAGCAGGGAGAGGGAGAAAGAGGGAGGAGAGATGAGGGAAGAGAATGGGGGAGAGGATAAAGGTCATACCAAATGGGTCCAACCCAAAAAGGAAAGTTTGACCTTCATACCATAAAACCTTGGAGCTAAAACTGGTTTGAATTCGAAATTCAAACCAGGTCAAAACCTACCCAAAAAAAAATCTTTCATAAAATCCCCCCAGAATTTTTGCTCGTCACAGGAAGTGTAGACACATGAAAAATGCCAAGTGTCAACACTTCATCAAGTGTCGACACGTGCAAAATTCCAAGTGTCGACACTTGGAACAAAGTCAATCGTATTAACTTCTGGAGATGACAAATGATTCCCAATCATCGATTAGCCACAAGATTAGATAGAAATCCTCTATGGTGTGTGACCCCATAGGTTCGAACACTAAGCTGGTAGCACTAAAATATTTCAAATACCAGTTAAAGTCCTCATCTAGCAATGATACCTGATCTCCGGATAGGTCGAAGAAGCAGAGCACCTCACAAGAACCTCTAGCACATGGTTGCCGTATAATTCATCCCTTTGACCTCATAATGCTCATGATGACCTAGGGTTCAACTGCCAACCCTAAATTGGTTTATCCAGATCATGTCTCAACCTCATAAGTTCTGTGACTCCTCATAAAAACTATCCTGGCCAAGATTTTACTGAATTGAGACATGATGAGTCATTCACTCCAAATTATTTGGAGAGGTCAATTCCATCTTGATCCACCACCGCTCCTCAAGTACTTGACTATACCTAGAAACCTTTTGTCACTGGATTAGAAATCCAGGTAGTTCGGTACTAAAGTATAGTGAGTTGCTTGCATGCTGCCATGGTGATCTCAAGTTTGAGGGACACATATACCCATATCCTTCATGAGTAACCCTTTGGCAAAAGAGAGCTCCGTAGATGGTCACGTTCGATGAAATGTCATACATTTCACTTGTATGTCACATCAGTGTCTCTACACTCCTTGGTTAAGAAGACAACCAACAAATACGACACACAACAACCTATACTTGATACATCATCGTCCTATAACAATGTATCCTTTGGTTGTGAACCAGTTTAAGAACTACCTGATATATCCTCTTTATATCAAATAATGTAGTTCTAAGGACTTCATCACATAAGAGTTCTTTATTGGAAAATGTAAATTTGATGGACAGCCAAAATAAATAACTTTTATTTATTAAAAAAATTTATATACAAATACAAGATAGCATAACCGTCTACAGCCTAAATGATTGGCTTTGGGACACAATTCCCAACACCTTAGTGTTTCTCAAATACTTAAGGATTTCTTAACAACTTTCCAATGAGCTTCACCTAGGTCAGACTGGTATCTGCTCACTATCCCTAGTAAGTATACCACGTCTAGTCTAGTATATAGCATAGCATATATAATAGAACCCACTACCGAAGCATATGGAATCCTACTCATATGCTCTTTTTTCTTAGGAGTTGTCATCCAATCCTTCTTGGAAAGAGTAATTCCATGACCTATCGGAAGATAGCCTCTTTTAAAATTTTTCATGCTGAATTGCTTCAACACAGTGTCTATGTACGTAGATTGGGACGTCCTAGAAGCCTCTTAAATCTATCTCTATAGATCTTCATACCCAGTATGAATGAGGCTTCACCCAAGTCTTTCATAGAGAATAAAGCCAAACCTTTATTCCTTGTAATGCTGGAATGTCATTCTTGATTAGGAGAATGTCATCCACATATAAAACAAGAAATACAACTATACAACCATTTGTCCACTTATATATACAAGGTTCTTCTCCATTCCTAACGAAGCCATACATCTTGATATACTTATCAAAGTGCATGTTCCAACTCCGAGAAGCCTACTTCAATCCATATATGGACTTCTGCAGCTGCATACTTTAGACTCATCTATGGATGTGAACCCTTCAGGTTGTATCATATACACCTCCTCTTCTAGCATACCATTTAGGAAAGCTATTCGGACATCCATTTGCCATATTTCATAATCTAAATGTGCTGCTAAAGCAAACATAATCTGAATGGACTTGACCATTGCCATAGGAGAAAACATCTCATCATAGTCAATACCATAATGATGACGATACCCCTTGCCAACCAGATGGACTTTATAGGTCTCCACCTGCCCATATGCACCTCGCTTTCGTTTGAAGATCCATTTGCACCCAATGGGTTTCATCCCTTCAGGTGGATCAACCAATGTCCATACATTGTTGACTTCCATGGATTCTATTTTGGATTTCATAGCTCTCAGCCATGACTCAGAATTAGACCTTGAAATTGCATCCATATAGGTGATCGGGTCCTCGTTCTCATCGAGCTCAATAGGATCACCGTCCTGGACAAAGAAACTGTAGTATCTATTCGATTGACGTGGTACTCTACCAGATCTCCTTAATGGTTATATAATGGGCTCTGGATCTAATCTAATCAAATCTAGTTCTATAGTGGTCTTAGAGTGAGAAGGTCCTGGTGTTGCGAATTGTGTTCCAAAGCCAATCATCTAGGTTGTAGATGGTTGTGCTATCTTGTATTTGAATATGAATTTTTTTAATAAATAAAAGTTATTTATTTTGGTTATTCATCATATTTATATTTTTCTGAATTGAACTCTTGTATGATGGAGTCCTTAGAACTACATTATTTGATATAGAGAGGATATATCAAGTAGTTTTTAAACTAGTTCACAACCAAATGATACATTGTTATAGGATGACAATGTATTAAGTGTAGGTTGTTGTATATCACATTTATTGGTTATCCTCTTAACCAAGGAGTGTGGAGACATTGGTGTGACATGCAAGTAAAATGTATGACATTTTATTGAACGTAACCATCTACGGAGCTCCCTTCTGCTAAAGGGTTGCTCATGAAGGGATATGGGTATATGTGTCCCTCAGACCTGAGGTCACCATAGTATCTTGCAAGCAACTCACTATACTTTGGTGCCGGACTACTTGGATTTCTAATCCAGTGATGGAAGGTTTCTGGGTGTAGTCAAGCACTTGTGCAGCGGTGGTGGATCAAGATGGAATTGACCTCTCCAAATAGTTTGGAGTTAATGACTCAATATGTCTCAATTTAGCAAAACCTTGGATATGGTAGTTCTCGTGAGGAGTCACAGAACTTGTGAAGTTGAGACATGATCTCGATAAACCAAATTAGAGTTGGCAGTCGAACCCTAGATCATCCTGAGCATATGAGGTCAAAGGGATGAATTATGTGGTAACCATATACCAGAGGGTCTCTTGAGGTGCTCTGCATCTTCGACCTATCTAGATGTCGGGTATCATTGCTAGATGAGGACATTGACTGGTACTGAAAATGTTCCAGTGCTACCGGCTTAGTGTTTCAACCTATGGGGTCACACGCAATAAGGATTTTTATATGATCTTAAGGCTAATCGATGATTGAGAATCGTTTGCCATCACCGGAAGTCAATATGATTGACTTTGTTCCTAGTGTCGACACTTGAAATTTTGCAGGTGTCGACACTTGGTGAAGTGTCGACACTTGGCATTTTTCATAGGTCAACACTTGCTGTGATGAGCATAATTCCAGGAAGAGGTTTTTGGAAAAGATTTGATATGGTTTGAATTTTGAATTCAAACCGTTTTGGCTCCAAACTTTCTTGGAATGATTGTCATTCCTTCCTAAAGAGTTTGGATCCATTTGGTATGACTTTGATCTTCTCCCACCTTCTCTCCCCCAATCACTCCTCCTTCCTTCTCCCTCTCATGGATGCCGCCATAAATGAAGATCATTCTAGAGGATGCTAGAGGTTATGCTAATGATTCTTTGAGAAGAAGGAGAAGGGCTTAGTGAGGACTTGGGATTGGGTGTGAGTAACATAGCAATCAAGCTAGGTCTTGGAAAGAGAGTCTTTTGGAAAAGGGTTCTTGCTCTCCTCCTAGTCTTCCTGGATGAAGAAGATCGACCCAAGGATCCCGAAGAGCTAGCACTTCGAGGGAGTTGATCAGAGTCGAGCCCATGTATGGATTACCCGTAGAGGCCAGACACATGTGTGGCTCGAGCACCCTCCTCCTTCTACAGTTTTTCTCTAGTATAAAGGTATGGTACTTTTATATTTGTATTCCTTTCTTGCTTTGATGTTATGTTGCATACTAGGTCATTATGCTAGATCCTGTTACGGGTAGATCAGTAGATCATTTAGATCTATCTACCGAGCCTTCCGCTGTGCATGCTTTAAAATTATTTTAAAATGCATTCCTTCTGCCCTGTTTTTCCTGCATATTGTATGCTTGGTGTAGGTGCCCTTCACCTTCACCTGGTTAGGTCCAACCATTAACATGATCAAATTTAATACTTATAACTAACCCATGATCAAGCCCGACTTTGGCCAGCCCACCTGACCATGTGTTAAGATAGTCACACTGAGCCATCATATTTTGAATGGCAATCCCACTCGCCCGATGACCACCCGTTCTTTGGAACTGCCGATGATCACCCAACTTATGGATTCATTGCCAATCCAACTTAATGAGAGGCTAAGTCTTAGGCTATCATATAACTTAGTCTTTTTTAGAGGATGTAAATTTGTGACATTTGAAATGAATACATGGACCTTGATCAAGAAAACTCCCACCAAACACTTAGAGGGTTCTAGATCAATTTGGTCCATGGGCACCTATAACCAATCAGGCTGATTAACCTTACTTGACATCGGTTAACTCGAATCAATAGATAGTCTAATCTGATCTGATTCATCACATTAGCCAGGTAAGTAAGATCAAGGGATGGGTTAAGTCAGGTAAGCCTCTTGCCTTAGACACTAACCTTGAGTTAGCTAGGTAAGAGTTAGCCCCAAAGAACCTTGATCACAACTATCAAACTTATCTTATGTTGACCCCTGGAATGATGTTGATGATCATAGAATATTGGAGCATGTATATGTTACTAATTCTTTCAATTACTTAAGAAGTTTTTGTAGGAAATTGGTTACCTTTAATTTAAATTTGATTTCAAATTAGTTGAGAGGTAATTCAATTGTGTATAGACTCTTATGGACTTTGAATTGTAAAAGCCCTATTTTTTCAACTATGTAATCTTGTAAATGGGCTGTAAAATTTTAAAAATAAGAGTATAGATTAGCTCTTGTTTGATTCAAGTGTTGAAGAATTTTGGAAAAGTTTGAAGCATCAATTGAAGTTTTGGCAAGAGCTAACTCATGGATCAAGAGCAGACTGCTTGTGGTACGGCATGAAAAAATTTTAGAGTTTCAGTATCTCGAGCCAACTCGTGTCCCAAGAGATGACTCGTGAGAGAATTCATGTTTCTGAAGTCTGAGATCTCGAGCCAACTAGAGCTCCAAGAGCTGACTCGTCCAGAGTTATGATTTTTTGGTGACTAAGACTTCGAGCCGATCTACCCTGAAGAGCCGACTCAAGGTATTTATTGTCTTGAATTGATTGAAGGCATGAGCTGACTCCAGCTTGAAGAGCCAACTTGCACAAAAATTTTGTTTGGGCTGTCTGAGACTTCGAGCTGACTCATGGACCTCTAGCCGACTCGAGTGACTATTTTCTACACTCTAATAGCTAGTTGCTGAAAGTGATTTTTGAATTCTAAATGGTCTCCAACAGCTCTTTCACGAATCCTTAGGCCCTACAATGGCCATATCTCATAAAAAACTATAAAAGGGATTACTTTTGATGGATTAAATAATTTTTGAGAGATTATTATTGACTTATCTTGGGAATTTGAAGAGCCTTCATGTCTTTCACCAACCTACTTCAAGAGCATTCAAGATAGGATTCAAGACTTCACCAACTTCTCTTCATCATTGAATCCACTTATTGAAGAAGCAAAGAAGCAGCTTGAAGAGCATTAAGGATTATTCAAAACTAGGCTTCATCTTGATCTATATCGGCAACATTTAAACAAATTTGGTTTGTTGTGTAGTTGCTTTTCATTTCTCTTTATCTTTGTTTTCTCTCTAAGACCAGCAAGGGGATGTGTCTTAAGAGAGGGTTAAAGGTTTTTAGGTGAACCTTGTGGAAACCTAAGTTGGGTTCTTGGTGATCCCAGGATAAAACCAAGTGTTTGGGTTTCTTTGGTAATCCTATTTAAAACCAAAGGGTGTTTGGGTTTCTTTGGTAATCCCGTTTAAAACTAAAGGGAGTTTGGGTTGTTTGGTAATCCTGTTTAAAACCAAAGGAAGTTTGGGTTTCTTTGGTAATCCCAGTAAAACCAAAGTGTATAGGTTTGGATTGTGAGCCTGGTAAAATAATCTGACTGTATTCCGGTTGGGGGATATAGCGAAAATCCTAAGTGATCCTTGGGTAGTAGACATAGGAGTCGGTTGCTCCGAACCACTCTAAATTTCTTTGTGTTTATGTTTGTGCTTACTTTAGCTTATTGCTTTTACTTAATTACTTCTGCATTGCATATTATACCACAACACTAAAAGAATTTCAAAGTGCACATAATTGTGAAAAGTTTTTATAATCCCAATACACCCCCCTCTTGGGAAGCCACCTGGGCAACACCTTAGACACTAAGTGGTTTACCATACTCAATCAGACTAACCTAAAAATCCAGGCTCACCACGAAGTCATGAATCAAGTCCATTTAGATGTATGGACTAATCTAACTAACTATTAGAGAGATCTATAAAGGAGAGACCTAATTTAACTTTTGATTAGTCTTTTCTCTATTTAATCCATTCATCTAAACATAGGTCTAACCCATTTTAAGGACCCAATTCTAGCTAACCCAATCAACCCATGGTTTATCTATCATGACTTAAGATTAGAATAATATCCTATGTCTTAAAATTATACAACTTAATTCTCAATTAAGTGTATCACACTAATTGAAACATTTTCAAAATCAAATGAAATATTTTCATAAAAATATGAAGCTTAAAATTACTATTTCATAGTTTTCTGGTCGAGTCAGCTCTTCTGCTCAAGTCAGCTCTTCCAGAATACAGATATCTGGTTGAGTTAGCTCTTCCAGAACATAGACTTCTAGTCGAGTCAACTCTTCTACTCGAGTCAGCTCTTCTAGAAATAGTAACTTCAAATTTCAGTCATTTTCACTTGAACTTTTCAAAGTTTTAGATCATACATCTTTTAGATCTCATTTAAACATAGTTATGATCTATTAACCATAGATTAAAACCATTTTAATCCATGAAATTTTTTTTCACTTTCTTCTTCATAAGGTTGTGATGCAGTGGCACCCATACACATCATAAGAAAATCCCTTGAAATGGAAAGAGATGGTCTTTAAACCATGCTACTCTCCTATGACTGGATGGCCATGGCGAATCCATCTTAATCCAAATACTTTATGAAGGAATAATCAATTTCATATAAAAAACATTAAACTAGATCTGCATCCAACTTGGATGCTCTGATACTTCTGTTAAGGAACCTGGGGAAAGGGCACCATGCTCGGCACACCCCGAGACATGCAATTCAAAACCTTTTTAAAGACATGACGCAGCGAAAGAAGTAAACCATTTATCTACGTATGTTAATCTAATTAACACAAGTTCCCTAGCATATCTTGATGCATCTAGAGTAATGTAAATATAAAATCATGCAGGCATTATATGAAATACAGAACCATTCAAGGTATCACATAATGATGCAGAAGATTATAACATCTCAAATGTATAATCTAAAGACGTACCTCAGTGATGTCACCTGGGATTACAACAATATATGGGAAGAGCTCTGGGTTTACCTTAGTGACGACCACTTGGCACTGCAACAATCTGTGGGAAGATCTCCGGGTCTACCTGCTGAAAGGGATATGCCCTACAAGC
The DNA here is from genome assembly GCA_021397845.1 of Areca catechu. NCBI lineage: Eukaryota > Viridiplantae > Streptophyta > Magnoliopsida > Arecales > Arecaceae > Areca > Areca catechu. Next base: position 138,676,108 of record CM038053.1, on the reverse strand, counting down.
CAATCTATGTTGTATCTCCCAAACCATTGACAATATTCTAATAAAGGCATTATTTTTCATCATACACTGTGTTTATATTATATGATGAACCCCATAGATTAGGGCTATGATTTTAGGGTTATGATGAGATTATACCAGTGAGACCTAAAATCTTAAAACCTTAATCTAAAATATTCCTAGTCAAAGGAACCCTGAGTAGGGGATCAGGGTTTTTCCGGTAAGACTAGCACATCCCATGTATACAGGAGAGGGTGACTGCTCTCATAGTCACTTGTGTATGACACTAATACTAGGATATGGGTGCTCATTAGAGAATGAGTTCACTGATATGATCCAACTTGAGAACTGAAAGTTAAAAGGTTCATTTGCAGGTGCCTACCCTAAGCATGCAATATCAAGGAGCAGGTAAGTATTTTAAAATAATTTTAAAATGCACAGTGGAAAACATGCTCCACGCAGGATCTAACACAATCTGGAAGCATGTACAGACTAAAACATGTTATAATATGGGCATGTAATGTTTATAAAATATTTTAAATCTATAGATCTACGTATGCATGAATTTAAAAATGAAACCCATACCTTATTCCTGCACAGAATAAATCTGGTATAGTTCTGGAATAGCTGGGATAACAGGAATAAATTTATTCCTGCTGTCTTCCACTTTCAGCACGTTGACAGGTTGCTGTTCTTTCCACCAAAAACTGCTGCAGAACAGAGGAAAATCTGGCAACGTTTGATCTTCCTTCCAACACCAAAATGTAGGGAACAAGATGGTTGATCTTCCTTCAAAGGGGAGTAGATGATTCAAGGTTTTGGTCCCCTTCCTTTCAACCAAAAATAGCACCAGAAATTCAGCAGCCTGCAAAATCTGCAACCTGAAAATAGAGCATAAGAATAGTGATGCAGGACGAAAGCTCTGATACCAAAAATGATGCAGAACAAAGAACAAAGAAGCGTATACGGAAGTAAAATTAAGATTAATTCTTTTTTTTTATATATATTTCAGAAATTTGCTTTGACTCAAAGTAAAGTTAAACTAAGTTGATGGAAACTAGGTAAGGATTGAAAACATAATTTAGAAGAAGCTAAGTTATCAGAGTAGTTCAGAAGTAACGGATCGTTGGGGGTTGAGAAACTCCCAGACCTAGGGTTTTGCTCTGACTTTCAACAGGACAGAAATTAAGACTAGAGATGGTTTACCAACCAGACAGTGATCTTCACAGAATTTGGATGGAAGAACTCTCTCGAGCAGATTGTTGGATCCTCCGATTCGGCTATCTTCGTAATGGATCCTCCAATACTGGCCTCGTGGCTGGGTCGGCTTCTCCTGAACTTAAGATCCAGGAAGAAGAAAAACAAGTGATGGATTCAGAGACTCGGGGAAGGATTTACCAGGTCGAAGAACTTGAAGGCTGATGTCGCTGAGATCCGGATTCTCTTGAAGGCTGATTCGACTCCCTATGGAAAGAGCTTTGGATTTGAAGTATCCGGACTGGAACTGGATGCTGGTGGTCGGCCTGGACTGGGAGAGAGAGAGGCCATGGGAGGTGGGATAGGCTGGGTTTTGGTGGATTGAGGTGGATGGTGGGCGGCTAGGGTTTTGGAGTAGAAGTGGCTAACCTAGGGTTTAGGTTTTGGAGATCTCACACCTCCTCAAGGTTCCTGGGGAACCCGGATTTACTCCCTCACGGAGCTCAACACCTGGATGCAAGTGCGGAAGAGAGGAAACATAGAGTTTGCTCACTAAAAAAATTGGCTTCATTCCTCTGATTTTTTCAAACTTACATGGGGGTTTAATTTATAGGCCATTACAAGAGAGTAGGGTTTTACATCTTCCCATGTGGGACTAAAGGAGGGGATCTTCAAATTAGGATACCAATCCCTACTCATATGGCCAGCCAATTAATTCCAAAGTTGATTGAAGCTTCAAAAAGGAAAGTGGGTGGCGCCTCCTTGTCTTGCCCTCCAAGAAAATATTTTTTTCCTTCTATGCTTGGCCTTATCTGGAAGTGTTTGGGTGCCTCTTAACCTTGCCCTCCAAGAGAAAATTTGTTGCCTTTTATATCTGGCTTTAGTTGGAATGATTAGGGCACCTCCTAACCTTGCTTTTCAAGAGAAATCTCCTTCCATCCATGGCTCAACCCTTTTTGGATACCTCCTTTTCTTTCTCCCCAAGTTATGGCTCCTTCTAACTTTGTTTTGAGTATTTCTGGCAGGTGATGGGCGCCTCCTTGAATTCCTCTCCAAGAGAATTTCTTCCCTTTTATAGTTTGGTTCTTTTGGGAAGTCTTGGGCCGCCCCCTTGATTTGTGGACCCCTGGTGGATTTCTCCTCAATTGGCGCATGAAAGAGGGGAGCTGCTATCTGTGGTGTGGGGACCAAAGCCTGCTGGATGGAGATGTGGCGCCCCCTGGACTCAGGCGTATGGCTGGGAGTGTGGCTGGGAGTGTGGTGCCCACTTGCTTGGCCTTGGGAGAAAATGTAACACCCCCAGGTTGAAGCCCTAGTCCACTACTGAGTCAACATGACTCAACAAAATAAAAATGCAGGTAATACAGACTCAAACTAAAATTGAGTTGATCAAGTCAACCCTTATTACAAGCCAAAAACCCTAATTCTTCAGGCAAGGTTAATCAGAGATCCAGATGGAGCTCTGAAGTCTTCTTCTGAGTCTGGTGCCCGCACCAATTCTCCCAGGGTGGGAGGAACTAGACCCTGTCGAGTATGGATCAAGTTGGCTCTGGTATCTCTCCAAGAGGTCTGGGTCCAATTCTTGTAATTCTTCTCAGGAGATCCAAGAGTCATCAGAATCTGGCCTTCCTTGCCAGCGGACCAGGTATCTTTGGTATCCTCGATTACGAGTAGAGATAACATGATCATCCAGGATCTTTTCAATCTGCTCTTTCCTCACAGGCCAGTTTGTTGGTGGACACACAGGGTTGGGTTCACTCTCAAGAGCAGGATTAGGCTCAAAAGGCTCACTGGGAATCACAGCTGGCTTTCTATACTCTACTAGGTCTGTAATGTTGAAAGTGGAGCTAATGCCTAGTTCTGGAGGTAACTCGAGCACATAGGCATTGGATCCTACTCTCTTCACCACTCTAAATGGTCCAGCTCCTCTAGCATGTAACTTTCTAATGGTTCCAGGAGGAAACCATTCAGGCCTTAACCTAATCATTACATAGTCTCCTTCGTCAAAAGTTTTGACTTGCCTTTGAGAATCAGCCAACTTCTTATAAGTTTCATTACTTAAATTTATTTTGGCATGAATTTCTTTATGCAAGTCCTTTACATGCTATGCAAGTGCATCAAGAGACTTGTGTGTGTGGGCTAATAGTGAAATCAGATCAAGTGGTGTGTGAGGCTTGTATCCATGAACAATTTCAAAGGGACTCTAGCCTATAGACCTATTGATCGAAACATTGAATGCAATTTCAGCCGTGGACAAAATACAAATCCCAATTCCTGGTGCTCTCAAAATCTAAGACAATGTCCTAAACTCGACTGACGATGCATTCCTAAAGAATGGACTTTATTCAAAGGAACCCTAGGTCTAAACCTAACAAACTACGGCTCTCTAGGTTTGACCTTGGGTCGGAGGATGGCATGCAGAGCATGAAAACTTATCATGGGTGCCTAGTAGGTGCCATAAGGTCTTCCAGAAGTAGGTGGCAAACCTAATAGGTTCTGACACGTGGTTCACTCTAAAGTCTTCGACAAAGTATACTTGGATGGTGTAAGAAGCATTGAAAGTCCTAGAGAAAGGGAGGAAATATGAGGTGGAGTCTCGAATTACCTGCTGGCTAAAGGTGGTGACCTGAAGGTTTGAATGGTGATCTATGAATGTCAACTGGTCATCCTTACGAAAGGAAAAGTTTGCTACTCCCAGGAATGGATCAAGAGATGGTTCGGGGAGTAGCCTAGGACATGTGATTGCAACAGTTAAGGTTTGTTCTCTAAGCAAATAATGATCCACTTTCTCAAGAAATGGATTAGAGAATGATTCATGGAAGGGCCTATGGATGATGACCTCAAGAATTGAAATTTGACCTATGGGTGAGGAAAGGTATACTCTATAGAAGGGTAGGTCAGTCATGCGAAGGAAGGGGTCTGGGGTCATAAGGAGGACTTCTACAGGACTGGGTGAATCAATCCGCTCAAGAAAAGGATGTCCAACTGAGATTACGGGAGAGACCTTAGTGGCTGAGCATGGGACAAGGTCCAATTGTAAGTGGCTTGATTCAGTCATCCTAAGGAGAGGATCTACCATAGGGTGGGCAAACTTAAACAGTTCAGTGCAAAGATCTTCAATTGGTACTTGGGGAATGACTGTCATTAGAGGGTATGAACTAATAGCTCGGGCTAACACTATGAGTTCTTCCTGGAGGTATTTGACTAAAGGAACCTGGTTCTCACAAATCTCTTGAATTTATGAACTAGGTCCTACCAGTTGGTTGTTTTCCAAGGCCTCCTCAGGTAAGGAACCAATAGTATCAATGTCACATTCTTCAAGTTCTTCCCCCTCATATTCATCAACTAGACTCAAGCCAGCATCATATACTTCCTCGATGCCATCTTCAATGGGTTTCGGGTCAGTGGTAATCGGGTCAACTGATTCTAGGCTTGTCATACCTAACCGTTCTTCCTCATTGGTAGGCTTGGGTTCTCCCTCATTAATGTCATACTTAGGATTCTTACCACTTAGCTGTGCACAAGCCAGTCCTATGCATGGGCACTGACTAGATTTATGGCCTCTTTTTCCACAAAACAAACATTCTTGAGATATAGGAACCTGGGTCATACTGGGTTTCAAGCTAGTAGAGACCATACTTGGGCATGGGTGTGGATCTAAATGGTTTGATCTAGAAGACTTGGGTTGTTGAGTGACTAGTCTAGAATATTGTAAGGACCTCTCATAGACACGATCCACACTATAGATATCATGGTTAGGCTTCCTAAGGTTATGCTCGGGATCACGGTATAAGGTCCTCCTAGGTTCCTGGCATGGGTGAGGTTGGGGCCTATTAAATTTTGGATCAGGGGTCCAATTTTGATGTCTACGTTTCTCAAGTACTTGGACTCGATCCCTAAACTGGGAAAAACCCTCATTCATGTCCTGACTCAATTTGGTCATACTTTCGGTAAGATTTCTAACCATGGCCTCTAAATCTGGTTGGGTTTGACTAGGTTGGTAGGGTACTCTATTCCGGGTAGACATGATGATGCAAGCAAGCACACAGAATGTGACTAGACTAAAGCGACTACTGGCTCACTAGACCTAGAGTCCAAACTAGATGCCCAATCAGAGTGGCAAGCTAGCCTGTAGTAACTCAGGACTCAGCCAAGCAGGTGTAAGGGGAGTGTTAGGTCCCTAAATGCCAATCCTAGACACCAATCAGAGATTGGCCAGGTAGGCGGACCAGCACACAAGCCCTTCGGGATGGAATCCCTGAACCACCGTTCTAGACACTAAGTACAAAGCACACACAGAGTAACCAGACAAACTGACTCAACACTAGCCTTGACCCGACTTGTTGATGTCCCTAGCCCTAGGGCAAATTAAGTCTAATAAATTTTAAAATTAGGCTAAGGATCGAATGAGTGGGTGGTGGTTTTGGGCTAAGGAGAGGTTATCAACTCCTCCCCTTATCTTAGATGCTCAAATGCCCTTAAGATGAATTAGGAGATGATCACTCAAAAATAATTGAATTGTAGAAACACAAAAATAGAGTTGCAGTAATTTAATCCTCAGAAATCTCACAGAGACCAATTAATCACAGGAAAATTATGAAACATAGATTCAATTATACTGGTTTCAGCAAAATAAAAATCACTGAATTTGGAGTTACCTTCAGTGAGAAATAATTCCTGCAACAGGGAAATTACGGGCTGAAAATAGAGTACTTCCCCGTTTACAATTCCTGCTACGAAGTTGTAACCCAACAGATCCCCTACATGCCCTAGGAACACCCCGTGGAATGGGAAGAGGAGGTTTGCACCTCGCTTCATTCCTAGGACCGGACGTCTTGGGGAGTCTACTTCAAGCAGACAAAGTAAAAAGAGAGAGACTCAAACAAGCAATCAAAACAGAAACCCTAGACAGGGCTCTGATACCAAAAATGATGCAGGACGAAAGCTCTGATACCAAAAATGATGCAGAACAAAGAACAAAGAAGCATATACGGAAGTAAAATTAAGATTAATTCTTTTTTTTTTTATATATTTCAGAAATTGGCTTTGACTCAAAGTAAAGTTAAACTAAGTTGATGGAAACTAGGTAAGGATTGAAAGCACAATTTAGAAGAAGCTAAGTTATCAGAGTAGTTCAGAAGTAACGGATCGTTGGGGGTTGAGAAACTCCCAGACCTAGGGTTTTGCTCTGACTTTCAACAGGACAGAAATTAAGAGAAGAGATGGTTTACCAACCAGACAGTGATCTTCACAGAATTTGGATGGAAGAACTCTCTCGAGCAGATTGTTGGATCCTCCGATTCGGCTATCTTCGTAATGGATCCTCCAATACTGGCCTCGTGGCTGGGTCGGCTTCTCCTGAACTTAAGATCCGGGAAGAAGAAAAACAAGTGATGGATTCAGAGACTCGGGGAAGGATTTACCAGGTCGAAGAACTTGAAGGCTGATGTCGCTGAGATCCGGATTCTCTTGAAGGCTGATTCGACTCCCTATGGAAAGAGCTTTGGATCTGAAGTATCCGGACTGGAACTGGATGCTGGTGGTCGGCCTGGACTGGGAGAGAGAGAGGCCATGGGAGGTGGGATAGGCTGGGTTTTGGTGGATTGAGGTGGATGGTGGGCGGCTAGGGTTTTGGAGTAGAAGTGGCTAACCGAGGGTTTGGGTTTTGGAGATCTCACACCTCCTCAAGATTCCTGGGGAACCCGGATTTACTCCCTCATGGAGCTCAACACCTGGATGCAAGTGCGGAAGAGAGAAAACACAGAGTTTGCTCACTAAAAAAATTGGCTTCATTCCTCTGATTTTTTCAAACTTACATGGGGGTTTAATTTATAGGCCATTACAAGAGAGTAGGGTTTTACATCTTCCCATGTGGGACTAAAGGAGGGGATCTTCAAATTAGGATACCAATCCCTACTCATATGGCCGGCCAATTAATTCCAAAGTTGATTGAAGCTTCAAAAAGGAAAGTGGGTGGCGCCTCCTTGTCTTGCCCTCCAAGAAAATATTTTTTTCCTTCTATGCTTGGCCTTATCTGGAAGTGTTTGGGTGCCTCTTAACCTTGCCCTCCAAGAGAAAATTTGTTCCCTTTTATATCTGGCTTTAGTTGGAATGATTAGGGCACCTCCTAACCTTGCTTTTCAAGAGAAATCTCCATCCTTCCATGGCTCAACCCTTTTTGGATACCTCCTTTTCTTTCTCCCCAAGTTATGGCTCCTTCTAACTTTGTTTTGAGTATTTCTAGCAGGTGATGGGCGCCTCCTTGAATTCCTCTCCAAGAGAATTTCTTCCCTTTTATAGTTTGGTTCTTTTGGGAAGTCTTGGGCCGCCCCCTTGATTTGTGGACCCCTGGTGGATTTCTCCTCAATTGGCGCATGAAAGAGGGGAGCTGCTATCTGTGGTGTGGGGACCAAAGCCTGCTGGATGGAGATGTGGCGCCCCCTGGACTCAGGCGTATGGCTGGGAGTGTGGCTGGGAGTGTGGCGCCCACTTGCTTGGCCTTGGGAGAAAATGTAACACCCCCAGGTTGAAGCCCTAGTCCACTACTGAGTCAACATGACTCAACAAAATAAAAATGCAGGTAATACAGACTCAAACTAAAATTGAGTTGATCAAGTCAACCCTTATTACAAGCCAAAAACCCTAATTCTTCGGGCAAGGTTAATCAGAGATCCAGATGGAGCTCTGAAGTCTTCTTCTGAGTCTGGTGCCCGCATCAAATAGCAAGAGAAAAAGGTCGATCCGGCTTCCAAGTGCTCGGTTGAACACTCTCAAGAGGGGGAACACGTCGGGGGCTAGCTCTGATCCGTCTCTTGGTCGATGCTAGTCGCCAGAAGACATGGAACGGTGGGAGGGAAGAGGGAATGAAACAGAATTTCAAAACCTGTTTTTCAGCAAAACAAAGTTCGTCTCCTTTCAAATTTGAGCACCAGAAAACAAAGATTAATGGGTTGATCTCTCTTCCCTTCACTCACCAAAACCCAGCCCTCAATTACACCGGTGGAAAGCTGAGGAATTTCTGCAAGGAATGATGAACTCTCACAAGATAAAACCTCTCACACGATGACGTCTTTTTTTTTTTTTTTTGAACCAGGGGACTGCAACAAATATAAAGAAGCAGCAGCGGGGAGAAAACAAAAAAGCTGGGAGGCCAAATGATGCCAAGGGGTTTAACACCAATTAACCAGCCATTAGGACCATTAAATCAGGTTTAAGGCAAGCGGGTGGGAGGGAGACGAGAAGATGCCGAACAACGTCTGATGCAAGGAATTCGCCCAGCGGAAAAAGATCGTGTAAACCGGTCAAAGAAAAAAAACAACGATCCAAATAAATTTTTGGGTTTAATCCAATTAAAACCAAAGGTTCAAAAGAAAAACCGGTTCAAGGAATTATGGGTTCAAATCAATTAAACCCAAAGGTTCAATCCAAAAATTTGGTTCAATCTAATTGAAACGGTCCAAGCCCAATTAAATTTGGTTCAATTGGTTCACAACCAATTGGAGGCCGAATTTAGCTCCAAATCAGTTCAAAATTGATTCAGAAAAATCCTGGCACAGACCTGGTCAACCCGGAATAATTTTCGGTTGACTCAAACAAGGGCAGGACCAAGAAAAGAGTGCTCAAAAAATATCGTAACCATAAAATCGAGACGATTCCCAATCATAATCGGTATTCGGATCAGAGAGTTATCCTCTAAGACGTGTGACCTCATAGGTTCGAACCTAAACAGTAGCACTGGAACAATTCCAGTACCAGCACAGGAAACCATCTAGCAATGGGTCCCGGCATCCGGATAGGTCGAAGATGCGGGAGCATATTATCGAACCTCTGGCATATGGTTACTGTATAATTCATCCCTTTGACCTTTAATGCTCAGGACGACTGATAATGGGCTGCCACCCCAGACTGAGTTAGTCGACAACGTGTCTCAATCTTGCAAGCCCAGTGACTCTTCACTAGGGCTACCCCGACCGAGAATTTGCTAAATTGAGATACTGCGAGACATTCAATCCAAACATTTCGGACAGGTCAATTCCATCTTGTCCATCACTGCTCCATAAGTACTTGCCTGTACCCAGAAACCTTCCATCACTGGATTAAAAATCCGGGTAGTCCGGTACCAAAGCATAGGGAGTTGCTTGCAAGCTACCGTGATGACCTCAGGTCAGAGGGACACATATACCCATATCCAATCGTGAGTATCCCTTTGGCATAAAGGGGTTTCACGGAGTCACGTTCAATGAGATATCATATATCCCACTTGCAGATCACATCAGTGACACCACACTCATTTGGTCAAGAGGACAACCAAATGATGTGAACTGCAACAACCTATATCTGATATGTTGCTGTCCAGTACAATATATCCTTTGGTTGTGAACAGGGTTTAAGGACCAGTCGATACATCCTCCTTGTATCGAAGTCAGTGTAGCCCTAAGGACTTCATCACTGGGAAAGAGTTCATTTTTAGGAAAATTCAATATGTGATGAGCTGCCAAAAAATAATAATTTTATTACTTCATAAAATGAATACAATATCCAGCACAACCGCCTATAACCTAGGCGATTGGCTTTGGGACACAATTCCCAACAAGAACATCTAATGGAGTCTTAGCTACATGTCAATAGAAGGTTCTCATAGTGGGAGTGGTACAAGTAATCCTTTGACCTGAGACTACCATAAGTACCTTATGTACATGAACCATGCTTTGGTTCAATTCTAATCATGACACTGAGTCATGCACAGGATTGATACTGGAAATGGTGAATTGGATATGAAGGTAATGAGTAGGTCAACAAGGAATCGATCACTCTTAGTAAGAGGAGATTGCATCCAGCTAGTTATCAATCGGATGATGATTCAGGAAATCTTTGATCAAAGTAAAGATATTAGAGATGATTTCTAATATCAAGATAATTGAATCATCAATATAAGATTGAGCTAAAAATGAATGTAATATTGGAATTGACATATATCCATATCCATAATTATATTCTGGGTGCAGGCTGATCGAAGGATTTAATTGTATGGTAACTTTCTACTGAAGGATAATTTTGGTGTTTTCACCAGAATTTTCATATCTTCTGGGTAGACAAGACACGTTACTAGACATCAATATTGTCTTGTGGGTTGATTAAATTGAATGATCACTTACTAGGAAGAGTCCTAATTGATCATAATCGGGTAAGCCCGATTTGACCTAAATCGATTAGAAAGAGTTCTAATCAAATTAGGTCAACTTGTATTCGAACCCACTGCTGGCTAGATGTGGAACCCAATGGGTCACGCACTTAAGAGAATTGATCAAGGGTTTAATTTTGTAATTAAATCATTTTGCATGATGACACTCTAGCAGGTGTTGCAAATCCTAGCTTCTATTCGAATTAGATTCGAATTAGGGTTCCGGATTGGTTCAATTTGGGTTCTAATTGGATCTAATTATACCCTAATTGAGTTTATAGGGATTATGGCTAACCCTATTGGCTAACCATGCACCTAGGCTGGCCCCCCACTCACCCCTTAGCATTTTCATGCCAAAATGCCAAGAGTCCATGCGATAATGGACTCTTGGCACGCCATTTGGAAGAGTCCATGGCGCATGGACTCTTGGCGCGCCCCACTTAATTCTCCAATAAATTAAGATGGGGCGGCCTCCTTTCATAGAGTTAGCGCCTCAAATATGCCCCCTTGGATGGGAATCCAATGGTTGATGGGTTTTTAAGAAAGAAAGAAAGCATTGTTTCTTCCCAGTCGTGCGAAATAACATCTCTTCGGAGATGAAAAGTCGCGACTCCTTTCTTTTTAAAACATCGCTACTTTTCCTTTAAGAAAGGCTGTGGGATTTAATCTGGAAGGCCGTGAGAAGGAGGGAAGGGGCGTGAGAAAATGAGAAGGGCGTGAGAAGGAGTTTATTGAGAGTTGTGTGGGCGCCTCTCTGAAAACTATTTAAGGGGTCAGGAAAATCAAAACTCGGGATTGAAATCTGTAATGCTTTTATTTTTCTTCTTCCTCTCCAAAAGACTCCTTCCCTTTTTTCTTGTTTTACATTGTTTCCTTTACAGAGGACTCCTCTGTCGAAACTCTATTGCTGAACAAGAATAAAAGAGAAGGTCTTCGACGGTAAAGGAAAGAAGGAGTTCTGATATTCTTTCCTTTCTTTCTTACATTAAGACATTATTGTCTTAATTTCTCCTCCAACTTAAGACAAGCCTATATCCTCTTAGGAGAAGGTCTTTTCTTCAAGACAAGGGTGTCTAAAGGGCCAAGGTCTTAGTGGAAGGAGGAGAAGAGATCAAAGAAAGGGAGGCATCTCTTGTGTGGAAGAATTCCAGCCATATTCCGAAGAATTGAGTTCTAGGAAGAAGAACTCAAAAGGAGGAACCATTGGACAAGAAGATAGTGTTCTTGATCATCGCTCTATGTGGATCACCATTGGAGGGCGGACACCTGGATGCCTGGTGAGTTCAGTTAGCCCCTTCAACTTCAAGTTTGTTGGAATAAGTGATTACAGGTTGGTACCCTAATCCTAATTTGCATAGATATGCTTGTCATATGTTCTAGTCTTATTTAAGGAGTTCCTGGTTTAGGGTTTTTGGTATGAATTTAGTTTCAATTTTGAAATTACCCTTCCACTGCGTTGCACTGGAACCCAATAGTGGTATCAGAGCCACCTTAATTAGGACTATAATCTAAGATATTTTATATGTTACATATTAGGGTTTTTTTTTAAAATCCTAATATGTTACTACACTTAGCATATCTTTGATTGCATATATGTTTTGATGTATGCCACTACTTAGGGTTTTTTTACTCAAACCCTAATTATTATAAAGATATGTTTAGTTTTGAAGTCATCATACTGAAATAAGGTTGCCCTGGCATAATGGTGGATCCATTATGTGGTAAATGGTTGTCCTAGTATGATGGCACACTTAGCACATATTTGATTATAAGAGTGATATGTTGATTGTGATACGTTCTATAAGAATGTGCTGGCAATTTATAAATCCCTCCTTTTAAAAATTATATTAAGTCTTAGTATATTTAACTAATAAGCATCACTAGCCATGATGTACATTGATCATTCGGTGTCTAGAAAGGTGGTTCTAGGAAGGTAAAAAGAATTATGGTTTTTAATTGGTTCCGTTGATTGACCTGGCCAATTTTTATTGGTGTCTAGGAAAGCAACGGGGGGACTCCCACATCTCTTCCACTTGCTTGGCCGATTTGATTAAATTTAAATCTTGACTAAAATGCTTAGTATTAAAAGTACTATATATTGGCCTTCCTTCATGCTGGATCATTATTGTGTTATGAACAACATTAGGTTTGTTGTGTTATCTGCAAGACCTAATATGGTGATTGACATGATACTAGTCTAGTGCATAGATATGCTTATAGTATATTTAGTATAATGCTTTGTTGTGATATCTGCAAGGGCATTATATTTGAGTATTGACTGTATAGAAATGAAAGGGTCTTGACTTAACTAGAACATTATGGTTTGTTATGTTTTCTGCAAGACTAATAATGTTCTAGAGGCCAAGTTACTTCTTGAGAATTATATGAGATATAATTGGAAGAGTTTCCTACCTTTGAGCTTATAAAAGATTTGTTGTGTTTTCTGCAAAATCTTTTATAAGTTATTAGGATCTCAATCTCACTAAGAAAAACCGATCAGGGTTCTTCTCGATTATCATAGTGAGGGCTATGATTTTTGATAAAATAGTGGGAGATATAATTAAATTGAAGACCTAATATAATTATGTAAGTCATTTCATGGTTGTTTGCTTATGTATTGTTCTTTATTAAATGTAGATAAATGGCATCTTCATTATCACTGCGAAGTATCTTAGACACCAATAAACTGACTGGTCCGAACTATGTGGACTGGTTGAGAAATTTAAAGATTATACTGAGTTCAAAAAACTTTCTTATATTCTTGATACCCCTAGTCTTAATCCACTAGGGGATGATGCCACAGAGGAAGATATGGCCACATACAAAATGTGGCAGAATGACTCCCTTACTGTCAAGTGTATCATACTAGCCTCTATGACCAATGAGTTACAGAGACAGCATGAAAGCATGGATACTCAATCCATAATGCTCAATTTAAAAGAGCTTGATGGAGAACATAGCAGAACTGCTAGATATGAAATATCTAAGTAGTTATTCCATGCTAGGATGACAGAGGGAACATCCATTCAGGATCATGTTCTGAAGGTAATTGACTTAATCATCAGATTGGGTCAATTAGGTTTTATCATGGATGGGGAGTTGAATCAGGATTTAATCCAACAATCACTCCCGAAGTCATTTTCTCGGATTGTTTTGAATTATCACATGAATAAACTGAACACTTCCTTGTCTGAGCTGTTAAATATATTAAAAACAGCAGAGAGCCATGTTAAGAAAGAAAAGGCTCCACTTCTTCTTGTTGATAAGACCAATAAGAAGAAATCAGGCAAAAAGGATTTTAATAGGAGGCTAAACCCTAAGGGTGGCATCAATAAGAATAAGAAAGGAAAGAAGGCCTCAAAAGAGTCAACCTGTTTCTTTTGCGGCAAAGCGGGACATTGGAAAAGGAATTACAAGGCTTACCTTGCAACTGTGAAGCCTGGTGCATCAGATGCACCAAAAGGTATGTAAGAGATACATGCTATATTGACAATAAATTCGTCTATATCAAAACTTGGGTATTGGATACCGCTTGTGGTTACCATATATGCAAATCTTTGCAGGACCTCCACAAGCTTAAAGTATTGAAGGAAGGTGACTTCAATCTCTACGGTGCTAGTGGTGATATCATCCAAGCAGAAGCTGTAGGGACCTATATTCTGAAGTTGCCTTCAGGGAAGATCTTGGAGTTAGAAAATTGTTATTATATGCCTAAATTATTAGGAACATTATATTTATTCTTTTGTTATTAAAACAAGGATATGTAATAGATGTAACGAGCACTGGTTGCTCGATAATGTTGTCTAATAAACTTATTTGTTCTGGCATATTTAGCAATGGGCTCTTAACTCTTTCTTCCAATGATAGTGTTTTTCATGTCAATAATAAAATAAAAAGAAAAGACTTTAATGATACTTTACTTTGGCATCATCGACTTGGTCATGTTAATGAGTCTAGGATAAGCAAGTTATACAAGGAAAAATTCCTTGATCCTTATGAGTATGAATCATTAGGAACTTGCGAATCATGTCTCATGGGTAAGATGACCAAGACTCCATTTACCAGACATGGAGAAAGGTCAACTGAGTTATTAGGACTTATACATACTGATGTATGTGGTCCAATGACAACTCAGGCCAGAGGTGGATACTCATATTTTATCACTTTTACAGATGATTTATCTAGGTTCGGATGTGTGTATCTTATGAAACATAAATCTGAAGCCTTTGATAAATTTAAGGAGTATCAAAGTATGGTCGAAAAACAAACCGGGAAAAGTATTAAAGTTCTTCATTCTGATCGAGGAGGAGAATACTTATCCACGGAGTTTTTAGACTATCTTAAAGTTAATGGAATTCTTTCTGAATGGACCCCTCCTTATACACCACAGCTAAATGGTATAGCTCAAAGGAGGAATCGTACCTTATTAGATATGGTACGATCCATGATGTGCTTCACAAATTTACCCATTTCCTTCTGGGGTCATGCCCTAGAAACTGCTGTTTACATTTTGAACAAGGTACCTTATAAATCCGTTGTTAGTACTCCATATGAAATTTGGAGTGGAAAGAAACCGTATCTTAAATATTTTAAGGTATGGGGATGTCCAGCTTATGTTAAAAGAAATTTTGGACATAAGTTGGAACCTAGAGCGGATAAATGTCTATTTGTAGGATATCCTAGAGAGGGTAGAGGATATCTGTTTTACCATCCTACTGAACAAAAGATTTTTGTCAGCAGGCATGCCACTTTTCTAGAAAAAGAGTTCATTTTAGAAAAGGGCAATGGTAGAACTGTTGAACTTTGAAAAGTACAAGAAACACAGATAGACAATTCTCAACCATTAGAACATATAGTTAGGACAGAACCAGAACACAAAACTCCTCCCCGTAGGTCTGATAGAGTGCCATGGGCACCTAAGAGGTATGGGTTTATTATTGAAAATAATGAAGCCCAAGTCATTCAAAATGATGAACCTCTGACCTATACGGAAGCCATGGAATCCGAGATAGACTCTATGTATGTAAACCAAGTATGGTCTTTGGTCGATGCACCAGATGGTGTTAATCCTATTGGGTGCAAATAGGTCTATAAGAAAAAGATTGGGGCTGATGGCCAAGTTGAAACCTATAAAGCCAGATTAGTGGCAAAAGGTTTTAGACAAAAACAGGGAATTGATTATGATGAAACATTCTCACCTGTTGCCATGCTCAAATCAATCCGGATTTTACTCGCTATAGCAGCATACCATGATTATGAGATCTGGTGGATGGATGTGAAGACTGCATTCCTCAATGGTTTCCTTGAGGAAGAAGTCTACATGTCACAGCCAGAAGGTTTTATTTCAAAGAATAAACCTAATCAAGTATGCAAGCTAAAGAAATCCATTTATGGATTAAAGCAAGCTTCAAGGAGTTGGAACATCTGCTTTGATGAAACTATTAAAAGGTTTGGTTTTATCAAAAATGTGGATGAACCCTGTGTTTATAAGAAGACTAGTGGGAGTGCCATAGTCTTCTTGGTTCTGTATGTAGATGACATACTCCTCATTGGAAATGATATCCCAATGTTGCAATCAGTCAATGTTTGGCTATCAAACTAGTTTTCCATGAAAGATTTGGGAGAAGCATCCTATATACTAGGTATTAAGATCTATAGAGATAGATCTAAGAGGATGCTAGGTTTATCCCAATCTAGGTACATTGACTTAGTGCTGAAAAGATTCAGCATGGATGGAAGTAAAAGAGGTTATCTTCCTATGAGTCAAGGCATACATCTTTCTAAAAGGATGTCTCATAAGATACCTAAAGAAAAAAATAGAATGAATTCTATACCTCATGCTTCGGCAATAGGGTCCATAATGTATGCCATGTTATGTACCAGGCCTGATGTGGCATATGCTTTAGGCATTGTCAGTAGGTTTCAGGCTGATCTAGGAGAGGATCATTGGAAAGTAGTTAAAAATATTCTTAAGTACCTGAGAAGGACTAAGGATATTTTTCTGGTTTATGGTGGTTCTGATCTTAAACTAGAAGCTTATTCTGATTTTAGTTTTCAATCAAACCCTGATGATAGCAAATCCATTTCGGGATATGTTTTTATCCTAAATGGTGGAGCAGTGAGTTGGAAGAGTACCAAGCAGCAGACTGTAGCTGACTCAACCACAGAGGCAGAATACATAGCTATTAGTGAAGCCGCCAAGGAAGCAGTCTGGATGAAGAAGTTCATCATAGAGTTGGGTGTTGTTCCTGAGATTGAAAACCCAGTGCCACTTTACTGTGACAACACTGGGGCTGTTGCACAAGCTAAGGAACCAAGAGCTCATCATAAGTCCAAGCACATTCTGAGATGCTTCCATCTCGTCCGAGAAATAGTAGAAAGATAAGATGTCTACATAAATAGAGTTGATACAAAGAACAATGTAGCAGACCTGTTCACTAAGGCTCTACCACAGCGAGAGTTTGATCGCCACCTCGAGTGTATGGGATTAAGATTTAAAGGTGATTGGCTTTAGTGCAAGTAGGAGATTGAAAGGGATATGCCCTACAAGACAATCTATGTTGCATCTCCCAAACCATTGACAATATTCTAATAAAGGCATTTTTTTCATCATACGCTGTGTTTATATTATATTATGAACCCCATAGATTAGGGCTATGATTTTAGGGTTATGATGAGATCATACCAGAGAGACCTAAAATCTTAAAACCTTAATCTAAAATATTCCTAGTCAAAGGAACCCTGAGTAGGGAATCAGGGTTTTTCCGGTAAGACTAGCACATCCCATGTATATTGGAGAGGGTGACTGCTCTCACAGTCACTTGTGTATGACACTAATAATAGGATGTGGGTGCTCATTAGAGAATGAGTTCACTGATATGATCCAACTTGAGAACATCTAATGGAGTCTTAGCTACATGTCAATAGAAGGTTCTCATAGTGGGAGTGGTACAAGTAATACTTTGACCTGAGACTACCATAAGTACCTTATTTACATGAACCCATGCTTTGGTTCAATTCTAATCATGACACTGAGTCATGCACAGGATTGATACTGGGAATGGTGAATTGGATATGAAGGTAATGAGTAGGTCAACAAGGAATCGATCACTCTTAGTAAGAGGAGATTGCATCCAGCTAGTTATCAATCGGATGATGATTCAGGGAATCTTTGATCAAAGTAAAGATATTAGAGATTATTTCTAATATCAAGATAATTGAATCATCAATATAAGATTGAGCTAGAAACGAATGTAATATTGGAATTGACATATATCCATATCCATAATTATATTCTGGGTGCAGGCTGATCGAAGGATTTAATTGTACGGTAACTTTCTACTGAAGGGTAGTTTTGGTGTTTTCACCAGAATTTCCATATCTTCCAGGTAGACATGACACATTGCTAGACGTCAATCTTGTCTTGTGGGTTGATTAAATTGAATGATCACTTACTAGGAAGAGTCCTAATTGATCATAATCGGGTAAGCCTGATTTGACCTAAATCGATTAGAAAGAGTTCTAATCAAATTAGGTCAACTTGTATTCGAACCCACTGCTGGCTAGATGTGGAACCCAATGGGTCACACACTTAAGAGAATTGATCAAGGGTTTAATTTTGTAATTAAATCATTTTGCATGATGACACTCGAGCAGGTGTTGCAAATCCTAGCTTCTATTCGAATTAGATTCGAATTAGGGTTCCGGATTAGTTCAATTTGGGTTCTAATTGGATCTAATTAGATCCTAATTGAGTTTATAGAGATTATGGCTAACCCTATTGGCTAAACATGCACCTAGGCTGGCCCCCCACCAGCCCCTTAGCATTTTCATGCCAAAATGCCAAGAGTCCATGTGATAATGGACTCTTGGCGCACCATTTGGAAGAGTCCATGGCGCATGGACTCTTGGCGCGCCCCACTTAATTCTCCGATGAATTAAGATGGGGCGGCCTCCTTTCTTAGAGTTAGTGCCTCAGATATGCCCCCTTGGATGGGAATCCAACGGTTGATGGATTTTTAAGAAAGAAAGAAAGCGTTGTTTCTTCCTGGTCGTGCGAAATAACATCTCTTCGGAGATGAAAAGTCGCGACTCCTTTCTTTTTAAAACATCATGACTTTTCCTTTAAGAAAGGCCGTGGGATTTAATCTAGAAGGCCGTGAGAAGGAGGGAAGGGGTGTGAGAAAATGAGAAGGGCATGAGAAGGAGTTTATGGAGAGTTGTGTGGGCGCCTCTCTGAAAACTATTTAAGGGGTCAGGAAAATCATAACTCGGGATTGAAATATGTAATGCTTTTATTTTTCTTCTTCCTCTCCAAAAGACTCCTTCCCTTTTTTCTTGTTTTACATTGTTTCCTTTATAGAGGACTCCTCTGTGAAAACTCTATTGTTGAACAAGAATAAAAGAGAAGGTCTCCGACGGTAAAGGAAAGAAGGAGTTCTGATATTCTTTCCTTTCTTTCTTACATTAAGACATTATTGTCTTAATTTCTCCTCCAACTTAAGACAAGCCTATATCCTCTTAGGACAAGGTCTTTTCTTCAAGACAAGGGTGTCTAAAGGGCCAAGGTCTTAGTGGAAGGAGGTGAAGAGATCAAAGAAAGGGAGGCAAACTCTTGTGTGGAAGAATTCCAGCCATAATCCGAAGAATTGAGTTCTAGGTAGAAGAACTCAAAAGGAGGAACCATTGGACAAGAAGATAGTGTTCTTGATCATCACTCTGTGTGGATCACCATCGGAGGGTGGACACCTGGACGCCTGGTGAATTCAGTTAGCCCCTTCAACTTCAAGTTTGTTGGAATAAGCGATTACAGGTTGGTACCCTGATCCTAATTTGCATAGATATGCTTGTCATATGTTCTAGTCTTATTTAAGGAGTTCCTGGTTTAGGGTTTTTGGTGTGAATTTAGTTTTAATTTTGAAATTATCCTTCCACTACGTTGCACTGGAACCCAACACCTGCAAGGAAGAAGATCGGGCTCTGCAAGCGATGCACGCACACCGCCTCTACTGGTGGTTCACACCGTGTAGCATAATTTCTTCTTCTTTCTTCAAGGTGCTCGCCTCATTAGAAATACTGTGGTGAATAGCAAACTCCCTTTTCAACTCTTTGAAGACCGATTGCTGATACACTGGAACAAGAAACCTAAGGACCCTTCCCAGACCACTCTATCCAAGACCTTCAATAGAAGGTAGCGCACAAGAATCCCAAAACCAAATCTCACTCCATCCCGGAGATCTAATCTCACAATCTCTCAAGGATCAAGCAAGGTCTATATTCCAGAAACTTTTGGGCAGAGACTCATGCTTAATCCAAAGTGGAAAAACCAAGTGAACCATTCGCCTTCCTGCTGCATTTTATCGGCCCTCAAAAATAGTCCCATAATGAAACATTAACGAGGAGATAAGGAGAGATGAATTAGGAGGTTTGGAGTCTTTTAAGATTCATGTAGGTTACAAACCCCTGGACTTTGGAAACCGAAGTAGATTAAAATATTGAAATGCCCATCATTAATTCCCTTAGCCATTAAAGCAATCAATGAAGCATTCTTGGATTTTACCAGAACCTGTCAGTCGAGTTGACTCGATTTCTCGAGTCGACTCGAATGACTTGAGTCGACTCATCCAAATGAGCCGGCTCGAGTTTTGACAACTCTTTGTCAAACGAGTCTAGAGCGATTCCCAATCATTCTCAAGCCAACAAAACAAGAAGAAACCCTCGGTGTGTGATCCCATAGGTGTTGGGAAATGTATCCCAAAGTCAATTGCCTAGACTGTAGGCGGTTGTGCTCAATATTGTAATTTGTACATGAATTAATAAAACTTTATTTTGGCAGCTCATCACATTATTCATTTTCCTGTAATGAACTTTGTTTATGTGATGAAGTCCTTAGGACTATATTGACTTCGATATAGAGAGGATATATCGAGTGGTCCTTTAAAAAGGATCACAACCAAAGGATACATTATACAGGACGGTAATGCATCAAGTATAGGTTGTTGTGGTTCACATCATTTGGTTGTCCTCTTGACCAAAAGAGTGTGGTGACACTGATCTGATCTGCAAGTGGGATGTATGACATATTATTGAACGTGACTCCATAGAGCTCCTTTCTGCCAAAGGATTACTCGTGATTGGATATGGATATATATGTCCCTCCGACCTGAGATCATGATGGTAGCTTGCAAACAACTCCCTGTGCTTTGGAGCCGGACTATCGAGATTTCTAATCTGGTGATGGAAGGTTTCTAGGTACAGGCAAGTACTTATGGAGTAGTGGTGGACCAAGATGGAATTGACCTGTCCAAATTGTTTAGATTGAATATCTCGCAATGTCTCAATTTAGCAAATCCTCGATCGGGGTAGTCCTAGTGAGGAGTCACCGAACTTGCGAGGTTGGGACATGTTGTGGATTGACTTAGTTAGGGTTGGCAGTCTAACCCTAGGTCATCTTGAGCATTGGTGGTCAAAGGGATGAATTATACGGTAACCATATGCCAGAGGTTCAATAGATTGCTTTAGCATCTTCGGCCTATCCAGACGCCGGGACCCATTGCTAGATGATATCTTGTGCTGGTACTGGAAGTGTTCCAGTGCTATCATTTAGGTTCGAACCTATAAGGTCACACGTCATAAAGGATTTCTTCCTGATCTGGAAATCGATCAACGATTGGGAATCATTTTGGTATTAAGGTCAAACGGTCTGATTGAGCACACATTGGATTTTTTCTAATCAACCTGGTCTGATTTGGATCGACCAGGATTGGTTTGGGTCAACCAGGAACTGTTCCTGGTAGATCAGGACTGGACTCAATTTTCTTATTGATTGGGTTTGGTTGGATCGGGGTTTGTTGAACCGGTTTTTGGGTTTAATGAACTGGTTTATTCATGGTCTTTTACATGGTGTTTTCTTCCCTTGCTATCCAAACTTCCCCTATTTTTCCCGTGTGAAGGGATAATTTGAACAGCTTGAAGTTTGAATGCTGATTGGGATTTCACGTTCTGATCCTTAGCACTATGATCTAAAATTGGATCTCTCAATGTGCCTCTCCCGCACATCTTCTTGGTCGCTGGTTTTCATGGCTGCTTTGTTCTCATCTACCAGCGGTTCCTAGCTTCTTAAAACTTTTCAAAAGCCAGTTCAAAGGTGTTTGGGATAAGATCATCTTGTGATCGGATGCAGCATGGGATCTCATCGTGTTTTTCTCCCGTGGGTCTTCCTCTCTCTCGGACTCGGTTTTCACGCTGATTCAGCCTCTTCCCAGCCGACGGATCCAGGAGTTTTTATTGATCAAGAGCCTTTTCATTTGAGAGTTTGGGGTTTCATTTGATTCCTCTCTCATCTTTCTCGACCTTCACGATTACTTCCCTGCATTCATCAGTGTTCTCAGCCTATCATTGATCATGGTTGTATGCCATGAGGGAGGAGGGATGTGAAATACAGAGCATGTGTTTTGAGAGC
Source organism: Areca catechu (assembly GCA_021397845.1). Taxonomy (NCBI): domain Eukaryota; kingdom Viridiplantae; phylum Streptophyta; class Magnoliopsida; order Arecales; family Arecaceae; genus Areca; species Areca catechu. Next base: position 138,654,272 of record CM038053.1, on the reverse strand, counting down.
GGTTTTCAACGATCCGTGAGAGAAGGTTATGAGATGGGTTGTAACAGGGAATAAGGGAGGTGCAGAGAATGAGTTTTTGGGATGGTTTTCTATGTGTGGAAATTTGTTCTGCATCCCGTAAATCCTTCCCTGGTTTTGAGTTTTCCTTTGTGTGCTTAAGGTGGAGTAAAGGCGGTCTTGGAGAAGACCATCCATGAAGATCTTTTTGTTTTCCTTGCTCCACACATCTGTGACCTATTTGTTTGATTCCTAGAGGACTAGCATCCATCCAGGAGTTGGATCAGCAAGAGCCCGCATGTGGATACTCTAGAGGGTCGACATTTGGACACCTTGAGAGATTAGATCGATCTCTTCCAGATCTGATTTGCTGATTGAAGGAGTTCAACCAGCTGCCTTGATTTGCTGTTAAAGGAAGCTCTATAAGGTATGTTAGTTATTATTTTTGTTATTATGCATGCTTAGATCTAGATTTATCATATTGTTTATAATTATTGCACTTGCCTATACATGCCTATGTATTAGTTACATGCATCATGTTTATGTTAGATCCTGTGCTTGAGTAGGTTTTTTCGTATGCATGTTTAAAATTTTTTAATTATGCAATACCTACTCCCTAGTGTAGCATGCCTAGGGTAGGTGTCCATGCACTGGTTTTCCTTGAATAGGTTTAAACACTAAACTGCTAGCACAGGAACATTTTCAGTACCAGCCAAAGTCGTGATCTAGCAATGACACCCGGCATTCGGATAGGTTGAAGGTTGCAGAGCAACATGAACCTGTCAAATATAGAATAGCAATGGACTTATTCCTTTAATCTCCTAATGCTTCAGATGGCATATGGTTAAACTGTCCAACCCTAATCAGTCCATCTCAATATGTCTCAAACAAAGAATCCTTGTAACTCCTTACAAGGAATGCCCTAGCCAAGGTCTTTCTCAATTAAGGCATATTAAGCATTCAATCCAAACCATTTGGAGAGATCAATCATATCTCGATCCTACTACCGTTACCAAGTACATGATTATACCTAGCAACCTTACATCATCATATTAGAAATCTGGGTAGTTTGGCACCTAAGCATGGTGAGTTGCTTGCAAGCTACCATATTGATCTCAAGTTAGAGAAATAATTCATATCCATATTCTAATGCAAGACTCCTCTTCGGTAGGAAGTGAATCTCACATGAGAGTCACATTTAGTGAAGTGTCAAATACAACACTTCATGTCACACCAGTGTCTCCATGCTACTTGGTTAAAAGAACAACCAACAAAAATGACATCAACGACCTACTCTTGATACACCATCATCCTGAAATAGCATATCCTTTGGTTGCGAACCAATTTATGAACTACATGACACATCCTCTCTACATTACATACAAGGTAGCTTAAAGGACATCATCACACAAGAGTTTAATAGGAAGATGTCATGTGATGAACAATCAAAATAAACTTTTTATTTAATTCAATAATTCACATACATATACATGAGTCGTACAACTATCTATAACCTAGATGATTAGCTTTGGGACACAATTTCCAATGGCTTGCATAAGAAATTTTGTTACATCACGTTAAGATATTTATTAAATTTCTGATCAACATGCTAGTATACTAGCTATAGTACAAAATAAACATATGGGTTGGTGGTGTGGACACCAGAAACCGAAAAAAACTTTGCTCCAACAAGGTTAGCTTTATCCCAATTTGGATCGAAGATAATTAGGTTACCTTGTATTCTTTAGTTCAAAAATGTTCTATTTTCAAGAGCTATTTTCTATTCAAGAGTCCTGTAAATGTTTTATTTTTAAGAGCCATTTCCTTTTCAAGAGTCTTGTAATTAATCAAGAGTGTTTATTGAGTCATGTAATTACTTTTAAAAAAATTTTATTTCCTGTAAGTCCGTTTCAAGTTTTAAAGTTTAGGTCAGTCAAGTCAGTTCAGTTGAGTTAAGTCTATTTCAGTTAATCAAGTCTTAAAGCAATGAAAGCCAGCAACAAGACTCAAATTCTGGGCCCTAGAATTTGACCACATGAAGAAGAGAAGACACATCAACCAAGCAAGAGAAAAGGACCATCAACTAGGACCACTTGGCACCACATGTCATTCCTTATCCAAGTAGAAGACAATCTCATCATGCCATGTCATCAGGCGCCACCTCACTAGCCACCTCATCACTCTTTGGCGCCAACAAGGAAGATTCAAATTCAAGGAGGTTGGCCACACCCCTCCAAATCCTCCACCAAATCCTCCAACCCCCCATCCCTCCAAACTCTCCACCAAATCCTCCAACCCCCCTTGTAATCCTCCTCAATTCGGGGAGTTTTTAAATTTCAAAAGCTAGCTTTGTGAGGCTATTAAAGGCCTTGGACGCCTATTGTAAAGGAGATTGATTTTGGAAATGAATGATGTTTGAAGTAAAGTTGTCTTGAGTTTTATGTGTGAAATTTTTCCTATCTTCTTCTTCCACACCCAAAGCCACTCTCTTCCCTAGAAATTCATCATCCAAGCTCAAGGCAAAGGCATTGGAGTCGGCCAGATCTTCTCAACTATCTTTTCTTTGTTCACAAGTTCTCCCATCCCTTCTTTATGTTTGCATCCTTCAACCTTAACTTTGATCTTCATTGTAGGGTCCTTCGAAGTCCTTGAGTTGTGAACAGGGTTCCCCTTGACAATGAACCAACAAGCTGAAGCCCAAGTCCAGGGTTCTGATCACTGTTATCCAAGTTCTCCAGTCCAGAGCATTAGTAGTTTTAAGTTTTGAATCATAGGAAGGTTGGAAAACTCATCAAGGTAAGTCCTCAATCTTTAGCCCCTATTGTCTAGATCTTCTTCCTTCTTATTTTTAGAGTTGTGTCTAATCATGTAATAGTCCCTTTTCATGTAATCCTTAAATCTTATTAAGATGAGTACAATGCTAAGTGTAATTAGGTTTCATTGCTCTACAAACACCATATTCAAAACATTAATCATATGCATGCCGCATCATCTTGGTATCAGAGCATGGTTGCATTAGGGTAGAATAGTTTTCTTTAAATCCAAGCAAGATCTAAAATTCACGCCTCCTGAGTGGGTGTACTCTAGTACACTGTCACGACCCATGGGAATAATGAGCTCCTGGCCGGACGTGAGTTTTTTAGATTGAAGTTTGGGTAAGCCATTGCACTTGTTTGATTAGGTTCTGTTTTCTGAAAATTTGTATCTGTTTACTGTAATCCGTCTACAGCTCCAAATAAAAGTCACCAATTTTTTATTAAAATATTTTTTTTCTTGTTCCTTTTTAAGTCCGTTATCACCATATTAAATTTCATTATCATAAAAAAATTATAAAAAAAAGGAAAATTTCTGCAGTTCGACACTGTCATTAGGGTTCTGTTCTGTCCTTTTTATTTATCTTCATTTGTAGGATCTTCTTAGAGTAGTATAGATTTTAGTTTTAAATTTCCTTTTATCTTCATTGAAATATATAAGTTAGGAATCCTCTATGAATTTTTCAGAATTTTTGGACATTTTTTTCATCACGTTTTCTACACCACTTTCAAACTGCAACACACTTCCGCAGCACCTTTGCATTTCATTCATCTCATGAGAAATCAAATTAAGGGCATCAATTTGACATAGGGTCAGGATTTCATCACCTGTCCCTAGCCCAAAAATCACCAACCAGCATATCGATCCCAGCCCATTAATTAAAATTGAGTAGAATGTTAATTGCCCTAGTGGGTTAGGGACACCAACAAATTGGGTTCAGGTTAGGGTCAAGTTAACTGTATCAGCTAATTGGTGTGTGCTTACTGGCTTGGTGTCTAGGATTGGTGCATCAGGGCTTGTGATTTGGTCCGCCTACCTGGCCAATCTCAGATTGGTGTCTAAGGTTGGCAATCAGGGACCTTCACTCCCCTCCACCTACCTGGCTAAGTCCCATAAGTACTACTAGCTAGTTGGTTCACTTAATTAGACTTCTAATTTGTGCTCTAGGTCTAGGAAACATTAGCTCGAGCTTGAGTCCATTTGCATGCATGACAACTAGAGCAGGGACACCATATTCACCAATCCAAGCCCAGTCCAGTGTAGCCATGGACCCGAATCTTGAAACCATGCTGAAAGGCCTAAATGATCTAATGGCCCAATTGAACCAAATGCTGGCTAAACAATTTTTCTTAGACCAACCAACTCCTACTTTCCCATTAGCTCATATGAATGATAGGAGTAAGAACCCTGAAGTACAAGTTGAGTTCATAAATACTCAAGACTTAGGGTATCCTCAAACTGAAGGGCTAGGGAAGGAAGTAGGCAAGTCTGAACCTAGTAAATATGTGTATGAGAGTAACATAAGTTTAATAGATGAATATGAAGGGGAAGACTGTGAAGAGAACAACTTTAATACCTTACCTGAGGAAACCTTTGGTAAAGAAAAGATTATTGAGCCTAGTCCTGAAACATCAGAACAACCAAAATTTAGTGAGGACTTGGTTCCCGTAAGACAATGCCCTCAGGAAGAACCCAATACTTTAGCTTCGACACAAGAACTCCTTCAGGTACCTGAGAAGAACCCAATCATTATTTTAAAAGACTTTCCTGATGACCTTCAACTACCTAGAAGCATCCCGCCTGTTGATCAAAATTCTAATCTTAAGGTCATCATGAGTAGCCAAGGTCTGTTTCAAGATTCCCCTAAATTACCCCAAGTCTCGGATTCCTATTTCCTGCCTTTCCCTGAGTCTTATCATAATTTTAGAGCCATTAAGTTTCATTTGGATGAGATTACTAGGATCCATGAGCTTTTAAAGCCTATTCCTTTTGCTACCTACTTTTGGAAAACCTTATGGCATTTGCTAGGAACCCATGGTAAATTCTTATGTGCATACCATGCCAGGGTCAAACCTAGAGAGTCAATAATCTGTTAGGTTTAGGTCCTAGAAAGTCCAATAAAATTTCTCTCAATAAGGATGCCTAGTTCAGTCTGCATTTTGTAAGTGCTTGTGTAAATTTCTAAGTTTGCTGAATCTTCGCACAGCATGTCACAAATTTGCATAAAGAAATCAGTAATAAGATCAAACTGAGCAATGAAACTTACAAACACTTAGCTGACTCACATAAGAGGGCTAAAGAATTCTGTGAAGGGGATTATGCGATGATTAGGCTCAACCCTGAACGGTTCCCCTCTGGAACCATAAAGAAGCTGCATGCCCGTGGAGCGGGACCTTTCAAGATCTTAAAGAAAATAGGGCCTATTGCATATGTTTTGGAACTTCCACCTGATATGGGTATTAGTACAACCTTTAATGTTTCAGACCTAGTAGAATACAAAGAACCACTACTAATACCTAGTGAGCCTTTTTGGGCTAGAAACTTTCATTGAGAGTGAACATATTTTCGAGTGTCCACCACCAACCCTACCTGAGGGGAGAGAGAGGATTGAGAGAATCCTGGATGACAAGACCATTACTACCAGGAATAAGGACTATCAGCGATACCTGGTTCAATGGCAAGGTCGACCTGAGTCAGACAACTCTTGGATTACTCGAGAGGACCTGCAAAGACTTAACCCAGACTTGTTCGAGCATTACCAGGGCAAAACTGAACCATACTCGACTAGGTCGAGTTCTGCCCATCCCAGGAGAATTGGTGTGGACACCAGAAACCGAAAAAAACTTTGCTCCAACAAGGTTAGCTTTATCCCAATTTGGATCGAAGATAATTAGGTTACCTTGTATTCTTTAGTTCAAAAATGTTCTATTTTCAAGAGCTATTTTCTTTTCAAGAGTCCTGTAAATGTTTTATTTTTAAGAGCCATTTCCTTTTCAAGAGTCTTGTAATTAATCAAGAGTGTTTATTGAGTCATGTAATTACTTTTAAAAAAATTTCATTTCCTGTAAGTCCGTTTCAAGTTTTAAAGTTTAGGTCAGTCAAGTCAGTTCAGTTGAGTTAAGTCTATTTCAGTTAATCAAGTCTTAAAGCAATGAAAGCCAGCAACAAGACTCAAATTCTGGGCCCTAGAATTTGACCACATGAAGAAGAGAAGACACATCAACCAAGCAAGAGAAAAGGACCATCAACTAGGACCACTTGGCACCACATGTCATTCCTTATCCAAGTAGAAGACAATCTCATCATGCCATGTCATCAGGCGCCACCTCACTAGCCACCTCATCACTCTTTGGCGCCAACAAGGAAGATTCAAATTCAAGGAGGTTGGCCACACCCCTCCAAATCCTCCACCAAATCCTCCAACCCCCCATCCCTCCAAACTCTCCACCAAATCCTCCAACCCCCCTTGTAATCCTCCTCAATTCGGGGAGTTTTTAAATTTCAAAAGCTAGCTTTGTGAGGCTATTAAAGGCCTTGGACGCCCATTGTAAAGGAGATTGATTTTGGAAATGAATGATGTTTGAAGTAAAGTTGTCTTGAGTTTTATGTGTGAAATTTTTCCTATCTTCTTCTTCCACGCCCAAAGCCACTCTCTTCCCTAGAAATTCATCATCCAAGCTCAAGGCAAAGGCATTGGAGTCGGCCAGATCTTCTCAACTATCTTTTCTTTGTTCACAAGTTCTCCCATCCCTTCTTTATGTTTGCATCCTTCAACCTTAACTTTGATCTTCATTGTAGGGTCCTTCGAAGTCCTTGAGTTGTGAACAGGGTTCCCCTTGACAATGAACCAACAAGCTGAAGCCCAAGTCCAGGGTTCTGATCACTGTTATCCAAGTTCTCCAGTCCAGAGCATTAGTAGTTTTAAGTTTTGAATCATAGGAAGGTTGGAAAACTCATCAAGGTAAGTCCTCAATCTTTAGCCCCTATTGTCTAGATCTTCTTCCTTCTTATTTTTAGAGTTGTGTCTAATCATGTAATAGTCCCTTTTCATGTAATCCTTAAATCTTATTAAGATGAGTACAATGCTAAGTGTAATTAGGTTTCATTGCTCTACAAACACCATATTCAAAACATTAATCATATGCATGCCGCATCAGTTGGCAGCCATTGAATGCTTATTATATTTATTGCTTGCATCACGTGGCAAGCAATTTTAATTGAAGATTTCGTGATAAAAAATTATGGGATATGATGAAAAAAGCTGGAATATAAACATGGCCTAGAAAATTATAGAAATATATAAGAAATATTGAAAAATTTAATCTAGAAGCTATTCAATGGCTAAATGATATTCTTTTAGAGAAATGGACACGTGCACATGATGATGGTCAATGGTTTGGAATGATGACAATAAATATATCTAAGTATTTCAATGGAGTTTTAAAAATACTTGATTCTTGTCGATAACTGTATTGGTGTAATTGACTTTCTTTTGACTCGTATCATATTTTGAAGGTCGACTTGCCCAGGCAAATGATGCAATTGATAGGAATAAAATATTTATTCCTTTTGTTATGGAACATGTAATTTCCAAGCAAGCTAAAGCTACATCGCATACTGTTACAAGATTCGATAGAGCTAGTGATTTATTTTAGGTCCAAACCGTGAGGCATGGTCCAAACATGAATAGAGAAAAAACACACAAGTGACTGTATCTTTTCAATTTTTTTAAAAAAAAATTATGGTATGTACTTTACATATTGACTTATGGTATCTTAAATTACAGGTAGTGCAACTTTCATAGTAGACATGTACATGCCAGAAATGGCAGTGTTATTATTTATCTTGCTCTTATGTGATGGCTGCATGTACACATATTACAATTAATTTTTATAGATATGTTGATCGATGCTATACATTACATGACTATCATCAAACTTATGCACCTTAATTTCAATAAATTCTGTAACAAGAATATTGGTCTCAATAAAGTCGAGATGGTATGATCATACTCGATAAAAATAGGTTGAGACAGAAAGGTAAGCCTCATTCTACCAAAATTAGGAATGACATGGATGTTAGAGAAACAGGAAACAAATAAAGATGTGCAATATGTAAGGAGGAAGGGCATGATAGACGGTCTTATCCAAGAACTTTATATGCAGATTAGTTTTCACTTACAAGCAATATTCCGTATATGCATTTAGATACATCAGCTTATTCTTTTTTAATGTGAGATCTTTTTATTGATTATGACATGTACTAGGCTGATATTTTCTAGTTTATATTTTATTGTTATATCAAGATAGCATGTAGTTACAGCTTGGGAAAAGTTTTCATGCATTAATGAGTTATGTCATGACTTTCTATTATGTTTGATTGATTGTAGTTCTATTATACGGATTTTGATGAATTCTTTTTTCAGTCTTGGCATGTAATAGTCTTTCTATATATAATGTATTTGTCTATTTAAGAATTTATTATTCACATTTATGTTGTGGGTATTTTTTTTATCATTTTTATGAAAAAAAATCATTTGTCAAGTGGATTTTGTGTTTTCTTATAAGATTTGCTTTAACTTATTACATATTACAGTTATGGATCCCGGTCCTTCAGATCGTTCTATATTATACGATCAGGATTCACATAGATCATCTTTAGCATGGGACAGGCAGGAGACTATTGTACTATATTATTAATGTAGAGAGCTAGTTATGTGCAGGTCGATACTGCTCGACAGGCACATATTGACTTATTTGATACGGTAGGATTTTACAATATTGCACGTGTAGGATATATATGGATGGACTACTATTTAATCACGGCTCTTATAGAGTGTTAGCATCTAAAGACACATTGATGGGGACATCATCCTGCACGAATCTCGGAGCAGCATGAATCTCGGAGCAGCAAATAAATTTGAAAAATAAATTTAGGATTTATCTTTTATTTGAAATTTAAATTAGGATTTTGTTGGTTATGATTGAGATATGGATAGGCTTATCTTATCCTATCTTTTATTTGAAATTTAAATTAGGATTTTGTTGGTTATGATTGAGATATGGATAGGCTTATCTTATCCTATCTTGTATTTAAATTTGAGTTATCCCTATCCTGTATTCAAATTCAAATGAGGGTTATGGAGCTTATAAATAACCCCTCATTCCTATTGTAAAAAGGGAGAAGAAATTGAATTTTTGGGATTTGGTTTGTCAGTTGGTGCAGTTGTTGTTCAGGGCTATGGCCCATTATGTCTTCACCTGCGGGTGTTGATGTTGTCTTTGTCCTTCGGGACATCGTAGGGGCGTGATGCCCTAGTTATCCCCCCATTTCGTTTTCCTCCACGTTCTTTGAAATCCCCCTCATGGCTCCAGGAGTGACCTGGGTGGCAGGTGAAATACCCTGGGCTCCGCGTGTAGTGAGATGGGTGGTAGGTGAGATACCCTAGACTGCATGTAGTGAGGTGGGTGGCAGGTATAATGCCCTAGAGGTGTGAAGTCTCTCTGTGAGAGTGGGTTTCAGGGTTCGTGGTAGTCCATCCTCGTTATCCTCCATCCCTATTTTTTCCTTCGTCACCACCATAAAGAAATCAGAAAATAGAAAAAAAAATAGGATACCCTAATCTTCGGCGACTTCTTAGCTCGCCGACGATCCTATCCCTATCCCGTGCCCCATCAACTTGGTATCAGAGCCGGAATGATGCGTGGAGCCAGAGGATGAGGGAAAAGTATGGTCTTGATACCTCCGAGTTCACATACAACCCAGCAGAGCGCAAACCCCGCTGAGCTTGACTCGACGGAGTCGAGTTCTCCCCACCTCAGGAGAATGATGGGGACATCATCCTGCACGAATCTCGGAGCAGCATGAATCTCGGAGCAGCAAATAAATTTGAAAAATAAATTTAGGATTTATCTTTTATTTGAAATTTAAATTAGGATTTTGTTGGTTATGATTGAGATATGGATAGGCTTATCTTATCCTATCTTTTATTTGAAATTTAAATTAGGATTTTGTTGGTTATGATTGAGATATGGATAGGCTTATCTTATCCTATCTTGTATTTAAATTTGAGTTATCCCTATCCTGTATTCAAATTCAAATGAGGGTTATGGAGCTTATAAATAACCCCTCATTCCTATTGTAAAAAGGGAGAAGAAATTGAATTTTTGGGATTTGGTTTGTCAGTTGGTGCAGTTGTTGTTCAGGGCTATGGCCCATTATGTCTTCACCTGCGGGTGTTGATGTTGTCTTTGTCCTTCGGGACATCGTAGGGGCGTGATGCCCTAGTTATCCCCCCATTTCGTTTTCCTCCACGTTCTTTGAAATCCCCCTCATGGCTCCAGGAGTGACCTGGGTGGCAGGTGAAATACCCTGGGCTCCGCGTGTAGTGAGATGGGTGGTAGGTGAGATACCCTAGACTGCATGTAGTGAGGTGGGTGGCAGGTATAATGCCCTAGAGGTGTGAAGTCTCTCTGTGAGAGTGGGTTTCAGGGTTCGTGGTAGTCCATCCTCGTTATCCTCCATCCCTATTTTTTCCTTCGTCACCACCATAAAGAAATCAGAAAATAGAAAAAAAAATAGGATACCCTAATCTTCGGCGACTTCTTAGCTCGCCGACGATCCTATCCCTATCCCGTGCCCCATCACACATACATTTCATTTACCACATGGAGAGTGCACCATCACCCTTCAGGTTATTTCTATTCAGTTATGTTTGCTAGTTAATGGTTTGCCGATGACATATACAACATAGGTAGATTGGAGACATGTTTGTCAAAATTTGTTAGGGGTTATCGCACCATATGGTAGACTCCAGGAATCATGATTGAGCATGGTCTAGCTAGCAAATCAATTTCATGAGTTAGCCTTTGATGTCAACGAGATATAGATTCAGCGCTATGCTCGAGCATATATTTTGCAGCTGATGAGTGGGTGTTTATTCATGGATAAATCTGAAAACCTGATGCATCTCATATTTCTACCCCTGCTAGTGGATTTCAAGATTGCTGGATATTATAATTGAGGTAGTGCAAGGCTTACATGGTTGTATAGAGAGTTATGTAGGGCGAGCAAGAGAGATGCCATTGATATTGCTAGTCCTTTGTTACTACTATAGTTGTGGGCATGGGATAGATTCCTGATCCTGGTGCCACACAGATTACTTCGACAGGCTCCAGATCCTATGATTGATATAGATGATAGTGGAGCTAGTTTACCATAGGGTCCATTAAGGATGGGGTAAGTTTTAAATTTTATCAAATTTTATGACTAACAGTATTTACTGTTTTATGTAACTCGTTTAATCCATTTAATGTGTAGATGGAAAGATGATTTTTTTGTTACGGATGTACCTACACATGTTATCTCTTTGTATCGATATTTGCTAGATCACCTAAGAGCAGAACAGGTGATGCTATAGCTTATTTATGTTAAAGGTTAATATTTTTTATGTTTTTTGGTTTAATATAAAATGCTTTATATTTATTATAAATATATGATTTGGCAGCCATATACAACCAACATTCTTGTATAGCTACCAGATTATTGCCTACATGGTCAGGATATCTGGTGTAGTTGAGTGCCTCTTATATATTTTCATATTATAGAGTGGTGCTTTCCTGATAGAGTGATATGATAGTTCAATATTCGATAAATTGTACCTAAGTGGTGTGTTATAGATTCTGCACTACATCATATCGATCTTAGGGGACGAGTCAAGCAGGATTGGTCTATCACTCATCAGTATTATATTCAATCATATGGATGAGCCGACATAATTATATTGTAGATGGTGCTCCAACTGATGGTATCATGGATTGTCACGATCCATACATGCAATGGTATCGTGGCATCATTCGACAATTCATCAGTCATTATGGTGCGGTTATGATTATCTGGTAAAAGATTTTATTTATGCTATTTAACATTGTTAATAGATATTTTATTATTTTCTATGACTCATTAAATGTTTGTAACTTTCATAACAGTGGCATCGTGACAACACCATCTTGCTCAACCAACTTCCATATTAATGGCTTCGCAGTCTATATAGGATATATGTCATTTCCATCCTTAGTGTTATCCGTGAGCATGCACATGTCCAATTACGAGCATTTGCTCAAGAGGACGAGAGAGAGGACAAGACTCCTTCGCCTTTTTTGTATGCATCTTCATCAAGAGCACCTCCTCCAGCTCAGCACATACGAGGAACTCGATGATACAGTACCTCACCATATCTGATAGTGGAGTTGTTCTATACATGTCTAAGGCTAGTTACCTTCATGAGGATATGAGACAGTTCACATCTACCGAGGATGCCACTGCTATTTTGACTACACTGCTATACCAGATTACACGATGTATCCAGATTACTCAAGATATGGAGGACAATATATAGGTGAGGGATGTCGTAGTATCTATCTATACCACAGGCATTCCTTGATATATAGGATCTGACAAAGCATCAAGGACCGAGTGAAGTGGAGCTAATGTTTCATCGATAGCAGCCTTCATGCAGGAGAAGACAGCCACCTTATGGAACATAGAACTTTTATTTTTATTCTTTTATTATTTGCATTTATGAAATTTTATTCTAAAATTTTGTAATTAATATTATCAACCTGAATGGTAATTAATTTGAGATTTTCATGGATGACATGTATTTTCTTGTTCAATATATATTTTAGAAAAATTAAAAAGTTACAATGAAATATTTAAATCTATTAATTTTATTTTATTAATTTAAGAATAAATATTTTAAATTATGAATACAAAAAATATTTACAAAATTTATAATCCATATTTTGTAAGAAAAATAAATTTTAAATCTATATTGATTTTTTGATAATAATTAAATAATAATCAAATAATATAATTCAATATATTAATATTTAATTTTTTAATTAACATTAATCATTTATTATAAAAATTATAAAATAACTTATCTACGGTTTAACTAATATTATATTATAATATACTATAATAATATATATTACACTATTTACAAATAATGTAATTTACTCATTAATTTATCAAATTTGTAATATAAAATAAATTTTATATAACCATTACTTTACTATTCATGTCACTATCATACATATGATATTTAAATCTATTAATTTTAGAATACATATTTTAAATTAAGCATAAAACATATATTTGTAAAATTTATAATCTATATTTTATAAGAAAAATAAACTTTAAATGTATACTGATATTTTGATAAAAATTATATAATTATCGAATAAATCTATATTGAATAATTAAATTTATGCAAGTTTATTATATTAAATTAATATTAATATAAATTTATTTTTTATTTAATATATTAAATAATATTAGTCAACCATGATAATACATATATTGTAATTTATATATTTCTATATAAATATTTTTTATAATTAAATAAAGATATCGAAGTGGATGAAAAAAATTTAAAAATTAGTATTGCAGGAGACCGAAGTCCTCGCCTTGTTGTCCTTGACTGAAGCACGTGCTCGATGTCGAAGCATGCCATCACAGTCGAGACATGCATCTCGCATGCAAGGGATGCGCATCGAGGCCCTCCGTGCATGCGAGAACCCGGCACAGCACAATTGAGCATAGGCACGAGTGGCTACGAGGCATGGCATGTTCTACTGTGAGGCATCGAGTGTGCAGGCATAGGGCAAGGCATGATTAGCTGAAGGGTGGCCAATGCATGCTGGCACGGAGCATAGCACAGGCGGGTGCTTATCATGCGACATGGTCGGGTGAGAGGCATGCACGTCCGCACATGTGGCATGCCTGATTGCTGGGCATGGCATGACCGGACATAGGGCATTATATAATATTAGTATAACAATATATATTAAATTATTTTTAAATAATATAATAAATTAATAAATTTAAAATTTTATTATTAACTTTAATTTCATATAATAATTATTTTATTGTAACAAATAAAAAATTATTATACATTAATTTTTTATTATTAATTTTAAAATATATATTAAGACTTTAAAAATAAAATTTTAAATTAGGTATAATTGAAATCATAGGTTTAAAATATAAGTTGAAATCGCAGGTTAATAAAATTTTATATTAACATTATATAACAATATATATTAAATTAGTATAACATTAGTATAACAATATATATTAAATTATTTTTAAATAATGTAATTATTAATAAATTCAAAAATTTACTATTAATTTTAATTTTATATAATAATTATTTTAATATAATAAATAAAAATTTATTATATATTAATTTTTTATTATTAATTCTAAAATATATATTAAGATTTTAAAAATAAAATAATAAATCAAGTGTTGTCTCCAAGGTCGCTATGGCCCGTAGCTGCTGTTGATGTTGGATCGCCCCTCGTCTCCTTGGTGATGTCCTACTCGTTGGGACCTGCAAAATAAGGATTAGTAACCCGGGCCGGAGATTCTGGTGGGGGCACTTCGACGGTCAAGTCAGTGATGATCCAGGGAAATAGATCCTCCTGGTTGAGCCCCTCTTGATGGACTCCACACTAGGAGTAAAAATGATGTGAATAAGTGAGAGTGGGAGTGCAAGTTTGCTAGAAAAGGTGGTGGCCGAGGTGGATCGGTCCTCCTGTATGGCCTCCTTCCCCTCACTTGCTTGGATGCTTATTGTTTAGCTTGAGTTCCCCCCTTTCGCCAAGGGTGTCGAAGGTTCTTTTAAGTCCGGGCGATTGTTGAATGCCTACCTCGGGATTTTCCCCCATGATGTCAAGCACGTGCGACGGCATTCCATGCCGCGAGCGGGACGTCTCTCCTGGTCCATGCTATCAGGCACGTGCAGTGGTGTTCCATGCCGTGGATGGGACATCTTTCCTGGTTCGTGATAAGGGAAACTACCGTGCATTCTGACATTCCTTCCGGCTGCTCCATTCTAAGAAGCCTGGCAATGTCTTGATTGGGGGGGCCGCCACCCCCGGGATTTGGCCTCTTGGTTGACTTCTTCTTTCGGGTGGTGTAGGTGGATGGTGGAGAGCGTGGCACCTTGGTCAGAGAACTTCTCACTCTCCTGGTGTAAATGGCATCCGCAGGTAGTTATTATGATTTGATGGGTGCTTTTTCATAGTCCTTGGGTAGCTCGTTGATGCCTTGGAAGGTGGCTCTGCCCCCCTTAGTGCCCGGCGGCATTGTCCGGGGTGGTTGCCAAACTGGAGAGCTGGGACTTGTCTCCGGCTCGGGGAGCTTAACCTTTGAGGGGCTTGACCTGGCGGAGGAGGGCTAGGCTCGACTCCGATCCAGGGGGCTCAACCTCGGAAGGGCTCGACTCGATGGAGGAAGGCTCGACTCCTGCTCAGAGGACTCGACCTCGGAGGGTCTCGATCTAGCGGAGGAGGGCTGGGCTCGACTCTGATTTAGGAGCCTCGACCTTGGAGGGTTTCAATCTAACAAGGGAGGTCAGCACACAGCTCCAACCCAGAGGGCTCGGCCTTGGAGGGGCTCAATCCAGTGAAGGAGGTCGCTCGGTTTCGGCCTAGGCTCCCTGGGCCTGCGGGTGCCAACCTAGCGGAGGACGGAGCTTGGCTTCGACGGACCAGGAGAGCTCGACTTGACAAAGGAGTCCGAGATGGAGTGTCCACTATGGCAGCCTTTCTGACATAGCATTTGATAGGGGTCACACGTCAGCTTTCTACCATATCATTTGCCCTCCACTCCCGAGTCTCGTTGGTGCGGGGTGCTCGGGGCAAAGGGAGTAAATGTAGTGCTGACATGGAAAGGCGAGAATCCAGTGTAATGATGGCCATGATCACCGGCACTTCGGGGAGTGGTTTCTTCGGCCTATCTGGGGGAGCCACATGGACACGTCCGAGGAGTAGTTATTACGGGCCCAGAATTCAAAGCGACCATAGTCGAAGCTAGATGCTAGCCCTGCTGATTGTCAACACGTGAAGCAGATCCGATGGTGGGGAGCTATAACGGTGTGTCGGACGCCAGTCACTTCGAAAGTAAAAGTGACCTCCCCCAAAACGTATCTCCTTTCAAATCCTGCATGCCCGCCTTCGTACCGAAGCTCTTTCTTCATTTTCCCGACCATTTTTGTCTTCCAAAGGTCACAATAGGTTAGTCTCCCTTCTCCTTACCTTGGTTGGGTAAGATCTTTTTTCCTAGGGCTAGGTTCATCCTCGGATCTTTGTCCATCTTCCCCTCTTTTCTGCTCTTCTCTTCCTGTTTCTTGACCTCCATGTCTCGCTTTGGACCGAACTTCCGTCCCACCACTAATCAGGGTGAGGCTGGGCCTTCTAGGCCACGGTTGCCTTCTTCTTCTTCTGACGAGGAGGAGGATGTGGCATGCTTTGAGGTTAGCCGAAGGCTCGCACCTGTGGGAATAGTATTAGGGAACCCACATCTTCTCCCCCACCTCGTCCTCTTCTTCTTCCCGCTTCTGCACCTGCCCCAAACCTGCTCGATCAACAGGTCCCTGAGGGATCGCTTCGGTGATCACCGCCATGGGCCTTACGACCATCTAGGACACCTATGGTATCCCGGATGGTGTCCGGCTCTCGGTCCCTCGACCGGGGGAGCGGGTCACCTCTAGTGGCCCATGTCGGACAGCCTTCTATGAGGAAACCTTCTCGGGTGGCCTCCGATTTCCATTCCACCCATTCTTCCTCTCTATCTTGAACCATTACCGCCTTGTTCCTGCCCAACTCATCCCGAATGCCATCAGGATGATTTTTTGCTTCATTGTCTTGTGCCACTTCCACAGGATTGTTGCCTGTTTCTCCTTGTTCAGGGCCTTTTCCACCATGAAACGCAACCCCACCGAGGAGGGGTGGTGGTCTCTTTCCTCTCGCCCCATAGGTATCAAGTTCGAACTTTCCTCTTCCATCAAAGGATGAAGAACAGGTATTTTTTTGCCTCAATCGAGGGGGTCGACTGGGTTTGGAGTGACCTAGATCAGTCCCCCAACCGGGTTCTGCTATCGACACAGTGACTTGGAGGTGTACGACCAGCTTCGCTCTACTGAGATCCCTTCGCTCGAGGTCCTGCTGTTAGAGTAGAATCTCCACGAGGCCGGGGTTGACCCAACACAAGAGTTGGGTGAGTTCGGCTCAAAAAATCCCTTCACTCTTTTTTCTTTTTTATTCCTTCTTTCTTTCTTCCCTTTTTTTTTGAGCTGACATCCTCTTTCTTGGTGCAGCCATGAAGTTCTCTAAAAAGGAACTCCTCTCATTTTCTGAGGATAGGAATCAGGCGGAGGGCGCTGGCGAGCATGCTCCGTAGAGGGCTCAGGTAAATGCTGGTGCAAGCGCGGTGCCAGCCGAGCCTGTTCCCGAGTCAAAAAGGAAGAGGGCTACTAAGTCTACCTCCGAGCCTCCGAGAAGACACGATCTGGCCCTGGTGTTGGAGTCTGAGGTGGTGGTTCGGGCCAGATCTATCGCCGCTGTTGCCGCGATGATGTCCCCTGGTGGGGGCACCAGGCTCTGAAAGAAGAAGCTTCAACTAATACCAAGTTCTTTATAGATTGAGACTTGGAACTCAAGTCTCGTATGAGTCCTGTATGTTTATTGAGTCCTATTTTATTTTCTTTTGGAGTTTTAAAGTTCAATTAGAATTCAATCAAGAGTTCAATTAGAGTCAATTAGGCTTTGTATTGAGTCAAGTTTAAGAGCTACTTGAAATTAGGCCAGACCAGCTTTACTTGGAATGCCACATCATCTTGGAGCACCGGTGCCAACTCATCACCAGAGGATGTCACATCACCTTTGCCATGTCATCTCCAAGGGGCGCCATGGAGAAGGATGCGCCATGTCACCATGCCACCTTGCCACGCCACATCATTGCCACCTCACCTACCACGTGGCATCATTAAAACTTTAAATTACATGAAAGCTACAAGTGGTCGACCAAGGAGTGTTTTCAAATTCAAAGGAGGTCAGCCAACTCCATCCACAAATCATGCAACCAGCTCCACCAAATAATCCACATTCCATGTTACCCTCCACCAAATCCACCACCAAATCCTCCACATTTCATGTAACCCCCCCTAATATTTCTCCATGATATGGGGAATTTCAAATTGATTGAAAGGCCATTAAAAGCCGCTTGTATGCCCATGGTAAAAAAAGAAGCTTTTTGGATGAAATGAAATTTAAGTGAAGTAGTAGTTGAAGAAGGTGTTTTTTTGGTAGTATCCTCTTATTTTCTTTGGGTGTGTTTGATTTTCTCTTCTCAAGCTTTCAAGTGTCCAACGCCAACATCCACCTCTAGGGATCCATGCCTCCATCGAAGTTCCCTTGCCTATTTGGTTTCTTTGTTTTGATATCTTCCAAATTGGTCCCAGTCTAACCCGTTCATTGTGCAGGATCCTTCTACGATTCAGAGTTCAAGAAAGGGTTCTCTTACCAATGATCAATGTTGAATGAAACTAGTTTCTTTGGAATGCCAATCTTCCACTTCAGGGCTAGTTCGTCTAAGAGCTTCAAAGGATCTACTAGGGAGTGATCATCTTGGGTAAATAACACCTCCTAATCTCTTAAGTCTGAGTTATTGAAGATCGTTGCTAAGGTTTAAATTCAATATTCATTAGCCCTAATCTTCTCTAGGATTTAAATAACTACATCACGGCGTAAGTTCCAAATTTCAGTGCTCCTTCCATAGCTTTACCTTAGTACTTTTGATCTGAAATTTAGTACCTGTTAATAGGCTTCATTGCTCTCATTTCTCAATTCATCATTTAGATTGCATTCTCATCATCGTGCCGCATCAAATTGGTATCAGAGCATGGTTGCATTAGGGTAGAAAAATAGTTTTATTTAAATCCAAGCAAGATCTAAAATTCACACCTCAAGAGCTGGTGTACTCCAGTACACTGTCACGACCCAGGGGAAAAATGAGCCCCTGGCCAGACGTGAATTTTTTAGATTGAAGTTTGGGTAAGCCATTGCACTTGTTTGATTAGGTTCTGTTTTACTAAAAATTTGCATCTGTTTACTGTAATCCGTCTGCAGCTCCAAAGGCAAGTCACTAAGTTTTTGTTGAAGTATTTTTTTTCTTATTCCATATTAAGTCAATTATCACCATATTAAATTTCATCATCAAAAAGAAATTATAAAAAAAATAAAAATTTCTGCAGTTCGACACTATCATTAGGGTTCTGTTCTGTCCTTTTTATTTATCTTCATTCGTAGGATCTGCTTAGAGTACAATAGATTTTAGTTTTAAAATTTCTTTCATCTACATTGAAATATATAAGTTAGGAATCCTCTATGAATTTTTCAGAATTTTTGAATATTTTTTTCATCACGTTTTCCACACCACTTTCAAACTGCAACACACTTCTACAACACCTTTGCATTTCATTCATCTCATGAGAAATCAAATTAAGGGCATCAATTTGACATAGGGTCAGGGTTTCATCACCTGTCCCTAGCCCAAAAATCACCAACCAGCATATCGATCCCAGCCCGTTAATTAAAATTGAGTAGAACGTTAATTGCCCTAGTGGGTTAGGGACACCAACAAGTTGGGTTCAGGTTAGGGTCAAGTTAACTGTGTCAGCTAATTGGTGTGTGCTTACTGGCTTGGTGTCTAGGATTGGTGCATCAGGGCTTGTGATTTGGTCCGCCTACCTGGCCAATCTCAGATTGGTGTCTAAGGATTGGCAATCAGGGACCTTCACTCCCCACCCCTACCTAGCTAAGTCCCAAAAGTACTACTAGCTAGTTGGTTCACTTAATTAGACCTCTAATTTGTGCTCTAGGTCTAGGAAACCTTAGCTCGAGCTTGAGTCTACTTGCATGCATGAAAACTAGATCAGGAGCCTCATATTCACCAGTCCAGACCCAGTCCAGTATAGCCATGGACCCGAATCTTGAAACCATGCTGAGAGGCCTAAATGATCTAATGGCCTAATTGAACCAAATGCTAGTTAAACAATTTTTCTTAAACCAACCAACTCCTACTATCCCAATAGCTCATATGAATGATAGGAGTAAGAACCCTAAAGTACAAGTTAAGTTCATGAATACTCAAGACTTAGGGTATCCTCAAACTGAAGGGCTAGGGAAGGAAGAAGGCAAATTTGAACCTAGTAAATATGTGTATGAGACTGACATAAGTTTAATAGATGAAAATGAAGGGGAAGACTATGAAGAGAACAACTTTAGTACCTTACCTGAGGAAACCTTTGGGAAAGATAAGATTATTGAGCCTAGTCCTGAAACATCAGAACAACCAAAATTTAGTGAGGACTTGGTTCCCGTAAGACAATGCCCTCAAGAAAAATCCAATACTTTAGCTTCGACACAAGAACTCCTTCACGAACCTGAGAAGAACCCAATAACTTTTTTTTTTTTTTTGTAGTTGAAGAAGGTGTTTTTTTGGTAGTATCCTCTTGTTTTCCTTGGGTGTGTTTGATTTTTTCTTCTCAAGCTTTCAAGTGTCCATCGCCAACATCCACCTCTAGGAATCCATGCCTCCATCGAAGTTCCCTTGCCTGTTTGGTTTCTTTGTTTTGATATCTTTCAAATTGGTCCCAGTCTAACCCGTTCATTATGCAGGATCCTTCTACGATTCGGAGTTCAAGAAAGGGTTCTCTTACCAAAGATCAATGTTGAATGAAACTAGTTTCTTTGGAATGCCAATCTTCCACTTCAAGGCTTGTTCGTCTAAGAGCTTCAATGGATCTACCAGGGAGTGATCATCTTGGGTAAATAACACCTCCTAATCTCTTAAGTTTGAGTTATTGAAGATCGTTGCTAAGTTTTAAATTCAATATTCATTAGCCCTAATCTTTTCTAGGATTTAAATAACTACATCGCGGCGTAAGTTCCAAATTTCAGTGCTCCTTCCAAAGCTTTACCTTAGTACTTTTGATCTGAAATTTAGTACCTGTTAATAGGCTTCATTGCTCTCATTTCTCAATTCATCATTTAGATTGCATTCTCATCATCGTGCAGCATCAAATTGGTATCAGAGCATGGTTGCATTAGGGTAGAATAGTTTTCCTTAAATCCAAGCAAGATCTAAAATTCACGCCTCCTGAGCGGGTACACTCCAGTACACTGTCACGACCCATGGGAAAAATGAGCCCCTGGCCGGACGTGAATTTTTTAGATTGAACTTTGGGTAAGCCATTGCACTTGTTTGATTAGGTTCTGTTTTACTGAAAATTTGCATCTGTTAACTGTAATCCGTCTGCAGCTCCAAAGGCAAGTCACTAAGTTTTTGTTGAAGTATTTTTTTTCTAGTTCCATATTAAGTCAGTTATCACAATATTAAATTTCATCATCAAAAAGAAATTATAAAAAAAATGAAAATTTCTGCAGTTCGACACTATCATTAGGGTTCTGTTCTATCCTTTTTATTTATCTTCATTCGTAGGATCTGCTTAGAGTAGTATATATTTTAGTTTTAAAATTCCTTTCATTTGCATTGAAACATATAAGTTAGGAATCCTCTATGAATTTTTCAGAATTTTTGAATATTTTTTTCATCATGTTTCCCACACCACTTTCAAACTGCAACACACTTCTGCAGCACCTTTGCATTTCGTTCATCTCATGAGAAATCAAATTAAGGGCATCAATTTGACATAGGGTCAGGGTTTCATCACCTGTCCCTAGCCCAAAAATCACCAACCAGCATATCGATCCCAGCTCGTTAATTAAAATTGAGTAGAACGTTAATTTCCCTAGTGGGTTAGGGACACCAACAAGTTGGGTTCAGGTTAGGGTCAAGTTAATGTGTCAGCTAATTGGTGTGTGCTTACTGGATTGGTGTCTAGGATTGGTGCATCAGGGCTTGTGATTTGGTCCGCCCACCTGGCCAAACTCAGATTAGTGTCTAAGGATTGGCAATCCGGGACCTTCACTCCCCACCACCTACCTAGCTAAGTCTCATAAGTACTACTAGCTAGTTGGTTCACTTAATTAGACCTCTAATTTGTGCTCTAGGTCTAGGAAACCTTAGCTCGAGCTTGAGTCTACTTGCATGCATGAAAACTAGATCAGGAGCCTCATATTCACCAGTCCAAACCCAGTCCAGTGTAGCCATGGACCCGAATCTTGAAACCAAGCTGAGAGGCCTAAATGATCTAATGGCCCAATTGAACCAAATGCTAGCTAAACAATTTTCCTTAGACCAACCAACTCCTACTATCCCATTAGCTCATATGAATGATAGGAGTAAGAACCCTGAAGTACAAGTTGAGTTCATGAATACTCAAGACTTAGGGTATCCTCAAACTGAAGGGCCAGGGAAGGAAGAAGGCAAATTTGAACCTAGTAAATATGTGTATGAGACTGACATAAGTTTAATAGATGAAAATGAAGGGAAAATGAAGGGGAAGACTGTGAAGAGAATAACTTTAGTACCTTACCTGAGGAAACCTTTGGGAAAGAAAAGATTTTTGAGCCTAGTCCTGAAACATCAGAACAACCAAAATTTAGTGAGGACTTGGTTCCTGTAAGACAATGCCCTCAGGAAAAACCCAATACTTTAGCTTCGACACAAGAACTCCTTCATGTACCTGAGAAGAACCCAATAACTTTTTTTTTTTTTTTTTGTAGTTGAAGAAGGTGTTTTTCTGGTAGTATCCTCTTATTTTCTTTGGGTGTGTTTGATTTTCTCTTCTCAAGCTTTCAAGTGTCCAACGCCAACATCCACCTCTAGGGATCCATGCCTCCATCGAAGTTCCCTTGCTGTTTGGTTTCTTTGTTTTGATATCTTTCAAATTGGTCCCAGTCTAACCCGTTCATTGTGCAGGATCCTTCTAGATTCGGATTTCAAGAAAGGGTTCTCTTGCCAAAGATCAATGTTGAATGAAACTAGTTTCTTTGGAATGCCAATCTTCCACTTCAGTGCTAGTTTGTCTAAGAGCTTCAATGAATCTACCAGGGAGTGATCATCTTGGGTAAATAACACCTCCTAATCTCTTAAGTCTGAGTTATTGAAGATTGTTGCTAAGTTTTAAATTCAATATTCATTGGCCCTAATCTTCTCTAGGATTTAAATAACTACATCGTGGCGTAAGTTCCAAATTTCAGTGCTCCTTCCAAAGCTTTACCTTAGTACTTTTGATCTGAAATTTAGTACCTGTTAATAGGCTTCATTGCTCTCATTTCTCAATTCATCATTTAGATTGCATTCTCATCATCGTGCAGCATCAAATTGGTATCATAGCATGGTTGCATTAGGGTAGAATAGTTTTCCTTAAATCCAAGCAAGATCTAAAATTCACACCTCCTGAGCGGGTATATTCCTGTACACTGTCAATACCCATGGGAATAATTAGCCCCTGGCCGGACGTGAATTTTTTAGATTGAAGTTTGGGTAAGCCATTGCACTTGTTTGATTAGGTTCTGTTTTTTTGAAAATTTGCATCTGTTTACTGTAATCCGTCTGCAGCTCCAAAGGCAAGTCACTAATTTTTTGTTGAAATATTTTTTTTCTTGTTCCTTTTTAAGTCAGTTATCACCATATTAAATTTCATCATTAGAAAAAAATAATAAAAAAAATGAAAGTTTCTTCAGCTCGACACTATCATTAGGGTTCTGTTCTATCCTTTTTATTTATCTTCATTTATAGGATCTGCTTAGAGTAGTACAGATTTTAGTTTTAAAATTTCTTTCATCTGCATTGAAACATATAAGTTTAGAATCCTCTGTGAATTTTTCAGAATTTTTGGATATTTTTTTCATCACATTTTCCACACCACTTTCAAACTACAACACACTTCTGCAGCACCTTTGCATTTCATTCATCTCATGAGAAATCAAATTAAGGGCATCAATTTGACATAGGGTCAGGGTTTCATCACCTGTCCCTAGCCCAAAAATCACCAACCAGCATATTGATCCCAGTCCGTTAATTAAAATTGAGTAGAACGTTAATTGTCCTAGTGGGTTAGGGACACCAACAAGTTGGGTTCAAGTTAGGGTCAAGTTAACTGTGTCAGCTAATTGGTGTGTGCTTACTTGCTTGGTGTCTAGGATTGGTGCATCAGGGCTTGTGATTTGGTCCGCCTACCTGGCCAATCTCAAATTGGTGTCTAAGGTTGGCAATCAGGGAACTTCACTCCCCACCACCTACCTAGCTAAGTCCCATAAGTACTACTAGCTAGTTGGTTCACTTAATTAGACCTCTAATTTGTGCTCTAGGTCTAGGAAACCTTAGCTCGAGCTTTAGTCGACTTGCATGCATAAAAACTAGATCAGGAGCCTCATATTCACCAGTCCAGACCTAGTCCAGTGTAGCCATGGACCCGAATCTTGAAACCATGCTGAAAGGCCTAAATGATCTAATGGCCCAATTGAACCAAATGCTGGCTAAACAATTTTCCTTAGACCAACCAACTCCTACTATCCCATTAGCTCATATGAATGATAGGAGTAAGAACCCTGAAGTACAAGTTGAGTTCATGAATACTCGAGACTAAGGATATCCTCAAACTGAAGGGCTAGGGAAGGAAGAAGGCAAGTCTGAACCTAGTAAATATGTGTATGAGACTGACATCAGTTTAATAGACGAATATGAAGGGAAAGACTGTGAAGAGAACAACTTTAGCACCTTACCTGAGGAAACCTTTGGTAAAGAAAAGATTATTGAGCCTAGTCCTCAAACATCAGAACAACCAAACTTTAGTGAGGACTTGGTTCCCGTAAGACAATGCCCTCAGGAAGAACCCAATACTTTAGCTTCGACACAAGAACTCCTTCAGTTACCTGAGAAGAACCCAATATCTTTTTTTTTTTTTTTTTTTTTTGTTGTAGTTGAAGAAGGTGTTTTTTTGGTAGTATCCTCTTGTTTTCTTTGGGTGTGTTTGATTTTCTCTTCTCAAGCTTTCAAGTGTCCAACTCCAATATCCACCTCTAGGGATCCATGCCTCCATCGAAGTTCCCTTGCCTGTTTGGTTTCTTTGTTTTGATATCTTTCAAATTGGTCCCAGTCTAACCCGTTCATTGTGCAGGATCCTTCTACGATTCGGAGTTCAAGAAAGGGTTCTCTTACCAAAGATCAATGTTGAATGAAACTAGTTTCTTTGGAATGCCAATCTTCCACTTCAGGGCTAGTTTGTCTAAGAGCTTCAATGGATCTACCAGGGAGTGATCATCTTGGGTAAATAACACATCCTAATCTCTTAAGTCTGAGTTATTGAAGATCGTTGCTAAGTTTTAAATTCAATATTCATTAGCCCTAATCTTATCTAGGATTTAAATAACTACATCGCGGCGTAAGTTCCAAATTTCAGTGCTCCTTCCAAAGCTTTACCTTAGTACTTTTGATCTGAAATTTAGTACCTGTTAATAGGCTTCATTGCTCTCATTTCTCAATTTATCATTTAGATTGCATTCTCATCATCGTGCAGCATCAAATTGGTATCAAAGCATGGTTGCATTAGGGTAGAATAGTTTTCCTTAAATCCAAGCAAGATCTAAAATTCACACCTCCTGAGTGGGTATACTCCTGTACACTGTCACGACCCATGGGAATAATGAGCCCCTGGCCGGACGTGAATTTTTTAGATTGAAGTTTGGGTAAGCCATTGCACTTGTTTGATTAGGTTCTGTTTTTCTGAAAATTTGCATCTATTTACTGTAATCCATCTGCAGCTCCAAATGCATGTCACTAATTTTTTATTGAAATATTTTTTTTCTTGTTCCTTTTTAAGTCAGTTATCACCATATTAAATTTCATCATTAGAAAAAAATAATAAAAAAAATGAAAGTTTCTTCAGCTCGACACTATCATTAGGGTTCTGTTCTGTCCTTTTTATTTATCTTCATTTATAGGATCTGCTTAGAGTAGTACAGATTTTAGTTTTAAAATTTCTTTCATCTACATTGAAACATATAAGTTTAGAATCCTCTGTGAATTTTTCAGAATTTTTGGATATTTTTTCATCACATTTTCCACACCACTTTCAAACTGCAACACACTTCTGCAGCACCTTTGCATTTCATTCATCTCATGAGAAATCAAATTAAGGGCATCAATTTGACATAGGGTCAGGGTTTCATCACCTGTCCCTAGCCCAAAAATCACCAACCAGCATATCGATCCCAGCCCATTAATTAAAATTGAATAGAACGTTAATTGCCCTAGTTGGTTAGGGACACCAACAAGTTGCGTTCAAGTTAGGGTCAAGTTAACTGTGTCAGCTAATTGGTGTGTGCTTACTGGCTTGGTTTCTAGGATTGGTGCATCAGGGCTTGTGATTTGGTCTGCCTACCTGGCCAATCTCAGATTGGTGTCTAAGGTTGGCAATCAGGGACCTTCACTCCCCACCACCTACCTGGCTAAGTCCCATAAGTACTACTAGCTAGTTGGTTCACTTAATTAGACCTCTAATTTGTACTCTAGGTCTAGGAAACCTTAGCTCGAGAGTTGAGTCTACTTGCATGCATAAAAACTAGATCAGGAGCCTCATATTCACCAGTCCAGAACCAGTCCTGTGTAGCCATGGACCCGAATCTTGAAACCATGCTGAAAGGCCTAAAGATCTAATGGCCCAATTGAACCAAATGCTGGCTAAACAATTTTCCTTAGATCAACCAACTCCTACTATCTCATTAGCTCATATGAATGATAGAAGTAAGAACCCTGAAGTACAAGTTGAGTTCATGAATACTCGAGACTTAGGATATCCTCAAACTGAAGGGCTACGAAAGGAAGAAGGCAAGTCTGAACCTAGTAAATATGTGTATGAGACTGACATCAGTTTAATAGATGAATATGAAGGGGAAGACTGTGAAGAGAACAACTTTAGTACCTTACCTGAGGAAACCTTGGGTAAAGAAAAGATTATTGAGCCTAGTCCTGAAACATCAGAACAACCAAACTTTAGTGAGGACTTGGTTCCCGTAAGACAATGCCCTCAGAAAGAACCCAATACTTTAGCTTCGACACATGAACTCCTTCATTTACCTGAGAAGAACCCAATCATTATTTTAGAAGACTTTGACGATGACCTTCAACTACCTAGAAGCATCCCGCCCTTAGATCAATATTCAAATCTTAAGGTCATCATGAGTAACCAAGGTCTGTTTCAAGATTTCCCTAAATTACCCCAAGACTCGGATTCCTATTTCCTGCCTTTCCTTAAGTCTTATCCTAATTTTAGAGCCATTAAGTTTCATTTTGATGAGATTACTAGGTTGCATGAGCCTTTAAAGCCTATTCCTTTTGCTACCTACTTTTAGAAAACCTTATGGCATTTGCTAGGAACCCATGGTAAATTCTCATGTGCATACCAGACCAGGGTCAAACCTAGAGAGTCATTAATTTGTTAGGTTTAGGCCCTAGAGAGTCCAATAAAATTCCTATCAATAAGGATGCCTAGTTCAGTCTGCTTTTCGTAAGTGCTTGTGTAAGTTTCTGAGTCTGCTGAGTCCTATGCATAGCATGTTGAGGATTTGCATCATAAAATAAATTTGAGCAATGAATCCTATAAACATAGGACTAATTCAAGAAAGAAAGTCAAGGAATTCTATGAGAGAGATCATGTTCCCATCCGGGACTTTCAAGAAACTACATATCCATGGTGCAGGCCCCTTTAAAGTCCTAAAGAAGATTAGATCTAATGCTTACATATTGGAATTACCTTCAGACCTAGGTATCAACCCGACCTTCAATGTCTCAGACTTGATAGAATATAAGGAACCCATGATGATACCTAGTGAGCCTTTTGGGCCTGACCATATTTTTGAGAGTGAACCATTACCCGAGTATCCACAAACAACCATTCCTCAAAAATGAGAGAAAATTGAACAAATTCTGGATAATAAGATTGTCACTACCAGAAACAAGGATTACAATCGATATTTGGTCCGTTGGCAAGGGAGACCAAAATCTGATGACTCCTGAATCGCTAGAGAGGACCTGCAATGACTGGATCCGGACTTATTTGAACAATATCAAAGCCAGGCTGAACCATACTCGACAGGGTCGAGTTCCTCCCACCCGTGAAGAATTGGTGGGGGCACCAGGCTCAGAAAGAAGAAGCTTCAACTAATACCAAGTTCTTTATAGATTGAGACTAGGAACTTGTCTCGTATGAGTCCTGTATGTTTATTGAGTCCTATTTTATTTTCTTTTGGGATTTTAAAGTTCAATTAGAATTCAATCAAGAGTTCAATTAGAGTCAATTAGGCTTTGTACTGAGTCAAGTTCAAGAGCTACTTGAAATTAGGCCAGACCAGCTTTACTTGGAATGCCACATCATCTTGGACCACCGGTGCCAACTCATCACCAGAGGATGTCACATCACCTTTGCCATGTCATCTCCAAGGGGCGCCATGGAGAATGATGCGCCATGTCACCATGCCACCTTGCCACGCCACATCATTGCCACCTCACCTGCCACGTGGCATTATTAAAATTTTAAATTACATGAAAGCTACAAGTGGTCGACCAAGGAGTGTTTTCAAATTCAAAGGAGGTTGGCCAACTCCATCCACAAATCATGCAACCAGCTCCACCAAATCCTCACATTCCATGTAACCCTCCACCAAATCCTCAACCAAATCCTCCACATTTCATGTAACCCCCCCTAATATTTTTCCATGATATGGGAAATTTCAAATTGATTGAAAGGCCATCAAAAGCCTCTTGTACGCCCATGGTAAAAAAAGAAGCTTTTTGGATGAAATGAAATTTAAGTGAAGTAGTAGTTGAAGAAGGTATTTTTTTGGTAGTATCCTCTTGTTTTCTTTGGGTGTGTTTGATTTTCTCTTCTCAAGCTTTCAAGTGTCCAACGCCAACATCCACCTCTAGGGATCCATGCCTCCATCGAAGTTCCCTTGCCTGTTTGGTTTCTTTGTTTTGATATCTTTCAAATTGGTCCCAGTCTATCCCGTTCATTGTGCAGGATCCTTCTACGATTCAGAGTTCAAGAAAGGGTTCTCTTGCCAAAGATCAATGTTGAATGAAACTAGTTTCTTTGGAATACCAATCTTCCACTTCAGGGCTAGTTCGTCTAAGAGCTTCAATGGATCTACCAGGGAGTGATCATCTTGGGTAAATAATACCTCCTAATCTCTTAAGTCTGAGTTATTGAAGATCGTTGCTAAGGTTTAAATTCAATATTCATTAGCCCTAATCTTCTCTAGGATTTAAATAACTACATCGCAGCGTAAGTTCCAAATTTCAGTGCTCCTTCCATAGCTTTACCTTAGTACTTTTGATCTGAAATTTAGTACCTGTTAATAGGCTTCATTGCTCTCATTTCTTAATTCATCATTTAGATTGCATTCTCATCATCGTGCCGCGTCATCCCCTCCTCCAGAGATCGTCGAGGTCGAGGAGGACAGGGAGCCAGAAGGTGCGGGGTTGACTTTGGTGGTTCCGTCCGAGGTGGTGCTGAGCTCCCAGCCCACACCAATTGCTTTTATCGCCGATGGAACAGATGATCCTGCACTGGTGGCAGGCAAAAGAGACAGGGACTACCATCAGTTCCCTTTCAAATTGGGGCCCAACATCTCCCTTCCAAGGACCAAGCACTTGCCGAGCGGATGATGGACTTCTCCATCCAGTCTTGCAACTGGTGAGAGAGGAGTGGGAGATACCTGGTCGACATCATCAGCGCATCCTTCTCCAACCTCTATGCCATGAGTTATTTCTTGCTCTGCCCCAATTCCCCCTTCACCTTCATGGTGACTAACACCTTCTTTGATGCAGCAAGGCACCGAGCTCCTACTGATCCGGGAATGCTACTGCAACTGGGTCAGGAGGGATAAGAAGTGCGAGGCGGAGTTCGAGTCCTCGAAGACCGAAATAAGGTGAAAGAGCGATGGGCTCTGGGAGGCTAATATGATAGTTAAGAACCTTTAGGGTGAAGTCGCTAGCACCTGGCAACACTCAAGGGAGCTTGAGGAAGAGCTCAAATCAAAGGGTGCCCAATTGATGGAGCTCCAAGCTGAGCTGGAGGCGGCGAAGGAGTGGGCCATCTCCATTGAGAAGAAGTCCTTGATCGCCGATCAAAAGGCTACCGAGGAAGAGAGGAGGGTCTCCGCTGCTGTCAGTTTAGCTGAGGCCACGAAGAAAGAAGCCATCGAGGCTGCCCGCAAAGCTGAGGATGTGGATAAGAGGTCGGGCGAGGCGGTGGCCAATTATAAGGCTTCCGAGGAGTTCAAGATGGACTTCAAAGAGGCAGCGACTGATTCCTTTTTCAAGGGATTCGCTTACTGCCGGTCTCAGCTATGCGGCATCCTCTCAAATGAGCGGATGGCCACCCTCCAGCTTCCATGCTCCAAGGGTGCGAAGGTCTCAAGTTTCATTCTGGCTTCAGTAGAGGAGCGCATCGTTGCAGCCATGTCAGCCCCGCGGGTAGCGGTGGTCGAACCAGCTCTACTAGTGACGGCAACCAAACCAGCTTCACTAGCGATGGTGGCTGAGTCAACCCCGCCAGTGATGATGGCTGAAGGAGGGGCCCTGATCATGGAGGTTGAGGAAAGCGAGGCTCCAATTGTGCACCATCCAGGGAAGGCACCAGCAGAGTAGAGTAGGGCCTCTTTTCAGTTGTAACCCTTTTATTGCTTTCCATCCTGGGCTGACCGATATGTTGGGCCTCAAGAGCATCGTAGCCCTCTTTATTAAGTAATGAAAATACTTTTTTGTCAACTTGCCTTGTTCTTTTCTTTCTTTTTGCATATATGATAAGATTAGAGACAAGATTTCTCCTTTGTTTCTGAGTGTTCCAAGACTTGGTGGTTGGAAAGCTTGGTTCCGGGCTTTGTTGGCCGAAGATCTGAGCTTCGGGCTTTGATGTCTTGGAGCTAGGCTCGAAGACTTAGCGACTGGAAAGCTTGATTCTGGGCTTTGGTGTCTCTGAGCTGGGCTCGAAGACTTGGTGGCTGGAAAGCTTGGTTCTGGGCTTTGAAGTCTCGGAGCTGGGCTTGAAGACTTGGTGGAAAAAAGCTTGGTTCTGGGCTTTGATGTCTCGGAGCTAGGCTTGAAGACTTGGTGGCCAGAAAGCTTGGTTCCGGGCTTTATTAGCCAAAGATCTGAGCTCCGAGCTTTGATGTCTTGGAGCTGGGCTCGAAAATTTGGTGGCTAGAATGCTTGGTTCTGGGCTTTGGTATCTCGGAGCTGGGCTCGAAGACTTGGTGGCCAGAAAGCTTGGTTCTAGGCTTTGATTTCTTAGAGCTAGGCTTGAAGACTTGGTGACTGGAAAGCTTGGTTCCGGGCTTTGTTGGCCGAAGAACTGAGCTCCGGGCTTTGACGTCTTGAAGCAGGGCTCGAAGACTTGGTGGTCGGAAAGCTTGGTTCCAGGCTTTGTTGGTCGAAGATCTGAGCTCGTGCTTTGATGTCTTGGAGCTGGGCTCGAGGACTTGGTGGCCGGAAAGCTTGGTTCTGGGCTTTGTTGGCCGAAGGTCTGAGCTTCGAGCTTTAATGTCTTGGAGCTGGGCTTTGGTGTCTCGGAGCTGGGCTCAAAGACTTGGTGGTTGGAAAGCTTGGTTCAGGGCTTTGATGTCTCGGAGCTAGGCTCGAAGACTTGGTGGTCGGAAAGCTTGGTTCTGGGCTTTGTTGGCCAAAGATCTAAGCTCCGGGCTTTGATGTCTTGGAGCTGGGCTCGAAGACTTGGTGGCCAGAAAGCGTGGTTTCGGGCTTTGTTGGCTGAAGATCTAAGCTTCGGGCTTTGATGTCTTGGAGCTGGGCTTGAAGACTTGGTTGCCGAAAAGCTTGGTTCCTGTCTTTGTTGGCCGAAGATCTAAGCTTCGGGCTTTGATGTCTTGGAGCTGGGCTCGAAGACTTGGTGGCCGGAAAGCTTGGTTCTGGGCTTTGTTGGTCGAAGATCTAAGCTTCAAGCTTTTGATGTCTTGGAGTTGGGCTCAAAGACTTGATGGCCGGAAAGCTTGGTTCCAGACTTTGTTGGCCGAAGATCTGAGCTCCATGCTTTGATCTCTTGGAGCTGGGCTCGAAGACTTGGTGGCCGGAAAGCTTGGTTCCAGGCTTTGGTGTCTCAGAGCTGGGCTCAAAGACTTGGTGGCCGGAAATCTTGGTTCCAACCTTTGATGTCTCGGTGCTAGGCTCGAAGACTTGGTGGCTGGAAAGCTTGGTTCCGGGCTTTGTTGGTCGAAGATCTGAGCTCCGGGCTTTGATGTCTTAGAGCTGGGCTTGAAGACTTGGTGGCCGGAAAGCTTAGTTCTGGGCTTTGTTAATCAAAGATCTGAGATCCGAGCTTTGTTGGCTGAAGATCTGAGCTCTGAGCTTTGATGTCTTGGAGCTGGGCTCAAAGACTTGGTGGTCGGAAAGCTTGGTTCTGGGCTTCGAGCTCCAGACATGGGGTTGGGCGAAGATTCTCTTGCAAGGCAAAAGTATTTGCACAAGGGGAACTTTGATCCTTGGTGAGAAAGAACCTTACAACATTGATGCAAGGTAGCTGGGTCCCGGGCTTCAGAGTCAGAGAGCCGGGCTTTGAGTTTTGTTGTCGGAGTGCTAGGCTTCGAGATTCGGTGTCGGAGAGCTGGGCTCTGAGTTTCAGCATGCCGGAGAGCTTGGCTTCGAGTTTCAGCATGCCGGACTTTGGGCCGGGTAGCGACATTCCTGCAAGGCAGAAGGCGACTTGTGCAAAAGAGAGTCTTTATTATTATAAAGGGTGAACCTTACATTACTGATAATATTTTCTCAGGTTACAGGCATTCATGTTCGCGGGAACCTAGCACCGTCCAGATCCACGAGATAGTAGGCTCCATGTGGAAGAGCTTCGACTACCTTGTAAGGGCTTTCCCAGTTTGGCGAGAGCTTGCTGCACTCCCGGGGCTAAGATGCTTCGACTCGGTGCAGCACCATGTCACCGGGATGGAAGACCTTGGGCCTTATCCACGCGTTGTAGTACCGAGCCACTTGTTGCCAGTATGCTGCCATCCGGAGCCGAGCTTTGTCTCTAGTTTCCTTGAGGAGGTCTAAGTTGAGTAAGAGGTGCATCGGGTCTGCACTTCATCATACTGCTGAAAGGGATATGCCCTACAAGCCAATCTATGTTGTATCTCCCAAACCATTATAATTGACAATATTCTAATAAAGGCATTATTTTTCATCATACGCTGTGATTATTATTATATGATGAACTCCATAGATTAGGGCTATGATTTTAGGGTTATGATGAGATCATACCAATGAGACCTAAAGTCTTAAAACCTTAATCAAAAATATTCCTAGTCGAAGGAACCTTGAGTAGGGGATCAGGATTTTTCCGGTAAGACTAGCACATCCTATGTATACTGAATAGGGTGACTGCTCTCACAGTCACTTGTGTATGACACTAATACTAGGATATGGGTGCTCATTAGAGAATGAGTTCACTGATATGATCCAACTTGAGAACATCTAATGGAATCTTAGCTACATGTCAATAGAAGGTTCGCATAGTGGGAGTGGTACAAGTAATCCTTTGACCTGAGTCTGCCATAAGTACCTTATGTACATGAACCCATGCTTTGGTTCAATCCTAATCATGACACTGAGTCATGCACAGGATTGATACTGGGAATGGTGAATTGGATATGAAGGTAATGAGTAGGTCAACAAGGAATCGATCACTCTTAGTAAGAGGAGATTGCATCTAGCTAGTTATCAATCGAATGATGATTCAGGAAATCTTTGATCAAAGTAGAGATATTAGAGATGGTTTCTAATATCAAGATAATTGAATCATCAATATAAAATTGATCTAGAAAAAAATATAATATTGGATTTGACATATATCCATATCCATAATTATTTTTTGGGTGCAGGTTGATCGAAGGATTTAATTGTACGGTAACTTTCTACTGAAGGGTAATTTGGTATTTCACCAGAATTTCCATATCTTCCGGGTAGACATGACACGTTGCTAGACGTCAATCTTGTCTTGTGGGTTGATTTGAATGATCACTTATTAGGAAGAGTCCTAATTGATCAAAATCGGGTAAGCCCGATTTGACCTAAATCGATTAGAAAGAGTTCTAATCAAATTAGGTTAACTTATTTTCGAACCCACTGCCGGCTAGATGTGGAGCCCAATGGATCACACACTTAAAAGAATTGATCAAGAGTCATTTGCATGAAGACACTCTAGCAAGTGTTGCAAATCCTAACTCCTATTTGAATCGTAATCGAATTAGGGTTCTGAATTGACTCGATTTGGGTTCTAATTGGATCTAATTAGACCTTAATTGATAATTTAAGGATTATGGCTAACCTAATTGGCTAACCTATTAGCTAGGCCACTTCCCCACCCGCCCCCTTTCCCTTGCATGCCAAAAAACACCAAGAGTCCATGCGCTTATCGACTCTTGGCGCGCCATTTGGAGGAGTCCATGGGCGCATGGACTCTTGGCGCATGCCCACTTAATTCTTCGATGAATTAAGATGGGGCAGCCTTCTTTCTTAGTATTAGCGCCTCATTTGTCCACCCTTGGATGATAATCTAATGGGTGGAGAGGTTTTTAAAAAAGAAAGAAAGCGCAGTTTCTTCCCGGGAGCGCGAAATCAGATCTCTTCGGAGATTCAAGTTTCACGATTTTTTTCTCCCAATCGTCGCAACTTCTTCTTTTGAGAAAAGTCGTGAGGATTGATCTGGAAGGCCATGAGAAATAATCCAGAAGGCCATAAGAAAAAAGAAAGAGTGTGGGAAGAAGGGAAAGGGGCGTGGAAAGAAGGGAAATGGTGTGAGAAATTGTTATCGGAGAGTTGTGAGGGCGCCTCTCCGAAAACTATAAAAAAAGGGGGTGGGAATCAGAACTTGATGATGTGATTTCTTTTTCTTCCTTCCTCTCTTGAAGACTCTTTCTCCCTTTCTTGTTTTTGCATTGTTTCCTTTACAGAGTAAAACTCTGTCGAAACTCTGCTACTAGACAAGGTTAAGAGAGAAAGTCTCCGACGGTAAAAGAAAAGAAGAGTTCTGATTCAATTCTTTTCTTCCTTACATTAAGACATCCTTGTCTTAATTTCTCCACCAATTAAAGACAAGCATAAATCTTCTTAGGACAAGGTCTTACTTTCAAGACAAAGGTGTCCTAAAGGTTCTAAGTCTTGGTTGAAGGTGGAGAAGGGGTAAGAAGGAAGAAGACACACCTTTGAGTGGAAGATTTCCCGCCATAATCCAAGTATTGAATTCCTGGAAGAAGAATTCAATTGAAGGAACCATTGGAACAAGGAGTTAGGATCTTGGTCATTGCTTTGTGTGGATCACCATCGGAGGGCGGACACCTGGATGCCTGGTGAACTCAAATAGCCCATTCATCTTCAAGATTAAATCTTCATCAAATTGGAATTAGCGGTTATAGGTTAGTACTCAAATTCTAATTTGCATAAGAATGTTAGTCTTCATACATTTTAGTCTTATTAAGGAGTTCCTGATTTAGGATTTTGGTGCATATTAATTTCAGTTTTTGAAATTACCCTTCCGCTGCGTTGCACCGGATCCCAACAACTGCTGCACCCATAGCTTGGGCACGCCGAGCTCAACTGGGACCACAACCTCGGCGTTGAAGACAAGGTTGAAAGGTGTTTCGTCCATCGCCCTCCTGGACATTGTGTGGTAGGCCTAGAGAACACTTGGAAGCTCTTCTGCCCATCTACTCTTGGCCTGGTCAAGCCTGGTCCTGAGTCCCTAGAGAATGGTCCGGTTAGTCACTTCAGCCTCTCCGTTCGTCTGGGGGTGAGTGATGTAGATGAAGCGGTGATGGATGCCGTGCTTGGCACAGAACCCCTCAAACTCCCGATTATCGAACTGTCATCCATTATTAGTGATGATGCAGTGGGGGAGTCTGAAGCAACATATTATTGACTTCTAGAAGAACTAACGGACCTTGGCCTCTATCATCCATGCTAGTGGCTTTGCTTCCACCCATTTGGTGAAGTAGCCGATTGCCACCAGCAAGAACCTCCATTGCCCAGGTGCAGGGAGAAATAGCCCTAAGATGTCCATTCCCCATTGGATGAATGGCCTAGGGGCGCAGAGTTGTGAGATCGGCGCCATCGGTTGATGTTGTATGTGGGCATGGCACTAACATTTGTCGCACTTCTTCATGAAGTCGACGGCGTCCTCCCTCATGGTCTCCTAGAAGTATCCCTAGCAAAGGGCTTTGTATGCCAACGTCCTTCCTCCCACGTGGTTCCCACACAGGCCTTCATATATCTCTTGGAGAACGAAGGCTGCTTCCGCGGGTCTTAGGCACTTCAAGAGGGGGTAGGAGTAGAATCGATAGTAAAGCTATCCTTCCATTAGGACAAACCAGGAGGCTTTCTTCTTGATGAGGCTGGCTTCCGCGCGGTCCTCAGGTAGGGTGCCATCAGTGATGTATCTGATGTACCTGTCCATCCAGCTTGGCTCCAGGGTGACTTGTTACACCTCCTCTGGGGCTTCGTAGCTTGGATTCTCGAGGTACTCAATGTATGCACACCACAGCGATGAGTCCGGTAGGGTTGCGAGTCTTGACAATGCATCCAAGCGAGCATTCTCTTCACGGGGGATATGGAAGATGTTGAAGCGTCGGAAGCCTGCCATGCATAAGCAGACTCGCTCAGGGTACTTCAACATTAGGGGGTCCCTGGCTTCAATTCTCCAGAAACTTGTCTAGCCACCAGTTGGGAGTCAGTGAAGACTTTCAGGTTCTGCACGCCCATCTCACGTGAGACCTTTAGGCCCGCAAGGAACACCTCATACTCCGCCTGGTTATTTGTGAAAGAAAATAGATGCAGGTGGTTTGACATGATCCTACACTAGGCATGCAAACAGCTGTGGGAGCAGAATGGATTTTAAAAATATTTTTAAAAATCCGCGCAGCGAAAATCTTCTCAGCCCAGAAACTAATCTAATTCTAGTTGCAAATATGCATGTATGATGATATAAAATATTTGCAAAATATTTGAATTAAAAATTCTATTCATGCATGATTAAAAAACAATTTTTTCATACCTTATTCTGGCTAGAATAACTCTGGGATAAATCTCGAATAGGCTGGAATAGCTGGAATAAAACTATTCCAGCCTTCTTCTTCCTTGGGCTGAAAATAAACTCTGTTTTTGGCTTGAAAAATGGCATCGAAACACCACCTTCCGGACCTCTGTTTGCTCCCAAATTTCAGCAGCGGCAACTTGGACAAGAGGTCTTCAATCTCCAATCGAAAGCTGCAAGAAAATGTTAGCTAAAAAAATGTAAAAATCCGCCAAATTCTGCTGCTAGATTTTCTGCAGCAGAACAGGGCATCAGACTTCAGCTTCGCGTTAGGAGCAGCTGCAGGTGATCCGGCCCACGTGGCTTGCTCCCAGGAGTAGAAGTATACTCCCTCTAGAGGGGAGACTTACCGGGGGCTCTCCGATCCCTCTCCACAGGCAGTGCTAGCTGCTGGAAGATGATACACGGTCATAGTGGACTGCAGCAATACTCCTTTGCTGCAGTGCTGGTTTGAGCACAATATAGAAGAAGGAATTAGCCCTTGTTCCTCTCTCTCACACACCCTAAAACCCAGCTTCAAGTGCACTCTAAATGGGAGAATGGATCAAGCCTCAAAGCCTCTCAAACGGAAGAACACTTGGGGTGTTCTTTCTCTTCTCACGATGAAAGAACCCTCCCTTGAAACAGGGGTCTTGCTGGGGTTTAAATAAGGCAACAATGAGGAAGAGGAATAGGCTGAGAAACGAAGAGGTCTCAGCTGCATTACACCCATTAAACCAGGCAGTAAAATGAGAGTAAAGATGACGGATGGAGGGAGAAGAAAAGGTGCCCATTGGCCTTCAACCGGTGGGACGCTTGGTCTTCAATCGGTCTCTTCATTTCTTCCAGCAACGTGTAAACGAAACCATTTACACGATGAAATAAAATGCCGGTTCAAAACTAGTTCAAGCAAAAACAAAGGTTCAATCCCATTAAAAACCAATGGTGGTTCAATCCAATTGAACCGGTCTGAGCCCAAAAATTGGTTCAATTGGTTCACAACCAATTGGAGGCCGAAACGAACTCTGAATCAGTTCAAAACTGATTCAGAAAAATCCTGGCGCAGTCATGGTCAGCCCGGAAGAATTTCCGGTTGACATAGACAAGGGCAAGATAGGGAAAAGAGTGCTCAAAAATAAATAACATGACCATAAAACCTAGACGATACCTTATCGTAATCGGTATCCGGATCAGAGAGTAATCCTCTATGGCGAGTGACCTCAAGGTTCGAACCTAAACGGTAGCACTAGAACAATTCTAGTACAAGCACAGGAAACCATCTAGCAATGGATCCCGACGTCCGGATAGGTCGAAGATGCGGGAGCAAACTATCGAACCTCTGTCATATGGTTACCGTATAATTCATCCCTTTGACCTCTAATCCTCGGGACAACTGAGATTGGGCTGCCAACCCAAACAGAGTCAGTCCACTACGTGTCTCAACCTCGCAAGCCCAGTGACTCTTCACTAGGACTACCCCGGCCGAGGATTTGCTAAACTGAGATACTGCGAGACATTCAATCCAAACTGTTTGGACAGGTCAATTCCATCTTGGTCCATCACTGCTCCATAAGTACTTGCCTGTACCCAGAAATCTTTCGTCACCGGATTAAAAATCTGGGTAGTCCGGCACCAAAGCACAGGGAGTTGCTTGCAAGCTACCATGATGACCTCAGGTCAGAGGGACACATATACCCATATCCAATCATGAGTATCCCTTTGGCAAAAATGGGCTGCACGGAGTCATGTTCAATAAGATATCACATATCCCACTTGCAGATCACATCAGTGTCACCACACTCATTTGGTCAAGAGGACAACCAAACGATGTGAACTACAACAACCTATACTTGATATATTGCCGTCCAGTATAATATATCCTTTGGTTGTAAACAGGGTTTAAGGTCCACTCGATACATCCTCTCTATATCGAAGTCAGTGTAGTCCTAAGGACTTCATCACATGGAAAGAGTTCATTTCAGGGAAATATAATATGTGATGAGCTGCCAAAAAATATTTTATTAATTCAAAGAAAGAGTACAATACTGAGCTCAACCGCCTCAACCCAGGCGATTGGCTCTGAGACACAATTCCCAACAACTCTCACTTGTACTAAAGCCAATCAGAAGAGTATCTAATACCCATTTTCCATTTACAATAGTCGAACTCTTTTTTTCCGAGGGCTTTAGTGAAGGGGTCGGCCAGATTTTCTTTTCCATCGATCTTCAGAAGATTGATGTCACCTCGTTCCACGATCTCTCGTACGAGGTGGTATCGCCGCAGTATGTGCTTGGTGCGGTGATGAGCTTTAGGCTCCTTAGCTTGAGCAATGGCTCTAGTGCTGTCACAATACACCGGAACAGGACCATCTAGGGAAGGTGCCACCCCTAGCTCTCCAAGGAACTTCCACAACCACACAGCTTCCTTTGCTGCATCTGATGCTGCAATGTATTCTGCTTCGCATACCGAGTCTGCAACAGTTGCTTGCTTGGAACTTTTTCAACAGATCACTCCTCCATTCAGGATAAATACAAACCCTGACACACTCTTGCTATCATCTCTATCTGACTGGAAACTGGAGTCAAAGTACCCCACAAGTTTCAAGTCAGGTTCTCCATAAATCAGCCATTGATCTCCATAAATCTCTATTTAAGTATTTCTTAAATACTTAAGGATGGACTTAACCACCTTCCAATGCACCTCACCTAGGTCAGACTGGTATCTACTCACTACTCCTAGTGAGTATGCCACGTCTGGTCTAGTACAAGTCATAGCATATATGATAGAGCCTACTGCAGAAGCATAAGGTACTCTACTCATGTGCTCTCTTTCCTCAGGAGTTGTCACACAATCCTTCTTGGAAAGAGTAATTCAAGAACCTATCGGGAGATAGCCTTTCTTAGAATTTTCCATGCTGAACCGTTTTAGTACGGTGTCAATGTACATAAACTGGGACAATCCCAAAAGCTTCTTAGATCTATCTCTATAGATCTTCATACCTAGTATGTAAGAAGCTTCACCCAAGTCCTTCATGGAGAACTGAGATTATAACCAGACCTTTATTCCTTGTAATGCTACGACATCATTCCCGATTAAGAGAATGTCGTCAACATACAGTACTAGGAATACAATCACAGAACCATTAACCCATTTATAGATGCACGGTTCTTCTCCATTCCTAACGAAGCCATACGATTTGATACACCTATCAAATCGTAAGTTCCAACTTCGAGATGCTTGCTTGAGTCCATAGATGGACCTCTGCAACTTGCATACTTTTGATTCATCTATGGCTGTAAACCCTTCAGGCTGTATCATATACACCTCCTCTTCCAGCTCCCCATTAAGGAAAGCGGTTCGGACATCCATCTGCCAGATCTCGTAATCAAAATATGCTGCCAAAGCAAGCATGATCCAAATGGACTTGAGCATTGCCACAGGGGAGAAAGTCTTGTCATAATCGATAACATATCGCTGACGATACCCCTTGGTAACCAGATGGGCTTTATAGGTCTCTACCTTCCCATCTGCACCCCTTTTCCTCTTGAAGATCCATTTACACCCGATGGGTTTTATACCTTCAGGCGGATCAACCAATGTCCAAACATTGTTGATTTCCATGGACTCCATTTCGGATCGCATGGCTCTAAGCCATGCCTCAGAGTCTGATCTCTGAAGTGCATCCATATAGGTGATCGGATCCTCATTGTTCTCATCGAGCTCAATGGGATCGCCGTCCCGGACCAAGAAACCATAGTATCTGTCCGGCTGACGCGGTATTCTACCAGATCTCCTAATGGGTTCTAGGTGTGATTCAATCACAGCCGGTTCTACGATGTCCTTAGAGTGTGCAGGTTCTTCTATTGGCTGAACTTCATCAAGTTCAATCTTAGAGGCTATAGTTCCTTCT
Source organism: Areca catechu (assembly GCA_021397845.1). Classification (NCBI taxonomy): domain Eukaryota; kingdom Viridiplantae; phylum Streptophyta; class Magnoliopsida; order Arecales; family Arecaceae; genus Areca; species Areca catechu. The sequence goes on along the minus strand of CM038053.1, from coordinate 138,613,662 downwards.
CCAAGGAACTCCTTTTCCAAAAAGATAGCTCTAAGAACAACGAACACCTTTTGTTCATTCTCCAAGTAGAAGAAATACCCTTTGGTTTCCTTAGGATAACCAATGAATAAACACCGATCAGACCTAGGACCAAGTTTGTCTGAGTCAGAACGCTTTACATAAGCCAGACAACCCCAGACTCGAAGGTGTGAGATTGAGGGTTTACGTCCAGTCCACATCTCATACGGAGTGGAGACAACAGACTTACTTGGAACATCATTTAATAAGTAACAGGCTGTCTGAAGCGTATATCCCCAAAAGGATAGCGGCAGAGTTGCAAAGCCCATCATGGATCGAACCATGTCCAACAAGGTTCGATTCCTCCTTTCGGACACACCATTCAACTATGGTATTTCTGGAGGAGTCCACTGAGAGAGAATTCCATTCTCCTTAAGATATGTCAAAAATTCACCAGATAAGTATTCACCACCTCGATCAGATCGAAGGGTTTTAATACTTTTTCCAGTTTGCTTTTCTACTTCATTACGGTATCGTTTGAACATTTCAAACGACTCATACTTATGTCTCATTAAGAAGACATAACCGAACCTTGAAAAGTCGTCTGTAAAAGTAATGAAATATTTGTATCCTCCTCTGGAACTAACTATCATCAGTCCACATACATCAGTATGTATTAGACTTAGAAGTTCTGTAGCTCATTCACCTTTTCAGTAAAAGGTGACTTGGTCATTTTACCAAGTAAACAGGATTCACAAGTGGGCAGTGATTCAGAATCACTGACCTCGAGGAGTCCATCTCCTCGCATCTTGTTTATCTTATTTTGGTTAATATGACCTAGCCTACAGTGCCAAAGATACAAATCGTTGACATTATCTAATCTTGGGCGTTTGCTAGAAGTTTACATTACACTAACAGGCCTTGATAGTACGTATATGCCATTATTTAATCTAGCTTTCATTATAACAGAGTTATTCAAAATAACATTGCAAAAATCTCCTTTTATAGATAGTTCAAAATCATAATTGGCTAAAAGGCCTACAGAGATTATGCTCATAATGAAACTAGGACAATAGTGACAGTCGACTAGTTCGACAGTACAAGACTCAAAGACAAGACGTAGGACTCCGACCGCCAGTACTGGAACACGATTTCCATTCCCGACGCTCAGAAACTATTCTCCATCTTCAAATCTTCTGCTAACTTGAAGTCCCTGTAACGTATTGCAAACGTGAATTAGACTACTAGTATCGAATACCCAGTTAGCAGTATCAACAATAGAGTAATTACAAGGTTTTATTATATAAATACCTTGTTCAGCAGACTTCTGCTTTCTCGGCCTGTTCGGATCAAGGGATGCAATATAAAGAGGACAGTTCCTCTTCCAGTGTCCCTTCTTCTTGCAGTAGAAACACTCTGCAGAAGACTGATCAGCCTTATACTTCCTGGTCTGACTAGGGCCAGGAGCATTTTGCACCTTCTTTTCCTTTTTATTTGTTTTCTTCTTCCCTTTCTTAAAGGGACGACGACCTCTACTACCTCCCACTAAATTCACCACCCCCTTATTCAGTTGGTGGTCTTTCTCGAAAGTCTGCAGCAACCCCAAAAGACCATGGTAGTTGACTACAGGCTTGTTCATTCTATAATGATCGAGAAAATCAAGATAGGAGGAGGGAAGAGAATTCAGGATCGCATCCTTGCCGAGCTGCTCGTGCAAGGGGCATCCGAGTTTGCACAACTTTTCAATCAGCTCGATCATGTATAATACATGATCAGTGACTGAACCACCATTCGGCATCTTGGAATTATAGATGGCAGAAGACACTTTGTACCGTTCTACATCATCCGGGGTGTCGAAGGATTCCTTCAACTTTTGAAGGATTTCATCAGGTTGGGCCTCCTCGAGTTTGTGACTGAACTCGTCGTTCATCGCTGCTAACATAATGCATCGGACAGTAGTCCGATCAGAGACCCACTTTAGATAAGCATCTCTGACCACACTCCGTGCATTAGCGGGAGGGATTTCAGGTGCCAGATCCGTTATCACATAGAGGATCCGTTCATGCTCCATAACGATTCTCAATCTTCGATACCAACTATCGAAGTTGTGACCCTTTAACTTCTCGTTGTCGAGAAGTGACCGGAGCGATAAATTGGAAGACATCTGAAAAGAAAATATGACCTAATTAGTGTATGAATTAATAATTTAACCAAAAGACTTGGACTTTAGTCTAAAGGTTTCTCCCACTAATTTTTCAGATTGGTTGCCTCTAACTTCAATCTGTGAAAACATTTTTTTAAGTGGGTACTGAAATCCAATAGGCCATGCATGAGCTCGACTTTGGCCAGCTCACCCATACGAGCCTAATGGTAGGTTCGTAAACCAATTGTTTTCCTAAACAATTTTCAGTATTTCATTTTGCCCTAGAGAACACCCCAATCGGCCTTGGGGCCTCCTATTGCGGGTCTCTGGTTAGGTCCAACCATTAAAATGACAAATCCAATGCTTCCAGCTAACTAAAGACCAAGCTCGACTTTGGCCGGCCCACCTGGTCTCGTTAAGGAGGTTGCACTGAACCATCATCGATCAGATAGAAATTCCAATCGCCGGATGTACACCCGTTCTTTGGAACTGCCGATGCACACCAAGCTAGTGGACACATTTCTATCCAACTTCATGGGAGGCTAAGACACTGTCAACTCCTTGACTGTCTTTTTAAGGACCTAATAATTTTTAGAGGATTTTTAATTATGACAGAAGAAAAGACAAGGACATGGATCATCCTCCCACTGAATCAATCAGATTTCAGGAGGGTTGAAATAAATCAACAAACGATCCATGGGCACCTATAGATCAGTCAGACCGATCAACCTGGGTGACATGGGTTAACTCGAGTCATTGAGCTTTTCCAATCAGTTCTGGTCGACTCGACTAGCCAGGTAGGTGAGATCATGGGTGAGTGTCCGCCATTAACCATCTTTCCTAGACACCAACCAAGTTGGCCAGGAAAGAGGTAGCCTTATACAACCATGATCACAATGCCAAACCTACCTCGACACCAGTCGGTTTACCATACTCGATCAGACTAGCCTAAAGACTCGGGCGTCCACTGAGCCACTAATTGGATCCATTTTAGATGAACGGATCAACTAATCTAACTATTAGATAGTTATAAAGAAGGACCTTAAACAACTTTTGTTTAATCTTCTTGTAATCCGGTTCAACTAACTTAGGTCTAACCCAGTTATGGACCCAACTAGTCAGCTAACCCAATTAACCCAAAATGGCTTATGCAAATTTGATTAGATTTCATAAACCTAAAAAAAAATTTTAATAAGCCAAACTCTTAATTAAAATAATTTTTAATTAAGTCTCTGTGTAAAACAATTTTACATAACTAAAAAATCATGCATCAAGATATTTTACAAATAATTTATATTCATATAAAACATGCCTAAAACATGTATCACCAAATTAAAACAATTTTTAATTTTAATATTCTTTAAGGATCCTTCTGAAGAGGCCAACACAGAAGATCCGCATCGTGTCAAAGACACACGGTCAGGGTGAAGGTCTCAACTAGGTTCCAAAAAGAAATCAGGAACATTTTTTTTTAGATTAAACTAATTTTAATCTATTAAACATGCATACTAGATTAGATTACACATGCAACCAGCTCTGATACCACTGAAAGAAAATAGATGCAGGTGGTTTGACATGATCCTACACTAGGCATGTAAATAGCTGCGGGAGCAGAATGGATTTTAAAAATATTTTTAAAAATCCGTGCAGTGGAAATCTGCTCAGCCTAGAAACTAATCTAATTTTAGTTGCAAATAGGCATGTATGATGATGTAAAATATTTGCAAAATATTTGAATTAAAAATTCTATTCATGCATGATTAAAAAATAATTTTTTCATACCTTATTCAGGCTAGAATAACTCTGGGATAAAGCTGGAATAGGCTAGAATAGCTGGAATAAAACTATTCCAGCCTTCTTCTTCCTTGGGCTGAAAACAAACTCTATTTTTAGCTTGAAAAATGGCATCGAAACACCACCTTCCGGACCTCCGTTTACTCCCAAATTTTAGCAGCGGCAACTTGGACAAAATGTCTTCGATCTCCAATCAAAAGCTGCAAGAAAATATTAGCCAAAAAAATGTAAAAATCCGCCAAAGTCTGCTGCCAGATTTTCTGCAGCAAAACAGGGCATCAGACTTCAGCTTCGCATTAGAAGCAGCTGCAGGTGATCCGGCCCGCGTGGCTTGCTCCCAGGAGTAGAAGTATACTCCCTCTAGAGGGGAGACTCACCGGGGGCTCTCCGATCCCTCTCCACAGGCGGTGCTAGCCACTGGAAGATGATACATGGTCATAGTGGACTGTAGCAATACTCCTTTGCTGCAGTGCTGGTTTGAGCACAATATAGAAGAAGGAATTAGCCCTTGTTCCTCTCTCTCACACACCCTAAAACCCAGCTTCAAGTGCACTCTAAATGGGAGAATGGATCAAGCCTCAAAGCCTCTCAAACGGAAGAACACTTGGGGTGTTCTTTCTCTTCTCACGGTGAAAGAACCCTCCCTTGAAATAGGGGTCTTGCTAGGGTTTAAATAAGGCAACAATGAGGAAGAGGAATAGGCTGGGAAACGAAGAGGTCTCGGCTGTATTACACCCATTAAACCAAGCAGTAAAATGAGAGTAAAGATGACAGATGGAGGGAGGAGGAAAGGCACCCATTGGCCTTCAACCGGTGGGATGCTTGGTCTTCAATCGGTCTCTTCGTTTCTTCCAGCAACGTGTAAACGAAACCATTTACACAGTGAAATAAAATGTCGGTTCAAAACCGGTTCAAGCCAAAAAAAAGGTTCAATCCCATTAAAAACCAACGGTGGTTCAATCCAATTGAACCGGTCCGAGACCAAAAATTGGTTCAATTGGTTCACAACCAATTGGATGCCTAAATGAATCTGAATCAGTTCAAAACTGATTCAGAAAAATCCTGGCGCAGTCCTGGTTAGCCCGGAACAATTTCTGGTTGACACAGACAAGGGCAAGATGGGGAAAAGAGTGCTCAAAAATAAATACCGTGACCATAAAACCGAGATGATACCTAATCATAATCGGTATCCGGATCAGAGACTAATCCTCTGTGGCGAGTGACCTCATAGGTTCGAACCTAAACGGTAGCACTAGAACAATTCTAGTACCAGCACAGGAAACCATCTGCAATGGGTCACGGCATCCGGATAGGTCGAAGATGCAGGAGCAAACTATCGAACCTCTAGCATATGGTTACCGTATAATTCATCCCTTTGACCTCTAATGCTCAGGACGACTGAGATTGGGCTGCCAACCCAGAAAGAGTCAGTCCACTACGTGTCTCAACCTTGCAAGCTCAGTGACTATTCACTAGGACTACCCCGACCGAGGATTTGCTAAATTGAGATACTGCGAGACATTCAATCCAAACTGTTTGGACAGGTCAATTCCATCTTGGTCCATCACTGCTCCACAAGTACTTGCCTGTACCCAGAAACCTTCCGTCACCGGATTAAAAATGAGGGTAGTCCGACACCAAAGCACAGGGAGTTGCTTGCAAGCTACCGTGATGACCTCAGGTCAGAGGGACACATAGACCCATATCCAATCATGAGTATCCCTTTGGCAGAAAGGGGCTGCACGGAGTCACGTTCAATAAGAATCACATATCCCACTTGCAGATCACATCATTGTCACCACACTCATTTGGTCAAGAGAACAACCAAATGATGTGAACTACAACAACCTATACATGATATATTGCCATCCAGTATAATATATCCTTTGGTTGTGAACAGGGTTTAAGGACCACTCGATACATCCTCTCTATATCGAAGTCAGTGTAGTCCTAAGGACTTCATCACATGGAAAGAATTCATTTCAGGGAAATACAATATGTGATGAGCTGCCAAAAAATAATTTATTAATTCAAAGAAAGAGTACAATACTGAGCTCAACCACCTACAACCCAGGCGATTGGCTTTGGGACACAATTCCCAGCAATTGGTTGCTACAAATTTGAAGTGGAGAGCACATTCCGCCATGATCCCACCACCGTTGGCGAGAATGAGTCCTGCTCCACTCCCGTCGGAGTTGGATGCACCATCCACATGGAGGATCCAGGGCTCCTCCTCTATTTCAAGCTCAACTTGATGCTCCAGGGATGTTTGCTCCAGCTCCTCGACAAGTCCCGTGCACTCGACTAGGAAGTCAGCTAGGACCTGGGCCTTCTGTGATGACCTCGGCCGAAATGCGATGTCGAACTCGCTCAGCATCAGGGATCACTTGGTCAATCGCCTAGATGTTTCGGGGTGGCTGAGTATGGTCCTCAGCGGCTGATCTGTTACGACCATGATGGGATGCACTTGGAAGTAGGGCCTGAGGTGCTTAGCAGATATTATTAGAGCAAAAATAAGTTTCTCGAAGTGGGTATACCTGATCTTCGCATCGCGGAGGATATTGCTGGTGTAGTATACCAGCTTCTGAGTCCATTCTTGCCTGTACGGATGAGGACCGAGCTGACGGCTCCAGGTGTGACCACTAAGTAAAGCAGAAGCACCTCTCCTTCCTCCAGTCTCGAGAGCAGTGGGGGAGAGGCCAGGAACTCCTTCAGTTCTTCAAAAGCTATCCTGCACTCCTCCGTCCAGGTGAAGTCATGCATCTTGCACAGCAACTTGAAGAAGGAAAGGCAGCAGTCACCGACCTCAAGATGAACCGGCTCAGAGCTGTAATATGCCCTGTCAAGTGCTAGACCTGCTTCTAGGATGTTAGTGTTCCATATCGACGATCGCCTGGACCTTCTTCGGGTTCGCTTCAATGTCCCTCTAAGTAACCTTGAAGCCCAAGAACTTTCCTGCTGCCACTCCGAAGGTGCACTTTACTGGGTTCAACCTCACTGGTGCTTTCAGAGGTTGTTGAAGGCTTCGACGAGGTCGACGATGTGATCTGAGCTCGGCTTGCTCATGACAAGCATGACATCCACGTACACCAGTATGTTCCGGCCAATCTGGTCTTTGAAGACCCTATTGACCAGACATTGGTACGTGGCTCCGACATTCTTCAGACTAAATGGTATCATCTTGTAGCAGTACATCCTCTGGTCAGTAATAAAGGCAGTGTACTCCTCATCCTCTGGGTGCATCTGGATTTGATTATATCCAGAGAAAGTATCCATGAAGGAGAGGAGCCAGTGACCCGAGGTGGCATCCACTAGTTGGTTAATCTTCGGTAGAGAAAAGCTATCCTTCGGGCATGCCTTGTTGAAGTTGGTGGAGTCTACATAGATCCTCCATTTGCCATTACTCTTCTTCACCATCACCACATTCGCCAGCCAGCTTGGGTATTGAACCTCCAGGACGAAGCCGGCAGTGAGGAGTTTGTCGACTTCCTCATTGATTGCTACCTGCCTCTCCGGGGTGAAACTTATCTTCTTCTACTGAACTGGCCTGTACTTTGTGTTAATGCTTAGCTTGTGGGTGATGATGTCAAAGGGCATACCTGGCATATTGGTCGCTGTTCAAGTGAACACATCAACATTCGCCTGTAAGAACTCTAACAGATGGGCCCTCTCCTCGTCTAGTAGCTGGGCCCCGATCTGCACCGTCTTCTCCTGGTCGGCTCCAAGCGGATAAGACAGTAGATGTTCGACCGGGCCACCCCTGGGGTCTTGTGCCCTTTGGTCAAGATTGTCTGCCCTGGGATCGTCCTCGGGGATTTTGGTCCCGGGGAGAGTCTGAAAGCAATGCTGAGTCGGCTGAGGTGTACCTTTCATCTCACCGACTCCATAGGGGGTCGGGAACTGTACGAGCAGCCACTTTGTGGAAACAACGGCATCGAGCAGATTGAGCCCAGGTTGGCCAAGTATCACAATGTGGGTCAAAGGAAGCCTAACCACTGTAAAGGTCATCATAACAGTGCTCTGCCGAGATGGAGTCCCAGCAGTGACTAGGAGAGTAATCCCTCCCTCAACCCTCATAGAATCCCCCGTGAAGCCGACAAGGGGAGTGTGCACAGGTTTGAGTTGAGTGGAGGACAAGTTCATTCTGGAGAAGGCATCCTAAAAAGCACAAATCTGAGCTTCCACTATCAACCATGATGCATTTTACGGGATGCTTTATGATCATCATCTCGATAACCACGATATCATTATTTACATTCTTCCCCCCATCTTCCTCTTTTCTCATAAAGGGGAGTGCATTTTCAGAATACCCTACCCCCAGGGCCTTCTTGGATGCGCGCTCGGCTCCCCAGCATATCATGTCCACCGGCTTCTCGGTAAGGAGGTTGTCGACCGCAGGAATTGGCAAGAGAGCGACGAGCCCCTGAGGTTCTGTTGGAGGTCTGCCCGTGACGAACCTCCCGAGGTAGCCTTTGTTGATGAGCTCTTGGATCTCCTTCTTGAGATTGCGGCAGTCCTCGATGTCGTGGCCATGGTCGCGATGGTAGCGGCAGTACTTTGTCTTATCACGGCCAGTAGATACTCTCATAGGAGGTGGGCGCTTCAGGTCGGGCTCACCTTTGATCTCCATGAGGATCTTCGTCCTCGGGATGAGGAGTGGGGTGTACCTCTCCTCTGGAACAGGCGTGCTCCTCGATCTCAGCCTCTGCTGGAAGTTCGGGGCTGAGGGTCCTGGCTTCTATGTTCTGGGGGCCTTTGCGGAAGTTGGCTTCTTCTGTGGCTTCCCGTCGAGTTTCCGTATTGTACAATCCACCTTCTTGACATGGATGTACTTCTGGGCTTGGAGGAGGAGCTCGGAGTAGGTCTTGGGAGGTTTCTTGTCGAACGAGTAGGTCAGGCAGGAGATCCTGAGCCCTCGCTTCAGCGCCAGCATGGTGACTGGCTCATCAAGATTGTAAATCTCCAAGGTGGCAACCTTGAAGCAGGCCAAGTAGTCCCGGATGGGCTCACAGTCATGTTGCCGGATGGAGAAGAGGATGTCTGCCTCCTGTGGCACCTTTCGACATGCAACAAAGTGGGCCACGAACTTCCGCTCCAGCTGAGCGAAAGAGTTGATGCTTTCCGGCTCGAGGCGAGTGACCAAACCTGAGCCACCTTCAAGAGGGTTGCTAGGAAGGCAATGCAAAAAAGAGTATCAGTGGCCCCGTGGACCCCCATGAGGGCCTTATAGCTTTCCAGGTGGTCCCATCATAGGGATCCACCTGTGGCATACGGAACCAGCTCTTCTTGGATCTCTCGAGAGAAGGGGGGATGGGCATCGTAGCCTAGTGGCTCATCAGTAGAGCCTTGCATATTTGCAAACCGGCGGGATAGCTCCGCCAGCTTGCGCTCATGCTCCTCCAGGCACTTCTCAGCTGTGCGCCTGATGGCCTCGTCAGTAAAACTTTCTATTGAAAGAGACGCAGAATGTGACATGGGTGCACGGTGCCCATAAAGGGGGGACTTGCCTTTTTGACCTCGACAGGGTTTGGTCGTTACCTGCTCAAGAGTCGGGAAGCAGCTCTCCCTGTCGGTAGATCCGGCTCGTTGTCCTTTCACCGGAGTCTAGTGACTCCCTATGGGGTCGATGATGGCCTGCGACTGTGAAAGCCTTCCTTGGAAGGAACATAGGTTGTCGCGGGGTGCTGCGGCATGGGCCACGGAGGTTCCTGGCTGCTGATGGGTAGCCAAGGACCGTTGCTGGTGCTGGAGCTGGCGCACTGCCATAGCAAGGATTTGTATATGCTGGGTGAGTACAGCCAGCTGTGATTTCACCGGGGGTGGTTGAGCTAGAGCGGGCGGTTCCACTTCCAGAATGTGCAGGTCTCCTAAAGGGGGAGAGTCTCCCGCACGGCTGGTGGAAGCTTCCCTCACTCACGTCATCACCATCCTCCTGATGGACCCACTTGTAGAGGGACTGGCTTTTGAAATAAAGGACCTGCATCAGTCTCCCTTCCTGGCGCGCCAATCTATTGCCACCAAGATCGTCATGGCTCGTAGCTGCTATCGGTGTCAGATCGCCCCTCGTCTCCTCGGTGATGTCCTGCTCGTTGGGACCTGTGAAACAAGGGTTAGTGACCTGGTCCGGGAATTTTGGTGGGAGCACTTCGACGGTCAAGTCAGTGACGATCCAAGTGAACAGATCCTCCTGGTCGAGCCCCTTTTGATGGACTCCAACTAGGAGGAGTAAAAATGATGTGAGTAGAGTGAGAGTGGGAGTGCAAGTGTGCCAGGAAAGGTGGTGGCCGAGGTGGATCAGTCCTCCTGTATGGCCTCCTTCCCCTCACTTGCTTGGATGCTTGTTGTTTAGTTTGAGTTCCCCCCATTCGCCGAAGGTGTCGAAGGTTCTTTTAAGTTCGGGTGATTGTTGAATGCCTACCTTGGGATTTTCTCCCCATGCTGTCAAGCACGTGCGGCGGCATTCCATGCCGCGAACGGGACGTCTCTCCTGGTCCGTGCTGTCAGGCGTGTGCGGTGGTGTTCCATACCATGGACAGGACGTCTTTCCAGGTTCGTGATAAGGAAAACTACCGTGCGTTCTGACATTCCTTCCGTTGCTCCATTCCGGGAAGCCTGGCAGTGTCTTGATTTGGCGGGGCCACCGCCCCCGGGATTCGAGCCTCTTGGTTGACTTCTTCTTTCGGGTGGTGCAAGTGGATGGTGGAGAGCGCGGTGCCTTGGTCAGGGAACTTCTCCCTCTCCTGGTGTAAGTGGCATCCGCATGCAGTTATTATGATTTGATGAGTGCTTCTTCATAGTCCTCAGGTAGCTCGTCGGTGCCTCGGAGGGTGGCTCCGCCCCCCTTGGTGCCCGACGGCATTATCCGGGGTGGTTGCCGAACTGGAGAGCTAGGACTCGGCTCTGGCTCGAGGGACTCGACCTCCGAGGGGGTCGACCTGGTGGAAGAAGGCTAGGATCGACTCCGGTCCAGGAGGCTCGACCCGGCGAAGGAAGGCTCGACTCCTGCTTAGAGGGCTCGGCCTCGGAGGGGCTCGACCTGGCGGAGGAGGGCTTCGCTCGACTCCGATCCAGGGGGCTCGGCCTTAGAGGGGCTCGATCTAGTAGAGGAGGTCAGCACGTGACTCCAGCCCAGAGGGCTCGGCCTCGGAGGGCCTCGATCCGGTGAAGGAGGTCGCTCGGTTCCAGCCTAGGCGCCCCGGGCTTGCGGGCAGGGTCGAACTGCCGGGGGGGCAAGGGGGGCCTTGGCCTCCCAAATTTTTTTTATAAATTAATGATTAGTTTTTTTTGTTTAAAATAAATTAATATAAAATAGGTATTTGGCTCCCCTTAATTTTTTTTAAAAATAATTACTGAAAAACAAGTAAAAAGATTTCAAAAATAAAATTGACATAGAGTAAAAATTAACAAAAAAAATTCTTCCTGCACCAAAAAAATCCCAAAAAAAATATTGTTAAAAAAAAGGATGAACCTAAGAGGTGTCGTCGACTACCATCTCCTTCTCCTCTAAAATCCTGAAGTCCAAACCAGATTGCACTGGCCACCATCTCACTCGACACGACACCAGCTAACCCCACCCATCACAGTGCCTGCCCACCTGTCGCAGGTCTCCTTCGCCGACGGCCACCACAACAACCAGTGGTCTCCTTCTCCAAAATTTCAAAGCCCAACCAAACCCTACCCGCCGACCACCGATGCCCCTGACAGGGCACCCATTGCGCCCATCCATTACGGCACCACCCCACCAACCATCTCCTTCGTTGATAGCTGACCCCAGCCATCTCTTTCAACTCCAAAATCTCGAAGCCTAAAAACCCCAAACCCCATCCCGGCCATCTGCCGTCTCCTCTCTTCGATGGTGTCTCTTCCTCGTTTCTCTCGTGGTTCAACGCGGCAACGCCGGAGCTGACGGCACCCCCGTAACAACAATCTCTTAGTCCTCTTCTAAAATTTTTACTCTCAACAATAATGGTAAGCCACTTAGTCTAATAATTTTGGTACAACTATTCCTTATTATATTAAGGATGGGTTTTTTTTTAAAGAGAAGTTCCACGTAACAATTTTTTTTTTTTATGAGTTGAAATGCTAAATAATGTTGAAAAACATAGAATATGTGAAGGTTATGGCATGATAAAGTAAATGTAATTAATATTTCGGATGGTTTGAGTTGATTAGATGAAGTTTGGGAACAACTTGGTAAGAGATTACTGTTTAAGATATGTTAATATTTTTTTGGCCCCCCTAAAAAAATTGATGTGGTTCGCCCTGCCTACGTGTGCCGACCTGGCAGAAGACGGAGCTTGGCTTCAACAAATCAGGGAAGCTCGGCTCGGCAAAGGAGTCCGAGATGGATTGTCCATCATGGCAACCTTTCTGATATGACATCTGATAGGGATCACACGTCAGCTTTCTGCAATACCATCAGGTATAATTAAAATCGTAGATAAGTTCTACGAAGTTACAAAAATTTTATTACTGAAACCTATATTACCTACATGTGATTTCAGATCTACGTAGCCTTCGCCTGCCATCAATATCTATTTTGATAAAAAAAAATCTAACCATCAATAAATATTTATTAAAATTATTTTATTTAAAGAAATCCGAAAAATTTTCCTCTGAATTATTTTCAACACAGTTCTTCAAAACTGCAGACTCTCTGAGCGTCGACCCCACTTTTCCTTGTCGCGTAAACCATTCACAAAACTCCTTCGTACCCTTAATCATTTCTTTTATCATGTTACCTTCTTGGACGCTCAGACGCTCTCCGTAATCCATTACTGCTACTTTAAAACATATTCCAGGGGAAGAACTTTCTTAATTTTGATAAAATAAAATAAAATAAAATAATAATTAAAAAAAAAAAAAGGGACGGTTTGGGGGTTGGGTGTGCAGTGCTTTTTTCTTTTTATAAATCAGGAGGGGGGGTAAATTCGGGAGTAGCTATCTCACTGGTCCAATCCCATCATGTTATGTCCGATTCCGGCTGTTTTTTTTTTTTTTTATAAACTAAAAGGAGAGGTGGGTGTGCAGTGTTGGTGACGGCTCCGGGATGCAGCCCAAGAAGTCACCGTTGCCGCTGCTCGGGTCATCATGGGAGTGGCCACAGCGGTGCCCGGTGGAGTGCAACCGCTGCTTCCCGCCCGAAGCTTGATCCCCTGGCACATGACTTAAACTTCAGCAGCTGTACCGGCAATCCACCATGCAACCACAGTAGCAACAAGAGATCATGAAATGGTCCAGCAATCTTAGCACCAGTGATCAGGTGGCCTTGGGTAAAAAAAAAAAAAAAAAAAAAAAAACGAGATGAAGGAGAAGAAGAGGCAGCAGTAGCACCAGCGATAGATTTCCTTGCTGGTTCTTTAAAATATTGAATGCTACCACGTACCATTTGTGTCGTCAGTGTAGGCCCCCCAACCTACGGTGTTTACATTGGCATAAATCTGTGCCGTAAAAAATACCGGTTGTGTAAATTGTTCAAGTAAATCCTGTAGCTTAGGAGTACTCAATCCAATTGAACTTCCTTGAGTAACACGACAAGAGCTCGACAAAGCAGTCGATTTAGGAAGATGGAATGGTCTAATGGAAGTTTTGACGCGTGGTGAGACGAGAAACACGTGTTAATGTCCGAGGTGGAAATGTAGAGTTTTCATCACATGCATTTTTTCAGTGACCTGCAGCCGCGCAATCAAATATGAATCGTGATAGGTTTTTCCTTTTTTTATATTGCTATCTGGACCGTCATGACCTGTAACTCCGGTACGGTATCGGGCATCACCCTCTCGTTGGGATCCTGTGCACGTTCTTAGACCCCTGCAAAAGAAAAAGAGACCCGGGCCTAGAATTTCGGTAAGGGCACTCCGACGATCAAGTCAGTGGATGATCTAGGAAAATAGATCCCCTCGGTGGATCCCAGTGAGGTTTCCACGTTCGGAGGTCGTGTTTTTGAGAAAAGAAAGTGAGTGTAAGGCATTAGCAGAGAAGAAGGGCTGGAGCAGAGTTGGCTGTGTCCGTGGGATTCTTCCAACGAATTCCCCAGTAGACCCCAGAGCGTTGCATCTGGCTTGCTCTCCCCTTCTGTGTGCCAACGATTACCTCCCTTACCCTTTGCTAGTTTTTGCCTCCTGTGCTATCCTTTCGTTTGGAGGCTCCCCTTTAGTTTGTTATGGAGAAGTCGTGTGTGACCTCCTGCTTGCTTTTTAGATGTTCCCCTTTCGAGGGAGTCCCAGGGGGTGGCATCTTGCAGCATGCGGGAACTGCGCGTGAGCTCCCGTTTCTCCATTTGAGGTGGGGAGTCAGGTTGCTGGCTCTGGTGTCATCGTTGGTCGCCATGTTTTGAGAAACCTGGTACAGCATTGGCATACGTGCAGCTGCCCTAGGGTTTGAATCCTCTAGCACGGCCTTCTACTTATGGGTAGTGTAAACGGTAGACTGGGGAGCGCTGCGCCTTGAAGGGGACGTTCCTTTATGATCGGTGTAAACTGGGACTTGGGGAGAGGCCCTAGTGCTCCGGCGAGGCGCCCCCCTCCTAGAACTCAGGCGGCGGGCTGCCGCCTATCAGTTGTACTGTCTCAGCGATAGGGTCTCGGTAAAGGCAACTCCCTTTCCCGCCATGATTTGAATCTCCATCGCCTTCCCTCTTCGCTTGGTGGCAGCTTGAGTTTGACCTCGGCCGGGAGCTGACCTCGGTAGGGGACTCACTTCGGCTCCTTGCTCGGGCACCAGGTTTAGGTGGCACCTCCATTTGCTAGCTGATAACTGGCATCCAGATGGACTCCATGTCAGAAGACACAGTCATATCTGTTGCCCCCCTCTCGAGCTCAGAAGACGATATGACGCTCGAGGCTTGGAGAGTAATGATCATGCTGATGTGGACTGGGGCATTCCTTTGCATCACCGATGTCTCTGTGTGCCTGTGTTTCGAAGACCATGCCTTCGCATTGATGGGGGGTTTCATGGTGCTTCGGCTTTCCGATGGTGGCCATAAATGCTCCTCCTGGGTCGATGTGAATCCTCTAAGAACGAGGTGAGCAGATCGTCCGGCGCTAGCACGTGGCATCTTTTGGCTAGCCTGATAATTAATGAGACGCATACCTTCAATCAGTACAAGGGGTCAGCAGGATCCGTTATAGAGAGGCCATCCCTCGCCTTTTTAAGCACAGGCGAATGGGTCTTCGCAGAACATCCTCTTCTCTCTAATACCTTTTCTCTTTGACTCTTCTCTCTTAACTTGTGCCAAGGAAGGTCTTCTAGTGAGCTTCAGGTCTGGGAGGCTGCATGATGCTTCTCCTGGGACGTCCGGCCGGAGTCTAAATGGGGGTGTCCCGGTTAGAGAAGAAGTCTGCTGAGCTTAACATTTACCTGAAAGAGGAGAAAGTGGAGAGGCCCCGGGGGTAGAGAAGGTGGTTATTGGTGTGATAGGAGCAGCCTACCTGCGAACCTCTTGGGTGCGCCTGGTCATGCGACTGAATGAGGGGATGGCCACGATCGCAGTCACCATGGAGAAGGCCATGGTTGCCACGGCGCTACTGAGAATGGCCTGACGAGGAGCAACCGCAGGTACTCTTGGAATCACCAGATTGGTGAAATCCAAGAAGGACAGCACGGTCAAGGAGGATGCATCGTTGTACCCCTTCCTCAAATGTTCACTCGTGGAAGGGTACCCGCATCCTCCGGGTGGAGCCGATGTCGGGCCTTGGTGACCCGGCGACTTCCTAGGGAGAACAAACCAGTAGAGGCAGAGGCACCACCATCCTCCTTCCCAAGAAGCCCACTTGAAAGAAGGACTGGAGCTCCCGCAGCTGCTTCTGGGAGTGCTGCCAGGGGGAATCCCTTCTTACTTGGATCTCCGGGAGGCTTCCTGGCCTATCGGGAACCTTCGTATGATGTAAGGGATTTTTGATCAATGAATGATTTTGCTTTGACTACTGTACGCTTCTTCTTCTTGTCTCTTTCTTCTTCTTCTTTTTCTTCTTCTTCTTCTTCGCCTGAGTTGCTCCGTGAGTGTGCACTTTGGAGGAGCTAGCTCGTTGGGAAGACTTGGAGAGAAATTCGACTTCTGCTGGAGTCTCAACCTAGAGGGAGCCCAGCAGAGGAGCTTCGAGGTGGAACTAGGCTTCTACTGGAGTCTTGACCTAGGGGGAGCCAGCCCAGCAGAAGGTGGAGTCTGACTTCGGCTAGAGTCTCGACCAGGGGGAGCCAGCCCAGTTGAAGGTGGAGTCTGACTTCGGCTAGAGTCTCGATCCAGCGAAGGGACTCAAGGAATCAAGCTTTTACTGGAGTCTCGACCTGGGGGGAGCCATCCCAGCAGAAGGTGGAGTCAGACTTCGGCTGGAGTCTCGACCATAGGAGAGCCAACCCAGCGAAGGGACTCAAGGAATCAGGCTTCTGCTAGAGTCTTGACATGGGGGGAGCTAGCCTACCAGAAGGTGGAGTCTGATTTTGGCTAGAGTCTTGATCAGGGGGGAGCCAACCCAATGAAGGGACTCGAGGAATCGGGCTTCTGCTATAGTCTTGACCTGGGGGAGCCAACCCAGCAGAAGGTGGAGTCTAACTTCTATTGGAGTCTCGACTAGGGGAGAGCCAACCCAGTGAAGGGAATCGAGGAATCTGGCTTCTGCTGGAGTCTCAACCTGAGGGGAGCCAGCCGAGCAGAAGGTGAAGTCTGACTTCGGTTGGAATCTTGACCAAGGAGGAGCCAACCCAGTGAAGGGACTCGAGGAATCGGGCTTCTGCTGGAGTCTCGACCTGGGGAGAGCCAGCCCAGCAGAAGGACTTGATGGGATGGAGCTTATGGTTGCAACCTCCATCGAACGGATTCGTGCGAGAGCCAGTGATGTCGTTTCTTCATTATCTCCTGTTTCCAAGTCCAGACAAAACATCACACTCGGGGCTAAGGAGGTAATTGTGGAGTTGACTTGGAAAGGCTGAGATCTGGTGCCATTAAATGCCATGATCGCTGCCACATCACGTGTCATGCCTTGAGTCTAGTATGGAGGTGTCACATCAGCAGATCCGAGGAAGCATAATGGTGGATGTATGACTCGAGGCTAATTTCGTTGCATTGGGGCATCGCCTCCGGCCAATGTTGCCACGTGGTGCCTATCCGGCGGTGAGAGTACTGAAAGGATGTATGGCTATAATTTGGTAGCTTTGAAGAGAGGGTGAGCTTTCATCCCAATCGCCTCTTTCAGAACTTTCCCACTCATCATCGAGCCAGAGCTTCTTCCTTCTCCCGACTATCTTTTTCCTTAACAACCAGGTTAGTCTCCCTTGGCCTTCTCCTTCTTCTCCGGCTAGGCTGAGTCTTCTTGTAGGGCTCTCAAGTCTTATTTTCCTATACACCTTGGTGCGGATACCAAGATTAAAAGAAAATTTCAATCAAACCAAGTCAACACCAATTCCTTATGGATTTCAGATTAAGTTTCAGTCTTGTTAACCTGAAGTCTTGAGTCTTGAGTCATGAGTCCTAAAGTCTTGTTAAGTCTTAAGTCTTGAGTCTTATTCCTAGTCTTAAGCCCAAAGTCTTGTTAAGTCTCATTCCTAGTCTTCAGTCTTGAAGCCTTGAAGTCTTGAGTCAAATTTTATTCAAGTCCAAGTTGAGTTGTAATTTTCTTAAAGAGCATGAGTCAAGTCCAACCAAGGGAGCACACAATTGGACCAATGGATGGAGCGAAGCCACATCATATGAATCTTCCAAGTCAAGTTAAGGGCGCATTACATTTGAGCCATTGGATGGAATGGAGCCTTGATTAAAGCCACTTCACTAAGGCACCTTATCCAAGAAGATGGGCCCCGTTTGCCACCTCATCTCCATACCAACAAAGCCTGCCATGTCATTGCCACATCACCCTCTGCACCACCTAGATTGGGAGGGAGGAACACTTCAAATTCAAATGGGGCGACCATTAAATTCTCCATGAATCAAGCTACATTTCAAATTCAAAAGGGGCGGCCACCAAATTCTCCATGGATCAAGCAACCTCCTACACTCATCATGGTTAAAGCTACTCCTTGTATCTTTTTTTCCCGTATTTTCCTCCATGAAAATAGAAATTTCAAAATGCTTGGGAGGTATATAAATACCTCTCCAAGTCCCCTTGTAAAGGCTTATGCTAGAATGAATAAAAAAGTCTTGAGTTTCTTATCTTCCATTTGTGTTTGCAAATGACCTCCGTGAGGGAGTGAGTGTGAGGCTCATCCAAGTTCTTTAATCACCAAATTTCGGCCAAGATTCCCCTTCCATGGATGCCAACCACAACTTCCAAAGGAGCCGGCCCTCTTCCACCTATATCACCATAAACTTTCTACTCTCTCTTCTCCATTATGTTTTCCTCATATTACTTTCCATCTTCTCCATGCCACTAATGGATGTTCTTGCAGGATCCTAAGGAGTATCTAATCCAGGGTGAAGTCTTCCTTGCCTTCAACTCAATAGCAGGAACCTCTACTTCCAGGAATGGTTTAGCTTGATCAGTCAGTCGCCAATCTTGAGGGTTGTAGTAGTGATCCTAGTGCAAAATCATTGGAAGCTCATTATTGGTACTTAGGCCCTATCCCTCCCTCTTATGGTCTAAAGTTATGAATAGCGTATAGTCCTAATCAGATGATTCCTTTAGCCATGAAGGTCCTTGCTTTATTGTTTAACTCAAATTTGCACTACGGGATACATAAGCCTTCTAGCTTAGTTTTCTTTAGTGCATCTAAATGACCCCATCATGACTGAAATCTGATCATATGTTTAGAGTTTTATATAGTTCAATTACTTTAGTCCTTCATGTCATATTTCTCTTGAATGTCCCACATCAAAATTAGTATCAGAGCATGGTTGCATGAGTAGCATATTTATGGTAGCAAGTATGTTTCTCTTTAAGTACTTGGATTGGGTGCTTCACCTGAGCCGTTCGGTCATAGGAGAGAAGTAGGGCTGCAAGACCCTCTCTTCCCATTCAATGGGGTCATCTATGGCATGTAGGAATGCCATTGTGATTTGACCCGTGAAGAAGAAAACAAAGAGAAAACTCATTTAGGACTTAGTTTCTGCATCCTATAATTTCAATATATAGTCTCATAATTTAATTGTTTCTACATGTAAAAAACTTAAAAAATTTTGATTCTTGTTTTGTTAGATTCATCACATTTGATACTATTTTTTAAAATCTTCTCCTAATTTATTTCGATCTATTTCTTGCATATCTATTTTTCTGCCCGAGAATAGTTTTGCTAGTCTAATTTTCAGCATTGTTTAGTTAGATTGTGTTTGTTGCATTCATTTTAAACTACCTAAGGGCAGAAATATCATAATATAAGGGAAGGAGGTCATTACCTTTTCTTGGCTCAAAAATAACCAACCATATTTTGCATCGAATCCAAAAAACTTAATAAAATTGAGTAGCAACTTAATTAGAATTAGGGACACCAACAAGTCAAGCTCAACTAGTGTGTTGAGACTAGTGTGAATCATTTCTTCATTTACTCCTGGAAATTGGTGTCTAAGCCTGGAGGTCCAAAGGCAAATGCCTTAAGTGGATTTGTGGTTCCTTAATTGGGTCCTCATGAAAGCAGGGAGGCCTCCCACAATCCCACCTCTTATCTATCCAGTTGAAAGGGTATTTGTAGTCTTGATCTATACTTAGTCAAATCATACTACATAGGATTCTAGGTCTAGCAAACCTTAGAACGAGTCTTTATATTGAATGACTACTAGATCAATAACTCTATACCAGCATTCACAAGACCAACCTGTTCTACCATGGATCCCAATCTAGAAGTTCTAATAAGAACTATGACTGAGCAGTTCAAGCAATTGAACAATAGATTTGATCAAATAAAAGAGAGGATAGGAACTCTTGAAGAAACCCGTATGACCCCTACTGAGCCACAATTACCCAGATTGCCACCCATCCATCCTAGAGTCCAATGCCAGGAACATACTCCTGACCCACATCCAAGGAGACCACACTATGATTATGTTGACTAGGATGAGAGAGCCCTTAGAAACATTCATCTAGATGCACCCACATTCGATGAAAACTTGGATCCTAAGGTGTATATAGATTGGAAAAGTGATATGGATCAATACTTTGATTGGTACGAAATGTCAAAAGATAGAAAAATTAAGTTTGCCAAACTTAGATTGGTCTGTCAGGCTAGATTGTATTGGGGTAATGTTGAGCGCATTAGTCAACAGAGAGGTGACATGCCCATAGCCACTTGGAGAGCTATGAAGGTAAAGCTTAGGGAGAAGTATTTATCCCTATCCTATAAACAAAGACTCTTGGATCCATGGCAATGATTAAGTCAAGGAAATAAGAAGGTGTCAAGGTATATTGCAAAATTTGATGAGTTCGTCATGAGATGCAATGTGGTTGAGTCTGAATCAGCGACCTTGTCTAGGTTTAGAGTAGGTCTACACAAGAAAATCTAGATAGAATTATTTTTGAGAGAGGTCAATGACCTAGACCAAGCCTACCAAGTTGCTAGGGACTGTGAGAGATTTCAGAGGAGACCTATATTTCACCGACCCAAGCCCACTAGGATTAATCCTCCTGGAAATAGGCCAAGTCCAAGCCCAAGTCCATACAACATACCCAATCCTGTTACTCCATTAGCTCGAAGAGAAGATAAAGGAAAGAGCCCTGAAGTTCGAAGAAAAGGAAATGTCCATTATTTTAGGTGCCACAAGAAAGGTCACCATGCAAGCCAATGTTCCATCAGAGCATTACACATAGGAGAATTAGAAGGGAAAGTCATTGAACCCATAGAAAATTATGAGGAGGAAGATGTATATGAGGCAAGTATGAACTTAGCTAATGAGTATGAAGGGGATGAAGAGATCATAGACTCATCAAAATCTCTAGGGGTTGTGAGATGTATCTTGACTCAGGCCAAGGAGCAAGAAGATTGGCATAAGACCAACATCCTATAAACCTTTGTTAAGATAGGAGAAAAGATCTGCAAGATCATCTTAGATAGTAGAAGTTGTGTCAATGCCATATCAATTAGTACAGTCAAGAACTTAGGATTGCCCACTGTATCCCATCCCAACCCATATAAGGTATCCTAGATAGATTCGACCTCAATTCCCATCAAACATAGGTGCCAAGTCATAATCCAGTTCCAGTCATACCAAGAAAAGGTTTGGTGATATGTTCTTCCAATGGGGGTTAGTAGCATCATATTAGGCCGACTATGGTTGTATGATAATGACACTATACTCTATGGTCATTCTAATTCATGTTCTTTCACTCACAATAGAAGGAAGATTGTAATCAATTCCTCACCACCTAAGGACAATGTTAAGAGAGGATCAAGTCACCTGAGGGACAATAAATAAGGAATAAACATGATCAGTGCTAAGGAATTGGAGCAAGAGCTTAATGGTGGTTCACCTATTTGGATTTTGATAATTAAGGAAGTTCAGGATCAACCGCATAAGGAACAGTCCTAGGAAGTGTTAAGGTTTCTAGAGGAGTTTCAAAACATTTCCAGAAGACCTTCCTAATCACCTTCCATCCTTAAGAGATATTCAACATGCCATAGATTTGATCCTAGGATCCACGTTACTGAACCTTCCCCATTATAGAATGAATCCTACAAAACATTTTGAGTTACAATGTCAAGTTGAAAAACTTCTCCAAAAGGGATTCATTAGAGAAAGCTTGAGCCCATGTACAGTACCTGAAAGATTGTGCCCTGAAAGCCAATTGAAATATTGTAATTTTGATCCCAAAATCAATGAATTGACATTTTATAAAGGCATTAGTTTCATCATTTGCTGTGTCTTTTTGATTTTATGATGAACCCCATAGATTAGGGCTATGGTTCTGGGGTTATGATGAGATCATACCAGTGAGACCTAAAGCCTTAAAACCCTAATCTAAAATATTCCTGGTCGATGGGACATTGAGTTGGGGATCAATGTTTCCGGCAAGACCAGCACATCCTATATATGTTTTGTAATAAGGGTGACTGATCTCACAGTCACTTGTGTTTGACACTAATACTAGGATGTGAGTGTACATTAGAGAATGAGTTCACTGAATTGATCCAGATAGAGAATATCTAATGGAACCTTATCTGTTTGTCAATAGATAATTCTCATAGTGGGAGTAGTGCATGTGGTCCTTTGACTTGAGACTACCATAGTACCTTATATATATGAATCCATACTTTGGTTCGCAATCAATCATGACACTGAGTCATGCACGAGGTGATACTGGTTATGGTGGATTGTATATGGAGGTTGTGAGTAGGTCAACAAGGAATTGATCAGCCCTAGTAAGAGGGAATAGCATCCAGTAAAATTTCAAATGATGGATTCAGGAAACCTATGATCAAAGTATGAACATTAGAGTTATTTTCTAATGGTTCATTACTGAATCATCATTATAAAGATTGAGCTAGGGATGAATATGAAAATTGGATTTGACAAGTATCCATATTCATAATCATATTCGGGATGCAAGTTGATCAAAGGACTGAATTGCCCGGTAACTCACCACTGAAGGGTATTTTGGTAATTCCACCAAAATTCCACATCTTCCGGGTAGACATGATACATTGCTAGATGTCAATCTTGTCTTGTAGGTATATGATTGAGTCATGGTAATTCAAATTAGTCAATTTGAATTAGATTCTAATTGACCGAGTCGAGCTAGTTTGAGTTGACCTAAATCGGCTTAGTTGAGATCTAACCGAATTAAGTCAAATAGCACTCGGACCTACTGCTGGCTAGGTGTGGAACCCAATGGGTCACACACAAAAGAAAATTGATGAAGGATTTAATTTGGAATTAAATCATGTTTGTAGGATAAACACACTAGCATGTGTTGCAGATCAAATTTCTATTCGAATCAGATTCGAATTTGGTTCCGAATTGGGCTTAATTGGGTTCTAATTGAACCAGATTAAGGTCCAATTTATTTTTTAGGACATTGGGCTAACCCATGGCTGAACCCAAGTGAATTTAGTTCACTGAGACCCTCTCTCCAAGCCGCCCCCTCCCTTTTCTCACCCGCGCGCGCCAAGAAAGAGAATCCACGCGCGTGGACTTCTCTTAAAACGCGTGAGAAAGAAAACGTCGGAGAAAAATCTGAAAAGGGGCAATTCAGATCCTTGTCTGGCGCCCTTGGATCTGGATCTGATGGCCAGAAAAAATTAAGGAAAAGATCCGTCGCTTTTCGGTCGCAAATCCGTCTCCAAAAGTCGCGATTCTTCCTGAAGTTTTTCCGAGAGTCCTCCTCGTCGGAAAAACGAAAATCAAATCGGAGAATCATAATTTTTGGTTGAGGGGACGCATGAGGAATGAGGGATCGTGATCCCTGGGGTTTCAGAGGGTTGCGTTGTTTCGAGATGACACCCCTCTGAGATCTATAAATAGGGTTGGGGTTCTCGGGGGTTTTCACGTAACATAATTCAGAGATCCAATTCCCTTTCTTCCTCTCCAGAATACTCCTTCCTCTTGTTCTTGTTGGGTATTGTTTCCCTTACAGAGATATCCTCTGTCGAAACTCTGACCCTAAACAAGAATAAGAAGAAGGTCTTGAACGATAAAGGAAAGAAAAGGGAAAGGATCTATTCTTCTTTTCCTTCTTGAATTAAGACTTTGACTGTCTTAATTTTTCTTCCAATTCAATTCAAGAAAAGGGATTCAAGAAAGGGAATTCTTGAAGAAAATTCAAGAAGAGGAAAGAAGGAAGAAAAGAAATTTTCAAGAAAGAAAATTTCAGCTTAAAGGTCCAAGAATTGAATTCTTGAAAAAGAATTCAAGAAGAGGAGCCAAGAACTAGAAATTATTGTCTTCATTATTTTTCTGTGTGGATCACCATTGGAGGGTGAACATTTGGGCACCTGGTGGAGATTCAGAGTTTGGATTTTGCGATACAGGTTAGTATCTTAATTTGAGATTAAATCTTATATAAACATCTTATATGTTTTAATTCTTTTAAGGAGATTTTGGGTTGAAGGTTTGGTGAAGATTTCATAAAGATAAAAATTTTTGAAATCTATGATTCCGCCTTGCCACCGAACCCTACAGTGGTATCAGAGCCTCCTTATTAAGATTAAAATATATATTCTGAATTTTAGATGCATATTTATATACGTAACATGAGATGTAATATATGTTTGTTATAATATCACCAATTAGGGTTTTTTCACTCAAACCCTAATTATTGTAGAGATATGCATAGAGATCTAGTCATCATAATGAAATAAGGTTGCCCTGGCATAATGGTGGATCCATTATGTGGTAAATGGTTGTCCTAGTATGATGACACACTAATCACATATTTGTGTTAATTATGCATATATGTTTGATGTATGCCACTAATTAAGGTTTTCACTTAAACCTTAATTTGCATAGAGATATGTTTAGCCTTCTAGTCATCATACTGAAATAAGGTTGCCCTGGCATAATGGTGGATCCATTATGTGGTAAATGGTTGTCCTAGTATGATGACACACTAATTACATATTTGTGTTAATTATGCATATATGTTTGATGTATGCCACTAATTAAGGTTTTCACTTAAACCTTAATTTGCATAGAGATATGTTTAGCCTTCTAGTCATCATACTGAAATAAGGTTGCCCTGGCATAATGGTGGATCCATTATGTGGTAAATGGTTGTCCTAGTATGATGGCACACTATGGCACATATTTGCTAGAATGTGCTTTGTTTTAATAAAGCCCTCTTTAACAACATATTAAGTTGTAGTGTCATATACCAAAAGCAAAAATAATCAATATGATTAGTTTATCATTCGGTGTCTAGGAAAAGTGGTTCATGATCGGTAAAGAGGACGTGGTTTTTAATTGGTTCCGTTGACTGACCTAGCCAATTCTTATTGGTGTCTAAGGAAAGCAACGGGGGGACTCCCACCACTCTCCCACTTACCTGGCCGGTATGATTAACTTAATTATTGATTGATATGCTCAGTGTAATATTCACTACATATGGCTTTCCTTCATGCCAAGTCATTATTATGTTATGATCCATATTAGGTTTGTTGTGTACACACAAGGCCTTTTTTCTTTATGGTGACTAACATAATTTTTGCTTGGTACATTTGATGCTTATGGAATGATTTGATATAATACTTTGTTGTGTACACACAAGGGTATTATGATTAATATCATGACCATATAGCAATGAAGGGTCTAACTTAACTAAAATATTATAGTTTGTTGTGTACACACAATGCTATTAATATTTTAGAGGCCAAGATAAGTTGAGAATTGTATGAATTACAATTGGAAAGAGTTTTCCTACCTTTGAACTTATATAAGATTTGTTGTGTACACACAAGGTCTTTTATAAGGAATTAGGATCTCAACCCCACTAAGAGAACCAATTAGGGTTTTCTCGATCATCACATTGAGGGTTATGATGCTTGATAAAATAGTGGGAGACATAATTAAGTTAAAGTCCTAATTTAATTATGTTTTGTCAACATTGATTGTCTGCTTATGTAATGTTGTTTGTTAATGTAGATTAAATGGCCTCTTCACTCTCACTCCGTAGCATTCTTGATGCAAATAAATTGACTGGACCAAACTATGTTGATTGGTTGAGAAACCTGAAGATAGTACTCAGCCAAGAAAGAATTTCTTATATTCTTGATACCCCAACCTTGGAACCATTAGGGGAAGATGCCTCGCAAGAGGATAAGACCACATATAACACGTGGCAAAATGACTCACTTACTGTCAAGTGTATAATGCTTGCCTCTATGACCAATGAGTTACAGAGGCAACATGATAGCATGGACACAAACTCCATATTGCTCAATTTAAAAGAACTTTATGGAGAACATAGTCGAACTGCAAGATATGAAATATCTAAGCAGTTATTCCGTGCAAGGATGACAGAAGGTACATCCGTACAAGACCATGTATTAAAGGTTATTGACCTAATCACCCGATTGGGTCAATTGGGTTTTGTTATGGATGGGGAGTTGAATCAGGATTTAATCCTGCAGTCACTCCCAGAGTCATTTTCACAGTTTGTTCTTAATTATCATATGAACAAACTTAACACTTCCTTGCCTGAGCTGTTGAATATGTTAAAAACAGCAGAGAGCCATTTAAAGAAAAATAAGGCTCCACTTCTTCTTGTGGATGGTGTAAACAAGAAGAAAATAGGCAAAAAGGGTTCCAAGAGGAGGTTAAATCCAAAAGGGGGCATCAAGAAAAAGAAAGGAAAGAAGGCCTCCGGACAAATGACCTGCTTTCATTGTGGCAAGCTGGGTCACTGGAAAAGAAACTGCAAGGTTTACCTTGCAAGTGTGAAGCCTGGTGCTAGTAATGCACCAAAAGATATGTATGAGATACATGCAATTTTGTCATTAGACACTTCTAATTCAAACTCTTGGATATTGGATACTGCTTGTGGTCATCATATCTGCAAATCATTGCAGGGACTACAGAACATTAGAGTTTTGAAGGAAGGCGACTTCGAGCTCTACGGTGCTGGAGGAGATTCCATCCAAGCAGAAGCTGTAGGGACTTATATGTTGAAGCTGCCTTCTGGGAAGATTTTAGAGTTAAAGAATTGTTATTTTATGCCTAGAATCATTAGAAACATCATATCTGTACCCTTGTTACTTAAACAAGGATATATTATGAATGTAATGAGCAGTGGCTGCTCAATCAGTTTTTCTAATGAAATAATATTTAATGGCATATTTTGCAATGGTCTCTTAACTTTATCTTCTGATGACAATATACTACATTTTAGTAATAAACGAAAAAGAGATGAAGTAAACAATACTTTACTTTGGCATTGTCGTCTTGGACATATTAGTGAGCAGAGGATTAACAAGTTATACAAGGAAAAATTCCTTAATCCTTATGACTATGAATCATTAGGAACTTGTGAATCATGTCTCATGGGTAAAATGACCAAGACTCCATTTAGTGGACATAATGAAAGGACAACAGAGTTATTAGGACTCATACACACTGATATATGTGGACCTATGACAACTCAGGCCAAGGGTGGATACTCATATTTCATCACATTCACTGATGATTTTTCAAGGTACGGATTTGTGTATCTAATGAAACATAAGTCCGAAGCTTTTGAAAAATTTTTAGAGTATCAAAGTATGGTAGAGAAATAAACGGGGAAAAGTATTAAGATCCTTCGATCAGATAGAGGAGGTGAATACTTATCCACCGAGTTTCTTGATCACCTTAAACAAAAGGGAATCATCTCTGAATGGACTCCTCCTTACACACCACAATTAAATGGTGTTGCTGAAAGGAGAAATCATACTTTATTAGATATGGTACGGTCCATGATGTGCTTCACAGACTTACCTGTTTCTTTCTGGGGATATGCCTTGGAAACAGCGTGATGCGGAACTAATATGCATGCAATTTTTTTTATATATTTTATATGTGGGGTTGGGTGATTAATTCCCGAATTTCAGATTAAAATAAGTTATAGGGAATTTTATATGAATTTTAGAAGATCAGCATGCAGATTAGGACCTAGAAAAGTAGAAAAGAAGGATCGCCGGGGCTGAGAAGCCTCGGTTAGGACAAGTTCTCCTACAATAAAACTACTGGAGGTAGAGGGGTGTACCTGACAACGTCTGTGAAGATCGCAGCAAAAGGGTCTCTCGTTCCTCGACGGATGTGGCCTGGAAAATCGAGCCAAAGACCCGCGGATACCCGGCTTTCTGCTCGGTGATCCGATTGAGGCTTGGCTGGAGTCGTTGGATTCGTAGGAACTCGGGGACCTGCAAACGACCTGTCAGGGGTTAGAAAACTCACAAAGGAACAAGAAAACAAAGGAAAAACAGCAAGGGAAGGCTTCTTTTGGAGTGGGCGTCCAGGGATCTGAGATGCTTGTTGGTAGCAGGAAGATGATTACAGCACTGGGAAGAAGAACTCTCGCAAACCCCTTTATGCACACAGCAGGGTATCACACAACTCAATAGAAGAACTCAAGGTTTTCATTCATCAAAAATTTCCTCATACAAGAGGCTAGGGTCCCTTAAATAGACCCTTAACCTTGGGCTCCAAGTAAGGGTACATAAGTCTTTACATAAGAATCCTTTTCCCTCTCAAACCCTAGCTAGAAAATAAGGAAATATTAGGTTAAAAAATCCCTAAAAATTCTCTTGACTTGGTCAACACTCCAAGGACGCCTAGGGGGGCGTGTTGGGCTTCTAGGAGCAGCAAGGGGCCGGCCCAAAGGGGCTCGGGTGCATGGGTTTGGGCCTCTGGAAGCTGGGGTGGCCTGGTAGCCAGGTAGCAGGAATATTCCCTGGTATCTTGCTTCTTAGGGGCTTGGGCTTGGCACCTGGGCTTGATTTCTTTGGGCTAGGATATAGATGGACCTCTAAAATCATGGATGCCTTGGTATATGAATATATTTTGGCATCTGGAAGGGAATCTGGGCATCTGGAGGGCATCTGCAAGAAATCAGGGTTTTCTGAATTTTCCTCCTGGGGTCTTCAAATCTTCAAGCTGGGTTGGACTTGGGCTATACTTCCATGTCTTCAATCTAGTTGGACTTGGTCTTCACTTGTATGATATAGTCTTGAGTCTTCAGTATGCTTGGACGGGACTCAAAAAAATAAAATTAGCTCAACATGAGCTGACTAGCAATGGACTGAACTAGCTCAACATGAGCTGACTAGTACAGAAGTGAAATAACAACTAAAAATACTCAAATAACAACTAAAATGGACTCAGATGAGCTAAGCCCTTATTACAGATGGACTCATAAATTATTGATCAATTTACAGAGGGTTGAGAAGCCTCTGCCTTATTCTGGTGCCTTTGGTGTCCGCACCAATTCTCCCGGGGTGGGAGGAACTCGACCCTGTCGAGTGAAGATCAGACTGGCTCACATATCTCTCGAGAAGGTCTGGGTTGAGGCATTGCAAGTCCTCTCGAGAAATCTACGAATCGTCCGACTCTGGCCGGCCTTACCATCGGACTAGGAAGCATTGATAGTCATGGCCCTGGGTCGTGATGGCTTGATCGTCCAGGATACGCTCGATCCGTTCTCCTCTCTCAGGCCAAATTTGTTTGTGGACACTCTAGGTTAGGGTCACTCACAATGAAAAGGAATAGGTCCAAAGGCCTTACTAGGTATCGCTGCCGGTTCCCTATACTCAACCAGGTCTGTAATATTGAAGGTAGAACTAATGCCCAAATCCGAAGGCAAGTCTAACACCTAGGCATTTGATCCAACCTTCTCTATCACTTTAAAAGGTCCAGCTCTGCGAGCATGAAGCTTCTTTTAGGCCTAAGCCTAACCAAGATAAAATCCACTACATCAAATTTTTTTATCCATCTTCGGGAATTAGCCAGTTGTTTTAACATTAGTGCGGGTGGTGAACATGCTAGGCACATGCAGACTCCTAACAAGATGATGCAAAGGACTCAAACCTACACCTAGCAGACTCGACTAAAGAGGTTTATTAGGTCTTAACTACCACTTGGGCATGGGGGCATGAGTCGTGGTTGATGGATGACATGCAGAAGAAAATTTGCTAGTAACTCCTAATAAGTGCCAGAGGGTCTGCTAAAAGTAGGTAGCAAATGGGATGGGCTTTATGGATCCTTGCAACCTAGTAACCTTAACAAAATGTAACCTAATAGTTCTAGACACATGAGAAAACTCAGGAAAGGGTAGAAAATAGGAAGTGGGTTCAGAATTACTCTGGTAGGGTAAAGAAAAAGGTTCTGGGTTAGTTGGATAAAGTAGAATCAAAGAAGGCATGTCAGGACTAATCCTAGACTAATGAGGTTAACCTTATGGGGTTGCGATATATCTACGGGGTTTGTATAATGGAAGGATGGGTTATTAATCTCAGGAAAGAGGTCCTTAATGGGAACTATAGGAGGAGACTCATCCTGAGGGTACTGATTCAAAGAGATCAAGTCCTTAATAAATTCTTCTGGTTCTTGTATTTTAGGACTAGACTCTATAATTTGGCTCTCCTCTATGGTTTCCTCAGGTAAGGCTCTAGTAGCAGTACCTAGGTTCTCTTCCTCTATTTGTTCTTCCATTATAGCTTTAGGTTGGATATGGTCAAGGTCAACTAGCTCTAGGTTGGTTTCTACCTGGGTATCTACTGGGTCAGCTAATTCTAGGTCTACTAAAGGTCTCCTCTTCTCCCTCATACTCATCCACTAGGCTCACATCAGCTTCATACACTTCCGCGTTAATGTAAGCCTTGTGAATCTCAGGAATGGTTGGAGAAGGTCGGTTAGCAAGAAATTGGTTAGGTTCTGGTCTCTGATTATGGGTACTACTCATAGTAGGTTCAGGTTGTATAAGAGGTAGTGGCTCACTATTGGGTTCATATTTAGGGATACTAATCCTATGGGGTTCAAGTTGACTAGGGGAAGCATGACTAGTACTAGGCTGATACTTAGGGATTATGGGTTCTCTAGGCTCATAGGACAAGGGTGCAGATCTATGGGTCATGGGATTATAGGATCTGGGGTCATATGATTTTGGGTCAGCTCTATGATCAGGTTCTAAGGATGGATCAAGGTATGGGGTCCTCCTAAGGTTGGGCTCTCTATATGGGTCAGGATATTGGGTCCTCCTAGGATTGGACTCCCTATATGGGTCAGAATACTGGGTTCTCCTAGGGTTGGACTCCCTATATAGGTCAGAATATTGGGTCCTCCTAGGGTTGGACTCCCTATATGGGTCAGAATATTGGGTGTTGGGTCTACTAGGCTCATAGGGTGTGGGTGCATAGGATCTATGATCATGGGATCTAGAGTCATAGGATCTAGGTTCATAGGTTCTAGGTTCATAGGATTTGGAGTCATAAGATCTATAGGTTGTAGGTATACTAGGCTTGTAGGGAGAGGGTAAATAGGATCTATCTTCCTGGTCTATAAAATCCTGATTGAGTCTTCTAGGACTAACCTTAGGGATTGGGTCATGACGATAGGTTCTCCTAGGTTCAGCCTCAAGGTATGGATCAGGGTTTGGGGTCCTCCTAGGTTGAGGATTGTAGTACGGGTCAGGATAAGGGGCTCTCCTAGGTTCGACCTCATGGTATAGATCAGGGTTTGGGGTCCTCCTAGGTTGAGGGGAATCAGGATCTGGCTCAAACTGTGACCCATGGGTTTTTCTTGGGGTCCCTACCCGGACTTTTAACTGATCAAACCTATTGGCAAGATGGTCAATTCTATCATTGGTTTGAATACGAGACTGAGTTAACTGGGTCATCTGGGTAGTCATCTGGGCCATTTGATCAACTAGGGCTTTTATTTGGGCTTGTAAGTTTTCCATGGGTTCAGACATTTATGAAGGAGGTGGGTGATATGAAACTCCTGATCTAGTGCTCATGCAAGACTCGATCAGACCGACTATAGCTGACTAGACCTAAAGTCCAAACTAGATGCTCAATCAGGGTGGCAAACTAGCCTATAGTAACCCTGTACTCAGCCAGGCAGGTGTAAGGGGAGTGTTAGGTCCCTGATTGCCAATCCTAGACACCAATCAGAGATTGGCCAGGTAGGCGGACCAACACACAAGCCCTTCGGGATTGAATCCCTAAACCACCATTCTAGACACTGAGCACAAGGCACACACAGGTTAACTTGACACAGTGATCTAACACTACCCCGGACCCGACCAGTTGATGTCCCTAGCCCACTAGGGTAAATTAAGTCTAATTAATTTTAGGTTAAGGCTTGGGACTGAATGCAAGGGATGTGGTTTTGGGCTAAGGAGAGGTGATCAAATCCTCCCCCATCTGATATAGCAAGAGTGCCCTTAAAAGTAAATTATGCAATGATGGCAGGCAGATGAGGATGCAAATTAGGGTTTAGATATTTTTTTTTGGTATTTTTGGAAAATATGTATTTTTTTTTTTTTTGGTATTTTTTAAATAGAAGAAAACTTGCAAATCATGACCTAATATACTGGAAATATACTAAAATTAATAAATATGCAAAAACTCCTAAACAAAACCCTAAAACTTCCAAACATGTCTTGCTAAAAAAAACAGAGCCAAAACTTTTCAGGCCCTATTTCGGCTTGCAGAAAATTCACATGCCATAATAAAATCTGAAGAATTTTTTAAAATTACTGTGAATTATGATAAATCCAGGAAAATAAATTTCAGAATTTTTGGAGTTTTTAACAGAGAGAAATAATTAAAATAATAGAGTATATACGGACTGAAAAATTACAGAAAACAAGCCCTAATCTAAGCTCTGATACCAAATGATGCGGAACTAATATGCATGCAATTTTTTTTATATGTTTTATATGTGGGGTTGGGTGATTAATTCCCGAATTTAAGATTAAAATAAGTTATAGGGAATTTTATATGAATTTTAGAAGATCAGCATGCAGATTAGGACCTAGAAAAGTAGAAAAGAAGGATCGCCGGGGCTGAGAAGCCTCGGTTAGGGCAAGTTCTCCTACAATAAAACTACTGGAGGTAGAGGGGTGTACCTGACAACATCTGTGAAGATCGCAGCAAAAGGGTCTCTCGTTCCTCGACGGATGCGGCCTGGAAAATCGAGCCAAAGACCCGCGGATACCCGGCTTTCTGCTCGGTGATCCGATTGAGGCTTGGCTGGAGTCGTTGGATTCGTAGGAACTCGGGGACCTGCAAACGACCTGTCAGGGGTTAGAAAACTCACAAAGGAACAAGAAAACAAAGGAAAAACAGCAAGGGAAGGCTTCTTTTGGAGTGGGCGTCTAGGGATCTGAGATGCTTGTTGGTAGCAGGAAGATGATTGCAGCACTGGGAAGAAGAACTCTCGCAAACCCCTTTATGCACACAGCAGGGTATCACACAACTCAATAGAAGAACTCAAGGTTTTCATTCATCAAAAATTTCCTCATACAAGAGGCTAGGGTCCCTTAAATAGACCCTTAACCTTGGGCTCCAAGTAAGGGTACATAAGTCTTTACATAAGAATCCTTTTCCCTCTCAAACCCTAGCTAGAAAATAAGGAAATATTAGGTTAAAAAATCCCTAAAAATTCTCTTGACTTGGTCAACACTCCAAGGACGCCTAGGGGGGCGTGTTGGGCTTCTAGGAGCAGCAAGGGGCCGGCCCAAAGGGGCCCGGGTGCATGGGTTTGGGCCTCTGGAAGCTGGGGTGGCCTGGTAGCCAGGTAGCAGGAATATTCCCTGGTATCTTGCTTCTTAGGGGCTTGGGCTTGGCACCTGGGCTTGATTTCTTTGGGCTAGGATATAGATGGACCTCTAAAATCATGGATGCCTTGGTATATGAATATATTTTGGCATCTGGAAGGGAATCTGGGCATCTGGAGGGCATCTGCAAGAAATCAGGGTTTTCTGAATTTTCCTCCTGGGGTCTTCAAATCTTCAAGCTGGGTTGGACTTGGGCTATACTTCCATGTCTTCAATCTAGTTGGACTTGGTCTTCACTTGTATGATATAGTCTTGAGTCTTCAGTATGCTTGGACAGGACTCAAAAAAATAAAATTAGCTCAACATGAGCTGACTAGCAATGGACTGAACTAGCTCAACATGAGCTGACTAGTACAGAAGTGAAATAACAACTAAAAATACTCAAATAACAACTAAAATGGACTCAGATGAGCTAAGCCCTTATTATAGATGGACTCATAAATTATTGATCAATTTACAGAGGGTTGAGAAGCCTCTGCCTTATTCTGGTGCCTTTGGTGTCCGCACCACAGCGGCTAATATTTTGAATAGAGTACCATCCAAATCTGTATCTAGCATTCCATATGAGTTATGGAGGGGAATAAAACCCAATCTTAAGCACCTTAAGATATGGGGATGTCCAGCTTATGTTAAAAGAAATTTTGGACAAAAGCTTGATGCTAGAGCAGAAAAATGTCTATTTGTTGGATATCCCAAAGATAGTATAGGATATCTATTCTACCACCCTACTGAACAAAAGGTTTTAGTCAGTAGGCATGCCATTTTTATGGAAAAAGAATTCATCCTACAAAAGGGCAGTGGGAGAAATATTGAACTTGAAGAAGTTCAACAAGTAGATACATCTCAACAAAATCATAACACAGTTAGTATAGAACCTGAACACACCACTCCTATCCGTAAGTCTGATAGAGTGCGACATGCACCTGAAAGGTATGGGTTCATTATTGAAAATAATGAAGCCCAATCATTGATAATGATGAGCCTCTAACATCTACGGATGCTGTCATAAGTAGTGACTCAGACAAATGGCTGGAAGCCATGAGATCCGAAATGGACTCCATGTATGTCAACCAAGTCTGGACTTTGGTTGATGCACCAGAGAGTGTTAACCCTATTGGATGCAAATGGGTCTATAAGAAAAAGATTGGGACAGATGGCCAAGTTGAAACTTATAAAGCCAGATTAGTGGCTAAGGGTTTCAGACAAAAACAGGGAATAGATTATGATGAAACATTTTCTCCTGTTGCCATGCTCAAATCTATTCGGATCATGCTTGCTATAGCAGCATATCATGATTATGAAATCTGGCAGATGGATGTGAAAACTGCATTCCTCAATGGTTTCCTTGAGGAAGAGGTTTATATGTCACAGCCAGAAGGTTTTGTCTTGGAGACTAAACCTAATTAGGTATGTAGGCTAAAGAAATCTATTTATGGATTAAAGCAAGCATCTAGGAGTTGGAACATCCGATTTGATAAGACAGTCAAAGAATTTGACTTTATCAAAAATGAGGATGAACCTTGTGTGTACAAGAAGACTAGTGGGAGTGCCATAGTTTTCTTGGTTCTGTATGTAAATGACATACTCCTCATTGGGAATGATATCCCAATGTTACAATCAGTCAATGTATGGTTATCTAAACAGTTTTCCATGAAAGACTTGGGAGAAGCATCTTATATACTAGGCATCAAGATCTATAGAGATAGATCTAGGAGGATGCTAGGTTTATCCCAGTCTAGGTACATTGACCAAGTGCTAAAAAGATTTAGCATGGAGGAAAGTAAAAGAGGTTACTTACCTATTGGTCATGGCATACATCTTTCTAAGAAGATGTCTCCTAAGATACCTGAAGAAAGAAATAGAATGAATTCGGTACCTTATGCTTCGGTAGTAGGGTCTATTATGTATGCTATGTTATGTACTAGGCCTGATGTGGCATATGCCTTAGGTATAGCCAGCAGGTTTCAGGCTGATCCAGGAGAGGATCATTGGAAGGCTGTGAAAAATATTCTTAAGTACTTAAGAAGAACTAAGGATATTTTTCTAATATACGGAGGATCTGATCTTAAACTAGAAGCTTATTCAGATTCTAGTTTTCAATCAGATCCAGATGACAGCAAATCTATATCTGGGTATGTTTTTACCCTTAATGGAGGAGCTGTAAGCTGGAAAAGTTCTAAACAGCAAACTGTAGCTGACTCAACAACTGAGGCAGAGTACATTGCTGTTAGTGAAGCTGCCAAGGAAGCTGTCTGGATGAAGAAGTTCATATCAGAGTTGGGCGTAGTTCCTGAGATTGAAGGTCCAGTATCACTTTACTGTGATAATACGGGGGCTGTTGCTCAAGCAAAGGAACCAAGAGCTCATCACAAATCAAAGCACATTCTGAGACGCTTTCATCTCGTTCGAGAGATTGTCGAAAGACAAGAAGTCTGCATTAAAAGGGTAGAAACGAAGAACAACGTAGCAGACCCGTTCACTAAGGCTCTATCACAGCGAGAGTTTGATCGCCACCTTGATTGTATGGAGTTAAGATTTAAAGGCGATTGGCTTTAGTGCAAGTGGGAGATTGAAAGATTGTGCCCTGAAAGCCTATTGAAATATTGTAATTTTGATCCCAAAATCAATGAATTGACATTTTATAAAGGCATTAGTTTCATCATTTGCTGTGTCTTTTTGATTTTATGATGAACCCCATAGATTAGGGCTATGGTTCTGGGGTTATGATGAGATCATACCAGTGAGACCTAAAGCCTTAAAACCCTAATCTAAAATATTCCTGGTCGATGGGACATTGAGTTGGGGATCAATGTTTCCGGCAAGACCAGCACATCCTATATATGTTTTGTAATAAGGGTGACTGATCTCACAGTCACTTGTGTTTGACACTAATACTAGGATGTGAGTGTTCATTAGAGAATGAGTTCATTGAATTGATCCAGATAGAGAATATCTAATGGAACCTTATCTGTTTGTCAATAGATAATTCTCATAGTGGGAGTAGTGCATGTGGTCCTTTGACCTGAGACTACCATAGTACCTTATATATATGAATCCATACTTTGGTTCGCAATCAATCATGACACTGAGTCATGCACGAGGTGATACTGGTTATGATGGATTGTATATGGAGGTTATGAGTAGGTCAACAAGGAATTGATCAGCCCTAGTAAGAGGGAATAGCATCCAGTAAAATTTCAAATGATGGATTCAGGAAACCTTTGATCAAAGTATGAACATTAGAGTTATTTTCTAATGGTTCATTACTGAATCATCATTATAAAGATTGAGCTAGGGATGAATATGAAAATTGGATTTGACAAGTATTCATATTCATAATCATATTCGGGATGCAAGTTGATCAAAGGACTGAATTGCTCGGTAACTCACCACTGAAGGGTATTTTGGTAATTCCACCAAAATTCCACATCTTCCGGGTAGACATGATACATTGCTAGACGTCAATCTTGTCTTGTAGGTATATGATTGAGTCATGGTAATTCAAATCAGTCAATTTGAATTAGATTCTAATTGACCGAGTCGAGCTAGTTTGAGTTGACCTAAATCGGCTTAGTTGAGATCTAACCGAATTAAGTCAAATAGCACTCGGACCTACTGCTGGCTAGGTGTGGAACCCAATGGATCACACACAAAAGAAAATTGATGAAGGATTTAATTTGGAATTAAATCATGTTTGTAGGATAAACACACTAGCATGTGTTGCAGACCAAATTTCTATTCGAATCAGATTCGAATTTGGTTCCGAATTGGGCTTAATTGGGTTCTAATTGAACCAGATTAAGGTCCAATTTATTTTTTAGGACATTGGGCTAACCCATGGCTGAACCCAAGTGAATTTAGTTCATTGAGACCCTCTCTCCAAGCCGCCCCCTCCCTTTTCTCACCCGCGCGCGCCAAGAAAGAGAATCCACGCGCGTGGACTTCTCTTAAAACGTGTGAGAAAGAAAACGTCGGAGAAAAATCTGAAAAGGGGCGATTCAGATCCTTGTCTGGCACCCTTGGATCTGGATCTGATGGCCAGAAAAAATTAAGGAAAAGATCCGTCGCTTTTCGGTCGCAAATCCGTCTCCAAAAGTCGCGATTCTTCCTTAAGTTTTTTCGAGAGTCCTCCTCGTCGGAAAAACGAAAATTAAATCGGAGAATCATGATTTTTGGTTGAGGGGACGCGTGAGGAATGAGGGATCATGATCCCTGGGGTTTCAGAGGGTTGCGTTGTTTCGAGATGACACCCCTCTAAGATCTATAAATAGGGTTGGGGTTCTCGGGGGTTTTCACGTAACATAATTCAGAGATCCAATTCCCTTTCTTCCTCTCCAGAATACTCCTTCCTCTTGTTCTTGTTGGGTATTGTTTCCCTTACAGAGGTATCCTCTGTCGAAACTCTGACCCTAAATAAGAATAAGAAGAAGGTCTTGAACGGTAAAGGAAAGAAAAGGGAAAGGATCTATTCTTCTTTTCCTTCTTGAATTAAGACTTTGACTGTCTTAATTTTTCTTCCAATTCAATTCAAGAAAAGGGATTCAAGAAAGGGAATTCTTGAAGAAAATTCAAGAAGAGGAAAGAAGGAAGAAAAGAAATTTTCAAGAAAGAAAATTTCAGCTTAAAGGTCCAAGAATTGAATTCTTGAAAAAGAATTCAAGAAGAGGAGCCAAGAACTAGAAATTATTGTCTTCATTATTTTTCTGTGTGGATCACCATTGGAGGGTGAACATTTGGGCACCTGGTGGAGATTCAGAGTTTGGATTTTGCGATACAGGTTAGTATCTTAATTTGAGATTAAATCTTATATAAACATCTTATATGTTTTAATTCTTTTAAGAAGATTTTGGGTTGAAGGTTTGGTGAAGATTTCATAAAGATAAAAATTTTTGAAATCTATGATTCCGCCTTGCCACCGAACCCTACAGTACCTGCCCTTTTGACCCCTAAGAAAGATGGCATATAGAGAATGTGTATAGATAGCCGAGCTATCAATAAGATCACCATTAAGTATCATTTTCCTATTTCCCGTTTGGATGACATGTTGGATATAATGGCCAAAGCCAAAATTTTCTCCAAAATCGACCTTAAAAGTGGCTATCATCAAGTAAGAATTAGGCCCGGGGATGAATGGAAAACCGCTTTCAAAATCAAAGATGGCTTATATGAGTGGATAGTAATGCCTTTCGGTCTGTCCAATGCACCTAGCACCTTCATGAGGATTATGACCCAAGTTTTGAGGACATTCATTGGAAAGTTTGTAGTGGTCTTTTTTGATGACATTCTCATTTATGGTAGAACGAAGGAAGACCACTTAAACCATCTTAGGCAAGTTTGCCAAGCTCTTAGACAAAATAGTCTCTATGCCAACTACAAGAAATGTGAATTCATGACCCATAGAGTTATCTTTCTAGGATTTGTTGTCACCACCGAAGGAGTGTCTGCTGACCTAAAAAAAGTAAAGTCCATAGTTGAGTGGTCGGTACCCAAAAGTGTTCATGATGTTCAAAGTTTCCATGGTCTAGCAACTTTCTATAGGAGATTTATTCGAGCATTCAGTACCATAGTGGCACCCATTACCGACTACATTAGGAAGGGAACCTTTGAATGGACAAAAGCCACCAATAGAGCCTTCCTAGAAATCAAGAAAAGGATGACACAAACACCTATTTTGAGGTTACCCAATTTTTCAAAGGTATCTGAGGTTGCTTGTGATGCCTCTAGATTAGGAATTGGAAGAGTCTTGAGTCAAGAGAGACATCTAGTGGAATTCTTTAGTGAGAAGTTGAATGAAGCGAGAATGAGATACTCGACGTATGATAGAGAATTGTATGCGGTGGTTCAGGTTTTGAGATATTTGAGACACTACTTACTACCGTAAGAGTTCGTTCTTTATTCCAATCATGAAACCTTACAATTCCTTAATTTCCAAAAGAAATTGAACCCTAGGCACAGGAAATAGGTAGAATTCATTCAAGCATATACCTTTGTTTTGAAACACCATGCTGGCACGGAAAATAGGGTTGCAGATGCACTAAGCCGATGATCCATGCTTTTGACTTCAATTAGCACTGAAGTTGTAGGGTTGATAGACCGAAAGAAGAGTACCCTAAGTGTCCAAACTTTAGTGACATTTATCAATCCCTCTAACAAGGACTATCTAGTGTATATAGTGACTATACTCTCCTAGATGGATTCCTTTTCAAAGGAAATCAGTTATGTATCCCCCGAACTTCTTTTAGAGAGTTTTTGATTTGGGAAGTTCATGCTGGAGGCCTAGCAGGTCATTTTGGTAGAAATAAAGCCATCATAGCAATAGAAGACCAATTCTTTTGGCCTAGCCTCAAGAGGAATGTAGCCCAAGTTGTTGTGCAATGTCGAACATGTGCTATTGTCAAACAACAAAAGCAGAACACTATTTTGTACACTCCTCTACTAGTCCCTGATTATCCCTAGCATGATCTTAGTATGGACTTTGTACTAAGACTACCAAAGACCTGAAGGAGACATGATTCCATCTACGTTGTAGTTGACCGATTTTCTAAGATGGCTTACTTCATCCCATGTTCACAAACTTTCGATGCTTCAAGAATGGCTAAGCTTTTTCTTGATGAAGTGGTTAGGCTATATGGTTTACCCAAAACCATTGTGTCAGATAGAGATGTTAGGTTCACTAGCTACTTTTGGAAGACCCTTTGGCATATGCTAGGAACCAAACAAAAATTCTCTACTACCTACCATCCTCAAACTGATGGCCAAACTGAAGTAGTTAACCAGAGTCTAGGAATTCTACTGAGATGTTTAGTTGGTGATAGTATGGAAAATTGGGATCTCTTACTTCCTCGTGCTGAATTTTCTTACAACAGCTCAGTCAATAGATCTATTGGAAAGAGTCCATTTGAGATGGTCCATGGTTACAAACCTAGTGATGCGGAACTATATATGCATGCAATTATTTTTTTTATATTTTTAAATATTGAAGTATGAGTTTTAATCTCGAAGATCAGACTAAGGAACTATGTAAAGAGTTCTATATGAAAATAAGAAGCTAAAAGGATGCATAACAAGACCTAATAGGAAATATAAAAAGGGACCGTCGAGGCTGAGAAGCCTCGGTTGGACTAGTTCACCTACAATAGGGCTACTGGCGGTAGAGGGGGTGTACCTGGCAATGGTTGAAGTGCCTGGTGTAGATCGTATGCAAAGATGTCACTCTCACTCCTGGATGCGGCCTGGAAAATCAAGCTAGAGACCCGTAGAATCCTGGCTTTTTGCTCGGTGGTCCGATTATAGCCTGACTGGAGTCATTGGATTTGCCGGAGTCGAGGGACTTGCAAATAGCCATTCTAGGGTTAGAAAACAAAGCACAAGTTGAGAGTTAATTGAAAAACCAGCAAAGGAAAGATGGAATTTGAGGTGGGCGGCTAGGGCTTGGTGATGCAGGTGGAGCTTGGAAGCAGTCGCAGGATACCGAGAAGAAGAAGGGCTCACATAGAATCCCTTCATGCACACAGCAGGTAGCACACAGCAATTAGAAAAAATTCAATTGTATTTCATGATAAAAGATGTCCTCATACAAGAGACTAGGGCCCTTTAAATAGACTCTAAGACCTGGCCCCCAAGTAAGGCTAAAAGTGACATTACATAGGAATTTTAATCCCCATCAAACTCTAGCTAGAAAACAAGGAAAGCTAGGTAGCAATATATCCCTAAAAATTCTCTTCTCTTCTTGCCTCGGTTGGCCAAGGGAGGTGACCCTAGTGGTTGACCAAGGGTGGTGAGCATAAGGCCTTGGCACCACTTAACTCCTCTCCTAGGCCTTGGCTGGCCCAGTTTGCTTCAGGCTGCGGTTCAGGGCTTGTCTCCCAAGCTTCTGATTTCTTCTCCTAGACTTTTGATTTCTCCTCTTAGGCCTTCCATGATCCTCAAAGCTTCAGTTGGGTTGGTCTTCACTTGGGCTAGCTTGGTCTGGACATGTACTGAACTCCGAAAAATGACTAGCTCAACATGAGCTAACTAATATAGGACTCAAGTAAAAAAATAACTTAGATTGACTAAGCCTTTATTACAAATGGACTCAGATGCTGCTAATTAAACCACAGAGAGTTGAGAAGCCTCTGTCTTATTCTAGTGCCTCTGGTGTCCGCACCAATTCTCCTAGGGTGGGAGGAACTCGACCCTGTCGAGTGAAGATTAGGCTTGCTCACATATCTCTCGAGGAGGTTTGGATTGAGGCGCTGCAAATCCTCTCGAGAAATCCACGAATCATCCGACTCTGGCAGGCCTTGCCATCAGACTAGGTAGCATTGATAGCTACGGCCCGGGTTGTTATGGCTTGATTATCCAGGATACGCTCGATGCGTTCTCCTCTCTCAGGCCAAATAATTGGTGGACACTCTGGGCTAGGGTCACTCTCAACGGAAGGAATAGGTCCAAAAGCCTCACTAGGTATCACTGCCGGTTTCCTGTACTCAACTAGGTCTGCGATATTGAATGTATAATTGATACCCAAGTATGAAGGCAAATCTAACACATAGGCATTTGGTCCAACCCTCTATATCACTTTAAAAGGTCCGGCTCCATGAACATGAAGCTTCTTAACGGTCCCGGGTGGGAACTGCTCAGGCCTAAGCCTAATCATGACAGAATGCCCTACATCAAATTCTTTGGCCCTTCTTCGAGAATTAGCCAATTCTTATATGTTTCGTTACTTAAGTTTATTTTTTGGCTAATGTCCTTATGCAAGTCTCTAATATGCTGTGCAAATGATTCTGCAGACTTTAAGACTTGTGCATGAATAAGTAAAGGAATCAGGTCAATGGGGCGATCAGGCTTGTACCCATGGACTATCTCAAAAGGACTCTTGCCCGTTATCCTATTCACTGAGCTATTGTAGGCGAACTTTGCTCTAGGCAATAATAGATCCCAAGTTCCAATGTGTTCACCTACCAGGCATCTAAGGAGGTTTCCTAAACTATGGTTCACCACTTCGGTTTGGCTATTTATTTGGGGGTGGTAGGCTGTAGAAAACTTAAGCTTGGTCCCTAACAGGTGCCATAGGGTTTTCCAGAAATAACTGGTGAACCAACATCCCTATCAGATATGATGGTCTTGGGTAGGCCATGGAGTCTAACTATATTGTCTAAGAAAAGCTTGGCTACTTTAGATGCATCAAAGGTTTGGGAGCATGGGATGAAGTGAGCCATCTTAGAGAACCTATCAACCACTACAAAGATAGAATCATGTCTCTTTTGGGTCTTAGGTTATCCTAACACAAAGTCCATACATAGGTCCTGCCAAGGGCGATCAGGCATTGGTAAAGGTGTGTAGAGACTAGTGTTTTGTTTGTGCTGTTGTAACTTCTGTTGTTTTACAACAGCACAAGTTCTACACCTGGCTACAATCTGAGCAACATGCCTTTTCAAACATGGCCAAAAGAACTGGTCTTCTATCTCTAAGATGGTCTTATTCCTACCAAAGTGACCAGCTAAACCTCCAGCATGGGTCTCCCAAATTAGGAATTCTCTAAGGAAAGTTCTAGGTATACAGAGTTGATTATTTTGGAAAAGGTAGCCATCTTGAATGGTATACTCACTATAGATACTGTATGGTCCTAGCTTGAGGGTCTGGTAAATGTCTCCAAAGTATAGGCAGGTTTCATATTCATCCTTTAACTTATCAAACCCTATGACTTGGGTGCTGACTGAACCTAAAAGCAAAGACCTACGGCTAAGGGCGTCTGCTACCTTATTGTCAGTTTCGGCACGGTGTTTCAAGACAAAGGTATAGGATTGAATGTACTCGATCTATTTACCGTGCCGTGGGTTAAGTTTCTTTTAGGAGTTCAGGAATCGGAGTGCCTCATGGTCAGAAAATAAGACAAACTCCTGCGGTAGCAAGTAATGTCTCCAATATCTAAGGGCCTAGACTACCGTATAAAATTCCTTGTCATAGGTAGAGTACTTAAGTTTAGCCTTTTTCAACTTCTCGTTGAAGAAGGCTACAGGGTGATTTTCTTGACTTAGTACCCCACCTATTCCTACTCCCGAGGCGTCGCAAGTGACCTCAAACATCTTAGTGAAATCAGGTAATCTAAGAATGGGTGCATAGGTCATCTTATCCTTAAGTTCTAGGAAGGCCTTATCAGCTACTTTGGTCCACTCAAATGTACCCTTCCTAATGCAATCAGTTATAGGTGCGACGACTGTACTAAAATTCCTAATAAATCTTTTGTAAAAGGTTGCTAGGTATGAACCCAGTATTAATCCACTATCCCTTAGTCAACATGTGATGCAGAACAAATAAGATGATACGATGCGGAAGTAAATTAAGACTATTTTTTTTTTTTTTTGTGTTTTGTTAGAAGTTGGCTTGACTCAAAAACAAGGATAACTAATATTGAAAAAAAATATGCACAGAAAGAAAGCACAATTCAAAAGAGTAGATTATCAGAGTAATAAAGAAGTAGGATCGCTGGGGATTGAGAAACCCCCAGACCTAGGGTTTACTCCTCTTTCAAGAAACAGACGAAGAGAGAAGAGAAGGTTTTATACATGACTGTGATATCTCTCTTTGCTTCAATTGAAGGACACACTCGAGCAGATTGTAGGATCCTTGGAGACGGGGTATCTTCGTAATGGATCCTCTGATTGTAGTCCTATGGCAAGGTTGGCCTTCTTCTCATACTCTGGATCTGGAAAAGATGAAGAACAAGATAAGGATGTAAGAAACTCAAGGAAGAGTCCTTTACCTGGGATAGCTCCGGACTGCTCGAACTTTGAAGATGAGGGAAGAGTATGGAGGTGGCGGTGGAAGATGGAGTGGATTTAGGGTTTGGCTGGTGGGGTGGCGGTTTGCAGATGAAAAGGACCTAGGGCTTGATATAGTGGGCGGTGGCTTGGATAAGGAGATGGCGGCCTTGAATGAAGTGGGAATAGGGTTTAGGAATTTGGGTGTTGGCGGCTAGGATGACGAAAGGAAATTAGGGTTGGCGGCCAGGGATGAAAGTGGGGCAGGGTTTTGGTAACTTTGGAGATCTCTAACCTCCTCAAGGCTCCAATGGAACCCGGATTTACTCCCTTACGGAGCTCAACACTCAAAGAAGTGCGGAAGAAGAGAAAACAAA
The DNA here is from genome assembly GCA_021397845.1 of Areca catechu. Lineage (NCBI taxonomy): Eukaryota > Viridiplantae > Streptophyta > Magnoliopsida > Arecales > Arecaceae > Areca > Areca catechu. Next base: position 138,569,438 of record CM038053.1, on the reverse strand, counting down.
GTTGCTCAACACAAGAAAAGATTTCATTTACTCATTCTAATCAAAAGATTACATAAGGGTCCAATATATAGACCATGCAAGAGAAACAAAAGTACACTACTTCCCACGTCGGACTAAACATTCATCCTAAGCATGAAAAACTTTCCCTTGATCGACCAGGCTTCTTTCCTTGGAGTGGGCGGCCTCAAATGCAAGGTGATGGCTTCATATGGCAGGTATGTGGGGCACCTCCTAGTTCTTCTCATTAAGTCATGGGTTTTCCTTCCATGACTTGCTCTTTCTTGGAAGAAAATACTCATCTCCTAGTCTTCCTCCCTAAGACTAGGCTCCTTCCATTCATAGCCAGGTACTTTAGGCAGGTGTGGGCGCCTACCTTGAAGTCCTCTCCAAGAAAAATCCCCTGCTCCTTTAGCTTGGTTACTTTTGGCAGCTTGTGGGCGCCTTCCTTGACTTCTACTAAGAAGATTTTCTTGCTCTCTTGGGAGTGGGGACCAGGGACACTGGGATGAAATGTGGCGCCAACTGGTCCTGGGAGTGTGGCTGGGAGTGTGGCATCCACTTGCATTTGGCCTTGGAAGAAAAATTGACGCCCTACGGAATGCGCCAACCAGGACTTGACTTGGACTTAGACTGAGTCAACATGACTCAACACAATGAAATGCAAACTCAAAGAAATAAAATAATCTGGTTGACCAGGTCAACTCTTATTGCAAACCCTAATCTTCGAGCAAGGTCATTCAGAGATCCAAATGGAACCCTGAAGTCTTCTTCTGATTCTGGTGCCCACACCAATTCTCCCGAGGTGGGAGGAACTCGACCCTGTCGAGTAAGGCTCAAGTTGGCTCTGGTATCTCTCCAAGAGATCTGGATCTAGCTCTTGTAATTCATCTCGGAAGATCCAAGAGTCATCAGAATCTGGCCTTCCTTGCCAGCGGACGAGGTATCTTTGGTATCATCGATTATGAGTAGAGATAACCTGATTGTCCAGGATCTTTTCAATCTGTTCTTTCCTCAATGGCCAGTTTATTGGTGGACACAAAGGGTTGGATTCACTCTCAAGAACAGGATTAGGCTCAAAAGGATCACTGGGAATCACAGTTGGCTCTCTATACTCTACTAGGTCTGTAATGTTGAAAGTGGGGCTAATGCCTAGTTTTGGAGGCAACTCGAGCACATAGGCATTGGATCCTACTCTCTTCACCACTCTAAATGGTCCAGTTCCTCTAGCATGTAACTTTCTAACGGTTCCAGGAGGAAACCGTTCAGGACTTAACCTAATCATTACATAGTCTCCCTCAATAAAAGTTTTGAATCGCCTTTGAGAATCAGCCAACTTCTTATAAGTTTCATTACTTAAATTTATTTTGGCATGAATTTCTTTATGCAAGTCTTTTATATGCTATGCAAAAACTTCAGCAGACTCGAAGACTCGTGTGTGGACTGGTAAAGGGGCTAGGTCAAGAGGTGTGTGAGGTTTGTAACCATGCACAATTTCAAATGGACTCTTACCTGTAGACCTATTGACCGAGTCATTGTATGCAAATTCAACCCTAGGTAAGTACAAATCCCAATTCCTAGTGTTTTCACCAACAAGACATCTTAGCAGATTGCCTAAGCTAAGGTTCACTACCTCGGTTTGGCCATCAGTTTGGGGATGATAGGCAGTTGAAAACTTAAATTTTGTCCCTAACTTGTGCCAAAGGGTTTTCCAAAAATAGCTGGTGAACTGGACATCCCTATCTGAAACAATTGTCTTAGGTAGGCCATGGAGTCTAACTATCTCATTAAAGAACAGGGTGGCTACCTTAGACACATCAAAAGTCTAGGAATAAGGCAAGAAGTGGGCCATCTTAGAAAATCGGTCGACTACGACACAGATAGAGTCATGCCTCCTCTGAGTCTTAGGCAGACCTAACACAAAGTCCATACTCACATCTTGCCAAGGACAATCTGGGACAGGGAGTGGGGTATTAACACCGGTGTTCTGTTTTCGTTGTTTGGCAACAGCGCAGGTCGACACCTAGCCACAATGTATGCTACATCTCTTTTTGATGCAGAACAAATAAAGGGATGCAATGCGGAAGTAAATTAAGATTAACTAATTTTTTTTGTTGTTTTTATATGTTTGTAGATGTTGGCTTCAAATCAAAGAAAAGTTAACCTAACATTGAAAGATACTAATATGATAATTGAAAGCACAATTTTAAGGAAACTAAATTATCGGAGTAGTTCAGAAGCAACGGATCGCTGGGGGTTGAGAAACTCCCAGACCTAGGGTTTCGCTCCGAACTTTCAGCAGAACAGAAATAAAGAGAAGAGATGGTTTACCTAACCAGACAATGATCTTCACAGATTTTGGTGGAAGAACTCTCCCGAGCAGATTGTTGGATCCTCGGATTCAGATACCTTCGTAATGGATCCTCCAATACTGGTCCTTTGGCGGGTTGGCTTCTCCTGAACTCAAGATCTGGAAGAGAAGGAAAATAATTGATGGAATCAGAGAGTCAAGGAAAAGATTTACCAGGTTGATGAACTTGAAGATTGAAATTGCTGAAAACTGGATTCTCCTGGATGTTGATGTGATTTTCCTTGGAACTTGCTCTGGATCTGAAGTAGCCGGACTGGATCTGGATGAAGGTGGACGGCCTGGACTTGTAAAGAGAGAGAGGCCGTGGGAGATGGATGGATCTAGGGTTTGATGGATTGAAAATAATGAAGGGTGGCTAGGGTTTTGGAATTTCAAGTGGCTAACCTAGGGTTTTGGATAAAGATGGAGATCTCTCACCTCCTCAAGGCTCCAATGGAACCCGGATTACCCCCTCACGGAGCTCAACACTTAGAATAGTGCGGAAGAAGAGAAACCTAGGTCACTCAACACAAGAGAATAGCAAAAATAATTTTTCTTCATTGATTTTCTAAAGTTACAAAGAGAGGTCTATTATATAGACCTAAAATTTTCTCCAAGCTTGTACAAATTCCCATGTGATACTAAACTCCTCCAACCACTAGATTAGGTAGAAAATCTTCTCTCTTGGCCGACCAAGAGTTCCAAAAAAATTGGGACGGCCATAAAGGAATTTTTTTGGAATTTTTATGGCGCCTCCTTTGGAGTTGGATTTGGATTTGGAGTCCTCTTCTTCTTATGGCATTTCTTCTTTTCTTCCACTCCAAGTTAAGCTCTTTGATTTTGATTTGAACTTCAATTAGGAGTAGGTTGGATGTCCTTCTTTGATTTCTTCTCCAAGAGAAGTCTTCTTCCTTCTTTGCTTAGGTAAAATAGGCAGGTATGGGCGCCTCCTTTAAAGTAGCCTCCAATTTGATTTTTTCTTCTTTGGATGTGGGGACCATGACACTGGGATGCCTCTGTGGTGCCTCCTGGACTCTGGCGTGTGCTCGTAGTGTGGCTGGGCGTGTGGCTTGGAGTGTGGCCTCCACTTGCTTGAACCTTGATTTGATTGGAAGACAAATGTGGCACCATTTTGGACCAAATTGAAACCACATTGGGACTTGCACTGAGTCAACATGACTCAACAAAATTTAAATGGTGACTCAAGAAATAAATAAAATAAATAACTGGTTGACCAGGTCAATCTTTATTACAAACCCTAATTTCTCGGGCAATGTCAATCAGAGATCCAAATGGAGCTCTGAAGTCTTCTTCTGAGTCTGGTGCCCGCACCACTTTTTAAGCTAGGCCAGAAAAAGTGGTCTTCAATAGCTAGGGTGGTCTTGTCTTTTCCAAAATGGCCTGCTAGACCCCCAGCATGAATTTCCCAAATCAAAAATTCTCTAAGAGAATTTCTAGGGATGCAAAGCCTATTCTTAAAGAACAGAAAGCCATCTAAAAGGGTATAATCCTTATGATCCCTAGATGGTCCTTGAGCTAGATCCTTAGCACTAATTAGGTTCACTCCAGTCTTCATCTCTTTGACCTTATTGGGTCCTTTAGCTACTTTGTCCTTAGGAGGGACTGAATGGATTGTGATCTTTTTCCCATTAAACTAAAGACACAGGTATTGGATTTTCCTAAGAGGGTGGAATCATGATCATATAACCATGGTCTCCCAAGAATTATACTACTCACCCCCATGGGTAAGACATCACACCAAATCTTCTCTTAATAGGATTGCGTCTGGATTTGGACCTGACATCTAGACTGGATGGGTATAGAGGTAGAGTCTACCTAAGAAACCTTATAGGGGTTGGGGTAGGGGACTGGGGTTAAGCCTAACATTTTTACAGTGCTAGCAAAAATGGCATTCACACAGCTCCCATTATCTAAGATGATCTTACATACCTTATCCCCTAATTTAAGGAAAGTCTGTAGGATGTTAGTCCTACGCCAATCCTCCTGAACTCTACTCTAGGACAGGATGCATCTCACAACTCCTAACTGGTCAGACTCTATGGGTTCCTCCTCTCCTTCGTACTCATCAACCAAGTTTATTCCGGCCTCATAAACTTCTTCTTCAAATTCCTCATTGGGCCCGGAATTCCCTTCCTCTGCCTCTTCTATGTAAAGGGATCTACGTGGGCACTGGCTAGAAACATGACCTACCCTATGGCTCTTAAAACAGGCTATCTCTATACACTGGCTGGAGATATGACCTGGTTTCTGACACTTAAAATAGGTGATACTAGAACTAGGGGTTCTCTGGGTGTCAGGTGCCTTACCTTTGTCCATGGGCCTAGGGGTGGGAATACCCTGAAAAGGTTTGCTAGTGGTAACTTGGCTAGGTCCATTTCTTGGGATTGGGGCACTAACCGTAGAAGGTATAGGTCCTCTCTGAAATTTCTCAGTGTTCAGTGCAATCTGATAGGCTTGGTCTAGGTCAGTAACCTCTCTCAGAAACATCTCCCTCTTAATGTCTACCCTAATTCTAGCCCTAAATCTAGACAAAGTGACCTCATGGGCTTCACTCACATCATATCTCATCAAGTACTCATCAAAGGTGGCTATGTAGTCTGAGATAGAGCGGTTCCCTTGTTTCAAGGTTTGCCATTGGTCTAACAGATTCTGCTAGTACGAAATGGGTAGGTACTTATCTCTAAGCTTCTCTTTCATACCCTGCCAAGTGGTTATGGGCTCAACATTTCGTCTCCTAGTGGTTAGCTCAATGTTCCCCCAGTATAACCTAGCTTGACGCACTAACTTCATCTTGGCAAACTTGAACTTCCTTTCCTCAGACATGGTATACCACTCAAAGTACTGGTCCATCTCACCCTCCCAATCGAAATACACCTTAGGGTTTAAGCTACCATCAAAAGTTGGTGCATCTAATTTGATGTTCTGGATGAACCTATCATCTCTATCTTCAGGCTCTGGGTCAGGCCTCCTATGATTAGGTTCAGGATCTCTGTATAAATGTCTTCTAGGCTCCTGGTGTGGGTGAGGTTGAGGCACATTAAAATCTGGGTCAGGAGTCCAATTCTGATGTCTAGGTTCCTCAAGTACTTGGACTCGATCCCTAAGCTGGGTAAGATCCTCACGGACTTGATCCCAAAACTGGGCAACAGTATCAGTCATATCCTGACTCAATTTGGTCATACTTTCGGTAAGAGTTCTAATCATGGCCTTTAAATCAGGTTGGGTTTGACCAGGTTGGTAGGGTACTCTGTTCTGGGTGGACATGGTGATGCAAGCAAGCATACCAAATGAGACTCGACTGAAATGACTATGGGCTAACTAGACCTAGAGCCCAAACTAGATGCCCAATCAGAGTGGCAAGCTAGCCTGTAGTAACTCGGGACTCAGCCAGGCAGGTGTAAGGAGAGTGTTAGGTCCCTAATTGCCAATCCTAGACACCAATCAGTGATTGGCCAGGTAGGCGGACCAGCACACAAGCCCTTCGGTATAGAATCCCTGAACCACCATTCTAGATGCTGAGTACAAAGCACACACAGAGTAACTAGACAAACTGACTCAACACTAGCCTAGACCTGACCGGTTCGTGTCCCTAGCCCACTAGGGCAAATTAGGTCTAATTAATTTTAAGATTAAAGGCTTAGGCTCGAATGCACGGGAGGTGGTTTTGGGCTAAGGAGAGGGTCTCAATCCTCCCCTTATGTTGCAACTTCGGTGCCCTTAAGATAGATTCAATTTATGCACACTCAAATAAAAAAAATAGCTTGCAGAAAATAAAAAGCAGAATTGCAGTAAAATTGATCTCAGAAAATCTACAGAAATAAATAAATCATGAAAATTTTATGTAAATTACTTTCAATTATAGTGGTTCCAGCAAAATAAGAATTACTTAATTTATAATTTTTTGTAGGAAGAAACAATTCGAATAACAGGTAAGTTACTGGCAGAAAACAAAACGTGTGTCCCGTTTACAATCCCTGCCTAGAAGTTATAACCCAGCGGCACCCCTACACGCCCTAGGAACCCCCGTGGAATGGGAGGAGGAGGCTTGCATCTCTCTTGTTCCTAGGACCGGACGGCCATGGGAGTCTACTCCAGGCAGCAAAAGTAAAAAGGAACTAAAAAAATAATCAAATAAGCAAGAACCCTAGACAGGGCTCTGATACTAAAAATGATGCAGAACAAATAAGATGATGCGATGCGGAAGTAAATTAAGACTATTTTTTTTTTTTGTTTTTTTGTTAGAAGTTGGCTTGACTCAAAAATAAGGCTAACTAATATTGAAAGAAAATATGCACTGAAAGAAAGAACAATTCAAAAGAGTAGATTATCATAGTAATAAAGAAGTAGGATCGCTGGGGATTGAGAAACCCCCAAACCTAGGGTTTACTCCTCTTTGAAGAAACAGACGAAGAGAAAACAGAAGGTTTTATACCTGACTGTGATATCTCTCTTTGCTTCAATTGAAGGACACTCTCGAGCAGATTGTAGGATCCTTGGAGACGGGTATCTTCACAATGGATCCTCGGATTGTAGTCCTATGGCAAGGTTGGCCTTCTTCTCGTACTCTGGATCTGGAAAAGATGAAGAACAAGAAAAGGATGTAAGAAACTCAAGGAAGAGACCTTTACCTGGGGTAGCTCCGGACTGCTCGAACTTTGAAGATGAGGGAAGAGTATGGAGGTGGCGGTGGATGATGGAGTGGATTTAGGATTTGGCTGGTAGGGCGGCAGCTTGCAGATGGAAAGGACCTAGGGCTTGATATAGTGGGCGGTGGCTTGGAGATGGAGATGGCGGCCTTGAATGAAGTGGGAATAGGGTTTAGGAATTTGGGTGTTGGCGGCTAGGATGATGAAAGGAAATTAGAGTTGTCGGCCAGGGATGAAAGCGGGGCAGGGTTTTGGTAACTTTGGAGATCTCTCACCTCTTCAAGGCTCCAATGGAACCCGGATTTACTCCCTCATGGAGCTCAACACTCAAAGAAGTGCGGAAGAAGAGAACACAAGGTTGCTCAACACAAGAAAAGATTTCATTTACTCATTCTAATCAAAAGATTACATAAGAGTCCAATATATAGACCTTGCAAGAGAAACAAAATTACACTACTTCCCATGTAGGACTAAACATTAATCCTAAGCATGAAAAACTTTCCCTTGACCGACCAAGCTTCTTTCCTTGGAGTGGGCGGCCTCAAATGCAAGGTGATGGCTTCATATGGCAGGTATGTGGGGCACCTCCAAGTTCTTCTCCTTAAGTCATGGGTTTTCCTTCCATGACTTGCTCTTTCTTGGAAGAAAATACTCATCTCCTAGTCTTTCTCCCCAAGACTAGGCTTCTTCCATTCATAGCCAGGTACTTTAGGCAGGTGTGGGCACCTACCTTGAAGTCCTCTCCAAGAAAAATCCCCTACTCCTTTAGCTTGGTTACTTTTGGTAGCTTATGGGTTCCTTCCTTGACTTCTCCTAAGAAGATTTTCTCGCTCTCTTGGCATGGGGACCAGGGACACTGGGATGAAATGTGGCGCCAACTAGTCCTGGGAGTGTGGCCGGGAGTGTGGCGTCCACTTGCATTTGGCCTTGGAAGAAAAATTGACGCCCTAGGGAATGCGCCAACCAGGACTTGACTTGGACTTAGACTGAGTCAACATGACTCAACAAAATGAAATGCAGACTCAAAGAAATAAAATAATCTGGTTGACCAGGTCAACTCTTATTACAAATCCTAATCTTCGGGCAAGGTCATTCAGAGATCCAGATGGAACCCTGAAGCCTTCTTCTGATTCTGGTGCCCGCACCAATTCTCCAGGGATGGGAGGAACTCGACCCTGTCGAGTAAGGCTCAAGTTGGCTCTGGTATCTCTCCAAGAGATATGGATCCAGCTCTTGTAATTTATCTCGGGAGATCCAAGAGTCATCAGAATCTGGCCTTCCTTGCCAGCGGACCAGGTATCTTTGGTATCCTCGATTACGAGTAGAGATAACCTGATCGTCCAGGATCTTTTCAATCTGTTCTTTCCTCGCTGGCCAGTTTGTTGGTGGACACATAGGGTTGGTTTCACTCTCAAGAACAGGATTAGGCTCAAAACGCTCACTAGGAATCACAGCTGGCTCTCTATACTCTACTAGGTCTGTAATGTTGAAAGTGGGGCTAATGCCTAGTTCTGGAGGCAACTCGAGCACATAGGCATTGGATCCTACTCTCTTCACCACTCTAAATGGTCCAGCTCCTCTAGCATGTAACTTTCTAACGGTTTCTGGAGGAAACCATTCAGGCCTTAACCTAATCATTACATAATCTCCCTCAACAAAAGTTTTGACTCGCCTTTAAGAATCAGCCAACTTCTTATAAGTTTCATTACTTAAATTTATTTTGGCATGAATTTTTTTATGCAAGTCTTTTATATGCTGTGCAAAAACTTCAGCAGACTCGAAGACTCGTGTGTGGACTGGTAAAGGGGCTAGGTCAAGAGGTGTGTGAGGTTTGTAACCATGCACAATTTCAAATGGACTCTTACTTGTAGACCTATTGATCGAGTCATTGTATGCAAATTCAGCCCTAGGTAAGTACAAATCCCAATTCCTAGTGTTTTCACCAACATGACATCTTAGCAGATTGCCTAAGCTACGGTTCACTACCTCGGTTTGGCCATCAATTTGGAGATGATAGGCAGTTGAAAACTTAAGTTTTGTCCCTAACTTATGCCAAAGGTTTTTCCAAAAATAGCTGGTGAACCGGACATCCCTATCTAAAACAATTGTCTTAGGTAGGCCATGGAGTCTAACTATCTCATTAAAGAACAGGGTGGCTACCTTAGACACATCAAAAGTCTGGGAATAAGGCAAGAAGTGGGCCATCTTAGAAAATCGGTCAACTATGACACAGATAGAGTCATGCCTCCTCTGGGTCTTAGGCAAACCTAACACAAAGTCCATACTCACATCTTGCCAAGGACGATCTGGGACAGGGAGTGGGGTATTAAGGCTGGTGTTCTGTTTTCACTGTTTGGCAACAGTGCAGATCCGACACCTAGCCACAATGTGTGCTACATCTCTTTTCAAGCTAGACTAGAAAAAGTGGTCTTCAACAGCCAGGGTGGTCTTGTCTTTTCCAAAATGGCCTGCTAGACCCCCAGCATGAATTTCCCAAATCAAAAATTTCCTAAGAGAAGTTCTAGGGATGAAAAGCCTATTCTTAAAGAACAGAAAGCCATCTAAAAGGGTATAATCCTTATGATCACTAGATGGTCCTTGAGCTAGATCCTTAGCACTAATTAGGTTCACTCCAGTCTTCATCTCTTTGACCTTATTGGGTCCTTTAGCTACCTTGTCCTTAGGAGGGACTGAATGGATTGTGATTCTTTTTCCATTAAAACTAAATACACAGGTATTGGATTTTCCTAAGAGGGTGGCATCATGATCATATAACCAAGGTCTCCCAAGAATTATACTGCTCACCCCCATAGGTAAGACATCACACCAAATCTTATCTTGATAGGATTGCGTCTGGATTTGGACCTGACATCTAGACTGGATGGTTATAGAGGTAGAGTCTACCCAAGAAACCTTATAGGGGTTGGGGTGGGGGACTGGGGTTAAGCCTAACATTTTGACAGTGCTAGCAAAAATGGCATTCACACAGCGCTCACTATCTATGATGTCTTACATACCTTATCCCCTAATTTAAGGAAAGTCTGTAGGATGTTAGTCCTACGCCAATCCTCCTGAACTCTACTCTAGGACAGGATGCATCTCACAACTCCTAACTGGTCAGACTCTGTGGGTTCCTCCTCTCCTTCGTACTCATCAACCAAGTTTATTCCGGCCTCATAAACTTCTTCTTCAAATTCCTCATTGGGCCCGGAATTCTCTTCCTCTCCCTCTTCTATGTAAAGGGATCTACGTGGGCACTGGCTAGAAACATGACCTACCCTATGGCACTTAAAACAGGCTATGGCTGTACACTGGCTGGAGATATGACCTGGTTTCTGACACTTAAAACAGGTGATGCTAGAACTAGGGGTTCTCTGGGTGTCAGGTGCCTTACCTTTGTCCATGGGCCTAGGGGTGGGAATACTCTGAAAAAGTTTGCTAGGGGTAACTTGGCTAGGTCCATTTCTTGGGATTGGGGCACTAACCCTAGAAGGTATAGGTCCTCTCTGAAATTTCTCAGTGTTCAGTGCAATCTGATAGGTTTGGTCTATGTCAGTAACCTCTCTCAGAAACAACTCCCTCTTAATGTCTTCCCTAAGTCCAGCCCTAAATCTAGACAAAGTGACCTCATGGGCTTCACTCACATCACATCTCATCAAGTACTCATCAAAGGTGGCTATGTAGTCTGAGATAGAGCGGTTCCCTTATTTCAAGGTTTGCCATTGTTCTAACAGATTCTGCTGGTATGAAATGGGTAAGTACATATCTCTAAGCTTCTCTTTCATACCCTGCCAAGTGGTATGGGCTCAACATTTCGTCTCCTAGTGGTTAGCTCAATGTTCCCCCAGTATAACCTAGCTTGATGCACTAACTTCATCTTGGCAAACTTGAACTTCCTTTCCTCAGAATGGTATACCACTCAAAGTACTAGTCCATCTCATCCTCCCAATCAGAATACACCTTAGGATTTAAGCTACCATCAAAAGTTGGTGCATCTAATTTGATGTTCCGGATGAACCTATCATCTCTATCTTCAGGCTCTGGGTCAGGCCTCCTATGATTAGGTTTAGGATCTTTGTATAAAGGTCTTCTAGGCTCCTGGTGTGGGTGAGGTTGAGGCACATTAGAATCTGTGTCAGGAGTACAATTCTGATGTCTAGGTTCCTCAAGTACCTGGACTCGATCCCTAAGCTGGGTAAGATCTTCATGGACTTGATCCCTAAACTAGGCAACAGTATCAATCATATCCTGACTCAATTTGGTCATACTTTCGGTAAGAGTTCTAATCATGGCCTCTAAATCAGGTTGGGTTTGACCAGGTTGGTAGGGTACTCTATTCCGGGTGGACATGATGATGCAAGCAAGCACACCAAATGAGACTCGACTAAAACGACTATGGGCTAACTATACCTAGAGCCCAAACTAGATGCCCAATCAGAGTGGCAAGCTAGCCTGTAGTAACTCGGCACTCAGCCAGGCAGGTGTAAGGGGAGTGTTAGGTCCCTAATTGCCAATCCAAGATACCAATCAGTGATTGGCCAGGTAGGCAGACCAGCACACAAGCCCTTCAATATAGAATCCCTGAACCACCATTCTAGATGCTGAGTACAAAGCACACACAGAGTAACTAGACAAACTGACTCAACACTAGCCTAGACCCGACCGGTTGGTGTCCCTAGCCCACTAGGGCAAATTAGGTCTAATTAATTTTAAGATTAAAGGCTTAGGTTCGAATGCATGGGAGGTGGTTTTGGGCTAAGGAGAGGGTCTCAATCCTCCCCTTATGTTGCAACTTCGGTGCCCTTAAGATAGATTCAATTTATGCACACTCAAATAAAAAAAATAGCTTGTTGAAAATAAAAAGCAGAACAGCAGTAAAATTGATCTCAGAAAATCTACAGAAATTAATAAATCATGAAAATTTTATGTAAATTACTTTCAATTATAATGGTTCCAGCAAAATAAGAATTACTTAATTTAAAATATTTTGCAGGGAGAAACAATTCGAATAACAGGTAAGTTACTGGCAGAAAACAAAACGTGTGTCCCGTTTACAATCCCTACCTAGATGTTATAACCCAGCGACACCCCTACATGCCCTAGGAACCCCCGTGGAATGGGAAGAGGAGGCTTGCGTCTCGCTTGTTTCTAGGATCGGACGGCCAGGGGAGTCTACTCCAGGCAGCAAAAGTAAAAAGGAACGAAAAAATTAATCAAACAAGCAAGAACCCTAGACAGGGCTCTGATACCAAAAATGATGCAGAACAAATAAGATGATGCGATGCGAAAGTAAATTAAGACTATTTTTTTTTTTTTGTTAGAAGTTGGCTTGACTCAAAAACAAGGTTAACTAATATTGAAAGAAAATATGCACTGAAAGAAAGCATAATTCAAAAGAGTAGATTATCAGAGTAATAAAGAAGTAGGATCGCTGGGGATTGAGAAACCACCAGACCTAGGGTTTACTCCTCTTTCAAGAAATAGACGAAGAGAGAAGAGAAGGTTTTATTCCTAACTATGATATCTCTCTTTGCTTCAATTGAAGGACACTCTCGAGCAGATTGTAGGATCCTTGGAGACGGGTATCTTCGCAATGGATCATCGGATTGTAGTCCTATGACAAGGTTGGCCTTCTTCTCGTACTCTGGATCTGGAAAAGATGAAGAACAAGATAAGGATGTAAGAAACTCAAGGAAGAAAACTTTACCAGGGATAGCTCCAGACTGCTCAAACTTTGAAGATGAGGGAAGAGTATGGAGGTGGCGGTGGAAGATGGAGTGGATTTAGGGTTTGGTGTTAGGGTGGCAGCTTGCAGATGAAAAGGACCTAGGGCTTGATATAGTGGGCGGTGGCTTGGAGAAGGAGATGGCGGCCTTGAATGAAGTGGGAATAGGGTTTAGGAATTTGGGTGTTGGCGGCTAGGATGATGAAAGGAAATTAGGGTTGGCGGCCAGGGATGAAAGCGGGGTAGGGTTTTGGTAACTTTGGAGATCTCTCACCTCCTCAAGGCTCCAATGGAACCTGGATTTACTCCCTCACGGAGCTCAACACTCAAAGAAGTGCGGAAGAAGAGAACACAAGGTTGCTCAACACAAGAAAAGATTTCATTTACTCATTCTAATCAAAAGATTACATAAAGGTCCAATATATTGACCTTGCAAGAGAAACAAAATTACACTACTTCCCATGTGGGACTAAACATTCATCCTAAGCATGAAAAACTTTCCCTTGACCGATCAGGCTTCTTTCCTTGGAGTGGGCAGCCTCAAATGCATGGTGATGGCTTCATATGGTAGGTATGTGGGGCACCTCCTAGTTCTTCTCCTTAAGTCATGGGTTTTCCTTCCATGACTTGCTCTTTCTTGGAAGAAAATACTCATCTCTTAGTCTTTCTTTCCAAGACTAGGCTCCTTCCATTCATAGCTTGGTACTTTAGGCAGGTGTGGGCGCCTACCTTGAAGTCCTCTCCAAAAAAATCCCCTGCTCCTTTAGCTTGGTTACTTTTGGCAGCTTGTGGGCGCCTTCCTTGACTTCTCCTAAGAAGATTTTCTTGCTCTCTTGGGCGTGGGGACCAGGGACACTGGGATAAAATGTGGCACCAACTGGTCCTGGGAGTGTGGCTGGGTGTGTAGCGTCCACTTGCATTTGGCCTTGGAAGAAAAATTGATGCCCTAGGGAATGCACCAACCAGGACTTGACATGGACTTAGACTGAGTCAACATGACTCAACAAAATGAAATGCAGACTCAAAGAAATAAAATAATATGGTTGACCAGGTCAACTCTTATTACAAACCCTAATCTTCGGGCAAGGTCATTCAGAGATCCAGATAGAACCCTGAAGTCTTCTTCTGATTCTGGTGCCCGCACCAACATGAACCCACTAGGAGTAGTGCCCAAAATCAGAAACCAGGACGTAGCCAATTTTTCCTTAGCCGACCTTCCCCTACCATCCCTGTGATACACAAGGCTTATATTAAAGTGGAAGTGTATGAAGCTGATGTGAACTTAGTGGATGAGTATGAGGGAGAAGAGGAGACACCTTTAGAAGACCTAGAATTAGTTGACCCCATAGGTACCCAGGTAGAAGCCAATCTAGAGTTAGTTGGCCCTGACTATACCCAGCCTAAAGCTGTAGTGGAAGAACAATTAGAGAAAGAGAACCTAGAGACTGCTGCTAGAACCTTACCTGAGGAAACCATAGAGGAGAGCGATCTCTTCACGTATGATCTGCACCAGGCACTTCAACCATTGCCAGGTACACCCCCTCTGCCGCTAGTAGCCCTATTGTAGGTGATGATGCAGAACAAATAAAGGGACGCGATGCGGAAGTAAACTAATTTTTTTTGTTGTTTTTATATGTTTGTAGAAGTTGGCTTCAAATCAAAGAAAAGTTAACCTAACATTGAAAGATACTAATATGATGATTGAAAGCATAATTTTAAGGAAACTAAATTATCAGAGTAGTTCAGAAGCAACGGATCGCTGGGGGTTGAGAAACTCCCAGACCTAGGGTTTCGCTCCGAACTTTTAACAAAACAGAAATAAAGAGAAGAGATGGTTTATCTAACCAGGCAATGATCTTCACAGATTTTGGTGGAAGAACTCTCCCGAGCAGATTGTTGGATCCTCGGATTCAGATATCTTCGTAATGGATCCTCCAATACTGGTCCTTTTGCGGGTTGGCTTCTCCTGAACTCAGGATCTGGAAGAGAAGAAAAACAATTGATGGAATCAGAGAGTCAAGGGAAAGATTTACCAGGTTGATGAACTTGAAGATTGAAATTGCTGAAAACTGGATTCTCCTGGATGTTGATGTGATTTTCCTTGGAACTTGCTCTGGATCTGAAGTTGCCGGACTGGATCTGGATGAAGGTGGATGGCCTGGACTTGTAGAGAGAGAGAGGCCGTGGGAGATGGATGGATCTAGGGTTTGATGGATTGAAATTAATGAAGGGCGGCTAGGGTTTTGGAATTTCAAGTGGCTAACCTAGGGTTTTGGATAAAGATGGAGATCTCTCACCTCCTCAAGGCTCCAATGGAACCCGGATTACCCCCTCACGGAGCTCAACACTTAGAATAGTGCGGAAGATGAGAAACCTAGGTCACTCAACACAAGAGAATAGCCAAAATAATTTTTCTTCATTGATTTTCTAAAGTTACAAAGAGAGGTCTATTATATAGACCTAAAATTTTCTCCAAGCTTGTACAAATTCTCATGTGGGACTAAACTCCTCCAACCACTAGATTAGGTAGAAAATCTTCTCTCTTGGCCGACCAAGAGTTCAAAAAAAATTGGGACGGCCATAAAGGAGTTTTTTTTGAATTTTTTTTGGTGCCTCCTTTGGAGTTGGATTTGGATTTGGAGTCCTCTTCTTCTTATGGTATTTCTTCTTTTCTTCCACTCCAAGTTAAGCTCTTTGATTTTGATTTGAACTTCAATTAGGAGTAGGTTGGATGTCCTTCTTTGATTTCTTCTCCAAGAGAAGTCTTCTTCCTTCTTTGCTTAGGTAAAATAGGCAGGTATGGGCGCCTCCTTTAAAGTAACCTCCAATTTGATTTTTTCTTCTTTGGATGTGGGGACCATGACACTGGGATGCCTCTGTGGCACCTCCTGGACTCTGGCATGTGCTCGGAGTGTGGCTGGGCGTGTGGCTTGGAGTGTGGCCTCCACTTGCTTGAACCTTGATTTGATTGGAAGACAAATGTGGCACCATTTTGGACCAAATTGAAACCACATTGGGACTTGCACTGAGTCAACATGACTCAACAAAATTTAAATGGTGACTCAAGAAATAAATAAAATAAATAAACTGGTTGACCATGTCAACCTTTATTACAAACCCTAATTTCTCGGGCAATGTCAATCAGAGATCCAAATGGAGCTCTGAAGTCTTCTTCTGAGTCTGGTGCCCGCACCAATTCTCCCAGGGTGGGAGGAACTCGACCCTGTCGAGTAAGGCTCAAGTTGGCTCTGGTATCTCTCCAAGAGGTCTGGGTCCAATTCTTGTAATTCTTCTCGGGAGATCCAAGAGTCATCAGAATCTGGCCTTCCTTGCCAGCGGACCAGGTACCTTTGGTATCCTCGATTATGAGTAGAGATAACCTGATCATCCAGGATCTTTTCAATCTGCTCTTTCCTCACAGGCCAGTTTGTTGGTGGACACACAGGGTCGGGATCACTCTCAATGATAGGGTTAGGCTCAAAAGGCTCACTAGGAATCACAGCTGGCTCCCTGTACTCTACTAAGTCTGTAATGTTGAAAGTAGAGCTAATGCCTAGTTCTGGAGGCAACTCGAGCACATAGGCATTTGATCCTACTCTCTTTACCACTCTAAATGGTCCAGCTCCCCTAGCATGTAACTTTCTAACGATTCCAGGAGGAAACCGTTCAGGCCTTAACCTAATCATCACATAGTCTCCCTCAACAAAAGATTTGACTCGCCTTTGAGTATCAGCCAACTTCTTATAAGTTTCATTACTTAAATTTATTTTGGCATGAATTTCTTTATGCAAGTCTTTTACATGCTGTGCAAAATTCTCAGCAGATTCGGAGACTCGAGTGTGGACAGGTAAAGGGACTAGGTCAAGAGGTGTGTGAGGTTTGTACCCATGTACAATTTCAAATGGACTCTTACCCGTAGACCTATTGACCGAGTCATTGTACGCAAATTCTGCCCTTGGTAGGTATAAATCCCAATTTCTGGTGTTTTCACCAACAAGACATCTCAGCAGATTTCCTAGGCTACAGTTCACTACTTCAGTTTGGCCATCAATTTGGGGATGATAGGCAGTTGAAAACTTAAGTTTTATCCCTAACTTATGCCAAAGGGTCTTCCAAAAGTAACTGGTGAACCGGACATCCCTATCTGAAACGATTGTCTTAGGTAGGCCATGGAGTCTAACTATCTCATTGAAGAAAAGCGTGGCTACCTTAGACGCATCAAAGGTTTGGGAACAAGGCAGGAAGTGGGCCATTTTAGAGAATCGGTCGACTACGACACAGATAGAATCATGTCTCCTCTGGGTCTTAGGTAAACCTAACACAAAATCCATACTCACATCTTGCCAAGGACGATCTGGGACAGGGAGTGGGGTATAAAGGCCAGTGTTTTGTTTTTGCTGTTTGGCAAAAGCGCAGGTTCGACATCTAGCTACAATATTAGCTACATCCATTTTCAAGCTAGGCCAGAAAAAGTGGTCTTCAATAGCTAGAATGGTCTTGTCTTTTCCAAAATGGCCGGCTAAACCTCCAGCATGGATTTCCCAAATCAAAAATTCCCTAAGAGAAGTTCTAGGGATGCAAAGCCTATTTTTGAAGAACAAAAAACCATCTACAAGGGTATAATCCTGATGATTACTAGATGGTCCTTGAACTAGATCCTGATACACAGTTGTGAAATCCGGACAAGACTCATATTCCTCTTTGATTTGCTCAAACCCTATGACCTCAGTTCTAACAGAAGTTAATAACAGAGATCGGCGACTAAGGGCATCAGCTACCTTATTCTCAACTCCAGCCTTATGTTTCAGGACAAAAGTATAGGACTGGATATATTCTACCCACTTAGCATGCCTAGGGTTAAGCTTCTTTTGGGAGTTCAGAAATCTAAGGGCCTCATGGTCCGAAAATAGTACAAATTCCTGCGGTAGCAAATAATGTCTCCAGTAACGCAAAGCTTGCACCACCGCATAAAATTCCTTATCATAGGTAGAATACCTAAGCTTAGCATCATTAAGTTTTTCACTAAAGAATGCTATGGGATGATTCTCTTGGCTTAGGACTCCACCTATTCCTACACCTGAAGCATCACATGCAACCTTAAATACTTTAGAAAAATCGAGTAATCTCAGAATGGGTGCCTGGGTCATTTTATCCTTAAGATCTAGGAAGGCTTTATGGGCTGACTTAGTCCAATGAAATTCTCTCTTCCTAATACAATCAGTGATAGGAGCAGCTAAAGTACTAAACCCCTTGATGAATCGCCTATAGAAGGTAGCCAAGCCATGGAAACTTCTAACTTCATGCACATTGGTTGGCTCTGGCCAGTCTACTATGGACCTAATTTTCTCAGGATCGGCCGCCACGCCGTCAGGGGTTACTACAAAACCAAGAAAGATAACTCTACTAGTCATGAATTCACACTTCTTAAGATTACCGTAGAGTCTCTCATTCCTCAAAACTTGGCAGACTGCTCTAAGGTGGCCTAGGTGATCTGCTGGGGTCTTACTATAGATCAGGATGTCATCAAAATAGACCACCACAAATTTTCCTATGAAAGCTCTAAGTACCTGGGTCATAATTCTCATGAAGGTACTAGGGGCATTGGACAACCCAAAAGGCATAACAACCCATTCATAAAGACCATCCTTAGTTTTGAAAGCAGTTTTCCATTCATCCCCGGGTCTAATCCTAACCTGATGATAGCCGCTTTTGAGATCAATCTTAGAAAAAACCATTGCACCAGCCATCATATCAAGCATGTCATCTAGTCTAGGGATGGGAAACCTATATTTGATTGTAATTTTATTGATGGCATGACTGTCAACACACATCCTCCACGTGCCATCTTTCTTTGGGGTTAGTAAGGCTGGGACTGCACAAGGACTAAGACTTTCTCTAATAAACCCCTTCCTCAATAATTCTCCAACCTGCTTTTGCAGTTCTTCATGCTCAGATGGATTCATCCTGTAATGGGGCAAGTTGGGCAAAGTCGCTCCTGGGATTAGATCTATGGCATGCTGGATATCCCTAAGAGGTGGAAGGTGGTCTGGCAAATCCTCGGGAAAGACATCCTCAAATTCTTTTAACACAGGTTTAACTTCTTGAGGAGGCTCTGAGGGTTCCGAAGTTCTAAGTTCCTTAGCAGTCAACATCCAGATGGGTGAACCACTATGAATTTCTTGTTCTAGATCCTTAGCACTGATTAGGTTCACTCCAGTTTTCATCTCCTTAACCTTACCGGCTCCTTTAGTTACCTTGTCCTTAGGGGGAACGGAATGGATCGTAATCTTCTTCCCATTGAAACTAAAGACATAGGTATTGGATTTTCCTAAGAGGGTGGCATCATGATCATACAACCAAGGTCTTCCGAGAATTATACTGCTCACCCCCATGGGTAAAACATCGCACCAAATCTTTTCGTGATAAGATTGCATTTGGATTTGGACTTGACATCTAGACTGGATGGGTATGGAGGTAGAATCTACCCAAGAAACCTTATAGGGGTTGGGATGGGGAACTGGGATTAAGCCTAACATCTTGACAGTGCTAGTAGAGATGACATTTACACAGCTCCCACTATCTATGATGATCTTACATACCTTATCCCCTAATTTAAGAAAAGTCTGTAGGATGTTAGTCCTACGCCAATCCTCTTGAACTAGATTCTGGGATAGGATGCATCTTACAACTCCTAATTGGTCAGATTCATTGGGTTCCTCCTCTCCTTCATACTCCTCAACCAAATTCATTCCGGCCTCATAAACTTCTTCTTCAAATTCCTCACTGGGCTCGGAATTATCATTCTCTCCCTCTTCTATGTAAAGGGATCTTCGTGGGCACTGGCTAGCAACATGACCTACCTTATGACACTTGAAACAGGCTATGGCAGTACACTGACTGGAAATGTGACCTGGTTTCTGACACTTAAAACAGGTGATATTTGAACTAGGGGTTCTCTGGGTGTCAGGTGCCTTACCTTTGTCCATGGGTCTAGGGGTAGAAGTACCCTGAAAAGGTTTACTAGGGATAACTTGGCTAGGTCCATTCCTTGGGATTGGGGCACTAACCCTAGAAGGTATAGGTCCTCTCTGAAATTTCTCAATGTTCAGTGCAATCTGGTAGGCTTGGTCTAGATCAGTAACCTCTCTCAGAAATAGTTCTCTCTTGATTTCTTCCCTCAGTCCAGCCCTAAATCTAGACAAAGTGACTTCGTGGGCTTCACTCACATCACATCTCATTAGGTATTCATCAAAAGTAGTTATGTAGTCTGAGACAGATCGGTTTCCTTGTTTCAGGTTTTGCCATTGGTCTAACAGGTTTTGCTGGTATGAAATGGGTAGGTATTTATCTCTCAGTTTTTCTTTCATACCCTGCCAAGTGGTTATGGGCTCAACATTCCGTCTCCTAGTGGTTAGCTCAATGTTCCCCCAGTATAACCTAGCTTGATGCACTAATTTCATCTTGGCAAACTTGTATTTCCTCTCCTCAGACATAGCATACCACTCAAAGTATTGGTCCATCTCACCCTCCCAATCAGAATACACCTTAGGGTTCAGACTACCATCAAAAGTGGGTGCATCTAATTTGATGTTCCTGATGAACCTATCATCTCTATCTTCAGGCTCTGGGTCAGGCCTCCTATGATTAGGTTCAGGATCTCTATATAAAGGCCGTCTAGGCTCCTGATGTGGGTGAGGTTGAGGCACATTAAAATCGGGGTCAGGAGTCCAATTCCGATGTCTAGGTTCTTCAAGTACTTGGACTTGGTCCCTAAGTTGGGTAAGATCCTCATGAATTTGTGCGCTAAACTGGGCCACAGTGTTTGTCATATCCTGATTCATTTTAGCCATACTTTCAGTAAGAGTTCTGATCATGGCCTCTAAATCAAGTTGGGTTTGACCAGGTTGATATGGCACTCCGTTTCTGGTAGACATGATGATTCAAGCAAGCACACAAAATGAGACTAGACTAAATCGACTACTGGATCACTAGACCTAGAGTCCAAACTAGATGCCCAATCAGAGTGGCAAGCTAGCCTGTAGTAACTCAGGACTCAGCCAGGCAGGTGTAAGGGGAGTGTTAGGTCCTTGATTGCCAATCCTAGACACCAATCAGTGATTGGCCAGGTAGGCGGACCAGCACACAAGCCCTTCGGGACGTAGTCCCTAAACCACCGTTCTAGACACTGAGTGCTAAGCACACACAGAATAACTCGGCAAACTGACTCAACACTAGCCTAGACCCGACCAATTGGTGTCCCTAGCCTACTAGGGCAAATTAGGTCTAACTGATTTTAAATTAGGTCTAGGTTCGAATGATTGGGTGGTGGTTTTGGGCTAAGGAGAGGTAATCAACTCCTCCCCTTATCTTAGATGCTCAATTGCCCTTAAGTAAATTATGAGATGATCACTCCAAAAAGAATTGAATTGCAGAACACAAAAAACAGAGTTGCTGTATTTTAATTCTCAGAATTTTTACCGAAACCAATAAATCACAGAAGAATTATATAAAATAGGTTCAATTATACTGGTTTCAACGAAGCAAAAATCATGCAATTCGGAGTTTTATGCAGGGAGAAATAATTCAGACAACAGGGCAATTATGGGCTGCAACTAGATTATCTTCCCCGTTTATAATCCCTGCTACGAAGTTATAACCCAATGGATCCCCTACACGCCCTAGGAACACCCCGTGGAATGGGAGGAGGAGGCTTGCGCCTTGCTTAGTTCCTAGGACCGGACGTCCTGGGGAGTCTACTTCGAGCAGACAAAATAAAAAGAGAACAATCAAAACAAGCAAGCAAGCAAATCAGAAACCCTAGACTGGGCTCTGATACCCAAAATGATGCAGAACAAATAAAGGGACGCGATGCGGAAGTAAACTAATTTTTTTTGTTGTTTTTATATGTTTGTAGAAGTTGGCTTCAAATCAAAGAAAAGTTAACCTAACATTGAAAGATACTAATATGATGATTGAAAGCACAATTTTAAGGAAACTAAATTATCAGAGTAGTTCAGAAGCAACGGATCGCTGGGGGTTGAGAAACTCCCAGACCTAGGGTTTCGCTCCAAACTTTTAACAAAACAGAAATAAAGAGAAGAGATGGTTTATCTAACCAGGCAATGATCTTCACAGATTTTGGTGGAAGAACTCTCCCGAGCAGATTGTTGGATCCTCGGATTCAGATATCTTCGTAATGGATCCTCCAATACTGGTCCTTTGGCGGGTTGGCTTCTCCTGAACTCAGGATCTGGAAGAGAAGAAAAACAATTGATGGAATCAGAGAGTCAAGGGAAAGATTTACCAGGTTGATGAACTTGAAGATTGAAATTGCTGAAAACTGGATTCTCCTGGATGTTGATGTGATTTTCCTTGGAACTTGCTCTGGATCTGAAGTTGCCGGACTGGATCTGGATGAAGGTGGATGGCCTGGACTTGTAGAGAGAGAGAGGCCATGGGAGATGGATGGATCTAGGGTTTGATGGATTGAAATTAATGAAGGGCGGCTAGGGTTTTGGAATTTCAAGTGGCTAACCTAGGGTTTTGGATAAAGATGGAGATCTCTCACCTCCTCAAGGCTCCAATGGAACCCGGATTACCCCCTCACGGAGCTCAACACTTAGAATAGTGCGGAAGATGAGAAACCTAGGTCACTCAACACAAGAGAATAGCAAAAATAATTTTTCTTCATTGATATTCTAAAGTTACAAAGAGAGGTCTATTATATAGACCTAAAATTTTCTCCAAGCTTGTACAAATTCCCATGTGGGACTAAACTCCTCCAACCACTAGATTAGGTAGAAAATCTTCTCTCTTGGCCGACCAAGAGTTCAAAAAAATTGGGACGGCCATAAAGGAATTTTTTTTGAATTTTTTTTGGTGCCTCCTTTGGAGTTGGATTTGGATTTGGAGTCCTCTTCTTCTTATGGTATTTCTTCTTTTCTTCCACTCCAAGTTAAGCTCTTTGATTTTGATTTGAACTTCAATTAGGAGTAGGTTGGATGTCCTTCTTTGATTTCTTCTCCAAGAGAAGTCTTCTTCCTTCTTTGCTTAGGTAAAATAGGCAGGTATGGGCGCCTCCTTTAAAGTAGCCTCCAATTTGATTTTTTCTTCTTTGGATGTGGGGACCATGACACCGGGATGCCTCTGTGGCGCCTCCTGGACTCTGGCGTGTGCTCGGAGTGTGGCTGGGCGTGTGGCTTGGAGTGTGGCCTCCACTTGCTTGAACCTTGATTTGATTGGAAGACAAATGTGGCACCATTTTGGACCAAATTGAAACTACATTGGGACTTGCACTGAGTCAACATGACTCAACAAAATTTAAATGGTGACTCAAGAAATAAATAAAATAAATAAACTGGTTGACCAGGTCAACCTTTATTACAAACCCTAATTTCTCGGGCAATGTCAATCAGAGATCCAAATGGAGCTCTGAAGTCTTCTTCTGAGTCTGGTGCCCGCACCAGGTGAACTAGCCCAACTGAGGCTTCTCAGCCTCGACGGTCCTTCGTTTCCATTGCTTTTAGGTCCTGTTATGCATGCTTTAGTTTCTTATTTTCATATAGAACTCTTTACATCATTACTTGGTCTGATCTTCGAGAATAAAACATATAACTCAATATTTAAAAATACATAAAAATAATTGCATGCATATATAGTTCTGCATCACCTAGGAAGCCCATAGATCTTATCCCTTTACCCACACAAGTATGAATTTCTGAATCAGCTGAGTCATATGGACAGCATATTGGGGATATACATAAAGAAATCAGCATGAAAGTCCAATTGAGCAATGAAACTTATAGGCATATGGCAAATTCACATAGGAGGGTCAAAGAATTCATTGAAGAAGATTATGTTATGATAAGGCTTAGACCAGAACGGTTCCCACCAGGAACCATTAAAATGTTGCATGCCCGTAGTGCAGGTCCATTTAAAATTATAAAGAACATAGGACCTAATAAGTATGTGCTAGACTTATGATCTGATTTAGGTATCAGCTCGACCTTCAATGTTTCAAACCTGGTAAAGTATAAGGAGCCAATAATGATACCTAGGAGCCTTTTGGGCCTAAGCCAATTATTGAGAGTGAGCCTATCCCTGAGTGTCCACCAACAATTCTACCAGAACAGCAAGATAAGATTGAGCATATTCTGGATGACCAAGCTATCACCACCCGGAATAAAGGTTACCAATGCTATTTAGTTCGTTGGCAAGGTCAACCGAAATCCGAAGACTCATGGATCACTTCAGAGGATCTACAAGGAATCAACCTAGACTTATTTGAATACTACCAGAGTAAAGCAGACCCCTACTCGACAGGGTCGAATTCTTCCCATCCTGGGAGAATTGGTGCGAATACCAAGATTAAAAGAAGACTTCAACTAAACCAGGTCAACACCAATTCCTTATGGATTGCAGATTGAGTTTCAGTCTTGTTAACTTGAAGTCTTGAGTCTTGAGTCATGAGTCCTAAAGTCTTGTTAAGTCTTAAGTCTTAAGTCTTGAGTCTTATTCCTAGTCTTGAGTCATGAGTCATGAGCCTAAAGTCTTGTTAAGTCTTGAGTCTTGAAGCCTTGAAGTCTTGAGTCAAATTTTATTCAAGTCTAAGTTGAGTTGTAATTTTCTTAAAGAGCATGAGTCAAGTCCAACCAAGGGAGCACACAATTGGACCAATGGATGGAGCGAAGCCATATCATATGAATCTTCTAAGTCAAGTCAAGGGCGCATTACATTTGACCCATTGGATGGAATGGAGCCTTGATTAAAGCCACTTCACTAAGGCACCTTATCCAAGAAGATGGGCCCCATTTGCCACCTCATCTCCATGCCAACTAAGCCTGCCATGTCATGGCCACATCACCCTCTACGCCACCTAGATTGGGAGGGAGGAATACTTCAAATTCAAATGGGACAACCACTAAATTCTCCATGAATCAAGCTACATTTCAAATTCAAAAGGGGCGGCCACCAAATTCTCCATGGATCAAGCAACCTCCTACACTCATCATGGTTAAAGCCACTCCTTGTATCTTGCTTTCCCATATTTTCCTCCATGAAAATAGAAATTTCAAAATGCTTGGGAGGTCTATAAATACCTCTCCAAGTCCCCTTGTAAAGGCTTATGCTGGAATGAATAAAAAAGTCTTGAGTTATCTTTCATTCATGTTTGCAAATGACCTCCATGAGGGAGTGAGTATGAGGCTCAACCAAGTTCCTTAATCACTAAATTTTGGCCAAGATTCCCCTTCCATGGATGCCAACCACAACTTCCAAAGGAGCCGGCCCTCTTCCACCTAAATCACCATAAACTTTCTACTCCCTCTTCTCCATTATGTTTTCCTCATATTACTTTCCATCTTCTCCACGCCACTAGTGGATGTTCTTGCAG
Organism: Areca catechu; assembly: GCA_021397845.1. Lineage (NCBI taxonomy): Eukaryota > Viridiplantae > Streptophyta > Magnoliopsida > Arecales > Arecaceae > Areca > Areca catechu. The sequence continues at coordinate 138,544,308 of CM038053.1, read as the reverse complement.
GATCCTAAGGAGTATCCAATCCAGGGTGAAGTCCTCCTTGCCTTCAACTCAATAGCAGGAACCTCTACTTCCATGAATGGTTTAGCTTGATCAGTTAGTTCCCAATCTTGAGGGTTGTAGTAGTGATCCTAGTGCAAAGTCATTGGAAGCTCATTATTGGTACTCAAGCCCTATCCTTCCCTCTTATGGTCTGAAATTATTAATAGGGTATAGTCCTAGTTAGATGGTTCCTTTAGCCACGAAGGTCCTTGCTTTATTGTTTAACTCAGATTTGCACCGCGGGATACATAAGCCTTCTAGCTTAGTCTTCTTTAGTGCATCTAAATGACCCCATCATGACTGAAATCTGATCATATGTTTAGAGTTTACTTTAGTCCTTCATGTCATATTTCTCATGAATGTCCCACATCACACCTCCTTTTTCTGATCTCGGATGGCACCGTCTGGTCGGCACCACCGCTCTTCTGGTAACCACGATGGGGAAGGGCCCTCTCAGCTGAGGACTCCATCTTCAGACGACGAGGAGGAGGTCCCTCTCATCATCCATAGAAGCCTTTGCCTGATCGAAGTAGTCATGGTGGGCCCAGGGTCCCTATGCTCCTTCCATCTCTTCTACTCTCATTGCTTCTTATAGGTCTTCCTGTCTGACCGGGCCTTCGGGCGTAGCTTCGATGATCACCGGGGAAGATCTCTCTATGATCCGAGCCACCTACGGGATCCCGGACTCTATCCGGCTCTCGATCCCACGACGGGGGTAGCGCGTCACCTCTAGAGGCCCAGGTCGAATAGCCCTCTATGAAGAGTTCTTTCTTGGGGGCCTTTGCTTGCCTTTTCATTCCTTCTTTCTCTCTTTTCTGAGCAACTATTAACTTATTCCGGTCCAGTTGGCTTGCAACGCCATTAGGGTCATCAACTGCTTCATTATTTTCTGCCACTTCCATGGGATTGTCGCTCGCTTCTCCTTGTTCAGGGCCTTTTTTATCTCAAAACACCACCCGACTGAGGATGGGTGGTGGTACGTTTATCCTCACCCGAGGGGGATAAAGTTTAAGCACCCCTCTTCCATCAAGGGGTGAAAGAGAAAATTCTTCTTTGCTTCTGTCGAAGGGGTGGACTGGGTTTAGAGTAATCTAGATCAGACCCCAAACCAGAACTCCTAGTTGGAGGTCTCTGATCAGGAAGTATATGACTAGCTTGTTTTCGATCTGATCCCCCCTCTCGAGATTCTACTATCAGAGTGAAACTTGTTCGACGCCGGGATTAGCCCAATCCAGGGTCTAAGTAAGTCAGGAGGGGTATCTCTTCTTTCAATTAGTCCTTTTTGGCCTGTTGCTAAACTTTGACTTCTTCTTCCTGTAGGCATGAAGTTCTCGGTGTAGGAGCTTCTAGAGTCTGCCCACAAGAGAGGCTTGCCACCTGGGCCCGAGGAGGCTCCACCAAAGAAGGCCCGAGTTAAGCCCAGCCAAGAGGTGGGGCTTCCTTTAGTCTCTGGCCCTGCGGGGCAAATGGTCGAGCCAGCCCCTGGGCCTTTGGAGCAGCAAGCCCAGCTTTTGATTTGAGAACCTGATGATGCACGCTGGCCAGGCCAGCTATAGCGGTTGCGGCCCACCTTCCTGCAGTCATCAAGGTGGATACAGAGGGATAAGGGATGGTGGAGCAATCATCTCCGATGCCATCGCTTACGGCGATGAGCTCCCCACCGCTAGATGAGATACCTTCGAAGGTGGCTCCCTCGAATGCGGCGGTGCCCTTAGCACCGAGGAGGGTTGCTGTCTAGAGGGCAGTACTTGGGGTGAGACCAGATTTGGCTGTCACCCAGGATCTTGCACTTGTAGAGCGCATGATGGAGTTCGTGGTCCAGTGCGCGACCACTGCGAGAGGGGAGGCAGGATGCTGGCGGAGGCCCTTCTTGGCACTCTTCCCCTCCTCTTTATAGTAGTCTTATGCCTTTCTATTACTTCAGTCTGACTGCCATGGCTAACATCTTTAATGGTGTAGATCGAAACTGGCATTCTTCTCATCCGTGACTACTACACCCAGTGGGAGCGAGAAATGATGTCGCTGGTAGCTGAGGCCGAGGAGCAGGCTGACAAGGCCCGGGCCTTCGAGGAGAAGAATAGGGTTTTCTAGACTGAAGTGGTGATGCTGAGAATCAGGTCAGGGACCTCGAAGCATCCTTGGCCCAAGAAAGAAATCGAGCCTTCCACCAGGGGGAGGATCTCAAGGCCGATGCTACCCGGGTGGAAGAGCTGATGAGCAGCCTCCAGGTGCGACTGGAGGCGGTGCAGGCTCAACTGTCGGCAACCGAGGAGAAAGCTGCTGGGGTAGTGGCTCTAATGGATGCCACCAAGAAGGAGGCTACCAAGGCAGTGCCCAGATTCAGAGCCTCGATGGAGTTTGTCGATGAAGTCCGGGAGGCGGCCACAGATTCCTTCATCAAAGGATTAAGGGTTTGCAAATCCTTGGTGGCCTATCGCTTCCCAGGGCTGAGGTTGGATGAGATCGTGGTCCTAAGTGGCATTGGTGGAAGCTCAAGGGAAGCTACGACTCCTACTGCCATGGCTGAGGTGGAGCTTACACTTGTCGCTGAGGAGGTCCCGCCAGTGAGGGACATGGAGGCCCAAGGGGATGTCAGCGCATCTATCCACCATCCCGGGAAGGAGCCTGCTGAGGGATAGGCTCCGATCTCCTTCCAAAGCCTGCCCTTCTTTTCTTTCTCATTTCTTTTTCTTTTGGGACCACCCAGCCTGTCGGGGTCCTTTGATGATGTATCCTTTTCATGCAACATTAATGAACTCATCTTACTTTACTGAGTTTTTGCTTTTATAGTTACCTTGAACCTCTTCAATTAAGTCGGGAGCTGGCGAATGGCTTGAAGGGAGGCCTGCGTGGCCCTGAGAGACTGTCAAGTTAGGGAACTTGACATGAGGAGTCTTGAGATTGTTCTCACTGACTCTGAGTCTGGTCAGTAGAGTGTGGGCCTTCGAGAGTACCCCACTTTGCCATCTCCGAATTGGGGGTCAAGCGGGTTGAATGCAGGACTTCTGGCATTTCCTAGCTTGAGGTTCTGGGCTGTAAGTCAGGCAGTAGATGGCGGAACCGCTGGGATGTCCCGCTGACATCTCCGGACTGTGAGCATGGTGACAGGTGTGGGGCTTCAGGAGTTTCCTAGCTTGAGGTGCCGAGCTGTGAGTCAAGTGGTAGATGGTGGAATTGCTGTTGTGTCCCGCTAACATCTCTAGACTGTGAGCGCGATGACAGGTGTGGGGCTTTAAGAGTTTCCCGGCTTAAGATATCATGCTGTGAGTCAAGTGGTAGATGGCAGAATTGCTGTGGTGTCCCGCTGGCATCTCTGGACTGTGAGCACGGTGACGGGTGAGGGCTTTAGGAGTTTCCCGGCTTAATGGCCGGGCTTCTTAGAGTTTCTGGGTTTAAATGCCAGGCTTCAGGAGTTTTCGGGCTTATGTACCAGGCTTCAGGAGTTTCTTGGCTTAGTGGCCATGCTTCAGGAGTTTTCGGGCTTAAGACCAAGCTTTAAGAGTTTCCCAGCTTAGTGGCTGGGCTTCAGGAGTTTTTGGATTAGGTGTCGGGCTTCAAGAGTTTCTGGGCTTTATGGTTGGGCTTCAGGAGTTTCCGGGCTTAGGTGTCGGGCTTCAAGAGTTTTCGGGCTTAGGTGCAGGCTTCAAGAGTTTCCGAGATTAAGGTACCGGGCTTCAAGAGTTTTTGGGCTTAGGTGCTGGGCTTCAAGAGTTTTCGGGCTTAGGTGCCGGGCTTTAGGAGTTTCTGAGCTTAGGGTGCCGGGCTGTGGGTCAGGCGATAGATGGCAGGACTTCTGGGGAGTCCCGCTAACATCTTTGGACTATGAGCATGACGACTAGTGCGGGACTTCAGGAGTTTCCCGGCTTGGGGTGCCGGGCTGTGAGTTAGGTGGTAGATAGTAGAACTTCTAGGAAGTCTCGCTGACATCTCCAGACTGTGAGCATGACAACAGGTGCGGGACTTCAGGAGTTTCTCAGCTTAAGGTGCCGGGCTGTGTGTCAGGCGGTAAATGGCGGAACTTCTTGGGAGTCCCACTAACATGTCCGGACTGTGATCATGGTGACAGGTATGGGGCTTCTGGAGTTTCCTGACTTAGGGTGCCAGGCTATGAGTCAGGCAGTAGATGGCGAAACTTCTGGGGAGTCCCGCTGATATCTCCGAATTGTGAGCACGGTGATAGGTGTGTGGAGCTTCAGGAGTTTCCCGGCTTGGATTGCCAAGCCTTGGGTTGGGCAATGATTTTCATGCAGGGTAAAGACAACATTGCACTAAAAGGAAACTTTTATTGAAAGGGGGGCCTGGTATGGACACCAGAAACCAAAAGAAACTTCACTCCAACAAGGTTAGCCTTATCCCAATTTGGATCGAAGATAATTAGGTTACCTTGTATTCTTTAGTTCAAAAATGTTTTATTTTCAAGAGCCATTTCATTTTCAAGAGTCCTGTAAATGTTTTATTTTCAAGAGCCATTTCCTTTTCAAGAGTCCTATAATTAATCAAGAGTGTTTATTGAGTCCTGTAATTACTTTTTAAAAAAAATTCATTTCCTGTAAGTCCGTTTCAAGTTTTAAAGCTTAGGTCAGTCAAGTTAGTTCAGTTGAGTTAAGTGTATTTCAGTTAATCAAGTCTTAAAACAATGAAAGCCAGCAACAAGACTCAAATTCTAGATCCCAGAATTTGACCACATGAAGAAGAGAAGACACAACAACCAAGCAAGAGAAAAGGACCATCAACTAGGACCACTTGGCGCCACATGTCATTCCATATCCAAGTAGAAGACCATCTCATCATGCCACATCATCAGGTGCCACCTCACTCCACCTCATCACTCTTTGGCACCAACAAGGAAGATTCAAATTCAAGGAGGTTGGCCACACCCCTCCAAGTCCTCCACCAAATCATCCAACCCCCCCCATCCCTCCAAACTCTCCACCAAATCCTCCAACCCCCCCTTGTAATCCTCCTCAATTTGGGGAGTTTTTAAATTTCAAAAGCTAGCTTTGTGAGGCTATTAAAGGCCTTGGACGCCCATTGTAAAGGGGGAATTTTGGGAATAAATGAAAATTGAAGTTGAATTTTGGAAGTAGAAGTTGTCTTGTGTTTTTTTTCCTTATATGAAAGTTTCCCATCCTTTTCCTCCACGCCAAATCCATTCTTTTCCCCTAGCAAAGCATCTTCCAAGCTCACGTGAAGGCATTGGAGTCAGCCAGATCTTCTCAAATTTATGTTCTTAGTTCATAAATTCTCCCATCCCTTCTATATGTTCTTATCCTTCTTCCTTCACTTTGATCTTCATTGCAGGGTCCTTCGAAGTCTTTGAGTTGTGGACCGGGTTCACCTTGACAAAGAACCAACAAGCTGAAGCCCCAAGTCTAGGGTTCTGATCTCTGTTATCCAGGTTCTTCAGTTCTGAGTGTTGGTAGTTTCAAGGTATGAATCAAAAGAAGGTTGGAAAGCTCATCAAGGTAAGTCCACAATCATTAGCCCCTATTGTCTAGATCTTCTTCCTTCTTAGTTTAGGATTGTGTCTAATCAAGTAAAAGTCCCATTTCTTATAATCCTTAAGTCTTATTATGATGAGTACAATGCTAGTGTAATTAGGTTTCATTGCTCTACAAATCATATTCAAAACATTAATCATATGCTTGCCGCATCATCTTGGTATCAGAGCATGGTCGGATAATTTCCTGCATTTAGATATGTTGCATGCATACTTGTTATCTAGTTATTTTTTTTTAAATCCAAGCAAGATCCAAAATTCACGCCTCCTGAGTGGGTGTACTCCAGTACACTATCATGACCCATGAAAATAATGAGCCCCTGGCCAGACATGAATTTTTTAGATTGAAGTTTGGGTAAGCCATTACACTTGTTTGATTAGGTTCTGTTTTCTGAAAATTTGCATCTATTTACTGTAATCCGTCTGCAGCTCCAAAGGCAAGTCACTAATTTTTTGTTGAAATATTTTTTTTCTTGTTCCATTTTAAGTCAGTTATCACCATTTTAAGTCAGTTCGACACTATCATTAGGATTCTGTTCTGTACTTTTTATTTATCTTCATTTGTAGAATCTGCTTAGAGTAGTATAGATTTTAGTTTTAAAATTTCTTTCATTTACATTGAAACATATAAGTTAGGAATCCTTTGTAAATTTTTCAGAATTTTTGGACATTTTTTTCATCACGTTTTCCACACCACTTTCAAACTGCAACACACTTCTGCAGCACCTTTGCATTTCATTCATCTCATGAGAAATCAAATTAAGGGCATCAATTTGACATAGGGTCAGGGTTTCATCACTTGTCCCTAACCCAAAAATCACCAACCAGCATATCAATCCCAGCCCATTAATTAAAATTGAGTAGAACGTTAATTGCCCTAGTGGGTTAGGGACACCAACAAGTTGGGTTCAGGTTAGGGTCAAGTTAACTATGTCAGCTAATTGGTGTGTGCATACTGGCTTGGTGTCTAGGATTGGTGCATCAGGGCTTGTGATTTGGTCCGCCTACCTGGCCAATCTCAGATTGGTGTCTAAGGTTGGCAATCAGGGACCTTCACTCCCCTCCACCTACCTGGCTAAGTCCCATAAGTACTACTAGCTAGTTAGTTCACTTAATTAGACTTCAAATTTGTGCTCTAGGTCTAGGAAACCTTAGCTCGAACTTGAGTCTATTTGTATGCATGACGACTAGAGCAGGGACCATATTCACCAATCCAAGCCCAGTCAAGTGTAGCCATGGACCAAAATTTAGGGAATTTAATCAAAGGCCTAAATGATCAAGTGGCCCAACTGACTAAGAGTTTAACTGAGCAATTGGCCCAAACAAATCAGAACGTGGCACAAACCAACCAAGACATGAATGAGCAGTTAGCCCACATCACTACTAGGTTGGATCAATTAGAGGCTAGAACCCCTGAAAGCAATCATGAAGCCCAGACTGAGCCTGAGCCTAGTCTTGCACCTGAACTCGAGACCCCATTGAACCCTAGAAGGATTCCATATCAAAACCTCTCTACGAAACAAACCCTAGGAGAGCTCCCCAAGATCAGTTTTATGATCCAATTCCTAGAGGACCCCACCCTGATCAAACCATCGATCCCAACCCAAGGAGATTCCATCATGAGCCTAACTATGAACTCAATGTCAGGAGACCCACCCCAATTCACTTTGATCAAGATGACTGAACCATGATGAACATTAGGCTAGAAGCTCCCACCTTTGATGGAATTTTAGATCCTAAGATCTACATTGATTGGGAAGGTGAGATGGACCAGTATTTTGACTGGTTTGTGATGAGTGAAGAGCGCAAGTGTATGTTTGCAAAGCTTAAACTTGTGCGCCAAGCTAGGTTATATTGGGGAAACATTTAGAGACTCACTAGACAGAGAGGTGATGTGCCCATAGTGACCTGGCGAGCTATGAAACTTAGGCTTAGGGAGAAATACCTTCCTATGTCCTACCACCAAAGACTCCTAGATCAATGGCAAAGACTTACTCAAGGAAATAGAAGTGTCGCAGAGTACATAGAGAAGTTTGACGAATTCGTTATGAGGTGCAATGTTGATTAATCTGAGTCGGTGACCTTGTCTAGATTTAGAGCCGGACTGAGGGAAGAAATTCAAAGAGAATTGTTCATGCGAGAGGTACATGACCTAGAATTGGCCTATCAGATAGCTAGGGATGCTGAGAGATTCCATAGAGGTCCAGTCTATCGTAGGCCCGAAGACCCTAGGACTAGTGCACCTAACCAGCAGTCAGGATCCAATCAGCCTAGATTCAACCGACCCAATCCTAATGTGCCTGTGACCCGAAGAGATGACAAGGGGAAAACACCTGAGACCCAAAGAACTCCAAACGCCTATTTCAAGTGTAACAAAGTGGGTCACTATTCTAGTTGTTACGGCCGTAACAGTGACGTGGCGAGGCTCAGATACCGCCGAATGCGATTGAGCCACGTGGAGGTTTATCCGGTCGAGTCAGCGCCACGTCTTCAAGACCAGGTTCGGCAAGACCGCACCGCCCGATGACTTTCTAAGGCAAACTGCCCTCGCCGAAATCGAGCTCGGCTCGGAGTTCCTCTACCACCTCGTTGGCGCTCAAACCTGGAGGGGTCCGCCCAAGTGAGGTCGGCCAAACCCAGGAGACCTCCTGCCACCTCGCCAGGTGTCCACCCAGGAGGGGTCCACCTGGGCCGAGGTCGGTCGATCCTTCGCTCCTTTTCCAGGTGGCCCCCAGAGACGGGCCCACCTCGGCCGAAGCCAGGCGACCTCCTGCCACCTCGCCAGGTGTCCACCCAGGAGGGGTCCACCTGGGCCGAGGTCGGCCGATCCTTCGCTCCTTCGCCAGGTGGCCCCCCGGAGACGGGCCCACCTCGGCCGAAGCCAGGTGACCTCCTGCCACCTCGCCAGGTGTCCACCCAGGAGGGGTCCACCTGGGCCGAGGTCGGCCGATCCTTCGCTCCTTCGCCAGGTGGCCCCCGGAGACGGGCCCACCTCGGCCGAAGCCAAGCGACCTCCTGCCACCTTGCCAGGTGTCCACCTTGGAGGGGTCCGCCTGGGCCGAGGTCGACCGATCCTTCGCTCTTCGCCAGGTGGCCCCCGAAGACGGGCCCACCTCGGCCAAAGCCAGGCGACCTCCTGCCACCTCGCCAGGTGTCCACCCAGGAGGGGTCCACCTGGGCCGAGGTTGGCCGATCCTTCGCTCTTCGCCAGGTGGCCCCCGGAGACGGGTCCAACTCGGTCGAGGTCAGGCCGCCCGTACGGAGAAGGTCACAGGGAAGGAGGCGCAGGCCCAGAGGTCATCCCTCGGGCCGTACGAATCCCAGACGGCGCCCCGTACGGAGGGCGGCGGCACGCGGAACACCATTTGCCTCGGCCCGACAAGTCCCACAGCCGAGAGGCGCGATTCTGACAAGACAGGCCCCATAGACGGATGGCGCCCATGCTTGGGAAAGAGAGCGCTCTCACTGGGCCCGAAGTCTGACCGGCCGCCTTACCTGCACCGCCCCCCCCCTTTTTTCTGTCTTTGCCTTTTCCCCGTTGGGTTCGGCAAACGAGGTCGGAAAGTTGCCTGGCCCACCTCGTCGAAAAGGGAAAAGAGAAAAAGACGGGGGAGGGGAGCCTCCTAGGAGGTGAAGACAAGTGCATGACGAAAGGAGATAAAGAGGGAGGGATCTGGAGACGACAAGGTAAGCAACAAGCCTGGGGACAAGGAAGAAGCAGTGGTAAAAGGCCTCGCTCCGAGAGTGAAACCAGAGATCCCGAGAGGGGATCATTTGGCGTGAGCTCGGTAGGCAGGCCCGGCCGAGGTTCTGGTCCCCGGAGCGACTCTCTCACCAGTAAACTCTCTAAGTCTGGAACCCTCTCGGGGGGACCGGTCTGGAGAGTCTGTTCCTTCTCGTCGCCTACTGACTTGACTGTCGGAGCTCCCTCGCCGGGATCCCCGGCCAGGATCTCTTAACTCCTTCTTGCAGGTTCGCAGCAGCCGGAGAGGCTCCCTCGCCAGGCGGTCAGGAAGGATCCACGGACCGGAGCCACAGGCGCGGTGGCGAGAGCGGCAACAGATTGGCGCGCCAGGTAGGGGGGGCAGGACACCAAACCCAAGCGGGGGCCAGCTTTCTGCAGGTGTCGCGCTCTCTGACGATGGTGGTCACTCGTGGCCGCGAGGCATGCACCAGCGGCGTGGGGGAGGTTCACTCCCCTCCAGGGGCCCACAGCCCGGAGAGGGAGCTTCCAGCTCCCCCTCCTCTTCCACCACAGCCCATCCCGACGGATGGACCCCTTGCGGCCGTCATCCAACAGCTGCAGACCTTGACCTCGGCGGTCCGGCAGCTTCAGCATCAGCAGCGGTCCCTGGCCATGCAGCCGCAGCCAGGGACCCCCGCGGCCCGAGCCGCGGGGCAGCGTGGGAGCCTGCGCTCCATCCAGGGCAGGCCATCCCATCCGAGGGTTGTCTCTAACCCCCGGTGGAGCCACCAAGCTCCCGTAAAAAGAAACTACTCCGGTTCGGAGGATCACGAGAGTCGATCCCCGGCCGACGAGGCCGAAACGGTGCATCGCAGCAAGCGACGCCGAGGCCTGACTTCGCGTCGAGACCGATCGGCGCCCCCTTCACCAGCAGCCTCGGTGGAAGACTCCACCGACGAAGCCATCAGGCGCCAGGCCGAGAGGCGCCTGGAGGAGCATGAACGCAAGCTGGCGAAGTTCGCCCACCGATTTGCCGACCTGTAGAACTCGTCGGCAGACCCGACGGGCTATGACTCCTGCCCCCCTTTCTTTGAAGAAATCCAGGCGGAACCAATCCCAAAACGGTTCCGCATGCCGCAGGTGGATCCCTACGATGGGACCACCGACCCTTTGGACCATCTGAAGAGCTACAAAGCTCTCATGAGGGTCCAGGGGGCCACTGATGCTCTTTTGTGCATCGCCTTCCCGGCCACCCTCCGGAAGGCCGCTCGAGTCTGGTTCACCCGCCTCGAGCCCGGATCCATTTGCTCCTTCCATCAACTGGAAGGAAAGTTCGTGGCGCACTTTGACGCTTGCCAAAAGGTGCCGAGAGAGGTGGACAGCCTCTTCTCCATCCGCCAGCAGGACCAGGAGCTGCTCTGGGACTACATCACCCGGTTCAAGACCACAGCCCTGGAAATCTACAGCCTGGACGAGCCCGTCGCCATGCTGGCTTTGAAGCGCGGGCTCAAGACGTCCCGCCTGACCTACTCCCTGGACAAGAAGCCGCCCAGGACATACTCCGAGCTCCTCCTCCGTGCCCACAAGTACATCCGAGCGGAGGAGGCCGACCGCACCCGTCGAGAGTTGGACGGGAAGACTCCGAAGAGGCCGCCCCCAAGAGATAACCCGGGAGCTCGGAAGCCCGGGCCATCTGCCGACCATCGCCCGAATCCAAGGCCGAGGGGCAAAGTCACTCCCGAGCGGAGATACACCCCTCTCCTCGCACCTCGGACGAAAATCCTCATGGAAATCGAGGGCGAGCGCTACCTCCGCCGACCTCCTCCTGAGAACCCGAGAGCCGTCCGAGGCAAATCAAAGTACTGCCAGTTCCACCGCGAGCACGGGCACGACACGGAGGAGTGTCGCAACCTGAAGCGGGAGATCGAGGAGCTGATTAGGAGGGGCTACCTCAGGAAGTTCATCAAGAACGAGGCCCCCTCAGAGGGGCAGCCGCTCGCGACCTTACCGCCCGTCCCTGCAATCGATAACCGCCCAACGGAGAAGCCCGTGGGCATGATCTCGCGCGGGGTCGGTCAGGCGACGAAGAGAGCCAGGGAAGTCGGGAACTCGGAGAATGTAATCCCTCCCGAGGGGGGGGAGGGTAATGATAATGTAAACAACGATGCCGTGGTGGTCGAGATGACCATCACGAAGCATCCTATACATCGAATCATGGTGGATAGTGGAAGCTCGGCTGACGTACTTTTTTACAATGCTTTCTCTCGGATGAACTTGTCCCCCAATCGGCTGAAACCGGTGCACACCCCCCTGGTAGGTTTTACAGGAGATTCCGTGGGAGTCGAGGGGGAGATCACTCTCCCGGTCACCGTCGGATCCCAACCCTGGCAGGTGACCGTCCTAATAACATTTACCGTCGTCAGGCTCCCTTCGCTTTACAACGCCATTCTCGGACGTCCCGGGCTCAACCAACTGGATGCCACAATCTCCACGAGAAGGTTGTTGGTACAGTTCCCCATGCCTTCCGGGCTCGGGGAGATGAAGGGGATGACCCAGCCAGTCCCGCTCTGCCTCCAGACGGTCCCGAGCGCCCGGGGCGCGGAGCTCGCCCCCGCTATCGACGACCTCGACCTAAGGGAGAAGGAACCCAGGGGAGGGCCTGTCGAGCGCCTGCTGACCTTTCCCCTCGGTTCGGATCCCCTGAAGACGGTGCAGGTCAGGGCCCAGCTCCCTGAAGAAGAACGAACCCGCCTGCTGGGGTTCCTCCGCGCCAACGCTGACGTGTTCGCCTGGTCAGCAGCCGACATGCCGGGCATCCCGCCCGAGGTCATCGTGCACAGGCTAAACGTGGACCCAAATTGCCACCCGGTCCGCCAGAAGAAGAGAAGCTTCGCCATGGAAAGGCAGAAGGCGATTAACGAGGAAGTGGAGAAGCTCCTCGTCGCCGATTTTGTACGGGAGGTCCAGTATCCCAGCTGGCTGGCAAACGTGGTCATGGTAAGAAAGAGTAGTGGTAAGTGGAGGATCTGTGTGGACTACACCGACCTCAACCGAGCTTGCCCAAAGGACAGCTTCCCTCTTCCAAAGATCGACCAGCTGGTCGACACCACCTCGGGGCACCGCCTCCTGTCGTTCATGGATGCCTTCTTCGGATACAACCAGATCCGAATGAGCCCGGAGGACGAAGAGCACACCGCCTTCATAACTGACCGTGGAACCTTTTGCTACAGGATGATGCCATTCGGTCTCAAGAACGCGGGGGCGATGTACCAACGCCTGGTCAATAGAATTTTCAAAGACCAGATAGGCTGCAACATGCAGGTGTACGTGGACGACATGCTGGTAATGAGCAAACCCGATTCGGACCATGTGGCTGACTTGGCGGAGACGTTCGGCAACCTCTGACGCCATCAAATGAAGCTGAACCCGGCGAAGTGCGCCTTTGGCATCTCCGCTGGGAAATTCCTAGGATTTATGGTGACCCAAAGAGGAATCGAGGCCAACCCGGAGAAGGTCCAGGCCATCCTGGATATGGAGCAGCCCACCTCCAAGAAGCAAGTGCAGCAACTGACAGGCCGAGTTGCGGCCCTCAGCCATTTTATCTCCAGGTCGGCGGATCGCTGCCGTCCCTTCTTCAAGGCGCTGAGGAAGATGAATGACTTTGCTTGGACCGAGGAATGCCAGCAGGCCTTCGAGGAGCTGAAGAAGATGCTTGCATCGCCACCGCTGCTGTCTAGGCCCGAGGAGGGAGAGGAGCTTATCCTCTACCTAGCGGTTAACCCGGAAGCCGTCAGCTCAGTCTTGGTTCGAACAGATGGCCAGGGGGTCCAGCAGCCGGTGTACTATACCAGCAAGCTTCTCCGTGACGCGGAGCTCAGGTATTCTCGGCCCGAGAAACTCGTTTTTGCGCTAATAGTGTCTGCCCAGCATCTCTGGCCCTATTTCCAAGCGCACCCCATCGCTGTCCTGACGGATCAACCGCTGAAAGCGGTGCTCAGCCGACCCGATACTTCGGGATGATTGGCGAAGTGGGCACTAAAGCTCAGCGAGTTCGACATTACGTACAGGCCGAGGTCGGCCATGAAGGCACAGGTGCTAGCCAACTTTTTGGTCGAATGTGCAGGCTTGGGCAAGGAGCCCGAGGAAGGCCCCTCAGGCCGGTCGATGGAAATAGGCACCGACGAGCCCGGAGAGGATGCTTGGATCCTCCATGTAGATGGAGCCTCAAACTCTGGCGGGAGCGGGGCTGGGCTCATCCTTGCCAACAGCAACGGGGTCGTCACCGAATGCGCACTCCGTTTCCAATTTCCCGTGACAAATAACCAGGCAGAGTACGAAGCACTTCTTGCCGGACTGGGAGTCTCCTGCGAGCTGGGCGTAACCAACCACAAGGCTTTCACTGATACCCAGCTCGTGGCAGGACAGGTGTCCGGGGAGTACGTCGCACATGACCCCCAAATGGCGAAATACTTGGAGCTCGTCAAGGAGGGCGCGTCCAGATTCCGACGCTTTAACGTCTTCCATATCCCCCGCGGGGAGAACGCCCGCGCGGATGCTCTCTCTCGACTGGCGACCCTGCCGGACACCATGCTGGGACGCGCCCATGTGGAGCGCCTTGAGATCCCAAGCCTCGAGGCACCGATGGAGGTCCACCAGGTCGGCCATGAACCCAGCTGGATAGACAAGTACGCCGCATACATCACCAATGGCACCCTGTCGGAGGACCGCGAGGCGGCTCGCCTCATCAGGAAGAAGGCCGTGCGGTTCGTCCTGATGGACGGGCAGTTGTATCGAAGGTCCTACTCCTACCCCCTCCTCAAGTGCGTAGGACCCACGGAAGCCAAGCTTGTGCTCCATGAGATTCACGAAGGCGTCTGCGGGAACCGCGTGGGGGGCAGGGCATTGGCATACAAGGCCCTCCGTCAGGGCTACTTCTGGGAGACGATGAAGGAAGACGCCGCCGACTTCGTGAAGAAATGCGACCGGTGCCAGCATCATGCCACGGTGCAACGGCAGCCCTCCAACCCAATCTCCCAGCTCTCAGCCCCCTGGCCGTTCGCCCAGTGGGAGATGGACCTCCTGGGCCCATTCCCGCCGGCGTCTGGACAGCGGAAGTTCTTGATAGTGGCCATCGATTATTTCACAAAGTGGGTCGAGGCCGAACCCTTGGCGAGGATCACCGAAGCAAACGTCACCAAGTTCTTTTGGAAGTCCATCGTCTGCCACTTCGGCCTCCCCCACACCGTGGTCACTGACAACGGGCGCCAGTTCGACTACCGGGAGTTCGAAGAATTCTGCAGTGACCTCGGCATCAAGCATCGCTTTACCTCGGTGGCGCACCCCCAGACCAATGGGGAGGCCAAAGTCACAAACAGGACCATTCTTCAGGGCCTCCGCACGCGGCTGGACCAGGCCAAGGGCAGGTGGGCCGACGAGCTCCCCAGCATCCTCTGAGCATACCACACCACCCCGAGGATGGCTACCGACGAAACCCCGTTCAACCTCGTCTTCGGAGCTGAGGCGGTCATCCCGGTTGAGCTCAGCCTACCCACGCTGCGTGTGGAGCAATACGACGAGGCAGAAAACCCAGCCAGGATGATGCTCAACCATGACCTTCTTGAGGAAACTCAGGACAAGGCCCGAGTTTGAATGGTGGCATACAGGCAACGTGTGGCCAGGTACTACAACTCCCGAGTGCGGCCAAAGGTTTTTCGTCCCAGAAATTTGGTCCTCCGGCGCGCTGAAGCTTCCCAGCCACGGAAATGCGGCAAGCTCTCACCCAACTGGGAAGGCCCATACCGGGTGGCGAAAGCCCTCCCTCATGGCGCATACTACTTGGAGGAGTTGGGAGGTGCCAGGTTCCCCCGGAGGTGGAACGCCTCGAACCTAAGGATGTACTATCAGTAATGTAAGGTTCCCTGCGCCCGTAATAAAGTTCCCCCACTTCAAACGCTCCCTTCTCATTTCGATGAAAAAGCCTGCGGCATCGGGTTCAGTTCTGAGATCCTGGGCTTCGGCCTGGAAGGTGGCCAGGAACCCAATTCGCCTACGCAAGCCCGGAGAAAAGCTCGGCAAGCCGCGCAAGGCTTGAGAAAGCCTGCGGCATCGGGTTCAGTCCGGAGATCCTGGGCTTCGGCCTGGAAGGTGGCGCAGAACCCAGTTCGCCCACGCAAGCCCGGAGAACAGCCCGGCAAGCCGCGCAAGGCTTGAGAAAGCCTGCGGCATCGGGTTCAGTCCGGAGATCCTGGGCTTTGGCCTGGAAGGTGGCGCAGAACCCAGTTCGCCCATGCAAGCCCGGAGAACAGCCCGGCAAGCAGTGCAAGGCTTGAGAAAGCCTGCGGCATCGGGTTCAGTTCGGAGATGGTGCGGGCACCATACTCAGAAGAAGACTTCAGAGCTCCATTTGGATCTCTGATTGACATTGCCCAAGAAATTAGGGTTTGTAATAAAGGTTGACCTGGTCAACCAGTTTATTTATTTCTTGAGTCACCATTTAAATTTTGTTGAGTCATGTTGACTCGATGCAAGTCCCGATGTGGTTTCAATTTGGTCCAAAATGGTGCCACATTTGTCTACCAATCAAATCAAGGTTCAAGCAAGTGGAGGCCACACTCCAAGCCACACGCCCAGCCACACTCCGAGCACACGCCAGAGTCCAGGAGGCGCCACAGAGGCATCCCAGTGTCATGGTCCCCACATCCAAAGAAGAAAAAAATCAAATTGGAAGCTAATTTAAAGGAGGCGCCCATACCTGCCAATTTTGTCTAAGCAAAGAAGGAAAAGACTTCTCTTGGAGAAAAAATCAAAGAAGGACATCCAATTGAAGTTCAAATCAAAATCAAAGAGCTTAACTTGGAGTGGAAGAAAAGAAGAAATGCCATAAGAAGAAGAGGACTCCAAATCCAAATCCAACTCCAAAGGAGGCGCCATAAAAATTCCAAAAAAAAATTCCTTTATGGCCGTCCCAAATTTTTTTGAACCCTTGGTCACCCAAGAGAGGAGATTTTCTACCTAATCTAGAGGTTGGAGGAGTTTAGTCCCACATGGGAATTTGTACAAGCTTGGAGAAAATTTTAGGTCTATATAATAGACCCCTCTTTGTAACTTTAAGAAATCAATGAAGAAAAATTATTTTTGCTATTCTCTTGTGTTGAGTGACCTAGGTTTCTCTTCTTCCGCACTATTCTAAGTGTTGAGCTCCGTGAGGGGATAATCCGGGTTCCATTGGAGCCTTGAGGAGGTAAGAGATCTCCATCTTTATCCAAAACCCTAGGTTAGCCACTTGAAATTCCAAAACCCTAGCCGCCCTTCATTATTTTCAATCCATCAAACCCTAGCTCCATCCATCTCCCACGGCCTCTCTCTCTCTACAAGTCCAGGCCGTCCACCTTCATCCAGATCCAGTCCGGCTACTTCAGATCTAGAGCAAGTTCCAAGGAAAATCACATCAACATCCAGGAGAATCCAGTTTTCAGCAATTTCAATCTTCAAGTTCATCAACCTGGTAAATCTTTCCCTTGACTCTCTGATTCCATCAATTGTTATTCTTCTCTTCCAGATCTTGAGTTCAGGAGAAGCCAACCCGCCAAAGGACCAGTATTGGAGGATCCATTACGAAGATATCTGACTCCGAGGATCCAACAATCAGCTCGGGAGAGTTCTTCCACCAAAATCTGTGAAGATCATTGTCTGGTTAGATAAACCATCTCTTCTCTTTATTTCTGTTCTGTTGAAAGTTCGGAGTGAAACCCTAGGTCTGGGAGTTTCTCAACCCCCTGCGATCCGTTGCTTCTGAACTACTCTGATAATTTAGTTTCCTTAAAATTGTGCTTTCAATTATCATATTAGTATCTTTCAATGTTAGGTTAACTTTTCTTTGATTTGAAGCCAACTTCTACAAACATATAAAAACAACAAAAAAATTAGTTAATCTTAATTTACTTCCGCATACGCTTCTTTGTTCTTTGTTCTGCATCAGGAGATCCTGGGCTTCGGCCTGGAAGGTGGCGTAGAACCCAGTTCGCCCACGTAATCCCGGAGAACAGCCGGGCAACCGCGCAAGGCTTGAGAAAGCCTGCGGCATCGGGTTCAGTCCGGAGATCCTGGGCTTCGGCCTGGAAGGTGGCGCAGACCCAGTTCGCCCACGCAAGCCCAGAGAACAGCCCGGCAAGCCGCGCAAGGCTTGAGAAAGCCTGCGGCATCGGGTTCAGTCCGGAGATCCTGGGCTTCAGCCTGGAAGGTGGCGCAGAACCCAGTTCACCCACGCAAGCCTGGAGAACAGCTCGGTAAGCCCCGCAAGGTTTGAGAAGGCCTGCGGCGTCGAGGCTCAGTCCGGAGGTCCCGAGCTTCGGCCTGGAAGGCGGCGCAGAGACCATGTCGCCCGCGCGAATGTAAAGACAATCCCAAAGACGGACCCGCTTAAGGCCTACCCTGCCGCCACGCGATCCGGGAGGCCCCAACCTCCAACTTGAGCAATTGAAGGACCGAGCCAGCAATAGTTCTAGCATTCCATGCCAACATCTCAGAAATAGAGGAAAAAGAGAAGAGAGATGGGATGAACTCGAGGTTTGGTCAAACTAAAACTTCATTAATACAAGCGACCAGTACAAGCCGGGAGTCCCGACAGGCCGGGAATCCCCAAAAAGAAGAAAAAGAGAAAACACGACTACAACGATGAAGCAGACGAGAGGACAATGGACTCAGTGTGGCGCGGGGTCGGAGCCTTCCGCCGGGGGCGCGGGCGCTGCATCCTCGACTTCTACGGCGGCCGACTCTTGAGGCTGCTCCGGAGCCACGGCTTCGCTGGTCGACGGCGCCGTAGGAGTGGCGTCGGCCGCACCGGGGGCCTTGATTTCGACTCCTTGCCTCCTGCCTCCGAGCACCACCCCGCTGAGGTCGAGCTCGGGGAAGAAGGCCCCCACCTTCTCCCAGCACATCCGGAACCCCTTCAGGAAGGAGTCCACGGCGGCCTCCCGGACCTCCGACGTGTACTCGTCGGAAGCCCGGAATTTCGGGATGGCCTCCTGCGCCTCCCGCTTCGCGGCCTCCAGGAGTTCGTTGATGTACGCACTCCGGTCCTTCGCCGCGCTCGCATCTCGCCGGGCCTCCTCCAGCTGGCGCTCCAGCCACTGGGAGTGGGCCTGCAGGCGGGCCTTCTCCGCCGCGTCCTCCTCCGTACGGTGCTGGTAGGAGATTCTCTCCTCCGACAAGGAGGCCTCCAGCTCCTTGTTCCGCCCCTCAGAGCGCGCCAGGTCGGACTGGAGGGCTTGGTTGCTGGTCCGCAGCTCGACCCACTTTTCCATGAGGTCCTTGACGTCGGCCGCGAGCTTGCTGAGCTTCTTCTCCTTCTCGGCGTCCCTTTGTGCGTTCCCTACGAGGAAGTTCCTCAGTAGGAGAACGTCATTTCCGATCTGCACCAGCAAGAACAAACCAGGTCAGGAGAAAAGGAGGCTCGGTTCCAAAAAAAAAAAAAAAAAAAAAAAAAAAAAAAGAGAGAAGAAGGCGCTCGGGCTTACCGTGAAGAGCTGCAGGAGAATCCCGAGCAAGGCATCCGCATAATCCCGGCCGCCCCGAGCTCGACGGTCCCGGGCGGTGGAGGCATACTCCATGATCTTTTCCGCGAGTCCTTTTTCGCGGATGACCGAGCACCGGTGGGTGATCACCGGCGGAGGAGCTGTTAGGCCGGCTCCTGTGGCGGCTGCCCCCTCGGCTGGGGCCACGGTCGATGGGCCGGCGGTGGCCACAGGCTGCGCCGTCGAGGCAGCAGCGACAACGGGACTGGCGCGGGACGGAGCTTCGGGCGGCGGAGCCCCCTCAACAGCGGCGCCACCAGGTCGGGCGGCCGAGGCATCAGCGGCCCCGCCTCGGGGCAACCTAGGCGGGGTTCCGGCGGCCGTCGGGCTGGGTGCGGTCGTCGGCGCGATCTCCCGGCCAGCCTCGGTACGAGCCCTCTTGGCCGCGGGCTCTTCTATTTCGGGGACATCCCTCTGGGCTGCGCCCTCCAGGAGACTCTCTAGTGAAAACTTCATTCCTGCAATATAAAAGAACAGAAGGTCAGCCGGCTCGGTCATGAAGAAAAAGGGGGGCAGGAGTCAAAGTAGGGCCGAATCTCACCCGTCTCGCGGATGGGACTGATCCCGGCCTCAAAAAGATTCTGCTCCGAAAGCAGAACGTCGAGTGCCGGGACCACGTCGCTCAGGAGCTGGGAGTAGGCCTCCTGGTCCGCCGACTCAACCCGAGAGTTCCGGTTCGGAGACCGGTCCGGTTCACTCCAGGCCCAGTCGACATCTTCGACTGAGGCGAAGAAAAACCGGCTCTTCCAGCCCTTGACCGAGGAAGGGATGTCGAACCGGAGACACCTGGGCCGGGGCGAAATATACCACTAGCCGTCATCGGTGGAGCACTTCTTCAGGGTGAACGTGGCCCTGAAGAGGGAGAAACGGGCAACGAACCCGTGGAAGTGACAAAAAACTATAAAAGAGAAGATGACCCGGATGGCATTGGGAGCCAGCTTGGCCGGGACAAGCCGGAAATGGCTGAGAAAAGAAAGGAAGAAGGGATGCAGAGGAAACCGAAGACCCCCAAGGAGGAAGTCTTCGTAGAAGGCTATGCGGCCGGGGCCACTCATGGTGACGCGCTCCCCGGACCGCGGAATAGACAGACGAATGGACCCCAGGATACCGTAAGCATCCCGAAGCAGAGAAAGATCGCCTTCGGTCATGGTGGAAGCATGACCGGAGGGACCGGCGGGAAGAAAAGGCGGAGCAGGAAGAGAAAGAAGGGGCACGGCGGGAGCAACCGGGGGAGGCCGGATCCCCCTAGGGATGCCAATGGTGACACCCCCGGGTTGCAGTCGCCGGCGGATCTCCTCCGGGATCGTCTCCTCGTCTGAGGAGGAAGAAGATGGAGTCCTCGACCGGGATGGACCGGCCTCGTCCGGATTGGAAGAGACATGGCGACGGTGCGCCATGGAAAAGAGAAGGACAAAGGATTAAAGGGAAAAGAAAGAGAAAGAGGGGAGCCGGAGAAGATGGAGGCACTCACCGAAAATATACCAGACGAGCGCAGGGCAACAGGAGTTAGCCTGCAGCAAACCGCCCGCGGAGCAAGGGGAAAGGCCTCGTTCTGGAAAGTCCCCTCCCTTTCAAACTCAGCCGACAGCGGCTGTACCCGTCATTCCGCCTCGGGCCACTGGATGATCGCCACGTGGGTGCACGCCCGACACCGATGCCTCGTTAGCAGGGTAACGGCCTCTGCCTCGAAGCGACGCATTTATTGCCGGCAAGTGGGCGACGCGTGGCGGCTTCCCATAGGGTCTCAGGCGCATCGAGCCACGGCGACGAGGATCGTGGCAATTATGATGCAAGATCTTCGCCTCCCCACGTCACGTCCGCATTTAATCCCGACGTTCCGTTCTACGATGCCCCGACGGAACGGCGGGCTGGGGGGCAACTGTTACGGCGGTAACAGTGACATGGCGAGGCTCAGATACCGCCGAATGCGATTGAGCCACGTGGAGGTTTATCCGGCCGAGTCAGTGCCACGTCTTCAAGACCAGGTTCGGCAAGACCGCACCGCCCGACGACTTTCTAAGGCAAACTGCCCTCGTCGAGGTCGAGCTCGGCTCGGAGTTCCTCTACCACCTCGTTGGCGCTCAAACCCGGAGGGGTCCGCCCAAGTGAGGTCGGCCAAACCCAGGCGACCTCCTACCACCTCGCCAGGTGTCCACCCAGGAGGGGTCCACCTAGGCCGAGGTCGGCCGATCCTTCGCTACTTTTCCAGGTGGCCCCCGGAGACGGGCCCACCTCGGCCGAAGCCAGGCGACCTCCTGCCACCTCGCCAGGTGTCCACCCAGGAGGGGTCCACCTGGGCCGAGGTCGGCCGATCCTTCGCTCCTTCGCCAGGTGGCCCCCCGGAGACGGGCCCACCTCGACCGAAGCCAGGCGACCTCCTGCCACCTCGCCAGGTGTCCACCCAGGAGGGGTCCACCTAGGCCGAGGTCGGCCGATCCTTCGCTCCTTCACCAGGTGGCCCCCGGAAACGGGCCCATCGCGGTCGAAGCCAGGCGACCTCCTGCCACCTCGCCAGGTGTCCACCCAGGAGGGGTCCGCTTGGGCCGAGGTCGGCCGATCCTTCGATCTTTGCCAGGTGGCCCCCGGAGACGGGCCCACCTCGGCCGAAGCCAGGCAACCTCCTGCCACCTCGCCAGGTGTCCACCCAGGAGGGGTCCACCTGGGCCGAGGTCGGCCGATCCTTCGCTCTTCGCCAAGTGGCCCTCGGAGACGGGTCCAACTCGGTTGAGGTCAGGCCGCCCGTACGGAGAAGGTCACAGGGAAGGAGGCGCAGGCCCAGAGGCCATCCCTCGGGCCGTATGAATCCCAGACAGCACCCCGTACGGAGGGCGGCGGCATGCGGAACACCATTTGCCTCGGCCCGACAAGTCCCACAACCGAGAGGCGCGATTCTGACAAGACAGGCCCCATAGACGGATGGCGCCCATGCTTGGGAAAGAGAGAGCTCTCACTGGGCCCGAAGTCTGACCGGCCGCCTTACCAGCGCCGACCCCCCCCCCCCCCCCCCCCCTTTTTCTGTCTTTGCCTTTTCCCCGTTGGGTTCGGTGAACGAGGTCGGAAAGTTGCCTGGCCCACCTCGTCGAAAAGGGAAAAGAGAAAAAGACGGGGGAGGGGAGCCTCCCAGGAGGAGAAGACAAGTGCACGACGAAAGGAGATAAAGAGGGAGGGATCTGGAGACGACAAGGTAAGCAACAAGCTTGGGGACAAGGAAGAAGCAGTGGCAAAAGGCCTCGCTCCGAGAGTGAAACCAGAGATCCCAAAGGGGGATCATTTGGCATGAGCTCGGCAGGCAGGCCCGGCCGAGGTTTTGGTCCCCGGAGCGACTCTCTCACCAGTAAACTCTCTAAGTCTGGAACCCTCTCGGGGGGACCGGTCTGGAGAGTCTGTTCCTTCTCGTCGCCTACTGACTTGACCGTCGGAGCTCCCTCGCCGGGATCCCCGGCCAGGGTCTCTTAACCCCTTCTTGCAGGTTCACAGCAGCCGGAGAGGCTCCCTCGCCAGGCGGTTAGGAAGGATCCACAGACCGGAGCCACGGGCGCGGCGGCGAGAGCGGCAACACTAGTTGCTGTCCTAATAGAGACCTACACATAGGGGAAGTTGAAGAGGAAGCCATAGAATCCCAAGGTGAATTTGAGGAGGAAGTATACCAGGCAAATGAGAACTTGGCTGAAGAGTATGAGGAAGAGGAAGTCCTGGTAGATCAAGATCTGATAGGAGTGGTTAGGTGTATTCTCACCCAGGCTATAACCCAAGAAGATTGGCGTAGGACTAGCATCCTATAGATATTTATTAAGATAGGTGAGAAAGTATGCAAAGTCATTTTAGATAGCGGTAGCTGTGTCAATGCCATATCTACCAACACAGTAAAAACCCTAGGATTGCCCACGTACCCCATCCCAATCCCTATAAGGTATCTTGGATAGACTCAACCACGATTTCCATTTAGTCTAGGTGCCTAGTAACCATTCAGTTCCAATCTTACCTAAAGAAAATATGGTGTGATGCACTTCCAATGGGAGTAAGTAGCATAATCCTAGGCCGACCATGGTTGTACGATCTTGATGTAACACTCTATGGTCGTTCTAATTCATGCTCATTTACTCATAATGGAAAGAAGATCGTAATCCATTCTTCTCCACCTAAGAACCCCATTAAGAGAGGATCAAGCCAATTGAGTGATAAAAAAAAAAGGGATAAACGTGATCACTGCTAAAGAAATGGAGCAAGAAATTAGCAATGGATCACCTGTTTGGATTTTGACCATTAAGGATCATCAAGAACCTCTTTCAAAAGAACAACCTCCAAAAGTCAGTGAAGTGCCATAGGAGTTCAAAGGCGTGTTCCCCGATGACTTACCCGACCAACTCCCACCTCTTAGGGATACACAACATGCGATAGATTTAGTCCCTGGAGCAACCCTACCGAACCTTCCCTATTATAGAATGAACCCTACCGAGCATCAAGAATTACAACGATAAGTAGGAGAACTCCTAAAGAAAGGATTCATTAGGGAAAGTTTGAGTCCATGCGCAGTCCCAACCTTACCCGTAAGAAAGATGGCACATGGAGAATGTGTGTTGATAGTCGTGCCATAAATAAAATCACGGTGAAGTATAGGTTTCCCATCCCCTGCTTGGATGATGTGTTAGATATGATGGCCGGTGCAACTATATTTTCTAAGATTGACCTGAAGAGCGGCTATCACCAAGTTAGGATCAGACCATGGGATGAATGGAAGACTGCCTTTAAAACTAAGGATGGGTTATTTGAATGGGTAGTCATACCTTTTGGGTTATCAAACGCCCCTAGCACTTTTATGCGAATCATGAATCAAGTCCTACGGGCCTTTATTGAGAAATTTGTTGTCATTTACTTTGACGACATACTTATCTATAGTAGGACTAGAGAAGATCATCAACAACATCTGAGGCAGGTCTGTTTAGCACTTAGGAAAGATAACCTCTATGCCAACCTAAAAAAATGTGCTTTTATGACTACTAGAATTATCTTCCTAGGATTTGTTTTGACCCCTAAAGGAGTATCCGCTGACCCTGAGAAGGTTAAGGCAATTGTAGAGTGGCCAACACCCAATAATATTCATGAAGTAAGAAGTTTTCATGGCCTTGCTACGTTTTATCGAAGATTTATTAGAGGGTTTAGCACTATAGTTGCTCCTATCACGGATTGTATTAGGAAGGGCCAATTTGAATGGACGAAGTCAGCTGATAAGGCCTTCCTTCACATCAAAGATAAGATGACCCAAGCACTAGTCTTAAGGCTACCCGATTTTTCTAAGGTCTTTGAAGTATCATGCGATGCTTCGGGAGTAGGGATTGGTGGAGTTCTGAGTCAAGAGAACCATCCCGTAGCATTCTTTAGTAAGAAATTGAATGAAGCCAGGAAGAAATACTCCACATATGATTGGGAGCTTTATGCGGTAGTGCAAGCATTAAGGTATTGGAGGCATTATCTCCTACCGCAAGAATTTGTTTTATTTTCAGACCATGAAGCCCTTAGGTTTTTGAGTTCCCAAAAGAAACTAAACAATAGGCATGCCAAATGGGTAGAATACATCCAATCCTATACTTTTATCCTAAAACATCAATCGGGAACTGACAATAAGGTAGCTGATGCCCTAAGTCGTAGAACGTTACTTTTATCTTCAGTCAGTACTGAAGTCATAGGTTTTGAAAGACTTAAGGAGCAGTACGAAACCTGTCTAGATTTTGGTGAAATTTATCAGGTTTTGCATCAAGGACCATCTAGTGATCATAGTGACTATACCCTTCTAGATGGTTATCCTTTTAGAGAGAATAGGATTTGCATCCCAAGAACCTCCTTAAGAGATTTTTTAGTTTGGGAGATACATGCGGGAGGTTTGGTTGGCTACTTTGGACGAAACAAGACTATCTTGGCTGTTGAGGAACAATTTTACTGGCCAGGCCTTAAGAAACAAGTAGCAAACCTTATAGCCCGATGTAGGATATGTGCTGTTGCAAAGCAGCAAAAGAAGAATACCGGGCTATACACTCCATTACCTATACCTGAGTGTCCATGGCAGAATCTAAGCATGGACTTTGTTCTAGGATTACCCAAGACCATTCGAAAACATGATTCAATTTTTGTGGTGGTCGACCAGTTTTCAAAAATAGCCCATTTCATACCTTGCTCCCAAACTTCCGATGCCTCTAGGATAGCCAAACTCTTTCTTGATCAAGTAGTCAGACTCCATGGGTTACCAAAAACCATAATTTCTGATAGGGATGTCCGCTTCATAAGTTACTTCTGGAAAACCATTTGGCACCTATTAGGAACCAGACTGAAATTTTCCACAGCCTACCATCCCCAGACTGATGGACAAACCGAGGTTGTAAATAGAAGTCTAGGGAACTTGCTGAGATGCCTAGTGGGAGAAAGTCTAGGGAACTGGGATTTGTTATTGCCACGTGCTGAGTTCGCTTACAACAGTTCGGTCAATAGATCTACGGGCAAAAGTCCCTTTGAGATAGTCCTTGGTTACAAGCCTAGGAAGCCTTTAGATCTAATCCCACTACCTATTCATACATGAGTCTCTGAGTCTGCTGAGTCTTTTGTACAGCATGTCACAAATCTGCATAATGAAATCAGTAATAAGATCAACCTGAGCAATGAAACTTACAAACACTTAGCTGACTCACATAAGAGGGCTAAAGAATTCTGTGAAGGGGATTATGCGATGATTAGGCTCAACCTTGAACGGTTTCCCTCTAGAACCATAAAGAAGCTGCATGCCCGCGGAGCGGGACCTTTCAAGATCTTAAAGAAAATAGGGCCTAATGCATATGTTTTGGAACTTCCACCTGATATGGATATCGGTACAACCTTTAATGTTTCAGACCTAGTAGAATACAAAGAACCAGTACTAATACCTAGTGAGCCTTTTGGGCCAGAAACTTTCATTGAGAGTGAACATATTTCCGAGTGTCCACCACCAACCCTACCTGAGCGGAGAGAAAGGATTGAGAGAATCCTGGATGACAAGACCATTACTACCAGGAATAAGGAGTATCAGTGATACCTGGTTCAATGGCAAGGTCGACCTGAGTCCGACAACTCTTGGATTAGCCGAGAGGACCTGCAAAGACTTAACCCAGACTTGTTCGAGTATTACCAGGGCAAAACTGAACCATACTCGATTGGGTCGAGTTCTGCCCACCCCAAGAGAATTGGTGTGGACACCAGAAATCGAAAGAAACTTCACTCCAACAAGGTTAGCCTAATCCCAATTTGGATCGAAGATAATTAGGTTACCTTGTTTTCTTTAGTTCAAAAATGTTTTATTTTCAAGAGACATTTCCTTTTCAAGAGTCCTGTAATTAATCAAGAGTGTTTATTGAGTCCTGTAATTACTTTTAAAAAAAACTTCATTTCCTGTAAGTCCGTTTCAAGTTTTAAAGTTTAGGTCAGTCAAGTCAGTTCAGTTGAGTTAAGTCTATTTCAGTTAATCAAGTCTTAAAGCAATGAAAGCCAGCAACAAGACATAAATTCTAGATCCCAGAATTTGACCATATGAAGAAGAGAAGACACATCAACTAAGCAAGAGAAAAGGACCATCAACTAGGACCACTTGGCGCCACATGTCATTCCTTATCCAAGTAGAAGACCATCTCATCATGCCATGTCATCAGGCACCACCTCACTAGCCACCTCATCACTCTTTGGCGCCAACAAGGAAGATTCAAAATCAAGGAGGTTGGCCACACCCCTCCAAGTCCTCCACCAAATCCTCCAACCCCCCCCCCCCCCATCCCTCCAAACTCTCCATCAAATCCTCCAACCCCCCTTGTAATCCTCCTCAATTTGGGGAGTTTTTAAATTTTGAAAGCTAGCTTTGTGAGGCTATTAAAGGCCTTGGACGCCCATTGTAAAGGGGGAATTTTGGGAATGAATGAAAATTGAAGTTGAATTTTGGAAGTAGAAGTTGTCTTGTATTTTTTTTCCTTTTGTGAAAGTTTCCCATCCTCTTCCTCCATGCCAAAGCCATTCTTTTTCCCTAGCAAAGCATCTTCCAAGCTCACGTGAAGGCATTGGAGTCAACCAGATCTTCTCAAATTTCTGTTCTTAGTTCATAAATTCTCCCATCCCTTCTATATGTTCTTATCCTTCTTCCTTAACTTTGATCTTCATTGCAGGGTCCTTCGAAGTCTTTGAGTTGTGGACCGGGTTCACCTTGACAAAGAACCAACAAGATGAAGCCCCAAGTCCAGGGTTCTGATCTCTATTATCCAGGTTCTTCAGTTCTGAGTGTTGGTAGTTTCAAGGTATGAATCAAAAGAAGGTTGGAAAGCTCATCAAGGTAAGTCCACAATCATTAGCCCCTATTGTCTAGATCTTCTTCCTTCTTAGTTTAGGATTGTGTCTAATCAAGTAAAAGTCCCATTTCTTATAATCCTTAAGTCTTATTATGATGAGTATAATGCTAGTGTAATTAGGTTTCATTGCTCTACAAACCATATTCAAAACATTAATCATATGCTTGCCGCATCAGGGCCTTACATTTTTGGATGTAAGCCCTTAGACTTTCATCGCCATCGATATTGGCGAGGTGGTTGGTTCTAGGTGGAAGGACCTCGACTACTCCTTAGGGGCCTTCCCAATCTGGGGAGAGCTTGACCCCAACACATCATGCCCATAGGCCTCTCGATGGGCCAGTTGTCAACTGCATGGGCAAGAGGAAGAGCCATAAGCACCTGGGGCTCTGCGAGGGTCTTGCCCTCCACGAACTTTCTGAGGTAGCCCCTCCTTATCAAATCTTTGATCTCTCTTTTGAGGTGGCGACAGTCCTCGGTGTCGAGGCCGTGGTCACGGTAGAACCGGTAGTATTTTATCTTGTCATGGCCACCGGATGACCCCAGTGGGAGAGGGCGGCATAGGTAGCGCTCGCCCTCAATCTCCATGAGGATCTTCGACCTCGGAGCAAGAAGGGAGGTGTATGCTTCTTCCAAAATGGGATTGCTGTTTGGCTTGGGCCTCACTCGAAAACTGGGGTTTGGCCCGGGCCTGCGTGCCTCTAGGGCCTCCCTCAGAGCTTGTCTCTTCAAGGGCTTCCCATCCAACTCTCTCCTAGCACGGTCTGCCTCCTTAGCACGAACATACTTGTGAACATGGTGGAGGTTAGAGTATGTCTTCGACGGCTTCTTGTCCAGGGAGTAAGTCAAGAGGGAAGTCTGGAGCCCTCTCTTCAGTGCCGTCATGGCGATGGGCTCATCCAAGTTGTAGATCTCTAGTGTGGCAACCTTGAAGTAGGCTACATAGTCCTACAAGAGCTCGTGGTCCTGCTGTCTTATGGAGAAAAGGCTATCGACTTCTTGAGGCACCTTTCGGCAGGCGTCGAATTATGCCACTAACCTTCTTTCCAGCTTCGCAAAGGAAATTATGCTTTCGGGCTCGAGGCAGGTAAATCAGACTCGAGTGACCTTTCTCAAGGTAGTGGGGAAGGCTATGTAGAGGATGGCATCTGTTGCCCCTGGACTCTCATGAGAGTCTTGTAGCTCTCTTGGTGGTCAAAGGGATCAATGGTCCCATCGTAGGGATCCACCTAAGGCATGCGGAATCGACTCAAGATCGGCCCCTCTTGGATCTTACGGTAGAAAGGGGGACGGGCATCATAGTCTGTTGGCTCTTTGGAGGAGCATTGCATGTTGGCAAACTGGTGGGACAGCTCCGCCAGCCTACGCTCTTGTTCCTCCAAGCACTTCTTTGGCACGTGCCTAATAGCCTCATCGGTGGAGTCTTCCACTGAGGCTGCTAGAGAGGATGGAGGCGAATGCTGAGGAGCGTCATGATGGGGGGCCTTGCTCTAGCAGCGTCTATGGTACTTGTGGGAGGCGCGCTTTAAGCCAAAGGACTGGCTCTCCCAGTCGATCAACCCGCTCCTCTGTCACTTCACCAGGACCTAGAGGCTACCCCGGGGATCAGTCGTGGCCCACGGCTGTGAAGGCCTTTCTTGGAAGGGACGCAGACCATTGCGGGCTGTGGCGACTTGGGACACAGAGGTTCCTGGCTCCACCTGGGTAGCCGGGGACCATTGCTGGTGTTGTAACTGCCCCACCGCCATGGACAGCACTTGCATCTGCTGGGCGAGTGTGGTGGGTCGGACATCCATCGGAGGAGGTTGTGTTAGAGCGGGGAGCTCCCCCTCCAGGCTGCGTGGGCCTCCATGAGAAAGAGGGCCCTCCACGTGGCTGGCGGAGGCTTCCTGTGCGCGTGTCACCACCATGCCTCAAGTGGAGCTACTTTTGTGGTGGCGGAACTAGTTTGACTGACATTTCAGCATCCTGCCCCCTACCTAGCATGCCAATCTATTGCTGCCTGGACTATCGTGGCCTATAGCTCCGGTGCGGCATTGGGCATTGCTCCCTCGCCTGGGATCCTGCGTGCATTCCCGGACCCCTGCAAAAGAAAAAGAGACCCGAGCTGGGGATTCTGGTGGGGGCACTCTAACTATCAAGTCAGTGGATGATCCAGGGGAACATATCCTCCTTGGTGGATCCCGGTGAGGTTTTCACATTTAGGGGTTGTGTTTTTGAGAAAAGAAAGTGAGTATAGGGCATTAGCAGAGGAAGGCTGGAGTAGGGTTGGCTGTATCCGTGGGATTCTTCCGACGAATTCCCCGATAGCCCTCAGAGCGTCTGGCTTGCTCTCCCCTTCTATGTGCCAATGATTACCTCCCTTACCCCTAGCTGGTTTTTGCCACTTGTGCTCTCCTTTCATTGAGAGGCCCCCCTTTAGTTTGTTATGGAGAGGCCATGTGTGACCTCCTGCTTGCTTTCCAGATGTTCCCCATTCGGGGGAGTCCCAGGAGGTGACATCTGGCAGCACACGGGAATTGTGCATGAGATCACATTTCTCCCTTTAGGGTGGGGAGTCAAGTTGCTGGCTAGGTATCCTGGTTGGTCGCCATGTTTCAGGAAACCTGGCAGAGCATTGGCATGTGTGCAGCCGCCCCCGGGTTTAAATCCTCTAGCGCGGCCTTCTACTTGTGAGTAGTGCAGACGATAGACTGGGGAGCGCCGCGCCTTAAAGGGGACGTTCCTTCTTGATCGGTGTAAACTGGGACTTGTGGGGAGGCCCTGGTGCTCTGGCGAGGCGCCCCCCCTCCGTCGACCTCAGGCAGTGGGCTACCGCCTGTCAGTTGTACTATCTTAGCGGTGGGGTCTCGGTGAAGGCAACTCCCTTTCTCACCATGATTTGAATCTCCGTTGCCTTCCCTTCTTTGCTTGGTGGCAGCTTGAGCTCGACCTCGGCCAGAAGCTGATCTCGGCAGGGGACTCACTTTGGCTCCTTGCTCAGGTGCCAGGCTTAGGTGGCATCTCCATCTACTGGCTAATAACTGGCATCCAGATAGATTCTACATCAACGGATACAACCGTATCACTTTATTTTTAAGCAAAAAGGAAAAAAATTAAGAATGGAGAAACCCCTTCAAATATAAATGAATAGAATAATGTTACATACTGCTGAAATACTAACAGAAAAAATTATAAGATCATGTCCATACTTGTTTGTGCGGACTCGCCGCGGCACTATGTTGAAATACTTGCAGAAAAAGGAGAAGATCGTGTCCATATTTGTTTGTGCGGACTCGCCGCGGCACCATCTGCTGTTTGATACCTTACCTGGTTGACACTGATATGGGTGAAATCTCCAAGCATGGCCACCTAACCCAAACAACCGTAGACGCATGGATGAACAGTAGTCGATGTTTGGTTATTGGTGCAAGTAAACCTACTCATATTCTGGAAGGCCCGTCCACTCCCGGCACCTTTAAAACCGGAATGGACCTAATTTTTCAGCCCGGCCGGATCGAACCTAAAAATCAAGCTCATCTTTCACACGGGCTGCGCTTGCATTTCCATTAAACTAACTCTAACCTAACCCAAACCGAATTATATAAATTTTAAATTAATAAATATATTATATATTATATAATTTTATGATACTAAAGTATCCTTAACATTTTTTATTTTTACTTCCCTATCCTCATCACACCTATTCAATTATTATTCCATAATTTATCAATCTTGTGGCATCATTTAATTGCAATTAGAAGTGCCTTAGGGAAGGAGGCGGTGGCATCATAGGGTTGCACCTCCCCACCTCCTCACCACCTACTCACATTTTCTTGTCTCTTCGCATCCTCCCCACTTCCTTCCAGCCTCCTCCTCTTTGCATCCTCCCGAACCTCTTCTCGCCTCTTCCTCCAAGAAAATAGACTTTAGTGAATCATGAGGCCAAGTCCAAAAGCCCAAAACTCGGTATAGAGTGGGATGGGACTTGGAAAGGAGGCCCGAAGGTCGGACTCAGACCTGAAAATTTGCTATAATATTGTAGGCTGAGCATATCCCAAACCCAGCCTAGCCCACTCAATAGGCAGCTTTAGATGCAAGATAGGATCCTACCATTGAATTGTCCAACTCAAGTTGGTGCTGCAGACCATCTTGCCAACATTGCCATGTTGTTGCCAAACTCCATTTTGCAGGCTGAGATTTTTCATTTCAATGGCATTATTTATCTTTTAGTGGTGTAGATGGATTTTTTAAAATAAATTATATTTATTCTATCAATCTAAAGAAAATATATTTGTACAAATTAAAAAAAAAATATGCAAAAAAAATTGAAGGAATATTAGTTGTAGCAATCTTGCAATGTAATTCCCGTGTGATTGCAATTTTTCCTTTAAGAGATAGTAATTATGCCAAATCATTTAGGCCTTTAAATCTTATGTGGGGGCTAACTCCCCACCCTCAAAATCTCGAGGGTTAGTAGGCTAGGCTTCGTCTCCGACGGCTATCCGTTATCCTCTGGATGCAAGATCATGCCATCGATCCCCTTCAGCTTAGCCAACCCTTAGCCTAGTTGACCCTTGGTCTAGTTGACCTTTGGCCTCGGCGAGGGTTCACCTCGTCTTCAGGAGTTAAGCTCTGACAGCCCTTAAGGGGGCCAGTATAATACCTTGAGACCCTTGACCTTACTTAACTTTTAGCCTCGATAGAAAGGCCAAGTCCGGACCTAGGACCTTTGCATCCAAGAGAAGTTAAAATCCCATGCAACATACTTCTAGGCAACCTAAGGAAGAATCATTCGATACTTATTTCCACACACTCAATAGCATAATCAGGATGCCATGTCCCGTAATCTCTGGCAAATCCTCTCAGTTAAGGGGAACGTGATCCATGTCAGGCCATAGTCCCTATTATCATTAAAAAACGTGGTTGGCAATGCGAAAGAGATAAGATTCTAATTAATGGAAGGCATCCATTCTAGACAAATGGAACATCTAGTAGATCTCCTTACTTTCTATATCCTAAAAATGTCCCTGCCACTCGCCATATAAAGGGGTTCCTTGGAAGTTTCCAAGGTAGGCATGCAACCTATGCATTCTCTCTCCCCTCTCCACTCTACTTTCTTCTTACAATTGCCCTCTACTTGACTTAATCATCAGAGGGCCTTTGTTGAAGTAACCTCTGATTAAGACATTTCTTATAGGCATAGCCCATAAACATCTC
The DNA here is from genome assembly GCA_021397845.1 of Areca catechu. NCBI lineage: Eukaryota > Viridiplantae > Streptophyta > Magnoliopsida > Arecales > Arecaceae > Areca > Areca catechu. The sequence continues at coordinate 138,511,965 of CM038053.1, read as the reverse complement.
TCCTTTAGTTACCTCTGGCACCCAGGCGAAAAGTAGCATCAATAAATAAAGGAAGGGCCTTCTCTTATATCCTTTATGTTCAAAATGAAATATTGAGTGGAGTTCCCATGCCACCTAAAAGCATGACTACCCAACATTCCAATGCCACAACCTCCAAACAAGCTAGCCAAGCTACTGAAAGTTCTATCTTAGAACCTCAAGCTGGATCGCCAAGTAGGGGGGTCATCCTTACCACCTAGAGTAGCTCTCCCAGTAGATTCAAGTATTGGAAACCGTGGTCCAAGCAATTCAGCACCAAGGCCCAGCAATAATGGTAGCACCACCAATGGCATCATACCTGAAGACAGATCTGGCGATACCATCCTAGATCCTAGCAGCATTAGAGACATTATGACTAAAGCAATGGTGACTCCCCTCTCATGAAGTTCTAAATGGAAGGAGCATACTCATCAACGTGTGCCACATAGCCCCAAAAAAGTAAGGGGACATTCTCCTTTGCCTTGGTCTGATTAGGGATTGATGCTAGCTCAATCACCCCCCCGACTCTCCGAGGAACATATCACCAGAGATGCGAAGGTAGATCAAAAGCTTGAGGAACTGGACCAGTATATTAAAACTCTATGAGGTTTGGCCCCATGAAGAGATAAGGGTCTCGGTTTCACCACTAATCCACCCTTTAGAGCTTATATCATGCAAGAACAATTATCGAAGCACTTTAAGATGCCATAGTTGAAAATCTATGATAGATCCATTGATCTAGTAGATCATTTAGAAAGTTTTAAAACCTTGATGCTTCTTCATGGGGCCATCGATTGAGCACTATGCTAGGCCTTTCCTTTCATCCTTAGGAAGGCTGCCCGATGTTGGTATTCTAATCTAAAGCCAAACTTCATCCACTCTTTAAATTAGTTAAGTCGATCCTTTGTCTCTCATTTTGCTAGTAGCAGGAGTCTGCACCAAGGTTCTAACTCCTTGATCAATATAAAGCAAGTGGAGAAAGAATTCCTTAGATCTTACATAAGCTAATTTAATGAGCAACTCTAAAGTATACAATTTAGATCACACAGTCACTATGACTGCCATGAAATATAGTCTCCAGTAGTGTCCTTTCCTCTTCTTCCAAAAAAAGAGACTGGTAGTCGACTTATCCAAATTGCTAGCCAGGGCAGAGAAGTATGTGTGCAACGAAGAGGCACACGGTGCTTATTGTCCACCATCCGCTCCAACGGTTAAAGAGCTGCCCCTAGTCTAGGAGTTCCAACCAAAGAAAGAGGACCGAGGAAAGAAAAGGTAGAGAAGCCAATCTCTTCCATGATGCTAACATCTCCCCCTTGAATCCAACACCATCAACATCTCCAAGACCAACAGGACATCGTGTAACCAAAAAGGTTTGATCAATACACTCCTTTGAATACTCCCGAGCTCAAGTTTTGATGCAAGTTTAGGGATGTTTCCTGAGCAAGGAGATTGCAGACGAGGCTAGATAGGCATGTTCTATACAAGTTCTATCTCTATCATCATGACCATGGCATGACACAAAGGAGTCTATCCAACTGCAAGACAAAATCAAAGAACTCTTTCATGCGACCGACTTGACAAGTTCCTCCAAGACCAAAGAGAGAAGCGTGATGCTCCAGAAGCCCCATAGCACCTACCAGAACCACCTCTAAGACCAGAGGAGTCGATCAATTATCTTGTCTTGGGCAAGGTCAACACCATCATTGGTGAGCCAATGAAAGAAGGCAACCCTAATAAGAGACAGAGACTGAACAAATTGACGAAGCTATCACCTTCACTTGGACCGATATTGAAGGAGTGCAGTATGCATATAATGATATTGTAGTTGTAACCATGAATATAGCTAACTTGATGTACACCACGTGCTTATTGATAATGGGAGTTCATGGATGTCTTGTTCTATAATGCTTTCTTAATAATAATATTACTCTAAAGTGACTGAAAGGGATGTATATACTGATAACAGGGTTCTCCAAAGAATCGATTCTTGTTGAAAGAACTATTATGCTGTCCATAATAATAGGGCAAGCTCCCTGACGATCCCTGATGCGCTTGACTTTTATGGTCATAAAAACTTCTATAACATACAATGTTATACTTGGCCCGCCCAAGCAGAACACCCTTCACGTGATTGTTTTGACATATTACCTACTCATGAAGCTCCCAACTATATGAGGGATTGGTGAGGTCTGCGGGAACCAAGCCTTGGCCAGGTAATGCTACATGGTGTCCCTCCAGACTAGGCTACCCCATGTCATTTTTGATCGAAGGGTTGATACCAGAGATGAGCTAACCAAAGAATGAGGAGAACCTATCGAAGATCTCCTAATCATCTCCCTGCATGATGGAAATCCCCAGCACACCATCCATATATGCTCTAGATTGGACAAGACCACTAGGCAACAATTTGTGAACTTCCTAAGAAAAAATGCTGATATTTTTGCCTGGTCTCCTATACATATGCTAAGTATCAACCTAGAAATGATGGTGCACTATTTAGAGGTCGACCCTGCCTACCGACTTGTGAAATAAAAGAAAAGAAACTTCACTCTTGAGTGGCAAAAGAATGTTACTGAGAAAGTAGACAAGTTAACCACCGTTGGGTTTATTAGTGAAGTCAACTATCCTGATTGGCTGGCTAATATCATACTGGTGAAGAAGGCCAATGGGAAGTGATGGATGTGTATTAACTTCACTAACTTGAATAAAACATATTCGAAGGATAGCTATCCACTTCACCAAATTGACTAATTAGTGGACACGACCGTAGGTCATGAACTTTTGACATTTATGAATGCATTCTTAGGATATAAACAAATTTGCATAGTACCCGAGGACAAAGAAAAATAGCCTTTTTTACTGACCATGGTCTATTTTGTTATAGGGTCATACTATTTGGCCTGAAGAATGTAGAGGCAACCTACCAACAGTTAGTGAACAAAGTTTTCAAAGATCAAATTGGTTAGAACATAAAGGTCTATATGGATGACAAGGTCATTAAGAGCTGTGTCTCAGGAAACCACATCGATGATCTAGAGGAGGCCTTCACCATTTTACACAAGAACCAAATGAAGCTGAACCCAATGAAATGCACGTTCAGGGTGATCTCCAGTAAGATCATCAAGTTCATGGTGTTAGATCGAGAAATTGAAGCTAATCTAGAGAAGATACATGTCATAGATAGATGGGAGCTTCGATGGTAAAGGAGGTGCAAAGGCTCATGAGAAGAATTGCTACCATCAATCAATTTATCTCTAGATCAACTAAATGATGTCTACCCTTCTTTCATACTTTGAAAAAGTCAAAGGACTTCCAATAGATTGATGAATGCCAAAAGGTGTTCAAGGAACTCAAAGCCTACCTTAGTAATACTCCACTCCTCAACAAGCTCGAAACAAGTGAAAAGCTATATTTGTGCTTGATAGTCTCACCTTTGCCCATCAGCTCCATGCTGGTTCAGGAGAAAGGTTGAGTTCAAAAGCTAGCTATTACATCAGTAGAGTACTGTAAAATATAAAAACCCGATATACTCATCTCAAAAAGCTAATCTTCCCCTTCATAACTTTGGCCAAAAAGTTTTGTCCTTATTTTCAAGCCTACACATGGAGGGTAGAATGGCCAAATGGGCCCTCAAACTCACAAAGTTTGACTTGTATTCTGGCCTCAACATTCTATAAAGGCATAGATGCTAGCTAACTTTGTGACAGAGTGCACTATTTTAGAGGAAGAGCCAGCAATGGACAACTTGGCAAAGGAAGACCCAGAGAATCAATCAGTGTTGTATGTGGATAGCTCGTCAAATGCCAATGGGTAGGGACCAAGATTGATCCTCACCAGCCATGAGGGAGACTTCATCTAGTATATCCTCTACTTAGGGTTCTTCTCTACTAATAATAAGGCCGAATATGAAGCCTTAATTGCTGGCCTTAGAATATCCAAAGAATTGAGTGTGCAACACTTAAAGGTCTGTAGTGACTTACAACTTGTCATCAACATATACTAAATGAATACGAGGCTAGAGAAGAAAACATGAAAAGGTATCTCTTGAAGGTCAAGGACCTGATCCAAGCCTTTCATAGCTTCGACATCCAACAAATCCTCATGGTGGAGAATGCCCATGTTGATGCCCTTGCAAGGCTCGCAACCTACACACTATTTGATCTACATGCCCAAGTTTTCTTTGAAATGGTAGAGAGCCTAGATCAAGGAGCCAACATTAATATTGCAGCTTGATTTTGAGCCCTGTTGGATTGATCCACTAGCCTACTATCTTCATAACATAACTTCTTGCCAATCAAAAGAAAGCTTGAAAAATACAGTAATGGGCCTTTCGACTCATCCTTTATGAAGACAAGTTGTACAAAAGATTCTTTTTCCTACCACTACTGAAGTGTCTGTGACCCTTAGATATAAAATATGCTCTACAAGTGGTCCATAAAGGGCTATGCAAAAGCCACTTGAGGGACAAGACCTTGTCTTACAAGATTCTTCGATAAGAGTATTATTGGCCTACCATGTAATAAGATGTTATAGACATGGTCATGAAGTACAACCAATGTTAATGATACTTTAATATGCAATGATAACTAGCCACCCTGCTAGCTCCATTGAGCACATCGTGGCCCTTTGTCTAATAAGGGATAGATATACTCGATCCTTTCTCTCATAGTTAGACTACTTCATAAAGTAGGTGGAAGCCGAACCTCTTGCCAAAATTATAGAAGCCTAAATAAAAGATTTCATCTAAAAATCTATCATCTATCACTTTGGCCTCTGAGAGTTATCATCATAGATAATGGTCAGCAATTTAGTGACTTTAAACTAGTTGAATTTTGCAAGAATTTGGGTATTATGCACTGCTTTACCTCCATCGACTACCCCCAAGCTAATGGGGAGGCCAATGTTACTAATAGAACTCTTTTACAAGGATTAAAAACTCAGCTTGATCAAGTAAAAGGGGCATGGTTCGATGAACTATACCATATCCTTTGGGCTTATCAGACCATGTAAAGAGTCTTAATGGGTGAAACTTCCTTCAACCTTACCTTCGAGACCAAGACAATGATCCCATTAGAGCTAGACCTTCCTTCTCTTTGGGTAGAGAGTTTCAACAAAAATGGCAACTCAGAGTAGCTAAAGACAAACTTAGACCTACTAGAGGAGGTTTGAGAATGGGTGGTAGTAAGATGGCAGCCTATTGGTAAAAATCACCCAATATCACAATACACTAGTCCGAGGCAAGTTCTTCCAGGTTGGAGATTTCATACTACAGTGAACTAAAGTATCTTAGCTGACCAACCAAGGGAAGTTATCTCTAAATTAGAAAGGCTCATACTGAGTGGAGGAAGTCATCCAGCCCAGGACATATCACCTTACACAAGTAGATGAAACATCGCTGCCTTGTCTTTGGAATTTAGAAAATCTATAAATATACTATTAATAATATAATCTTCTTCATTTTTTAATAAAAAGGTTTTGTGATTGAAATGGCATGAATTCTAGTTAATCAGAAGGAAGTAGAAGGTGCCTTTGATTTGCATTTAATTCAACAACCTTTGATTGGCCCTGGCTCCAATGGTCTTTGATCGGTCTGAGCCTCAATAGCCTATCAATAGCCTATAGAAGGTGCCTTTGATCGACTTTAATTTAATAGCCTTTGATCAGCCCTGGATCCAAGATAGCCTTTGATCAACCTGAGACTCAACGGTTTACCTCATATAAGGTGCCTTTGATCAGTTTTTAATTCAATAACCTTTGATCAGCCTTGGTTTTAAAAGAGTATTTGATCGATCAGAGCCTCAATAGCTTACCAATAGTCCATAGAAGGCACTTTTGAACGTTATTTAATTTAATGACCTTTGATTAGCCCTATCTTCAAAATGATCTTTGATCGGCTGAGCCTTAATGACCTACCAATAGCCTGTAAAAGGTACCTTTGATTAGTATTTAATTCAATGGCCTTTGATCGACCCTGACTCCAAAATAATATTTGATTGGCCTAAGAATCAACATCCAACCAATGACTTGTAGAAGGTACCTTTGATCAGTATTTAATCCAATGGTCTTGGATCGGCCCTAGCTCTAAAATTATCTTTGATCAACCTAAGCCTCAATAGCCTATCAATGGCCCATAAAAGATACCTTTAATCAGTATTTAATTTAATAACCTTTGATTAGCTTTAGCTCTAAAATGGCCTTTGATCAACTTGAGCCTTAATGGTGTTACCCAGTAAGCAACCCAAGAGGGGGATGAATTGGGTTTCTTAAAAAAAATTACTTGCAAGAATGTGTGCCAATTCAAATTTCTAATCAAGTGTTAGTATGAGGTGTATGTATATGCTCTTGAAGAGTATGCAGTGAAAATATAAATGCAACAAATATAAGAGCAAGTAAAGAGAGCAATAGACAATCACAAATACAAGCCAAGTATAGTGGTTCGATGCTTTCCAATGAACCTACATCCACTCCCCAAGGTCCACTTGGGAATTCACTATAATCTCCTATGATTACAGACGATTAGTTTTTCGGGCTCACTAATCAAAATCCTTTTTGGTTTTTATAAGTCTCACCAAAAGAAACCTCTTGGTTTCAAAGGCTAACTAAAATCTTCTTGATTTTCAACTAGGCTTACCAAAAATCTTCTTCGTTTTCAAGTAGGCTAACCAAAAATCTTATTGGTTTTCAACTAGGCTTACCAAAAATTTCCTCGGTTTTATTTTTAGGCTCACCAAAAACCTTTACAACAAAGATATAAGATAAAGTAAAGCAACAAGAAAAGCTTCCTAATGTAAAGCTGATATATCTTTGAAGCTTGGAGAAGTTGCTTGTCTTAAACTTGATGAAGCCTCAATCAATGATCAAAAGTGTTGGACTTGAATGCTTCATGATAGCTTTGAATGCTTGGAGACTTCTTTTTGCTTGAAGGTAGCTGCTCTCAATGAATGGGAGTGAATGCACTTGCTTCTCTCTCCTTTTTTTGTTTTCTCTTGTTCTCTTCTTTCTTATGTTTCTTGTTATGATTTTCTTGAATTCAAATTACTTAAATACCATTCCAAGGACTTAAAGATGGTTTATGACCATTAGACATGAAAACTAGCCATTGGAAGCCAAGAGGGCCAAGTTCTGTATTTGAAAAACTAGTCGTTACTATTTCCAGAATTCCAAGTATCGACACTTCAAGCTGTGAGTCGATACTTAGGGTCGACACTTAAGTTTCATGAGTCGACACCTAGTTAAAAATTCTTCATTGAAGCTCTCTGAAATTCTTAGATGAGTTGATACTTCTTCATATGTGTCGACACTTGAGTCGATACTTGACATCCATGAGTCACACTTCAGGCAAGTCTTCAACATCAGCATGTTATGTAAGAAATTTTTCTCAGGTCTTGAGTCGATCCTTGAGTCGACACTTGAGTGGCATGAGTCGATCTTTAGCCATGCCATCTGAAACTCTTTCTGTGTGCTGACATGAGTCGACACTTGCACCGCCATGAGTCCACACTTGAACTATGAGTCGACATCTTGAGTCGACACTTACTGAGATTTCTTCAAAAATCATTGAAACTCTGGTGAAACCTTTTTGAGCTAAACTCTTTAAGCCCTTTCAAGCATTTCTCAAGTACCTAAGTCTATTTATAACTGATCTTTCATCTAAAGAAATGGCTTCTTCATCATTTGACAAGCAATCCAATTTAGCTATTTTGATGAGTACCTTTTTCTATTAAACATACTTCAAGGAACGTGTTAGTACTCAACTTATACTTAAGTATTTTGTTTATCATCAAATCAATAACAGAGTCAACAAATGGCTAACTAATGGCCCATATAAGGCACCTTTGATCAGCATTTAATCTAATGATCTTAGATTGACCTTGAAAGCTTTAGTAGCCTAACTTTGGTTATGGCTAAAAAATTTAGGGAGTGGTTGTTGTATCTTTATTCTTTAATAAATAATCAGCATCAAGAACCTTTTCTTGGACATTGTACAAATTATTCCAAGGCTTCACCATCAAAGTACCGAGGGCTAACCAATAGGTCCCTTATCCTCAGTAGGCAAGATCAATGAAGACCTTTGATCAGACAAGAATGAGTGGTAGTCCATGCTCGACCAAGACTGGCTCAAGCGAAGACCAATGGTGGTTAGTGCCCTACTAGGTCTGACCAGCTAAGGAAGATGCCAGTGTCTCAGTGAATAGATGGATGGACAAAAGGGTCATTCATCATGTGTGTGATCCCAAACCATGGAAGAATGCAAAAAAAAAGTATGTAATGAAAATAAAGAACATTCAATCATAGGATGAAAAGTAAAAATTTTGTTGATATTTCAAAAAGAGGTTGAAGGCCATTACAAAATTGTTTACATGCAAGCAGACAATCTGTCTACAAAAAATATAGAAAATAAAAAATGCTTTAGGCAGCCATTCGAGGAGGATCTACATCAGCTAAAGGACTAGCTACATCTTTGGGCCTAAAAGTAGACTCATCATCTTATTTCTTTGACTCCACATAGAGAAATGTTAGACCGAGGCATGGAAAGAAGATTGCCACTTTGGACTGAACCTTATTTTTGTCAGTGAGATAGGTCGTGATGGCATATTGTATTCGATTGTAATGGCTTTCTTTAGTGGCCATGTAAGCCACCACACCTTCCTGTGCACTGTCACAACCCGTGCCTTGGCCTTAGACAATTTGTGGTGCACATCAACAAATGCATCGCTTAGCTCCTCTTTCTCCTCCACCTATAGCTGCTTTTTCTTGTCTGAGGTGAGCACCTGATTCAAATAATCAACCTCAATCTCATTGGAGGTCTTGGAAGCCTCGATGGTGCCAACTCTGGCCTGAAGTGTTGTTGCCTTCTTCTCCACCTCTCAACCATGGCCCCACACTCAAAATAATCATTGACATAGTGGGCCATCTATAAAGGAGAGAGCTTTAGTAGGTGACTAAAGAAAATTGGATTGCAACTCGAGGCAAGCAAAGATCATTACCTAGAGATAAGTTTGAACCACCCCTTGTAGGTAGTCAATTGATGGCTCCCCGACAAGCTTCTTAGCATCATCAGAGAGGAGAATACTTTGAATAACTCCTGAGCAGTGCGCTAATCATCTATGATGGTTCCTTCATGTTAAGCAGCGAAGGAGCCTTTCCCCTTCAAACTGGTGGGTAGGCAAGGAAGACTGCACCGTTAAAGATGATGCCCCAGTCCTAAGGGTAGGTGTCAATGGCCTCCTCACAATAACAACAGTCAGTGGAGCATCTAAGGGCATTAGCAATGTATATCCCCTCGACCCCAGGGGTAGCTCATCCCTACAGGTAGCATTAGTAGGAAGGCACTAGCAGGAGTTGAACCGAACCTTCTTCAGCTTTTGTGCTGAAGCAACCTAGATAGTTAGCTCGAACATTGTCATTCGCTTCACCTCATTCAATATCGAGGGGTCCATATCTACAAAAAGAAAATTTTTGTTAGAAGTCCAGAAATAAAAATCCTATAAAGAAAAGAAAGGCAAGCATCGAAACCCTTTTTCCCACCTCTTGATCATGCCCGGCTTATGCCCACTTCAAAGATGGTCTTGTCAGATAGTAGGACTCTCAATGTAGGGTCTTCAAAGTGGATAAGGGCTTCCTACTGCACCTCTTCCTCTTTGCTTAAATTGGGGGCTCGAATCATTGGATGCTAAGGGACCCCCCATAATTCAAATTTCCAGTCTTCTAATGGATGCTTACAAAAAAGAAGCACTCCTAGTGATAAACAGAGGAAGGAGTATCTCGAATAAGAGGGTCAACCCCGGATTCCTTCGAGGGCATATATACCACCACTCGAAGGTGCAAGGGTGCTTTACCAAAGTTGAAGAAAGTTTGAAAAGGATTTGTAGTCAACTCAATACTTGCTAAAAGGCAAATCACTGTGAAGCTGTATATCTACCACCAAGAGTTCAGTATAATTATGCACGAGGTTATTCTAAAAAATTGAAGAAGTTCGATAAAAAAGTAAAAAAGTGGGAACCATATCCTAGCTCGAAGGCACTCTTTATAAAGAGCGATGTGGCCTGAGGGAGGATTGTAGAATCGGTCGGTAGGCAGTAGGACTTCAAGCCCGAACTCAGATGGGATCTGGTATTGATGCCAAAGCCAGTCTAGACCTACTTCATTAAGTTTAGATTTGAAGTCACTTGGAGGAAATTCCTCCAAGTCCAAATCCTTGGGCTCCAAGAGAACCACCAGATCTTCAATCGAAGTTGGAACTTTGACCCGATCCTACTTTGAAGGCCAAGAATTAGTTGAATTGGAAGATCCACTCATTTCTAAAGATCAAACAAAAATTAGCAAAAATCAGAGAAAATTAGTACAAAATAAAAGTCTCTCTATAAATGAATCCTATAGGTTTGAATGCAAGCTAAGCGAGAAAAGAAAAAGAGAGAAAAGTCTACCAAGGAGAAAAGATACAGAAGGAGAAAAAGAGAGATGACTAGAGGACTATAGAACACCTAATAGAGGTGGAGATGGTCGATAGAGAAGATGATCGACAAGGTGATAGGCCTTCAAGAGAAGGAAAGAGGAAGAAGAAAAAGGCAAAGAAAGTAAAATGACCGGCCTGAACTAGGTCTCTGCTATTTATAAGGTGACTTGATGCAAAAGATCCGATGGTAACAAGATCATCCTCGTTAGATGTTTGACACATGGTAAGCTAAGAATAGCTAGAGCCATACTCTCATGGATTGCAGGCCATCATGCATTTGGAGTGAATGATTTATTGCCGCCTAGATCGTCATGGCCTGCAGCTTCTTACGTGGCCCGGGTGAGTGGACTCCCTGCCAGCGTCACTGGGCTTGTCGGTCGGAGACAATCAAGGGAAACATAGTCGTAGTTATAGGGATGAAGAGGCTTGATACTGTGTTGTGGTATTCCTGTGGGCCTCTCCGATGGAAGAAATCTTCTCTGTATCATCCCTCTGTCGGGTGGACCTGCAAAACAGGGAAGACCTGCGCCAGGGATTCCGACAGAGGCACTCCGACGATCAAGTCAGTGGGATGATTGAAGGAAATAAGAGACCTATGAGGCAGAGAGCTTAGGGGACTCTCTGCTGCTAGAGGGTGATAATGAAGAGAGTGTGTTGTTTCTTACCTCTCCTTACCTCTCCATGCTGGTCTTTAGGTAGACGAAGAGTTCCTGTCACTTTTGGGGAGGCATGCTGGTCTTGATGTAGACTTATCAGGCTAGGGTAGCCTATGAGGCCATGATGGGCTGGTGAGCCTTCTTCTTTTGGATGGTTCAGAAAGTTGGTGCAGGGGTACAGTACCTTGGATAGGGCACTATTCATTAGTCAGTGTAAATGGTAGCTTAGAAAACTTAAATGCAAACCTTCCTTGTAGACGGCGTCTCAGGCGGTGTGCCATAGGACCCATGTGGAGTGGGATCCTTGGAAAGAGTGCCGGGCCCATATGGATGGGCCCCTCGTGAGACGCGTCGGGCCCACATGAACGGGGCCGAACCGCACGATGTCGAAGTGCAGAGCTAGCTGGGACTTTCCTCCAGATTGCCATGCGAGCACGCAGACCGAGAGAAGGCCCGTAGGGGCCTCCATGCATGATGATCGAGGTGAGGTGCAAGGAACCATGCATGTGGATGCAAACCCATGTACTACTCCTAGTCGAAACCAGATCATGGGAGGGCGGAGATAGACCGCGAGCATGCTGGGGTGCAGAGCAGGTGCGGATGGAACTGGGTGCCACGCGGGCATGCCGAACTGGGCACCATGCGGGCATGTCGAACTTGGCACGCGGGGGCATGCCAAACTGAGTGCCATGCACGGGCGGAGCCGGGTGGAGTCGGGCGTGTGGGCCGGAGCCGGAGGCGCCGGTGCTGGGCACAACGCTTCCGAGCCGGGGTCCCGCCAGGCTAAGGTGCGAGCACGCCAGGCGGGTGTGCCGTGGTGCTGAGCTGGGGGAGCCAGGGCTTGGTGTTCTTGGTCTCCCGCAGGTGGACCGGACGGAGCGGGGCATGGGGGCGTGCTGCCCTGGATGCATCGCGGTGCCGAGCTCGAAGGTGCCGAGGCTTGGATGGAGCCGGAGGGGAGCACGCACCACGGTGCCGAGCACGGAGGTGCCGGGGCTTAGGCGGAGCCAAAGCAGAGCACACAGAGCAGTGTCGAGCTCGGAGGCACCGGGGCTCAGGCGGATCCGGAGGAGAGCACGTAGAGCAGTGCCGAGCTTGGAGGAGCCGGGGCTCGGGCAGAGCTGGAGTGGAGCATGCAGAGCTTGGAGCACGCACCCTGGTGCCGAGCTTGGAGGCACCGGGGCTTGGGAGGAGCCAAAGGGGAGCACACAGAGCGGTGCCAAGCTCGGAGGCACTGGGGCTTGGGTGGAGCCGGAGGGGAGCACGCAGAGCGGTGCCGAGCTCGGAGGCGTTGGGGCTGCGGTGCTGGATCCGTCGCCAGGCTGGAGCCAGAGGGGTCGTGCCCTGGCGCAGCCGTGCGCACGGGCGTGAGCTTGGAGGAAGAGTCTGGGTGTGCACACGGGTAGCGCACACGGACTGAGGTACCGATATGCCATCGAGTTGGACATGGCTGGAGCCGACCTGAGGATTGCCCAGGTGCTGACTTGACCTGGTTGAACCGAACTGGCCGAGGTGCCGACCTGACCTAGTTGAAGTGGGTTGGCCGTGCTGCTGACCTGGTCGAGGTGATGACTTGACCACCATAGGGACTGATATCTTTAAGTGGACCCACCATTGTGTCAGGGCTGAATGGGTTGGTTACTACTATAACAGATGCCCCCACTCCCTGAGTCCAAGGCGTTACTTCTCCTTGTTTTGGGTGAAGGGAGTAGTTTTTTATCCATTTGGCTCTATGTCGTAGCAGGCCTGCAAAACAAAAATAGGAGGTGGTGTCTTTGGAACTCACTTGCCTGTAAGTACTTTAACTGAAGGTTAGCTGCATTTTGATCATGCTAGCTCTTCTATCTGACTCCTCTTTAACCGGAGAGAAGGCGGTGCCGCGGAGAAAGAGGTTGGTGAGGTGCACAACTTGGGTGCACATATGTATGACCGGGCACATGGTTGGGCTAAGAGCACTCCTCGAAGCTTTTGATGAGGCTTTTGGTGTGGGACTTTCATTATTTCCCATTTTAAGGTGCACTGTCTTTGGTCTTAGAGTGCCAAGGTTTCCGGCCTTTAGGTGCTGAGGTGTCCGGTCTTTAGGTGCCGGGGTGTTCGGTCTTTAGGTACCGGGGTGTCCGATCTTTAGGTGCCGGGGTGTCCGTCTTTATTTATCAAACTCGGAGTTGGGCGGATGGGCCCATCCTTCATGAGGTGGCAAAGTTGCTCATTTGGCATGCTGGGATGCGAGCCGCAGATGTTTGGATCCCTAGAGCTACCCATGGACACCTCCAGATGATAGGTGCGGGGCTCAGTGAAGAGCCTGGCTTCAGCTCAGCTAGACCAAGGGGCATGACTTCTGCTCGGCTGATTTCAGCTCGGCTGAACTGAAGAGCCTGACATCAGCCCTTAACTTTGCCGGACTTGAAGTCGAACAGATGAGTTCTTGTGTTGGTGAAGGACAAAGTTGCACCAGAAAGGAGCTTTTATTATTAAGGAGGGATTCTTACCTCTTTCTTTAGATGGCAGAGCCACTGGTTCACCATGCTAGGAGGCGAGCCATGAACGGTTGATCTTCTAGAGCTTTCCATGGACATCTCCAAACTTTGAGCATAGCAAATGCCAAACTGTAAGTTTTCTCGGTAGATGGCAGGACTTCTTGGAGTCTCCGCGAACATCTCTGGACTGTAAGGCAAGAGCTAAACTTAGAGTCATGCGGTAGATGTGGGGCTCGGTGGAGAGCTGCAGCTCGGCTTCATTGAGTTCGGCTCAGCTGAACTGGGGAGCTTGACTTCAGCTCTTAACCTCGCCGGACTTGGAGTCGGGCAGATGAGTTCCTGTGTTGGTGAAGAACAAAGTTGCACCAGAGAGGAACTTTAACGATTGAGGAGGGATTCTTACCTCCTTCATGGGATGGTAGAGTTGCTGGCGCATGCATGGATATCTCCTACTCCAACCGGTGGAGGTGCAGTCATCACAAGCCTCCACGGTGGTTGGCCTTGTGCATCCCAGTGGCCAAGAATAATGTTGGTGACGATGGTGTATGTACTTATTAGTTTTGTACTATCCAATACTCACATTGTGTGGAGGGACAGGGTCACCCTTTTCGTCACATTTTCATGGAGTGGCGGACAAAAACCCCAACCAATAGTCTTGCTTGGTGTGCGTGAAGTGACTGGGCCTTCACAGCTTCCTCCTTTTAGGAATCGTGTTGCCTTCCCCAACCATAGTGGGGGTAAGTCTTCCTCATCTCCAATGTGAGTGTGATCTCAGTAGGGAGCTTGGTCTCATCAAAGAGCTTTACTTCGGTGAGGAGCTTGGCTTCATTAGGGAGTTTGGCCTTAGCTATGTTTTATTGAGAAGCTTGACTAACTTCTGGCTTGAATACAGAGCCTCGGAAGCTTCATGGCCCCGGTCCAGAGGGCTCGCACTCATAGAGGCTTCACATGGCGAAGGAGTGTCGAGCTCGACTCCGACCACAAGGCTCAAACTTCTGAGGGTCTCGCTCTGGAGGACAGAGTGTAGGCCCAGTCTAGAGGGCTCGCGCTTAGAGAGGCTCCACTTGGTGGAGTGCTGAGCTCGACTCTGACCATAGTGCTCAAACCTTCGAGGGTCTTGCTTTGAAGGGCGGAATGTGGCTCTAGCCTAGGTGTCCCAAGCTTGCGGTCTGACCTGACGGAGGATGGAGCTCGGCTTAGTAGAGAGGTCCGGTTTGGAGAGTGGACTTGGCGTCCGACGCGGTGGCCTCCTTTGACGTGGCACCTGTAGGTATCTTGGCTGGAGATCTGAGCAATGGTCTTGAGTTGGCATCCTGGAGCTGGGCTCGGGGACGTTGATGACTGAGAGCTGCGTGGCTCGAAAGTCCCTTGGCCGGAGATCTGAGCTCCGGTTTTGGGCTGGCATCTTGGAGCTGGGCTCGGGGACGTTGATGACTGAGAGCTGCGTGGCTCGAAGGTCCCTCGGCCAGAGATTTGAGCTCCGGTCATGGGCTGGCATCCTGGAGCTGGGCTCGGGGACGCTGATGACTGAGAGCTACGTGGCTCGAAAGTCCCTTGGCCGGAGATCTGAGCTTCGATCTTGGGCGATGAAATGAAGGTTCTATCGCTGCGTTTCCCTCTTGTTCTCTTTCTTTCCTTCCCCTCTCTCTCTTTTTTATTTTTTTTGATGAGTGAGGAGATCAGAGAAGAGGGTAACAGGATTTGATTGCCTTGGCGCTAGGCTCGAGGCTCTGGTGCAGGAAATCTGAGTTCCGGATCTTGGTGTCTTGGAGCTGGGCTCGAAGAGTTGGTGCCAAGGGACGTGGGATCCGGTCTTTGATGCTGGGGAGCTAGGCTCGCCGGTGCCAGAGCATGGTCTGGTCTTTGGTGCCGGAGGGATGTGGGATCCAGTCTTTGATGCCGGGGAGCTAGGCTCGCTGGTGCCAGAGCATGGTCCGGTCTTTGGTGCTGGAGGGACATGGGACCCGGTCTTTGATGCCGAGGATCTAGGCTTGCCGGTGCCGGAGCATGGTCCAGTCTTTGGTGCCGGAGGGACGTGGGATCCGGTCTTTGATGCCGAGGAGCTAGGCTCGCCGGTGTCGGAGCATGGTCCGATCTTTGGTGCCGGAGGGACGTGGGATTTGGTCTTCATCTCCAGGAGGGTTCAACTCCGGTCTAGGGGGCTTTGGCCTTCGAAGGGCTCGCCCTGGAGGAGGAGGGCAGGTTTCGGCCTAGGTGTTCTGAGCTTGCGAGAGCTTTTCCTGTAAAACTAAAACATAAAATTTTTATTTTATAAAGGTAGCGGAGAAGGAGTTACCTGTTGAACTCCGGTTATATGAATAAATAAAGATATGTTTCTTCCTCGTGCAGGCCGGAATTAGGTTCGCCGACCGCCATCTTGGGAGGGAACGAGACTCTGCTCATTGCACGAGGAGCATAGAACCCGGTTGCATGGGGGAGCAAGGCTCCGTTGGATGGGAAGACGGTCCTCTGTTGCATGGGAGCATGAGACTCCGTTGCATGGGAGGGAGCTTCGTTACATGGGAGCATAAGGCTCCAGTTGCATAGGAAGGTGGACCTCCACTGCCTGGGAGGAAGTGAGACCTCTGTTGCATAAGGGAAATAGCTTCGTCGCATGGAAGGAGAAGGCCTCGTTGCATGGAGGAGATGAGACCTTGCTGCGTGGGAGAAAATGAGACTCATGTAGCATGAGGAGGTAAGCTCCGTTGCATGGGAGGAAACCCCGTTGAATGGGAGCAAACTCCATTGCATGGGAAAGAACTTCATGGCATGGGGGGGTAAGCTCCGCTGCATGGGAGGAGGCTCCGTTGCCTGTTGCATGGGAGAGTTGGAACTCCGTTGCGAGGGAGGAGGCTCTATTGCCTGGGAGGAGAGAGGCTTCCATTGCAGGGGAGCTTCGTTGCGTGGGAGTATAAGACTCCCGTTGCTTGGGAGGAAAGAGGCTCCTGTTATATGAAGGAGAGTTGGAGCTCTGTTGGATGGGAAGATGGTCCTCCGTTGGATGGGAGCAAGCCCCATTGCATGGGAGTAAGTCCTGTTGCATGGGAGGAAATTCTGTTGCATGGAAGGAAACTCCATTGCATGGGAGAGTTGGGAGCCACGTTGCATGGATTTCTTTCTTCTTCATGATGGCAAAACCCTTTCTCCCTCTTTTCTTTTTCCCTTCTCTGGTGCGGGCACCAGACTCAGAAGAAGACTTCAGGGCTCCATCTGGATCTTTGATTGACCTTGCCCGAAGAATTACGGTTTTCTGGTTTTGTAATAAAGGTTGACTTGGTCAACTCAATTTTAGTCTTGAGTCTGTATTTCCCTGCAATTTAAATTTTGTTGAGTCATGTTGACTCAGTACAAGTCCTAGTAGTGGTCTAGGTCTTCTCCAGGTTGGTGCCACTTTTTTTTTAGTCAAGTCAAGGGCCAGGGTGCCACATTTTTTCTCACAGGCCCAAGCAAGTGGGCGCCACACTCCCAGCCACACGCCAGAGTCCAGGAGGCGCCACATCTCCATCCAGTGTCTTTGGTCCCTACACCATAAGAAGTAAGTTCCTTTTTTTTCTTGCACCACTTGGGAGAGAAATCCATCAAGATACCTCAATCCAAGGAGGAGCCAATTTCTTTCCAAATAAACCCAAGCCAGGATGGCAAGAATTTTTCTTGAAGAGAGGATCAAGGAGGTGTCCCACAATGTTCCATAAAAATCCAAGTTATAAAAGGGAAGAGAGCATGTACTTGGGAGGAATTCAAGGAGGTTCCCAAAAGTTTCCAAAAGTGCCAAAGCCATGAAAGGAAGAAACCTAAACTTATGGAGCAAGACTAGGAGGTGTCCAAATGAGCCAAACCATGAAGGGAAAATCCTTGATTCATGGAGAGATACTAGGAGACACCCCCATAACCTGCCATTTGGAGCTGATTTTCAAGTTTTCTTGGAGTTTTTGGGCTGCCCACTCATGAAAGGAGTCTTGGGAAGAGAATTTGATGCCTAAGTGTGGGTTAGTCCTATTAGTCCCACATGAAAAATGTATAAAATTTTATTTCTTTGTTATGTCTATATATTCAACTCTATGTAACTCTTGAATTTAATGATGAATGAAATCAATTTCTGTGTGAGCAACTTTGTGTTTCTCTCTTCTGCACTTGTATTCAGGTGTTGAGCTCCATGAGGGAGTAAATTCGGGTTCCCTAGGAACCTTGAGGAGGTGTGAGATCTCCAACCCCAAAACCCTACCAAAACCCTAGGTTAGCCACTTCAATTCCAAACCCTAGCCGCCATCATCTTCTTCATTCCACCAATCATCCAAACCTTAATCTACCTCATCATCTCCGGCCCCTCTCTTCCAAGTAGAGGCCGACCACCAGCATCCAGGTCCAGATCGGCTACTTCGAATACAGAGCAAATCCCAGAGGAAGTCAGATCAGCATCCAGGAGAATCAGGATTTCAGCAACATCAATTTTTCAAGTTCTTCTTATTTGGTAAATCCTTTCTTTGAGTATCTGGTTCCTTAACTTGTTCTTCTTCTTTCACAGATCCTGAGTTCAGGAGAAGCCAACTCTGCCAAAGGACCAGTATTGGAGGATCCATTGCGAAGATATCCGAATCCGAGGATCCAATAATCAGCTCGAGAGAGTCCTTCCACCAAACTCTGTGAAAATCACTGCCTGGTACATAACCCTTCCCTTCTCTTTAGTTCTGTCCTGTTGAAAGTTCAGAGCGAAACCCTAGTCTGGGAGTTTCTCAACCCCCAACGATCTTTTACTTCTGAACTACTCTGATAATCTAGTTTCTTTGAATTGTGCTTTCAATTATTATATAGTTTCTTTCAATTTAGTTTAGCTTTCATTTGAGTCAAAGCCGACTTCTGAAAATATATATAAAAAAAAGGAATTAGTCTTAATTTACTTCGGCATCGCATCATCTCTTTTGTTCTGCATCATTTTTGGTATCAGAGCTTTCGTTCTGCATCATTTTTGGTATCAGAGCCCTGTCTAGGATTTCTGACTTGCTTGCATGTATTGAGTGTCTCTCTTTTTTACTTTGTCTGCTCGAAGTAGACTTCCCAGGATGTCCGGTCCTAGGAATGAAGCGATGTGCAAGCCTCGTCTTCCCATTCCATGGGGTGTTCCTAGGGCGTGTAGG
This sequence comes from Areca catechu, assembly GCA_021397845.1. Lineage (NCBI taxonomy): Eukaryota > Viridiplantae > Streptophyta > Magnoliopsida > Arecales > Arecaceae > Areca > Areca catechu. The sequence continues at coordinate 138,493,226 of CM038053.1, read as the reverse complement.
GGATCCGCTGGGTTACAACTTCGTAGCAGGAATTGTAAACGGGGGAAGCATTCTATTTTCAGTCTGTAACTGCCCTATTTCAGGAATTGTTTCTCATTACAGGTAATTCCAAATTATGTGATTTTTATTTTGATGGAACCAATGTAATTGAAACTATTTTACATAATTTTACTGTAATTTATTAGTTTCTGTGAAATTTCTGAGAGTTAAATTACAGAAATTCTGTTTCTGTGTTTCTGTAATTCAATTTTTTTTGAGTGATCATCTCCTAATTCATCTTAAGGGCAATTGAGCATCTAAGATAAGGGGAGGAGTTGATAACCTCTCCTTATCCCAAAACCACCACCCATTCATTCGATCCTAAGCATAATTTTAAAATTTATTAGACTTAACTTGCCCTAGTGGGCTAGGAACACCAACTGGTCAGGTCGAGCCTAGGGTTTAGTCAGTTTGTCTGGTTACTCTGTGTGTGCTTTATACTTAGTGTCTAGAATGGTGATTCAGGGACTACATCCCGAAGGGCTTGTGTGCTGGTCCGCCTACCTGGCCAATCACTGATTGGTGTCTAGGATTGGCAATTAGGGACCTAACACTCCCCTTACACCTGCCTGGCTAAGTCCCGAGTTACTACAGGCTAGCTTGCCACTCTGATTGGGCATCTAGTTTGGGCTCTAGGTCTAGTTAGCCCGTAGTCATTTCAGTCGAGTCTCATTTGGTGTGCTTGCTTGCATCATCATGTCCACCCGGAATGGAGTACCCTACCAACCTGGTCAAACCCAACCTGATTTAGAGGCCATGATTAGAACTCTTACCGAAAGTATGACCAAATTGAGTCAGGATAAGACTGATACTGTTGCCCAGTTTAGAGACCGAGCTCAGGTACTTGAGGAGCCTAGGCACCGAAATTGGACCCCTGACTCAGAATTTGGTAGACCCCAACCTCACCCACACCCAGAGCCTAGTAGACCTTTATACAGGGATCCTGAACCTAATCATTGGAGGTTTGATCTAAGAGCCTATGACCATGATCTTGCCCCTGAGTCTAGCCCTAGGAGCCTATACCCATACTTGGTTGACTCAGAGAAGGGACCCATTAGGAACACCGAACCTTATGCACCCACTTTTGATGGAAGACAAGAGACATATATTAAGTGGGAAGAACAAATGGATCGGTATTTTGAGTGCACTAACATATCGGAATTAGGACAAGTTAGGTTGGCCAAAACCAAATTCACCAAACATGCTAGGTCGCATTGGTATGCTATTGAGCGTGAGTGTTATCAAAGAAAAGAGGAAATATATACTTGGAGAGATATGAGAAGTAAGTTGAGAGATAGGTACCTAGGTAGATCCTATGAGAAAAGACTTTTAGACCAATGGTACCAATTGCAACAAGGTAATAGGCCTGTGTCTAAATATATCGAGGACTTCCAGTGGTATGACATGAAATGCAATACCATTGAGACCGAAGCTCAGATCACATCGAGGTTTAGGGTTGGGTTACACCCAGACATTTATAGGAAGCTATGCCTTGAAAAGACCAATAAGTTAGACCGAGCCTACCAAGAAGCCCAAGACTATGAGCGGTCTTTAAGATATAACCAATCAAGTACTTTAGACTTAAAGCCAACCTCTACCAACTTGAGTCAAGTTCCGATTGATCCGACATCCGTAGTGAACCAAACTTTTGTTTGTTAATTCCCACTTGTGTCACCTCTTGACCAGAAGGATAACACTGAGAAGGAGTTAGGCATGGCCATCCCAAAATTAGTTGACCCGACCAGAGCCGTACTTAAAGAGGAATCAAAGGAGAATAGATTAGAACCTTTTAGTGAGATTGAGGAAGAAATATATGAGCCTGACATAAGTTTGATAGATGGATATGAAGAAGAAGAATTTGAGGATATCTCTCCCGATAATTCAATTAACCAACTCCTACCTAATGGGGTTATTGAGGGGACCCCTGCCACTCAAGGAATTCAGGAGCTAACCCTAAGAGAAGACCCTTTTGAGGAAGTTCAGGAAGAGGAAATTACACCAAATGAAAGTTTAAGTGAGAATACCCCTGAACTCATTGAGGAATCCAAAGAAGACACCCCTGAATCAAATCTGGTAGAGAAGTGTGAAGAAGGAAGGGGTTCACAAGAATTGCCCATTGAGAAGGTCCAAGAACAAGAAAAAGACAGTAGCTTAGAGGACTTTTTAGATAAACATTCCAAAGACCTTCCTGATAACCTTCAACCTTCTAGGAGCACCAAGCCTATCCTAGAACTTGCACTTGTAGACCCTCATAGAGCAAATCATGAGGTTTGGATGAGTGCACCTATAGAACAATGTCCTCATTTTAAGGTCGTCCTGAATAACCAAGGTTTGTTTCTTGTTTCCGATAAGCCACCTTAAAACTCTGATTCTTATTTCCTACCCTTTCCTGAATCTTCTCATGTTTTTAAAGCTATGGGATTACACTTTACTGAGATCTCTAGGTTGCAAGACTCCTTAGAACCTATTAGGTTTGCCACCTACTTCTGGAAGACCTTATGGCACCTACTAGGCATCCATAATAAGTTTTCATGCTCTGCATGCCCTCCTCCTGGTGTGGGTACCAGAATCAGGAAGAGACTCCAACCAATTCAAGTCAAATCCGAGTCCTTATGGTTGGATGAGTAAAAGAAAGTCCTGTAATTTTTTTCTTTCTTTAATTTTGAGTCCAAATAATTATGTAATTCGAGTCCATTTCAATTTTATGTTGGGACTAGTCCAGCCTGATTAATCTTGTATTTGAGAGTTGGGTCCAAATGAGTCAAGTCCAATCCATGAAGAATCAAACCAAACCTCCATGAAGAATCAAACCAAACCACATTTGAAGACTAAAGAAGACTCAAGACTTATACTCCAAAGCAAGACCAAAGCCACCTCAAGTGGGGACCACATGCCACATGACACATGCCACCTCATCATCCAAGGTTGCTGCCACATCACACATACCACCTCACCATCCAAGGTTGCTGCCACATCACACATGCCACCTCACCATCCAAGGTTGCCACCCAAGAGAAGAAAAGGGGAATTTGAATTTGAATTGGCTACAACCTCCTCCACAACTTCCTCCACTACTCATGGGATGCCCCATATTTTTCTCCACAAATTTTTCTCCATGATATTTGGTGTAGTTTGAATTCAAAATGGCTTAATAGTCTATAAAAGACTCTTAGTCTTCTTGTAAAGGAAGGATGGAAAAGAAAAAATAAAAATTTTCTTCTATGTGAGTTCTATGTGCCTAAGTGGTAGTTCTAAATTCCTCTCCCTATCCCACGCCAACCCTACTTTCTCCTCCTCCATCTCCAACACCTAAGACACTCTCCTTCTTCTCCAATCTCAAGCTAGCTCTTCAATATTCAAGGTTGATCAAGAAGACCATCACAAGGAGGCCGGCCAAATCCATTTCAAGTGATCTACCATGGCGCCAAGATTATTCTTCAACAATGCTTCCTCGACTCTTCTTTAGTTTCTCCATTTCATGACTAACGTATTTTACCAAGTTCCTAATCTCAAGGTTTCTTTGTTGTAGGGTTCTCCGGGATTCCGAACTCAAGAGGAAGGAATTACTTGCCATAATCCAGAAAACAAGAAGGGCCCTCAATTTGTAGTATGGTCTTGTCATTTGGGAGGTCTCTTCATGAGTGATCTTAATCTACTTGAAAGATTAATGCTATGTATGTTCTAGTATCGATTAGGTCTGAAATATTAAATTTGCCTAGCTTAACTTGTGTGGTTCGAATCTTATTCCTATTTCTTTGTTATTTTGATAGTCGTATTAATTAGGTTTACATTTGATCGTTCGAGTTCTCTTCATTAGACCTCCTTTGATACTATATGCTGAACTAATCATATGCAAATAAGAAATTGCTAAGTTAATCTTTGCTAATCTCCTTTAGGGTTGCATAGTTGCATTCTCATCTTGCATGTCCCCACCATTCTTGGTATCAGAGCATGGTAGAATAAGTTCCTGATTGCATAGCATTAAGTCCTTGAAGTACTTGGATCGGGGGCGTTACCAGGCCGTCCGGTCTTAGGAGAAAGTAGGGTTTAAACACCCTCTCTTCCCATTCCACGGGGATCTCCTAAGGCGTGTCGGGGTGCCATTGTGATTGACCCGTGAAAAAGAAAGCCAAAGGACTTTTTAGATTTCATTTGTGAATTTTGTATTGGTCACGTTCTGTTTTTCTGCTTGCTGTATTTTCTGTAGGCTGACTGTAATCCGCCTGCAACTCCAAAGGCAAGTATCACATTCCTCATTGGAATATTTTTTTTCCTATTCCATTTTAAGTTGTTTATCACCGTTTAAAATTTCAATCTGAGAAAAAATTACAAAAAAAATGAAAATTCTTGCAGTCCATCAGTGTAATTAAGGTTTCTGTTCTGTTCTGTTCCTTTTCATTATCTTCATTTCAGAATCTGCCTAGAATAGTACAGATTTTATTTTGAAATTTTGTTTCATCTGGTATGTCATCTATAAGTTAGGAGTTTTCTGTGATTTTTTTAGATTTTTCTGATATTTTTTTCTGCACTTATCAATACCATATTTAAACTGCAACACACTACTTCTGCACCTGAAATTTGAAATTTGCATGCATCTCATGACAAATCAAATTAAGGGCATGAAATTGACATAGGGTCAGGATTTCATCACCTGTCCCTAGCCCAAAAATCACCAAATTGCATATCGATCCAATCCCTAACTAAAATTGATTAGACATTAATTGCCCTAGTGGGTTAGGGACATCAATTTGGTCGAGCCCGGGTTATTGTCAACTCATTGTGTCAACTAGTCTTGTGTGTGCCCCTTTACTTGGTGTCTAGAATTGGGACTAAGGGCTTGGGTGCTGATCCGTCTATCGGGCCAATTCCACCGGGCCTAGGTAGGCCAGAGACAGGATCTCACACTCCCCTTGTTCTAAAACCTGGCCAAGTATAGAGTTACTACAATCTAGCTTGCCACCTTGATTAGGCAACTAGCTTGGAACTCTAGGTCCAGTTCAATTCAATTGGAAAAGCTTGTGCAACCCATTTCTTCATCTATTATTGAAAGCTGGTGTCAAGGATAGAGGTTAAGTGGCTCAAGCCAAAGCGGTTCTTGTGGTTTTTAATTAGGACCCAGTGAAAGCTGGGGGAACCTCCCACAGACCCACCTCCTGACTGGCTAGAGGAAGAGAGTAGATGTTGATTTGATTGTATCTAGTCAACTCAGTTTATTTGGACTAACCGGTTTAGAAAACTCGTAGTTCGGGTCTGAGTCTAATTGTTTGCATGACAACTAGGTCAGGCACACCTTACCACCCTTCACAAGCCCAACCTAGTTCATCCATGGATACTAGTATGGAAAGCCTTATGAGATCTATGATCGAGAAGATGGACCGTTTGGATGCTAGGTTTGACCAGTTCGAGGAAAGGATAGGAACCCTAGAGGAATCTAGGTTGACCCCAACTGAACCACCTTCACCCAGATTACCTTCAGTTCGCCCTAGAGCCCAACGACAGGAACATACACCTGATCCAATTCATAGAAGGCCACATCAGGATTATATTGATCACACTCCGGAGCCAAATCCTAGAAGACCTCGCCATGATACTTTTGATCAGGATGATCGGGCCTTAAGGAATATACGTCTAGATGCACCAACCTTTGAGGGAAGCCTAGATCCTAAGGTGTACATAGACTGGGAAGCTGACATGGACCAATATTTTGACTGGTATGATATGTCTGAAGAGAGAAGATTCAAGTTTGCCAAAATCAGACTAGTCCGTCAGGCTAGGTTGTATTGGGGAAATGTCGAACGCATAGCTAGGCAGAGGGGAGACTTACCTATAGTGACCTGGAGAGACATGAAGAGAAAGCTTAGAGAGAAATATTTGCCTATGTCTTATCAGCAAAGGTTGTTAGATCAGTGGCAACGATTGACACAAGGAAATAAGACCGTTTCTGAGTACGTTGCTAAATTTGATGAGTTTGTAATGCGATGCAACGTAGTCGAGTCTGAGGCAGCCACATTGTCGAGGTTTAGATCAGGATTGAATGAAGATATAAAAGGGGAACTGTTTTTGAGAGAAGTCCATGATTTAGATCAGGCATACCAAGTTGCCATGGACTATGAGAGGTTTCAAAGGAGAGCTACATTTAGGCGACCTGAGCCCATTAGGTTTAATCCTCCTATTAGTCGACCTAGTTCAGTCCCTGGTACAACCAATAGACCAAGATCCAGCTCGAATCCAACCCCTAGGACCAACCCTGCCATTCCCCCAATTCCTAGAGAAGACAAAGGAAAGAGCCCTGAAGTTCGAGGTGAGAGGGAGCGAGTTTGCTATAAGTGTCGTAAACCAGGTCATTTCGTGAGCCAATGTCCCTCTAGAGCTTTACATATAGGGGAGGCAGAAGAAGGTGAATCAGAACCCCTGGAGAATGTTGAAGAGGAGGTTTATGAAGCAGGGGATTGCTTGGCTGATGAGTATGAAGGAGATGAAGAAAATGTAGACTCATCAGATGTGTTAGGAGTTGTGAGATGTATCATGACACAGACCAAGGAGCAGGAAGACTGGCGTAGGACTAGCATCCTACACACATTTGTCAAAATAGGAGAAAAGGTCTGTAAGATCGTGATCGATAGTGGAAGCTGTGTCAATGCCATTTCCACTAGTGCAGCCAAGAGTCTAGGATTACCCACTGAACCACATCCCAATCCATATAAGGTATCCTGGATCGATTCCACTTCTATCCCAATCAAGCAGAGATGTCAGGTCCGAATCCAACTTCAGTCCTATCAGGAACGAATCTGGTGTGATGTACTCCCTATTGGAGTAAGTAGCATCATCCTAGGTAGGCCATGGCTGTTTGACCATGATGTGACAATTTTTGGTCGATCAAATTCCTGTGCTTTCAATTTCAATGGCAAGAAAATTGTCATTCATTCAACCCAGCCTAAGGACAACACCAAAAGAGGAGTTAGCAGCCTGAAAGAAAAAAGGACTGGATTAAATTTGATAGGTGCAAGAGAATTAGAAAAAGACATTAATGAGGGAGCACCTATTTGGATGGTAGCTACTAAGGAAACTATGGACCACACCCCTGAAGAACACCCTCAAGAGGTGGTCCAATTATTGAAAGACTTTGAAGACGTGTTTCCCGAGGATCTTCCCGACAATCTTCCACCTTTAAGGGACATACAGCATGCCATAGATTTAGTTCCTGGCGCGACTTTACCTAATTTGCCTCATTATAGGATGAATCCAACTGAACATCAAGAGTTACAAAGGCAAGTTAGTGAACTTCTTAGAAAGGGGTTTGTTAGAGAAAGTTTAAGCCCTTGTGCAGTCCCTGCCTTGTTAACCCCTAAAAAAGATGGTACCTGGAGGATGGATGAATAAAATTTCTATTGTTATGTGTGAAGGATCTGTGTGCTCCTAGGGTATCTGTATGATCCCTTCTCCATCTTCCCAGGGTTTCTGTGTGATCCCTGATTTTGGGCATCTGTGTGAGCCCAGGGCATCTATGTGAGCCCCTTTGCTATGTGCTTGTTCTTCTAGGGCATCTGTGTGAGCCCCTTTGCTATGTGCTTGTTCTTCTTGGGGAATCTATGTGAACCCCAGTATTTTTTCTTAACCCTGCACCCTCTTCTTTCCTCCTTGCAAATCCTAATCCCTGGTGACTTTCATGCTCACCAGCGATCCAGTCCAATCCCTGTCCCGCATCACCTCCGACCCAAGGTCAAACCTAGAGAGCCTTAGTTTGTTAGGTTTAGACCTAGGGTTCTTTGGAATAAAGTCCATTCTTTAGGAATGCGTCGTCAGTCTAGTTTAGTTTTTGTTGACCCTTTACTAGGCTTTGGCTCAGATTTTGGTTTGATTGAGAGCACCAGGAATTGGGATTTGTATTTTGTCCAGGGCTGAAATTGCATTCAATGTTTCGATCAATAGGTCTATAGGCTAGAGTCCCTTTGAAATTATTCATGGATACAAGCCTCACACACCACTTGATATGATTTCACTATTAGCCCACACACACAAGTCTCTTGATGCACTTGCATAGCATGTAAAGGACTTGCATAAAGAAATTCATGCCAAAATAACTTTAAGTAATGAAACTTATAAGAAGTTGATTGATTCTCAAAGACGAGTAAAAACTTTTGTTGAGAGAGACTATGTAATGATTAGGTTAAGGCCTGAGCGGTTTTTTCCTGGAACCGTTAGAAAGTTACATGCTAAAGGAGCTGGACCATTTAGAGTAGTGAAGAGAGTAGGATCCAATGCTTATGTGCTCGAGTTGCCTCCAGAACTAGGCAATAGTTCTACTTTCAACATTACAGACTTAGTAGAGTATAGGGAGCCAGCTGTGATTCCTAGTAAGCCTTTGAAACCTAATCCTGTTATTGAGAGTGATCCCAACCCTGTGTGTCCACCAACAAACTGGCCTGTGAGGAAAGAGCAGATTGAAAAGATCCTGGATGATCAGGTTATCTCTACTCGTAATCAAGGATACCAAAGATACCTGGTCCGCAGGCAAGGAAGGCCAGATTCTGATGACTCTTGGATCTCCCAAGAAGAATTACAAGAATTGGACCCAGACCTCTTGGAGAGATACCAGAGCCAGCTTGATCCATACTCGACAAGGTCGAGTTCCTCCCACCCCGGGAGAATTGGTGCGGGCACTAGACTCAGAAGAAGACTTCAGGGCTCCATCTGGATCTCTGATTGACCTTGTCCGAAGAATTAGGGTTTTCTGGTTTTGTAATAAGGGTTGACTTGGTCAACTCAATTTTAGTCTTGAGTCTGTATTTCCCTACAATTTAAATTTTGTTGAGTCATGTTGACTCAGTACAAGTCCTAGTAGGGGTCTAGGTCTTCTCCAGGTTGGTGCCACATTTTTTTCAGTCAAGTCAAGGTCCAGGGTGCCACATTTTTTCTTCCAGGCCCAAGCAAGTGGGCGCCACACTGCCAGCCACACGCCAGAGTCCAGGAGGCGCCACATCTCCATCCAGTGTCTTTGGTCCCTACACCACAAGAACTAAGTTCCTTTTTTTTCTTTCACCACTTGGGAGAGAAATCCATCATGATACCTCAATCTAAGGAGGAGCCAATTTCTTTCCAGATAAACCCAAGCCAGGATGGCAAGAATTTTTCTTGAAGAGAGGATCAAGGAGGTGTCCCACAATATTCCATAAAAATCCAAGTTATAAAAGGGAAGAGAGCATATCTTGGGGAGGAATTCAAGGAGGTTTCCAAAAGTTTCTAAAAGTGCCAAAGCCATGAAAGGAAGAAGCCTAAACTTGTGGAGCAAGACTAGGAGGTGTCCAAATGAGCCAAACCATGAAGGGAAAATCCTTGATTCATGGAGAGATACTAGGAGACACTCCCATAACCTGCCATTTGGAGCTGATTTTCAAGTTTTCTTTGAGTTTTTGGGCTGTCCACTCATGGAAGGAGTCTTGGAAAGAGAATTTGATGCCTAAAGTGTGGGTTAGTCCTATTAGTCCCACATGGGAAATGTATAAAATTTTATTTCTTTGTTATATCTATATATTCAACTCTATGTAACTCTTGAATTTAATGATGAATGAAATCAATTTCTGTGTGAGCAACCTTGTGTTTCTCTCTTCCGCACTTGTATTCAGGTGTTGAGCTCCGTGAGGGGGTAAATCCGGGTTCCCTAGGAACCTTGAGGAGGTGTGAGATCTCCAACCCCAAAACCCTAGGTTAGCCACTTCAATTCCAAACCCTAGCCGCCATCATCTTCTTCATTCCACCAATCATCCAAACCCTAATCTACCTCATCATCTCTGGCCCCTCTCTTCCAAGTAGAGGCCGACCACCAGCATCCAGGTCCAGATCGGCTACTTCGAATACAGAGCAAATCCCAGAGGAAGTCAGATCAGCATCCAAGAGAATCAGGATTTCAGCAACATCAATTTTTCAAGTTCTTCTTATTTGGTAAATCCTTTCTTTGAGTATCTGGTTCCTTAACTTGTTCTTCTTCTTTCCTAGATCCTGAGTTCAGGAGAAGCCAACTCTGCCAAAGGACCAGTATTGGAGGATCCATTTCGAAGATATCCGAATCCGAGGATCCAACAATCAGCTCGAGAGAGTCCTTCCACCAAACTCTGTGAAGATCACTGCCTGGTACATAACCCTTCTCTTCTCTTTAGTTCTGTCCTGTTGAAAGTTCAGAGCAAAACCCTAGGTCTGGGAGTTTCTCAACCCCCAGCGATCCTTTACTTCTGAACTACTATGATAATCTAGTTTCTTTGAATTGTGCTTTCAATTATTATATAGTTTCTTTCAATTTAGTTTAACTTTCATTTGAGTCAAAGCCGACTTCTGAAAATATATATAAAAAAAGAAATTAGTCTTAATTTACTTCGGCATCGCATCATCTCTTTTGTTCTGCATCATTTTTGGTATCAGACCTTTCGTTCTGCATCATTCTCTCTTTTCTTTTCTCTCTCCCCCTTTTTTTTCTTCTTTTTTTTTTTTAGTGGGGCTCCTGGATGATGGCACCGCCGGGAGATGGCTCCATCCTTGGCTTGCTACCTGCTGTTCCGTCGAGGGTGGCGACGCACCTTTACAGCTTAAGATTTTTTGATCGAGGCCGCTCCTTGGGGCCTCGAGAGAGAGGGAGAAGTTCTCGTGCCCCCTTCCCTGTGCCACCGGTCTGCCCCCCGGGGACTAAGAACAAAGGTGAAAACCGTCGTCCCACCTTATTGAGGAGCGTGGATCTGCCCCCCCTTCCTGGCGCGCCAAACTATTGCCACCTAGATCGCTGTGGCCTGTAGCTTCTTACATGGCCCGGGTGAGTGGACTCCCTGCCTGCATCACCAGGCTCATCAGTCGAAGACAATCAAGGGGAACATAGTTATAGTTGTAGGGATGATGGGGCTTGATACTGTGTTGTGGTCTTCTGGTAGGCCTCTCCGGTGGGAGAAATATTCTTCATATCATCCCTCTATCGGGTGGACCTACAAAACAAGGAAGACCTGCATCGGGGAATTCGGTAGAGGCACTCCGACGATCAAGTCAATGGGACGATCGAAGAAAATAAGAGACCTCTGAGACGGAGAGCTTGGGGGACTCTCTGCTGCCAAAGGGTGATAATGAAGAGAGTGTGTTGTTTCTTACCTACCCTTACCTCTCCATGCTGGTCTTTAGGTAGACGAAGGGTTCCTGTCACATTTGGGGAGGTGTGCCGGTCTTGATGTTGACTTATCAGGCTAGGGTAGCCTGTGAGGCCATGATGGGCTGGTGAACCTTCTTCTTCTGGGTGGTTCAAGAAGTTGGTGCAGGGGTACAGTACCTTGGGCAGGGCACTATTCAATAGTTAGTGTAAACGGTAGCTTAGAAAACTTAAATGCAAACCTTCCTTGTAGACGGCGTGTCAGGCGGTGTGCCATAGGACCCACGTGGAGGGGGATCCTTGGAAAGAGCGTCAGGCCCACATGGATGGGCCCCTTGTGAGATGCACCGGGCCCACATGAACGGGGCCGAACCGCACGGTGTCGAAGTGCCAAGCTAGCTTGGACTTTCCTCCAGATTGCCATGCAGGCATGCAGACCGAGAGAAGGCCCGTGGGGGCCTCCATGCATGCTGATCGAGGCAAGGTGCAAGGCCACATGCATGTGGATGCGAACCCATGCACTGCTCTTGGTCGAAACCAGATTGCGGGAGGGCGGAGTTGGATCGTGGGCGTGCTGGGATGCGGAGCAGGTGCAGACGGAACTGGGCACCACGCGGGCGTGCCGAACTGGGTGCCACGCGGGCGTGCTGAACTGGGCGCCATGCGGGTGTGTCAAACTGGGCACGCGGCGGTGTGCCAAACTGGGCGCCATGCACGGGCGGAGCCTGTCGTGCTGCTGGCATGCGGGCCGGAGTCGGAGGCACCGTTCCTGGGCATTATGCCACCGAGTTGGGGTCCCGCCGGGCTGAGGTGCGAGCATGCCAGGCGAGCATGCCACGGTGCCGAGCTGGGGGAGCCGAGGCTCGGTGGTCTTGGTCTCCCGCAGGTGGACCAGACGGAGCGAGGTACGGTGGCGCGCTGCCCAGGGCATGCCCCGGTGCCGAGCTCAGAGGCACCGAGGCTCGGGTGGAGCCGAAGGGGAGCACGCAGAGCTGGGAGCATGCACCGCGGTGCCGAGCTTGGAGGTGCCGAGGCTTGGGCTGAGCCAGAGGGGAGCCCCAGAGCTGGGAGCATGCATCGCGGTGCTGAGCTCGGAGGCGCTGAGGCTCAGGCGGAGCCGGAGGGGAGCACGTAGAGCGGTGCCGAGCTCTAAGGCACCGGGGCTCCAGCGGAGCCGGAGGGGAGCACGCAGAGCGGTGCCGAGCTCAGAGGCACCGGGGCTCGGGCAGAGCCGGAGTGGAGCACGCAGAGCTGGGAGCGCACACCGTGGTGCCGAGCTCGGAGGTGCCGGGGCTCGTGCGGAGCCAAAGGGGAGCACACAGAGCGGTGCCGAGCTCGGAGGTGCCGGGGCTCCGGCAGAGTCGGAGGGGAGCATGCAAAGCGGTGCCGAGCTCGGAGGTGCCGGGGCTCCGGTGGAGCCGGAGGGGTGCATGCAGAGTGGTGCCGAGCTCGCCACGGTGCCGGAGGTGCCGGGGCCGCGGTGCCGGAATTGCCACTAGGCTGGAGCCAGAGGGGTCATGCCCTGGTGCAGCCGTGCGCATGGGCGTGAGCCTGGAGGAAGAGTCTGGGTGCATGCACGGAAGCACACGCAGACCGAGGTACCGATGTGCCATCGAGTTGGACGTGGCTGAGCCGACCTAAGGCTTGCCCAGGTGCTGACTTGACCTTGTTGAACCCGACTGGCCGAGGTGCCGACGTGACTTGGTTGAAGTGGGCTGGTCGAGTTGCCGACCTGGTCGAGGTGCCGACCTAACCGCCATGGGGACTGATCTCTTCAAGTGGACCCACCATTATGTCAGGGCTGAATGGGTCGGTTACTACTGTAACATATTCCAATGCCTCATCTTCTATAGGAGAAGGTAGCTGATACAATCTCGAGCACCGTGCCCTTAACAATGCAAAGTATTTAAGGTAATCCCTTCACTTTCTGTGAAGCTCATAATGAGATGCCTTATCGGGTGCCAAACCTAATTAATGGTGCCACCCTCATCCTACTATGTCTCGGTTTAAGTATCCCTCGGTCCACTTGATGAAAAGATCGATGGCAGACCCACTGAACTTAAGAATGGACTGAAGTCTAAATCTAACATAAGATTTTTAGCCCTTTAAGACTATTCTAAAGTACATGACATATTAAAAGAAGCAGAGAATTTTATTCATTCATAACTTGGAAAACCATACAAATACAAAACAAATGAAAAATGTAGATTACGGTGATTACAACCTAGCAAACAAGTAAATATTTTCAACCTCCTCACCGTCAACCTCGATTGGTCTAGAGGATAGATAAGGAAATGGAGATCGCTGGTATGGAAATCTAGAGCAGACTCATTTTGGTCGATGGGAGGATCTATACTGCTAGAGCCTTGCATTCCTCAAATCTTTTCTCATAACCCTTCCTCTCAAGATGATGAAGCTAAGTGTTAGTGGCACCTAAGTGTGCCTTAGCCAGTGATAGCTTGCTCTGCAGCATCATAACTTCTTGGCTGCTACTATCAGCATCCTGCTCTAGCCTCTCAATAGTATTCTTCATGGTCCTCAATTGATCCTTTAGGATCACAGTCTCCCTTATCTCCATGGCATGAAGATTATAGGCCCCACCCTCTCTACAACATTCCTCCTTTCCTCTTCCAGTGCTTGGTAAAGAAATTAAGCTTTAACCAAGGCCTCATTCTAAGCCTATTTTGCCTGCTAGACCCTTCCCATGTCTTAGTCTGAGGTTCCCTCATTGCATAGCCGATTGCATGCTTGGTAGAGTTTATCCCATAACCATCTGTTCTCTTCCCTAGCTGATGTAAGTTCATCCCACATCAATGAATCCTGGCACAGGAATCCTCCCACATGTTCTTAAGCTCGATGTGAAAAGTTCTCCTTCAAATTGGTGATTTCCACCCATGCTTCTTCAATGGCTTTAATCTCTTGCTCACGAGCTTCGGTCATTTATTTGCACATCAATGCAAGCCACTCTGCAGCCTCTATGAGCTTCTTCTCTTAGCATATGGCTTCCTTCATTGTAGAGTCATGACATGCCTTCATCTATTAGAATACTCATTCTACTTTTGATGCTTGCTCTTCAGCCTCACAGACCAACATTTCAATAGAAGCAACATTTTCTTCAACCGCCGCTATCTACTTCTCCACAACCTCAACCAACTCCACGAAGAAATTGAGATGCCACCCCAACTACGTGATGAATCACCATCAGCAAGGTATCGAGGTAAAATACTTGAAAGGAAGAAATGCATTATCATACCTAGATGACCGATTCAAAGGCCCCACATTTGTAGGACTTGGGGTTAGCCTCTCACATCTTTAGAGTATCAGCAAGCAAGAGAAGAGATCGTACCAAATCCTTGGCTAACCTAGGACCCTTGGCAAAGCTTAAAGTAGGCAAATCCGAAGTGCACACCTTTGGTTCTTGTTGCTTCAGTGGTGATCCTGTGAGTTGATTGAGTATCGACTCAGGCAGGATGCCCGATCTTTAAAGCTTCTTAGTGACCCTCCGAAGCTCCCTCAATTCAATTGGATCCATCTGAATATGAACTCCGATATTGGAATCCACCAGAAACTTGCCAGACATTGCCTTGGTCACCGGAAATTGCCTCTCAATGGCATGAAGTCTCTCCCACCAAAGCAAAAACAATGCCAAAAAAGGATGCCTTGGGCTCCCTATTTAAAGAGGAGGCTAGTCATAAATTCTCCCTTCCTCAAGGAATACCAAAAATGCACTGCATGGTGACCTTTCATTTGCTGGCTCATCATAACTTGGGTCGACACTAAGATCTCTCAGATAAGTAGCCAGATCTATTCCTTAGCCCTAGACTCTTTACACTCAAACTAAAAAGTGGGGGGGAAATGATATGGGGACTAACTCCCCATCCTCAAGTTCTCGAGGGTTAGCAAGCTGGGCTTCATCTTCGATGGCCATCCCTCATCCACTGGACACAAGATCATGCCATTAGGTCCTCTTTGGCCTAGCAAACCCTCGATATAGTTGACCCTCAATCTGGCTCACCTTCGACCTCAACGAGGGTTCACCTTATCTTCGAGAGTTAAGCTCTGGCAGCCCTTGGATGGGTCAAAGTAACATCTCAAAACCCTTGGCCTTACTTGACCTTTGGCCTCGGTAGGAGGACCAGGTTCGACTCAGGACCCTTGCACCCAAACAAAGTTAAAATTCCATAGCAACATACTTTCAGGTCAACTAAGGAGGAATCATCTGATGCTCATTTTCATGCACTTAATGACATGATCAGGAGGCCATGTCCCATAATCTCTAGCAAATATTCTCAATTAAGAGGAATGTAATCCATTCTAGGCCATAGTCCCTATCACCATTATGAAACACGGTTGGCAATATAAAAGAGACAAAGTTTCAATTAATGGAAGGAATACATCTCAGGCAAATGAAAAAATCCTCTGTCAGATCTCCTGACAGGATCAAATATCTTGTCACTTTTCACCAAATCCACTAAGACTTTCAATGTCCTAAAAATGTCCCTACCTCTCTCCTAGGGGCTTTCTAGAAGCTCCCAAGGTAGGCAATGCAACCCATGCATTCTCTCTCCTCTCTCCACTTTACTTTCTTCATCTTGTTGCTTGCCACTTGAATTGATCATCGGAGGGCCTTCTCCAAAACAACCTTTGGCCAGGGCTTTTCTTGCATATACAACCTACAAGCACCTCTCCTCCAATGACCTCCGGTGCCCACGTGGGAAGCAGTGTCAACAACATCTAAGCCCTTTCCTTGCTTTTAAAGGGGCAGGCTCCATCATTATCTTCTTTTTGGGGTATTTGGAGGCTGAAGAGGATTAAAAAGAAACACAAAGTAGCTTAGGAAATACTTGCTGCAGATATATGGTGGAAATTTTTTTTGATGTTATATATGGTGGAAGTTGTCAAGGGAATTCAAGAGCTTTTAAGTTTGAAGCCAAGGCTGCCAGATTGTTAATCATTGAAATTGTATTTCTATGGAATGATTGAGCATCTGCTTTGGAGGCTAAATTCCGGAAGGATGTGCAGCTTTTGAAGTCTTTGATATCTTAATATTCTGAATCTTGTGTTTTTTTGCTGTCTTGGAAGCCTATTATCTTTGTTCAGAATTTTGTTTGGTCAGAATTGCTTACTCGTTTATTGCAATGAACTTGATCTAATGGGCCTGTCTTTGTGGGTCCCATCCTTTTCTCAAAAAATTATGAAACACCAGCTCTTGGGGAGATCCATTACGCGTATAAGAAGATATTATATCAGAGGAAGAGGTAAATAGAAACGGGTGTTCAAATGTGACCTTGTGTAATTGATCAGCCACTCATACTTATTGGCAGTTTTATGGAAAATAAATTAGCAGTCATGTGATTTTTTTGCATTTGCATATAATTAACTCTCTTAGCTAATTGATCAATACGTATATGTTTAGGAAAATTGCCAAACAGATTTCTTTCTAAAAAATAGATGAAACTGAATTCATCAATATTTTCATGAAGATTATGAATTGAAATACAAAATTTTAGCGAACGCGCACACTCCAACTTCTCCAAAATGAGAGTTTTGGACTTAGCAGAAATGTTAGAAATTCTTTCTGTCTTTCGCTCCAAATCTTCTAGAACATTGTACCTACTAACAATAATTCCTTCACTTCCCACCTTTGCCTTCCCTTCCAGCTCCTCGCTAGTATATATATGATCTCTCTTTTGTTTCAATTCTATTCAACCATCTGTAAATTAGACTAGCAGACCATCTTTTGACCATAATGTATCATCAATCTTATATTTTTCATGCATAACTTGCATTGTCACCATTCGAAGGAATGTTTGATTAATCAGGCTCAGCCCATTTAGGCTTATTTGATTCAAGCACGGTCAGGTTTCTGGCCGAGCTCGAGCATGTCTTAGAATATTTTTTGGGGCTTTGGCCTAATCCGAAGCTTGAAAAGAATTTCTGGCTAGGCTTAAGTAGAGGTACAGCTCAGTCTACTTCCAACCTTAACTACAATACAAGCCCACACCTGGATTACCCACACTTACCTGCGGATTTAATCGAGCCTTATATGGACTTAGACAAGCACCATAAGCCTAGTTTTGATTTTTTTTCAATGTCTGTATTTGTTAAAGGAAATAATATGGCTATGCTTTAATGTATGTGTGCACGACATTCTATTCACAAGTAATTCTTTGTACACCAGCCATGGTGCAAAAAAACCAATGCAGAGCTCAATGTATATCGTTATTGGGCCACGTTGCGCTTGCGTGGTACTGACTTGAATTCCGTCTTTCTATCATCAAATCATAGTGGTAAACGAAGGCACACGTGGGATGTAAGAACTAGCAGGTATTAAATACGTTACGGGCTTAAAATTTTAAATTTTTTTGGATAAAAATGCCCTTTCCCTCCAAAATGATCATTTTTTTCAATATCTTCTCGGTGCCAAATCATTTTTGATGCTTCCTGTTCATCTTCTTCTTTCTCCTACCGTTCCTCCTTTCTCTCTCTTCGTCCTCCTCCCTTTCCTAATCTATCTAAGTGCTAGCTATCCGACAACTCTATTTTTCTGTCATACTCCACATCCGAGATTGTTAGCAGCAACATTTTTCTTAAATTGCTGTAAGACAACATGGCGAAGCTGTCAGGAAGTAAATGATTAAAGTAGATGATTCCTTCATAGTTTTTTTGTCATGCAGTTCCTTTATTACAGCACCCTCTTTAGTTATTAAACCAAGTTAATGCGTCTAGTAGATCACCATGGCATAAATGCTTTCCTCGAAGCAGTCTTTTTTCCCAGCCCTATGATACCTGATGGCGAGCTTATGACATTTCCTGCTTGAACCTTACCATTGCAATGGTATATGACATCCTATTACCAGTTTATAATTTCTTCTTGGCAACTTATGACTTCCCTGCCTGAAACGAGCCTTTTCAACAGCTTAAGATAACTTCAAATGCCTCAATTATAATGCCTGCTGGATAACCCATGACATCCTTTGCCCGAACCAACCTTTTTCAACATCTTAAGATGAATTTATGATATCCAATCCCTTGAAAACTCCACAAACCTTGCCCTTTCAACTTTTTATGTCATCCTGTCTCGAATAAACTACACAAACCAACCATTTTCACATACTTAGGGCATCATGATGCCCCATTATGACACTCCATGTCCAGCTTATGACATCCTCTACCCCAAGTGCTCTAGGAACCAAAACTTGTCACAATATCATGATAGAATGTGGCCAAATTATGACACCTAGTTGTTCACATTATGATATCCGATCCCCATATTAGTCCTCATACCATGTTCACCTATATATGACATCTCGAGGTGAACTTATAACACCTCGTGTCCAGAATCATGACACTCTTGACCTAACTACTTTAGGAGCCAACCTTTTTTTTTACAACAATGTTATGACATCTTGCAAGCGAACTTATGACACCTCGTGTCTAGCTTATAACTTTTCCCACCCTAACTACTACAGGAATCAAGCCATTTTTCAAAATTTTATGAAATACCGCAGCCCAATTATGACACCTTGTGGCTACCTATGACAACCCCTCTCCAAAATATTCCTTGGGCAGACCTTTTTCATCAACCTATTACTCTCAGTGGCCAACTTATGATACTTCGTGTCATCCCCATTCGAAAATACTCCCCGAGCTTGTGACATCTTGCTGCTCAATTATAATACTCCCTGTGTAGCTTAGGGCATCTCTCACCAAAACTATTCTAGGAACCAACATATTTGATAGTGTTTTGATACCCTGTGGCTTCAATCATGACACCCATATTTTCATTTTATGACATCTTCTGCCAGAACTGCTCAATCATCCTACACATTTTACATGCTTATTATGGCACGATTATGATAGCCCAGTCGACCTTATCTCCACCTTATAACATCTCCCACCCCAAATACTCTAAGAGCCAACCCTTCCACAATAATTTTATGACATCTTGCGGTTGAACTTATGATATCTTGTGTCCAGCTTATGACTTCCTCCATCCCAACTACTCTATGAATCGAGCAATTTTTAAGAATTTTATCAGATACTATGGCCTGATTATGACACCCCATGACTATCTATGACATCTCCTCCCCAAAATATTCCCGAGCCAACTTTTTCACCTGCCAATTACTTCCTTTTTTCTAGCTTATGTTACCTAATGTCATCCCCATTAGAAAATCTCCCTGAACCATGCCTTCTCTGACCAGCTTATGACACCCTGCTACTCAATTATAACACTCCCTGTGTAGCTTATGACATCCCTCGTCAAAACTATTCCAGGAACCAATATTTTTGATAATATTATGATACCTTGCGGCTTCGATCATGATATCTATATTCTCACTTTATGACATCTTCCACCGAAACTACTCCATCAACCTACCCATTTTACATCCTTATTACATCTTGATTATGACACCCCTAATCGACCCTATCTCCACCTTATGACATCGCCCACCCCAACTACTCTAGGAGCTATCCTTTTTACAACAATGTTATGACATCCTATGGCCAAACTTATGATATCCCTTATTCAGCTTATGACTTTCCCCATCCAAACTACTCCTAGAATCGAGTCATTTTTTAAAATTTTATTATATACTGCAACATAATTATGACACCCCATGGCCACCTATGACATTCCCTTGCCAAAATATTCTCTGAGCTAACTTTTTTCACTAGCCAATTACTTCTTTTTTGCTAGCTTATGATACCCTGTGTCACCCGTATTCTAAAATACTCCTTGAACCATGCCTTCTCACGATAAGCTTATGACACCTTGCTGCTCATTTATGATGCTCCCTATGCAGCTTTGCCATCCCCTGCCGAAACTATTCTAGAAACCAATATTTTGACAATATTATGACACCCTATGGCTTCGATCATGATATCCATATTCTCACTTTATGGCATCTTCCACTGGAAGTACTTTATCAACCTATCCATTTTTACATCCTTATTGCGGCCTGATTATGACACCCCCAATCAACCCTATCTCCACCTTATGACATCCTATGCCAACTACTCCAGGAGCCATCCATTTTACAATAATGTTATGATATCCTATGGCCAAACTTATGATACCCCGTGTCCAGCTTATGACTTTTCCCATCCAAACTACTCTAGGAATTGAGCCATTTTTTAGAATTTTATTTGATATTGTGGCCCGATTATGACACCCCATGGCTACCTATGAAATTTCCTTTCCAAAATATTACCTGAGCCAACCTTTTTCACTAGCCAATTACTTCTTTTTTGCCAATTTATGATACCCCATGTCATCCTCATTCCAAAATACTCCCTGAACTATGCCTTCTCATGATCAGCTTATGACACCTTGCTGCTCAATTATGACACTCACTATTGCCCAGGTGGCTTTCCCAAGAGGGAGTGAATTGGGAATTTAAAAAATTTTAAGCAATAATGTGCTCTTTGAAATCCCTTATGAGTGTTAAGTGCTGTGATAGGATAATTGAATGTAGAAGCATAATCAAACAAGAAAGGCACAATACAAACACAAGCAAATTATAGTGGTTCGGAGCAATCCAGCTCCTATATCCACTATCCAAGATTATCACTTGGGATTTCTACTATATCCCCCATCGGAATATAGTCAGATTGTTTTCATAGGCTCACAATCCAAACCTTTACACTTTGGTTTTTAAATAGGGCTCACCAAAGAAACCCAACTTGGTTTTAAAACAGGATCACCAAGAACTTAACTTGGTTTTAACATAGGATCACCAAGAACTTAACTTGGTTTTAACATAGGATCACCAAGAACCTAACTTGGTTTTAACACAGTATCACCAAGAACCTATTTGGTTTTTAAACCGGGCTCACCAATAACCCAACAATTCAATAAAAGAATTGTAAAGAAAAGCAACATAATGATAAACAATTTTTTATCGAATGGTTGCTGATGCAGCTCGAGAGAAGCCCACTTGAATGCACTTCAATGCACTTTAATAGCTTCTATAGCTTCTATACTAAGTGCTTCAAGCTTTAGATGAGAGTTGGTGAAGGCTTGAAGGCTATCTTGAATGCTCTCTGTGCTCTTTGCTTGTGGCTTGGTTGGATATTCAATAATACATTAACTCTTCATCTCTTTTTCAAAAACTTCTTCTAAAGTGGTTCAAACCCATCAAATATATAGTCTTATACCTTTCTCAGGCAGTTTTAGTCATTGTAGACTATTGGGATGTGACATTTGATCGTTGGAGCACTTTGTGGATTCAAATTTCAAGTTCTGGAACTAGCCATTATAAGTTTGAAATCGACCTTTGAGTCGGCTCGAATTACTCGAGTCGGCTTGGATCCTTAGAGTAGTTATGGTTGAATCAACTCTCTTTAATTTAGTTGGCTCACTAGCACAGTGTCTTGATTCCTCACTCTGTAAGAGTCGACTCACCTTGATTCTAGTCGACTCGGATCCTTAGGCCTTCAAAGATATAGTCTGGAAGAGTCGGCTCTTTCTCATTAGAGTCAACTCGATTGACTGTAGTTCTCAGGTCTCTTTTTTAGACTCTGGAGGAGTCGGCTCGATTTATTGAAGTGTCGGCTCAAATGTCTGACAATATGATAGAGTTGGGTCAGACTCCCCTTGAGTCGGCTCGCCTATCTGATTCAGGAAGTAGTACTCTGGATGAGTCGGCTCGAATCCCTTAGAGTCAGCTCGGATATTTGCATGTTATGTACTAGAGTCGACTCTCTTCTCCTTGAGTCAGCTCGGATGAGTTCTTCAATGAATTTTTAATTCTTCTCCATAATTTATCCAGTAAGGCTTCAAGCTTTCAAGATATCTTCAAACTCTTCTTACAACACATTCAAAGTAGTTTAAAGCTTGAAATAACCTAGAAGTAACCCATTTAATTAGTTTATACTTAAATTTTTCTTTGGATTCTTCTTTACTAGATTCAATTACAATACAACTCAACATAAGAAATAGAAATGTAGGAGTTGATTGAGCAATGAATTCATCCTACAAAAACTTGTAAAACACTTGAACAGTTGTTAGTAAAACAAATGCATGCTCCAATGTTTTGTTATCATCAAAATCACTTATGGGGTCAACAATCTCCCCCTTTTTGATGATGACAAAACAACGGGCATGAAAAATTCTTTACAATTGCATGTATGATTGTATTTGAGAGTAAGCATTTACATGTATCAAAGCTAGCTGTATTTGCAAGTAAGTATTAGAGCTTTTGTGAAAAACTATATAGTATTAGTGCTAATGCTTTTGTATGTATCAAAGTATTAAAGCTTGTATGTTTCAAAGTATCAAAACTAGCACACATACAAAGTATCAGAGCTTAAAATTATAAGTATTAGAGCTAATTCTTGAGCTAAAAAATTTAAAAGCAATCAAAGCAAGTTAAATTTTTGAAGCAATCAGAGCAAATTGCAAGTTTTGAGCTAGAGCCATTCAGTTTCAATAATTTACTCCCCCTTTCTATATATTCTCAGGTATTTTTCATGCAATCTCAATGTTCTCTCCCTTTTTATCAATAATCAAAAAGGATATTCAAATAAAGCTCAATTGTTATGATAGAATGAGAAAGTTCATAAAATTTGTTTGAGATAATTTCACTTTCTCAAATCAACTTAGATATTCTAATTAAAATTCATCAAATTAGCATTAAACAACTGAAGATATGATAGTAACAATCCATTTCAAACACAAAAAATATGTCAAAAAAAGTACTTTCATTTCAATCAAAGTTTTCAATACAAGTTACAAGAAATTAAAAGTAGTACATCACACACTATCTAGCTGTGTAGTATTGGATGTCCTAAAGATGAGGAGCTGGCTTTCTAGGATGTGTAGTAGATGTGGGTCCAGGTCTAGGTGTAGGACTAGCAAATGCTGCAATGACTGTTGTTTTCAGCTGATCTAGTTGAAATTGAACAACTTCCATTACTTCATGAAGCTTTTTTACCTCAGTGTTTAAAGCAATTAATTCAGTAGCTTGTGCATTTGTAAATGCTTAGCAGACCCTTTTAATCTCCCAAATTCTGATCTTAAGATTCCAATACCCTTTGTGTAGTCTTCCTCCATCCTCTTTCCTTCTTCCAATGATCCCATTTTAAATCTTATTTCATTTAATTCTGTTCTGAATTCTTCTAAAGTTTGATTGACAGCTTTCATGATTGAATCAGAACCAGATGAGATAGTATCTATGATTGGCTATAGATCAAGCTGAGATACAGATCTAGAGGTCTCAAGTGTGTCAATCCTGTTACGCAGATCTTTGATCTCTCCTCCAAACTGATCCAATCTGGCATCCACTAACTGGTGAAACTCGCCAAACATACTAGTTAGGGAGCAAGTCAGTGTGTCAGTCAAAGTCCTCATCTGCTGAGCCATAAAATCTTGGATCATTGAAGTACTAGTAAAGTGAGTAGATGGATTCGGAATTGATGGTGTTGGAGGAACATAAGTGAAATCTGGCAAAGGTGGAGATGCTGGTAGATCAATGTGCTCAGTCTCCATAGCAGTAAACTCAGGTGAAGCTGGCTCAGAAGCAGGCTCAGTAGAGGTCCCAAACTCAGCAATAGGTACATCAAATATGTGCTTTGAAGTAGGAAAATTCTCCTTTGATGTTGTAGGTCCTACAGTGGAGATCTCCCTAGGAAGGTCTTCACTATCATCCTCAGAACTGCTACTGCTGCTGCTAGAGGTTGCAATTGCCCTTTCTTCAATGCCCTTCTTCTTCCACACTCCACCACAGATATATCCCATTCTAAGTAGAGATTTGGAAATGTACGTATCTGTGTGATGGAGGGGTTTACCATCTTCTCCTTCCAAACTAATCCTGGAGGCTTGAAACAATAAGGTTAGAACCATCCTGTATGGTAAGCAAGCCATAACTTTTTTCATAGCTTCTTTCATTTACATGATCATTATGTAGGGTAAATTAAGTGCCTCCCCCTGAATGACCTTTTTTCATAGCTTCTTTCATTTGCATGATCATTATGTAGGGTAAATTAAGTGCCTCCCCCTGAATGACATGTTCCATAAAGCTGAGGTCATGTTCACATACCTAGTCAAATCTCCCAGTCCTTGGAAGCAATATCCTACTAATGAAATTATGGAGGAGTCTCATTTCCAGTGAGAGTGTATTAGCCATTACAGTTCCTACTCCACTTACATCTTCTCTCCCCACCACGGATTTGAGAGTCTTCTCTTGTCTTTCTGTACCAAGTGCTTGGACCCATTAGCGGGCATCTCTAACAAATTGCTCAGTCTCTCCTCTGTCACAATAACCCATTTTCCTTTAACAGTAGATTCAATATGATGAGGTTCAAGTCTGAGATTCTCATAAAATGATCTCACTAGGGTAGGATAGGTGGATACATTCAAAGAGCAGAAGTAACTCCACCTTAGCTCTTCTATGGAATCTCCAATTTTTTGCCCAATTTTCTCAAGAAATTTGGAAACAATTCTTGTAACACTAGTGATAGGTCAATTAGACATTGACATCACCTATCGTGGAGAATGAGTGGAGGCCAACTGCCCAGTTTGTTCTTCTTCCCTCTCCACTACTCGAGTCGGCTCCTCTTGCTGGCTCTTTGTTCTTCTTTCAACTTCCACTAAGGGTACAGTTCTTTTCGATCTCTTTCCCACTGCCGATTTCGGTGCCATTGCAACACTTGCGAGAAGAAATGAGAAATAAGAGCTCGAGGAAGAAGATTTCAGGGTTTTGTTAGAGGTTTTTGGTGGAGAGTTAGGGTTTAGTATGAGAATAAAGAACAATAAGGTTCGAAAAAAATCGCATAGCTCAATTAAAAAATTGATTGCCCGACATCCGAGTTAGCTCTAATAACCCTAAATTGCTCGAGTCAGCTCGACCAGAGCAAAAATAGAATCAACAGATATTCGAGTTGGCTCGACTAGGGCCAAATTGCTTGAGTCGACTTGAACAGAAACTTTCCATAAAAATTGAAATGATTCAAAAATTGAAGTTAAATCGATAAAACCTCAAGAAAAGTTGTTCAAACAACTTGAATTGATATAGGAGGTTTTCTAGATAATTTTTCCTTAATTTTGAGAAAATTAGGTTAGAAAAATCTAGAAAGGATCACAAAGACCTAATTCTCCTCTAATCATTTCAAATCTATCCTAATTTAGTGGCTTAGTGAAAATATCCGTAAGTTGATTCTCAATTAGGATAAATTCTAGTTCAATGTCACCATTCAAAATATGATCTCCAATAAAATGGTGTCTAATCGCTATATGCTTAGTTGTAGAATGCTGAATATAATTTTTTATCAAATTTATAGCACTTGTGTTATCATATTTGATTGAAATTTTAGATTGTGTAACACCAAATTCTTCTAGTGGTTATTTAATCCATAACACTAGTGCACAACAACTTCTTGCAGCAATATACTCAGCCTCAGCAGTAGAAAGTGCTATCAAGTTTTGTTTCTTATAGTGCCATTAGATTAAATTCAACCCTAGAAATTGGCATGTGCCGCTAGTACTTTTTCTATCAATTCTACAACCAGTATAATCAGCATCCAAAAATCCAATTAAATTCAATGAAGAATGTTTTGAAAACCATAGACCTAGATTACTTATACCTTTCAAATATTTGATAATTTTTTTAACAGCAAGCGTATGTGATTCTTTAAGATTAGATTGGAATCTAGCACATACACATACGCTATACAAGATATCAGGTCTACTTACAGTTAAGTATAACAAGGATCCGATCATATCTCTATAGAGCTTTTGATCAATGTTGGATCCATTTTCATCTTTGTCCAATCTGTAAGATGGGCTCATGGGTGTGTTCATTTGTTTGCTTGACTCCATACCAAACATTTTGATTATTTGTTTGGTATACTTAGCTTGGTTGATGAAAATTCCTTCCTTTGTTTGTTTTACTTGAAGTTTAAGGAAGTAGTTAAGTTCACCTATTAGGCTCATTTCAAATTCTTCCTACATTAACTTAGCAAATTCTCTACAAAGAGTTTCATTAGTTGCACCAAATATAATATCATCAACATAAATTTGTATAACTAATAAATCATTATTTTTCTTCTTGATGAAAAGAGTTTTGTCAACATTTACTCTAGAAAAATCATTTTCAATCAAGAAAGTGCTAAGTCTATCATACCAGGCTCTAGGTGCTTGTTTCAAATCATATAATGCTTTATTCAATTTAAACACATGATTTGGAAAAACATGATCTTCAAAACCTGGTGGTTGTTCTACAAAAATTTGTTCAGAAATGAAACCATTTAGAAATGCACTTTTCACATCTATTTAAAAAATTTTAAAATTTATGTAGCAAGCAAATGCAAGAAGTAATCTAATGGCTTCTAGTCTTGCTACAGGTGCATATGTTTAATCAAAATCAATGCCCTCTTCTTGGTTATATCCTTTAGTCACTAATATAGCTTTGTTTCTTACTATGTTTCCTTGCTCATCTAATTTATTTCTATAGACCCATTTGGTTCTTATGATTGGATGGCCTCAAGGTCTATC
Source organism: Areca catechu (assembly GCA_021397845.1). NCBI lineage: Eukaryota > Viridiplantae > Streptophyta > Magnoliopsida > Arecales > Arecaceae > Areca > Areca catechu. Next base: position 138,466,569 of record CM038053.1, on the reverse strand, counting down.
AACTAAAGTCCATATCTTATTTCTTTCAAACTAGTTTAGTTCTTCATGCATTGCCATCATCCAATTTGGGTCAGATTCAGCTTCTTCTAAGGTATGAGGTTCTATTTGTGATACAAAGGTTAGGTAATCATGTGCATCTCTATGTGATGACCTTGTCCTGATAATTAATTCTTTTGCATCTCCATTCCTTTGGTAGATCAGCATGATCCTTACTTACCATTTCTTCTCCTTCTTCAATTGGTCTTTCTTGTATGCTCATATCTTCCATTTCTTTTTGAATTGTACATGCATCATTGTCTATGCACTCTTTTTTCTTTGAAGGTGAAGGGTTAGTTTCATCAAAAATAACATGCATGGATTCTTCTATAATAAGAGTTCTTTTGTTAAATACTCTATATGCTTTTCTATGTAATGAATAACCAAGGAAAATTGCTTCATCTAATTTAGCATCAAATTTTCCTAGATTATCTTTATCATTATTAAGCACAAAGCATTTATCACCAAATACATGAAAATAATTAATATTAGATTTCTTTTCATTCCAAAGCTCATAGGAGGTTTTCTTCAAAATAGGACGGATCGAAACACGGTTCAAAATGTAATAAGCAGTATTCACCGCTTCTATCCAAAAGTACCTTGGAAGATTGCCTTCACATAACATTGTTCGGGCCATCTCTTCTAAAATCTTATTTTTCATCTCTACAATACTATTTTGTTGTGGTGTCTTAGGAGTGGAGAAGTTGTGATCAATGCCATTTTCTGTGTAATAATAACTGAATAACTGATTTTCAAATTCTATGCCATGATCACTCCTAATTGAAACTATTGAAAGATTTTTCTGATTTGAAACCTTTTTATGAGATTTTTGAAATACTTTAAAGGTTTCATCTTTATGAGCGATAAACAAAATCCAAGTAAATCTAGAAAAATCATCTACTATCATAAGAGCATATTTCATATCTCCTAGGCTTGTGGTCCTAGTTGGACCAAATAAGTCCATGTGAAGTAGCTCAAGAGGTCTAGTAGTTGAAATCATATTTTTGGATTTAAGGCTCCCCCTAGTTTGTTTACCCTTTTGGCATGCATCACAAACATGATCAAAGTCTACTTTAAACTTAGGCATGCCTCTAACTAAATTTTTGGAAATTAACTTGACAATAGTATGCATGCTAGCATGACCTAATCGTCTATGCCAAAGTAAGAAAGACTCCTTGGTCTTAGCATTCATTGCAACTAGACTGGAACTACTTGACATGGCAAGATCATTAAGGTCCACCACATAAATGTTTCCAAGTCTATGTCCAATGAACTTAATGCTAGAATCAAGAGAGTTTGTTACAATACACATAAATGATTCAAAGATAACCTTAAAGCCTTTATCACATAATTGACCAATGCTTAGCAAATTATGCTTCAATTTATTTACTAGCAATACATTTTTAATAAAAGTACAGGGGGTTATCTTGATCTTACCGATTTCGATTATTTTTTCCTTTCCATTATCTCCAAAAATAACCATACCTCCTTCTTTCATCTCAAGGATGATAAATTGATCCTTGTCACCTGTCATATGCCTTGAATAGCCACTGTCGAGATGCCATCTTTTCTTTAATTTTTGGATTGAAGACATTCATACAAGACAATCAAGAAGCTCTTTTAGGTACCCAAGCTAACTTGGGACCTTGCAGGTTAGCAAAGGTGGTTCATTTGAAATTCCAAGTCTTTCTTACTTTACTTTTGACATTTTTAAAGATATTGTATTCAAAAGCCTTATGTCATAACATTCAACTCTAGAATTCTAAAAAGATGCAGATTTTGAAGTTTTAGATATTGATGCATAAGATGCAGATATAAAAAATTTTCTATTTGAGTTCTTAGGAACATACAATGTAGCCTTAGGAGCAGAAACATTTGTTGCAAAAGCTTTTTGAGATATTAATTTTGGAATATAAGCTTTTAATTTTACAAAAGTAGTAGCTGAAATTCCATTTGAAATTGAAAAATTAAAACTGATTCTAGCTTTATTTCCGGAAATTCTTTATTCTTTTAAGATCAACTCAAGCTTGTTAGAAGATAATGTAAGTTTTTCAATAAGTGGCTTGAGTTTTTCAACATTCTTTTTCAAATTATTATTTTCAGTAATTAAAGCTTTGTTCTTGTCAAGACATGCATTATTTTCAATTTTCAAAGCTTTAAACTTTTTAGAAAAGACATGTAAATTCTTTTGCAGTATATTGTTCTTTTTTGAGATTTCTTCTTTTTCCTTAAGTAAAGAATCATTGGTATTCTTTAAGGATCTAATCTTTACTCCAACTTTTTTAAATTCAGATAATAAATCATGAAAAGCATAATTCAATTCATCAAATATAAATTCTAATTGAGGTTCGGGGGATGTTACCCGTCTTCAGGACCCATTAGACAAAGATTAGCAATTTTCGTGGTCTCTTCCTCTTCAGTTGAGGTGGATTCTTTGCTATCACTCCATGTGGCAACCATCACCTTCGTTTTCTTTTTCTTGAAGAATTTCTTTAATAAAGGACGGTCGGGATGAATGTACCTTGATTTCTTATATTCGTAGCATTTGGGCACTTGTTCTTTTTCCTTTTCTTTATCCTTATCCTTGTCCTTGGAGTGCTCTCCTCATTTACGGAATTTTCTATTATATCTTCATTTCTTCTTTCCCATAAACCTTCTAAATCTTCTCACGACCATTGCGATATCTTCGTCTTCTAGATCGTCTTCGAAGGAGGTGCAGTCATCTTCCGATTCCTTATCTTTCTTTGAGTCCAATGCAGCTTTGAAGGCAATTATCTTTTTCTTCTTTTGATCATCATCGGTTCTATGCTGCATGGCCAATTCATGTGTGATGAGTGAACCCATTAATTCATCCAGAGATAAGGTGTTTAGATCTTTCGCTTCTTGGATGGCAGTCACTTTAGAGTCCCACTTATCTGGAAGTGGTCTTAAGATCTTCTGTACTAAGTCAGCATTTGAGTAAACCCTTCCAAGACTTTTCAAACCATTAATAATATCTGTAAATTAAGTAAACATGATAGAGATAGTTTCAGTAGATTCCATTTTAAATAATAGTAACTATGTATAAGAAGATTTATTTTTGAAGTCTTTACTTGGGAAATTGCTTCATGGGTCACTTCGAGTTTGTCCCAAAGTTTCTTTACCGAAGAGCAAGTGGAAATTCAATTAAACTTGTTAGCATCCAAAGTATAGTATAATAAATTCATTGCTTTGGCATTTAATTCTCCCATCTTCATGTCGTGTTCATCCCAATCCTCCTCAGGCATCGGAACATCCATGCTATTAATTTTAATCATGGGAATATGTGGCCCTTTTAGAATGTCCTTCCATAATTAAAAATCGATAGCTTATATATAAATTTTCATTCTAGCTTTCCAGTAAGAATAATTTATGCTAGTGAAGAGTGAAGATCTATTAATAGATTGGCCTTCAGCCAAGGATGTACTCATGGGATGAGCCATCAATGTTCACTCTAAATGTACTCAGAGACACTGCTCTGATACCGGTTGTTGCCCAGGTGGCTTTAACAAGAGGTGGGTGAATTGAAAATTTAAAAAAATTTAAGCAATAATGTGCTCTTTGAAATCCCTTATGAGTGTTAAGTGCTATGATAGGATAATTGAATGCATAAGCGTAATCAAACAAGAAAGACAACACAAATACTAGCAAATTATAGTGGTTCGGAGTAACCCAGCTTCTACATCTACAATCCAAAATTACCACTTGGGATTTCCACTATATCCCCCACTGGAATACAGTCAGATTGTTTTCACAGGCTCACAATCCAAACCTTTATACTTTGGTTTTTAAACTAGGCTTACCAAAGAAACCCAACTTGGTTTTACCAGGATCACCAAGAACCCAACTTGGTTTTAACACAGGATCACCAAGAACTTGGTTTTAACACAGGATCACCAAGAACCTATTTGGACCTATTTGGTTTTTAAATGGGCTCACCAATAACCCAACAATTCAATAAAAGAATTGTAAAGAAAAGCAATAGAATGATAAACAAATTATTTTCGAATGGTTGTTGATGTAGCTCGAGAAAAGTCCACTTGAATGCACTTCAATGCACTTTAATAGCTTCTATAGCTTCTTTACTAAGTGCTTCAAGCTTTAGATGAGAGTTGGTGAAGGCTTGAAGGCTATCTTGAATACTCTCAGTGCTCTCTTGCTTGTTGGCTTGGTTGGATATTTAATAATGCATTAACTCTTCATCTCTTTTTAAAAAACTTCTTTTAAAGTGGTTCAAATCCTTCAAATATATAGTCTTGTACCTTTCTCAGGCAGTTTTAGTTATTATAGACCATTAGGATGTGATATTTGACCGTTAGAGCATTTTTTAGATTCAAATTCCAAGTTCTAGAACTAGCATTATAAGTTTGAAATCGACCTTCGAGTTGGCTCGAATCCTCAAAGTAGTTCTGGTTGAGTCGTCTCTCTTCAATCTAATTGACTCGCTTGCATAGTGTCCTGATTCCTCACTCTATAAGAGTCAGCTTGCCTTGATTTTAGTCGACTCGGATCCTCAGGCCTTCAAAGATATAGTCAGGAAGAGTCGGCTCTTTGTCTTTAGAGTCGGCTCGATTGGTTGTAGTTATCAGGTCTCTTTTTCTATACTCTAGAGGAGTTGGCTCGATTTACTGAAGAGTCGGCTCGAATGTCTAACAATATGATAGAGTCGACTCGGACTCCCCTTGGGTTGGCTCGCCTATCTGATTCAGGAAGTAGTACTCTAGACGAATCAGCTCGGGTCTCTTAGAGTCAGCTCAGATATCTATGTATCAGAATTCTCATGCATGCCATGTGCTAGAGTTGGCTCTCTTCTCCATGAGTTCTTCAGTGAATTTTCAATTCTTCTCCAGAATTCATCTAGCAAGACTTCAAGCTTTCAAGATATCTTCAAACTCTTCTTACAACACACTCAAAGTAATTTAAAGCTTGAATAACCTAAAAGTAACCCATTTAATTGGTTTATGCTTAAATTTTTCTTTGGGTTCTTCTTTACAAGATTCAATTACAATACAGTTCAACACAAGAAATAGAAATGTCGGAGTTGAAATTGAGCAATAAATTCATCCTACAAAAACTTGTAAAATACATGAAGAGTTGTTAGTAAAACAAATGCAAGCTCCAATATTTTATTATCATCAAAATCACTTATGGGGTCAACACTCACTGTGCAGCTTATGGCTTCCCTGCCTCCAAGTATTCTAGGAAATGACATTTATCACATACTTATTATGACATCCTTCGACCCGATTATGACAGTTCATGTCTATGTTTAAGACATCCCCTCCCCAAAAATACTACCAAGCCAACCTGTTTCACCTGCTTATTAATGACATAATACAGTCCCATTATCACATGTCATGGCCAACTTATGACATCCCCTCACTAAAATGCTCTCCTAAACAAACCTTTTTAAATTTACATCCTAGCACCCTATCGTCGGAAATACTCTATGAAGCAACCTTTTTCACAACCTTAATACATTTTATGGCCCTATTACGACATCCATATGTTCACATTAGGTCATTCCCTCCCCAAAATATTCCCAGAACCAACCCTTTTACCTACATATGACATCCCGACACGAACTTATGATATCTCTTATCTAGCAATTTGACATCCCCTGTCCTAACTACTTAAGGAGAGAACCTTTTTCTTAACATTATGTCATCCTGCTACCTACTTATGATGCCTTGTGTCTTGCTTATGACTTCACCTGCCCCAACTAGTCCAAGAACCTTTTATGTACTTATTATGACATCCTTCATCCCGATTATGACATGTCATGTCCATCTTCATGGCATCTCCTCCCTAAATTACTACCAAGCCAACCTCTTTCCACAGTATAATGACATATTACAGCTAGATTATAACATGACATGGCTGACTTATGACATTCCCTCCCAAAAATGCTCCCGAATCAAACCCTTTTCAAATTACATCCTATGGTTCTTTTATGACTACACTTGTTGACCTTATGATATCTCCTTCCTAAACTACTCCATGAAGCAAACATTTTCACAAGCACATAGCATTCCATGGGTCAATTATGACACCCTAGGCTATTATTGACATCCCATCACTAAAATTCTCTCTGAACCAGCCTTTTTCACCTAATCATGACATTTTGTAGCACGATCATGACACTCAGCTATGGATTATGGCATCCTATCCCTAAAATACTACCAGAACCATCCATCTAATTTATGAGTTTCATTATGTTGTTTGTCAATAACAATTCATCTTTACATATTTAACAGAAAATGCTATAAATGATCAATTTGATGACCCTAATAGTGGTATTTGTCATGATGATCCATCTTGTTCCATTGTACTACATGCAGATAATCATAATGTTGAACCTTTTGTTGGAATGGAGTTCGATTCAGCAACTGACATGTACAATTTCTACAGGTTTTGGAATAACAACCATGTGTAGTACATCAAACAAAAAAAAGAAATTATGCTTCAAGCATCTAGCATGTTGGAAGGAAGTAAAGTCTAGGAAGAAGGATAGTTCCATGTATCATAAGGATACTGAAAAAATTAATTGCAAGGCTTCAATAAAGGCCAGACTTAATTTGAAGACTAGTAAGTGGAGATTGGATGAGGTTATTCTAAAATACAATCATGATCTATCCATTTCAACCATTAGTTATCTACGGTCTCATAGGAGAATCAGTACATCAGATAAGGCAAAGATTAGCAACATGCATGTCTTAAATGTATCTATAACTCAAATTTACTCTATCATGGCAAAAAGGAAAGGAGGTAGAAGGTAATTAGAGTTTACAAAGAATGATGTTCACAATTTTATCTGTTGAAAATGCCAAAGTCTGTTGAAAAAAAGAGATGCACAGTTAATGGTCATCCACTTCACATAAATACAAGCTAAAAGTAAAAACTTTTTCTACACACTGGACCTGAATAAGAATGGATAGCTTAGGAACATGTTCTGGATCCATCCAAGGTCAAGAATGGTATGTTCTTACTTTGATGATGTATTTACTTTTGACTCCACTTACCTAATGAATACATACTAAATACCATTATGTCCATTTGTTGGAGTTAACCACGATGGATAGTCCAACTTGCTTGTATGTGCATTATTGTCAGATGAGATGACCGAAACCTTTAAATGGATATTCCAGTTATGGCTAGATGCAAATGGTGGTCAAGCACCCAATGCCATAATCATCGACCAAGATAAGGCTATTGAGGCTACTGTTAAGGAAGTGTTTCCAAATGCATGTCATCAGTTTTGTCTCTGGCACATTTTGAAAATAGTTCTAGAGAAGATAAGCCATATATGCAAAGCACATTCTACATTTATGGTTGAGTTCGATGATGCCATCTATGACACTGTTACGATACTAGATTTTGAGATAAAATGGCCAAACACATCAACAAATATGAAGAATGCAAGTATGTTGATTGGTTGCATTTATGAAGTTTATGATAAATGGGTTCTAGTTTATATCAAGGATACGTTCTTTTTAGGTACATTGGATTGATACATGCTAACTTATTATCATCTGCAATTTTATTTATTTAATAATAGAATCCACTCAACATATCATAGAATCCACTCATGTTGTCATAGAATCCAATTGAGATGTCATGAATTGGTTAGAAAGATGATTACAGTACCTATTTGGATTCTAGAGTGAAATAGAATTCCCTTAGGATGTCAATGGTGGTGAAAAACATCTAAGTCCGAGACCTCTTTCAATACTGGGTTGTCATAGTATGCCCTCAAGATGCCTTAGAATTCCCTCGAGATGTCATGATTTATAGTGAAGTACGATTTTGTGACCTATCTAAATATCTGTGTATCATAGAATGCCATCAAGCTATAATGAAATCCACCCTGCATGTACTGACTTCATGCCAAACCTTATTTTGAGACCAATTTCAATATCCAGGTTTCATAAAATCCTCTTAGTGTGTCATTTGAAATATTGCTTTTGTAATCATTGTATGACATGCTATGACACTTTATGGACTAATCTTCTATATTTATGACCTCCTTTATAGGCATGTCTCCCTCCTAGCAGACTAAGAGCATCAACTATTTATTTGATGGGTTTATCAATTCGAAGACTATCTTAAAAGAATTCATCGAGAAGTAAGAGGATGTGTTAAAGAAGAGATACAAAGCCAAAAATGAGAAAAATAATAAGTCTTTGCAAAGTAATGCTTTTCTGAAGACATCCTCATCTTTCAAGAGGCAAGCAGCAACGATATACATAAGGTGCATATTCAAAAAATTTCAAATCAAGGTCCTTGAGATGGATGCATCTAATGCTAAGTTAATCGAAGAAATTGGCAAATGAACAGTTTATTGCATAAAGTCTTCTGAGAGAATTCATGTTAATAGAATCAAGAAACAAATTATCAAAAATTTTATTGTTTCATTCTTTAATGACTTAGATGAATTGAAATGCTAGTATTGATCAGTGTAAGGGGTACTTATGTAGGCATACCTTATTGGTTCTTCATCAATGCGAGTTTTCTTCTATTTCATCGATTTGATGATTTTAACTATGATGTGCAATTTTATGATAAGAGCACTAGGAAAAGCAGGTATGTCATGCTACAGTAAAATTATAGTATCTCATTTAATATTAATATTACATATTATTACATCTATTCCTCATATAGGTATGCTTTGTTGAGTCATCAGATAATTAAGCTCGCAAAGATTGCCTCCATATCTGAAGATGCCTTTAACTTAGTTATGATTGATATGATTTTGTTATTCAATAAAGCTATAGATGCTAATTGTTTAGCGCAGCCAACTTCACAACTTCTTATCCAAAATCTTGGCAATATTGTAATAAAAGGTTAGCCAAGGGAAAAGAGAATTAAAAGCTGAGTTGAAAAGAAATTAATGAAGGTAAAGAAAAAATTGAAGAAGACATCCGGTGATCAAGCTAGTGATGGAATAAGTATAAGACATGCTAAAAGATAGAGGATGATTCCACATGAAGTAGGGGAGGTTGTCCAACTAACCAATGAAATCATTCAACCATCAACTGATCCACTTATGGATAAGTTTGATGCTTACATCTGTAGCCAACTAATGCAAGAGATATAATATTCATGATTAAAATTTTTGAAAGAAATGGTTTGCAGAATGCGAGGAAGGAGGAATGTGGGTGGACTTGTCACCATAATTGATGCCATAATTATAAACAGGATCATTACATACTTTAGCCATAAACCTCTATTATATATTGTAGGTATAATTTAATAATTTGGTATTTCAATTATATTGGTTGGGAGATGTCATATGCTATGCACAGGGTGTCATAATTGAAAATTTACATGCCATGAGTTGAATGCAAATGTGATTCTAGGACATATTTAGAAATGACGATGTCATAGAATCCCTCAAGATGTCTTGACAAGATGACATCGATGATGTTGGGACCTATTTGGATGTCAAGATAATAAAACTACGGGATAAGTTATTAGTTTGTGCCTAAACTTAATCTTCGAACTATTTTCTCTTCCTATATATCATAGAAAACCCTCAAGATGTCAAAACATCACCTTAAGAGGTCACTCATTCATTCCAAACCAGATCCCAGCACTTATTTGGATAATGGGTGTCATAAAATCACCTCTAGATGTCATAGGATGCCCTTGGGTTTGTAATTATGGTGACAATAGTGATTCATTTACCTATCTAGAACTAAGGATGTCATAACATCCTCTCAGGGTTTCATAGAATCCCCTCCAAATATCATGAGAACCTATCATATGTGATTCCTTTATTAATTTTGATAGGCTGATATCATAAGCTACCACAGGTGTGTCATAATCGGGCCATTATGATGTCATGAGTTGGTTTCTAAGGGGTTTCATTTACCTATCTAGATGTCATGACTTGATGATAATCATTTTTCCAAGAACAATGTCAATACTGGGGTATCATACAATCTATTATGGTTATCAAATAATCCAGAATTAAGTCTGCATGTGATAATATCCATTGGGGACGTCATGCCTTGGCGCCAAACATCATTCGAGTAAGTAATTTCTCCAATGGCATGTGAGACCATTCCCGAAGGATCTCATATTTTCCCCCGAAACCTCATTTCGGAACCTACCTGGTTAGTAGGGTATCATAGAATACATTTTAGATGTTATAAAATGTACTCATGATGTCACGTGGTGGTGCGAACCTGATTCCTAGACCGATTTGTATACTTTTATGTCATAGAATACCATCTAGGTGTCATAAATTCTACTCAACATGTTATAAAAACCAAATTTTTAATATTTACAATTTTTTCAAGGTAATAATCCATAAAACTTCACTAAAACACAAACAACATGAATACAACAGCAAAACATAGTGCTATTATTACAATCAAAACATATATGTATGACTCTGATGAAGCTCGCTAAGAACACCTCTAGCCTAATAAGATGCTTGAAGCATCACCCCTTTGTATGGGATGGACTCCTCCGACACTTTCAAGCAACTTGTGCAACGCCATAGCCATGAAGAAGGTGTAGCATGTAGGTGACAATGGCTAGCCTAAAGCCGATAGATAATCCCCTATATCATATCTAGGTGATGGTACACCTGACTATCACCCGAAGACCTGGTGAACGTGCCGCTTCTCCATCATAGCATAGACCCCATGAGGATGCATTCCATGATGAAGCATGCCAATAGAAATTTTTCCTTTGTTCAAATCCATTCTCCATCCAGCAACATGGATTTTGATTAAGTTGGAGCACCGATCAGTTTCCAATACCTCTCATTCCAAGTTTAACATCAATCTAATTTTGAATTGACTTCCCAGATATAACCCCTCTATCATGAAAAGGTGCCCTGCAAGGATCAAACAATATACTATGGGTTAACCATTAATTACTTTAACATTTTTTCTCTTCATGGGTTAGAACCATACCACCAAGGTGCCATGGATGGTCCATCAATGATAATCCACTAACGAGTCAAGGGAGTAAACTCTCGTCACCGAAGAGGCAAGAAAAACAATGGTAGGATAAGAGGAGAAGAAAAATGGATGGTTGATTGATGGAAATCATAAGGAGAAAAGAGAAGTATTTATGGTTTTGCTAGATGTGATGCAAATCCTTGTCCTAATGGGTCTCACAAAAATTTAAAAGAAATGGTTCATCGATAGTTTTGGGTGGAGAATGTCATTGGTTGAAGATTGGGTGTCATAAACATCTCAAGGGATGTCATATGAAGATGAAAAGGTTTCATCCTTATAATATACCAAGATTAATAGATTCTCCCAAGGACAATTTCTTACTTTGAAAAGACTTGTCAATTGGAGGTTGTGATAATCGATGGCATGGTCAAAGCATCGAAGTGTGATTAATTACTTAAAAAATGTATAATAAATTAGCTGACAAAAGTGGACAAAATTGTTTCGTTGAATGAATTGGACAGGAGATGTCATACGATGGCATGTTAGTGTCATAACATCGCATTGGGATATCATCAATTATGTCATATATAGGCAGGCATATGGATGTCATTTAAAGGTGATAAACATTATTCCAGGAACTATGTCAATACCATGGTATAATAGAAAATCCTTAGTATGTCATAAAAGCTGGCACGGGATGTAACTATGTTACCAAAGCTAATACCTAGCCTTGCTTCTAGAACATATTTGGAAACATGGGTGTCATAATACTCTCCACATGGTATCAAAGAATCCCCTTCGGATGTCATACTTTTGTGACCTAGATGATTCTAGGACAAATTTGCATACATGATTATCATAGAACGAATACCTGGATGTCATACAATGTCATAAAATTCACTCTGGATGTCATAGCATCCACTTAGTATGCGCAATAATGAGATGAACAATATTTAAGAAATCCAAAAATAATAAATTAGTAGAAACAAGAAATATAAATGAATGCTCATTTCATTACTATATTTTCATTACACGAGTTCGTAGCCTCATGGAAATATTACATTGTTCAATGGTTTTATCACATATAGGCCATTTCGAATACATCCCATTTCAAGGTGAACATCAATATGACTTTCAAGTTACCTCCCCGAAGGCAACCAAGCCGTCAAGTCAAGAATGATAGTGGGAAGTACTTTGGGATGCCTCTATAGTGAAGGGGTGCCATTTCCAATACCTCTCACTCTAAGGTGAAGATTCATCCACCATCGAAGTGACCTCACTAAAGAGAAACCCTCCATCATGGAACGATGCCCTATCATGTTGGGGGTTTAGGAAAAATACTCTAACATCATTGCTACTTTGAGGGGTTATGACCATACCATGAACTATGCTATAGATGGTCGATTGATAAATAAGATGCTGAGAGATGAGAGAACAAGCTAGATGTCAAAAGAGAGTCAACAAAAGGGCTAGAATCTAAAGATAAGAAGACTAAGGATGAAGAAGTTTGTATATTTCCATTGGGATATTGTTTGTTTTATAGTATATGATAAGTGGTTAAAATTGACTCTTCCTTTCCTTTTTATAAAAAAAAACATGCATGCAATTGTGATTGATAATCCACATAGAAAATGTCAAATCATGCTACCATGTGGAAACCGGCATCATAATGTGTTGCCAAACTTGTTTATTAGATGCTACTGTGCATGGGATGTCAAAGATCCCCATTGGGATGTCATAAAAGATACTCCGAATGTCATGAGTTTTTTTCAAGGTAATTTCAGGATCGTTTGCATTACCTTGATGTCATAAAATCTTGTTAAGATATCATTAAATCTCTGCTTGATGTCATGATTGGGTGCGAAAACCCATTTAGGGATCAATTCAAATTCTGTACCATATATACCTATGGGGTGTCATAAAAACTCCTCTAGATGTCATCATGTATTGCCAAACCTGATTGCGGGACCCATTTTGAATTGGAAGTCAAATAACCCCGTACAAATGTCATAAAAGCCACTCCAAATATCATGAGTTTTTTCCAAACATAATTCCAGGACTGTTTAAGATAAACTGGATGTCATATAATCTCCTTGAGATATCATAAATTTACCATGGGATGTTATGGCTTTTTTCAAAACTCATTTGGTAACCTATTTAAATTCATGAGAATCATATAATCCTGTCGGGGCATGATAAAATCTTCTCTTGGTGGGATATTATAATGCCAAACTTGATTACAGGACTGCTTAAGATAACAGGATGTCAAAGAATCCCATTAGGATGTCATAAAAGCAACTCTGATTGTCATAAGTTAGTGACATAGGTCATTTTGGTTAGTATTTGGATATGTGGGTGACATTGAACCCCATCTGGGTATCATAAAAACCCATCTGAATGTCAGGTGTTGGTTACATGGTTGATTTCGAGACATATTTGGATACCTGAATGTCATAGAATGGAAACATGGAGAGATAGACAAACCATTCTAGGTGCCATATAATAACCTACAGATGTCATACCATTCCCGCGAGAGGCGTAACAATGAGAGCAAATTACTTTAATACTCAAAAAAACAAGAAATAAGTAGAAACAAGATATTGAATAACTATTCAATTCATTAATATATATTAATTAAAAGATTTCATTGCAAGATTAATTAGTCCTTGTATTTGTCATGTATAGGCAAAAAGATGATGTTGCCATTCGAATGACTGGACTCTTTCGATGCTCACAAGTGCCATGTAAAGCAACACAAAAATGGAGGTCGATCAAAGGTTAAAACCCCCATTACAATGCATTGTGTGAGGAAGGTTCATGGACAGAGCTTTTCTCCTCAAAGACCCCACTAAGGATGCATTATATAACAAATGCACTTTGATGAAAGTTTCCTCTCTATTCAAATTCTTCCTCCATCTGGAAATAGTGGTTTTGATGAAGCTAGTGCACTAGTCATTTCCAATACCTTCCATTATAAGTTGAATATCCATGTGACTTTGAAGAGACTTCCTTTAATATAAACACTCTAATATGAAAGGGTGTGTTGGAATGAACAAACAATATACTGTGGATTAACCATTAAGTACTCTAACATCTCGCCACTTCAGGGGTTTGAACCATACCACCAGGGTGCTGTGGATGGTCCATTGATGATAATTCGCTAATGAGATGAGAGAACGAACTCTCGGCACCAAAGAGGCAAGAAATACACCAGTAGTAGAAAAGGACAAGAAATAATGGATGGTGGACTGGTGGAAAGTAGAAAGGACATAATAGGAGGATTTATGGTTTCCCTAAAGGTAATGCAAACACTTGTAGAGGAAGACTAGAAGACTCTAGAAGAAGTTGTGTATTTTTTCTCACATCTAATTATTTTGTATTAAATGACACCATATTAAAATAAATAGTTTCTTGTTATTGATAACACATGTCCAATGGCAATTGATTAATCTACATAAAAAATGGAATTTTTAATATCAGAATCCAGCTATCATAAATGGCTCTCATGTAAATTAAAAAAGTTTGTTTCATCGAGACATTAGGCACGAGGGGAGGGGGGTTGGGGTGGGTTGGGAATGTCATATGCTAGGCACTGGGCTATCATACACCTATCCAGGGAAGTCATAATAAGGCAAAAGTTTTTTTTTTTTTTTTAAATAAGGTGAAAAGGTTTCATCCTCACATTAATATACCAGGAGTAATATATGCCCCAAATAAAAGTTTCTTCCATTTGAAAAAATGTGTCCATTATTGATTGTGATAATAGAGATCATGGTCAAAATATCAAAATGTCATTAATTTGTTAAAAAAAGGTCTAATAAATGTCTCGTTGAAAGTTGAAAAAGTCATGCACATAGGATGAATAGGGTGGGAGATGTCATGTTATGTCACATTGGTGTCATAACATCACAACAAGATATCTTTAGTTGTGTCACATATAGCCCCCTGGATGTCATGAATTGGTGAAAAATATTACTCTAGGAACTATGTCAATACAGGGGTATCAGGAATCCCTTCTATATCTAATGAAATTCTTTCAGGATGTAATGACATAGTGTGAAAGCTCATACTAGGTCTAATTTCCATAGAATGGTGTCATATAAAAAAGGTCAGTATGTCATAGTATCCACTAAGTATGTCATGAGTTTGTGCCAAAGCAGATAGAATACCATCAAGATGTCAGGTATTGGTTACATAGGTGATTCTGAAACATATTTGGATATATCAATGTCATAGAAACCACCTATAGGTGTCATAGAATCCCTTCTGGATATATCCATGGGCACCTAAAATCAGTCAAGACTAATTAACCATGGGTGACATGGGTTAACACGAGTCAGTGAGCTATCCAGTCAATTTTGATCGACCATATTGGCCAGGTAAGTGAGATAATGGGTTGGGTTCCGCCATTAACCGCCTTGCCTTAGACACCAACCGAGTTGGCCAGGTAAGATGTGGCCCCAAAGAACCAAGATCAAATTATCAAACTTACCTTGGATACCAATTGGTTCATCAGACTCGATTAGACTAGCCTAAAGTGTCAGGCTATCCATTGAGCCACTAATTAGGTCCATTTAAATTTATGGACTAATCAATCTAACTATCAGAGAGATCTATAGAGAATAAATCCTTACTCAACATTTGATTAGATTAATTCTCCACATAGTCCAATGCATCTAAACTTAGGTCTAGCTCAATTAAGGACCTAATAGAAGCAAACCCATGATCCTTAAAATGACTTAAAATTTTTGAATCATATTCCTAGAGTTCTTTATCATTCAAGGTAACTTAATTCTCAATTAAGTTCAATAGCATTTATAAATTAAAATAATTTTAATTTATAATGTAAAATAATTTTACAATGAATCGAAATTTGAAATCACTATTTTTTTGCATTCTTAGGTTAAGTGTTGATCTATTCACTCATGACTTGACTCAAGTGTCGACACTTCGCACTCATGAGTTGACTCAAGTATCGACTCAAAGCCTGAGATAAATGGTTAATAGAAAGTCATATTTTCTGTATGCACACTTGAGTCGACTCAAGTGTCGACACTTGGGTCGACTCAAGGCCTATCACATGGCAAAAACAGTGATTTCAAATCCAAAATTTTTTTAAAAAACTTTTAATCAAAATCGATCAAAACAAAACACTTAGATCTCATCTAAATTTATTTTATAACATAACATTAGATTAAAATATTTTAATCTACATTTTCTTTTAATTTTTTTCTTCATGAGTCAATCACAAGCGGCACCCTTACATGCCATAGGAGACCCCATTGAATGGGAAGAGAGGGTCTTGCAGTCCTACTTCTCTCCTATGACCGGACGGCCATGGCAAAGCACTCAATCCAAGTACTTTAAAAGAAAACTATGATGTTAAAGCATGCTAGCATTATTATACTATGAAGAACCTGGCTCTAATACCATTTGTAGGGAAAGCAAAACGAGCATGCATGGCAGAAAAATATATTTTAAAATATGCATAGCAGAAGGCTTCGTAGATTGATCAAAATGATCTACCAATCTGTCTGCAATAAGAACAAGTATGATAATGTAGCATGCAAAAGACATCATAAGCAGGAAAAGAACCAAAAAGATATAAGGATACCTTGATGTTATACCTTTAGGAGAAGGTTATGAAAAGCCCTTGAGCCACATTTATGTCTGGCCTCTACGGGAAGTTCAACCAGGGCTCGATTCTGATCAACTCACTTAGAGTGCTAGCTCCTTGGGACCTTGAGGCCGATCTACTTCTTTTTGGAAGACAAGGAGGAGAGGTGGAACCCATCCTAACTTGCTCTCTTCCTAAGACCTAGCTTGAGTGCTAGGTAGTCACACACCCGAAATCCTAGTCCTCCCAAGCCCCTTTTCTTTTTCCTCTCAGAATTTCAGTAATCTCATTCAACATGAAGACCTTTTTTTCACCAACCAGCAGCCCCTAAAACAACCCTTATTTATAGAGACAGCCATGAGGGAGAAAGAGGAAGGAGGAGTGATTGGGAAAGAAGGTCAAGGGCCATATTAAATTGGCTCTAAGCTCATAAGGCAAGAATGACCATAATTCCATGAAAGCTTGGAGCCAAAACCAGCCAAAATTTGAAATTCGAATTGAGGTCAAAACCTTCCAAAGAATGACCATCAATCCATGAAGGATTGGAACCAAAACCAACTAGAATTCAAAATTCGAATTGAGGTCAAAACATTCCAAAAACTCTTCCCAGAATTTCTGCTTGTCATAGCCAAGTGTCGATACTTAGAACATGGTCAATCATATTGATCTCCAATGATCGCAAACGATTCTCAATCATCGATTAGCCTTTAAATAAGATAGAAACCCCTATGGTGTGTGACCCCATAGGTTCGAACATTAAGCCGATAGTACTGGAACACTTCCAGTACCAGTCAAAGTCATCATCTAGCAATGATACCCGATATCTGGATAGGTTGAAGATTACATAGCAACTTTCTAGAACCTCTAGCATATGGTTACCGCATAATTCATTCCTTTGACCTTATAATGCTCAGGATGTCCTAGGGTTGATTGCCAACCCCAACCTGGTACACCAGATCATGTCTCAACCTTACAAGTTTTGTGACTCCTCACAAGAACTACCTGGCCAAGATTTTGCTAAATTGAGACATAATGAGTCATTCACTCCAAACCAATTGGAGAGATCAATCCCATCTTGATCCACCATCGCTCTATAAGTACTTGACTGTACCCAAAAGTCTTTCATCATTGGATTAGAAATTCAGGTAGTTCAGTACCAAAGTATAGTGAGTTGGTTGCAAGCTACCATGGTGACCTCAGGTCTGAGGGACACATATATCCATAACCCTTCATAAGCAATCCTTTGGTAAAAGGGAGCTCTACAATTGGTCATGTTCAGTGAGATATCATACATTTCACCTGTATGTCACATCAGTGTCTCTATACTTCTTGGTTAAGAGGACAACCAACAAATGTGACATACAACAACCTACACTTGATACATTACCATTCTATAACAATGTATCATTTGGTTGTGAATCAGTTTAAGAACTACTCAATATATATCTTCTCTATATCAAATATAATATAGTTCTAATAACTCCATCACACAAGAGTTCTTTTCAGAAAAATGCACATGTGATGAACAGCTAAAAGAATAACTTTTATTCATTAACAAATTGACATACAATTACAAAATAGCACAACCATCTACAATCTAGACAATTGGCTTTGGGACACAATTCCCAACAAGAAAGGCCTAGAATCAAAAGATAAGAATACTATTGGAGAGGAAGTTTTTTATATTTCCATCGGGATGTCCTTTATTTTATAGTACATGAAAAGGGGGTGAAATTGATACTTTCATCCCTTTTTAAAAACACACATCCAATTGCGATTGGTAATGGACACAAAAAATGCCAAATTTCATACTTAAATCTAGCTATCATAAGTTTCTCATGGAAATAAAAAACCAATTTTTCCTTTAATGTTTTGTCTGAGGGATGTCATCTACTGGGCACCAGGATGTTATACTCACGGCGAGGAATGTCATAAAAGTGTTTTAGTACTTGTTATCATAGAAACCTATTGGGATGTCCTAAAATATCCTTAAGATATCATGCGATGATGCCAAACTTAATGGTAGGACCTGTTAGGATAACGGGATGTCAAATAATCCCATCTTGATGTCATAAAAGACACTCCAATTGTCATGAGTTTTTGCTAAACATAATTCTGAGACCATTTACAATACTAGGATGTCATAGAATCTAGTCTGGATATCATAAAATGACCGCGAGATTTGATGGCTTAATGGGAACCCTCATTCGGGGAGCAATTTAAATTCTGAACTATCATAGAATCCCATCAGGGTGTCATAAAAAATCCTTTGAATGTTATAGAATGATGCCAAACCTAATTATGGGATCCATTACGATAATGGGATGTTAGATATTCCCATTGAGATGTAATAAAACCCAATTAGAATGTCATGAGTTGGTCCCAAAATTGATTCCATGACCAATTTTTATAACTATATGCTATAAAATCCTTACAGGGTGTCATAAAATCCAATCAACATGTGATAAGGTGATGCCTTAACATGTGATAAGGTGATGCCAAACATAATTTCGGGATCCTATCTATATAATGGTCTATCATGGAATACCCTTATGATGTCATAATAATCATTGGGAATGTCATAAATTCGCTCCAAACATGATTCCAACACCTATCTTGTTAATGGAGTATTATAAAAACCCATCTGGATGTCACGAAATTCCATTTGGATTTCATGAGGGCATGGCAAACCTCATTCGGAGAGCTAGTTCAAAACCAGGGTGTCATATATTTACCACAGCATGATTCATCCTGTTTAAGTGAGGAAAAAAAAAAAAAAAAAAAAAAAAAAAAAAAAAAAAAAATATATATATATATATATATATACACACATAAGACATTTATAGAGCCTTTAGTTTCATTCAATAAAAGTGCTAAACATCCTTGACATCATGGTTAAATTCAAATGTATAGATCTAAAGGAAAAATCTATCGAAATATTAAATGTTACATGGAAGAATAACACAAAAATATATTATGGATGCCACCTGAACTCTTAAACTTTTTTTTCCTTTTCTCTACCATCCTTTCTTTTATGATTCTGATTACAAGCTATGCTCGGTATTCTTTAATGTCATCATCTATGATTCCCATTGATCTAGCCTATCCATTCAAGCTAAATGGTCCATATACTTTAGATAGTATAAGCCATAATCCAGAAAACCCCCAAGTTGGGAAAGACAATCTAAATCTTCCTCCATCTTCCACTTCATGAATTTGGCATTGTTATAGTAAATATATAAGATTTTTCCAAGAATCTTTTGCAATTTCCTGATATTAGATTTGTACTTGGCATTATGTTTTATAAAGTTTAGATAAATTAACTATTTATACCACATGTCCACCACCACCAAGTGCCAATGGAGGTTATTCGAGTTGATGATGCTAAAAAGGAATATCATTTCCTTCATATCATCATTATTGATCGAATCAAAAATCATACTTCCTGCCATGCCAACAAGCTCATGATGAGGTATTTTTGACTCAATGCATATACCGGCTATCATGACGGGAGTAACGTAGCATTTGTGGTATAGATGTGGCTCTGAGTTGTATTTTTTTAACAAAAACTCCTATCTAGCATCATAATCTGTGCATGCAAAAAAAGATTAGTGCATAAAAAATAGATGACTTAAAAAGGTAAACGAATATATTTGAATGAATAAAGTATCAGCATTACATCATCTACAATCTTGGTACCATGAATGAGGTCGCAAACTTTAGATACATTGATGTTGTCTTGCTGCCCATTAACGAAAATAAAATTACTGCAACGAAAAAAAGTAGAGATTGATATAGGGTATTAGTAAATCCTAATAAAATTCAATATAATAGTACAAGATGTATGGCATTTCTTACGAATATCATTTTTGGCCCCTCTATAATTAGTAAATTCCTTCTTCATGTCTTCTTCTTTCTTCCTATTTTCCCCCTCTAATAATCTCTTTCTTTGCTTCTTAGCCTTCTTCTTATTCTCATCCTTCTTCCTCTCCTCCTCCTTCCTCTTTTCCTCCTCATCCATTAATTTCTTCTTCTCCTCCTCAACCTTTTTCTTCTCCTCTTCTTTCTTGCTCTCCTCCTCTTTCCTTTCTTCCTCCTTCTTCCTCTTATACTCTTCCATCTTTCTCTCTTCCTCCTTCTTACTTTCCTTATCCTCCTTCTTCTTCATCTCCTCCTCTTTATTCTTTTCCTCTTTCTTCTTCCAAGACTACCTCTTCTTTCTAGCCTCCTATCTTTTTCTCTTCTTGTCATCTATCTTCATCATATTTATGTCATGTTTCCTTTTCCTTCTTTCCTTCTCCTTCATGTATATGTTTTCTTCTTCAATAGTAACTTGCACATCCTCTTCCTCAACAACAAATTTCACTTGTTCTTCTTGAACCTCAGGCTCCACCTCTTGTTGCTCCGCATCGCACTCCTTAGCTCTCCTCCTCTTTTTCTTTTCGAGTATTGATTAAATCAGTTCCTCCTATAATGAGAGCCTTCTCCTAATTCATTAACTTTGATCTGTAGCCGATTGCATCCTACACAGAAATATTGCATAGCCATGATCTGCCCTTCTTCATCATATGAGAGAAGCCAGTACTCCTGCAAGAAAGGTACAAGACCATTATCAATCTAGTATCAAATAATATACAAGATGAAAAGACTAAATAAGTAAATTATGACATTCTATAATCAAAATTATGACATTAATTTTCGATATTGTTTAAGTTCCTTTGAAATCATGGTAATCAACTAACCTCATGGGGTTGGATCCTGTCAAATCGCCTATCATTGCTTTGCTTTTGGCAATCATACCACCTCAAAATACATGATAACTTCGAAGGTTCTACTATGATTCTTATATAATTGTGCTAAAAGAACCATGCCTACATAATGAAATTTTATGAAATCATATAAAGCTGGGAAAATGAAATAATGTTGACATACTATGAATGATTAAGATTGAAAATATTTTTACCAAGAGGCTTCTATGCAGCCAAAGAGGGCCCACCCTCCTATACTTGTCAAACCTTTTAGCTTGCTATGCCTCCTTACACCTCAAGCACTCAGCAACCTTTAGAAATTTCTTAAGCATCATGTTCCTAATTGCAAGAACCCATGCAAAATCTCCCAATGAAGAAAAGTCATCCAAGTAAGGGATCAAATATCTTGGACATGTCTGATGTGACTTTGGAGCCAGAAACATGGCAAGCATGTAGGCTATCCAAAGCCTCACAATATCCTCGATGTCCTCCATCTTCGTAGAGTTCTTAAGTACATCAATCTTTCTCTACAATTCCTTATGATGTAGATATAGAGAACTACCAAATCTCTCAACCAGCCTTCCCTTCTTTTTGAAGTCTAAGATTTTAATTTCATGACATGGAAGGCCCAAGATAAGTGTCACTTCCTTTACAATAAAACTTATTACCTTTCTAGTAAAAATAAATCGATCTCCTCCTGTATGACATCTTAGGATATCAGTCACAAGTGACCCATCAACTATGAATGGTAGCATGTCAACGAAGCCACCAAAAGGAGTGTTCTTGATGAGTTCTAAGTGAGCAGGAGTAAAATCAATTTTATGAACATTTTCTAAATAGATAGTGGGCTTGCACAAATTTTTATAATGTTGAGACACCTCAACTATCTTAGGATGGGAAGCTTTTGGACATTTAACTAAAATATTCATTTGGATGTCAAAATTAATCAAGAGGAATGTCATAAATTTAAACTGGATGTTCTAATTTGTTAGGGAATATCAAATATTGAACAAAAAATATGGCCATTACTTGAAAGGAATCATCAAATACCTTCCATAATTTCCTAACTATGTTGTATCTGACCCTTCTACTAGAGGGAAATAGTGTTATCCTCTCCCATGAATACAACCATTATTGTGCTCTCTTGGCTAGGCTGGTTGTCATCTTTCTCTTATCCATGACAACTTCTAAGCTTGCACTTTCTTTTGGACATTTTTATAAGAAAATGTAAAAAAACATAGCTCACTGCTGTGCTACTGAAACAAAGATCATATTTTGAGTTAAGGACTAAGGTGAAATACTATAACATCAATGCCTAAGGCATATCATTCAAACCATACTAGCAAAGTGTTGTGAATGGCAAAATTTAGGAAAATGAAAATAAGATGATAGATTGAACTCTGGTCATTGAAGAGGGGAGCATGATATGTTGATGTATGCCCTAGAAACTAATATGGTTGACACATATTTTATTTATAGGATATAAAATTATATTTAATATTCAAATTTGGGCTATTTTTTCATAAATGATGTGTCTGTGTATTGTCTAAGGAATTAATGAGCAATGACACATATTTTTAAGAGTTAAGAATTTGAGACATGTGTCATCATAGATTAATTTCTAAATACTCCTGATTGTAGGATATCACAAGGATGGTAATTGATTTGATTTGATCGATACACAAATTACTTTCCTTTTAGAATAGATGAGTCTTAAGTCTATAATGTGGTGATACTGGAATGAGAGTATGGGTGGTTGTTTGAGATTGATGGTACTGAGTATGACCATCATAAGAAGTCACATGGATGTCTACTCACTTGTTAGTAACTTTTTAATGCTATAGTTGTATGAGTGGTTCTTTGACTTGTGGTGGCTTGGCCACTCATAGTGGAATTGCCATAGTTTTTTGATAATACAAAATATTGGTCCTAGCCATTTGGGTCCTTTCGATGTTCGTTGGTTGAAGTAAGTTCATTGGAGGAGTAGGAGCACACATATAGGAGATCTATTGATCTTAGTAGTTAAGGTGTAGTCTTATATGATTTAAGAAGTCAAGTCCTTAAAACCATGGCCACGATAATGTGAATGATAGAAAAGAGTTTTCATGAGTTTTTATAATTGGACTTGAGTTGATATAATTATGCATATGATAAATGCTTAGGATTTGGTGAGTTTTCATGACCTGCATCTTGTCGGAACTCTCGATAGAAGAACTCAATCACATGGTAATTACACCTAGAGATTCTTTCTTATATTTTATTGGGTTGCCACTACATGCTGCTAGGCATCACTGGTAAATTATGAGAACCTACTATGATTATTTTGGATCAACGATCCTTGAACGAGTGAGTTATAATTATTTCGATCCATCAAAAGAGTTTAATGATACTATGATGGAGATCATTGTATATCTCACTACCAGATAGAATGGAACTTGAGGGATCATATACAATAGGAGTTTAACCTAATCAAACAATTGGATTAAAATATGTAAGAGTTACATATTTAGAAAATCTAAATTTATAAGGGTTATAAATTTGGAACTTGCTATTTAGGCACCTGCTAATTTTAGCAAAAAGCACTTTATTATAAGAGTTGTAATTTAATTAGATGATTGGATCATTTAATTATGATTATGCTCGATACAAATTAAATTGGATTTGATTTGATTGAGTTTGTGTAAAGACATAATCCAAGTAGGTTTTGGACTAACCTAATTACAATTATTGCAAGCCAATTTGGTTTGACCTGATTGGTTACCAAGTCCTAGGTGAATTAAATATGATTTAATTCAGTTAGGTTTAATATATTCTATTTGAATTTAGTGGTCCTAATTAGATGAGGATCTAATTCCTAATTAGTTATAGATTTAAACCTAAATCTAAATTTATTAGGAATTAAGTTAGTTAGTTTTCTAGTTGGTTAGAATTAGTTAGTTAGTTGGCCTAACTAATTTCTAATTAGTTATGGATTTAAATCTAAATCTTACATGGTTAGTTAGGTCATTTAGAATCCTAAAAGGATTAGGACAAAGAGTTAGGTTAGTTAGAATCCTAAAAGGATTAGGACAAAGAGTTAGTTAGTTGAATTAATTTTTAACTAACTAATTATTCTCTCTCACTGCTTATGTTTTTCTCTCTCTTTGGCATGTAAGAAAGAAGGGCCATGCCCTTCTTCATGTTAAAATTAAGTATAGCATGGAAGGAAAAGTGCAACGCCCCAAAAGAGTTTGGATTTTATGGTTTTTTTTCCTTCTTATCCTAATCCATCTAGTTAGTTATTTAAATTTGATTTAAAGCCCTTGTCCTAATTCTAGATGGAGTAGGACTTTAGGGAGAGATAAAATTAAGATATTGCATGGGAATTAAAACAAAGTGTGGGTGCTAAATACATGTGTGCATGAGTTTCCTTGGACAATTCAACGTCAGATACTTTTCACTTATTCCCACACTCATCTTTCTTCTTAAAAAAAATTCCACCACACAAAATAAAATAAGGGGAGAGAAATTTTGATCACCCTCTTTAATCCTCCTCCTCTCGATCTGAAGGAAAAGTTCAGTTCAAGAAGAGAAAAAAATCTCCTCTCTTGATTTCTTGAGAAGAGATCATTCTTCTTTCAGGATTTCTAACATAGAAAAAAAGAAAGATAGGAAGGGATATTTAATCCAATAGTCAAAGCAAGGCCTGCATGGTGCTAGCACTTTGATGGCCTTGGGATTTCAATCAGGCCATCTCCATGTAGATACCAACAGAGGCCAAGCATGTATGTGGCTCCAATGGAATCCTGGAATTTTTTCTAGAACTGATCCAATGAAGACGGAGCTGCATAATAGGTAAGTAGATTTGATCTACGTGTTTTTATTTTAATTTGGTGATCCACATGTTTATGAATAAATTCTACTAAACATGTTTAGATTAGGTTTTTTACTTTCACTATAATTAATTTGATTAATTAAAGTTTTTGATAAATTTGCATGCAACCTAGGGATCGTTAGACAATTCCTTCAAGTGGTATCAAAGCCATGCTTCATGAACATGTATAAATCTGAAATCAAAAATAAAAATTCTAATTTTTGATCTAAAAATTTAGATCTTGAAAGAAGTTTTAGATCTAAAAATTAAAAATTTTAGAGCTGAAAATTTATGTCCAAAGTTTTGTTTGAAAACCAAAATTTTAGATCTGAAATTTTCGTTGTCTAGATCTACACAAGATTTAAAATTTCAATTAGATTGATCTAAAAATTAGATCTAAAAAATTTAATTTTTAGATCTAAAATTTTGATAAGAAAATCATGGTTCATATTCATTTTATAGGTCTTAAAAATAGCTTTTAGATTTAATATTATAAATTTTTGAATGCATAAGTAGTGAATTTTCAAGATCTAAATTTTCATGTCTTTGGGTTTTTCATGAGATTATTAAACCAAAATGTTTAGATTAGAAATTAGTTTTGACATCTAGAATAAACCCTCATGTTCATAATGCATCTAATTTAAGGTCTAAAATTAAAATTGGTTAGTATCTAATCCTATGCTTGACATAAGGTTGTCCTACTATGAGGTTAACCCCTTATAGTGTAAGGTTATCCTAGCACAAGATTGATCCATTTTAAAAATAGTTTTCAAGAATTTTAATCAATTATTTGAGATCTAAAATTAAGGTTAATAAATCTAAAACTAAGAATTTAAGATCTAAACTCAAAACATAAAACATGAGGGATGGGGCTAGGTCGAATAGATTAGGTCATGCAGTTGGATTGTATCTAGTTTTTGGTTAGGTCAAAACCAATCAATTGAACTTTTGATCAAACCCAGTCAAGAGTAGATTAGGATTAGGTCAAGAGTACTCAGGATCATGCTAATGGTTTGAGCTAGTTGATATGATTGATATCAGTCAATTGACCTAAAGACTTAATTTTGCTCAATGTTAAGCCTGAATTGATTAAGCTGACTAATTCGAAACTAATAAATCTATTGGTGTCTAAGGCAAGTTTTGACATGGTTTTAATTGGAGCTAACTCTTACCAAGCTAACTCAGTTGGTGTCTAGAAAGAGGTCAAATGGTAGAACCCTCCCATCAATCTTACTTATTCAGCCAATTTGGTTGATTATGGTTTGCATAAGGTTGCTTATTAATTCAAGTTTACCCATACCACATCTTGGTTAATTAGACATGAGATGGGCTGACTGATTAAGATATAACATAGACCAGGTCACTCAAGATGAAATGTGTGGATCTAAACCAGTCAAACATGAGATGTGCTGACATGAATTAGTCAAGCATTGATGTGCTGATGCAAAACATGTGAGTCAGACAATAGATGTGCTGACCTAAAGTAGCTTAATCAGACATTAGATGTGCTGACCTAAATTAGGTTAGATGGATATGAGATGTGCTAACTTAAACCTAATATCATATATGATTTGACCCTTTAGCTTAGTATTTGGATTGAGTGCATCACAATGGCTGTCCGACCATAAGATTAAGTAAGGTTTAAAGGCCATCTCTTTTCATTCGATGAGGTTCTTTTATGATGTATAGGGGTGCCGCTGTGTTTTGATTCATAAAGAAGAACTGTGATAGGATTTTTAAATTGATCTGACCTAAATTAGGTTAGTTAGTAGGTTAGTCCGACATGAAATTGTTCTAACTAATAAAGTAGAGACCCAAATCCAAACCTTCTCGTAAATATGAAGTCATAGGTTTTTCACCATTGTAAAGATATGTGCATCTCTCGGGTGTGGATTGTTCTCGATTAGATATAGTGGTTCAATTATATCAGGGGGGATAACCACTCTATTAAACATGAGATGATACGGGATAAAGATGGGGTTGGACCCAATAACTGTTAAGTGAGGGATCCAATGATGGCTTCACTTTCATGTTGAACAGTAGATCTAACTTAACTACGGAGTATAGGCAAATCTATTAGGTGAGCCACATGACTTAGAGACCAAGTCACTGCAACATACTTGAGAAGCATTAGACAAGAGTTATCTACTTATTGGTTTATATGTTAGCAATAACTATTAGATGAGGTGCACAAAATCAGTGGGACCATAGTACCCACTAAGGACCCTAGTCGCATAGTGATTTTGCATCTCCATTGAGTATAAGAGATTCGTGAAAATAGTGGAAGCCTAAATTTGTTGCTTAAAATCCCAAGAACAAATTTAAGATTAAATACAATTGTCTAACTTGAGTCTTTACTCTTTGTAGATTAAAAGTTAGCTTCTAACCCTTTTAATTCTTTGACTAATTGATTAACCTAAACCTATTATAATGATTGGCTCTATTTGAAAAATTAATTAGATAAGCTGAGTACAGTAATAGACTAGGATTATCCTTTGTTACCAAGCCATTTAGGCTAATCTAACTATAATTGATCCATGATCATTGCTTGATAATGATTAAGGATTAGGAGCTTGAGAAGATTGGACATGTTGATGCATAAGAAATGCAAAAGGATTTGATCCAGCTATCTTATCTAACTCATATGGCTAGTTTATTATAAAATACCATTTGAATAAGATTAAGATAATTAGGTGAGCAAATTGATTGCTAATAAAGGGACATTGAAGGATTCAATAAACATGCTTTTCGATGCAAAGTAGACCAACTCATCCAAAAGATTGTCAAATAGGAAGAAGAGGCTTGTAAAGAAGTAAGAGATAAGGATCTTCCATAAAAAGATGGCCATTGACAATGGAAAGGTACTTCTAATTTAAGCTCAATGACCATAGGAATTATCCTTATACATGAAATCCTTGAAGAATAAATATGACACATGTTTGGAAGGTATGTCAGTTGCTCAAGGAAACTATCTGCTATGAGCAAAAATTTGATTTATATTTAGTATGCAATCATTGATTCATTGGGCTCAGATTATTTTATAAATGATAGTCTCTATGTACATATGATGCATCTATAGTAAGTGAGTGCCATAGGATCTAAAAGATCCTGTGAGATAATATACTAGCCTCGGTACATATCAATGTGTGTAGCATATTCAACGTGTAGACCAGGGAAGACTCCTTAAGGTTCTTTGATTAGATTAAGAAAATAAATACTTTAGATGAGATTTTTAAAATTATCTCAAGTTATATGACATAATTACATAATAGACTCCTCTTACATCTTGAGCTCAATAAGGTATCTAAGCAAAGAAATTGAACCCCCGGATATGGTTCAATCTATTATGGAAATCATTAATTATTTTTAAGAATTTAATTCTATAACTCGGACATTATTTAATTGGGTTCACTCTAAGTCCCTTTATCACACTTATATGAGATTTAGGTGGAAAGTTAGAGATTAAGTCACCAATGGCCTGTATCCTAGAAGTTATTAAGATATTTCTTTCTAGTGACTCAAGTTATTGTGACCCAATGTCTACATTCATAATTAAATAGTTTAACCTGAATATAACAGTGGTAGGATGATTAAGCTCGAAGAGACTGACTCAGAAGAACAACGAGCCACAGAACCTATAGGACCCGTTCGAGCAAAGCGAGTACATTAGTTCCTCTTCCATCTTGTAAATATAGTAGGCTCTCCTATCCTCCAAAAGATATAAAGGTATGCTTATACATGACTTAACGAAAGTGTTCCTTGTGGAAGAAAGGAAATAGAGATGATTTCATAAACCTATAATGAGGCGATGTAAAACATTGATTTCAAGAAATGGTTAGATCCCATGAAGTTAGACTCGATATGCTTCAACCTAGTATAGACCTTAATAGATCCACCAAAAGGTATAGTACCTAATGGATACAATGGATCTATAAAGAAAAATAGATGAAGATCTATAAGGCAAGGCTTGGGCCAAAGGTTACAGTCAGTATTGACTATAGAAACCTTTTTACCTATGACCATGCTAAAATCCATACTAATTGCTATTGCAGTTAACCATGATGAGATCATGTTGATAGATAGTGAGAGATTACAATATCTAATCTACAAAGGGTCTATGTAAGTAGACTAAAGTAAATAGCTCAGAATTGGAATTCTCATTTTTATGACAAGATCAAATTGTTTGATTCTATCAAAAATGAGAAGAGGAACAATTTGTTTATAGAGGTTAGTGGGAGCATGTAATTCTTCACATTGTATGAGGATAATATTCTCGTATTAGGAATGAGATTCCTATGCTGACTTAGGTTAGGTTATTATATCTAGGTAATTCTCTAATGAAGACCTATTGGAAAGCATTCTATATTTGGAATGTAGGTCTATGAGTTAGACCAAGGAGGATGCTAAGCCTTTCATAGAGTTTGTACATTAAGGAAGTGGTAAAGTGTTTAGCCTAAAAACCCAATAGGGATTTGAATCCTTAAGCATGGAATTGATCTTTAAATATGCCCTGACACATTTGAAGAGATTGTAATATGGGCTAGATCCTTTAGAGCTTTGGCCATAAGGAATCTTATATAAACCATGCTATGTACATGGCCTAATTTTTGTTATGAATATCACCAGCAAATATCAATAAAATCTAGGCTATGAGTGCTGGAGAACTGCTAAATTATTCTTTAAGACTTAAGAAGTATTAAAGATTTATTTTAGATTTTTAAAGAAGAATTGAGAAAATTAGAATACATATGATGTGTTCTTATACAATGATGGCTTGGAACCGATCATTATAGGTTTAACTAGGAATGCTGACTAAATCATTATCTTTAAGGGTACAAGGATGTATTTTAGTTCATAGAAATTAGTGAGATATCATGAGATGACATAACACTCTATCATAGTAATAACGGTGCCATAGCTTTTGCTAAGGAACCAGGGTCTCACTAGAAGTCCAAACATAAGAAGTGATAATTCAATTCATGACTACCTTATACAGGTACAGAGAGCAAACTCCACATGAGATGTTGTAGACTCATTAGCTTTATAAGTGTTGGCCAGCTAAAACTAAAGCATATTTAATGGGGCCGAAGTGTATGACTGATTTGTTTTAGTGCAAGTAGGATCTTGTTAGATATATATCCTAGAAGCCAATCTGATTAATATATATTTTATTTATAAGATATAAAATTATATTTAATACTCTAATTTGGATTATTTTTTCATATATGATGTATCCATGTATCCTTCAAGGAATTAGTAGGTAGTGACATATATTCCCAAGAGTTGAGAATTTGAGATATGTGTCATCATAAATTAATTTCTAAATATTTCCAATTATAGGATATCATGGGGATAGTGATTGATCTGATTTGATCAATGTACATATTGATTTCCTTTTAGGGTAGATGAGCCTTGAGTATATAGTGTGGTGATACTGGAGTGATAGTGAGGTGGTCATTAGAGAATGATGGTACTGAGCATGATCATCATGAAAAGTTACATGGATATCTACTCACTTGTCAGTGACTTTCTCAATGCTATAGTTGTGTGAATGGTTCTTTAACCTACAATGCCTTGACCACTCATGGGGTTGCTGTAGTTTGATAATACAAAATATTGGTCCTAGCCATTCAGGTCCTTGTGGTGTTTATTGGCTATAATAGGTTCATTGTAAGAGTGGAAGCATACTTATAGGAGATCCATTGATCTTAGTAGTTAAGGTGTAGTTCTATATAATTTAAGAAGTTAAGTCCTTAAGACCAGGACCATGGTAATGTGAATGATAGAAAAGTATTTCCATGAGTTTTTATAATTAGGACTTAAGCTGATTGAATCATGCATATATAGATGCTTAGGGTTTGGTGAGTTTTCATTACTTGCATCTTATCGAGACTCTTGATAGAAGAACTCAAATTATATAGTAACTACACCTAGGAATTCTTTCTTTTATTCTATTACGTTGCCACTACATGCTGCTAGGTATCATTGGTGGATTGTAAGAATCCACTAAAATCATTTCGAATCAACGATCCTTGATAGGGTAAGCTAGAATTTTCTGGTCCATCAAAAGAGTTTGATAATACTATAATAGAGATCATGATATATCACACTACCAGATCGAATGGAACTTGAGGAGTTACATATAATAGGAGTTTGACCTTATCACATAGTTGGATCAAAATATGTAAGAGTTACATATTTAGAAAATCAAAATTTGTAAGGTTACAAATTTGGAACCTACTATTTTAGATTTTAGCAAGAAGGACTTTATTATAAAAATTATAATTTAATTAGATGATTTGATCATTTAATTATGATTAGGCTCGATACAAATTGAATTGGATTCGATTTGATTGAGTTGAGGTGATGACATAGTCCAATTAGATTTTGAACTAACATAATTACAGTTGTAGCAAGCCAATTTAGTTTGACCTAATTGGTTACCTAATCTTAAATGAATTTAATCTAATTTAATTCAATTAGGTTTAATCTATTCTATTTGGATTTAATGATTCTAATTAGATTAGGATCTAATTTCTAATTTGTTGCCTAGTTGGCCAACCCAAGAGCGGGGGTGAATTTGGTATTTAAAGCATTTTCACAAGTATGTGCTCTTTTAGAAACTTAGTATAGTGAGTGATGTGATTTAAATATGAGATGCAGAAACAAGTAAGAAACATAATCAACACAAGCAAAACACCAATAATATATAGTGGTTCGAAGCAACCCGGCTCCTACGTCCACTACCCAAGGTACCACTTGGGATTTTTACTATATTCACCCACGGAATGCGGTCGATTTGTTTTACACTGGGCTCACCAATCAAAATCTAATCTTAGTTTTACATCATAATCATCAAGAATCTAATACAATGTTAGTTTTCCTGGACTCACTAACAACCCAAACTTAGTTTTCAAAGGTTCACCAAAAACCTTAAACAATCCCCAATATACAGCCCTTGTTGTACTTGGAACAACTCAAATAAAAAGTTAAAAACAGAGCAATACTAATGACAAACCAAACTTTGTTGGATTGTTGCAGTTGATTCCCTTTAAGAAACCTTCTTGATTTCTCCTTTAATACTCTTTAAGGCTTCCAAACTTCTTCAATAAATATCTCAAGTAGCTGATGGGAAGTAGGTGTGGACTAGAGTTCTTCCTTGAATGCTCTTGAAAATATTCAATGAACTTTTATCTCTTTTTCTCAAAAACTCTCTAAAACTTGACTTTAATCCTTCATTTATAGTATTTTGAACTGATCCTAGGTAGAAATGACCATTATAATGCCTTAGGAGTTGAAATATAGCCGTTGGAGCACTTTTCAGATTCAAAAAATCAATTCTGGATCTAGCCATTACTCACCAAAAACTGGGATTCGAGTTGGCTCGGTTGGGTCGAGTCGCTCGGATTCTCAGACATGTTGAAAATGCACTCTAGTCAAGTCATCTCTTCCCAGTGGACTCAGCTTGCTTGACTTATTTTTCAGAACTGAGATTTTGCACACTCTGAAAGAGTCGGCTCGATTTACTGAGTCAGCTCGGTTGTATGGTTCCTCAAAACTGTAATTTTGGTACTCTGGTCGAGTCAGCTCTAACCTCTCTGAGTCAGCTCAGTTCACAGAGTATCAGAAATGCTTGAACTGTACCAGAACATTAAGTCGACTCTACTCCTCGAGTCGGCTCGAGTGACTTAAGTCCAATAATGTCCAAACTTCTTTAAACAGCTTCCAAACACTATCAAACATTTTCCAGTCCTAATCTAAGTAAAATAATATAGAATTGCCCCTTTTACAAGAATTTCCACTTATGTTATTTAGGGCTTTTGAACATTTTTTCATGATTACATTGATATGCTATAAAAATTACTAAAATATAGTTAGAATGATTGTTCTTTTGAAAGTCCTATGAAAGCTTCTAAAACAATCAAAAGTGTTAGTGATAAATATATTCTCCAATATTTTGTTATCATCAAAATCATTCAAGGGGTCAACAATCTTCCCCTTTTTGATGATGATAAAATACTGGGCATGGAAGAAGTTTACAAATAGTATTATATAAACATGTATCGAGAATGTACCAGAATGTATCAATAAGTATCAAAAAGTATCAGGGCTTTTTGTATCAGATTCAATATTTGTTAAAGAAACTACTTTTGTTTTAGAATGTATTGGAGCTAGTTGAGTATCAGAGTCGAATGTATTGGAGCCAATTAAGTATCAAAGTATATCAGAGTGAAATAAGTATCTAAAATATATCAAAAGCAATTAATTTTCATTAATTTAGCATCAAGAAAGTATCAGAGCTAATTGAGCATTAAAATGTATCAGGGCTAATTTAGTTTCATTGATTTCCATGTATCAGAGCTTATTGATTTCAAGAAAATATTAGAACTAACTGACTTCTCCCCCTATTTTGCATATTCTCATGAAATTTGAATTTTGAATTTTCCATTCACAACATTTTTCAACATTTTTCCATGCACAACACAAATATTACTCCCCCTTTTTATCATCAACAAAAAAAGATTTCTTTAAGCATTCAATAATTTTTGAAATAGAGTAAGAATATTAATATGATTTGAGATAATTTCACCTTCTCTTTATAATCTTGATAGTCTTATTAATATTTTCTTTTCTTTTTTAATGACAAATGTTTGATATATACTGTTGAGACCAAGCTTTATGCATCAAAGAAGAGCTAAAAGAGTAGAATGATAATGACATTGAAACAAAGTGCGCACACACACACATATATAAGCAAGTTTTTTTGATACAAAAGATATAACCAACAAAAACAAGATCTAGCAAGATCTAATCATCTTCTTCCTCACTAGAGGAAGAACCTATTTCTAAGATAGTAGGAGAAACCTTAGTTTTGAAAGGTTTATGCCTAAGATCTCTAAGTCTAGTTCTGGTGGGAGCTTTAGGTATAGTAGTTTTGGTCTTAGGATTAGCTCTAGATCTAGTAAGAGTAGGCTCAGTCTAGATAGAGGGTAGATCAGTTTGAACAGGAGGTGGTGGTGGCTGTCCTATGGTCTGGCATGAGGTGGTGGCTATCTCGGTAAAGATGAGTGCTGTGAAGGTGGTTGCCAAGAAGTAGAAGCTCCAGATCCTCCAGCTCCAGATCTCACTCCCATGATGAAGAACAAAACAGTCCTCAACTCTGACTCTATCCTCTGAACTCCCTGTTGTAACTTATACAATGTAAAGACCTGATCTCTGGCAAAGGAGTCAGTTGCTCCTCGAAGTCTCTTGAAGTCAGAGTGTGAGTCCCGAGGTCAGCACTATGGTCATCCTGGATCTGCTATCACATCTCTACAGACTCAACTCTGCATGTCAGCTTTCTCATCTTTGTTTGGAACTCTTCTAGGCCTCTCTTGAGTGTTTGGCAAAGATCGCCAAACATCGATCTAAAGAATCCCATCAGAGTCTCAGCAAACTGAGTGAGCTGCTCGAAGGAAAGACCAATCTGAGTATTAGCTGAGGTGATGGTATTGAATGATCTACTAGTGCTGCTGATGGTGTTGGTGGAATCTTGGGGTGCTGGTCTGTCCAGTCATCCGAGCCTATCCCTTGGTCTCCTCATCTATAGAATCCTCATCATTGTCACCAAAAACACTGTCATTATCTCCATCAAACTCCACTCTAATAATGCCAGTAGCTATAGTCTCGTGCTCTGCCTCCTTATCTGAGGACTGATGCAACACTCTCTGACCAGAAGTTTTCTTGACCCAAACTCCTTCAACTTGGTGATATCCCATCCTATGCAGGGATTTCACCGAGTATCTGTTAGTGTGGTGAAGGAGTCATCCATCCTCTCTGGTCAAGTCTATACCAAACTCCTGGAACAACAAAGTAAACATCATCCCATAAGGTAGACAAGCTTTCGCTCTCCTGACTGCATCCCGTATCTGTGTCAGCATATGAATGGAAGATTAAGGGCCTCCCACTCAACCATATACCTCATAAACATCATATCACGTTCGCTGACCCAATCAAAGCGACCTGTACGGGGCAACAAGATCTTACTAATAATATTATGTAAAAGCCTCATCTCCAACGATAACAAGTTAGCCTAAACATTAGTAACTCTCCCAACTTCTCTTCTTTCCAGTATAAGTCTTAGGGTTTTCTGTTTCTCTTTCAAGTTCAAAAGAAGTTTTTCCCTATTAGGCATATGTAAAACCTGACTTATCCTTGATTCATCAATAGTCATTCTTACTCCTTTTACAGTTGATACCACATTGTTTTCTTTAAAGAATAAGTTTTCAGAGAAACTTCAGACAAGGCCAGGGAAAGTAGGAATATCCAACAAGCAAAAATACACCCAACCCTAAATCTCAATCTAGTTACCTATTCTAAAATTTTGGTTTTCAAGAAATGAGAAATCAATCTTTCTACTGCTAGTTACTGGATGGTTTCCCATAGGGATAACTTGCCTTGCAGGTGCCAGAGATAAATTTCTCGGTTCCTCTTGTTCTTCAACCTGAGTCAGCTCATCCTCATGCCTTTTGGATCTCTTTTCCTATTGGAGGAGCTTGGATCTACACATCTTGGTCTCTTGGCAACTGCCTTCTTTGGACCCATTAGGTAGAAATCTAAGGTGGAAAGGGAATATTCAGGTAGTTTTTTGGAATGGAAGAGAGAGTGGTCCCCTAGGGGCTCTTTTGAATAGTGAATGGAAAATGAAAGGGATTTTTTAAGGCTATCGGCTTTATAATAGAGTTTGACATTTGAGTCGACTCGACCCCTGTTCGAGTCGGCTCGAGCCAAAACTCAAAAAATGGCTCTAAAAGCACTATAAAAGGTTTCATTCCCAAGATATACTCTAGATAAGGTGGTCAGTTGGCTTAGATTGGTGATGGAGGTCTTCTAGATATTTTTTTCTTAATTTTAAAGAAATTAGGTCAAAAGTTCTAAAATGGATCACATAAACCTAATTCTCCTCTAATCATTTGAAATCAATCTTCATTAAGTGGCCTAGTAAAGATGTCAGCTAATTGATTTTCAATTGAAATAAATTCAAGTTCAATATTACCATTTTGTACATGATCCCTAATAAAGTGATGTCTAATTTCTATGTTTTGTCCTAGAATGTTGAATTGGATTCCTTGTCAAATTAATAGCACTTGTGTTATTACATTTGATAAGAATTTTAGTTTGAATAACACCATAGTCTTCTAGTTATTGCTTAATCCAAATCACTTGTGCACAACAACTCCCTACGCTACATACTCTGTCTCAGCAGTAGACAGTGCTACAGAATTTTATTTTTTACTGTGCCATGAGATTATGTTCAACCCTAGAAATTGACAAGTACCACTAGTGCTTTTTCTATCAATTTTATATCTACCATAATCCAATTAAATTCAATGAAGATTGCTTAGAATATCATAGACCTAGATTACTTGTTCCTTTTAGATATTTTATAATTCTTTTAATAGCAAGTATATGTATTTCTTCTGGATTTGATTGAAATCTTTTATATATACAAATGCTAAATAAGATATCAGGTCTACTAGCAGTTAAATACAACAATGATCTAATCATACCTCGATAGATTTTTTGATCAATATTGTTTCCATCTTTATCCTTGTCAAGTCTGCAAGTGGGGCTCATGGGTATGCCAATTTCTTTAGCGACTCCATACCAAACTTCTTGATAATTTTCTTGATGTACTTAGATTGTTTGATAAATATTTTTTCTCTTGTTTGCTTAATTTGGAGTCTAAGGAAGTAGGTCAGTTCACCCATGAAGCTCATTTCAAATTCATTCTGCATAAGCTTAGCAAATTCTCTACATAAATTTTTATTAGTTGCACCGAAAATTATATCATCTACATAAATTTGTATAACTACTTATCATTTTCTTTTCTTTTAATGAATAGAGTGGTATCTACATTATCTCTAATAAAATCATTTTCAAGCAAGAACTTACTCAATCTATCATACCATGTTTTAGGTGCTTATTTTAAACCATATAATGCTTTATTAAGTTTGAAAACATGATTAGCAAAAGCATGGTTTTCAAATCCTAGTGGTTGTTCTACAAAAACTTTTTTCAAAATGAAACCATTCAAAAATATACTTTTTACATCCATTTAAAATAATTTGAAATTCATGTAGCAAGCAAATGCACGTAACAATCTAATATCTTCTAATCTTGATACCGCTGTATAGATTTCATCAAAATATATTTCTTCTTCTTGATTATATCCTTTGGCCACTAATCTATCTTTATTTCAAATTACATTTTCTTTTTCATCTAACTTATTTCTATAAACCCATTTAGTGCCTATAACAGGATGATTAGAAGGTCTATTCACTAAAGTCCAAACATTATTTCTTTGAAATTGAATTAATTTTTCATGCATGACCATCATCCAATTGGGGTCATTTTCTGCTTCTTCTATGCTATTTGGTTCTACTTGTGAAACAAATGCTAAATAATCATGTGCATCTCTAAGTGATGACCTAGTTCTAACTCCTTGTGAGGGATCACCAATAATTAAATCTTTAGGATGTGATGTTACATACCTCCATTCCTTTGAAAAATTATCATGATCTTTACTTACCATTTCTTCACCTTGTCCAGTTTGTTTATCCTTTAGGCTCATGTCCTCCATAGCTTTATCAATTGTACCTACATCATTATCAATGCACTCTTCTTTTCTAGAAGGTAAGGGATTAGTTTCATCAAATATAATATGGACAGATTCTTCAACAGTCAATGTTCTCTTATTAAATACTTTATAAGCTTTGCTAGAAGTAGAATAACCAAGAAATATTATTTCATCAGATTTAGCATCAAATTTTCCAAAGTTATCCTTTCCATTATTAAGTACAAAGTATTTGCAACCAAATACATGAAAATAATGAATACTTGGTTTTCTATCATTCCAAAGTTCATAGGGAATTTTCTTTAAAATAGGTCTAATCAAAATATGGTTCAAAATATAACAGGCAGTGTTCACAGCTTCTGTCTGAAAGTACCTTGGAAGATTGCCTTCACATAACATAGTTCGGGCCATCTCTTCCAATGTCCTATTTTTCCTCTCTATAACACCATTTTGCTATGATGTTCTAGGAGTGGAGAAGTTGTGATCAATGCCATGCTTAGTATAATACTCTTCAAAATATTGATTTTCAAATTCTGTGCTATGATCACTTCTAATAGAAATAACTGAAATATTTTTCTGATTTGAAACTTTCTTGTAAAATTTTTAAAATACTTTGAAAACTTCATCTTTATGTACAATAAACAAGACCCATGTAATCTTAAAAAATCATTTACTATCATAAGTCCATATTTCATCCTCCTAGGCTTGTAGTCCTAGTTGGTCCAAATAGGTCAATGTATAGTAGTTCTAAAGGTCTAGTAGTTGAAACCATAGTTTTCGACTTAAAACTCTCCCTAGTTTGTTTACCAAATTGGCATGCATCACAAACATGTTCAAAATCAATTTTGAATTTAGGTAAACCTCTAACTACATCTTTGGAAATTAATTTAGCTAAAGTATGCATGCTAGCATGACCTAATCTTCTATGCCATAGTAGGCTAGATTCCTTGGTTTTAGCATTCATTGCCACAAGACTTGTATTACTGGACATAGCTAGATCATTCAAATCTATCACATAAATATTTCCAAGTCTATGACCAACAAACTTAGTACTAGAATCAAGAAAACAAGTTACTATACACATTGAAGATTCAAAGACAACCTTGAAGCCTCTATCACATAATTGACTTATACTTAACATATTGTGCTTCAACTTGTCTACTAGCAATACATTTTCAATGAATGTAGAAGGGATAATTCTGATCTTACCAATGCCAATGATCTTTCCCTTACCATTGTCACCAAAAGTTACCATTCCTCCATCTTTCATTTCTAGGGTGATGAACTATTCTTTGTCACCCATCATATATCTTGAACAGCTACTGTCCAGATACCATCATTTTCTTAAATTCTTGGCTGCAAAACATTTTTGCAAGACAATCAAGTAATTCTTTTAGGTACCCATGCTTTCTTGGATCCTAGCAGGTTAGTAGGAGTGGTTCCTTTGGAAACCCAAATCTTTTTTAATTTACTTTTAAGATTCTTTCTTTTTGAATTTCATTCAAAAGACTTGTGACCAACCCCATTACAGAATAATAGATTATATTTGGTTTTTGATAAGATTTAGATATAGAAAGTATTGATGCAAAAGGTTTCAGAGCTGAAAACTTTGCTACATAAGATTTTGGAACTAAAAACTTGGTAGCTGAAACTTTGTTTATATGCATTGAATTATAACCAATTCCAGCTCTATTATTTATTTCTCTTTGATTTTTCAAGATTAGCTCAAGCTTATTTGAACCCAAAGTTAATTTTTCAACTAAGGGCTTGAGTTTTTCAACCTTTTTTTGCAAACATGTATTTTCTTCATAAAGCCTTATTCTTTTCATGATATTTATTATTTTTCTCTTGCAAAACATTATATTTTTCAAAAATACTCTTAAGTTCTTTTTGCAAAATATTGTTCTTTTCTAAAACTTTAGTCTTCTCTTTTATCAAAGCATCACAGTTGTTGGCGTGGAGTCCTTGGATCGGCCGGTCGGAGTCGCTGCATCATAGGATCGCTCCCTGGTTCACCTGCAAAACAGGTCCCTTATCGGATTTGTTCCAGCGAAGGACACTCCGATGCCTAAGTTAGTGGCGGATTCCAGCAACAGAATAGGGAAGATGTCGAAAGTGGAAGAGAAAAAGAGCTCTTGGAGATTGAAAATATGTATGTGCGAGATTATTCACGCGTACCTCTCGAGCCATCCTTCTTACCCATATTTAAAAGATGGCCTCCGGTCTGTGGCCTGCTCTTTTCCCGGAGATCATGGGGAGCCATTCACTCCATGATAGTTGATCGTGGGTTGTCAATGAGCGGTTCTGGCCAGATCAGAGACGTGGCTGCAGGAATTGCATGCCATGATCATGGCATGATGAGTGTCGATTGTAACCGTTGGTTATAGTTTCCTTTTTGGAACAGATTGTGGTTCAAGCTTCGGGTTTCCCCTTGCATGGGCCGAAGGCTTGAAATTTCCCCGAGGCCAGAGATCATGTCTACGGCGGGGACCGAAGTTTGTATCTTCGAAAGTCGATGAGTAGTTTAGACTTCGGCCAGGGCCGAAGGTGATACCCAAAGGATTGGCCTTCGAATGTTGTAGTTCGGTGTGAAGCCTTGAGTTGCTTACGGTTGGCCTTCGCTTAGTCCGAAGTCCGTAGTCCGGAGAACCAGGGCTTCGATAAGTCGAACCGGAGCCTGGTTCGTAGCTGAGCCAGGATATCCCAACAGTTGCCCCCTTACTCTCTGTTGTTGAAGTGAAGATCTGCCTCGAGAAGTGAGAGTATTATTGCCTTGTCGCTTTCTTCCTGAGAGATAGCATTGTAAACGATTACGAGACCTCTATTGGGCTACCCATCATGATCTGAGAATCAGATGGTGGAAGGTGCCATTCCCTGATTGGGGAAAAGTAGGTAGCCCTGAGGCTATCTCTCCTCATCCCGTTGCACAGTGGTTGAGGTAATCTTTAAGTTGGGATTTGGATAGTTATGGTGGCTGTTCTCCGCCCGTTGGATGAAGGATAGATCTTATCCTGGCGGTCAGTCATAAGGGGGTTACCTCCCAGGGTAACCTTGAGTCAAATTAACTCTCTACGGGGATCCAGAAACCCTTACTTTTCTTTTAGGGAAGAGTGAAGGTCTGGGCAAGGAAGCTTCTTCAACCTCGTCTCATTCTCCGCCCAAACCGTTCTGGAGTACCAGTCTATTCTTCAGGTATAATCCTCTTTCCACCCCTTTGCTTCATTCCTTTATCATGGAAGAGACTGTAGAGAGTTAGGGGAAGCAGGTTGGGCCCTCGGGGGCCGGAGATATAGTAGGTCCGGAGTTGGTCCCCAGCTCGGTTTCTCAGAGCAAGGCAACCCTTCTTTGGGAACGCTACCGCATTCTTGAGGAATTTCACTTTGTCCTCCCTGCGCCCGAGGAGCGGGTGAACGAAGCCCCCTGGGTGCCTAGCTGTATACGAAGATCACCTGAAGGTTGGTCTTTGGTTTCTCCTGCATCCCTTCTTTGTTAAGATTTTTCTCTTGTACCAAGTGGTGCCAGCGCGGTTACCCCAAACAGCATCAAGAACATCTGCGGGTTCCTGGTCATGTGCAGCATCGCCAATGTGGAGCCTAGGACCAACTTGTTCTTGGCCCCTTTTGTCCTTAAGAGGGACTTCCACAGCAACAGATGGTGGGTGATCGGTCCTAGATTGGGCCGCAGGATGATTAAGGATATGCCCAGCGCCATCCATGGGTGGAAACCTGTCTTTGTATTTGTGTTGTCCTTCGACCCATGGAGCTTCGACACCGAGTTGAAGAAGCCTCGCCTGACCGTCAATGACGGAAAGAAAGTCTTGGCGGCCGATCAGTCGGATTATGATCTTCTGACCAACTCGGAAGTTGCTCCTATTTGGGAGTTGTTGGAGGAGAGGAACGTCCATCGAGCGGGAATCAGTAAATTCCCCTCACTAGGTATAGCAGTGAAAATTTCTGCTCTTCTTCTTTAGGTTTCACCGTAGTTCATTTAACTGAGGTGATCCCCTTTGCCTGCAAGTGGTGGGATGAAGCGCAATTTGAGCTGGCTTCGCCAGACTTCGGAGAGGAGGGTGGCACAGGCCCCTTCTACCAGGTCTGCAGCTCAGAAGAAATCTCGAAGAGATGGTCCCGAAAGGGACCAAAGCACTTCGTCTTCTCGAGGCATCTCGGGAAAAAATGCAGCAGCCACGGAAGAGGTTCCAGCGAGGCCCTGCTCAGTCGAGACTCCAGCGGCGGTCACCTCCCTAGTCGACACAACGAGGGGCCCACCTCAAGGAGTGGATGTGCCTCCGGTTTGCCCCTTTGCCGCTGATAGGGGTAAGGCACGGCAAGTCGTAGGAGAGTCTATCTGCGGAGCTTCTTCAGCCGGAGGTCGCCCGACGAACCCTTCGGAGCTCCTGCCTATGGGAGAGCTGCTAGTTTCGGAGGAGGCCTAACAGGCATTGAAGGGTACGAAACAGCCCCGTAACCTGGCAATTCTCCGGAACCGGAGCTTTCATAAAGTGTTCAATTCTGGCTTCGCCGCCCTACAACAGGTATGACTATCACCGCCTCCTTTGCCTTGAGAGTTATTTGACCCTCGATTCTTTTTTTTTGATGTAGTTGGTCTATGACTTCTCCTTCATGGATGAAGGCTTGGGGAACGTGGACAGCCTCATCTACGACCTCAAGGAGGAGCTTCAGACTACTAGGGCTGCCAGGGAAGTAGCCGAGGAGTTGAAGCAATCCATGGAGGACCATCTTGTCTGGGTGACTGATGAAGTTCGTGACCTGAAGGGCGAACTGAAAAGCGCCCACTCGAGGATAGCGGGACAAGAGGTAGGGTGGAACAGGAGCAGGAGGCAAGTTGAATACCTGGAGCAGACTGCTAGGGAGAACCAAGAAAGGATGGAGAGCCTGTCCAAGGTGGTGGAGGAGGCTTCTAGGAGGGCCGAAGAGGTGATCCTAGAATCTGAAGCTACCAAGAGGGAGGCTGAAGCCGCCAAGAG
Source organism: Areca catechu (assembly GCA_021397845.1). Taxonomy (NCBI): domain Eukaryota; kingdom Viridiplantae; phylum Streptophyta; class Magnoliopsida; order Arecales; family Arecaceae; genus Areca; species Areca catechu. The sequence goes on along the minus strand of CM038053.1, from coordinate 138,423,778 downwards.
GGAGTCCGAAGCTTTGAGGAAGTAGATGGACAATGCTATGGCTGACTTCAAGATGTCTTCATAATTTTAGACAGAGATTGATGAAGCATCATTGTATGCCTACCAGCATGGCTTCAATGATGGGCTTTCCAAGGTAAAGGAGACCCTCCCTCACCTCGACCTTTTGAAGATCCCCTCCTACAACATAATTGGAGAGGAAGGAGAAGAAGCGGAGGAGGCTGAAGCCGTAGAGGAGGTCGAGGAGTCACCATGTCCGGCGGAGGAGGCTGCTACCCCAGTCGAAAACCTGGAGGTGATCCCGGCTGTGATCTCGGCTCAGGAGGCGACTCAGGCTGGAGGAGTCCAGGCTGAAGGTTCTCCCATCCCGGCCTAGATTGATGAGACCTTCTCCGATCAAGTTGATAGGTTGCTCCAGTCTTGTGGTGTGAAGCCCTCTCCTATTGATGTTGAGTGACCTGGATCACTCCGAATGTATTTTCTTCTTTTTTTTACTTGTATTGTCAATGAACTTTGTGCTACAATTTTTCCAGATTTTGGAATGAATTCTCTTTTCTTTGCATATGCATTGTTGTGCCTCATGTGTTCATGTGTAGCCTGAAATAGTTCTATCATTTCTCCTTTGGCCTAGTAGAACGATAGCCTTCGAAGGCCATCCAGTTGATAAGAGCCAGTTTTACCATTCTCTTTTTCGCTTAGTCGAATTATCGTGGCCGAAGGCCATTCAGTCGGTAAGGACAAACTCTTGAATGGACCAGAACTCCGTTGTGTTATCTTCCTTCGGACGATTAGCTTATCCACTGGGGCGGACAAGAGTCATTTCCCCGCCAATCAATAATTAGGTGGGGTTTGGTTAGGATCACCGTTGTCCACGTGGCACGTCAAAATTTGTACAGTCATGATCTCTGGCGCCTTATGAGTCGCTAGTCCTCTCTTTCCCAAAAAGAGACCATTAATGATGCCGTCGCATGATACGGATTTCTCCGAATTCGAAATGATGGCGGTTGCGGTCCTGGGGATGGCTTCCGAGAGACTTTCTGGTTCCCGAAGCATCACCCAGACACGTGGCACCTTCTCAGTTGGTCAGGAAGGACGTGGGTCGTGCCTCCCCGTAGTCGATTGTGGGTGCAGGGTTTCTATAAATAGGACCCTGCCCCTTGCTGTCGAAGGCCATCATTTCTGTTGGTGTCTTCCTTCTATCAGCCATGAGGTTCAGCACTTCCGAGCTTCATCGTGCAGCGAAGAAGAGGGCTATTGACCCCGAGAGGAAGTGAAGTCCGGGGCCATCTGGGCCTGTCGGCGAAGAGGAGGGGCCTCTGGTGGACCATCTCGAGAAGAAGGTCCGCCTTCTGGAGGCTCAGTTGAGGGAGGCCCGGGCCCAAGTCACGGCGATGACCACGGCGGCGGAGGAGGTGAAGAAGAAGGCGGTGCAGGCCATCGCAAACTTCAGAACTTCTACCTCATTCAAGGATGAGCTCACTGGGGTGGCCCTGGACTCCTTCCACCAGAGGTTTCGGGAGTGTTGAAGGAAAGCCTCTAGGTTTTATGACCTAAAGGGCTTGGATAATATCAAACCCTCCGTTCCCTTCCCCGGCCACGAATTCGATTCTGACTCCAACGAGGGGTCGGACTTGAGTTCGGACGGGAACCCCGGGGGCCCTTCGTCTTCCCATCTGGTCTCTTCCCGACGGTACGGGAAAAACCTGTCTGGGAGTTAATGCAAATTTCCCAACCTACTGTTGCTGCTGCTACTGCTCTTTTTTTTTTTTGTATCTCTCTTTTGGACAGTTTTTCTCTTTTCTTTTTCTTACTCTCTTTATAGGAGAGTTTCTTTCTTTTTCTTTTTTTTCTTTCTTTTCTTTTCTTTATATAAGAAAAATTGAAAGAAATGAAAGATCTTTTCTGTTACTTCTTCCCGTGTATTTTCTGCGATGTGTTGCATCATGATTTATCCATAATGTAGACTCCATAAACCACTTGCAGTTTGTAGGAAAGAAGTAGGGTCCATTAGACTGTTATGAGAGTGTTTGTTGTTGATAGAGAGGATGACAATGATCCTTTTGGGCACGTGTTCGGATTTACCGTAGGGTAGGTTACGAAAACCATCCCTGTGCACTTTCTGTCGTGATTAAGGTAGGCTGTTCAGGCCCGCCTCGGTGCATGTTCGGATTCACCGTAGGGTAGGTTACGAAAAGCATCCCTACGCCTTTGATTTTTTTGGTGGCCTGGTTAGGCCATCCATTGCACTCGTCGGGCATACCGATAAGGTGAGTGGATCATACTCTCCTTTGCGCAGTTGACCGATTTTTCATATTGGGTCATTTGGGCTGTTGTCATTCAGTCGATGCAACTAGCCATTCTGAGTTGAGTAGGGTTGAGGAGCTTTGCACAGGAGTTTTTTAGAACTTTTTCATTGATAGTATTTGTGAAAGTTTTGTACATTCCATGGCCGAGATAGGGTCTTCCCCTCCAAGGTCTTGAATCGATATGTCCCTGGTCGAATGACTTCTTCGACTTGATATGGGCCTTCCAAGTTAAGGGAGAGTTTATCCTGTTCCGTTGGCGTGGACACTTCTGCTCTTCGCAATACCATGTCCCCCGTGCAGAAAGTTTGCTCCTTCACCCTTGCATTGTAGTACTTGGCGACCTTTTGTTGGTATGCTACTATTCTTATCTAGGCTTGTAGCCTGGTGCTTGATAGCAGATCCAGATCGATTCTTCTGCGATCAAAATTCTCAAGCTCTTCATAGTTGTCAATTCTCAGAGACTGTAGGGAGACTTCGATAGGTAGTACGGCTTCAGTACCATAGGTTAGGTTGAACGAAGATTTGCCGGTGGTTGTTCTTGGGATAGTTCGGTATGCCCAAAGGATAGATGTCAATTCTTCGGCCCAAAGCTCTTTGGCGGCGTTCAACCTTGTCTTTAGACCAAGGAGGATGGTCCGGTTGGTGACTTCGGCTTCTCCGTTGGACTGTGGATGTGCAACGGATGTCAGCTGATGCTAGATATGGTACCGAGCACAGAAGTCCTTGAACTTTGGATTGTCGAATTGTCTCTCGTTGTTTGTGATGATGACGTGTGGGATACCAAACCTGAAGATGATGGCATTTTTCACAAAACTTTCCACCTTGCACTCTGTGATTTGGGCCAATGGTTCGGCTTCCACATATTATGTGAAATAGTCGATGGCCACTAGGAAAAACTTTCTTTGCCCTGATGCTGGTGGGAATGGGCCAAGAATGTCCATCCCCCACTGGGAAAAGGGCCATGGGGCTGCCAACTGAGTCAGGTGACTCACAGGTTATTTCTGCACATTGGCATACCTCTGGCATTGGTCGCACTTCTGCACGAAATCAGCTGAGTCCTTCTGGATGGAGAGCCAGTAATATCCTTATCGAATAATCTTGTATGCTAGAGATTTGCCTCCTAAGTGATCCCAGCATATGCCCTCGTGATGCGGGACAGGGATTGGACCGGATCGTTGGCGAGCATGAAAGTCACCAGAGATTAGGATTTGCAAAGAAGGAGGAAAGAAGAGGGTGCAGGGTTAAGAAAAATACTGGGGTTCACATAGATTCCCCAAGAAGAACAAGCACATAGCAAAGGGGCTCACACAGATGCCCTAGTGGAACAAGCACATAGCAAAGGGGCTCACATAGATGCCCTGGGCTCACACAGATGCCCAAAATCAGGGATCACACAGAAACCCTGGGATGATGGAGAAGGGATCATACAGATATCCTAGGATCACACAGATCCTTCACATAAAACAATAGAAATTTTATTCATCCATCCTCCATCGAAGTTCCCTTGCCTGTTTGGTTTCTTTGTTTTGAAATCTTTCAAATTGGTCCCAGTCTAACCTATTCATCGTGCAGGACCCTTCTACGATTCGGAGTTCAAGAAAGGGTTCTCTTGCCAAAGATCAATGTTGAATGAAACTAGTTTCTTTGGAATGCCAATCTTCCACTTCAGGGCTAGTTCGTCTAAGAGCTTCAATGGATCTACCAGGGAGTGATCATCTTGGATAAATAACACCTCCTAATCTCTTAAGTCTGAGTTATTGAAGATCGTTGCTAAGGTTTAAATTCAATATTCATTAGCCCTAATCTTCTCTAGGATTTAAATAACTATATCGCGGCGTAAGTTCCAAATTTCAGTGCTCCTTCCATAGCTTTACTTAGTACTTTTGATCTGAAATTTAGTACCTGTTAATAGGCTTCATTGCTCTCATTTCTCAATCCATCATTTAGATTGCATTCTCATCATCATGCCGCGTCAAATTGGTATCAGAGCATGGTCGGATAATTTCCTGCATTTAGATATGTTGCATGCATACTTGTTATCTAGTTAATTTTTTTTAAAATCCAAGCAAGATTCAAAATTCACGCCTCCTGAGCGGGTGTACTCCAGTACACTGTCACGACCCATGAGAATAATGAGCCCCTGGCCGGACATGAATTTTTTAGATTGAAGTTTGGGTAAGCCATTGCACTTGTTTGATTAGGTTCTGTTTTTCTGAAAATCTGCATCTGTTTACTGTAATCCGTCTGCACCTCCAAAGGCAAGTCGCTAATTTTTTGTTGAAATATTTTTTTTTATTGTTCCTTTTTAAGTCAGTTATCACCATATTAAATTTCATCATCAGAAAAAATTATAAAAAAAATGAAAATTTTTGCAGTTCGACACTGTCATTAGGGTTCTGTTCTATCCTTTTTATTTATCTTCATTTGTAGGATCTGCTTAGAGTAGTACAGATTTTAGTTTTAAAATTCCTTTCATCTACATTGAAAATTATAAGTTAGAAATCCTCTATGAATTTTTTAGAATTTTTGGATATTTTTTTCATCATGTTTTCCACACCACTTTCAAACTGCAACACACTTCTGCAACACCTTTGCATTTCATTCATCTCATGAGAAATCAAATTAATGGCGTCAATTTGACATAGGGTCAGGGTTTCATCACCTGTCCCTACCCCAAAAATCACCAACCAGCATATCGATCCCAGTTCGTTAATTAAAATTGAGTAGAACGTTAATTGCCCTAGTGGGTTAGGGACACCAACAAGTTGGGTTCAGGTTAGGGTCAAGTTAACTGTGTCAGCTAATTGGTGTGTGCTTACTGGCTTGGTGTCTAGGATTGGTGCATCAGGGGTTGTGATTTGGTCCGCCTACCTGGCCAATCTCAGATTGGTGTCTAAGGTTGGCAATCAGAGACCTTCACTCCCCACCACCTACCTGGCTAAGTCCCATAAGTACTACTAGCTAGTTGGTTCACTTAATTAGACCTCTAATTTGTGCTCTAGGTCAAGAAAACCTTAGCTCGAGCTTGAGTCTACTTGCATGCATGAAAGCTAGATCAGGAGCCTCATATTCACCAGTCCAGACCCAGTCCAGTGTAGCCATGGACCGAAATCTTGAAACCATGCTGAAAGGCCTAAATGATCTAATGTCCCAATTAAACCAAAAGCTGGCTAAACAATTTTTCTTAGACCAACCAACTCCTACTATCCCATTAGCTCATATGAATGATAGGAGTAAGAACCCTGAAGTACAAGTTGAGTTCATGAATACTCAAGACTTAGGATATCCTCAAACTGAAGGGCTAGGGAAGGAAGAAGGCAAGTCTGAACCTAGTAAATATGTGTATGAGACTGACATCAGTTTAATAGATGAATATGAAGGGGAAGACTGTGAAGAGAACAACTTTAGTACCTTACCTGAGGAAACCTTTGATAAAGAAAAGATTATTGAGCCTAGTCCTGAAACATTAGAACAACCAAACTTTAGTGAGGACTTGGTTCCCGTAAGACAATACCCTCAGGAAGAACCCAATACTTTAGCTTCGACACAAGAACTCCTTCAGTTACCTGAGAAGAACCCAATCATTATTTTAGAAGACTTTGTCGATGACCTTCAACTACCTAGAAGCATCCCGCCCGTAGATCAATATTCAAATCTTAAGGTCATCATGAATAACCAAGGTCTATTTCAAGATTTCCCTAAATTATCCCAAGACTCGGATTCCTATTTCCTGCCTTTCCTTAAGTCTAATCCTAATTTTAGAGCCATTAAGTTTTATTTTGATGAGATTACTAGGTTGCATGAGCCTTTAAAGCCTATTCCTTTTGCTACCTACTTTTGGAAAACCTTATGGCATTTGCTAAGAATCCATGGTAAATTCTCATGTGCATACCAGACCAGGATCAAACCTAGAGAATCATTAATCTGTTAGATTTAGGCCCTAGAGAGTCCAATAAAATTTCTCTCAATAAGGATGCCTAGTTCAGTCTGCATTTCGTAAGTGCTTGTGTAAGTTTCTAAGTCTGCTGAGTCCTATGCATAGCATGTTGAGGATTTGCATCATGAAATAAATTTGAGCAATGAATCATATAAACATAGGACTAATTCAAGAAAGAAAGTCAAGGAATTCTATGAGAGAGATCAGGTTCCCATCCAGGACGTTCAAAAAACTACATACCCGTGGTGCAGGCCCCTTTAAAGTCCTAAAGAAGATTAGATCTAATGCTTACATATTGGAATTACCTTCAGACCTAGGTATCAACCCGACCTTCAATGTCTCAGACTTGATAGAATATAAGGAACCCATGAAGATACCTAGTGAGCCTTTTGGGCCTGACCATATTTTTGAGAGTGAACCATTACCCGAGTATCCACAAACAACCATTCCTCAAAAATAAGAGAAAACTAAACAAATCCTGGATAATAAGATTGTCACTACCAGAAACAAGGATTACTATCGATATTAGGTCCGTTGGCAAGGGAGACCAAAATCTGACGACTCCTGAATCACTAGAGAGGACCAGCAATGACTGGACACGGACTTATTTGAACAATATCAAAGCCAGGCTGAACCATCTCGACAGGGTCGAGTTCCTCCCACCCGGGAAGAATTGGTGGGGGCACCAGGCTCAGAAAGAAGAAGCTTCAACTAATACCAAGTTCTTTATGGATTGAGACTAGGAACTCAAGTCTCGTATCAGTCCTGTATGTTTATTGAGTCCTATTTAATTTTCTTTTCGGGTTTTAAAGTTCAATTAGAATTCAATCAAGAGTTCAATTAGAGTCAATTAGGCTTTGTACTGAGTCAAGTTCAAGAGCTACTTGAAATTAGGCCAGACCAGCTTTACTTGGGATGCCACATCATTATGGGCCACCGGTGCCAACTCATCACCAGAGGACGTCGCATCACCTTTGCCATGTCATCTCCAAGGGGCGCCATGGAGAAGGATGCGCCATGTCACCATGCCACCTTGCCACGCCACATCATTGCCACCTCACCTGCCACGTGGCATCATTCAAATTTTAAATTACATGAAAGCTACAAGTGGTCGACCAAGGAGTGTTTTCAAATTCAAAGGAGGTCAGCCAACTCCATCCACAAATCATGCAACTAGCTCCACCAAATCCTCCACATTCCATGTAAACCTCCACCAAATCCTCCACATTTCATGTAACCCCCCCTAATATTTCTCCATGATATGGGAAATTTCAAATTGATTGAAAGGCCATTAAAAGCCTCTTGTATGCCCATGGTAGAAAGGGAGAAGCTTTTTGGATGAAATGAAATTTAAGTGAAGTAGTAGTTGAAGAAGGTTTTTTTTTGGTAGTATCCTCTTGTTTTCTTTGGGTGTGTTTGATTTTCTCTTCTCAAGCTTTCAAGTGTCCAACGCCAACATCCACCTCTAGGGATCCATTCCTCCATCGAAGTTCCCTTGCCTGTTTTGTTTCTTTGTTTTGATATCTTTCAAATTGGTCCCAGTCTAACCCATTCATTATGCAGGATCCTTCTACGATTCGGAGTTCAAGAAAGGGTTCTCTTGCCAAAGATCAATATTGAATGAAACTAGTTTCTTTGGAATGCCAATCTTCCACTTCGGGGCTAGTTCGTCTAAGAGCTTCAATGTATCTACCAGTGAGTGATCATCTTGGATAAATAACACCTCTTAATCTCTTAAGTCTGAGTTATTGAAGATCGTTGCTAAGGTTTAAATTCAATATTCATTAGCCCTAATCTTCTCTAGGATTTAAATAACTACATCGCGGCGTAAGTTCCAAATTTCAGTGCTCCTTCCATAGCTTTACCTTAGTACTTTTGATCTGAAATTTAGTACCTGTTAATAGGCTTCATTGCTCTTATTTCTCAATCCATCATTTAGATTGCATTCTCATCATCGTCTTCTACGATTCGGAGTTCAAGAAAGGGTTCTCTTGCCAAAGATCAATGTTGAATGAAACTAGTTTCTTTGGAATGCCAATCTTCCACTTCAGGGCTAGTTCGTCTAAGAGCTTCAATGGATCTACCAGGGAGTGATCATCTTGGGTAAATAACACCTCCTAATCTCTTAAGTCTGAGTTATTGAAGATCGTTGCTAAGGTTTAAATTCAATATTCATTAGCCCTAATCTTCTCTAGGATTTAAATAACTACATCGCGGCGTAAGTTCCAAATTTCAGTGCTCCTTCCATAGCTTTACCTTAGTACTTTTGATCTGAAATTTAGTGCCTGTTAATAGGCTTCATTGCTCTCATTTCTCAATCCATCATTTAGATTGCATTCTCATCATCGTCTTCTACGATTCGGAGTTCAAGAAAGGGTTCTCTTGCCAAAGATCAATGTTGAATGAAACTAGTTTCTTTGGAATGCCAATTTCCACTTCAGGGCTAGTTTGTCTAAGAGCTTCAATGGATCTACCAGGGAGTGATCATCTTGGGTAAATAATACCTCCTAATATCTTAAGTCTAAGTTATTGAAGATCGTTGCTAAGGTTTAAATTCAATATTCATTAGCCTTAATCTTCTCTAGGATTTAAATAACTACATCGCGGCGTAAGTTCCAAATTTTAGTGCTCCTTCCATAGCTTTACCTTAGTATTTTTGATCAGAAATTTAGTACCTGTTAATAGGCTTCATTGCTCTCATTTATCAATCCATCATTTAGATTGCATTCTCATCATCGTCTTCTATGATTTGGAGTTCAAGAAAGGGTTCTCTTGCCAAAAAAGATCAATGTTGAATGAAACTAGTTTCTTTGGAATGCCAATCTTCCACTTCAGGGCTTGTTCATCTAAGAGCTTCAATGGATCTACCAGGGAGTGGTCATCTTGGGTAAATAACACCTCCTAATCTCTTAAGTCTGAGTTATTGAAGATCGTTGCTAAGGTTTAAATTCAATATTCATTAGCCCTAATCTTCTCTAGGATTTAAATAACTACATTGCGGCGTAAGTTCCAAATTTCAGTGCTCCTTCCATAGCTTTACCTTAATACTTTTGATCTGAAATTTAGTACCTGTTAATAGGCTTCATTGCTCTCATTTCTCAATCCATCATTTAGATTGCATTCTCATCATCATGTCGCGTCACCTCGTGGACCTCTCTCAATGCATAATCTGCATCGGTGGGTCCGAGGCATTTCAGTAGTGGTTGAGAGAACGATTTCTTATAAAGGGTTTCATCTAAGATGACGTACTGAGATGCCATCCAGCGGATCTTCTTGGCCTCTGCCTTATCTTCGAGCAGTTCTCTTTCATTCAGGAATTTGATGATGGGATCCATCTAGCTTGGCTCAGCATCAATCTAGCGCACCTCTGCAGCCTCTTTGGCAATGCTTGGAGTTTCAAGATGTTCAACAAAGGTACGCCCGAGAGACTCCGGTGCTGTAGTTGCCAGTCGAGACAGTGCATCTGCCCGGGAGTTCTCTGATCGGGGAACATGAATAATTTCAAAATGTTCCAGTTGAGAGGATAAGGCCTGAACCTTCTTTAGGTATTGCACCATGGTTGGATCTTTGGCTGCGTACTCTCCATTGACTTGATTCACAACCAGTTGAGAGCCGGAGAAGGCTCGGAGTTGCCGGACTCCCAGATCTTTGACGATCCGAAGTCGGACGAGTAAGGCCTCATATTCGGCCTGATTATTGGTGGCGTGGAAGGAGAAACGGAGTGCATACTCTATAATCTGGCCGTCAGGTTCGGCCAACATGAGTCCAGCCCCGCACCTGGTAGCATTGGAAGCTCCATCCACATGAAGCACCTAAACGGACTTCATCTCCTTCGGGGCTTCTTCTTCATCCAAAGAGGCTTCATCCTCGGACTTCCAGGTGCACTCGGCCAGAAAATTGGAGAGCACCTGGGCCTTCATAGCCGCTCGGGGCTGGAAGCTAATGTCAAATTTGTTTAGCTTCATAGCCCACTTGGCTATCCTTCCAGAAGTGTCCGGAGATCGGAGAATGGCCTTGAGAGGTTGATCAGTCAGCACCATGATAGCATGGTCCTGGAAATATGGCCATAGTCACTTTGCCGCAATCACTAAAGAGTAGATCAGCTTTTGCATCCTTGCATACCGTGTTTCTGCATCATAAAGGATCTTGCTGATGTAGTAGATTGTCTTGTGGGACCTGTCTTCCTCCTTCCGGACAAGAACCAAGCTCATTGCTTCGTCTGATGTAGAGAGGTACAGGTAGAGGACCTCGCCTTCTTTTGGCTTGGAGAGCAATGGCGGGGTCTCCAAATACTTCTTCAATTCCTCAAAGGCAACGCGACAGTCTTCGGACCATTCGAAGCCCTTTGATTGTCGAAGTACCTTGAAGAACGGAAGATATTTCTCGGTGGATCGAGAGATAAATCTGCTTAGGGAGGCAATCCTCCCTGTCAACATTGGACTTCCTTTTTATAGGAGAGATGTCGCATATCCTTCAAGGCCTGGATCTTCTCGGGGTTGCCTTCAATCTCTCGTTTGGTGACAAGGAAGCCCTGGAATTTACCCGACATGATCCCAAAGGCACACTTCGCCAGGTTTAACTTTATTTTATTATGCCAGAGAGCGCTGAATGACTCCTCCAAGTCATGGATGTAGTCTCTCCGGTGGAGACTCTTGACGATCATGTCGTCAACATAGGCCTCCATATTCCTTCCCAGTTGCTTTTCAAACACCTTATTGATGAGTCTTTAAAATGTTGCTCCGGCGTTCTTGAGGCCGAACGACATTATCTTGTAGCAGTAAAGACCTTTGTCAGTGATGAATGCTGTCTTCTCCTTATCTTGCAGATCCATTCTGATCTAGTTATAGCCAGAGAAGGCATCCATAAAGCTCAGCAACTGGTGGCCAGCGGTAGCGTCGACTAGTTAATCAATCTTTGAGAGAGAGAAGCTATCTTTTGTGCAAGCCTTGTTGAGGTCTGTATAGTCGATGTAGATCATCCACTTGCCGCTAGCTTTCTTCACCATTACCATATTGGCCAGCCACTCGGGGTAACGGGCCTCTCTGATGAACCTTGCCTTGAGGAGCTTGCCAACCTCTTCATCAATAGCTTGCTATCTTTCGGGGGTGAAGCTCCTCTTCTTCTGTCGTACTGGCTTGTACCCGGGGGTTACTTCCAGCCGATGAGTAATCACTTCGGGGAGAATCCTAGGCATATTTAAAGCCGATTAGGCGAAGACATCGGCGTTGTCCCTGAGAAAATGGATCAGCTTTGTTTTGGTTTCCTCATCAAGGGCGCTCCCAATTTGCACAACTCTGGAGGGATCTTCCTCTTTCAAAGGTATCAAGTGGTCCTCTCCATGGGCTCACCGAGGTTTGTGGTTGAATCCCTCAGATCCAGCTGATCCAGGGTAGTCGAATCTTTGAAATGCCTATCTTCAATCATTGACATTGACATGCCATCCTCTGGTTCTCTTTAACTTCTCCAACACCATTCCTAGTGGGGAAGCATACTAAGAGGTAGTGAGAGGAGATCACGGTCCGAAACCTATTCAAGGAGGGCCTCCCTAGAAAAATGTTGTATGCAGAGGGGATCTGGACCACTATGAAGTTGATCGATAATGCTTTTGTCGAGGCTCGGAGTCGAGGGTTACAGGCAACACTATCTCCCCTTCGGCATAAACTTGGTTACCCCCAAAATCGGAGAGTGGTATGGGGGATCTCTGTAGTTGATGTCTAGGCAAACACATTTTGGAGAATGCATCGTACATCAAGACATCAGTTAAACTTCCATTATCAATAAGAACTCTTTGTACATCATAATTGGCCACTACGGCCGAAATTACAAGAGGGTCATCGTGTGGGAGCCGGACTCCCACAAGGTCATCGTCGGAGAAGAGGATGGAGTTGTTATCTTTCAATCGCTTTGAAGCTTCATCTTCATCCCTTCTCCAGTTGGCGGGCTGGTGTATCATCCCTACAGCTCCGTTTGTGGGCCTTTGATTTGGCAATTCGGCATCTTCGGGAGGTGGATGGGGAACAGTTGCTTCTGACCGGGGCCCCTGGCGATCGATGTACCGCCCCAGGTACCCCCTCTTGATGAGATCCTCGATTGCATCTCTTAGCTGGATGCATTCTTCTGTGTTGTGGCCGTGGTCCCGATGGAATCGGCAGAATTTGTTCCTGTTCCTTGCGGAAGAGGAGGCCTTCATTGGATGGGGCCGTTGGAGATAGTTTCCTTTTTCTATCTCCATGAGGATCTTTTCTCGAGGGAGGTTGAGGGGGGTGTATGAGTCAAATTTCCTTCCAATGCTTTGGGCTTGGGAGGGCTTCTCCGGCGGTCTGCATATCTGCCGTCGTTGTTATTGGATGTTTGGAAGCCTTGCCCTATGTTATTCTTTTTCTTTGAAGGGGGTTTCTCTTCAATTAAACGTCGATTCGCCGCCTGCTCTTCAGCATCGGTGTATTTCTGAGCCCTTGATAGGAGCTCAGCGTAGCTTTTGGAGAACTTTTTGTCCAGGAAAAAAGTAAGCCTGGAGGTTCAAAGCCCCTTCTTCAGAGCTGACATGGCCACATGCTCATTGATATCGGGGATCTCAAGCATGGCTACATCGAACCTGGAGATGTAATTTCTCAAGCTCTCTCCTTCATTATGGTGAAGGAGGAAGAGTGTGTCCGTATTTCGAGGAGTCTTGCGATAGGTCCTAAAATGCAAGACAAATAATTTTTTTAACTCGAAAAAGGAATCGATGGTACCTGGGTGCAGGCTCAAGTACCACATCCGAGCGGACTTCTTCAAGGTAGCCGGGAATGCCAAATAGTATGTCGCATCTGAAGCTCCTTGAATCATCATATGGGCATTGAAGCTGCCCAAATGGTCGAAGGGGTCGGTGGTGCCATCGTAGGGTTCCATCTGGGGAACCCTGAAGTGCCGAGGAATGTCCTCAGCCATGATGCGGTTGGTGTAGGGTGGGCACAGATCACCCACAATCAGGTCCTCGGGATCTCTCTGATCCCTCATTCTTTGTTCTCGCACCCTTGCCATCTCTAATTCGATGGCTTTGAACCTCCCGTCATAATCAGGAGTCTGCTTGGATGCTCTCTCCACCGGAGTGGAGTCTTCGAAGGAGGAGGAGGAAGTTTTCCTAGGCCTTTTCCCTTTTTACGGAGAATCAGCAGACTTAGGCAGTCTCGAAGTTCGACCTTCGAGAGAGGGCCGAGAATGGGGGGAGGAATGTGCTGAATCCTCTCGTGGTGCTCTCCTTCTTCAGGATTGAGAGCTATGTCTAGAAACAGCCAGTGGGTTTAACATCGGGAAGGCTCTGTCTTGAAACTCTTGAACCATGGCCGTTAGGTTGGCGACCTAGTTCAAAAGAGCTTCAAACTGCTGTGCTCCCACAGTAACCATGGGAGGTGGAACATCGTTCACCTTCAGGGGTGCACCCCCCTGAGACAGAGCACGACTTCGGCTTGTAGAAGCATTTTGGGCTTTTCCTCTAGCCATCAAAGAATTCTTTGTTTCTTCTCCTTGTCTAGGAGGGAGCTTAACAAATGTTAGTAAAATCGCTCCCCCCTATCTGGCATGCCAATCTGTTGGTGTGGGTCCCTGGATCAGCCGGTCGGAGTCGCTGCATCGCAGGACCGCTTCCTGGTTCACCTGCAAAACAGGTCCCTTACCGGAGTTGTTCTGATGGAGGACACTCCGATGCCTAAGTCAGTGGTGGATTCCAACCACAGAATGGGGAAAATGTCGAAAGTGGAAGAGAAAAAGAGCTCTTGGAGATTGAAAATTTGTATGTGTGAGATTATTCACGTGTACCTCTCAAGCCATCCTTCTTACTCATATTTAAAAGATGGCTCCAGTCTATGGCCCACTCTTTTCCAAGAGATCATGGGGAGCCATTCACTCCCATGATAGTCGATCATGGGTTGTCAATGAGCGGTTCCGGCAGATCGGAGGCATGGCTGCAGGAATTGCGTGCCATGATCATGGCATGATGAGTGTCGATTGTAACTATTGGTTACAGTTTTCTTTTTCGAACAGATTGTGGTTCAAGCTTCGGGTTTTCCCTTGCATGGACCGAATGCTTGATATTTCCCCGAGACCGGAGATCATGTCTATGGTGAGGACCGAAGTTCGTGTCTTCGGAAGTCAATGAGTAGTTCAGACTTCGACCGGGGCCGAAGGTGCTACCCGAAGGACTGGCCTTCGGATATTGTAGTTCGGTGTGAAGCCTTGAGTTGCTTACGGTTGGCCTTCGCTTAGTCCGAAGCCCATAGTCTGGAGAACCGGGGCTTTGATAAGTCGAACCGGAGCCTGGTTCGTAGCTGAACAAGGATATCCCAACAATAGTTATTTTTTAAAGTCTTAATTTTTAAACATACCTTTTTGTATTCAGATAAAAGTTCATAAAATGCAGTATTTAATTTTTCATATGTAAATTAATCATTAGGTTTAGGAGACATTACCTCATCTTTGAGTCCATGAAATAAATATTTGCAGTTTTGGATATCTCTTCCTCATCATTTGATGTGGACTCATCGCTGTCGCTCCATGTCACAACTATCACTTTCTTCTTCTTCTTTATGAATCCTTTCTTTAATATAGGGCAATATGATCGAAAGTGTCCTGGTTTCTTGCACTCGTAATAGATAGGTTGTTGCTCTCTATCACTTTCTTTTTCTTTTTCTTTGACGTGTTCCCCCTTTCTATAATTTTTCCTCCAATATCATGCATTTTTCTTACCCATAAATTTTTTGAATCTCCTCATGACTAAAGCAATATCATCGTCTTCAAGTTCATCTTCATTTGAGGAAGGGCTTTCTTCTCTTATTTCTTCTTCTTGTTTCTTGAGTTCAATCGTGGCTTTGAAGGCTATTGACTTTTCTTCTTGATATCATCCTCACTACGGTGTTGCATTGTAAGCTCATGAGTGATCAAGGAGCCCAGTAGCTCATCCAATGGGAGTGTGTTGAGGTCCTTGGTCTCTTGAATTGTAGTGACCTACGGATCCCATTTATCTGGTAGAGATATTAAAATCTTCTGCACAAGGTTTGCATTTAAATATGTCCTGCTAAGACTCTTTAAACCGTTAATAATATCTTTAAATCTTAAGAACATGGCACATATAGTTTCATTGGGCTTCATCTTAAATAATTCAAAATTTTGTACAAGAATATTAATCTTGGAAGTTTTCACTTGAGAGGTTCCTTCGTGGGTTACTTCAAGTTTATCCTAAATTTCTTTTATAGACATGCAAGTAGAATCCGATTAAACTTGTTAGCATCCAAAGCACAGTACAAAAATTCATGGCTTTGGCATTGAATTTACCCATCTTCATGTCATGTTCATCCTATTTCTCTTCAGGTTTTGGGATGTCTATGCCATCAACCTTCTTTGTGGGTATGTGAGGTCCTTTTAGAATAACTTTTCATAATTAAAAATCTACTGCTTGAAAGTAAATTTTCATTTGTGCTTTCCAAGAGGTATAATTAGTGCCTATGAAAAGTGTAGGCCTATTTGTTGATTGACCTTCGGCCAAAGAGGTACTCATAGGGTTTGCCATAGATCTTTTCTCTAAAAAAATAAATTACAGAGACACTACTTTAATACTAGTTATTGCCCAGTTGGCCAACCCAAGAGGGGGGGTGAATTGGATATTTAAAACTTTTTCATATGTGCTCTTTCAGAAACTTAGTGTAGTGTGAGTGATGTGATTTAAATATGAGATGCAGAATCAAGTAAGAAACATCGTCAACACAAGAACAAACACCAGTAATTTATAGTGGTTCAAAGCAACCCGACTCCTATGTCCACAACCCAAGGTACCACTTGGGATTTCTACTTTATTCATCCATGGAATATAGCCAGTTTATTTTATACCGGGCTCACAAACTAAAGCCCAATCTTGGTTTTACACTGAGATCACCAAGAATCCAATACAATGTTAGTTTTTTCGGGCTCACTAACAACCCAAACTTTGTTTTCAAAGGTTCACCAAAAATCTTAAACAATCACCAAAATACAACCCCTGCTATACTTGAAATAACTCAAATAAAGAGTTAAAATAGAGCAACACTAATGACAAACCAAACTTTATTGGATGGTTGTAGTTGATGCCCTTTGAGAAGCCTTCTTGATTGCTCCTTTAATGCTCTTCAAGGCTTCTAAACTTCTTCAATAAATGTCTCAAGTAGTTGATAGAAAGTAGGTGTGGACTTGAGTTCTTTCTTGAATGCTCTAGAAAATATTCAATGAACTATTCTTTTTTTTCTCAAAAAATCTCTAAAACTTGACTTTAATCCTTCATTTATAGTGTTTTGAACTGATCCCAAGTAGAAATGACCATTGTAGTGCCTTGGAAGTCGAAATATAGCCATTGGAGCACTTTTCAGATTCAAAAAATCAATTCTGGAACTAATCATTACTCATCAGAAACTAGGATTTGAGTCAGCTCGTTGGGTCGAGTCGGCTCGGATTCTCAGACATATTGAAACTGTACTCTGGTCGAGTTGGCTCTTCTCAGTCGAGTCGGCACACCTGACTAGTTTTTCAAAACTGAGATTTTGCACACTCTGGAAGAGTCAGCTTAGTTGCACATGAGTCGACTTGGTTGTCTGGTTCTTCAAAACTGTAATTTTGGTACTCTAGTCGAGTCAGCTCTAACCTCTCCGAGTCAACTCAATTGATAGAGTATCAGAAATGCTTGTACCATGCCAGAACATTGAGTTGGCTCTGCTCCTCGAGTTGGCCTGAGTGACTTAAGTCCAAAAGTATCCAAACTTCTGCAAACAGCTTCCAAACATTATCAAACTTCTTCCAGTCCTAATCTAAGTAAAATAATATAGAATTTCCCCTTTTACAAGAATTTACACTTAAGTTATTTAGGGCTTTTGAACATTTTTTCAAGATTGCATTGATATACTATAAGATTACTAAAATGTAGGTAGAATGATTGTTTTTTTGAAATGTCCTACAAAAACTTCTCAAACATTCAAAAGTGTTAGTAACAAATACATGCTCCAATATTTTGTTATCATCAAAATCATTCAAGGGGTCAACATAATTAGTTATAGATTTAAACCTAAACCTAAATTTGTTAGGAGTTAGGTTAGTTAGTTTTCTAGTTGGTTAGAATTAGTTAGTTAGTTGGCCAACTAATTTTTAATTGGTTCTGGATTTAACCTAAACCTAATAGGATTAGTTAGGTTAGTTAGAATCCTAAAAGGATTAGGACAAGGAGTTAGTTAGTTGAACTAATTCCTAATCAACTAACTAATTATTCTCTCTCCCTCCCCATATTTTTCTCTCTTTGGCATGTAAGAAAGAATGGCCATGCCCTTCTTCACGTTAAAATCAAATATAGCATGGAAGGAAAAGTGTGACATCCCAAAAGAGTTTGGATTTTATGGGTTTCTTTCATTCTTATCCTAATCCTTTTAATTAAGTGTTTAAATTTGATTTAAAGCCCATATCCTAATTCTAGATAGGATAGGACTTTAGGGAGAATAAAATTAAGATATGGCATGGAAATTAAAACAAAGTGTGGGAGCTAAATACATGCGTGCATGAGTTTTCTTGGACAATTCAATGTGAGATACTTCTCACTTATTCCCATGCCCATCTTTCTTCCTAAAAAAAATTCCACCGCACAAATAAAATAAGGGGAGAGAAATTTTGATCACGGTCTTTAATCCTCCTCCTCTCGATCTTGAAGGAAAAGTTTAGTTCAAGAAGGGAAAAAATCTCTTCCCTTGATTTCTTGAGAAGAGATCATTCTTCTTTAAAGATCTCTATGTAGAAAAAAAGGAAGATAGGAAGGGATATTTAATCCAACGGTCGAAGTAAGGCCTGCAAGATACTAGCACTCTGATGACCTTTGGGGTTCAATCAAGCCATCTTTGCGTGGATACCAGTAGAGGCCGTGTTCATGCACCACTCCAACAAAACCCCAAAGTTTTTCCTAGATCCGACCCAATGAAGATGGAGCAGCATAATAGGTAAGTATATTTGATCTACTTGTACTTTTATTTTTATTTGGGGATCTACATGTTAATGAATAAGTCATGCTTAGATTTGGTTTTTTACTTTCATTGCAATTAATTTGATTAATTAAAATTTTTGATAAAGCTGCATGCAACCTCGGGATTGTTAGATGATTCCTTCAAGACATTGGTAGCAAAAGATGAGAAAATTTAGGAAGATGAAGTATTTTTTTCTCTCATCCATATGTTTTATAATGTATCAAACATGGGAAAATCGATAATTTTTGCCTTCGAAAAGACATATCCAATGGTGGTGTCATCATGGATGGCAAGGTCTAACTATCAAATTATCATAATTTGGCTAACATGTGTCAACGATGGAACTCATGACATACTATGTAGAAGTTTGTTTCCTGGGGTGTTTTGGGCAGGGGAGGTCAAATGCTGGGTACGAAGGTGTCATGATTGGGCTAGGGGATGTCATAACAAGGTGAAAAGGTTTGGTTCATTAAGTAGTTTAGTTAGCAGGTGTCAAAAATGTGTCCCACGACATATAGTTCAAATGCTTGTTTTCCTAGGATGTTTTGGATGGGAGATGTGACATGCTAGGTGCGGAGGTGTCTGTTGCCGCCAAGATTGCCATGGCCCGTAGCTCTAATGTGTCAGGCTCCTGTTGGATGCTCGCTCTTTCTCTTCTCAGCCGGCTCCCTCGTCCGGAGGCCCTGCAAAATAGAGGAGACCCATGCGGGGATTCTGGCAGGGATACTCTGATAATCAAGTCAGTGGGATGTCGAGGAGAGCAGAATCTCTATGGCGGAGAGCTTGAGGGACTCTCCATGTCGAGAGGGTGAAAGAAAATAATATGAATTCTAGGAAGATAATGGAAAAGCCCGAGGGCATGTCTGTGGTTTTTCTTACCTCTTTTTACTTACCTCCTTGGTTGATCTTATATAGACGGGGTGGCCCAGACAAGGTCCGGGGCTTTATGTTATTTGCTGTCACCTCCCTGTTGGACCAGTCTTTCAAGAGAAAGCCTTTTATTCTGGGCATTCGCCAAGCCTCGAGCCTTGATGGAGAATTTCTATTTTAGGGGGGACCATCAGAGTGTCGTAGGGCCAGGGGCCTTAATGGAATATCCCTTTTGGGAAAGGTGCAGGCCCTCTTTTGTGGAGATTGTGGTCTTTCAGTAGTGCGGTTATCAACATGGCGGCATGCCACAGGACCAGGGACCTGGTGGAGCTTGTGTCGTGCAGGTCATGCACAAGGTGTGCCGCAAGACCTACACTCATGGCAGGGCATGCACCACCTCCCAGAGGCTATGGATGGTCAGGATCCTCCCCACCATAATTTTGAACTTCTACTAGTCCTCCTTGTGACACTGGTGGGAACCTTGGCTCCCATTGGGTGGGGGATGAAGTCCTATTTCGGAGACCTGGCTCTTGGGGGCACGAGTTCGACCCCTACCGGGAGCTGACCTCAGTCGGGGGGCTTGCCTTGTGAGCTCGGCCTGGCTGGGAGCTGACCTCGATAGGAGGGCTCATCTTGGAGGCATGGGCTCGACCCCTATCAAGAGCTGACCTTAGCCAAGGGGGCTTGCCTTGTGGGCTTGGCCTGGCTGGGAGCTAACGTCGACAGGAGGGCTCATCTTAGAGGCATGGGCTCGACCCCTATCAAGAGCTGACCTCAGTCGGGGGGCTTGCCTAGTGAGCTCGGCCTAGCTTGGAGCTGACCTCGGTAGGAGTTCTCATCTTGGATCTTTACCTAGCCACCGTGCCTGGGTGGCAAGTCCTTCAGCAGTGTGGTCGCTTGTGTACTCCACATCAGTAGATATATCATATCATATCATATCAGATGCCCCCCACTCCTGAGCCTGGAGAATGAAGCGTTGCTCCGGGCGAGAGGAGTAATTGTCATGCTGACGTGGAGGGGCGGCATGTTCTATGCCATTAATGCCCTACGTGCTGTCACTCCAAAGATCGGGCCTTCATGTTAATGGGGCGATGCCACACCACCCTTCTTTAGGAGCGAGTATAATTTCCATGCCCAGTTTGAGAAGGGGCACTCCCAATTTGGAGGATCGCCCTCGACATGTGGCATGCCCCTATTGGCCTAGGGCAAAACTTGATGCATGTTTTTGATAGGTACGAGGCGACAGGCTCTGGGTCATTTAAAAAGGACCCGTCCTTCCATTTCTCGAAAGTTCTTCAAGCAGCAAAAGGCAAGGTTTCTTCTTCCAGAGAAAGCCTCTTCCCTTTTCTTGGACAAGGTCATGGAGTTTCGGCAGGTCATGCCTCCTTCTTCTTCTCCCTTTATTCCTTTGCTCTCCTCCTTTGGCCTGCACCGGGGGAGTACTCTCGCTAGGGTTTCCTGGTTCCTTCCTTCCTTCACTTTTTTGTCACTTCTGATGAGTCCTTCCGGTGGGGTACACCATCACCAAGATCTCTCCGTCGGTGCGGGACCTTCCCAATTGGGGCCTTCTTCCTCGGATAGTGAGGAAGAGGAAGTCCTGGTTGTTTTCATAGGGGGCCCCGTCAGACGGGGATCGTGATTGGACCCTCTATGGTCTCTCCTTCGCCCGCCCCCTCTGTTAGGGAGTCTGACGATCTTGCCGGCATTGCTTCAGTGATGATGACGAGGATCTCCTTCGCATTCGAAGGTCATTTGGGGTCCCCGCCTCCATCCGACTTTCTGTTCCCGGACCGAGGGATAGGATCACTTCCAGTGGCCTGGGTTGGATAGCCCTTTACGAAGACTTCTTCTCCGCAGGCCTTCATCTTCCTTTCCATATATTTTTCTTTGCCTTTCTCAACAACTATCATATGGTTTTGGCTCAGCTTACTCCCAATGCTGTTCGGACTATTTTCTGTTTTATTGTGCTCTACAACTATAATGGGATCATCGCTCACTTCTCCCTCTTTAGGGCTCTGTTCATCCTGAAGTGCCACTCCTTTGATGATGGATGGTGGTCTATATCCCCCTATAAGGGGTGCCTCAAACTTGAGCTACCCACCTCTATCAAGGGGTGAAAGCATAGTTTTTTTTTTGCTTCAATCGAGGGAGTTGACTGGGTCTGGAGTGACCCAAACACTTCCCCCAACTGATAATCTACGGTCCAACCGATCGATAAGATAATATTCGACCAGCTCATCTCCTCCCAGGTCCCGTCTCCTCGGGATTTGCTATGCAAGCAAAATCTTGCCAAAGCTGGGGTCATCCAGACTTAGCCCCAAGATAAAATTCATCATTGGGATTCTTTTTCTCTCAACAATGGATCAGGTCCAGGAGCAGGGCTAACCAGTCTACCTCATATCACAGGGATGAGGTTTAGCTTTGAGGAGCTTCACGGGATGTCCCAGAAGAGGGCCGCTACTGAAGGGCCCGAGGGGGAGTCCAGAAAAAAGGTCTGGGAGGAATCGAGGTGGGGGCCCGACGATAGCCCTGACATGATGGGAATAGCCGCCCCTCGTGCGCCATCTCAACCAAGGGTCTAGACCCCTCTTGGGCAACCCAGGAGTGAGACTAGGCTTGCAAATGGCACTCCTCCTCCATCTCCAGTGGTCCCTCCATGCCCGACTATCTACCACAGCCGGAAGCAGTAAGGGAGGCGGGATCTACTACCGTCGTGGTACTGCTTCCATGACCTAGGGTTGGAGCTGCCAACGATGGCCCCTCAAGGTGGCACCTTCATCGGAGGGTACACCAGGCCCGACCAGGCCACCCGAGGCACTAAGCCAGGAAGCCAAGGAGTTCACTATCATTCTTCCCATGGGCTCCATGATATCCTTGTTGGGAATTGTATCCCAAAGCTAATCATCTAGACTGTAGATGGTTGTGCTATTTTATAATTATGTATGAATTTCTTAATGAATAAAAGTTATTCTTTTGGCTGTTCATCACATATTCATTTTCCTGAAAAAAGTTCTTGTGTGATGGAGTGTCCTTAGAACTATATTATATTTCATATAGAAAGGATATATCGAGTAGTTCTTAAACTGGTTCACAACCAAAGGACACATTGTTATAGGACAATGATGTATCCAGTGTAGGTTGTTATATGTCACATTTGTTGGTTGTCCTCTTAACCAAGGAGTGTAGAGATACTGATGTGACATATAGGTGAAATATGTGACATCTCACTCAAAAGTGACCAACTACGGAGCTCCCTTCTACTAAAGGGTTGCTCGCGAAGCGATATGGGTATATGTGTCCCTCAAACTTGAGGTCACCATGGTAGCTTACAAGAAACTCACTGTACTTTGGTGCCAGACTACCTGGATTTCTAATCCAGTGATGAAAGGCTTTTGGGTACAGTCAAGTACTTGTGGAGCGGTGGTGGATCCAGATGGGATTGACCCCTCTGAATGGTTTGAAGTGAATGACTCACTATTTCTTATTTAGCAAAACCTTGGCCAGGATAGTTCTTGTGAGGAGTCACATAACTTATAAGGTTAAGACACAATCTGGATGTACCAGGTTGGGGTTGGCAGTCAAACCCTAAAACATCCTGAGCATTATGATGTCAAAAGGATGAATTATGCGGTAACCATATGCTAGAGGTTCTAAAAAGTTGCTCTGCAATCTTTGACCTATCCAGACATTGGGTATCATTCTAGATGATGACTTTGACTAGTACTGAAAGTGTTCCAGTGCTACTGACTTAATATTTGAATCTATGGGATCACATACTATAGGGGTTTTTATTTGATCTAAAGGTTGATCGACGATTAAGAATTATTTGCCATCATTGGAGGTCAATATGATTAACCATGTTCCAAGTATCGACACTTCCAAGTGTCGACACTTGGAAGTGTCCACACTTGCAAGTGTCGACACTTGGAAGTGTCCACACTTGCAAGTGTCGACACTTGGAAGTGTCCACACTTGCAAGTGTCGACACTTGGAAGTGTCCACACTTGCAAGTGTCGACACTTGGAAAGTAGACACTAGGAAGTGTCGACACTTGGCTGTGATGAGCAAAAATTCTAGAAAGAATTTTTGAAAAGTTTTGACCTCAATTCGAATTTTGAATTCTGGTTGGTTTTGGCTCCAAGCCTTCATGAAATGATGGTCATTCTTTGAAAAGTTTTGACCTCAATTCGAATCTCAAATTTTAGCTGGTTTTGGCTCTAAGTTTTCATGGAATGATGGTCATTCTTGCCTTATGAGCTTAGAGCCAATTTAGTATGGCCCTTGACCTTCTTTCCCAATCACTCCTCCTTTCTCTTTCTCCCTCTCATGGCTTCCACTATAAATAAGGTTTGTTTTAGGGGCTGTTGGCAAGAGAAGGAGTTCTCTTGTTGAATCAGATTGCTGAGATTCTGAAAGGGAAATGAAAAAGGGCTTTGAAGGACTAGGGTTTTGGGTGGGTGACTACCTAGCACTCAAGCTAGGTCTTGGGAAGAGAGCTAGTTAGGAAGGGTTCCACCTCTCCTCCTTGTCTTCCAAGAAGAAGTAGATCGGCCTCAAAGATCCCAAGGAGCTAGCACTTTGAGGGAGTTGATCAGAATCGAGCCCTGGTGTGAGCTACCCGTAGAGGTTAGACATGTGTGTGGCTCGAGGGCTTTTCACAAGCTCCTCCTAAAGGTATAATGGTAAGGTATCTTTATGCCTTTTGGTTCTTTTCCTGCTTACGATGTCTTTTGCATGCTACATTATCGTACTTGTTCTTGTTGCAGGCAGATTGGTAAATCATTTTAATCGATCTACCAAGCCTTCCACTATGCTTATTTTAAAATTATTTTAAAATATAATTTTTTCTACTATGCATGCTCGTCTTGCTTTCCTTTCAATGGTATCAAAGCTAGGTTCTTCATAGTATAATAATGCTACTATGCTTTAACATCATAGTGTTCTTTTAAAGTACTTGGATTAAGACCTTCACCATGGCCATCCGGTCATAGGAGAGAAGTAGGGTTGCAAGACCCTCTATTCCCATTCAATGGGGTCTCCTATGGCATGTGGGGATGCCGCTTGTGATTGACTCATGAAGAAGAAAAATAAAAGAAAATATAGATTAAAATGTTTTAATCTAATGTTATGATCATAAAATAAATTTAAATAAGATCTAAGAGTTTTGTTTTGATCGATTTTGATTAAAAGTTTTTAAAAAAATTGGATTTGAAATCACTGTTTTTGCCATATGACAGGCCTTGAGTCAACCCAAGTGTCGACACTTGAGTCGACTCATGCATGCATATAAAAAATATGACTTTCTGTTAACACTCTATCTCAAACCTTGAGTCAATACTTGAGTCGACTCATAAGTACGAAGTGTCAACACTTGAGTCGACTCATGAGTGCATAGTGTCGACACTTGACCTGAGAATGCAGAAAAATAGTGAATTCAAATTATGATTCATTGTAAAATTATTTTACATTATAAATTAAAATTATTTTAATTAATAAAGGCTATTGAACTTAATTAAGAATTAAGTTATCTTGAATGATAAAGAACTCTAGGAATATGATTCAAAGATTTTAAGTCATATCAATAAGCCTTAAGGGTCATGGGTTAGCTTCTATTAGGTCCTTGATTGGATTTGACCTAAGTTTAGATGCATTGGACTTTGTAGAGAACTAATCTAATCAAATATTAAGTTAGGATTTCTTCTTTATAAATCTCTCTGATAGTTAGATTGATTAGTCTATAAATCTAAATGGACCTAATTAGTGGCTCAATGGAAAACCCAAGTTTGTAGGCTAGTATAATCGAGTCTGATAAACCAATTGGTATCCAAGGTAAGTTTGGCAGTTTGATCTTGGTTCTTTGGGGCTACCTCTTACTTGGCCAACTCGGTTGGTGTCTAAGGCAAGATGGTTAATGGTGGAACCCAACCCATGATCTCACTTACCAGGCCATTGTGGTCGATCATAATTGATTGGATAGCTCACTGATTCGTGTTAAATGTCACCCAAGGTTAATCAGTCTTGATTGATTTTAGGTGCCCATGGATCATTAGTTATGTGTAACCCTCCTTGATAACTGATGTGGTTAGTGGGAGGTTGATCCATGTCTTCTCATCTCTTCTTCTGTCATATTTAAATTAAACCCTCTAAATTATTACATCAATAAAAAGATGAAGTTACGAGGATAACTGAGTCTCGGCCTTCCATTAAGTGGGATGGTAATGGATCCAATAGTTGGGTGTTCATCGATAGATCCATAGATCCGGTGTTCATCAGGCTATTGAAATACTGTTCCGAATATGATGGCTCAGTGCGACTCTCTAAACGGTAGTCAGGTGGGCCGGCCAAAGTGGCTTGACTATTCATTAGTTAGAAGCATTGAATTTTATCATGTTAATGGTTTGACCTAACCGGGACTTTCAATAGGATGCCCAAAGGCCGATTGATGCGCACCTTGGGGAAAATCCTAAATACTAGAAGTTACTTGAGAAGTAATCAATTGAAGAACCTACCTTTAGATGCACATGGATGAGCTGGCCAAAGTCGGGCTCATGTGCTGTCTATTAGATTCTAGTACCCACTAAGGATTTAAAGTGATTCCTCGGATTAGAGGTAGAGGCTACCAATCTAAACAAAATAATGGGAGGGCCTTTAGACTATAGTCCATGTCTTTATGTTAATAATTCATATACACTAATAAATTTTGGTTTTCCTTTTAGATATCTTCCAATCTGTCGCTCCGGTCTCTTCTCGATAATAAGAAGCTCAAGGGTCCCAACATTGATAGCTGGTATCAAAGGCTCAGGATTGTCCTGGAGCATGAACGGATCTTGTTATGATATTGGATATGGTACCTGAAACCCTTGCTCCTAATGCTTGGCATTTGATCAAAGATATTTATCAGAAGTAGCTCTTCAACAGGACCACAATCTGATGCATTATATTGGCAATGATGAATGACGAGTTCAGTCGCAAATTCGAAAAAGCCTAGCCAGAGAACATCCTTAAAAGGTTAAAGGAGTCCTTCGGCATACTAGATGACATTGAGAGGTACAGGATCTCTTGTGCTATCTATAACGTGCAGATGTGTGTTAAGGCCTTAGTCACAGATCATGTATTGTATATGATTGAGATGATTGAGTGCATGGGCAAGCTCGGATGTCCCTTGCATGAACAGCTCAGAAAAGATATGATTCTGAATTCCCTGCTCTCTTCCTATCTAGACTTTTTTGATCCTTTTAGAATGAATAAGCCTACAATTAACTACCATGGTTTGTTGGGGTTATTGTAAACTTATGAGAAAGACCACCAACTGAACAAAAGGATGGTAAATCTAGCGGGAGGATCTTCGGCAGGGCATCGTCCCTTCAAGAAATGAAAAAAAAGATTAAAGGAAAAAAGGTGCAGAATGCTTTTGGATCCAGTTAGGCCAAGTGGGTGAAGGCTGATAAGAGCCAAGCGGAGTGCTCTTCTATAAGAAGTAGGGTTATTGGAAAAGGAACTGTCCTCTTTATATTGCATCCCTTGACCCGAACAGGTCCAAGAAGAGAAAGTAGCCGGACGGTGCTAGACAAAGTATTTATATGATAATACCTTGTAGTTTCTTTATCTGCGAAACTACTAACTGGGTATTGGATACAGGAAGTCCAATTCATATTTGCAATTCTTTGTAGGAACTTTAAGTCAGTAGAAGATTCGAGGATGGCGA
This sequence comes from Areca catechu, assembly GCA_021397845.1. NCBI lineage: Eukaryota > Viridiplantae > Streptophyta > Magnoliopsida > Arecales > Arecaceae > Areca > Areca catechu. The sequence continues at coordinate 138,396,961 of CM038053.1, read as the reverse complement.
GAGATTCTTGAATGTGAGAAATGGAAACCAAGTTCTAGTCCTGGCATTGGGAATCCTCAAATTAGTTTTCAAGTCTTGTAAAATCATTTTGAATGAGTGTCATTATTGTTCGTCTTTCATCTTGAATGTCGTTTCCATAGGCCAATTGGCCATGTATGATTATGAACTATTAATAAAGAATGACATTTGCAAAATCATTTGGAATGGTTATGTTATGATGAATGGACTATGAACAATAGCATTTATATACTATCGTGACCTGTTAGTATAGTATATGTTGGCGTGGAGTCCCTGAATCGGCTGATCGGAGCTGCTGCACCGTAGGACCGCTCCCTGGTTCACCTGCAAAATAGGTCCCTTGCCGGAGTTGTTCCGATGGGGGACACTCCGATGCCTAGGTCAGTGGCGGATCCCAGCCACAGAATGGGGAAGGGTGTCGAGAGTGAGAGAGGAAAGCTTTTTGAGAATGTATGAGTGCATGTGAGCATGAGTGTTAGCATATCTCTCTAGCCATCCTTCTTACCATTATTTAAAAGAAGGCCTCTAGCCTGTGGCCCGCTCTTTTTTCGATGATCATGGGGAGCCAATCTCTCCCATGATTGGTGATCGTGGGTTGTCATTGAGCGGTTCCGGGCAAATCGGAGGTGTGGTAGCAAGAGTTGCGCACCATGATCATGCATGATGAGTGTTGATTGTAACCGTTGGTTACAATTGCTTTTCTGGACCAGATTGTGGTCCAAGCTTCGGGTTTCCCCTTTCGTGGGTCAAAGATTTGGTATTTCTCCCAGAGCCGGGGATCGTGTTGATGGCGGGGACCGAAGAGCATGTCTCCAGAAGTTGATGAGAAATTTGGCCTTTAGTCGAGGCCGAAGACGTTGTCCGAAGGATTGGCCTTCGGATGCTGTAGTCCGCTGAAAAGTGATGGGTCGCCTGCAGTTGGCCTGTCCCTTGCCCGGTCCGAAGTCCATAGTCCAGAGAAAAGGGCTTCGACCAGTTGAACCAAGGTTTGGTTCGTAGCCGAACCGAGATATCCTAACAGTTGCCCCCTACTCTTAGTTTTCGAAGCGGGGATTTGCCTCGAGAAGTGAGAGTATTAATGCTTTGTCATTTTCCTCCCAAGGGACAATGTAGTTGATGATTACGAAATCTCTGATTGGACTGCCCATCATGATCTGGAAATCTGGTGGTGGATAGCTATCACTCCCGGGTTGGGGAAGAAGGAATAAGTGGGTGGCCCTGGGGCTATCTTTCCTTTTCCTGTTACACAATGGTTAAGCCAATCTATTGGTTGAGATTTGGATGGTTGTGGCCACTTTCCCCCGTCTGTTGGATGATGGGTGCGCCTCATCCTAGCGGTTAGTTGAAGGTGGGTTACCTCCTAGGGTACCTTAGGTCAAATCACCCATGGTGGGGCCTCAGAGACCCTTGCTTTTCTTTTTGGGAAGGGCGAAGGTCCGGCCAAGAAAATTTCTTCAACCTCATCTCATCTCTCGTCCAACTTGTTTTGGACTACCAGTCTACTTCACAGGTAGAATCTTTTTTCTGCTCCCTTGCTTCACTATTTTGTCATGGAAGGATCCATAGAAAGTCAAAGGGAACAGGTTAGGCCCTCGAGGGCCGGTGAGGTAATAGGTCCGGAGTCGATTCCCAGCTCTATTTCTCAAGATAAGGCGGCCCTTCTCTGGGAACACTATCGTATTCCCGAGGAGTTCCCCTTTATTCTCCCTGCACTCGAAGAACGAGTGAACGAACCTCCCCCTGGGTGTCTAGCTGTGTACGAAGATCATCTGAAAGCTGGTCTTCGATTTTCCCTGCACCCCTTCTTTGTCAAGATTTTTTGCTTGTACCAAGTGGTGCCGGCGTAATTGATCCCGAACAGTATTCGAAACATCTGCAAGTTCCTGGTCATGTACAGCATCGCAAGCGTAGAACCTAGGACCCATTTGTTCACGGCCCTTTTCGTTCTCAAGAGGGACTTCCACAGCAATGGATGGTGGGTGATTGGCCCTAGGTTGGGCCGTAGGGTCATCAAGGACATGCCCAGCGCCATCCATGGGTGGAAACCCATTTTTGTATTTGTGGTGTCTTTCGATCCATGGGGCTTCGATACTGTATGGAAGAAGCCTCGCCTGACCGCTAATGATGGAAGAAAGTCTTGGCAGTCGATCAGTCATACTACAACCTCCTGGTCAACTCCGAAGTTGCCCCCATTCGGAAACTGTTGGAGGAGAGAAATCTCCATCAGGCAGGGATTAGCAGATTCCCCTCATTAGGTATAACAATAAGAATTTCTGTTCCCATTTCCCGGTTTCATTGTGCCCCGGTTAATTGAAGTGGACTCTTTTACTTGTAGGTGGCAGGATGAAGCCCGGTGTGAGCTGCCTCCGTCAAACTTTGGAGAAGAGGGTAGTGCAGGCCCCTCTCACCAGGTCTGTAGTTCGGAAGAGGGCTCGAAGGGATGGCCCTGAGGGGGACCAAAGTACTTCATCTTCCCGGGGAACCTTAGGAGAAGGTGCAGCAGCCATAGAAGGGGCTCTGGCAAGACCCTATCCAGTCGAAACACCACCGGCGGCTATCTCCCCAGTTCACACAACGAGGAGCCCGCCTCATGGAGTTGATGTGCCACTATTTTGCCCCCTGCTGCTGATAGGGGCAAAGCACGGCAAGTCGAAGGAGAGTTCGCCCACAGGGCTTCCTCAGCCGGAGGCCGTTCGATAAACTCTTCGGAGCTCTCACCTATGGGGGGACTGCTGGTCCAGGCCGTAGCCAGGCAGGCATTGAAGGGCATGCTACTGCCTCATGACTTGGCAGTTCTTTGGAATCGGAACCTTCCCACAGTGTCCGATTCTGCCTTCTCTGCCCTACAACAGGTATGATCCTCACCGCCCCTTTTGTCCTGAGAGTTGTTTGATCCATGACCCCTCACTTTTGGTGTAGTTGGTCTACGACCTCACCTTCATGGAGGAGGGCCTGGGGAACATTGACAGCCTCATCCATGGCCTCAAAGAGGAGCTTCAGACTGTCAGGGCTGCTAAGGAAGTAGCTGAGGAGTTGAAGCAGTCCATGGAGAACCGTCTTGCCAGGGCAAGTGATGAAGTTTGCAAACTAAAGGGCGAACTGAAAGGTGCCCATCTGACAATGGCGGGGCAAGAGACAGGGTGGAGAAGGTGCAAAAAATAAGTCGACTCCCTGGAGCAGGCTACCAGGGAGGATTAGGAGAAGATAGAAAACCTGACCAAGGCGGTGGAGGAGGCTTCTAGGAGGGCCGAAGAGGCGATCCTGGAGTCCGAGGCTACTAAGAGGGAGTCCGTATCTTTGAAGAAGCGGGGAGACGATGCTGTGGCTAACTTTAAAATGTCTTCAACATTCCAAAGATTAGTGAAGCGTCTTTGTATGGCTATCAGCACGGCTTCAATGATGGACTCTCTAGGGTGAAGGAGGCCTTCCCTCACCTCGACCTTTCTAGAATTCCTCCCTTCGATATATCTGGAGAAGAAGAAGAGGAAGTGGAGGGGGCTGAAGCCATAGTAGAGGCCAAGGAGGTGCCATGTCCGGAGGAGGATGCCACTGCCTTAGTTGAAAATCCGGAGGTGACCCCAACTCTGACCCTGGTTCAGGTGGAAGCTCAAGCTGGAGGGGTTCGAGCCGAAGGTTCTCCGATCCCGGCCCAGATTGATGAAGTCCTCTCAGAACAGGTTGAGAGGTTGCTTCAGTCCTATGGGGTAGAGTCTCCTCCCGTCGATGTTGAGTGACTCGAGTCACTTTGGATGTATTTTCTTTCTTTCTCCTTTGTATCATCAATGAATTTTGTATGATAACTTTTCCAGATTTTGAAATGAATTCTCCTTTTTTTGCATATGCCATGTTGTGCTTCATGTGTAGCTGAACCGATTTTACCGTTCTTTCTTCTGCTTAGTCGAACAATCGCATCTGAAGGCCATTTAGTTGATAAGAACTGGTTTTACCATTCTTTTTGCTGTTTGGTTGAGTAGTCATGGTCGAAGGCCGTTTAGTCAATAATTGATGAAGACGAAACCTAGAGCGGACCAGAACTCCGTTACCGAAGGCTGTCACCTTCCTTCGGATATTAAGTTTGCCCGTTGGGGCGGACAAGTGTCAACTCCCCGTCAAGGAATAATTAGGGAAGTTTGATTATAATCTTTGTTGTCCACGTGGCATGTCGATATTTGTACAATCATGATTCCTTGCACCTTGTGAGCTGCCGGGTCTCCTTTTTCTTAAAAGAAATCATTAATGATGCTGTTGCATGATGAGGATTTCTCCGGATTTGAAGCGATGGCAGTCGTTGTCCTGGGGATGGCTCCCAAGCGACTTTCTGGTTCTCGAAGCGTTGCCCGGACATGTGGTGCTTTCTGATGCGGCTGGGAAGGACGTGGGGCATGCCTCCCCATAGTCGGTCGTGAGTACAGGGTCTCTATAAATAGGACCCTGCCTTTTGCTATCAAAGGCCATCATTTTCGTAGGCTCCTTTCCTCCATTAGAGATTAGGTTCAACACTTCTAAACTCTGCCGTGCAACAAAAAGAAGGGCCATCGACCCGAAAAGGAAACGAAGTCTGGAGTCCCTTAGGCCAGGGGATGATGACGAGGAGCCTCTTGTGGACCACCTCGAAAATAAGGTCCGCCTATTGGAGGCCCGATTGAGGGAGGCTTGGGCCCAGGTCACGGTAGCGACCACGATGGCGGAGGAAGCAAAGAGGGAGGTGGCGGACGCTGTCGCAAACCTTAGGGCTTTTGCTGCCTTCAAGGAAGAAGTCACCGAGGCAGCTCGGACTCCTTCCACCAGGGGTTCCAGGAATGTCGGAGGAAGGCCTTTAAGTTTTATAACTTGAAGGGCTTGGACAACATCAAGCCCTCCGTTCCCTTTCCCGGACACGAATTTGATTCTGACTTCGATGAGGGGTTAGATTCTAGTTCGGACGGGAACCCCGCGAGCCCTTTGTCATCCCTCCAGATCTCTCCCCGCTGGTATGGGAAAAACCAGACGGGGGGTTATTGAAAATTTCCCACATCTTCTTGGTGCTATTCTTCTTTTTTTTTTTCTGTATCTTTCCTTGTGAGAGTTTTTTTTTTCCTCCTTTCTTTTTTTTCTTGTAAAAAATTGAAAGGAATGAAGTATCTTTTGTTACCTCTTCCCATGCATTCTTTGCAATGTGTTGTATCATGCTTTGTCTAAAATGTAGACTCTACAAACCATTTTTTGTCTACAGGGAAGAGATGAGGTCGGTTGGACCATTCTTGTAATGTCTGTTATCGACAGAAATGATGACAGTGCTCCTTTTAGGCATGTTTTCGGATTTACTATAGGATAGGGTGTTTACACCATCCCTGTGCACTTCTATTGTGATTAAGGTAGGCTGTTCAGGCTTACCTCGGTGCATCTTCGGATTCACCATAGGGTAGGTTATGAAAACCATCCCTGCACCTTTGATCTTGTTGGTGGCTTGGTTAGGCCATCCATTGCGCTCGTCGGGCATACCGATAAGGTGAGTGGATCAGACTCTCCTTTGTCCCGATTTTTCAGATCAGGTCACTCAGGCTGTTGTCATTCAGTCGATACAACTAGCCATTCTGAGTTGAGTAGGGTTAAGTAGCTTTGCACAGAAATTTCAGGAACTCATTTATTGATAGTATTTGCAAAGGTTTTGTACATTCCATGGCCGGGATAGGGCCTTTCCCTCCAGGGTCTTGAGTCGGTATGTTCCTGGTCGAATGACTTCTCCGACTTGATATGGACCTTCCCAGTTGGGGGAGAGTTTACCCTATTCCGTTGACCTTGATACCTCTGCCCTTTGCAATACCATGTCCCCCGTGTAGAAAGTTTGCTCCTTCACCCTTGAGTTGTAGTACTTGGCAACCTTTTGCTGGTATGCTGCCATCCTTATTTGGACCTGTAACCTAGTGCTTGATAGCAAGTCCAGATCAATCCTTCTGCGATCAGAATTCTCAGGCTCTTCATAGTTATCAATTTTCAGGGATTGCAAGGAGACTTCAATAGGTAGCACGGCTTCGGTACCGTATGCCAGGTTGAACGGAGATTCGCTGGTGGCCGTTCTCGAGGTAGTTCGATATGCCCAGAGAATGGAGATCAGTTCTTCAGCCCAAAGCCCTTTGGTGGCGTTCAACCTTGTCTTCAAACCATGGAGGATTGTCCGGTTAGTGACTTCGGCTTCTCCGTTGGACTGTGGATGAGCAACGGATGTTAGCCGATGCTGGATATGGTACCGAGCGCAGAAGTTCTTGAACTTCGGATTATCAAACTGTCTCCCGTTGTCTGTGATGATGACGTGTGGGATGCCGAACCTGAATATGATAGAATTTTTTACAAAATTTTCCACCTTGCCCTCTGTGATCTGGGCCAGTGGTTCAGCTTCTACCCACTTCGTGAAGTAGTCGATGGCCACTAGGAGAAACTTCCTTTGCCCTGATGCTTGTGGGAACAGGCCAAGAATGTCCATCCCCCACTGGGCAAAAGGCTATGGGGCTGCCAGTTGAGTCAGGTGACTCGTAGGCTGTCTCTGTACATTGGCAAACCTCTGGCATTGGTCGCACTTTCGCACGAAATTAGCTGAGTCCTTCTGAATGGAGGTTCAGTAATATCCCTGTCGAATGATCTTGTACTCCAGAGATTTGCCTCCCAAGTGATCATCGCATATGCCCTCGTGGACCTCTCTCAAAGCATAATCCGCATCGGTGGGTCCTAAGCATTTTAGCGGTGGCTGGGAGAACAATCTCTTATAGAGGGTTCCATCTAAGATGATGTACTGAGACGCCATCCAACGGATCTTCTTGGCCTTTGCCTTATCTTCTGGTAGCTCCCCCTCATTCAGGAACTTGATGATGGGATCCATCCAGCTTGGTTCAGTATCGATCTAGTGCACCTTTGCAGCCTCTTCGGCTATGCTTGGAGTTTCAAGATGTTCAACAAAGGTACACCCGAGAGACTCCGGTGCTGTAGTTGCTAGTCGAGATAATGCATCCACCCAGGAGTTCTCTGATCATGGAACATGGATGATCTCAAAGTGTTCCAATTGGGAGGATAAAGCACGTACCTTCTCCAAGTACTGCACCATGGTCTGATCCTTGGCTGCATACTCTCCGTTAACTTGATTTACAACCAGTTGGGAGTCTGAGAAGGCTCGAAGTTGCTGGACTCCTAGATCTTTGGCGATCCAAAGTCTGGTGAGTAGGGCTTCGTATTTGGCCTGATTATTAGAGGCATGGAAGGAGAAACAGAGTGCGTTCTCTATGGTATGGCCATCAAGTTCGACCAACATGAGTCCAGCCCCGCATCCAGTAGCATTGGAAGGTCCGTCCACATGAAGCACCCAAACGGACTTCGTCTCCTTCAGGGCTTCTTCTTCTATCGAAGATGCTTCGTCTTCGGACTTCCAGGTGCACTCAGCCAAAAAATCGGAGAGCACCTGGGCCCTCATAGCCGCTCGGGGCTGGAAGCTAATATCAAATTCACTTAGCTTCACAGCCCACTTGGCTATCCTTCCAGAGATGTCCGGAGATCAGAGAATGGCCTTGAGAGGTTGATCGGTTAGTACCACAAAAATGTGAGCCTGAAAATATGGCCGTAGTCACTTTGCCGCAATTACTAAAGAGTATATCAGCTTCTACATCCTTGCACATCGCGTTTCTGCATCATGCATGACCTTGCTGATATAGTAGATCAGCTTGTGAGATCCGTCTTCCTCTTTCCAGACAAGAACCGAGCTGACTGCTTCATCTGAAGCAGAGAGGTACAGGTAGAGGACCTCGCCTTCTTGTGGCTTGGAGAGCAATGGCGGGGTCTCCAGGTACTTCTTCAGCTCCTCAAATGCAGCACGACAGTCTTCAGACCATTCGAAGCCCTTTGACTGCCTGAGTACCTAGAAGAATGGAAGATATTTTTCGGATGACTAAGAGATAAATCTGCTAAGGGAGGCAATTCTCCCTTTCAACTGCTGGACTTCCTTTTTGTAGGAGGGATGTCGCATATCTTTCAAGGCTTGAATCTTCTCAGGGTTCACCTCAATCCCTTATTTGGTGATAAGGAAGTCCAAGAATTTACCTGAACTTATCCCAAAGGCACACTTTGCCGGGTTTAGCTTCATACGGTAGCACTGTAGAGCACTGAAGGATTCCTCCAAGTCACGAATGTGGTCTTTCCGGAGGAGGCTCTTGACGATCATATTATCAACATAGGCCTCCATATTTCTCCCCAGTTGCTTTTCAAATACTCTGTTGATCAGCCGTTGAAACATTGCTCCGGCGTTCTTGAGGCCGAACGGCATCATCTTATGGCAGTAGAGGCCTTTATCAATGATGAAAGCCATTTTCTCCTCATCTTGTGGATCCATTCTAATATGGTTGTAGCCGGAGAAAGCATCCATGAAGCTCAGCAACTGGTGGCCGGCAGTAGCATCGACCAGCTGATCAATCTTCGGGAGAGGGAAGCTATCTTTTGGGCAAACCTTGTTGAGGTATGTATAATCAATGCAGATCCTCCACTTGCCGCTGGCTTTCTTTACCATCACCACATTGGCCGACCACTCGGGTGGTGCGGGCACCAGACTCAGAAGAAGACTTCAGAGCTCCATTTGGATCTCTGATTGACATTGCCCGAGAAATTAGGGTTTGTAATAAAGGTTGACCTGGTCAACCAGTTTATTTATTTTATTTATTTCTTGAGTCACCATTTAAATTTTGTTGAGTCATGTTGACTCGGTGCAAGTCCCAATGTGGTTTCAATTTGGTCCAAAATGGTGCCACATTTCTCTTCCAATCAACTCAAGGTTCAAGCAAGTGGAGGCCACACTCCAAGCCACACGCCCAGCCACACTCCGAGCACATGCCAGAGTCTAGGAGGCGCCATAGAGGCATCCCAGTGTCATGGTCCCCACATCCAAAGAAGAAAAAATCAAATTGGAGGCTAAATTAAAGGAGGCGCCCACACCTGCCTAATTTACCTAAGCAAAGAAGGAAGAAAACTTCTCTTGGAGAAGAAATCAAAGAAGGACATCCAACCTACTCCTAATTGAAGTTCAAATCAAAATCAAAGAGCTTAACTTGGAGTGGAAGAAAAGAAGAAATACCATAAGAAGAAGAGGACTCCAAATCCAAATCCAACTCCAAAGGAGGTGCCATAAAAGTTCCAAAACAATTCCTTTATGGCCGTCCCAATTTTTTTTGGACTCTTGGTCGGCCAAGGGAGAGGATTTTCTACCTAATCTAGGGGTTGGAAGAGTTTAGTCCCACATGGGAATTTGTACAAGCTAGGAGAAAATTTTAGGTCTATATAATAGACCTCTCTTTGTAACTTTAAAAAAATCAATGAAGAAAAATTATTTTTGCTATTCTCTTGTGTTGAGCAACCTAGGTTTCTCTTCTTCCGCACTATTCTAAGTGTTGAGCTCCGTGAGGGGGTAATCCGGGTTCCATTGGAGCCTTGAGGAGGTGAGAGATCTCCATCTTTATCCAAAACCCTAGGTTAGCCACTTGAATTCCAAAACCCTAGCCACCTTTCATTATTTTCCATCCACCAAACCCTAGATCCATCCATCTCCCATGGCCTCTCTCTCTCTACAAGTCCAGGCCGTCCACCTTCATCCAGATCCAGTCCGGCTACTTCAGATCCAGAGCAAGTTCCAAGGAAAATCACATCAGCATCCAGGAGAATCCAGTTTTCAGCAATTTCGATCTTCAAGTTCATCAACCTGGTAAATCTTTTCCTTGACTCTCTGATTCCATCAATTGTTTTTCTTCTCTTCCAGATCTTGAGTTCAGGAGAAGCCAACCCGCCAAAGGACCAGTATTGGAGGATCCATTACGAAGATATCCAACTCCGAGGATCCAACAATCTGCTCGGGAGAGTTCTTCCACCAAAATCTGTGAAGATCATTGTCTGGTTAGATAAACCTTCCTTCTCTTTATTTCTGTTTTGTTGAAAGCTCGGAGTGAAACCCTAGGTCTGGGAGTTTCTCAACCCCCAGCGATCCGTTGCTTCTAAACTACTCTGATAATTTAGTTTCCTTAAAATTGTGCTTTCAATTATCATATTAGTATCTTTCAATGTTAGGTTAACTTTTCTTTGATTTGAAGCCAACTTCTACAAACCTATAAAAACAACAAAAAAATTAGTTAATCTTAATTTACTTCCGCATCGCATCCCTTTATTTGTTCTGCATCATTTTATGGTATCAGAGCCCAGTCTAGGGTTTCTGATTTGCTTGCTTGCTTGTGTTGATTGTTCTCTTTTTATTTTGTCTGCTCGAAGTAGACTCCCCAGGACGTCCGGTCCTAGGAACTAAGCGAGGCGCAAGCCTCCTCCTCCCATTCCACGGGGTGTTCCTAGGGCGTGTAGGGGATCCATTGGGTTATAACTTCGTAGCAGGGATTATAAACGGGGAAGACAATCTAGTTGCAGCCCGTAATTGCCCTGTTATCTGAATTATTTCTCCCTGCATAAAACTCCGAATTGCATGATTTTTGCTTCGTTGAAACCAGTATAATTGAACCTATTTTCCATAATTTTTCTGCGATTTATTGGTTTCGGTAAAAACTCTGATAATTAAAATACAGCAGCTCTGTTTTTTGTGTTCTGCAATTCAATTCTTTTTTGGAGTGATCATCTCATAATTTACTTAAGGGCAATTGAGCATCTAAGATAAGGGGAGGAGTTGATTACCTCTCCTTAGCCCAAAACCATCATCCAATCATTCGAACCTAGACCTAATTTAAAATCGGTTAGACCTAATTTGCCCTAGTGGGCTAGGGACACCAATTGGTCGGGTCTAGACTAGTGTTGAGTCAGTTTGCCGAGTTATTCTGTGTGTGCTTAGCACTCAGTGTCTAGAACGGTGGTTCAGGGATCCATTCCCGAAGGGCTTGTGTGCTGGTCCGCCTACCTGGCCAATCACTGATTGGTGTCTAGGATTGGCAATCAGGGACCTAACACTCCCCTTACACCTGCCTGGCTGAGTCCTGAGTTACTACAGGCTAGCTTGCCACTCTGATTGGGCATCTAGTTTGGACTCTAGGTCTAGTGATCCAGTAGTCGATTTAGTCTAGTCTCATTTTGTGTGCTTGCTTGAATCATCATGTCTACTAGAAACGGAGTGCCATATCAACCTGGTCAAACCCAACCTGATTTAGAGGCCATGATCAAAACTCTTACTGAAAGTATGGCTAAAATGAATCAGGATATGACAAACACTGTAGTCCAGTTTAGCGCACAAATTCATGAGGATCTTACCCAACTTAGGGACCGAGTCCAAGTACTTGAAGAACCTAGACATCGGAATTGGACTCCTGACCCCGATTTTAATGTGCCTCAACCTCACCCACATCAGGAGCCTAGAAGGCCTTTATATAGAGATCCTGAACCTAATCATAGGAGGCCTGACCCAGAGCCTGAAGATAGAGATGATAGGTTCATCAGGAACATCAAATTAGATGCACCCACTTTTGATGGTAGTCTGAACCCTAAGGTGTATTCTGATTGGGAGGGTGAGATGGATCAATACTTTGAGTGGTATGCTATGTCTGAGGAGAGGAAATACAAGTTTGCCAAGATGAAATTAGTGCGTCAAGCTAGGTTATACTGGGGGAACATTGAGCTAACCACTAGGAGACGGAATGTTGAGCCCATAACCACTTGGCAGGGTATGAAAGAAAAATTGAGAGATAAATACCTACCCATTTCATACCAGCAAAACCTGTTAGACCAATGGCAAAACCTGAAACAAGGAAACCGATCTGTCTCAGACTACATAGCTACTTTTGATGAATACCTAATGAGATGTGATGTGAGTGAAGCCCACGAAGTCACTTTGTCTAGATTTAGGGCTGGACTGAGGGAAGATATCAAGAGAGAATTATTTCTGAGAGAGGTTACTGATCTAGACCAAGCCTACCAGATTGCACTGAACACTGAGAAATTTCAGAGAGGACCTATACCTTCTAGGGTTAGTGCCCCAATCCCAAGGAATGGACCTAGCCAAGTTATCCCTAGTAAACCTTTTCAGGGTACTTCTACCCCTAGGCCCATGGACAAAGGTAAGGCACCTGACACCCAGAGAACCCCTAGTTCAAATATCACCTGTTTTAAGTGTCAGAAACCAGGTCACATTTCCAGTCAGTGTACTGCCATAGCCTGTTTCAAGTGTCATAAGGTAGGTCATGTTGCTAGCTAGTGCCCACGGAGATCCCTTTACATAGAAGAGGGAGAGAATGATAATTCCGAGCCCAGTGAGGAATTTGAAGAAGAAGTTTATGAGGCCGGAATGAATTTGGTTGAGGAGTATGAAGGAGAGGAGGAACCCAATGAATCTGACCAATTAGGAGTTGTAAGATGCATCCTATCCCAGAATCTAGTTCAAGAGGATTGGCGTAGGACTAACATCCTACAAACTTTTCTTAAATTAGGGGATAAGGTATGTAAGATCATCATAGATAGTGGGAGCTGTGTAAATGCCATCTCTACTAGCACTGTCAAGATGTTAGGCTTAATCCCAGTTCCCCATCCCAACCCCTATAAGGTTTCTTGGGTAGATTCTACCTCCTTACCCATCCAATCTAGATGTCAAGTCCAAATCCAAATGCAATCTTATCACGAAAAGATTTGGTGCGATGTTTTACCCATGGGGGTGAGCAGTATAATTCTCGGAAGACCTTGGTTGTATGATCATGATGCCACCCTCTTAGGAAAATCCAATACCTGTGTCTTTAGTTTCAATGGGAAGAAGATTACGATCCATTCCGTTCCCCCTAAGGACAAGGTAACTAAAGGAGCCGGTAAGGTTAAGGAGATGAAAACTGGAGTGAACCTAATCAGTGCTAAGGATCTAGAACAAGAAATTCATAGTGGTTCACCCATCTGGATGTTGACTGCTAAGGAACTTAGAACTTCGGAACCCTCAGAGCCTCCTCAAGAAGTTAAACCTGTGTTAAAAGAATTTGAGGATGTCTTTCCCGAGGATTTTCCAGACCACCTTCCACCTCTTAGGGATATCCAGCATGCCATAGATCTAATCCCAGGAGCGACTTTGCCCAACTTGCCCCATTACAGGATGAATCCATCTGAGCATGAAGAACTGCAAAAGCAGGTTGGAGAATTATTGAGGAAGGGGTTTATTAGAGAAAGTCTTAGCCCTTGTGCAGTCCTAGCCTTACTGACCCCAAAGAAAGATGGCACGTGGAGGATGTGTGTTGACAGTCGTGCCATCAATAAAATTACAATTAAATATAGGTTTCCCATCCCTAGACTAGATGACATGCTTGATATGATGGCTGGTGCAATGGTTTTTTCTAAGATTGATCTCAAAAGCGGCTATCATCAGGTTAGGATTAGACCCGGGGATGAATGGAAAACTGCTTTCAAAACTAAGGATGGTCTTTATGAATGGGTTGTTATGCCTTTTGGGTTGTCCAATGCCCCTAGTACTTTCATGAGAATTATGACCCAGGTACTTAGAGCTTTCATAGGAAAATTTGTGGTGGTCTATTTTGATGACATCCTGATCTATAGTAAGACCCCAACAGATCACCTAGACCACCTTAGAGCAGTCTGCCAAGTTTTGAGGAATGAGAGACTCTACGGTAATCTTAAGAAGTGTGAATTCATGACTAGTAGAGTTATCTTTCTTGGTTTTGTAGTAACCCCTGACGGCGTGGCGGCCGATCCTGAGAAGATTAAGTCCATAGTAGACTGGCCAGAGCCAACCAATGTGCATGAAGTTAGAAGTTTCCATGGCTTGGCTACCTTCTATAGGCGATTCATCAAGGGGTTTAGTACTTTAGCTGCTCCAATCACTGATTGTATTAGGAAGGGAGAATTTCATTGGACTAAGTCAGCCCATAAAGCCTTCCTAGATCTTAAGGATAAAATGACCCAGGCACCCATTCTGAGATTACCCGATTTTTCTAAAGTATTTGAGGTTGCCTGTGATGCTTCAGGTGTAGGAATAGGTGGAGTCCTAAGCCAAGAGAATCATCCCATAGCATTCTTTAGTGAAAAACTTAATGATGCTAAGCTTAGGTATTCTACCTATGATAAGGAATTTTATGCGGTGGTGCAAGCTTTGCGTTACTGGAGACATTATTTGCTACCGCAGGAATTTGTACTATTTTCGGACCATGAGGCTCTTAGATTTCTGAACTCCCAAAAGAAGCTTAACCCTAGGCATGCTAAGTGGGTAGAATATATCCAGTCCTATACTTTTGTCCTGAAACATAAGGCTGGAGTTGAGAATAAGGTAGCTGATGCCCTTAGTCGCCGATCTCTGTTATTAACTTCTGTTAGAACTGAGGTCATAGGATTTGAGCAAATCAAAGAGGAATATGAGTCTTGTCCGGATTTCACAACTGTGTATCAGGATCTAGTTCAAGGACCATCTAGTAATCACCAGGATTATACCCTTGAAGATGGTTTTTTGTTCTTCAAAAATAGGCTTTGCATCCCTAGAACTTCTCTTAGGGAATTTTTGATTTGGGAAATCCATGCTGGAGGTTTAGCTGGCCATTTTGGAAAAGACAAGACCATTCTAGCTATTGAAGACCACTTTTTCTGGCCTAGCTTAAAAAGGGATGTAGCTAATATTGTAGCTAGATGTCGAACCTGCGCTGTTGCCAAACAGCGAAAACAAAACACTGGCCTTTATACCCCACTCCCTGTCCCAGATCGTCCTTGGCAAGATGTGAGTATGGATTTTGTGTTAGGTTTACCTAAGACCCAGAGGAGACATGATTCTATCTGTGTCGTAGTCGACCGATTCTCTAAAATGGCCCACTTCTTGCCTTGTTCCCAAACTTTTGATGCATCTAAGGTAGCCACACTTTTCTTCAATGAGATAGTTAGACTCCATGGCCTACCTAAGACAATCGTTTCAGATAGGGATGTCCGGTTCACCAGTTACTTTTGGAAGACCCTTTGGCATAAGTTAGGGACAAAACTTAAGTTTTCAACTGCCTATCATCCCCAAACTGATGGCCAAACTGAAGTAGTGAACCGTAGCCTAGGAAATCTGCTGAGATGTCTTGTTGGTGAAAATACCAGAAATTGGGATTTATACCTACCAAGGGCAGAATTTGCGTACAACGACTCGGTCAATAGGTCTACGGGTAAGAGTCCATTTGAAATTGTACATGGGTACAAACCTCACACACCTCTTGACCTAGTCCCTTTACCTGTCCACACTCGAGTCTCCGAATCTGCTGAGAATTTTGCACAGCATATAAAAGACTTGCATAAAGAAATTCATGCCAAAATAAATTTAAGTAATGAAACTTATAAGAAGTTGGCTGATACTCAAAGGCGAGTCAAATCTTTTGTTGAGGGAGACTATGTGATGATTAGGTTAAGGCCTGAACGGTTTCCTCCTGGAACCGTTAGAAAGTTACATGCTAGGGGAGCTGGACCATTTAGAGTGGTAAAGAGAGTAGGATCCAATGCCTATGTGCTCGAGTTGCCTCCAGAACTAGGCATTAGCTCTACTTTCAACATTACAGACTTAGTAGAGTACAGGGAGCCAGCTGTGATTCCTAGTGAGCCTTTTGAGCCTAACCCTATCATTGAGAGTGATCCCGACCCTGTGTGTCCACCAACAAACTGGCCTGTGAGGAAAGAGCAGATTGAAAAGATCCTGGATGATCAGGTTATCTCTACTCGTAATCGAGGATACCAAAGGTACCTGGTCCGCTGGCAAGGAAGGCCAGATTCTGATGACTCTTGGATCTCCCGAGAAGAATTACAAGAACTGGACCCAGACCTCTTGGAGAGATACCAGAGCCAACTTGAGCCTTACTCGACAGGGTCGAGTTCCTCCCACCCTGGGAGAATTGGTGCGGGCACCAGACTCAGAAGAAGACTTCAGAGCTCCATTTGGATCTCTGATTGACATTGCCCGAGAAATTAGGGTTTGTAATAAAGGTTGACCTGGTCAACCAGTTTATTTATTTTATTTATTTCTTGAGTCACCATTTAAATTTTGTTGAGTCATGTTGACTCGGTGCAAGTCCCAATGTGGTTTCAATTTGGTCCAAAATGGTGCCACATTTCTCTTCCAATCAACTCAAGGTTCAAGCAAGTGGAGGCCACACTCCAAGCCACACGCCCAGCCACACTCCGAGCACACGCCAGAGTCCAGGAGGCGCCATAGAGGCATCCCAGTGTCATGGTCCCCACATCCAAAGAAGAAAAAATCAAATTGGAGGCTAAATTAAAGGAGGCGCCCACACCTGCCTAATTTACCTAAGCAAAGAAGGAAGAAAACTTCTCTTGGAGAAGAAATCAAAGAAGGACATCCAACCTACTCCTAATTGAAGTTCAAATCAAAATCAAAGAGCTTAACTTGGAGTGGAAGAAAAGAAGAAATACCATAAGAAGAAGAGGACTCCAAATCCAAATCCAACTCCAAAGGAGGTGCCATAAAAGTTCCAAAACAATTCCTTTATGGCCGTCCCAATTTTTTTTGGACTCTTGGTCGGCCAAGGGAGAGGATTTTCTACCTAATCTAGGGGTTGGAAGAGTTTAGTCCCACATGGGAATTTGTACAAGCTAGGAGAAAATTTTAGGTCTATATAATAGACCTCTCTTTGTAACTTTAAAAAAATCAATGAAGAAAAATTATTTTTGCTATTCTCTTGTGTTGAGCAACCTAGGTTTCTCTTCTTCCGCACTATTCTAAGTGTTGAGCTCCGTGAGGGGGTAATCCGGGTTCCATTGGAGCCTTGAGGAGGTGAGAGATCTCCATCTTTATCCAAAATCCTAGGTTAGCCACTTGAAATTCCAAAACCCTAGCCACCTTTCATTATTTTCCATCCACCAAACCCTAGATCCATCCATCTCCCACGGCCTCTCTCTCTCTACAAGTCCAGGCCGTCCACCTTCATCCAGATCCAGTCCGGCTACTTCAGATCCAGAGCAAGTTCCAAGGAAAATCACATCAGCATCCAGGAGAATCCAGTTTTCAGCAATTTCGATCTTCAAGTTCATCAACCTGGTAAATCTTTTCCTTGACTCTCTGATTCCATCAATTGTTTTTCTTCTCTTCCAGATCTTGAGTTCAGGAGAAGCCAACCCGCCAAAGGACCAGTATTGGAGGATCCATTACGAAGATATCCAACTCCGAGGATCCAACAATCTGCTCGGGAGAGTTCTTCCACCAAAATCTGTGAAGATCATTGTCTGGTTAGATAAACCTTCCCTTCTCTTTATTTCTGTTTTGTTGAAAGCTCGGAGTGAAACCCTAGGTCTGGGAGTTTCTCAACCCCCAGCGATCCGTTGCTTCTAAACTACTCTGATAATTTAGTTTCCTTAAAATTGTGCTTTCAATTATCATATTAGTATCTTTCAATGTTAGGTTAACTTTTCTTTGATTTGAAGCCAACTTCTACAAACCTATAAAAACAACAAAAAAATTAGTTAATCTTAATTTACTTCCGCATCGCATCCCTTTATTTGTTCTGCATCATCGGGGTAGTGGGCCTCTCTGATGAACCCTGTCTTAAGGAGCTTGCCAACTTCTTCATCCACAGCTTGCTGTCGTTCAGGAGTGAAGCTCCTTTTCTTCTGCCGTACCAGCTTGTATCCAGGGATAACTTCTAGTCGATGAGTGATTACTTCGACAGGAATCCCTGGCATATCCAAAGTCGACCAGGCGAAGACATCGGTGTTGTCTCTGAGGAAACGGATCAACTCCATTCTGGTTTCCTCATCATGGGTGTTCCTGATCTGCATAACTTTGGAGGGATCTTCCTCTATCAAAGGTACTGGGACGGTCCTCTCCATGGGCTCATCAAGATTTATGGTTGCATCCCTCGAATCCAGCTGAACCGGAGTTGTCAAATCCTTGAAATGCCTATATTCAATCATCAGACACTGCTGTGCCATCCTCTAGTTCTCTCTAACTTCTTCGACACCGTTCCTAGTGGGGAAGTGCACCAAGAGGTAGTGAGAGGAGATTACGATGCAGAACCTATTCAAGGAAGGTCGCCCCAGGATAATATTGTATGCTGAGAGGATCCGGACCATCGTGAAGTTGATCGGCAGTGGCTTTTGTCGAGGTTTGGTGCCAAGGGTTACAGGCAACATTATTTCTCCTTCGGCATAAACTTGGTTTCCCCCGAAGCTAGAGAGTGGTATGGGGGACCTTTGCAGTTGATGTCTAGGTAAACACATTTTAGAGAATGTATCGTACATCAAGACATCAGTCAAACTTTCATTATCAACAAGGATTTGCTGTACATCATAATTGACCACTACGGTCGAAATTACAAGAGGGTCGTCATGTGGGAGCCGAACTCCCGCAAAGTCGTCGTCGGAGAAGTGGATCGAGTTGTTGTATTTAAGTCACTTTGGAGCTTCGTCCTCATCCCTTCTCCAGTCGGCAGGTCGGTGTATCATCCCTACACCTCCATTGGTGGGCCTTTAATTTGGTAGTTCAGCCTCTCCAGGAGGTGGCTGGGAAATAGTCACCTCTGACCGAGATCCTTGGCGACCGATGTACCATCCCAAGTGCCCTCTCTTTATGAGATCCTCGATTACATCCTTCAGTTGGATGCATTCTTCTATATTGTGGCCATGGTCCTGGTGGAATCGATAATATTTATTCATGTTCCTTACGGATGAGGAGGCCTTCATAGGACGGGGCCGTTGGAGATAGTTCTCCTTCTCTATCTCCATGAGAATTTTCTCTCGAGGGAGGTTGAGGGGGGTATAGGAGTCAAATCTTCCTCCCAATGCTCTGGGCCTGGGAGGACTTCTTCGGCGGTCTGGTATATTTACCGCCATTGTTATTGGAAGTTTAGGGACCTTGTCCCCTGTTATTCTTCTTTTTTGAAGGGGATTTTAATTCAATCAGTCATCGATTTGCCGCCTGCTCCTCAACATTGGCATATTTCTGAGCCCTTGATAGGAGCTCAGTGTAGCTTTTAGGAAACTTCTTATCCAGGGAAAAGGTAAGCCGGAGGTACGAAGCCCCTTCTTTAATGCAGACATGGCCACGTGCTCGTTGAGATCGGGAATCTCAAGCGTTGCCGCATTAAACCTGGAGATGTAATCTCGCAAGCTTTTTCCTTCATTCTGGTGAAGGAGGAACTGTGTGTCCGTATTCCTTGAAGTCTTGCGGCAAGTCCTGAAATGCAAGACAAACAATTTTTTTAGCTCGAAAAAAGAATCGATGATACCTAGGTGCAGGCTCGAGTACCACATCCGAGCAGACTTCTTCAAGGTAGCCGGGAATGCTAGGTAGTACATCATGTCCGAAGCTTCTTGGATTATCATATGGGCCTTGAAGCTGCCAAAATGGTCAAGGGGGTCTGAGGTGCCATCGTAGGATTCCATCTGGGGAATCCTGAAGTGTCGAGAAATGACTTCGATCATGATACGGTCGGTGTAGTGTGGGTGTAGATCACCCATAATCAAGTCATCGGGATCCTTAAGATCCCGCATTCTCTATTCTCGTGCCTTTGCCATCTCCGATTCGATGGCTCTGAATCTCCCATCATAATCGGGAGTCTGCTTCGATGCTCTCTCCACAGAAGTGGAGTCTCCAAAGGAGGGTGAGGGAGTTTGCCTAGGCCTTTTTCCTTTTTGCGGGGAATTGGCTGACCTACGAATCTCAAAGTTTGGCCTTCAGGAGAGGGCCGATATTGGGGAGAGGGATGTGTGGAATCCTCCCGTGGGGCTCTCTTCCTTTGGGATCAAGAGCTATGTCTGTAGGCAGCCATGGGTTTCCCACCAGAAAGGCTCTATTATGGAAGTCTTGAACCATGGCCGTAAGGTTGGTGACCTGGTTCATAAGAGCTTCGAACTGCTGCAGTCCCACAACGATTGTGAGAGGTGGGACATCGTTCTCCTCTGGGGTGCATCCCCTGGGATGGAGCACGACTTTGGCTTGTAGAAGCGATTTGAGTTTTTCCTCTCACCATCAAAAACTTTTTACTTCCCCTTGTCTGGGAGGGAGCTTGAAGAGTGCTAATGCGCCCCCCTACCTGGGGCACCAATCTATTGGCGTGGAGTCTTTGAAATGGCTGGTCGAAGCTGCTACGCCGCAAGACCACTCCCTGGTTCACGTACAAAATAGGTCCCTTATCGGAGTTGTTCTGGTAGGGGACACTCTGATGCCTAAGTAAGTGACGGATCCCAGCCACAGAATGGGGAAGGGTGTCGAGAGTGTGAGAGGAAAGCTCTTTGAGAATGTATGAGTGTATGTGAGCGTGAGTGTTAGCATACCTCTCTAGGCATCCTTCTTATCATTATTTAAAAGAAAGCCTCTGGCCTGTGGCCCGCTCTTTTTTCGGTGATGATGGGGAGCCAATCTCTTCCATAATTGGTGATCGTAGGTTGTCATTAAGCGGTTCTGGCCAGATCGAAGGCGTGGTAGCAAGAGTTGTGCACCATGATCATGGCATGATGAGTGTCGATTGTAACCATTGGTTACAATTTCCTTTCTGGACCAGATTATGGTCCAAGCTTTGGGTTTCCCCTTTTGTGGGCCGAAGATTTGGTATTTCCCCCAGAGCCGGGGATCGTGTCGACGGCGGGGACCGAAGAGCGTGTCTCCGAAAGTCGATGAGAAATTTGGTCTTTAGTCGAGGCCGAAGACGTTGTCCGAAGGATTGGCCTTCGGATGCTGTAGTCTGCTGAAAAGCGATGGGTCGCTTGCAGTTGGGCTATCCCTTGCCCGGTCTGAAGTCCGTAGTCTGGAGAAAAGAGCTTCGATTAGTTGAACTGGGGTTCGGTTCATAGCTGAACCGGGATATCCTAACAGTATACATGTCTAGCAAATGTCCTCGGATAGATAATGTCAGCGATGCGTACCTATGGCATTGTAGGCTAGGTCATATTAACAAGAACAGGATAAATAGGTTACGAAGTGAGGATCTCATCGAGATTAGTGAAAGTGGTTCACTACCAACCTATGAGTCCTGTCTTCTTGGAATGATGACAAAATCACCTTTTACTGGAAAAGGGAACGAGCTAAAAAAATTCTAAGTCTGGTACATACCGATGTATGCGGACACATAAATATTAATGCTAAAGGTGGGTATAGTTATTTCATTATGTTTACACATGACCTTTCGAGGTATGGTTATGTCTTCTTGATGATACATTAATTTGAATTGTTTGAAATGTTCAAATGATATCGTAATGTAGTAGAAAAATAAATTAGAAGGTATATCAAAACCCTTTGATCAGATCGAGGCGGTGAATATCTTTTCAATGAGTTTTTGACATATCTTAAGGAGAATGGGATTCTCTCTTAGTGGACACCTCCAGGGATACCTTAGTTAAATGGAGTGTCTGAAAGAAGAAATTGAACCCTATTAGACATGGTTCGATCCATGATGGGCTTTACTTCTCTAATACTATCCTTTTGGGGATATGCTCTGGAATCAGCCTATTACCTTTTGAATAGGGCTTCGATTAAGTCCGTTAGCAAAATCCCATATAAGATATGGATTGGACATAAGCCGACACTCTTATAACTTCGGGTGTTGGGCTGCCCGACTTATGTAAAACATCTAGGATCGGATAAACTTGGACCAAGGTTTGACCGGTGCTTATTTGTTGGGTATCTAAAAAAGTCTAATGGATATCACTTCAACTTGGTTGAGGAACAAAAGCTGTTCATCAGTCTTAGAGCTATCTTTTTAGAAAAGGAGTTCCTTGGTGAAGAAACTGTAGCTGCTAAGATTGAACTTAGTGAAGTTCAACAAGTAGAGGAACCAACATACTTAAGGGACAACATAGACTGATTGTGGTTAGTTCATACCTAAAGCCTACACAAGAAACATTAAGGAGACCCGGTAGGGTACCGAGTCGACCAGATAGATACTACGGTTTCTTGGTCCAGATGGTGATCCCATTGAACTCGATGAGAACAATGAGGATCTGATCTCCTATATGGATGTGATGTAGAGGTCCGACTCTAAGAAATGTCTAGGAGACATGAAATTCGAAATGGAGTCCATGAAAATCATAATGTATGGACATTGCTTGATCCACCTGAGGGGATAAAATCTATTAGATGTAAATGGATCTTCAAAAGAGAAAGGGGCACAGACGGGCAGGTAGAGACCTATAAAGCCCATCTGGTTGCCAAAGGATATTGTCAATGTTATGGTATTGACTATGACGAGACGTTCTCTCTTGTGGCAATTATCAAATCCATTCGGATCATGCTTGCTTTAGCAGCACACTTTGACAATGAAATATGGCAAATGGATGTCCAAATAGCTTTCCTAAATGGTGAGCTGGAAGAGGAAGTGTATCTGATACAACCTAGAGGGTTCACATCCACAGACGAGTCAAAGGTCTGCAAGCTTCAAAGGTCCATCTATGGACTAAAACAAGAATCATGGAGTTGGAACATGCGATTTGATAAGTATATCAAGTCATAGGACTTCATTAGGAATGGAGAAGAACCATGTATTTACAAATGGGCTAATGGTTTTGTGATTATATTCCTTGTGTTGTATGTGGATGACATTCTCTTAATCGAGAATAACATCCCAGCACTACAAGGAATAAAGGTCTGGTTGTCATCTCAGTTCTTTATGAAGGACTTAGATGAAGCCTCTTACATAATGGGTATGAAGATCTATAGAGATAGATCTAAGAGGTTTTTGGGACTGTCCCAATCTACGTACATCAGCACAGTGCTAAAGCGATTTAGTATGGAAAATTTCAAGAAAGGCTATCTCCTGATAGGCACTAGAATTGCTCTCTCCAAAAGGGATTGTGCGACAACTCCTAAGGAGAGAGAGCGTATGAATAGAATCCCGTATGGTTCAGTAGTGGGTTCTATCATGTATGCCATGATATGTACTAGACCAGATGTGGCATACTCACTAGGCGTAGTGAGTAGATACCAGTCTGACCCAAGTGAAGCTCATTGGAAAGTGGTAAAGACCATCCTTAAGTATTTGCAAAATACTAGGGACCAATGGCTGATTTATGGAGAACCTGACTTGAAACTTGGGGGATATACTAACTCCAGTTTCCAGTCAGATAAGGATGGTAGCAAGAGTGTGTCAGGATTTGTCTTTACCCTAAATGGAGGAGCAATATGCTGGAAAAGTTTCAAGTAGCCTACTATGGCGGACTTAGTATGCAAAGCAGAATATATTGTAGCATCAGATACAACAAAGGAAGCAATGTGGTTGCAAATGTTCCTTGGCAAGCTGCGAGTGGCACCTTCCCTGGATGGTCCTATTCTGGTGTATTGTGTAGCACTAGGCCATTGCTCAAGCCAAAGAGCAAAAGTCTCATTACTGTACAAAACACATTCTATGATGCTATCACCTTGTATGAGTGATCGTGGAACGAGGTGACATTATCCTTCAGAAGATTGATGGAAAGGAGAACCTGGCCGACCCCTTTACTAAAGCCGTCAGAGTTCAAGAGTTTGACAGTTGTGAATGAAAAATGGAAATAAGATTCTTTACTAATCGGCTTTAGTCCAAGTGGGAGTTGTTGGAAATTATGTCCCAAAGCCAATCATCTAGACTATAGACGGTTGTGCTATTTTGTAATTATATATGAATTTTTTAATGAATAAAAATTATTCTTTTGACTATTCATCACATATGCATTTTCTTGAAAAGAACTCTTGTGTGATGGAGTCCTTATAACTACATTATATTTGATATAGAGAGGATATATCGAGTAGTTCTTAAACTGGTTCATAATCAAAGGATACATTATTATAGGATGGCGATGTGTTAAGTGTAGGTTGTTGTATGTCATATTTATTGATTGTCCTCTTAACTAAGTAGTGTAGAGACACTAATATGACATAAAGGTGAAATGTATGACATCTCACAGAATATGACTAACTATAGAGCTCCCTTCTGCTAAAGGGTTGCTCGTGAAGGGATATAGATATATGTGTCCCTCAGACCTAAGGTCACCATGATAGCTTGCAAGCAATTCACTGTACTTTGGTGCCAGACTACCTTAATTTCTAAACCAGTGATGAAAGGCTTCTGGGTATAGTCAAGTACTTGTGGAGCGGTGGTGGATCAGATGGGATTGACCCCTCCTAATGGTTTGGAGTGAATGACTCACTATGTCTCAATTTAGCAAAAACTTGGCCAAGGTAGTTATTGTGAGGAGTCACAGAACTTGTAATGTTGAAACACGATCTGGATGTACCAGGTTGGGGTTGGCAGTCAAACCCTTGGACATCCTAAGCATTACGAGATCAAAGGGATGAATTGTGCAGTAACCATATGCCAGAGGTTCTAGTTTGTTCCTCTGCAATCTTCGACCTATCTAGACATCGGATATCATTGCTAAATGATGACTTTGACTGGTACGGAAGTGTTCCAGTGCTACTAATTTAGTATTCGAATCTATGGGGTGACACACCAGAGAGGTTTCTATCTGATCTAAAGGCTGATCGATGATTGAGAATTGTTTGCCATCACTGGAGGTCAATATGATTAACCATGTTCCAAGTATCGACAATTCCAAGTGTTGACACTTGGAAGTGTCAACACTTGCAAGTTTCGATACTTGGAAAGTCGACACTAGGAAGTTTCAACACTTGGAAAGTCGACACTAGGAAGTGTCGACACTCGGCTATGACGAGCAGAAATTCTGTAAAGAATTTTTGGAAAGTTTTAACCTCAATTTGAATTTTAAATTCTGGCTAGTTTTGGTTCCAAGCCTTCATGAAATGATGGTTATTTTTTGGAAAGTTTTGACCTCAATTCAAATTTCAAATTTTAGCTGGTTTTGGCTCCAAGCTTTCATGGAATGATGGTCATTCTTGCCTTATGAGCTTAGAGCCAATTTAATATGCCTTTCTCCCCCAATCACTCTTCCTTCCTCTTTCTCTGTCTCATGGCTGCCACTATAAATAAGGGTTGTTTTAGGGGTTGCTGGCAAGAGAAAGAGTTTTCTTCTTGAATCAGATTGCTAAAATTCTGAGAGGAAAATGAAAAAAGGCTTGGGAGGACTAGGGTGTTGGGTGTGTGACGATCTAGCACTCAAGCTTGGTCTTGGGAAGAGAGCTAGTTAGGAAGGGTTCCACCTCTCCTCCTTGTCTTCCAAGAAGAAGTAGATTGGCCTCAAGGATCCCAAGGAACTAGCACTCTAGTGATTTAATTAGAATCAAGCCCTAGTGTGAACTACCCATAGAGGCTAGACATGTGTGTGGCTCGAGGGCTTTTCACAACCTCCTCCTAAAGGTATAACAGTAAGGTATCCTTATGCCTTTCGGTTATTTTTCTGCTTATGATATCTTTTGCATGCTATATTATCATACTTGTTCCTGTTGCAGGCATATTGGTAAATCGTTTTGATTGATCTACCAAGCCTTCCACTGTGCTTATTTTAAAAAATAATTTTTTCTGCCATGAATGCTCGTTTTGCTTTTCCTTCAATCCTAGGATGAGAGGGTGGTAGAGGATATCCTTAACACCCTAATCCAGCCATCGGATTGCCAGAATCGAGTAGGAAGGCTGGTGAGGGAGCTCGCCATTGATGCCTTTGCTCGGCTAATGTCAGTAAGCCATCTCCAAATCTGTACTTGTTTTTCCACCCTTTTTGGAAAGGACATCAATCGACATTCTTGGTACAGGTGGTGATTAACATGTAGCTTCTACGAGATGCTTGTCGGGGAATGGAAAAATACAGGATTCACCTCCGCAAGGAGAGGGACGAGGCTCGGGGCCTGTCCAGTTGGACTCGAGGCCTGTCCGGCTAGGATCGGGAACAGGAGGCTCAGCTGATTGGGGCCTAGACAAAAGAATTTGAGCTTGAGAAAAAGGTGCTTGAGCTTGAGGCTACCTTGGCAGAGCAGAGGGGGGTTGCCTCCTGTCGAGCCTGATGCAGAACAAATAAAGGGATGCGATGCGGAAGTAAATTAAGATTAACTAATTTTTTTGTTGTTTTTATATGTTTGTAGAAGTTGGCTTCAAATCAAAGAAAAGTTAACCTAACATTGAAAGATACTAATATGATAATTGAAAGCACAATTTTAAGGAAACTAAATTATCAGAGTAGTTCAGAAGCAACGGATCGCTGGGGGTTGAGAAACTCCCAGACCTAGGGTTTTGCTTCGAACTTTCAACAGAACAGAAATAAAGAGAAGAGATGGTTTACCTAACCAGACAATGATCTTCACAGATTTTGGTGGAAGAACTCTCCCGAGCAGATTGTTGGATCCTCGGATTCAGATATCTTCGCAATGGATCCTCCAATACTGGTCCTTTGGTGGGTTGGCTTCTCCTGAACTCAAGATCTGGAAGAGAAGAAAAACAACTGATGGAATCAGAGAGTCAAGGGAAAAATTTACCAGGTTGATGAACTTGAAGATTGAAATTGCTGAAAACTGGATTCTCCTGGAAGCTGATGTGATTTTCCTTGGAACTTGCTCTGGATCTGAAGTAGCCGGACTGGATATGGATGAAGGTGGACGGCCTGGACTTGTAGAGAGAGAGAGGCCGTGGGAGATGGAAGGAGCTAGGGTTTGATGGATTGAAAATAATGAAGGGCGGCTAGGGTTTTGGATTTTTAAGTGGCTAACCTAGGGTTTTGGATAAAGATGGAGATCTCTCACCTCCTCAAGGCTCCAATGGAACCCGGATTACCCCCTCACGGAGCTCAACACTTAGAATAGTACGGAAGAAGAGAAACCTAGGTTACTCAACACAAGAGAATAGCAAAAATAATTTTTCTTCATTCATATCATTGTTTTCAACTTACAAGAGGGATGTAATTTATAATGCTTTACAAGGGAGAAGGGTTTCATATTTTCCCATGTGGGACTAAAGGAGGGGATCTCCAAATTAGGGCAAATCCCTTACATATGGTTGGCCAAAATATCAAAAATTAGGATTTGGGTTATAAATGGCAGGTAGATGGCGCCACCTTGCTTGGAATTTTTCAAGAAAATTTTCTTCCTTTCCTGGATGAACTCTTTTGGACTCCTCCTTTTCTTCCTCCCTAAGTCAAGGCTCTTCCCATCTTTGTTTTAGGTGTTTTTGGCAGGTAATGGGCGCCCCTTGATATTCTCTTCCAAGAAAAACTTCTTCCCTTGTTTGCTTGGAATCACTTGGGAAAGTCTTGGCCGCCCCCTTGATTTGTGCTCTTCTCTTTATCTGGTGCATGAAAGAAGGGAGTTGCCATCTGTGGAGTGGGGACCAAAGACTGCTGGATGTGGATATGGCGCCCCCTGGACTGGGAGTGTGGCTGGGAGTGTGGTGTCCACTTGCCTGGTCTTGGGAGAAAATGTAACATCCCCGGTTGAAACCCTAGTCCACTACTGAGTCAACATGACTCAACAAAATAAAATGCAGGTAATGTAGACTCAAGCTAAATTGAGTTGATCTAGTCAACTCTTATTACAAACCAAAAATCCTAATTCTTCGGGCAAGGTTAATCAGAGATCCAGATGGAGCTCTGAAGTCTTCTTCTGAGTCTGGTGCCCGCACCAATTCTCCCAGGGTGGGAGGAACTCGACCCTGTCGAGTAAGGCTCAAGTTGGCTCTGGTATCTCTCCAAGAGGTCTGGGTCCAATTCTTGTAATTCTTCTCGGGAGATCCAAGAGTCATCAGAATCTGGCCTTCCTTGCCAGCGGACCAGGTACCTTTGGTATCCTCGATTACGAGTAGAGATAACCTGATCATCCAGGATCTTTTCAATCTGCTCTTTCCTCACAGGCCAGTTTGTTGGTGGACACACAGGGTCGGGATCACTCTCAATGATAGGGTTAGGCTCAAAAGGCTCACTAGGAATCACAGCTGGCTCCCTGTACTCTACTAAGTCTGTAATGTTGAAAGTAGAGCTAATGCCTAGTTCTGGAGGCAACTCGAGCACATAGGCATTGGATCCTACTCTCTTTACCACTCTAAATGGTCCAGCTCTCCTAGCATGTAACTTTCTAACGGTTCCAGGAGGAAACCGTTCAGGTCTTAACCTAATCACCACATAGTCTCCCTCAACAAAAGATTTGACTCGCCTTTGAGTATCAGCCAACTTCTTATAAGTTTCATTACTTAAATTTATTTTGGCATGAATTTCTTTATGCAAGCCTTTTACATGCTGTGCAAAATTCTCAGCAGACTCGGAGACTCGAGTGTGGACAGGTAAAGGGACTAGGTCAAGAGGTGTGTGAGGTTTGTACCCATGTACAATTTCAAATGGACTCTTACCCGTAGACCTATTGACCGAGTCATTGTACGCAAATTCTGCCCTTGGTAGGTATAAATCCCAATTTCTGGTGTTTTCACCAACAAGACATCTCAGCAGATTTCCTAGGCTACGATTCACTACTTCAGTTTGGCCATCAGTTTGGGGATGATAGGCAGTTGAAAACTTAAGTTTTGTCCCTAACTTATGCCAAAGGGTCTTCCAAAAGTAACTGGTGAACCGGACATCCCTATCTGAAACGATTGTCTTAGGTAGGCCATGGAGTCTAACTATCTCATTGAAGAAAAGTGTGGCTACCTTAGACGCATCAAAGGTTTGGGAACAAGGCAAGAAGTGGGCCATTTTAGAGAATCGGTCGACTACGACACAGATAGAATCATGTCTCCTCTGGGTCTTAGGTAAACCTAACACAAAATCCATACTCACATCTTGCCAAAGACGATCTGGGACAGGGAGTGGGGTATAAAGGCCAGTGTTTTGTTTTCGCTGTTTGGCAACAGCGCAGGTTCGACATCTAGCTACAATATTAGCTACATCCCTTTTCAAGCTAGGCCAGAAAAAGTGGTCTTCAATAGCTAGAATGGTCTTGTCTTTTCCAAAATGGCCGGCTAAACCTCCAGCATGGATTTCCCAAATCAAAAATTCCCTAAGAGAAGTTCTAGGGATGCAAAGCCTATTTTTGAAGAACAAAAAACCATCTACAAGGGTATAATCCTGGTGATTACTAGATGGTCCTTGAACTAGATCCTGATACACAGTTGTGAAATCCGGACAAGACTCATATTCCTCTTTGATTTGCTCAAACCCTATGACCTCAGTTCTAACAGAAGTTAATAACAGAGATCGGCGACTAAGGGCATCAGCTACCTTATTCTCAACTCCAGCCTTATGTTTCAGGATAAAAGTATAGGACTGGATATATTCTACCAACTTAGCATGCCTAGGGTTAAGCTTCTTTTGGGAGTTCAGAAATCTAAGAGCCTCATGGTCCGAAAATAGTACAAATTCCTGCGGTAGCAAATAATGTCTCCAGTAATGCAAAGCTTGCACCACCGCATAAAATTCCTTATCATAGGTAGAATACCTAAGCTTAGCATCATTAAGTTTTTCACTAAAGAATGCTATGGGATGATTCTCTTGGCTTAGGACTCCACCTATTCCTACACCTGAAGCATCACAAGCAACCTCAAATACTTTAGAAAAATCGGGTAATCTCAGAATGGGTGCCTGGGTCATTTTATCCTTAAGATCTAGGAAGGCTTTATGAGCTGACTTAGTCCAATGAAATTCTCCCTTCCTAATACAATCAGTGATAGGAGCAGCTAAAGTACTAAACCCTTGATGAATCGCCTATAGAAGGTAGCAAAGCCGTGGAAACTTCTAACTTCATGCACATTGGTTGGCTCTGGCCAGTCTACTATGGACCTAATCTTCTCAGGATCGGCCGCCACGCCGTCAGGGGTTACTACAAAACCAAGAAAGATAACTCTACTAGTCATGAATTCACACTTCTTAAGATTACCGTAGAGTCTATCATTCCTCAAAACTTGGCAGACTGCTCTAAGGTGGCCTAGGTGATCTGCTGGGGTCTTACTATAGATCAGGATGTCATCAAAATAGACCACCACAAATTTTCCTATGAAAGCTCTAAGTACCTGGGTCATAATTCTCATGAAAGTACTAGGGGCATTGGACAACCCAAAAGGCATAACAACCCATTCATAAAGACCATCCTTAGTCTTGAAAGCAGTTTTTCATTCATCCCCGGGTCTAATCCTAACCTGATGATAGCCGCTTTTGAGATCAATCTTAGAAAAAACCATTGCACCAGCCATCATATCAAGCATGTCATCTAGTCTAGGGATGGAAAACCTATATTTGATTGTAATTTTATTGATGGCACGACTGTCAACACACATCCTCCACGTGCCATCTTTCTTTGGGGTCAGTAAGGCTGGGACTGCACAAGGGCTAAGACTTTCTCTAATAAACCCCTTCCTCAATAATTCTCCAACCTGCTTTTGCAGTTCTTCATGCTCAGATGGATTCATCCTGTAATGGGGCAAGTTGGGCAAAGTCGCTCCTGGGATTAGATCTATGGCATGCTGGATATCCCTAAGAGGTGGAAGGTGGTCTAGCAAATCCTCGGGAAAGACATCCTCAAATTCTTTTAACACAGGTTTAACTTCTTGAGGAGGCTCTGAGGGTTCCAAAGTTCTAAGTTCCTTAGCAGTCAACATCCAGATGGGTGAACCACTATGAATTTCTTGTTCTAGATCCTTAGCACTGATTAGGTTCACTCCAGTTTTCATCTCCTTAACCTTACCGGCTCCTTTAGTTACCTTGTCCTTAGGGGGAACTGAATGGATCGTAATCTTCTTCCCATTGAAACTAAAGACACAGGTATTGGATTTTCCTAAGAGGGTGGCATCATGATCATACAACCAAGGTCTTCCGAGAATTATACTGCTCACCCCCATGGGTAAGACATCGCACCAAATCTTTTCGTGATAAGATTGCATTTGGATTTGGACTTGACATCTAGACTGGATGGGTATGGAGGTAGAATCTACCAAAGAAACCTTATAAGGGTTGGGATGGGGAACTGGGATTAAGCCTAACATCTTGACAGTGCTAGTAGAGATGGCATTTACACAGCTCCCACTATCTATGATGATCTTACATACCTTATCCCCTAATTTAAGAAAAGTCTGTAGGATGTTAGTCCTACGCCAATCCTCTTGAACTAGATTCTGGGATAGGATGCATCTTACAACTCCTAATTGGTCAGATTCATTGGGTTCCTCCTCTCCTTTATACTCCTCAACCAAATTCATTCCGGCCTCATAAACTTCTTCTTCAAATTCCTCACTGGGCTCGGAATTATCATTCTCTCCCTCTTCTATGTAAAGGGATCTACGTGGGCACTGGCTAGCAACATGACCTACCTTATGACACTTGAAACAGGCTATGGCAGTACACTGACTGGAAATGTGACCTGGTTTCTGACACTTAAAACAGGTGATATTTGAACTAGGGGTTCTCTGGGTGTCAGGTGCCTTACCTTTGTCCATGGGCCTAGGGGTAGAAGTACCCTGAAAAGGTTTACTAGGGATAACTTGGCTAGGTCCATTCCTTGGGATTGGGGCACTAACCCTAGAAGGTATAGGTCCTCTCTGAAATTTCTCAGTGTTCAGTGCAATCTGGTAGGCTTGGTCTAGATCAGTAACCTCTCTCAGAAATAGTTCTCTCTTGATATCTTCCCTCAGTCCAGCCCTAAATCTAGACAAAGTGACTTCGTGGGCTTCACTCACATCACATCTCATTAGGTATTCATCAAAAGTAGCTATGTAGTCTGAGACAGATCGGTTTCCTTGTTTCAGGTTTTGCCATTGGTCTAACAGGTTTTGCTGGTATGAAATGGGTAGGTATTTATCTCTCAGTTTTTCTTTCATACCCTGCCAAGTGGTTATGGGCTCAACATTCCGTCTCCTAGTGGTTAGCTCAATGTTCTCCCAGTATAACCTAGCTTGACGCACTAATTTTATTTTGGCAAACTTGTATTTCCTCTCCTCAGACATAGCATACCACTCAAAGTATTGGTCCATCTCACCCTCCCAATCAGAATACACCTTAGGGTTCAGACTACCATCAAAAGTGGGTGCATCTAATTTGATGTTCCTGATGAACCTATCATCTCTATCTTCAGGCTCTGGGTCAGGCCTCCTATGATTAGGTTCAGGATCTCTATATAAAGGCCTTCTAGGCTCCTGATGTGGGTGAGGTTGAGGCACATTAAAATCGGGGTCAGGAGTCCAATTCCGATGTCTAGGTTCTTCAAGTACTTGGACTCGGTCCCTAAGTTGGGTAAGATCCTCATGAATTTGTGCGCTAAACTGGGCCACAGTATTTGTCATATCCTGATTCATTTTAGCCATACTTTCAGTAAGAGTTCTGATCATGGCCTCTAAATCAGGTTGGGTTTGACCAGGTTGATATGGCACTCCATTTCTGGTAGACATGATGATTCAAGCAAGCACACAAAATGAGACTAGACTAAATCGACTACTGGATCACTAGACCTAGAGTCCAAACTAGATGCCCAATTAGAGTGGCAAGCTGCCTGTAGTAACTCAGGACTCAGCCAGGCAGGTGTAAGGGGAGTGTTAGGTCCCTGATTGCCAATCCTAGACACCAATCAGTGATTGGCCAGGTAGGCGGACCAGCACACAAGCCCTTCTGGAATGGATCCCTGAACCACCGTTCTAGACACTGAGTGCTAAGCACACACAGAATAACTCGGCAAACTGACTCAACACTAGCCTAGACCCGACCAATTGGTGTCCATAGCCCACTAGGGCAAATTAGGTCTAACTGATTTTAAATTAGGTCTAGGTTCGAATAATTGGATGGTGGTTTTGGGCTAAGGAGAGGTAATCAACTCCTCCCCTTATCTTAGATGCTCAATTGCCCTTAAGTAAATTATGAGATGATCACTCCAAAAAGAATTGAATTGCAGAACATAAAAAACAGAGTTGTTGTATTTTAATGCTCAGAGTTTTTACCGAAACCAATAAATCACAGAAAAATTATGAAAAATAGGTTCAATTATACTGGTTTCAACGAAGCAAAAATCATGCAATTCAGAGTTTTACACAGGGAGAAATAATTCAAACAACAGGGCAATTACGGGCTGCAACTAGATTGTCTTCCCCGTTTATAATCCCTGCTACGAAGTTATAACCCAATGGATCCCCTACACGCCCTAGGAACACCCCGTGGAATGGGAGGAGGAGGCTTGCGCCTCGCTTAGTTCCTAGGACCGGACATCCTGGGGAGTCTACTTCGAGCAGACAAAATAAAAAGAGAAAACAATCAAAACAAGCAAGCAAGCAAATCAGAAACCCTAGACTGGGCTCTGATACCAAAAATGATGCAGAACAAATAAAGGGATGCGATGCGGAAGTAAATTAAGATTAACTAATTTTTTTGTTGTTTTTATATGTTTGTAGAAGTTGGCTTCAAATCAAAGAAAAGTTAACCTAACATTGAAAGATACTAATATGATAATTGAAAGCACAATTTTAAGGAAACTAAATTATCAGAGTAGTTCAGAAGCAACGGATCGCTGGGGGTTGAGAAACTCCCAGACCTAGGGTTTCGCTTCGAACTTTCAACAGAACAGAAATAAAGAGAAGAGATGGTTTACCTAACCAGACAATGATCTTCACAGATTTTGGTGGAAGAACTCTCCCGAGCAGATTGTTGGATCCTCGGATTCAGATATCTTCGCAATGGATCCTCCAATACTGGTCCTTTGGCGGGTTGGCTTCTCCTGAACTCAAGATCTGGAAGAGAAGAAAAACAATTGATGGAATCAGAGAGTCAAGGGAAAAATTTACCAGGTTGATGAACTTGAAGATTGAAATTGCTGAAAACTGGATTCTCCTGGAAGCTGATGTGATTTTCCTTGGAACTTGCTCTGGATCTGAAGTAGCCGGACTGGATCTGGATGAAGGTGGACGGCCTGGACTTGTAGAGAGAGAGAGGCCGTGGGAGATGGAAGGAGCTAGGGTTTGATGGATTGAAAATAATGAAGGGCGGCTAGGGTTTTGGATTTTTAAGTGGCTAACCTAGGGTTTTGGATAAAGATGGAGATCTCTCACCTCCTCAAGGCTCCAATGGAACCCGGATTACCCCCTCACGGAGCTCAACACTTAGAATAGTGCGGAAGAAGAGAATCCTAGGTTACTCAACACAAGAGAATAGCAAAAATAATTTTTCTTCATTCATATCATTGTTTTCAACTTACAAGAGGGATGTAATTTATAATGCTTTACAAGGGAGAAGGGTTTCATATTTTCCCATGTGGGACTAAAGGAGGGGATCTCCAAATTAGGGCAAATCCCTTACATATGGTTGGCCAAAATACCAAAAATTAGGATTTGGGTTATAAATGGCAGGTAGATGGCGCCACCTTGCTTGGAATTTTTCAAGAAAATTTTCTTCCTTTCCTGGATGAACTCTTTTGGACTCCTCCTTTTCTTCCTCCCTAAGTCAAGGCTCTTCCCATCTTTGTTTTAGATGTTTTTGGCAGGTAATGGGCGCCCCTTGATATTCTCTTCCAAGAAAAACTTCTTCCCTTGTTTGCTTGGAATCACTTGGGAAAGTCTTGGCCGCCCCCTTGATTTGTGCTCTTCTCTTTATCCGGTGCATGAAAGAAGGGAGTTGCCATCTGTGGAGTGGGGACCAAAGACTGCTGGATGTGGATATGGCGCCCCCTGGACTGGGAGTGTGGCTGGGAGTGTGGTGTCCACTTGCCTGGTCTTGGGAGAAAATGTAACATCCCCGGTTGAAACCCTAGTCCACTACTGAGTCAACATGACTCAACAAAATAAAATGCAGGTAATGTAGACTCAAGCTAAATTGAGTTGATCTAGTCAACTCTTATTACAAACCAAAAACCCTAATTCTTCGGGCAAGGTTAATCAGAGATCCAGATGGAGCTCTGAAGTCTTCTTCTGAGTCTAGTGCCCGCACCAGAGCCGAAGCGGCCACCACTTCTACGACAGAGGTGGCCCGCTTGGAAGGGAGAGCACTGACCCTTCGGCTTAGCTAGAGGAGTAGATGGCAAGGGCCATAGTGACAACGGAAAAGGCTATGATGGCAATCATGTTGATGGAGGTGGCCAAAAAAAGGCTGTTGAGGCTGTCCCCAAGTTCATGGCATCCTTGGCCTTTAAGGATGAGGTTGCAGAAGCCATTTTGGACTCCTTCTACCAGGGGTTCAGAGACTTCAAGAATAAGGCATTTCATTTCTTCAGGCTAAAGGGGCTAGACAACATCTAGCCTTCTCTCCCGTTGCCTGGGTAGTAGGATGAGCTTGTCATCGAGGTGGAGCTGGAGCCGGAGGAGGTTGAAGTGGAGGTAGAACTAAAGCTACCTAGGACGTTCTACCGGCGATTGAGGTCACTCATCGGCTCGGGAAGGAGCGGGCCATCGACGCATAGGCTTCTCTCATTTCTTCTGTACTTAGGGTTCTGAGAGGGCACCCGGTTTGTTGGGGACACCTCATGGAAAAATGTAAAAAAAATTTTATTAATGAAGCACCTCTTTTCTTCAGCTGCCAATCCTCGCTCAGCCCCTTTCCTTCTCTTCTTTTGCTCTTTCTTCTTTCTCTTTTTATTTAAACACCTTCACATAATTCCTGAGGGTGCAGGGGGCTTATCTTAACAGCAAGGAAATAGGCTCGTTCACCTAATGAGCTTGGTACAGTTCCATACTACCTTTCCTTTAATTATGGTGCAAGTTCCTACCTTAGGTCTTAACTGCTCTAG
Organism: Areca catechu; assembly: GCA_021397845.1. Taxonomy (NCBI): domain Eukaryota; kingdom Viridiplantae; phylum Streptophyta; class Magnoliopsida; order Arecales; family Arecaceae; genus Areca; species Areca catechu. Next base: position 138,361,452 of record CM038053.1, on the reverse strand, counting down.
GCCTACTTCAAAGCCTCCGAATGGGCATGGAGGTCCTAGGGAGCACCTCGCCCTCTTTCCTTTGATCCTTGGGGCCACTCGAGGCAGAATGCAAGACCTCTGGATCTTCTTGCTTTGCTGAGCTGTCAACCACACGGTGGACAGCATCTTGGTGCCTCCCTTGGTTGTTAGCATGGCTATGATGAGCATGGGCTTGATGAGGGGGGAGTGCCCGACTTGCTGATAAGGGTGCCAATCTTCTTGATTCACCATGCTATGAGTCACGTGATGGATGACCTTTTGTAGCCGCCCCCAGGCTGTGAGCGCAACCATGAGGCTATGGGGAGTCAGACTTGTTGGTGAGCCATGCTGTGAGCCAGGCGACAGATGGAGGGATTACTTAAGGCTCCCATCGACATCTCCAGACTGTGAGCAAGGTGGTGGTGTGTCTCCAGACCTCAAAGGTGTGGCTACTAGCATCTCCTGACCTCTGAGGTAAGACTTTTGGCTTAGAGTGCCAGGCTTTATAAGTTTCCAAACTTAAAGTACCGGGCTTCATAAGTTTCTGGGCTTAGAGTGTCGGGCTTCATATGTTTCCGGGCTTAGAGTGCCGGGCTTCATAAGTTTCTGGGCTTAGAGTATCAGGCTTCATAAGTTTCTAGGCTTAGAGTGCCGGGCTTCGTAAGTTTCTGGGCTTAGAGTGCCGGGCTTCGTAAGTTTCTGGGCTTAGAGTGCCGGGCTTTGTAAGTTTCCGGGCTTAGAGTGCCAGGCTTCGTAAGTTTTTAGGCATATTCTGCTGGACTTGGAGTCGGACGGATGAGTTCCTGCATAGGTGAAAAATAAGGTTGCACCTAAAAGGAACTTTAATTTATTATGAAAGGGCCTTACATTATTGGTAGTACACCCTCAAGTTGCTGGCATTCTAGATTCTCATGAATCAGGCACCGTTAAGCCCAGGAAGGTAGTAGGCCCCACCTGGTAAGGCCTCCACCACTTTGTACAGTCCTTCCTAGTTGGGGGAGAGTTTCCCGCATTCTCCTGGTTGGGATACTTCTACCCTCCTAAGGATGAGGTCGCCCGAGCGAAACACCTTAGGCCGCACGCGGGAGTTGTAGTAGCACATGACTCATTGTCAGTTGGCTGCCATCCAAAGTCGAGCCTTATCTCTGGTCTCATCTGGTAAGTCTAGATTGAGGAGGAGACGAGCCAGATTTTTTGCTTCATCGTATTGCTCTACCCTCAGCATGGGTAGGTCAAGCTCTACTAGAATCACGGTTTCAGTGCCGAAGACAAGGTTGAAGGGCTTCTCGTTAGTGGTTGTGCAGGGCATGGTATGGTAAGCCCACAGCATGCTAGGTAGCTCTTTAGCCCATCGACCCTTGGCTTCATCTAGCCTCATGCAGAGTCCTTGTAGGATAGTCCGATTGATCACTTCAGCCTCACCATTGGTTTGAGGGTGAGCCACCAAAGTGAAGTGATGGCAGACGTTGAGGTCAGTACAAAATTTTTCAAAGTCCCAATTATCGGTGATAATCGAGTGCAGGAGGCCGAAACCAATAGATTATGGACTTCTAGAAGAATGATCGGACCTTTGCCTCTGTTATCTAGGCCAGTGGCTCAGCTTCGATCCACTAGGTAAAGTAATCGATGGCCACAATCAAGTGAAAGATACCGGTGCAAGTGGTTTGACATGTTCCTACACTAGGCATGCAAACAACAGCAGGAGCAGAAAAAATTTTAAAAACAATTTTAAAAATCCGCGCAGTGGAAATCTGCTCCGCCCAGAAACTAATCTAATTCTAGTTGCAATTAAGCATGTAGGATAATATAAAATATTTACAAAAAATTTGAATTAAAAATTCAAATCATGCATGATTAAAAAAAAATAATTTTTCATACCTTATTTCGGATGGAATAACTCTGGGATAAACCTGGAATAGCTAGAATAGATGGAATAAATCTATTCCAGCCTTCTTCCTTGTTGGGCTGAATGAAGCTCTGTTTTTGGCTTGAAAAACGTCACCGGAACGATGACTTCCGGACCTCCGTTCGCTCCCAAAATTCAGCAACAGCAACTTGGACAAGTGCTCTTCAATCTCCAATTGAAAACTGCAAGAAAAAGTCAGCCAAAAAAATATGAAAATTCACCAAAGTTTGCTGCCAGAATTTTTGCAGCAGAACAGGGCAGTAGGCTTTGGCCTTCGATTTGGAGCAGCTGGAGTGATCGTGGCTCACGTGGCTTGCTCCTAGGAGTAGAAGGATACTCCCTCTAGAGGGGAGACATGCCCGGGGCTCTCGGATCCCACTCCACACGCGGTGCTAGCCGCTGGAAGTGAATTCGGCCACAGTGAACGGCAGCAAGTAAGCTTTGCTACAGTCCAGGGATTTGAGCACTAATGGGACAAGGAAAAGGACCTTGAAATTCTCCCTCTCACCCTCCAAAACCCAGCCTATAAGAGGAGAGTCTAAGCTCTCAATCTGGGGATCTTTCAACCTCTCAAAGAGGAAACACCAGGTGGAGAAATCACACTATTTTTCACGGCTGAAAACACTTCTCTTTGAAGCAGGGGACTGCAGCATGGTTTTATAGGGCAGCAGGGAGAGGGAGATGGAGAGGCAGGGAGGCCAAGAGGCAGCAGCTGCCATCTCCCTTAACCAGCAGATAAATGGGAGTGAAAGCCATCGGGTGGAGAAGAAGAAGGGATGTCACAGGAGGAGAAGAACTGCGGTCGTTTTGGCTTCTTGATGCTTGGACTCATTCCAGCGTGAGAAAATCGTGTAAAATGGTCAAGGGAGAAATAAAACACCGTTCAAAGGAAAAACCGGTCCAAAGCCAAAAATTGGTTCAATCCCATTAAACCACTTGGTTCAATCCAATTGAACCGGTTCAAGCCCAATTAAATTGGTTCAATTGGTTAACAACCAATTGGAGGTCGAAATGAACTCCGAATCAGTTCAAAACTGTTTCAGAAAAATCCTGGCGCAGTCCTGGTCAGCCTGGAACAATTTCCGATTGACACAGGCAAGGGCAAGATGGGGAAAAGAGTGCTCAAAAAATAGTGTGACCATAAAACCGAGACGATTTCAAATCGTAATTGGTATCCAGATCAGAGAGTAATCCTCTGTGGCGTGTGACCTCATAGGTTCGAACCTAAATGGTAGCACTGGAACAATTCCAGTACTAGCACTGGAAACCATCTAGCAATGGGTTCTGGCGTCCGGATAGGTCAAAGATGCAGGAGCAAACTATCGAACCTCTGGCATTTGGTTATCGTATAATTCATCCCTTTGACCTCTAATGCTCAGGATGACTGAGATTGGGCTACCAACCCAGACAGAGTCAGTCCACTACGTGTCTCAACCTCGCAAGCCCAACGACTCTTCACTAGGGCTACCCCGGTCAAGGATTTGCTAAATTGAGATACTACGAGACATTCAATCCAAACTGTTTGGACAGGTCAATTCCATCTTGGTCCATCACTACTCCATAAGTACTTGCCTGTACCCAGAAACCTACCATCATCGGATTAAAAATTCGGGTAGTCCGGCACCAAAGCACAGGGAGTTGCTTGCAAGCTACCGTGATGACTTCAGGTCAGAGGGACACATATACCCATATCCAATCGTGAGTTTCCCTTTTGTAGAAAGGGGCTGCACGGAGTAACGTTCAATAAGATACCACATATCCCACTTGTAGATCACATCAGTGTCACCACACTCATTTGGTCAAGAGGACAACCAAACGATGTGAACTACAACAACCTATACTTGATATAATGCCGTCCAGTACAATATATCCTTTGGTTGTGAACAGGGTTTAAGGACCACTCGATACATCCTCTCTGTATCGAAGTCAGTATAGTCCTAAGGACTTCATCACATGGAAAGAGTTCATTTCAGGAAAATACAATATGTGATGAGCTGCCAAAAATAATATTTTATTAATTCAAAGAAAGAGTACAATACTTAGCTCAACCGCTTACAACCCAGGCGATTAGCTTTGGGACACAATTCCCAACAACTCCCACTTGTACTAAAGCCAATCAGAAGAGTATCTAATACCCATTTCCCATTTACAATAGTCGATCACTTTTATTCCGAGGGCTTTAGTGAAGGGGTCGGCCAGATTTTCTTTTCCATCGATCTTCAGAAGATTGATGTCACCTCGTTCTACGATTTCTCGTATGAGGTGGTAGCGCCGCAGTATATGCTTGGTGCGGTGATGAGCTTTATGCTCCTTAGCTTAAGCAATGGCTCTAGTGCTGTCACAGTACACCGGAACAGGACCATCTAGGAAAGGTGCCACCCCTAGCTCTCCAAGGAACTTCCGTAACCACACATCTTCCTTTGCTGCATCTGATGCTGCAATGTATTCTGCTTCGCATACCGAGTCTGCAACAGTTGCCTGCTTGGAACTTTTTCAGTAGATCGCTCCTCCGTTTAGGGTAAATACAAACCCTGACACACTCTTGCTATCATCTCTATTCGACTAGAAACTGGAGTCAGAGTACCCCACAAGTTTCAAGTCATGTTCTCCATAAATCAGCCATTGATCTTTAGTATTTCTCAAATACTTAAGGATGGACTTAACCACCTTCCAATGCACCTCACCTGGGTCAGACTGGTATCTGCTCACTACTCCTAGTGAGTATGCCACGTCTGGTCTAGTACAAGTCATAGCACACATGATAGAGCCAACTGCAGAAGCATAAGGTACTCTACTCATGCGCTCTCTTTCCTCAGGAGTTGTCGCACAATCCTTCTTGGAAAGAGTAATTCCAGAACCTATTGGGAGATAGCCTTTCTTGGAATTTTCCATGCTGAACCGTTTCAGCACGGTGTCAATGTACGTAGACTGGGACATCCCAAAAGCTTCTTAGATCTATCTCTATAGATCTTCATACCTAGTATGTAAGAAGCTTCACCCAAGTCCTTCATGGAGAATTGAGATGATAACTAGACCTTTATTCCTTGTAATGCTGCGACATCATTCCCGATTAAGAGAATGTCATCAACATACAGTACTAGGAATACTATCACAGAACCATTAACCCATTTATAGATGCACGGTTCTTCTTCGTTCCTAACGAAGCCATACGATTTGATACACCTATCAAACCGTAAGTTCCAACTTCGAGATGCTTGCTTGAGTCCATAGATGGACTTTTGCAACTTGCATACTTTTGATTCATCTGTGGATGTCAACCCTTCAGGATGTATCATATACACCTCCTCTTCCAGCTCCCCATTTAGGAAAGCGGTTCGGACATCCATCTGCCAGATCTCGTAATCAAAATATGCTGCCAAAGCAAGCATGATCCGAATGGACTTGAGCATTGCCACAAGGGAGAGTCTCGTCATAATCGATACCATATCGTTGACGATCCCCCTTTGCAACCAGACGGGCTTTATAGGTCTCTACCTTCCCATATGCACCCCTTTTCCTCTTGAAGATCGATTTACACCCGATGGGTTTTATACCTTCAGGCAGATCAACCAATGTCCAAAAATTGTTGATTTCCATGGACTCCATTTCGGATCGCATGGCTCCAAGCCATGCCTCAGAGTCAGATCTCTGAAGTGCATCCATATAGGTGATCGGATCCCATTGTTCTCATCGAATTCAATGGGATCACCGTCCAGGACCAAGAAACCATAGTATCTGTCCGGCTGACACGGTATTCTATCAGATCTCTTAATGGGTTTTGGGTGTGATTCAATCACAGCCGGTTCTACGATGTCCTAGAGTGTGCAGGTTCTTCTATTGGCTGAACTTCATCAAGTTCAATCTTAGAAGCTATAGTTCCTTCTCCAAGGAACTCCTTTTCCAAAAAGATAGCTCTAAGAGCAACGAACACCTTTTGTTCATTCTCCAAGTAGAAGAAATACCCTTTGGTTTCCTTAGGATAACCAATGAATAAACACCGATCAGACCTAGGACCAAGTTTGTCTGAGTCTAAACGCTTTACGTAAGTCGGACAATCCCAGACCCGAAGGTGTGAGATTGAGGGTTTACGTCCAGTCCACATCTCATACGGAGTGGAGACAACAGACTTACTTGGAACATCATTTAATAAGTAACATGCTATCTGAAGCGCATATCCCCAAAAGTATAGCGGCAAAGTTGCAAAGCCCATCATGGATCGAACCATGTCGAACAAGGTTCGATTCCTCCTTTCGAACACACCATTCAACTGTGGTGTTCCTGGAGGAGTCCACTGATAGAGAATTCCATTCTCCTCAAGATATGTCAAAAAATCACCAGATAAGTATTCACCACCTTGATCAGATCGAAGGATTTTAATACTTTTTCCAGTTTGCTTTTCTACTTCATTATGGTATCGTTTGAACATTTCAAACGACTCAGACTTATGTCTCATTAAAAAGACATAACCAAACCTTGAAAAGTCGTCTGTAAAAGTAATAAAATATTTGTATCCTCCTCTGGCACTAACTGTCATCGATCCACATACATCAGTATGTATTAGACTTAGAAGTTCTGTAGCTCATTCACCTTTTCCAGTAAAAGGTGACTTGGTCATTTTACCAAGTAAACAGGATTCACAAGTGGGCAGTGATTCAGAATCACTGACCTCGAGGAGTCCATCTCCTCGCATCTTGTTTATCTTATTTTGGTTAATATGACCTAGCTTACAGTGCCAAAGATATAAATCGTTGACATTATCTAACCTTGGGCGTTTGGTAGAAGTGTACATTACACTAACAGGCCTTGATAGTATATATATGCCATTATTTAATCTAGCTTTCATTATAACAGAGTTATTCAAAATAACATTACAAAAATCTCCTTTTATTGATAGTTCAAAACCACAATTGGCCAAAAGGCCTACAGAGATTATGCTCATAATGAAACTAGGACAATAGTGACAGTCGACTAGCTCGACAGTACAAGACTCAAAGACAAGACGCAAGACTATGACCGCCAGTACTGGAACATGATTTCCATTATCAATGCTCAGAAACTGTTCTCCATCTTCAAATCTTCTGCTAACTTGAAGTCCCTGTAATGAATTACAAACGTGAATTGGACTACCAGTATCCAATACCCAGTTAGCAGTATCAACAATTGAGTAATTACAAGGTTTTATCATATAAATACCTTGTTCAGCAGACTTCTGCTTCCTCGGCCTGTTCGGATCAAGGGACGCAATGTAAAGAAGATAGTTCCTCTTCCAGTGTCCCTTCTTCTTTTAGTAGAAACACTCAACAGAAGATTGATCAGCCTTATACTTCCTGGTCTGACTAGGGCCAGGAGCATTCAATACCTTCTTTCCCTTCTTATTCATTTTCTTCTTCCCTTTCTTAAAGGACGACGACCTCTACTACCTCCCACTAAATTCACCACCCCCTTATTCAATAGGTGGTCTTTCTCGAAAGTCTGCAGCAACCCCAAAAGACCATGGTAGTTGATTGCAGGCTTGTTCATTCTATAATGATAGAGAAAGTTAAGATAGGAGGAGGGAAGAGAATTCAGGATTGCATCCTTGCCGAGCTGCTCGTGCAAGGGGCATCCGAGTTTTCCCAGCTTTTCAATCAGCTCGATCATGTACAATACATGATCAGTGACTGAACCACCATTCGGCATCTTGGAGTTGTAGATGGCACAAGACACTTTGTACCGTTCTACATCATCTGGGGTGCCGAAGGATTCCTTCAACTTTTGAAGGATTTCATCATGTTGGGCCTCCTCGAATTTGTGACTGAACTCATCGTTCATCGCTGCTAACATAATGTAACGGATAGTAGTCTGATCAGAGACCCACTTCAGATAAGCATCTCTGACCGCACTCCGTGCATTAGCGGGAGGGATTTTAGGTGCCGGATCTGTTATCACATAAAGGATCCGTTCATGCTCCAGAACGATTCTCAACCTTCGATGCCAACTATCGAAGTTGTGACCCTTTAACTTCTCGTTATCGAGAAGTGACCGGAGCGATAAATTGGAAGACATCTGAAAAGAAAATAAGACCAAATTATTGTATGAATTAATAATTTAACCAAAAGACTTGGTCTTTAGTCTAAAGGTTTCTCCCACTAATTTTTCAGATTGGTAGCCTCTAACTCCAATCCGTGAAATCACTTTTTCAAGTCGGTACTGAAATCCAATAGGCTTCGCATGAGCCCAACTTTGGCCGGCTCACCTATACGAGCCTAAAGGTAGGTTCGTAAACCAATTGTTTCCCTAAACAATTTTCAGTATTTCATTTTGACCAGAGAACACCCCAATTGGCCTTGGGGCCTCCTATTGCGGGTCTCTGGTTAGGTCCAACCATTAAAATGACAAATCCAATGCTTCCAGCTAACTAAAGACCAAGCTCGACTTTGGCCGGCCCACCTGGTCCCGTTAAGGAGGTTGCACTGAACCATCATCGATCAGATGGAAATTCCAGTCGCCGGATGTACACCCGTTCTTTGGAACTGCCGATGCACACCAAGCTAGTGGACACATTTCTAACCGACTTAATGGGAGGCTAAGACACTGTCAACTCCTTGACTTATTCTTTTTAAGGACCTAATAATTTTAGAGAATTTTTTAGTTATGACAGAAGAAAATACAAGGACATGGATCATCCTCCCACTGAATCAATCAGATTTCAGGAGGGTTGAACTAAATCAACAAACGATCCATGGGCACCTATAGATCAGTCAGACCGATCAACCTGGATGACATGGGTTCACTCGAGTCATTGAGCTTTTCCAATCAGTTCTGGTCGACTCGACTAGCCAGGTAGGTGAGATCATGGGTGAGTATCCGCCATTAAAAATCTTTCCTAGACACCAACCAAGTTGGCCAGGATAGAGGTAGCCTCATACAACCATGATCACAATGCCAAACCTACCTCGACACCAGTCGGTTTACCAGACTCGATCAAATTAGCCTAAAGACTCGGGCATCCTCTGAGCTACTAATTGGATCCATTTTAGATGAACGGATCAACTAATCTAACTATTAGATAGTTCTAAAGAAGGGCCTTAAACAACTTTTGTTTAATGTTCTTGTAATCCCATTCAACTAAACTTAGGTCTAACCCAGTTATGGACCCAACTAGTCAGCTAACCCAATTTAACCCAAAATGGCTTTTGCAAATTTGATTAGATTTCATAAACCTAAAAAAAATTTTAATAAGCCAAAGACTTAATTAAAATAATTTTTAATTAAGTCTCTATGTAAAACAATTTTACAAAAAAAAAATCATGCATCAAGATATTTTACACATATTTTATATTCATATTAAACATGCCTAAAATATGTATCACCAAATTAAAACAATTTTTAATTTTTAATATTCTTTAAGGATCCTTTTGAAGTGGCCAACACAGACGATCCGCATTGTGTCAATGACACACGGTCATGGTGAAGGTCTCAACTAGGTTCCAAAAAGAAATCAGGATACATTTTTAGATTAAACCAATTTTAATCTATTAAACAAGCAGACTAGATTAGATTACACATGCAACCTGTTCTGATACCACTGAAAGATACCGGTGCAAGTGGTTTGACATGTTCCTACACTAGGCATGCAAACAACAGTGGGAGCAGAAAGGATTTTAAAAATAATTTTAAAAATCCGCGCAGCAAAAATCTGCTCCGCCCAGAAACTAATCTAATTCTAGTTGCAATTAGGCATGTAGGATAATATAAAATATTTGCAAAAAATTTGAATTAAAAATTCAAATCATGCATGATTAAAAAAAAATAATTTTTCATACCTTATTCCGACTGGAATAACTCTGGGATAAACCTGGAATAGGCTGGAATAAATATATTCCAGCCTTCTTCCTCGTTGGGCTGAAAGAAGCTCTGTTTTTAGCTTGAAAATCGTTGCCAGAACGATGACTTTCGGACCTCCGTTCGCTCCCAAAATTTAGCAGCAGTAACTTGGACAAGTGTTCTTCAATCTCTAATTGAAAACTGCAAGAAAAAGTCAGCCAAAAAAATATGAAAATTCACCAAATTCTGCTACCAGAATTTCTGCAGCAGAACAGGGCAGCAGGCTTTGGCCTTCGATTTGGAGCAGCTGGAGCAATCCCGGCTTGCGTGGCTTGCTCCTAGGAGTAGAAGGATACTCCCTCTAGAGGGGAGACATGCCCGGGGCTCTCGGATCCCACTCCACACGCGGTGCTAGTCACTGGAAGTGAATTCGGCCACAGTGAACGGCAGCAAGTAAGCTTTGCTGCAGTCCAGGGATTTGAGCACTCAATGGGACAAGGAAAAGGACCTTGAAATTCTCCCTCTCACCCTCCAAAACCTAGCCTATAAGAGGAGAGTCTATGCTCTCAATCTGGGGATCTCTCAACCTCTCAAAGAAGAAACACCAGGTGGAGAAATCACGCTATTTTTCATGGTTGAAAACACTTCTCTTTGAAACAGGGGACTGCAGCATGGTTTTATAGGGCAGCAGGGAGAGGGAGATGGAGAGGCAGGGAGGCCAAGAGGCAGTAGCTGCCATCTCCCTTAACCAGCAGATAAATGGGAGTGAAAGCCATCGGGTGGAGACGAAGAAGGGACGTCGCAGGAGGAGAAGAACTGCGGTCATTTTGGCTTCTTGATGCTTGGACTCATTCCAGTGTGAGAAAACCGTGTAAAACTGTCAAGGGAGAAATAAAACACCGGTTCAACGGAAAAACTGGTCCAAATCCAAAAATTGGTTCAATCCCATTAAACCACTTGGTTCAAACCAATTGAACCGGTTCAAGCCTAATTAAATTGGTTCATTTGGTTCACAACTAATTGGAGGTTGAAACGAACTCCGAATCACTTCAAAACTGATTCAAGAAAATCCTGGCGCAGTCTTGGTTAGCCCAAAATAATTTTCGGTTGACACAGACAAGGGCAAGATGGGGAAAAGAGTGCTCAAAAAATACTGTAACCATAAAATCGAGATGATTTCCAATCGTAATCTGTATCCGGATCAGAGAGTAATCCTCTGTGGCGTGTGACCTCATAGGTTCGAACCTAAACGGTAGCACTGGAACAATTCCAGTACCAGCACAGGAAACCATCTAGCAATGGGTCCCGACATCCAGATAGGTCGATGATGCAGGAGCAAACTATCGAACCTCTGGCATATGGTTACCGTATAATTCATCCCTTTAACCTCTAATACTCAGGATGACTGAGATTGGGCTGCCAACCCAGACAAAGTCAGTCCATTACATGTCTCAACCTCGCGAGCCCAGTGACTCTTCACTAGGGCTACCCTGGCCGAGGATTTGCTAAATTGTGATACTGCGAGACATTCAATCCAAACTATTTAGACAGGTCAATTCCATCTTGATCCATCACTGCTCCACAAGTACTTGCCTGTACCGAGAAACCTTCCGTCACCGGATTAAAAATTCGGGTAGTCCGGTACCAAAGCACACGGAGTTGCTTGCAAGCTACCATGATGACTTCAGGTTAGAGGGACACATATACCCATATCCAATCGTGAGTTTCCCTTTCGCAGAAAGGGACTGCACGGAGTCACGTTCAATGAGATACCACATATCCCACTTGTAGATCACATCAGTGTCACCACACTCATTTGGTCAAGAGGACAACCAAACGATGTGAACTACAACAACCTATACTTGATATATTGCCGTCCAGTATAATATATCCTTTGGTTGTGAACAGGATTTAAGGACCACTCGATACATCCTCTTTGTATCGAAGTCAGTGTAGTCCTAAGGACTTCATCACTTGGTAGAGTTCATTTCAGGGAAATACAATATGTGATGAGCTGCCAAAAATAATATTTTTTAAATTCAAAGAAAGAGTACAATACTTAGCTCAACTGTCTACAACCCAGGCGATTGGCTTTGGGTCACAATTCCCAACATCAAGAACTTTTGCTGCCTGGATGCAACAGGAAAAGGACCCAAGATGTCCATCCCCCACTGGACGAATGACCATGGGGCCAATAATTGAGAGAGCAGGGATGCTGGTTGCCGCTGAATGTGGGCATGACATTGGCACCAATCACACTTCCTCACGAAGTTGGCGGCATCCGCACATATTGTTTCCTAAAAGTACCCCTGCCGGATCGCTTTTTAGGCCAGAGCTTTGCCCCCCACGTGGTTACCATAGATGCCTTCGTGTATTTCCTGGATCACATAAGTGATGGGGGACAGATCAGGGGTAGGATCGTCGGTGAGCTGAGAAGTCACCAAAGATTAGGGTATCCTATTTTTATTTTATTTTATTTTATTTCTAAGGTGGCGGCAAAGAAAAAATAGAGAGGGAGGGTAGGAAAATTGGACACTCTAGGACTTGGAACTTACATTCATGGAGAGACCTCTCACCTCTAGTGCATCTTACCCACCCCACTACATGTAGCCTAGGATATCCCATCCATCTCACTACATGTGGAGCCTAAGGCATCCCACCCAAATCACTACCTGGGACCATGAAGGAAAATCTCTAAGACCATAGTGGGGACTCGACAGGGAAGGGATAACTAGGGCCTCACACCCCTCAAAGCTTGAAAGTGAAGGCATAGGGTCTCACACCCTTCGATGCTCGAGAGCAAATGCATAGGGTCTCACACCCCTCGATGCCCGAAGGTGAAGGAAAGACGGGCCTCTTACCCTCTCCATGCGGGGTGAATGAAAAGAATCACTCTTTTCTTAAAACTCATCTTCATTAACCAAATTTTTACAAAGCAATGAGGGTGGTATTTATAAACCTTTCCAACCCTCATTTGAATTTGAATACAAGATAAAAGATAAGGATGGTTCAAATTCAAATACAAGATAAGGATAAGATAAGGCCTATCCATATCTAAATCCTAACCAACAAAAACTAACTAAATCCTAAATCAATTTTCAAACAACCAATCCTAATCAACTATTTTTTTGAATTTGAATTTATTGAAATCTATGCTACTCCGGGATCAGTGTTGGTGATGTCCCCATCAATAAGCAGCCTTCGAGGGCTTCAAGCACTTCAATAGGAGGTAAGAGTAGGACCTTCGGTACAGTTGTCCATCCATCATCATGTAACGTGCAGCCCTCCTCTTAAGTAAGGCGACTTTTTTTCGATCACCCGGCAGGGCACCAGTGGTGATATACTTAAAATACGAGTCCATCCAGCTAGCCTCAGTGGTGACTTGCTAGACTTTGGCTGCAAGCTCACAATTGCAGGTCTCAAGGTATTCGATGAAAGTACATCCCAGCGAGTACTCCGGTAGGGTGGCCAACCTTGAAAGAAAGTCAACCCGAGTGTTTTCTACCCACAGGATGTGGGATATATTGAAGGACTGGAGGGATGCCATATGCGAGCGCACTCGGTCCAGATACTTCACCATAATGGGATCTCTGGCTTCATAATCGCTAGAGACCTAACCCACTACCAGCTGAGAGTCAGTGAAGACTTTTAGCCTTTTGGCAACCAGCTCGTGGGTCACCTTTAGCCCTGCAAGAAGCACCTCATACTTGGCTTGATTATTGGTCGCCTTGAAGAGGAAATGCAAGGCATACTCTGCAACGACCCCATCAGAATTGGCGAGGATGAGGCCAGCCCCACTCCCACCAGTGTTTGATGCACCATCGATGTGAAGTATCCATGTCACCTCCGTCGGGGCCAAGTCCGGCCTAGATTTGATCTACTGGTCCATCTCCTCTGAGCTCTCCTCCACCCAGGTGCATTCCACCAAGAAATTAGCCAGGACCTGAGACTTCTACGCTGGCCATGAGTGATAAGTGATGTCAAACTCATTGAGTTTCAGCACCCACTTGGCCAAGTGCCCCGAGGTGCTAGGGTGGCTAAGGATGGCCCTCAGAGGTTGATCGATGAGGACAATGATAAGGTGCACTTGGAAGTAAGGCTTGAGGCGCTGCACAGACATTATTAGTGAAAAAATGATTTTTTCTGACTGGGTGTACTTAGTTTCAACATCGCGCAGCAACTTGCTGACATAGTAGACTGGCCACTGGATGCCATCTTTATCGATGTGAACTAGCACCGAGCTGATCGCTTCGGGTGACACCGCTAGGTACAGGAGAAGTACTTCTCCGGGCTTCGGTCTGGATAGCAACAGCGATGAGGCGAGAAGAATCTTTAGCCCCTTGAATGCCTCCCAGCAATCTTCCATCCAAGTGAAGCTGTTCATCTTCCGTAATACCTTGAAAAATGGCTGGCAGTGCTTGGTAGAGCATGAGATGAAACGTGCAGCGATGCGCCCGGTTAAGCGCTGTACCTCCTTCTTGGAGGTAGGGTGTCTCATATCGGTGATCACCTGGATCTTCTCTAGGTTGGCCTCTACTCCTCTCTGGGTGACCATGAATCCTAGAAATTTATCGGTCGCAATCCCAAAAGTACACTTGGTAGGATTCAGCTTCATTTGGTGGGAGCAGAGGTTATTTAAGGCTTCTGCCAGGTCAGTGACATGGTCTGACTCTGGGCCGCTTATGACAAGCATGTCATCTATGTACACCTGCATGTTATGATCGATCTGGTCCTTAAAGACCTTATTGACCAGGCATTGATATGTGGCCCCTACATTCTTAAGGCCGAACAGCATCACCCTGTAGCAATACGTGCCTCCATCGATCACAAACACTGTATGCTCCTCATCTTCTGGGTGCATTCAGATATGATTGTATTCGGAGAACACGTCCATGAAGATGAGGTATTTGTGACTCGAGGTCGCGTGAACTAACTAGTCGATCTTGGAAAGCGGGAAGCTATCTTTTGGGCATGCCCAATTGAGGTCGGTGTAGTCCACCCAGATCCTCCATTTCTCAGATGTTTTCTTGACCATCACCATGTTAGCAAGCCAATCAGGATAGCATACCTCATGGATGAAACCAGCCGTGAGTAATTTCTCGACCTCCTCGTTGATAGCCTTCTACCACTCCAGGGCAAAGCTCTTCTTCTACCAGACCAGTCGATGACTGGGATCGACATTCAGCTTGTGAGTAATCACCTCCGATGGGATGCCAGGCATGTCAGCGACGGTCTAGGTAAAAATGTCTGCATTGGCCTGTAAGAAGTCAAGAAGATGAGATCTCTCTTCTTCAGGTAGCAGGGTACCTACCTGCACCATCCTTGAAGGATCCTCCCCTAAGGGAAAGTAAAGCAAGGGCTCACTTCATCCGCCCTTCAGCTCTGGGTCCGTCGGGTTTGGCTAGTCAATTGGAGGGCTCGGAGGATCACTGCCTCGAGGCTCCAAAATGGTTTGCATACAGTGCAAGACTGGCTGGCATGACCCCCTCATCTCTCTAGTCCCCCACGAGGTTAGGAATTGAACGAGGAGGTGCTTTGTGAAGATGGTGGCATTGAATAGGTTGAGTCCTGGGTGCCCCAAAATGGTGTTGTAAGGCGAGGGCAGCCTTATGATGGTGAAGGTTGCCAGCACTGTGCTCTACCGGGGTGGAGTCCTGGCAGTTATTGGGAGTGTAATCTCTCACTCCACCCCAACAAAATCTCCGATAAAGCCCACCAAGTGCATGAATACCAGACTTATTTGGTCAACAAACAAACTCATCCTTGCAAAAGCATCGTAAAAAAGGATATCTGCTGAGCTTCCATTATCAACCATAATTCTATTTATAGGGTGCCTTGCTATCATTATTTCGACGATGATGGGATCATTATTGGGGTTGTCCACCCCAGCAAACCCCTCTCCCATGCAGGGGAGTGCATTGTCACTCTCCTCCCTTCCCCTAGCCCTTTTCAGGATTTTTTCTGTCCCCCAGTATATCATCCCGACCGGCTTCTCAATGGGGTGGTTGTCAATGGTGGAGGTCAAGGCTCCTCGCTCGGTCTGCCAGGGGTGCTCCTCCATCTACATACTTGTCGAGGTAGCCATGCTTGATCAACTCTTCTATCTCCCTCTTCAGGTGGTGGCATTCCCATCACATCCAGTGGTTGGTCTTAGGGGTGGGGGATAGTGCAAGAAGTGCACACCCTTAATTTCCATCAGGATCTTCACTCTGGCGGCAAGGAGAGGAGTGAACTTTTTTTCTTTGGTGGGGTCGATTCTGGGTCTTGGCCCTGATCGCTGGACCAGCACCATCTTTTGAGCCAGAGGAGCAGATGCTTCCCTGATGGCTTACCTGTTCAATGGCCTCCTATCCAGCTCCCTCCTGGTATAGTCCACCTCTTTGGCATGGATGTACTTCTATGCCCGAAGGAGGAGCTCTGAGTAAGCTTCTTGTCGAGGGAGTAGGTGATGTAGGAGGTCCGTAGTTCCCTCTTTAGAGCCAACATCGTAACTGACTCATCAAGGTTATGGATCTCCAGGGTGGCGGTCTTAAATCGGGACACAGTCCTAGAAAAGCTCTCAATCCTGCTGTCGTATCGAGAAGAGGCTGTCAGCCTTGCATGGCACCTTCTTGCATGCATCAAAGTATGCCATGAACTTCTTCTCCAGCTGGGGGAAGGAGTCAATTCTCTCATACTCGAGCTGGGAGAACCTGACTTGAGCAGCCTTATCTAGGGTGGCCGGGAAGGTGATATAGAGGAAAGCATCGATGGCCCCCTAGACCCTCATAAGGGCCTTGTAGCTTTCCAAGTGGTCCAGGGGGTCGGTCGTTTCATCGTATGGGCTGACCTGAGTCATACGAAATTGGCTGGGGATCGGTTCCTCTTGGATTCTCTGGGAGAAGGGAAGACGGGTATCGTAACCCACGAGCTTGCTGAGAGAGCCCTAAATTTTTGCAAACTGGTAGGCCAGATCCGTCAGTTTGCGCCATGCTCTTCGAGGCACTTCTCCGCTCAATGGTGGATGGCCTCATCTATCGACCACTTCATGGAAAATATCAAGGGTGAGGGCGGGCCGGAGTGGAGGAACTCTTGCCTGAGTTTCCGACCATGCCAACGTTGCTAGTGTGAGGGCACGTAGTTGTCCGAGACCGGGGAGCGGCTCTCCCAGCCAGTCGAATCATGCTACGGCCACTTTCCATTCACTAGTGGGCCTCCCAGGGGTGGGATACCGCATGCAGGGGTCCCTCCTAAAAAAGACCATAGACAGGTATGGGGATCGGTGGCGTGGGCTGCCAGAGTACCTGGTTGCTGCTAAGTTTCCAAGGATCGGTGCTTTTGGTGGAGCTGATGCACCACGCAACTAGGGCGTGGACATGCTGGGCCAGTGCAGCGATCTAGGGGTCCATCGAAGGTGGCGGTGGTAAAGTGGGGATCTCCTTCTCTAGGCACTGATCATCATGGTGAGAGGGATACCCTGCCCGGTCGACGGAGGCTTCATGTGCTCGTGTGGTCACCATAGAGCCGTGGGTTTCCATGGATGTCTTTCTCACAGCGGGGGGACCTGGTATCTACCAGTTAGTTTTGCTACTCTTGCTCCTACCTTGCATGCCAATCTATCATCGTCAAGATCGTCATGGTTCAAAGATCTGACGTGTCGGACTCTTGTTGGGTGCTCGCTCTTTCTCTTCTCAGCTGGCTCCCTCATTCGGAGGCCTTGCAAAATAGAGGAGACCCATGCCAGGGATTCCAATGGGGACACTTTGATGATCAAGTTAGTGGGATGATTGAGGGGAACAGAACCTCTATGGCAGAGAGCTTGGAGGACTCTCCGCATCAAGATGGTGAAAGAGAATAATATGAATTCTAGGAAGATAATGGAAAAGTCCTAGGGCGTGTCTATGGTTTTGCTTACCTCTTTTTACTTACCTCCTTGGTTGATCTTTTATAGATGGGGTGGCCTAGACAAGGTCTGGGGCTTTTTATTATTTGCTGTCCCACCCTGTCGGACCAATTTTTCAGGAGAAAGCCTCCCATTCTGGGCATTCACCAAGTCTCAAGACTTGATAGAGCATTTTCATTTCAGGGGGGACCATTAGAGTGTCACAGGGCTAGGAGCCTTAACGGAATACCCCTTTTGGGAAAGGTACAGGGCCCCTGTCATGGAGGTTATGGTCTTTCAGTTGTGCGATCGTCGACGTTGCGGCATGCCACAAGATCGAGGACCTGGTGGAGCTTGGTCATGCATGAGATGTGCCACAGGACCTACACTCATGGCAGGGCATGCGCCTTCTCCCAAAGGCTGTAGATGTCAGGCTCCTCCCCGCCATAATTTTGAACTTCACTGGTCCTCCTTGTTCCACTGGCGAGAATCTTGGCACCCACTGGATGCGGGGTGAAGCCCTATTTCGGAGACCTAGCTGTTGGGGGCATGGGCTCGACCCCTACCGAGAGCTGACCTCAGTTGGGGGGCTCACCTTGTGAGCTCGGCCCGGTTGAGCTACCGTCGATAAAAGGGCTTGTCTTGGAGGCACGAGGTCGACCCCTACCGGGAGCTGACCTCAGCCGTGGGGCTCGCCTTGTGAGCTTGGCCTGGCTGGGAGCTGACCTCGACAGGAGGTCTCGTCTTGGAGTTACGGGCTCGACCCCTACCAAGAGCTGATCTCAGCCGGGGGTTTCACCTCGTGAGCTCGGCCTGGCTAGGAGCTAACCTGGGTAGGAGGCTCGTCTTAGATCTTTACCTAGCCACCATGCCCGGGTGGCAGGTCCTTCAATAGTGTGGCCGCCTGCATTCTCCATGTCAGTAGATGTATCATATCATGTCACATCAATGTCATTATAGGGCTACAAGATGTTATGACCATGTGAAAAGGTTTTGTTCATTGAGTATTTTGCATGGCTGATGTCATAAGCCACAATAAGGGTGTCATAATCAATCCATTAGATGTCATAATGTCGTGAAAAAAGGTAAGTTCCATGAGAGGTTTGGTCGATATATGTCACAAGGATACAATGTCATAAATTGACCATGAGTGTCACAAGTATGTGAAAAATCATCGATTCGAGGATACTTGGGGTGAGGGATGTCAAAACTTGGACACGGAGAGTCATACTCAACCTGCAAAATGTCATAAGGTGGTAAATATCGGGTTTTGGTTACTATCTAAGCCGAGGGGTGTCAAAAGGTCATGAGAGTTGTCATAATTGGTCTTTATTATGATATCCCGAGAGGATTCTATGACATCCGAAGGGGAATGTATGACACATCGATATTGGAATGCATCCACGAATCAAGCTTGGCCCCATCATATGACATCCCAACAGGTTTCTATGAGATCCTAAGGGAATTATAAGCACCCAAGTATCCAAATATGTCCTGGAATTATGTTTGCAACCATTCTATGACATCCTAGGGTGAACACGTCACTACAAGAAATAGGGCCATTTTCAAGGGATTTTTTGAGGGAAAAAGGAAAAAATTCGTCAGAAATTTATATTTCCGATGGATTTCCGACGGAAACATTGTCGTCGAAAAAACCATCCTCAAAAATTTTTCCGAGGGAATTTTCGATGGAATTTTTCCCTCATAAATTTCTAACAGATTTTCCGAGGGAAATTCTCTGAGAGATTTTTCGAGGAAATATTACCAGGGGATTTTTCGAGGGAATATTACCGGGGGATTTTTCAAGGGATTTTTTGAGGAATAATTTTTTAGGAATCTTTTGAGAGAAAATCTTCGAAGGATTTTTCGAGGAATAATTTTCGAGGGATTTTTCGAGGAATAATTTTTGAGGGATTTTTCGAGGCAGCATCTCTGGGGGATTTTCCGAGGAACATCTCCAGGGGATTTTTTGAGGGATTTTCCGAGGTAAAATCTTCGAGGGATTTTTCGAGGAATAATTTCTAAGGGATTTTCCGAGGAAACATCTACGGGGGATTTTCCGAGGGAAAATCTTCGAATGATTTTTCAAGGGATAATCTCCGGGAAATTTTCCAAGGAAAAATCTCTGGGGGATTTTTTGAGGGATTTTCCGAGAGATTTTTCTAGAAATTTTTCGAGGGATTTTCCGAGGGATTTTTCGAGGAATTTTCTGAGGGATTTTTCAAGGAATAATATTTTGAGATATTTTTCAAGGGAATATCTCCGAGAGATTTTTCGAGGGGTTTTTTGAGAAATAATTTTTGAGTTTAAAAATTAAGGCACAAATAGTGAATAATCAAGGCCAACACAAGTCAAATAGAAGCATCTGGCAAAAATCCTTACATGGTAAAAGATGAGAACAAAATCAAAGAGCAAAAAAACAAATCTAGATCATCAGTGATTAACTAGCACTATAATAAATACATCTTCAAAAATTTGTTAATATCAATATTATTAATAGAAATACAAAGTTAACTTAATCAGGCAGCATATATGGGTACTACTCACAGATACACAAGCAAATAAAAAAACATCAAAAGAAAGAGCCTCTATCTTGATCCATCTGGGTTGAGCAGAAAAGGTAATGCGGCTAACTTAATGATGAGAACCAAGTCAAGCTGAAATGCAAAGTGAAATCTCCTCATGACTACTTGTTTCTGAGGTGCCTGTTGCTGCCTAGCTTGTCCTTGCTGTTCACCAGCCACTGCAAAATTTTCTCTCCTGAAAAACAAACTTTACTAGCTCATGATATTCTTTGCATTACATTATTTATGTACTTCTTACAATAAGAAAGAAAAAAAAAGAAAAACAAAAACTATACAAAGGATAAGATAACAGCACCCCTTATTTATTTATCTTTAATTGGAGAAAAGAACATGCATAAACTGTAGAAGAAAAAGAGAGACATGTAATGCTAAAACAAAAGGCATTGCTACATTAAAGGATGAATTCCTGCAAACTGTAAAAAGCATGAAGGCAAATCAATATGATATCTAGAACACAACAAAATTGAAATGTATGCACAGTATCATCAATAATGAATTGCCCACAACTATGATAACCCCATCCTTGCAAATCTGACATGCTAAAACAATCAAGATCCCTGTCTCTCACAACCCACCCACCCTTCCACTTTATCCTTTTCCATTTTCTTCTTACCTTGTTAGCTGACATAAATAGAACAATCATCTTGCTATAACTAAAAGCATGTTCTAGTAAAGTCCAAGCAACCAGGATTTGGAAAATGATTTCCGTTAACAATATGTACAATCTAAAAGAAGACCAAAAATAACCAGCTCCTAAGAAGAATACAAGTATATGCACTACGGTTTTAGTAAAATGGCCTGTATAAACAATTGTTACAGCTCTTATGGAAGAAATAAGCAGGAAACTGAAATTTAACTTGATTTTAGATAAATTTTGAAAGTCAGTCAGATGGTATCACAACACAACTCCTGAATGCTAATTAGACTCTTTACAGGGTGGTATTGCCTCCTTGCTGTTAACTGAATCTCAAAAGACAAATATGCATGATGACCTTAATGTGATAGCTGCATAATGTCCTTCATGCCTCATGTATTTTTTTCTTATCACCCTAACATGCCTCCATTAGATATGCACCTGTGCCATACCAGTCTAGGTTAAAGATAATGCCTACAGCCATGATACTTGCATAAAGATAATGTGATCATATCTTAGATGTTCGGAATAATAGAACATCAAATAACATCAGATAAGTAATGCATACTTTTTATATTTTTCAAAATGAACTCCCTCTAAAGGAATATGTAACTCCTCAAAGCTTTTATAGGCAAGATCCAGAGTTTGAATGAAAAATTTTTTGATATTCACTTGCATGAGTTTAAGACACAGGTGCCATAATCTTTTTCTTTCTTTTGTTATGATAATGGACCATGAAAGAATTTTCCTGCATTAGTTAGAAAATAAATGAACTTGGAACTTACTCTAGCACAAAATTCTAGCACTAAAGGTTCGAAGACATCAAATTGAAGAACCTACAAATCAAAAAGCAGTCATTAAAAGAAAATTTCCACTATAACAAAGGTGAATTAGTATACAAGGTCACAAATAAATGGTTTCAGCCTCCAGATATTCAGGAGAAAAATCTAATGCACGAAAAAATAGACAAGAACGAGAATCACCATAAGCCTCTACTGAACAATTTTCAGTATTTGGTCTTTAGAGTAAGCACGAAAAGTTATAACCATGCGTTTGCCTAGCAACAGAGCAACAAAAATGCCAAGAAAGTAGTTTCATCTCCAGAGTGCAATGCATGGAAAATTATAACTTGTAAAGAAAATGATGCAATATACATCAATTAAATAGAAGTCTAGTGAGATATCTACATGGTACATCCAAGACATGGACAATCTATAGCACAAGGTCATTCCATCATCTGAATACCATATCAGATGCCCCATAGTATTCATCATCCTAAATAAAAAAACTAGAATGATGAAGAGATGTCTCCTGTGCTAAGTATGCCTCCTGTGCTAAGTATGCCTCACATATAGAGCCTTCAACACGAGCTTTATTCTTAACCATTTTTTTCAACTTGTTAAGAAACCTAAGAACATAGCATTGTATGTTAGCACATGTGATGTAAAAGAGTATATGGTTAAAGATTTGAAACAAATACAAAAATATTCTTTTTTACCTCTCAAAAGGATACATGCATCTATATTGAACAGGTCCACCTACTCGTGCTTCATATGGTAGGTGAACAGGTAAATGTTCCATTGAGTCAAAGAAACTAGGTAGAAATATACGTTCCAACTTACACAAGATGATAGGGATATTGTGTTCCATTTGTACCAAATCCTCCTCCCGCAGCACAGTTGAGCATAAGTCTTTAAAGAATATACTCAACTCAGTAAGAAGTTTCCATATTGGTTCTGGTAATGCAATAAATGTAGTGGGCAACAAACGCTCCATAAATACATGGCAATCATGACTTTTCATTCCAAATAACTTGCCTTCGTTCATGTCTACACATCTACCCAGATTTGAAGCATATCCATCAGGAATTTTCAATCCTCTTACCCATTCACAAACAACTCTTTTTTGGTCTAGTGTAAAGCTGAAATTTGCTTTTGGTTTCATCACCTTCCCATTAGGTAACTCATAGAGTTCCAAATCTCGCAGCCAACAATACTCTTTCGAGTCCATTCTTGCTTTAACATTATCCTTTGTCTTATTTTTTACATCCATAATAGTATTAAAGATATTATCAAACACCTTTTTTTCTATGTACATGACATCTAAGTTGTGTCAAATTAAATTCATCTTCTAATATGGTAATTCTCAGAATATGCTCTACTTCGTCCAATTATGACTATCTTCATAGCCATGAAATTTACAAGGACCTGTTTCAGTTATTTTGGGATATCCATGAACTTTTTTCCATACTTGGTCCCCTGTTAATCTAAGAGGAGGCTTTGATCTATCAATTTTGTTTTTCCGAAAGGCATCCTTATTTCTTCTGAACACGTGATCAAAAGGCAAGAACTGACGATGATAATCAAACCATGTATTTTTACCCCCATGCTCCAAGCGGAAAGCCTTTGTCCTCTCCATACAATAAGGACATGCTAATTTTCCAGCTGTGCTCCATCCCGATAACATGCCATATGCCGGAAAATCATTAATTGTCCACATTAAAGCAGCCTTCATGAGAAAATTTTGCTTCCTTGAAATGTCATAAGTACGTACACCCTCATTCCACAAAACTTTTAATTCATCTATCAATGGTTGCAAAAATACATCTATCCTGATTTTTGGATTATGCGGTCCAAGAATGAGCAAGGTTAAAAACATATATGGAGCAGTCATACACATATCAAGAGGTAAATTATAAGGCATAACAATTACTGGCCAATAGGAGTATGGTGAAGCAGATAGACTGTATGGAGTAAAGCCATCAGTGCATAATCCAAGTCTAACATTTCTTGGCTCTAATGCAAACTCGGGATATGTACAGTCAAAATATTTCCATGCTTCTCCATCTGATGGGTGGCACAAAATACCTTGTTTCCATCTATTCTCATAATGCCATCTCATGTGTCCACCAGATCTGTTCGAGGCATAAAGCCTCTTAAGTCTAGGGATAAGTGACAAATAATGCATCCTCTTGTAAGGAACTTGACTATGATTCATATTTCCCGTCCTACCTAGTTTGTGTCGAGGATGACCACAGAACTTGCAATCAATTAAAGACTCATCATCCTTGTAATACAACATACACCCATTAAAGCAACAATCTATTTTTTTAGTAGATAGGTCAAGCTTTGAAACTAATTTCTTTATCTTATAGAAGTCGGAAGGTATTAGATTACCATGAGGGCTTATCTCTTTCATAAGTCCCATAAATTGATTAAAACAATGTAGAGATATATTGTTATCAGACTTAATGCTCATCATTCTAACCACAACTGATAACTCTGAGTGATTAGTACAACCTGGCCAGAGCGGCTGTTGTGCTGCATGCAACATCTCGTAAAACTTTTTTAGACTCTTTATTTGGAGGCTCCTCCACATAATTTGGAGTATTATTACTATTCCGATAAGCATCCATATTACTATTATAAACATCTTCAAAATTTGGACCAGTAGCATCAAAAACCATGGCTTTGTATCTACTGGTTTGCTTATTATTGACCAATTGACCACAACTAGAAGCACTAAATTGAGCAATACTTGAACCAATAAATTGTATTTGATCAACACCATAATTCATAATTGGTTCAATTTCCCCATGTTCTGTCCAATACCAGTAGTCAGGTTAGAAACCTTTTTTATAAAGATGTACCTTTACTTCCTCTATAATTAAGTACTTTGTGTTTTTGCACTTGAAACAAGGACACCTAATTTTTTTCTCATTCAAAAATATAGGTTGTCGACATGAAAAGTGAATAAACAACTCCACCCCCATTAGAAACTCATCTATATAACCCTTTCGGTTTGATAAAAGCCTATTATACATCCAACTACGATAATGATGAATGTCCATAATAACGAAGCTTCAAAGTGTTTCCTTGATAATCAACCTAAAATTATAAACAATTGATGCATGTTAATCTTGAGTTTTTATGCGTGTACTATATATACAAATGCATGTTAACCATTATTGGAGTACATAATAAGTAATGGTGCATAGATACTAATTTCATTTTTGTTCTGTAGAATACATGGATAATGAATATAAATAATAAAAGTTGATCAAAAAATTAAAAGAAAAAGGTAGTAAATAGGGTATGCATAAATTTTGCCCTACCTATATCTGAACCCATTTAAAATCTTCCTATATAAGAGTTCTTAAAGCACATGTTAAAGATTCAAGATCATAAGTATAAATCTTGAAAAAGAAATTAAAAAAAAATATTATTATCTCTGTATTCTCTCCTGACGAGAAAGTTACAAAACTAAACTCACAACAATAGCCACCGAAATGTTCCTATTATTCACAAAGTCATTTAAAATAAGAAATGTGATTAAAAATGTTTATAGATAAGCATGTTAAGTAAAACCATGTAACTAAAATCACTTATTCTCATTATTCCCGCTATCCCAACCTTATTCCTCCTTTATTCTAGACTTATTTCTGTCATCTTACTCCTAAATCTACTCGGATTGAAAGCCTGGAACACCCGTCCATCCCCCATAGCCCACCAAGCTCCCTTCGCCATTGCCGCCACTCTCCGGTCCGAATCTCACCGGAGATATCCCCGTTTGCCACCTCCCATGCTGCCCATCTCCTCCAGTACATCCGACCCCTCATCTCCCCGCAGTGAACCCATCGAAGTATCCCTCTCCCCTGTTCACGGAAGGGAGACAGTGGCGAACCGACTCCGACAAACCCATCGGACCCATCTCTCCCATATTTACGAAAGGAGAACCCATCGTCTCCTCCGACTCCGGCGAACCACCGTCTCTCCCCTGTTCACAGAAGGAGAACCCATCCTCTCTTCCCTGTTCACGAAAGGAGAACCCACGGTCTCCTTCAAACCCGGCGAACCCATCATCTCCTCTGACTCCGACGAACCATCATCATCCGTCCACCTCTCCTTGTCACATTCACTCCCTGCCACCGAGCCCCATCTACCATGTTCGGTAGATGTGAGATTCAAAGAAAAAAAAAATGTAGATTAAGGGGAAGAAGGATCTACCTTGAGAGTGGAAGGAGGAGATGGAATCTGTGGAACGAAAGAGGAAGCCAGATGAAATCAAAATGGAATCCGTTGGCGTTGGAACGAAGAGGGAAGCACGACGGTCACGGTGGGCGGGGGAGGTTAAATGAAAATGGAATTCTGCTGGAACTAAAGAGTTTTAAGTGTTATTGATTTATAAGAAAAGTTTTATATAAATTAAATATTTGTTTAATAAATTAATAATAAAAAAAATGAATTTTAATGGTTATGATAGTAGGTAGGCTTTTCAAAGGTTCTAAGTTCAATTCCTGCTATTTACTATTTTATATAAAAAAATATTAGAACAATATTTTTTATTTTTATTTTTTTTTGAATAATTTTTTAATATTTTTCTTGGGCCTTTCTTTCTAGTTTTTCTATGTTCATTAAAATAAATAGGAAGGCAAACTTGTGTAAGATTCTAACATTATCTTTGATCATTAACCAAAGGCTAACTCCTTTTTTTTTCTTAATAGGATCAGGTAATACATCTAAGGAGAGAAAAGAAGAGCTTGATTTTTTTTTTTTGTACCTTTCAATTCCTATCATGGACTCTATTTATAGGCCAAAAAATTAGATGTTTCGGCTAATCCAATGACTACATTATTAACATCTAATAGACAAAAAATATAAATATTAAGCAATATTAATGTTAAGCAATGGCTAATAAAAATAATCAAATCGATAGTTAAAAGAAGAAAATGATCAAAATTAAAAGTAGAAAAAATAAAATATTTACCGCACCATGTTGCTCCCGTGAGCATGATTTGCATTCGCACACATGCTAGCCGGGCCTAGCAGCATGCATATGGAAAATGGTCCAAAATATGACAAAATCAAAGAAAAAAGTTTTCATTATATATAAACCAATTCTCAATTTTACTCATGTCTAATATATGACTAATTAAACAAGGATGGAGAGAATTAAGAGGGTATTAGATGGAGGGATTTGGTATAAAAAATTTTGAGTTTTCCCTCCAAAACACTAACAATATCTACATGAAATGTAATATACATAAAGTCTCATGTTTTGAATTTATTGGTGTCCTTCTTCCTCATAAATTTGAGATAATATATATCTCTGGTCCGAAAGCAACAAAGTGGTAGGTTGCATCTATTTCACATTTACTACTGAATATTATTGTATCCAATATACTCAAAACAAGACGCACAACATTAACTCCATTAGAAACTCAAAGAGGTTTGTACCTCTATTAGATGGCTCAATTTTGAAGGGCATAAAGAACTCAACAAATTCTTTGTACCCTCTGTATTAATCTTAAACGAAAATTTACAAACATTGCTAATATATTCTATTTATAGAAAAAAATATTTATTGAAATTCTCGTGATAAAGTATTTACCTAGAAGAAAAAAAATAATACGAAGTTTATGTAGAAATGAAGCAAGATTGCACAAAAGAAAAAGTATTTATTTAATTTTATTAATAAAATATGTAATTGATATTGGCAGGCACACACCTGCAGCGAGTTTTGCATGATTTTAAGAGAGAGAAGCTAAGATATTTTAGAGAGTGAAGGAATCCATTAAAATGGGAGGACCAAGTGCGTGCAAGCTTATAAACGGACTTTTGATAAATCTAATCAAATAATCAATTTTTTGAAACCATTTTTATGGGAAGACAAATATAATAATAAAAAAAATTGGTGGAGAAATTGCCAATGATATACTCTAGTAATTAGTTAGCGTGGGCTGTGTTATTATAGAAAGTAGTCAAAAGCTGGATATCTAGAGAATCTAATAAATGGAAAATTTTTAACAAATAAATAGAAACCTATGTAGGAAAAAAATAAAAGAGAGATAGGCAAAATAACAAATACCTTAGAGACCGGATTGAGCCTGATTTGGAATAAGCAAAACAGAGATGATGGAAATGGACGGGTGTTGGTATGGAGGGAAGGACGAGGGAGGAGATGCTCAGCGGGTCGCGGAAGCATGGATGGAGCCATGAATGAGGAGGCAAAGAAAATGATTTAAAAAAATTATAAGATAATCGGGTGGGAGGCCGAGAGCTTGTGGCCGTTGATCATACCATGGAGAGGAGAGATTGATCATAGAGCAGCCATGTTAGGGCTTGCAATCGTCACTCCTTGTTGAGTGGAGGGGACCGAACTGGTGGTGGATCGCTAGAAATCATTGGGCCTTACGGGCGTCGAGTAGGACCGAGTGAGGGGGAATCTTTCAAGTATGCAGTCCTCTCCATGGGCATCGATCTAAGTGTGAGGAGGGATTGACCGGAGGAGCTAAGCTAGTATATGAGCGCTTATCATGCTCGTCGAGTACTACAGAGGGAAGATCATGAAGGTAGAGTTGCACGGTTGCCGGACCAAGTGAAGGAGAGCCAGGGGCCGAGGGGTCTCTTATCGAATCTCTTCTAAGGACTGATCGATTTGCAGAGGCCAAGTTGATCGGGGGTTTATTGTAGCTACTGAGCCCTCCAAACCTCTCATGGGCATCCTACTTGGAATAGAGGAGAGGACGTGATGGGATTTTTTTGATGGGCACCCTGTGAGTGGAGGAGAGGAAGCGGAAGGGTTCGATTCAAGAGGGAAGAGAGGGAAGCCTAATGGTCAAACAGAGATGGGCGGTTGGTGTGGGAGTTTAAGGGGTTTTAGGTTTTATTAATTTATAAGAAAGGTTTTATATAGGTTAAATATTTTTTAATATATATATAATAAAATAAAATTGGATCTTAATGGTTATGATAGTAGGTAGGCTTTTCAAAGGTTCTAGGTTTAATTTTGCTATCTACTATTATAAAATTATTTTATAAAAAATATTAGAACAATATTTTTTTATTTTTCTTTTTTTTGAATAATTTTTTAATATTTTTCTTGGGCCTTTCTTTCTAGTTTTTCTATATTTATTAAAATAAACAGGAAGGCAAACTCGTGTAAGATCTGTTCCAACATTATCTTTAATCATCGGCCAAAAGCTAACTCCTTTTACTTTCTCAATAGGATCAGGTAATACATCTAAGGAGAGAAAAAAAGAGCTTGATTTTTTTTTTTTGTACCTTTCAATCCCTATCATGGACTCTATTTATAGGTCCAAAAATTAGATATTTGGGCTAATCCAATGACTAAGAGCTCATTTATAAGGAATAAATCCCTCAAAGAATCCCTCACAAAAAAAATTTCCAAGAGATTTTGCGGGGGATTATTTTATTTAGAAATATTTTTACTAAGAACCAAATTATGATGAAAAGATCTCTCAGAAAATCCCTCGAAAATTTAAAGGATCAACATATAAAATATCCTGTAATATTCGAAAATAGGCATCACCATCATGCCAGTTTTAATCATTAGTATGATTAACAATAAAAAAGATGATGAAATTTACAATATTATTGGCCTCTCAAAAGATATATCAAATAGTCATCATAATGAAAGGTTAAGGAAATTTCGGATATTACGAAGGATCGGATGGACATCCAAATGCTTTGTCCTATCTTGAATCTTTCGAACAGATCATTTCAGAAAAGAGTGAAGATGGGAGATATATCAAATATTGCTCTTCTTTTTTGTATGAATATTAGCATGAGTTTTCTGAACATTCATATATAGTTTGATCAGCAAGAATGAATTGAATGGTGTGTTAGAGAGTATGTTAGGTCTCTTTGAATGTTACAATATATTGAATAGCTATGGTCAAGTGAGAAGAAGCATTGGTGATTGCAATTGCAACCATCCTCGGAACATTTTTCCGAGGGATTTTTCCAAGAGAATTTTCGATGGAATTTCCAATGGAGTTTTTCCCTTGAAAATTTCCGATAGATTTTTCGAGAGAAATTATCCGAGGAATTTTTCGAGGGAATATTACTGGAGGATTTTCTGAGGGAATATTACCGGGACATTTTCGATGGAACATTACCGGGAGATTTTTCGAGGGAACATCTCCGAGGGATTTTCTGAGGGAAAATCTCCGAGGGATTTTCTGAGGGAAAATCTCCGAGGGATTTTCTGAGGGAAACTTTCTGAGGGACTTTTTGAGGGAAACTTTCCGAGGGATTTTCCGAAGGAAACTTTTTGATGGATTTTTCGAGGGATTTTCCGAGGGTAGATTTTCCGAGGGAAAATTTCCGAGGGATTTTCTAAGGAAAACTTTTCGAGGGATTTTCCGAGGGTAAATTTTCGAGATATTTTTTGAGGGATTTTTAGAGGGATTTCTCTAGGAATAATTTTTAAGGGATTTTTTGAGGGATTTTTTTAGAAGTTTTTTTATTGAAAATTTTTTTACTAAGAACTAAATTATGATGAAAAGATCCCTTGAAAAATCCCTCACAAAAATAATTTGCGAGGGATTTTCCGAGAAAACTTTTTTTCTCGAAAAATTTCTACTTAGAGCTCGTTTATAAAGAATAAATCCCTCGGAAAATCGCTCACAAAAAAAAATTCCGAGGGATTTTTCGAGGGAATTTTTTCCCTTGAAAAATTTTTAGTTAAATTTTTTTTGTCGGAAAATCCCTCGAAATTGCGAGGGATTTTCTCCCTTGATAAAATCCCTCAGTAAAGCACCCTTTTCTAGTAGTGCGTAGTATCATAAGAGAGATGCAAGATGTAATAAGGTTATGAAAATGTTTGGTAGTTGGAGTATTTTCAGCGACGGGGTGTCAAGATGTAATTTTAAAAGGTTTATTCTAGCAAGCATTTTTCTGAGAGGATGTCATAAGTTAGCCACAAAGTGTGATAATGGGGCTATATTATGTCATTATATAGTGGAAAAAGGTTGGCTCAATAGTTTTTTGGGAAGGGGATATCATAAAGATGGATATGGACTATCATAATCAGGCCAAAGGATGTCATAAGAAAAACATAAAACATGTCGCTTCCTAGAGTAGTTGGGGTGGGAGAAGTCATAAGCTGGATATGATGTGTCATAAATTCACCTGCAGGATGTCATAACATTGTTGTAAAAAAAGGTTGGCTCCGAAGTAGTTAGGTCTAGGAATGTCATGATGCGGGACATGAGATATCATAAGTTCACCTTAGGGTGTCATATATAGATGAACATGGTTGGTATGGGGACTAATTTAGGGATCAAATGTCATAATGTGAACAATTGGGTGTCATAATTAAATCACATGATGTCATGATATTATGGCAAATGTTAGTTCCTAGAGAACTTGGGGCGGAGGATGTCATAAGCTAGACACGAGATGCACGGGGAATCATAATCATGCATCGTGATGTCCTAAGTACATGAAAATGGTTGGTTAGTATAGTTTATGGGGGACGGGATGATATAAGAAGCTAAAAAGGCAAGGTTCAGGAAGTTTTCTGTGATGGGAATTCTCTCAGGATGCCGGGAATCATGTAGCATGAGGAAGTGAGTTTCAAAACAAAAATTCAAAGCATGAAACCCTAAATGGCTAGAAAATCTTAATTCCCAAGAACCCCTTATGCAATACCAATTAATAAAACATAAATGGAGTCAGAAAAACATACCTGGATCGCTGAAATCCAATCCTTTCCATGAGGCTCACAAGTGCAAGCCCTCCAACGGTGATCCACATAGGAATCAAACCTAGGAACCTCTCCCTTGTAGGTTGCTTGATCAATTGGACTCTTTCGTTGAACTTTCTACCTTCGGCAGCCTCTCCTTCCTTGCTTAGTCCTCCGCCCTCTAGTAGAGCACTCTAAGCCCTCTCCAAAATCTCTCTTCTCTCTTTCTATCACTTTCTAATTCTCTTTCTAAATCCTTGTCTTAAAATGGAGGACTTGTCTTAAAGGAAGACCTATGTCCTAACAATAGAAGGAAGAGACAAGGTGGATAGATGCAAGAGTGTAAGAAAGAAACCAAAATATGATCCCATTAGAACAAATACCGATGGCTATTTATAGGAGAGTGGGAGGTGCCAATTAAGCCTTTTCATTAGCCTTTGATATGTTCAAACATAGATCAAATAAGACCCTTCACTAAGAAGGAGTCTTATCTTGAAACATCATGTCCCTTTATGCACCAACCGCCTAACTCAAGTCCCTTCAATTTTTTATCCAACTTCTCCCTTCACCACTTGGCATTACTAGTTAAAATAAAGTAAGGGATGTGACTTATGAATAAAAAGCATCGGTGATTCGAAAGGACTTAAAGCAGAAGGACTCTGCTTACTTGAATTAGCGCCAAAGTAAAGAGACGCGACTCTTCACTTTGCACCAACTTCTCCATGCCATATGACACCTTTGTCCTAGTCAAAGTATATGCAATATGGGTTTCATATGAAAAGGCATCAAGTCTATTTTCCAACCATATAATGTTTTCCTAGATTGGAGGTCAATTGGTCCTTGTGCGCCCTTTTGAATGTAGAGGTGTCACTTAGGCGTCAAGAGTCCCATGCCTTTTGGACTCTTCATATATGGCGCATAAAATGTCCAAAAAATATCAGCTAAAATCTAAAAAAATTGTCCCACTTAGTACTCAACCCAATCTAGGTCTCCTATAAATTGGTTAGTCCATTTAGCAACCTTTCAGACCTAATCCAATTGGGTTAGGAGATTAGGTCAGCCTACACATGTTGGTGTACAATCTAGCTAACCAATTAAGATCCCTTGACCCTAAATGTCAATTGAGTTCCTAGGTCAACTCCCTAATGTGTGTGACCCATTGGGTTCCATATCTAGCCCGTAGTAGGTTTAGGTTTGAGCTAGTTCGATCTGATCGAACCCAATTGACCTAATTAGGTCAAATTGGCTCACCTAATTGTCCAATTCGAATCACACATCGAATTGACTCATGAAACCAAATCAATTGGTTCATGAAAACCTACAAGACAAGATTGATGTCTAGAAATGTATCATGCCTACCCGGAAGATGAGAAATTTGGTAAAAATTATCAAAGTACCCTTCAGTAGTAAGTTATCGTGCAATTCAATCTTTCGATCTCTCATTATCCCGATTAAGTGATAGGTATGGATATATGTCAAACCCTAATACTTAATCATATCGAATCTCATCTCGATCATGAGAACTTAGCTGATGACTAATTAGAAACCAATTCTAATCTTATCTTGCTTTGATCAAAGGCTCTTTGAGTCACTCATCGAAGAGATTGCATACGATAATAATTCCTCTTACTATGAAAGATCGATTCCTTGTTGGTCCACTCACATCCTTCGTATACCTTCCACCATACTCAGAACACCTCGTACATGTCACAATGGCATGAATGAGTATGAACCAAAGTATGGCTTAGTGTGCACAAAGAACCATGGTGACCTTAGGTCTAAAGATCACATGCACAACTTCTACTCTGGGATCTATCTTTTAACAAGTAGTAAGACTTCCATAAGATAGTCCCGGTGTAGATCAGTCCAGTGTACTCATACCCTGATGAGCACCCTTATCCTTATATTAGTGTCTCTACACAAGTGGTTGTGAGATCAACCACCCTCATCAACTGAGCATACATAGGATAAGCTAGTCTTTCCGGATAAATCGATCCCCAAATCGATGGTCCAATGACTAAGAACATTCTAGATTAGGGTTTATAAGAATTAGGTCTCACTGTTATTTTATCATAACCCTAATTTCATTGCCCTACTCTATGGGGTTGATCATAATCAACAAAAACATGACATAGCAGTATATGATGAATCAAATGCCTTTATGAAAAATATGTCATACATGAGCTGGAAGTTTACAAAAAGGCCCTCATAAAGATTGGCTCTTAGGGCACTTTTCTATTAAACTCCCACTTACACTAAAGCCAATCACCCTTGTATTTTTTGACCATACAATCTAAGTGACGATCTAACTACTGCTTGGCTAATGCTTTAGTGAATGGGTCTGCTATATTGTTCTTTGTGTCAACTTGTTCAATGCTAATATCTTGTCTTTCAATGATCTCTCGAATGAGGTGGAATTGTCTTAGAATGTGCTTGGACTTGTGATGAGACCTTGGTTCGTTAGCTTATGCAATAGCCCTAGTGTTATCACAGTATAATGGCACTGGCTGTTGTACATCAAGAACCACACCCAATTCCATGATGAATTTCTTCATCTAGATAGCTTCCTTCATGGCTTCACTAGAAGCTATGTACTCTGCCTTAGTGACTGAGTCAACTACTGTTGGCTGCTTTGTACTTTTTCAACTCACTGCACCACCATTCAGGGTGAAGACATACCTCGATATGGATTTGCTATCATCTGGATCTGATTGAAAACTAGAATCCCCCACTAAAATCCTCTAGTGAGTGGGTTTGTTTTGTAGGACCTTGAAGAGAACCTGATTAGGTGAATCTTGATGGTGCAGAAGGATCACTTGGGTTCAACGACAATAGATTGGCATGCCAGGTAGGGAAAAATTAAAATCTTGAAAAGAATCTTGAAAGAGGAAATGGTAAAAGGAAGAGTGTAGAACACTTCGGCTAGAAGAGGCCATCCACCATCCAAGAAAAATGATCCGCAATTGGATGGTGAAGATGTCACCCATATAATGAGTGTGGGTCGATAGCAAATCGGCATGCTTTTGGACAAAATGGAGGCTTTGATCGCTACTATTCAGAATCTCTAGGAAGTCAAGGTCAGTGGGCAACCACGACCGATTACCTCAAAGTGTAGCTGACGATCTCCTTCGCAAGAAGTTCAACGACGAGAACCAAGTCAGTACTCTCACCGTCATCTTTCCTTAAATTGGCATTCTTTTGCATGACAAGACTCTCGACTCCATGAATATGGGGAGAGCTTGATTAGGGCGAAATGCCAAAGAGCTTATTTTGTATCCTCCAATGAGTTTACTCCAAGAAGCTCCCATTGGAGCAAGGAAAATTGGTGACATGACAGCTTCGAAAGGAAGTTTTGGAAGCTAGAATTGCAGGTTGCCAAACTTGACGACCAACAGAGGAATGATGAGCAATTGATGGCCTATGATTCATGGCCACCCTATTCTAGAAGAATTATGGAAGAAAGGATTCCGACCCATTTCAGGATCTCATAGTTGGAGCCTTACGATAGAACCACTGATCCTCTTGATCATTTGGGTAGCTTAAAAGCCTATATGATAATTCAGGGTGCAATTGATGCCCTCCACTATCTTGCTTTTCTGGCGACCATTAAGAAGGCTGCATGGATGTGGTACTCGAGTCTTTGGCCATGTACCATTCACTCTTTTGAACAATTGAAAAAATTATTTATGGCTCATTTCAAGACCAGCAAAAAGATGCCATGCAATTCTGATAGTCTTTATTTTATCAAGCAACAAGAGGGCAAAACTCTGAGAGATTATGGGGCTTACTTTAATTCTACCATACTAGAAATTCCATATCTCAACAAGCATGTCACCATATCCACCATGAAGAAGGGACTCTGATCATCTAGATTTACTTTCTTGCTGGACAAGAAGTTCTCTACCAGTTACTTTAAATTGCTAGCACGTGCACAAAAATATGCACAAGCTGAAGAACAGGCCACCAGTTGATGCCAAGCTGAAGGAAGATCTGTCCCAATAATGAAAAACCCAAAAAGCAATGGGCCATGACTGTCCAACAATGATGATGCTCCAACTCAATGGCATAGCCCAAAGTCAAAGAATCTAGTTGGCAAGTTCGACACATACACCCCTTTCTGTCTCCCAAGAGAGAAAATATTGATAGAGATTAAGAAAGAAAGCTTTCTCCAGAGACCCTAGTCGATGTAAGCACCCCCAGCCTCGTGCAACAAGGCCAAATACTGCTAGTTCCATAGTGACCATGGGCACACCACAGAAGAATGCATCTAATTGAAGGATGAGATCAAAGGCTTGATCAAACCTGGATACTTGGAAAAGTATATCCATGGCCAAGAATGCCAAGCTGAGGTGGTTGTCCATAAGCAAATCAGCAATGGTACAAAACTTTCTAATCAATGACCCACCGATGGAATGTTTAATAGCTACATCGCCGATCAAACTTCGAAGAAGAAAGTGCTCCAAAGAGATCGCGGAACAACAATGTCATCAACTTTTCTGACGATGACCTACAAGGAATTCAAGTGCCTCATGATGACCTTATAGTTGTCTTTACTATTATTACAAATTATGAAATAATAAAAATTTTGGTGGATAATGAAAGTTCGATCGAGGTCTTACTCCATGATGCTTTTCTTAAGATGAACTTATCAAGAGATAAATTACAAAGAACCTCAGCACCCCTTACCGGGTTTGAAGGGAATCTGATAGGAGTGGTTGGGAAAATAACCCTCCTCATAACCATTGGGATAGAACTCTGATAGAAAACACTTCCAATCACCTTTATGGTCATCCAAACATCCTATACATATAACACCATTTTAGGATGACCTGCTTTAAATAAGTTCCAAGCAATTGTCTCCACTTACCACTTGTTGGTATGATTCCCGACTAGGAATAGAGTCGAAGAAATAAAAGGAGATCAAAGGATAGCTTGATAATGCTTGATGATTCAATATAGACAACCAATCGACAGAATGACCCTAGAATAGCTGGATCAACGAGATAGGATAGAAGAGATTGGGGAGCCGATCGAAAGGACTGTCTCCATACCTCTTACAAGACAAGATCTGACTAAGGTTATGCAGATTGGGAGCTTGCTCAACGAGGATATGAGGTCAAGATTGATAGACTTCCTATAGAATAATGCTGATATCTTTGCATGGTCAACCAATGATATGTTGGGAATTCTTCCCGAAGTCATCACTCATTAGCTAAAGATCGATCCGGGACATTGACCTGTTTGGTAGAAGAAGAGAAAGTTTTTTCCAGAAAGGCAAAAAGTCATCGATGAGGAGGTAACTAAACTCCTCGATGCATGATTTATAAAAGAGATCCATTATCCGGATTGGCTTGCTAATGTGGTGATGGTAAGCAAGACAATTGGTAAATGAAGAATCTGCATCAATTATACTGATCTCAACAAAGCCTATCTAAAGGATGGCTTCCCTCTGTTGAAGGTTGATCAGCTTATTGATGCCACTACAAGACAAGCTCTTAAACTTCATGGATGCCTTCTCTGGCTATAATTAGATTTGGATGGATCCTGGAGATAAGGAGAAGACAGCTTTTGTTACCGAAAGAGGGCTATACTGCTATAAGGTGATACCATTCGGCTTGAAAAATATCGGAGCAACGTACTAGTAGCTGGCCAACAAAATCTTTGAAAAATAACTTGGAAAAACTATGAAAGCATACATCGATGACATTATCATCAAAAGTATCCAGACCGAAGATCATATCAAAGACCTTGAGAAGGCCTTCGACGTATTACGAAGACATTAGATGAAGCTCAATCCAACCAAGTGTATCTTCGGAGTTACTTCAAAAAAATTTCTTGATTTCCTTGTTACTAATCAAGGAATCGAAGCCAATCCTAAGAAAATTCGAGCAATCCTTGACATGAGGCATCCTTCTAATAAGAAGGAGGTTCAACAGCTAACTGGATGGCTCACATCATTCAGCCGATTCACCTCTCAATCGATAAAAAGATGCCTTCCTTTCTTTAAAGCCCTGTGACAAATGAGGAGCTTCGAATGGATAAAAAATTATCGACAAGCCTTTGAGGAATTGAAGAAATACTTGACCAATCCAACTATACTCTAGAAGCCCGAAAAAGGAGAAACCTTATACCTTTACCTCACTGCTTCGAATGAGGCTATTAGTTCGGTGCTCATCAAGAAAGAATCCAATGGTGCCCACAAGCTGATCTATTATGCTAGCAAAGTGTTACATGATACCGAGGTGAGATATCCAAAAGTATAAAAATTAATATATACCTTGGTGATAGCAGTAAAGCACCTGAGACTATACTTCCAGTCTCATCCTATCACCATGTCGACGGATCAACCACTGAAGGTCATCTTGCAATGCCCCGACACCTCTGGTAAGAGAGCCAAATAGGTTGTCAAGTTAGGAGAGTTTGATATTATGTATCAACCCTAACCAGCAATGAAGGCTTAAGTCTTGGCTAATTTCATCGCCGAATGCACTTGGAATAATGAAGAAGGGGAAAGCTGAACATCTAGCGGAGAAACTGAAGATGACTCCAATGCCACATGGATCCTTCATGTGGACGGAGCCTCTAACTCTTCTAGTTATGGAGCTAGACTTATTAAAGCCGACCCCGATGGAGATGTTGTAGAGTATACTCTTTGTTTCTCTTTTCAAGCACTAAACAATCAAGCCAAATGTGAGGCCCTTCTAGCAGGACTCAGAATTGCCAAAGAATTAGGCATTTGAAAAATGAGAGTGTTTTTGGACTCTCAGTTGGTGGTAAACCAAGTCAAAGAAAACTTTGAAGCTTGAGATACAATAATACAAAATATTTGAAGAAGGAACGGGACCTTGTGACCCAATTTGAGTCCCTTGACATCACTCATGTTCCATGAACTGAGAATTTCCGAGCTGACTTATTATCCCGATTGGCCACAATGGCACCCGACTCCTTAGGTTAGACTTTCATTGAATATTTGGAAACTCTTAGCATTACGACTAGAGAAAGTATGGAAATACACTATGTGGAGCAAGAACATAGCTAGATAGATCCAATAATCAAATACTTGAATGAGGAAACTCTGCCAGAAAATACCACTGAAGCTAAATGAATTCATTGGACAGCTTCACAATACATCATCCTGAGGGGATTCTCTATAAGAAATCCTTCATACAACTTTTGCTGAAGTGCTTGGGACCTTCGGATGCCTATTACACCCTGAGGAAGTCCATGAAGGTATATGCGATGATCATCTACGGGGCAAATCTTTGGCTTACAAGATTATACACTAGGGGTATTATTGGTCGGCCATCCAGAAAGATGCTGCTGACTTTATAAGAAGGTACAACCAATGTTAGAGGTATTCTAATATTCAGAGACATCCGGTGAGTCAGCTGACCTAGTTGGTCACCCCTTGGCGATTTGCCTAATGGGGAATGGATATTCTCAGCCCCTTTTCTCCGGCCTCTAGTCAAAGAAGATTCATTATCATAGCCATTGATTACTTCACCAAATGGGTTGAACCCAAACCTTTAGCCTATATCACTGAAGGGAAAGTCAAGAACTTCATCAGGAACTCTGTAATTTACTAATTCAAAATTTTTAATGCCATAATCACCGACAATGGGAGATAGTTTGACAACCAAAAGTTTAATAACTTTTATGCCCAATACCACATCCTCCACAAGTTAACCTCTGTCGAACATCCTCAAATGAATGGTGAAGCAAAAGTAACCAACTGGATAATTCTCCATGACCTGGAGACTTGGTTGAATGAAGTAAAAGGATTTTGGGCCAAAGAGCTCAATTCTCTAGGCATATCGGATGACTTCCCGATCTACTACTGGAGAGTCGCCATTCAACCTGACGTACGGAAGTGAAGCCATGATATTGGTAGAAGTCATTCTCTGATTCAGGAGACTAGACCACTTCAAGGAGCTAAACAATTTAGAACAACGGAGAGCTGACTTGGATCTACTTAAGGTACAAGACTGCAGGCACAACTATGAACAGTCGTATGCCAACAGAAGGTCCTTACCGGATCACTGAAGTGATACAACCTGGAGCATACCAAATCGAAAGACTAGATGGCTACAGGATGGCCTGACCATGATATGTAGAGAATTTATGCAAGTATTATCAATAAAGAGTTCTCTTCATCTTTTCCATATTCTATCATGAACAACAGACTCATATCTTGAGAAAAAGAATTGGCTTGACTAG
Organism: Areca catechu; assembly: GCA_021397845.1. Taxonomy (NCBI): domain Eukaryota; kingdom Viridiplantae; phylum Streptophyta; class Magnoliopsida; order Arecales; family Arecaceae; genus Areca; species Areca catechu. Next base: position 138,321,952 of record CM038053.1, on the reverse strand, counting down.
CTGATTCAATTGGCATGTCTAACAAATGGATAGTTGGCCTAACCAGCTGACTCAATCAGTATATCCAACAAAATCAAAGTTAGCCTAATCCACCTACTGACATCTGATAAACAAAAAGTAACCTATCATACTAACTCAATCGGTATATCTAAAAAAGGGCTAGCTAAACTAGCTCGACCATTATGTTCAATAAAAGAACATTGGCATTATCAAAAACAATCTCGGCACCATTGAACCATTATGTCAATGGTGCAACACCTAGCGAAAACTATCTTGAAACAAGTATAAGGTATGAAAGAGCCGACAAGTTTATACTTAGAAATTTCTCAAACACATATTTGAGAACATACAACAAGAAGACTGTGTATGGAAAAAGGAGACTTCATTCATATAAAGGGTTTATTACATTTCAGAAGAAAGCTTGATTTACATGGATTATGAAAAGAAATAAAAAGTACATCAAGTTAATCTTTCCTAGCCAGCTTGTAAGGCAAAGCAAGATCGGCCACATCTTGGACAAGGTTTCTTGAATCACCAACTATGCGAGGATGGACATCTTCAGCCAGTTCGGTCACCCCGTCCTCATCGTTGGATTCATCCGCATTAAGAAGGGAGACGTCAAGATCTAGATAAAGCTTATGAAACTTTTCCATGCAATCCCCGAAGCCTATGTTATAACTCTCTACTTCGACTTCATGCATCTCATCTTCAAATGTGGTGGACTTCTTGTATTCCTCTATGGCTTGAAGAACCTACCGTCCAGCCAATTCTGCCCTGCGTTCAGCCAACTCCACCCTCTGCTCAGCTAGTTTGTCCTTTTCTCTACTTCAGCCTTCTGGGCTAAAGCCTCATTAGACTTCTTCAAGTTGTCCTTGGCTATCTGTTCTGAAGAATGAAGTTTCTTCTTCTTCTTTTTTAACTTCATCTCTGCCTCAGCTACTTTGGCCTGTGCCGCTCTCGACTCCTCCAAAGAAATGTTGGCAGCGATACTTTGATCCAACTTTTGTTCCATGGCCGCCCTGAGCTCCTCGGCCACCTCCTTCTCAGCCTTTACTACTTCCAGCTGGTCACGAAGGCCTTTGCTCAAGTTGGTGAATTCCATGATGCTCTCTTCAATCAAAGATATCTCGAGGATAAACTGCCAAAGAAGAACAAAGAAAGTTAGTCATCTCATTATAACCTATAAAAAAAAGACATGAAGAGGAGATTTTTCATACCTTTAAAGTATTCGGATAAATGAAAATAAATATCTCTTCCAGACAATGGCCCTTGGTTACCTCCTAATCCCTGGGGAGGATAGTGGCCTTCAACATTGCCCTAGCCAGGCCAGGGTTGTTGAGCCCTATATCATCGGCATATATGTTGAAGTCAACAAGCTCCTCCTCTACCTGCGGCTTGGGTCCTGCTTGCTACTCAGACATCATGTCAACTACCGGGGCTTTGCATTTATCCTGTCAACTAACTAATGAAGATGGTCCAGCCTCTAAAGGTGCTATCGGTGTCACCATAGGTTGTTCAGCTGGGACAACCCTTGGATGGAGCTCTACCAAGGTAACGTCATCATCATTGGATATTGTCCATACTATTATTAGAGTGTTCCCCCTGATCAAAATTTCTGGAAGAGTACTCAAAGTAATAATAGTTGCACGAGCCTTCTTCCTGCCCTCTTGTTTGTTTAGAGGAACTATTGCTGCCCTATTTTTGATGGCCTGTCAAAGTTTACGGGCATCTGGTTTCATCTTTTCATCTGCAAGAAAGAGAAGTAACAAGAATGGTTAGTCGAAGAAAGAAAATAAAAGAAAAATTAACTATGTAGCTGATGGGACATATCTAATGAGGGGAAGTGCTAATTTGAGCAAGGAAAAGACCTTGCTCACTCAGTAGCTCTCTCATTGAAGGGACTTCAACCTCGAAGAGTTTGTCGAGGTCCTCCTTATCGACTGTTATGACCTTCTCCCATCATTGGGGGTCAAACAGGGCTCCCTTCACTCGGTATTAAAACCCCACAGCTGCAAAGAAAAAAGGAAGCAGAAGCAAGGCTTCCATCTGTGAATGGTAGATGGAAGCCCTGTGATGAACCTCCGACCAGGGTGGGGTTCAATGACCCACCATCCTTGGCCATGGAAATCCTTCTTCAAAATGAAAAATGAACTGAACAAGGAAGTTCAAGCACTATATCTAGGTCATGGCAAAGGACCAGAAAGGTGTAGATTATATGAATACTATTCGGAGTTAATTGAGCCGGGACTACATAGTAAAGATTGAAAATCCAGACAAAAAATGGATGAAGGAGAAAATGGAGATCATCCTTCAGCTATTCTTCGTACATTACAATAGATCTAGGAGGAGGTCTGTTTATGTTGCCCAGCGAGGAAGATGATGCAACCCAAGAGGGGGGGAATTGGACTTTAAAACTTTTTTGCATGACTTCAAATAATGTGCCAATTTAACACATGTGTTTGTGAGCATGATAATAAAGTGCAGTAGAAATAAACAAATCAATGCAAGAATAAAAGCAATCATAAACATAAATATTTATAGTGGTTCGGTATACTCCAAGGTACCTACATCCACTCATGAAGTTTCTCTTAGAAATTCATTATAATCACACTTGATTATAGCCGATTAGTTTTCCGAGCTCACTAATCAAATACAACTTGTTTTCATGGGCTCACAAGTCAAAATCCCTTTGATTTTCATGGGCTAACCAAAAATTCCTTGGTTTTTATGGACTCACCAAAAACCCCTTTGGTTTTCACAAGCTAACCAAAAACCCCTTGGTTTTCACGGGCTCACCAAAAACCCCTTGGTTTTGTGGGCTAACCAAGAACCTAGTTGATTTTGTAATATAGGCTTACCAACAACCTCCATGGTTTTTATCACATAGGCTAACCAAGAACCTAGATGGTTTTCTTAAGGCTCACCAACAACCTAGATACTAGTTTTAATTCCATTGAAACTAGTAAACAATACAAGCATAAATACAATAATGAAAATATAAAAGCTTTCTTACAAAAAGTAGATATTTTGTTGAGGCACTTGATTGATATTGTTGAGCTTGTCTCCATGTTGATGTTGAAGCTTCAATGGATGCTTGAAGATAAGGACTTGGAAGTTTTTTCTCACTTTTCAATCCTTGGAGGCTTAACACTCTATAATTGGATCCTTAAAATATTTTCACTTGATCTTCAAGAAATTCATCATTCAATCCAAAAGATTCACTTTCCTTTAAGCTTGGTAGCACATAAATAGCCCTCCAAACCTTATTTAACTATTTATGACCGTTGGAGATAAAAAACTAGCTGTTTGATGCAAGTTTGGAAAGTTATGCACTTCAGAAAAAAACTAGCCATTACTCCAAGTGTCGACACTTGAATCTGGTGAGTCGATCTTGAGTTCTTCATGAGTTGATACTTGATTTCTCCATGAGTCAATACTTGATAGGTCAGCTCAAGGCAAAAATTCTAGATTGATATAATTCTATATTTTCTTATTCTCAAGCCTTGAGTTGACACTTTGACATCTTCATGAGTCGACACTTGAGTGTGCTAGTGTTGAAACTTATTGAAACTTCTCCAAAATTAAACTTTAAGTCCTTCCAAGTCTTCCTTATGTTCCAAAGTCCTTATAACTTGAAATTCCATGAATTTGAAGGACTTCTTTAACTAAAATACAAGCAATTTGTTCTTTCAACTGATATGAGTATTTAATCTGATAAACACACTAAAATACATAATTAGTACTTACATATACTTAAGTATTTTGTTAATCATTGATAAGTGTATTAAAATTAGTAATAAGTGAATTAATTTATTAATAATTTTACTTTATTTTATTAAAATTAATATTTTTATGTAGTTTTTTAATGAAAGAATCCTATCAATGTGAAGAGCATGATTTTTGGGATCCAACACCATAAACGGTGTGCAAATCAGACTTCAATTGAGCTGGGAATTAAATTTTGATGGATTAATACAAGGAACTGCATAGTTTTTAAAGCAGTTGGTTCACTGTGAGCCAGCTTAATGGTTCACCAATTAGCAGCTAGTCCACCATCCTCCATTGTAGCTAGTCCATGGAACAGATCCATGGACCACGGGCCAAACCAAGCCATGTCTTCGCCGGGGGAGCTGCCGGATCTCTTTCTCTTACTGCCAAGAAGCTCTTCATCGTTCGAGAAGTTGTCAAAGGTCTAAACGTGGCTGAAAATGGATCCAAGGAAGAGCCAGGGTCATCTTCTTCCCATTTTCTTCTTCAATGGCCATTCAAGCTTCTCGTAGCCGGCATCATTCCATCGCCACCTTGGGTCGTCTTCTTCACCATCATCTCCATTCTAACACCACCGGATCACCACATTACCACTGTCCATCGTCCGAGCTTGCGAACAACCATCACCAATGGTGGGGACACCAGGATCAGACACATATCCCTAGATCCCATATAGTTTAATTAGTCATGTGTCAAAGTTTTGAAAATTTTATAATTTAAGATTGAGTCTTGTACTAAGTTGAGGTTAGTTGATTTGTCTCTACCCTCAACCTAGTCAGTATTTACATCAGTTATGAGTCCCGTATGAGCCCAATTTTTGTACAAAAGAGGAGGTTACCCTATTTTAGAGTTCTATCAGGCCACATTCAGGAGTCAGAGGCCACTACATCAGCCTAGTGATTTTGTGTGACAACCCAGGATCCAAGATGCTTCTAAAAACCCTGATTCCTTCGAGATGCCTAGATTCTAGTTCAGATGCCAGAGTATATTCTTAAACCAGGGCATCCATGATTCCAGAGGTCCACCTACATCCCATCCCAAGGAAATCAAGCCCAGGCACCAAGCACAAGCCCTAAAGAAGTATGATTCCATGAAATACAAGCACTAAGCACAAGCCCTAAAGAAGAAGATTCCATGAAATATTCTTACTACCAGGCTACCAGGCCACCCCAGCTTCTATGAGGCCCAAGCCCATGTGCTAAGCCCCTTTGGGCTGGCCCCTTGCTGCCCCTAGAAGTCCAACACGCCCCCTAGGCATCCTTGAAGGGTTGAACAAGTCAAAGCTCAAAGGGAGGTGTCCTTAAGTGAGAAGGAGAAGACTAGTCTAACCTAGTTAGGATTTCTAGTTCTTTTAAGCTTTGTAATTCTAAACTAGCTAGGAAAAGACATGTAATCTAACTAAGAAAAAGCTTATTAACCTATGTGTAACCCTAGTTAGGATAGGGCATGGGAGCTCTATAAATACCCTACCCCCCCTCTTGTAATCAACTTTTATTCATGATATCAAAACCCTGGTGAAATTTATTTGACCTTGCGAGCTTGTGTTTATGTTACTTTATTTTGGTTTAGTTCTTTTCTTGTGTTGGCCGACCATCCCTTAAAATCCTCCATGCCCACATCAGCAAACCAAGCTTCCAAGCATCATCCATGTCCTTAAGGAGCAGCCTTGAAGATGTCCCAGATCAACAGCTTCATCTGCTTTCTTGCCGCCTAGCTTCTAAACCCTAACCTAATTCCTTCTAAACCTTGTTTCCTTTCTTTTTCTTACTTGCTGTTTTGATTGACCCTTGACATTTTCAAGATCCCTGAGGTGTTTCACCTCTCCAGAGGAGGCTTTCCTTGCCTCCAGGATCGCCCAAATCAGCCATTTAATCAAGGAAGCCGAGCTTCGTTTTCCAGGCATCAATCTGAGAGCTGTGTGATCACTTTGATTGCAGATTCTTCAAATCACTGATTGGTAACATCCTTCCATTCTTTTAATTTCTGATTTGATGAAGATAAGCTATCCTAAACCAGGAGTTTCTCAACTCTTGTGTCTGGCTACTTATTATCTTGCATGATTTTTTTGCGATCATGATGATTCTATGCATTGCTACCCTATTTGCTAGTTCTTACTTTAGTTTGGATATTTAGCCACTAAATTAAAAACCTTAAAAATCACAAAAAAATTAGTTTTCAATTTATCATCAGTCCTAGGTTCGTCCCGCATCATGTAGAGGTTTGCATCATATAGAGGTTTGCATGTTGCATTCATTCCTTGCACATGTTAGGTTTGAATCATACTTCTTGCATACCCTTTGGCATTTTCTAGAAGTACATAGTAAGTTTTCATGTGCATGTCATATGAGGGTCAAACCTAATGAGTCTATAGTCTGTTAGGTTTTATCCCTTAGAGTCCAATAAAATTTTCTTTGATAGGAAAGTCTAGTCGAGTCTATTAGGTGTTAGTTAAGTCCAATAAAATTCACAGTCCTAACTCACATGTCTACACGTACACTAGCCTTGACACAGCATATGCATCATGAAATTAGTCAAGAGATGAACATAATTAATGAACTAAATAACAACTTGGCTAATTTCCAAAGAAAGATAAAGAATTTTCTGTAGAGGAATAATGTGATTGTCAAAGAATTTTCTGCTCGCGAAGCTGGCCCATCCAAAATAATGATAGTAGTTGACCCAATGCCTATGTACCTGAGATATCACCTGATTTAGGTATTAGCTCCACTTTCATCATCTCAGACTTTGTAAAGTATAGGGAACCAGCAGTGATACCCAGGAGCCCCTTGAGCCACTCTCATATTTTGAGAGAGAACCCACCCCATAGTGACCACATATGATTTGGCCTTTTAATGAGGTAAAGATTGAGGAGCTTTGGATGATCAAGCTATCAGTACCAAGGATAAAGACTGTCAGCAGTATTTGGTTTGGTGGCAAGGTTAGCCAGAATCTGAGGACTTGTGGAATGCTGGTGCGGATCTGCAGTGCCTTAACCTAGACCCTCCTTGAACCAAATTGACCCATACTCGAGGGGTCAAGTTCCTCCCACCCCAGGAGAATTGGTGGGGACACTAGGATCAGACATAGATTCCTGGATCCCATATGGTTTAATTAGTCATGTGTCAAAGTTTTGAAAATTTTGTAATCATTTAAGATTGAGTATTGTAATAAGTTGTGGTTAGTTGATTTGTCTCCACCCTCAACCTAGTCAGTATTTTGAGTCCTGTATATCAATTATGAGTTCAGTATGAGCCTAATTTTTGTACCCTATTTTGGAGTTCCATCAGGCCACATCTAGGAGTCAGAGGCCACTACATCAGCTTAGTTGATTTTGTGTGAAAGCCCAGGATCCAAGATGCTTCCAGAAATCTTGATTCCTTCCAAATGCCATCCAGATGTCCAGATTCCAGTTCAGATGCCAGAGCATATTCTCAAACCAGGGCATCCATGATTCCAGAGGTCCACCTGCATCCCAACCAGCCAAAGAAAATCATGTTGAGTCTCAAGTGCTGCATTCATGGCTAGTTGGGTCAATGTACATGTGTTGATCTGGTTTATCATGGTTTTCCATATGTGTCTAGGGCTAGGGTTGACTCCGGTATGAGTCCTAGGTGTTTAGGCTCAGTTTTGGTCAATCTGGGCCTTAGGGTTGGCTCTTCTATTGTAAGAGTCAACTCTATTGGTTGGCAAGTCTCAGAATAGGTGATTGTGGTCTGGACGAGTCAACTCGGATGGATTAGAGTCGGCTCGGATGCACAGTCAGGGAAACTTGTGGTCTGGACGAGTCAACTCGGATAGATTAGAGTCAGCTCGGTTTCAAGGCCTAGTCGACTCTAATATCTCGGGTCGGCTCGGTTGATGGGTGAATTATTTTTGAAAGGTGCTAGCTGGGATAGTTTTTGGGATCTCGAGCACGTGTGACCGAGGTATATATATTGAATTCTCATAAGAGGATAGTGGTGGTGTAACAAACTTCTTGGAAGTGAAAATCCCTTTAATAAAAATTTCTCTGTTTTCGTGTTCTTGATCTTCATAGACCTGAATCCTACTGTAATCTTCAATGAAGATTATTGGCAGATGGTCATCCACAACCTAGTGATACGCTTCCGCAATTGCTTTGTTGATCAAGGTGTTTATTCTTGATCATGAATGAGGCTAATCTTGAGTGTTTTGGTTCGTCAAATATGATTGGATTAGGAGTTGAATTCTCAATATTTTGTATCAGAGCAAGCTTCGTGGAAAGAAGATCTCAAGATCAGAGGGTTGGAAGTAAGGCTTCTTACAGGTATGATTTTCATATCCCTTGAATTTTTGTTTGTGGTAATGGCATCAAGTGGGTTCAAAGTAGATTTTGAGAAGTATGATGGCATGGGAAACTTCACCCTATGGCTACAAAGGGTTAAGATTTGCTGGTTCAATAGAGAATCTACAAGGTCTTGGTTAAAGAAAGACCATAAAAGATTAGTGTTGAAGAATGGAAAAAGTTAGAAGAGATTGCTTTTAGCACCATCAGGATGTGTTTGGCTGATCAGGTTTTACCTGAAGTGTGTTCAAAGACTACTGCAAAAGGTCTTCGGAGAAGACTAGAGAACACATACATAGAAAAGAACATGACTAACAAGCTATGGCTGAAGAATCAATTATATAACTTGAGAATGCCTGAAGGAGGAGACCTAGTTGCTCACATTCAGATGTTCAAATAGGTTTGTTTTGAGGTGATGAGTCTGGATGTGAAGATAGACGAGGAGGATCAGGCATTGTTGCTACTGTGTTCACTCCCTGGATGGTATGATGGTTTCATAACAACTTTGGTTTATGGGAAGGAAACCCTAAACTATGAAGAGGTTGTTGGTGTGCTAAGATCCAATGAGCAAAGGAAAAAGATCTGCAAAGGAAATCCTAATTCAGAGGTTCTTGCTGTGAATGAAAGGCAAGGAAGACCCAAGAAAAGAACTAGGGGAAAGTCTAAGGGCAGATCTCAGTCTAAGAACCATAAAAGTGTGAAATGCTATAAGTGTCGTCAACTTGGGCATATCAGAAAGAATTGTCTTCTTTGGAAGATAGAAAAGGGGAGAGCCAACACTAGTGGTGCTAATGCTTCGAAAAGCAATGGAGGAGTACTGGTTGTATCAGATGGATCAGTGGATTGGGAGAATACCTAGATTTTGGATTCTGCATGCTCATACCACTATACCTCACATCGGGATTGGTTTTACACCTATGACAGGTTAGATGGAGGTAGTGTAAGTCTTGTTAATGATCACCCTTGTATGGTAGCTGAAGTAGGCACTATTAGGATGAGGATGTATGATGAAGTGATAAGGACTCTATTAAGTGTCAAACATGTACCAACATTGAAAAAGAATTTGATTTCTTTGGGCTACTTGGAAGAGCAGGGATATACTTTTAGTTGCCAATTTGGTAGTGGATGTTTGAGAATTACCAAGGGAGCTTTGGTGGTAATGAGAAGAAGAAGACTGAGCAACAATCTATATAGGATGGAAGGTTCAGTGATAAGTGATAGTGCTGAAGTGCTTGCAGCGGCATAGGAGGAACAGTTGAAATATAAACTATGGCACTATCGAATGGGTCATATGAGTGATTGAGGACTCACAGAGTTAAGCAGAAGAGGGAACATCCTAGCTTTGAAAAAGGATGGAAATGACTTGTGTGAGCCATGTATCTTTGGTAAACAGCATAGAGTGAAATTTGTTGTTTAAACCATACCATGTGAAGGAGTGTTGGATTTGGTGCACTCGGATGTATGGGGACCAGCACCTATTTTATCCAAAGATAGAGCAAGGTATTTTGTTACCTTTATTGATGACTTCTCTAAGAAACTATGGGTGTATCTGATGAGAAAAAAATCAGATGTGTTTGCCCGATTTAAGGTTTGGATAGCGGAGGTAGAGAAGGAGACAGGAAGACAAGTAAAGTGCCTTCGGACTGATAATGGTGGAGAGTACTCTAGTACAAAGTTTAGGAGTTACTGTGAGGAAAATAGTATCAAATGCCATTACATAGTAAGGATGACTCCACAGCAAAATGGTGTCACAGAAAGGATGAACTGGACACTATTGGAGAGGGCAAGGAGTATGAGGCTGTAGTCATCACTGCCAAAGATTTTTGGGGTGATGCTATTACTCTGGCATGTTTTCTCATAAACAAGTCCCCTCACTTCAAGTTGGATGGTGGACTTCCAGAAGAAGCTTGGAGTGGAAAGAAGGTAGAGCTTGGCCACCTGAAAGTTTTTGGTTGCTCGGCTTATGTTCATGTGGAGGCAACTGAAAGAAGCAAGCTGGATCCTAAGTCAAAGAAGATGATCTTTATAAGGTATCCACAAGGAGTCAAAGATTACCTACTTTAGGATTCATAGTCTCAAAAGGTAGTGATCAGTAGGGATGTTATTTTTGATGAGAGGAGCATCTTGGTGAAATTAGGGACTGCAACAGGAAATGCAATCAATAAGATGAACAATAGTGAGAGCCGGTCACAGGTGGAGGATATGTCTTCAACATCAGCTAGAAAAGGAGTCTCAGTTGAGTTGGAGTTGGACAGGAAAGATTCTCCAGAGTGAAGGAGAGGCGAGAAGAATCAGTTGTTCAAAGGGAAGTGCAGGAGGAGCCACAAACAGTAGACTTGTAGGACAGTGCAAGGGGATTAGCATTGCATAAGCCTTAATGCACAATCTGGAAGCCAGTGAGATATGGCATGGATGAAGCAATTTCATATACTCTTATATCTATGAATGGAGATCCAGAAAGTTTTGTAGAGGCCATGGAAAGTCCTGATAAAGAGTCATGGATGCAAGGCATGATGGAAGAGATGGAGACTCTAAGGAGGAATTAGACATGGTAGCTGGTGGATCTACCTAGAGATGCTCATGCTATTGGTTCCAAATAGGTGTTCACTAAGAAATCATTGCCTTCAGAGAAAGGTGAAGTAAGATACAAAATAAGATTGGTAGCAAAGGGATACTCACAAAGGGAAGAAGTTGACTATACATAAGTGTTTTCTTCTATGGTACACCATATTTCAATTCGGGTATTGTTGTCTTTGTTGGCAAAACATAATTTGGAATTGGAGCAGATGGATGTGAAGACAGCCTTTCTACATGGAAGACTGGAAGAGAAAATCTATATGAAGCAACCTGATGGCTTCATTGAGATTTGACAAGAGAATAAGGTATGTCTACTTCAGAGGTCATTGTATAGATTGAAGCAATCACCTCATTAGTGGTATCATAGATTTGATACATTTATCTTGAGCCTTGGATTTCTCAGATGTGAACATGATCATTGTGTCTATGTGAAGGATATGGATACTATGGATGCTCTGTATTTACTTCTGTATGTCGATAATATGTTGATAGCTAGCAGAAGTATGACAACTATGAAAGGGCTGAAGAGAGCATTATCTCAAGAATTTAAGATGAAAGATTTGGGATCAGCTCAGAAAATCCTTGGAATGGAGATTTGCAGAGATAGGTGCAAAGGAATACTCCATTTGTCATAAGGTGGGTACATTAACAGGGTACTCGAGAGGTTTGGCATGGAAAAGGCCAAACCTGTGGAAACACCTTTACCAGGGCATTTTTCCCTCTCGAAGAAACAATGCCCCTAATCAGAGGAGGAGAAAGAGTACATGGAAAGAGTTCCATATGCCAATGCAGTGGGCAGTTTGATGTATGCTATGGTTTTTTTCAAACCGGACATAGCATATGCTGTAAGCCAGGTAAGCAGGTACATGGCTAATCCTAGGAAGGAACACTAGAAGGCATTGAAGTGGATTTTGAGATATCTGCAAGGGACTCAAAGACATGGACTGGTATTTGGTGGGCAGCCTGAAGGACATGGATGGAACTCTATAGAATCATGTGAGGATTCAGGTCCTTTGGAAGGGTTTGTTGATGCAAGCTATGCAGATGATCTTAACACAAGAAGGTCTACAACAGGTTATCTCTTCTGCATGTATGGTGGACTGGTTTCTTGGAGATCAACCCTTCAACCTATTACTGCTTTGTCTATAACAGAAGTGGAGTATATAGGGATTACTGAAGCTGCAAATGAAGCACTATGGCTGAGAAGGCTAGTATATGAAATGGGGATGAAACAGTGTATGGTGGTCCTGCTAATGATAGCTAGAGTGCCATACACTTGACACAGAATCCAGTCTATCATGCTAGGACCAAGCATATAGATGTGAGGTACCACAGAGTCAAGGACCTGGTGGAGGAAGGAGAAGTGGCACTAGTGAAGGTTCATACAACGGAGAACCAAGCGGATGCACTTAAGAAGGCTCTACCAAGGGATAGCTTCTACTCTTGTATGTGGTTAATGGGTTTAAGATGTCTGGCATATGTAGTCTTGAAGCACCAAGATGGAGATTGTTGAGTCTCAGGTGGTGCATTCATGGCTAGTTGGGTCAATGTATATGTATTGATCTAGTTTATAATGGTTTTCCATGATGTGTCTAGGGCTAGGGTTGAGTTCGGTATGAGTCCTAGGTGTTTAGGCTCAGTTTTGGTTAGTCTGGGTCTTAGGGTCGGCTCTTCTGTGGTAAGAGTCAACTATATTGGTTGGCACGTCTCAGAACAAGTGATTGTGGTCTGGACAAGTCGGCTCAGATGGATTAGAGTCAGCTTGGATGCATAGTCAGGAAAACCTATGGTCTGGACGAGTCGGCTCGGATGGATTAGAGTCGGCTCGGATGCACAGTCAAGGAAACATGTGGTCTGGATGTGTCGGCTCGGTTTCAAGGCCTAGTCGACTCTAGTATCTCGGGGCGGCTCAGATGACGGGGAAACTATTTTTGAACGGTGCCAACTGGGAGAGTTTTTGAGATCTCGGACATGTGTGATCAAGGTATATATATTGTATTCTCGTAAGAGGATATTGGTGGTGTAACAAACTTCTTTGAAGTAGAAATCCCTTTCACCTATGAAAATTCCTCTGTTTTCTTCTTCTTTTTCTCTTCTCCCATTCTTGGTGTTCTTGATCTTCACAGACCTGAATCCTACCATAATCTTCAATGGAGATTCCTGGCAGAGGTCATCCACAACCTGGTGATACGCTTCCACAATTGCTTGGTTGATCAAGGTGTTTGTGAAAGAAAAACTAGTGTATCGGACACCTACCCTAGGCATGCTACACTAGGGAGTAAGTATTGCATAATTAAAATTTTAAACATGCATACAGAAAAACCTACTCATGCACAGGATCTAACATAACCCTTACTGATTCAATCCACAACATTTCTCAATTCTGCAAGTCCAGTGACTCCTCGCTAGGACTACCCCGGCCGAGGATTTGCTAAATTGAGACAATATGAGACATTCAATCCAAACAACTTGGATGGTCAATTCCATCTTGGTCCATCGCTGCTCCATAAGTACTTGCTTGTACCTAGAAACCTTCCATCATAGGATTAGAAATCTCGATAGTCTAGCACCAAAGCACAGGGAGTTGCTTGCAAGCTACCATGGTGATCTCTAGTTGGAGGGACACATATACCCATATCCAATCACAAGCAATCCTTTGGTAGAAAGGAGCTCCACGGAGTAACGTTCAATGAGATGTCACACATCCCACATGCAGTCACATTAGTGTCACTACACTCCTTTGGTCAAAAAGATAACCAAACGATGTGAACCACAACAACCTACTCTTGATGCATTACTATCCTGTACAATGTATCCTTTGGTTGTGAACCTATTTAAAGGACCAATCGACATATCCTCTCTATATCGAAGTCAGTGTAGTCCTAAGGACTTCATCACATAAATAGAGTTCATTACAGAGAAATGAATAATATGATGATCTGCCAAAATAAAGTTTTATTAATTCATATACAAATTATAATACTGAGCACAATCGCCTACAGCCTAGGCAATTGGCTTTGGGATAAATTCCCAACAACTCCCACTTATACTAAAACCAATCAGAACACTATCTAATACCCATTTCCCTTTTACAATAGTTGAACTCTTTGATTCCGAGGGCTTTAGTGAAGGGGTTGGCCAGATTCTCCTTTCCATCGATCTTCATAAGATTGATGTTGCCTCGTTCCATGATCTCTCGCACGAGGTGATAGCACTGCAGAATGTGCTTGGTGCGGTGATGAGACTTTGGCTATTTAGCTTGAGCAATGGCACCTGTGCTATCATAATATACTGGAACAGGACCATCTAGGAATGGTGCCACCCCTAGCTCTCCAAGGAACTTCCATAACCACATGGCTTCCTTTGCTGCATCTAATGCTGCAAAGTACTCTACTTCGCATACCGAGTCTACAACTGTTGCCTGTTTGGAACTCTTCCGGTAGATCGCTCTCCCATTCAGGGTAAATGCAAATCCTGACACACTCTTGCTATCATCTCTGTCTGACTAGAAACTAGAGTCAGTATACCCCACAAGTTTCAAGTCAGGTTCTCCATAAATCAGCCATCAATCATTAGTATTTCTCAAATACTTCAAGATGGTCTTAACCACCTTTCAATGAGCCTCACCTGGGTCAGACTGGTATCTGCTCACCACTCCTAATGGGTATGCCACGTCTGGTCTAGTACATATCATACCATACATGATAGAGCCCACTGCAAAAGCATAAGGAACTCTACTCATGCACTCTCTTTCCTCGGGAGTTGTTGCACAATCCTTCTTGGAAAGAGTAATTCCAGAACCTATCGGGAGATAGCCTTTATTGGAATTCTCCATTCTGAACCATTTCAGCACGGTATCAATGTTTGTAGACTAGGACAATCCCAGAAGCCTCTTAAATCTATCTCATAGATCTTCATACCCAGTATGAAAGAAGCTTCACCCAAGTCCTTTATGGAAAACTGAGATGACAACAAGACCCTTATTCCTTGCAATGCTGCGATGTCATCCCGATTAAGAGAATGCCATCAACATACAGTACCAGGAATACAATCACAAAATAATTAACCCACTTATAGATGCAAGGTTCTTCTCCGTTCCTAATGAAACAATACGATTTGATACACCTATCAAATCGCATGTTCTAACTTCGAGATGCCTGCTTGAGTCCATAAATGGACCTCTACAATTTGCACACTTTTGACTCATCTATGGATGTGAACTCTTTAGGCTGTATCATATACACCTCTTCATCTAGCTCTTCATTCAGGAAAGTGGTTCGAACATCCATCTGCCAGATCTCATAGTCAAAATGTGCTGCCATAGCAAGCATGATCCGAATGGACTTGAGCATTGCCACCGGGGAAGAAAGTCTCATCATAATCGATACCATATCACTGACGATATCCATTAGTAACCAGACGGGCTTTATAGGTCTCCACCTTCCCATCTATGCCCCTTTTTCTCTTGAAAATCCACTTTCACCCGATGGGTTTTATCCCTTCAGGTGGATCAACCAATGTCTATAAATTATTGATCTCCATGGACTCCATCTCGGATCGAATGGCTCCAAGCCATGCCTCAGAGTCAGATCTCTGAAGTGCATCCATATAGGTGATCGGATCCTCATTATTCTCATCGAGCTCAATAGGGTAACCATCCCAGTCCAAGAAACTGTGGTATCTGTCTGACTGACGTGGTACTTTACCAGATCTCTTATTAATGGGTTCGGGGTGTGATCCAATCATAGCCAGTTCTTTGATATCCTTAGAGTGTGTAGGTTCTTCTTCTGGTTGAACTCCACCAAGTTCAATCTTAGAGGCTACAGTTCCTTCTCCAAGGAACTCCTTTTTCAAAAAGATAGCCCTAAGAGCAACGAACACTTTTTGTCCATCCTCCAAGTAGAAGAAATACCCTTTTGTTTCCTTAGGGTACCTAATAAATAGACACCGATCAAACCTAGGACCAAGTTTATCTGAGTTTAAATGCTTTACATAAGCCGGACAACCCCAAACCCGACGGTATGAAATTGAGGGCTTACATCCAGTCCATAACTCATATGGAGTGGAGACAACTGACTTACTCAGAACATTATTCAGCAAGTAACAAGTTATCTCAAGTGCATATCCCCAGAAGGACAGTAACAGAGTTATAAAGCCCATCATGGATCGAACCATGTCCGACAGGATTCGATTCCTCCTTTCAGACACACCATTCAACTGGGGTATTCCTGGAGGAGTCCACTGAAAGAGAATCCCATTCTCCTCAAGATATGTTATGAACTCACCGGATAGGTATTCACCGCCTCGATCAGATTGAAGGGTTTTAATACTCTTTCCAGTTTGTTTCTCCACTTCATTATGATATCGTTTGAACATTTCAAATGACTCAGATTTATGTCTCATTAAGAAGAAATAACCATACCTAGAAGGTCATCTATAAATGTAATGAAATATCTGTATCCACCTCTAGCACTAACTGTCATGGGTCCATATACATCAGTATGTACGAGACTCAGAAGTTATGTAACTCATTCACCTTTTCCAGTAAAAGGTGACTTGGTCATTTTACCAAGCAAACAGGATTCACAAGTAGGCAGTAAGTCAGAATCACTGACCTCGAGGAGGCCTTCTCCTCATAACTTGTTTATCTTATTTTGGTTAACATGACCTAGCCTACTGTGCCAAAGATACAGTCACTGATATTTTCTATCCTTGGGCATTTACTAGACATGTACATTACATTAAAAGGCCATGACAAAATATAAATGCCATTATTTAACTTAGCTTTCATTATCATAGAGTTATTCAAAATAACTTGGCAAAAATCTCCTTTTATTGAAAGTTCATAACCATAATTGGCCAATAGGCCTACAGAGATAATGCTCATAATAAAACTAGGATAATAATGACAATCAACTAATTCGACAGTACTAGACTCAAAAACAAGACTCAAAACTCTGACCGCCAGCACTGGAACATGATTTCCATTTTCGATGCTCAGGTACTACTCCCCATCCTCAAATCTCTTGCTAACCTGCAATCCCTGCAACGAATTGCAAACATGAATAGGACTACCAGTATCTAATACCCAATTAGCAGTGTCACAAATTAAGAAATTACAAGGTTTTATCATATAAATACTTTGTGCAGCACCCTGCTGCTTTCCCTTCCTTGGCCTGTTCGGGTCTAAGGATGCCTGATAAAGAGGACAGTTCCTCTTCTAGTGTCCCTGCTTATTACAATAGAAGCACTCTGCACCTTCTTTCCCTTACCTTTCTTCTTCCCTTTCTTAAAGGGACGACGACCTCTAAAACCTCCCACTAAATTCACCACCCCCTTATTCAATTGGTGGTCCTTCTCGTAAGTCTGCAGCAACCATATCAAACCATGGTAATTGACTACAGGATTATTCATTCTATAATGATCGAGAAAGTCAAGATAGGAGGAGGGTAGAGAATTCAGAATCGCATCCTTACCGAGTTGTTTGTGCAAGGGACATCCGAGCTTGACCAATCATTCGATCATCTCGATCATGTACAATACATGATCAGTGACCGAATCGCCATTCTGCATTTTGGCATTGTAGATGGCACAAGATACTTTGTACTGCTCCACATCATCTAGCATGCCAAAAGATTCCTTCAACTTTTGAAGAATCTCTTCTGGTTGGGCCTCCTCGAATTTGCAACTGAGCTCGTCGTTCATCACCACCAACATTATGCATCGGATAGTAGTCCAATCAGAAACCCACTCAAATAAGTATCCTTGACCGAACTCCGAGCATTAGCAAGAGGGATTTCGAGTGCTAGATCCGTTATCACATAAAGGATCTGCTCATGCCCCAGGACTATCCTCAATTTTTGATACCAGCTATCAGAATTGGGACCCTTTAACTTCTCGCTATCGAGAAGTGACCGGAACGAAAGGTTTGAAAACATCTGAAAGGAAAAATAAGACCAAATAAGTATATGAATTAATTAATTAAACCAAAAGACTTGGACTTTAGTCTAAAGATCCCTCCCACTAATTTTTTAGATGGGAGCCTCTGACTCCAATCCATGAAATCATCATTTTATAATGGGTACTGAAATCCAATAGACCATGTATGAGCCCGACTTTGGCTGGCTCACCCATACGTGCCTAAAGGTAGGTTCTCTAACCGATTGCTTCCCTAAGCAACTTCTAGTAATAAATTTTTGCCCCACAAAACCCCCAATCGGCCTAGGGGCCTCCTATTACGGGTCTCTTGTTAGGTCCAACCATTGATATGACAAATTTGATGCTTCCAGCTAACGAATGACCAAGCCCGACTATGGCCAGCCCACCTGATCACCGTTATGAAGGTTGCACTGAACCATCATCTATGAGAGAGTAATCACAGTAACCAGATGCACACCCGTTCCATGGAACTGCCGATGTACACCAAGATAAAGGACTCATTAGTTACCTACTCAATGGGAGGCTAAGACACCATCAACTTATTAACTTAGTCTTTTTAAGGACCTAATAATTTTAGAGAATTTTAATTAAATTATGATAGAAGAAAAGAGAGAAGAACATGGATCAACCTCTCACTGATCAAATCAATTCTCAGAAGGGTTGAATTAAATTCAACAAGTTGGTCCATAGGCACCTAAAGATCAGACAGGTTGATCAACTTTGGTGACATGGGTTAACTCAAATCAATAAGCTTTTCTAATCAATTCTGATTCATCAGATTGGCCAGGTAGGTGAGATCATGGGTGAGTATCCGCCATTAACCATCTTTCCTAGACACCAACCAAGTTGGCTAGGAAAGAGATAGCCTTATGCAGCCATGATCAAAACTGCCAAACCTACCTAGACACCAATCGATTTACTAGACTTGATTAGATCAACCTAAGAACTCGGGCTTACCACAGAGCCACTAATTAGATCCATTTTAGAAGAATGGACTAACCCATCTAATTATTAGATAGATACTAAAGAGAAGGTCCTTAATCAACATTTGATTAGTTCTCTTAAGTCCAATTCAACTAACCTTAGGTCTAACCCAATTAACGGACCCAATCAGATAGCTAACCCAATTAACCCGGATGGCTTATTCAAATGACATTAGGTTTCATAGACCCTAATATGGCTTGTCATTTAATTAATCTTACAATTTATAATTATTAGATAATAAGCTAACTTTTAATTAAAACATTTTTAGTTAAATTCATGTAAAACCCTTTTACATCTTTCATGCATCATATCTAGTCCTATCAAATCATTTATAATATTGCAAGCCTTAACAATTTTAGACATGCCAATGTTTAATCATGTATCAAGATTAAAACATTTTTAATATTGTAGGTTTTCTTTAATGATCCTTCTGAAAAGGCCAACACAGATGAACTGCCTCGTGCCATAAAAATTAGGAGTTTTAAACTCTGATTAATCTAGACACACGGCCATGGTGAAGGTCTTAACTAGGTTCCTAAAAGTAATCCGTAATCTATATACAGATTCAACAATACATGCAATCATGATATGCTACACAGGAACCTATGGCTCTGATACCACTGAAGGAATGCCAGTGCATCGGACGCCTACCCTGGGCATGCTACACTAGGAAGTAGGTATTGCATAATTAAAATTTTAAACATGCATACGGAAAAACCTACTCATGCACAGGATCTAACATAAACATGATCCATGTAACTGAAACATAGGCATGTATAGGCAATTGCAATAATCATAAACAATATGATAAAATCAAGATCTAAACATGCATGATTAACAAAAAATAAATCACATACCTTGTAGAGCTTCCTTTAACAGCAAATCAAGGAAGCCTGTTGAACTCCTTCAACAGCAAATCAAATCTGCAACCGCAAGAAGAAGAGATGATCGATCCAATCTCTCAAGGTATCCAAATGTCCACCCTCTATAGTATCCATGCACGGGCTCTCACTGATCTAACTCCTGGAAGGATGCTAGTCCTCCAGGAATCAATGACAGGTCACGGACGTGTGGAGCAGGGAAAACCAAAAAGAAAACTCACGGACGGTCTTCTCCAAGACCGCCCAAACTCCATCTTGAGCACACAATGGAAACAATAAAAACAGGAAGCAATGCACGGATGCCCAATGAATTAGCTACACTTAGGAAAACCGTCCCAAAACTCGCTGCTCCTCTCTAATGCATGCTCTGTTCCTCTCTTTCACTGCAAGCCCAGTTTTCTTCTCTCTCTCTCGCAAGCCCTGTTCCAAGTCTCAACTACTCGGCTCCTCATCCTAGCCGATGTTGGAGTCATCGCCTGCAGCAATCCGGAAGAGCACCTCTCAAAGTCTCTCATGGTCTTCTACCAGGAATTAGAGATGAACGAAACATGTAAAGGCTTGGAAGACGTGTGAAGGCCATGTAAACACTGAGAGAGAAGTCCAAATAAAATGAAGCTCCAATGGAAAGGCACTTCATCAGTTTAAATGCTAGAACCATGGGCTATATCTCTATGAAAACCAGGACTGAGTGAAAGGGGAATGACGTGCGGGAGAGAAATCGAGAGAACCCATTTTCAGATCACTGGCTTTGGATAATATTTAGATCTCCAACCAGATCAAAACCCATCCAATCGGTGAAACCAAGAGCACCAAAATAGGGCAAGTCCAAACTGGTGATTTTAAAAAATGGCTGGGAGAATAAAAACCATGAAAAATCGAGATCATGAAATCATCCCATGTAATAAAAATCGGTTCATCAAAAACCCCGGTTGACCAAACCCGATCAATAAGAAAACTGGGTCCAGTCCTGATCTACCAGGAATAATTCCTGGTTGACCTAAACTAATCCTGGTCGATCCAAATCAGACCAGATTGATCAGAAAAAAATCTAATGTGTGCTCAATCAAACTGTTTGACCTTAATACCGAAATGATTTCCAATCATTGATCGGCTCTCGGATCAGGAAGAAATCTTCTATGGCATGTGACCTCATAGGTTCGAACCTAAATGGTAGCACTAGAATACTTCCAGTACCAACACAAGATACCATCTAGCAATGGGTCCTACCGTCCGGATAGGCCGAAGATGCAAAAGCAATTTATCAAACCTCTGGCATATGATTATCATATAATTCATCCCTTTGACCTCCAATGCTCAAGATTACCTAGGGTTAGACTGCCAACCCTTACTGAGTCAATCCACAATATGTCTCAACCTCGCAAGTCCAGTGACTCCTTGCTAGGACTATCCCAGTCGAGGATTTGCTAAATTGAGACACTACGAGACATTCAATCCAAACAACTTGGACAGGTCAATTCCATCTTGGTCCACCACTACTCCATAAGTACTTGCTTGAACCCAAAAACCTTCCATAACCATATTAGAAATCCAGGTAGTCCGGCACCAAAGAACAGGGAGTTGCTTGCAAGCTACCAAGGTGATCTCAGGTCGGAGGGACACATATATCCATATCCAATCACGAGCAATCCTCTGGCAGAAAAGAGCTCCACAGAGTCACGTTCAATGAGATGTCACACATCCCATTTGCAGATCACAACAGTGTCACCACACTCCTTTGGTCAAGAGGATAACCAAACGATGTGAACCACAACAACCTACTCTTGATACATTGACATCCTGTACAATGTATCCTTTGGTTGTGAACCTTTTTAAAGGACCACTCGATATATCCACTCTATATCGAAATCAGTGTAGTCCCATCACATAAATAGAGTTCATTACAAGAAAATGAATAATGTGATGAGCTGCCAAAATAAAGTTTTATTAATTTATATACAAATTACAATACTGAGCGCAACCGTCTACAACCTAGGAGATTGGCTTTGGGATACAATTTCCAATAATTTGTTCTTGATCGTGAACAAGGCTATTCTTGAGGGTTTTGGTTCATCAAATCTGATTGGATTTGGAGTCGAATTCTCAATAAATCAAGCCCAAGCACCAAGCCCAAGACCTAAATGGTGGGGACACCAAAGGCACTAGAATAAGACAGAGGCTTTTCAACACTCTGTGAATTGATCAATAATTTATGAGTCCTTCTGTATTAAGGGCTTAGCCCATCTGAGTCTGTTTTAGTTGTTATTTGAGTCTTTTGAGTTGTTATTTTAGTTCTGCACTAGTCAGCTCATGTTGAGCTAGTTCAGTCCAATGCTAGTTAGCTCATATTGAGCTAATTTTATTTTTTTGAGTCCTGTCCAAGCATACTGAAGACTCAAGACCACATCATACAAGTGAAGACCATGTCCAACCAGATTAAAGACATGAAAGTTTAGCCCAAGTCCAACCCAGCTTGAAGATTTGAAGACCCCAGGAGGAAAATCAGAAACCCTGATTCCTTACAGATGCCCTCCAGATGCCCAAATTCCCTTCCAGATGCCGAAGTATATTCATAGACCAAGGCATCAATGATTTTAGAGATCCATCTACATCCTAGCCCAAAGAAATCAAACCCAGGCACCAAGCCCAAGCCCCTAAGAAGCAAGATACCAAGGAATATTCCTGCTACCTGGCTACTAGGCCACCCCAGATTCCAGAGGCCCAAACCCATGCGCCCGAGCCCCTTTGGGCCGGCCTCTTGCTGCTCCTAGAAGCCCAACACGCCCCCCTAGGCATCCTTGGAGTGTTGGCCAAGTCAAGTAAATTTTTAGGGATTTTTCTATCTAATGTTTCTTTATTTTCTAGCTAGGGTTTGAGAGGGAAAAGGATTCTTATGTAAAGACTTATGTGCCCTTACTTGGAGCCCAAGGTTAAGGGTCTATTTAAAGGACCCTAGCCTCTTGTATGATGGAGATTTTGATATATGAAATAAACCTTGAGTTCTTCTATTACTTTGTATGATTACCCTGCTGTGTGCATAAAGGGGTTTGAGAGTTCTTCTTCCCGGTGTTTGCAATCATCTTCTTGCCGCCAACCATCCTTCTAGCCCCTCCATAACTTTCTTTCCTTTGCTGTTTCCCTTTATTTTATTGATCTCCTTTGAGTTTTCTAACCCCTGATAGGTCGTTTGCAGGTCCTCGAGTTCCTATGAATCCAACGACTCCAGCCAAGCCTCAATCGGACCACCGAGCAGAGAGCCGGGTATCCGCGGGTCTTTGGCTCAGCTTTCCAGGCCGCATCCATCGAGGAACGAGAGATCCCTTTGCTGCAATCTTCACCGAGCACTTCAAACATTGTCAGGTACACCCCCTCTACCTCCAATAATTATATTGTAGGAGAACTTGCCATAACCGAGGCTTCTCAACCCCGGCGATCCTTCTTTAGTACTTTTCTAGGTTCTAATATGCATGCTTGGCTTCAAAAATTCATACAAAATTCCCTACAACTAATTTTGATCTGAAAATCAAGAATTAATCACCTAACCCCATATATAAAACATACAAAAGGAATTGCATGCATATTAGTCCCGCTTCACTAAAGAAGTAAGATTCTATGGAATATTTCTGCTACCAGGCTTCCAAGCCAGCCCAGCTTCCAAGAGGTCCAAGCCCATGCACCAAGCCCCTTTGGGCCGGCCCCTTGCTGCCCCTAGAAGCCCAACACGCCTCCCTAGGCATCCTTGAAGGGTTGACCAAGTCAAAGCTCAAAGGGAGGTGTCCTTAAGTGAGAAGGGGAAGACTAGTCTAACCTAGTTTTGATTCCTAATTCTTTTAAGCTTTGTAATTCTAACCTAGCTAGTAAAGGACATGTAATCTAACTAGGAAAAGGCTTGTTAACCTATATGAAACCCTAGTTAGGAGAGAGCATGGGAGCTCTATTAATACCCCACTCCTCCCCCTCTTGTAATCAACTTTTATTCTTGATATCAAAACCCTGGTGAAATTTATTTGAGCTTATGAGCTTGTGTTTGTGTTACTTTGTTTTGGTTTGGTTCCTTTTCTTGTGTTGGCCGACCATCCCTTGCAATCCTCCACACCCACAGCAGCAAACCAAGCTTCCAAGCATCAACCACGTCCTAAGGAGCAGCCTTGAAGATGCCCCAGATCAACAGCTTCATCTGCTTCCTTGCCGCCCAACTTCTAAACCCTAACTTGATTCCTTCTAAACCTTGTTTCATTTTTTTCTTACTTGCTATTTTGATTGACCCTTGATGTTTGCAGGATCCTCGAGGTGTTTCACCTCCCCAGAGGAGGCTTTCCTTGCCTCCAAGATCGCCCAAATCAACCATCTAATCAAGGGAGCCGAGCTTCATTTTCCAGGCATCAATCTGAGAGCGTGTGACCCCTTCGATTATAGATTCTTCAAATCACTGATTGGTAACATACTTCCCTTCTTTCAATTTCTGATTTGATGAAGATAAGCTATCCTAAACCAAGAGTTTCTCAACTCTCAGGTCCTGGCTACTTATTATCTTGCATGAGTTCTTTGCGATCAAGATGATTCTATGCATTGCTATCCTATTTGCTAGTTCTTACTTTAGTTTGGGTATTTAGCTACTAAATTAAAAATCTTATAAATCACAAAAAAAATAGTTTTTGGTTTATCATTAGTCCTAGGTTCACCCCACATCAACCGACCCTCCATCCCAATCGCTGCACATCTTCTCCCTACTGATGTCGTCTTCACATTGCCATCGGTCTCCGCCCTCCGTTGTCGAGCTCACCATGATCAACACAAGCTGTAAAGTCCGGTCTTCTCCACGATGGCATTGCCTCCCTATCACTGCATCCTGTTATCGGGAGATGGGAATCTGGATTTTCGAAGGAGCAAGAGGATCATGCCTTTGATCTCAAATGCAGGATAACACCGAGAGGTTTGGATATCACCAAAGAATCAGTGGTAGTATTGGTTACAAGAATGAAGATGGAAAATCAGAAGAAACCAACGCTGATTTCTCAATCATCGATGCGTCTGACTCCTTTGCTACAAATAAAGGCCCATAGATAACAGGGAGGGGGGTGTAGAAGAAGGGAGCATAGAAGCAAAAGGTCCAGCACCTACAGAGCAAAGCCAGAGCCATCATTTTTTTTCCTTTTTCAAGAGCATTCTTTATTCTTTCCTTTGTTCCAGGAGATCAAAAATTTTACTTCATGTTTCAAATAATATTTCATTTTTGTAATAAAACTTTATTATTATTTTTATTCTTGTCATTTTAATTTTTGTTTTAGATCTAGTTTAATTTATTTTAATTTTATTAATGTCATTTAAATATTTGCAAGTAGGTTAGTTTAATTCCTGCAACTGTAATTTCTGTGAATAGTTTAGTTTAATTCTTGCATATTTAATTTCTACAATTTATATTTCTGCAAGTAGTATAATTGATTTTATATCTTTTTATTTTATTTTATTTTTAAAGTTTTAATATCATGTTTGGCTAACCATACCTTCTAGAGTTGGCGATGAAGCTAGACCAGGATTAGAAGCCCTTTCTTGGATCTTTTCTAGGGCTCTAATTTTTAAGAGTTTTTTCTCTCTTTCCAAACTTTTTGCCAAGAGACTTTTAAACTTTCAAACTTAGGCTGCCATGATTTTTAACTCAAAATTATTGGATTTTTAAACAAAGTATCAGGCTCTGATACCAATTGTTGCCCAGCGAGGAAGATGATATAACCCAAGAGGGGGAGTGATTAAACTTTAAAACTTTTTTGTAAGACTTCAAATAATGTGCCAATTCAAAGCATGTGTTTGTGAACATGATAATAAAGTACAGTGGAAATAAAGAAATAAATGCAAGAATAAAAATAATCACAAACATATAAAGATTTATAGTGGTTTGGTACACTCCAAGGTACCTACATCCACTATCCAAGTTTTCCTTGGAAATTCATTACAATCACACTTGATTATAGCCGATTAGTTTTCCGGGCTCACTAATCAAACCCAACTTGTTTTCATACGCTCACAAGTCAAAACCCCCCTTTGGTTTTTATGGACTAACTAAAAACCCTCTGATTTTTACGGGCTCACCAAAAATCCCTTGGTTTTGTGGGCTAAACAAGAACCTAGTTAGTTTTGTAACATAGGCTCACCAACAACCTCCTTGGTTTTTATCACATAGGCTAACCAAGAACTTAGATGGTTTTCTCAATGCTTACCAACAACTTAGATACTAGTTTCAATTCCATTGAAACTAGTAAACAATAGAAGCATAAATATAATAATGAAAATATAAAAGCTTCTTATAAAAAGTAGATATTTTGTTGAAGCACTTGATTGATGTTGTTGAGCTTGTCTCCATGTTGATGTTAAAGCTTTAATGGATGCTTGAAGATGATGACTTGAAAGCTTATCTCACTTTTCAATCCTTGGAGGCTCGACACTCTCAATAATTGAATCCTTAAAATATTTTTACTTGGTCTTCAAGAAATCCATCATTCAATCCAAAAGATCCACTTTTCTTTAAGCTAGGTAGTGTATAAATAGCCCTCCAGACCTTATTTGATCGTTTATGACCGTCGAAGATGAAAAACTAGCCATTTGAAGCAAATTTGGGAAGTTCTGCACTTCAGAAAAAACTAGCCGTTACTCCAAGTGTCGACACTTAAGTTTTTCATGAGTCGATACTTGATTTCTTCATGAGTCGACACTTGACTGGTGAGTCGACACTTGACAGGTCAGCTCAAGGCAAAAATTTTGGATTGACACAGTTCTATATTTTTCTTATTATCAAGCCTTGAGTCGATACTTTGATATCTTCATTAGTTGATACTTGAGTGTGCCAGTGCTGAAACTTATTGAAACTTCTTCAAAATCAAACTTTAAGTCCTTCCAAGTCATCCTTATGTTTTAAAGTCCTTATAACTTGAAATTCCATGAATTTGAAGGACTTCTTCGATTAAAATACAAGCATTTTATTCTTTCAACTGATATGAGTACTTAATCTGATAAACACACTAAAACATAATTAGTACTCATATATACCTAAGTATTTTGTCAATCATCAAAATCAAGACCAGAGTCAACAATTTATCCTCTCACTAGAGTAAGGATGAAGGTAAGTAAATCTTATGGAATCTTGTAATAGTTCCACAGGGAAGCTAAACTACACTCATAAGAGTACTTCTAATAGATTCGAGCCTCAATTCTTTCCTATAAAGAGAACCCTTCATCCTACAGGGACCATGACTATCAGAGGAATCATGTTCGCCCCTACCAGTCGAAGACCTACCAGCGACAGGAACATCTAAGGACCTAACCATTTCTACAAGGAAAGAACAAGGTCTGACCTAGAAGGAATGGAAGACCTCAGAAAGAAGAAAGATTGAAACAAAGGTGAAGACCCCTAAAGACCAGGAATGAGGATAGTAGGAAGATCTGGCCTTCATGGAGGAGGATTGTTTATATAGGAGGTGTCGATGATCGTGATTTCTTCCTCGAGCTATGGGAATCACCTCTGATCCCTTCCTCGAGCTATGGGAATCACCTCTGATCCCACCACATATGCAAATCTCAACCAATAGATATGACCGATGGAAAGAAGCCGATACGATGGGAAGAAAACCAAATGTGTCAGTATCGATATGCAAGAGTTCAGCTAACACCAATAAAAGATGATAACGAGTATGATTATGAATTTGTGCAACTTCAATAATCCCGATCATGCCACGAACCCCAAGCTTTTACCATGCACCGATAGAAAAAGTATCGACACGACCTCGAGATCCAAGGGATAACTTTCCCACTAGTGAGGATCTGACACCTAGCAAAGGTGTTACATCCTAAGAGTGGCAAATTTATACAGCCAACTCTGCCAACTGAATCTAAGATTCATCATCATTAAAGAATATCTTCTCTCTCTCTCTCTCCTTAACAAAGAGTGAAAAAAAAATCTCTTCATTCTTATTAACTCCCATCCCTCAAGGCATTAAATATACCTTGAGCTTGGGAGTTGGGGGGCAAATTGGTGCGTGCACCAGACTCAGAAGAAGACTTCAGAGCTCCATCTGGATCTCTGATTAACCTTGCCCGAAGAATTAGGGTTTTTGGTTTGTAATAAGAGTTGACTAGATCAACTCAATTTAGCTTGAGTCTACATTACCTGCATTTTATTTTGTTGAGTCATGTTGACTCAGTAGTGGACTAGGGTTTCAACCTGAGATGTTACATTTTCTCCCAAGACCTGGCAAGTGGACACCACACTCCCAGCCACACTCCCAATCCAAGGGGTGCCATATCTACATCCAGTAGCCTTTGGTCCCCACTCCACAGATGGCAACTTCCTTCTCTCATGCGCCAGATAAAGAGAAGTCCACCAAGAGACCACAAATCAAGGGGGCGGCCAAGACATTCCCAAGAAACCCAAAGCAAAGAAGGGAAGAAATTCTCTTGGAAGAGAACTTCAAGGGGGCGCCCACTACCTGCCAAAGACATCCAAAACAAAGATGGGAAGGACCTTGACTTAGGGAGGAAGAAAAGGAGGAGTCCAAAAGAGTTGATCCAGGGAAGGGAAGAAATTTTTCTTGAAGATCCAAGCAAGGTGGCGCCATCTACCTGCCTTTTATAACCCAAATCCAATTTTTTTGGTACCTTGGCCGACCATATGTGTATGATTTACCCTAATTTGTAGATCCCCTCCTTTTAGTCCTACATGGGAAGATGTGAAACCCTCATCCCTTGTAAAGCCTTATAAATTAAACCCCTCTTGTAAGTTTACACCAATCAGATGAATGAAAGAAATTTTTTTATGAGCAAACTTGTGTTTTCTCTTTTCCGCACTTGCTTCCAGGTGTTGAGCTCCGTGAGGGAGTAAATCCGGGTTCCCCTGGAACCTTGAGGAGGTGAGAGATCTCCAAAACCCCAAACCCTAGGTTAGCCACTCCACTCCCAAACCCTAGCCGCCATCCCCCTTCTCTTTCCACCAAGCCCTAGTCTATTCCACTTCTCACGGCCACCCTCTCCAAGTCCAGGCCGGCCACCAGCATCCAGCTCCAGTCCAGATACTCCAGATCTACAGCAATTCTAAGAGGAAGTCAGATCGGCCTCCAGGAGAATCCTGATTTCAGCAACTTCGGCTTTCAAGTTCTTCAACCTGGTAAAATCTTTTCTTGAGTTTCTGAATTCCATCATTTATTCCTCTTCTTTCCCAGATCTTGAGTCCAGAAGAAGCCGACCAAACCACGAGACCAGTAATAGAGGATCCATTGCGAAGATAGCCGACTCCGAGGATCCCACAATCTGCTCGAGAGAGTTCTTCCACCAAAATCCTGAGAAGATCACTGTCTGGTTAGTAAACCATCTCTCCTCTCTATTTCTGTTCTGTTGAAAGTTCAGAGCGAAACCCTAGGTCTGGGAGTTTCTCAACCCCCAGCGATCCGTTACTTCTGAACTACTCTGATAATTTAGTTTCTTCTAAACTGTGCTTTCAATCCTTACCTAGTTTCCTTCAACGTAGTTTAGCTTTACTTTGAGTCGAAGCCAATTTCTGAAATATATAAAAAAAAAAAAAAAAAAAAAATTAATCTTAATTTTACTTCCGCATACGCTTCTTTGTTCTTTGTTCTGCATCATTTTTGGTATCAGAGCTTTCGTGCTGCATCATTTTTGGTATCAGAGCTTTCGTGCTGCATCACAAATGTTATAAGAAGCCAAGTGATCTGGCTCATAAAAGGCCATGATGGGTTCAAGTGATAAACAAAAGGCCATGTTAGACCTAGAAGCTGATAAAATAGCAATCGACTGACTGCCCCCTATGAAT
Source organism: Areca catechu (assembly GCA_021397845.1). Taxonomy (NCBI): domain Eukaryota; kingdom Viridiplantae; phylum Streptophyta; class Magnoliopsida; order Arecales; family Arecaceae; genus Areca; species Areca catechu. The sequence goes on along the minus strand of CM038053.1, from coordinate 138,292,689 downwards.
TCATTAGTTCGACCAGCACATAAAGGCCGACTGGCACCTAAAGGCTGACCAGTATATAAAGGATGACCAACTCATAAAGGCTGACCAGCTCCAAAAAGAATGAGAACTACAAGAAAAGAGTTGGTTATTCTACCAAAATAACCACCAATCGGTATAACAGGCTCAAGTTAGTTCTCAAAGGAATAATGTTGGAACAAACCAAGAAGCCCTTTCAACTAAATTCTGTTAAGGCCAATGCCATAAATACTGGTAAGAGGGGACCTCCGAGGATAAGTAAGAATAGCCAGCTAAAGTATCCTCTCATTTCTATCAATTTTTTTTGAGATTCTATATCTGTTACCCAAATCCTTGCTACTTAGGCATTGGAGTGTCCCCCATTGGAAATCCTCCAATGAGTGGGTTTATTTTGCAGAACCCTGAAGAGAACTTAATTAGGTGAATCTTGATGGCGCAGAAGGATCACCTAAGTTCGGCGACAACAGAACCTTAGGCTCACTACTGCCCTCCCACACTCCTTGGATGTTCTAAATAGATATCTTGAAGAGATGTCTAAGAACAAAGATAGAAGAAGCAAGGATGATCTCTACTTGTTACATCATTCATTATATTTGACTATCTAGAAATGCCTACATGTTTAAAGATGTATATCAGGGTCCTCTCACCACCATCATGAAAGCTTAGTCTCATGCCAACAAATTCATCCAAGCTAATGCCACTAGGTGGTCTTTGATAGCCGGTGAAAATTAGCACTATAGCACTCGTGCGTTCTAGGGTGAACTACATCACCTAGGAGTATCCATTCCCTAGATTCCACAAGATCAACTTAATGGTAGTATTTTGGATAACGATGCATATGGTGGTGCTTGGTTTATCATCTGGAATAAACGATCAGCACTTGTAGCAGCAAATGGTCATTGCATTTATGATTGTTCGGTACCTTTGGCAAAGATTAGAGGAGCTTAGGAGGCTTGGTGTTTGCTATTTTAGTCCTTAGAGCCTCTCTAACATTGTCTTGGAGGGAGATTCCAAAATGGTTATCACTTGGGTCTCAAGACTGCATCAACCTTATCTTAGAAGATTTGAAGCACTTAATCTCTATGTTGAGATGTTTTAAAGCAACCTATATGAGGTGATTAGTTTTATAAATTGGGTAGCTTTTCATGTAGTGAACCACACCAGCTCAATTATTTTGAGAGTCCCCCTAATGATGCCCCTCAGTTGCATGATTTTTTGTATTCTAACTATAGTGACTATATTTATATGAGGGTTGTGTAATTGTTCCATTTTATCCCAAAAAAAGAAAAGATTATAATATTATTAGAACATTTGGATTCCTCACTTTCACTATAATTGATTGCATTCTCTGTTAATCTGATTCATAAATTTATGCTCTATGAAATGATCATTTATAAGATGACAAGAGAAATTTGCATTATTGAAAAGAACATTACATTATATCTTTGATTTTATTTAGGATCTATAAATAGAAGCACTAAATATTCTGATTTTGACTAGGCTGGTTGCTCAAACACTTGTTATTCCACAACAGGTGCTGTATTTTTCTTGGTTCCAGTTTAATTTTGTAATCCAAGAAACAAACAACAATATCAAATGCAAGGCTAAGGATCAACTGGAAGATTATGTTGTGCTAGAAGCTGCTGATCCAAAATTTGTTACATGATTTATATATTTCCATATATGCACCTATTACTGTTCTCTATGACAATACTAGTGCTGCTTTGCTGCAAATTTGGTGCATCATGCTCAACTAAGGATATGGAAATTTATATCCACTTTGTTTGTGAATAGTTGCCAGAGGTGGTGTTGTAGTTAAGTATGTTTCTTGCTGAAAATAGCTAGCAAACATGTTCATCAGTAAAGAGTTCACTTCTGCTCAATTTCATGATATATTTTCCAATTTGTGCATGCTTTTCAACTCCACTTGGATTGTAGGAGGGTGACAATATGTATGCAATATAGTTGCATAAAAAGGTTATTTTTTGTATACCTATCTGTATATGTAATGCAATAAATGTCCCCTAACTTCAATCGGATCTCCTAAGTCTTCATGTCTTCAAGATGAATACCCCTCGAGGAATCCTTGAGCAATATAGATTATCCCTTTACACTATTGACAAGTTTAGATTTGGAATTTGAGTGACTAGACCTTAGTTTTGATAGATACATAGTGAACACTAATCTAGTAGGCATTCATAGAGTATTCCAAATTTTAGAAGTAAAAGTCTAGTGCAAACTAGGGTGGTTCTGGGACATTTGCCATTCTCTGGTCATATTCTTTATCTTACCTTATGATGCTGTCATGCCCCGAATCTAGCACCAGAATCAGCACGCGACCGGCCGCACAAACTCTAGGTTTTATCCTAGAGATCATGCAAGGCCTAGGTACACAAGAGTCACTTATCTTAAAAAAATCTCATTCATCACCAAGCCCGAATATCTGCACAACTCTGTGAAAAAAGAAAGTAGGGTTGTGAGCTCTACATCCCAGTAAGGTTCCCTCCCAATCACACCAGCATTAATATAAAAACTGAAAGCAGCAAGATCATAATCATATAACAGAAAATGATAAATTTTTCAGTCATGCGACCAAAACCAATCACATATCAAGTATATCAAAACTTTTCATAACATTATATTTCCTTTATATGTTTTCATTAACTTTTCCTCTTCTTTAGGGTTCTGGACTAGCCATTGTCATGCGATGCCCATGACTGGCAACCACACAATCAACCATGTATTCTAAGCCCGTGGCGAGGCTAGCTCACGTACAAAACCCGTGACTCTAGCTGTCCCATGTTTTAAATGCCCATGACTGGCTATTTTACATATGAAGCCCGTGGCTCCGGCAACTTCAAATCCATGGCTAGTCTAGTTACCATTATCACTTTATCCATCCTTTCACATCATCCTATCAAATCATATCACGATATCAAACCAAATCATGTCATCACAAACTTTTCAATGACCGGCATCACGGTCCAAACCATCAAAAGAAAACTTACTAGAATAAACATGATACATGGGAACATAATTAATAATCTCAACATATTATCCATCTTGAGAAAATCAAAATATACGATGCAAAACAAACATGCATGCCAATGCTCATATATATGGATCAAATTATGCCATGTAAAATAATATATAGACTGGTGATCACATCCAGAATCCTTACCCTTAATCACTAATCCAAAATATCCAATATCAATCTATACCTGAGATTCGTCCAACACCTTCACGCTCAAAAGGCTATAAAATCCTAACTGCATGGATTTCGAGAAAAAAGCTTTTCGATCTCCCACTTCAAATTTATATTTTTTTCTTCCTTCCTTCTACTCTTCTTCCTCTCTCCTCTTTCTTCTCTCTTTCTCTTTCTTTCTTTTCTTCTTTTTCCTCTCCTTCTCTCTCTTTCCCTCTCCTCTCTCTTCTGGCTCTCTGCTGGCTCTTCCCTGCCTTTTGTCGACATTCCCTAACAAAAAGAGAAAGAACCAGTCCAAAATCGCATTAAACTCCTCTAAAAAAATTCTCTAAAACCATCAAAAACCTTTCAGGCCATTAGATCTGAGATCAACACCTCAAACCATGTCCAAATCCGAATCCAAAAGCCTCTGATCAAGCCTAAACTCCCTCAGATTCATCCTAGCCATTCGATCAGGCGATCGAACCATCCAAATCAAGCAGAAAGCCTGTGGACCACTGTGGACCATGAGAAATGGGTTGGGAAATGCTAGGAAAATGCATGGAAAATGCCCACAATGCCATCGCTTCTAGGTGGGACGAAACCACGCGCCCGCGCGCTCGCGCGCATGGGCCTGGGTCACGCATCATGCGCCCACCACTTCGGACCGGCCACGCACCGTGGGCCCGCACGTCATGCTCGCCCATGACTCCATCCATATCACCAGCTCCTGCACGTGCCTCGCGCACTCATCAGTGCTCGCACGTGCCCCGCACGCTCGCTAGTGCTCTTCGCCCGCCCGCGCGGTTGCCCCTAGGTCGCGTGCATGGGTCTGCCCCGGGTCCAGCCAGGTGGGCCCGTCGGGCCACATTTTTTTTTTCCTTGGATATTACATTCTCCCCCCGTTAAAATAATTTCATCCTCAAAATTAGCTTGATTGATATCTTAAATCGGTGCTCCCATCATAACACTCCAAAAATTTGAGTTAATATTCTTAAATCATTACGCTTCCACTACGCACTTGATATAATTTACTAAACCTTCTAGGTTTACAAATAAATCCTTCCAAAAATTTATGTCATGTCATACTAATCATCATGTTAATTTCTTACTAATATGTCACAATCTCAAACAATCACGACCTGAATTCAATACCACTTATATCTATTATAATCACTATGCCACAGTCCCAAGTCACCGCAACCTAGCTCTAATGCTATTCTTGACATATCCTAATAATCACCATGTCATTATTATTTTAATCACTTGTATCACCATCCCAAAAGATCATAACCTAAGCTCTGATACCACTCTATCATGGCCCGAATCCAGCACCAGAATCGGCACACGACCGGCCGCACAAACTCTAGGTTTTATTCTAGAGATCATGCAAGGCCGGGTACACAAGAATCACTTACCTCAAAAAAAACCTCATTCATCACCAAGACTGAATATCTGCATGACTCTGTGAAAGAAGAAAGTAGGGTTGTGAGCTCTACATCCCAGTAAGGTTCCCTTCCAATCACACCAATATTAATATAAAAACTAAAAGCAGCAAGATCATAATCATATAACGGAAAATAATAAATTTTTTGATCAAGCAATTAAAACTAATCACATATCAAGTATATCAAAACCTTTCATAACATTATATTTCTTTTATATATTTTCATTAACTTTTCCTCTTCTTTAGGGTTCTGGACTTGCCATTGTCATGCGACACCCATGACTGGCAACCATACAATCAACCATATATTCTAAGCCTGTGGCCAGGCTAGCTTATGTACAAAGCCCTTGACTCTAGCTATCCCATGTTTTAAATGCCCATGGCTGGCTATTCTACGTACGAAGCCCATGGCTCTGCAACTTCAGATCCATGGCTAGTCCAGACACCATTATCACTTTATCCATCCTTTCACATCATCCTATCAAATCGTATCACAATATCAAACCAAATCATGTCATCACAAACTTCTCAATGACCAGCATCATGGTCCAAACCATCAAAAGAAAACTTACTTGAATAAACATGATACATGGGAACATAATTAATAATCTCAACATATTATCCATCTCAAGAAAATCAAAATATATGATGCAAAACAAACATGCATGACAATGCTCATATGCATGGATCAAATCATGCCATGTAAAATAATATATAGACTAGTGATCACATCCAAAATCCTTACCCTCAATCGCTAACCCAAAATATCTGGTATCAATCTATATCCGAGATTCGTCCAACACCTTCATGCTCAAAAGGCTGTAAAATCATAACTCCACAGATTTCGAGAAAAAGGCTTTTTGATCTCCCACTTCAAAATTTATATTTTTTTCTACCTTCCTTCTCTCTTCTTCCTCTCTTGTCTTTCTTCTCTCTTTCTCTTTCTTTCTTCCTTCTTTTTCCTCTCATTCTCTCTCTTTCACTCTCCTCCTCTCTTTTGGCTCTCTGCAGGCTCTTCCCTGCCTTCTGTCGATGTCCCCTAATAAAAAGAGAAAGAACCAGTCCAAAATTGCATCAAACTCCTCTCAAAAAATTCTCTAAAACCATCAAAAACCTTTAAGGCTATTAGATCTGAGATCAACACCTCAAACCGCATCCAAGTCCAAATCCAAAGCCTCTGATCAAGCCTAAACTTTCTTGAATTCATCCTAGCCATTCGATCAGGCAAATAAATGGTCCAGATTGAGTAGAAAGCCTGTGGACCGCTATGGACTGTGAGAAACGGATTGGGAAATGCCAGGAAAATGCATGGAAAACACCCACAACGTCATCGCTTCTGAGTGGGCCGAGCCCACGCTCCCGCGAGCTCGCGCGCAAGGGCCTGGGCCAAGCATCACACGCCCATCGCTTCGGGCCGGGCCATGCACCATGCGCCCGTGCATCATGTCTGCCCACAACTCCATCCGCGTCGCCAACTCCTGCATATGCCCCGCACGCTCGCCAATGCCCGCACGCTCCCTGTGCACTCGCCAGCACTCTTCGCCTGCCTGCATGGTTGCCCCTGGGCCACGTGCACGGGTCTGCCCCGGGTCCAGCCAGGTGGGCCGGTCGGGCCACATTTTTTTTTTTTTCTCCTGGGTATTACAAATGCAGTCTAGAGATGATTAACTCTACGGTTTCTTAACCTTGGACCCTTATACATAAAGCTTGATAAACAAATGCCTTAAAAGATTGAAATAAAAGTTTCAAATCCTCAGGAAAGATGTAGTCATATATGCATCGAAAGTTATGCTAAAATATGACCATGGGTCAAATTCACACCCTGCATTGTCATAAGGCCTCTGGTCAACTAGTAGAAGTACATAAGACATTATTATTGAAGTACACGAGGTTTCACTTGACTCACAAGTGTTTCATGAGCATAAATTATGTGCAGTTAGCCAATGGTAGATCATTTCATAATGCTAGAAGTAGTTCTATGCTAATCACTCTGAAAGATGCTTTTATCTTAGTCAATACAGATTGAATTTGGGTCTGACATCTAGTATTGAGTAAGATTTCTAATAACACTTGAATCATTTCAATCAAAGCTTAGATGACAAAATTATGGGCAAAATATCGAAGTAGTATTAGTGTAGCAAGGGAGCCAAAGTCATGCTTACAAGGGTAGCACCAGTAGATATTGGATGGCAATTATTATACCAATGAGTCATTCTAACAATAGTAAACCCAACTATCAAACCCAGATTAAGTCCCATAAGCCTTAGAGTTATCATAGTTTAAGTATAGGTGTTTGCCCTTTTTGTCCCATCCAGGCATGTCAAGGAACTTGGCTATTGGAAAGGATGACTAGTCTGATGAAAAGAGGAAAATAAGTACAGGGGCATACTACTGGTATTAAAGCAACCAAAAAGAAGACAACTGAAGGAGGATATGGGAGTAGCGTCAATTCAAATACCTTAACATTCAAGGATTTCCTCATTGTCCCGCCACTGCTCGAGAAAAATAGATTGGGTTAGGTTGTAAACTAAATTATGATAGGATAAATCCAAGTAAACACTATTGATAAGTAAAATGTAAAACAAAGTAAAACTAAGATAAAATAAAATTTAGTAATATATTGGATGTCATAAGATCTTTTATAGAGTACAATTCTATTACTACTCTCCAAACTTGGAAAACTGGATGTATTGAAGTAGCTTTGAGCTTTCGGGAGTCTCCAAGATATCCTTTTCAGAAGCTAGACGATGACTTCCATAATGAATGCGATCAGCTCTTTGACCTATAAAAGAAGTATTTGTCATTGGAGAAATTGATGGGATTTCTTCAATAAGAGACTCTCCGATACTTAAGTTAACATAGAGAGGGAGAATAGTGAGGAAAAAATAAAGAATTCGAAAAGAGTCTCCTGGAGTTCCCCTCATCCCTTATTTATAAAAATTTACAAACGAGTTGGTTAGACGGTTATAACAGTTTATAAGATTATTACACTATCAAGAAAGTTATTAAGTCAGTTAGGCTGTTAAAAGATTAGTTTGTGAAGTGGTTTACTAAGTGGTATATTGCACTTCTTGATAACCACTTTACCAATCTTGTCATAGTGGTTCTAATAACTTTAAGATATATACTTCTTATTAAATAAAATTATGAAACTTTATACATAGCTCAGGTAAGTAGTCAACACATCTAATAAGTAGTTGAGCAACTGCATCTTAGATAAGTGATCAGTTCTTGACCATTGGATATCCTGTACCTCCAAGAAATAATCGGCTCCTAGATGTCTAGCATCCTATATTTCAAATAAGTAATCAACTCTTGGCCATTTGACATCCTATGTCTCAAATAAGTAATCGACTCCTAGCCATCTGACATCCTGTGCCCTAAATAAATGATCCGGTTCTTACTGAACACTTTTTTGCATACCAGTAATTACTTATAATAGGTCATCTATCTCATAATAGTTTCCCCCCACTTCTGAGTTCAAGGTGATTTCTCAATTCAACTCGAAAGTACAGTGAAAAGTTTCTACAGGCCTTTGATAGGAGAAAAGATGATTGATTATCTACACCATCATTCCTCCATATATAATTTAATGTCGTGCACATTTTTTGCAAAGACATCATTAGACTTGGCAGTGGGTGGGTTTTGAAATGATAGTGACTCTTGATCCATGGAGCATGCCCCTCAGCCAATAAAGGTAATCCATGTGTCACGAAAAAAGTGGCCCACACCTTAAGCCATAGATCGAGTAATGTGGCTGGCTTCCTAATGATGAGGTGATTTAATCTAGATTGTTGAGTACCATTATAAATTATGATTTTTCCTTTCAATTTGGATCCTTTGTCTTCTATCTCCTTGCTTTCATCTCCAAATGCATTAACAGGCAACCTCGTTTTGAATTTTTTTCCATCTACTCTAGGAGATTTAGGACTTCATCATCCCCGATAAGAGGCCTTTAGATTTCCTTTTATTCCAATCTTCCCACTCATAGCCATGGTCCTTAAAAAGAAAAGAGTAATTAGGAAGATGAAGACCTTTAAGATAGACCCTACTGGGACCATAATGAGTCCAGTCCCAACTAAGGAAGGACACACTGTTCCTTCCAATGTTCCGATTAGGCATCATGGGAGGGCCTCTTTAGGCCTTAAGCAAGAAAGGTATGGGATTAAGAAAGTAGACCTCAAAAGATTTAAGGATAAGTACTTTGTCTCGAATAGTATTAAGATGATTATTCCAGGGTCTGAAGATAAGGTTCTATCTCCTCCATCAAGGTGCACTATTTTTTTATGAGGATACATTCAATGCTAGAGTATGGTTCCCTCTCCATCCCTTTATCAAAAATGTCTTAGACTTCTATAAAATAACCCTGACCCAATTTTCTCTAAATGGCTTCAAGATGATTATAAGTTTCATCATCATTTGTAATTCGATTAAAATAGAACTAAGATGCTCTTTGTTCCAGGCTATTTTTAGGTTAAAATTTCACCTGTATACAAGGAGTGTTATTTTTTTACACACAAATAATTTTACAAACTTGTAGAAGGCATCCCATCCTCCATCCATGGATGGAAAAATAAATTCTTTTATATTTCTTCAATCCAGCCTCTAGGTATTAGATCTTCCTGGGGCAGAGCCTAAACCAAACCAAACTTCAACAAAACTGTCTTAAATGAAGAATTGGACCATTATAATGAACTGCTTGAGATCCAAGCTCAAAGATCAAAATTGTTCTAATTGACCAAGCCTTATACGATAAAGATATCAGCCTAGTTGATCCCTAAAGGTGTCTGACCATTTAAGATTTATTTTCTTTTCTTTTCCTATTTTGGCCCCCTTTGATGTGGGATGGATGCAAAGACTATTCTAACAATTAAGAGCTTAAATTTGATGAGCAATGGCAGTAAACTCAGATAAACTATCAAATTAATTTAATAAACATAGACTAAGTCTCTACTAGCAACCCGTAATTTAATCAGCATGCAGTCACATAAAGAACCCTGGATCCGATGATTGAGAAACCATCGAAACTAGGACGTCTTGACTTCAAACAACCAGATCTAATGAGATTCAAATGGTTACTTACCAATGATGCTTTTTCCTCCTCCATTTCAATAGATCTGGATTCAACTCTCAAGATCTCGTGGTAGGATTGCAAACTTCAGTTCCTTCAAAATAAATCTTCTTATTGAAGGTTGGATGGCAAGGGAAACCTCCTCTTCTGATCTAGAATACTAGGGATCCTACAAGAGATCTGTGATTAGAATGGTAGAAATGAAGAGAAAATCTAAAAAGAGAGAGGGAAAGAATGATGGTCGACTTGGATTGGATCTGGACTGATGTTGAAGATGGTGGTTCCTGGCTTCTTGGATCTTGGACTCGAGAGATAACTAAGGCTTCAGCACCCCATACTCACAAATACACTGCTTACCCAATACAGCACTCTCACACTATAATTACTTAACTAACAATTGCACTCTCAACGCTTACCCAACAATTTGAGAAAAATCGATAAAGTTTCATTAATAAATCATAAGATGGTCTACAAGAAGGGAATAGGGTGGTATTTATGTTGGAAATTATATCCCAAAGCCAATCATCTAGGCTGTAGACGGTTATGCTAATTTTGTAATTGTATATAAATTTTTTTAATAAATAACAGTTATTCTTTTGGCTGTTCATCACATGTGCATTTTTCTGAAATGAACTCTTATGTGATGGAGTCCTTAGAACTATATTATATTTGATATAGAGAGGATATATCAAGTAGTTCTTAAACTAGTCATAACCAAATAATACATTGTTATAGGACGATAATGTATCAAGTGTAGGTTGTTGTATGTCACATTTGTTGGTTGTCCTCTTGACCAAGGAGTGTGGAGACACTAGTGGACATGCAAGTAAAATGTGTGACATCTCACTAAATGTGACCACCTATGGAGCTCCCTTCTGCCAAAGTGTTGCTCGCGAAGGGATTGGGTATATGTTCCCTCAGACCTGAGGTCACCATGGTAGCTTGCAAGCAACTCACTATACTTTGATGCCGAACTATCTGGATTTCTAATCTAGTGATGGAAGGTTTCTAGGTGCAGTCAAGTACTTGTGAAGTGGTGGTGGATCAAGATAAAATTGAGCCTTCCAAATATTTTGGAGTGAATGACTCGCCGTGTCTCAATTTAGTAAAACCTTGGCCAGGGTAGTTCTTGTGAGGAGTCACAGAACTCGTAAAGTTGAGACATGATTTGGATGAACCAAATTAGGGTTGACAGTCAAATCCTAGGTCATCCTGAGTATTATGAGGTCAAATGGATGAATTATGCGATAACCATATGCCAGAGGACTTGAAAGTTGCTCTGCAATCTTCGACCTATCTGGATATCGGGTATCATTGCTACATGAGTACTTTGATCGGTACTAGAAGTGTTCCAGTGCTACCGGCTTAGTGTTAAAACCTATGGGGTCACACACCATAGGGGTTTCTATCCAATCTAAAGGTTGATCGATGATTAAGAATCGTTTGCTATCACTGGTGGTCAATATGATTGACCATATGTTGACACTTGAGGGGTCGACACTTGGCTATGACAAGAAGTATTTTTGGAAGTCTTTTCTGAACGAGCTGACTCGACCCCTACTCAAGCTGACTCATTCTGTATTCTGGATGAGCTGACTTGACCCCTCCTTAAGCCGACACGTTCCTACTGAATGAACAGTCCGACTATTCTGTGTTCTAGATGAGCTGACTCGACCCCTACTCGAGTCGACTCCTCTCTGCTTGACCAAAAAATCCTGAATGGATTTTTTGGGAAGCTTTTTGAAAAGGTTTTGACCTGGTTTGAATTTTGAATTCAAGCTATTTTGGCTCCAAACTTTTATGGAATGATTGTCATTCCTTTCTAATGTGGTTAGAGCCAAATTGGTATGACCTTGACCTTCTCCCCCAATCACTCCTCCTTCCTCTTTCTCCCTCTCATGGTTGCCTCTATAAATAAAGGTTGTTTTAGGGGCTATTGGTTGGTTGAAGAACTAGAAGAGAAAAGGGGTTTTGTGAGGACATGGGATTGGGTGTGAGAATACCTAGCATTCAAGCTAGGTCTTGAGAAGAGAGAAAGTTGGGAAGGGTTCCACCTCTTCTCCTTGTCTTCCGAGAAGAAGAAGATCGGCCCGAAGGATCCCAAGGAGTTAGCACTCTAAGGGAGTTGATTAGAGTCGAGCCCCGGTGTGGATTACCTATAGAGGCTAGACCCGTGTGTGGCTTGAGTGCTTTACCCTTTTCCATAGCATTTTCTAAGGTATAATGGTAAGGTACTTTTATATCTTTGATTATTTTTCTTGCTCTTGATGTATATTGCATGCTGCATTATCTTACTAGATCCTGTTATTGGCATATTGGTAGATCATTTTGATCGATCACCAAGCCTTCCACTATTCATTTTAAAATAGTTTTAAAATACTTTCTTTCTGCCTAGCATGTTTTCCCTTCAAATGGTATCAGAGCACATTTTTTCTTCATAGTATTATCATGCTAGCATGCTTTAACATCATTGTTTTCTCTTAAGTACTTGAATTGAGTGCTTCACTATGGCCGTCCGGTCATAGGAGAGAAGTAGGGCTGCAAGACCCTCTCTTCCCATTCAAAGGGGTCTCCTATGGCGTGTAGGGGTGCCGCTTGTGATTGACTCATGAAAAAAAAAAGAGAAAATGTAGATTAAAAAAATATTTTAATCTAATGTTATGATCATAAAATAAACTTAGATGAGATCTAAAAGTTTTGTTTTGATCGTATTTAATCTTTATCTTTGAATAGTTCAAGTAAGATGTATGAATTTGAAGTCACTGTTTTCTGCCCCCGCAGATGAGCTCACTCGAATCTTGCTTGAGCCAACTCATTTTTGCAGGTAGAACAGTCTATCTGTTCTGGTTCTGGACGAGTCGACTCCACCCCTGCTCGAGCTGACTCGTCTCTGCTAATAGATGAATATGTCAGTTTTTGGTTCTGGACAAGCCGACTCATGTTCGACATGAGTCGACTCGACTAGAAAGCCCTAAAATAGTGAATTCAAATTTGCTTGTAAAATTATTTTACATTCTTATTTGAAATTGTTTCGATTAATTAAGGCTATTGGACTTAATTGAGACTCAAGTTATATTGAATGACAAATGCTCTAGGAATATGATTCAAATATTTTAAGTTATTTCAATAAGCCTTAAGGGTCATGGGTTAGCTTCTTTTAGATCCTTAATTGGGTTAGACCTAAGTTTAGATGCATTGGACTAAATAAAGAACTAATCTAATCAAATGTTGAGTTAGGATTTCTTCTCTATAGATCTCTCTAATAGTTTGATTAATTAGTCCATAGATCTAAATGGACCTAATTTTGTGGCTCAGTGGTCAGCCCGAGTCTTTAGGCTAGTCTAATCGACTTTGATGAACTAATTGGTGTCTAGATAAGTTTGGTAGTTTGATTATGGTTCTTTGGGGCTGCCTCTTACCTGACCAACTAGTTTGGTGTCTAAGGCAAGATAGTTAATGGCAGAACCCAACCCATGTTCTCACTTACTTGGCCAATTTAGTCTATCAGAATTGATTGGATAGCTCATTGACTCATGTTAACCCATGTCACCTATGGTTAATCAGTCCTGACTGATTTTTGGTACCCATGGATCATTAGTTATGTGTAACCATCCTTGATTGCTGATGTGGTCAGTGGGAGGTTCATCCATGTCTTCTCATCTCTTTTTCTATCACATTAAAATTAAATCATCTAAATTATTAGGTCCATAAAAGGATGAAGTTATAGGGATAACCAAGTCTTAGCCTCTCATTAAGTGGAATGGTAATGGATCCAATAGTTGGATGTTCATCGGTAGATCCAAAGATCGGGTGTTCATCGGGTTATTGGAATTGTTATTCCTAATATGATGGCTCAGTGCAACTCTCTTAATGGTGGTCAGGTAGGCCGGCCAATGTCGAGCTTGACAATTCGTTAGCTAGAAGCATTGAATTTTGTCATGTTAATGGTTGGACCTAATCGAGACCTTCAATAGGAGGCTCAAAGGTCGATTGAAGTGCACCTTGGGGCAAAAATCTAAATACTAGAGGTTACTTGGAGAAGTAATCAGTTGAAGAACCTACCTTTAGATGTGCATGGGTGGGCCGGCCAAAGTCGGGCTCATGTGTTGTCTATTGGACTCTAGTACTATCATGCCCCGACTCCAAAACTATGCCAGATGTGCAACAGACAGCCGCATATCCTCAGGGTTTGACCCCATTGGATATGCAAGGCTTAACTTTACTAATTAACATTTAGTCAAGGATAAAACATAAATCACTAAACTTTATTATTATTATTTTTAATTGAGTATTTCAATCCAATTAACAGATGAAATCTCTTAAATATCCCAAATACAAATTGAGCATAGTTAAACCAAATTTAAACTAACATGAACTAAATCCTAAAATCCTAACTTCTCACTGACTGGTCCCAAAGCCCGGTGGATCTTCCTGATCTGTAACAAAGATAATGAAAATAAGGTGTGAGCTTAACAGGCTCAGTAAGTTACAATGAATACAACCCGATGCATATTAAACTATACCATATATATATTTAACAATGCAACAATCATAATATATTTAGCATGTAATACTAAAGGTAAATATAACTTACTTGAAAATTCTATAATGCCTATCCAAGTCAACTCTGATACTGCTCTTTTGACAGGCCAAATGAAATCCCTAATAAGATCAATTATTTAATTAATTTTCTATCTAAGATAAACTAGTATAGAAAAATAATCCTTAGTTTGGTCTGGGTCTTGGCCTAAACCCAAAACTAATTCAAATAATTTTTATTATTATTTAAAACGCACAGATTTTTTTTCCTTTTTTTTTCCTGTCTTCTTCTTTCTTTCTCTTCCCGAATCCCCTGCTCTCATCCTCAATCGACCGAACCAACCTTCCCCCCCCCCCGATTACCGGTGGCGCCCATGGAAGATGATCACTGAGAGGAAGGCTCGATGATCCCAGAGGTGAACGGCAGTGGCGTGGCCATCGGAGATCCATAGCCCAAACCAAAATCGATCCTAAAATCTCAATTAAACCATCTCTAAATCATGAGATAAGGGGAAGAGAACTCACCGGCCTTGAAAGGACTTTCTAGATGCTCACTGGAGAGGAGGACGAAGGCATAGAAGAGTCGATGGAACTTGATTCGACGACGGTAGAGAGGGGTTTAAAGAGGAACATGATGGTTTTCCTCACCGTTTGGAGAGCGAATACCATCCGATCAGAGTCCTAGCCAATCCCAAACTCATCATTGACTCCTCAACTCCCCTCCACGACTCTCCCTTTCGAGTTCTCCGATGAAGTCTTCGGCCGATCAACATGAACACCCCTCGCTTGTTCTGGCTCAAACTCTTTCTTTTTTTTCTGGGTTCCGGATGAAGTCGGCAAGGGCTGCCAACTTCAGCCCGCCATGGCCCAATTATCCACTGGGCTTCACATTCTCCCCTCCTAAAAAAAAATTTCAGCCTCGAAATTTAACACACCTGATTCTTGAAATAACCGGGGATACTTGGTTTACATAAACTATTCAAGTTCCCAAGTCACTTCTCACTCTGAATAGTTGCTCCAGAGTCAATCAAAATAAAAATATATGCAAATTCCACCTTAATCGTACCTGTCACTTCAGCATTCAATGCCTGAGCATCCTGTTGGCTCATGGAATAAACACAGGCTTGGGTTTTCGGTTGTGGACGTCCCCCATATCCTTGCTTCGAAGGTTGGCCTTGGTAAGAAGTTAGTGCATGCTGAATAATCTGAGCGGGTGGTCCAGATACATTTGAATAAGGTTGCTGATAACTGGTGTTCTGACGGAGTGGGCAATCCACAACCTTGTGACCCTGTTGACCATAATCAAAACATGCTCCAGAAAACCAGCGACAATCCTGTACCGAATGAAAACCCTGACACCTTGTACAACGAGGTCCGTTATTCTATCCAGGTGCATTTCATGGTTTTGATTGATTGCCGGAAAGTCGACCACCTAGCTACCCATCAGATGTTAACCTTTTCTTCTGCTGACGCTCTCTTTCTTGTTGCATATTGATAACCTCTTGCTCAACAATTTTGGCCTTATTAACCACATCCCGATACGAGTTCAATTGCATTGGCCTAACTCCAGCATGAATTCTAGGTATCAGTCCTTTTTCGAATCTTCGAGCTCTGATACCATCAGTAGTTACCAAATCCAGAGCAAATCGAGATAACTCTGTAAACTTGGCTTCATACTGGGCTACTGTCATATTCCCTTGAATCAACCATATAAATTCACTTTCTTTTTCAAATTGAAGGCTCTCAGAGAAATACATATCCATAAATTCTTGTCGAAACATATCCCAGGTGATAGGCCTGTCATAACCATGTTGCCTTTTGATAGCTTCCCACCATTCAAAAGCCTCATTCTGCAACTGATAAGTAGCAAAACAAACCTTTTCACTATCGGTGCAATCCATGCTAGCAAAAGCTTTTTCCATCTCTTTATGCCATTTCAGTGATTCAATGGGTTCAGTGGAGCCTTCAAAAATAGGTGGTGCTAACTTCTTGAACTCGCCAATCCCTCGATCCATTCTAGAAGACTTACCACCTCTATTTCATTGCTGACGTATCTCCTGAACAAACCCAGCTAAAGCTTGTATAAGATTTGCTACTTGACCATCAGAACTAGTAATCCCATGATTGTTGATCACATCATATTGTTGATGAATAGGGCTAGCTGCTCGACTCTCATCCTGATCCGGTGATGGACTATGAGCCACCCTAGAGATATTAGCAGCTCGAGCTATCCCTGCTGCTTTAGGGGCATTGCCCTTAGTTTGAGAAGCTCCATTTATTGGGGAGATATTCCTAGTTCGCGAGGCACCACGGGTTCGAGAGGTGCGATCATTCGGGTGACTGTGTTGCATATTAAAATCTTGAGAGTTGTCTACGACATTGGATACCCTCATGGATCAAGTTTGAACCATTTTCACCTGGTTCATACAAATATTAGATTCGATCAAATTTAGTCTACATATATATATATAACAATCATCTAATCATATCCTAATCAATTCTACCCCACACTAACTATCTATTCTAATATATAGGATCTTTGAACCATGCTCTGATACCAATAAATCTATCACGCCCCGACTCCAAACTCGTGCCAGATGTGCAACAGACAGCCGCATATCCTCAGGGTTTGACACCATCAGATATGCAAGGCTTAAATTTACTAATTAACATTTAGTCAAGGATAAAACATAAATCACTAAACTTTATTATTATTATATTTAATTGAGCATTTGAATCCAATTAACAGATGAAATCTCTTAAATATCCCAAATACAAATTGCGCATAATTAAACCAAATTTAAACTAACATGAACTAAATACTAAAGTCCTAACTTCTCACTGACTTGTCCCAAAGCCCGGTAGATCTTCCTGATCTGTAACAAAGATAATGAAAACAATGTGTGTTACCACCACCACCAACATACATACATAAATATACGAATAATAAATAGTGAGCATAAACACATCATACATACAGATATCCAACATCAAAATAATATATCCAGCAATATTATGCAAATGTGTACCCTAAATTGCAACTAACATGACCATGGATGGCCAACCAAGTACTTTACTCTCCTAGTCCCTCTAACTATGGCCATGATTGGTCCGAGGCTCATCCCGAAAGAGAATAGAATCCTGACTATAGATACCGCACATCGGTCATGTGCCAGTGATCGCCCCATTGGAGGCCCGGAAGGAAACTAACTCTGAGTATCACACGAGAAACATGCATCCTCGGCATGTGCCTGCCATGCATGGCTAAAATAAGGTAACTAGCTCCTGACTACACATACCGTACATCGATCATATGCCAGTGATCGCCCCACTGGAGGCCCGGAAGGAGACTAGGTCCCCGTGTGATCATAGTCGGACTAGAGAGCGACCATACCAATACACATGACAATGAATACAACTCGATGCAGATTAAACCATACCATATATATATTTAACAATGCAATAATCAGAAGATATTTAGCATGTAATACTAAAGGTAAAGATAACTTACTTGAAAATTCTATAATACCTATCCAAGTTAACTTTGACACTGCTCTTTTGACAGGCCAAATGAAATCCCTGATAAGATCAATTATATAATTAATTTTCTATCTAAGATAAACTAGTATAAAAAAATAAACCTTAGTCTATTCTGGGTCTTGGCCTAAACCCAAAACTAATTCGAATAATTTTTATTATTATTTATAATGCACACATTTTTTTTTCCTTTTTTTTTCCCTGTCTTCTTCTTTCTTTCTCTTCCCAAATCCCCTGCTCTCATCCTCGGTCAACCAAACCACCCTTCCCCCCCCCCCGGTTGCTGGTGGTGCCCATGGAAGATGATCATCGAGAGGAGGGCTCAGCAATCCCAGAGGCAGACGGTGGTGGCGTGGCCATCGGAGATCCATAGCCCAAACCAAAACCGATCCTAAAATCTTAATTAAACCATCTCTAAATAATGAGATAAGGGGAAGAGAACTCATCGGCCTTGAAAGGACTTTATGGATGCTCACCGGAGAGGAGGACGAAGGTGTGGAACAATCGATGGAACTTGATTCGACGACGGTAGAGAGGGATTTAAAGAGGAACATGATGGTTTTCCTCATCGTTTGGGGAGCGAATACCGTCCAATCGGAGTCCTGGCCTATTCCAAACTCATCGTTGAATCCTCCCCTCCCCTCCATGACTCTCCCTTCCGAGTTCTCCAGTGATGTCTTCAGCCGATCAACGCGAACACCCCTCCCCTATTCCGGCTTAAACTCTTTCTTTTTTTTTCTGGGTTCCGGATGAAGTCGGCAAGGGCTGCCAACTTCAGCCCACCATGGCCCAATTATCCACTGGGCTTCACAAGTACCCACTTAGGAATCAAAGTGATTCCTCGGGTTAGATGTAGAGGCTACTAGTTTGAACAAAATAGTGGGAGGGCCTTTAGACTAAAGTCCATGTCTATAAGATAATAATTTATACATACTAATTAGCTTTGATTTTCCTTTCAGATATCTTCCAACCTGTCGCTCTGGTCTCTTCTCAACAACGAGAAGCTTAAGGTTCCCAACTTCGATAGCTGGTATTGAAGGCTTAGGATTGTCCTGGAGCATGAATGGATCCTATATGTGATATCAGATCTAGCACCTAAAACCCCTGCTCCCAATGCTCGGGGTTCGGTCAGAGACACTTATCAGAAGTGGCTCTCTGACAGGACCACTATCCGATGCATAATGTTGGCAATGATGAATGATGAATTTAGTTACAAGTTTGAGGAAGCCCAGCCAGAGGAAATCCTTCAAAGGTTGAAGGAGTCCTTTAGCACACCAGATGACGTTGAGAGGTATAGGGTCTCATGTGCTATCTACAACGTGTGGATGCGTAATGGGGCCTCAGTCACTGATCATGTATTGTACATGATCGAGATGATTGAGCACCTGGGCAAGCTTGGATATACCTTGTATTAACAGCTTGGGAAGGATGTGATTTTGAATTCCCTCCCCTCTTCCAATCTAGATTTTTTTGATCATTATAGAATGAATAAGCCTGCAGTTAACTACCATGATCTGTTGGGGTTGCAGCATACTTATGAGAAAGACCACCATTTGAACAAAGGGGTGATAAATGTAGTGGGAGGATCTTCGGCAGGGTGTCGTCCCTTTAAGAAAGGAAAAAAAAAATGGGAAACAGGAGCAGAATGTTTCTGGGCCCAGTCAAGCCAAGAAGGAGTAGGCTGATAATAGCCAAGCGAAGTGCTTCTTCTGTAAGAAGAGGGGACATTAGAAGAGGAACTGTCCTCTTTACATTGCATCCCTTGACCCGAATAGCTCCAAGAAGAGAAAGCAACAGGACAGTGCTGGACAAGGTATTTATATGATAACACCTTATAGTTTCTCTATCTGTGATACTACTAACTAGTTATTGGATACTGGAAGTCCAATTCATATTTGCAATTCTTTGCAAGGACTTTAAGTTAGTAGAGGAATCAAGGACAGTGAGAGATTCTTGAACATGAGAAATCGAAGCCAAGTTCCAGTCCTGGCGTTAGGAGTCCTCAAACTAGTTTTTGAGTTTTGTATAATCATTTTGAATGAGTGTCATTATTGTCCATCTTTTATTTTATATGTCATTTCTGTAGGCCAATTGGCCATGTATGGTTATGAACTATCAATAAAGAATGACATTTGCAAAATCATTTGGAATGATTCTGTTGTAATGAATGGATATATGAATAATGACATTTGTGTACTATCACAACTTGTTAGTGTACTGTACATGTCTAGCAAACGCCCTAGGATAGATAATGTCAGTGATGCATACCTATGGCATTGTAGGCTAGGTCATATTAACAGAAACATGATAAATAGGTTGAAGTATGAGGGTCTCCTCAACTTTAGTGAAAGTGGTTCACTACCAACCTGTGAGTCCTGTCTTCTTGGAAAGATGACAAAGTCATCTTTTTACTAGAAAAGCTAAACGAGCCAAAGAGACTCTAAGTCTGGTATATACTGATGTATGTGAACCCATGAATATTAGTACCAGAGGTGGGTAGTTATTTCATTACATTTATAGATGACCTTTCGAGGTATGGTTGTCTTCTTGATGAGACATAAATTTGAATCGTTTGAAATGTTCAAACAATATTGTAATGAAGTAGAAAAACAAACTGGAAGATGTATCAAAACCCTTTGATTAGATCGAGGTAGTGAATATCTTTCCAGGGAGTTTCTGACAAATCTCGAGGAGAATCAGATTCTCTCTCAGTGGACACCTTCAGGGACACCTCAATTAAATGTAGTGTCTGAAAGGAGGAATCACACCCTGTAAGACATGGTTCAGTCCATGATGGGCTTTGCTTATCTAAAGCTATCCTTTTAGGGATATCTCTGGAATCAGCCTGTTACCTTTTGAATAGGGCTCCGAGTAAATCCATTAACAAAACCTCATATGAGATATGGACTGGATGTAAGCCGACACTCTCACACCTTCAGGTCTAGGGTTGCCCGACTTATGTAAAATGTTTGGAAGTAGACAAACTTGGACCTAGGTCGACCGTTGCCTATTTGTTGGGTATCCAAAAGAGTCTAAGGGGTATTACTTCTACTTAGTTGAGGAACAAAAATTGTTCATCAGTCTTAGAGCTATCATTTTGAAAAAAAAGTTCCTTGGCAAAGGAACTGTAGCTGCTAAGATTAAACTTAGTGAAGTTCAACAAGTAAAAAAATTGACACACTTAAGGGACAATATAGAATCGGTTGTGATTAGATCACACCCAAAGCCCACACAAAAACCATTAAGGAGATCAGGTAGGGTACCTAGTCAATCAGATAGATACTATGGTTTCTTGGTCCGGGACGGTGATCCCATTGAACTCGATGAGAACAATGAGGATCCGATCACCTATATGGATGTGATGTAGAGGTTCGACTCTGAGAAATGGCTAGGAGCCATGCAATCCAAAATCGAATCCATGGAAATCAATAATGTATGGACATTGGTTGATCTGCCTGAAGGGATAAAATACATTGGATGTAAATGGATCTTCAAGAGGAAAAGGGGCGCAGACAGGCAGGTGGAGACCTATAAAGCCCATCTGTTTACCAAAGGATATCATCAATGTTATGGAATTGACTATGACAAGACGTTCTCTCTTGTGGCAATGCTCAAGTCCATTCGGATCATGCTTGCTTTAGCGGAACACTTTGACTATGAAATTTGGCAAATGGTTGTCCGAACAACTTTCTTGAATAGTGAGCTGGAAGAGGAGATGTATATGATATAACCTGAAGGGTTCACATCCATAGACGAGTCAAAGGTGTGCAAGCTTTAAAAGTCCATCTATGGATTGAAGCAAGCATCAAGGAGTTGGAACATGCAATTTGATAAGTGTATCAAGTTGTATGGCTTCGTTAGGAACAAAGAAGAACATTGCATTTATAAATAGGTTAATTGATCTGTGATTGTATTCCTTGTGTTGTATGTGGATGACATTCTCTTAATCGGGAATGACATCTCGGAACTGTGAGGAATAAAGGTCTAGTTGTCATCTCAGTTCTCTATGAAGGATTTGAGTGAAGCCTCTTATATACTGGGTACGAAGATCTATAGAGATAGGTCTAAGAGGCTTCTAGGACTATCCCAGTCTACGTACATCGACACTGTGTTGAAACGATTCAACATAAAAAATTTCAAGAAAGGCTATCTCCCGATAGGCTCTGGAATTGCTCTCTCCAAAAAGGATTGTGCGACAACTCTAGAGGAGAGAGAGCATATGAGTAAAATCCCATATACCTTGGTAGTGGAATCTATCATGTATGCCATGACATGTACTAAACCAGACATGGCATACTCACTAGGTGTAGTGAGCAGATATCAGTCTGACCCAGGTGAAGCCCATTGGAAGGTGGTAAAAACCATCCTTAAGTATTTGCAAAATACTAAGGACCAATGCCTGATTTATGGAGAACCTGACTTGAAATTTATGGGGTATACTGACTCCAATTTTCTGTTAGATAAAGATGACAGCAAGAGTGTATCAAGATTTATCTTTACGCTAAATGAAGGAGCAATCTGCTGGAAAGTTCCAAGTAGCCTACTATGACAGACTCGATATGCGAAGCAGAATACCTTGCAGCATCAGATGCAGCGAAGGAAGCTGTGTGGTTGCGGAAGTTCCTTGATGAGCTAGGAGTGGCACCTTCCCTGGATGGTCCTATTCCAGTGTATTATGATAGCACTGGAGCCATTGCTCAAGCCAAAGAGCCAAAGTCTCATTACCGCACAAAGCACATTCTACGGTGCTATCACCTTGTACGAGAGATCATGGAATGAGGTGACATTGATATTTAGAAGATCGATGGAAAGGAAAACCTGGCTGACACCTTCACTAAAGTCATCAAAGTTCAAGAGTTCAACAGCTATAAATGGTAAAAGGGAATAAGATTCTGTACCGATTTGCTTTAGTCCAAGTGCCAGTTGTTGGGAATTATGTTCCAAAGCCAATCATCTAGGCTGTAGACGGTTGTGCTAATTTTGTAATTGTATATGAGTTTTTTTAATAAATAAAAGTTATTCTTTTGGCTATTAATCACATGTGCATTTTCCTGAAAAGAACTCTTGTGTGATGGAGTCCATAGAACTATATTATATTTGATATAGAGAGGATATATCAAGTAGTTCTTAAACTAGTTCACAACCAAATGATACATTGATATAGGATGATAATGTATCAAGTGTAGGTTATTGTATGTCACATTTGTTGGTTGTCCTCTTAACCAAGGAGTATGGAGACACTGGTGTGACATGCAAGTGAAATGTATGACATCTCACTGAATGTGACCATCTACGGAGCTCCCATCTACCAATGGATTGCTCGCGAAGGGATATGAGTATATGTGTCCCTCAGACCTGAGGTCACCATGGTAGCTTGCAAGCAACTCACTGTATTTTGATGCCGGACTACCTGGATTTCTAATCCAGTGATGGAAGGTTTTTGGGTGCAATCACGTACTTGTGGAGAGGTGGTGGATCAAGATGGAATTGACCCCTCCAAATAGTTTGGAGTGAATGATTCCCAATGTCTCAATTTAGCAAAACCTTGGTCAGGGTAGTTCTTGTGAGGAGTCACAAAACTTGTAAAGTTGAGACATGATCTGGATGAACCAAATTAGGGTTAGCATTCAAATCCTAGGTCATCCTGAGCATTATGAGGTCAAAGGGATGAATTATGCGGTAACCATATGCCAGAGGTTCTTGAAAGTTGCTCTGTAATCTTTGACCTATCTGGACATCGGGTATCATTGCTAGATGAGAACTTTGACTGGTACTGGAAGTGTTATAGGGCTACCAGCTTAGTGTTCGAACCTATGGGTTCACACACCATAGGAGTTTCTATCTGATCTAAAGGCTGATCGACGATTAAGAATTATTTGCTATCCCTAGCAGTTAATAAGATTGATCATGTATCGACACTTGAGGGGTAGACACTTGGCTGTAACAAAAAGTATTTTTGGAAGTATTTTATGAACGAACCAACTTGACCCCTACTCAAGCTGACTCGTTCTGTGTTCTAGACAAGTCGACTCAACCCCTGCTCGAGCCAACTCATTCCTACTAATGAATGGTCTGACTATTTTGTCTTTTGGATGAGCTGACTTGACCCCTGCTCGAGTTGACTCATCTCTGCTCGACCAGAAAAC
This sequence comes from Areca catechu, assembly GCA_021397845.1. Lineage (NCBI taxonomy): Eukaryota > Viridiplantae > Streptophyta > Magnoliopsida > Arecales > Arecaceae > Areca > Areca catechu. The sequence goes on along the minus strand of CM038053.1, from coordinate 138,268,750 downwards.
CCTGAACAATTTTTTTGAAAAGCTTTTTAAGAAGGTTTTGACCTGGTTTGAATTTCGAATTCAAGCTATTTTGGCTTCAAACTTTCATGGAATGATTGTCATTTTTTCCTAATGTGGTTAGAGACAAATTGGTATGCCCTTGACCTTCTCCCCCAATCACTCCTCCTTCCTCTTTCTCCCTCTCATGGTTGCCTCTATAAATAAAGGTTGTTTTAGGGACTGCTTGTTAGTTGAAGAACTAGAAAAGAAAAGGGATTTTATAAGGACTTGGGATTGGGTATGAGAATACATAGCATTCAAGCTAGGTCTTGGGAAGAGAGAAAGTTGGGAAGGGTTCCACCTCTCCTCCTTGTCTTTCGAGAAGTAGAAGATTGGCCCGAAGGAACCCAAGGAGCTAGCACTCCGAGGGAGTTGATCAGAATCGAGCCCCGGTGTGGATTACCTATAGAGGCCAGACACGTGTGTGGCTCAAGAGCTTTACCCTTTTCCATAGTATTTTCTAAGGTATAACGGTAAGGTACTTTTATATCTTTGATTATTTTTCTTGCTCTTGATGTATATTGCATGCTGCATTATCTTACTAGATCCTGTTGCTTGCAGATTGCTAGATCATTTTGATCGATCTACCAAGCCTTTGGCTATTCATTTTAAAATAGTTTTAAAATACTTTCTTTCTACTTAGCATGTTTTCCCTTCAATTTATAGACCCCTTATATAGTAGCTTGATAAGAAAAAATTTATGGTAGTAAGATAAGAAAGAATTCTTTTGAACACAAAATAATTAAAGATGACATTGGACTCTACTCTCCTTCTTGACCTGGATGAAAACTCTTTGTAATTTAAATTAGGTGGACTTCTTTGTACTTGGGCTTCTCCATGACTTGGGCGATGAAATGAGGTTTGGGCGACAAAAATCAGAAGAGGTGGCACCCCCATTCCTTCCACACTTAACGCTAATCCTTCTCTCCTTTGGCGTGAAATTTCTTTTTGCATTTGGATGAAACTTTTGATAAGAAAGAACTCTTTGAATCTTGGATGAAGGGATATAACTTGATAAGAGAGAACTCTTTGATTTTTGGATGAACCTCCATTTAATTTTGGAATCTTCTTGGATGAACTTCCATTTGAATTTGAATACATGCTTGAATGGCCAACCATCCTTGGAGTGGGAAAAAATTTGAGGATGAAAAGAGGTGCTAGATGAGAGGTAGAATCCTTCTGCTTTACTTCTCTTAAATGGTGTCATCCTTGGATTTAAAATGGACGATAAGAAGGGAATTTGTTGGCGCCTCTCTTGGATAAACATGAATCTTAAAATTATCCCGATGTCTCGATGTACCGATGTCCCAATGTCTTGATGTCTGGATGTCTGGATGTCTCGATATCTGGATGTCCGGATGTCTCGATGTTTGGATGTGTTTGGTGAAAATTTTGGACAAACTTCTTTTATCATGGAATTGTTTCACCAAGGTGATGTGGCATGGCAAACTACTCCAAGTGGCAGTTGATAAGGCCCCATGACATGGTGACATGGCACAATGACATGGCATAGTGACATGGCTTCAACAACTAGGCCTGACCTTGGCTAATAATTGGACTTAAACCCCCTGGACTATTACAAGACCCAACTTCGCATAAACCTATCCTGACTAACTTGTGAATCAAAGCAAACTAGTATATTTACATGACTCAAGCTGAAATTAAAATATAATAACTACTCATTAGTGATCCATAATGAGCTTGCAGGGTTTTGATGTCTCTTCCTTGCTCTGGTGTCCTCACCAATTCTCCCGGGGTGGGAGGAACTCGACCTTGTCGAGTATGGGTTGACTCTACTCTGGTAATGTTCTAGCAAGTATGGGTTATGTTTTTGTAGATCCTCTCGAGGGATCCATGAATCATCAGATTCTGGTCTACCTTGCCATCAAACCAGATAATGCTGATAGTCTTTACTCCTAGTAGTGATAGTTTTGTCATCCAAAACCCGCTTAATATTATCTCTCCATTCTGGTAATTTGGCCGGTGGACACTCAGGGTAGGGTCACTCTCAAAGATGGAATCAGGCCCAAATGACTCACTAGGTATCATTATTAGCTCCTTATACTCAACAAGATCTAATACATTGAATGTTGCCCAAAAATGGAGCCTAAGAGGGGGGGTGAATTGGGTCTTTCAAAAAATTAAGCAATTATGTGCCAGTCTTGAAGTGTTTGTGAGCAATGTGATTAAATTCAAAGATATGCAGTGGATAACAGTGAATTAAATGCAAAGAATAAATGCAAGTAATAGAAAGAGCAATCACATACAAACACCAAGTTTTATAGTGGTTCGGTGCACTCCAAGCACCTACGTCCACTCCCCAAGATTTCCTTGGGAATTTCCACTATAATCTCTACAAGATTATAGCCGACTTGTTTTACAAGGCTCACAAGTCAAAACCCAAGTTGGTTTTGTCACCTAGGCTCACCAACAATCTTTACAACTTGTTTTGTCTTCGGGCTCACAAGTTAAACCCTAGTTGCTTTTGTACCTTTGGCTCACCAACAACTCAACAACCTACTTTCAAAAATCCTTGAAAGCTAGGTCAACAAAGTACAAAGATAAAGAATAAAAGCACAATCAAACTCTCTTCTAGAGTGAAATGTGGAAGCTTTGAGGCTCTTGAAGATGCTTGTCTTATCTTCTTCTTGGAATCTTTTCAAAGACACTTTTGGAAAGCTAAAATGATAGGATTGTAAGCTTTGAGGCTCTTGAAGATGCTTGTCTCCTTTTTTGGCTTTTGGAAGTGAAGTTCTTGAAAGAATATTTGACTTTGTGTGTTCAATGAAGTTCAACTCTTTATGAATGAGTTTGGTGAAGCTTAAATACTTCAAAAACTTCCAAAAAATGGTTTGAGACCGTTGGATGATCAAAACTAGCCGTTGGGAGCTTGAAAAGATGAAATCTGCCTCTCAAAAAATAGAGCTGTTGAAGCTGTCAGAACCCGTAAGTCAACACTTGACTTCCAGGTGTCGACACTTGGTTTCCAGGTGTCGACACTTGGTCCTGCAGGTGTCGACACTTGAATTTCCTGTGTCAACACTTGAAGCTCATGTGTTGACACTTGACACAAAAACACTCCAAATGTCATAGTTCTATATTTTCAAAAATCTCAAGCCTTGAGTCAACACTTGAATTTTAGGTATCAACACTTGTGTTTCAGGTGTCGACAATTATGTTTCTGGTATCGACACTTGAATTCTAGGTGTCGATACTTGGCATGCCAAAGAAGAATTTTTGCATGCCAGTTTTTGAAGTGTCGACACTTGGGGAGTCATAAGTCGACACTTGGTTCTGCAGTTTGCCAAAAACATGTGCCAACATCCTAAAAACTCAAAGATCTTCAATCAAGCTTCAAATCATCTTATATGAACAATGATTGATCAATTTTGAGCCCTTTTTCAGATGAGTAGACTTTCCAAAACTTGAAAATTGCTCAGCTTCATGATACTTTTATTTTGAGAATTTGAGGTACTTGTATCCTGAAACTCATAACTACAATTGAAACATTAGTATAAAATATGTACTCAACATTTTGTTAGTCATCAAAATCAAGGGCTAAATCCAACAATCTCTTCCTTTTTGATGATGACAAAACCTTGAGTATATAAGCATTCAAAATCAATTTTAGCTTTTGTATCCCATAATCATGAATTAAAACTCATACAACACAATTTTAATAGAGGAAAGGTATAAATTAAGTGTTGAAGTTAAATTTTCTCTCCCCATAAGTGAGTTGAGATATGAAACAATTCAAAATTTAAGAAAATACTTAGATATGTATCTTAATGCTTATATGCATCTTACTCCCCCTTTTTGTTAACATTAAACAATAAAGGGAGTAAACTCCCCCTGAATTGATGCATTAAGGCATAGAAATTTGGTTAGGGGTCATGATACAAGATTAGATTTTCAAAATTCAATAGGTATCAGAGCAAATGAACAAGGTAGGGAGTAATCAAGACTGATAAGCAAGAATGATACAAAAATGATACAAGACTGATAGGCAAGTTAAACAACTAAAATGCAAGTTTGCATATATATAAGTAAGTTTTTAGTACAAAATTGCTGATACACTCAGCATACACTGAAACATGATACATAAACATGACAAGTACAACATAGATGATAACATAGATAAACTCTAAACATAGATGATAACAAAAGCATCAAACATCAGGATAAATATCAAGAGGCTACTCCTCAACAGATGGAAGCTCAAAGTAAATAGGACCAGTAATCCTAGACCTAGGAACAAGGGCTCTAGGGGTCTTAAGGATACTATGACTCCTAGTCATAGTAGATGGTCCATATCTGGGTACAACCCTGGAAGATCGAGTAGATGGTGGAGGAAGTGTCTCAGCGGGTGTCCAAAAAATAGGAGCAGTCGAAATTGGAGTATCACAAGGATCATCAAGATGAACAACTGGAGTCTGGGTGTCTCGACTGACTATCTCATAACACCTGCTTGGTCATCACTCCCACCAGAACTGCCATCAGGAATATCAGTCTCTCTATCGTCACCATCACCACCACCATGAGTGTCATCATGTCCATCAGGGTGGTCATCATCATCATCTGCCAGTGGAGGAGGATCTGAAGGTACTGCTGGAGGTAAAAGTGATCTCAATAAGTCTTTGATCTCCATAAAACTAGCCTCTATGGTCTCCCGAATGCTTTAGAGTTGAGAGTCAGTATGAGCTCTCAAACTCTCAACCTGAAACCTTAGTTGGGTAGACCTAACAACCAAACTGATAATCTCACTCCGGACCTCTAAAAACTCCTTCCTAACAAGCTCCTCAAAGGATGTACCTGTAGCAGAAGGAGGAGCAGCAGAAGGTGAAGCAGTTGGTGCAGGTGTGACAGGCTCTGTCTCAGTTGCTGCTGCTGGTGCTGGTCTAGGAGGTGTATCAGAAGGCCCAGATGGCCCTGCCTCTTCCTCTCTAAGCTCATCCTCCTCATTTGGCTCTTGGCCAGACTCCCGATGCACCCATCTCTCTGCCAGTCTCCTGTATCCCATACGATGAAGGGAATGCTCATCATACATGTCTATGTGCTAAATATCTTTGGAGGTCTACCCCTCTAAAAGTACATCGTAAGCTCTAAATAGATGAGTCAGCCCCATCCCATATGAAAGACAGTGTCATCGCATGGTCGCAACATCTCTCATCTATGCCACCATCAGAGCAGGAAGATCAACAGTAGTCCTCTGCGTTAGGCACACCATTAGCATCAGCTCCCTCTCAGTGATAAAGTCAAAACATCCAGTCTTTGATAGCAAAATGAGCAATGAAGTGGTGCAGGAGGCGCATCTCAACCGAAAGCTGGTTTGCGGTGACTGTAGCCACACCGCGAATGTCATCATGCTCTAGTATGCACCGAAAAGCCTCCTCTCTGTCCTCAATGCATGAAGCAATGATCCCACGATGGGGAATCTCCCAGACACTGCTAAGAACCTCCTCAGTAATCGAAATATGAATACCTCTGACTGTGGCACTCCATAACATCTTGCTGCAATCAAAGCTCCCATAAAACTCATGAATCAAATGTGGGTAGTATTTCTCCTTCATAGTGCAGAAGGAGATCAACCTTGCTGACTCGAGAACCTGTCTAAGTCTGAAGCCCTAATGATCAAAGAAACCCAATTCCACTTGACAACCGGTAGCAATCATCTTCCCCGATACCCTGTCAGCTGAAGGTGAAGAAGAAGGTGCTGCTCTCTTTGTTTGCTGACTACTATCATTCCTGGCCTTAGTCCTTCTTTCTGCTGAACCTTGACTCGGTTTCCTTTTATAGGCAAGCTGCATCCTTGGTCCCATGACTACCAACTGAGAGAGGGAATGGAAGGACTGAAGAGGATGAAACAGGAAATGACAATAGTCCAACCAAAAAGAAACCGACAGGAAGAGAAAAAAAAAGATTTGGCCAAGAACAAGAGCCAAAAAGGGAAGAAACGAAGAGGGGTGAGCATAGTGCCGAATGAATCCACAGGAAAAACCAATGAAGATCGATCCAAAGAGAGAAAATAGCAAACGAGGATGAACACGGTTCAAAAACAACAGTAAAAATGGTGACTAACGGTGAAGAATAGGACCAAATCAAAGAAAAAATGGACGAAAATAGTGAATGAACGGTCCAAACCCAGAAAAGAGGAAGAAATTACCGGAATTTAGGGGGACACGAGTGGAAAATCACTGTTCCGCTAGCAAAGGAGAGTTTGGAGACCACTAGGGCACGGGAGAAAATAATGAATAAACAAAAGAAAGTGACCAGGTGATGCTCAGAAAACAAAAAAAATTGCTTAAGTGTCGACACTTCGCCAAAAGTCAAGTGTCGACACTTGGCCAAGAAATCCAAAAAAAAAAACCAATAAAAATTTCACAAATCAAGGGGACTCTAGTGAAAGTTTTAGAACTAAGAGAATATGATTTTGAGCAATAAGAAATTGGGCATGAACATGATTTGAGAGAGTTCTATAAGAAGGGACTATGATACATAACTCTCTTCTAATCATGCAAAACCTTTCTTTACTCAAGGGTTTGGTGAAAATATTAGCTAATTGATTATCAGTACAAACAAATTCAAGCATTACATTAGAGTTTTGCACATGATCTCTTATGAAGTGATGTCTTATTTCAATGTATTTACTTCTTGAATGTTGCACAGGATTCTTAGTTAAATTGATTGCACTTGTTTTATCACATCTTATGGGTGTCTTAATTAATTTGATACCAAAATCTTCGAGTTGTTATTTGATCCATAGAATTTGAACACAACAGCTTCCAGCTGCTATATATTTAGCTTATGCCATAGATAGAGCAACCAAATTCTATTTTTGCTACTCCATGAAATCAAATTGACTCCAAGAAACTGACAAGTTCCACTAATACTTTTTCTATCAAGTTTACACCCAGCAAATTCAATATCAGAATAAGCAATCAATTCAAATGATGAATCTCTAGAGTACCAAAGACCAATATCTACAGTGCTAGATAGATATCTAAGTATGCATTTAATAGCCAAAAGATGAGACTCTTTAGGGGCAGACGATATCTTGCACACATATAAACACTAAACATAATATCCGATCTACAAGCAGTTAGATATTGTAATGAATCAATCATTCCTCTATATAAATTTTGGTCAATAGATTTACCTGATTCATCTTTGTCAAGCTTACAAGAGGTGCTCATAGGCATACCTAATGGCTTGGTGTTCTCCATCCCAAACTTCTTTAATATTTCTTTCGTGTACTTGGTTTGGTTGATGAAGATCCCTTCTTTTGTTTGCTTTATCTGGAATCCGAGGAAGAAGTTAAGCTCTCCCATCATGCTCATCTCGAACTCATCCTGCATTAACTTTGCAAACTCTTGACAAAGACATTCATTAGCAGCACCGAATATGATATCATCCACATAAACTTGTACCACTAAGATATCATCATTCTTCTTTTTCCAAAATAAAGTAGTATCTACATTACCTCTAAAAATATCATTTTTAAGCAAGAAGGAACTCAATCTTGTTGGTTTTCTCCCAGGAACAGGAAATTACAATTAAACAGGCATCAGCAGCTTATCGCAGTGGAAGCAGATATAAAAATAATTTATATCTAATCATGCAAATCATAAATAAATCTAATTTATTTATCATAAATTTCTAACATGCTGCATAACATGAAAAAAATATTAGATCTAAAATAAAAATTATTTTAAGTATAAAATACTTACATGGATCGTTATTCGAGATTGCTCTGAAAAGCATGCAGATCCACTACTGAAAAGCCAAGATTCTGTCGAAGCCGTGCAATCACCCGGCCTTTGCTGGTATCCACACGAAGCTCTCACAACTTAGTCGTAGAGGCCACCAAACTGCTAGATCCTTGCAGCCCTCTCTTCTTTCAGTAAATTGCCTACTTTAAGAACTATGCCGATCCGAATCCTGACCGGCTTTTAGCTTTTATCTTGCAAATCGAACTATGCAAGATCTTGGACATTTTACTATCTTCTTCCTCTTTTGAAGAAGACCTCTCAATGCTCTTGAAGATCACAAGAAAGAAATATTCTAGAAGGGAAGAAAAGGATGGCGCCAAGAGAGAGACTCTCAGGTATTAGCTCCCAAGAGAAGAAATATGCCCAAAATTAATGCACGATGAAAAGGAGAAGCTTTACATGCCAATTATATTATCTCTGGGTCGGCCACCTTTCTTCCTATTTAAATTTAAGTTCTCCCATCCCATCAAAACAAAACACCAGTGTTTTATTTTATCTAGCTAGGATTTAAGATGAATGGAAGAGAAGGACTCTTCCCTCTCTTAATTAATTCAGTCTAACTCCATTTTAGTGCCTTACTTTTGTCGTACAAATATTCTCCATGCCAAAAAAAGGATAAGCCTTTTAGTTTTTATCTTACAAAAATTCTCCACTCTAAAATAAAAGGAGTTTGAACTTATCTAGTTCAGGTTTTAAGAGGAGTAGAAGAGAAGGACTCTTCCTCCTCTTTTATTCTCTCATGCATAAACACTGTTCTTGCCCACCTAATTCATGCCCCATCATGTTTTGTCACACAAAAACATGGGCCCACTAGGTTGGCGTGTGGAGGGAGGGGGAGACATGGAGAGAGAGTCCTAGTCTAACTAGACTCTAGGTCTTGGTCCAAATGTAATGATTTTATAGCAAACTGAAGCTGATTTTAAATCTGATCGAACCATTTCGAAGCAGACATTGACCCAAATCTATTAGGATTAATTAATTGACTCTAACTCAATTAAATTAATTATAATTTAATTTAATTAATATTTAATCCATAATTAATTAATTATAACATTTATAATTAGGTAAAATATTAATTGTAACACTTACAATTAGGTCAAATTGATTTATTGATTGGTAACTTAAGCTCCTAATGTGTATGACCTCTCAAGTCCTATCTTGTCTGGTAATGGAACATGCTATAATCTCCATTATACATCATCAAAACTCCTTTCGATGGACTGAAATAATTTCAGCTCAACCCTAATTAGTAGAATAAGATTGGAACCCCTTGGTGGTGTTACCATGTGATTCGGTTCCTCTATCAAAATTCTGACATGATGTTGGTTATGAATACTTGTCAAACCCATCAGTCATATACTTAACTTAATTGACTCAAGTTCAATCATGATACTAATGAAAATACCTTTCCATTATCACCATACTATGGCTATAGATTTCTAGACTTAGTCTCATTAAGCTTGCATAAGATTATTCCTTATTACTAAGACTAATAGATCCCTACAAGTGAACACCCTACTCCTACAAAAAACATACTATAGCCAACGAACACTGCAAGGTCCCATATGGATAGGAACCATGTGATTGTGCTGTCAAACTACAGTAACCTTATTATGAGTAGCTGAGACACTCTAGGCCAAGGAACTATTCACATGACTATAGCATCAAGAAGTTATCGACGAGTGAGTAGTCATCTGTATAACTTTCTGTACATGGTCACGCTCAGTACTGTTGATCTCTATCAATTACCTGCACTCACTCCAATGTCACCATACTGTAGGTCAGAGACTCATCTATCCAAAAAGGAAAGTGATGTATGCACCGATTTTAACGAATCAATCACCGTCCTCGTGATATTCCAACAACTGGGAGCCTTTAAGAGTTAATCTATAAAGACACATGCCTCAGATTCTCAACTCTTGAGAATATGTGTCATTGTCCATTAACTCCATGGATAATTCATAGACACAATAATATGAATGAAACTAATGCCCTTTATTAATTAAGAAAAATTAAGTACAAAGTTAATGCCCTAAAAATTATAATGTGCCAAGCCAAAATGGCTTTCAGGGTATACATCTAACAATCTTCCACTTGCACTAAAGCCAATTGACTACATATTTAAGTCCCATTTTCTCAAAGTGGACTTCAGCATTTTGATGGCTCAAAGTCTTAGTCAGTGGGTCTACCACGTTGTTCGTGGAGTCTACTCTTCGCACCTCAACATATTTCTTCTCGAGGTAGTCGTGATTGATATGAAACTGCCGCTCAATATGCTTGGACTTCTGGTAAGACCTGAGCTTCTTAGCAATAGCTATTGCACCATTATTGTCACAATATATGGGGATGGCATTACTCCGAGCTCCGAAACAAACTTTTTATACCAGAAGGCTTCTTTTGCAGCTTCAGAGGCAGCGATGTACTTTGCTTCCATTATTGAATATGCATGATGGGATGTTTGGAACTTTTCCAACTAGTTGCCCCACCATTGCACAAAAACACAGACCCTGATGTAGACCTTCTATCATCAGGATCAGACATAAAGTCTGAGTTTGTATTCCCTTTATCCCTAATTTTGAACTCCCTCCAAAGATTAAGAACAAATCTTTAGTCCTTCTCAAGTACTTAAGAATGTTCTTCACAGCTATCCAATGTTCTTCACCTGGATTCGATTGATATTTGCTCGGGACACTCACAGCAAGAGCTATATCAGGTCAAGTATACAACATGATATACATAAGGCTTCCAATTGCTGAAGAATATGGAATCTTGCTCATGCAGTGAATCTCTTCAGGTGTGTTAGGACATATTTTTTTGGAGAGATTAATGCCATGCCGAAGAGGTAACAATCGTCTTTTAGAGTTCTCCATGCTGAACTTTTTCAGCACTTCTTCTATGTACAATTTTTATGAAAGGCCAAGCATCCGATTAGATCTTCTTTATAGACCTTAATCTCCAAAATATAAGATGCTTCACCTAAGTCTTTCATAGAGAATTCCTTAGACAACCAACTTTTGACCAAAGTCAATATGGGAATATCATTTCCAATAAGAAGGATATCATCCACGTACAATACGAGGAATGTCACTGCCCTCCTATTGGCCTTCCTATAAACACATGGCTTATCCTCATTTTTGATAAAATCAAATGATTTGATTGCATCATGAAAACAAGTATTCCAACTCCGAGAAGCTTGCTTCAATACATAGATTGATCTATGCAATTTGCAGACCTTATGATCTTCATCATTGGAAGTGAAACCCAAAGGCTGCTCCATATAGATATCTTTCTCAAGATATCCATTCAAGAATGCAGTTTTCATATCCATCTGCCATATCTCATAATCATGATATGTTGTAATTGCAAGCAATATATGGATGGATTTCAGAATAGCTATTGGTGAAAAGGTATTATGATAGTCAATGCCTTCACGTTGATTATACCCTTTCACCACCAACCTTGCTTTAAAGGACTCTACCTTACCATCTGCACCTATTTTGAATACTATATGTTACACTTTAAATCGAGTTTTAATCCATCCTATTTTAAAGAAAACTCCTTGCATACTTTGGAATCAAAGAAAACAAACTTTAAAATATTTTTGAGTTTTTGGTTGCAAATATTTTATTTTAAATAATGGAAAAGATAATATTGAAAAATTTGATGCCAAGTCTGATGAAGGTATCTTTTTAGGATACTCCACATCAAGCAGGGCATACAGAGTTTTCAATAAAAGAACTTTGGTTGTGGAAGAGTCAGTACATGTTATTTTTGAAGAATCTACTAACAAATCCTCCAGAAAAGAGGATAGTTTTGATGAATTTGTAAGTGCTGACAAGCTTCAAATGTTGATACTAAATGATCAACCTCCTCAGCCAAGTGAAGAAGATCAAGACAAGAATGAGAAAGGTGATGACACTCCAAAACATCAAGATCTATCTAAGGAGTCGAGGTATGCTCATGGATATCTTAAGGAATTAATCCTAGGTGATCCATCTAAAGGGATAAGAACTCGAGCCTCAATTAAAAATGAATGTGATTATATAGCTTTTGTATCACAAGTAGAGCATAAATGTTTTGAAGAAGCAGAAAAAGAGCATAACTAGATTAATGCCATGCAAGATGAACTAATTCAGTTTGATAGAAATAATGTTTGGTTATTAATAGAAAGACCATCTAATATTTCTATTATTGGCACAAAATGGATATTTAGGAATAAATTAGATGAAAATGGAATTATTGTTAGGAATAAAGCTAGGCTAGTTGCTAAAGGCTACAACCAGGAGGAAGGGAATGATTTTGATGAAACTTTTGCTCCTGTTGCTAGACTTGAAGCAATTAGACTATTATTAGCATTTTCTTATTTTATAAATTTCAAACTATTTCAAATAGATGTTAAGAGTGCTTTTCTGAATGGTTTTATAACTGAAAAGGTTTTTGTTGAACAACCATCTGGATTTAAAAATCATGCACATCCTGATTATGTTTTTAAATTGCACAAAGCACTTTATGGATTAAAGCAAGCACCTCAAGCCTGGTATGAAAGACTCAGTAAGTTTTTAATTGAAAATAAATTTTCTAGAGGCCATGTTGATAAAACACTATTTTTGAAAAAACAAGATAATGATTTATTAGTAGTACAAATTTATGTTGATGATATCATTTTCGATGCTACTAATAAAATTCTTTGTCAAGAGTTTGCTAAGCTAATGCAGGATGAGTTCGAGATGAGCATGATGGGAGAACTCTATTTCTTTCTCAGACTCCAGATCAAGCAAACAAAAGATGGTATCTTCATCAACCAAGCTAAGTATACAAGAGAGATTATAAATAAGTTTAGGATGGTGATGCGGACATCGAGATGAATATTGAACCTGATCGACTGACTCATATATCAGGACAGCCCGGTGATAGTTCGGCGAAGCCCAACCCAGAAGTTTCGGTTCAGCATCTGGCCCATGATGATTTGGGGCTGCCAGCCTCGCCAGCAGGAAACGTGCACAGGTCCAGACACCTTCAAGGGAAGCAAGTTTCAAATCTGACCCATTTTTGGGATGAAAACAATTAATTGGGAATTGAGCTGAAGGCCCAATACAATAATTGCATCCATGAAATTTCGGATCCGGGAAAACACTGGAGTCTTTAGTCTTATTTTTATTATTATAATTTTATTAGTGGCATGATCTCTTGATTTTTTTTATAAAAAAAAAAAAACCCATTTGAAGATTTTCATGCAAGAGTCAGCGTTTGGATTTGTTTATATTAGTGTTTAGTTTTTTTTATTCCCTCCCTGTTAGTCACGTGGGGGACAACTATACTTTGTATTGTGGTTTCTTAAAACCCGAACCAAAAACAACAGCAGCCTTTTTCTTTGTTTTGGAATATACAATTGGAGCGTGTTGTTTAGTTTTGGAAGAATGCATTTTACACGGTGATTCCTTTTGAGCGTTTTGTTCTGGGAAACAAGATTGGATGGTCTTTTGGGTGATTCCGTGGAAGGCCACCAGCCATCTTTTTTTTCCCTTGGGCACACCAGGCTGAAAGCCTGGTTGGGAGAGAGATTCTGTGAGGAATCTCTTCCTTCCGTTCCTAGTACCTGATAAAAGAAAAAAGAAAGAAGAAATAAGGACTCACGGTGAGAAACCCATCGTTCGTCCCTTTCGTTCGTGAAGACTCAGATTGAAATCCGGTAGAGGGCTGGCAACATGAGGAATCACGCGGCCCTTCCAGCACTTGATCGTTGCAGGTTTCAAAGGGATCTTCCCCATCTTGCTCAATCTTAGCATCCAAGAATTCTCAGAACCTGTTCTCAAAGATTAAGGATTTTGGTCGCTGCAGGCGTTTGACAACCGCCCTGCACCATCTTGGTATCAGAGCCTTGATCCATTCTTGATCAGGGCCTTGATCTGTTCTTGATCTGTCCCTGATCCATTCTTGATCTGTCCTTGATCCGTTCTTGATTTAAAAAAAAAAAAAAAATTCTGCCGGCAACCATGGAGCGGAACAACAAGGAGCCTTCCCTTCGTGACGTTGTGGAGACCCAGCAGCAGATGATGGCTATTTTGCAAGCAATGATGGCACGGTTGGAGGTGCAAGATCGTGCTATACCTCATCAAGACGCAATATACCTGACAAACATCGAGAAGGTGATGCCGACCCTTTCCACAATATTGAAGATCCTCCACCATTGCAAAGAGGGCAGCAACCACGGTGTGATGTAGCGCTTCCCAGGGATTTCGGACCGTCGCCTGTGCATGACAATCAGACTCGTTGGGAGTCCAGGATTCGGATTGAAAATACTGGAGTTCAAAGGTGGTTTAAATCCTGATGAGTATGTGGATTGGACCCTGCAGGTTGATGATGTTTTCTGGCTGAAAGAAGTGCCTTTGGACAAGCAAGTGCCGCTTATCACAATCCGATTCTGAGATCGAGCAGTGGCTTGGTGGCATGCACAGCACTGCCGGAGGTATATGGATGGGAGGCCACCAATTGCATCATGGGCAGCCTTGAAGCAGGAGATGAATCGGGAGTTCCTTCCTCCGAACCATGAACAGGTCCTTTATTCTAAATTGCATGGTTTAACACAAGGAAATCGAAGCATGGAAGATTATACTATAGAGTTCTACCGACTGGTGGCTCGAAACCGATTGATGGAGTCAGAACCGAGGTTGGTAGCTATGTATTTGCTTGGACTGCGATTCCCGATCCAGGATGCATTGGCTTTGCATTGGATTAACAGTGTTGGTGATGCACACATGCGGGCGCAAGCAGTGGAGCGGGGCCTGATGTGGAATAGAGGGTTCCAGAGTAGAGGAAAATTATCTGGTCAGTTTTTGGGGCAGAGTTCTGGTAGTAAGAGGCACCTCCTGTGGTGAGGCAACAAACTTCGGCAGTTCCTTCGAGACCTACAGTGCCGAGTGGGGCTTCAGGTACCCAGCAGAGGGTGGGCAACAATCGAGTCAATGTTCGCTGCCATCGGTGTCATGACTTAGGACATTATGTCAATGAGTGCCCCAAGGCGCGCACCCAATTACTTATGGAGGAGGAGCAGGAAGTTGAATTTCCCAAGGATGAGGAGTTCGAGGATGAGATGTATGTGATTGACCCAGACCACATCCAGGGAGAGAGTCTGATTATTAGGAGGATGTGTCTTGCACCAAGAGCTGGAGGAGATTGGCGTCAGCACGATATTTTCTCAACAAAGTGCACTGTAGCTGGTATAACTTGCAAGTTAATTATTGATTCTGGAAGTTGGGAGAATGTGATTGCTGAGAAAGTTGTGAAGAAATTGGGGTTGATGACAGAGCCCCATCCTCAACCATACAAGCTCGGCTGGGTGAATCGGGATGCAGATATTCAGGTCAGTTGATGTTGTAGGTTGGCCTTGTCTTTTGGTCCTCAGCTTGAGATGTCAATAGTAGCTGATGTTGTACCGATGGATACGACACATATCATTTTGGGACGACCTTGGTAGTTTTATAATAAAGCAGTGTATAATGGTTACACTCATACTTATATGCTGCGACCAGATGGGAGAAAAGTGATCTTGAAATCGCTACAGGACATAGCTGAACAGAAGGTAGTATTTTGTTTGCCAAGCAGGGAGTTTCAGTTGAGTCTAGAGGGAGAAGTCTCTATTTTGCCCTGGTTAGTAAGCCAAAAGAGTTTGGCCAGAATGGGGAGCAGGAGCTACATGATCTTCCTCAGGAGTTGGTGTCAGTTTTGGAGGAATTTCGGGATGTTGTACGAAGTGAGCTTCCTGCGGGTTTGCCACCACTTCGAGATATTCAGTATGAGATTGATCTGATTCCGAGTTCTGTGTTGCCGAATAAGGCTCATTATCGAATGACCCCACCGCAGCATGAGGAGCTGAAGAGACAGGTTCAAGATCTTTTAGACAAAGGCTTTGTACGGGAAAGCATTAGCCCGTGTGCGGTACCAGCACTTTTGGTGCCGAAAAAGGATGGTTCATGGCGTATGTGTGTTGACAGCCGGGTAATAAACATAATTACTGTGAAATATAGATTTCCAATACCGAGGCTGGATGATATGCTAGATCAGTTGAGTGGTGCCGTGTTCTTTACTAAGATTGATTTGAAAAGTGGGTATCATCAGATCAGAATGAAGCCAGGTGATGAATGGAAGACAGCCTTCAAGACAAAGGAAGGCCTGTATGAATGGTTGGTGATGCCATTCGGGCTATCTAATGCTCCTAGTACGTTTATGCGAGTAATGAACCAGGTTTTGCATCCATTCCTTAGTTCTTTTGTTGTTGCATACTTTGATGATATATTGATATATAGTAAGACAGCACAAGAGCATGTTGAGCATGTTTCACAAGTTCTAACAGTATTACGTGAAAACCAGCTTTTTGCTAACCCAGAGAAGTTTATTTGGATGGTAGACAAATTAATTTTTCTGGGATATGTTGTTACTGGTGATGGGATTCTTCCAGATAAAAGTAAGGTGCGAGCGATAGTGGACTGGCCAGCACCTATAACTTTAACTGAATTGAGACCCTTTTTGGGTCTTGCTGGTTTTTACAGAAGGTTTGTGAAGAGGTATAGTGAGATTGCTACACCTTAACAGACTTGTTGAAATTAAATCAGTTTGGATGGAATGACACTACTCAGGCAGCATTTGATAAGATGAAAGTCAAGTTGACCCAAGCACCAATATTGGTTCTTCCAGATTTTGACAAGGTATTTGAAATGGATTGTGATGCTTCGAAGACTGGGATTGGCGTAGTACTCAGCCAAGATGGGAGACCTGTTGCTTTCTACAGTGAGAAGCTTGGAGGTGCCAAATTGTTGTATTCAGTTTATGATTTGGAGCTATACGCCATTGTGAGGTCATTGCAACATTGGCGACATTACTTGATCCAGCGAGAATTTGTGCTGTACTCAGATCATCAAGCATTAAAATTTCTACAGGGACATCATAAGTTGAGCTCCAGACATGCAAAATGGGTAAGTACTCTACAGGAGTATACTTTCAGCATCAAGCATAAGTCAGGCACTTTGAATAAAGTGGTAGATGCTTTAAGTAGATGGAGTTTATTGATTGGTGCTATGCAAGTATATACCCTTAGGTTTGAAAGCATGAAGGATGATATCTGTGCAGATGAATATTTCCAGAGCATTATGACTGAATTGGAAGCTGGAGGTCGATCTGACTTCGTCCTACATGATGGATATTTGTTCCGTGGTAATTATCTTTGTATTCCTAACACTTCACTGCATGTATTGATTATTCAGGAGCTGCATAATCAAGGACATTTTGGAAGAGACAAAACTGCATGGTTAATTCGTCAACGGTTTTATTGGCCTGGGCTTGATCGAGATGTCAAAACCTTTGTGATGAGATGCCGTTTGTGTCAGGAATCCAAAGGATCAGATACAAATCAAGGTGTATATACCCCTTTACCGATTCCAGATGAGCCGTGGCGAGAGGTATCTATGGATTTTGTTGTAGGTTTACCACGGACAGTGAGAGGTCTAGATTCAATTATGGTAGTTGTAGATCGGTTCAGCAAGATGGCTTGTTTCTCGCCATGCAAAATGATATTTGATGCGTCGAAAGTAGCTGATCTTTATTTTTCTGTAGTGTCCGACATTATGGATTACCATCGTCAATAGTTTCGGACCGAGATAGCAAGTTTATGGGGCATTTCTGGCATGAATTATGGAAAAAGTTGGGTACAAAATTAAAATTCAGTAGTCCCTATCATCCTCAGACCGATGGACAAACCGAGACTGTCAACCGAAGTCTTGGTAACTTGTTGAGAGCCAATGTTCAAGAATTTAAAAACTGGGATGTATGTTTGCCAAAGATTGAGTTTGAGTTCAATTCTTCGGTGAACCGTTCTACTGGTTTTGCACCCTTTCAGGTATTGTATGGATTTCTACTAAGAGGACCACTTGATATTTTACCTGTTGATGTGCCAAACAAATCAAGTAAGAAAATAGAAGATCAAGTGGCTGATCTCCGTGAGGTGCACGCAACTGTTAAAGCCAATCTAGAGCAAAATTATGCCAAGTATAAGGCTAAGGCTGATCAGACGCATCGACAGCAGACTTTTAAGGTTGGTGATTTGGTATGGGTCTTCTTGCCAAGAGAACGATATCCACAGGGGGCCTACACTAAACTCAAGCCTAAGAAAATTGGTCCTTGTCAGGTGTTGGAGAAATTTAGTGACAATGCCTACCGAGTTGAATTACCAGACGATGTCCTTATTTCTGATGTATTCAATATTCGATATCTAACCCCTTATGCAGGTGATAATTCAAGCTTGAGGACAAGCTTTTCAGAGGAAGGGGAGAGTGATGCGAACATCAAGATGAATATTGAACCTGATCGACTGACTCATATATCAGGACAGCTCGGTGATAGTTCGGCGAAGCCCAACCCAGATATTTTGGTTCAGCTTCCGGCCCATGATGATTTGGGGCCGCCAGCCTCGCCAGCAGGAAACGTGCGCAGGTCTAGACACCTTCAAGGGAAGCAAGTTTCAAATCTGACTCGTTTTTGGGATAAAAATAATTAATTGGGAATTGGGCTGAAGGCCCAATACACTAATTGCGTCCGTGAAATTTTGGATCCGGGAAAACACCGGAGTCTTTAGTCTTATTATTATTATAATTTTATTAGTGGCGTGATCTCTTGGTTTTTTTATAAAAAAAAAAAATCCGTTTGAAGAGTTTCACGCAAGAGTCAGCGTTTGGATTTGTTTACATTAGTGTTTAGTTTTTTTTATTCCCTCCCTGTTAGTCACGTGGGGGACAACTATACTTTGTATTGTGGTTTCTTAAAACCCGAACCAAAAACAACAGCAACCTTTTTCTTTGTTTTGGAATATACAATTGGAGCGTGTTGTTTGGTTTTGGAAGAATACATTTTACACGGTGATTCCTTTTGAGCATTTTGTTCTGGGAAACAAGATTGGACGGTCTTTTGGGTGATTCCGTGGAAGGCCGCCGGCCATCTTTTTTTTCCCTTGCGCACACCAGGCCGAAAGCCTGGTTGGGAGAGAGATTCCGTGAGGAATCTCTTCCTTCCGTTCCTAGTACCTGATAAAAAAAAAAAAACAAGAAGAAACAGGGACTCACGGTGAGAAACCCATCGTTCGTCCCTTCCGTTTGTGAAGACCCGGATTGAAATTCGATAGAGTGCTGGCAACGTGAGGAATCACGCGGCCCTTCCAGTACTTGATCGTTGCAGGTTTCAAAGGGATCTTTCCCATCTTGCTCAATCCTAGCATCCAAGAATTCTCAGAACCCGTTCTCACAGATTAGGGGTTTTGGTTGCTGCAGGCATTTGACAACCGCCCTGCACCAGATGGAGACTACTAAAGCAATAGGTATGCCTATGAATCCCTCTTGTAGACTTGATAAGGATGAACATGGTAAATCTGTAGATCAAAAGTTATACAGAGGTATGATTGGCTCTTTACTGTACTAAACTGCTAGTAGACCAGATATAATGTTCAGTGTATGCATGTGTACTAGATATCAGTCTGAACCTAAATAATCACATTTGATGGCTGTTAAGCGCATTATTATATATATATTTGGTACTATTGATATTGGTTTATGGTATTCTAGAAATTCATCTGCTGAATTGATTGGATATTCTAATGCTGATTTTGCTGGTTGTAAATTAGATAGAAAGAGTACTAGTAGTACTTGCCAATTTCTTGGAGTTAATTTAATCTCATGGTTTAGCAAGAAACAAACTTCAGTTGCACTATCCATAGCTGAAGCTGAGTGTATTGCAGCTGGAAGTTATTGTGCTCAAATCTTGTGGATTAAGCAACAACTTAAAGATTTTGGAATCAAGTTGGCTAGTACACCTATTAAATGTGATAATACCAGTGCTATTTGCTTGACTAAAAATCCTATTCAACATTCTAAGAGTAAACATATTAAAATTAGACATCATTTCATTAGAGATCATGTAGAAAATAATGATGTTGTGCTTGAATTTATTAGTACTGAATTTCAATTAGCTGACATCTTAACTAAACCTCTTCTGGAAGATCGATTTTGTATGATTAGAAGAGAGCTCGGAATCATTAATCCTTTTAATTAAATTTTTACTATCTTTGACTCAAATTAGTTCATTTTGACATCAGTTTTACTCAATCATTGTTGAATTTAATCATATTTCCAATGATTTTGATCAACTCTTGAATCTTTTTGTTTGGTTTTTAAGTCGATGTGTTGACACATTGATGTGTGATATCTGAATGTGTCGACATATTCGTCAGTCGACACTGAATGGCAGCAGACCGAGAATAAAGGGTTTCCGAATAGTTTTTCTCCCCATTTCTTTCTCTCTCTCGAGCCGACACATGATCTAAGGTACTCCTCATTGTTCCTTCCCTCTATTTCATGATTTAAACCTGTTGATTCTTCATTTGAAGCACTTGGTAGTTCGAATTTTGCTAGATTTCACCTCCCATTTGGATTTTGAGACTTAGAAATCCTAGGTTTTCATTCAAGCATTGCCCAAATCTTTATTCTAAGTAATAGAACCCCGAAAGCAAGTATTCCGTCAATCTCGTCAGTCAAATTAGGAAGAAGAATGAAGGATGAAGGACAAACATGAGGCTAGAGCTCCTGATCCGCCTGCACGATGACTTTTTGTAGCTTCTAGCAGGTGAGCTCGAAGACTGTCATTGGGGGATGATGAGTGGACTTCACTTTTGTTGACCGCAACACTTTAGGATTGGACAGTGGATTCGATAGGATGGTTTGACTTCTTTTTGCTCACTCAGCGAGAGATTTTACCCCGGGCTGATTAGAGAGTTTTATAGATCACTCGCCCATGGGACTGATGAATGGATGGCACAGGTGAGAGGCCGGGATATCCCAGTTTCATCAGTGGTTCTGAGCAAATTATGGGATATTCCAATAACTGATTCAGTGGTGGACAGCTTGATATAGAGTGAGTGGACTCCAGTGTATCTTTGAGTCTGATATATTGCCTGAGGGAGCCACCGTACCTGCATCCTGACTATCAGCAGAGATGAGATTATTGCACCACATTGTTACCCAGATACTTCTACCGAAGACTGGATGCTTCGATTACATCACTGAGCGGGAGTTGCTAGTGATGATCTCTTTGGTTCAGCGCACGTCCGTCTGCCTTTCAGAGCTTATGATCCACTAGATGATGGAGGCTTCGATGAGCCAGCGACTCTGCTTACCATATGAGATGGGATTGACTGTTCTGTTCAGAGAGTACGGCATAAGCTTTGAGGATGAGCCCTTTCGCATGCTACTTCATACTGATGTGTATGACATCAACTCATTACACCAGATGGGTTATCATCTATTCCGAGGCCAGTGGACTCGCAGGATATCTGGTCAGGCCGAGGATAGAGCTAATGATGATGATGCTGCAGAGGAAGAGTGTATCCTCTCCGACAAGGCTCCTAGCAAGAGTTAGCCTGAGACAGCAACACAGCTAGAGGTTGAATCTTAGTCTGATCCTACTACTTCAGCACAGCCTCAGCTAGCTCAGATGGAGACTCAAGGTGTTTCTGATAGCTTATTGGACAGAGTCAGATGCATCGAGATTGATATTTTGATTGTTAGATAGCATCTTGACTACTTCATAGCTGAGACCAGAGAGAGCCACAGTGGACTGAGTGATGGCATCTCAGCTATATTGACTGCACTGTCTATACCTTCAGTGAGTACTCCGGTTGCTGATACTGCTCCACCTGCTCCTGCACCTGTTGTTGATGTTGATGGTGATGTTGATGGAGATGATGAGGAGACTAACTCTGGTGGATTCGACTTTCCAGATCTGACTTCAGAGCCAGTAGCAGAGATGACGACAGACTTGCCCAGGAGTCCTACTCTTGATCCTTCTAGTTCACCTACCCAGACTCCAGTCCCATCCTCTCCTTCCAGATCGGATGATCATGATCCAATTCTCATTCTTTCACCAGTTATTGATTCTCTAGTTATTGATATTCCTATTATACATTCACCTATTGTTGATACCCCCATTGTCAATACACCCATTATTGACACCTCTATCATTGATTCGCCAATTATAGACATACCAGTTCATTCTTCAGCTGATACATCTATCCTTGATATACCTATCATATCATCAGTTGATACTCCTATTTTTGATACTCCTACTATCCACACATCCTCACTTATCCGAGAGCTTGGTTTTGATATACTCGGCTTTCAGTATCTTGATTTCATCCCTCCTTTGATCACACACCACTTCTGGCAATCGCAGAGATTGTCGAACCGATTAGTTTCGTTCCTGCGGAGGACATTGCTTCTACCTCTACTGCTCCAGCCAAAGGTCGGACATATGCACGATGCAAAGGACATGGTCGTCATACCCCTCTACGACCGACCAGGACCCGACTCCGAGATCTCAAATCGATGTGGCCGCAAGCTCGATTTTTTACTGATACAGGAACGATTGAGATCAGATCATCTTCAAATGATGATGATACGGATGAGGATTAGGATATTTATGTATTTTTAGATAGTTTACTTTTATGCATGTTTTGTCTTTTGTTGTACAAATTCTGATCTAAAATGAAATATTATGTTGTACTTCATGTTTGTGACTTTAAATGAATGAATGATTTTAATTTCCTTGTTATTTCATTGTCTTTATGAATTGGAATGAAGTTCTTACATTACACTTCAATGCTATATCTTGAATGTTCAGCCTATTTGTCTTCCTACCTTCTTAATGAAAACAAAAAGGGGGAGTAGTATAGTGAGATTTAAGTATAAATATAATATATTTTTGGGAGTAGTAAGTTTAAAGACAAATGATTTATATATTTATGATGTGCAAGGGGTAAACAAATTTTGAAAATTATTTTTTTTTTTCAAAACTTGAATTGAAAAATGTTTACAAATTCTTTAAGAAAGGGGGAGCTATACCTTGTTTTCATTGAAAATCCTTTTAAAGTGAATTTCATCCTAAAACCCCTCTTTAAATGATTGAAATGATATTTACAAACCATTTTTTGGATCATCAATTTAGGGGGAGCCTTGTTTATTGCTGAATTTTCCTATAGAGTATCATGATACATGTGTTCTATGTCTTAAATATATCCCAAAGCTCTGATACTCTCAATCATTATAACAAGCTCTGACACTATCAATTTTGACATCACTTTCATTCTGAAATATCATATCATTATTACAAATTATGTTGATACACTTAATGCCTTTTTATTCACATTGATGAATTCTTTTAAAAGCTTTTTATGCAATTTATACTTAAGGATTTTGTCATCATCAAAAAAGGGAAGATTGTTGACTCCGTTATTGATTTTGATAATAAGCAAAACGGTTAAGTATAAGTTAAGTACTAATGGTTTCTTTGAAATGTATTTTTGTTGAAGAATGTGCTCACAAATTTAAAGAAGTTTGTTTGATTGAAGTAAACCAAGTTTGGATAAAATGATTTGCTCAAAGAGGACTTGGACAATAAATATTTGCTTGAATGGACAATTGATTTAAGTAGAAATCTGTGTCAGCTCAAGTTCAGACTTTTTTGTGAAGATTTCTGTGAGGTGTTGACTCAATGTGTTGACACATGACATTAAGTGTCGACACATGGAAGTTAAGTATCGATTCAAGACGGTACGCAAAGTATGTTTCAGATGGCATGGCTGAAGTATCAACACATGGACCTAAAGTGTCACTCAAAGTGTCGACACATGGATCAGCTCATCATCAGAGATTTTCAAGCCACAGAACTTGCTGAAAATGAAGAACTGTTGAAGTGTCAACACATGGAAGCTAAGTGTCGACTCAAAGTGTCGACTCACTTGTGAAAGTATCGACACATCTGAGATTTCCAGAAGACCAGATTGAAGATATTTGAACTAGGTGTCAACTCAAGAAGTTCAAGTGTCAATAGGAAGTGTCGACTCATAGCCTGAAGTGTCGACACATGGAGTTCTGGAAATAGTAACATCTAGTTTTTCAAGCACAGAACTCGACCCTTTTGCCCTCCAATGGCTAGTTTTTCAAGTCTAACAGCAGAAACAGGATTTGAGGCCTTGGAAAAGTATATATATGCTCCATATCAAATTAAAAGGTAAACTATTCATTATTATTGATGAGAATGAGATAAGAGCATTCAAGTGAGAAGCAAAGTGAGCTTTAACTCTTATTCTTTGAAGATTCAACCACTCTCAAGAAAAAGCAATCCTCCAAGCATTCTAGAGCCTTCAAGAACATTAAAGATCATCCATTCTTGAGCATTCAATAGGCTTCAACAAGTTCAAAGAACTTCTACATCGAGCTTCAAAGAGATACCCGCTTTTGTTTAGAAAGCTTATATTATTTCTCTACTTCTAAACTTGTTTTGTTGTAAGGGTTCTTGGTTAGCCTATTGTAAAACCAAGGGAGGTTATTGGCGAGCCTTTGAAAATCATTTAGGTTCTTGGTTAGCCCAGAAAATCAAGGAAAGTTGGTGGTTAGCTCGTAAAACCATTTAGGTTATTGGTTAGCCTAGAAAACCAAGTGAGGTTTTGACTTGTTGGCCTTGTGAAAACAAGTTGGGTTTTTGATTAGTGAGCCCACAAAACTAATCAACTATAATTGGTGTGATTATAGTGAATTTCCAAGGGGATCTTGGAGAGTGGATGTAGGTACATTAGATAGCACCGAACCACTATATTTCTTGGTCTTTGTGGTTGATTGATCTCTCTACTTGCTATTCTTTTATGACTCTTTATTTCTACTACACTTTTGATTCAAGAGCATTACATTTGAATTCTTAGTACCTTGCTTAATTAGTTGTTGGATTGAATTGATTACCATTGCATTGCATTAGTAACTTTTTTTGGGACCCAACTCACCCCCCCTCTTGGGTTGCTTACTGGGCAATAGATTGTTTTACCAAGCTTACAATCCAAACCTATACACTTTGGTTTTACCGGGATCACCAAAGAAAATCCAACTCCCTTTAGTTTTAAACGGGATCACCAAAGAAACCCTAACACTTTGTTTTATACCAGGATCACAAAGAACCCAACTTAGGTTTTTACAAGGTTCACGTAAAAACTTTTAACCCTCTCTTAAGACACAGCCCCTTGCTGTTCTTAGAGAGAAAACAAAGATAGAGAGAAATAAAAAGCAATTACACAACAAACCGAGTTTGTTTAAATGTTGCCATTGTAGATCAAGGTGAAGCCTAGCTTTGAATGCTCTTTAATTCTCTTCAAGCTATTTCTTTGCTTCTTCAATGAGTAGATTCAATGATGAAGAGAAGTTGGTGAAGCTTTGAATCCTATCTTGAATGCTCTTGAAGTAGGTTGTGAAAGACTTGAAGGCTTTTCAAATTTCTAAGATAAATCAATAATAATCCCTCAAAAAATTATTTAATCCATCAAAAGTAATCCCTTTTATAGTTTTCTATGAGATATGGCCGTTGTAGGGCTAAGGATTCGTGAAAGAGCTATTGGAGATCATTTGGAATTCAAAAATCACTTTCAGTAACAAGCTGTTAGAGTGCAGAAAATGGTCACTCGAGTCAGCTCGAGGTCCACGAGTCAGCTCGAAGTCTCAGACAGCCCAAACAGAATTTCTATGCGAGTCGGTTCTTCAAGCTGGAGTCAGCTCTTCAAGCTGGAGTCAGCTCGAACCTTCAATCAATTCAAAATAACTTTCTACTTGAGTCGGCTCTTCAAGGCAAAGTCGCTTGAAGTCTCAGTCACCAACAAACATAACTCTAGACGAGTCGGCTCTTGGAGCTCGAGTCCGCTCGAGACTCAGACTTCAAAAACATGTGTTCTTTCATGAGTTGGTGCTTGGGGCTCGAGTCAGCTCAAAGTACTAAAACTCTGAAATTTCTTTGTGCCGTGCCACAAGGAGTCGGCTCTTAATCCATGAGTCGGCTCTTGCCAAAACTTCAATTAATACTTTAAACTTCTCTAAAATTCTTCAACACTTGAATCAAACAAGAGCTAATCTATACACTCTTGTTTTTATAATTTTACAACCCATTTACAAGATTACAAAGTTGAAAAAATTAGGGCTTTAACAATTTAAAGTCCATAAGAGTCTATACAAGATTGAATTACCTTTCAACCAATTTGAAAACCAATTAAACTACATATAACCATTTTCCTACAAAAACTTCTCAAGTAATTGAAAGATTTGGTAACATATACATGCTCCAATATTTTGTGATCATCAAAATCATTCTAGGGATCAACACTCTACTATCAACACATCCTCCAAGTGCCATCTTTTTTTGGGAACTACACACGGGCTAAGACTCTCCCTAATAAATCCTTTTTGAAGTAGTTCCCCTACTTATTTTTCTAATTCTAGATGTTCTGTAGGGTTCATCTTATAGTGTGGGAGGTTTGGTAGGGTAGCTCCTGGGATTAAATATATAGCATGCTGAATGTCCCTTATGGATGGCAGTTGATCAGGTAGGTCTTCAAGAAACACATCCTGAAATTCCTTCAAAAATTCTACTCTCCTTAGGTTGTCCTGTTGGGACTGGTCAGAAACTTCCTTAGTAGTCATAATCCAAACTGGTGCACCTTCCATCAACTCATGCTCTAGTTCCCTCGTGGTGATCTGGTTAAGTCCTGGCTCTTTCTCCCTTAAATTGCTAGACCCTCTCTTAATATTTTTCTTAGGTGGGATCGAATTTATGACTATCCTTTTACCATGATGGTTAAAAGAACATGAATTCGAACGACCATAAAGGATAACATCATGGTCCTATAGCTAAGGTCTGCCTAAAATAATGCTACTGACCCCCATTAGGAGAACGTCACACCAGACCTTCTCTTAATATGACCGGACTTGGACTATAACCTGACATCTCAATTTAATAAGAATAGAGGTTGAGTCAATCCAAGAAACATTATAAGGGTTGGGATGGGGCATTGTAGTTAAACCTAGGTTCTTAACCATATTTGTCGAAATGGTGTTAACACAGCTTCCACTATCTATGATAATTTTGCAAACTTTGTCCCCTACCTTAATGAAGGTTTGTAGGATGTTAGTCCTACGCCAGTCCTCGTTCTTCTTGGTCTGCATCAAGATACACCTAACGACTCCGTAGAGATCAAGTGACTCTAAGTCTTCCTTGTCCCCTTCATACTCATCTGCTAACTCAGGTTCAGCCTCATATTCCTCCTCCTCACATTCTTCCATAGTTTCAAGATCCTCCTCATCAAACTCTCCTATGTATAAGGCTCGTACGGGGCATCGACTAGCATAATGACCCAAACTTTTACAATTGAAACATCATATAGTTTGGTTTCAAGTCCTTTGCATTTCAGGTGCCTTTCCTTTATCATCCTTATGAGCTAGAGGAGTGGTAGGTTTGGGTTGGCTATTGGAAAACTGGTTCACACTAGGCCTATTTCTTGGAGTACTAAACCTATTAGGTTCGGGTCGTCTGGTAACGAGTCCTCTTTGGAATCTCTCACAATCCCTAGCAATCTGATAGGCCTGATCTAAGTCATGGACCTCTCTTAGAAATAATTCCCTCTAGATGTCCTCATGTAGGCTTGCTCGAAACCTAGATAGGGTGACTGACTCTGACTCAGCTACACCACACCTCATGACCAACTCGTCGAATTTCACTATGTACTCGAACACAGATTTATTACCTTGTGTTAACTTCTACCACTGATCTAAGAGTCTTTACTCATAGGACAAGGGTAGGCATTTCTCCCAAAGTCTGATCTTCATAGCTCTCTATGTAACTATAGAAAAATCTCCTCTTTGGTGGTTAAGCCTCTCAACATTGCTCCAGTACAACCTAGCCTGCCTGGCTAACCTAAGCTTGGCAAACTTGACCTTCCTCTCCTCAGACATCTCATACCACTCAAAATACTGGTTCATGTCACTCTCCCAGTCAGTATATACCTTAGGGTCTAAGTTTTCATCAAAGGTGGGTGCCTCAAGTCTGATGTTCCTAAGGGCTCTTTCCTCTTGGTCATTGACGTCTTGATAGAGTCACCTAGGATTAGGTTCAGGTGTGAGTTCCCGACATTGGGCTCTTGGACCTATGGGAGTGGATCTAGGTAAATCAGGATCAGGATGAGTCATATGGGATTCTTCTATATTACCCATTCTTTCCTCTATTTATCAAACCTAGTGTTGAGCTACCTAAACTATTCAGTCATAGTTCGCATCAAGGCTTCCAAATTCGGATCCATGGTCGAACTGGCTTCGGCTTGGGGTTGTTGATAGGGTGTTCCTGATCTAGTGGTCATGCAATACAATCCTAATTTCTATGGTTCCTAGACCTAGAGCTCAAGTGGAATGAGTTAACTCAAATTATACCCAATTTTACAATTAGTCTTCCACTAGCCAGGTAAGAGGTGGGGTGGTGAGAGGCTCCCCCTGCTTGACATAGGGTCCTAATTAAAAATCTCTAGTCCACTTAGGGTGTTTGCTTCTGGACCTCTAGCCTTAGATACCAGCTTCCAATAATAATTGAAAGATTGAGTGCACTAGTTCACTCACAAGACTCAAACCCGACCTGTTGGTGTCCCTAAGCTGTATTAGGTTACTACTCGATTTTAGATTAGGGCTAGGACAATGCAAGATGAGGTTGGTTGTTTGTGGGCCAAGGAAAGGTGATAAAATCCTTCCCTTATCTTATGATAGCTTGCCCTTAAGTGATTTGAAATAGGATGAATGCACAACCCAATCAAACTAGTTACCAAGATAAGATAAGATAACACTTGCAACTTAAAATTTAAACTTTAAATTTCAAATTTCAGATTTGGGATTTTAGATTTGAATTTAAATTTTAAATTTTGAATTTCAGATTTTAAATTGCAGAAATTAAATTTTAATTTTCTTGGAGATTAGGTTGGATAAATTCAAAAATTTAGATATGCCAGAACTTATCCTAAGTTGTACTCAGAAAATTAACATGCAATCTTTAAAGCAATTAACAATTTAAACACATACACTAAGCATAACTAATTTTTTAATATCAGGTTGTCACGTTCGGCCGTAGCTCTTTACTCCCATGGGTCGTGATAGTATACTTGCATATACCCATTTAGGAGGCGTGATTTCCTTCCACCAGAAAGTACTAAGAAAATAATGCAATTTTTTTTGAAAAAAATTTAGATATGAAATCTATGAGAGAAGATTACAGATCTGATTTTAATCTAGCTAAATTACTAAAGTTAATACAAAGGAAGCTAAGATCTGAAGAGCTATGGAAGAGCCTTCCAGATCCAATGCTAGAATAGTGTAGAAATTTCAGCAAGTCACTAAATGTCCTAGTCTAACCTTTAGCTCTAATACCAAAGTTGATGTGGGATGGATGCAAAGAATAATCTAACAATTAAGTGCTTAAATTTGATGAGCAATAGCAGTAAACTCAGATATACTATCAAATTAATTTAATGAAGATAGACTAAGTTTCTACTAGCTATCCATAATTTAATCAGCATGCAGTCACTTAAAGAATCCTGGATTTGATGATTGAAAAACCACCGAAACTAGGACATCCTGACTTCAAACAACCAGATCTAATGAGATTTGGATGATTACTTACCAATAATGCTTTTCCCTCCATTTCAACAAATCTGGATTCAACTCTCAAGATCTCATGGTAAGATTGCAAACTTCAGTTCCTTTGGAGCAGATCTTCTCGTTGAAGGTTGGATGGCAAGGGAAACCTCCTCTTTTGATCGAGAATACTAGGGATCCTTCAAGAGATCTATGATTATTTTGCCTAGGTGGCTTCCCAAGAGTGGGTGAATTGGAATTAAAAAAAAAAATTCATAATAATGTGCACTTTCAAATTCTTTTGGTGTTGTGGTACAATATGCAATGCGGAAGTAATTAAGTAAAAGCAATAAAGCAATAAGAGCACAATTACAAACACAAAGAGATTTAGAGTGGTTCGAAGCAACCGGCTCCTACGTCCACTACCCAAGCACTACTTGGGATTTCCACTATATCTCCCAATGGGAATACAGTCGGATTGTTTTACCAGACTGACAATCCAAACCTATATACTTTGGTTTTATCAAGATCATCAAAGAAACTCTAACTCTCTTTGGTTTTAAACGGATCACCAAAGAAAACCCAAACACTTGGTTTTATACCAGGATTACCAAGAAACCCAACTTAGATTTTACAAGATTTACCTAAAAACCTTCAACCCTCTCTTAAGACACAGTACCCTTGCTGTTCTTAGAGAGAAAACAAGGATAAAGAAATGATAAACAAGCAACAACAACAAACCAAGTTTGTTTAAGTGTTATCGATGTAGATCAAGATGAAGTCAAGCCTTGAATGCTCTTTAATGCTCTTCAAGCTACTTCTTTCCTTCTTCAATGAGTGGATTTAATGATGGAGTAGAGTTGGTGAAGCTTTGAATCCAACTTGACAGCTCTTTGAGGTAAGTAGGTGAATGACTTGAAAGCTCTTTAATATCTCAAGATAATTCCATAATAAATCTTTAATCATTGTTTAATCCTTCAAAAACAATCCCTTTTATAGTTTTCCAAGAGATATGGCTGTTGTAGGGCCTTGGGATTCATGAAATAACTGTTGGAGATGAATTGGAGTTCAAATTTCAACTTCAGCAACTAGCCGTTGGAGTACAGAAAATAACTCCATGAGTCGGCTCAAGGTCCACGAGTAAGCTCAAAGTCTCAGACAGTCCAAAATAAAAATATGTAAGAGTCAGCTCTTCTAGCTGGAGTCGGCTCTTGCCTTCAGTCGAGTCAAAACCAAAATACCTAGAGTCGGCTCTTCAGGGCAGAGTCGGCTCGAGTTCTCAGACCTTCAAAATACATAAATCTGGACGAGTCGGCTCTTGGGGCAGGAGTTGGCTCTTGATACTGAAACACTAAAACTTCCTCCGTGCCATGCCACCACGAGTCAGCTCTTGATCCAAGAGTCAGCTCTTGCAAATCTTCAAAAAAATGCTTCAAGCTTCTCCAAAAATCTTCAACATTGAATCAAATAGAAGCTAATCTATATAATCTATAATTTTTACAATTTTTCAGCCCATTTTACATGATTACAAAATTAGGGCTTTTACAAATTCAAGTTTATAAAACTTTATATACAATTGAATTACCTTCCAAACAGTTTGAAACCTATTTTAAACAAAAGGTAACCAATTTCCTGCAAAACTACTCAAGTAATTGAAAAGAGTTAGTATCAAATACATGCTCCAATATTTTGTGATCATCAAAATCATTCCATAGGTCAACAATCTCCCCCTTTTTGATGATAACAAAATACTAGGCATGATTAAAAATTAAAATACTTTACAATTATAGTATATTCAAATTTATGTGTGTTATCAATACAGTGTGCCACAATGTATCATATGTATAAAACTGAACAATATTAACATAAAGTATCATATGTATCGATACATTGTATTTTCAGTATCAGATGAACAATATGGATTGAAACATGATGTATCAACACAGAATGTGTCAAGAGTATCATTTATACAATACGTATCGAAACTTATGAAATTACCAACCATTTGAAGTGAATTTCATGATAATATTTGAAATAAAGCTCCCCCGTACTATTTGTAATATCATTCCTTCTAAATTTCATCAAATTTTCATGAATCATTCAAATTTTCATTTCAACCTTCATATTTTCATAATAATTAACATCCATATATCTTTTTTATGCACACAATCTCCAAAACAACATAGCCTTTCCAAATTTTCAATAAAATTTGTGAATTAAACATTCATATTATAGCTTTTTTTTCATGCATAATTTTTGTTCTCCCCCTTTTTGTCATCAACAAAAGGCATACAAGAGAACATTCATTCATAATAATTCAAGAAGAGATATCGATATATATAAAAAAGTCAGTACAAATGTGATACATTACATATGTGCCTCGGCACAACAAAAAGCCTAAACATCAAAAAGTTGGGCTAGAATCATCACTATCAGGTTCTTCCTCATCAGAGGAGGAACCGATTTCTAAGATTCCTGGACTAGGCTTGAACTTAGGAAATCTAGGTCGAAGATCCCTAATCCTAGTCCTAGTAGGAGTGGTAGTCCTAGACACTTTAGTTTTGGCTTTGGCTTTGGACTCTGAAGATATCATAATGGGTGTGGGTCTGGCAGTCGGTGGGTCAAAGGATAATGCCAAGGTACTGGTGGTCGAAAGTATCTAGGTAGCTGGAGTATGTCCATCCTCAGATCCTGTAGCCTCCATCCAGCCTCGAGCTCAACATCTGCAAGAACATTAGTAAACTATATAGCCTCTCCCTGCTCACGATCAGTGCCAGGTGCTGTGGAAGTCGATGGTACATGCTGGCTGGCTATAGAAAGCTATCTCAAAATGGTCGTAACATCACAAAACCCCTGCTGCATCTCAGACTGTAGTAGAGTGATCCTGCTATCAGTGTCTGATATGAAACACGATATCTCCTCCAAGACTCTCTAAAGTCTGTCATCTGCATCAGGTCTAATAGCTGTGGGTCTCCTGACTGGTGAATGAGGTGTGGTAGGAGCTGGCTCTGACGATCCAGCCTCATCAGCCCGTGTATCAGTCTCCTCACCAAGTCTCTTAGTAGCCTGAGTATCATCCTCTGAATATCTGAATGTGCTACAGGAACACCTGAAGTCTTCCTCATCCAATTGCCATCAACTTTAATGAATCCCATTATGGTAAGGGATTCCACAATATACCTGTCAGTGAGCAGCAGTAGTCGGCTATCCTCTCTAGTCAGATCCACCAGGGCATCCTGAAATAACAGTGTAAAAACCATCCCGTATGACAGACAAGCCCGTGCCCTATGGGCTGCCTCCCTCATCAGCGAGATCATGATAAATAGCAAGTTGAGGGTGTCCCCCTCAATCAGTCGCCTCATAAACATAAGGTCTCGCTCGCTGACTCAATCAAATCTCCCCATCCGGGGCAAGAAAATCCTACTAATAATATTATGCAACAGCCTTAACTCCAATGACAACTGATTTGCACTCACATGCACAATGCCCTTCACATTTGATCTCTCTAGTATGAGTATGAGGGTCTTCATCTTCTCTTTTAAAACTAAATAACACTCCCCTTCTTTTGGTATTTTTAGTATACTTGAAAGCTTCTGTTCACTTATCTCTATATGCTTTCCTTTAACAGTTCCTTCTAAATGAAATGCTCCAAATGACATATTCTCAAGAAACTGACAGACTAAATTAGGATATGTCAGAACATTCAACAGACAAAAATCCTTCCATCCCTCTTTTCCAAGCCAATCATCGATATGCAACTGTTCTTGCTCTAGAAAATTAAAATCGATGCACCTACGCGGTGTAACCTGATGATTTCCCATAAGAATCACTTGTCGGGGTACTTGAGGCTCTTCTTCCTGCTCAATCGGCTGTTCCTCTTCTGGAATCAAGGTGTCCAACTACCTCTTGTTCCTCCGTTCTTCCACGACGATCCGAACCACCCTCTTTGCTTTCTTGGCCATAGCTTTGCGGGGTGCCATCTAGCTAAGATTAAAGGATTGGAGGGGTTTGAGAGAGTTTTTGGAAGGTTTCCTAGAGTGGAATGTGGAGTCGACTAAGAGGAAATGACCAAACCCTAAAAATACAATGAATAGAAAACATGGAAACCCTATTTAAAAATGTTTGGCCCGACCTTCGAGTTGGCTCACCGAGCACCTTGATAACTCAAGTCGGCTCGAGCAAAAAACCAATCTAAAGGTCAAAAATGGTCAAACTCAGTTTCTATAGGTTTCTTGACCCTAAACTAGGTTGTCCTATGCTCTAAAGAAAAATTTAAAATACCTAGATAATTTTTCCTTAATTTTCAAAAATTAGGTCAAAAAGATTCAGAATGGGTCACATAGCCCTAATTCACCTCTAATTTTCTCAAATCTATCTAGACTAAGTGGTTTAGTAAAAATGTCCGCTAGTTGGTCTTCAGTAGGTATGAATTCTAGTTCAACAACATTGTTTAAAACATGATCACGAATAAAATGATGTCGAATTTCAATGTGCTTAGTTCGTGAGTGCTGAATTAGATTTTTAGATAAATTAGTAGCACTAGTAAAGTCACATTTAATAGGAATTTTAGATTGGACAACACCATAATCTTCTAGTTATTACTTGATCCATAGCCCTTGAGCACAACAGCTCCCAGCAACCACATATTTTGCCTCAGTAGTAGATAGTGCTAAGAGTTCTGTTTGCGACAGTGCCAAGAAATCAAGTTAACACCTAGAAATTGACAGGTGCCACTTGTACTTTTTCTATCAATTTTACAGCCTCCATGATCAGCATCAGAATAACTAATTAGTTTCAATGATGTGTGCTTAGAATACCATAAACCTACATTACATATGTCTTTTAGTTATTTAATGATTTTTTTTAACAGCTATGATGTGTGACTCTTTTGGATTAGTTTGAAATCGTGCACACATACAAATACTAAATAAAATATCAGGTCTACTAGCTGTCAAATAAAGTAAAGAACCGATCATACCTCGGTACAGCTTTTGATCAACATTTGTGTCATTCTCATCTTTATCAAGTCTACATGCAGGACTCATGGGTGTCCCATTTTCTTTGCTTGATTCCATGCCAAATTTCTTGATTATCTCTTAATATACTTGGCCTGGTTGATCAGGATACCTTCTTTAGTTTGTTTGATTTGAAGTCCAAGAAAGTAACTCAACTCACCCATCAAGCTCATTTCAAATTCTCCCTGCATTAGCTTAGCAAAATCTTGACACAAAGATTCATCAGTAGATCCAAAGATAATGTCATCAACATATATTTGAACAACTAACATATCATTATTCTTTCTTTGAATAAACAATGTAGTGTCAACACTACCTCTTACAAAATCATTAACAATTAAAAACTTAGTCTATCATACCAGGCTCTAGGTGCCTGTTTCAGACCATACAATGCTTTATTCAGTTTGGAAATATGATTTGGAAAAGTATGATCGATAAAACCAGGGGGTTGCTCAACAAAAACTTCTTCAGATAAAAAACCATTCAAAAATGCACTCTTTATATCCATTTGAAATAATTTAAAGTTCATAAAGCATGCATAATTTAGTAGCAATCTAATAGCTTCTAATCTAGCTACCGGTGCATAAGTTTTATCAAAATCTTTTCCCTCTTCTTGATTATATCCTTGTGCAACCAGTCTAGCTTTATTTCTAATTACATTTCCATCTTCATCTAGTTTATTTCTATAAACCCACCTAGTACCTATAACAGGATAGTCATTAGGTCTTTCTACTAGGGTCCAAACATTATTTCTAAATTGATTTAATTCATCATGCATTGCTAACATCCAATTGGGATCAGTTTCAGCTTCTTCATATTGTGTGGTTCTACATGTGAAACAAAAGCAATTAAGTCATGTGCATCTTTATGTGCAAATCTAGTTTTAACACCTTGAGATAGGTCTCCTATAATTAATTCTTTAGGGTGCGATTGTACATACCTCCATTCTTTAGGTATATCAGTATGATCTTTACTTACATCCTCTTCATGTGGTTTACTTGATTGTTCGTTTGTCTTTGAGAGTCAAATCTTTCATTCCATGTTGTAGAGCACCTGCATCATCATCAGCAAAATCTTCCTTTCTTGAAGATGTAATATCAGATTCATTGAAAACAACATATACAGATTCTTCAACAGTTAAAGTTTTTTTATTAAAAACATGATAAGCTTTACTATTTAATGAATATCCAAGAAAAATAGCCTCATCGGATTTTGCATCAAATTTACCAAGATTGTCTTATCCATTGTTAAGAACAAAATATTTGCATTCAAAAACATGAAAATATTTAATATTTGGTTTTCTATTGTTCTAAAGCTCATAGGAGGTTTTTCTGATAATAGGTCTAGCTAAAGCTCTGTTTAAAATATAGCATGTAGTATTCACAGGTTCTGTCCAAAAGTATTTTGGAAGATTTCCTTCACAAAGCATTTTCTGGACATCTGTTTCAAAGTACGATTCTTTCTTTCTACAACACTATTTTGCTATGGTGTTCTAGGTGCAGAAAAGTTATGATTAATACCATGCTTTGTGCAAAAATGATCAAAATACTGATTTTTAAATTCGGTGCCATGATCACTAGGAATTGAAATGATAGATAAATTTTTCAAATTTTAACTCTTTTGTAAAACTTTTTGAATACATTAAAAGTTTCATCTTTATATGCAATAAACAAAATCCATATGTATCTTGAAAAGTCATCTACAATCACAAGGCCATATTTCATACCACCTAGGTTGGTAGTCCTAATAGGTCCAAATAAGTCCATGTGAAGTAGCTCTAAGGATCTAGTAGTAGAAACAATTTTTTTAAATTTAAAACTCCCCCTTGTTTTCCTAACTAACAAGCATCGCAAATATAATCAAAATTAACTTTGAATTTTGGCAAACCTTTGACTAAATCCTTTGAAATAAGTTTAGCTTTTGTGTCCATACTAACATGACCAAGTCTCCTATGCCATAGTAAACTTGATCCTTGCTCTTGTCATTCATTGCTACAAGACTTGTATTACTTGACATAGCTAGATCATTAAGATCTACCATATAAATGTTACCAAGTCTGTGTACAATGAATTTAATACTAGAGTCAAGTGGATCAACTACTATACACATTGATGACTTGAAAAAAATATTAAAACCAATGTCACATAGCTGACTAATACTTAAAAGATTATGCTTTAACTTTTCTATAAGTAACACATTTTCAATAAATGTAGGAGTAATTTTGATTTTACCAAAGCCGATTATCCTTCCTTTTCGATTGTCACCAAATATGACCATTCCACCATCCTTTTGTTCTAGGGTGAAGAATTGATCAGCATCACCCGTCATGTATCTTGAACAGCCGCTGTCCAGATACCATCTTTTTTTTATACTTGTGGCTGCAAGACATCCCTGCAAAACTATCATTTAACAAATTTAGGTACCCAAGTTTTCTTGGGTCCTTGCAAGTTAATGAAAATGGTTCTTTTGAAACCCAAACTTTCTTAATTTTCTTTTTGTCATTATGTTTCAAATAACATTCAAATGCTTTATGACCAAGGTTATTACATGCATAGCATACAATTTTTGACTTTGAATAATAACCATAAGATGATGCAAATTTAGGTCTAACTAGTTTTGAACTAATGAACTTAGGAGCATATGAAGTAGATGCTGAAAACTTGTTTGAAATAGAACCTTTATACCCAATTCCAAATTTATTATTTATTTCTTTTTGATCTTTTAAAATTAATTCAAGTTGGTTAGAACTTAGAGTTAGTTTTTCAACCAAAGATTTTAGTTTTTGAACTTCCTTCTTTAAATCATCATTTTTTTTTTTCAAACCTTTATTTTTCTCAAAAATATCTTCTTTTTAAACTTGAACAATCTTGAATCTTTCACAAACCAAAAATTAATTCTCTTTGTAAGATTTTATTTCTTTCAAAGAATAGATTTTTGTCTTTTTCGAATACATCACATTGATTTTTTAAATCCATCATTTTTAAACCAGTTTTTTTGTATTCTACCAATAATTTACAAAAAGCATTATGCAATTCATCATAAGTGAATTCTAGATTAGGTTCAAAAGTATTTACCTCATCCTCCAAACCCATAAGATAGATTTGTGCAGTTTTTGTTGTCTCTTCATCCTCTTCAGTGGATGTGGTTTCATCACTATCACTCCAAGCAGGAAGCATTGCCTTCTTTTTGGTGAACATCTTTTTCTTTGCTTTAGGACAATCAAGACGGATGTGTCCTGGCTTCTTACATCCATAGCAGATAGGAACTTGATCTTTGTCTTTATCCTTTTCTTTTTCTTTATCTCTTTCTTTTTCTTTTCCAAAATCACCTTTTCTATATTGTTTTCTCCATCTGTTTGTTTTTCTTCTACCCATAAAACTTTTGATTTTTCTCATGATAAGGGCAATTTCATCATTTCCAAGATCATCATCATCTGATGATTCTGATTCTTCATTCTTATCTTCTTCAGTAGCTTTAAATGTAATGGCCTTCTTTCTTTTTATATCTTCCTCAGTTCTTTATTGCATAGCCAATTCATGCGTGATCAAAGATCCAAGCAGTTCATCCAATGGTAGTGTATTTAGGTCCTTCGCTTCTTGAATTGCTCTCACTTTGGCTTTCCACTTATCTTGCAAAGATCTTAAAACCTTTTGGACAAGATCAGCATTAGAATAAGTTCTACCAAGACTCTTGAGACCATTTATAATATCAGTAAAATGAGTATATATTACAGATATAGTCTCACTAGGATCCATCTTAAATAGCTCATAATTATGTACAAGAAGATTGATTTTTGATATTTTAACTTGAGATGTGCCTTCGTGTTTGATTTCTAGCTTGTCTCAAATTTCTTTAGCAGAATTGCAAGTTGAAATTCTGTTAAACTCATTTGGATCCAAAGCACAATACAATAAGTTCATTGCTTTGGCATTCTATTCAGCTAATTTCATATCATTCTCATCCCAATCCTCTTCTTGTTTGGGAACCTCTACATCATTAACTCTAATTATGGGTGTGTGAGGTCCTTTCAGGATAATCTTCCATAAATGAAAATCTATGGCTTGAATGTATATTTTCATTCTTGCTTACCAATATGTATAATTAGTTCTGGTGAAAAGTGGAGGTCTATTCGTGGATTGACCTTCGGCCAATGAAGTGCTCATGGGATGTGCCATATGTCTTTACTCTAAGTAACTTTCAGAGACTCTGCTTTGATACCACTTGTTGCCCAGGTGGCTTCCCAAGAGAGAGGTGAATTGGGATTAAAAAAAAACTTTTCATAATAATATGCACTTTCAAATTCTTTTGGTGTTGTGGTGCAATATGCAATGCAGAAGTAATTAAGTAAAAGCAATAAAGCAATAAGAGCACAATCACAAATATAAAGAGATTTAGAGTGGTTCGGAGCAACCGGCTCTTACGTCCACTACCTAAGCACCACTTGGAATTTCAACTACATCTGCCAATCGAAATACAGTCGGATTGTTTTATCAGGCTCACAATCCAAACCTATACACTTTGGTTTTATCGGGATCACCAAAGAAATCCTAACTCCCTTTGGTTTTAAACGGGATCACCAAAGAAAATCCAAATACTTGATTTTATACCAGGATTACTAAGAAACCCAACTTAGGTTTTACAAGGTTCACCTAAAAACCTTCAACACTCCCTTAAGACACAGCCCCCTTGCTGTTCTTAGAGAGAAAACAAGGATAAAGAAATGATAAACAAGCAACTACAATAAACCGAGTTTGTTTAAATGTTGCCGATGTAGATCAAGATGAAGTCAAGCCTTGAATGCTCTTTAATGCCCTTCAAGCTACTTTTTCCTTCTTCAATGAGTGGATTCAATGATGAAGTAGAGTTGGTGAAGCTTTGAATCCAACTTGAAAGCTCTTTGAGGTAAGTAGGTGAATGACTTGAAAGTTCTTTAATATCTCAAGATAATTCCATAATAAATCTCTAATCATTGTTTAATCCTTCAAAAACAATCCCTTTTATAGTTTTCCAAGAAATATGGCCATTGTAGGTGAAAGATTGTGCCCTGAAAGCCAATTGAAATATTGTAATTTTGATCCCAAAATCAATGAATTGACATTTTATAAAGGCATCAGTTTCATCATTTGCTGTGTCTTTTTGATTTTATGATGAACCCCATAGATTAGGGCTATGGTTCTGGGGTTATGATGAGATCATACCAGTGAGACCTAAAGCCTTAAAACCCTAATCTAAAATATTCCTGGTCGATGGGACATTGAGTTGGGGATCAATGTTTCCGGCAAGACCAGCACATCCTATATATGTTTTGTTATAAGGGTGACTGATCTCACAGTCACTTGTGTTTGACACTAATACTAGGATGTGAGTGTTCATTAGAGAATGAGTTCACTGAATTGATCCAGATAGAGAATATCTAATGGAACCTTATCTGTTTGTCAATAGATAATTCTCATAGTGGGAGTAGTGCATGTGGTCCTTTGACCTGAGACTACCATAGTACCTTATATATATGAATCCATACTTTGGTTCGCAATCAATCATGACACTGAGTCATGTACGAGGTGATACTGGTTATGGTGGATTGTATATGGAGGTTGTGAGTAGGTCAACAAGAAATTGATCAGCCCTAGTAAGAGGGAATAGCATCCAGTAAAATTTCAAATGATGGATTCAGGAAACCTTTGATCAAAGTATGAACATTAGAGTTATTTTCTAATGGTTCATTACTGAATCATCATTATAAAGATTGAGCTAGGAATGAATATGAAAATTGGATTTGACAAGTATCCATATTCATAATCATATTCGGGATGCAAGTTGATCAAAGGACTGAATTGCCCGGTAACTCACCACTGAAGGGTATTTTGGTAATTCCACCAAAATTCCACATCTTCCGGGTAGACATGATACGTTGCTAGACGTCAATCTTGTCTTGTACGTATATGATTGAGTTATGGTAATTCAAATCAGTCAATTTGAATTAGATTCTAATTGACCGAGTCGAGCTAGTTTGAGTTGACCTAAATCGGCTTAGTTGAGATCTAACCGAATTAAGTCAAATAGCACTCGGACCTACTGCTGGCTAGGTGTGGAACCCAATGGGTCACACACAAAAGAAAATTGATGAAGGATTTAATTTGGAATTAAATCATGTTTGCAGGATAAACACACTAGCATGTGTTGCAGACCAAATTTCTATTCGAATCAGATTCGAATTTGGTTCCGAATTGGGCTTAATTGGGTTCTAATTGAACCAGATTAAGGTCCAATTTATTTTTTAGGACATTGGGCTAACCCATGGCTGAACCCAAGTGAATTTAGTTCACTGAGACCCTCTCTCCAAGCCGCCCCCTCCCTTTTCTCACCCGCGCGCGCCAAGAAAGAGAGTCCACGCGCGTGGACTTCTCTTAAAACGCGTGAGAAAGAAAACGTCGGAGAAAAATCTGAAAAGGGGCGATTCAGATCCTTGTCTGGCGCCCTTGGATCTGGATCTGATGGCCAGAAAAAATTAAGGAAAAGATCCATCGCTTTTCGGTCGCAAATCCGTCTCCAAAAGTCGCGATTCTTCCTGAAGTTTTTTCGAGAGTCCTCCTCGTCGGAAAAATGAAAATCAAATCGGAGAATCATGATTTTTCATTGAGGGGACGCGTGAGGAATGAGGGATCGTGATCCCTGAGGTTTCAGAGGGTTGCGTTATTTCGAGATGACACCCCTCTGAGATCTATAAATAGGGTTGGGGTTCTCGGGGGTTTTCACGTAACATAATTCAGAGATCCAATTCCCTTTCTTCCTCTCCAGAATACTCCTTCCTCTTGTTCTTGTTGGGTATTGTTTCCCTTACGGAGGTATCCTCTGTCGAAACTCTGACCCTAAACAAGAATAAGAAGAAGGTCTTGAACGGTAAAGGAAAGAAAAGGGAAAGGATCTATTCTTCTTTTCCTTCTTGAATTAAGACTTTGACTGTCTTAATTTTTCTTCCAATTCAATTCAAGAAAAGGGATTCAAGAAAGGAAATTCTTGAAGAGATTTCAAGAAGAGGAAAGAAGGAAGAAAAGAAATTTTCAAGAAAGAAAATTTCAGCCTAAAGGTCCAAGAATTGAATTCTTGAAAAAGAATTCAAGAAGAGGAGCCAAGAACTAGAAATTATTGTCTTCATTATTTTTCTGTGTGGATCACCATTGGAGGGTGAACATTTGGGCACCTGGTGGAGATTCAGAGTTTGGATTTTGCGATACAGGTTAGTATCTTAATTTGAGATTAAATCTTATATAAACATCTTATATGTTTTAATTCTTTTAAGGAGATTTTGGGTTGAAGGTTTGGTGAAGATTTCATAAAGATAAAAAAAAATTTTAAAATCTATGATTCCGCCTTGCCACCAAACCCTACAGTGGTATCAGAGCCTCCTTATTAAGATTAAAATATATATTCTGAATTTTAGATGCATATTTATATAAGTAACATGAGATCTAATATATGTTTGTTATAATATCACCAATTAGGGTTTTTTCACTCAAACCCTAATTATTGTAGAGATATGCATAGAGATCTAGTCATCATACTGAAATAAGGTTGCCCTGGCATAATGGTGGATCCATTATGTGGTAAATGGTTGTCCTAGTATGATGACACACTAATTACATATTTGTGTTAATTATGCATATATGTTTGATGTATGCCACTAATTAAGGTTTTCACTTAAACCTTAATTTGCATAAGATATGTTTAGCCTTCTAGTCATCATACTGAAATAAGGTTGCCCTGGCATAATGGTGGATCCATTATGTGGTAAATGGTTGTCCTAGTATGATGACACACTAATTACATATTTGTGTTAATTATGCATATATGTTTGATGTATGCCACTAATTAAGGTTTTCACTTAAACCTTAATTTGCATAGAGATATGTTTAGCCTTCTAGTCATCATACTGAAATAAGGTTGCCCTGGCATAATGGTGGATCCATTATGTGGTAAATGGTTGTCCTAGTATGATGGCACACTATGGCACATATTTGCTAGAATGTGCTTTGTTTTAATAAAGCCCTCTTTAACAACATATTAAGTTGTAGTGTCATATACCAAAAGCAAAAATAATCAATATGATTAGTTTATCATTCGGTGTCTAGGAAAAGTGGTTCATGATCGGTAAAGAGGACGTGGTTTTTAATTGGTTCTGTTGACTGACCTGGCCAATTCTTATTGGTGTCTAAGGAA
The DNA here is from genome assembly GCA_021397845.1 of Areca catechu. Lineage (NCBI taxonomy): Eukaryota > Viridiplantae > Streptophyta > Magnoliopsida > Arecales > Arecaceae > Areca > Areca catechu. Next base: position 138,226,198 of record CM038053.1, on the reverse strand, counting down.
AGCAACGGGGGGACTCCCACCACTCTCCCACTTACCTGGCCGGTATGATTAACTTTATTATTGATTGATATGCTCAGTGTAATATTCACTACATATGGCTTTCCTTCATGCCAAGTCATTATTATGTTATGATCCATATTAGGTTTGTTGTGTACACACAAGGCCTTTTTTTCTTTATGGTGACTAACATAATTTTTGCTTGGTACATTTGATGCTTATGGAATGATTTGATATAATACTTTGTTGTGTACACACAAGGGTATTATGATTAATATCATGACCATATAGTAATGAAGGGTCTAACTTAACTAAAATATTATAGTTTGTTGTGTACACACAAGGCTATTAATATTTTAGAGGCCAAGATAAGTTGAGAATTGTATGAATTACAATTGGAAAGAGTTTTCCTACCTTTGAACTTATATAAGATTTGTTGTGTACACACAAGGTCTTTTATAAGGAATTAGGATCTCAACCCCACTAAGAGAACCAATTAGGGTTTTCTCGATCATCACATTGAGGGTTATGATGCTTGATAAAATAGTGGGAGACATAATTAAGTTAAAGTCCTAATTTAATTATGTTTTGGCAACATTGATTGTCTGCTTATGTAATGTTGTTTGTTAATGTAGATTAAATGGCCTCTTCACTCTCACTCCGTAGCATTCTTGATGCAAATAAATTGACTGGACCAAACTATGTTGATTGGTTGAGAAACCTGAAGATAGTACTCAGCCAAGAAAGAATTTCTTATATTCTTGATACCCCAACCTTGGAACCATTAGGGGAAGATGCCTCGCAAGAGGATAAGACCACATATAACACGTGGCAAAATGACTCACTTACTGTCAAGTGTATAATGCTTGCCTCTATGACCAATGAGTTACAGAGGCAACATGATAGCATGGACACAAACTCCATATTGCTCAATTTAAAAGAACTTTATGGAGAACATAGTCGAACTGCAAGATATGAAATATCTAAGCAGTTATTCCGTGCAAGGATGACAGAAGGTACATCCGTACAAGACCATGTATTAAAGGTTATTGACCTAATCACCCGATTGGGTCAATTGGGTTTTGTTATGGATGGGGAGTTGAATCAGGATTTAATCCTGCAGTCACTCCCAGAGTCATTTTCACAGTTTGTTCTTAATTATCATATGAACAAACTTAACACTTCCTTGCCTGAGCTGTTGAATATGTTAAAAACAGCAGAGAGCCATTTAAAGAAAAATAAGGCTCCGCTTCTTCTTGTGGATGGTGTAAACAAGAAGAAAATAGGCAAAAAGGGTTCCAAGAGGAGGTTAAATCCAAAAGGGGGCATCAAGAAAAAGAAAGGAAAGAAGGCCTCCGGACAAATGACCTGCTTTCATTGTGGCAAGCCGGGTCACTGGAAAAGAAACTGCAAGGTTTACCTTGCAAGTGTGAAGCCTGGTGCTAGTAATGCACCAAAAGGTATGTATGAGATACATGCAATTTTGTCATTAGACACTTCTAATTCAAACTCTTGGATATTGGATACTGCTTGTGGTCATCATATCTGCAAATCATTGCAGGGACTACAGAACATTAGAGTTTTGAAGGAAGGCGACTTCGAGCTCTACGGTGCTGGAGGAGATTCCATCCAAGCAGAAGCTGTAGGGACTTATATGTTGAAGCTGCCTTCTAGGAAGATTTTAGAGTTAAAGAATTGTTATTTTATGCCTAGAATCATTAGAAACATCATATCTGTACCCTTGTTATTTAAACAAGGATATATTATGAATGTAATGAGCAGTGGCTGCTCAATCAGTTTTTCTAATGAAATAATATTTAATGGCATATTTTGCAATAGTCTCTTAACTTTATCTTCTGATAACAATATACTACATGTTAGTAATAAACGAAAAAGAGAGGAAGTAAACAATACTTTACTTTGGCACTGTCATCTTGGACATATTAGTGAGCAGAGGATTAACAAGTTATACAAGGAAAAATTCCTTAATCCTTATGACTATGAATCATTAGGAACTTGTGAATCATGTCTCATGGGTAAAATGACCAAGACTCCATTTAGTGGACATAATGAAAGGACAACAGAGTTATTAGGACTCATACACACTGATGTATGTGGACCTATGACAACTCAGGCCAAGGGTGGATACTCATATTTCATCACATTCACTGATGATTTTTCAAGGTACGGATTTGTGTATCTAATGAAACATAAGTCCGAAGCTTTTGAAAAATTTTTAGAGTATCAAAGTATGGTAGAGAAAAAACGGGGAAAAGTATTAAGATCCTTCGATCAGATAGAGGAGGTGAATACTTATCCACCGAGTTTCTTGATCACCTTAAACAAAAGGGAATCATCTCTGAATGGACTCCTCCTTACACACCACAATTAAATGGTGTTGCTGAAAGGAGAAATCATACTTTATTAGATATGGTACGGTCCATGATGTGCTTCACAGACTTACCTGTTTCTTTCTGGGGATATGCCTTGGAAACAGTGGCTAATATTTTGAATAGAGTACCATCCAAATCTGTATCTAACATTCCATATGAGTTATGGAGGGGAAAGAAACCCAATCTTAAGCACCTTAAGATATGGGGATGTCCATCTTATGTCAAAAGAAATTTTGGACAAAAGCTTGATGCTAGAGCAGAAAAATGTCTATTTGTTGGATATCCCAAAGATAGTATAGGATATCTATTCTACCACCCTACTGAACAAAAGGTTTTAGTCAGTAGGCATGCCATTTTTATGGAAAAAGAATTCATCCTACAAAAGGGCAGTGGGAGAAATATTGAACTTGAAGAAGTTCAACAAGTAGATACATCTCAACAAAATCATAACACAGTTAGTATAGAAAATAATGAAGCCCGAATCATTGATAATGATGAGCCTCTAACATATACGGATGCTGTCATAAGTAGTGACTCAGACAAATGGCTGGAAGCCATGAGATCCGAAATGGACTCCATGTATGTCAACCAAGTCTGGACTTTGGTTGATGCACCAGAGAGTGTTAACCCTATTGGATGCAAATGGGTCTATAAGAAAAAGATTGGGACAGATGGCCAAGTTGAAACTTATAAAGCCAGATTAGTGGCTAAGGGTTTCAGACAAAAACAGGGAATAGATTATGATGAAACATTTTCTCCTGTTGCCATGCTCAAATCTATTCGGATCATGCTTGCTATAGCAGCATATCATGATTATGAAATCTGGCAGATGGATGTGAAAACTGCATTCCTCAATGGTTTCCTTAAGGAAGAGGTTTATATGTCACAGCCAGAAGGTTTTGTCTTGGAGACTAAACCTAATCAGGTATATAGGCTAAAGAAATCTATTTATGGATAAAAGCAAGCATCTAGGAGTTGGAACATCCGATTTGATAAGACAGTCAAAGAATTTGACTTTATCAAAAATGGGGATGAACCTTGTGTGTACAAGAAGACTAGTGGGAGTGCCATAGTTTTCTTGGTTCTGTATGTAGATGACATACTCCTCATTGGGAATGATATCCCAATGTTACAATCAGTCAAGGTATGGTTATCTAAACAGTTTTCCATGAAAGACTTGGGAGAAGCATCTTATATACTAGGCATCAAGATCTATAGAGATAGATCTAGGAGGATGCTAGGTTTATCCCAGTCTAGGCACATTGACCAAGTGCTAAAAAGATTTAGCATGGAGGAAAGTAAAAGAGGTTACTTACCTATTGGTCATGGCATACATCTTTCTAAGAAGATGTCTCCTAAGACACCTGAAGAAAGAAATAGAATGAATTCGGTACCTTATGCTTCGGCAGTAGGGTCTATTATGTATGCTATGTTATGTACTAGGCCTGATGTGGCATATGCCTTAGGTATAGCCAGCAGGTTTCAGGCTGATCCAGGAGAGGATCATTGGAAGGCTGTGAAAAATATTCTTAAGTACTTAAGAAGAACTAAGGATATTTTTCTAATATACGGAGGATCTGATCTTAAACTAGAAGCTTATTCAGATTCTAGTTTTCAATCAGATCTAAATGACAGCAAATCTATATCTGGGTATGTTTTTACCCTTAATGGAGGAGCTGTAAGCTGGAAAAGTTCTAAACAGCAAACTGTAGCTGACTCAACAACTGAGGCAGAGTACATTGCTGTTAGTGAAGCTGCCAAGGAAGCTGTCTGGATGAAGAAGTTCATATCAGAGTTGGGCGTAGTTCTTGAGATTGAAGGTCCAGTATCACTTTACTGTGATAATACGGGGGCTGTTGCTCAAGCAAAGGAACCAAGAGCTCATCACAAATCAAAGCACATTCTGAGGCGCTTCCATCTCGTTCGAGAGATTGTCGAAAGACAAGAAGTCTGCATTAAAAGGGTAGAAACGAAGAACAACGTAGCAGACCCATTCACTAAGGCTCTATCACAGCGAGAGTTTGATCGCCACCTTGATTGTATGGGGTTAAGATTTAAAGGCGATTGGCTTTGGTGCAAGTGGGAGATTGAAAGATTGTGCCCTGAAAGCCAATTGAAATATTGTAATTTTGATCCCAAAATCAATGAATTGAGATTTTATAAAGGCATCAGTTTCATCATTTGCTGTGTCTTTTTGATTTTATGATGAACCCCATAGATTAGGGCTATAGTTCTGGGGTTATGATGAGATCATACCAGTGAGACCTAAAGCCTTAAAACCCTAATCTAAAATATTCCTGGTCGATGGGACATTGAGTTGGAGATCAATGTTTCTGGCAAGACCAGCACATCCTATATATGTTTTGTTATAAGGGTGACTGATCTCACAGTCACTTGTGTTTGACACTAATACTAGGATGTGAGTGTTCATTAGAGAATGAGTTCACTGAATTGATCCAGATAGAGAATATCTAATGGAACCTTATCTGTTTGTCAATAGATAATTCTCATAGTGGGAGTAGTGCATGTGATCCTTTGACCTGAGACTACCATAGTACCTTATATATTTGAATCCATACTTTGGTTCGCAATCAATCATGACACTGAGTCATGCACGAGGTGATACTGGTTATGGTGGATTGTATATGGAGGTTGTGAGTAGGTCAACAAGGAATTGATCAGCCCTAGTAAGAGGGAATAGCATCCAGTAAAATTTCAAATGATGGATTCAGGAAACCTTTGATCAAAGTATGAACATTAGAGTTATTTTCTAATGGTTCATTACTGAATCATCATTATAAAGATTGAGCTAGGAATGAATATGAAAATTGGATTTGACAAGTATCCATATTCATAATCATATTCGGGATGCAAGTTGATCAAAGGACTGAATTGCCCGGTAACTCACCATTGAAGGGTATTTTGGTAATTCCACCAAAATTCCACATCTTCCTGGTAGACATGATACGTTGCTAGATGTCAATCTTGTCTTGTAGGTATATGATTGAGTCATGGTAATTCAAATCAGTCAATTTGAATTAGATTCTAATTGACCGAGTCGAGCTAGTTTGAGTTGACCTAAATCGGCTTAGTTGAGATCTAACCGAATTAAGTCAAATAGCACTCGGACCTACTGCTGGCTAGGTGTGGAACCCAATGGGTCACACACAAAAGAAAATTGATGAAGGATTTAATTTGGAATTAAATCATGTTTGCAGGATAAACACACTAGCATGTGTTGCAGACCAAATTTCTATTCGAATCAGATTCGAATTTGGTTCCGAATTGGGCTTAATTGGGTTCTAATTGAACCAGATTAAGGTCCAATTTATTTTTTAGGACATTGGGCTAACCCATGGCTGAACCCAAGTGAATTTAGTTCACTGAGACCCTCTCTCCAAGCCGCCCCCTCCCTTTTCTCACCCGCGCGCGCCAAGAAAGAGAGTCCACACGCGTGGACTTCTCTTAAAACGCGTGAGAAAGAAAACGTCGGAGAAAAATATGAAAAGGGGCGATTCAGATCCTTGTCTGGCACCCTTGGATCTGGATCTGATGGCCAGAAAAAATTAAGAAAAAGATCCGTCGCTTTTCGGTCGCAAATCCGTCTCCAAAAGTCACGATTCTTCCTGAAGTTTTTCCGAGAGTCCTCCTTGTCGGAAAAACGAAAATCAAATTGGAGAATCATGATTTTTGGTTGAGGGGACGCATGAGGAATGAGGGATCGTGATCCCTGGGGTTTCAGAGGGTTGCGTTGTTTCGAGATGACACCCCTCTGAGATCTATAAATAGGGTTGGGGTTCTCGGGGGTTTTCACGTAACATAATTCAGAGATCCAATTCCCTTTCTTCCTCTCTAGAATACTCCTTCCTCTTGTTCTTGTTGGGTATTGTTTCCCTTACAGAGGTATCCTCTATCGAAACTCTGACCCTAAACAAGAATAAGAAGAAGGTCTTGAACGGTAAAGGAAAGAAAAGGGAAAGGATCTATTCTTCTTTTCCTTCTTGAATTAAGACTTTGACTGTCTTAATTTTTCTTCCAATTCAATTCAAGAAAAGGGATTCAAGAAAGGGAATTCTTGAAGAAAATTCAAGAAGAGGAAAGAAGGAAGAAAAGAAATTTTCAAGAAAGAAAATTTCAGCCTAAAGGTCCAAGAATTGAATTCTTGAAAAAGAATTCAAGAAGAGGAGCCAAGAACTAGAAATTATTGTCTTCATTATTTTTCTGTGTGGATCACCATTGGAGGGTGAACATTTGGGCACCTGGTGGAGATTCAGAGTTTGGATTTTGCGATACAGGTTAGTATCTTAATTTGAGATTAAATCTTATATAAACATCTTATATGTTTTAATTCTTTTAAGGAGATTTTGGGTTGAAGGTTTGGTGAAGATTTCATAAAGATAAAATTTTTTTTTTGAAATCTATGATTCCGCCTTGCCACCGAACCCTACAGTAGGGTCTTGGGATTCATGAAATAGCTGTTGGAGACGAATTGGAGTTCAAATTTCAACTTCAGCAACTAGCTGTTAGAGTGCAGAAAATGGCTCCATGAGTTGGCTCGAGGTCCACGAGTCAGCTTGAAGTCTCAGATTGCCTAAAATCAAAATCTATAAGAGTCAGCTCTTCTAGTTGGAGTTGGCTCTTGCCTTCAGTCAAGTCAAAACCATGAATACCTAGAGTCGACTCTTTAGGGCAGAGTCGGCTCGAGTTCTCAGACCTTCAAAATACATAACTCTGAATGAGTCGGCTTTTGGGGCAGGAGTCGGCTCTTGGTACTAAAACACTGAAACCTCCTCCATGCCATGCCACCACGAGTCAACTCTTGATCTAAGAGTCAGCTCTTGCAAATCTTCAAAAATATGCTTCAAGCTTCTCCAAAAATCTTCAACATTGAATCAAATAGAAGCTAATCTACATACTCTATAATTTTTTTAATTTTTCAGTCTATTTTATAATATTACAAGATTAATAAAACTAGGACTTTTATAAGTTCAAGTTTATAAAACTTTATATACAATTGAATTACCTTCCAATCAGTTTGAAAACCATTTTAAACAAAAGGTAACCAATTTCCTGCAAAACTACTCAAGTAATTGAAAAAAGTTAGTATCAAATACATGCTCCAATGTTTTGTGATCATCAAAATTATTCCAGGGGTCAACAGATTAGAATGGTAGAAATGGAGTGGAAATCTAAAAAGAGAGAGGGAAACAATGATGGTCGGCTTGGATTGGATCTGAACTGGATGTTGAAGATGGTGGCACTTGGCTTCTTGGATCTTGGACTCGGGAGATAACTAAGGCTTCAGCACCCCACACTCACGAATACACTGCTTACCCAGCAGAGCACTCTTACACTACAATTACTTAACCAGCAATTGCACTCTCAACGCTTACCCAGCAATTGGAGAAAAATCGACAGAGTTTCATTAACGAATCATAAGATGGTTAACAAGAAGGGAAGGGGGTGGTATTTATAAACCCCTTACATTGTATCTTGATAAGAGCAAATTCATGGTAGCAAGATAAGAAAGAATTCTTTTGAATACAAATTAATTAAAGATGATATTGGACTCTACTCTCCTTCTTGACCTGGATGAAAACTCTTTATAATTTAAATTAGGTAGACTCCATTGTACTTGGGCTTCTCCATGACTTGGGTGATAAAATGAGGTTTGGGTGACAAAAATGCGAAGAGGTGGCACCCCCATTCCTTCCACACTTAGAGCTAATCCTTCTCTTTTTTGGCGTGAAATCCCTTTTTGCATTTGGATGAAACTTCTTGATAAGAAAGAACTCTTTGAATCTTGGATGAAGGGATATAACTTGATAAGAGAGAACTCTTTTATTTTTGGATGAACCACCATTTAATTTTGGAATCTTCTTGGATGAACTTCCATTTGAATTTGAATACATGCTTGAATGGCCGACCATCCTTGGAGTGGGTGACAATTTGAGAATGAAAAGAGGTGCTCGATGAGAGGTAGAATCCTTCTGCTTTACTTCTCTTAAATGGCGTCATCCTTGGATTTAAAATGGGCTATGAGAAGGGAATTTGTTGGCGCCTCTCTTAGATAAACTTGAATCTTAAAATTGTCCTGATGTCTCAATGTCTGGATGTCCCAATGTCTCGATATCTCGATATCCAGATGTCTGGTAAAAATTTTGGACAAACTTCTTTTATCATGGAATTGATCCACCAAGGTGATGTGGCATGGTATACTACTCCAAGTGGCAGCTGACAAGGCCCCATGACATGGTGACATGGCACAATGACATGGCATAGTGACATGGCTTCAACAATTGGGCCTGACCTTGGCTAACAATTGGACTTGAACCCCCTGGACTATTACAAGACTTAACTTCAAGTAAACCTATCTTGACTAACTTGAGAATCAAAGAAAACTAGTTTATTTATAGGACTCAAGCTAAAATTAAAATATAATAACTACTCATTGGTGATCCACAATGAGCTTGGAGGGTTCTGACATCTCTTCCTAGCTATGGTGTCCTCACCACCCTTGGTACACTGAAGCTAGAGGGCAAACAAGGATGGCCTAGCCCTTAGGGCTGGTGCTAGTCGCTGCATGGTGGAGGTGATGGCTGGAGAGGCCTCAAAAGGAATAGCAAGGACCACTCTCCTAGCCTCAGGAGCAGCCTCAAGCTAAGAACATGGGCACGAAATGATGTAGATCTTCATTTTCTTTGTTTTGTTTGAAGGTTTTCTGGTTGCGCTAGTCCTTGTAGCGATCCTCTTCAGCTCCTCGGTATTCGAGAGATCCATGTCTGCAAAGGATGAAGCAATCAAATAAAAATAGAGTCAAAATCATGAAAGCAAAATGAAATGAGTGATCGGAACTCTTATGTCCCATCTCTCGGGCATGCATGGCTGATCCCCACCTCGAAGAGGGTGTCATCGGATAGAAGCACCTTCAACATAGGGACCTTGAAATGGAGAAGAGTCTCGTATTGTTCATTATCCCCCTCATCCAAAAGTGGGGGGCAAGTCAATCAATGCAAAGGGATGCCCCACGACTCGAACCCCCAGCTCTCGGCCAAATGCTTTACAAAAAGGAAACCTCCTTCCAATGGTGCACTGAAGGAGTACCTTAGATGAGGGGGGGCTACCTTATCTCTTTTACTGTAGACACACCACCACCTTGAGAGGCAAGGATGTTTTCCAAAGAAAAAGAATGCCTTTAAAAAATGCATGGTCAGTTGGATCTTGGCCATGAGGCATACCATCATAAAACCATAGATGTACCACCACGAGTTTGGTACAACTATACACCGAGATATATCCAAGGCTTGAAAAAGATGAATAAAAAAATCAAAAAGTGAGAGCCCCGGTCTGGCCTGGAAATACTCTTTGTAAAGAGCTATTCGGCTTGGAAGAGGGTTACATACTCAGTTGGATGAAAGCAGGAATCCTAGCTAGAACTCTAGTTGGACTTGGTAACGACGCTGATTCCACTCCAAGTCTGTCTCACAAAGTTCAAACTGGAAATCCCTAAGAGAGAACTCCTCCAGATCAGAATCCTTATGCCCTAAGGAAATCTTTGAAGTCTCTATAGGGATCCAATTATCAGTCAATCCCAAGTTTGAAGACCATGAACCAACTGGAGAAGAAGTTTCATTCATCTCTAAAAATCAAAGAAAATCAAAAGAAAATTTATGAAAAATGTGAAAACATCGGTCCAGAAAATCAACAGAATGAACTGAGTGAAACCTAATGCAAGGAAGATGAGCAAGAAAGAAATAACAATAAAAAAAGAGAAAGAAGAAAGTGGGAGGAGGCTCCTAAACCAATGATGAAAGACCTAACCTAGGATAGGCAATGGAAGCAGGGATGCACACCAGAGAAGATGATTGGTGAGAAAACAACTCTTCAAAAAAGAAGGGAGAAAAAAGCAAGAAGGGTGAAATGGCAAGCAAAGCCATGGCCTTGGTTATTTATAAAAGCCTCCTATGACCAAGATCTAATAGAGATAAAATCACCATTGTCAAATGCTCAATGCATGGCAAGCTGAGACTAGACAGGGTTACCTCTTGTGGATCATGGGGTGGCAGGCTAACGAAGAGACTAAAGGCCAATCTTCATGATGAAGGCTTGCATTTGCCTGGCCAGAACCTATGGACTGAACAAATAGACTTGGAACAAGTTGAAATCCATGGGCTCAATGTTAGTTATTCAATCTGCAAAAGTAACTCCGAGACATGCATGGTTTGAGAAAATTCAAATTTCATTCATTTTTCAATCAAGTAATTACATGGATATGAAAAAGGAAAATTACAATTATAGTAATCACAACCCAACAAATAGGTAAACATTATCAATGTTCTTGCCCTCAGCCTTAGCTAGGATAGAGGATGTCCAGAGTATGAGAAATTATTAGGATTGGAATTTCAAGTAGGCTTGCCTTAATTGATGGAAAGATTTACATCACAAAGGCTTTGTGTTCTTCGAATTCCCATCTGTATGCCTTCAACTCTGCATGCCAAAACTGAGTGTCTGCTACACCCAAGTGTGCTTCAGCCAATAATAATTTGCTATGCAGTGTTATGACTTCCCTCCCTCTTTTATCAGTAATGTCCTTCAAACTTTGGATGGTCATCTCGACAACCTCGAGCTTGCCCTTCAAGTCTACTGCTTCCCTTGTCCCCTCGACATGGAGATTATGGGCCCATGCCCTCTCAACTGCATTCTTCTCCTCTCCTCTTCAAGCTCTTGTCAAAGGAACTAGGCCTTGGCCAAAGCCTCTTTTCAAGCTTTCTCAGCTCGGTGAACCCTCTCCTACTCCTAACTTGAAGATCCCTCACCAGAGATCTAGTTATAAGACTATTGGAGCTCACTCCATAACCATATATTTTCCCCTCTCATGGACTCGAGTTCATCTCATAGCCAATTAACCCTAGCACAAGAATCATGTTTCATGTTCATAAGTTTAGTGTGGAAACTCTCCTTCAGATTTGCAATCTTCGTCCATGCCTCCTCAGTAATATGAACTTCACACTAGTGGGTATCGATCATTTGTTTGTACATTGATGTAAGCCATTCACCCACCTCCTTTAGCCTCTTCACTGAATTCTTGGTGTTGTCTATCACAACATGGCATGCTTCTTCTATCACTAAAACTCACACTTCACCTTAGTGCCTACACCTCGACCTCACAGGCCTCCCTTTCAATGGAGGTGGCTCATTCCTCCGCTACTACTACCTTTGCCTTAGCCACCTCGGATGACTTCATGAAAAAGTCGAGGTACTACCCCAACTACACAATGAGATATCATTAAGGAAACACTAAGGCAAAGTACCTAGAGGCATATGTCATCATACCTGGATCATTGATTGAAAAGCCCCATGCCTATAGGCCTTGGGATCAATCTCCTGCATCCTTAGTATATCGATGGGCTGAAGAAGATATTGAACCATCTCTTCAGCCATCCTTAAACCATTTGGAGTTGCCAACCTTGTGATGTGTTTTCTTGATGCCTACTCCTCCATTGGCAGTCCTTCAGGTTGATCGAACAACAACCCAATTAAGGTGCTAGACTTCTTCAATTTCTTAGCAGCCCTTTGTAATTCCTTCAAATCACTCAAATCCATTGATCCCCAACCTTGCATTAAAAAAAACCAAATATCTTGGATTCTGATATTGGAAATCACCTGGCTTGCCAAAAATCACCTCCTAGCAAGCAAAAATTCTCCCCTTGCCATACAAAAGCAGTCATAAACCGAAACAACCCTAGACTTGCTTTTAAAGAAAAAGGCCACAATAAATCCTTTCCTTTTTTTAAGAAGTGCCATACATGTGCCACATGGCAACCTTTCACTCGCTAGCCCATATTGTGCTACTTGAGAAGAGCATTAACTCTGGGTCAGTACCTATTATGGTACCACTTGCATTGATATTTTTTGTTGAAAAATTTTTCTTACAGAATATAGATCCCTGTGCCCAAGATCATGAATCGATATTGATGCGATAAAAGAAGGAAGAAGAGTAAAAAAAAAATACAATCAATAGGGTATACAAGATTGTACTATGAAAAAAATTACAAAGAAGATCTTACACTCTTCTTGTATAAAAACTTTACAAGAAACTTAAAAATCCCTCTCATAAGCTTTCAGATCTCAAGGAGATCTTTTAACCCCTACAAGCTTTCTCTACTACTATCACACACTTTCTGACTTTCTATCCCTCTTTTTATAAATCCTGGAACTATATATTGGTCTTTATGTTGAACAGTACTTTGATAGAAATCTAGAGACTCAAACCAGATCAAAAATTAAGTCTAAACCAACTCAAAAATCCTTGAACTAGCCCATGAACCATGCATAGATTGCCGCTAAGCCTCCTCACATGATCTAGCCCAATCCTCACAAGCCATGCACACTTTGGCCCTCTCCTACACCAATGATCCATCGTGCACTATGCGAAACATGTAGGAAATATGCATGAACCATGCAAACTACAACTATAGACTACATAAAACATGTCATGCGTGGATCGCATGGTGTGCCACATGCTGCGGGTTGGGCCACATGCCAACACATGCCTTGGCCATGTTCTTAGGCTACGCACACCTAGGCTATGCACCCATATGCTTAGGCCATGCCGAGCCAACTGCTACCTGGCCTTGTCCATTGCTATCAGGCCTCGCCTGCTCCTAGGCCTATGGGTGCCTAGGCTTACATTTTGGGTTGAATCAAGGTATTTTCTCAACAATCTCCATCTCGACTCAATATTTGATCTTTACCTAACTTTAAAAAATTTTAACTACCACCTCCATACCATAGGATAAATACCTAACTGACTATGGATGGACAAACATGGAAGTCGAGCCAAGCTGCTTAAACCCATCTCCGTTATGTGCTGTGCTCACCTTGACCTGAGCCTAATTGGGATAGTTTCCTGTGGTAATAGGAACTTTATCATGCAATTTTGTCTATCATCCTTCCGAGTCTCTCATCTCATGCTCGATCTACCTATATGTGGAACTCCACCTTACAAGTGAGCTCCATGTCATACCAGGGACTCTATTTTATGCTAAATTCCCTATCAGAAAATAGTGTCATCTCTACGTCTTCTCTTTCATAATGATCCTATTACCATGGATAACCTTCAACATTCCATCACTAGCCTTCATGTATAGTGTTGCCTAGGTGGCTTTCCCAAGAGGGGGGTGAATTGGAAATTTGAAAAATCTAAGCATATATGTGCTCTTTTAAATCTACTTTAGTGGTAAGTGCAGTGTTTCAAATAATAAACCGCAAAAGCAAATGCAAATAGAAAAAGCACAATACAAACACAGCAAATTTAGAGTGGTTCGGAGCAACCACGCTCCTACGTCTACTACCCAAGATACCACTTGGAATTTTCACTATATTCACTATTGGAATATAGTCGGATTATTTTACCAGGCTCACAATCCAAATCTAACTTGGTTTTTCAACCGAGCTCACCAAAAACCCAACACTTGGTTTACACAAGCTAACAAAGAACCTACACTTGGTTTTGAACAGGCTAATTGAGAACCTATTTGGTTTTTAAACCGGGCTCACCAATAACCCAACACTTAGTTTTACATAGGCTAACCAAGGACCAATTTGGTTTTTAAATAAGGCTCACTAATAACCCAAGAACTTACAAAAGAGTTAAAAAAATAAGCAACAAAATGACAAACTAGTGTTGTCTGATGGTTGCCGATGCAGCTTGAGAGAAGCCTTCTTAATTACAATTTAATGCTCTTCAGTGGCTTCTTCAACTTTTTCAATGTATGCTTCAAGCTTCATATGGGAGTTGGTGAAGTCTTGAAGACTGACTTGAATGCTCTCTTTAGTGCTCTCTTGCTCACAAGTTCATTTAAATTTTAACTAAGCATTAGCCTCTTCAAAAGTTATCCAAATCTCCCTTTTTTATAGTCTTGTACTCTTCTTGGATGGATATAGTCATTGTAGACCATTGGGATGTGACATTTGACCATTGGAGCTCTTTTTAAATTCAATAATGAAGTTCTGGAACTAACCGTTACCTACCTGGAATCGACCTTCGAGTCGACTCGGATCCCTCGAGTCAGCTTGGATTCTCAAAGAAGTTTTGGTCGAATCACCTCACCTCAATCAGGTCAGCTTGGTTCATAGTGTTCTTGATTCCTTACTCTAGATGAGTAGGCTCGCCTTAATTCGAGTCGGCTCAGATTCATAGGTTTTCAAAACTGTACTCTAGAAGAGTCGGCTCTTCTCATTAGAGTCAGCTCACCCGGCTATTCTCTTAAAACTGATTTTTCATGGACTCTAGAGGAGTCGGCTTGGATCTCTAAAGAGTCAACTCAGATGTCTGACTAAATGGATGAGTCAACTCGAACTTCTTTCAGGTCGACTCGCCTATCTAATTCAGGAAATAGTACTCTAGACGAGTCAGCTCAGATCTCTGCATGCCAAAATCCTTCATGCATGCCATGAACTAGATCGGCTCCTTTTACTCGAGTCGGCTCGGATGAGATTTTCAATAAGATTTTTATCCCCTCTCCGGATTTCATCCAGTAATGTTTTGTCATTCAAGATTCTTCCCAACTCAACTAATAATTAATTCTAAGAAATTTAAGCTTGAAAATACTTAGAAGTAACCCATTTTTACAAATATTTCTTTAATTTTTCTTTGGGTTCTTCTTTACATGACATATTTACAACACAACTCATGACACATAATGAGATTGTAGGAGTTGTAATTGAGTAATGAAATCATCCTACAAAAACTTGTACATCACTTGAAAAGTAGTTAGTAACATAAGTGCATGCTCCAATATTTTGTTATCATCAAAATTACTCAAGGGGTCAACAATCTCCTCCTTTTTTATGATGACAAAACACCAGGCATGGAAAAGCTTTATAATTACATGTAAAAGTATATTTGCAAATAAGTATAAACATGTATGAGTTGTATATCAAAATGTATTTGAAAGAGTTTGACAAAGTATTGTAGCTTTTGAGATGAGATCAAAATGTATCAGACTATTTTAGGAATAAATTTAATATATATCAGAGCTTGTATATAGACAGTGTATCAAAGCTTTAGAAATACGTTCAATATATATCAGAGATGTATCAAAAAGATTAAGTTGAATATATATCAGAGCAATTAGAGCAAATCTATCAAAGCAAATATAAGCAAGTTTTTATAATATTAGAGAAAATTTCCAATTTTCCAATATATATAACATTCTCCCCATTATTTGTATATTTTCCATGCGCATTCATACATATATCATTCTCCAATTCTCCCCCTTTTTGTCATTAATCAAAAAGATATATAATTAAAGTCATTCTCCCCCTTTGTTAAGTATAAAAGCATGGTTTTAAGATAGAATTAGAAAATTGATAAGATTATTCGAGATAATTTAACTTTTAAAAAGATTTGATAATCTACTAAAGCAAAGATACCATTGCAAACACAATAGGAGAGAAACAAATACTTTCATTTCATTTAATGATTTTCAATACACATTACAAAAGTTTGAAAGAAAACATACAAACAATGGTCAATTCACTATCACTAGGCAATTCTACAACAGGTTCTATTGGTTCTACCTTAATGTTTGCTCTAGTGCTAGTGGATGGTCCAAGTTGTGGCATAGAAGAGATAGGATCAACAAAAGGTGGCTGAGTAGATTGAGGTAGAGATAATCTAAGGTGTGGTGCAGGCTGCCTAGGGTGAGGTGTAGTTTGACTAGGAGAAGGTGCCTGCTATCTAGGAGTAGAAGCGTAGGCTGCTATAATAGTAGTGGATAGCTGACAAAGGGTCACCCAAACTGAATTGAGCTCTTCTTCCATCTTCTTCATTCCAGTATTGAGTGCAACCAGTTCACTTGCTTGGGCATCGGCAAATGCCTCTACAGACCCTCTCAGTCTTCCAAATTCATCTCTAATAATGCCAACCCCTTTAGTGTAATCATCTTCTACATTCTTTGCTTGCTCCATAGAACCCATCCTGTAGCTCATTTCTCTCAACTCAGTTCTGAATTCTTCAATACTGTGATCAACAGATTTCTTAATGTTTTCAGAAGCTACCTTGAAAGATTTGTGATAGACTGTAAATCCACCTATGGTGCAGATCCTATGGACTGAACGCTGTCCACCTCGGAGTGGAGATGTCTAATCTTACCACATATGTCATCAAGTTTTGTTTCGATTGTTTGGCGAAGGTCACCAAACATTGAACCAAAAGTACTGGTTAGGGTCTCAGTAAGTAGTCTCATCTAATCTGCAATGAAGTCCTGAGACACTGAATCTCTTGATGTATCAGCAGATGGTCCCTGATCAGATGTAGTCATAGAAGGTGCAGGTGGTGTAGCTAGTGGAGATGTAGGTGCTGCAGGTGGAGAACCTGGACAGATCTTGGGACTCCTATACTTTCTATGCTCTATCTCCACAGTATCATGAACAATAGGCTCAGCAACAGTATGCTCAACAGCAATAAAGGCAGTGGTAGTCTCCTCAAATATAGAAGGCCCAATAGCAATATCAGTGATAATCTTCACAAGTAGCTGCTCATCATCATCATCATCCTCATCACTGCTAGAAGATCCGATAGCCCTCTGATCTGATCCTTTCTTCCTCCAAGCTCCTTCAGCTAGTTGGTATCCCATTCTTTGCAAAGATTTGGAGGAATAGGTATCAGTGCGATGAAGTGGATTACCATCTTCACATCTAAGTTCACTTTGGAGGCCTAGAAAAATAATGTAAAAACCATTCCATAAGGCAAACAAGCCTTCACTTTCCTGACTGCTTCTTTCACATAATGTGAGGTAAATTAAGGGCCTCCCCCTCAAGTAGGTGCCCTATAAAGCTAAGATTTCTCTCACTTACCCAACCAAACCTGCCAGTCCTTGGGAGAAAGATCCGACTTATAAAGTTGTGCAATAACCTCATTTCAAGGGACAGGGTATTAGCCATCACATTATCAATACCACTAACATCAGCCCTATTTAAAATTGTAACGAGGGTTTTCTATTTGTCTTTCAGAACTAAATGCTTTAACCCTTCATTTGGCATTTCAAATATGCTACAAAGTCCTTCCTTTATCACTATAATTCTCTTTCCTTTAACTGTAGACTCAACATGCTGCACTTCCAATCTTAAATTTTTATAAAAACTTCTTGCCAGAGTAGGGTATGATGGAACATTTAGAGAACAGAAGAAACTCCAGCCCTGGTCTTCAATTAAATCACCAATCCAAAGCCCTAACTCTTTCAGAAATGTGAAGATAATGCGTCTTCCACTTGTCACGGGTCGGTTAGCTAAGGATATAGTTTGAGTTGGAGGAGAAGATGCTACAATCGGTTCCATTTCCTATTTTTTTTCTTCTATTGATCGAGTTGGTTCTTCTTGCCATCTCTTGGTCCTCCTTTCCTTTTCAGCAAAGGGTTTGACTCATTTTGACCTCTTACCGACAGCCCTTTTCGGAGCCATTGCACAAGCTTAAGAAGAATGCAAGAAATCAAGCTTGGAAAGGTAGGTTTTCAAGGATGAAAGGAATTTTCGAGTTGGAACAAGGGTTCTAGGGTAGTAGGAAGTGAATACTTAAGGCATAAAATCCTAGATTAAGTCCTACGACTCTATTAAAAAATTGCTTGTCCGATATCCGAGTTGGCTCGGTAAGCCCTAATTTGCTCAAGTAGGCTCGAGCAGAGATATAAAAGACTTAATCAGGAATTCAAGTCTGCTCGACTTGAGCATAGTTGCTTGAGTCGACTTGAATCAGAACTCTCTAGAAGAGTCAAAAAGGTTCAAAAGTGAGATTTAATGGTATAAATTTACAAGGAGAGATGGTCAAAGGTCTTGGTTTGATGTAGGAGGCTTTCTAGATAATGTTTCTTTAAATTTTGAAGAGATTAGGTTAGGTTTTCTAAAGAGGGTCACAAAGTCCTAATTCTCCTCTAATCATTTCAAATCTATCTTGATTAAGAGGTTTAGTAAAAATGTCAGCAAGTTAGTTTTCAGTTAGAATAAATTCTAATTCAATTTCACCATTCAAAATATGATCTCTTATGAAATGGTGTCTTATCTCTATGTGCTTTGTTCTTGAGTGTTGAATTGGATTTTTAAACTTTATAGCACTTGTGTTATCATATTTGATAGAAATTTTATATTGTGTAACACCAAAGTCTTCTAGTTATTATTTAATCCATAACATTTGTGCACAACAACTCCCTGCAGCAATATACTCTGCCTCAGCAGTAGATAGTGCTACCGAGTTTTGTTTCTTACAGTGCCATAAGATTAAATTCAACCCTAGAAATTGGCATGTGCTACTAGTACTTTTTCTATCTATTGTGCATCCACCATAACCAGCATAAAAAAATCCAGTTAAATTTAATGAAGAAAGCTTTGATACCATAGACCTAAATTACTTGTTCCTTTTAGATATCTTATAATTCTTTTTACTGCAAGCATATGTGATTATTTTGGATTAGATTGAAATCTAGCACAAACACATATGCTAAACAAGATATCAGGTCTACTAGCAGTTAAGTATAATAGTGATTCGATCATATCTCGATATAGCTTTTGATCAATGTTGTTGCCATCTTCATCTTTGTTTAATCTACAGGTTGAGCTCATGGGTGTACTCATTTCTTTGCTAGTCTCCATAACAAACTTCTTGATGATTTCTTTAATATATTTGGCTTGGTTTATGAAGATCCCATCTTTTGATTATTTTACTTGAAGTCCATGAAAGCAATTTAGTTCACCCATTAGAAGCACCTCAAATTCACCCTGCATCAACTTAGCAAAATCTCAACAGAGTTTTTCGTTAGTTGCACCAAATATAATATCATCTACATAGATTTGTATAACTAATATATCATCATCTTTCTTTTTGATAAAAAGAGTTTTATCTACATTTCCTCTTGCAAAATTATTTTCAAGCAGGAATTTGCTTAGTCTATCATACCAGGCTCTAGGTGCTTATTTCAAACCATACAATGCTTTATTGAGTTTAAATACATGATTTGGAAAAGCATGATTTTCAAAACCTGGTAGCTATTCTATAAAAACTTGCTCAGATATAAAACCATTTAAAAAGCAATTTTCATATCCATAGTTTGAAATTCATGTAGCAAGCAAATGCAAGAAGTAATCTTCTGGCCTCTAGTCTTGCTACAGGTGCATAAGTTTCATCAAAATCTATTCCTTCTTCTTGGTTATATCCTTTAGCTACCAACCTTGCTTTATTTCTAATCACTTTATCTTGTTCGTCTAGTTTATTTCTATAGACCCATTTGGTTCCTATGATGGGTTGGTCTAGTGGTCTATCAACTAAAGTCCACACAGTATTTCTTTCAAACTAGTTCAGTTCTTCATGCTTGGCCATCATCCAGTTTGGATCATTTTCAGCCTCTTCTAAGCTATGTGGCTCTATTTGTGATACAAAAGCTAGGTAATCATGTGCATCTCTATGTGATGACCTAGTCCTAACACCATGTGAAGGATCACCAATAATTAAATCTTTTGGATGAGAAGTTACATACCTCCATTCCCTTGGTAGATCAGCATGATCCTTACCACTTCTTCTCGTTGAATTGGTCTCGCTTGTATGCACATATCTTCCATTTCCTTTTGAAGTGTACCTGCATAATCTATACACTCTTCTTTCTTTGAAGGTGATGGGTTAGATTCATCAAAAATAACATGTATTGATTCTTCTACAATTAGAGTTCTTTTATTAAATACTCTTTATGCTTTTCTATGTAATGAATAACCAAGAAAAATTATTTTATCAGATTTAGCATCAAATTTTCCTATATTATCCTTACCATTATTCAGCACAAAGCATTTACAACCAAATACATGAAAGTAACTAATATTAGGTTTCTTTTCATTCCAAAGCTCATATGGAGTTTTCTTTAAAATTGGATGAGTCAAAATACGGTTTAAAATATAACAAGCAGTGTTCACCACTTCTGTCCAAAAGTACCTTGGAAGACTACCTCACATAGCATTGTTCGAGTCATTTCTTCTAATGTCCTATTTTTCCTCTCTACAACATCATTTTATTACGGTGTTCTAGGAGCAGAGAACTTGTGATCAATGCCATGCTCTATGCAATAGTCATCAAAAAATTGATTTTAAAATTCAATGCCGTAATCGCTTCTAATAGAAATAATTGAAATTCTGATTTGAAACTTTTTTGTGAAATTTTTGAAAGACTTTAAAAGTTTTATCTTTGTATGCAATAAATAAGACCTAAGTAAATCTCGAAAAATCATATACTATCACAAGAGCATATTTCATACCACCTAGGCTTGTGGTCCTAGTTGGTCCAAATAAGTCCATGTGAAGTAGCTCAGGGGGTCTAGAAGTTGAAATCATATTTTCGGATTTAAAACTATCCCTAGTTTGTTTATCCATTTGACAAGCATCACAAACATGTTCAAAATCAACTTTAAATTTAGGCAAACCTCTAACTAGATTCTTGAAAATTAACTTGGCAATAGTATGCATGCTAGCATGACCTAATCATCTATGCCAAAGTAAACAAGACTCCTTAGTCTTAGCATTCATTGCTACTAGACTGGAACTACTAGACATGGCTAGATCATTAAGATCTACCACATAAATATTTTCAAGTCTGTCCAACGAATTTGTTGTTAGAATCAAGAGAGTTTGTTACAATACACATAGATGACTCAAAGACAACTTTGAAACCTTTATCACATAATTGACTAATACTTAACAAATTATGCTTCAATTTATCTACTAGCAATACATTTTTAATAAAAGCAGAGGGAGTCAATTTGATCTTACCAATACCAATTATTTTTCCCTTGCCATTATCTCCAAAAGTAACCAAACCTCTTTCTTTCATCTCTAGGATGATGAATTGATCCTTGTCACCCATCATATGTCTTGAACAGTCATTGTCAAGATACCATCTTTTCTTCATTTTTTGGGCTACAAGACATTCTTACAAAACAATCAACATGTTCTTTTAGGTACCCAAGCTACCTTGGGTCCTTGCAAGTTAGCGGAAGTTATTCTTTTGGGAACCCAAATCTTTCTTACTTTACATTTAGCATTTCTAAAAATATTACATTGAAAGGCCTTATGTCATATCCTTTTGCAAGCATAACAAACAATTTTAGAATTCTGAAAGGATGTAAACTTAGAAGTTCTAGAAGTAGATGCAGATGCAGAAACATTTGACTTCAAAGATTTTTTATTTGAAAACTTAGGAATATACTCTGAAGATCTAGAAATGGATATTGAAGGATTTGATACAAAAGCTTTTTGAGATAAACCTTTTGGAACATAAGCTTTTGAAGGTATAAATTTGGTAGCTAAAAATCCATTTGCATTTGAAGAGTTGTAACCAATTCCATCCTTATTATCAGAAATTCTTTGTTCCTTTAAAATAAACTCAAGCTTATTTGAACTTAATGTGAGTTTTTCAACCAATGGCTTGAGTTTTCAACCACCTTTTTTAATTCAGAGTTTTCAACAGTCAAATCTTTGTTTTTCTCAAGACATGCATTTTTCTCAATTTTCAAAGCTTTGTTCTTTTTAGAAAAGATAGTTAATTCTTTTTGCAATATCTTGTTCTTTTCTGAAATCTCTTCCTCTTCTTTTAGTAAAGAATCATTGATATTCTTTAAAGCTCTAATATTTACTCCAGCTTTTTTATATTCAGATAATAAGTCATGAAATGCAAAATTTAATTCATCAAAAGTAAATTTTATTTGAGGTTCGGGGGATGTTACCTCATCTTCGAGACCCATAAGACATAGATTGATAGTTTTTATGGTCTCTACTTCTTCTGTTGAAGTCGACTCCTCACTAACGCTCCAAGTGGCAACCATAGCTTTCTTCTTTTTCTTCCTAAATGTTTTCTTTAGTAAAGGACAGTCAAGATGGATATGTCCTGGTTTCTTACATTCATAGCATGTGGGCATTTGTTCCTTTTCTTTCTCTCTTTTCTTGTCCTTATCCTTACTATGTTCCCCTTTCTTGTGAAACTTTCTAAAATATCTTCTTTATTTCTTTCCCATAAATCTTCTAAATATCCTCACGACCATGGCTATATCTTCATCTTTCAAGTCATCTTCGAAGGAGGAGCAGTCTTCTTCCGATCTTCATCTTGTTTCTTTGAATCCAATGCAGCTTTGAAGGCTATTATTTTCTTCTTCTTCTGATCATCTTCATTTCTATGCTGCATAGTCAATTCATGTGTGATGAGAGAACCCAGGAGTTCATCCAGTGTTAGTATATTTAGATCTTTTGCTTCCTAGATGACAGTCATTTTGGGATCCCATTTGTCCAGAAGTGATCTTAGAATCTTCTATACCAAGTTTGCATTTGAGTAAGCCCTACCAAGAATTTTTAAACCGTTAATAATATCTGTAAATCATGAAAACATGACAAAGATAGTTTCAAATTATTTCATCTTGAATAATTCACAGATATGTACTAGAAGATTGATTTTGGAGGACTTTACTAGGGAAGTTCCTTCATGGGTCACTTCAAGTTTATCCTAGATTTCTTTTGCAGATGAGCAAATAGAAATTCGGCTAAACTCATTTGCATCCAAAGCACAGTATAGTAAGTTCATGGCTTTGGCATTCAATTCTTCCATTTTCATGTCATGTTCATCCCAATCCTTTTCAGGTTCTGGGACATCCATGCCATCAATTTTAATCATTGATATTTGTGGACCCTTAAGAATGACCTTCCATAACTGAAAATCAAATGCTTGAATGTATATCTTCATTCTAGCTTTCCAGTATGAATAATTTGTTCTAATGAACAATGGAGGTCTATTAGTAGATTGGCCTTTGGCCAAAGAAGTACTCATGGGTGAGCCATCAATCTTTACTCTAATTAAGTTCAGAGACTTTGCTCTGATACCAGTTGTTGTTCAGGTGCTTTTCCAAGAGGGGGTGAATTGGGAATTTGAAAAATCTAAGCAGATATGTGCCCTTTTAAATCTACTTTAGTGGTAAGTGCAGTGTTTCAAATAATAAACAGCATAAGCAAATGCAAATAGAAAAAGCACAATGCAAACACAGCAAAATTAGAGTGGTTCAGAGCAACCCCACTCCTACGTCCACTATCCAAGATACCACTTGGAATTTTTACTATATTCACTATCGGAATATAGTTGGATTGTTTTACCAGGCTCACTATCCAAACCTAACTTGGTTTTTTAATCGAGCTCACCAAAAATCCAATACTTGGTTTTACATAGGCTAACCAAGAACCTACACTTGTTTTTGAACAAGCTAACCAAGAACCTATTTGGTTTTTAAACCAGGCTCACCAATAACCCAACACTTGGTTTTACACAGGCTAACCAAGAACCGATTTGATTTTTAAACCAGGCTCACCAATAATCCAAGAACTCACAAAAGAGTTAAAGAAAATAAGCAACAAAATGACCAACTAGTGTTGTTTGATGGTTGCCGATGTAGCTCGAGAGAAGCCTTCTTAATTGCACTTTAATGCTCTTCAGTGGCTTCTTCAACTTCTTCAATGTATGCTTCAAGCTTCAGATGGGAGTTGGTGAAGTCTTGAAGATTGACTTGAATGATCTCTTTAGTGCTCGCTTGCTCACAAGCTTATTTAATGTTCAACTAAGCATTAGCCTCTTCAAAAGTTATCCAAATCCCTCATTTTTAGAGTCTTGTACTCTTCTTGGATGGATATAGTCATTGTAGACCATTGGAATGTGATATTTGATCATTGGAGCACATTTTAAATTCAAAAAAGAAGTTCTCGAACTAGCCATTAACTGCTTGGAATCGACCTTCGAGTCAGCTCGGATTCTCAGAGAAGTTTTGGTCGAGTCACCTCGCCTCAATCAGGTCAGCTCAGTTTCATAGTGTTCTTGATTCCTTACTCTGGATGAGTTGGCTCAGCTTAATTCGAGTTAGCTTGGATTCACAGATCTTCAAAATTGTACTCTAGAAGAGTTGGCTCTTCTCATTAGAGTGGCTGACTTGGCTATTCTCTCAGAACTAATTTTTTATGGACTTTGGAGGAGTTAGCTCAGATCTCTGAAGAGTCGACTCAGATGTCTAACTGAATGGATGAGTCGGCTCAAACTTCCTTCAGGTTGACTCGCCTATCTGATTTAGGAAATGGTACTCTAGATGAGTCAGCTCGGGTTCCTTCGAGTCAACTCAGATCTCTATGTGCTAGAATCCTTCATGTGTGCCATGAACTAGAGTCGGCTCCTTTTACTCGACTCAACTCGGATGAGATTTTTAGTATAATTTTTATCTCCTCTCTATATTTCATCCAATAATGTTTTGTCATTCAAGATTCTTTGGTGTGGGAACCAGAATCAGGAAAAGACTCCAACCTATTCAATTCAAGTATGAGTCCTTATGGTTGGATTAGTCCTGTAATTTCTCTTTCAATTTTGAGTCCAAATAATCTTGTAATTAACTTCGAGTCCAAATAATCTTGTAATTTCTGGTCCAGTTGAAGTCAAAGTCTTAGTCCAATTAATTTCGAGTCCATGCTGGGTCGGATCCAATTTGAAGCCTTAGTCCAGTTGAAAGTCAGATTTTGAAGCATCAAGACAAGTCCAAGGCCAAGTGGTGCCACATGCCACTTGCCACCTCAGCGCCACATCAGCTACCACTTGCCACCTCAGTGCCATCTCAGCTAGAAGCCACCTCATCAAGTGGTCCCCACTTTGGCGCAACTTGTCATGGGTTGAAGGAACTCCAAGAGGGCGCCCAAGAAGAAAGTTTGAATTCAAAATGTTGGTTGGCCACCCTCTTCCACAAATCAAGCATCAAGGCCTACAAATCCTCTAACTCTCCTTGTAATCCTCCATATTTTAGGGATTTTCAAATTTTAAAGATTTGTAAGGCTCCTATTAAAGGCTTTGGGATGCCCCATTGTAAAAAAGAAATGGATGAATAAAATTTTTGGCTTGGATTATTCTTTCTATGTGATTGTCTTTGTGTCTATGTGGTTTAGTCTTTCTCCTCTTCCACGCCCACTCTAGTTCCTCCCTTCTTCCATCTCCAATGCCCAAAGACTCCTTTCTTCTTCTCCAATCTCAAGTGAGCCTTCAACATGCAATGGTGAATCAAGAGGATCAACACAAGGAGACCAACCTGTTCCATTTCAAGCACTCCACCATGGCGCCAAGAAGGATCCCCATCAATGCTTCATCCACCTCTCTTTCCTTTCTCCATTTCATGTTTTGTTAAGTTCTTTCATCTTAGGGATTTCTTTATTGCAGGGTTCTCTGGGATTCTGACTTTAAGATGAAGGATCTCTTGCCACCAATCTAGAAAGCAAGAAGAGTCTCCAACCTGTAGCATGGCCTGGTCATCTGGAAGATCCCCTCAAGAGTGATCTTATTCTTATTGGAAAATCAATGCCAGGTATGTTAGTATCAATTAGGTCTGAGACATTAATCTGACTAGCATGACTGGTGGTTTTAATTATGTCCTATTTCTTTATTATTTCGAAGTCTAAGTAATTAGGATTTTGCATGATCATTCAAGTTTGCTTCATTAACTTATCTTTGATAAATTATGCTGAACTCTTCATATGCCGATAAAACTTGCCAATTAATCTTCGCTAATCTCCTTTAGAGTTGCATAGTTTCATCTTCACTTTGCATTCTTTACCATTCTTCCCAACTCAACTAATAATTAATTCTATGGAATTTAAGCTTGAAAATACTTAGAAGTAACCCATTTTTATAAATATTTCTTTAATTTTTCTTTGGGCTTTTACAACACAACTCATGACACAATGAGATTGTAGGAGTTGTAATTGAGCAATGAAATCATCCTACAAAAACTTGTAAAGCACTTAAAAAGTAGTTAGTAACATAAGTGCATGCTCCAATATTTTGTTATCATCAAAATTACTCAAGGGGTCAACATGTAGCCTTTTGAATCTTGTTTACTCAATGAAATTAGATTCTTACTAAAGTTAGGTATGTATCAGATCTTGTCTAATTTTTTTGATATTCTATTATCAAGTTTTAAGCTGATTGTCCCTTTATCCTTGATTGTACATCACCCTCTCTACTCTCTATAGAGTCAAATATCTCCTCTCTATAATATATGATAGGGACATGCAGAATCTTGAATCCACTATTAAAAAGAAAGAGATATCCCATTGGATACCACGAGTACCTCACTATATCTATCACTATCGCCATTCTTAACTACTGTCATAGTAGCCTTCATCCGAATCTTGAGCTATGGGCAATCTCTGACATGATGCCCAAACTCATCACACCAATTTTACTTGATCTTTCTAGTATCCTTTGACTTAGACTTGGATTACCCACATACAATCATCTATCACTCCATCCTCTATCATCGGCTCCTCCAAAGCCACTAATGATGAATTCCTACCTAAAATAGAAACTTGATTCTCTTGCCTGAGAGTGTTGTTATGAAGAAGTGCTAAATTAACCTCCTGCATCTTAATGGTGTCTTTTCCTACTAAAAAAGTGGTTACTAAGAACTTGAAGGAGTATGGAAGTAAAAGTGGTTACTAAGAACTTGAAGGAGTATGGAAGTAAAAGTGGTCACCAAGAACTTAAAGGAGTATGGTTAATTGAATGGATGGGGCAAGCTCAATAGTGGTTAATGTCCATGTAGGAAATTGGTGAATGTGCATCTCAGTATCCAGGTGGTGAGATATTGGGACGTTGCCCCATTGCTTGAGCTAGTTGATACATGTCTAGAGTGGACCAAAGCCTGGATACCATGCTAGACCAATTGGACCCTGATGTATCAGATGCCTCCCACTTTCGAACCCAAGTGGCCTAGCTTTTGGGGCCTTGGGTAAAGGAAGTAGAGATCCAATTGGTTCAGTGAGGCATGGGGGCCCACCATGCTAAGGTGAAGCTGGCAAAGCGGCTCGCAATAAGGTAGGCGAGGCAGCTCGTGGCTGGTCAAGAGATGCTGCATTGGGCAAGGCAGCTTATGGCAAGACAGAGAAGGCTATGCTAGGTGAGGCAACTCGTGGTGAGGTAGGGCGAGCTATGTTCATCGAGATCCATGCCAAGATTGGGTGCGGCTCTTCGGGAGGTGACATCATCTAAAGCGGCAACAGTTTTCAAAATTGCTATGGTGGTTTGGACTTCTAAGACTTTACAACGCACCTCATAGGATGGTGCTTTTAATACTAAATCGATGTGGGATGCGTCAATCAGTGAGGCTGAAACCAGCACCCCTTCATCAAGAAATAAATTAGTCTCTTCGATGAGTATATATATGAATATTGGGGTTAGTTGGGCCTCTTCTATCTATGCAACATCCAGGTGATTGAGAACAGCAGAGCAGCAAGAAAGAGGAGAGGAGTCTTTAGATAATCAGAGAGGAGAGGTGTATAAATGGTTATTAATGGTGGGTGATGTGGATAGAGGCTGACGTGGTGCCCGCACCGACGTGGCTAGTTTCTGATGTGGCATATGAGTCTGACATGGCTCCCCATGTCCGACGTGCTAAGCGCTGGCATGGCATACAGGATCTATGCCCTGGCCAAGTAAAGTTCTTAATCATGTAAAGCTCCTAGTCGAGTAGAGCTCCTAGCCAAGTAGAGCTCCAAGCTGAGTAGAGCTCCTGGTCGAGTAGAGCTCCCAGCTGACCTAAACCCTAGTTGTAGGAGGAGATGGCCCCTGTGGTCCAGGAAAGGAGAGAAGGATTGGAGGATGCATCCACCCCAGGCAAGCATGTATGGCTTCCTTGGTCCCAATGATGTTGGATAGCGATTGAGGAGAGCAGGGTCACCATCTTTGCCAAACCGGTCATGACATCCTGTAAAGGAGAAGCACGTACCGCTGGTCCCATGTCCTTCATAGGGGCGTGCTCTGCAAAGATAGTGAGCCGCAGGGTGCCACCTC
This sequence comes from Areca catechu, assembly GCA_021397845.1. Taxonomy (NCBI): domain Eukaryota; kingdom Viridiplantae; phylum Streptophyta; class Magnoliopsida; order Arecales; family Arecaceae; genus Areca; species Areca catechu. The sequence continues at coordinate 138,197,923 of CM038053.1, read as the reverse complement.
CTTCCAATATAGGAGGTCTTGCTGGGACTCCGATCTTTGCAGGACCTGCACCCCTCCTAGGAGGGCAAGCCCTATAGCACATAGCCTACAACTGGTGCAAGGGAGCCTTGCTAGGACTCTAGTTTCTATCCTATGGGGTCCTACTAGACCTACACCTTCTTCCAAGAGGGTGCGCTATAGCACACCGCCTACACCCAATACCAAGGACCCTACCGGGACTCCAGTCTCTATCCCACAGGATCCTACAAAGCTTGCACCCCTCTTAGGGGGGGTGTGCTACCAGGACACCCAATCTTGCCCACTATCATCGACTTCCATATATATATATTGGTAAGAGGGACCTCCGATGAAGGTAAGCCAGGAAAAAGAAGTAGCAAGTAACTCTCACTACAGAAAAAGAAATTCTTTCTCTCGAAAAGCCTCTTCATGGTGGTCAACTAGATCTCCATGATGGAGGATCTGTTATCTTTGATTGCCATACTAACATGACCATCGGAGTGTCCCCGCCAGGATCCTTAGTCCGGGTTTTCTTTATTTTGCAAGATCGTCCGGTGGTTGGGAGTGTTCTAAGATGAGACATCCGATAATGCCCAAAGTGACTGACATGGCCCCGGAACCCACCGAGTCTACAGGGAAGAAGTGATCTTAGCAGCAATAGTGGGTTCCTCTATCTTTCCTTCCTCCTTTTTTCTTTCTTTGTATTCGGTGCTCGATGGTCATGGGGGTAAAAGAGCTGGGCCTAACACTTAAGACCACATTCTCCATTCTGATAGAAGAGGCCTGCTAGCTAGGAAAGAAGTTTGTCCTTGCAATGGGCATCTATCTGGAGGTTCCTGGCAAGGATGAGTGCATCACCGAGGGGATGGTGATGAAGGTCACCCTTCATAAGGAATCACTGAATGTGGGTCTCATGATCCCCATGCTCTTAGCTATGGCAGACCTGCTGCAGTAGTATAACCTATGTCCAGTGTAGTTGGTCCCCAATGCCTGAAGGACCATTGTCAACTTCTTTAGCTTGATGGTTCACCACTTCATGGAACCCAGGATGAGTGTATTTCATCATTTTTCCAAGTGAAGGCTTCCCAAGGATGGCGGTACGTCTTCCCTTATAGGAGATTTAGCTTTCTAGCTAGTCTGGTGAAGCTGTATTGGTGGAAGTCATGATTCTTCTTCATGGTCTCCCCATCATCATGGCTATTCCCAAGATGTTGGGGTGAGATCGAGCCTTTGTGGTTGTTAAAACCCCCAGTGCTACAAGAGCAAGAGTAGATCATGGTGGATGAGCTACCACCAATGTAGGTCCCACCATATGATACTCTCCTTTTAGAGAGTTGATTGGAGGCTCTCTATGCAATGGGGATTCTTTTGTCCCAAGGTAGGCCCCCACTAACTATTTGACAAATAGTCTCCTACTTTTGCAAACAAGTGGAGTGACTCTGTCCTTTAGTGCAGGCTTGACAATCTCTGTAGTGGGTCACTAGTGGTGGCCATTAATGAGCCTTCTCCGCCATTTTTGACTGACTTAAGGGGAAGAGGGTACATTCCCTATCATCGATGGAGGGGGTAGGGAAGGTGAAGAAGAGCTGAGGTCCACCTTTTCCCTTGGTCCCCACTTCGATCTCTAGCAGGATGCCAATCGTGGAGATGGAGGTGGAAGTCAAGGCATCCCTTGACTAGGGAGATGCCACTCCAACCAATGCGAGTGAGGCTCTGAAGGGAAGAGAGGAGGGGTCGGTGGCTATCATAGTGACTTAAGCAAAGGTTGATGAAGCTTGAGTATTGGTGGTGGAGTCTCCAATGTAGGTAACCAGTGTAAAAAAAAAATTTTAAAAAAATCTCAAGATCCTGTGTATAAATTTTAGAACACCTAAAAATATATTAGTTCCCCATTGATCAGAGAAAACAATAGATATGTAATTTATATCATATAATCAAATCTTCAAAAGATTTAGATTTAGGATGCTTACTTGTATTTTCCATATCCCAAACCTAGAATGATGCTCACACGAATATCAAAGGTAGAGTTTTTTTCTCCAACATCCTCAGGATAGGCAGCTCATCGATCGGGCAAGCTGTGAGAACCAATCTCACATAAAAACTCATATACATGAGGAGTGGAGAGGGGACCTAGCCTATTATTTATAGGGCTGGAAATGGGCCGATCCAAAGCCCATTGGGCCAGCCCAAAGACTATATTTTAAAAATTTTTGGACCGAATCCGGGCATCCCTTTGGCCCAAAAATTAAATGGACTTTGTTTTACAGCCCAAAGACTAGTCAGATATGCTTAAAATTTGGTCTGAAGCCTGAACCAATTTCAGGCCGGCCCGAAGTTTATTGAGCTAGCCCAGCCTATTTCTAGATAATGGGCTTTTGGGCCGGCCCATTTCCAGCACTAATTATTTATAAACAAACCCTAACAGTTCTAGATGATGGGATCTTTCTATTTCTGGAGGGACCATCCAGGCATTGCAGGGCCTGTGGCTTGGACAGGATTCTCCTTCTAGGAGGATTCTGGGTCTAGCACCGTGCGAGCCAGTGTCCCCTGATCGTACGGTGGTGGATGTGGTAGCATATGGTTGGACCCTAGATCTGATAGGGCTTGCCTTGTTTAGAACATGCGGGTGGCATGTTGCAGAACTAGGACTGGTGGCAGGGCATGTGCCACTTCTCGAAGGTTGCATGTGTACAGGGACCGCGGTTTGAATCTTGCTGATCTTTTTCCCCTCTACTGCTAGCAGGAATTCTGGAAAGACCTCACGAGGGGGTCCTCCTTTGGCAACATGAGCTCAACCCCGATCGGGAGCTGACCCAGACGGAGGGCTCATCCGTGAGCTTGACCCCGGCTGGGAGTTGGCCTCGAATGGGGGGCCTACTTTGTGAATTCTGCCTCGACCGGGAGAGCCGACTTTATGAGCTCTACTTTGGTTGGGAGCTGGCATCGATCGGAGGGCTCGCTTCTTGAGCTCGACCCCGACTGGGAGCTGGCCTCGGTAGGGGGCTCGCCTCGGCCTTCCACTTGTGGGCCGCATCCAAGTGGCAGGCCCTACCCATGCAATCATTGGCTGGTGGCTGTGCAGGCTCCACATAAGCGGATATTGCAGCATCAGACTCCATGTCAGTGGATTTTGCCACATCAATCCATATTCTTGACATGTTTCATAAAAACTATGGATCTTGTTCTTGATTAGGGGATTAACAAAAATTGACTTTGTATATCGTACAAAATATTTTCCTTTCAACTATAACCTCTGACTAACAAAAATTCTATCTTTATATATCTAGAGGTAATGAAAACTTTTATTATTCCGTTAAAAAACATAGTTACGTATGATTATGAGAAATTATAAGTGGTTTTAAGACATAATCAATAATTATAAGACCCGGGATAAAGTTTCATAATAAAAATAATATGAATTGTGACTTTGTAACATACCACAAACTTTGCCTGTATATCCAAGAATGCTACTAGATTATATTTTCAAGCCTTTCTATGAAACAAAACCTTCAGTCATTTACATTATCTAAGAAATGGCATGTATCTATTTTCTTATCATATGATTTCTTTACTAGTATTATATCAACTAGTAATGGAGGTATAATCATTAGATTGTATTATTAATGTTGTTCTCTCACTATCCTCTAGTAGGGTGAAATATAAAATTTATACAAATAAGAGCAGCAACTTATTTTTCTTCAATGTTATACTTCTAATATATAGAAGATTCTGACATTATGCAAATCAAAATCTACAAATATGGCATGACTTGACTCAATATTCTTTATACCTCTATTAAGATAGTAGAATCTGTATTCATTTAAAAATAACTGGATAACCAAAATAAATAATGTATTATTACAAAAACAAGATTTATTCGCTGATAGATTATCAATGATTAAGTATTGTAGGACAGCTCCAATAATAAAATTAAAAGATATTGGACTTCCTACCAATCTCCAACATAAAAAAGATATCATCTTTTCAAGAATATAGATGGCAGTTATTTAGGATCTTATACTAGAGACATCATGATAAATTATACCCACTCATCATATTTACACTATATCTTTTATAAATGAGTTCAAAATTAGATCACAATTCTTAGATACAATATAAGAATGAAATCAATTATATAAATATATTTCAAATAAAATAATTTACTCTTTATCATTTTTTAGGTAGCTTTATTCCAGAGTACTCTAATAAGACAACCAAGATGAAAGATTATTACATAATGTAATATCTATATTCCATCAAACTTAGTGCTAGCATAATTTTAGTTTCCATATTTTATTTTAGTCAGAGTATCATAATGGGAGCATTAACTCTATTGAATATAAATATACTAACTACTAAATGATCTTTATGTAGTTAATCAATAGAGAAATATAATAATATATTTCAAAAAATCTTTATAAGTATTATTTTAATGAGAGCCCTTGGTTCAATGCAACAAAACTTTCTTTAGAAAGAAAATGACCCATATAAGGAATCTCTCTTCAACATAAATGCTACATAATTCCTTCTAAATAGCTCATAGAAGGATCTTATAAATCTCAATGAATAGGCCACTTTGATGGTCACCATCCATTGAAATTCATAAATCTTCCAATCAGGGATTATTAAGTCTTGACCTTTGAGGTGCCAAAAGATATATAAAATATCAATCAAGCTCATGTACAATATAACATATTTGAGGTACAAACAATAAATCAATAAAGACTTTAAATATAATAAGCCATTTTCAATAAATATACCATGCGCATCATCATAAAACTCTCCTATAGACAGAGAACGTGATATACTTTTGAGCTCCAAAAAAGATGTCAATATAACAAAATTATATATTTTTTAAAAAAATATGTCTCCTTTGGGTAAACAAATCTCTTAGGCCTAATATATTTTTTTTTTCAAAGAAAATAAAGGTTAACACAATGATGATACAAAGCATTCGAAAATCTCTCCCCTTTGGGTAGACAAATTTTCTAAGCCCAATATACCTCTACCTTTGATATTTTGACTCAATCAAAAACTGAATAACAACTTTTTTATTAACATAAATGACTATATAATTAAAGATGGCAGGAATGCAAAATACTAGTCAATGGGTATATATCATAAATGATATACAAGAGTCTAAATGTAATATCACATATTTTTCTTTGGATAGAATATGTAATATGCATAAGTACTCTTCACATGAAGCCACAAGTAAATAAAATATCCTAACAGTCATGAACTTATCCCCTTTGGGTAGCTCTATGAAAGCTAGAGCACCATTGCAACACAATGCCCCAAGTAACCTTTCCAGATTAAAACATACAACAACATCTTTGGATAAGCGGTTATATGCAATAATCTAAAAACTCTCTCATAATGAAAAAACTCATGGACAACATAAATAAACCACTTGATGATAAATACTTATGTCAATCTATAAATTATTCATACATGAAAGATAAATGTCCAAATAAATATAAAATGATAAACTTCAATGACATGTATGCCACCATGATGGGGACCGAGAGTCTATTTTATTTTATTTTATTTGAGTGCATTAGTCCTGTGTCACTTGAGTCAAAGTGAGCTAATTGAGTCCTGTAATAAAGTGAGACAACTGAGTTAGTTGAGTCCACTTAGTCAGGTCTAGTTATTTTAGTTCAGTCAGGTCCGGTCGAGTCATTCAGGTCATATACAAGAGGAGAGTTTGCAGTCAGGAGATTCACCAGGCCCCCCAACCAGAGCTGGCCTTCATGCCCCTGGGCCCTTTCATACCGCCAAGCCTACAAGAGAAAGCTCCAGTCCAAGATAAGCCCACTGTTGACCAGGTCAACCAAGGTTTCTTGAACCACAAGTCAGGATTTCTTAGCCCTCAAGTAATGTACCCTGGAGTGAATCTATAAATACAGCCCCTCCCCTCTTGTATTAAACATATTTTTTCTTATGATTACAAACAAAAAATTATTTTGATCTAAGTTTTGAGTTTTCTCTGGATTGGAGTGGGTGTGATGCCCTGGTTCCCTGTTCTTAAATACAAGCCCTAATCCCCTGGTGACTTCTATGCTCGCCAGCGATCCTCCCCTACTCTATACCGCATCAACTTTCCCCTGCTCTGTCCCGCATCACACCAAAGATCAGTCCAAAATATGATACTCTACAACATGCACCCTATTGATCAATTATAATAATAATGCATTATAACTCTCACTTCTATCAATGATACTTACTACATAACTATATAACACCTTTGGACAAGAATTATAGTATATAATAAGTGTAACAAACAATTACAGTCAATTTTAAATCAACTATAACAAAGATATCAATATACAATTTTCAAAAAAGATAAATAATTAATTATTAATAACTCAACTATTCAAAATACTTAGAGTGCTCTAAATTCTTTGAGACTATGAAAAACACACTCGAATTATTTAATAGTGAGTAGAATTGTACATAAATAATTTAAAATTATTTAAATATTTTATCAAATATGAAAAGCTTTACCAAAATATTTTTCAAATATTATGAGTCCAACGGTCCAAAAACTACTCAAATCGAATGTAAAATGAGCAAGTTACGATGATTTTTGTCAAAAATAATAAAGGAACAAACCATAAATTTTAAAAATATAGAAACTTTCCTGTAAAATATAATTTCAAAAAAAATAGGATCTATCAAAAATCTATATGGACTCATATTTAATTTTAAGGGGCCTAAGTATAAAAATTTTCTTAATCCCAAAATTAAAATAGACCCAATATAATTGGATCCAGCCAGCTCTTCAATTTGGACAAAATTTATAATTAATAAATTCTGTTCAAAGCGAGTTGTAACCCGATAACTTATCAACCCAAAAAACCTTTGAAACATTCTCTTCTTCCCCCCCCCCCCTTATATCCTAATGGAGACTTTCCAAAATTTCATTGATGGCTTCTTCGAGCTTGGGATCTTTCTCCATAGAGAGCCACCGACCAAACCGACCACTGGCGACCATTTCATGGCCACCGGCAACACAAAGTTCGGGAAGAGACAAGAACGGAGTGACACAGGTGAGCCATTGGCTACTCATCTAGATGTCCAAGAAATCAACCATGGCATTCACCATAAGCCGGGCGGGGGTCCAGCAATCTAGTAATAGCCTCCGCTATCTTCTTCCGAAAGACGACGAGGTACTTGTGATGGGACACCATGAACCACCAAATTCTAGCAGGATCAGTCGGCGGTAGTATAGTAGAGGATCCCTTGGAGGTCCTCGGGAAAATAGAGACAGGAGCAACATCCCAAGGGCCTATCACTGCTTGGCACCAGTACCGATGGACGAGCCTTAGTCGTCACTATCTAAATGATCGCCGGTCGTCACTGCCTAAATGATCACCGGTCAATCACTGCTGGATGCTTCTAGCAAGGTATGGGAGGAGGAGAAGGGCACAGTGGTTCCCACCACTGCCAGCCTACCCTTTTTTTTGAACCAATATATATTTCAAGGTCTCAAATGTAAAAGTGCTAATTTATAGTTTTAGAAAATCCAGGGGCTTAAGTACAAAATGGCCTTTTGGACCAAAAAGTAATTATAAATTTTGAAGGGACTAAATTATAAAGGGTTAATATATAATTCCAGAAAGCCCAGGGTTCTAATTGCAAAATGGCCACTATTTTTTTTTGAGATAATGAGTCAATGGATTTTGGGTTAAAACCCAAAACCCGCTAGGCCTAAGCCCTTCTTCCCCACGAGACCCAAATCACAAGGGTCTCGCTCAGTCTGCCACCCCTCTTCCCAAAATTCCCCACCACCAGTGTCGAACTAGTTAGACAGCCATGCAGCCGACAGAGAACCGCCGGTGATGGACTCTAGCAGTGTCACCGGTGTTCGGTCAAGGCCTTTTTTTTGTGTTCTTCTTCCCATTGCTACTCCAAACTGCCATTAATGGTGGTTCCGAGCATGGGATCTCCCCAAACGGAGAGCAATCGATCGAATCGATCATTAGATTGCCACCTCTCACTATCGTCGTGGCCGATATGGCCTAACAACAGATTTCCAAGGGGTCGGTTTGTTTGGCTCCTTCCCCTTTTCCTTTTTTTTTGTTATGTTATAGTGAGCTGTAACAGATCACCACCGTCCCCGTCGAGGTGTTGACCGATCATAGTGACCGGTCGGTAGAGCAGATCATGGCCACAAAACTACCCAAGGATGGCCAACCACGATCTCGTACGATCATCGGCCCTTCTCACTATTGCCGGTGGCCGCAGCCTCTTAGAATAGCCACCGGTCATCAGCTTCCTCTTCCCACCGACACCGGTCTTCCGACCAATGTCGATCATGATCGAGACATCCCAATCAATGCTGGTGGTGATCAGTGGATTGGGTAAGGGGAAAAGGGGTTTTTTTTTTACATATATTCTAAAAGGAAAACGATCACCAGTTGGGTACACCACCACCGGTGCATTCCGCCCAGGGCTCTCCGACCTCATCCAGTGCCAGGATCGGGTCCCTCCATAAGAGGCACCAGTGCCTCTCCGACAGGTCTCAGACTACCAAATCTTGGCACCGCCAGGTCTGCCATAGCCTGCTACCAATGCATACCCTTCCACCATCACGACAGTAGCAGCCCCATCACTGCCGATGAATGAAAGAGGTAGATTGAGGAGATCCTCAAGAAAATATGAAAAAACAAATCAAAAAACAAATTAAAAATAAAAGAGGTTTTAAATCATGCATAGGGGCTTTAATACCAAATGTAAGAAAAAAATTTTTAAAAAAATCTCAAGATCCTATGCATAAATTTTAGAACACTTAAAAATATATTAGTTCCCTGTTGATTAGAGCAAACAATAGATCTATAACGTATATTATATAATCAAATTCTCAAAAGATTTAGATTTAGGATACTTGTATTTTCCATAATCCCAAACCAGGAATGATGCTCATGCAAACATCAAAGGCAGAGTCCTTCTCTCCAGCATCCTCACGGTAGGCGGCTCATCGATGGGGCAAGCCATAAGAACCAATCTCACATAAAAAATCATATATCATGAGGAGTGGAGAGGGGACTTAGCCTATTATTTATAAACAAACCCTAACAGGCCCTACCATCACGGGCCAGTTGGGCCAAGGCGTACACTTTGCCACCTCAACCATACCAACCCACATGAAGTGCTCCTAGACCAAACAATGATCACATAATATTGGGTCCATCATACGTCTATCAACATGGACCATAAAATCAACCCAATTTTAAAAAAAGAAAAATTTCAATTAATGTTAGCCCAAATTAAAGAAAAATTCTCACAACCAGGTCAGTTGTGAAAGCTAAGATGGCCATAGCTAAGGTGAAGTGGGCGGTGGCCTCTATGACTGATGCAGGTAAGAGTGGAGAGGCGAGGCCTCATGCCACTCAGGAAGGTGTTTCCCACCCCTAGAGAGATTTGTCTACTGGGGATGGATAGGTGCCTAAAGTTTCTGGATAACTCTGTCTCCTCGAAAGTCAAGGAGGAGACATTGGAGAGGCCCATTGGTGAGGACCTATAGTGGTTGATCCGGATTGTTGTGTCGGTAGTCTTCTCCTTTAGGGCTTTGAATACTGATTTTCCTTCAGGGATATTGGCTCTGCTTGAATTGGGTGTTTGAACGTAGAGCTATATGGAGGCCTGAAATTTGCTGTAATATGTGGACCACCATTTCAAGGAAGCAGAGCAATCATAGAAGCTCATCGAGATGGTGGAAGGAGAGCACGATATAGTGATTGATGAATATTTAAATTATGTTATTAGAAATATTAAATTTTATTTAATAAAATTTAATTCATAAGAATGTAATACCTTTTACTTTATTTTACAGGTAATTAAAAAATTGGATATTAGGAGCTCATCTCGGAATGGAATGGATCGCAAAATTTATTGAATGAAGCAAGCAATGGAAGGACGGATTGCGGGAATTTCATGATGCTGGCTTTGACGCGGAATAAACATGGAGAAAGGCAATTTGTTAGAGTCCCATGCTGAAACCAGGGGATGTGCTGGGCATTGGAATGCGACGTGAAATGTGTGAAGACAGAACAGAGCTAATTGGGCAGAACAATTTGGATTTGCTGAAACAAAATATGGGAATGATAACCTCCTAGTTGTCAGGCTTCGAGATGGAACAAACACGAGGGTGGCTGGAGCTTGACGAGGAACAGGATGCATCTCTAGCTGCTAGAAGATTAGTATGGAATGTGTTGGGATATCCTGGTCCAAGCACGAATAGAACACTGGTTCTACCGACCGAAGACCTTTTGATGTGGGCATCAGGGTTTGACTTGAGCCCTTCGGGGAATCTCCAATTAGGGTTCTACCCATTGAGTCCTGTAATAAAGCTTCAAGCCTTTAATTTTGTAATTATCTTTGCTTTGAGCCAAGTCTAAATCTTGTACCTTGACCAATTGGGTCAAGATTAGGTCAACTCGAGTCCTGTAATTTATTTTAATCCAAGTTTGGGTCTGCCTGAACTTCGGGTCCCAACCCAATGAGAGAAAACTTGTCCTTTGGGTCAAGCCCATTTTAGTGGACCATGCTTTGACTTGACACTGCCACTTCATCAGCTGCATGGCGCCACTTCAATGCCACCTGTGCACCCAAGAATGGAAACAAGGAGGCACCCCATAAGTGATGGGGGACTAATATGCATGCAATTTTTTTTGTATGTTTTACATGTTGAGTTAGGTGATTAATTCCCAAATTTCAGATCAAAATTATTTGTAAAATTTTTGATGAATGAAAACCTTGAGTTCTTCTATTGAGTGGTGTGATACCCTGCTGTGTGCATAAAGGGGTTTTGAGAGTTCTTCTTCCCGGTGTTTGCAATCATCTTCCTGCTGCCAACAAACCCTCCAGATCCCTGGATGCCCACTCCAAAAGAAGCCTTCCCTTGTTGTTTTTCCTTTGTTTTCTTGTTCCTTTGTGAATTTTCTAACCCCTGACAGGTCGTTTGCAGGTCCCTGAGTTCCTACGAATCCAACGACTCCAGCCAAGCCTCAATCGGATCACCGAGCAAAAACCCGAGTATCCGTGGGTCTTTGGCTTGGTTTTCCAGGCCGCATCCGTCGAGGAATGCTCCGGTATCTGCGAGTCTTTGGCTCGGTTTTTCAGGCCACATCCATCGAGGAATGAGAGACCCCTTCGCTGCGATCTTCTCAGATGTTGTCAGGTACACCCCTCTACCTCCAGTAGTTTTATTGTAGGAGAACTTGCCCTAACTGAGGCTTCTCAGCCCCGGCAGTCCTTCTTTGCTACTTTTCTAGGTCCTAATCTGCATGCTGATCTTCAAAAATTCATAAAAAATTCCCTACAAATAATTTTGATCTGAAATTTGGGAATTAATCACCTAACTTAACATGTAAAACATACAAAAAAAATTGCATGCATATTAGTCCCCCATCAATAAGCATTCCACACGCCTCCATTATCCCCTCCCCATATCATGCCATCAGCCATCATATTTGGGTTGTTGAAGATTCAAGCCACAAATCAAGCCCTCCAATCAAGTCCTCTTCCTAAAATACTCATGCAAGAAAGGAAGACCAAGGAGTACACTCTCCATGCCAGGCCATCAAGTGTGCAACACCCAATCTTCTTCTCCCTTGGTCGGCCAAGGATCAAGCCTAGAAGAAATTTTGGAGGACACATTCCACCAAGCTTGCCTCCATCCAAGCTTCTTTCCAAAACTATGCACACAAGGAAGGAAGCCCAAGCATCAAGCCCCCTCTTCAAGCCAAGCATCAAGGATACCCAATCTTCTTCTCCCTTGGTCGGCCACAAATCACTACATCTAGGTATGGAAGAAGACTCCAAAGGGGACACATCCCTCCAAGCTTGCCCTACTTCAAGTTTTCTACCAAAACTGAGCAAGCAAATAAGGAAGTCAAAAGGACAAACTCCCCTCCCCAAGCCTTTTATCATGCCATGCCATTATTCTCCCCTCTTGGGTGCCACTTTTATTTGGATTGTATTTTGGGTTCAAAATTTGAATGGTTTTTTTCATTTGAAATTCGAATGTACTCTAGGGTGTCTATAAAAGGGGACCCAATCTCTCCTTGTAGAATTATTAATAATTAATGAAAGAAAGCTTGTGTGTTCCATCCTCTTCTTCAATCCTTGTCTCTTAGGCTAGGTTGAGTGAGAGCTTCCTTCGTCCTCCGGGATGTCGCGTGGTGAGAGGCCACATTCCTTCGCCTGAGGGTGTCGCGTGGTGAGAGGCCACATTCCTTCGCCTGAGGGCGTCGCGTGGTGAGAGGCCACATTCCTTTGTCCTCCGGAATGTCGTGGGGTGCAAGGCCCCAAGTTATCAACTTTGATTTTGGACTCCAGTCGGATACCGGGCTCGAAGCCCTGTTTCTCTACCCTATCCCTATTTCAACTTTAACACTTCTCATCTCTTCGCTAACCGTTCTTTCTCTTGCTGCCTACAGGTCTTCCTCGGTGCTACGGACATCGGAGATGGGTCGTCTTGCCATCATGACCACATGATCGGGAACCGGTGCATCCACAGGCGCGATTGCTCGGACATCCAGGCCGCATCCATCGAGTGGAGCGATCTCTACCCCAGGTGCTTCAGAATTTGAAAGGTTTGCATCCCCATCTCCTAGGTAGGTATTGGGTATATTGAGCTAGTCCTAATCCCGGGGTTCCTTAATCTCGGGGTCCTGGTCTATCATTTCTTAGGGATTGATCTGCTAGCATAGACCTCTTTGCTTTCAGTTTTCCTATGTTCTCTTTGCTTGCAATCGGGAACCAAAGATAAAACCCCCTAAAAAGAAAATATAATCATATTTGCATCATCCGTGCTAGCATCATCACATCATCACCCTCATCCTTTTCTTTTCCGCATCACCTTTCCTCTGAACCAACAACTTCAGGCCCAAAAAGATCAGGCCAACTACGAGCAACTCAAGGCTCTCTGCTGGCCTACAACATTCGAAGGCAAGACCTTCGAATTATGTCTTCGGCCCTAACCGAAGACCAGGCTTCTCATCAACTTCCGAAGATATACTCTTCGTTTCCTACCGAAGACACGATCTCCGGCCCTTGGTAAATACCAAGTCCTCAACTCATGCCGAAGACAGGACCTCCAACTGAGAAGATCCGAAGACGAGGAGATTCTCGATTTAATTATGAGAATCTCCCTAAGCGGGGAAAATCTGAAGATGTATCCACGATCTGTCTCAGATAGGCAACAATAACCAACGGTTACTATTGACTATCTCTATGCCACGATCATGGTGCACAATTCCAGCTGCCACGCCTTCGGTCTAGCCGGAACCGCTCAATGACAACCCACGATTACCAATCATGGGGAGAAATCAACTCCCTATGATCACTAGGAGAAGAATGGATCCACAGGCCGGACGGCCCCTTATAAATAGCAGTAAGAGGAAATGCACAAGGGAGGTACATGCTAAAAAGCACACAGAGCCTTTCCCTTTGCTTCTCGAATCTTCTTCATTCTGTGGCTGGAGCCTGCCTCTGACTTAGGCATCGAAGTGTCCCCCACCAGAGCAACTCTGGCAAGGAACCTGTTTTGCAGGTGAACCGGGGAGCAGTCCTGTGGTGCAGCGGCTCTGACCGGTCAGAACAGGGATTCCACAACAACAGATTGGCGTGCCAGGTAGGGGGGACAAATCGCCAACACTCTTCAAGCTCCCCTCCCTAACAAGGCAAAGTATCCCGATGGTGAGAGGAAAGACTCAAATCACCTCCACGAGTCGATGTCGTGTTCCATCCTAGGGGGGTGCACTCCTGGAAGAGAATGATGTTCCGCCGCCCACAGTTATCATGGGGTTGCAGTAGTTTGATGCTCTTGTAAACCAAGTCACCAATCTTACGGCCATGGTTCAAGATTTTCATAACAGAGCTCTTCCGGTGGGAAATCTACTGGCCGCCTCCAGACATAGCTCTCGGTCTTGGAGAAAGAGAGCCCCTCGGGAGGAATCAACACATCTCTCCTTTCATTCTCGGCCTTCTCTTAAAGGCCGAAGTTCGAGGTTACCTAGGCCCACCAACTCCCCGCAGAAAGAGAAAAGGCCTAGGCAAACTCTCTCACTGTCCTCCAAAGACTCTACTCCCGTAAAGAAAGGGCTGAAGCAGGCTCTCCTTGATTATGATGAAAAGTTCAAGGCCATCGAATCAGAGATGGCAAGGATGCGGGAGCAAAGGGGCCACGACGACTTGGCGGCATGTGATCTGCGCTTGCCCTTTACTGACCGCATTATAGCTAAAGTCATTCCTCGACATTTCAGGGTTCCCCAGATGGAACCCTATGATAGCACCTCCGGTCCCTTCGACCACTTGGTTAGTTTCAAGGCCCATATGATGATCCAAGGAGCTTCAGACGTGATGTACTGCCTCGCGTTCCTAGCCACCTTGAAGAAAACTTCTCGGATGTGGTACTCAAGCCTACACTAAGGTACCATCGATTCTTTTTCTGAGTTAGAGAAATTGTTTGTCTTACATTTTAGGACTTGCCACAAGACCCCCCGAAATACGGACACACTATTTCTCCTTCACCAAAATGAAGGAGAAAGCCTGCGAGACTACATCTCCAAGTTTAATGCGGCCATACTTAAGATTCTCGATCTCAACGAGCATGTGGCCATGTCTGCACTGAAGAAGGAACTTCGCACATCCAGGCTCACCTTTTTCTTGGATAAGAAGTTTTCCAAAAGCTACGCTGAGCTCCTATCAAGGGCTCAGAAATACATTGATGCTGAAGAGTGGGCGGCCAACCGATGACTGATCAAAGGGAAGCCCCCTTCAAAAAAGAAGAACAACAAGGGACAAGGTCCCCCGACCTCCAATAACATTAACAACAAAAATATTGACCATCGAAGAAGTCCTCCCAGGCCCAGAGCATCGAGAGGAAGATTCGACTCCTATACCCCCCTCAACCTCCCTCGAGAAAAGACCCTCATGGAGATAGAGAAAGAAAACTATCTCCAACAGCCCCGTCCCATGAAGGCCTCCTCTTTCGTGAGGAATAAGAATAAATACTACCGATTCCAGCGGGACCACGGCCACAATACTGAAGAATGCATCCATCTAAGAGATGTGATTGAGGATCTCATCAAAAGAGGATATTTGGGGCGGTACATTGGTCATCAAGGACCTCGGTCGGAAGCTACCGTTCCCCAGCCACCTCCAGAAGAGGCCGAACTGCCGAATCAAAGGCCCACCAATGAAGGTGTGGGGATGATACATCGGCCTATCGACTGGAGAAGAGACGAGGATGATATCCCAAAGCGACTCAAGGACAACAACGCTATCCTCTTCTCCGATGATGACCTTGCGGGGTCCGACTTTCGCATGATGATCCCATTGTAATCTTGATCGTTGTGGCCAACTATGATGTACAGTGAATTCTTGTTGATAATGGAAGTTCGACTGATGTCTTGATCTATGATGCATTCTCTAAAATGTGTTTTCCTAGATATCAACTACGGAGACCCCCTATACCACTCACTAGCTTCGAGGGTAATCAAGTTGATGCCGAGAGAGAAATAGTATTGCTTGTGACCCTTGTCATTGAACCTTGATAAAAAACACTGCCGATCAACTTTACGATAGTCCGAACCCCCTCGGCTTACAAAACATCATCCTCGGGCAGCCTGCCTTAAACAAGTTTCGGACCGTGATGTCCTCCCATTATCTCCTGGTATGCTTCCGCACCAGGAATGGTGTCTGAGAAGTTAGAGGAGATCAGAGAGTGGCACGGCTGTGCCGATGATCCAAGATAAGCACTTCAATGATTCTGCCACGTTGGATCAGTTGGATCCGAGAGACACCACCACAGATTCTGGTGAACCCATGGAAAGAACTATTCTGGTACCTTTGACAAAGGAAGACACCACCAAATTTGTGCAGATTGGGTGTATGCTTGATGAAGAAAGTAGAACGGAGCTGATTCGCTTCCTTAGAGACAATGCCGATGTCTTCGCTTGGACAGCTTCGGACATGCCAGGGATCCCTGCCGAAGTAATCATTCATCGGCTGGAAGTTACTCCTGTGTATAAGCCAGTCTGGTAGAAGAAAAGAAGCTTTGATCCTGAAAGACAGAAAACCATGGATGAGAAAGTAAGCAAACTCCTTATAGCAGGGTTCATCCAAGAGGCCCACTATCTCGAATGGTTGGCCAATATAGTAATGGTGAAGAAAGCTAATGACAAGTGGAGGATCTGCATCAATTACACAGACCTCAACAAGGCTTGCCCAAAAGATAGCTTCCCTCTCCCAAAGATTGATCAGCTGGTCGATGCCACTGCCAGCCACCAACTATTGATCTTCATTGATGCTTTCTTTGGCTATAATCAAATCAAGATGGATCCTCGAGATGAGGAGAAGATGGCCTTTGTCACCGACAAAGGTCTCTACTACTACAAGATGATGCCATTTGGTCTCAAGAATGCCGGGGCAACATTTCAAAGGCTAATCAACAAAGTATTCGAAAAGCAACTAGGAAGGAACATGGAGGCCTACGTCGATGACATGATCGTCAAGAGCCTCCTCCGAAAAAATCATATCCAAGACCTGAAAGAATAATTCAGTGCTCTGCGATGTTACCGCATGAAGCTAAACCCGGCGAAGTGCATCTTCGGGATCACTTCCTGTAAGTTCTTAAGTTTTCTTGTCACCAAACGAGGGATTGAGGCAAACCTTGAGAAGATCCAAGCCCTAAAGGATATGAGACATCCCTCCTGCAAGAAAGAAGTCCAGCAGTTAAAAGGGAGAATTGCCTCCCTAAGCAGGTTCATTTCTTGTTTGGCCGAGAAATGTCTTCCATTCTTCAAGGTACTTCAGCAGTCAAAGGGCTTCGAATGGGCCGAAGACTATCGTGCTGCCTTTGAAGAGTTAAAGAAGTACCTAGAAACTCCGCCTCTACTCTCCAAACCTCAGGAGGGCGAGGTGTTTTACTTATACCTCTCTTCTTCAAATGAAGCAATCAGCTCGGTCCTTATCCGAAGAGATAAAGACGGATCCCACAAGCTGATTTACTACATTAGCAAGGTTCTGCATGATGCTGAAATGCGGTATACAAAGATGCAAAAGCTAATATACTCTCTGGTGATTGCGACAAAGCGACTACGGCCGTACTTCCATGCCCACGCCATCGAGGTGCTGACTGATCAACCGCTCAAGGCCGTTCTCCGGTCTTCGGACACCTCAGGAAGGATAGCCAAGTGGGCTATGAAGTTAAGTGAATTCAATATCAGCTTTCAGCCCTGATCGGCTATGAAGGCCCAGGTGCTCTCGATTTCCTAGCTGAATGCACCTGGAGGCCTGAAGACGAAGTACCTTTGATAGAAAAGGAAGTTTCGAAGGAGACGAAATCTGTTTGGGAGCTCCACGTGGACGGAGCCTCCAATGCTACTGGGTGTGGAGCCGGTCTTCTGCTGGCCGAACCCGACAGTCATACCATAGAGTACGCACTTTGATTCTCCTTTCATGCTTCTAACAACCAAGCTGAATATGAAGACTTGCTTGCCGGACTTCGGATCGCCAAAAGTCTGGGAGTTCAGCAACTCCAGGCCTTTTCAGACTCTCAATTGATTGTGAACCAAGTTAAAGGAGAATACGAAACCAGGGACCCCACCATGATGCAGTACCTAGAGAAGGTGCAAGGCTTATCTTCTCAATTGGAGCATTTCGAGGTTATCCATGTCCCTCGATCAGAGAATTCCTAGGCAGATGCATTATCTCGACTTGCTACTACAACACCAGAATTTCTCGGGCACACCTTTGTTGAACATCTTGGAACTCCAAGTATAGCTGAAGAGGCTATGGTGGTGCACCAGATCGACGCTGAGCCAAGCTGGATGGATCCCATCATCAAGTTCCTAAATGAGGGCATGCTACCGGAAGACAAGACAGAGGCCAAGAAAATCCACTGGATGGCATCCCAATATGTCATCTTAGATGGGACCTTCTATAAGAGGTCATTTTCCCAACCGCTGCTAAAGTGCTTAGGACCGACGGAAGTGGATTACGCCCTGAGAGAGGTCCACGAGGGCATATGCGGTGATCACTTGGGAGGTAGGTCTTTGGCGTACAAGATCATTCGACAAGGATATTATTGGCCCTCCATCCAGAAGGACTCGGCTGACTTCGTACGAAGGTGTGACCAATGCCAAAGGTACGCCAACATTGAGAGGCAACCTGCAACTCACTTGACTCAACTGACGGCCCCTTGGCCTTTTGCTTAATGGGGAATGGATATTCTTGGCCCATTCCCACCGGCCTCTGGACAAAGAAAGTTCCTCCTTGTGGCCATTGACTACTTCACGAAATGGGTAGAAGCCGAACCACTGGCCTAGATCACAGAAGGCAAGGTAGAGAATTTTGTAAAAAATTTTATCATATTCCGGTTCGGCATCCCACATGTCATAATCACAGACAACGAGAGACAGTTCGATAATCCGAAGTTCAAGGACTTTTGTGCTCGGTATCATATTCAGCACCGGCTGACCTCCGTTGTGCACCCATAATCCAACAAAGAAGCCAAAGCAACTAATCGAACCATTCTCCATGGTTTGAAGATAAGGTTGAATGCCGCCAAAGGGCTTTGGGCCAAAGAGCTGACCTCCATTCTCTGGGCATACTAAACTATCCCAAGAACGGCCACTGGCGAGTCTCCGTTCAACCTAGCATACGGTACCGAAGCCATACTACATATCAAAGTCTCCCTACAATCCTTAAGAGTTGACAACTACGAAGAACATGGAAACTCTAATCGTAGAAGGATCGATCTGAATCTGCTACCAAGCACCAGGCTTCAGGCCTAGATAAGAGTGGCAGCGTACCAACAAAAGGTCGCCAAATATTACAACTCTAGAATGAAGGAGCAGATCTTCTGCACAGGGGACATGGTATTGCGAAGGGCAGAAGTATCCAGGCCAACAGAACAGGGTAAACTTTCCCCCAACTGGGAAGGTCCGTACCAAGTCGAAGAAGTCATTCGACCAGGAGCATATCGACTCAAGACCCTAGATGGAAAATCTCTATCCCGGCCATGGAATGTACAAAACCTTCGCAAATATTATCAATAAATAGATTCCTAAATTTTCTATGCAAATTTGCTCAACTCCACTCAACTCAGGATGGCTTGTTACCTCAACTGAATGATAACAGCCTAAGTTGCTCGATCTAAGAAATTGGCCAACTGCGCAAAGAGAGTCTGATCCACACACCTTATCGGTATGCCCGACGAGCGCAACGGATGGCCTAGTCAAGCCACCAAGATGATCGAAGGCACAGGGATGGTTCAGATAACCTACCCTACAGGAAACCCGAAGACGTGCCGGGATGGGCCTAATCAGCCTACCTTACACTAAAAAAGGCACAGGGATGGTTTTCACAACCTACCCTATGGTAAATCCGAAGAGGTGCCGGGGCGGGCCTAAACAGCCTACCTTGATCACGACAGAAATGCACAAGGATGGTGCAAGCACCCCACCCAACGGTGAATCTGAAAACGTGCTTGAAAGGACCAATGCCGTCCTTCCTGTCAACAACAAACATATCTGGGATGGCCTAGTCGACCTCTCTTCCCTATAGATCGCAAATGGTCCGAGAAATCTATGCATGAAAAATAGTAAAATATTTTTTTGTGATTATTATAATTTTATTTGCAAGCTAGATTTCCGAAGTAAAGTAAAAACTAGAGGAGAGACTAGCAGTGCAAAGAATCATCGGGTCGCAGACATACTCATGCAAACCAATGAAATATCTAGGACCCGAGAGTTGAGAGACTCCTGGTTTAGGATAGTTTAACTTCATCTAAATAAGATAATAAGAGAAGAAAAGGTTTCTTACCAGTCAAAGATTAAAATTTAATAGCAGCAGGGGTCATTCACAACTCTGATCAGAGCCTAGAAGAAGAAGCATTGTTTTTCCTTGAATCTAAAGGCTGATTTGGGCGGTATGGGCAGCAAAGAAGGCCTCCTTAGAGGAGGGGAAGCACCTAGGGGATCCTACAAGCATCAAGGTTAATCAAAACAGCAATTAAAAAATAAGAAATTAACTATGGGTTGAAAGGAATCAGGATTAGAGTTAGAAGATGGTTGTTTGAAGCTTGTTGAAGATCTCCTTGCTTGGCAGCCTAGGGCACTCCTTCTTGGACATGTGAAGGCTTGGATGGTAGTGATTTAGGGTGTGGAATGATGCTAGGGCAGCAAGGGATTTGTCCAAACACAAAAACACAATCCAAAGAACCAAAACAAAACACCAGCACAAGGCAATAACTCAAAATTTCTGCAAGTTGTATTCATAAGAAAGAGATGCTTACAAGAGGGGGAGGGGTGGGGTATTTATGGAGTTCCCATGCCCTCACTAACCATGATTACACTTGGGTTACAAATCCTCTTCCAAATTAGAATACAAGTCCTTTCCTAGCTAGGTTGGAATTATAAAGTTTAAAAGGATTAGAAATCCCAACTAGGTTAGGAATAAACTTGGTCTTCTCCTTCTTCTCTTCAACTTGGACTTGGTCAAACCTCTTTGGACGTGGTCAACACTTCAAGGACACATAGGGGAGCGTGTTGGGCCTCTAGGAGCAGCATGGGGCCGGCCCAAAGGGGCTTGGGTGCATAGGTTTGGGCCTCTGGAAGCTAGGGTGGCCTGGTAACCTGGTAGCAGGAATATTCCCTGGAATCTTGCTTCTTAAGGGCTTGGGCTTGGCACCTGGGCTTGATTTCTTTGGGCTGGGATGCAAGTGGACCTCTGGAATCATGGATGCCCTAGTTTAAGAATATTCTCTAGCATCTGGGGAGGAATCTGGGCATCTGGAGGGTATTTAGAAGGAATCAAGGTTTTCGAAAGCATCTTGGATCCTGGGTTGTTACACAAAATCCAATGGACTGATGTGGTGGCCTCTGACTCCTGGATGTGGCCTAGTGGAACTCCAAAATTGGGTAACCTCCTCTCTTGTACAAAAATTAGGCTCATACTGGACTCATAATTGATGTACAGGACTCAAAATACTGACTAGGTTGAGGGTTGAGACAAATCAACTAATCTCAACTTATTACAGGACTCAATTCTAGTTGATTCCAAAATTTGACACATGGCTAGGTAAACCAAATAGGGCCCAGTAATCTGTGTCTAATCCTGGTGCCCCCATCAATTCTCCCGGGGTGGGAGGAACTCGACCCTATTGAGTGTGGGATAACTTAGCTCTCATAGTGCTCGAGTAGGTCTGAGTTGAGGTGCTGCAGATCCTCACGGGTGATCCACGAGTCCTCAGATTATGGCCGACCTTGCCACCGAGCCAAATACCTCTGATAGCCTCTATTTCGGGTACATATGGCTTGATCATCCAGGATTATCTCAATCTTTTCCTGTCTATTTGGCCAATTGTATGTGGACACTCTAGGGTGGGTTCTCTCCCAAAGGGAGGGATAGGCTCAAGGTGCTCGCTAGGTATCACTGTTGGCTCCCTAGACTCTATAAGATCTGAGATGATGAAGGTGGAGCTAATACCTAAATGAGGTAGTATCTCATGCATATAAGCATTGGGTCCACAGATATTCATTATCCTGGATGGGCCAGCTTTGCGAGCAGAAAATTCTTTACAACTACAAAATTCCCTGCAAAATTCTTTATCTCTCTCTTGGAAATTAGCCAAGTTGTTAGTTAGTTCATTTGTTATATTCAGCTTTTGACTAATTTCCATATGCATATGCCGTGCAGAGGGTAGTGTAGGTGTAGACAAATAGGTTAGGACTATGAATTTTATTAGACTCAAAACTAACACCTAATAGACTCAACTAGGCTTCCTTATCGAAGGAAATGTATTGGACTCTTCGAATCTAAAACCTAAGAGACTATAGACTCTCTAGGTTTGATCCTATCATGGCATGCACATAAAAATTTATTATGTACTCCTAGCATATGCCACAAAGTATACCAAAAATAATATGCAAACCTAACATGGGCAATAAATGAATACAACATGCAAACCTCTACATGATGCAGGTGAATGGTTAAGGGAATACAAGAAAACTCAAGAAAAGGCAAAAAATACAAGGTGGATTTAGGGTTAGTCTGATAGAGTAGAAAGTAAGAAGAAGGTTATGGGTTGATCGGGTAGAATAGGAGATAAGAAGGAATTTCAAAGATGAGGCCTATACTAACGAGATTGACCTTATGGGTTTGAGGCAGTCCTATAGAGTTTATAGTATAGAAGAGTGGGTCACTAATCTCAGGAAAGAGATCATTAATGGGAACTATAGGATGGGATTCTTTCTGAGGGTACTGATAAGCCAAATTCTTAATAAAGTCATCGGGTTCAAGAAATTTTAGACTGGGCTTTCTTCTAATGGCTCCTCAGGTAGGATTCTAACAGTAGGATTGGGTTCCTCATGGTCTTCTTCCTTTAAGGGTTCTTTTACTAAATGGTCATCTAACTCTATGTTGGTTATTGTTTGGGTATGGCTAGGGTTGGCTAAATCTAGATCGGCTCCTACTTGGGTATGGTCGGGGTCAACTAATGTTGGGTGGTCTTCTACCTGGTCATCTACTTGGTTAACTAACCCTGGATTGGTTGCGATCTGGGTTTGGTCATGGTCAACTACTTCTGGGCCTTCTATAGGTGGGTCTTCCTCTAATTCTTCTATGGACTCATCATCTTCATACTCCTCTACCAAACTTGGGTCAACCTCATATATTTCTTCTTCTAAGTCATCTCGGTGAACCAATAGGGTGGTGAGAGGGGTTTGGCTAATGGAAAACTGACTAAAGTATGGGGTAACAGGGGTGGGTAAACTAAGGGTTATGGGTTCAAAGGCTATGGGTTTAAAGGTTATGGGTTCAAAGATTATGGGTTCAAATCTAGGGGTATCAATCCTATAGGGTTCAGGTTGACTGAGGGATAGTGGGTTATTATTGGATTTATATCTAGGGATTATGGGTTCCTGGGGTTCAGCTCTATGGGTCTTGCATAGGGTTCCTACTTGGTTGAGTCTATGGTTTATTTGGTCAAGCTTAGTATCAGATTGGTCAAACCTGTGGTCTATTTAGGCTAACTGATTTTGGGTTTGGATGTTGGACTGGTTTATTTGGGTAAGTTGGGCTTGAGTTTGGGTATTCATTTGGGCAATTTGAGCTAGGATGGCCTCCAAAGTGGGGTTCATGGTTGGGGTGGGCTAAGGTTTGGACTTTTGATATTGGGTTCCTAATCTACTGGTCATGTAACAAATCAAACAATCAAAATGAAAGGATGTAGCCAAGCATGCAAAAGAGAAAGAAAATGCTAGTATAATCTAGGGTTTCCTAGACCTAGAGCCAGAAACTGGGTGGGTCAGCTCAACTTACACCTAACCCAATAGCTAATCCTTCCATTAGCCAGGTAGGGGGTGAGAGTGTGGGAGGCCACCCTGGTTTCACAGGGACCCAATTAAAAACCGCAGCACCACTTAGGTCATTTGACTTTGGAACCCTAGCCTTAGACACCAGCTTTCAGTAATAGCTAAAAGGTTAAATGCACTAGTTGTCCCACACAGCTTGAACCCGACCTGTTGATATCTCCTAGCCCACTATGGCAAATTAGGTCTAATTGATTTTAATTAGGCTTGGGTTAGTATCATGATGGTGGTTTTGGGCCCAGGATAGGTGATGAGATCCTGCCCTGATCTGAGATTTTGACTTGCCCTTAATATTAGGTTAAAATGATGGCAATCAATGGCCCTAATGCAATCTATAACAATCAGTAAAATAAAATATTTTTTAATGATTTATGATGTGTCAAGTTAGGTTTAAGTTTACTGAGGTTATCAAACAAAGTTTGGCTTGGGATTGGGGGTTTGGTAGTTAATTAGGTTAGGTTGAGTCAAGATGCAGAATGTAGCAAAAATTAGTGAATTAGGATTTTAGTTATTGCAGAGTTTGACATAGATTCTGATGCATAAAAAATTTAATAAAAATCTGAAATAGAGGATGGATGGTGATGATAAAGCCTACCAAATTTCATGATGGAGAAAAATCAGATGATAATGCAAACCTAGGATTTTCTGGACTACTATAGAAATTATCAGGATTCTATTAAGGTTCCTATTATGTCAAATTTTAGAGTTTTATGGTTTCACAAAAAATAATTAAAAATTCTGATAATTACTAGGATAGAATAGAGGACATTTAGTGCAAATTTCACAAAATAATAAATGTTTATGATGCCAAAATCTGATGGAAACTAGATACCTAATGCAGTGGACAAAATGCAGTATTAGTGTTTGTGAATGCGATTCAAATAAAAAACTATCCTAAACCTACTCTGATACCAAGATGAAGCAGGATGACTCTAAGACTGATAAACATGCATGAAAAATAGTAAAATAATTTTTTTATAATTTTTATAATTTTATTTGCAGGCTAGATTCCCAAAGTAAAGTAAAAACTAGCAGAGAGACTAGCAATGCAAAGAATTATCGGGTCGCAGGCATACTCATGCAAACCAATGAAATATCCAGGACCCGAGAGTTGAGAAACTCCTGATTTAGGATAGTTTAACTTCATCCAAATCAGATAATAAGGGAAGAAAAGGTTGCTTACCAGTTAGAGATTAAAATTCAATAGCAGCAGGGGTCACTCACAACTCTGATCAGAGCCTAGAAGAAGAAGCCTTGTTTTTCCTTGAATCTGAAGGCTGATCTGGGTGGTCTGGGCAGCAAAGAAGGCCTCCTTAGAGGAGGGGAAGCACCTCAGGGATCCTACAAGTGTCAAGGTTAATCAAAACAGAAATTTAAAAAATAAGAAATTAACTATGGGTTGAAAGGAATCAGGATTAGGGTTAGAAGATGACTGTTTGAAGCTTATTGAAGATCTCCTTGCTTGGCAGCCTAAAGCACTCCTTCTTGGACGTGTGAAGGCTTGGATAGCAGTGATTTAGGGTGTGGAAGGATGCTAGGGCAGCAAGGAATTCATCCAAATACAAAAACACAATCCAAAGAACCAAAACAAAACACCAGCACAAGGCAATAACTCAAAATTTCAGCAAGTTGTATTCATAAGAAATAGATGCTTACAAGAGGGGGAGAGGTGGGGTATTTATAGAGTTCCCATGCCCTCACTAACCATGGTTATACTTGGGTTACAGGTCTTCTTCCAAATTGGAATATAAGTCCTTTCCTAGCTAGGTTAGAATTACAAAGTTTAAAAGGATTAGAAATCCCAACTAGGTTAGGAATAAACTTGGTCTTCTCTTTCTTCTCTTCAACTTGGACTTGGTCAAACCTCTTTGGACGTGGTCAACACTTCAAGGACACCTAGGGGGGCATGTTGGGCCTCTAGGAGCAGCATGGAGCCGGCCCAAAGGGACTTGGGTGCATAGGTTTGGGCCTCTGGAAGCTGGGGTGGCCTAGTAACCTGGTAACAGGAATATTCCCTGGAATCTTGCTTTTTAAGGACTTGGGCTTGGCACCTGGGCTTGATTTCTTTGCACTGGGATGCAGGTGGACCTCTGGAATCATGGATGCCCTAGCTTAGGAATATTCTCTGGCATCTGGGGAGGAATCTTGGCATTTGGAAGGAATCAGGGTTTCCAGAATCATCTTGGATCCTGGGTTGTCACACAAAATCCAATGGACTAATGTAGTGGCCTCTGACTCCTGGATGTGGCCTCATGGAACTCCAAAATAGGGTAACCTTCTCTCTTGTACAAAAACTGGGCTCATACTGGACTCATAACTGATGTACAGGACTCAAAATACTGACTAGGTTGAGGGTTGAGACAAATCAACTAACCTCAACTTATTACAGGACTCAATTCTTGTTGATTACAAAATTTGACACATGGCTAGGTAAACCAAATAGGGCCCAGTAATTGGTGTCTGATCCTGGTGCCCCCACCAATAATGCAACATATCGCAAAGGACACATGGGAAGAGGTAAGAAAAGTTAAGATATTTCATTCTTTTTCGAATTATTTACAAAAAGAAAAAGAAAATAACTCTCACAAAAAAAAAAGAAGAAGGAGAAGGGTTGCGGGAAAACATTTTCAATAACCGCCCACCGGCTTTTTCCCGTGCCAGTGGGGGGAGTTCTGGAATGACGAAGAAGGGGCCCCGGGGTCCCTATCCGAACCAGAATCTGACCCCTCTTCGGAGTCAGAATTAAACTCGTGTCCAGGAAAGGGAACAGAGGGCTTGATGTTGTCTAGGCCCTTCAAGTCATAGAACTTGAAGGCCTTCCCCCTACACTCCCGGAACCCCTAATGGTAGGAGTCCAGAGCCGCTTCGGTGACCTCCTCCTTGAAGGCAGCGGATGCCCTGACGTTTGAGATGGCATTTGCCACCTCCTTCTTGGCCTCCTCCGCCTCCATAGCTGCCGCCGTGACCTGGGCCCTGGCTTCCTTCAGTTGAGCCTCCAACATGTGGACCCTCTTCTCCAAGCGATCCACAATGGGCTCATCATCGTCGCTCGGTTCAAACAACCCCGGACTCCTCTTCCTTTTGGGATCAATGGCCCTCCTCTTTGCTGCCTTTCAAAGCTCGGAGGTGCTGAACCTCATTTTTGACTGAAGCACTGGGAAGGAAGGAGTCTGAGAGGATGATAGCCCTTGACAGCAAAGGACAAGGTCCTATTTATAAGGACTCTACACCCACGACTGGCCGCAGGGAAGCATGCTCCATGTCTTTTCCCAGCCGCATCAAAGGGCGCCATGTATCCAAGCAACACTTTGAGAACTAGAAGACCACTTGAGGGTCACTCTTGGGATAGCAACTACCGATGCTTCAAATCCGGAGGAATTTCTATCATGCGGTAGTGACATTAATGGCTCCTTTTTGGAAAAAGGAGATCAGGCGGCACACAAGGTGCACGAAAACTCGACTGTGCAAATATCGACACACCGCGTGTATGATGAGAATCAAGATCAAACTTCCCTAATCACCAGTCAACAGGGAGGTGACACCTGTCTATCATGTCCATTCCAATAGACAGGTTTAGTTATGAAAGGAAGGTGATATCAGCCTAATCGACCGTGGATGGTCTTCAGCAACGGAGTTCTAACTTATTCCAAAGTTCGTCTTTATCAACTACCAATCAAACAGTCTTCGACCTGGCCATTCAACCAAGCAGAAGAAGGAACAGTAAAGCTCAGATTATAGATTGGCTTTGTTCAAGCTACTTCCGAAAATGTAACATGACACATGCAGGAGAAGAAGAAGCTACTTTAAAATCCAGAGAAGTTGTCATACAAGAATCATTGATGACACATAAAAAAAGAGGAGAAAATGCCTAAAGCAACTTAGATTATTCAACATCCACCGGAGGAGACCCAACACCACAGGATTGAAGCAACATGTCTCCTGCACAGAAAGAATCTCGTCGAATTAGGCTGGGACCGGAGAACCTTCAGCCTGGGCTTCCTCAGCCTGAGTCCCTTCCTGAATCGAGATTAAAGTTGGAGCCGCCCCCAGATCTTCGACTGAGGCAGAGGCCTCTTCTCCCAGACACGGCACCTCTTCGGTCTCTTCCGCAGCCTCCGCCTCCTCCTCCTCCTCTTCTTCTTCGGCTATGTTGAAGGAAGGGATGCCAGAGAGATCAAGGTGGGGGAAGGCCTCCTTCACCTTGGAAAGTCCATCGTTGAAGCCATGCTGGTAGCCATACAGGGTTGTTTCATTCATCTCCTCTTGGAACTGTGAAGACTTCCTGAAGTCTGCTACAGCATCGTCCACCAGCTTTCTCAGGGCCATGGACTATCTCTTGGCTGCTTCAGACTCTAGAACTTCCTCTTCGACCCTCCTGGTAGCTTCCTCCGCCGCTTTGGTCAAACTCTCTATTCTTTCTTGGATCTCCTTAACAGTTAGCTCCAAGAAGTCGACTTGCTTTTTGTTCTTCCTCCACCCTGCCCCTTGCTCCGCTATTGTCAAATGGGCACTTTTCAGTTCACCCTTCAGCTCATGAACCTCGTCATTCACTCGAACAAGATGGTTCTCCATAGACTGCCTCAATTCTTCGGCTACTTCTTTTGCAGCCCTGGCAGTATGGAGATCTTCCTTGAGGCCATGAATGAGGCTATCAACATTTCCCAGGCCCTCCTCCATAAAGGTGAGGTCATAGACCAACTACATTGAAAATATGGAGTTATGGGTTGAACAATTCTCAGAGCAAAGGAGAACAGCAAGGACCATACCTGTTGCAGGAAAAAAAAGCAGAATCAGACACCCTGGGAAGGTTTCAACTTCGGAGAACTGCCAAATCGTGAGGCAGCAATGTGTTCTTCAGTGCCTGCCTGGAAACGATGGGGACCAGCAGTCCCCCCATAGGAGAAAGCTTCAAAGAGTTCACTGGACAGCTTCCAGCTAGGGAAGCCCCACGAGGGGATTCTCCCTTGACTTGCGGCACTTTTCCCCTATCAGCTGCAGGGGGACAATGCGATGGCACATCCACCGCTTGAGGCAGACTCCCCCTTGGTGGACTTGGGAGGTAACCGCCGATGGATTTCAACTGGATGAGGTCTTGACGGGGCCCCTTCCATGGGCACCACATCTTCCCCTGAGGTCCCCCGAGAAGATGAAGTGCTCCGTTCCCCCTCAGGACCATCTCTTCGAGCCTTCTTCCGAACTACTGACCTTGTGAGAGGGGCTTGAGCCACCCTCTTCTCAGAAGTCTGACGGAGCAAGCTTAGACTAGGCTTCATTCTGCCACCTATAAGCAGAAAAATTTCTTTAAGTCGACTAAGCTACAATAAAAATAGGAGAAAAGGGGTAGAAATTTCGTTACTATACCTAATGCGGAGAACTTGCTAATCCTTGCGAGATAAAGATTTCTCTCCTCCAACAACTTGCGGATAAGGACGACTTCCAAATTAATCAGAAGATCATAATCCGATTGGTCAGCCACCAAGACCTTTTTCCCATCATTGGCGATTAAATAAGGCTTCTTCCAAACAATGTCGAAGCCCCACGGATCAATGGACAGTATGAACACAAAAACAGGTTTCCACCCATGGATGGTGCTAGGCATGTCTCTGATGATCTTGTGGCCCGACCGAGGGCCGATCACCCACCATCCGCTCCCATGAAAATCCCTCTTGAGTATAAAAAGGGCTGTGAATAAGTTGGTCCTAGGTTCTATGTTTGCAATGTAGCACAGAACCAGAAACCCACAAACATTTCGGATGCTATTCGGGGTCAATTGCACCGGCACCACTTGGTACATATGAAAATTTTTGATGAAAAAAGGATGCAGGAAAAATCGAAGGCCAGCCTTCAGATGGTCTTCATACACGGCTAAGCACCCGGGTGAAGGTTTGTTCACCCGTTCCTCAGGTACAGGGAGGACGAAAGGAAACCCCTTGGGAATGCGATAGCGTTCCCGAAGAAGGGCCATCTTCCCATGTGTAGCTAAACTAGGGATCGACTCTGGATCTACCATGTCACCGGCCCCCGAGGGCCCAACTTGTCACCCCTGACTTTCTACAGCTTCTTCCATGGTAAAAGAATGAAACAAAAGGTAGAAGGAAGATTCTACCTGTAGAATAAACTGGTAGTCAAGAACAGGGAAGGCTGAGCGAAGAATGAAGCAAGGTTGAAGAAGCTTCCTCAGCCAGACCTTCTCTCTTTCCCAAAAGGAGACCAGGAGCCTCTAAAGTCCCACTGGTTGATTTGACAAAGGGTAACCCAAGGAGGTAACCCACCTTGAATCAACACCTAGGATAAAGCACATCCATCATCCAATGGGCGGGGAGAAGCTACCACATCCGCTCAAATCCCAACCAAAAGATTGGCTGAACCATAATGCAACGCGAAAAGAAGAGACGGCCCTGGGGCCACACGCTCTTTTCTTCTCCCCCAATCAGGAAGTGACAACTATCCATCGCCTGATTCTCAAATAAACCAACAGTCATGATGGGCAGTCTAATCAGGGATCTCATGATCATCCATTACACTCTTCCCTCGAAGGAAAATGACAAAGCATTGATACTCTCACTTCTTGAGACAAATCTTCGCTTCGAAAACTGAGAGTAGGGGGGCAACTATTAGGATATCCTGGTCCAAGCACGAACCGAACACCGGTTCTGTCGATCGAAGACCTTTTCTTCGAACCAACAACTTCGAGCCCAGAAAGATCAGGCCAACCATGGGCAACTCAGTGCTCTCTACCGGCCTATGACATCCGAAGGCAAGACCTTCGGATTATGTCTTCGGCCTTAACTAAAGACTAGGCTTCTCGTCAACTTTCGAAGACATACTCTTCATTTCATGCCGAAGACACGATCTCCGACCCTTAGTAAACACCAAGTCCTCGACTCACGCCAAAGACAGGACCTCCAACCGAGAAGATCCGAAGACGAGGAGATTCCCAATTTAATTATGAGAATCTTTCTAAGAGGGAAAAATCTAAAGATGGATCCACGATCTGTCTCAGATAGGCAACAGTAACCAACGGTTACAATCACTATATCTATGCCATGATCATGGTGCATAATTCCAGTTGCCGCGCCTCCGGTCTAGCTGGAACAGCTCAATGACAACCCACGATTGCCAATCATGGGGAGAAATCAACTCCCCGTGATCATTGGGAGAAGAACGGATCCGCAGGCTAGACAGCCCCTTATAAATAGCGGTAAGTGGAAATGCACAAGGGAGGTACATGCTAAAAAACATACAGAGCCTTTCCCTCTGCTTCTCGAATCTTCCCCATTCTATTGCTGGAGCCCGCCTCTGACTTAGGCATCGGAGTGTCTCCCGTCGGAGCAACTCCGGCAAGAGACCTATTTTGCAGGTGAACCGGGGAGTGATCCTGTGGTGCAGCGGCTCCGACCGGTCGGAACAGGGATTCCATGCCAACATAATGGATTTTACAAGGTTGGGACAATGAGCTAACGCGATTGACAAAGTTTATAAAAAGGGAGCTATGTACAGGAGCGGGGAATCATTAACCCTTTTCTGTTGCCAATCATCTAGCCTACCACCCTTTCAGCCTTTATTTCATCCAACCTTTGTCCCAACTTCCTCCCAGAATATTATTCATCTTCCTCCCATGCCCAGAGCCTCGGCCATCCATCTTCTTTCCCCAAATGCCATTCACAAACTTTACCCTTTCTTCCATTCCTCCACCTTGTCACCTCCACATTCCTTTATTCTCCATCTCCCACTTCTCTACGTCACCATCTTCCTTCCCAAATACTATTTATTTTTCTTCTACGCTTCCAAACCCCAGACTACACCGATGCACCTGCTGCTCGAATCTTGTTTGGGCATGAAGAAGTGGGGAGTTTGTCCATGAATGGTTAATCTCAGTCCAACTCGAAAATCAAAAAAATATTTTATAAAGCAACTTGTTTTCATTTGTTTGTATCATGTATTCTTTACATTATGAATCTTTCAAATTTACTCATATTATTCATTTATTCTATTTGAAACAGTTTATATTCTGCAATAATTTATGGTCAAAGAATATAAGTTATACTCTTGAAATAAGATATTAAAGATAATCTTTGATTGACCTATTTCTAAAAAAAATGATCATGATCTACAAGTACAAACCATAATCTTGTTAAGATAGGTTATATCTTGATCATGTTTACATGTATTTTTTATAATTTTAAAATACTAATTGCTTAGTATTATACCTAACTGGCTCACCATCGAACCAGACCGCCACTCTTGCTGAGGTCTGACCGGACCGCTCTTACAGATGTCCGGGCGACCCTCTCCTTTGAAGGTTCGACAGATGCACTCCTTTGAAGGTCCGACGGATGCTTTCTGTCAGAGGTCCAGCTGACCCGCTCCTACCGGGGACCGACCCACTGAAGTAGAGGTCTGAATGACCCATTTTTACTGAGGTCCGACTAATCTGCTCTTGCCGAAGGTCCGACGGATGCTTTCCTTCAAAGGTCCGATCGATCCATTGAAGTAGAAGTACAAACAACCCGCTTCTACTGAGGTCCAGCTGATCTACTCTTGCCGAACATCTGGCGGACACTTTCCTTCAAAGGTCCGACCGACCCATTGAAGTAAAGGCCTGAACGACCCACTTCTGTAGAGATCCGGCTAGCTCCCCTTCTGCTAAAGTCCGACCGACCCGCTCCTGCTGAGGTCCAGCCGCTTTACTCTTAAGAGGCTACTGTGAAGTTGATCCAGGAGACTCCAGAATCATCTTCCAGTTAGTACCAGAATTCTGCTATAACAGACTCTTGCCACATCAGCACCACTACTCCACCACTCCCATGATGTCACCCTATCTTGGTGCCACATGGGCACTCTTCAAATTTTCCTAGAGGCTGATCAGTCTTTCCTATATAAGGTAAATCGGGGGAAGCAGGGTGATAAGCACAAGGGCTCTCTTCCTGCTCCATATGCTATCTTCATTTGATTCCTCCATTCTGTTGCCCTCAAGCTCACGCTAACTTAAGCATCGGAGTGTCCCCCACCGGAACACCACCGACCCTTGGAAACTTTTTTGCAGGAACCGGGAGAAGAGTGCTCCAACCCCGCCATCCAAGACCGGTCCAAGAGAAGTTGCAGTAATAGATTGGCGTTAGAGGAAGGGCAGTTTCCCTTCTTTAAAAGGAAGAATCCACCTACTATGATGGAAAAAAAGGGCTAAGGGAAGAGCCCAGAACACCTCCGCCAGGAGAGGTCATTCCTTGTCTAGGTCTGAGGGACCTCCTAGGGAGAATGATGCCACTGAACCCACTGTTACTCAGGGACTGCAACAGTTTTAGATGCTCTTGAACCACATCGACACACTTACCACCACGATTCAGCACCTCCAGGATGCAGCTAATAACTGGCAACAGCTGCCTGCTGCATCTGGCACCAACCACCAACCTATCGCTGAGAAAAGTCGATGGCAAGAAGTCCCTCAGCCCCATTCTCAGGTTGTTCCGGAGCCCAGAAGGTCTTAGGGGGCCCTTACCGATGGGAAGAGGATGAGGTCCACCTCACTCTCTCTTGTTGACTCCGTCCCTAATGGCGTTCAGCACCCTAGCGAAGTCCGGAGAGACTACACCAGCAAAATCATGCGCATGGAGGAGCGCATTGCTAAGCTAGCCGATCGGCAAAAGGCCGATGGGGGGCAGGCGTATGACTCATGCTCGCCTTTTACTATTGAGATCATGGGGGAACTCACCCCCCGTCATTTCAAGATCCTGTAGGTGGATCCCTACGACGGTACCACCGACCCGCTGGACCATCTAGGCACCTACAAGGCCCACATGATGGTATAGGGCACCTCCAATGCCCTCGAATGCATTGCCTTCCTTGCAGCCCTCAAGAAGGCCGCTCGGATGTGGTTCTCCGCCATCCGACCAAGTATGATCTACTCCTCCTAGCTAGAAAAACTTTTTCTTTCCCATTTCAAGACTTGTAGTCGGATCCCGAGGAACACCGACTGCCTCTTCCTCATTCTACAAAAGGAGGGGGAGATCCTCCGGGACTACGTGGCCTGTTTCAACTCAGCGGCCATGGAAATCCCAGATCTGAATGAGGATGTAGCTATATCAGCCTTCAAGAGAGGGCTGCGCTCGTCTAGACTGACATTCTCCCTGGACAAGAAATTCTCGACAAGCTACTCCAACCTGCTAGCCCGGGCCCAAAAATATGCCCTGGCAGAAGAACAGGTGGCAAGCCGATGCCTAGCTGAAGGGAGGTCGACTCCTAAGAAGCGGAGCAACAAGGCTCCTGAAGTCTAACCTCCCAGTGATGGCAACAACTTGGCCCAACACCATAGTCCCAAGCCGAAGGACTTCACCAGGAGGTTCGAAACCTATGCGCCCCTCTCCCTTCCGAGGGAGAAGATCCTCTTGGAAATCGAAAACGAGACCTTCCTACAAAGGCCTTGTCCGATGAGGGGCCCCTCTGTATCCAAAAATAGAGACAAATACTACGGTTCCATCGGGACCACGGACACAATACCGAAGACTGCCTCCAGCTAAAGGATGCAATTGAAGACCTCATTAGAAGGGGGAACCTGCACAAGTATGTCCGACCCCAGAGGAACCGGACTGAAGCCTCAACCGCTAGAGACCCCCCAGAGGAGACAGAGCTTCCCAACCAGCGTCTGACCGACGGGAATGTTGGCATGCTACACCATCAATCCGACTGGAGATATGATGAAGACTAGGACATTATGAAGAGGTATATGGGTTCCAATGTAATCAACTTCTCTGACGAAGATCTCTTAGAGTCCCATGTCTCCGGGAATGATCCTGTAGTTGTGTCGGCAGTAATTGCCAACTATGATGTAAAGCGGATCCTTATTGATAATGGAAGCTCAACTGAAGTATTGTTGTACGATGCCTTTATCCGAATGAACCTGTCTAGGTCAAGACTGCAAGAATCCTCCATGCCACTAACGAGCTTCGAGGGAAGCCCCATCGGAGTTGAGGGAGAGATAACTCTACCCGTGACCATAGGGACGGAGCCTTTCCAGAAGACTCTCCCCATCAAGTTTGTGGTCGTACATACAACCTCAGCTTACAATGCCATTTTGGGCCGATCGGCCCTCAACAAGTTCCGGGCCATCATCTCTACCTATCATCTGCTGGTAAGATTTTTGACTCGTAATGGGGTCAGAGTTATGAGGGGAGACCGCAGGATGGCCAGGCAGTGCTTGACTATTCAAGACAAGCAATCAGAAGGTCATTCTACTCTTGAACAACTTGACCCTAGAGCCAAAGCCGACGGCAATGGCCAACCGGTTGAAAGGATTTTGTTTGTCCCCCTTCGGGAGGATGACCCCACCAAGGTCCTTCAAATTGGAAGCACTCTTAGTGAGGAGGTCAAGTTGGAGCGATCAACTTCTTAAGGAATAATGCCGATGTCTTTTCTTGGTCAACATCGGACATACCAGGCATTCTGTCAGATGTCATCACACACCAACTTAAAGTAGATCCGACCAACAGGCCTGTCAGATAGAAGAAGAGGAGTTTTGCTCCTGAAAGATGAAGGGCCATTGATGAGGATGTCAGGAAGCTCTCTGATGCCCGCTTCATCAGAGAGGCCCACTACCCTGCGAATGTTGTAATGGTGAAGAAGGCTAATGGGAAGTGGAGGATATGCATGGACTACATCGACCTTAACAAGGCTTGTCCGAAGGACAGCTTTCCTCTACCAAAGATTGACCAACTAGTGGATGCCACAGCCAACCATCGACTTTTGAGCTGCATGGATGCCTTCTTCGGCTACAACCAAATCAAGATGCATCCGAAAGATGAGGAGAAGATGGCCTTTATCACTGACAAGGGACTGTATTGCTATAAGATGATGCCCTTCGGCTTGAAGAATGCCGGTGCTACTTTTCAAAGGTTGATCAACCAAGTCTTCGAAGGACAGCTTGGAAGAAACATGGAAGCATATGTTGATGATATGATAGTCAAGAGCCTCCATAAAGCCGACCACATTAGAGACTTGCAGGAGACCTTTGACATGCTAAGACATCATCGAATGAAGCTGAATCCTGCCAAGTACACTTTTAGGGTGACTTCTAGGAAGTTTCTCGGCTTCTTGGTACATAAAGAGGAATTGAAGTCAACCCTGACAAAATCAAAGCTGTTATTGAGATGGGACATCCGACCAACAAGAAACAAGTACAAGAACTTACAGGCCGAATAGCCTCTCTTAGCCGCTTCATTTCCCGGTCAGCTAAGAAATCTCTACCTTTTTTTAAGACTTTGCGATGGTCGGACCGCTTCCGTTGGACCGATAAGTGTCGGTCGCATTTTGAAGCTTTGAAAGATTATCTGAAGAACCCTCCATTGTTGGCCAAGTCGATGGAGGGAGAGCCAATATACTTGTATCTGTCGGCATCGGACGAGGTGGTGAGCTCCATCCTCGTTCGAGTGGGAGAAGGTGGTCAGCAAAGACCTATCTACTATATTAGTAAAGTTCTCCATGACATCGAAACAAGGTACCCTAAGATGCAGAAGCTCGTCTATTCCTTGGTCGTAGCAGCCAAGAGCCTCCAACCCTACTTCCAGGCATGCTTGATTGTCGTCATGTCCAACCAACCCCTTAAGGCGAGTCTCCGAAGTCCAGACTGGTGCGGGCACCAGAATCAGAAGAAGACTTCAGGGTTCCATCTGGATCTCTGATTGACCTTGCCCGAGAAAATTAGGGTTTGTAATAAGGATTGACCTGATCAACCCAATTTTGAGTCTGTAATTTTGTCATTTCAATTTTTGTTGAGTCATGTTGACTTAGTCCAAGTCCAGGTCCAGGTTGGCGCCATTCCCTTTGCCATAGGGTGCCACATTTTTTCTTCCATGGTCCAGCTACAAGTGGGTGCCACACTCCCTACCACATCTCCATCCAGTGTCTTTGGTCCCCACACCATAAGAAGTAAGTTCCCCTTTTTCTTGCACCACTTGGGGGAGAAATCCATCAAGATACCTCAATCCAAGGAGGAGCCAACTTCTTTCCAGATAAACCCAAGCCAGGATGGCAAGAAATTTTCTTGAAGAGAGGATCAAGGAGGTGCCCCACAATGTTCCATAAAAAATCCAAGTTATAAAAGGAAAGAGAGCATGTCTTGGGGAGAAAATCAAGGAGGCACCCAAAAGTTTTCTAAAGTGACAAAGCCATGAAAAGAAGAAGCCTAAACTTGTGGAGCAAGACTAGGAGGTGTCCAAAAGAGCCAAACCATGAAGGAAAAATCCTTGATTCATGGAGAGATACTAGGAGACACCCCCATAACCTGCCATTTGGAGCTGATTTTCAAGTTTTCTTGGAGTTTTTGGGCCGCTCACTCATGGAAGGAGTCTTGGTTGGCCAAGGGAAGAGAATTTGATGCCTAAAGTGTAGATTAGTCATATTAGTCCCACATGGGAACTTGTATGGTTTTGATTTTTCTTATAGGTCTATATATTAGACCCCTTTTGTAACTTGAACTTATCTTATGAAATCTTATGAATGAAATCCCTTGTTTTTGAGCAAAGTCTTGTTCTTCCGCACTTATTCTGAGTGTTGAGCTCCGTGAGGGAGTAAATCCAGATTTCCTAGGAACCTTGAGGAGGTGTGAGATCTCCAACCCTAAAACCCTAGCTTAGTCCACCCATCTCTACTCCACCACCACCAAACCCTAGCCTCTACACCATCTCCAAGGTTCTTCTTCCAAAGGGTGGCTGACCACCAGGACCCCAGTCCAGCCACCTTCAAGTCAGCTACCACTACTTCAGAGTCCATCCAGCAGATCCAGGAGAAGAAGTCCCAAATCCACAACCTAGGAGTTCCAGATCAGCTGAAGACCTTCAGATCCCATCCTTTCTTCTACTAGGGTAACTCTCTTCCCTGAGTCTCTTGTTCCTAACCTTGTTCTTCTTCTCTCTAGGATCTAGGGTTCAAGAAGAGGCCAACTTTGCCAAGGACCATTATCGGAGGATCCATTGCGAAGATACCTTGACTCCCAGGATCTAATAATCTGCTCGAGAGAGTCTTTTTCACCAAATGGAGAGATAACACTGCTAGGTAACAAGAACCTTCCCTTCTCACTTTGTCTGTTTCGTTGAAACTCAGAGCAAACCCTAGATCTGGGGGTTTCTCAATCCCCAGCGATCCTACTTCTGAGTTACTCTGATAATCCACTCTTTTTAATTGTGCTTTCTGTCATTTCTTAGTTTCTTTCAACATTAATTTATCTTTCCTTTGAGTCAAAGCTGACTTTTGAAAATATATAAAAAATAAATACATTAATTTTAATTTGCTTCTGCATTCCACATATTCATTCTGCATCATTTATGGTATCAGAGCTTTCGTTCTGCATCATTTTTGGTATCAGAGCTTTCGTTCTGCATCATTTTTGGTATCAGAGCTCTGTCTAGGGTTCTTGCTTGTTTGATTATTTTTTTTTCGTTCCTTTTTACTTTTGCTGCCTGGAGTAGACTCCCCTGGCCGTCCGGTCCTAGGAACAAGCGAGATGCAAGCCTCCTCCTCCCATTCCCCGGGGTTCTTAGGGCATGTAGGGGTGCCGCTGGGTTATAACTTCTAGGCAGGGATTGTAAACGGAACACACGTTCTATTTTCTGCCAGTAACCACCCTGTTATTCGAATTATTTCTCCCTACAAAAAATCCCAAATTAAGTAATTCTTGTTTTGATGGAACCAGTATAATTAAAAGTAATTTACATAAAATTTTCATGATTTATTAATTTCTGTAGATTTTCTGAGATCAATTT
Source organism: Areca catechu (assembly GCA_021397845.1). Taxonomy (NCBI): domain Eukaryota; kingdom Viridiplantae; phylum Streptophyta; class Magnoliopsida; order Arecales; family Arecaceae; genus Areca; species Areca catechu. The sequence goes on along the minus strand of CM038053.1, from coordinate 138,159,783 downwards.
TACTGCTGTTCTATTTTGTTTATTTTCTGCAAGCTGTTTTTTTTATTTGAGTGTGCATAAATTGAATATATCTTAAGGACACCGAAGTTGCAACATAAGGGGAGGATTGAGACCCTCTCCTTAGCCCAAAACCACCTCCTATGCATTCAAATCTAAGCCTTTAATCTTAAAATTAATTAGACCTAATTTGTCCTAGTGGGCTAGGGACACCAACTGGTCGGGTCTAGGCTAGTGTTGAGTCAGTTTGTCTAGTTACTCTGTGTGCGCTTTGTACTCAGTGTCTAGAATGGTGGTTCAGGGATTCTATCCCAAAGGGCTTGTGTGCTGGTCCGCCTACCTGGCCAATGACTGATTGGTGTCTAGGTTTGGCAATTAGGGACCTAACACTCCCCTTACACCTGCCTGGCTGAGTCCCGAGTTACTACAGGCTAGCTTGCCACTCTGATTGGGCATCTAGTTTGGGCTCTAGGTCTAGTTTGCCCGTAGTCATTTCAGTCGAGTCTCATTTGGTGTGCTTGCTTGCATCATCATGTCCACCCGGAACGGAGTACCCTACCAACCTGGTCAAACCCAACCTGATTTAGAGGCTATGATTAGAACTTTTACCAAAAGTATAACCAAATTGAGTCAGGATATGAATGAGGGTTTTGCCTAGTTTAGAGACCGAGCCCAGGGACTTGAGATATGTAGACATCAAAATTGGACTCCTGATCCAAAATTTAATAGGCCCCAACCTCACCCATGCCAGGAGCCTTGGAGGACCTTATACCATGATCCCGAGCATAACCCTAGGAGCCTATACCCATACTTTGTTGACTCAGAGAAGGGACCTGTTAGGAACACCGAACCTTATGCACCCACTTTTGATGGAAGACTGATGCAGAACAAAGAACAAAGAAGCGTATGCGGAAGTAAAATTAAATTAATTTTTTTTTTATATATATATATTTTAGAAATTGGCTTTGACTCAAAGTAAAGTTAAACTAAGTTGATGGAAACTAGGTAACGATTGAAAGCACAATTTAGAAGAAGCTAAGTTATCAGAGTAGTTCAGAAGTAATGGATCGCTGGGGGTTGAGAAACTCCCAGACCTAGGGTTTTGCTCTGAACTTTCAACAGGATAGAAATAAAGAGAAGAGATGGTTTACCAACCAGACAGTGATTTTCACAGAATTTGGGTGGAAGAACTCTCTCGAGCAGATTGTTGGATAGTTGGATTCTGCTATCTTCACAATGGATCCTCTAATGCTGGCCTCGTGGCTGGGTCGGCTTCTCCTGAACTCAAGATCTGGGAAGAAGAAAAACAAGTGATGGATTCAGAGACTCAGGGAAGGATTTACCAGGTCGAAGAACTTGAAGGCTGATGTCGCTGAGATCCGGATTCTCTTGAAGGCTGATTCGACTCCCTCTGGAAAGAGCTTTGGATCTGAAGTATCCGGACTGGAACTGGATGCTGGTGGTCGGCCTGGACTGGGAGAGAGAGGCCGTGGGAGGTGGAATAGGCTAGGGTTTGGTGGATTGAAGTGGATGGTGGGCGGCTAGGGTTTTGGAGTAGAAGTGGCTAACTTAGGGTTTGGGTTTTGGAGATCTCACACCTCCTCAAGGTTCCTGGGGAACTCGGATTTACTCCCTCACGGAGCTCAACACCTGGATGCAAGTGCGGAAGAGAGAAAACACAAAGTTTGCTCACAAAAAAAATTTGGTTTCATTTATTTGATTTATTAGAACTTACAAAGGGATTTTAATTTATAGGACATTACAAGAGAGTAGGGTTTTACATCTTCCCATTTGGGACTAAAGGAGGGGATCTTCAAATTAGGATTGTAGGATCAATCCCTACTCATATGGCCGGCCAAATAATTCCAAAGATGTTTGAGGCTTCAAAAAAGGAAAGTGGGTGGCGCCTCCTGTCTTGACCTCCAAGAAAATTATTTTATTCCTTCTATGCTTGGCCTTATCTGGAAGTGTTTGGGCACTTCTTAACCTTGCCCTCCAAGAGAAAATTTGTTTCCTTTTATATCTAGCTTTAGTTGGAATGATTAGGGCGCCTCCTAACCTTGCTCTTCAAGAGAAATCTCCTTCCTTCCATTGCTCAACCCATTTTTGGATACCTCCTTTTCTTTCTCCCCAAGTTATGGCTCTTTCTAACTTTGTTTTGAGTATTTTTGGCAGGTAATGGGCGCCTCCTTGAAGTTCTCTCCAAGAGAATTTCTTCCCTTTCATAGTTTGGTTCTTTTGGGAATGTCTTGGGCTGCCCCCTTGATTTGTGGACCCCTGGTGGATTTCTCCTCAATTGGCGCATGAGAGAAGGGAGCTGCTATTGTGGTGTGGGGACCAAAGCCTGCTGGATGGAGATGTGGCACCCCATGGACTCAGGCGTATGGCTGGGAGTGTGGCTGGGAGTGTGGTGCCCACTTGCTTGGCCTTGGGAGAAAATGTAACACCCCAGGTTGAAGCCCTAGTCCACTACTGAGTCAACATGACTCAACCAAAATAAAAATGCAGGTAATACAGACTCAAGCTAAAATAGAGTTGATCAAGTCAACCCTTATTACAAGCCAAAAACCCTAATTCTTCGGACAAGGTTAATCAGAGATCCAGATGGAGCTCTGAAGTCTTCTTCTGAGTCTAGTGCCCGCATCAATTCTCCCAGGGTGGGAGGAACTCGACCCTGTCGAGTATGGATCAAGTTGGCTCTGGTATCTCTCCAAGAGGTCTGGATCCAATTCTTGTAATTCTTCTCGGGAGATCCAAGAGTCATCAGAATCTGGCCTTCCTTGCCAGCGGACCAGGTATCTTTGGTATCCTCGATTACGAGTAGAGATAACCTGATCATCCAGGATCTTTTCAATCTGCTCTTTCCTCACAGGCCAGTTTGTTGGTGGACATACAGGGTAAGGTTCACTCTCAAGAGCAGGATTAGGTTCAAAAGCCTCATTGGGAATCACAGCTGGCTTTCTATACTCTACTAGGTCTGTAATGTTGAAAGTGGAGCTAATGCCTAGTTCTGGAGGTAACTCGAGCACATAGGCATTGGATCCTACTCTCTTCACCACTCTAAATGGTCCAGCTCCTCTAGCATGTAACTTTCTAACGGTTCCAGGAGGAAACCGTTCAGGCCTTAACCTAATCATTACATAGTCTCCTTCGTCAAAAGTTTTGACTCGCCTTTGAGAATCAGCCAACTTCTTATAAGTTTCATTACTTAAATTTATTTTGGCTTGAATTTCTTTATGCAAGTCTTTTATATGCTGTGCAAAAACTTCGGCAGACTCGGAGACCCGTGTGTGGACTGGTAAAGGAGCTAGGTCAAGAGGTGTGTGAGGTTTGTAACCATGCACAATTTCAAATGGACTCTTACCCATAGACCTATTGAACGAGTCATTATATGCAAATTCAGCTCTAGGTAAGTACAAATCCCAGTTCCTAATGTTTTCACCAACAAGACACCTTAATAGATTGCCTAAACTATGGTTCACTACTTCGGTTTGGCCATCAGTCTAGGGATGATAGGCAGTTGAAAACTTAAGTTTTGTCCCTAACTTATGCCAAAGGGTTTTCCAGAAATAGCTGGTGAACCGGACATCCCTATCTGAAACAATGGTCTTGGGTAGGCCATGGAGTCAAACTATTTCATTAAAGAATAGGGTGGCTACCTTAGACGCATCAAAAGTTTGGGAACAAGGCAAGAAATGGGCCATCTTGGAAAATCGGTCTACTACAACACAGATGGAGTCATGCCTCCTCTGGGTCTTAGGTAAACCTAACACAAAGTCCATGCTCACATCTTGCCAAGGACAATCTGGGACAGGGAGTGGGGTATAAAGGCCGGTGTTCTGTTTTCGCTGTTTGGCAACAGCGCAGGTCCGACACCTAGCCACAATGTGTGCTATATCTCTTTTTAAGCTAGGCCAGAAAAAAAGGTCTTCAATAGCCAGGGTGGTCTTATCTTTTCCGAAATGGCCAGCTAAACCTCCAGCATGAGTTTCCCAAATCAAAAATTCCCTAAGAGAGGTTCTAGGGATGCAAAGCCTATTCTTAAAGAACAGAAAGCCATCTAAAAGGGAATAATCCTTATGTTCACTAGATGGTCCTTGAGTTAGATCCTGGTACACAATCTTAAAATCCGGACATGACTCATATTCTTCTTTGATTTGCTCAAACCCTATGACTTCAGCCCTAACAGAATTCAACAACAAAGATCGAGACTAAGGGCATCAGCTACCTTATTTTCAGACCCAGCCTTATGCTTCAAAACAAAAGTATAGGACTGGATATACTCTACCCATTTAGCATGCCTAGGGTTAAGCTTCTTCTGGGAATTCAAGAATCTAAGAGCCTCGTGGTCCGAAAATAGCACAAATTCTTGCGGTAGCAAATAATGTCTCCAGTAACGCAAAGCTTGCACTACCGCATAAAATTCCTTATCATAGGTAGAATACCTAAGCTTAGCATCATTAAGTTTCTCACTAAAGAATGCTACGGGATGGTTCTCTTGGCTTAGGACTCCACCTATACCTACTCTTGAAGCATCACAAGCAACCTCAAATACCTTTGAAAAGTCTGGTAACCTCAAAATGGGTGCCTAGGTCATCCTATCCTTAAGATCTAGGAAGGCTTTATGGGCTGCTTTAGTCCACTAAAATTCTCCCTTCCTAATACAGTCTGTGATAGGAGCAACTACAGTACTAAACCCCTTGATGAATCGCCTATAGAAGGTAGCCAAGCCATGGAAACTTCTGACTTCATGCACACTGCTCGGCTCTGGCCATTCTACTATGGACCTAATCTTTTCAGGATCGGCAGCCACGCCGTCAGGGGTTACAACAAAACAAAGGAAGATAATTCTACTGGTCATAAATTCATACATTTTGAGATTACCATAGAGACTATCATTCCTCAAAACTTGACAGACTTGTCTAAGGTGGCCTAGGTGATCTGCAGGGGTCTTACTATAGATCAGGATGTCATCAAAATAGACCACTACAAACTTCCCTATGAAAGCTCTAAGTACCTGGGTCATAATCCTCATGAAAGTACTAGGGGCATTGGACAACCCAAAAGGCATAACAACCCATTCAAAGAGACCATCCTTAGTTTTGAAGGCGGTTTTCCACTCATCCCCTGGTCTAATCCTAACCTGATGATAGCCACTCTTGAGATCAATTTTAGAAAAAACCATGGCACCGGCCATCATATCTAGCATATCATCTAGTCTAGGGATGGGGAACCTATACTTGATTGTGATTTTATTGATGGCACGACTATCGACACACATCCTCCACGTGCCATCCTTCTTCGGGGTTAGAAGTGCAGGGACTGCACAAGGGCTAAGACTCTCTTTAATGAACCCTTTCCTCAACAATTCGCCAACCTGCTTTTGCAGTTCTTTATGCTCAGATGGATTCATCCTATAATGGGGCAAGTTGGGTAAAGTAGCTCCTGGGACTAAATCTATGGAATGCTGAATATCCCTAAGAGGTGGAAGGTGGTCTGGCAGATCCTCGAGAAAAAACATCCTCAAATTCTTCCAATAAAGGCTTAACTTCCTGAGGAGGCTCTGAGGGTGTAGGAGTCCTAAGTTCCTTAGCAGTCAACATCCAAATGGGTGAACCACTATGAATTTCTTGTTCTAGATCCTTGGCACTAATTAGGTTCACTCCAGTCTTCATTTCTCTGACCTTATTGGTTCCTTTATCTACCTTGTCCTTAGGAGGGACTGAATGGATTGTGATTTTCTTTCCATTGAAACTAAAGACACAGGTGTTGGATTTTCCTAAGAGGGTGGCATCATGATCATACAACCAAGGTCTTCCAAGAATTATACTGCTCACCCCCATGGGCAAGACATCACACCAAATCTTCTCTTGATAGGATTGCATTTGGATTTGGACCTGACATCTAGACTGGATGGCTATAGAGGTAGAGTCTACCCAAGAAACCTTATAGGGGTTGGGGTGGGGGACTGGGGTTAAGCCTAACATTTTGACAGTGCTAGTAGAAATGGCATTCACACAGCTCCCACTATCTATGATGATTTTACATACCTTATCCCCTAGTTTAAGGAAAGTCTGTAGGATGTTAGTCCTACGCCAATCTTCCTGAACTTTAGTCTGGGACAGGATGCATCTCACAACCCCTAATTGGTTAGACTCTGTGGATTCTTCCTCTCCTTCATACTCATCGACCAAATTCATTCCGGCCTCATAAACTTCTTCTTCAAACTCCTCATTAGGCTCGGAATTCTCTTCTCCTCCCTCTTCTATATAAAGGGATCTACGAGGGCACTGGCTAGAAACATGACCTACCTTATGGCACTTAAAACAAGCTATGGCTGTGCACTGGTTAGAGATATGACCGGGCTTCTGGCACTTAAAATAGATGATACTAGGGGTTCTCTGGGTGTCAGGTGCCTTACCTTTGTCCATGGGCCTAGGGGTGGGAATACCCTGATTAGGCTTGCTAGGGGTAACCTGGCTAGGTCCATTTCTTGGGATTGGGGCACTAACCCTAGAAGGCATGGGTCCTCTCTGAAACTTCTCAGTGTTCAGTGCAATCTGATAGGCTTGGTCTAGGTCAGTAACCTCTCTCAGAAATAACTCTCTTTTAATGTCTTTCCTAAGTCCAGCCCTAAATCTAGACAAAGTGACCTCATGGGCTTCACTCACATCACATCTCATCAAGTATTCATCAAAGGTGGTTATGTAGTCTGAAACAGATCGGTTCCCTTATTTCAAAGTCTGCCATTGGTCTAACAGATTTTGCTGGTATGAAATGGGTAGATACTTGTCTCTAAGTTTCTCTTTCATACCCTGCCAAGTGGTTATGGGCTCTACATTTCGTCTTCTAGTGGTCAGCTCAATGTTCCCCCAGTATAACCTAGCTTGACGTACTAACTTCATCTTGGCAAACTTGAATTTCCTCTCCTCAGACATGGCATACCACTCAAAGTACTGGTCCATCTCACCCTCCCAATCAGAATACACCTTAGGATTTAAGCTACCATCAAAAGTGGGTGCATCTAACTTGATGTTTCGAATGAACCTATCATCTCTATCCTCAGGTTCTGGGTCAGGCCTCCTATGATTAGGTTCAGGATCTCTATATAAAGGTCTTCTAGGCTCTTGGTGTGGGTGAGGTTGAGGCACATTAAAATCTGGTTCAGGAGTCCAATTCTGATGCCTAGGTTCCTCAAGTACTTGGACTCGATCCCTAAGCTGGGCAAAATTCTTATTCATATCCTGACTTAATTTGTTCATACTCTCAGTAAGAGCTCTAACCATGGCCTCTAAATCAGGTTGGGTTTGACCAGGTTGGTAGGGTACTCCATTCCGGGTAGACATGATGATGCGAGCAAACACACAAAATGAGACTCAACTGAATCGACTACGGGCTAACTAAACCTAGAGCCCAAACTAGATGCCCAATCAGAGTGGCAAGCTAGCCTGTAGTAACTTAGGACTTAGCCAGGCAGGTGTAAGGGGAGTGTTAGGTCCCTAGATGCCAATCCTAGACACCAATCAGAGATTGGCCAGGTAGGCGGACCAGCACACAAGCCCTTCGGGATGGAATCCCTGAACCACCATTCTAGACACTGAGTACAAAGCACACACAGAGTAACCAGACAAACTGACTCAACACTAGCCTTGACCCGACTTGTTGATGTCCCTAGCCCACTAGGGCAAATTAGGTCTAATTAATTTTAAGATTAAAGGCTTAGGTTCGAATGGGTGGGTGGTGGTTTTGGGCTAAGGAGAAGTTATCAACTCCTCCCCTTATCTTAGATGCTCAAATGCCCTTAAGATGAATTAAGAGATGATCACTCAAAAATAATTGAATTGCAGAAACACAAAAATAGAGTTGCAGTAATTTAATCCTCAGAAATCCCACGGAAACCAATAAATCACAGGAAAATTATTCAAAATAGATTCAATTATACTGGTTTCAGCAAAATAAAAATCACCAAATTTGGAGTTACCTGCAGTGAGAAATAATTCCTGCAACAGGATATATACGGGCTGAAAATAGAGTACTTCCCCGTTTACAATTCCTGCTACGAAGTTGTAACCCAATGGATCCCCTACACGCCCTAGGAACACCCCGTGGAATGGGAAGAGGAGGTTTGCACCTCACTTCGTTCCTAGGACTGGATGTCCTGGGGAGTCTACTTCGAGCAGACAAAGTAAAAAGAGAGAGACTCAAACAAGCAATCAAACAGAAATCCTAGACAGTGCTCTGATACCAAAAATGATGCAGAACAAAGAACAAAGAAGCGTATGTGGAAGTAAAATTAAGATTAATTCTTTTTTTTTTTTTTTAATTTCAGAAATTGGCTTTGACTCAAAGTAAAGTTAAACTAAGTTGATGGAAACTAGGTAAGGATTGAAAGCACAATTTAGAAGAAGCTAAGTTATCAGAGTAGTTCAGAAGTAACGGATCGCTGGGGGTTGAGAAACTCCCAGACCTAGGGTTTCGCTCTGAACTTTCAACAGGACAGAAATAAAGAGAAGAGATGGTTTACCAACCAGACAGTGATCTTCACAGAATTTGGGTGGAAGAACTCTCTCGAGCAGATTGTTGGATCCTCGGATTCGGCTATCTTCACAATGGATCCTCCAATACTGGCCTCATGGCTGGGTCGGCTTCTCCTGAACTCAAGATTTGGGAAGAAGAAAAATAAGTGATAGATTCAAAGACTCAGGGAAGGATTTACCAGGTCGAAGAACTTGAAGGCTGATGTCGCTGAGATCCGGATTCTCTTGAAGGCTGATTCAACTCCCTCTGGAAAGAGCTTTGGATCTAAAGTATCCGGACTGGAACTGGATGCTGGTGGTCGGCCTGGACTGGGAGAGAGAGGCCGTGGGAGGTGGAATAGGCTAGGGTTTGGTGGATTGAAGTGGATGGTGGGCGGCTAGGGTTTTGGAATAGAAGTGGCTAACCTAGGGTTTGGTTTTGGAGATCTCACACCTCCTCAAGATTTCTGGGGAACCCGGATTTACTCCCTCATGGAGCTCAACACCTGGATGCAAGTGCGGAAGAGAGAAAACATAAAGTTTGCTCACAAAAAAAATTTGGTTTCATTCATCTGATTTATTAGAACTTACAAAGGGATTTTAATTTATAGGACATTACAAGAGAGTAGGGTTTTACATCTTCCCATGTGGGACTAAAGGAGGGGATCTTCAAATTAGGATTGTAGGATCAATCCCTACTCATATGGCCGGCCAAATAATTCCAAAGATGATTGAGGCTTCAAAAAAAGAAAGTGGGTGGCACCTCCTTGTCTTGACCTCCAAGAAAATTATTTTTTTCCTTCTATGCTTGGCCTTATCTGGAAGTGTTTGGGCGCCTCTTAACCTTGCCCTCCAAGAGAAAATTTGTTTCCTTTTATATCTAGCTTTAGTTGGAATGATTAGGGCGCCTCCTAACCTTGCTCTTCAAGAGAAATCTCCTTCCTTCCATGGCTCAACCCTTTTTTGGATACCTCCTTTTCTTTCTCCCCAAGTTATGGCTCTTTCTAACTTTGTTTTGAGTATTTTTGGCAGGTAATGGGCGCCTCCTTGAAGTTCTCTCCAAGAGAATTTCTTCCCTTTCATAGTTTGGTTCTTTTGGGAATGTCTTGGGCCGCCCCCTTGATTTGTGGACCCCTAGTGGATTTCTCCTCAATTGGCGCATGAGAGAAGGGAGCTGCTATCTGTGGTGTGGGGACCAAAGCCTGCTGGATGGAGATGTGGCACCCCCTGGACTCAGGCGTATGGCTGGGAGTGTGGCTGGGAGTGTGGCGCCCACTTGCTTGGCCTTGGGAGAAAATGTAACACCCCAGGTTGAAGCCCTAGTCCACTACTGAGTCAACATGACTCAACCAAAATAAAAATGCAGGTAATACAGACTCAAGCTAAAATTGAGTTGATCAAGTCAACCCTTATTACAAGCCAAAAACCCTAATTCTTCGGGCAAGGTTAATCAGAGATCCAGATGGAGCTCTGAGGTCTTCTTCTGAGTCTAGTGCCCGCATCAAAGACAAGAGACATATATTAAGTGAGAAGAACAAATGGATCGGTATTTTGAGTACACTAACATATCGGAATTAGGACAAGTTAGGTTGGCCAAAACCAAGTTCACCAAACATGCTAGGTCGCATTGGTATGCTATTGAGCATGAGTGTTATCAAAGAAAAGAGGAAATATATACTTGGAGAGATATGAGAAGTAAGTTGAGAGATAGGTACCTAGGTAGATCCTATGAGAAAAGACTTTTAGACCAATGGTACCAATTGCGACAAGGTAATAGGCCTGTGTCTAAATATATCAAGGACTTCCAGTGGTATGACATGAAATGCAATACCATTGAGACCGAAGCTCAGATCACATCAAGGTTTAGGGTTGGGTTATACCCAGACATTTATAGGAAGCTATGCCTTGAAAAGACCAATAAGTTAGACCGAGCCTACCAAGAAGCCCAAGACTATGAGTGGTCTTTAAGATATAACCAATCAAGTACTTTGGACTTAAAGCCAACCTCTACCAACTTGAGTCAAGTTCCAATTGATACGACACCCGTAGTGAACCAGACTTTTGTTTGTCAATTCCCACTTGTGTCACCTCTTGACCAAAAGTGTTGGCTTTGGCTCCTTAGTTTTGATGATTAACAAAAGGTTGAGTATATGTTTGTACTAATGTTTCATTTTGAGATAAAGTTTCAGGCCATAGGTTATTCAAAAAGAGTATCAAGAGTACAATGATGAAACCAAGCTTGCTTGGTTTGGGAAAGAGCTCTTCTACCTTGAACAAGATCAAATTTCTCATATTGGACCTTCTTATTAAGAAGTAATTGACAAAAGAAATGAAGGCTTAGAGAAACTCAAGCATGGCACGCACCTCTCCAGAGTTTCAGAAAATTTCAGACCAGAGGTCGACCCCCAGAGGTCGACACCTTGCCAAAGGTCGACCACCAGAGGTCGACTCATGAAGAAAAGAAAAGTTCAGCAAGGCTGGCATGGCAAAATTTTAGTGGCACGCTCCAGAAGTCGACCACCAGAGGTCGACACCTGTCCAGAGGTCGACACCAGAAGTCGACTCATCGCTTGAGAATTCAAACTGGGCAGAACTATGGTTTTCTAGATTTTTGCCTAAGATAAACTAGAGGTCAACTCATGAGGTCGACACTTGATCCAGAGGTCGACTCATGAGATCGACTTATGGCATAACGGCTAGTTTTTCTGAACTTTTGATTTGATTTCTAACGGCCATAAACGGCCATATTTTTTATTCTAACGGTCTTGTGGAGTTGTTTCAGCTTGAATGAGGTATTTAACCTCCACCTAACTTCAAAAAAGTCAACGAGACAGAGAGAAAAAGGAGAGAGCAAAAGTACAAAGCTTCCAATCAATCCTAAGCCAAAAAGAGTGAAAAATCCAAGAGATTCCTTAGCCAAAAGCTTTCCATTTTTGAGGAATCCAGCTTTCAAGTGTTTGGTATTTAGTGAGGTCCAAGATTCCAAGAGGAAGACTTGAAGAGTCTCCAACAAGAGCTACATCGAATTATTTTTTGCTCAAAAAGGAGTTTGTCTTGTTTTATTCATTGTATTCATACTCTATTTGTGCTAGCCTAGTTTCAAGGGAATTTGAAACTAGTGTGAAGTTTGTTGGTGAGCCAATTGATAAAACCAACTAGGGTTGCTTGTAAGCCCGAAGCCAAAACAAGTGTGTAAGGTTTGTTGGTGAGCCTAGGTAACAAAATCAACTTAGGTTTTGACTTGTGAGCCTTGTAAAACAAGTCGGCTGTAATCTAGAGAAGATTATAGTGGAAATTCTCAAGTGGAGCTTGGGGAGTGGATGTAGGTGCTAGGTGCACCGAACCACTATACGTTTTGTGTGTTTGCATTGCTTTACTCTCTATCTTCTTTTGCTCTTTAATTGTTGTTATCTTTCATTGCTTCCGTTGCACAATTACTCGAGCACTATCACTCTTCACTTTTGAACTTGATAGCACATATATTGCTTTAATTTTTAAAATACCCAATTCACCCCCCCCTCTTGGGTACCATATCTGGGCAACAAAAAGGATAACACTGAGAAGGAGTTAGGCATGGCCATCCCAAAATTAGTTGACCAGACCAGAGCCGTACTTAAAGAGGAATCAAAGGAGAATAGATTAGAACCTTTCAGTGAGATTGAGGAAGAAATATATGAGCCTGACATAAGTTTGATAGATGAAAATGAAGAAGAAGAATTTGAGGATATCCCTCCCGAAAATTCAATTAACCAACTCCTACCTAATGGGGTTATTGAGGGGACCCCTGCCACACAAGGAATTCAGGAGCTAACCCTAAGAGAAGACCCTTTTGAGGAAGTTCAGGAAGAGAAAATTACACCAAATGAAAGTTTAAGTGAGAATACCCCTGAACTCATTGAGGAATCCAAAGAAGACACCCCTGAGTCAAATCTGGTAGAGAAGTGTGAAGAAGGAAGGGTTTCACAAGAATTTCCCATTGAGAAGGTCCAAGAACAAGAAAAAGACAGTAGCTTAGAGGACATTCTAGATAAACATTCCAAAGACCTTCCTGATAACCTTCCACCTTCTAGGAGCACCCAGCCTATCCTAGAACTTGCACTTGTAGACCCTCCTAGAGCAAATTATGAGGTTTGGATGAGTGCACCTATAGAACAATGTCCTCATTTTAAGGTCGTCCTGAATAACCAAGGTTTGTTTCTTGTTTTCTATAAGCCACCTCAAAACTTTGATTCTTATTTCCTACCCTTCCCTGAATCTTCTCATATTTCTAGAGCTATGGGATTACACTTTACTGAGATTTCTAGGTTGCAATACTCCTTAGAACCTATTAGGTTTGCCACCTACTTCTGGAAGACCTTATGGCACCTACTAGGCACTCATGATAAGTTTTCATGCTCTGTATGCCATCCTCTGACCCAAAGTCAAACCTAGAGAGCCTTAGTTTGTTAGGTTTAGACCTAGGGTTCCTTTGAATAAAGTCCATTCTTTAGGAATGCATCGTCAGTCGAGTTTAGGACATGGACTTAGATTTTGGTTGAGTGAGAATACCAGGAATTGGGATTTGTATTTACCCATGGCCGAATTTGCATATAATGACTCGGTCAATAGGTCTATAGGTAAAAGCCCTATTGAGATTGTTCATGAGTACAAGCCTCACACACCACTTGACCTAGTTCCTTTGCCAGTCCACACACGAGTCTCCGAGTCTACTGAAGACTTTGCACAGCATGTAAAGAACTTGCATAAAGAAGTTCATGCCAAAATAACTTTAAGTAATGAAACTTATAAGAAGTTGGCTGATTCTCAAAGGCGAGTCAAAACTTTTGTTGAGGGAGACTATGTAATGATTTGGTTAAGGCCTGAGCGGTTTCCTCCGGGAACCGTTAGAAAGCTACATGCTAGAGGAGCTGGACCATTTAGAGTGATGAAGAGAGTGGGACCCAATGCCTATATTGCCTCCAGAGCTAGGCATTAGCTCCACTTTCAACATTATAGACCTAGTAGAGTACAGGGAGCTAGCTGTAATTCCCAGTGAGCCTTTTGAACCTGATTCTGTTATTGAGAGTGATCCCGACCCTGTGTGTCCACCAACAAACTGGCCTGTGAGGAAAGAGCAGATTGAAAAGATCCTGGATGATCAGGTTATCTTTACTCGTAATCGAGGATGCCAAAGATACCTGGTCCGCTGGCAAGGAAGGCCAGATTCTGATGACTCTTGGATCTCCCGAGAAGAATTACAAGAATTGGACCCATACCTCTTGGAGAGATATCAGAGCCAGATTGATCCATACTCGACAGGGTCGAGTTCCTCCCACCCCGGGAGAATTGGTGCGGGCACCATAATCAGAAGAAGACTTCAGGGTTCCATCTGGATCTCTGATTAACCTTGCCCGAGAAAATTAGGGTTTGTAATAAGGATTGACCTGATCAACCCAATTTTGAGTCTGTAATTTTATCATTTCAATTTTTGTTGAGTCATGTTGACTCAGTCCAAGTCCAGGTCCAAGTTGGTGCCATTCCCTTTGCCATAGGGTGCCACATTTTTTCTTCCATGGTCCAGCTACAAGTGGGTGCCACACTCCCTGCCACATCTCCATCCAGTGTCTTTGGTCCCCACACCATAAGAAGTAAGTTCCCCTTTTTCTTGCACCACTTTGGGGAGAAATCCATCAAGGTACCTCAATCCAAGGAGGAGCCAACTTCTTTCCAGATAAACCCAAGCCAGAATGGCAAGAAATTTTCTTGAAGAGAGCATCAAGGAGGTGCCCCACAATGTTCCATAAAAAATCCAAGTTATAAAAGGGAAGAGAGCATGTCTTGGGGAGAAAATCAAGGAGGCACCCAAAAGTTTCCTAAAGTGCCAAAGCCATGAAAAGAAGAAGCCTAAACTTGTGAAGCAAGACTAGGAGGTGTCCAAAAGAGCCAAACCATGAAGGGAAAATCCTTGATTCATGGAGAGATACTAGGAGACACCCCCATAACCTGCCATTTGGAGCTGATTTTCATGTTTTCTTGGAGTTTTTGGGCCGCTCACTCATGGAAGGAGTCTTGGTTGGCCAAGGGAAGAGAATTTGATGTCTAAAGTGTAGATTAGTCCTATTAGTCCCACATGGGAACTTGTATGGTTTTGATTTTTCTTATAGGTCTATATATTAGACCCCTTTTGTAACTTGAACTTATCTTATGAAATCTTATGAATGAAATCCCTTGTTTTTTAGCAAAGTCTTGTTCTTCCGCACTTATTCTGAGTGTTGAGCTTCGTGAGGGAGTAAATCCGGGTTTCCTAGGAACCTTGAGGAGGTGTGAGATCTCCAACCCCAAAACCCTAGCTTAGTCCACCCATCTCTACTCCACCACCACCAAACCCTAGCCTCTACACCATCTCCAAGATTCTTCTTCCAAAGGGTGGCCGACCACCAGGACCCCAGTCCAGCCACCTTCAAGTCAGCTACCATTACTTCAGAGTCCATCCAGCATATCCAGGAGAAGAAGTCCCAAATCCGCAGCCTAGGAGTTCCAAATCAGCTGAAGACCTTCAGATCCCATCCTTTCTTCTACTCAGGTAACTCTCTTCCCTGAGTCTCTTGTTCCTAACCTTGTTCTTCATCTCTCTAGGATCCAGGGTTCAAGAAGAGGCCAACTTTGCCAAGGACCATTATCGGAGGATCCATTGCGAAGATACCTTAACTCCCGGGATCCAATAATCTGCTCGAGAGAGTCTTTTTCCACCAAATGGAGAGATATCACTGCTAGGTAACAAGAACCTTCCCTTCTCACTTTGTCTATTTCGTTGAAACTCAGAGCAAACCCTAGATCTGGGGTTTTCTCAATCCCCAACGATCCTACTTCTGAGTTACTCTGATAATCCACTCTTTTTAATTGTGCTTTCTGTCATTTCTTAGTTTCTTTCAACACTAGTTTATCTTTCCTTTGAGTCAAAGCCAACTTTCGAAAATATATATAAAAAAAAATACATTAATTTTAATTTTCTTCCACATTCCACATATTCGTTCTGCATCATTTATGGTATCAGAGCTTTCGTTCTGCATCAGTTTTGGTATCAGAGCTTTCGTTCTGCATCACAGACACTTCCTGTCAGCTTGCCAAGTTGGTCGTCAAGCTTGGCAAATTTGACATCTCTTTCCATCCTCGATCGACCATGAAGGCTCAGGTAATTGCTGACTTCATTGTGGAGTGCACCTAGAAATAGGAAATACCCTTGCAAGCGGCCGGTGCACCTGAAGACAACACCATTGAGGAGGCAGAGCCTACTTAGACCCTTCATGTGGATGGAGCATCCAACCTTACAGGCTGTGGGGCAGGCCTGATCCTGGCAAACCCCAACAGACGAAGCTTAGAGTATGCTTTACACTTTTCATTTTAGGTGTCAAACAACTGAGCAAAAATGAAGCCCTTCTTGCAGGACTAAGAATAGCCAATGAGTTGGGCATCAGCTAAATCAGGGCCTTCTCCGACTCTTAGTTGGTGGTGAATCAGGTGAAGGGTGAATTCGAGGTGAGAGACTCGACCCTGGACAAATACTTGAGAAAGGTATAAAGCCTCGTGTCTCGGCTTAAAGTTTTCAAAATTCTCCATATACCTCGATTGCAGAACTCTTGGGTTGATGCTTTGTCATGATTGGCTACGGCCATCACCAACACCTCCGACCGAACCTTTATGGAGTATCTGCAGAACCCAAGCATTGCTAAGATGAGCCGACCGAAGTCCACCAAGTTGAATAAAAAGCCTCTTAAATGGACCCAATTCTCACATTCCTTGTCAAAGGAATTCTACCGAAAGATCCGATCAAAGCCAAGCATGTATGCTGGATGGCTTCAAAGTATGTGGTTCTCAACGGTACCCTCTATAAGTGATCATTCTCAAAGCCACTATTGAAGTGCTTGGGACTGACTGACACCGACCACGCACTCAGAGAAGTACACAAATGCATTGTGGTGACCACCTGGGAGGAAGATCCCTAGCTTACAAGATTATTCGATAAGGATATTACTGGCCGACCATCCAGAGGGAAGTGTCGGACTTCGTCAGAAAGTGCGACGCATGTCAGAGATATTCTAACATTCAAAGGAGGTTAGCTAGTCAGCTGACTCCACTCACCGCCCCTTGGCCATTCTCATAGTGGGGGATGGACATCCTGGGACCCTTCCCCCCAGCATCCGACCAGTGAAAATTCCTGATCGTAGCTATTTATTACTTTACAAATGGGCGGAGGCTGAACCGCTAGCACAAATTACAGAAGCCAAGGCGGAGAACTTTGTCCGGAACTGCATCATCTTCTAGTTTGGCATTCTACAAGCGATCATTATCGATAATGGGAGACAGCTCGACAATCCCAAGTTTTGGAAATTTAGCCAACAGTATCATATCTCCCATCGGCTAACATCAGTCGATCATCCTCAGTCAACGGAGAAGCAAAAATCACCAATCGGAAGATCCTGCATGGACTTAAGACCCGACTGAATGATGCCAAAGGACTCTGGGCGGAGGAGCTTCACTCAGTGCTCTGGGCATATCGAACGACCACCCAAACTGCAACTGGAGAGACTCCGTTCAACCTGACCTACAGGAGTGAAGCGATTATCCCTGTCAAAATTTCCTTGCAGTCTTGCAGTCTCTGCAAATTGATCATTTCACCGAACAGACCAACTCGGAGAAAAGAAGAGCTGACCTAGACCTGCTTAAAAAAACTAGGCTCCAGGTGGGCTTGAGAATGGTGACCTATCGTCAGAAGATGGCCAAGTATTATAACTCTCGAGTCAAGGCTCAAACCTTCCAGGTCAGAGATCTGGTTTTGTAGAGGATGGAAGTTTCAAGATCGATCGGGCAAGGGAAGCTCTCCCCCAACTAGGAAGGCCCTTATTGAGTTCTTGAAGTAATTCGAGCCAGAATTTACCGACTTGATTATTTGGACAGACGGCAAGTGGCGCGTCCATGGAATGTAGACAACCTTCGCAAGTACTATCAATAAAGGCCATCACTTCTTCTATGAACCACTTCTGAGAGTCTAACTCCGATAGGTAGAGGCTCTAGGGCAGCCCACTTCCAAAAGTCCGACTCCGATAGTTAGAGGCTCTAGGGCAGCCCACTTCCAAAAGTCCGACTCCGGTCGGCAGAGGCTCTAGGGCAACCCACTTTCGAAAGTCTGACTCCAATTGACAGAGGCTCTAGGGCAGCCCACTTTTCAAAGTCCGACTCCGGTTGGCAGAGGCTCTAGGGCAGCCCACTTTTGAAAGTCTGACTCTGGTCAGTAGAGGCTCTAGGGTAGCCCACTTCTGAAAGTCTGACTCCGGTTGATAGAGGCTTTAGGGCAGCCCACTTCCGAAAGCCCGACTCCAGTCTACAGAGGCTCTAGGGCAGCCCACTTTCAAAAGTCCGACTCCAGTCAGTAGAGGCTATAGGGCAGCCCACTTCCGAAAGTCCGACTCCTGTCGGCAGAGGCTCTAGTGTAGCCCACTCCTAAAAATCCGACCCCAATTGACATCAGCTTCAAAATGATCCATATGGAGATCTGGTCTTGCGTTCGGATAGGCTGACAGACCAATACTTAGAAAATTCTCTAAGTGTCTAGGTTCGGACTGAGCCACTCTCCAATAGCTACTTCGGAGGTCTCGCGTTCGGACAAGCCAATGGACCAACACTTAAAAAAATCTCTAAGTGTCTGGGTTCGGACTGAGCCACTCTCTAGCGACTACATCGGAGGTCTCGTGTTCGGATGGGCCGACGGACCAACACTTAGAAAAACTCTAAGTGTTTGGGTTTGGACTGAGCCACTGTCCAGCAGCTACTTCGGAAGTCTCGCATTCGGATGGGCCGACAAAACAATACTTAGAAAAATTTCTAAGTGATTGGGTTCAGACTGAGCCACTATCCAGCGACTACATCGAAGAACCTACGGTACGATCAAGCCGACTGTCAACACTTAAAAAAAATTTTAAAAGAAAGAGTTTGGTTAATCTAACTGACTCAACATACACGAAGATGCATACACAAGAGGTGTGACAAAAAAGAGTTCTTCTATTTCATTACAAAATGGGTTTCTTACAAAATATTGGTCAAACCTTTACAAACACCCTAAGTCTGACCCACTGAAGATATAGATGTGACTTCAGCTCCTGCCCCCTCGGCAGCCCTTGAAGCTCCGACTGGGATGTCCACCATTCCCGTATCGGCTTCGACTTGGGCGTCGGCTCTGGCCTCCTCTATGCCAACCTTAGCCCGAGGTTCAAGCCCTTCCTCGGATGGGCCTGCCTCTTCTTCCGTGCCTTCCTCTTCTACCTGTCTCGGTAGCTAGAGAAAGGCAAAGTCGAGCTCCGGGAAGGCATCTCCGACCTTGGATAGGCATTCTTCATACCTGTAGTCAAAACTGATCGCGTCAGCCTCATTCATTTCCTCCTTAAAGTCGTTGGAGCCCTTATATTTTTTCATGGTGTCTTCGCCCACCATCGCCATCATCTCCTGGGCTTTCTTCAGCAAGCCCATATATCTCTCTGTCACTGCTTGGTGGCCCCTCGAGTGCCTTTTGGACTCGACCAGTCATCCCTCTTCTTCGGCCAACCGGTGGGCCAGGGATTTCAACTTCTTCTTCCTTTTCAGACTGGCCTCCCGGTCAGCCTGTTAGGCCAGCAGGTCTTCTACCTGCTTCTTGTGAGCCTCTGCCTTGGCCCGTAGGGCAGAAGCTCCTCTTCAGCAGCCTGAAGGGCAGATATCTCCACTCTGGCGGTCGTCAGCACCACCTCTGCCACATCTCTTGCCACCTCAACACTTCGGCCCTCTTGGTCGAATGCTCCTTCAAATAGAGTAGCTCGCCTAGACCGTCGTCCTTCAGCGAGATATCATGAAGGAGCTGCAAACACAAGAACAGTGTCAATCGGCGTTCGTGATGATCCTCTTGACCAGGTCCTTGGCCTGCTCAGAATTGTTGAGATGGTGCCAGTGCTGGGGCACCTCGCTACTGCTTTGGCCAGCTCCCCCGTATCAGTTGCCCCGCCTTCGGCTTTCTTTTCCCCTATGGCCGTCGGGGGAATCTCCTCGATTAGTTCGATGAGCAGTGAGGTCGGAGCTGTCTCTATGTCGGTCGACCCTGACAGGTCCTCTCCCATCCGGGTGGTCAATTGCCTAACCAAAGATGAACGCTCTAATGCCCTAGCCATTAGGCACTTCAACAATGGCACATGGTCATTAGACTCTCTGGAGACAATGGTGGTAGTCAACTCCTCTGTCCATTGCTTCTTCGGTCCTTCGGATGTCAGCACCTCCGTCCGTAGCTTCTTCAAACTCTTAGACATCGGCTCGGTGATCTGGATGCCCCTTCTCTTAGCCTCCTGTGCTACAATCGTTGCTCGGTCTGGTCTCATCGTTTTGCTTGCCATAGAGCAAAATTAGGGTTAGTAACAGAATAGATAAAGCCGACAAAAGGAGTAGAAGATCTTCGACGAGGGCCTCTACCCTACCCAGGCATTGATGTTGGCTGATCCCAGCCAGGTGGAGGTTTTTCTCTCAGAGCAAGTCATGCACAAATGTTGCAATGTCATCATCCAACTTATTGAAATCAGCCTCATTGGCCCTCAACACTTTCCTCCCATCCACGGCCTTTGGCTTGGGCTCTCTCCACATCGATCAAAGCCCCAGGGTTCTAAGCTATCTACAAAGAAATATCGGGACTTCCATCCATGGATAGCCGATGGAAGCTCCCTAGTATCCTCCGACCAGGGTGAGGACTGAACATCCACCACTCCTGGCTCCGAAAGTTCTTTTTTAGGAGAAAGAAATTTGAGAAGAGGGACAACCTCGGCTCGACTCCGGCCTTCTGACAGAGAACCATGAAACCGCAGATCGCTCGAATGCTATTCGGGGTCAGCTACGTTGGGGACACCCTATAGCTATTAAAGATCTGGACAAAGAGGTCATTAAGAGGGAAACGGGACCTAGCCTTAAGATGGTCCTCGTATACCGGGAGGGCTCTTGGATTCAAATGACCATTCATTCTACCCTCCCAGGTCGGAATGGTCAGATGCAAGGTGGAGAAAATATTGTATATAACCCGAAGATTCTCTACCCTTTCTCAGGTCATTTCTGAAGGTATGTTACTGGGACCTAGCTCCCTATGGTCAGAGCTCCGGCTAATGGAGGCCATTCTAATAGAAGTTGGAGAAGAAAGAAAGGATGGGCAGGAAACTGACCTGGTGTTCTGGTTTCCTAATGGAGTGAGAGCAGTAGGGGAGGGGGTTTCTTTCTCCTCGAGTGCAAATGTAGTGGAAGACTCCCTCCGGGCCTCCTTCTCCTCCTTTTATAGACACTGAGGGGCCGCTTCCCAGTGCCCCTCGAGCATCGCAATCCACCGTCAGATGATGCGACTTCCTGAATCCAACGGGGAAGTCGATGGGACACGACAGGTTGCATCCAATCACGATCCGTGTGATCACCAAGTCGATGGTGGATGAGCCACTCCGGACATTGCACCAACCATTCAAATCTGCCATGTTGCCCACGTCGTGTCAGGAACCTGACGGACGAGAATATCAGGCTGGTGGCCCATCATTATGCCTCGCCAGCATTAACTGCTCCAACCAAC
Source organism: Areca catechu (assembly GCA_021397845.1). Lineage (NCBI taxonomy): Eukaryota > Viridiplantae > Streptophyta > Magnoliopsida > Arecales > Arecaceae > Areca > Areca catechu. The sequence goes on along the minus strand of CM038053.1, from coordinate 138,138,678 downwards.
TCCTCCAATACGGTGCTGACACTTATTGTAAGGGCAAAATTTTGGAGTGGAAGATGATCGGTCATGGTATGCCAGATCAGATTCACAATCATCTTGAAGATTGGCACATTAAATGCCAAATGATGCTCTCATCCTTTAAAGCTGCAGAACTGCTTGAAGGCCAAGAGCAAGGGAGCAACTGTTATACCTAACCGACTCACCATCAAATCGGACCGCCACTCTTGCTGAGGTCCGACTGGACCGCTCTTACAGACGTTCGGGCAACCCTCTCCTTTGAAGGTCTGACAGACACACTCCTTTGAAGGTCCAACAGATGCTTTCCATCAGAGGTCTAGCTAACCCGCTCCTGCCGAGGATCGACCCGATAAAGTAGAGGTCCAAACGACCCGCTTCTGCTGAGGTATGACTGATCTGCTCTTGCCGAAGGTCGATGGATGCTTTCCTTTGGAAGTCTGACTGAGCCACTAAAGTAGAGATCCGAACGACCTACTTCTGTTGAGGTCCAGCTGATCTGCTCTTGCTGAAGGTCCAACGGACACTTTTCTTCAGAGGTCCGACTGACCCACTGAAGTAAAGGTCTGAACGACCTGCTTCTGTAGAGATCCGGCTAGCTCCCCTTCTGCTAAAGTCTGACCGACCCACTCCTGCTGAGGTCCGGCCACCCTACTCTTAAGAGGCTACTGCGAAGTTGATCGAGGAGACTCCAGAAGCCTCTTCCAGTTAGTACCAGAATTCTGTTATAACAGACTCCTGCCACATCAGCACCATTACTCCACCACTCCCACGATGTCGCCCTATCTTGGCGCCATGTGGCCACTCTTTAGATTCTTTTAGGGATAGATCAATCTTTCCTATCTTCAACCCTAACGAATTTTGGCATTGTTCCATGCCTATATAAGGTAAACTGGGGGACACAGGGGTAGTAAGCACAAGGGCTCTCTTCCTGCTCCATACGCTATCTCCATTTAATTCCTCCATTCTGTTGCCCTCAAGCTCCCACTAACTTAAGCATTGGAGTGTCCCCTACTGGAACACCACCGGCCCTTGAAGACTTTTTTGCAGGAACCGGAAGAAGAGCGCTCCAGCCCTACCGTTCGAGCCCGATCCAGGAGAAGTTGCAGCAACGCTTAGTAAAAGGTAACTCTAGATTCCAAAATTTTTAATCGACTCTTGAATCAATGATTCGTTCGTGCTTTATTATTTTTCTCGAAATCAATAATTAGTAATTGAATTAGTTGAATCTCAACTTCTTTATCCATCTTTTATTAATTAATTAAAACTAAACAACCCGAAAGTCTTTATGGACTCGACCCTTACTCCCACTGCTCTATTAGTGGAGATAAGGTATTGTAATTGGTGTGCTGCAACATGCACCAGTGATTGAGAGGGCGAGGATGGATACAATAGAGGCCTCTTTAGCGATCATATTCGCTTGCCTCAACAAGAGCGCGGTGGAGTGTGCAGTGCTCCATCGCTTGTTGGCTGAGATGTAGAGCCAAAGGGAAGGGACCTTGCCAAAGTGCTGGCATTGCTTAGTGAGGCTATAGCAAAAGCCACCAAGGTAGAAAAAGTACTTGGTGAGACAAAGACCAGGGGGCACCAAGGTTGATGCAAGAGTCGCCAATGTTGAGATAAAGGTAGGGATGAAAATGGGTCGGGTTAGACCGGATCATCAGTAACCCTGATCTGACCCATTTTTTTAATCAAGTCCTAATATTAGACCTAAACCCACCCACTAAAAAATCAGATAGGATCGGGTCGGATCTACTATCAGAATTTTCAACCCAATAGGTCATTCAAGTTAGATCGGGTCCATGAATAACCTAGTCTAATCTAAAAAATTTGGATCTAAATATAATTTGGATTAAATATAGATAATTATATTTTAATTATTACATAACCAACCATTATTAACCATAAAATAGATAACAAATAATATTATTTTTAAAATAAATTAAGATATAATAATAATCATAACTTTATCTTTATGCTAAAAATAAGTTTTATACAAGTTTTAAATTAGAATTTAAAGGTCCAAATAGATTTGATTCTAATAATATTCTATTATGGAGGAAGTGTTCTACGAGGCCAAGGATCAAGCATCAACTATGAAGGAGGAGGTGCTGGCCTCCAAGGCAGCGGTAGAGGTAGTCGAGGCCTTCAGTGATGAGGAACACCTCAAAAGCTATTAGGGATGCTTGCTAGTAGAGCTTCGAGTTCTTGAAAGGGCAATTCATCAAGTTGTTCTTGAATATTGATGTCAGGAAGCAATAGATGGAATTACTTTTAGGCAGCAATGAGGGCTCTAAAAACTTTGGTGGAAAGGGCCATGAAGAGGGAGAAGATCAGGCTAACCTCCCATGACTGGCTCGTACATCCTTTTACTTCTTTATCCTTTTTCTTGCATTGGCCATTGTGACTTGTACAAAATACTTGGAAACCCACTAAAATGGATTTAATTTTGATAAACTCCAATTTCAATATGTTTTGCTTTCTAATTTTCTTGCTTGCATGTTGATCTAGCTCACTGTAATGTTGTTTAGGTAATGCAAAGGAGGACACTTGGTGCGGGCACCAGACTCAGAAGAAGACTTCAGAGCTCCATCTGAATCTCTGATTAACCTTGCCCAAAAAAATTAGGGTTTTTGGTTTGTAATAAGAGTTGACTAGATCAACTCAATTTAGCTTGAGTCTACATTACCTGCATTTTATTTTGTTGAGTCATGTTGACTCAGTAGTGGACTAGGGTTTCAACCTGGGGTGTTACATTTTCTCCCAAGACCAAGCAAGTGGACACCACACTCCCAGCCACACTCCCAGCCATACGCCTGAGTCCAGGGGGCGCCATATCTACATCCAGCAGCCTTTGGTCCCCACTCCACAGATAGCAGCTTCCTTCTTTCATGCGCCACTTGGGGGAGAAATCCATCAAGATACCTCAATCCAAGGAGGAGCCAACTTCTTTCCAGATAAACCCAAGCCAGGATGGCAAGAATTTTTCTTGAAGAGAGGATCAAGGAGGTGCCCCACAATGTTCCATAAAAACCCAAGTTATAAAAGGGAAGAGAGCATGTCTTGGGGAGAAAATCAAGGAGGCACCCAAAAGTTTCCTAAAGTGCCAAAGCCATGAAAGGAAGAAGCCTAAACTTGTGGAGCAAAACTAGGAGGTGTCCAAAAGAGCCAAACCATGAAGGAAAAATCCTTGATTCATGGAGAGATACTAGGAGACACCCCCATAACCTGCCATTTGGAGCTGATTTTCAAGTTTTCTTGGGGTTTTTGGGCTGCCCACTCATGGAAGGAGTATTGGGAAGAGAATTTGATGCCTAAAGTGTGGGTTAGTCCTATTAGTCCCACATGGGAAGTGTATGAAATTTTATTTCTTTGTTATGTTTATATATTCAACTCTATGTAACTCTTGAAAAATGAGATGAATGAAACCAAATTTTTTTTGTGAGCAAACTTTGTGTTTTCTCTCTTCCGCACTTGCATCCAGGTGTTGAGCTCCGTGAGGGAGTAAATCCGGGTTCCCCAGGAACCTTGAGGAGGTTTGAGATCTCCAAAACCCAAACCCTAGGTTAGCCACTTCTACTCCATAACCCTAGCCACCCACCATCCACTTCAATCCACCAAACCCTAGCCTATCCCACCTCCCACGGCCTCTCTCTCCAAGTCCAAGCCGACCACCAGCATCCAGCTACAGTCCGGATACTTCAGATCCAAAGCTCTTTTCAGAGGGAGTCGAATCAGCCTTCAAGAGAATCCGGATCTCAGCGACATCAGCCTTCAAGTTCTTCGACCTGGTAAATCCTTCCCTGAGTCTCTGAATCCATCACTTGTTTTTCTTCTTCCCAGATCTTGAGTTCAGGAGAAGGCGACCCAGCCACGAGGCCAGTATTGGAGGATCCATTGCGAAGATAGCCGAATCCGAGGATCCAACAATCTGCTCGAGAGAGTTCTTCCACCCAAATTCTGTGAAGATCACTATCTGGTTGGTAAACCATCTCTTCTCTTTATTTCTGTCCTGTTGAAAGTTCAGAGTGAAACCCTAGGTCGGGAGTTTCTCAACCCCCAGCGATCCGTTACTTCTGAACTACTCTGATAACTTAGCTTCTTCTAAATTGTGCTTTCAATCCTTACCTAGTTTCCATCAACTTAGTTTACTTTACTTTGAGTCGAGGCCAATTTCTGAAATATATATAAAAAAAAAAGGATTAATCTTAAATTTACTTCCGCATACACTTCTTTGTTCTTTGTTCTGCATCATTTTTGGTATCAGAGCTTTCGTTCTGCATCATTTTTGGTATTAGAGCCCTGTCTAGGGTTTCTGTTTGATTGCTTGTTTGAGTCTCTCTCTTTTTACTTTGTCTACTCGAAGTAGACTCCCCAGGACGTCCGATCCTAGGAACGAAGCGAGGTGCAAACCTCCTCTTCCCATTCCACGGGGTGTTGCTAAGGCGTGTAGGGGATCCGTTGGGTTATAACTTCGTAGTAGGAATTGTAAACGGGGAAGTGCTATGTTTTCAACCCGTAATTACCTTGTTGCAGGAATTATTTCTCACTGCAAGTAACTCCAAATTTGGTGATTTTTGTTTTTCTAAAACTAGTGTAATTGAAACTAATTTGCCTAATTTTTCTATGATTTATTGGTTTCCATGCGATTTCTGAGAATTAAATTACTGCAACTCTGTTTTGTGTTCTGCAATCCAATTATTTTTGAGTGTTCATCTCTTAATTCATCTTAAGGGCATTTGAGCATCTAAGATAAGGGGAGGAGTTGATAACCTCTCCTTATCCTAAAACCACCACCCACTCATTCGAACCTAAGCCTTTAATCTAAAAATTGATTAGACCTAATTTGCCCTAGTGGGCTAGGGACATCAACAAGTCGGGTCAAGGCTAGTGTTGAGTCAGTTTGTCTAGTTACTCTGTGTGTGCTTTGTACTCAGTGTCTAGAACGGTGGTTCAGGGACTACATCCCGAAGGGCTTGTGTGCTGGTCCGCCTACTTGGCCAATCACTGATTGGTGTCTAGGATTGGCATTTAGGGACCTAACACTCCCCTTACACCTGCCTGGCTGAGTCCTGAGTTACTACAGGCTAGCTTGCCACTCTGATTGGGCATCTAGTTTGGGCTCTAGGTCTAGTTAGCCCGTAGTCGTTCAGTTGAGTCTCATTTTGTGTGTTTGCTTGCATCATGTCTACCCGGAATAGAGTGCCCTACCAACCTGGTCAAACCCAACCTGATTTAGAGGCCATGGTTAGAGCTCTTACTGAGAGCATGAACAAGTTAAGCCAGGATTTGACTGCTACTGTTATCCAGTGTAAAGAACAAGTCCATGAGAATTTTACCCAGCTTAGGGATCAAGTCCAAGTCCTTGAGAAACGTAGACATCAAAATTGGATCCCTGATCCAAAATTTAATAGGCCCCAACCTCATCCATACCAGGAGCCTAGGAGGACCTTATACCGTGATCCCAAGCATAACCTTAGGAAGCCTAACCATGATATCTATAGTGTGGATCGTGTCTATGAGAGGTCCTTACAATATTCTAGACCAGTCACTCAACAACCCAAGTCTTCTAGATCAAACCATTTAGATCCACACCCATGCCCAAGTAAGGTCTCTACTAGCTTGAAACCCAGTGTGACCCAGGTTCCTATATCGCAAGAATGTTTGTTTTGTGGAGAAAGAGGCCATAAATCTAGTCAGTGCCCATGCATAGGACTGGCTTGTGCACAGCTAAGTGGTAAGAATCCTAAGGATGACATTAATGAGGGAGAACCCAAGCCTACTAATGAGGAAGAAAGGTTAGGTATGACAAGCCTAGAATCAGTTGACCCGATTACCACTGACCCGAAACCCATTGAAGATGGCATCGAGGAAGTATATGATGCTGGCTTGAGTCTAGTTGATGAATATGAGGGGGAAGAACTTGAAGAATGTGACATCGATACTATTGGTTCCTTACCTGAGGAGACCTTGGAGAGTAACCAAGTGGTAGGACCTAGTTCAGAAATTCAAGAGATTTGTGAGAATCAGGTTCTTTTAGTCAAATACCCCCAGGAAGAACCCATAGTGTTAGCCCGAGCTATCAGTTCGTACCCTCTAATGACAGTCATTCCCCAAGTACCAATTGAAGATCTTTGCACTGAACTGTTTAAGTTTGCCCACCCTATGGTAGATCCTCTCCTTAGGATGACTGAATCAAGCCTCTTACAATTGGACCTTGTCCCATGCCCAGCCACTAAGGTCTCTCCCGTAATCTCAGTTGAACATCCTTGTCTTGAGCGGATTGATTCTCCCAGTCCTGTAGAAGTCCTCCTTATGACCCCAGACCCCTTCCTTCGCATGACTGACCTACCCTTCTATAGAGTATACCTTTCCTCACCCATAGGTCAAATTTCAAGTCTTGAGGTCATCATCCATAGGCCCTTCCATGAATCATTCTTTAATCCATTTCTTGAGAAAGTGGATCATTGTTTGCTTAGAGAACAAACCTTAACTATTGCAATCACATGTCCTAGGCTACTCCCCGAACCATCTCTTGATCCATTCCTAGGAATAGCAAACTTTTCCTTTCGTAAGGATGACCGGTTGACACTCATAGATCACCATTCAAACCTTCAGGTCACCACCTTTAATCAGCAGGTAATTCAAGACTCCACCTCATATTTCCTCCCTTTCTCTAGGACTTCCAATGCTTCTTACACCATCCAAGTATACTTTGTAGAAGTCTTTAGAGTGAACCACGTGTCAGAACCTATTAGGTTTGCCACCTACTTCTGGAAGACCTTATGGCACCTACTAGGCACCCATGATAAGTTTTCATGCTCTGCATGCCATCCTCCGACCCAAGGTCAAACCTAGAGAGCCGTAGTTTGTTAGGTTTAGACCTAGGGTTCCTTTGAATAAAGTCCATTCTTTAAGAATGCATCGTCAGTCGAGTTTAGGACATTGTCTCAGATTTTGGTTAAGTGAGAATACCAGGAGTTGGGATTTGTATTTACCCAGGGCTAAATTTGCATATAATGTTTCGATCAATAGGTCTATAGGCTAGAGTCCCTTTGAAATTGTTCATGGATACAAGCCTCACACACCACTTGATCTGATTTCACTATTAGTCCACACACACAAGTCTCTTGATGCACTTGCATAGCATGTAAAAGACTTGCATAAAGAAATTCATGCCAAAATAAATTTAAGTAATGAAACTTATAAGAAGTTGGCTGATTCTCAAAGGCGAGTCAAAACTTTTGTTGAGGGAGACTATGTAATGATTTGGTTAAGGCCTGAATGGTTTCCTCCTGGAACCGTTAGAAAGTTACATGCTAGAGGAGCTGGACCATTTAGAGTGGTGAAGAGAGTAGGATCCAATGCCTATGTGCTCGAGTTACCTCCAGAACTAGGCATTAGCTCCACTTTCAACATTACAGACCTAGTAGAGTATAGGGAGCCAGCTGTGATTTCCAGTGAGGCTTTTGAACCTAATCCTGCTCTTGAGAGTGAACCTGACCCTGTGTGTCCACCAACAAACTGGCCTGTGAGGAAAGAGCAGATTGAAAAGATCCTGGATGATCAGGTTATCTCTACTCATAATCGAGGATACCAAAGATACCTGGTCCGCTGGCTAGGAAGGCCAGATTCTGATGACTCTTGGATCTCCCGAGAAGAATTACAAGAGTTAGACCCAGACCTCTTGGAGAGATACCAGAGCCAACTTGATCCATACTCGACAGGGTCGAGTTCCTCCCACCTGGGAGAATTGGTGCGGGCACCAGACTCAGAAGAAGACTTCAGAGCTCTATCTGGATCTCTGATTAACCTTGCCCAAAAAAAATTAGGGTTTTTGGTTTGTAATAAGAGTTGACTAGATCAACTCAATTTAGCTTGAGTCTACATTACCTGCATTTTATTTTGTTGAGTCATGTTGACTCAGTAGTGGACTAGGGTTTCAACCTGGTGTGTTACATTTTCTCCCAAGACCAAGCAAGTGGACACCACACTCCCAGCCACACTCCCAGCCATACGCCTGAGTCCAGGGGGCGCCATATCTACATCCAGCAGCCTTTGGTCCCCACTCAACAGATAGCAGCTTCCTTCTTTCATGCGCCACTTGGGAGAGAAATCCATCAAGATACCTCAATCCAAGGAGGAGCCAACTTCTTTCCAGATAAACCCAAGCCAGGATGGCAAGAATTTTTCTTGAAGAGAGGATCAAGGAGGTGCCCCACAATGTTCCATAAAAACCCAAGTTATAAAAGGGAAGAGAGCATGTCTTGGGGAGAAAATCAAGGAGGCACCCAAAAGTTTCCTAAAGTGCCAAAGCCATGAAAGGAAGAAGCCTAAACTTGTGGAGCAAAACTAGGAGGTGTCCAAAAGAGCCAAACCATGAAGGAAAAATCCTTGATTCATGGAGAGATACTAGGAGACACCCCCATAACCTGCCATTTGGAGCTGATTTTCATGTTTTCTTGGAGTTCTTGGGCTGCCCACTCATGGAAGGAGTATTGGGAAGAGAATTTGATGCCTAAAGTGTGGGTTAGTCCTATTAGTCCCACATGGGAAGTGTATGAAATTTTATTTCTTTGTTATGTTTATATATTCAACTCTATGTAACTCTTGAAAAATGAGATGAATGAAACCAAAATTTTTTTGTGAGCAAACTTTGTGTTTTCTCTCTTCCGCACTTGCATCCAGGTGTTGATCTCCGTGAGGGAGTAAATCCGGGTTCCCCAGGAACCTTGAGGAGGTGTGAGATCTCCAAAACCCAAACCCTAGGTTAGCCACTTCTACTCCATAACCCTAGCCGCCCACCATCCACTTCAATCCACCAAACCCTAGCCTATCCCACTTCCCACGGCCTCTCTCTCCAAGTCCAGGCCGACCACCAGCATCCAGCTACAGTCCGGATACTTCAGATCCAAAGCTCTTTCCAGAGGGAGTCGAATCAGCCTTCAAGAGAATCCGGATCTCAGCGACATCAGCCTTCAAGTTCTTCGACCTGGTAAATCCTTCCCTGAGTCTCTGAATCCATCACTTGTTTTTCTTCTTCCCAGATCTTGAGTTCAGGAGAAGCCGACCCAGCCACGAGGCCAGTATTGGAGGATCCATTGTGAAGATAGCCGAATCCGAGGATCCAACAATCTGCTCGAGAGAGTTCTTCCATCCAAATTCTGTGAAGATCACTGTCTGGTTGATAAACTATCTCTTCTCTTTATTTCTGTCCTGTTGAAAGTTCAGAGTGAAACCCTAGGTCTGGGAGTTTCTCAACCCCCAGCGATCCGTTTCTGAACTACTCTGATAACTTAGCTTCTTCTAAATTGTGCTTTTAATCCTTACCTAGTTTCCATCAACTTAGTTTACTTTACTTTGAGTCGAGGCCAATTTCTGAAATATATATTAAAAAAAAAAGGATTAATCTTAAATTTACTTCCGCATACGCTTCTTTGTTCTTTGTTCTGCATCAACACTACAATGGGTGGAGAGGTGCCAACTTCTCTGGGGGGAACACCGAAGTAGACTTAGGGGTGCCCGCCACTAATCCTGAGGTGGCCATCTTGAACGAAATTACAGGAATGACTCCGCCCATCTTGATGGATGTTAAGGTGGTGGAGGCGGCTCCGATAGTTATCTCGCCTGCACTTCCCACTATTACAAAGGAGGTGCGGGTGACCAGGATCCCCATATCTACAATGCCAACATAACCAATTATTGTTAAAGAGAAGGAGCCTATTATGACAAGCCCACTAGCAATTAAGGCTATAGCTGAAGCCTCCAAGCCACGGCTGATGCACTGACGAGCAAGGTAGTAGGAAAGGTTGGGATACCTATCATGGTGGGCTTGCTCGTGATCCAGGAAATGGCCAAAGTTCTCTTGGCTATCGTTGAGCAGCTAGCAGTTAAGGTGATAGGAGAGACTATGGGCAAGGTCAATGCGCATGGAGAGGCTACAACTCTACGGTGGTGTCTCCTGGGGTGGTCCACCTAGTAGGAATACTCCTTGCAGCGATCTAAGATAGTAACAGTCAGCTTTGCAACTCTTCATATTATGCTAGCCGAATGCCCGACCTGTTGCACATGAGGCCGACTAAATACCTTTCCCAAAGCTTGTTGATATAGAGGTGCATGTCATTGTTACAAGCTTCTTCCTCTAACCTAGCTAAACATTTCATTTTCCTGGTAGGTGGCAAAGATCATCACCATGCAGCTTTGGGAGGAGGTCAAGAGTGCGAAGAAAGAACTCACCAATTGCAGGTGCTGGTTGAAGATCACAGAGAATGCATGTATTTTGTTAGATATGTATGCCCTAAAAGCCATATTTACTAACATACTATAATTTTTGGAACATCATATTATATTTAATCAAATTTTTATCCATAAAATTAGGTATTTTTTATTTATATTTTTGTGTATCTATGAATCATCCATGGAGTTAATAGATAATGACACATAATCTTGAGAGTTAGAATTTGAGACATGTGTGATTATATATTAACTCCTAAATGCTTATAATCATTGGATCATGACAAGGATAGTGATTGATCTGCTAAGATTGGTGCATTTTTTTTTTTGGAAGATAAGTCTTGAATCTACAGTGTGGGGATACTAGAATGAGCATGACCAAAGAATGAGAGGTCACATGGATGTCTACTCACTCATCAGTAAATTCTTAAGTTGTAGTTATGTGAGTAGTTTCAAACGTTCGGTGCCTCAATCACTCATAGTGGGGTTGTTATAGTTTGACAAGCACATAAATATGGTCCCTAGCCACATGGGTCCTTGTACTATATGTTGGCTATGTTAGGTTCGCTATAGGAGTTAGGAGTATACCTATAGGAGATCTATAAATCTTAATAGTAGAAGAATAGTCCTATGCGATCTAAGAGGCTGAGTCCTTAAGTTTGTGGCCACAACAATGTGATAATGGAAAGGAATTTTCATGAAAATTATGATTAGGCTTAAGTCAATTAAGTCTAGCATATGATGGATAATAAGGATTTGATGAGAAACCATGACCTGCATCCTATCAGAATTTTTGATAGAGAAACTTGATTACAAGAGAATTATACTAAGATTTTACTTTTCTATTATGTTGGGCTGCCACTATATACTATTAAGTACCACTAGTAGATTGTGAGAGCTCCCTAGGATCATTTTCAGATCAACAATCAAAGTTAGGGTTGAGCTAAAATTATTTCAGTCTATCAGAAGAGTTTTCGCAATACTATGATAAAGATCATTGTACATCTCACTACTAGATGGAATAGAACATGAAAGGTCACACATAATAGGAGTTACTTGACCAAAACATTGATCTATGTAAGAGTTACATATTTAGTACCTATTAATTTTGGCATCTGCCAATTTTGGCACCTGCTAATTTTGGTACATGCTGGAATTAGCATCGCTAATTTTAGCACTTGCAAATTTTATCATGATGGACTTATTTACAAATATTATAATAATATTTAACTTATTATTTGACTTAATTAAATCAGATGTAATTATTATTAACTTTATTTATAGTTGATTGGATTGGTAATTCAAGTTTGACTTGAATTTTTGACCAAGTCAAAGTAGGTCAACATCTTTTTGATTCTGGTTCAATCCAGTATGAAAAGGGATTTAAAAATTAGTTAAAAATAATTAAAATTTACCAACAGCTAGGAGATCCAATTAAGTGGGTCTCTTTCTCTTATTTCATGCAAAAACCAAGAGGAGGGCATGGAAATTGCATGCCTCCTCTTGGCGCATGAGGAAAGAAGAGAGGTGCCAAGTTGGCACCCCTCTTATTTATCTAGGACTCTCTTTTCTTCTAGATTTGGCTAGACTCTTATCTAATTTGATCATTATCCAAATCAAATTAGAATATAATTTTATTTAGATTTTAGGGGTGTTTTTGAGAGGGATTTTTGTCAGGTTTTAAGATGTGTGGAAATAGCCTAAAAGCAGAATTAATTCCATCATACATCCCTTCCAAAATTTGTGGAAATTTTTCTCCTAAACAAAAACTCATTCTATACCTCTATAAAAAGTTGAGAGCCCATAGATTCTATAAAAATATAAAAAAATTATTTTTTTATTTTTTAATATTTAATTTCTTAATAAAATATGAGAGAATGTTGTAGAATTTTGGTTTAGACTAGAAGTAGAAGGTCCATCTCTGTGCTTGCAGAAAAACATGCAAGGATCTAGTATTTCGGGGGTCTTGAAAATTTGGTGAGAAAGTCTCCATATACATACCAGTAGAGTCTAGGTGCATGCACAGTGATAAGGAAATATCCGTTGACATGGAGCCTACATAGGCGCCAACCAGCTGCCACGTGGGTGGAGACAGACACCTGGATGTGGTGCCCGAACATAAACCAAGGCGAGCCCTCCTACCGAGGTCAGCTCCTAGCCGGGGTCGTGCTTATGAGGCGAGCCCTCCTACCGAGGTCAGCTCCCAGCCAGGGTCGTGCTATGAGGCGAGCCCTCCTGCCGAGGTCAGCTCCCAGCCGGGGTCATGCTATGAGGTGAGCCCTTTGTCTGAGGTTAGCACCTGGCCAGGGTCATGCTCGTGCAACTGAGGTAAGCCCTCCTGCTGAGGTCAGCTCCCAGCCAAGGTCGAGCTCATGAGGCAAGCCCTCCATCTGAGGTTAGCACCCGGTTAGTGTCATGCTCATGCAACCGAGGTGAGCCCTCCTGTCGAGGTCAGCTCCCAGCTAGGGTCGTGCTCATGAGGCAAGCCCCTGGTCTAAGTTTAGCACCCGGTCGAATTCGTGCTCATGCAACCGTGGCGAGCCCTCCTACCAAGATCAGCTCCCAACTGAGGTCATGCTCATGAGGTGAGCCCCCATCTAAGGTTAGCACCCAGCCGGGATCCTGCTCATGTGATTGAGGCGAGCCCTCTTACCAAGGTCAGCTCCCAGCCGGGGTCATGCTATGAAGTGAGCCCTCCATCTAAGGTTAGCACCCGACCAGGGTCATGCTCATGCAACCGAGCTCAGCTCCCAGTCAGGGTCATGCTAATGAGATGAGCCCTCCGTCTGAGGTCAGCACCCGATCGGGGTCATGCTCATGTTGTCAAGGCAAGTTCTAGGATGGAGTTCTCCCAAGATGGGACTCACCCCCACATCAGAAAGGCCAACAGAAACTCAAATCATGGCAGGACAAGCCTGACCACCCATAACTTTCGAGAGGGGTCAGACATCCGGCCATGAATTCAAAATCTGCGATGCACCACCAGCAAACTCTGCATGGAGCATGCTTCACCAGGCTTCGAGCCTCGTGACAAGCTACCCCCTGACAACCGTGCAGCTAGGGGGGTCAACCCTCGTAATGCGAATGAGAATCTCTCTAAAGAGGAGTACTTCATCAAGGTCCCAGGTGAAATGGATATGCCCTACAAGCCAATCTATGTTGTATCTCTCAAACCATTGTAATTGACAATATTCTAATAAAGGCATTATTTTTCATCATACGCTGTGTTTATATTATATGATGAACCCCATAGATTAGGGCTATGATTTTAGGGTTATTATGAGATCATACCAGTGAGACCTAAAGTCTCAAAACCTTAATCTAAAATATTCCTAGTCAAAGGAACCCTGAGTAGGAGATCAGGGTTTTTCCGGTAAGACTAGCACATCCCATGTATACTGGAGAGGGTGACTGCTCTCACAGTCACTTGTGTATGATACTAATACTAGGATGTGGGTGCTCATTAGAGAATGAGTTCACTGATATGATCCAACTTGAGAACATCTAATGGAGTCTTAGCTACATGTCAATAGAAGGTTCTCATAATGGGAGTGGTACAAGTAATCCTTTGACCTGAGACTGCCATAAGTACCTTATGTACATGAACCCATGCTTTGGTTCAATTCTAATCATGATACTGAGTCATGCACAGGATTGATACTGGGAATGGTGAATTGGATATGAAGGTAATGAGTAGGTCAACAAGGAATCGATCACTCTTAGTAAGAGGAGATTGCATCCAGCTAGTTATCAATCGGATGATGATTCAAGGAATCTTTGATCAAAGTAAAGATATTAGAGAAGATTTCTAATATCAAGATAATTGAATCATCAATATAAGATTGAGCTAGAAACGAATATAATATTGGAGTTGACACATATCCATATCCATAATTATATTGTGGGTGCAGGCTGATCGAAGGATTTAATTGTACGGTAACTTTCTACTGAAGGATATTTTTGGTATTTCACCAGAATTTCCATATCTTCCGGGTAGACATGACACGTTGCTAGACGTCAATCTTGTCTTGTCAGTTGATTAAATCGAATGATCACTTATTAGGAAGAGTCCTAATTGATCATAATCGGGTAAGCCCGATTTGACCTAAATCGATTAGAAAGAGTTCTAATCAAATTAGGTCAACTTGTATTCGAACCCACTGCTGGCTAGATGTGGAACCCAATGGGTCACACACTTAAGAGAATTGATCAAGGATTTAATTTTGTAATTAAATCATTTTGCATGATGACACTCTAGCAGGTGTTGCAAATCCTAGCTTCTATTCGAATTAGATTTGAATTAGGGTTCCGGATTGGTTCAATTTGGGTTCTAATTGGATCTAATTAGACCCTAATTGAGTTTATAGGGATTATGGCTAACCCTATTGGCTAACCAAGTATTTAGGCTAGCCCTTCCACCCACCCCTTTGCATTTTCATGCCAAAATGCCAAGAGTCCATGCGCTTATGGACTCTTGGCGCGCCATTTGGAGGAGTCCATGGGCGCATGGACTCTTGGCATGCCCACTTAATTCTCCGATGAATTAAGATGGGGTGGCTTTTCTTTCTCACCTTAGCACCACACTTGTTCTCCCTTGGATGGAAATCTAATGGGTGGTGGGGTTTTAAGAAAGAAAGAAAGCGCTGTTGCTTCCCGGTTGCACGAAATAACATCTCTTCGGAGATTTAAATTCGTGACTTCTTTGTTTTTAAAACATCGCGACTTTTCCTTTAAGAAAGGCCATTGGATTTAATCTGGAAGGCCGTGAGAAGGAGGGAAGGGGTGTGAGAAAATGAGAAGGGCATGAGAAGGAGTTTACGGAGAGATGTGTGGGCGCCTATCTGAAATCTATTTTAGGGGTCAGGAAAAATTAGAACTGTGTAATGCTTTTATTTTTCTTCTTCCTCTCCAAAAGACTCCTTCCCTCT
Organism: Areca catechu; assembly: GCA_021397845.1. Classification (NCBI taxonomy): domain Eukaryota; kingdom Viridiplantae; phylum Streptophyta; class Magnoliopsida; order Arecales; family Arecaceae; genus Areca; species Areca catechu. The sequence goes on along the minus strand of CM038053.1, from coordinate 138,123,505 downwards.
TTTCTTGTTTTACATTGTTTCCTTTACAGAGGACTCCTCTATCGAAACTCTGTTGCTGAACAAGAATAAAAGAGATGATCTCCGACGGTAAAGGAAAGAAGGAGTTCTGATTTTGTTCCTTCTTTCTTACATTAAGACATTCTTGTCTTAATTTCTCCTCCAATTTAAGACAAGCCTAAATCCCCTTAGGACAAAGTCTTTTCTTCAAGACAAGTGTGTCTTAGAGGGTCAAGGTCTTAGTTGAAGGAGGAGAAGAGATCAAAGAAAGGGAGGCAACCTCTTGTGTGGAAGAATTCCAGCCATAATCCGAAGAATTGAGTTCTAGGAAGAAGAACTCAATAGGAGGAACTATTGGACAAGAAGATTGTGTTTTTGATCAGTGCTCTGTGTGGATCACCATCGAAGGGTGGACACCTGGATGCCTGGTGAATTCAGTTAGCCCCTTCAACTTCAAGTTTGTTGGAATAAGCGATTACAGGTTGGTACCCTAATCCTAATTTGCATAGATATGCTTGTCATATGTTCTAGTCTTATTTAAGGAGTTCCTGGTTTAGGGTTTTTGGTGTGAATTTAGTTTCAATTTTGAAATTACCCTTCCACTGCGTTGCACCGGAACCCAACAGTGGTATCAGAGCCACATTAATTTGGACTATAATCTATGATAGTTTGTATATTACATATTAGGGTTTTTAAATCCTAATATGCTACTACACTTAGCATATCTTTGATTGCATATATGTTTTGATGTATGCCACTAGTTAGGGTTTTTCACTCAAACCCTAATTATTATAGAGATATTGGTGTGGGCACCAGAATCAGAAGAAGACTTCAGGGTTCCATCTGGATCTCTGAATGACCTTGCCTGAAGATTAGGGTTTGTAATAAAGGTTGACCTGGTCAACCATATTATTTCTTTGAGTCTGCATTTCATTTTGTTGAGTCATGTTGACTCAGTATAAGTCCTAGTAGTGATCTAGGTCTTCTCCATGTTGGTGCCACTTTTTTCAGTCAAGTCAAGGTCCAGGGTGCCACATTTTTTCTCCCAGGCCCAAGCAAGTGGGTGCCACACTCCCAGCCACACGCCAGAGTCCAAGAGGCGCCACATCTCCATCCCAGTGTCTTGGTCCCCACACCCAAGGGAGCAAGAATTTTTCTTGAAGCCAAAATCAAGGAGGCGCCCCATATATACATTAAAAGGCCAAGCTAAAGGAGGAAAGAGGCATTTCTTGGGGAGCACTTCAAGGGGGCGCCCAATCCATGCCTAAAAAGACCAAAGCAAAGTTGGGAAGAGCCATGACTTGGGGAGAAAGAAAAGGAGGTGTCCAAAAGAGTTGAGCCATGAAAGGAAGAAGCCTAAACTTGTGGAGCAAGACTAGGAGGTGTCAAAATAAGCCAAACCATGAAGGGAAAATCCTTGATTCATGGAGAAATACTAGGAGACACCCCCATAACCTGCCATTTGGAGCTGATTTTCAAGTTTTCTTGGAGTTTTTGGGCTGCCCACTCATGGAAGGAGTCTTGGGAAGAGAATTTGATGCCTAAAGTGTGGGTTAGTCCTATTAGTCCCACATGGAAAATGTATAAAATTTTATTTCTTTGTTATGTCTATATATTCAACTCTATGTAACTTTTGAATTTAATGATGAATGAAATCAATTTCTTTGTGAGCAACTTTGTGTTTCTCTCTTCCGCACTTGTATTCAGGTGTTGAGCTCCGTGAGGGAGTAAATCCGGGTTCCGTAGGAACCTTGAGGAGGTGTGAGATCTCCAACCCCAAAACCCTACCAAAACCCTAGGTTAGCCACTTCAATTCCAAACCCTAGCCGCCCATCATCTTCTGCATTCCACCAACCATCCAAACCCTAATCTACCTCATCATCTCACGGCCCCTCTCTTCCAAGTAGAGGCCGACCACCAGCATCCAGGTCCAGATCGGCTACTTCGAATACAGAGCAAATCCCAGAGGAAGTTAGATCAGCATCCAGGAGAATCAGGATTTCAGCAACATCAATTTTTCAAGTTCTTCTTATCTGGTAAATCCTTTCTTTGAGTATCTGATTCCTTAACTTGTTCTTCTTCTTTCCCAGATCCTGAGTTCAGGAGAAGCCAACTCTGCCAAAGGACCAGTATTGAAGGATCCATTGCGAAGATATCCGAATCCGATGATCCAACAATCTGCTCGAGAGAGTCCTTCCACCATACTCTATGAAGAGCACTGTCTAGTACATAACCCTTCTCTTCTCTTTACTTCTGTCCTGTTGAAAGTTCAGAGCGAAACCCTAGGTCTGGGAGTTTCTCAACCCCCAGCGATCCTTTACTTATGAACTACTCTGATAATCTAGTTTCTTTGAATTGTGCTTTCAATTATTATATAGTTTCTTTCAATTTAGTTTAACTTTCATTTGAGACAAAGCCGACTACTGAAAGTATATATATAAAAAAAAAGAATTAGTCTTAATTTACTTCCGCATCGCATCATCTCTTTTGTTCTGCATCATTTTGGTATCAGAGCTTTCGTTCTGCATAGATATGTTTAGTTTTGAAGTCATCATACTGAAATAAGGTTGCCCTGGCATAATGGTGGATCCATTATGTGGTAAATGGTTATCCTAGTATGATGACACACTTAGCACATATTTGTTTATTTATAAGAGTGATATGTTGATTGTGATACATTCTATAAGAATGTGCTGGCAATTTATAAATCCCTCCTCTTAAAAATTATATTAAGTCTTAGTATATTTAACTAATAAGCATCACTAGTCATGATGTACAATTGATCATTCAGTGTCTAGAAAGGTGGTTCTGGGAAGGTAAAGAGAATTATGGGTTTTAATTGGTTCCGTTGACTGACCTGGCCAATTTTTATTGGTGTCTAGGAAAGCAACGGGGGGACTCCCACATCTCTTCCACTTGCCTGGCCGATTTGATTAAATTTAAATCTTGACTAAAATGCTTAGTGTTAAAAATACTATATATTGGCCTTCCTTCATACTGGATCATTATTGTGTTATGAACCACATTAGGTTTGTTGTGTTATCTATATGGTGATTGACATAATACTAGTCTAGTGCATAGATATGCTTACAGTATATTCAGTATAATGCTTTGTTGTGTTATCTGCAAGGGCATTATATTTGAGTATTGACTGTATAGAAATGAAAGGGTCTTGACTTAACTAGAACATTATGGTTTGTTGTGTTTTCTGCAAGACTAACAATGTTCTAGAGGCCAAGTTACATCTTGAGAATTATATGAGATATAATTGGAAGAGTTTCCTACCTTTGAGCTTATAAAAGATTTGTTGTGTTTTCTGCAAGATCTTTTATAAGTTGTTAGGATCTCAATCTCACTAAGAAAAACCGATCAGGGTTCTTCTCGATTATCATAGTGAGGGCTATGATTTTTGATAAAATAGTGGGAGACATAATTAAATTGAAGACCTAATTAATTACGTAAGTCATTTCATGGTTGTTTGCTTATGTATTGTTCTTTATTAAATATAGATAAATGGCATCTTCATTATCACTGCGAAGTATCTTAGATACCAACAAACTGACTGGTCCGAACTATGTGGACTGGTTAAGAAATTTAAAGATTATACTGAGTTCAGAAAAACTTTCTTATATTCTTGATACCCCTAGTCTTAATCCACTAGGGGACGATGCCACACAGAAAGATATGGCCACATACAAAATATGCCAGAATGACTCCCTAACTGTCAAGTGTATCATACTAGCCTCTATGACCAATGAGTTACAGAGACAGCATGAAAGCATGGATACTCAATCCATAATGCTCAATTTAAAAGAGCTTTATGGAGAACATAGCAGAACTGCTAGATATGAAATATCTAAGCAGTTATTCCGTGCTAGGATGACAGAGGGAACATCCATTCAGGATCATGTTCTGAAGGTAATTGACTTAATCACCAGATTGGGTCAATTAGGTTTTATCATGGATGGGGAGTTGAATCAGGATTTAATCCTGCAATCACTCCTGGAGTCATTTTCTCAGTTTGTCTTGAATTATCACATGAACAAACTAAACACTTCCTTGCTTGAGCTGTTAAATATGTTAAAAACAGCAGAGAGCCATGTTAAGAAAGAAAAGGATCCACTTCTTCTTGTTGATAAGACCAATAAGAAGAAATCAGGTAAAAAGGGTTTTAATAGGAGGCTAAACCCTAAGGGTGGCATCAATAAGAATAAGAAAGGAAAGAAGGCCTCAAAACAGTCGACCTGTTTCTTTTGCGACAAAGCAGGACATTGGAAAAGGAATTGCAAGGCTTACCTTGCAACTGTGAAGCCTGGTGTGTCAGATGCACCAAAAGGTATGTATGAGATACATGCTATATTGACATTAAATTTGTCTATATCAAATAGTTGGGTATTGGATACCGCTTGTGGTTACCATATATGCAAATCTTTACAAGACCTCCACAAGCTTAAAGTATTGAAGGAAGGTGACTTCAATCTCTATGGTGCTAGTGGTGATATCATCCAAGCAGAAGCTGTAGGGACCTATATTCTGAAGTTGCCTTCAGGAAAGATCTTGGAGTTAGAAAATTGTTATTATATGCCTAAGGTTATTAGGAACATTATATCTATTCCCTTGTTATTAAAACAAGGATATGTAATGGATGTAACGAGCACTGGTTGCTTGATAATGTTATCTAATGAATTTGTTTATTCTGGCATATTTAGCAATGGGCGCTTAACTCTTTCTTCCAAAGATAGTGTTTTTCATGTCAATAATAAAAGAAAAAGAGAAGACTTTAATGATACTTTACTTTGGCATCATCGACTTGGTCATGTTAATGAGTCTAGGATAAGCAAGTTATACAAGAAAAAATTCCTTGATCCTTATGAGTATGAATCATTAGGAACTTGAGAATCATGTCTCATGGGTAAGATGACCAAGACTCCATTTACTGGACATGGAGAAAGGTCAACTGAGTTATTAGGACTTATACATACTGATGTATGTGGTCCAATGACAACTCAGGCCAGAGGTGGATACTCATATTTTATCACTTTTACAGATGATTTATCTAGGTTCGGATGTGTGTATCTTATAAAACATAAATCTGAAGCCTTTGATAAATTTAAGGAGTATCAAAGTATGGTCGAAAAACAAACCGGAAAAAGTATTAAAGTTCTTCGTTCTGATCGAGGAGGAGAATACTTATCCACGGAGTTTTTAGTCTATCTTAAAGTTAATGGAATTCTTTCTGAATGGACCCCTCCATATACACCACAGCTAAATGGTATAGCTGAAAGGAGGAATCGTACCTTATTAGATATGGTACGATCCATGATGTGCTTCACAAATTTACCCATTTCCTTCTGGGGTCATGCCCTAGAAACTGCTGTTTACATTCTGAACAAAGTACCTTCTAAATCTGTTGCTAGTACTCCATATGAAATTTGGAGTGGAAAGAAATCGTATCTTAAATATTTTAAGGTATGGGGATGTCCAGCTTATGTTAAAAGAAATTTTAGACATAAGTTGGAACCTAGAGCGGATAAATGTCTATTTGTAGGATATCCTAGAGAGGGTAGAGGATATCTGTTTTACCATCCTACTGAACAAAATATTTTTGTCAGCAGGCATGCCACTTTTCTAGAAAAAGAGTTCATTTTAGAAAAGGGTAATGGTAGAACTGTTGAACTTGGAGAAGTACAAGAAACACAGATAGATAGTTCTCAACCATTAGAACAAATAGTTAGGACAGAACCAAAACACAAAACTCCTCCCCGTAGGTCAGATAGAGTGCCACGGGCACCTGAGAGGTATGGGTTTATTATTGAAAATAATGAAGCCCAAGTCATTCAAAATGATGAACCTCTGACCTATACAGAAGCTATCTTGAGTACTGATTCAGATAGATAGCAAGAAGCCATGGAATCCGAGATAGACTCTATGTATGTAAACCAAGTATGGTCTTTGGTCGATGCACCAGAGGGTGTTAATCCTATTGGGTGCAAATGGGTCTATAAGAAAAAGATTGGGGCTGATGGCCAAGTTGAAACCTATAAAGCCAGATTAGTGGCAAAAGGTTTTAGACAAAAATAGGGAATTGATTATGATGAATCATTCTCACCTGTTGCCATGCTCAAATCAATCCGGATTTTACTTGCTATAGCAGCATACCACGATTATGAGATCTGGCAGATGGATGTGAAGACTTCATTCCTTAATGGTTTCCTTGAGGAAGAAGTCTACATGTCACAGCCAGAAGGTTTTATTTCAAAGAATAAACCTAATCAAGTATGCAAGCTAAAGAAATCCATTTATGGATTAAAGCAAGCTTCAAGGAGTTGGAACATCCGCTTTGATGAAACTATTAAAAGGTTTGGTTTTATCAAAAATGTGGATGAACCCTGTGTTTATAAGAAGACTAGTGGGAGTGCCATAGTTTTCTTTGTTCTGTATGTAGATGACATACTCCTCATTGGGAATGATATCCCAATGTTGCAATCAGTCAAGGTTTGGCTATCAAACCAATTTTCCATGAAAGATTTGGGAGAAGCATCCTATATATTAGGTATTAAGATCTATAGAGATAGATCTAAGAGGATGCTAGGTTTATCCCAATCTAGGTACATTGACTTAGTGCTGAAAAGATTCAGCATGGATGGAAGTAAAAGAGATTATCTTCCTATGAGTCAAGGCATACATCTTTCTAAAAGGATGTCTCCTAAGACTCCTGAAGAAAGAAATAGAATGAATTCTATACCTTATGCTTCGGCAATAGGATCCATAATGTATGCCATGTTATGTACCAGGCCTGATGTGACATATGCTTTAGGCTTTGTTAGTAGGTTTCAGGCTGATCCAGGAGAGGATCATTGGAAAACAGTTAAAAATATTCTTAAGTACCTGAGAAGGACTAAGGATATTTTTCTAGTTTATGGTGGTTCTGATCTTAAACTAGAAGCTTATTCTGATTCTAGTTTTCAATCAGACCCTGATAATAGCAAATCTATTTCGGGATATATTTTTACCCTAAATGGTGGAGCAGTGAGTTGGAAGAGTACCAAGCAGCAGACTGTAGCTGACTCAACCACAGAGGCAGAATACATAGCTGTCAGTGAAGCCGCCAAGGAAGCAGTCTGGATGAAGAAGTTCATCACAGAGTTGGGTGTTGTTCCTGAGATTGAAAACCCAGTGCCACTTTACTGTGACAACACTGGGGCTGTTGCTCAAGCTAAGGAACCAAGAGCTCATCATAAGTCCAAGCACATTTTGAGACGCTTCCATCTCGCCCGAGAAATAGTAGAAAGACAAGATGTCTACATAAATAGAGTTGATACAAAGAACAATATAGCAGATCCGTTCACTAAGGCTCTACCACAGCAAGAGTTTGATCGCCACCTCAAGTGTATGGGATTAAGATTTAAAGACGATTGGCTTTAGTACAACTGGGAGATTGAAAGGGATATGCCCTACAAGCCAATCTATGTTGTATCTCCCAAGCCATTGTAATTGACAATATTCTAATAAAGGCATTATTTTTCATCATACGCTGTGTTTATATTATATGATGAACCCCATAGATTAGGGCTATAGTTTTAGGATTATGATGAGATCATACCAGTGAGACCTAAAGTCTCAAAACTTTAATCTAAAATATTCCTAGTCAAAGGAACCCTGAGTAGGGGATCAGGGTTTTTCTGGTTAGACTAGCACATCCCATGTATACTGGAGAGGGTGACTGCTCTCACAGTCACTTGTGTATGACACTAATACTAGGATGTGGGTGCTCATTAGAGAATGAGTTCACTGATATGATCCAACTTGAGAACATCTAATGGAGTTTTAGCTACATGTCAATAGAAGGTTCTCATAGTGGGAGTGGTACAAGTAATCCTTTGACCTGAGACTGCCATAAGTACTTTATGTACATGAACCCATGCTTTGGTTCAATTCTAATCATGACACTGAGTCATGCACAGGATTGATACTGGGAATGGTGAATTGGATATGAAGGTAATGAGTAGGTCAACAAGGAATCGATCACTCTTAGTAAGAGGAGATTGCATCCAGCTAGTTATCAATCGGATGATGATTCAGGGAATCTTTGATCAAAGTAAAGATATTAGAGATGATTTCTAATATCAAGATAATTGAATCATCAATATAAGATTGAGCTAGAAACGAATATAATATTGGAGCTGACATATATCCATATCCATAATTATATTCAGGGTGCAGGCTGATCGAAGGATTTAATTGTACGGTAACTTTCTACTGAAGGGTATTTTTGGTATTTCACCAGAATTTCCATATCTTCCGAGTAGACATGACACGTTGCTAGACGTCAATCTTGTCTTGTGGGTTGATTAAATTGAATGATCACTTATTAGGAAGAGTCCTAATTGATCATAATTGGGTAAGCCCGATTTGACCTAAATCGATTAGAAAGAGTTCTAATCAAATTAGGTCAACTTGTATTCGAACCCACTGCTGGCTAGATGTGGAACCCAATGGGTCACACACTTAAGAGAATTGATCAAGGGTTTAATTTTGTAATTAAATCATTTTGCATGATGACACTCTAGCAGGTGTTGCAAATCCTAGCTTCTATTCGAATTAGATTCGAATTAGGGTTCCGGATTGGTTCAATTTGGGTTCTAATTGGATCTAATTAGACCCTAATTGAGTTTATAAGGATTATGGCTAACCCTATTGGCTAACCAAGTATTTAGGCTAGCCCCTCCACCCGCCCCTTTGCATTTTCACGCCAAAATGCCAAGAGTCCATGCGCTTATAGACTCTTGGCGCGCCATTTGGAGGAGTCCATGGGCGCATGGACTCTTGGCGCGCCCACTTAATTCTCTGATGAATAAACATGGGGTGGCTTTTCATTCTCACCTTAGTGCCTCACTTGTCCTCCCTTGGATGGAAATCTAACGGGTGGTGGGGTTTTAAGAAAGAAAGAAAGCGTTGTTGCTTCCCGGTTGCGCAAAATAACATCTCTTCGGAGATTTAAATTCGTGACTCCTTTGTTTTTAAAACATCATGACTTTTCCTTTAAGAAAGGCCATGGGATTTAATCTGGAAGGCCGTGAGAAGGAGGGAAGGGGCATTAGAAAATGAGAAGGGCGTGAGAAGGAGTTTACGGAGAGATGTGTGGGCGCCTATCTGAAATCTATTTAATGGGTCAGGAAAAATCAGAACCGTGTAATGCTTTTATTTTTCTTCTTCCTCTCCAAAAGACTCCTTCCCTCTTTTCTTGTTTTACATTGTTTCCTTTACAGAGGACTCCTCTGTCGAAACTCTGTTGCTGAACAAGAATAAAAGAGAAGGTCTCCGACGGTAAAGGAAAGAAGGAGTTCTAATTTTATTCCTTCTTTCTTACATTAAGACATTCTTGTCTTAATTTCTCCTCCAATTTAAGTCAAGCCTAAATCCCCTTAGGACAAAGTCTTTTCTTCAAGACAAGTGTGTCTTAGAGGGTCAAGGTCTTAGTGGAAGGAGGAGAAGAGATCAAAGAAAGGAAGGCAACCTCTTGTGTGGAAGAATTCCAGCCATAATCCGAAGAATTGAGTTCTAGGAAGAACTCAATAGGAGGAACCATTGGACAAGAAGATAGTGTTTTTGATCAGTCTTCTGTGTGGATCACCATCGGAGGGCGGACACCTGGATGCCTGGTGAATTCAATTAGCCCTTTCAACTTCAAGTTTGTTGGAATAAGCGATTACAGGTTGGTACCCTAATCCTAATTTGCATAGATATGCTTGTCATATGTTCTAGTCTTATTTAAGGAGTTCCTGGTTTAGGGTTTTTGGTGTGAATTTAGTTTCAATTTTGAAATTACCCTTCCGCTGCATTGTACCAGAACCCAACACCAGGGCCCTGCGATGCTCTAATAGTCCCCCTGGTAAAGGAAACATCCCACCATGGCGCGGGGCTCAATGGCACAGTACCTACCCCTCCCACGAGAGACTGTACCACCAGAAGGACGAGACCTACCCCACACACCCCCAACAGAAGGATCTCTTCCCAAGGACCGATCCGAGAGGGGGAAAGCGGCAAGCAATAGTAAGCCTGATGCGGGATGATCCTAAGACTATCATGATTGTAAGAAAACTAAAACTAATTCTTTTTATAATTTTTAGAATTTTAATTTGTAGGTTAGAAATCTGAAATCAAGTAAAGAATCAGCAGGCAAGTATGTAATGAAAGAAAAATCAAACCCGCATATGAACTCATGCAAAATAATAAAAAAAAGGATCTCGAAGATTGAGAAATCCCCGATTATGATAGCATACCTTCAACAAATCAAAAATTAGAAGGGGAAAGGATTTTTACCAAGCACCAATTCGAAGATCTTATCGATGAAGGGGTCACACAGCACTCGGGATCGTTGCCTGGAAGACTAGCCTTTGGTTTCCAAATCTGAAGGTGATCTGGATCCGGTCTGAAGGCAAAGAAAGCCTCCTCTGGGGAGGGGGAACACCTCGAGGATCTGCAAAACATTAAGGTTAGGCACAAAATAAAGAAACAAATAGAGAATAATAAGATGAAGTAAAAAGAAAGGGATTAGGGCAAGAAGGGCTGGCGGCAAGGAAGCAGAACGAGCTCTTGATCTGGGCATCTTCAAGGCTACTTTTCTTGGGCGTGGCTGATGCTTGGAGATCTGATTTGCTGCTTGGGGCATGGAGGATTGCAATGATAGAGGTCGGCCAACACAAGAGAACAAAAACTAGAACCCAAAAACACAAGAACACCAGTCTTAAAAATAATTCAATAGAGTTTAATTCATAAGAGCGATTGATTACAAGAGGAAGAGGGGTGGGGTATTTATAGAGCTCCCATGCCCTCTCCTAACTAGGGTTATACTTAGGTTAAGAATAACCTCTCCTTAAGGTATTACAAGTCTTCTCTTAGATAGAATAGGTTTACATAATTTTAGTGAGAGAAAGATTACAAAATAAACCTAGAACTAGGAATATACAAGTGGAATAGAATAAAAACTTAACTTCCTCCTACCACTTGGACTCCATCTCCTAGCTTGGTTAGAATTACAAGTCTTAAAATAATTAGGAAAACAAATCCCAACTAGGTTAGGAACTTCAACTAGTCTTCTCCTTCCCTCTTAATGCTTGGACCAAGTCAACACTTTGGATGCCTAAGGCTTTGATTGGCATGTTGGGCTTCATGAGGGCATCAAGGGGCGGCCAAGGATGGGTTGGGTGCATGGGCTTGGGCCCTGGAAGCTGGGGTGCCCTGGATGGAATATTCCCAGAATAAAATTAGCATCTTGGTTCTTATGGACCTGGGCCTTGAATCTTTTTTGGGCTGGGGTGCAGGTACTTCCTTGGAATCATGAGCTCCCTAGTATTGGAATATTCTCTGGCATCTGGAGGGAATCTGGCATCTAAAAAGCATATGGAGGGCATCTAGATATCATGAAGGAATCTTGGACCCTGGGATGGCATACAAGGTCCAACTGACTGATGTGAAGACCTCTGGCTTTGGATGAGGCCTGGTGGAACTCTAAAATAGGGTATCATCTTCTCTTGTACAAAAAATGGACTCTCACTGGACTCATACTTAAATACAGGACTCAATAGACTGGACTAGGTTGAGACAAATCAATTAGTCTAAACTTATTATAGGACTCAATCTTACTTGCTTATAAAATTGTGATACATGACTAAGGTTCTATAAAAAACCAAATCAGTAAACCATATAAGATCCAGGGATCTATGTCTGATCCTGGTGTCCCCACCAAAGCCCATCCTAGAGAGGGCACACAAAAACAACACCGGGACAAAGTCCCAGATCTAGTCTAGGCCACCTCACATACATAAGGTCAAAGAGAAAGAAGGCAGAAGGTAAGCAAGTAAGTGACCGAAAAAGAGGAGACGGGAAGCTAATTGGCAAGGAGCCAGCTAGAGGATCCTCCTAAGCTTGCCCATCCCATTTCGAACATGCCTCCACATCTCACCCCTACCTTTTACCCTCCCGATGGAGAGCCTCCTGAAACTCTCCACCATGGAGGCTCTATTCTCCTTGATCGTCCCACTGACTTGAGCATCGGAGTGTCCTCGCCAGAATCTCCAGCTCAGGTCTCATTTTTTTTGTAGGACTAGGCATGCGTGGTAAAGGACCGGCAAGAAGGGACATGCCCGATACCACACCAGAGCTGCAGGCCACGATGATCTAGGTGGCTATATATTGTCACACTAGGAAGGGACGAGCGAGAGATGATTCAAAAGCTAAGAGGATCATGACCAAGGCTAAGGATCCAGGTTCTCCAACTAATGGAACAATAGTAGCCACTTCCCTGGGGGGCAGGTAGGGGACACGAGAGCTCCCACTTGGGGGCTCGACCAAAGAATGGGAAGAGAGGGGTCTAATGATAGTAGAGAGAGGGGCTTGTGTTCGTGGTCTTTTCAAACACCTGCCACCTTTTGCGGCACTCTCCATTCTACAGGAGAAGCCCCTGTATCACCATCAATGGCAAGCTCCACCACCTCACTCATAGCCCGGAGATGGTAGAGGGATGCCATCCATTGCATGGCTCACAGCAGGGCAAACCAACAAGGTGGGCCCCTCCAGTAGTCCCGCACTCCTCACGATGCCCCACAGCCTCATGGCCTCGCTCACAGCCCGAAGACGGCACCAAGGTACCGTCTACCACGTGACTCAAAGTGTGGCAAAATGAAAAGCTCGACGCCCTCAGCCTCGCTCATAGCTCGAAGGTGGCAATGAGACACCATCTATCGCATGGCTCATAGCATGGTAAACTCTCGAGACAGGCCCCTCCATCAGGCCCGCTCTCTTCTCAGCCATGCTTACAGCCCGGAGGTGGTGATGGGATGCCATCTACCGCCTATCTCATAGCATGGCAAACTCTCGAGACGGGCCCCTCCATCAGGCCTGCTCTTCTCAGCCATACTCATAGCCGGAGATGGCGACAAGGCAACCCACCATTTACCACCTGACTCATAGTCTAGCATCCTCAATACGGGCCCCTCCATCAGCCCGCTCTCCTTAGTCATGCTCACAACCCAGAGGCGGCAACGAAATGCCATCTACCACTTGGCTCATAGCATGGCAAGTCCTCAAGATGGGCCCCTCCATTAGGCTCGAGCTCTATTCTAAGCATGCTCATAGCCTAGAGGTGGCGACGGGACACCATCTACCACCTGGCTCACAGCATGGCAAACTCTCGAGATGGGCCCCTCCATCAGGCTCACTCTCCTCAGCCATACTCATAGTCCAGGGATGGTGATAGGGCAACCCGCCATCTATCGCCTGACTCATAGTCCGGCATCCTTAAGATGGGCCCCTCCATCAGGCCCGCTCTCTACTCAGCCATGCTCATAGCTTGGAGGTGGTGACGGGATCCATCTACCGCTTGACTCACAGCATGGGCAAACTCTCGAGATAGGCCCCTTCATTAGGCCAGCTCTCCTCAGCCTTACTCACAGTCTGGAGATGATAGCAAGGCAACCTGCCATCTATCGCCTGACTCACAGTCCAGCATCCTCAAGACAGGCCCCTCCATTAGGCCCGCTCTTCTAAACCATGCTCACAGCACGGAGGTGGCAACAAGATACCATCTATTGTTTGGCTCACAATATCATGAGCTCTCGAGACGGGCCCCCCATCAGGCCCGCTCTCCTCAGCCAAACTCACAGTCCGGAGATGGTGGTAGGGCAACCTGCCATCTACCGCTTGACTCATAATTTGGCATCCTCAAGGCAGGCCCCTCCATCAGGCCTGCTCTCTTCTTAGTCGTGCTCATAACCTAGAGGTGGCAATGAGATGCCATCTACCGCTTGGCTCATGGCATGGCAAATCCTTAAGATGGGCCCCTCCATCAGGACCGCTCTCTTCTTAGCCATGCTCATAGCCTGGAGGTGGCAACAGGATGCCATCTACCGCTTGGCTCATAGCATGGCAACTCCTCATCAGTGAGTCGGGCCCACTCCATCAGGCCGTGCTCATCAACCGAGCTCACAACCTAGAGGTGGCGACAAGGCAACCCGCCATCTACCACGAGGACCGCAGCTAGGCAATCTTCAAGCTAGGTCTTTTCGATAGACCCGTGCTCAGTCACATCACTCACAGTCTTGAGGTGCAGATGGGAATTCCTAGAACCCCGCCATTTACCGCGTGACTCATAATTTGGCACCTATAAGCCAGGAGACTCACGAAACCCCACACCAATTGCCTTATTCACAGTCCAAAAATGTCCGCAGGAAAACTCCAGAAGTCCCACCATCTGCCACTTGACTCACAACATGGCAAACTGAGCTGCGATATTCCAGAAGCCCTGCATCTAGTTGCCTTGCTCATAGTCCAGAGATGGCGGCAGGGCAACCCACCATCTATCGCTTGACTCATAGTCTGGCATCCTCAAGATAGGCCCCCCATCAGGCTTGCTCTCCTCAGCCGTGCTCACTACCCGGAGGTGGCGAAGGGATGCCATCTACCACCTGGCTCACAGTGTGGCAAACTCTCAAGACGAGTCTCTCCATCAGGCCCGCTCTCCTTAGTCATACTCACAGTCCAGAGATGGCGACAACATAACCCGCTATCTACCGCCTGACTCACAGTCTAGCATCCTCAAGAAGGGCCCCTCCATCAGGCCTGCTCTCCTCAGCCATACTTAAGTCCAAAGATGGCAGTAGGGCAACCTACCATCTACCACTTGACTCATAGTCCAGCATCCTCAAGATGGATCCCTCCATCAAGCCCGCACTCTCCTCAGTCGTGCTCACAGCCCAGAGGTGGCAACGGGATGCCATCTACCGCTTGGCTCACAAAGTGGCAAGTCCTCATGATGAGCCCCTCCATCAGGCCCGCGCTCATCAACCGAGCTCGCAACCCGGAGGTGGTGACAAGGCAACCCGCCATCTACCACGAGGTCTGTAGCTAAGTAATCTTCAAGCTGGGTCCCTCTGATAGACCCGTGTTCAGTCATCTCGCTCACAATCTTGAGGTGCAGTTGGGGATTCCTAGAACCCCGTCATCTATTGCCTGACTCACAGTTTGGCACCTATAAACCAAGAAACTCATGAATCCCCGCACATACTGCCTTACTCACAGTCTAGAGATATCTGCTGAAAAACTCCAGAAGTCCCACCATCTGCCACTTGACTCTAAAAATGGCGAACTGAGCCAGGATATCTGAAAGCCCTGCATCCAGTTGCTTTGCTCATAGTCCAGAGATGGTGCAAGGCAACCCTCCATCTACCTCCTGACTCAAAGTCTGGCATCCTCAAGAAGGGCCCCTCCATCAGGCCCGTGCTCTTCTCAGCCATGCTCACAGTCCAGAGATGGCAACAGGGCAACCCACCAACTACTGCCTGACTCACAGTCCGGCATCCTTAAGATGGGCACCTTCATTAGGCCTGCTCTCCTCAACCATGCTCACAGCTCAGAGGTGGCAACGGGATGCCATCTATGGCTTGGCTCATAGCATGGCAAATCCTCAACATGGACCCCTCCATCAGGCTTGCACTTCTTAACCATGCTCATAGCCCGGA
Source organism: Areca catechu (assembly GCA_021397845.1). NCBI lineage: Eukaryota > Viridiplantae > Streptophyta > Magnoliopsida > Arecales > Arecaceae > Areca > Areca catechu. The sequence goes on along the minus strand of CM038053.1, from coordinate 138,107,990 downwards.
GGTGGCGATGGGATGCCATCTACCGCCTGGCTCATAGCATGATGACTCTCAAGACGGGCCCCTCCATCAGGCCCACTCTCTTCTCAACCATGCTCATAGCCTGGAGGTGGTGATGGGATGCCATCTACTGCATGGCTCACAGCTTGGTGAACTCTCAAGATGGGCCCATCCATCAAGCCTGCTCTTCTCAACCGTGGTCATAGCCTGGAGGTGGCAATGGGATGCCATCTATTGCTTGGCTCACAGCATGGCAAATCCTTAAGATGGGCCCCTCCATTAGGCCCGCTCTCCTCAGCCATGCTCATAGCCTGGAGGTGGCAACGGGATGCCATCTACTGCTTGGCTCACATCATGGCAAATCATCAAAATGGGCCCCTCCTTCAGGCCTACTCTTCTCAGCCATGCTCATAGCATGGAGGTGACGACGGGATGCCATCTTCCACCTGGCTCATTGTATGGTGAACTCTCGAGATGGGCCCCTTCATCAGGCCCACTCTCCTTAGCCGTACTCATAGTCTGGAGATGGCAACAGGGCAACCCACCATCTACCACCTGACTCACAATCTGGCATCCTCAAGATGAGGCCCTCCATCAGGCCCGCTCTCCTCAGCCATAATCATAATCCGAAGATAGCAATAGGGCAATGCACCATCTACCACCTGGCTCACAATCCAGCATCCTCAAGATGGGCCCCTCCATCAGGCCCACTCTCCTCAATCGTACTCACAATCCAGAGATGGCAGCATGGCAACCCGCCATCTACCTCCTGACTCACAGTCCGACATCCTCAAGATGGGCCCCTCTATTAGGCCCGCTCTCTTCTCAGTCATGCTCACAGCCCGGAGGTGGCGACAGGATGCCATCTATTGCCTAGCTCACAGCATGGCAAACTCTCAAGATGGGCCCCTCCTTTAGGCCTGCTCTTCTCAACCATGCTCACAGCTTGAAGGTGGCAATGGGATGCCATCTACTGCTTGGCTCATAGCATGGCAAATCCTCAAGACGGTCCCCTCCATCAGGCTCGCTCTCCTCAACCGTGCTCATAGCCCGGAGGTGGCAGTGGGATGCCATCACTGCTTGGCACATAGCATGGCAAATCCTCAAGATGGGCCCCTCCATCAGGCTCGCTCTTTTCAACCGTGCTCATAGCCTGGAGGTGTCAATAGATGCCATCTATCGCCTGGCTTATAGCATGGAAAACTCTCGAGATGGGCCCCTCCAGAGGCCCGCTCTCCTTAGCTATATTCACAATCTAGAGATGGCAACAGGGCAACCCACCATCTATCGCCTGACTCAGAGTCTGGCATCCTTAATATGGGCCCCTCCATCAAGCCCGCTCTACTCAATCGTACTCACAATCCAGAGATGGCAACAGGGCAACCCTCCATCTACCGCCTGACTTATAATCCGGCATCCTCAAGATTGGCCCCTCCATCAGGCCCGCTCTCCTAAGTCGTACTCACAGTTCGGAGATGGCGACAAGGCAACTTGCCATCTATTGCCTGACTCACAGTCTAGCATCCTTAAGATGGGCCCCTCCATTAGGCCCGCTCTCTTTTCAACCATGCTCACAGCCTGGAGGTGGCAACGGGATGCCATCTACTGCTTGGCTCACAACGTGGCAAGCTCTCGAGACGAGCCCCTCCATTAGGCCTGCTCTCTTCTGGTGCGGGCACCAGAATCAGAAGAAGACTTCAGGATTCCATCTAGATCTCTGAATGACCTTGCCCGAAGATTAGGGTTTGTAATAAAGGTTGACCTGGTCAACCAGATTATTTCTTTGAGTCTGCATTTCATTTTGTTGAGTCATGTTGACTCAGTACATGTCCTAGTAGTGGTCTAGGTCTTCTCCAGGTTGGTGCCATTTTTTCAGTCAGGTCAAGGCCCAAGCAAGTGGGCGCCACACTCCCAGCCACACGCAAGAGTTCAGGAGGCACCACATCTACATCCCAGTGTCTTGGTCCCCACACCCAAGGGAGCAAAAATTTTTCTTGAAGCCAAAATCAAGGAGGCGCCCCATATATACCTTAAAAGGCCAAGCTAAAGGAAGAAAGAGGCATTTCTTAGGGAGCACTTCAAGGGGGCGCCCAATCCATGCCTAAAATGACCAAAGCAAAGTTGGGAAGAGCCATGACTTGGGGGGAAAGAAAAGAAGGTATCCAAAAGAGTTGAACCATTGAAGGAAGAACCCTAAATTCAAGGAGAAGACATAGGAGGTGCCATCTTTCTACCTTTTGAGAGGATTTTCATGACTTTTAGGGCCGCCTACTCCTTGTAGGACTCTTTGATTGGCCAAGAGGAAGAATATTTTCTACCAAAAGTATAGGCTAGGGAGTTTAGTCCCACATGGGAAATGTATGAAATTTTATTTCTTTGTTATGTCTATATATTCAACTCTATGTAACTCTTGAATAATAATGATGAATGAAATCAATTTCTGTGTGAGCAACTTTGTGTTTCTCACTTCCGCACTTGTATTCAGGTGTTGAGCTCCATGAGGGAGTAAATCTGGGTTCCTTAGGAACCTTGAGGAGGTATGAGATCTCCAACCCCAAAACCCTACCAAAACCCTAGGTTAGCCACTTCAATTCCAAACCCTAGCCGCCCATCATCTTCTTCATTCCACCAATCATCCAAACCCTAATCTACCTCATCATCTCATGGCCCCTCTCTTCCAAGTAGAGGCCGACCACCAGCATCCAGGTCCAGATCGGCTACTTCGAATAAAAAGCAAATCCCAGAGGAAGTCAGATCAGCATCTAGGAGAATCAGGATTTCAGCAACATCAATTTTTCAAGTTCTTCTTATCTGGTAAATCCTTTCTTTAAGTATCTGGTTCCTTAACTTGTTCTACTTCTTTCCCAGATCCTGAGTTTAGGAGAAGCCTACTCTGCCAAAGGACCAGTATTGGAGGATCCATTACGAAGATATCCGAATCCGAGTGGTGTGGACACCAGAAGCCGAAAGAAACTTCACTCCAACAAGGTTAGCCTTATCCCAATTTGGATCAAAGATAATTAGGTTACCTTGTATCCTTTAGTTCAAAAATATTTTATTTTCAAGAGTCATTTCCTTTTCAAGAGTCCTGTAATTAATTTTGAGTTTCAAATCAAGAGTGTTTATTGAATCCTGTAATTACTTTTAAAATTTCATTTCTTGTAAGTCCATTTCAAGTTTTAAAGTCTAGGTCAGTCAAGTCAGTTCAGTTGAGTTAAGTCTAATTCAGTTGAGTTAAGTCTAATCAAGTCTTAAAGCCATGAAAGCCAGGAACAAGACTCAAATTCTAGACCCCAGAATTTGACCACATGAAGAAGAGAAGACACATCAACCAAGCAAGAGAAAAGGACCATCAACTAGGACCACTGGGTGGCACATGTCATTCTTATCCAAGTAGAAGACCACCTCACCATGCCATGTCATCAGGTGCCACTTCACCAGCCACCTCATCACCCTTTGGGCGCCAACAAGGGAGATTCAAATTCAAGGAGGTTGGCCACATCCCTCCAAGTCCTCCACCAAATCCTCCAACCCCCCCCCACATCCCTCCAAACTCTCCACCAAATCCTCCAACCCCCCTTGTAATCCTCCTCGATTTGGGGAGTTTTTAAATTTCAAAAGCTAGCTTTGTGAGGCTATTTAAAGCCTTGGATGCCCATTGTAAAAGAGATTGATTTTGGAAATGAATGAAGTTTGAAGTGAAGTTGTCTTGAGTTTTATGTATGAAATTTTTCCTATCTTCTTCTTCCACGCCCAAAGCCACTCTCTTCCCTAGCAATTCATCATCCAAGCTCAAGGCAAAGGCATTGGAGTCGGCCAGATCTTCTCAACTATCTTTTCTTTGTTCACAAGTTCTCCCATCCCTTCTTTATGTTTGCATCCTTCAACCTTAACTTTGATCTTAATTGCAAGGTCCTTCGAAGTCTTTGAGTTGTGAACAGGGTTTCCCTTGACAATGAACTAACAAGCTGAAGCCCAAGTCCAGTGTTCTGATCACTGTTATCCAAGTTCTCCAGTCCAGAGCATCAATAGTTTCAAGTTTTGAATCATAGGAAGGTTGGAAAACTCATCAAGGTAAGTCCTCAATCATTAGCCCCTATTGTCTAGATCTTCTTCCTTTTTAGTTTTAGAGTTGTGTCTAATCATGTAATAGTCCCTTTTCATGTAATCCTTAAATCTTATTAAGATGAGTACAATGCTAAGTGTAATTAGGTCTCATTGCTCTACAAACCATATTCAAAACATTAATCATATGCGTGCCGCATCAAATTGGTATTAGAGAATGGTTGCATTAGGGTAGAATAGTTTTCTTTAAATCCAAGCAAGATCTAAAATTCACGCCTCCTGAGTGGGTGTACTCCAGTACACTGTCATGACCCATGGGAATAATGAGCCCCTAGCCGGACATGAGTTTTTATATTGAAGTTTTGGGTAAGCCATTGCACTTGTTTGATTAGGTTCTGTTTTCTAAAAATTTGCATCTGTTTACTGTAACCCATCTGCAGCTCCAAAGAAAAGTCACTAATTTTTTATTAAAATATTTTTTTTCTTGTTCTCTTTTAAGTCAGTTATCACCATATTAAATTTTATTATTAGAAAAAAATTATAAAAAAAATGAAAATTTTTGCAATTCGACACTGTCATTAGGGTTCTGTTCTGTCCTTTTTATTTATCTTCAATTGTAGGATCTGCTTAGAGTAGTAAAGATTTTATTTTTAAAATTTCTTTCACCTGCATTGAAACATATAAGTTAGGAATCCTCTATAAATTTTCATAATTTTTGGACATTTTTTTCATCACGTTTTCCACACCACTTTCAAACTGCAACACACTTCTGCAGCACCTTTGCATTTCATTCATCTCATGAGAAATCAAATTAAGGGCATCAATTTGACATAGGGTCGGGATTTCATCACCTGTCCCTAGCCCAAAAATCACCAACCAGCATATCAATCCCAGCCCATTAATTAAAATTGAGTAGAACGTTAATTGCCCTAGTGGGTTAGGGACACCAACAAATTGGGTTCAGGTTAGGGTCAAGTTAACTGTGTCAGCTAATTGGTGTGTGTTACTGGCTTGGTGTCTAGGATTGGTGCATCAGGGCTTGTGATTTGGTCCGCCTACCTGGCCAATCTCAGATTGGTGTCTAAGGTTGGCGATCAGGGACCTTCACTCCCCACCACCTACCTGGCTAAGTCCCATAAGTACTACTAGCTAGTTGGTTCACTTAATTAGACCTCTAATTTGTGCTCTAGGTCTAGGAAACCTTAGCTCGAGCTTGAGTCCATTTGCATGCATGACAACTAGAGCAGGGACACCATATTCACCAATCCAAGCCCAGTCCAGTGTAGCCATGGACCCGAATCTTGAAACCATGCTGAAAGGCCTAAATGATCTAATGGCCCAATTGAACCAAATGCTGGCTAAACAATTTTTCTTAGACCAACCAACTCTTACTTTCCCATTAGCTCATATGAATGATAGGAGTAAGAACCCTGAAGTACAAGTTGAGTTCATGAATACTCAAGACTTAGGGTATCCTCAAACTGAAGGGCTAGGGAAGGAAGAAGGCAAGTCTGAACCTAGTAAATATGTGTATGAGACTAACATAAATTTAATAGATGAATATGAAGGGGAAGACTGTGAAGAGAACAACTTTAATACCTTACCTGAGGAAACCTTTGGTAAAGAAAAGATTATTGAGCCTAGTCCTGAAACATCAGAACAACCAAAATTTAGTGAGGACTTGGTTCCCATAAGACAATGCCCTCAGGAAGAACCCAATACTTTAGCTTCGACACAAGAACTCCTTCAGGTACCTGAGAAGAACCCAATCATTATTCTAGAATACTTTCCTGATGACCTTCAACTACCTAGAAGCATCCCGCCTGTAGATCAAAATTCTAATCTTAAGGTCATCATGAGTAACCAAGGTCTATTTCAAGATTCCCCTAAATTATCCCAAGTCTTGGATTCCTATTTCCTGCCTTTCCCTGAGTCTTATCATAATTTTAGAGCCATTAAGTTTCATTTTGATGAGATTACTAGGATGCATGAGCTTTTAAAGCCTATTCCTTTTGCTACCTACTTTTGGAAAACCTTATGGCATTTGCTAGGAACCCATGGTAAATTCTCATGTGCATACCAGACCAGGGTCAAACCTAGAGAGTCATTAATCTGTTAGGTTTAGGCCCTAGAGAGTCCAATAAAATTCCTCTCAACAAAGATGCCTAGTTCAGTCTGTATTTCGTAAGTACTTGTGTAAGTTTCTGAGTTTGCTGAGTCTTTTGCACAGCATGTCACAAATTTGCATAAAGAAATCAGTAATAAGATCAACCTGAGCAATGAAACTTATAAACACTTAGCTGACTCACATAAGAGGGCTAAAGAATTCTGTGAAGGGGATTATGCGATGATTAGGCTCAACCCTGAACGGTTTCCCCCTGGAACCATAAAGAAGCTGCATGCCCGCGGAGCGGGACCTTTTAAGATCTTAAAAAAAATAGGGCCTAATGCATATGTTTTGGAACTTCCACCTGATATGGGTATTAGTACAACCTTCAATGTTTCAGACCTAGTAGAATACAAAGAACCACTACTAATACCTAGTGAGCCTTTTGAGCCAGAAACTTGCATTGAGAGTGAACATATTTCCGAGTGTCCACCACCAACCTTACCTGAGCAGAGAGAGAGGATTGAGAGAATCCTGGATAACAAGATCATTACTACCAGGAATAAGGACTATCAGCGATACCTGGTTCAATGGCAAGGTCGACCTGAGTCCGACAACTCTTGGATTACTCGAGAGGACCTGCAAAGACTTAACCCAGACTTGTTCGAGCATTACCAGGGCAAAACTGAACCATACTCGACTGGGTCGAGTTCTGCCCACCCCAGGAGAATTGGTGTGGATACCAGAAGCTGAAAGAAACTTCACTCCAACAAGGTTAGCCTTATCCCAATTTGGATCGAAGATAATTAGGTTACCTTGTATCCTTTAGTTCAAAAATATTTTATTTTCAAGAGTCATTTCCTTTTCAAGAGTCCTGTAATTAATTTTGAGTTTCAAATCAAGAGTGTTTATTGAGTCCTGTAATTACTTTTAAAATTTCATTTCTTGTAAGTCCATTTCAAGTTTTAAAGTCTAGGTCAGTCAAGTCAGTTCAGTTGAGTTAAGTCTAATTCAGTTGAGTTAAGTCTAATCAAGTCTTAAAGCCATGAAAGCCAGGAACAAGACTCAAATTCTAGACCCCAGAATTTGACCACATGAAGAAGAGAAGACACATCAACCAAGCAAGAGAAAAGGACCATCAACTAGGACCACTGGGTGGCACATGTCATTCTTATCCAAGTAGAAGACCACCTCACCATGCCATGTCATCAGGTGCCACTTCACCAGCCACCTCATCACCCTTTGGGCGCCAACAAGGGAGATTCAAATTCAAGGAGGTTGGCCACATCCCTCCAAGTCCTCCACCAAATCCTCCAACCCCCCCACATCCCTCCAAACTCTCCACCAAATCCTCCAACCCCCTTGTAATCCTCCTCGATTTGGGGAGTTTTTAAATTTCAAAAGCTAGCTTTGTGAGGCTATTTAAAGCCTTGGACGCCCATTGTAAAAGAGATTGATTTTGAAAATGAATGAAGTTTGAAGTGAAGTTGTCTTGAGTTTTATGTATGAAATTTTTCCTATCTTGTTCTTCCACGCCCAAAGCCACTCTCTTCCCTAGCAATTCATCATCCAAGCTCAAGGCAAAGGCATTGGAGTCGGCCAGATCTTCTCAACTATCTTTTCTTTGTTCACAAGTTCTCCCATCCCTTCTTTATGTTTGCATCCTTCAACCTTAACTTTGATCTTCATTGCAGGGTCCTTCGAAGTCTTTGAGTTGTGAACAGGGTTCCCCTTGACAATGAACCAACAAGCTGAAGCCCAAGTCCAGGGTTCTGATTACTGTTATCCAAGTTCTCCAGTCCAGAGCATCAATAGTTTCAAGTTTTGAATCATAGGAAGGTTGGAAAACTCATCAAGGTAAGTCCTCAATCATTAGCCCCTATTGTCTAGATCTTCTTCCTTCTTAGTTTTAGAGTTGTGTCTAATCATGTAATAGTCCCTTTTCATGTAATCCTTAAATCTTATTAAGATGAGTACAATGCTAAGTGTAATTAGGTCTCATTGCTCTACAAACCATATTCAAAACATTAATCATATGCGTGCCGCATCACCGAGGATCCAACAATCTGCTCGAGAGAGTCCTTCCACCAAACTCTGTGAAGATCACTGCTTGGTACATAACCCTTCCCTTTTCTTTAGTTCTGTCCTGTTGAAAGTTCAGAGCGAAACCCTAGGTCTGGGAGTTTCTCAACCCCCAGTGATCCTTTACTTCTGAACTACTCTGATAATCTAGTTTCTTGGAATTGTGCTTTCAATTATTATATAGTTTCTTTCAATTTAGTTTAACTTTCATTTGAGTCAAAGCCGACTTCTGAAAATATTAAAAAAAATGGAATTAGTCTTAATTTACTTTCGCATCGCATCATCTCTTTTGTTCTGCATCATTTTTGGTATCAGAGCTTTTGTTCTGCATCATCTTCTTAGTCATGCTCACAGTCTGGAGGTAGCAACAGGATGCCATCTACTGCCTAACTCACAGTCCGACATCCTCAAGACGGGCCATTCCATCAGGCCCTCTCTCCTCTGCCATGCTCATAGATTGGAGGTGGCAACGGGATGCCATCTATTGCTTTGCTCACAGCTCAGCACTTCAAGAAAGGATGCCAAAGAGGTCTCGCAATCCACCTACTAGACTCCCAGCCCAGCGACAACAAGCTAGGACATCCCAAAGTCTTGCAATCAGCCAGTCAACTCACGACTCAATGATGGTGAGCTAGGCTGCCACCCAAGCTACGGTTTGATAAACCAAGAAACAAAAGTAAGGTTTGTCACTTCAGGTATGGGAATGAACCCTTCATGATTCTCGACATACTCCCTTTGAAGCAAGTCAAGCAAAAAATGAAGAAGAGAGAAAGGACTCTATGAAGCCTCAGTTGAATGCAGTTGGAGCCCCTCTTTAAAGGAGCAGAAGGGGGAAAGCAAACCCTTCCACCGCCCACTACTGTCTCGTGCCAACCAAAGGTGTATGTCTCTTCGACTCCTAGCCAACCAAGAACTGCCACGTACCAGCATCCAACGGCCCCGATGCATCGGGAAAAGGGTGTCACTTTGATTCTGAGGAAGTATTGATGATCCCTTTAACGAAAACTAAGCATGGCACCACCTCGACAGAAGAATATCATGACTCCTAGAGTAGCAGCACATAAAATATTAATGGCACAAAAAGCCTGCCACTCCATGTCAGCATGGTCATTACTCTCCTCGCCCTTAGCGCCGCATTATTCTCTAGGCTCGAGAGTGGGGGGTAACTGATATGGCAATATCCATTGACGTGGAGCCTACATGGGCACCAATCTGCTGTCACGTGGGTGGAGACTACCAGCTAGACGTGGTGCCCGAATAGAAGACTAAGGCAAGCCCTCCTGTCGAGGTCAGCTCCCAACCGAGGTTATGCTCATGAGATGAGCCATTCGTCTGAGGTTAGCACCCAGCCATGGTCATGCTCATGTACCGAGACAAGCTCTCCTATTGAGGTTAGCTCCCAGCCGGAGTCGTGCTCATGAGGCGAGCCCTCTGTCTAAGGTTAGCACCCGATTGGGGTCATGCTCAAGTGACCGAGATGAGCCCTCCTGCCAAGGTCAGCTCCCAGTCGGGGTCGTGCTCATGAGACGAGCCCTCCATCTAAGGTTAGCACCCGATCGGGGTCATGCTCAAGCAACCAGGGCAAGCCCTCCTGCCAAGGTATGAGGGACGGGACTCTAACATGATGCATGCAGTTGAATAATATAAGAAGGATAAGAAAATTATATTAAAGGAGCAATGATTTCTGAGGTTGTTTAGATTTAGTTCCCAAAAATAGCTAAGACTAGGTTAGGATTTCATGTAACAATTAGAATCCCTACCCACATACTAGAACTATCAACAAAATAAAACAAGTAAAGGATCCTAGGTCTAAAAAGGCCTATTTGGAGCATGTTCACCTTCAAGAAATTAGACAAAAAGAGATGAGAATTAGGTTTGGCATACCAGGCAATGATTTCTAGTTAATGTGAAAGAGATCACTCCGCTTAGATTGGTGCCTGGATGATTCGATCACTTTCCCGCAAATCCGCCAGCTTCTTATTAGCTTCGTTCGAGGGCAAGGAAGAATTCATCTAAAGGGTGTGGTACTGGAAGGATCTTGCAAACGTCAGGGGTTAGTGTCAAGGATGATGGAGAAAATATAAAATGAGGGATTAGAAGAGAAGATGTAGGATCGCCAAGGACGATTTGAGGACTGTAGAAGATGAAGATGCCTAGATCCTTGGAGGGCTGATGGTGGGTGTCTTAGGGCTCTTGCTTGGATAGACAATGGCTGGGGTTTAGTAAGAAGAAAAGGATCAAGTCTCACACACTTTCAAAAAACATAAATTGTCACAAGAAAAAATTATCAGAGTTTTAATTCATGAAAAGAGATTTTATAAGAGGGGGAGAGGGTGGGTATTTATAGATTCATCCAACCCTTTCCCTGTCAAACTAAGAGTACACAGTATGAATAGGATTAGGAGAATAAAGTTGAGTGGAATAAGGAGTACATAATTTGAATAGAATTGGTAGACTGAAATCCTTGTAGAACTTGGATATCAACTCCTTCTTGGACTTGGGAGCTTTGACTTTTCTCCATGGGCTTAGACTAGTATGAAATTCTTGCTGGGCTTGGACATAGAAGTGGAGTGCCAGCAACCTAGCAAGTAACTAGTTGGAATTCTGAGATTCTAATCTATTTCATTTATACTCTTTTGTTATCTGTCTTAGTTAGTTTGTTATAGTTTCATGATAGGATTTATACTCTTCTGTTATTAGTAAATATTAGCATTCGTGTTAGAAAGTTCTTTTTGAAATAACCCTAAAGGCCATGTGGATTCGACCTTTACTCCCGCTATTCTACCTAGAATAGTGAAATTAAGGTAATTTAAATCGGTGCAAAGTGACACGAACCACTAACCACTGCTGTTCAAGTGATGCAACGTCTGGCAGTGTCTACAGTGCTGGCAATTGCACCCCAGTCAAAAGTAAATCAAGCCATGCCATCACAAGCTCCCGCACCCCTAGGAGCAATGCGCTTGGAGCCATGATGGCTCCCACTCCCTCAAGATGTCATGTAGAAGGAACTAGTTCTTTCTATGGATCGAAGAACCTCAAACAGGCAAGGAAACATTCCCCATTTCCCTGATCAGATAAAGGGTCTACTCTGGCTCGTTCACCCCATGACATTTTGAAACACACCCAGTTAAAGATATAGAAGTAGATCACAAGTTTCAAGAGATAGATCAATGCATTGAAGCCTTATAAGGCATAACACTACCCAGAGATGATGCCTTGGCTTTAATGTTGAGCCACCTTTCAAGGCCCATGTCATGCAAGAGCTACTATCAAGACATTTCAAGATGTCATAGTTGGAGACATATGACAGGACTACCGATCTAGTGCACCACTTATAGGGCTTCAAGATAATGATGATCCTGCATGGAGACACTAATCTGGTGTTATACTGTGCCTTTCCTTCAACACTCAAAAAACTGGCATGATACTGGTATTCTACCTTAAAGCTAGGTTTTATCCATTTCTTTGACCAGTTAAGTCTGTCTTTTATTTTCCATTTTGCCAGCAATAGAGGACCACCATAGAATTTGGACTCCTTGATTCATGTTAAGCAAAGGAAAGGAGAGTCCCTCTAGTTCTATGTAAGCCTATTCAATGAAGCAATTTTGGAGGTATACAATCTCGATCATTTGGTTGCCATGACTACCTTGAAATGCAGTCCCCAGCAATATCCCTTTCTTTTCTTCCTAGAAAAGAAGCAACCGATGGACTTTTCTACTATGCTTAATAGGGCAGAAAAGTATGCACACATGGAGGAAGCATATGGTGCTCACATCTCTCTGACCATCCCATCCCTCCCAGCTCTCTTTCATGTTCTACTCTACCATCTACTTTGATGTCTAAAAAGCAACCCTCGGTCTCAGGATTTTGTCTGAGAAAGGAAGAACGGGAAAAAAGGCAAAGAAGCTAGTCACCCCCATGATGTTGAAAGATGCCTCGCTAAATTCAATGTCTATGAAGCCTTAACCAGCTAGGTGTTCTGCACCATGGAAGTTCAATCGGTATACCCCTCTTAATATCCCATGTGCTCACATTTTGATCTAGATTTGAGGTTAGCTACATGAAGCCAAAAATGAAAGAAAACCGGTGCAGATGGTTTGACATGATCCTACACTAGGCATGCAAACTGCTGCGGGAGCAGAATAGATTTTAAAATATTTTTTAAAAATCACCGCAGCGGAAAACTGCTCCGCCCAGAAACTAATCTAATTCTAGTTGCAAATAGGCATGTAAGATGATACAAAATATTTATAAAATATTTGAATTAAAAATTCAAATCATGCATGATTAAAAAAAATAATTTTTTCATACCTTATTCTGGCTGGAATAACTATGGGATAAAGCTGGAATAGGCTGGAATAAGTGGGATAAACTTATTCCAGTCTTCTTCCTCCTTGGACCGTTGAAAACTCTGTTTTTGGCTTTCAAAACAGCAATCAAACGGTGGCTTCCGGACCTCCTTTTGCTCCCAAATTTCAGCAGCGGCAAGGTGGAGAGGTCTACTACAATCTCCAACAAAAATCTGCAATCAAAACAAGCTAAAACAGGTGTAGAAAATTGCCAAAAATCTGTTGCTGAAATTTGCTGCAGAACTGGACAGCAGCCTTTTGCTTCGCATTTGGAGCTGCAGCGTCGAACCCGGCTCGAGTAGCTTGCTCCCAAGAGTAGAAGAATACTCCCTCTAGAAGGGAGAGACGTCGGGGGCCCTCTGATCCCTCTCCACACATGGTGCTAGCCGCTGGAAGAAGAAAAAGCCATAGTGGACAGCAGCAATTTGGCTTTGCTGCAGTCCTGGGTTTGAGCACTCAAAAGGACAAGGAAATGGTGCCTTAGACTCTCCCTCTCACCCTCCAAAACCCAGCCTAAGAGTACCCTATGGAAGCAGGCAAAAACCTCCCAGAATTTTCTTTTCTTCTTCACACGGTGTAACTTCTACTTCTGCTGAAACAGGGGCGCTTGCTGTGGTATTTATAAGACAGCAGGGAGAGGAAGGGGCTGGGCTGCGTTACACCCTTTAACCAGCAATTTAACAGGGATTAAAAGGATGGGTGGAGGGAGGAGAAGAGACGCCCAAAGGTCTTCAACCGGTGGAGGGACGTTCGGCCTTCTTCGGACGTTTGGCCTTCACCGAACGCAGGAAAAAACTTCCCAGCAAATTACCGTGTAAAATGGTCACTGGTTCAAAGAAAAATACCGGTTCAATCAAAAACGGTCCAACCCCTTTTTAAACCTCTTGGTTCAATCTAATTGAACCGGTTCAAACCCAATTAAAATTGGCTCAAGGGATTAAAATTGGTTCACAACCAATTGAAGGCTAAAACGAACTCCGAATCAGTTCAAAACTGATTCAGAAAAAACTTGGCGGAGTGCTGGTCAACCCGAAACAATTTTCGATTGACACAGACAAGGGCAAGATGGGAAAAAGAGTGCTCAAAAATACTATGACCATAAAACCGAGATGATTCCCAATCGTAATCGGTATCCGGATCAGAGAGTTATCCTCTGTGGCATGTGACCTCATAGGTTCGAACCTAAACGGTAGCACTAGAACAATTCTAGTACCAGCACAGGAAACCATCTAGCAATGGGTCCCGGCGTCCGGATAGGTCGAAGATGCGGGAGCAAACTATCAAACCTCTGGCATATGGTTACCGTATAATTCATCCCTTTGACCTCTAATGCTCAGGACGACTGAGATTGGGCTGCCAACCCAGACTGAGTCAGTCGACTACGTGTCTCAACCTTGCAAGCCCAGTGACTCTTCACTAGGACTACCCCGGCCGAGGATTTGCTAAATTGAGATACTGCGAGACATTCGATCCAAACTATTTGGACAGGTCAATTCCATCTTGGTCCATCACTGCTCCACAAGTACTTGCCTGTACCCAGAAACCTTCCGTCACCGGATTAAAAATCTGGGTAGTCCATCACCAAAGCACAGGGAGTTGCTTGCAAGCTACCGTGATGACCTCAGGTCAGAGGGACACATATACCCATATCCAATCGGGAGTATCCCTTTGGCAGAAAAGGGCTGCACGGAGTCACGTTCAATAAGATATCATATATCCCACTTGCAGATCACATCAGTGTCACCACACTCATTTGATCAAGAGGACAACCAAACGATGTGAACTACAATAACATATACTTGATATATTATTGTCCAGTACAATATATCCTTTGGTTGTGAACAGGGTTTAAGGACCACTCGATACATCCTCTCTGTATCGAAGTCAGTGTAGTCCTAAGGACTTCATCACATGGAAAGAGTTCATTTCAGAAAAATTTAGTATGTGATGAGTTGCCAAAAATAATATTTTATTAATTCATAAAAAGAATACAATACTTAGCACAACCACCTACAACCCAGGTGATTGGCTTTGGGACACAATTCCCAACAACTCCCACTTGTACTAAAGCCAATCAGAAGAGTATCTTATACCCATTTCCTATTTACAATATTCGAACTCTTTTATTCTGAGGGCTTTAGTGAAGGGGTCGGCCAGATTTTCTTTTTCATCGATCTTCAGAAGATTGATGTCGCCTCGTTCTACGATCTCTCATACGAGGTGGTAGCGTCGCAGAATATGCTTGGTGCGGTGATGAGCTTTAGGCTCCTTAGCTTGAGCAATGGCTTCAGTGCTGTCACAGTACACCAGAACAGGACCATCTAAGGAAGGTGCCACCCCTAGCTCTCCAAGGAACTTCCGTAACCACACAGCTTCCTTTGCTGCATCTGATGCTTCAATGTATTCTGCTTTGCATACCGAGTCTGCAACAGTTGCCTGCTTGGAACTTTTCCAGCAGATCGCCCCTCCATTTAGGGTAAATACAAATCCTGACACACTCTTGCTATCATCTCTATCCAACTGGAAACTGGAGTCAGAGTACCCTACAAGTTTCAAGTCAGGTTCTCCATAAATTAGCCATTGATCTTTAGTATTTCTCAAATACTTAAAGATGGACTTAACCACCTTCCAATGCACCTCACCTGGGTCAGACTGGTATCTACTCACTACTCCTAGTGAGTATGCCACGTCTGGTCTAGTACAAGTCATAGCATACATGATAGAGCCTACTGCAGAAGCATGAGGTACTCTACTGATGCGCTCTCTTTCCTCAGGAGTTGTCGCACAATCCTTCTTAGAAAGAGTAATTCCAGAACCTATCGGAAGATAGCCTTTATTGGAATTTTTCATGCTGAACCGTTTCAGTATAGTGTCAATGTACGTAGACTGGGACAGTCCCAAAAGCTTCTTAGATCTATCTCTATAGATCTTCATACCTAGTATGTTCTTAGCTTCACCCAAGTCCTTCATGAAGAACTGAGATGATAACCAGACCTTTATTCCTTGTCATGCTACGACATCATTCCCGATTAAGAGAATGTCATCAACATACAGTACTAGGAATACAATCATAGAACCATTAACCCATTTATAGATGCATGGTTCTTCTCCATTCCTAACGAAGCCGTACGATTTGATAAACCTATCAAACCATAAGTTCCAACTTCGAGATACTTGCTTGAGTCCATAGATGGACCTCTGCAATTTGCATACTTTTGATTCATCTGTGGGTGTGAACCCTTCAGGCTGTATCATATATACCTCCTCTTCTAGCTCCCCATTTAGGAAAGCGGTTTGGACATCCATCTACCAGATCTTGTAATCAAAATATGCTGCCAAAGCATGCATGATCCGAATGGATTTGAGTATTGCCACAGGTGAGAAAGTCTCGTCATAATCGATACCATATCGCTGACGATACCCCTTGGAAACCAGACGGGCTTTATAGGTCTCTACCTTCCCATCTGCGTCCCTTTTCCTCTTGAAGATCTATTTACACCCGACGGGTTTTATCCCTTCAAGCGGATCAACCAATGTCCATACATTGTTGATTTTCATGGACTCCATTTCGGATCGCATGGCTCCAAGCCATGCCTCAGAGTCGGATCTCTGAAGTGCATCCATATAGGTGATCGGATCCTCATTGTTCTCATCGAGCTCAATAGGATCACCATCCCGGACTAAGAAACCGTAGTATCTGTCCAGTTGACGCGGTATTCTACCGGATCTCCTAATGGGTTCTGCGTGTGATTCAATCACAGCCGGTTCTACGATGTCCTTAGAGTGTGCAGGTTCTTCTATTGGCTGGACTTCATCAAGTTCAATCTTAGAGGCTATAGTTCCTTCTCCAAGGAACTCCTTTTCCCAAAAGATAGCTCTAAGAGCAACGAACACCTTTTGTTCATTCTCCAAATAGAAGAAATATCCTTTGGTTTCCTTAGGATAACCAATGAATAAACACCGATCAGACCTAGGACCAAGTTTGTCTGAGTCTAAATGCTTTACATAAGCCGGACAACCCCAGACCCGAAGGTGTGAGATTAAGGGTTTATGTCCATTCCACATCTCATACGGAGTGGAGACAACAGACTTACTTGGAATATTATTTAACAAGTAACAGGCTGTCTGAAGCGCATATCCCCAAAAGGATAGCGGCAGAGTTGCAAAGCCCATCATGGATCGAACCATGTCTAACAAGGTTCGATTCCTCCTTTCGGACACTCCATTCAACTGTGGTGTTCCTGGAGGAGTCCACTGAAAGAGAATTCCATTCTCCTCAAGATATGTCAAAAATGCACCAAATAAGTGTTCACCACCTCGATCAGATCAAAGGGTTTAATACTTTTCCCAGTTTGCTTTTCTACTTCATTACGGTATCGTTTGAACATTTCAAACGACTCAGACTTATGTCTCATTAAGAAGACATAACCGAACTTTGAAAAGTCATCTATAAAAGTAATGAAATATTTGTATCCTCCTCTGGCACTAACTGTCATCGGTCCACATACATCAGTATGTATTAGACTTAGAAGTTCTGTAGCTCGTTCACCTTTTTCAGTAAAAGGTGACTTGGTCATTTTACCTAGTAAACAGGATTGACAAATGGGCAGTGATTCAGAATCACTGACCTCGAGGAGTCCATCTCCTCGCTTCTTGTTTATCCTATTTTGATTAATATGACTAGCCTACGGTGTCAAAGATACAAATCATTGACATTATCTAACCTTGGGCATTTGCTAGAAGTGTACATTACACTAACAGGCCTTGATAGTACATATATGCCATTATTTAATCTAGCTTTCATTATAACAGAGTTATTCAAAATAACATTGCAAAAATCTCCTTTTATTGATAGTTCAAAATCATAATTAGCCAAAAGGCCTACAGAGATTATGCACATAATGAAACTAGGACAATAGTGACAGTCGACTAGTTCGACAGTACAAGACTCAAAGACAAGACGCAAGACTCCGATCGCCAGTACTGGAACACGATTTCCATTCCCGATGCTCAGAAACTGTTCTCCATCTTCAAATCTTCTGCTAACTAGAAGTCCCTGTAACGAATTACAAACGTGAATTGGACTACCAGTATCCAATACCCAGTTAGTAGTATCAATAATAGAGTAATTACAAGGTTTTATCATATAAATACCTTGTTCAGCAGACTTCTGCTTCCTCGGCCTGTTCGGATCAAGGGACGCAATATAAAGAGGACAGTTCCTCTTCCGGTGTCCCTTCTTCTTGCAGTAAAAACACTCTGCAGAAGACTGATCAGCCTTATACTTCCTGGTCTGACTAGGGCCAGGAGCATTCTGCAGCTTCTTTCCCTTCTTATTCATTTTCTTCTTCCCTTTCTTAAAGGGACGACGACCTCTACTACATCCCACTAAATTCACCACCCCCTTATTCAGTTGGTGGTCTTTCTTGAAAGTCTGCAGCAACCCCAAAAGACCATGGTAGTTGACTGCAGGCTTGTTCATTCTATAATGATCGAGAAAATCAAGATAAGAGGAGGGAAGAGAATTCAGGATTGCATCCTTGCCGAGCTGCTCGTGCAAGGGACATCCAAGTTTGCCCAATTTTTCAATCAGCTCGATCATGTACAATACATGATCAGTGACTGAACCACCATTCGGCATCTTGGAGTTGTAGATGGCACAAGACACTTTGTACCGTTCTACATCATCCGGGGTGCCAAAGGATTCCTTCAACTTTTGAAGGATTTCATCAGGTTGGGCCTCCTCGAATTTGCGACTGAACTCATCGCCGCTAACATAATGTATCGGACAGTAGTGCGATCAGAGACCCACTTCAGATAAGCGTCTTTGATCGGACTCCGTGCATTAGCAAGAGGGATTTCAGGTGCCGGATCTGTTATCACATAGAGGATCCGTTCATGCTCCAGAACAATTCTTAATCTTCGATACCAACTATCGAAGTTGTGACCCTTTAACTTCTCGTTATCGAGAAGTGACCAGAGCGATAAATTAGATGACATCTGGAAAGAAAATAAGACCAAATTAGTTTATGAATTAATAATTTAACCAAAAGACTTGGACTTTAGTATAAAGGTTTCTCCCACTAATTTTTCATATTGGTAGCCTCTAACTCCAATCCGTGAAAACACTTTTTCAAGTGGGTACTGAAATCCAATAGGCCTCGCATGAGCCCGACTATGGCCAGCTCACCCATACGAGCTTAAAGGTAGATTCGTAAACCAATTATTTCCCTAAACAATTTTCAGTATTTTATTTTGCCCCAGAGAACACCCCAATCGGCCTAAAGGCCTCCTATTGCGGGTCTCTAGTTAGGTCCAACCATTAAAATGACAAATCCAATGCTTCCAGCTAACAAAAGACCAAGCCCGACTATGGCCGGCCCACCTGGTGTCGTTAAGAAGGTTGCACTGAACCATCATCGATCAGATAGAAATTCCAGTCGCCAGATGTACACCCGTTCTATGGAACTGCCGATGCACACCAAGCTAGTGGACACATTTCTAATTGACTTAATGGGAGGCTAAGACACTGTCAACTCCTTGACTTAGTCCTTTTAAGGACCTAATAATTTTAGAGGATTTTTAGTTGTGACAGAAGATAAGACAAGGACATGGATCATCCTCCCACGGAATCAATCAGATTTCAGGAGGGTTGAAATAAATCAACAAAATTGATCCATGGGCACCTATAGATCAGTCAGACCGATCAACCTGGGTGACATGGGTTAACTCGAGTCATTGAGCTTTTCCAATCAGTTCTGGTCGACTCGACTAGCCAGGTAGGTGAGATCATGGGTGAGTATCCGCCATTAACCATCTTTCCTAGACACCAACCAAGTTGGCCAGGAAAGAGGTAGCCTCATACAACCATGATCACAATGCCAAACCTACCTCGACACCAATCGGTTTACCAGACTCGATCATACTAGCCTAAAGACTCGGGCATCCACTGAGCCACTAATTGGATCCATTTTAGATGAACGGATCAACTAATCTAACTATTAGATAGTTCTAAAGAAGGGCCTTAAACAACTTTTGTTTAATCTTCTTGTAATCCGATTCAACTAAACTTAGGTCTAACCCAGTAATGGACCCAACTAGTCAGCTAACCCAATTAACCCAAAATGGCTTATGCAAATTTGATTAGATTTTATAAACCTAAACAAATTTTTAATAAGCCAAACACTTAATTAAAATAATTTTTAATTAAGTCTTTATGTAAAACAATTTTTACATACCAAATCATGCATCAAGATATTTTACAAATATTTTATATCCAATATAAAACATGCCTAAAACATGTATCACCAAATTAAAACAATTTTTAATTTTTAATATTCTTTAAGGATCCTTCTGAAGAGGCTAACACAGACGATCCGCATCGTGTCAAAGACACACGGTCATGGTGAAGGTTTCAACTAGGTTCCAAAAAGAAAACAGGATACATTTTTAGATTAAACAATTTTTAATCTATTAAACATGCAAACTAGATTAGATTACACATGCAACCTGCTCAGAAACCAATGAAAGAAAACCGGTGCAGATGTTTTGACATGATCCTACACTAGGCATGCAAACTGCTACGGGAGCAGAATGGATTTTAAAACATTTTTTAAAAATCACCACAGCGGAAAACTGCTCCGCCCAGAAACTAATCTAATTCTAGTTGCAAATGGCATGTAAGATGATATAAAATATTTATAAAATATTTGAATTAAAAATTCAAATCATGCATGATTAAAAAAAACAATTTTTTCATACCTTATTCTGGCTGGAATAACTTTGGGATAAAGCTAGAATGGCTGGAATAAGTGGGATAAACTTATTCCAGTCTTCTTCCTCCTTGGACCGTTGAAAATTCTGTTTTTGGCTTTCAAAATAGCAATCAAATGGTGGCTTCCGGACCTCCTTTTGCTCCCAAATTTCAGCAGCGGCAAGGTGGAGAGGTCTACTACAATCTCCAATAAAAATCTGCAATCAAAACAAGCTAAAATGGGTGTAGAAAATTGCCAAAAATCTGCTGCTGAAATTTGCTGCAGAACTGGATAGCAGCCTTTTGCTTCGCGTTTGGAGCTGCAGCGTCGAACCCGGCTCGAGTAGCTTGCTCCAAGGAGTAGAAGGATACTCCCTCTAGAGGGGAGACATGCCAGGGGCCCTCCGATCCCTCTCCACACGCGATGCTAGCCGCTGGAAGAAGAAAAAGCCACAGTGGACAGCAGCAATTTGGCTTTGCTGCAGTCCTGGGTTTGAGCACTCAAAAGGACAAGGAAATGGTGCCTTAGACTCTCCCTCTCACCCTCCAAAACCCAGCCTGAGAGTACCCTATGGAAGCAGGCAAAAACCTCCTAGAATTTTCTTTTCTTCTTCACACAGTGTAACCTCTACTTCTGCTGAAACAGGGGCGCTTGCTGTGGTATTTATAGGACAGCAGGGAGAGGAAGGGGATGGGCTGCGTTACACCCTTTAACCAGCAATTTAACAGGGATTAAAAGGATGGGTGGAGGGAGGAGAAGAGATGCCTAAAGGTCTTCAATCGGTGGAGGGACGTTCGGCCTTCTTCGGATATTTGGCCTTCACCGAACGCAGGAAAAAACTTCCCAGCGAATTACCATGTAAAATAGTCACCGATTCAAAGAAAAATACTGGTTCAATCAAAAATGGCCCAACCCCTTTTTAAACCTCTTGGTTCAATCCAATTGAACCGGTTCAAACCCAATTAAAATTGGTTCAAGGGATTAAAATTGGTTCATAACCAATTGAAGGCTGAAACGAACTACGAATCAGTTCAAAACTGATTCAGAAAAAACTTGGCGCAGTGCTGGTCAACCCGGAACAATTTCTGGTTGACACAGACAAGGGCAAGATGGGAAAAAGAGTGCTCAAAAATACTGTGACCATAAAACCGAGATGATTTCCAATCGTAATCGGTATCCGGATTAGAGAGTTATCCTCTGTGGCGTGTGACCTCATAGGTTCGAACCTAAATGGTAGCACTAGAACAATTCTAGTACCAGCACAGGAAACCATCTAGCAATGGGTCCCGGTGTCCGGATAGGTCGAAGATGCGGGAGCAAACTATCGAACCTCTGGCATATGGTTACCGTATAATTCATCCCTTTGACCTCTAATGCTCAGGACGACTGAGATTGGGCTGCCAACCCAGACTGAGTCAGTCGACTACGTGTCTCAACCTTGCAAGCCCAGTGACTCTTCACTAGGACTACCCCGGCCGAGGATTTGCTAAATTGAGATACTGCGAGACATTCGATCCAAACTGTTTGGACAGGTCAATTCCATCTTGGTCTATCACTGCTCCACAAGTACTTGCCTGTACCCAGAAACCTTCCATCACCGGATTAAAAATCTGGATAGTCCGGCACCAAAGCACAGGAAGTTGCTTGCAAGCTATCATGATGACCTCAGGTCAGAGGGACACATATACCCATATCCAATCATGAGTATCCCTTTGGCAGAAAAGGGCTGCATGGAGTCACGTTCAATAAGATATCACATATCCCACTTGCAGATCACATCAGTGTCACCACACTCATTTGGTCAAGAGGACAACCAAACGATGTGAACTACAACAACCTATACTTGATATATTGTCGTCCAGTACAATATATCCTTTGGTTGTGAACAGGGTTTAAGGACCACTCGATACATCCTCTCTATATCGAAGTCAGTGTAGTCCTAAGGACTTCATCACATGGAAAGAGTTCATTTCAGGAAAATTTAGTATGTGATGAGCTACCAAAAATAATATTTTATTAATTCATAAAAAGAATACAATACTTAGCACAACCGCCTACAACCCAGGCGATTGGCTTCGGGACACAATTCCCAACAAAAAAGATATAAGCAAAGCCAGAAAGAAGGAATCAGAATAAGTACTATCTTTACCACCAAGATCATGGCCATGATATAAAAGAATGCATGCAACTTTAAAATAAAATTGAGAAGTTCATTTGCCATGGCAAGTTGAATAGGTTCCTTCGGGATCAAGGCGAAAAATGTGATACCCTGGTCTCGTGCTTGCTAGAGCCACCATCCAAAGCAAAGGAACCCACTGATCGACCCACCAGAGATGATGTTCATGCTATCACTAGTGAACTAGAGGAAGAAGCCGAAGCTAGTAGCTAGGAGGAGAGTCTTGATGAGGCCATAACCTTCACTTGGGCTAATGCAAAAAGGGTCCAATATCCCTACCATGATCCCATTGTTATAATACTTAATATTGATGACTATAATGTCTACCATGTACTTGTTAATGGTAGAAGTTCAATAGATATTTTATTTTATGATGCACTCTTGAAGATGAATATTTTTCTTGAATGACTGAAAAAGGTAGACGCATCAATCGCAGGATTTTTAGGGGAATCAGTTCTTGTTAAAGGTACTATCACTTAGCCAGTGATAGCAGGGAGTGCTCCCCGATGAACCTAAGTTTGTCTCACTTTTATAGTTGTAAAGACCCCCCTGGCTGACAAGATTGAATGCATTATAAGCAATAGTATTGACCTATTAATTATTAATGAGATTCCTTGGGATTGAATGCTCTATAAGCAATAGTATCGGCCTACTAATTGTTAATGAGATTCCTTATATTGCAAGGAATCAAAGAAGAACAGGGAAACTAAGCCTTGGCAAAACAATACTACCCGGTGGCCCATTAAACCAAGCAAATCAAACCTTCATACGGTCTTCCTATTGAAGGATTGGACACGGTGATGAACTAACCACAAAAAGAGGGAAGCTTATAAAAGACCTTATTACCATACCCCTACATGATGGGGACCCCTGACATGTTGTTCTGATTGGTTCGAGACTAGATGAAGATACAAAGCAATGCCTGACAATCTTCTTACAAAGAAATGCTAATATCTTTATTTGGACTCCTATAGATATGCTAGGAATTGACCCTAAAGTGATGATGCACGATTTGAAGGTAGACTTGAATCATCATCCCATAAAGTAGTAGAAAAAAAGCTTCACACCAAAATGACAAAGAGCCATAGCTAAAGAAGTGCAAAAGCTAACTGATACTATAGTAAAAAGGGTTATTCTCGATGCTAAAATAGATATTTTTCGATGCTTTAAAGCATCACTAAAAACTCTCCCAACACTCCAAAAAGCATCGTAAAAGCATCGATAATGTAAGAGTAGAGACAGCTTTTTCCGACACTTTTTAAAAGCATCGAGATTATTCCCGATGCTTCAAAGCATCTAGAATAACTTTATTCTCGACACTTAAAAGTATCTGGAATAAAGTTATTCTTGATGCTTTTAAAAAGCATCTGGAATAAAGTTATTCCCGATGCTTTAAAGCATCAAGAATAATCTTGGAATAAGGTTATTCTCGATGCTTTTTAAAAGCACCGGGAATAACTTTATTTCATATGCTTTTAAGCATTGGGAATAACCTTGGGATAAGGTTATTCCCGATGCTTTAAAAGCATCAGAATAACTTTATTCTCAATGCTTTTTAAAAGTATCAGGAATAACTTTATTCCCAATACTTTAAAGCATCAGGAATGACCCTGGGATAAGGTTATTCCCGATGCTTTAAAGCATCAAGAATTTCATTTTAAATAAAATAAAATAGTCATTTTAAAATTTAAAAATTTGTATAATATTTTTTCCTATATAATTCAATAATAACAAATATTTCTAGATCATTGCATGCATTCTTCACACATCCAAACATAAATCAATCCAAGTATAAAGTTCATTACGATCAAATATAATAAAATTTGTTACATATATGTCCGTTTAACAAAATTAAATAACATATGAAAATACAAGATATAAAATAACAAAAAGTCGAGGTCAATGATCTATAGGAGGTAGGTCATCACCCTGTCTATGAGGATCTAATGCTCCAGAAGCCTATATAAAAAGTATTTAAAACATTTAATTTATGAAACTATGAATGACAATATATTACATAAATTATTGATTTAATATAAAAATATATATTTAATATCATATATATGTACCTGATGTGGAACATAGGTCTGTAT
Source organism: Areca catechu (assembly GCA_021397845.1). NCBI lineage: Eukaryota > Viridiplantae > Streptophyta > Magnoliopsida > Arecales > Arecaceae > Areca > Areca catechu. The sequence goes on along the minus strand of CM038053.1, from coordinate 138,083,367 downwards.
GATAGCTGTGAGCCACTCTATATGCTCTCTCATGCTCTCCATCGCTACTTTATCGATGGACAGCTCTATCGTATCTCATCTAGCTCAGCGGCACTGTTCTATCGTATCTCCTCTAGCTCAGCGGCATGGCTCTGTTGTATCTACTCTATCTCCTCCTCAAGTCTGCGAACATGTACATCCTAAGCAGTCTCTGCAGCCTCACATGTATGTTTACTGACCACAGATAACTAAGTGGGGGTGACTCCAACTCCATAGCCCATCACTCGATCGTAGCACTCCGGGTCCATCAACTCTATAAATACCTCGACCGCAATGTGACTAGTCTGTATAGATGCTGTAGAATCATCAACACATGCGGTAATAAGAGTTGTAGCTCTTTTTTGTACCAATTTAGAAAAATTAGTTAGATCTTAAAGACTAACAAAATCAAATTTAAATCGTTGCATGAAAAAATTGTAGTAAAAACTTACACATATATCTTTCGACTCATCTCTGACAAAAGTACCGTCACGATGAGTATGAGTCATCCAATAAAACTCCACCTGACCGGGTTCCCTCCCATGCTCATCCACCTACAAGAAAAATTATAATTTTAAGCAACTAATTCAAACAAATTTAAAAATTATCTAAGTATCATGATATGTATATGTATCATGATACATGTATCGCGATACATATATATATACCGCGATACATTGTTTGTGGTACATTTATATACCGCGATACATATATGTACCGTGATACATATATATATACCGCGATACATATATATGTACCACGATACATATATGTACTGTGATACATATATGAATCGCGATACATCGTCCGCGATACAATATGTATCACGATACATGTATGTATCACGATACATTTTCCACGATATATAATATTAGTTTCATTAAAATATATAAATACTTTAATATTGAAAATATAAGCATATAGTTTAAGAAACTTACGAACTCCTGTATGCCTCATGCATAATTCTTGGATCCCGATGTATGAGGAACAGACAGAGCTGCTTATGCAGCTCTACCAATATCAGAATATGTCTACAAAATCAAAAAGATAACTTCTTATATCCAGAAAGTAATATATATATAATGTACCATATAAATGAAATATTTTAATAAACTTGTTTCAAAGAAATTAGAAGATACATGTCCCCTTTCGAAAAACTAATAATGAACCAACTCTACCCACTGATGAGAGGGTACATCAGGAGGACAGGTACCAACTACCTGCTCCTCTATCATACCCAGCAACTTGTACTTCATCTTCAACTGTGCTTTATATTCTTTCCATTTCCAGTTGAGAGATTTCAGTAAAAAATCATGAGAGGATGGAGGGAGTACAAACTTGGACTGCAAAAGAAAATAATTAATAAAAATATAAAACATAACATAATTTTTTAACTATGCAAGATAACAAATAATTTAATACCAACTTTTTATCTATACAACTTGTAGAATCTCTACTTTATACATAGAAAGCATGTCATTCCACTTTGTATAACTCCGTGGACAAAGTTGATGCCTCCGAGCAACTGTCCCTAAAAAAGAACTCAATAAGGTGGCGGCTTTTTTAATTGGTTGCCTTAGCTCATTGTACTCAATAACTATCTTTTCACTCTCAGGCATCTACCACATGTCCCGTACAACTGTGGGCCTGCGCCTACGTGTAACCCTCCCAGATCCATCTGCATAGAAATAGATAAAAGTAAGATATAGTAAAAAATGTAATGAAATTTTATCTAACCAAGGATATTAGAATACATTGACTCGAATGTGTGGCTCATCATCTACTGGATCGACGGGAGGATCATGATGCCCCGAGAATGATGGACCTATAGTAGTCTGGTGTGCCGAAGAACTGGATGCAATGTCTAGTATGGAGGAAGGACCGGCATAAACATTATGTGATGAAGTACTAGCCTCAGCCTACTATGCCGAAGAAGAACTGCCGGCCTCTATCCGTGAGTGCTGGAACTACACACCAAGAAATCATCGCAAGCACGGGATAGTGTCACCTATCATTTATATCAAAGTCAGAATTAGTGAAGATAAATATTAATTTAACATAATAATTACTATAAATTTCATGCATTACAAAATTTAATACCAATAAGAATCAAGCATTAGCATTTTCTTCAAATTTTATCATAACCAAGGATACTGTAGCATGTACGTCATCAACTGGTATAAAATTAAATGGCATGGAATGTGTATAAGTATCATCATCTTCATCATCTTCAAGTTATTTTTCCATATCATATAAGTCCCAAGGTTTTGTTTTAATAACAGTAGCCCAATCTATATCTTTTGCATCATGTACAAAAAATACTTGACGAGCTTGAGAAGAGAAAATAAATGGATCATCCTTTAATAAGATACCAATATGATCAACCTTATAAAATTTATAAGTGTAAATCCATTTGCATCTTTTTTCAAACCCCTTGATGAGTTTATATCTACCCAATCACATCTAAATAATATGACTTTAAAGATTCCATAGTAATCTAACTCATATATATCTTTAAGTGCACCATAATAAGTCTTTTCATCAGCTTCCATCATAACACCGCTATTCTATATTTTTCTAAATTTCTCGTGATCTTCAGTATAAAATTTAAAATCATTGATTATGAAACCATTATATTTGATGATAACTTTGTTAGATCCTCGAGCCAGGGTTATTAGTTCATTTGAACAATTTCTCTCCATCATTGTTGATACCTAAAAATAATAAAAAATGTTAACAAGTCATTTAATGATAAATCTATCCATATATTCTTTAAATATATGTCACACCTATTTTGAAAGAATTATAGGAAATAACTCGACTAACAATCACTGCTCAACCCTTGGATTAGGTCAACTGCTATGATTAGCTTGTCGCTGAGACATTAAAAATTTGTTGCATAAATTTACATTTGTTAATATATTTTAAAAAATAAGATATGATATTTAAACTTGAAATATATTAAATATGCTAACCTTTGATAGTCAGATATTATTTCACTATGAGCTAACACATAACGATGTGCTTGTGCAATTGATTTCTAATCCAATACAATACTTCACCTTTTCTCATTACTCTTCCAACCGTAGAAAACTTATACAACTCTGCATTGTCTACGAAATCACTATGCCGTTAAGGTCTATTAAACACAATATCTATACCTTGAAGATATCTTAAACAAAATATCAAGCACTCTTTAGCAATATATCCTTCCATAATCGAACCCTCTAGATAGGCTTTGTTTTGTACATAATCTTTCAATTGCACAAGATACCTACAACATTTAAAAATTTATTTAAATGTCATCATGGTGCTACTTTTATTAAAAATTATATAGAGATTCAAAATTGACTATAATACCTCTTAATAGGATACATCCATCTATATTGTACCGGTCTAGCAAGCTTGACTTCCGAAGCTAAGTGAATAAGTAGATGTACTATAATAGTAAAAAATTCATGTGGAAAAATCTTCTCCATCTAACAAAGTGTAATGGCAACATCCAACTCCAACTGATCAAGCTCTCCAGGATTAATAATCTTTGAACATAATACCTCAAAGAATGATGATAACCAAATTATAACTGTAAGAACTTGTTCAGGCACTGATGATCTTGAAGCTATTGGAAAGATATCTTGCATCAATATGTGACCATCATGACTTTTGAGATTAGAAATTTTCCAGTCTTTAACATGCACGTACCTTGAAATGTTAGATGCATATCCATTAGGTGCTTTAATATTTTTCAATACTAGCAAAAAATTATCTTTTTCATGAAAGGATTCCGGTGCAACACAGCGGAAAGATAATTTCAAAATGATGAAATTTACACCAAAACCCTTAGCCAGGATCTCCTTATTCAGGATTAAAACATATGAGAAACATGCAAACCTACACTATTAGAAATAGGACACCAACCTGTTATCGCTAAACCCAATTTTGATGTAGGATCAAAACTTGATGTTGAATGACCCTTTTGAATTCACCAGGCATCCAAATGTCCACCCTCCAATGGTGATCCACAAGAAAATTGATCAAGATGCTCGCTTCTTCAAAAGGTTCCTTCACTTGAATTCTTCTCCCAGAACTCAAGATGACTATGGCTGAAAAAACTCCACGGCAGGGACTTCTTACTTAATTTCTTTCTTCTTCCTCTCCCTTTCTTAAGACCTTGTCCTAAGAATACACTCTTGTCTTGAAGGAGGAGGAGGATTTACGACACTAATGTCTTAATGTAAAGGAAATAGGAAACAGAGTATATCTTCTTTTCTTTTACCGTTCGAGAGATTCTTCCTATCTCTTGTTTTAGACATGAGTTTCAACAGAGAAAAGAACTCTGTAAAAGGGAAACTCTTGTGTCCTAAACAAGCTAAGGAGGAATCAGTCTCCTGGAAAGGAAAGACAAATAAAAAAAAAAACTCTGTTGTACATTAGCCAAAACACCCGAGGCCTCCGTTCCTTAAATAGACTACAAAAAGATGTCTTCTTAAAAGAACACAACTCTCCGTAAACACCATTCCCTTTTTTTTTTCCTCACGCCCCTTCCCTATTTTCTCACGCCCCATCCTTCCTTCTCACGGCCTTCCGGATAAATCCCATGGCCTTTCTTAAAGGAAAAGTCGTGATGTTTTTAAAAGAAAGGAGTCACGAATTTAAATCTCCGAAGAGATGTTATTTCACGCAACCGGGAAGCAACAGGCGCTTTCTTCCTTTCTTAAAAACCCATCAACCATTAGATTCCCATCCAAGGGGGCACATCTGAGGTGCTAATTCTAAGAAAGGAGGTCGCCCCATCTTAATTCATCGGAGAATTAAGTGGGGCGCGCCAAGAGTCCATGCGCCATGGACTCTTCCAAATGGCACGCCAAGAGTCCATTAGCGCATGGACTCTTGGCATTTTGGCATGAAAATGCTAAGGGGCATGTGGGGGGCCAGCATAGGTGCATGGTTAGCCAATAGGGTTAGCCATAATCCCTATAACCTCAATTAGGGTCTAATTAGATCCAATTAGAATCCAAATTGAATCAATCCGGAACCCTAATTCGAATCTAATTCGAATAAAAGCTAGGATTTGCAACACCTGCTAGAGTGTCACCATGCAAAATGATTTAATTAAAAAATTAAACCCTTGATCAATTCTCTTAAGTGTGTGACCCATTGGGTTCCACATCTAGCCAGCAGTGGGTTCGAACACAAGTTGACCTAATTTGATTAGAACTCTTTATAATCGATTTAGGTCAAATCAGGCTTACCTGATTATGATCAATTAGGACTCTTCCTAATAAGTGATCATTTAATTGAATCAAACCACAAGACAAGATTGACGTCTAGCAACGTGTCATGTCTACCCGAAAGATATGGAAATTTTGGTGAAATACCAAAACTACCCTTCAGTGGAAAGTTACCGTCTAATTAAATCCTTCGATCAGCCTGCACCCAAAATATAATTATGGATATAGATATATGTCAAATCCAATATTATATCTGTATCTAGCTCAATCTTATATTGATGATTCAATTATCTTGATATTAGAAACCATCTCTAATATCATTACTTTGATCAAAGATTCCTTGAATCATCATCCGATTGATAACTAGCTAGATGCAATCTCCTATTACTAAGAGTGATCGATTCCTTGTTGACCTACTCATTACCTTCATATCCAATTCACCATTCCCAGTATCAAACCTGTGCATGACTCAGTGTCATGATTAGGATTGAACCAAAACATGGGTTTATGTACATAAGGTACTTATGGCAGTCTCAGGTCAAAGGATTACTTGTACCACTCCCACTATGAGAACCTTCTATTGACATGTAGCTAAGACTCCATTAGATGTTCTCAAGTTGGATTATATCAGTGAACTCATTCTCTAATGAGCACCCACATCCTAGTATTAGTGTCATACACAAGTAACTGTGAGAGTAGTCACCCTATTCAGTATACATAGGATGTGCTAGTCTTACCGGAAAAACCCTGATCCCCTACTCAAGGTTCCTTTGACTAGGAATATTTTAGATTAAGGTTTTAAGACTTTAGGTCTCACTGGTATGATCTCATCATAACCCTAAAATCATAGCCCTAATCTATGGGGTTCATCTATAATAATAAACATAGCGTATGATGAAAAATAATGTCTTTATTAGAATATTGTCAATTACAATGGTTTGGGAGATACAACATAGATTGGCTTGTAGGGCATATCCCTTTCAATCTCCCACTTGCACTAAAGCCAATCGCCTGTAAATCTTAGTCCCATACACTCGAGGTGGCGATCAAACTCTCGCTATGGTAGAGCCTTAGTGAACAGGTCTGCTACATTATTCTTTGTATCAACTCTATTTATGTAGACATCTTGTCTTTCTACTATTTCTCGGATGAGATGGAAGCGTCTCAGAATGTGCTTGGACTTATGATGAGCTCTTGGTTCCTTAGCTTGAGCAACAGCTCCAGTGTTGTCACAGTAAAGTGGCACTGGGTTTTCAATCTTAGGAACAATACCCAACTCTGTGATGAACTTCTTCATCCAGACTGCTTCCTTGGCGGCTTCACTGACAGCTATGTATTCTGCCTCTGTGGTTAAGTCAGCTACAGTCTGCTGCTTGGTACTCTTCCAACTCACTGCTCCATCATTTAAGTTAAAAACATATCCCAAAATGGATTTGCTATCATCAGGGTCTGATTGACAACTAGAATCAGAATAAGCTTCTAGTTTAAGATCATAACCATCATAAACTAGAAAAATATCCTTAGTCCTTCTCAGGTACTTAAGAATATTTTTAACTGCTTTCCAATGATCCTCTCCTGGATCAGCCTGAAACCTATTGACAATGCCTAAAGCATATGCCACATCAGGCCTGGTACATAACATGGCATACATTATGGACCCTATTGCCGAAGCATAAGGTATATAATTCATTCTATTTCTTTCTTCAGGTGTCTTAGGAGACATCCTTTTAGAAAGATGCATGCCTTGACTCATAGGAAGATAACCTCTTTTACTTCCATCCATGCTGAATCTTTTCAGCACTAAGTCAATGTACCTAGATTGGGATAAACCTAACATCCTCTTAGATCTATCTCTATAGATCTTAATACCTAGTATATAGGATGCTTCTCCCAAATCTTTCATGGAAAACTGGTTTGATAGCCAAACCTTGACTGATTGTAACATTGGGATATCATTCCCAATGAGGAGTATGTCATCTACATACAGAACCAAGAAGACTATGGCACTCCCACTAGTCTTCTTATAAACACAGGGTTCATCCACATTTTTGATAAAACCAAACCTTTTAATAGTTTCATCAAAGCGGATGTTCCAACTCCTTGAAGCTTGCTTTAATCCATAAATGGATTTCTTTAGCTTGCATACTTGATTAGGTTTATTCTTTGAAATAAAACCTTCTGGCTGTGACATGTAGACTTCTTCCTCAAGAAAACCATTGAGGAATGCAGTCTTCACATCCATCTGCCAGATCTCATAATCATGGTATGATGCTATAGCAAGTAAAATCCGAATTGATTTGAGCATGGCAACAGGTGAGAATGTTTCATCATAATCAATTCCCTGTTTTTATCTAAAACCTTTTGCCACTAATCTGACTTTATAGGTTTCAACTTGGCCATCAGCCCCAATCTTTTTCATATAGAACCATTTGCATCCAATAGGATTAACACCCTCTAGTGCATCGACCAAAGACCATACTTGGTTTACATACATAGAGTCTATCTCGGATTCCATGGCTTCTTGCCATCTATCTGAATCAATACTTAAGATAGCTTCCGTATAGGTCAGAGGTTCATCATTTTGAATAACTTGGGATTCATTATTTTCAATAATAAACCCATACCTCTTAGGTGCCCGTGACACTCTATCAGACCTACGGGGAGGAGTTTTGTGTTCTGGTTCTGTCCTAACTATATGTTCTAATGGTTGAGAACTGTCTATCTATGTTTCTTGTACTTCTCCAAGTTCAATAGTTCTACCATTGCCCTTTTCTAAAATGAACTCTTTTTCTAGAAAAGTGGCATGCCTCCTGACAAAAATCTTTTGTTCAGTAGGATGGTAAAACAGATATCCTCTACCCTCTCTAGGATATCCTACAAATAAACATTTATCCGCTCTAGGTTCCATCTTATGTCCAAAATTTCTTTTAACATAAGCTGGACATCCCCATACCTTAAAATATTTAAGATACGGTTTCTTTCCACTCCAAATTTTATATGGAGTACTAACAACGGATTTAGAAGGTACCTTGTTCAGAATGTAAACAACAGTTTCTAGGGCATGACCCCAAAAGGAAATGGGTAAATCTGTAAAGCACATCATGGATCGTACCATATCTAATAAGGTACGATTCCTCCTTTCAGCTATACCATTTAGCTGTGGTGTATAAGGAGGGGTCCATTCAGAAAGAATTCCATTAACTTTAAGATAGTCTAAAAACTCCGTGGATAAGTATTCTCCTCCTCGACCAGAATGAAGAACTTTAATACTTTTCCCGGTTTGTTTTTCGACCATACTTTGATACTCCTTAAATTTATCAAAGGCTTCAGATTTATGTTTCATAAGATACACACATCCGAACCTAGATAAATCATCTGTAAAAGTGATAAAATATGAGTATCCACCTCTGGCCTGAGTTGTCATTGGACCACATACATCAATATGTATAAGTCCTAATAACTCAGTTGACCTTTCTCCATGTCCAGTAAATGGAGTCTTGGTCATCTTACCCATGAGACATGATTCGCAAGTTCCTAATGATTCATACTCATAAGGATCAAGGAGTTTTTCCTTATATAACTTGCTTATCTTAGACTCATTAATATGACCAAGTCGATGATGCCAAAGTAAAGTATTATTAAAGTCTTCTCTTTTTCTTTTATTATTGACATGAAAAACACTATCATTGGAAGAAAGAGTTAAGAGTCCATTGCTAAATATACCAGAACAAATAATTTTATTAGACAACATTATCGAGCAACCAGTGCTCGTTACATCCATTACATATCCTTGTTTTAACAACAAAGGAATAGATATAATGTTCCTAATAATCTTAGGCATATAATAACAATTTTCTAACTCCAAGATCTTCCCTGAAGGCAACTTCAGAATATAGGTCCCTACAGCTTCTGCTTGGATGATATCACCACTAGCACCGTAGAGATTGAAGTCACCTTCCTTCAATACTTTAAGCTTGTGGAGGTCCTGCAAAGATTTGCATATATGGTAACCACAAGCGGTATCCAATACCCAAGTATTTGATATAGATGAATTTAATGTCAATATAGCATGTATCTCATACATACCTTTTGGCACATCTAATGCACCAGGCTTCACAGTTGCAAGGTAAGCCTTGCAATTCCTTTTCCAATGTCCCGCTTTGCCGCAAAAGAAACAGGTCGACTGTTTGGAGGCCTTCTTTCCTTTCTTATTCTTATTGATGCCACTCTTAGGGTTTAGCCTCCTATTAAAACCTTTTTTGCCTAATTTCTTCTTATTGGTCTTATCAACAAGAAGAAGTGGAGCCTTATCTTTCTTAACGTGGCTCTCTGCTATTTTTAACATATTTAACAGCTCAGGCAAGGAAGTGTTTAGTTTGTTCATGTGATAATTCAAGACAAACTGAGAAAATGACTCCTAGAGTGATTACAGGATTAAATCCTGATTCAACTCCCCATCCATGATAAAACCTAATTGACCCAATCTGGTGATTAAGTCAATTACCTTCAGAATATGATCCTGAACGGATGTTCCCTCTATCATCCTAGCACGGAATAACTGCTTAGATATTTCATATCTAGCAGTTCTGCTATGTTCTCCATAAAGCTCTTTTAAATTGAGCATTATGGATTGAGTATCCATGCTTTCATGCTGTCTCTGTAACTCATTGGTCATAGAGGCTAGTATGATACACTTGATAGTTAGGGAGTCATTCTGCCACATTTTGTATGTGGCCATATCTTCCTGTGTGGCATCGTCCCCTAGTGGATTAAGACTAGGGGTATCAAGAATATAAGAAAGTTTTTCTAAACTCAGCACAATCTTTAAATTTCTCAACCAGTCCATATAGTTCAAACCAGTCAGTTTGTTGGTATCTAAGAACTTCGCAGTGATAATGAAGATGCCATTTATCTACATTTAATAAAGAACAATACATAAGCAAACAACCATGAAATGACTTACATAATTAAATTAGGTCTTCAATTTAATTATGTCTCCCACTATTTTATCAAAAAATCATAGCCCTCACTATGATAATCGAGAAAAACCCTGATCATTTTTTCTTAGTAAGATTGAGATCCTAATAACTTATAAAAGATCTTGCAGAAAACACAATAAATCTTTTATAAGATCAAAGGTAGGAAACTCTTCCAATTATATCTCATATAATTCTCAAGAAGTAACTTGGCCTCTAGAACATTATTAGTCTTGTAGAAAACACAACAAACCATAATGTTCTAGTTAAGTCAAGACCCTTTCATTTCTATACAGTCAATACTCAAATATAATGCCCTTGCAGATAACACAACAAAGCATTATACTGAATATACTGTAAGCATATCTATGCACTAGACTAGTATTATATCCATCACCATATTAGGTCTTGCAGATAACACAACAAACCTAATGTGGTTCATACACAATAATGATCCAGCATGAAGGAAGGCCAATACATAGTATTTTTAACACTTAAGCATTTTAGTCAAGATTTAAATTTAATCAAATCGGCCAGGCAAGTGGAAGAGATGTGGGAGTCCCCCCATTGCTTTCCTAGACACCAATAAAAATTGGCCAGGTCAGTCAACGGAACCAATTAAAAATCACAATTCTCTTTACCTTCCCAGAACCACCTTTCTAGACACTGAATGATCAATTGTACATCATGACTAGTGATGCTTATTAGTTAAATATACTAAGACTTAATATAATGTTTTAAGAGGAGGGATTTATAAATTGCTAGCACATCCTTATAGAATGTATCACAATCAACATATCATTCTTATAAATAAGAAAATATGTGCTAAGTGTGTCATCATACTAGGACAACCATTTACCACATAATGGATCCACCATTATGCCAGGGCAACCTTATTTTAGTATGATGACTTCAAAACTAAACATATCTCTATAATAATTAGGGTTTGAGTGAAAAACCCTAATTAGGGTATGAGTGAAAAATTCTAATTAGTGACACACCTCAAACATAGATTCTCAAACATACATGCATCCCATAAATGTGGTAAGTGTATCAGCATTCAAGGGTTTAAAAACCCTAACATGCGACACTACAACAAAAAGACATATAAATAATTTCCATATGTTTTAACTGTAATAAGGGTGGCTCTGATACCACTGAAAGGATTCTGGTGCAACGTAGCGGAAAGATAATTTCAAAATGATGAAATTTACACCAAAACCCTTAGCCAGGATCTCCTTATTCAGGATTAAAACATATGAGAAACATGCAAACCTACACTATTAGAATTAGGGCACCAACCTGTTATCGCTATACCCAATTTTGATGTAGGATCAAAACATGATGTTGAATGACCCTTTTGAATTCACCAGGCATCCAAATGTCCACCCTCCAATGGTGATCCACAAGAAAATTGATCAAGATGCTCGCTTCTTCAAAAGGTTCCTTCACTTGAATTCTTCTCCTAGAACTCAAGATGACTATGGCTAAAAAAACTCCACGGCAGGGACTTCTTACTTCCTTTCTTCCTTCTTCCTCTCCCTTTCTTAAGACCTTGTCCTAAGAATACACTCTTGTCTTGAAGGAGGAGGAGGATTTAAGACAATAATGTCTTAATATAAAGGAAATAGGAAACATAGTATATCTTCTTTTCTTTTACCATTCGAGAGATTCTTCCTATCTCTTATTTTAGACTTGAGTTTCAATAGAGATGAGAACTCTGTAAAAGGGAAACTCATGTGTCCTAAACAAGCTAAGGAGGAATCAGTCTCCTGGAAAAGAAAGACAAATAAAAAAAAAAAACTCTGTTGTACATTAGCCAAAACACCCGAGGCCTCTGTTCCTTAAATAGACTACAAAAAGATGTCTTCTCAAAAGAACACAACTCTCCGTAAACACCATTCCCTTTTTTTTTTCTCATGCCCCTTCCCTATTTTCTCACGCCCCATCCTTCCTTCTCACGGCCTTCCAGATAAATCCCACGGCCTTTCTTAAAGGAAAAGTCATGATGTTTTTAAAAGAAAGGAGTCACGAATTTAAATCTCTGAAGAGATGTTATTTCGCGCAACCGGAAAGCAACAGGCGCTTTCTTCCTTTCTTTAAAACCCATCAACCGTTGGATTCCTATCCAAGGGGGCACATCTGAGGCGCTAATTCTAAGAAAGGAGGCCGCCCCATCTTAATTCATCGGAGAATTAAGTGGGGCGCGCCAAGAGTCCATGCACCATGGACTCTTCCAAATGGCGCGCCAAGAGTCCATTAGCGCATGGACTCTTGGCATTTTGGCATGAAAATGCTAAGGGGCGGGTGGGGGGCTAGCCTAGGTGCATGGTTAGCCAATAGGGTTAGCCATAATCCTTATAACCTGAATTAGGATCTAATTAGATCCAATTAGAACCCAAATTGAATCAATCCGGAACCCTAATTCGAATCTAATTCAAATAGAAGCTAGGATTTGCAACACCTGCTTGAGTGTCATCATGCAAAATGATTTAATTACAAAATTAAACCCTTGATCAATTCTCTTAAGTGTGTGACCCATTGGGTTCCACATCTAGCCAGCAGTGGGTTCGAACACAAGTTGACCTAATTTGATTAGAACTCTTTCTAATCGATTTAGGTCAAATCAGGCTTACCTGATCATGATCAATTAGGACTCTTCCTAATAAGTGATCATTCAATTTAATCAACCCACAAGACAAGATTGATGTCTAGCAACGTGTCATGTCTACCTAGAAGATATGGAAATTCTGGTGAAATACCAAAACTACCTTTCAGTGGAAAGTTACCGTATAATTAAATCCTTCGATCAGCCTGCACCCAAAATATAATTATGGATATGGATATATATCAACTCCAATATTATATCTGTATCTAGTTCAATCTTATATTGATGATTCAATTATCTTGATATTAGAAACCATCTCTAATATCATTACTTTGATCAAAGATTCCTTGAATCATCATCCGATTGATAACTAGCTAGATGCAATCTCCTCTTTCTAAGAGTGATCGATTCCTTGTTGACCTACTCATTACCTTCATATCCAATTCACCATTCCCAGTATCAAACCTGTGCATGACTCAGTGTCATGATTAGGATTGAACCAATGCATGGGTTTATTTACATAAGGTACTTATGGCAGTCTCAGGTCAAAGGATTACTTGTACCACTCCCACTATGAGAACCTTCTATTGACATGTAGCTAAGACTCCATTAGATGTTCTTAAGTTGGATCATATCAGTGAACTCATTCTCTAATGAGCACCCACATCCTAGTATTAGTGTCATACACAAGTAACTGTGAGAGCAGTCACCCTATTCAGTATACATAGGATGTGCTAGTCTTACCGGAAAAACCCTGATCCCCTACTCAAGGTTCCTTTGACTAGGAATATTTTAGATTAAGATTTTAAGACTTTAAGTCTCACTGGTATGATCTCATCATAACCCTAAAATCATAGCCCTAATCTATGGGATTCATCATATAATAATAAACACAACATATGATGAAAAATAATGCCTTTATTAGAATATTGTCAATTACAATGGTTTGGGAGATACAACATAGATTGGTTTGTAGGGCATATCCCTTTCATTTTATACCTAAAAATTATCTTTAAATATATTTTTTAAATATATGTCACACCTATCAAAGGCCAAGTGTCGACTCATAGCCTAAAATTATGGAAAAATAATGACTTAAAATCCAAAGTTTCACAAAACTTTCAATCAAAACAGATCAAAACAATCATTTTAGATCTTATATAGAGTTGTTTTGTGATCATGTCATTAGATTAAAATATTTTTAATATATATTTTCTTGCTTTTTATTTTTCTTTTCAAGAGTCAATCACATCGGCACCCCTACAAGCCATAGGAGATCCCATTGAATGGGAAGAGAGGGTCTTGCAGCCCTACTTCTCTCCTATGACCGGATGGCCATGGTGAAGCACTCAATCCAAGTACTAAAGAAGTGATGTTATTAGCATGCTAGAATCATTATACTACAAAAAAGAACCTATTGCTCTGATACCATTGAAGGTAAAGTGCATCTACCAAGCATACCAATATGCAAACATGCATTCACAGAACATGACAGAAAAATATGCATTTTAAAATATTTTTAAAGCATACATAGCAGAAGGCTCAGTAGATAGATCTAAACGATCTACCGATCTGCCCACAAAAAGGATCTAACATAATGATCTAGCATGTATCATAACATCAAAGCATAATATAAGCACAAATATAAAAGTACCATACCTTTATATCTCTGAGAGTGCTGGAGAGAAGCTACGAGGAAGAGGAGGGTGCTCGAGCCACACACGTGTCTAGCCTCTATAGGTGATCAACACCGGGGCTCGACTCTGACCAACTCCCTCGGAGTGCTAGCTCTTCGGGATCCTTGGGCCTATCTTCTTCTTCCAGGAAGACCAGGAGGAAAGCAGGAACCCCTTTTCCAAAACCTCTCTTCCCAAGACTCAGCTTGATTGCTAGATAACTCACACCCAACCCCAAAGCCTCTCATAACCCTTCTCTATCTCTTTCAAGGTTTTTCTCTTGCTGTTGTTGTTGTTGTTGTTGTTGTAACCTTTGCA